>CM028129.1:1324020833-1326596666 GCA_016271365.2 Neoceratodus forsteri
CCACCCTGTCTATATCATTGCAGAGATGGGGTCTCCAGAACTGTACACAGTACTCCAGATGTGGTCTTACCAACTGACTGAACAGAGGGCCAACAACTTCCTGTTTTCTACTGGTGATGCCTCTCCCTATGCATCCCAGTATCCCCTAGCCCTCCTTACTGCCTTCTCACGTTGCTGTCCCACCTTTAGGTCACCTGATATGACTACCCCAGGTCCCTTTCCAGTTATATTGTTGTCAGTATCTCCCCCCCCATTGTGTACTCTTCCCCTGGGTTTTTGTTTCCCCGGTGCATTACTTTGCACTTCTTTGTGCTGAATCTAAGCTGCCATACAGTTGACCATTCTTCCAACCTTGTCAAGTCCCTTTTCATCCTTTCCACCCCACCTTGCTTATCAACCCTGTTGCAGATCTTTGTGTCATCTGCAAAGAGACATACTTTCCTTCCAGTTCCTCTGCAATGTCACTTATAAAGACATTAAAAGGACCAGCCCCAGTACTGAACCCTGCAGTACCCCACTAGTAACCCCCTTTCTTCACTGTGGACTCCATTTACTACTACCCGCTGTGTCCTGTTGTCCAGCCAGTGTTTTACCCAGGCTACCACCCTGGGACCCACTCCCCAGCTGGCTAATTTGTTTATTAATCTTTTGTGGGACTGTGTCAAATGCCTTGCTAAAGTCTAGGTAGGCCATGTCAACAGCCCCTCTCTGGTCTACTACTTTGGTCACCCAGTCAAAGAAATCAATTACATTTGTCTGACATGACCTTCCTGCTTTGAATCCATGCTGCCTTGGGTCCTGTGCCCCACTGGCCTCTAGGTACTCAACAGTTCTTTCCTTCAGAAGTGATTTCATCATTTTCCCTACTACTGAGGTCAAACTGACAGGTCTGTAGTTTCCTGCCTCTGTCCTGCTCCCACTTTTGTGAAGGGGAATCACATTTGCCCTCCTCCAGTCCTCAGGTGCTGTACCACACCATCCTCCCATGATTTATTAAAAAGGGTAGTCAGTGGTGTTACTATTTCTTCCCTTAGTTCTTTTAGAATTCTGGGGTGAATCCCATCAGGCCTCATTGCTTTATCCACCTTCAATTTTAAGAGTTCTTTCAGAACCCTTTCTTCTGTGAAAGGATTAATATCAACCCCTCTATCCAGAGTGCTTCTATTGACTGGATTAGGTATCTCCCCCCTGCTTTTCCATTGTGAATAATGAGCAGAAGTATTCATTCAGTATCCCTGATTCTTCACTGTTGGTCTCTGCCCACCCATCTACCTCTTTATTCAGCCTCAGTATCCCTGCCTTAGTATTTCTTTGCTCCCTAATGTACCTATAAAAGGTTTTATCCCCCTTCTTAACCAAGTTGGCTATCTTTTCCTTGGTTTGGGCCTTTGCTACTCTGACTGCCTTCCCTGCTTCCTTCTGCTTTAACTGGTACAGTTCTCTGTCCTGCTCCTTCTGTGTTTCCTTATACTTCCTGAATGCTATCTTTTTCTCCCTTACCTTCCCCTCCACTTCTTTTTAGAACCATAGTGATTTTTCTTTCCTTTTGATTTATTTGCTTCACACAAAGGCTTGTTGCCTCTGTGATGGCTGTTTTGATGTTTCCCCATTGTTGCTCCACCCCACCTTCTTGCCTGTTTGCTAGTGCTTTTCTGAGGCACTCTTCCATTTTGACAAAATCAGCCCTCCTGAAGTCCAGTACCTTCACTTTTGTGTGGCTTGTCTCTACAGCTAAGTTTATCATGAACCACACTGTTTGGTGGTAGCTTGTTCCCAGATGGCTACCCACTTCAAGATCAGAGATCCTCTCTCCATCCCCATTTGAGAGTACCAGGCCTAAGATTGCTCCCTCCTGAGTGGGTTCCAAAATGAGCTGTTTGAAGCACGCCCCCTGTAGGGCATCGAGAATGGCCCTGCTCTTGGATGTTACTGCAGCAAAGGTGCTCCAGTTAACATCTGGCATATTCTGATCCCCCATCAGCAATATCTCCCCTTTCTCTGCCATCCCAAGGATGCCTTCTATCATTTCCTTGTCCATTTCATCCCACCGAGACAGAGGTCTGTATACAACCCCCGTGAGGATTGTGGAGATATTTTCAGTCTCCAGGGTGACCCACAGTGCCTCCTGTCCTCCCTGTTTACCCTTTAGTTCTGTTGCTTTGATCCCTTCCCTTACATAGAGAGCTATTCCTCCTCCTCTTCTTCCTTCCCTGTCCATCCTGTAGATTGTGTACCCTGGTATGTTGACATCCCATTCATGGTTCTCTGTGTACCATGTTTCTGTGACTGCCATGATATCCAGACATCCCTCTTCCATTAAGGCCACCATTTTGGGAAGCTTTTTACCTAGACTACGGGCATTGGTAATCATTACCCTCCATTTTTTATGGCTTTATTTCTTTTTGCCCTATCCCTGTTTAGCTGTATTTATTTGTTTGTTTTTCTCCAGGTTATTTTTATGGGTTTTCAATTTAAAAAAATAAAATAAAAAACCAGATGGTGCCATACAAAAGAAGATTTTTTTTCTCATGAAAGAAGAATTTCAGCTCATGAAGGAAGAATCTTTCATGAATCAGAAATTCTTCTTTCACATTGGACGTATAGGTGAAAGACCCTACTAAGCATGCTCAGAACTAAAATGTCAAATCTTTATAACTCAGGAACCAATGAAGATGTTTTCTCCGAATTAAACAAATAGCCTCTTTCTATGGCAAGTTCCTTCTACCATGCACATTTCAGAACAACATTCCAAACCATCTGGACTGTGGGGGGGGGGCAAACAAAAATGGCCCAAACTCCTAATATACTTTTGGCACTATCCAAATTTCAGAATCAGACATCTGACCATTTACAAAACATACCAAAATCAAGAGATGGCACCCCCCCCCCCCATAGCACATGCAAAATTTCATGTAATTCCATTAAACAGAAGTAAAGTTATTACGGTGCAAAGTTAGGGGGCTAACATTCAAAAACTCAGAATCCTAACTATAGGGATGATACTGCACCCTTATAATACATATAGATAGATAGATAGATAGATAGATAGATAGATAGATAGATAGATAGATTGATAGACAGACAGACAGACAGACAGACAGACAGACAGGATATTGTACAGGATATGACATGGGCTACATAAAAATGAAATATTTAATTTGAATGGCTGGTTATGTCCTCTAGTGGCCTTATAAGTAACAGGGCCATGAGGGAGATCTATAGAGGTCATACCCTGCTATTCAAAATAAATTATTTATTTTCATGCAGCCCATAGCATTTGCCATTTATAGAATACCAGAAGCTGGTAAATTCAATGTTAATATTTTTGTGCCATTTTGTTAGTGGCAGGCTGAATGTTAAAAATAAAGGAAGATGCATATGTAATGTACTGTATGTCAATGTCAGTGGATCAGTAGGTAGCACAATCACCTCTTGGGTAGGAAGATCAAAAGGTCATGTTTCTAATCACACATCAGGTACTTGGGTAATATCCAGAACTGATAATGTAGCAGCAGTACAAGAGGGGTTGCTGCACTGCTGAGGTGTCATCCACTGAATGAGACATTAAAACAAGGTCTCTTCTACCTATTTCTGGTCACTGTCCCAAAGGAAGCGCAAGATCCCTTTGCACTTATCAGTGAAGACTTAGGGGAATTTTTATTAAGGTCTGAAGGAAATGAACTCATACCAACAAGAAGACATGAACAAAACAATCATCTGTATGCATTTGGTAATAAAGAAAAGAATCAGAAAAGGAAGAGGGAAACTATTAGTAACAAACAACATAAACTCCAGTCAAGCATCTCAGTTTGAAGACAGTTATGTTAAACAAGATAGGGACCCCCACCAATCACTGAAAATCATCAGTGGAACCAGTTGCAGTTCCTTTTTGCAAAACAGCCATCCAAATAGTATGGAAAAAGTATGTGGTGAGTGTTACTGTACTGTAGATGTCTTAGTCCTCAATCTTGAGCCCAATTTTTTCCTTTCAGTCTGGGGAGAAAGAAACCAGCTTCCTCAACATCAATACATGGTCTCTGTGTGAAGGCAGCACCACAGGAGGCACCAAAGATGCATCAGCATCTTTGCCATCATTCATGTCACCCCATTGCAGAGTGACATACTTATTTTCTAGGGGAAGCGGTTGTGGTGCATCCACTTTTGTTTCTGTTTACCTTTACCTTTCCCCCCATGTGGAACTGCTCCATAGCGGGGTGGAAGGAGGAGACATTACAGTTGTGATGTCCATAGTGGAATCCTCACTCACTGGGGGGGGGGTGCTGAAGTCTGAGCAGCTGAAATCATAGAAGACTCTTCAGAGATGCAAGTAAGAGGGCCACTAGTCGAATCAGTGGGGATGGAATCAATTGGATTATGGTCCACCACAGGTGGATGTGTAGTCAAGTCAGTATTTCAGGAATCAATAGGGGGTGGTACTGTAGCAGCAGGCTGTGCAAAAGAAGTAGAAGGCTTTTGCTTTACAGCTTTGTGGATATAAAAATCTTTCTCCGAGAATCAGAACTGACAGTATTATGGGCCGCTCAGGGGCATGAAAGAAAGTTACAGTATGACCTTCCTTATCACACAAGTTGTATCAGGGAGTGAAAGTGCACTGCAAACCTGAATGTCCAAGGTCACCACAAAGAGTGCATTTAACTAGCTCACATGCACTACTGAGGTGCTGAAGGCAGCCACATCTGTAACAAGACTTCAGCTGTCCTGGATAAAAAAGAATGCCTCTGTCTCTCCACAGAAAGAAACAGCTGGGCAAGTACTGTATGCCTGAGTCCAAATGATGAAGTATCACCCTAGTCCAGAAACATTCACTATCCATAATGGGCTCTGGCATGCCTTTTATTTCACACCATTTTCCCAACCGGTAAATAATGTCAGTTACATTTAGTCTGTCATTTCAGAAGAGAATGGTGACCACCTTGAAGGAGGATTTCATAAGAGGAATGGCTAAGAAGAGAGTCCAGAGAGGACTGTCCTTAAGCAAATGATACTGAGACCAAAAACATTCCAATAAGGTTGCAAACTGAAAACTGACATCAAAAGTGCTATCCCCAGTGCATAATTCAGGGCATAGATATCTGAAGGAGCAAAATTCAAGAATTGTTTAATCAGAATGTTCCTAACATAAGCTTTGCCAGGTGGCATGTCCATGCCTCCTTGATATTGAAGGTGGACCACATTTGTACATTTAGCCAGAACCACAGGGTGGTGGAAAAGGATAGCATGTGTGGGGGGGTTGTCTGTTTGAGAAATTAGGAGATTCAGATACTGGGGGATCTTCAGAAAAACTAGCAGATGGTAGAGGATCTGCTGAAAATGTCCATTTGCCCCTGTTGGTGTACATGACAAGACACTCAGTAGAGTTCCCAACATTGACTTCCATAGGTTGAGACGTGGAAGTATAATTGAGTTCCAAAACCTAGACACTGGAGCTGTGATTCCAACTTCAGCTCTGTGCCATATGTTGCCTTACTACATCTGGCAAGACAACCAAGGCTGTGGGATCTGTTGACTAATTTACCCTTCTGTGGTCCGTGAGTGCACATTATGCTGAACATTGCACTGTGTTTGTATTTGTGCCACTGCTCTAGAGAGAATTTGCCCTCTAAGTGACTGTTACATTTGCCTGTGATTGCAGTGTAGGCTGGTGCTCTTTCAAGAACTGCCAGCTAGAAACTGTTTTAAATTGCCTGTGATAAGTTGTATGCTGCTGCTCTTCAGAAGAACTGTCCGCTAGTGACTGTCTTATTCTGCCCCTGATAATATTGTGTGCTGCTGCTCTTTAAAGAACTGCTGGCTAGTGACTGCATTTGGATTAATGCTGTGTGAATTATCACTGCTGCTGAATGAACTGATTTTTAACTCAGAGAATGAACTGTTGTTTGCATATTTTGTGCCTTTGTGCTGTCCCTCACCTGCTGAGGAAAGGCTCCTCATTGCCATAATTGCAGCACACCTGTGCCTGCTTAACTGCTACTGTTTGATTCACACCCCTTCCCCCTGATTGGTGGTGGCAGCCCAGTTTAGCAGGATGGTGGGATTTAAATTCTGGTGCTGTATAACGCAATGCCATATACAGTGGGGGCTCGTGGCAATGATGTGTGATAATGTGCACTTGTAATGGGAGTCAGTGGGAGTCCGTGGAAGGTAGTGGGTGTGTGGGCTAGTTTAGGTGTAGAAATCAATTAGGTTGCATTGAGGTAACTAATTTAATGATGGGCAAGTCTGTGGGTTTGATGTTATGTACAATAATGTTGAAGGGTGGGTTTGTTTGTTTGACGTGCTGGTTTCCTATCATGGTTGTAGGACAGCTAGAGAAAAGTATGCCCCTGTTGATTTTGCCATGTTCAATCTGCTGGTGGAAGCCAGTGTGTCACTTGAACCTTTACACTTATAACTTCTTAAAAAATATGAAACTAGAATTTGTGGATATTTTGGGTATCAATTTTCTATATCCAATGGTCATTTTATATCTCAAAAAATGGCCCATGTGTTAAAGCTTGCTGTGCTATTATTACTGGCTGGAGATATAGAAACAAATCCAGGACCTGCTGCCCCAAGTAATTCTTTTAGTAGCCCACACTGCAATTCCACCTTCTTCTCCTTTTCTAGAAGTCATAGGTTAAAAATAATGGGACCAATTCTCAAAGAGTGGCGCAAGTTGCTGCTGAACGCAACTTGCGCCACCCACAACTGAGACATTGACCATGCGCACTATTCTAGAAGGGGCAGGGCCTCTGCAGCTAAATAATGCGACTTGCGACATGTGGCCAAATGCACGCCAAACTGTTGGTGCACCCTGATGAGCATGTTGCAGCTGCAACACAGTTCGGCCTGCCCCTGCCCACTAGCTACCAAGAGGCACCCCACACAGGGCTGCCCACCCCCCCACCCCAAAACCTACATTAACTGCCCCACAGGTATCCCATTCCCCCAGCCCACTGAAGTGCAAAATAGAGCCCATAGGTTTCTCATACCCCCAGTCCCCAAAGTGCCCAAATAGAGGCCCTGCAGACTTCCCATACCCCAGTCCCCTGAATCCCCATTGGTACATGCCTGAGGTGGTGCTGTCATCCCCCCACCCGTGCCTCTACTCCCAAGTTGCTGGCCACAAATGTGGCAAATACCCTGCCCTGGTAGTCTAGTGGCCCCCCATCCAGCCATGCCAGCCCACCCAGCACCCCCCACCCATCCCCAGCTGGCTGAAATTAATTTCTGAGTGCGTCTTTACAGTACGTGCTCATACTGAACTCAGTCTGTGGCTGGCCAAGGTGGTGAGAGGTGGGCTGTGCCAGTCACTGGCTGGGGACAGGTGGGGTGGTGCTGGTTTGGATGGCATGGCTGTGTGGGAGGGCCACTAGACTGCCAGGGCTTATCAGGATTTTAGCTACATTTGCAGCCGGCAACTCGGGAGTCGGTGCACAGGTGGGGGATGACAGCACTGCCCTGTGGGACATCCTAGAACAGAGGAGTAGGGAGACTGGGGGTGTGGGCAGCCCTGTGGGGCAAGTATTACACAGGGAGTTGGGGGCAGGGGTGGGAAGCCCTATGGGGTACATACTGTATGGGGGGTGTACAGTAGGGGATGGGGTGAGATCATGCCCCCAAGTCTAGAGCTGGGTCTGTGCAGTGCCCATTGGGGCAACAACAGGGTCAGTCAGGGCATGGGGGCACATAGACCAGGTTTTACAGAACCCTTGGAGGATGTATGTACTATAAGATACACCAGCTTATTGTAGGTGTAACTTACGATGCTGGTTCTCCTCAGGGGATTCTTGTAGAATCCTGACATTAGGGGCCCGATTCTAGGAGGGTGGCACAAGTTGCGCCGAACACAACTTGTGCCACCCACAACTGCGACATTGACCCTGTGCACTATTCTAGAAGGGGCAGGGTCTCTGCAGCAAAGTCCTGTGACTTGCGACATGCAACCAGGTACCCCGAACTGTGGGCACACCTGGCAAGCATGTCACAAGCCGCAATGCAGTTCACAAGTGCCCCCCACCCAGCTAGCCACTAGAGGTGCCCCACAGGGCTGCCCACCACCTGCCCCCTGAAACCTACATTAACTGCCCCACAGGGCATCCCATTCCCCCAGCCCCAAACTGCCAAATATAGCCCGCAGGTCTTCATACCCCAGCCCCCTGGATCCCCATCGGTACATGCCACACAGGGCAGTGCTGTCATTCCCCACCCATGCCCCGACCTCCAGGTCACCGGCCACAAATGTGGCTAAAATTCTGATAAGCTTTAGTAGTCTAGTGGTCCCCACAGCCATGCTAGCCCACCCAGCACCCCATCACCCATACCCAGCCGTCAACTGGCACAACCCACCTCTTACCACCACAGCCATCCGCCGACTGAGTTCAGTATGAGTGCGTACTGAAAAGACACACTCAGAAATTAATTTCTGAGTACATCTTTACAGTACGCGCTCATACTGAACTCAGTCAGTGACTGGCCGTGGTGGTGGGAGGTGGGCTGTGCCAGTCACAAGCTGGGGATGGTTTGGAGGGTGCTGGATGGGCTGGCTTGGCTGGGTGGGGGGCCACTAGACTACCAGGGCTTATCGGGATTTTAGCTGCATTTGCAGCCAGCGACTCGGGGGTCGGGGCATGGGTGGGGGAATGACTGTGTCACCCTGCAGGGTGTTCTACAATGGAGGATTCAGGGGTCTGGGCAGCCCTGCAAGGCAAGTATTACACAGGGAGTCAGGGGCAGGGGGTTGGCAGCCCTGTGGGGCACGTACTGTACAGGCGCATGTACAGTAGGGGGATGGGGCGAGATTGTGCCCCTAAGTCTAGAGCTGGTTCTGTGTGGTGCCCATTGGGGCAACAATGGGGGCAGTCAAGGCATGGGGGGCACATGGACCAGGTTCTACAGAACCCTCAGAAGAAGTATGTAAGTTACACCAGCTAATTTCAGGTGTAACTTGAGATGCCGGTTCTCCTCTGGGGATTCTTGTAGAATCCCGACATTGGGGTCTTTGTTGCTGTCCTCCTGGATTGGGGTGCAACTGCTGCTGTAAACCCCCTAGAGCCATGTCGTAGGGGGTTTATAGGCGCATCTGCCCGATGTAACTGCTGTTCGGCGCAAGCGGCCTGCGACATGTCGCAGGCCACTTTGTAAAATCATGCAAGTCGCAACTGCTGGTGTAAGTTGCTACTTGTGCCATTCTACTTGGTGCAACTGCTGTTATGCCAGGTGTATGTGTACTGGAATCAGGCCCAATTCATTTAAATGTCCATGGCTTAAGTCCTAAGCTTGCTGAGACTGAACAATTTATTAATTGTTATCAGCCTGATAATGTTGCCCTTTCTGAAACCTGGCTGAAATCTTCTGTTCCTGATAATGTTTGTAAAATATCTGGTTATAATTTAGTTAGGGCAGATCATGAGGGTAGGAAAAAAGTAGGAGATTGCAGTTTATTTTAAAGAACATTTACAATTAAGTATTCTTAGTACTGTATTAGTTTTAAGAATCATTGTCCTACTGATTGGTTATTGATTTGTATCATTCTAGGTGGTAGGAATCACCTAATTTTGGGTTGTTTGTATAATCCACCTCAGTGTGGCCTTGATGGGCTGAAGAAATTTTTGGAAGTTGTTGCCCCCCTTTATTAGGCATTATGATGTTGTACTTGTTGGTGATATAAATTTAAACTGGCTTCAAAGGGTTAGTCTGGGGCTGAAATCTTTGTTACATTCATATAATTTTATTCAGTGTGTAAATCAACCTACTCACTTAAATCTACAAACCTTTAATCATTCAGTTTTGGATTGGGCTATTACCAACAAAATGGACATCACACCTGCTTCTGGTGTGTTGGCAGATTCAGTGAGTGACCATCTGGCTAGTTTCTATGTGCTGAATTTTAGGCATACTAACATTCCTCCTTGTTTTGTTCAGGTTCCTTCCTTTAAAGATGTCAATGTTGATGTTTCAAATGCCCATTTATCTTCTGTTGACTGGTCATATTTGGAATGCATTCCTGAGGTTGATCTTGCTTTATAATTTTTTTGCTGCCAACTACTCCCAATACAGGATGCTCTACTTCCTATGCATACTTTGAGACTAAGGGGGGCTCCTAATAAATAGTTTTCAGCTGATATTAGGAAGATGGTTAAGCAAAGAAATTCTGCTTGGGAAGCCTATAAAAGTAGTCCATCTATTGCATCTCTAAATAATTATCGCTGTCTTAGGAACAAGGACTCTGATATGGCGGGGAAGGCTAAAAATTATTTTTATAGGGAACAATTTGAGGCTAGTTGGTCTGATACCAAGAAATTTGGGAATAATATTAATTCTTTATTATCCCCTAAGTCTAAAACTGTTATTCATAAATTAAATGTTGGGAATGGTGATATTTCTGATCTCATCGAAATTGTTAATCTCTTTAATGAGAATTTAGTAATTGTGGAGGTGGGTTAGATGGTCATTTTTTGAAGTTGGTAATTCCTTTCGTTGTTAATCCCCTTTGTTACATTTTTAATTTATCTTTAGTGTCATGACAGTTTCCCTTAGAATGGAAACATGCTAGGGTAGTACCAGTTCCCAAGAAATCGCATGCTACTTCTTTGGATAATTTTAGACTGATATCTGTTTCGAATCCATTAACCAAAATGTTGGAAAAGACAGTGGCTAGACAGATTAATGATTATCTGGATGCCTATGGTGTGCCTGCTCCACAACAGCATGGATTCCATAGGTATCACAGAACTGGTACTGCCTTGGTCAGGTTCACAGGCACTGTCCTGAGGGGCTTTGAATAAGGCCTAATGACCAGGGCAATGTTTGTGGACCTGACCAAGGCATTTGATCTTATAGTGCATGATTTGGCATGCTCTAAATTAAGTGCTATTGGATTCTCAAAGGCTGTGTTTTCCTGGGTTGGGGACTGTCTGTTAAACCATTCACAATTTGTTAATATTGGTTTAGCTGATTCACAAGTTTCTTAAATTCAATGTGGTGTTCCTCAGGGGTCCATTTTGGGCCCCTTACTGTTTTCTTTATTTGTCAATCAGTTGCCTCAGTCATGTAAGCTATGTGATACTATTCTTTACACTGATGATTTAATTATTTTTTCTCAGTCTAATTCTTTACCTGAGTTAGTTGCTTTGAAGCAAGATTTTGGAGATGTCTATCACTGGTTTACTATTAATTCTATGGTGTTAAATTTAAAAAAGACAGCATCAATGCTGTTTGGTATGCCATCAGTGCTTAAAGATAATCATAGTTTATTTTCACAGGATCACCTTGGCACTATGATTGAATACATTTATCAATTTAAATATCTGAATGTTATTTTGGATCCTGGATTAACTTTTTCTTTGCAGGTTAATTCTGTTAGCTCTATTATTAATCAAAAACTTTGTCTACTTTTTAAATTTAAATCTTATTTTTCTGTTGAAACTATGAAATCAATTGCAATAGGTTCGCTTCTTCCACATTTTGATTATGTTTCTAATCTTCATTTTAATTTAGGAACTAAAGAGTGGAATGCCTTGAGTGTTACTTATATTAATATTTGTCAGTTTGTTTTTTCTGTTTCTGTTGGAACCCACCACTGTAATATTTATACTCAATTGAGTTGGTTGTCCCCAAGTTTAAGAACAGAATATTTTTTAGGTTGTGTTATTTTTAAATCTGTTTGTTTTAAGACTTTGTTCAGTCTTAATCAAATTTAGATGTGCCAATGGAGTATTGCTTAATGTTGTTCCATCTAGACTTAGGACTGGTTCATGTGCATTCTTGATAGCTTCCCCTCCTTATTGGAATTCTTTACCTGTATCAATTCTTCAAGCTACTTCTCTTTCTTGGGTCTAAAACTGTGGGAGAATTCAAGAATGCATGGGACAGACATAAGGCAGATCTTGTGAGGGGTAGGAAGAAATAGGCTGTTGGTTAACTAGGATCTGCGGCCTATCCTGTAGGTAGGGAAATGAGCAGACTAGGTGGGCCAAGCGGTCCTTATCTGCCATCAAAGTCTATGTTTCTGTGTTAACAGCCAGTTAAAATCAAAGAATAATAAATAAGCAATAGCAAGCAGAGGGGTAATAATCACATTCTACAGCCAGAACTATCTAAGCAGTGTATGGTCTATTTTCATCTGTAATGTACTGCTCTTTAGCTCTGTTATTGGGGGATTTACATAAAATATTATTAAGTGGACATGGACATTAAATGGAGGGCAATGAGAACCAATGCCTGTAGTCTGGGAAACAAGCTTCTAGAGCTAGTAGCCCTGATGAAAGAGGAACACTTGGATATTATGGCAGTCACAGAAACATGGTACATGGAGAACCATGACTGGGATGTCAATATAACAGGGTACACAATCTACAGAAGGGACAGGGAGGGTAAAAGAGGAGGTGGAGTAGCTCTCTACATAAGGGAGGAGATCAAATCTACAGAACTAAAAAGTAATGGGGGAGGACAAGAGGCACTCTGGGTCACCTTGGAGACAGAAAATGGCATCACAATCCGCACAGGGGTTGTATACAGACCCCCGTCTCAAGGGGAGGAAATGGATAAGAAAATGATAGAGGGCATTCTCAAAATGGTTGAAAAAGGGGAGATACTGTTGATTGGGGACCTGAATATGCCAGATGTTAACTGGACGATATGGACTGCAGCCACATCAAAGAGCAGGGTCATTCTCGATGCCCTACAGGGGGCATGCCTTAGACAGCTAGTGGTGGATCCCACTCAGGAGGGAGCAATAATAGACCTGGTACTCTCAAATGGAGAGAGGATCACAAATTTAGAAGTCAGTAGACATCTGGGAACAAGCGACCACTGCACACTGTGCTTCACAATAAACACAACCATGGAGACAAGCCATACAAAGACAAGGATACTGGACTTTAGAAGGGCTGACTTTGGCATAATGGGTGAACGCCTGAGAAATGCCCAGAAAGGAGGGGTGGAAGAACAATGGAGAAAAATCAAAACTGCCATCATGGAGGAAACAAGCCTTTGTGTGGAATAAAAAAACACTATGGTTCTCAAAAGAGGTGTCAGGGAAGGTTAAGGAGAAAAAGGCTGCATTCAGAAAGTATAAGGAATCACAGAAGGAGCATGACAGGGAACTGTATCAATTAAAGCAGAAAGAAGTGGGGAAGGCAGTCAGAGTAGGGAAAATGGTGCAGGGTCTACATCAGAAACCATATGAAGAGAGAGAGAGATTGAGAGAGCTTAATATGTATACCCTTGATGAAAGGAGGGACAGGGAGGACATGATAGAAACTTTTAAGTACCTCAAGGGAATCAACAAAGTCCAGGAGGGTAGCATCTTTCAGAAAAAGAGATGTGTAAGAACAAGGGGGCACAATTTAAAGTTAGAGGGGGGATGGCTCAGGGGTAATGTGAGGAAATTCTTGTTCAAGGAGAGAGTGGTGGATGCATGGAACTGCCTTCATGGAGAGGTTGTGGGGTCTAAAACAGTGGGGGAATTCAAACATGCATGGGGCAGACATAAGGCAATTATAGTGGGGGGTTGCAGGAAGTAGGCTGTTGGTTAACTATAATCTGCAGCTTATCCAATAGGTAGGGAAATGGGCAGACTGGGTTGGCCAAGTGGTCCTTTCCTGCCATCAAAGTCATAGACTATGTGACAAGCTTCTGCTGGTGAGATCATTAGGCAGTACAGTGAAGGGTTTCACAGCTATCCAAATGATACATGTCTGTACCTGTCATTTTCCCCAATCAAGGTGACTTGTGCAAGTAATAATACCCAACCAGGTGGGCAGTATTGGGCTCTACTGGACTGCTCAGGGGTGTAATGAGGACTGATGCCACAGGCAGAGTGCCTTATATCCCCCTTAAGGTCTGGAATAGCCCATACCACCCACCCTGGAGGGTATTATTGCACTTTGGAAATGGGGTCTGGTTCTCAATGCAAGAAAAAAAAATAAATGCTTAATAGAACAAAAAATGTTAAAATTATTGAGAAAAAGCAGCTTGCATGTTAAAATGTCCTTCTACTGGCACATTGTCAGTAGAGAGTGCTGTGCTGTTTGAAGGGCATTACATTTTAAAAGTGTTTTTTTCCCCAGTATGTCTCAATGTGTATCTGTCTTCAACCCCGCCCCCCCAAGCTGGGCACGGGGTCATAACAGCACGAGAAAAAAATGTGCACAGCAAGACCCCATTGTTACAAACAGCATGCGGCAAAACCTATGAGCACTTTATTTGTTTTAAGGGGGCTGCATCCTCAGTGCCCCCCATATGGAGGGATTCACCCCCACATCACCCAGAAATATTATAACCACCTCCGAGGGGGTGTGGGCACTGGGGCAAGAAATAAATAGTAAAAAAAAAAAAAGATTCCCTTACAGGGAATGAAACCGCTTTCTCCCCAACCCCATTCACCGCAGGGTTGGGTGCTCTAGCTATTCCACCATGGGAGCCACTCAACCGAGAACCCAACCCGCAGTGGCCACATACATTTCCTTCTTCTGGGTGAGCAACATGGGGTAGTAATACTTTCTTATCACTGTAATTCCCCTGTCACTATAAAGCCATTCCCACTTTTCACTGAGTGGTCTTGCTGTGTGCAACTTCATCTGTGCAATTCTCAACCACTACCCCCAAGCTGTTACTGTGTGTGGAGTCCTTTGTCATTTAAACACAGTCAATCAGGAGTGGGGTTTGTGCGGTCAGTCAGCAGTGTGGATTATGTATGCCTGCAAAATATTGGGAGCAGAGCAGTGTGGGAGAATTCATGTAATGTTGATGATCAGTGCCATCTGTGCTGGTATCATCCTATTTGTTAATATATATATTTTTTTAATTGTTTGTTTATACTCCTTCTGCCCGCAGCACCCCCAGTCTTCAGGAGACACCAATGTGGCCTTATCAGTCACTGCCCTCTTACCTGGAGCCTGACACAGTCCATCCCCATGTAGCCTTGGTTATACCCCCCAGGCGGGGTATGAGGTGGAGGGCCCTTACACCCCGAGCTCCTTCCTGTTGTCATCGGGATGCCATCACCAGGGCAGGTAGGGACATTGGGGATAAGGGCCATGGTGCTCCATCTACCAGTGGCACTGCAGGGTATTTTCCAGTGTTTCTTGGTGTGCAGTGTACCCTGACATCAAAGCGCTAAGTGCCAATGTCTAGCACGGCACCCTTCTCACTGACTTGGGCTTGCCACACCTCAGGTCTCCACCCAAGGCCAGACTTGCACAAAGTCCTGAATCCCCCTTCACCCCAGAGAAGGTGAGCTGTCCTTGGGATGCTCAAGCCTCCTCCCCCCAGCCAGCCATCCAGCTCCCTGGCTCATTCCAGAACCTGGGTCACTGGCGTCGCAAGCAGAAATCTAACCACTGCACCAGCGGGCAGGCTTTATTTGTTAATATTTTATAAACAACTGTTTAAATTAGGAATGGGTGGGTACTAAAATTCTTGACCCTCAAGACTACCCATGGGTACCTCTAAAGTACAGTAAAAATACTCGGATGAAAACTGAGTAGTTGGATTGGGTAGTTACTATGCATCCTCTTCTACTACCCAATTACCCAACCCTGACCATAACAAAAATCAAATGAAAGACATTTTGTTGGACTACTACACTATTTGTTAGATGCCCAGAGCAATTATACCCATTGGGGGCATTTGGTGAGGCAGGTACAAGAGGCGCAGCTGCCCTAAGTGAGCCTGCTGCTGTTTCCAAAAGTAATACCCATGGTGGGCATTGCTCAGGCAGGTACAAGAAGTGCAGCTGCTCTTAGTAAGCTTGCTGCTCTGTCAGAAAGTTATACCCATGATGGGCATTGCTGAGACAGGTACAACAGGCACAGCTGCTGTGAGTGAGCCTGCTGCTGTTTCCAAAGATTCTACCCATGGCCAGCATTACTGAGACAGGTACAACAGGCACAGTTGCTGTGAGTGAGCCTTCTTCTGTTTCCAAAAATTATACCCATGGCAGGCATTGCTGAAGCAGGTATGAGAGGTGCAGCTTCTCTGAGTGAGACTGCTGCTGTTTCAAAAAATTATACCCATGGCAGGCATTGCTGAGGTAGGTACAAGAGATGCAGGTAGTCTGACTGAGCCTGTTACTGTTTTCAAAAATTATACCCATGGTGGGCATTGATGAGGTAGGTACAAGAAGTCCAGCTGCTCTCAGTGAGGCTGCTGCTGTTTCCAGAAATTACAATGTTGGTGGGCATCAACATTACATAATATAAAACTGAGGATTGACAAAAGAAAACTAAGAGTATTGTGGCACACGTGGCTATCATGGTGGCAGTGGTGATGGTTATATTAGTTTCGCACACAACCTAGTCATCAAATTCAGTATCACTGTTTTCAGGCTGTTGTTCATGCTCAGAGTCATAATTGCATGATTCAGTGTTTGGGACAATTGAGAAATTTTACGCATTCATTTTGAGAAATGTAAGCCATTCCACATTTGCAGCACTTAGCAGTGTTCTGTGCTCAGTGACTTTTCCTCCAGCAGCACTAAATATGCATTCTGAATATACAGCTGAAGGTGGACAACTGAGGTACATTATTGCAAAACTTGCTAGATCTGGCCATATTGTTCTCTTTTGTTTCCAATACAGTAATGGATCTTCCTTAAGCGCAATCACAGTATGGTCTGCATAATATCAAGAATCATTGTGCTGAATGAGATGGTTACCAGTCTGGCAGTTGAACTTGCTGCACTTTCTTTATAGGATACTAGTCCACATTGTTGCAGGCAACTCAGAAGGGATTTGCCTTTCTGATCCTGAACATAGGATGCCCAAGAAGTAGCTGTACATGTCCATTCCCTCACTGATGACACTGCTGACTGTGAAGAATTGATAGATGTGCTATTGTCTGTGCCAGAGGTGCATGCTGATGGTTTGACAGGGTTTGACTTCTGTACATCAGTTAATGGTGTTGGTGGGACAATGTCACATATAGTTAGCAGAAGATCTCTCCAATGCTCAGTGTCTTCCCCTGCAGGAAGGATGGCTTCAGTGTTAAACTTAAGGCAGGGATCTAGCAATGTAGTCAACACATACTATGGATGTCATTCATAAACATGGCATTTAGTCTCTGATCAGTCAACAGTCTGAGACTCAAGTCATCTGCAGCATAACTGCAGTGGTGTCTTCTTTTGACTGAAAATCTTTCATTATGTCATCAAGGAAAATGTGAAAAAAATCTTATTTGAGGAAGAATTTGACTTGGAGTTCCAATGTCCACACTGTCATCATGTGTGGCAGCCTCAAATGGCTCAAATAAGGTGACCAAAGATTCAAGTAGAGTCCAGCTGCTGGAACTGAATATGATGTCTACTTTACCAATTTGATTCTGCATGCTGTAGTCATGTACAGCTTCTTGCTCTTCAAGAAGCATTATGCTGAATTCCAGTGGGTCGAATGAGGATGAGTGAATTATAAAAAAAGGTGGATGAATATTTCAGAGCAATTGCAAAAATATGGTTAAAATTCGACTACAAAGTGTAAAGAATGAAATCAACTTAAAGTATTCTGTTTCTGTACTTTAGGGGGTAGACATATTTATTACGTATTTACATTTTGTATGTTATGGAGATGTAAATTTGTATATGTATTTGTGTATGTAAATGTGTGTTAAATGCTTGTAAACGTCATTGACCAAACAAATAAATTTTAAACTGAAGTGGGTCAGAACTTCCTGTTTTAATGTACAGTATGCAATGGTAGATTGTCTGACCTCTGCAACCCCTTCAGAATTTTTTGTGCTTTCATAGAGTGGCTGAAATGCCCACATGTTTTCCTAGCAAGACCTAACAGGTTTTCAGCATTTCTGTTTCCATTTAAGAAACTATGGATGACAAAATTTAAAAAATGTGCAAAACATGGGATGTGTTGGCAGTTGCATCTCTAACAGCATTGACTATGTTGGCACCATTATCTGACACTATGAACCCTGGAGATAAGGAATACAGAGTAAGCCATTTCTGGAACTGATTTTGCAGCTCCTGCAAAATATTCACAGCAGTGTGGTTTCTCTCAAAAGTGGTGACACATAATAGAGCCTGCTTCCTAATACTTATGGTAGATCAGGGATTATTACTTTCTGACTGAAAACTTGCCCAATAAGCTGCAACAGTCATATAATAACTGGTTATAGATTTTTCCCATAGGAAAACTGGGTTATAATTCCAGCGTTATTACTGGCTGCTTATAACGACATTCACGTACCTGATTTCCCTACTTCCATGGCATGTGCCTACCACAAACCTCCCCTTCTCTGCGCCGTCCATCGTGAGGCCTCAGTGCTGCAGTACTACTGGACAGAAGTTGTCGGTGGTAAGTTTTTTATTTTAAATAAAAAAAGATCTCTTGTCATATCAAACCATCATCTGAGTTAAAATGAAAACAAAACTAAACATTGCTACCATTTACTGACAGCTATCTACCACTGGTTTCCAACAGTCCACAGCTCAGCTCAGTAAACAGATACATTTATTTTGTGTAATTGCTGTGGCGAAAAAAATGATCCCCAGCAATTATACAAAATAAAAGATGGGTAGCTAGTTAAAACTCAGATTTTATACACCCCCTCAGGGTGGGATGCCTTCCATAAACCCTTCGAGCTTCAGTCTCAGGGTATATATGGCATCCCACTCCTCGGGGGTGTATAAAATCCTTGTTATAACTAGCTACCCATCCATTATTCTCTATGTAGTCAATTGTTTGGTTACTGTTCTGTATATGTATGGTTATATGAACCTGCTTCACCTTAGAGAGTTTCAACTGCTTAATAACTGCAGTACCTACCAAGCCATACAACTGTGAAACAGTCTTTTTTGAGAAATATATTTTACAGGTAAAGGTGTACCATGGTTCAATCCAGTTCATGATCTTGAAGAAGCCTTTTTGGGCAACAAAAGCAAAAGTGAGTTGACAATTGGCCATCAGGTCTGCAATGATTCTATTTAACAGCTGGCATATTTAATACTTGTGGGTAAATTTTAATGTCCTCGCAACACTTTCTTTTAATGTTAGTTGACAAGAATCACGAGATATTATTAATTTGGGGGGGTTATATTTTTCATGCCTTTTTCACGTGGAGTACTACTTTTTGATTTTGCAGTACTTGATGGTGTCAGAAGAAAACAATCTGTTTGTATGGAAAGATTGCAAGGACACATCAAGTGATTCAGTGTCAGTTCCTGCGTTCAGTTCATTGTCACTATGGTCACTGCCACTTTCATTACCGCCCATACCAATCACGCTGTCTTTTGCTCTGCCCCACTCATTTGGGTGTTTTACCTTTGCATGATGTATCATTATCGATATTCCAAATTTTCCTGCTTTGCCACCATGGCTGATGCTCTTTATTGCACAAACTGCATACAGCTCGAGAGCTGTCTGCAGGGTCAATCTAAAATAAATTCTGCACTAAAGATTTACCGTTTGTGCTCTGTACTATGGTGCCCAGCACTATTTCTTGTACAGTCAAGAAACCTTGTGGAAACCGTACATTGCCATTTCCTTGTTGATATCAATTGTTCTCATTCATGCTCATCTTCTTATTCTTATGTTTAGCATATAATTTTTTTCTGCTGTTGCCTCTCATGCCTTACAGCAGCATCCTCACATACCCCCTCATCAAATCTACAGACCTCATTGCCACAAGGTTCAGAAGAACTGGACATGTTGTCATTATCAGGAGGGATGTAGCCTGGGCTATCCATTCGCAGGCACCACTATAACCACCATCGTTATCAGCATTCACTGCCTCAGCATCTGAGCTTATAGTTGAGTTGGATGCCTCCTTGCCCCTTCATGTTGCTTCAACAGCTGGACGTATCCTGGCACTTGTGGCAAAACCTTCAGTACCTGTACGAGTAATGCCAGTCAGCTCTTTCTGAAACTCTACTGTCATTTCATTGCTAACATGCTTTTTAGGTTCAGGAGGACATTTAGTGCCAGTCCTGATGATGTTATTATTATTTTCACTATGTTCCTCATTAGTGCTATGATTAATACTTTCTACATTATTTTCATTTGCATGTGCAGCAGCTCTGGGCTTCCTTTTAGTAGACTTAGATTGGGAAATATGAGACATAGTAGACACAGTTATGAAAGGAATGAATATTGTTTCACTAACTGTTTCAGAGACAGACAGTGTATCTGACTATGTCACAGACAGTAAAAAATGACAGGGCTCAGGGCACCTAATAGACAGTGTGTAATGCACCTTAAATGGCCATCACTATGCTGCAGAGAGACATCACACATAGTGTAGCTGTGTCACCACAGGAATAAATGGCAGGGCTCTGAGCACATAACAGACAATGTAATACAGCCTGAATAGAAACGCTTCAGGAAAGGGCACAGCACATCCACCACCCTTGCTGTTGTCACTTCACTGATCAGGGCAGGTGCTGATCAAGGCAATCTCACTGGGGCCATTTTCGTGGACCTTTCAAAAGCTTTTGAAAGGGTTGATCACTCCCTCCTCGGCTCCACGCTCCTATCCGTTGGGTTCTCCTCTTCCGCCCATGCTTGGTTCCTAAACTACCTCTCCAACCGACAGCAATACACCAACTTCAATCGGACCTTCTCCAAACTTTCACCAGTCCTCTGTGGGGTACCTCAAGGGTCCGTCCTTGGTCCAACCCTATTCTCACTATTTATCAATGACCTACCATCCGTCACAACCCATGCCCACCCCACCCTATACGCAGACGACCTCATCCTCCTGGCCAGCTGTTGGGACATCTCCACAATAAACTCCCAACTGAACACCAACTTTGAACGCATCCATACTTGGCTGGGGGACCACAGGCTCACCCTCAATCTCAAAAAAACCCAAGCCATGCTGTTTGGGTCCTTGAACAAAATAAAATCCTGTCCTACTCCTCTGCTGATCCTTGGGGCTGATGGCTCGCCCCTTGAGATGATTACCTCAGCCAAGTACCTGGGCATCACCCTGGACCCGCAGCTGGACCTTACCTTACACATCTGTAATGTTTGCAAAGCCACTAATTGTAAGCTTGGCCTAGCTTATCAAGCCAATAACTGCCTCACCCCGGTCGCCCACCTGGCCCTCGCCTGGGGGGGTCCTCCTCCCCTCACTCTGCTACGGTCTCGTAACTTTTGCCCCAGTTCCCAAAACCAGCCTATCAAAATGGGACACGGCCTACAACAACGTTTGCTGCTTCACGCTTTCCACCCCTCCCCTCACACACCATTGTGATCTTTACAACTGCCTAGAGTGGCTTCCCCCGGAGAAGCACCACTCCTTCGTTCTAGGTAAGTTCATTGACAACATTGTCCTCTCAGGCTCCCCTCCAGCCCTAGCCCTTCCCCTCAATCCAGGGGCCCCATCCTACCACCTAAGATCTGGGACAATCCAGGAACGTCTTATTCCTAGGACCCGCACCCTTGTGGGAGATCGGTCCTTCCACATATATGCCCCCAAACTCTGGAACTCACTCCCTGAACTAGTCAGGGCTTCCTCCTCCCATCCAAGCTTTAAAGCTTCCCTCTGGAATTTCCTGAAACCTTCTTCCCCCTGTCCCTGTACCTCGTAGCCTACTCCATTGCCCCTTTCCTTCCTCTAGTCCAGTTGGGTGGGGGCCTCATCCTCATCCTCTGCCTCAGCCCTACTTGCACTTATCCTCCAGTTCCAGCCCAGCAACCTGGTACAGTCCCCCTGCCAATGGGCACCCCCCCGAAGGCACTTACCATTGTCTCTGCTATTGCTTATGCACAGTGTCAACCTTGTCCTAGAGCTAGCCTTGAAATGCTTGTTATGTTAGGTAATTTTCTTGTCTCCTCAACTGTCCATGTGTGAACTCTGCCAACCGTGCTCTAGAGCTAGCCTTGTCATGCCTGTTTATTCCCTATGTATTTTTCTTGAATTCTGCAACTGTCTATGTACGAATTTTCCCAACACCTGCCTCAGAGCCACCCTTGAAATGCCTGGTTTTCCTATGTACTTCTTCCTATTCCTTAACTGTTAATGTATGATGTTTTTCACCTGTAACTCTCCCGGGTCACACCTGAAAATAGGCACATGGCTGTCTAGTGTGCTAACCCGGTTAACAAAAGCAAATAAATAAATAGCTTTCACTATGCTGCAGTGAGACATCACACCCAGTGTAGCTATGTCACCACAGTAATTAAGAACAGGGCTCGGGGCACCGAACAGACAGTGTAATACAGCCTAAAAGGCTTTCACTGTGCTGCAGACAGATGTCACACACAGTGTAGCTATGTCACCATAGTAATAAATGACAGGGCTTGGGGTACCTAACAGACAGTGTAATACAGTCAAATGGCTTTAGCTATGCTGTACAGACATCATACACAGTGTAGCTATGTCACCACAGTAATGAATTTCAGGGCTCGGGTCACCTAAAAGACAGTGTAATACAGCCTAAATGGCTTTCACTATACTGCAGAGAGACACACAGAGTCTCTATGTCACAAACAGGGCTTGGGGTACATAACAGACAGTGTAATATAGCCTAAATGGCTTTTGCTGTGCTGCAGCGAGATGTCACATACAGTATAGCTATCTCACCACAGTTACAAATGACAGGGCTTGGTATGCCTAACAGACAATGTGTAATATGGCCTAAATGGCTTTCACTATACTGCAGAGACACACAGAGTAGCTACGTCACAGACAGGGTATGAAGCACCTAACAGACACTGTGTAATACAGCCTAAATGGCTTTTACTATATTGCAAAGACAAACAGAGTAGCTATGTCACAGACAGGGCTTGGGGCACCTAACAGACAATATGTAATACAGCTTAAATGGCTTTCACTATGCTGCAGAGAGAAACAGAGTAGCTATGTCACAGACAGGGCTTGGGGCACCTAATAGTCAGTGTGTAGTACAGCCTAAATGACTTTTACTATGCTGCAGAGAGAGAGATACACAGTGTAGCTAATGTCACAGATGGGCTTGGGGCACCTAACTATGCTGCAGAGAGACATTGCACACAGTGTAGCTATGACAGGGCTAGGGGGCACCTAACAGATAGTGTAATACAGCCTAAATGATTTTCACATGCTGCAGAGTGACACACAGTGTAGCTAATGTCACAGATGGGCTTGGGGCACCTAACTATGCTGCAGAGAGACATCACACACAATGTAGCTATGACAGGGCTAGGGGCACCTAACAGACAGTGTAATACAGCCTAAATGGTTTTCACTATACTGAGAGACACACGCAGCTACCAGTCAGTGCTTTTTGTCCCCTCCCCCTTGTTCTTTCTCTCCCAAGCACCACACTGGATGATCCCCTGATTGCCCCTTGAGTCCCCAACCCCTTGCTCCTTCATGGATTTTTTGTTTAATAGGTTAACTTTTCACCTCAATTTAGGTGAAAACATGCAGATCGAGTGCCTGATTACTTCCTTTCCCACCAGACTTGCTGCTATCTGCACAATGGACTCTCAGCAGACAGAGCACAGACACCGGCATTGACCAATCAGATTGTCAGCCCTGTGTTATGTGCTCCTTTCTGCTGTAAGCACTCATGAAGGACCCCACAGGCTGCCCTTTCATGCATGTTCCCAGCCCGGTAAGAGTCCCAGGACCCCACAGGCTGCTGTAATGCCTGTTTTACAAAAAATTACCTGTTATCTGTGTCAAAACTACCTGACCCATAAAGTACACTTTTCTGTCGGGTAGGTAGAAAATTACCCAAACTACCCTTCCTGGCAAAAAATCACTGATACCTGACCTACCCAATCCAGCTAACTGATGGGTAGCCCATCCCTAGTTTCAATACAATGGAGTTTTTGGAGCAGTGGGCACAGACAGGGGTGGGGGAGTGGAGTAGGGGTGTAGCCTGGGTGTGCTGGGAAAACTGTGTCCAGTAGTACTGAGATAGTGCTGTTAGTATAAAACATAAAAATGACTGGAGGACTGTGGTAATGAAGCAGGCAGCTTTTGGGAGGAGTAAGTAGTCAGAAGCATAGTCAATCTTAAAGCTGACATCCGATGTGGCAGTTAACATGAAGCTGAACATTCAGTGAGAGGCAGTATTATCATTATAGTACCTAACATAAGGTACTGTAATGTTTGACTGTTCCTGTTTTTTTTTTTTGTGGGGCTAGCAGAGGAAGGCAGGGTGGATCGTAAATGCTGACTAGAAGCCAGCTGACAATATAGCATGAGTGTGCAGCACTTTCAGTTTTGTGGGGGAGAAGCATAGGTTGTGTTATGCTAATTTGTGCTCCCAGGTCACTCCTGAATACAGGCATGCATGCCTAGTGGGCTTTACCCAGTTACCAGAGACTAAAATACAAAATTATATATAATGGAAACTGCTACTGTTTGGGTGGCGGTGGCATCATTAAGGGGGGGGCAGATCTTGATAAGTGGGAGAAAAGAATGGCAAATGTTTAAAACTAAATTCCAGGCTGACACAGTGATACCAACTGTAATGGGGCACTTGGCACTGAGACTTGTTATTTCCAGGTTTCTGTTGCCACATAAATGCCCACCTTGGCAAGGCACTCAGCCAATCAGAGACCGAGAAATTGCAAACCTATTTTCTAAAGTTAAGTTAGAAAAAAGTCTGGAGGAGATGAAGCTATGGGTGGCCTCCAGTTTGCTGGTTCTCAACCCTGAATGGCATAAGTGCTATAAATCAGATCAGATAAGCGAGTATTAGCAATAAAAGGTTCTCTAAAATTTCCTGCGTTGGGAGGAGTACAACTTGAAATGTCAAGAAAGACAAAGTCTGGGAGTAGTTCCTGATGAGCAATTATCCCTGATATTTCAGTTGTCAGCAACAGCCAAGAGCTGCTTTTACCATCTAAAGAACAATACCAAACTGCATTTCTTACTTGCTATTGTAGATATGAGGAGTTAGTACAAGCCTTGCTCTCATCAATGTTGGACTACTGTAATGCACTCTACAAGGGCTTAACTTGCGGTCACTTGTGCAAAGTACATCTATTCCACAATATAACAGCAAGGTTTCTGACCTCTGCACATATGTCAGATCATATAACTTTGTCTCTGTGTTTCTTGGACTGGCTACCAGTTAGGTGGCAGATTTATTACAAGATCCTACAGTAGTTGTGACATTCAAAGCCCTATACCGGCTGGGTCATGAGTACCATTGCAAGCCTTTGGCACGCCATGGACCTGGGTGAATGTGGGCTGCAGAGCAGGGTCTGCTGAAGGTCCCCTCCTCACAACTTCAGTAGTAGGTGATTGGGCCTTTGCAGTAGCTGTTGTTCTGTGAAACTCCATGTGGTTGGAGGTTCAGTTTACCCCTTTGATGGCTGCCTTTAAAGAGCTGGTGATATGTTCAGGAGAACTTTAACAAAATATAATATTTAGGCACTGTCCAGCTTGTATTCCTCATTAGCTCTGTATTCCTCCTCCCTATTATTTAGTAGGGAGGTCATTTGCATGAAAACAGGATCTTCGCTCCTGAAGTGTTCATCTATTCCTGCTATTTTCTCCCTACCTGAAGTCACAGAGTACAGCTTGTGACCTCACAGTTACTCCCACGGCAAAAAACTGTGATGTCACAACAAAGGATTATGACTTGAAGTATAGAGTAAGCTATAGAGGCAGATGAACTCAAAATGAACTCCAAGGGACAACGCTCATATACATACACATTTCTTTAGTACTTAATTATGAGGAGGAGAAATGTATAAAACACAAATGGAATGCAAGCAGAATTGTACCTAATTATTGTGTTTTTAAAGTTTTCTTTGAGGCATCAGTAGCTCTTTAAATCTTAAATCTTGAATCTTGAATCCACATAAATGTGTGGTGGTAGGCATATCTAGACAACAATTAGCACTCTGCCATGCTGAAATATTATTGCAGAATGATTGCCTCTGTATAAAGTTTACTGTTATGATGTTGCAAATTGTATTTATTGTTTATTTAAGTGTGGGTGTTTTGATGGTGCCTGAGTTTGTCTATTAACTTATTGTATGATTATTATATATTTTTAGTATTGTGTCTGCTCTGGGCCTTAGAAGAACACTTGATAAACTACAATCCTACCACTACTACTACTGCAGAATGATTACTGTATGCTTGAAGGAGAGGCAGCCTCAAGGCTTGATTTGTTTTCTCCAGTTTTCACCCTCCTCCATGCTAAAGGTCATAAAAGAGGAAATGCTCGATCCATGGCATTGAAGTCTCATCTGAGGTGCCCAGCTGTAAGTCCTCTGTTGGCTTTCTGGGGGTGTTATCTACTTGAGCCCTTTCATAACCTGTGATTAAAGGCATTGAGTTGCAAACCTGGAGACTTGGGTTTGAATCCCATCATCTCCAATTTGCATTCTGTGTGACCCTTAGCAAGTCACTTAACTTTCTTGTGCTTCCAGGTCATACCTGGAAACAAGCTTTGGCTTAGTGTGCCTTTACTGATTAAAATAGTACCCCTTTTCACTTTAGTAAGATGGGACAAGTCCCTTTAACAATTCTTGTGAATATGGAAAGGTCTCAGTCTGAGACCAAGAGCGACTTCAGTCAAAAGTACCACACATACATTGGCACTTACATATTCATTTGCTTGCTGACCTAGTGAATTTCACAGACTAAAACAAAAAAAAGTATATGTGCAGCGAAACCCCATAGGAGCACTATCACAGGAGGCATCGACTGGTCCTAGCAGTGAAAAAGATAAATGTAGGTGCACTTCACTCTCCTACCATACAGAATGTGGACTAGAAACATTGAGACTACAATGTCAATGTCTATTGGGCAGAATTGCAAAACATTTTAACAGACAGACTAGAGACCCCAATGTTTCATGGTACTTGGTTACTTTCATGGGGGAGGGTGTCTTTCAATTCTGAGTTCTCCTTTATAAACATATTTTCTGAACACTGTAAGTCTTTTGCCAGAAAACTGAAGTGAATTCTACAATAAAGTTATTTAAATGTAATGTTTCAGTTAGGCATGCAACGAAGCACATGCACCACCTTAAACATCATAGAAACTTGAAATACCCATTTAGAATATGTAACAGCAATGACTATTAAAATAAGCCCAGGCTATCAGAGAGTTGAAATAAAATTGTAGAAAATATAGATAAGATATCTAAATATACACCTATGAAGGGAAACCCATAACTTAAAACTGTTTACACAGTGTTCAATCAATATTCATCTCAAAAGTGTCACCTTAAATTAAGTATATATAAAATGCTAGTGAAACAAAACTGCCACCAGATTAGAGGAGAAAATCATCTGCTTGACAATTATTTATCTATAAAATGAGTTCCAGAGTTGTAGGATGAGGCAAATCCAAAAAATTGAAGGGACCTACAAATTAGAGGGTGCTAGAAGGGGGTGTAGAAAAACAGAGAGGAGTCAGATTTCAGACTCAGAGAGACATGGTATCTTCCTTTGAACTGTAAATCTATAAAGAAATTAACAAGCGGGAGGGGGCAGAATAAGGGATAATGGATAAATAATTGGAAACACATTCATAATAACAGTACTGTATGTACCAAGACAATCATCAAATTTGTTTTGAAAATATTTGTACAAAACCTTTCAAATTCTAATTGAATATTACTGAATCCATGCCAAAATTTATAATGAATCAAGTCACAAAAATAGCTAGAAATCAACTGCTAAATCCCTTCTATTAAATCTTAAAACAGAAAAGAGCTAACTTCATTTGCCATCTTAAAGAATCAATTTTGAATTCAAGGAAAATTAGTTACAGTATATAATGTACACTAACAAAAGGGAAGTATATTTCAAGTGAGAGGGAAACACAATATCCCTTCTTACAGCTTAAAGAATGAGACCCATTCATAAAAAATGGTTTATTAATTATTTCATTTATCCCTTTCATTTGAAGGATTTGCAACATACAGATCCATCTAGACTCCCTCTGCATGACCTCCTTGTTCAAATGTGTGCACAAAGTAAAACATGAATGCTGAGAGGGGCTTATTCACTTTTGAAAAAAAGTCCTAAACAAAGCTTCTCAGCATTCCTTATTCTTTATGTCAAACTTCAACCAATGTTTCACAAATACTTGGCTTCTTCAAGGGAATCTGTTGCAACTTTAACTTCTTGTTACAGTATGATTTGCTGTAATATTGAAATTATGTAGCCTACTGGAGCTGCTGTTTCCCTGGTTGTACCTTGGGGTGATCAGTCACACTATACTTGTGTTCGATCGATGGCTTTGCCTATTTTAACTCTCTCAGTTAGAAGCTACAGTATGCTTTTATTCATTGCTGCAGCACAACCTTCTGGTTCAGTAACTTGGTATTCCTCATGGGATTGTGTCAGAGTTAGTATATGTTAGAATATTTTGAAAGTCGGCCCCAAGACCATTTTTAATTTGTATATCTCTGTCATTCTCCAGGATCCTAACTTTAAAAGGGTATATCATTTGACCAATACATGGTTTTCTACACCCACACCATATGTACTATGCAAATCACAAAACTTGTTTTGCGATTTATATAATGTTCTGCATCAATTTTTTCAGATGAGTTAGGGTGACAGAAATTGAAGGTAGCCCAAACAACTTGGCAGATATAACACAAATAGCAGTGAGAAGAACATTTTGGTTTGATGGATAACCAAGTAGGTGATTTCATCTGTGAATGAGCACCAGATGATCCCTCGGGGGTTTGTCCCTTCTAAAAATGAAATCCTAGAAAGTTCCCTAGCATGTCACTTAGCATTGATTGTTCTTTAGGATGTTCCAGTGTTTACTGATACTGTTTGTTTTTTTTTTCTCAGGCCTGGAAATTGAGTTCTGCAACATAAGAAAGCATTTTATTCTTTTGTTTTTGCAGTTTTTGCTTGAGTGTCAAAATGGTTGTTTTGTCAGTATGTAAGGCTTGAAGATAAGTCTTGTCTACAATTTGGCTAAATAACCCATTTCAAAAAAGGAAGTTTTAGTTCCAATGCTTTGATGTAAAATTTATTGAAAGCTTTAAAATCCTGTGCATTTTCAAGAATTGCCCCAGCCGCATTTCTTTCACCAAATTTTGCTGATGGACACTTTCTGATCGGAGGAGGGTGTCGCCAGCTATAGTTTTTCTATACCACTTGCACTCTACCTTGACTATGCCATTAACATACAGTAGAATGCAGTAACATCTAAAAAGTCCATATTATTTTTGTGCAGCCTATGTATAAAGGAGGTTACACTGACTGTTATTTAATCAATCAGTGAATCTTATCACACCTGTCATATGCCTTTGCATGCACACATGATATATTCATTATGCTGTAGCCCATGCAGCTGCTCCTTTAAACTGCAGGTGAAATTTTCATTCAAAACAAAATAATTCTGATAACAATTCTGTGTTTTTATCACAAATTTGAAAAGAATGGCATTACTGTCTGTGCAGGTGTCCAAAAAATGTTTGATTTCCCATAACCCCATATCATGAGCAATACTTGTGTATAAGAAACATGCTGTACATCAATTCTAAGCCAGATCATTTTGTCTTCCTATTTTAGGTCCTCCATTTTGATGATAATTATCAGTCATATCATTTACAAAACTTTGTAGGTGGTAACCAGATATCTGGATGCTAGACACCTTTCCTATATTGTGTCTTTTTTATTCAAATTCTGGTTCGGCACCATTGCCTCCTATCTCTCATCCCTCCTATTCACTCCTTCTTCTTTCTCCTATGCTCTCTACAACACTACTTCTCATTCTTTCTCTCTCTGTCTCTCTCTCTCTCTCTCTCTCTTCCTTCTAGAAAATCTACTGTTGGATAATTTGCATTTTTGTACTGCTTTCCTAAACTTTGGTCCTTGCTTACCCTTTCTATTTGTTCTGCCTCTTCTCCTTCCTCCTTAAAGTCCCCTCTCTAAGACTTTTGTTCTCCTTCCTGCAATTGTCTATAACCCTTTCCTCCTTGTCGCCCTCAATACTTGCTACTGGTTTACTTTTCTACCCTTAGTTCTTTCCTGTACATACTGTTTCACTTCACTTCATTTATACTTCTTACATATATAGTGTTATATTTTACTGATTGCCTTTCATTAGTAAATTGTGTCAAATATTTATTATTCCAGTTGTAATTCTATATCATTGTATTTGCCTTCTGGTATTTTTAGTAATTATATTGTTTAGCTACCTCCTTCTCTCCCCTGTCTCCCAGGACACATCTGGAAATGAGATGTTATAAGCTCAGTATGTATTTCCTTGTTAAACCTTTAAATACAGAAATAAATAACTCTAATGTAGCACGTAGTTGTCAGCCAATTTTAATAGGTGTTTGGCAAAGGAATCAATAACAGACAGAATTGATCTCCTTGATGAGTTGTTTCCATTGTTTTTGAACTTTAAGGAGGGCATAGAATGTAGGACACATGTGGGACACACCAGATAGTCCACATTTAGATAGACAAGTTAATTTCTTATGAAATTGCTACTCAATGATAGTCTTCCATGGAGTATCTAGCTAATTCTTGGATTTTATGGTGGAGTTAAAACAAAGTCACTTATAGTTGTCTTTGTTCTCTAGTTGTCTGACTCTTTGTTTTGAAATCTATTCCATTTATTTCTGCAATGTTCCCAACTTTATCTGATGTTTTTTAATTGTCTTTGACTGATTTGAGTCCCTGTAGAGCTGTATTTTCTTCACAGCTCAAATTGAAGAAAAACAAGGGATTTCTGATTTTAAGGCTGTCTACAGTTCAGTGGTGCAATGGGAAACTCTTCCCTCTACCCTGAATTTCACATGACAGTCTTACCTCTTCCACATGTTCATTTTCACTGCACCTCCTTCCTGCCCTCTGTCACCTGGGGTGTATCTCTGAGGGGGAAGGGGGCACTACTACATTGCCTCTCCTTTTCCTTAATCAGCTGAACCAAGTCCCTTTGCCACCTTTTGTGAGGGTGGATAGGGCTTAATCGCAAGACTAGGAGAGATTACATAACTATGTATGCATATAGGAAGTACTAAGATATGCATTCAACCACTGACCCTGTGAACTCAATTTGTCAATCAAGGAGGTGAAGCAATTTGACACTGGTGCTTTTTGTGGAATTTTTAGACAGTCCCTAAAGAGCTGCTTCTATACAGGACACTTAGTATGAAGGCCAAGGAGGAATTTTACCTTTCTACCCTCCCTTCCTCTGAAACAATCATCAATTACTCTTATCCACCTGCACCATCTCATCTAAGTTCATTTTCAAGATGAAGTTTCCTTGTTGGATGGTGGCTGTCCAATCCTCTTTCTGTCCATCACTGAGTGCTTTGGAGCTGTCCCCAGATTGACAGCCTGTGAGCAAATCAATAACAATTATCAAATTGCAGCCAGTGCAAAGCATGCAGTGCTATGGTGGGATACCACAGAACAAACAGTCATCTCCAAACCTAAATATTTAGTAATGTCCATTCAGCTAAACAAATATTTGATTACCATGTATGCTGCATTTGAACATGCATTGCAAACCGTTTGGAAAAATATCTAAACAAATGGTTTACTAATACATTCTAAGACAAGCACATGACAGCAGTATACAGAAAACAACGATGAAGACTAGAGAATCAACTCAGAAAACTGGGATGCCTATGCATCTGTGATATTTATTTTTATCTTTGAACACTACTTTCATTAGGCTCCCTAATATGCTGTTGTTTCAGTTAGAAAGCCACTATACTGTGTCTGCCAAGTGCATTAATTCCTGTTAAAATCTGCCTCTTCCTATATCAGAGAAAAAGTATGGATTCCAAGAACTGTCTTAGAATGAGGGTGGAGTGCATTATGCTGATATGAACTTATAGAAACAATCAGGATCAAGGGAACTCTTGGGTTCATTAATGTGACCTTAAATTCATTTGATCATCACAGTGAGGTTACGAGAAGTAATTCACATGAACCTGCTCTATGCCTGCTAAATAACAAAGATTTACATTGGGGGATTATTTGTGCATTTATTTTGCGAAAGAAATGTTGAGATTATAAGTCTACTGTAAGTGTCCTCTAGCCAAGTATGAATAATTGTGCCATATCAGATTGCAGATTAAAACAACTACCAATTTCTGAAATTCAATTTTACCAATTAGTTTTCCCATTTTAGATACACAAATCTCAATGGACTCAAAGCAGAAGGAAACAACCAGCTTGATTGGACTCTACTCCATTTTATTTTTCCTACGAAATTATCTGCCTATATTAGCCCCCACCCTCACATACAAACACACACTTGTCTGCCCACATTGGCTTGACTGAAAGACAATAAAGCTACAGACATGTCTTCCATTCTGACACTGATGTCAGTAGTGAAGGGCAACAATGTACTGCTGCAGAGAAATGCAGTGTCCCTTTTCCTGTCATTAAATAGTCACAAGTGAAAGAAGTGTGCATGTTCTACAGCTTCAGCTAATACAGAACCCCTTCATGGAAACTGTTCTTGTACTGTAAACACTCTGCTTGCTAGCTGTGGTTCTGAAAAATCAAAAATAAAACCGGTTTTGCTGATTTCTTGGGGAAAGAGAATAATGATTACCATCATAGGTAGATGCAGGTTTTATCAGCAGCAGATGCCCATTGTTGTAGGTCTACATAGTGTTATGGTTACAGGGTTGTGCTTAGAGCAGATATAAATAAACAGAAACACAGATTATGTTGGCATTATAAGACTCTGGGGTCCATCCAAGAAACATATTCTGCATTTAATGGCACACTCAACCAACCAGCCCTTTTTAACAGCAGTATGATATAATTTTTGTCTTGCAACAGGGAATTTAATTTTCTTTTAATTTTATTTAAATTAGTTTTAGTCTGAGGATGTTTTATAAAAGCTGTAAAACGGTGCCATCCCAATGTTGCGGGGTGTAGCATGATGCAGGAGATCCAGGATTGCATCTCAAGTCCAGCTTCTATACTGAACATTTAGACTCTGGGGGTGGATGACTTATGGAAATTTCCTTTTAGTTAGGTATTTATCATGAAGTAAAGATACATTTTAAAGTAACATGATGTGGCAAGACTTTACCCACCCTGGAAATCCCCCATTTGATGATGACTTATAAGAAAATTAAGAAAGATATATGAAATATAACCATGTTTTTGTCCTGGTACATTTTTACATTTATGTGCATGTATTTAGTGAAAATATTCTATATGTAACTTATATTTCTTTGTGTAGTAATCTAATTGTAGAAATAGATTTAGTTATGTATCATTTTATGATTTGAAAGTACTTTATGTATTTTGAATATGTATTTTTTGATATTGCAATGTACTTTAACTGACCTTTTGGCCAGCTGCAGTTGAGCTAAATAAAATTAAAAAATCCAATTCAAACCATCTGCTCACTACCTGAGCACATCCTTTACTAGTTTATGGAACAACACCGTATCATGTGGGACCACAATACAGCAGCCCTCCCCTACTGAAGGTGAGGAATAGAGAAGGCAGCCCTTCATATAGGAAGAAGTACAAGTATTACAAGGGTAAATGTAGCTGTGGTAGGTGATGCATTATTTTGCCTACCTTCCATCTATGGTCCAGTGCATGCTGCAGGCATTCAAAATGGATCAATGGAGTTAAGGTATGCAGCATACTTCCAAGGGGTAATAAGGAGAATAAAAATTATCAGTGAAACCTGCCATGTCAATATACTGCAATGAGAGCATAGAAACATAGAATCTGACAGTAGATAAGGACCGCTTTGCCCACCTTGTCGGACCATTTCCCTACCCAACAGATAAGCTGCAGATCCTAGTTAACCAACAGCCTACTTCCTTCTACCTCCCACTAGAATTGCCTTATGTCTGTCCCATGCATTCTTGCATTCCTCCACTGTTTTTGACTCTATGACCTCCACAGAAAGGCTGTTCCATGCATCTACAACCCTCTCTGTGAAGAAATACTTCCTCACATTACTTCTGAGCCATCCCCCCTCTGTCTTCAAATTGTGCTCCCTTGTTCTTGCACATCTCTTTTTTTGAAAGATGCTACCCTCTTGGACTTTGTTGATTCACTTTAAGTATTTGAAAGTTTCTATCATGCCCCCCCACTCCTTTCCTTGAGGCTATACATCTTAAGCTCTTTTAGTCTTTCTTCATATGTCTTCTGGTGCAGACCCTAAGATGGGGTCTCCTGAACTGTACACAGTACTCTAGATGTGGTCTTACCAACTGTCTGTACAGAGGGCCAACAATTTCCTGTTTTCTACTGGTGATGCCTCTCCCTATGCATCCCAATATCCCTCAGCCCTCCTTACTGCCTTCTCACATTGCTGGCCCACCTTTAGGTCATCCGATATGACTACCCCCAGGTCCCTTTCCATTTTTGTTGTTGTCAGTATCTCCGCCCCCATTGTGTACTCTTGCCCTGGGTTTTTGCTTCCCAGGTGCATTACTTTTGCACTTCTTTGCATTGAATCTAAGCTGCCAAACATTTAACTATTCCTCCAACCCTTTCATCCTTTCCACCCCACCTTGCATAGCAACACTGTTGCAGATCTTTGTGTCATCTGCAAAGAGACATATCTTCCCCTCCAGTACCTCTGCAATGTCACTTATAAAGACATTAAAAAGGATGTGCCCCAGTACTGAACCCTGAGGTACCCCACCAGTAACCCTCCTTTCTTCACTGCGGACTCCATTTACTATTACCCGCTGTGTCCTTTTGTCCCGCCAGTGATTTACCCAGGATACCACCCTGGAACCCACTCCCAGGCTGGCTAATCTTTTGTGTGGGACTGTGTCAAATGCCTTGCTAAAGTCTAGGTAGGCCACGTCCACAGCCCCTCCCTGGTTTACTACTTAGGTTACCCAGTCAAAGAAATCAATCAGATTTGTTTGACATGACCTTCCTGCTATGAATCCATGCTGCATTGGGTCCTGTGCCTCACTGGCCTCTAGGTACTCAACAATTCTTTCCTTTGGAAGTGATTCCATTATTTTCCCTACCACTGAGGTCAAACGGACAGGTCTGTAGTTTCCTGCCTCTGTCTTGCTCCCACTTTTGTGAAGGGGAATCACATCTGCCCTCCTCCACTCCTCAGGTACCACACCATCCTCCCATGATTTATTAGAAAGGGTAGTCAGTGGTGCTACTAGTTCTTCCCTTAGTTCTTTTAGAATTCTGGGTTGAATCCAATCAGGCCCCTTTGCTTTATCCACCTTCAGTTTTAAGAGTTCTTTCAGAACCTATCCTTCTGTGAAAGGACTAATATCAACCACCTTATCCAGAGTGCTTCTACTGACTGGATTAGGTCTCTCCCCTTGCTTTTCCATTGTGAATACTGAGCAGAAATATTCATTTAGTATCCCTGCTTTTTCACTGTCGCTCTCTGCCCAACCACCTTCCTCTTTATTCAGCCTCAGTATCCCTTCCTTCATCTTTCTTTGCTCCCTAATGTACCTATAAAAGCTTTTATCCCCCTTCTTAACCGAGTTGGCTATCTTTTCCTCAGTTTGGGCCTTTGCTGTTCTGACTGTCTTCCCCGCTTCCTTCTGCTTTTACTAGTACAGTTCTCTGTCCTGCTCCTTCTGTGTTTCCTTATGCTTCCTGAATGCTATCTTTTTCTCCCTTCCCTTCCCTTCCACTTCTTTTGAGAACCATAGTGTTTTTTTCTTTCATTTTGATTTATTTGCGTCACACAAAGGCTTGCTGCCTCTGCGATGGCAGTTTTGTTGTTTCCACATTTTTGCTCCACCCCACCTTCTTGCCTGTTTTCTAGTGCTTTTCTGAGGCACTCTCCCATTTTGACAAAATCAGCCCTCCTAAAGTCCAATACCTTCACTTTTGTGTGGCTTGACTCTACAGCTAAGTTTATCGTGAACCACACTGTTTGGTGGTAGCTTGTTCCCAGATGGCTACCCACTTCAAGATCAGAGATCCTCTCTCCTTCCCCATTTGAGAGTACCAGGTCTAAGACTGCTCCCTCCTGAGTGGGTTCCAAAATGAGCTGTCTGAGGCATGCCCCCTGTAGGGCATCAAGAATGGCCCTGTTCTTGAATGTAGCTGCAGCAAGGGTGCTCCCAGTTAACATCTAGCATATTCAGGTCCTCCATCAGCAATATCTCACCTTTCTCTGCCATCCCAATGATGTTTTCTATCATTTCCTTGTCTATTTCCTCCCCCTGAGATGGGGGTCTGTATACAACCCCTGTGCAGATTGTGGAGCCATTTCCAGTCTTCAGGGTGCTCCACAGTGCCTCCTCTCCTCCCTGTTTACCCTTTAGTTCTGTTGCTTTGATCCCTTCCCCTTACATAGAGAGCCACAACTCCTCCTCTTCTTCTCTCCCTGTCCCTCCTGTAGATTGTGTACCCTTGTATGTTGACTTCCCAGTCATGGTTCTCTGTGTACCATGTTTCTGTGACTGCCACAATATCCAGGCATCCCTCTTCCATCAAGGCCACCATTTTGGGAAGCTTTTTACCTAGACTACGGGCATTGGTACTCATTACCCTCCATTTATTTCTGGCTTTATTTCTTTTTGCCCCATCCCTGTCCTTACTGCCTTTGTCTTTTTTCTCCATTTACCCCTGCCCTTATCCCTATCAACTGCTCTATCATGGTGTTTACCTCACTAACAACCCTGATCTTGGGGGGGGCTAGGATTTCCCGTCTCCTTTTCAGTGCCTCCCCCCTTGGCTAGTTTAAATGCTTACCAATGAAGCATTTAAACCTATCACCTAGGATCCTGGTTCCCCTCCAGGATAGATGCAGACCACCACACCTGCATAGGCCTACATCCCTCCATCTGGAGCCCCAGTCCCCAATGAAGCCAAATCCCTGAACTCTGCACAAGTTTTCATCCAGTCATTGAATCCCATGGTGCGGAGTACCCTAGCCTCATCCATGCCATAGACAGATAGCACTTCTGAGAAAGTTACCGTGTGTGTGCTACTTGTCTAAGGTCCCTCCCCAACTCCACAAACTCCTGTTGCACTGCTCTGATCCCATTTTCAGCCAGGTCATTCATCCCTAGGTGGATAATGACATCTAGCTCACTCCCCCTTGCAGCTGCTCCCATGATCCTGAGGATTCATTTCCTGTCCTTCCAAGCCATGGTGATTGGCAGGCACCTTACCGCCCTTTCCCTTCCCTCCCTCATTTCTACTCCCCTAACAATTGAGTCCCCCACCATGAGTTGTTTCCTTCCCCTGTGGGGTCCTGTGCTATGCTCCTGTGGGTCTCCATTGTGGAGGTTCCCAGCATCCTCCTTTGTCTCCACTGTGGGTGCCTACATAGAGGAACCATGTTTCACCAGAGAGGCAAATGAATTGTGTTGAGGCACAGCTGGAGGGATGCACCTGTGTTCCACCACCCTCACCCTCCCTGAGCCCACCATGGTCCAACTACTCCTCTTTCTTGGCAACCTCTGAGGTAGTGGCAATGGTCTGGGTGGTCCCTGGGTGGGGGAGCAGGTTTTCTGAATCATTGCCAGGTCAGCATGGAGACAAGCAACCTACTCCCTCAGATCAGAGAGGTGCCTGCAAATAGGGCAGCAATGCAGTTTTCAGAATGTCTCCCAGAAGACTGCTGCTCCACAGCCAGTACTTTGCACCACTCCCCACATGTCTGTGTCCCTTCCAGTTGCAGATGCTTTTCTTTTGTTGTTTTTTTGTTCTTGTTTTAGTGTGTGCAAGCTTGTGAGTGGCTCTACCCCCTACTCAGTGTGTTGTGCCTTTAAGGATATGAACAGATGCATGTTGTTAGCAGTTTTGGGGAAGTGATGTCAGGACTCCTGCTATTAAGGAAGTTATGCGCTTGGGGCAGGTGGTGTGTGGGGAAGGGTGGGAGGGAATAAACCTATGCCGTCCAGAATCAATAAACTACAACTGTGACACTCCACTCATGGGAGTGCCTTCCTTCATTTCAGACACATATTTCACAGAGGTGATCAATTTAGAAACATAGAAATGTAGGATTTGTTGGCAGAAAAGGATCATTTGGCTCACCAAGCCTGCTCAGAGGGTCCCTGCCTAGTCCATCTCTGCAGACCTTTAATGGTGTCTGGTGACCCTCCCTCCCTCCACCCTACCTATTTCCTAATATTCCCCTATATCTATCTCATGCATGCTTGAAGCCCTCTTGAGTCTATGTCAGGCATCCATCACTCTTTCAGTGAAGTAATATTTCCTCATATTTCTCCTAAACTTCTCTCGTTATAGCTTCATCATATGCCCTCTGGTTCTAGTGCTCTTCCTATTGAAATAGACTCCCTCTTGCACTCTGTTCATGACTGTGAGGTACTGTACATGTAGGTGTCTATCATTTCCCCTCTTGCTCTCCTGTCTTCCAGGGTGTACATGTTGATGTCCTTCAGTCTCTCCTTATAGAGCTTCTCATGTAACCCGTGCATCATTTTAGTTGCCCTCTTCTAGACTGCTTACAGGCTGTCTATGTCCTTTCTGAGGTGTGATCTCCAGAACTGGACACAATATTCCAGTAGGGGTATCACCAACAAGTGATATAGTGGCATCACCACCTCCCTTCTCCTGTTGGGGATACCACAACCTGTGCATTCCAGCATCTGACTGCTTTGTTATGTTGCCCTGCCACTTTGAGGTCATTAGATATGATAGCTTTAAGGTCCTCTTTCTGCTTCATGACCAAGACCTCCCCCCCATTCTATACTCAGGTTCTTGGGTTCCTATACCCTAGCTGAATGATTTTGCACTTTTTGACATTGAAACCAATGGCCAAGATCTTGGCCTCTCCTCAAGTTTCCCAAGATCCCTATGCATTCTTTCACCCCTTCCTTACTGTGCACTCTACACATTTTGGTATCACCTGCAAAAAAAGCATACCTTCCCTTCTAAGTTCATCTTTAATGCCAATTATGAAGATATTGGAAAGGACAAGTCCCAGTGCTGAACCCTGTGACACCCCACTGTTCACTATCCCATCATTAGAGTTCACACTGTTAACAACCACCCTCTGTTGCCTATCCAATATCCACTTTCTAACCCAATTCACCACTTTGGCTCCCACCCATAAGTTGCTCAGTTTTGTATTCAATCTCCTGTGTGGCACAGTGTTGAAGGCCTTGCTAAAGTTCAGATAGGCCATGTCCACTGTTCTCCCCTGACGTAGTTCCCTGGTCACCCAGTCAAAGAACTAAATCAGAAAGAACTGTCTGGCATACTCCCCCATGAGTCCATGCTGCCTTTGGTCTTGCAGCCCTTTGTATTCAAGATACTCTACCAACTTTTCCTTTAACAGTGTTTCCATTAATTTCTCCACCACTGAGGTGAGGCTCACCAGTCTATAATTACTAGCCTCTTCCCTGCTGCTGCCCCCCCAGAATAATGGCTGCTCTCCTCTAGTCCTCCAGAACTATGCCTCTTTCCAATGAGCTGTTGAATAAGGCCATCAGCAGGGTAAGCAGCACCTCCCTGAGTACTTTCAGTACCCTTGAGTTTATCCCATCTGGTCACATAGCCTTGTAAATGTTTATAGCTGCAGATCCATTCAGGACTCTTTCCTGGGAAAAGTCTGCCTCCCTTCCCCCTTACTTCCTGCAGATCACTGGTGGTCCACCCCAACCCCCCACTGTGAAGACAGAGCAGAAGTACCTGTTGAGGATGTCTGCTTTTATTTTTCTTGGTTCTCTTCCACACAATCACCCTCTCCTTCTGCTGCCCTCCTTATCCTCACTATGCCTCTCCCTGCTTTCCTATTCATGCTTATGTACCTGAAGAAAGTCTTATCCCCATTTGCTACCCCTTTGCCTTTGCTCCCCTCACTGCCTTACCTGCTTCCTTCTGTTTTACCTGGTACACCTCCCTGTCTTCCTCTGTCTTCATGTCCTTATACCTACTTAATGCCACCCTTTTTTCCTTCATCACTGTGGCCACTTCCTAAGAGTACCATTTATTTATTTTATTTTTATTTATTTAGCTTTTGTTGACCAGGTAAGTGCACTAGACAAATCCTGCCTATTTTCAGGCATGACCCGGGGGAGGGGGATACAGATGAATGCCAACTGACCTTGAACCAGATTAAGCTGTTGGTGGTATTTTTAGTGAATGAGGGAAATTTGGCCAGGACACCGGGGAAATTCCCCTACTCTGCTGCTGGTCTCAGTAGCCAGTGGGGGGAGTATGGGTGTTGGTAAGCAGTGACTGAGGTGGCCATGGCTCAGTCAGTGGAGGAGGTGGAGAGAGCACTGGTTTGCGCTGAGCAGTCGGAACGTGAAGTCAGCGGTCGTCTTGCATGTCTATGTACCTTTTCTGAGAAGAATGAGATTTTCCAGAAGGAGGTAATGGAGGCGACTGAGTTATTGAGTAAGAAGGGGAGTTCCTTTACGGCAGCTGTTGCGGAGGGTCCCTTGAAGGATGGTGAGCGAGATGGAGATGCGGCTCCTTTAAAACCGGCAAGAGAAGGAGAGTGGTCGGCCGGCAACGCGGAAGTGATGGTCCGTGAGAATCTGAGACTGATTCCAAGTTTAGCGGAGTTGGCAAGGAGAATCATGCGGTTGGAGCAGAATCAGTTGGATTTGGCAGTCGGAGGACGAGTAAACACATCGGAAAAGGAGAAATTATGTTTTGCAGCAAGCGATCGACAAGAGACAGGAGCAAGAGGTAATGGCTCGTCAGTAAATCCCTCGCGGCCTGTAAGTACTAAAAACAAACTGAATGCCTTTCCTACTATTCCTATATCGAAAGACTCAGGCTTTGTTCTCAACCCTAAGGTTGTTGTGGATTCTAGATCTTCCCCTGTGGTTTTTCAGACAAATAATGGGCTGCAAGAAGGAGTGACTGACTTTAGCTTTAAGCCCCAACATGAACATAAAGCATTTAATTTCTCTCAAAAACGGGATTTGGATTTTTCAAAAAAGGGTCTGGATGAAAGTACTGTGTTGGTGGGGGAACATGATAACTCCTGGACTCCACAGGCTGCTTTATCAGCTGCTGGCTGGAAGCAGAAGGAGCACGGAGTTTGGACACCAGACTCTACTTGGGTGGATTCTTGGGGTTCACAGTTAGCCACCCCTGAATGGAAACCAGAGATGGGGGGGGGAGACAGGCATCTTGTCTTCGATAATAATGTTGATTTAAAAACAAAAGAGAATCATTTTCCTGTGGTGGTGAAACAAACCAATGCTGTGCCTGGAGTTACTGATAGGAGGCCTAGTCTAGTTAATGCTGAACAGACAGAGGTTAGTGGAGCTAAGCCTGAAAAACCCCTATTATCTAGCTTATTTTCTCAAAGTAAGGGAGGCTGTTCGAGAGAAATGCTGTAAGGATCCGATATAAAGGGTTTAAAGGAAAACCAAATAGATTTTATGTTGGTAGAACTTTAATCAAAGATTCTTTAAAGTTTTCCCCAGAGACGTATTTGTTTTTATTAATATTTCAGGGAGGACAATTATGATATTAGCTTCCGCTCACCTGCCTTACTTGACCTTTTCTGGGAACGGTATAATCAAGTAAAGTTCTCTCTTTATGGACCCCTTTTTGTTATTCCTTTGTCTCAAACCTTTAATTAAGTTTGTGACAGTGATGTTTAGGAATGAGGGGGTTCAGGAGAGGACATTAAATTTTGTTATCTCAAAATGTGAAGTGCTGAGTGAACCAGATCCCATATTAGATTCAGAACTATTTTGGACAGGAGGGTGGAAGTTTAAGGTGAAACTAAGACAAACAGTAACAGGTGTTGAACATATCCCTAATTCATTTTTGCTAGGGAGAGATAGGGGGGTCTGTTTTTATAGTGGACAGCCCAAGGCCTGCTATAGATGTGGATCTAGAACACATTTATCTAATGCTTGTGATCAGCCTAAGTGTGATAATTGTGGAGAAGTAGGTCATGTCACTTTGTTTTGTTCAAATGCATTAAAATATGACTTATGCGAAGAACTAAATCATGCTTTCAAAGATTGTCCCTGGGCGGCCCAGAATAAACAGGCTTGTGGAGTTTCTGATTTACTGATCCAACAAGCACAAGATGCAGGTGTGTCTCAGCAAAAGGTGTCCACAGTGGTTAAAGACTTGGTAGTTCCCCAGAGCGTAGTTAAACAGAAGGAAGAAGTAGAAGTGGCTGATAAAGTGGTTCAGAATCAGGATATAGGAAAAGGGGTGCCAAATCTTCTTCAGCCTGTCTGTTATTCCGATATTTTGGAGGAAAGAGGGACTGGTGTTAATGAGCTGCATCCCCCGGTGGCCCCTTTTTCATTAAGGAGGTCTAGTAGAACAACTAAAAATCTGGTGCCTTTGGAAGCTGAAAGTATCGAATCAAAAAACCCTTTTGCTGATTTGTCTTGGGGAGATTCAGAGATGGATATGGGAGACACTGATTCCCAAGTCTCGGTTCAAGAGGGAGGGAGAGTACAGAAGGATGATTATAAAGGGAAAAAGAAGAAGAGAAGAAAAAAATGAAAATATAGAAGTAGGTCCTTTCTTCTGGTAGGCTAGGCAGATGGATTTTATATGGGCTACCTTCAATACCCATAGTCTTTTAAAAACGCTGAAAAGACGGGCAGTATTTCAATTGATAACAGATTTACATGTATCAATTTGTTTTTTGCAAGAAACATGGATGTTTGCCAGTAATCAATTTGTTTCTTTTGCTAAAGATTGGCCGTGGGGACCTTCTTTTTGGTCCTTTGGTGAGGAAAGGGCTGATGGCGTAGGGATTCTTTTCAACTCCTTTAATTTTAAGCTACATAAGTTAATTGAGGTTTGTCCAGGTAGAGTATTAATTATAGAAGGGTGCTGGTTTGAAAATAGGATCAGATTAATTAACATTTATGGCCCTCAATCTAAAGCTGGGAGGGTTAAATGTTTTTCTGACATTCGACCCTTTTTGATAACAACAATCCCAGTTCTTTGGGGGGGAGACTTTAATTGTAATTTAAGGGGGAATAGGGGTGAGGATAGGCAGGTTTCAGGGAAAAAGATTTATTGTGATTCGGTATGTCTAAATAATATTATAAAAACAGCGGATTTGGTGAGTTGTATTAATAGTAGGGAAGGTGGTTTGTCAGGTACCTATTTTATAAAGGGGAAAAGTTTTATGATTGATTATCTGTTTATATCTAAGAGAATCCCATTTCATAGTCCACAGATTATTCCTATGGAATTTTCTGATCATGCTTTGGTAGTTATTAAGGTTGGGGCGCATCACGGGTTTATCAGTCATAAAACTGTGTGGAAATTAAATACTTCAATCCTTCATGAAAAGGTGGTATGCAATTCCATTAGTTGTATTCTGGAAGCTAGGTTGTCAGTTGTCTTTTTGTACCAAGATCTAGGGGTTTGGTGGCAAGAAACGAAAAATGATTGTATTTGTTGGTTCAAGAAATATGGGGTTAGGAAGAAGAACGCAGATTTTTTTGAATTCTTAAACTTAGAAAACAGCTCCAAAATGTTTTGACGTGTGCTAATTCCTCTAGAGGTAATTTTTCGGATCAGATAGCTGAAATTAAAGGTCTAATGAAGAAGCTTCAGTATGATAGGTCTAAATCACTTCAAGCTTTAGTACAGAATCATTTAAAGAAATCTGTATTTGGGGATCCTTTTGAGTTATGTAAAACGATTAAGGAGAAGGAAGCATTAGAATTTTTATACCAAGGGGACACTAAAGTTTTTTCCATTAGTGAATTAGGGGAAATTATCAGGCAGCATTTTAGGGATTTAGAGCCTAGGGTTGCTCCATCATCTCTTCAGATTAGTCAGTTTTTAGGCCCTGTTTTAGAAGAAAACAAGGACAAAGTAGTCCTGAAGGAATTAGGTCGGCCTTTTTCGAAAATTGAAATTTTGGAAGTCATTAAGTCCCTAAAACTGAATGTGGCCCTGGGTCTAGATGGGTTATCAAATGGTTTTTATAAAGCTTTTCAATCCGCAATAGTGGAATGTCTTTTGTTAGTGTTTAATTTTTTCCTTACTGAAGGGGTGGTGCTGAATTCATTTTCAGAAGGTCGTCAGACTTATATTTTTAAAACTGGTGATAGAGTTGATTTTAAAAACTGGAGGCCTTTAACACTGTTGAATACTGATTACAAAATTTTGGCTACTTTGATCAATAATAGACTTAAAGGGGTTGTAGAGGGGTTGTTCCTACCTATTCAGCATAGTGGGATTCTGAACAGAAGAATCCATTCGGTATTATGTTTGATCAGAGACATTATTGAGCAAGTCAAGCTTGAGGGTCAGTCAGGGGTGATTGTGTCATTGGACTTGGAGAAAGCATTTGATAGAGTGGATCATGGCTATCTATTTGCCACTCTGGAATGGTTCGGTATTCCTCAGATCATTATAAAATTAATAAAGGGTTTATATAATAATGCAACAGTTTTCCCAGTTTTGAAAGGTCGTTTGGGGAAGGGTTTTGATATTAAATGTGGAGTTCAGCAGGGGTGTCCATTAAGCCCGCTTTTGTATAATTTTTCATTAGAACCTTTGATAAGGGTGGTCTATGCCTCCCCCTTGTGGCAGGGGATAAGGGTGTCAGGGGCATCGGGCCCCTGTCTTATCCAAGCATTTGCAGATGATATTTTCCTGTTTTTCTCTAACCATATGGACTTTTCTGTTTTTTATTCAGTTTTTAATGCCTATGCAAGTGTAGCTAATGCTAAATTGAATATACATAAATCCAAAGGTTTGTTGTTAGGCAACTATCAAAGAGAGTTGTTTTTCTTTAGATCGGTAGAGTTTTCCCTAAAACCCTTAAAAATTTTAGGAGTGGAGTTTACAAATCAGAATAGCCCGTTGGATATTTGGTCAGGGGTTCTAGACTCAATAGAGCAGAAAGTGATAATTTGGAAAAAGTTTAAGTTTTCTAAAATAAAACGGATTCAGATACTAAAGCAATTTATTTTACCCAGATTACAGTACATAGCGGTTATTTTTCCGTTGCCGGTGCAGTTAGAAACAAAACTGTATAGCATTTGTTTTCAGATGTTGTGGGGAAACAGATTGAACCCGGTAAAGAGAGGATGTACATACCTAGACAGAAGACAAGGTGGGTTGGGGATGGTGGACCCGGTGGTGTTTTGTTTTACTCTTTTCTTCTCCTTTTCTTTAAAAAAGGGCTTGGGATTTTCTACAGAGTTAGATAGTTTAGCCTTTAAGAATCTGTTTCAGTCATATCTTAGTATGTGGAGACCTCAGGCTCCTAAATGGTCTATGAGATTGAGGGTTCCGGTGTATTTTAAGCCAGCGGCCCAAAAATTATTTAAATGGAAAGTTTCAAAAGATATGATTTTAAGGTGTTCAGCAAAGGGTTTGTACAAAGAAATCATGGTACAATTTTTTCATTTAGAACCAAATTTTAAAAATTGTTCAATTAATAACACAAGTAATGTGTTAGAGCAACTGAATAATAATAGACTTCCCCCTTACATGTGGGAAAATTTATTGTTAATTATGTATGGGAAATTAAATGTAAGAGGTACGGCTAAACATAAAGCAATTGAGGAAAGATGTCCTTATCCAGAATGCATTAATCTAGAAGAGACGATGGAGCACTTTTTTCTGTATTGCTCTTTTCCCTCTAAATTATGGTGTTTTTTAGCTCAGGTTTGGGATCTTCCTTGGTTAGCACAGATTGATTATGATATTTTGGTGATTGGGAATTTTCCCCTTTATCTGAGCTGTTTTGAGAAAAACACGTTACGCTTATTCTTGGCTAGTTTGCGGTTTTGCTTATGGCAAACTAGATGTCAATGGGTACTATATCAGAAACGTCCATCCTTGGAGGGCTTTAGAATATATGTCACTAATGTGCTGAGTAGGATTTACATCGAAGAATGTCAACTATATAATTCTGGTAAAGTTAGATTCTGGTGGAGGGGATTTCTTCACTTTATTAAATATAAATGAAGAAAAAAAAAAGAAGAAAAAAAATGAAAAATACATATATAAAGTGATATGTCAGTAGTTTTGAAAGGAGCTCCCTTTTTTTTCCAGAGGTGGGGAATGGCGTGAACTGTTATGTATTTAGTCCTTAAGTTTTGATTTTGTTTTTCACTAATTTTTTTTTTCCCTTGTTTCTTTTAAAAAAAATATATATATATAAATAAAACTGTCTTTTGCGATTGCTTTGTTAAACTGTTAAGATTAGGATTGTGCAAGTCTGAGGATTTTTTGAAAGTAGCTTTTTCTTTATTTCTAGTTTATCATTTTCAGGAGTGTGAAAGTTTGCTGTTTGATTTCATTTGTTGCTGAGTTTTATCTGTATGTGATTATTTTAATAAAGCTACCCCTACTCTTTTCGATAAGTGCCATGGGATCTTTAACATCCACCTGAACTACCACCAATCCAGGCAGATGGGACCTCAGTTTAACGTCTCATCCGAAAGACGGCACCTCAGAAATGCAGCACCCCTCTCATGCTGCATTACAGTGTCAGTACTGGGATATTAACCCAAGTGCCAGATGTGGGAACTGAACCCACAGCCCTCTGATCTCCCGGCCTCAGAGGCGAGTGTGCTACCTACTGAGCCACTGACACTGACAAACCATGATTGTCTGTTGTTCATGCTGAGGCTGCTTGTTTTAATTATGCCCTCCCTTATTTTTCCCCTACTACTCCTTTACCCCCCCTGGTATTTTCTCACTACTAGGCAGTTTCCGAGGCACCCATTTTCTTAAAAGCCACCCTTCTAAAGTTCAGGACCCTCATCCTTATGTGGTTTTCCTCTATTCCCATCTTAATATTAAACCATTCTGTACTGTGATCACTGGTACCTGTGGGACTGCCCACTGTAACATCTGCAATGCTGTACCTGCTTGTAAGCACCAGGTTCAGCATTGCACTGTCCCTTATTGGTTCACTGCCGATTACCACTTTTATAGTTCAGTGGCACAAAGAATGATACGCAAAACATTAAAAAGAAGAATTTTAAAAATCAAAACATGTTCACAAATACTCAACACTTTAAGGCCAGCATGCTAGTACATCATCAATACTAATATACCATCCAGATCAGCTGGGTTTGTGCCCTGAGCCTGGGAATGTGGTGTTGATCAGAAAAGGTGGTGTTCCAGCATCTTTCTAGGATAATTCCTGCCTGTGATACAGAGGGCATCTCCTTCCAATGCATGGCTCCCCCCAGAGAGGCTGTGTGGTGTTGAAAGGAATGAGAGGTTCCTGATGAAGCAGTCTTGTGTCTGCATACTCCCATTCACCAAGCCAGTGATGCATAGAATGGGACATGCTGAGGAGTTCCAAAGCATGGGCTGGGCCACTCCAGTGTCTCTGATATGTGAAATACTGAGTCACTGCACATCAGTACACCATGTGGAGAGATATGGGACAAATGAAATGGAGGGTGACCTGGGATAGATGTGGTTCACACATCCCACCACATTCACCTGGGCTCCCTGGCCTACATCTCTCTCTCTCTCGCTAGCTCCTCCATCTGGACTCCCACTCAGCTGAGTTAAGTTTGACACTGAAAACCTGGTCCCCCACAGAGGTCCTATTCATTGGGACTAGACTTTGGGTTACTGGTTTGGGAGCCAGTGTTAAAAGTAAGTAAAGTAAAAAAGAAGTGAGTCATTCTCTGGGGATTCCAATGGCAGTAAATGGAAGACTGGGCTGGTAGTATAGTCTAGAGGTTAAAGAAAAAGGCTGATAATATAGCCTAGAAGTTAATGTGATGAGCTATAAATTAGTTTAGCACATCCAGCAGACCTGAGTTTGATTTCCACAACCTTCACTTGCATTCTGGGTGACTATGAACAAATCATTTAACCTCCCTATGCACCTGGACACACCTGGAAATGAGCCTCGAGTCAGTGTGCTTTTCTCAGCCAAAAATGGTAAAATAAAAAAATATTAGGAAGGATGCCAGGTTAGATCCAGAGATGTCAGAAAAATCAACTGCAATAAATACACAACACAAACTCAACACCCTATTAAAGGAACAAATAATCAAATCATTGCTTGAGAATCATTAAAAAGGGGACAATTTGCACGTATTTTTCTTTAATTCCATCCCTGCTGTATTGCTTATAAATAGAATAATAGATAGGTTCTGGTGTATTACAAGGCAGTAATTCCATCAGAGGTTCTGGGGACACAAGAAACCTCGAGAGCAAAGCTTCGAGGAGGTTTCTTGTGTCTAATTCGAATGGAATTCTGCTTGAAACTCCAGAAACTGTTTGTTATTTTTGTAATATATGGATCCGAGGAATTTTCAACTTCTTACTTGTTTCGCTATATGGAGCTGTGGTCTGCAGAGTTAGACTCGAATCTTGCTCCTCGCTCTTTCACTTCGCCCGCTCCATTCCCGTCCCCACTTCTTTCTCTCAGAAATAAACAAAAAAAACATGGTTTAGACAGTAGTCGAGTCAGTGATCCCAACGATACTATTACGAGCACCGGAAGTATAGTATTATTGGGCCGGAAGTATAGTATTACGGGACTAACTAGGATATTACAGGGATTTTTTCATATGCTTTTTGGGGGTATTATTTTAACAATCCATATATTACAATGTCATTTATCTCTCCATTTTTGAGATATTTGGTACATACTTGATTACTTGCTGTGCCTTGCTACTGAGCACCTTGCAGTTTCTTTGTCAAATGCCTGCTCCGTAGTTTGTTCAATGGATTTTCAGATGGACTCCAGGCTACTGTTCACATAAGATATTACTGCAGGAAATGGCATTTATACTTCCTAGGCTTTCACTTGAGTGGTGTGTTGTTTTGTCTGCTGCTCAAGCATTCCAGTGTCAACTGATCACTGGTGAAATAAAAGCTACAGTACTTACTGGCAGGACTTACCGTTTTTTTTTCTTTTTGTGCCCCATTCTAAGTTGCAAGGGATAATTGCAGAAGTACTTACACTGCATCTTGCTTATGAACCCCCTCCCCCTGATTTAAACTCAAGGGGGGTTGCTGCCCTGTACCATGGATTCATAAATCAATCGGCAAATTTTTGAGATAAGGTTTGCCATGATTTGCCCTATTTTTGCAGTAGAAAACCATGCCTATTTTTTACACCCCATTATCTTTCTTATCGCAGGGTTTGCTCTAAGTGTTTATTTTTGTTTTCTGTGATTAACCATGTTTGTAAATGATTTAGATATTGCAGTTTACTATATATATATTTTTTTGGGGGGGGTCTTAATAGTTTTTCCAGAGCATTAAATAAATCTCCTTGTATTTATTGTTAATCTTTTCTATAGAGCAGTTATTTTTCTCTTGCATGGTTCTGCTCCATGACACACACACCGGCCCCATCCTGGCCTTCTCGGGAACTTGCAGGTTATTCACCACTTATCCAGAAGCATTTACTGGTGGGTGGTCGATAGGTGTGAGCCTTTACACAAGTAAAGTATCTACCCTTGATTAACTCCAGAATCACTTGTATGAAGCCTGGGCAGAATTTCAAATATGGAGTTGTGCTGACTTCCCAAAGTTTTACCATACAAATTTCAAGCCAGGCAAAGTTCACCATCATCAAAATAGGTTCACTGTTTGCATTGTCAGCTAGCAAGATAAAATGAAATCCCACCCCCCCAGCCTCCTCAAGTGGCCAGGGCTAGTCCTGTGGACACCTCCTCCAAACCCACACACATTTTCCTTCATCCACACCCTCCCATCCTCCCACGTGCAAAGATAAGTTTAAGAAAAAGGCCAGCTCCTGCCACCATGCCAAGAGCCAGCACAGTCTTTAAAATGAATACCCTTCCCTAGCTCAACCCCCCAAAGACCTTAAAATATCTTTATGTAATAATTGCTCCCTCGCTGACCCTCTATCTTCAATTTTGTGGGACGATTAGTTGCAAACTGGGTTAGTTCAGTTGTCCCCTGCCACATTCCTACACTTTGTATGGAATAAGTACTGTGCTGTGATCTGACACAATCACCATCTGCATTCATTCTTTTCTAGACCACGCAGTCAAGGTGCCCAGATACCTTAATTTAGAAGATGCACTCCCATACCTTACCTCTGATTAATGACTGGGGGAAACAATAGTTGATATCCAGACAGCTTAGTTGGGTCACACCTTATCTGTCCCATGGTACCAACACTCCAGCCCCATCCCATCCATTCAGTATGTGCATGTGCTTGTAAGGGAGAAGGAGGAGTGCTTAGTCTGACTGATGTAGCATGATCAGTACTTCTCCCCCTCCCTTGCAGGAATGTGTGTACTGAATGAATGAGACTGGAGCACCTGCAACAGGATAGCAGGGGGCGCCAAATGAGCTAGACAGATATAGATTGCCTATGCATACCACAAATCATGAAACTGGGGTCAGGGGGACCATCTTCTCAAAGAAGATATTCAAGTGTCTTGGGGTTGATGGTCTAGTAGGAAATGAAGATATTCACAATGTTGGCTTCTGGCTCTGTGTCAGGGCCCAGCAATTTTTTTATGGTATTTCACTTATTTGTGTATGTGGAAGGTTGGGGAAAGGGGGTGAGCCAGTTCATCAATGTCTAGTTGGAATAGTTCACATCAGTTAAACCTAATGTTGACTTTGGCCCCAAAAACTCACAACAGTCAATGAAAACTGAACACCCAAAGTTCGAGGTGTTTGACTCTCAGGTAGAAACGAACCTGCAGAGCTATTCAAACTGAGCAGAAGGTATCCTGTTTCCTCAAATGTAGCTGTTTTTCTTATAGTGGCAGCTTGTGAAAAGTTGCAGTAAATCCAGATTTATACAATAGGGGTGAGCAAATAACTCATTGAATAAAAAAATGCATTCTCACTGCAGTGGATTATTCTCAATGCAGTGAAATAAACCACTGTGGTGACTGAAATAAACCAATGTGATGTGATATAAACCACTGTGATGAAATCACCACAGTGGATTATTTGTGGTCCTGTTGTATAACTAGAATACATGATTGGCTAGTGTGGAACATGGGAAATATTTGCACTCCTGCATACTGACTTCTGGTAATATAACTCATGTCTCCACCACTCATGATATTACTGCAGGTCACTATGCCCTCATGCAAATATTTCCCATATTCCACACTCATGCATCATGTATCCCCTATATATCACAAAATAGTGTGATAAGTCACAGGGAAATCACTGTGAATTACATTTCCTGAGCTACATTAGTATATACTGCAATATGTCTGGATACACTGCAACTTATCGCTGGCTGAAACTGTAGCTCTCTTCGAGTTATATTTGTTATGATTATCAATACATTGATTTTTGACTTGTAACTTTTTACATCATTTTGCATTATCATTGTTTTTAAGATTGTGTTTTCACTTTTGAGCACTATCCTTGCACTCAAAGTACTTGTGCATGATAGAGTGGACCATCATTTTAAATTCTCAGAGTACAGTATGCATTATATTGCCTAGCTGATTTGGTGGTGACACCCTTGAAGAAGCATCAGGAGTTGTGCAAAATGTTGGGTTGTCTGTGAAAGTAGTAGCACTATTTTTCTGCACAGCTCTCACATCTATTTTTAAACCTGAAAAAATAAACCAGGCAGTTTTTATCTGGATTGGTGAGCTGATTGTCTGCTTCTCTGAATGAGTACTTTTTTATTGTGAGTATCCAGACTTACTGTTCCTAAATTAAGACCAAGGCAGACTCAGAACATCATTATTAAAAATAAAAATAACACGTCCCCTTTCCAAAGGTTTAAAGTGCTCATGGATTATCCTCAGGGCTATTGATTTACAGTTTTCACAAGGAAAACAAAACAATCCTGGAACTGAACTGCCTGCAGACTGGTAAAAATCATAGAATTTCACAAATTTTGGCATTTAACCAGATGGGAAAATTCAACATGACATGTATTTTCCTTTAAACTATTTTCTGTATTGCATAGAAACATACAATTATTTGGCAGAAAAGGACCATTTGGCCTACGTGGCCTGCACAGATGGTCTCTGCCTAGTCAGTGTCTGCAGACCCTAACTTGTCTTCTGTGAACTTCCCTTCTCCAGCCTATTTACTAATATTCCCCTGGCTATCCCATGCATACTTGAAGTTCCCCATGATTTTCATCTCGTTCCATGTGTCAAATACTGTTTCAGATAAGTAGTACTTCCTCACATCCCTTTTAAACCCCCCCAGAGTCACTGCATGCCTTTTGATATTGATGTTCTTTCTCACTTGAAAGAGACTCCCATTCTGCTCCCTGATCACCTCCATAATGTATTGTATGTCTCTATGATGTCCCCTCTCACTCTCCTGTCCTTCAGAGTGGATATATTGAGATCTCTCAGTGTCTCTTCATAGCACTTCTCATGTACTCTCTACACCATTTTGGATGTACTTTTGTGGATGTTTCCACCCTGACAATACCTTTTCTGAGATGCAGATTCCTCATATGCCTCATACAGCCCTGCTCGCTATGCTGGAGGTCTATGTACCACCCCTGTATGGATAACGTCCCCAGTACCTGTCTCCAGGATGAATCCACAGCACCTCCAGTCCTGTTTCCTTATGAGTGCCTTGTTCTTCTGTGGCCTTTATTCCTTCCCTCACAGATAGTGCAACCAAGCCTCCTTTCCCTGTCTCTCCTGAACAGAGAGTAGCCCAATATGGCCATGTCCCAGTTGTGGGTGTCAGTGATCCACAGCTCTGCTATGGCCACCAAATCAAGGCTAGTCTGCCCTCATGGCCTCTGGGTCTGGAATTTTATTTCCCAGACTCCTTGCATTGGCACACATGGCTCTCCATAACTTAGTCCCTCCCTGCATGCTTCCCAGATTTTCCTCCCCCTCCTGCCTGTGCTGTTCCCTGAAGCGCCCCTTGACCCCCCTCTTCCCTTGTTATCTTCTCCATTATCTGTCTCCCTTACTCCTTTCTTCTTGCTTTATTGATTTATATCCCCTTTGTCTTCTGCCTTGTCCCCACTCCTGTCTTCTTGCACCCCTGCCCTGAGGCAGCTTACTCTGCTCGGGCTCTCTCTCACCGCTGCTTCATCAACTGGGGGTCAATTGTTGTCTGCCTTAGTTTTAAAGCCTCTTCTAGCTAGTTTGAGTGCTCATCCAAGAAGTATTAAATCCTTCCACTAAGGACTGTGGTACCCCTTCTAGGAAGATGCAAGCCATCTCTCCCATAGAGGCACACATCCTCCCAGGTTGGCTCCAGTCCCCAGTGTAGCAGAAAAGCCTTCCTCCATGTACCAAGCCTTCAACCAGTTGTTAAAAGCCCTGGTGTAGAATGTCCTATCCTCTCCCAGACCTTGTACAGGTAACATTTTGAAAAGAACACCTACTTGTGGCCCCCTTCCCAGCTTCCTGAAATTTTCTTGCACCAACACTACCCTGTCCCATGCCATGTCCTTTGTCCCCAGGTGGACAGTGATATCTAGATCCCTCCCATTTCCTGCTGCTCCACCAATCCTCTGGATCTGTTCTCCATCCTTTCACATTGAAGCACCTCTCAGGCACTTCACCTCTCCTCCCTTTCTTCCCGGCCTTCCAAGTCTTTATCACTAACAATACAGTCCCCCAACCAGCAGCTGCTTCCTCCTCAGCTGTGGGTATCTTACTCCGTCCTTGGGGCCTACCCTTCTGAGGACCCCCACTTCCTCCCTTCCCAATGCTATGCAGGATTTCTTCCAGCTGCCATGTCCCCCACTATGGTGAAAGAGTTGTGCAGTAGTACAGGCTGAGTAGTGTGTTCCCTTTTTGCCTCCCCCACCCTCTTGGAGCCCACGAAAGTCTCACTGCTCTGCACTTGCCTAGGCATCCAATAGGGGAATGGTAGCAGACTAGGTGGCCACTGAGTGGGGAGGAAGGTTCTCTGTACCTTTGCCAGTTTGACCTGGAGTCCAACAACCTCAGCACTCAACACCTAGAGATGACTACAAATGGGGCAGCACCTCAGTCTCCAGAGGGTGCCAGAACAACTGGGGCTCCACAACCATTGTGCTGTACCACTTCCACGCTCTTTGTTTCTTTAACATTAGTGCCTTTTGAAACTTCCCTGTACCTGATTGCCTCTTTTCTATGCCTGTTGGATTCCTACCACTCCTTTTGTTTGTCTGAAATGTATTTGATAACCTACCCTAGATAGGGTGTTTCTTGTTTTCCCTTTTTAACCCACTTACCTGTGCCTAACTTGTTTTGGGTTTCTACTACTCCTTATCCATTTGGTGAACTTATTTGTTACCCTACCTCAGAAAGGGTGTCTCCTAGTCTCCCTTTTCAACCACCTTACATGTACCTACTTTTTCCTGGTTCCTACTACTCCTTATCAACTAAAATGTTTGCCCACTACCTGTAGATACTTACCCTGAAGCTGACTGCTAAGGTGTCAGTGTGGCTCAGTTGGTAGCATATCCACCTCTGGACAAGAGGATTGTGGATTCTTGTCCCACACCGGAACTGGGATTGTACCTAAAATGCTGGCACCTGAGTGCAGTATTAGGGGGGTGCTGTACTGCTGGGGTGTGCTGTCCTTCAAATGAGATGTTAATCTAAGGTCCCTTCTACCCATCCTGGTGCTGTCCTGGTGGGTGTCTGGGTGGAAGTAAAAGAATCCAAGGCATTCTTTGCAAAGATTAGGGGACATTCCCAGTGTCCTGACCAATATTTCCCTTCCCATAAAACTGGTTCATGCAATTGTCCTGGCTGTGTGTGGGTATTGATGTGTGATATGGCCGTCACTACACATTCAGTCACTTCACTACTAGTCTAGCATTGCTTGTAAAGTGCTTTGGGATACATTATGTATGAAAAGCGCTATATAACAACTTCTTCTTCTTCTTCTTCTTCTTCTTCTTCTTCTTCTTCTTCTTCTTCTTCTTCTTTCTCTTCTTCTTATTCATACCAGAACACAGTGGTGTGTTATCTCTTACCTTGGCTTGGTGTTCTTCCTACAGAGTCTTCTGTTGATTGTAGACTATATGTGGACACCTGAAGATCTCTAAGAAGATGTCCCACTCCTTCACTGTTTCACTCACATGCTGGGACACAGTCATAATGGGACATGCTGGGCAAGGGAGTCTTTTATGGTGGTCTTGTTGGAAGGCACTAAGCCTCTGGCAGTTCTACTTCCAATCACACAACTGATTCATGGGGCTTTCTTAAGCTCTGTTTACATGGCTGCAGCACTCTGAGATTTGCACCACTCCCTTCTTGCTCCAATCGCTCCAGCAGGCTTGTCACCTGGCATGGGTTTAGGATAACACCATTTCAGGCAGACCACAAATCGGGTGCATAAAAAATGCATGGTTGCATTTATCATTTTATTTTCATCAAGTAAAATAAACAGAACGCGAAATGGTAAGTCAGACAACTGCTTAGCTTTAACAGTTCCTAAGGCTTTTCTTCAGCCTAGCATAAATCAAACAGTGTGAAAGCACACTACCAGGAGGCCTTTCACCTTCCTCAGTCAGTATTCAACTGACCTCCCTATCTCTCATTTCTCTCAGCACTGAGGTAGGGCTTTTTATAAGCTCACTAGAAGTTGGAAAAATAATTTCCCCTGCCTTCTGATTAACAGCAGACATAACAAGAAATTAGCCACAAGGGGCCACTGTTGCACCACAGAGAACAGTTATTTGGCACCTCGAGTACATCACATAACTTGTTTACAACATTGTTAAAGGTCAGAGCCGAGGTCAGAACATTCTGTGCTCTCTTAAACTCTCTTGCAGGGTCATATTACCTCATGCTGTCAGCTGCAAAATATATCTTAGAAGAGAGCTGCTAACATCTAGAAAAAGCAGACACAAACTTTTGTTATTCTTCTATTAAAACTACCCTCTAAGTTTTGTAACTGTACTCTTAGTTTTGTTATAGTCAGCCAAGCAGCATGTTGGACATGATACAAAACATATAAACTGATTGGGGAAGGGGTTTCAATTTATCCCAGGGGTGTCTATTATGATAGGGGTCACCCTGTCACAAGGCTCAATTAAGTCTTTACACAATCCACCCTCACACCGATGCAGGTTATGCTGTAAAGGGGCTGTGGGGCCAGGTTAGGAGCAGTGAAGTCTCAGAGCAGCTGCTTTTATCAGAGCGAGTGTTGCAGCACATTTACACTACCATATGTTCACTCTGATAAATGCACCCCCTCCTGTGCAGGAACAAAAAGAGGCTCTGAAGCACTTCTAGCAAAGTCTGGTAAGTGTTCACACTGCCTACTTTGCAACGCATCAAACCATGCACATGGGCAGATGTGCTGCAAAGTTATCAGTGTAAACATGCCTTTCATTTACTTACTCCCAATATTAATTTGCTGAGCTTGGGTCCCCACACTACCAGTTTTAAATTTAAAAACAAGCCTCAAGGTGGAAACACTGACTGAAGATCTCTTTCTTCCACTTACTGGGTGCTAACTCTCCTCTTTTTCAGCAATCCCAGTACTTCCAGCCATTTATGCTGCTTTTTTATGTTTGCTTGCATGCACGTGCAAGAAACGTAGTGCCACCATATGAGGATTCGTAGGTGTGCCTCCCTACTTCCAATGCCCTGCTACCTTTTGCAGGTGCGGCCCCACCGCACCAATGAATGTAACAGCTGTCTATGACAGCTTTTGCAAATGCAGCAGTGTACAGTTGAAAGGAAGAACTGCAACTTGTAGGCAATTTGCATACTGCTGCTGTCGGCAGTATGCAAAGTGCCTACACGTCGGCACTGCACTGCAAGAGCTGTCATAGACAGCCCCCCAACAAGTAACATGCTGGGAGCCCACTCCAGTGTACTCATGCGCCCCCCACACACAGTATGGCCGACAGGGGTGCCCAATGCCCCGTCAGCTCCACTGCCCCCACCAAACAGCCTTCCAGGTTCCATGCCAGAAGCCCACCCCAGTGTGGCAAATGTTTGTATCCACCCTCCACCCAACACACTTCCAGATGCCACGCTGGGAGCCCAACCCAGCATGGCAAACCTCTCTATGGCTGACGGGAGTGCCCAATCCCCCATTGGCTCCACTGGCCCCCCTCAAAAAAACTTCCAGCTGCCATTCTGGGAGCCCACCCCAGCATGGCAAATGTCCTATGTTGTCTTCCTAAAAGTAAAATAAAACCTAGAAATAAAAAACTGTCCCTCACTGACTGTTTTTACTTTTGCCCCCTACCCACATCACACCTACTCGCACCCTGCCTCCTTACATCCCCCACCCCATACTTACCTCTGGGCTCGGTGCAACAATCTTCGTGGACCGGTAACATGTCTGCACTCTTCAAATCTGACCCGAACTGAGGAAATGCCGGTAAGCTGTAATGGAATAAATGTTTTTTTTTCAACTTTGATGCATATCTCAGGCATTTTTTGGAATTTTTTCACCAAATTTTCAACATGGGGTTTTTGGGACCCCACCTCATGAATTCTGTCACTGTCATTTTGTTATTCAGTCCTGAAAGGTGATTTCACAGTCACTGCATGAAACCACCTTTTGGGACTGATGTACAAAACAACAGTGTCACAGTTCTTGAGGTAGGCCCCCAAAAACCCTATGTTGAAAATTTGTGGAAAAAATTCCCCAAAATGACTGTTTCACGAGTGTGCATTTCAGTTCCTACGCACGCTCATAAGTTCATGAATTTTTAATATTTGCACCCAGAATTTCAACATTGCCATTTTACCACACACCTCCTTGTGAGCAGTATAGCTGTCATTTTTCACATTTCCCCCAAAATGTGTTTCCATGCATGTAGTGCACAATGGCTCAGTCAGTGTGTGAAATCAATGTTTGGGACAGAGTAAGAAAATCACAGTGACACCATTCATGAGCAGAGGTCTTAAAATGGCTATGTTGAAAATTTGGCTAAAAAATTCCAAAAATGACTGTTTCGCAAGCGTGCATTGCGCAGTTCCTACGTGTGCTCGTAAGTTTGCAAATTTTTTTATATTTGTACTCCAAATTTTCAACATTGTCATTTTACCACACCTCCTTATGAGTAGTATAGCTGTCATTCTTCACATCTCCCCCAAAATGTGTTTCTGCGCATGTGGCGCACAATGGCACAGTCGGTGTGTGAAATTAATGTTTGGGACAGATTAAGAAAATCACAGTGACACTGTTCATGAGCAGAGGTCTTAAAATGGCTATGTTGAAAATTTTGGGAAAAAATTCCCCAAAATGACTGTCTTTTGACATGCATTGTTGCAGTTCCACACAGCACTGTAAGTTTGCAACAATATTTGCACTCCAGATTTTCAACATTACATTTTACCACACCTCCTTATGAGCAGTACAGCTGTCATTCTTCACATCTCCCCCAAAATGTGTTTCCACACATGTAGTGCACAATGGCACAGTCGGTGTGCAAAATTAATGTTTGGGACATATTAAGAAAATCACAGTGACACTGTTCATGAGCAGAGGTCTTAAGATGGCTATGTTGAAAATTTGGTGACAAAAGTCAATAAAATGACTATGTTAGGAGAGAGCATTGTGCTTTTTCCATGCACCCTCATAAGTTCATGAATTTGTAATATTTTCAGTCCAGATTTTCACCACTAGCATTTTTCCACACTTCCTTATGAAGAGTACAGCTGTCATTTTTCACAACATGGATAAAATGTGTTTTCACACTTTCTGTGCAGAAATGCGTGGTTGTTGTGGGAAATTACTGTTCGGGATGGATTAAGAAAATGACAGTGACACTGTTCTTGAGCGGAGGTCCCAAAATGCCTGTGTTGACAATCTGCTGTAAAAAAATTCCCCAAACTAATAACATTAAGGGTGTGCACTGAGCACTTTCTACGCATGCTCGTGACGTCACCAGTTTTTTTACTATTTTCACTGCAGATTTTCAACATTGCCATTTTTTACACCTCCCCATGAACAGTACAGCTGTCATTTTTCACATCCTGTTCAAAATGAGTTTTCACACCTGTGGTTCCAAATGCCATAGTCACTGTGCAAAATCAGCTTTCGGCTACAGAACTGATATTGCCACTGTTCATAAGGTGGGGGTCACAAAAAAACCATGTTGAAAATTTGGAGTGAAAATACCAATGAAAGCCTGAGGCGTTAGGGTTTCTGACCATAATGCCCCACCCTGTAGAGACTGACAGGCATCAGTGGTGTGACTTGGGATTGTCGCCTGTAATGCTCATACCATTCCACCCCCACCCACACCCTGCAGCCAGTGAGAGGGCATCGAGGTGTGCCTTGGACTCTTCAGCCCCAAAGTTCACCCCATTCTCCTATACTGCACCCATCTCACCATATTTCCTGATGGAATGGGGTAAGCATGAGGGCCAAAGACCCAAGGCACACCGTGACACTTGTCAGTGTCTGCAGGGTACGGTGTGGTGAAATGGCATGGCCGTTATGCCTGACGACCCAAAGACACACCCCACCAATGCCAATGCCAGCAAGCAAACATTCGGCATTGACAAATGCTTGTTTATTTTGCTGTATATTAGACTTTATTTCATTCTATATATGGTGATCATAATAAAAGCTAGACAGTAGAAAATCCCAGTTTATTTTTATTCTGTCAGTTTGTGGAATAATAAAGCAACCCTATTTTCAACAGTTAGGGAGTCCCTCTGGCAGATCTGGGCATTGAGTTTTGAAGGGAAATACCTTCCTTTTGAGTGACTTGCCTTATTTTAAAACTCCCTGAAAATAACGATTTGGAACCTGAAAAATAGCAACCCAACAGTACTGATTTTTGTATTTATATATTTATGTATTCATAGTGTCACTCTGTCAATCAAATGTTGTGATTGGAGGATAATAGGTGCTAAAGCCTGATGGAATAGGCACCATATAAATAAAATGTATTAACACTTCTGTAAAACTACTACTTGCTACATTTCACACACTGTCCTCTTGTTTTTTTTTAGAGGGCCAGGTCCAAGAATCAGACCACGACCTGGACTCTTATTTTTCAGTTGTTGGCAGATACAGTACTATGAAATCAAATACAAGCATCACTGCATGAGTTGCAGTTGCACAGTGCAATACATAAGGTGTAACACATGACAGGGTGAATGAGTGGTTATAAGGCAATAAGGTGCAACGTGTTGGTTGTTAGGCATGAGGCATAGCCAAATGCCAAATCCATGTTAGAAGTGCATTATTCCCTAGTGACCATAAATCCTGGAGTATGTTGTCCCACTTATGAAATGGGCATTTTTTTTAAATATGTAGTTAAGGTGAAATGTGCAGTTGTCAGAAATTAAGATGTGGTCTTGTGACATGTTTTGACTAATAAGATTATAGGATTTTCATTCCCATTTAATAACTGCTTTTCTAATAAGGCTTTATCTAACTTAAGGAAGACACAGCCAATAAAGAGGCATAACAATGCCATTTTTTTACTCGAGATGCAATGTTACTTTCCTGAACTCCAGTTACACCAATTGCTCATTGGGGCAACCACTTTGTCAACCATACTGGAGAGACTTCATTATGGTTGTACAACCAAAATACAGCCATTTAACCAAAATTTTTGGAATCAGTTCAAGGAAGAATTCTGGGAATGGCCTGGCTGATTTGCATTTTTTCTTGTCTTATTGATTGGAAACATGTTTGCTGAAATTGACTATTCACTCTATGCAAACAAGCCCTGAGGCCCCCATTGTCCAAGCAGCAAGGTTTGTCAAAGAGTAAACAAGGTTCAAGTAACAAAATTACCAATTAGTTTAACAGTCATCTCTGCCATTCAGACACTTTATAAAGACGAATCAAAGGCAGGAGGTTGGGGGGTGGGGAGAGAAGCTGGCAGAATTATTGCTGGGGCGGCAATCAGAGAGAAAACAGGGACTGACAGAAAGGTTAGTGCTTGACAAGGAGAACAAGACAGTGAAAAACGGACCGTGTTACCAAGATGAAGGTCAGAAGGAGGGGGTGGGGGAGTAAAGCTTGAGTGTAAGACACCATTTTAGAGATATTTCAAATCCCTATGAGAAGCCAGAAATCTGCTGTATATCATATGATGGGTCTAATACCAGTAAAGCTATAATTACAGTAGCCATTTACCAAAGACTTAAAGGAGATCTAACATGTTACTTCCAAATACAAACAAGCTTTCTATGGCATTACCACCAGAAGTATTACATTCTTTATCATTTCTTTTAATCTGTAGCTTTTGTGGAAAACAGCATACTGCTATATTTACTGATGACATATCCCTTTTTTCTCTCATTCATAGCAGTACAGGTAAACTATACTGTAACACCATCATTTCATGAATACAGACAACTTTATGCAAAAGAGTGGCATAAACACAAGACTGTATATACTTCTTCTAGAGAAATGTTATGTTAAAATTAATCAGAATGTCTTCCCACCTGATTATGAGTGAAGAGTCAAGATTTACATATAAATGGAATAATTTAAAATCATAAAACCCCAAAAAGCATGTAAGATAATCAATTTTCTCAGATGTGTGGATGTCATTTACTTTAATTCTGGATGCAGAGTTCAAACTAGGCCTCAAGAAATGGATAGCACGTCTTTAATGAAAGAAGAATAGACAGAGAAGAAGAAAAAATGATTGTAATATGGTCGCCAGTAGCTGCAGGGAATAACTAATTACAACAGAAAAGAAATAGGACAGAAACACAGTTCAGGCACATGGCAGGTTACAATGATGGTGCTAATGAGGGTGCTGCATCACCTGATCTTGGAAAATCAATGTGGGGCTATCAGTGCATGCTAGTTAGGTACTAAAACGCTTACCACAGAATACCAACTTGTGTAATGCACAGAACACAAACATTAGTACACATCCATTAGTGTGTAAGTTTGTAATTAACCAGGAAATGTGGGATTAAACTGGCTGTATTATTGTGTTCTGGGGAACCATGGGTGCTTACAGGATTTTATTGATTTAAGGGGATAGCGATTGGCTGTCATTTTAAATGTTTGCAGTTCATGTCGTTCTTTTTTTTTCAGTTGCTGTGAAACACAACAGTCAGAAGAAGATATAAGAGGGACTGGATTGCACTCTCTGTTGGTAACCTTATTAGTTAGGTATACAGTGCACCTGAGCAAATATCATGCATAGACTGCACGCCCATCCACCAGTTCAATAAGTGTTGATATTAACATTGGTTACTTATGCATTGATTTCTGTAAACTGGTGCTTTTTCCCCAACATTCACAAACAGTAGCGTGATTATATTTCAGCCACACAATTCACCATCTGACAGATACCTCCACCTTTCTTCTGTGCATTTCCTTGCCATTCTTGTTGCCAGCCTGTCCTCCTATGGTAACTGTGCTTTTTTGGTAAATGGTCCTCATCTGTGCAACCATCTTCCATATTATATTTACACCTCCATCAAGATACTTTCAAAAATAAACTTAAAGTTGTATATTATATAGCATTTAATAATCACTGATTGTATTAATTTTTGTGTACTATTGCATCTCATTTTGTACAGCATTGTGAACTCTGTAATGTGCTATATAAATAAATGTTTGTTAATTACCTTGAATGATTCCCTATTCCCTGATATTAGAGAGTGAAACAAATGCCTTACCACTTACATTGAGCAAAAAAACTGAAGGTAGGGATGGGAAAAACCTCAAAAGATTCTGAGGTTCTAAAAGGATCTGATTACAGATGCAGTAAAATTTCACTCCACTGGTGAAAATGCGGAGAAGTCACCAAATTCACCTCCATGGAGCACTTTGCGTAATTTTGTCAAATTACCCAAAAGTCGTCATTTGTGACTTTGCCTTACTTTTGAAGTTTTTAAGTGCAAATTTCACATAAAAACCCCCAAAGCAAGTTGAGGTTATAAATGGGAAATCTCCCAACACTACCCCTGATCTATTCTTGCTGTCTAATGGAACCCCCACCCCGCCAATCGCTGACCACAATAATAAATAAATAAAGTCCTGTCCTAGAATCCCTGATGTCTAGTGGGACCATTGATTGCGGTCACCAATAATAAATACATTTTAAAAATCTAGTGATCTCTGGTGTCTAGTGGACCACCCACCCCACTGATCGCCGGCCCCAATAAGAAATCAAGTCCTGTCCTGTGGTACCTGGTGTCTAGTGGACCCACCAATCTCTGGCCCCAATAATAAATACATTTTAAAAATGCAATGATCCCTGGTGTCTAGTGGAACCCCTTCCCCCCACCACCACTCCTCTCTCATGCCCCCCGACCTAGTCCCCAAGTGGGTCACTGGCACAGCCCTCCACTCACCTCCATGGCTGGCAGCCCTACTGACATGCTCTGAATGAATGAGCGCATGCTTGTACAAGCATGCACTCATTCATTCAGTCAGTCAGCCAGCTCATCATTGTAACTGGACCTTTTCCTGGGACTGGAGAAGAGAGGGGGACTGCTCTGGGATTTGATGGGGGGCAGGATGGGGGGAATGGTGTTGTGGACCCCCATCTTGCCCCCCCACAGAAGACTGGAGCAGTCCCCCTCTCTTCTCTAGCTGCAAGAAAAACATCTCATTACAATGATGAGCTGGCTGACTGACTGAATGAATGAGCGTGTGCTTGTACAAGCAAAAATTCATTCATTCAGAGTACATCAGTTGGGCTGCCAGCCATGGAGCTGAGTGGAGGGCTGTACTGATGGCCTGCTAAGGGACTGGGTTGGCGGGGCAGGGGAGAAGAGTGATGGCAGTGGGGGGTGAAGGGGGTTCCACTAGACACCAGGGATCACTGGATTTTTAAAATGTATTTATTACTGGGGCTGGCAATCGGAGGATCCACTAGACACAGGGATCACAGAAAAAAATACTTTATTTATTTATTATTGGGGCGGTGATCAGTGGAGGGGTGTCCACTTGACACCAGGGATCACTGGATTTTTAAAATGTATCTATTATTGTTGATGGCAATTGGCTGGTCCACTAGACACCAGGGATCACAGTAGGACAGGACTTTTATTTATTTCTTATTGGGGTCAGCAATTGGAGGGTGGGGAATCCATTAGACACCAGGGATCACTGGATTTTTAAAATGTATTTATTATTGGGGCGCGGTGGCAATCGGTGGGGGGGGGCAGCAAGGCAAACAACAGTTCTTGCCCACACTTTTGCTCTTGATCTGCACTCCATGAATTTCACAAATTGTGCTCCGCAAATTGAATACTATTTGCGAAATATTTCACATAGTGAATTTTGTCGACTTTGCCCACCTCTAGTTCTGATAAGTAAGAAAAGGTTTGGATCCTTAGCTGAACCTTATCCAAGTGTTTCATAACCTTTATTGTTTTTTGGTAACTGTATGTTAACAAAATCACTTTAAACTGCTTTTAATCAATATATCTGTAGAAAAAAATAATGAAACCACTGTTTAGTAGCAATAAACAGCATGATTAATGAAATTAGATGAGAAGGAGGGAATGATGTGACTGTGAATGAGCTTACTGGAAGTGTCAGTGCTGTAATATGTACAACTGGTACCAGCCTCTAAGATGATGCTGATGGTGATGATGATGATTTTGTCCAAAGGCAGGCAAGTCCCAGAACTCTGACTGGCCCATATAGCTTTGTAGTTAAAGCACCAGTGTGAACCATGAAACTCTGACAGCCACCCATCACATACTGTCTGTGGGGTTTTTGTTTCAAAAGGCAGCAACTCCCAGAATGCTCTCCAATCACTCTTCTGTTTCTGACATTTAAGAAAGTATTACTAATACTGTGTATAAGTCATTAACAGTAGTGATTTCTATTTCTCAACAGATACAGGCCCCAGTGTGAATGTCTCTTAGTTAAGTAATGAAGAAGAAGCCAGGAACACAAAAGCAGCACCAGGCTAGAGCAGAGGGCAGCCAGTCAGTCAGAGAGAGACAATCAGCCAACTACCACTTTAAGACTGCTACTACCCCCACCTACTACAATCAGGGGAAAACCAGAAGTAGTCTACCAGCACCGAGATCAATATGGTTAAGGCACTTTTACCAAAAATGACTGCTTAGAAAAGAATGAAAAAGTGACTGTGATTACGAGCAAGTCCCAGACCATATCTCTAGTTTGTAAATAGTCTCCTCCTGAGTCTGATTTTTTAGAAGGGGATAGTGTGTTTAATTGTACTTTGCATAGATATCTAGTTTACTAGTTTTATTTCTCAGTCACAGGCACCACATTTTTTTGCTTAGTAGCAAAGGCTCTCACTCAGTATGGAATGCAATGTGAAGCAACATGAGAGAAGAGCACCAGACAGTCCGAAAGTAACCAGTTCTCCACTCTTACTAGTTACTACCATGACTACCAGGGGAAAAAAACAGAGCTAACAGCATTTATCAATGTAGTTATTTATTATGCACATTTAGCTAAGTGATCTCCTTACAATACAGGGAGGCAGTATAGTGCAGTGGTTTAAGGCTCTGGGCTACAAATCTGGGGACCTGGGTTTGAATCCTACAGCCCCCACTTGCATACTGTGCGACCCTGAGCAAGTCACTTAACTTCCCTGTGCTCCCAGGTTGCACCTGTAAACAAGCTTTCAGCTTGGTGTGCCTTACCTGGTTAAACAATCGGAGGGGGGCAGGAGGAGGGAAATGAATGAGAAAGCAACTATGCGTGTGAGAACAGGGACTTGTTTGCCACAGTTGCTACCAGTACAATGATGTTATGTACTGGCTGCATCTCCACACCCACCCACAGGATGACAATGATGCAGTTCAAATGAAGGCAAGTCCCAGATCTCTATTTTTTTTTTAAACCGGTCTCCTGCATCTGACTTTTTGTAGAAGGGGTCAATGTGTTTGTATGTCACCAATGTTTGTGTTTAGCATAGCAATGGCTCTTGGTATGGAACACAATGTGAAGCAATGTGAAAGAAGAGAACAAGGCAGTCCAAAATGACCACTTCACCACTACTACTATCACTACAGTCAAGGGGAAAAATCAGAGCTACCAGCATGTATCAATATGGTAATACAATAATTATTCTTAAGTGCATTTAGCTAAATTATCTTGTCAGAATGAAAAAGCAACTGCGTGTGAGATTACGGACTTGTCTGCCACAGTTGCAACTTGCTACCAGTACAATGATGTGTTGTACTGACTGCACCTTCCACCCACCCCCAGGGTGACGATGATGCGGTCCAAAGGCAGGCAAGTCCCAGATCTCCAGTTTTTTTTTTAAACCAGTCTTCTGAGTCTGACTTCTTCTTGAAGGGGTCAGTGTGTTTGTATGTCACCAATTATCTTTAGCAAGGTTCTCGGTATGGAACGCAACATGAAGCAATGTGAAAGAAGAGCACCAGGTACTCAAAAGTGACCACTTCACAACTGCTAGTACTACCACTACCATTGGGGGGGCAGAGCTAGCAGCATGTATCAATACTGTTATATAAATATTTTTACTTAGGTACATTTAGCTAAATGATCTCCTCAGAATGAGGAAGTGTCGGTGTGTGAGATTAGGAACTTGTCTGCCACAATTGCTACTGGTAAAATGACATCATTTACTGGCTGCACCTCCTACCCACCCCACCCTCCCAGGATGACAATGATGTAGTCCAAAGACAGATAAGTCCCAGATCTCTATTTTTAACCAGTCCAGTCTGAAAATTGAAATCTGATGTGTCACTTAATCCACAGATGCAGCACAGGTACTGCTGTCAGTGTCATCTTCTTCAAGATTAGCATCACATATGTAGCCAAAGTTTGTCAAGTTAATCTTCAAGAATATTAGTTTCTCCACATTGTCTGGTGTTAATCTTGTTTGTCAGTCACAACATCCCCAGCAGAGCTAAATAAATGTTCAGAACAGACACTGGAGGGTGGATATCCAATATACTCACAAGTCAGGGTAGCCAGCTTTGGCCAGCATGATTTTTTCTGTTGCCAGTAAGCTAAACAGTCATCCTTAATACTAATGCTGGGCTCAGACAGATATGCATCTACCATGTTTACTACTGAGCATGCATTATCTCCATATTGAATTTCAATGTCCTGCAGCTGGCCCCAAATGTCATCCTCCTCATTATCTGCTTCTGTTCTGGTGTTTGGATCAGTCTTTTGAATTTGAGGTGTGTCATTGTAGTACTGCTTACCAATCTTCCTAATGAAACCTCATCTACTGCATCAATCAAAAGTTGCTTGTAGTTCAACTCCTCCATATCCTCAAAAACCATATAAGGAAGGTGTCTGTTCTGGAAATGTGGATCTAGCAATGTTGCTAAGAGATACTCCTTGCTCTGTGTCATGGCTGATAATTTCTCATCATTGCTAAGTCTGGTAATCATGTTTTTGACTAGAGATTGGCTCATATCTATGTTCCTCATTTTCTCCAACCTTTTTTTGAGAAATAGAATGAGTGGAATAATTTAAGGGTTGCCTTTTCTGCACTGACCTCTTTTGTATCACTCATGAATGGTTTCAGAATGTGACACAACTGTTCCAGCAGAGACCATTGAGTAGAATGGAGTACAGTGCTCTCCCTGATATAATTGTACATGATATACTCAATGACAGCTACCATTTGTTCAAGGATGCGTTCAGTCATAAAGTAAGTTGAATTCTACCTTGTTGGTACATCCTGAACAAGCTGGAGATGAGGATGACCTTTGTCCTTCTGGATATCAGCAAAGATGCCATGGATTTTTACTGAATGGTTGAAGTGGCCACACACTTTGCTCACTGTACCCACAGTGACTGATACTTGCCAGTCATTATCCAGGAAGCTTTGCACAATGAGGTTAAGACAATGTGCAAAACAGCGTATTTGTACATAGTTGCCATCATGAAGTGCTTTTTTAATGCTTGAACCATTGTCAGCAACAAAAAAATAACTTACTAACCCTGTGAAGTGACCCAAGCAGTAACTAGTCTTTCTAGTTCTTGCTGAATGTGCTGTGCTGTGTGTGTGTGTCCTGAAAGTGAGATACATGGAGAACTGCCATTTTCTGAAATGTGATGGGTTTTTTTTAGCTCTGAGAGATAGTAGTGGTAGTACATAGAAACATAGACTTTGATGGCAGATAAGGACCACTTGGCCCACCTAGTCTGCCTATTTCCCTACCTAGATGATAAGCTGCAGATCCTATTTAACCAACAACCTATTTCTTCCTACCCCACACAAAAATTGCCTTATGTCTGTCCCATGCATTCTTGAATTCTCCCACAGTTTTAGACCCCACAACCTCCTCAGGAAGGCTGTTCCATGCATCCATCACCATCTCTGTGAAAAAAATACTTCCTCACATTGCCCCTGAGCTGCCCCCCCATCTTCATATTGTGTCCCCTTGTTCTTGCACATCTCTTTTTCTGAAGGATGCTACCGTCTTGGACTTTGTTGATTACACTGAGGTACTTAAACGTTTCTATCATGTCCCCCCTCTCCCTCCATTCCTCAAAGGTATACATATTAAGCTCCTTTAGTCTCTCCTCATATGGCTTCTCTTGCAGATCCTGCACCATTTTAGTTGCCCCCCTTTAACCTGCCTCCATCCTGTCTATGTCCTTGTGGAAATGGGGTCTCCAGAACTGGACGCAGTACTCCAGATGGGGTCTCACCAACTGTCTGTATAGGGGGATAACAACTTCCTGTTTTCTGCTGGTGATGCCTCTCCCTATACATCCCAGTATCCCCCCAGCCCTCCCTACTGCCTTCTCACATTGCTTGCAAACCTTAAGGTCATCTGATATGATTACTCCCAGGCTCTTTTCCATTTTTGTTGTTGTTACTACCTCCCCCCCATAGTGTAATCTTCTCCTGGGTTTTTGTTTCCCAGGTGCATTATTTTGCACATCTTTGCATTGAATCCAAGCTGCCATACTTCTGACCATTCCTCCAACCTTACCAAGTCCCTTCTCATCCTTTTCACGCCTCCTTGTGTATCAACCCTGTTGCAGATCTTTGTGTCATCTGCAAAGAGGCATACTTTTCCTTCTAGTCCCTATGCAATGCCACTTAGAAAAACATTAAAAAGGACTGGACCAGTACTGAACCCTGTGGTACCCAACTAGTAACCCCTCTTTCTTCAGAGTGGACTCCATTTACAATTACCTTCTGTGTCCTGTTGTCCAGCCAATGTTTTACCCAGGCTACCACCCTGGGACCCACTTCCAGGCTGGTTAATTTGACTATTAATCTTTTGTGTGGGACTGTGTCAAATGCCTTGCGAAAGTCTAGGTAGGCCATGTCCACAGCCCCTCTCTGGTCTACTACTTTGGACACCCAGTCAAAGAAACCAATTAGATTCACCTGACATGACCTTCCCACTGTGAACCCATGCTGCCTTGGGTCCTATGCCCCACTGGCCTCTAGGTACTCAACAATTCTTTCCTTCAGATGTGATTCCATCACTTTCCCTACCACAGAGGTCAAACCGACAGGTCTGTAGTTTCCTGCCTCTGTTTTGGTCCCACTTTTATGAAAGAGAATCACATCTGCCTTCCTTCGGTCCTCCGGTACCATACCACCCCCCATGATTTGTTAAAAAGGGTAGTCAGTGGTGTCACTAGTTCTCTGCTTAATTCTTTTAGAATTCTGGGGTGAATTCCATCTGGCCCCATTGCTTTGTCCACCTTCAGTTTTAGGAGTTCTTTCAGAACCCTTTCTTCTGTGAAAGAACTGGGATCGATCCCCCTATCCAGAGTGCTTCTGTTAATTGGATCAGGCACCTCCCCTGCCTCCTCTTTTGTGAATATTGAACAGAAGTATTTATTCAGTATTTCTGCTTTTTCACTGTCCCCTCTGCCCACCCACCGTCCATTCTATTCAGCCTCACTATCCCTCCCTTTGTCTTTCTACGCTCCCTGATAAACCTGTAAAAGGTTTTATCCCCTTTCTTAACTGAGTTGGCTATCTTTTCCTCAGTTTGTGCCTTTGCTATTCTGACAACCCTCCCTGCTTCCTTCTGCCTTAACTGGTACAATTCTCTGTCCTGCTCCTTCTGTGTTTCCTTATACTTCCTAAATGCTATCTTTTTCTCTCTAACCTTCACTGCCACCTCTTTTGAGAACCATAGTGGATTTTTCTTTCATTTTGATTTGTTTATTTGCTTCACACAAAGGCTTGTTGCCTCTGTGATGGCAGTTTTGATATTTCCCCATTGTTGCTCCACCCCTCCTTCTAACCTGTTCGTTAGTGCTTTTCTAAGGCACTCTCCCATCTTGCCAAAGTCAGGCCTCCTGACGGCCAGAAGCTTCACTTTTGTATGGCTTGACTCTGTAGCTGAGTTTATCATGAACCACACTGTTTGGTGGTCACTTGTTCCCAAATGGCTACCCACTTCTAGATCTGAGATCCCCTCACTGTCCCCATTTGAGAGTACGAGGTCTAAGATCGCTCCCTCATGAGTAGGTTCCAAAACTAGCTGTCTGAGGCATGCCACCTGAAGGGCATTGAGAACTGCCCTGCTTTTGGATGTGGCTGCAGGAAAGGTGCTCCAGTTAACATCTGGCATATTAAGGTCCCTCATCAACAGTATCTCCCCTTTCTCTGCCATCCTAAGTATGCCTTCTATCAAATCCTTGTCCATTCCTTCCCGCTGACATGGGGGTCTGAATACAACCCCTCTGTGGATTGTGGTGCCATTTCCAGTCTCTAAGGTGACCCACAGTGCCTCCTCTCCTCCCTGTTTATTCTTTTGTTCAGTTGCTTTTATCCCTTCCCTTACATACAGAGCTACTCCGCCCCCTTCTCCCCTCCCTGTCTCTCCTGTAGGTTGTGTACCCTGGTATGTTAACATCCCAGTTATGGTTCTCTATGTACCATGTTTCTGTGACTGCTACAATATCCAGGCATCCCTCTTCGATCAAGGCCAATAGTTCAGGGAGCTTGTCGCCCAGACTATGGGCATTGGTACTCATTACCCTCCATTTCTTGATGGCCTTACCCCTTTTTGCCCCATCTCTGTCTTTATTGCATTTGTCACTTTCTCCATTTACTCCAGCATTTCTCCCTATTGACATCTCTATGTTGGTGTCTACCTCACTTAGTACCCTGATTTTTTGAAGGGGGCTAGGATTTCCCTGCTCCTCTCCAGTGCCTCCCCCCTTGGCTAGTTTAAATGCTTGCCAATGAAGCATTTAAACCTATCACCTAGGATCCTGGTTCCCCTCATGGACAAATGCAGACCATCACGCCAGTATAGGCCTGCATCCCTCCAGGTGGACCCCCAGTCCTCAATGAAGCAAAATCCCTGAGCTCTGCACCAGTTTTTCAACCACTGATTGAATCCCATGGTGTGGAGCACCCTAGCCTCACCAGTGCCATAGACAGGCAGCACCTCAGAGAAGGTTAATGTGTGTGCTATTTGTCTAAGGCCCCTCCCCATCTCCACAAACTCTTCTTGCACTGCTCTTATCCCTTTCTTAGCCAGGTTATTTGTCCCTAGGTAGTACTGTTGTAGTACTGGTTGAAGTGGCAGGGATAATAGACAGACTAGTAAGTGAGGATGATGATGAAATGCCCGCAAAAGTGACCCAGTGTGAAGTATGAGAAAGATGGGCAATTGTTTGACTGCTGGTCCACATATCAGTAGTAAAATGAACTACAGTACCTTGTCCTCAGCCTGTCAGAGAGCATGCTGTACTTGAAGTACTAAGCTGTCATACATCCTGGGCACAGCAGTTATTGAGAAGTATTTTCTACTTAGCATTAACTATCATGGCTCTAAGTATTCCTTACACTTTTTGAAACCCACATCTTCTTCTATAGAGTATGGCTACAAACAAATACAATCATTTCTGCTATTGTACGATTTTTTGCCAGTGCTATGGGATGGTTTTGTGACTATTTAGACTTTCATTCAAAAACTTCCTTTAACTTCAATTGCCTCTTATCAGGGGTAAAGTTACATTTGCTGGGGGTGTTGTAGGATTACATGCCATGCCTGGTAAAACAGAGGATCTTACTGAATTATCTTGAGGCAAAAGTGGACTTTTGGATCTTGCCTGATGATCATATCCTACTGTTTCAGCAGAATGTTCCCATTCTCCGAGAGCCCTGCTAGATTTCCAGGCACCATTGTTAGACTGTTTATTTGAACCATATATAATGATGGGGTGAAGTTGCGAAAGGTGTTGCATCATTGTAGTGATTCCAAGATGCCCTTTATTTTTTCCCCAACACAATGCAATGCACATATATAGCTTGGTAAGCATCCTTGGGGTTTACGTAAAAGTGATTCCAAACAGTAGAGGTGGACTGTCTATATCTAGTAATGATCTCAGTAGGAGTCAAGTGGCTGGGTTTACATGGGGAAGACATATCAGAGGAGGATTCAGGTTCATCAGATGAGACAATCATAGAATCCTCTGCAGCACCGTTGCCATCATCATCATCATCATCACTACTGTCAGACTTTGTTCCACTTTGTGTGGCTTGTGCCTTTGTCTTTTTCTTTTTCTCTTTTGACACTCCACTACTGTCTTTGTCTTAATCCACATTGTCACTGTTAGAACCAGAATGAGACATAGCTAAAGGTAAAATCACAAGCCCATCATCATCAGTCTCTCCATGACCGTGGTCGTCACCATCATCATCATCAGATTTAGTAGAGCTAACACTTGCAGTCGCAGATTGACTTATTCGATATGCATGTGTTGCAGATTGAGCAACTCTACTGTGAATTGTACCTGTAAGAACTTTAACTTTATCTACAATTGGAATACTCTTTGTTTCTGCACTTTTCTCAGATGACTTGCTACTATCTTTCAAAACTTTATTTACTGTATTACTGAGCCCTTCTGAAATAAACAGTCCACCCCTTCCCTTGCCAAGTTTTCAGTATTTTGAGAGTTAGCCTGCACATCAATAGTAGTAGTATTTTACTCAGCCCCTTCAACAGGCTGTGGTGCTTTTACTTTACATTTTGGGCCACTTCTTTCTGGGCTCTTGAATAAACTTTTATGTTTATTTCCTTTGCCCCCAGCTTTTGCTTTATTATTTTTTGGAGTACTCCTGATGCCAGTCTGTAGCTTGTTCAGGGTAAAAAACAAGTGGTGGTGGCTGTCAGATTAATTCACACATAGGTCTCTCTCACACACACACACACACACACACACACACACACACACACACTAGTTCATACACACACACTGCACCTAGGCTACAAGAGCTGGTTCTGCAGCTGCCACCTAGAGATTCAGGGACCCTGGTATCACCCTCTGTAATACAGTGCTTTCCATTTCTTCAAGTATTATTTATTTTTAATATTATTTATTCCATGTGACGGAATATTCACTGAGCCAAAGCTTGCAGATTAACCTCACGGGGCACAGGGAAGGGGATCAGAACTGACTAACATGTTTGGATGGGGGGGGTCACACAGACAGCAAGAAGTGGCACTGGTGGCTGGCTGTCAGATTTTATTTCACACACACACACAGTAATTCACGCACTGCACTTAGGTTATAAGGGCTGATGCTGCAGGCACTGCTACCCACAGAGATTCAGGGACCTGACCTAACCCTCTCTGACACAGTACTTTTCCTTCAAGAATTATTTTTTAATTATTTTACATGATGTGACGGAATGCCCTGCCCAGTGCCCACTGAGCCAAAGCTTGTCAATTTACTCATGGAGCACGGGGGGGAGAAAGAGATGAGAGCTGACCGACTTATTTTGGGGTGTTGCCACACAGACAGTATCCAAGAAGCAGCACTGTTGTCTGGCTGTCAGATTTTATGTCATGCACACACAGTAGTTCACATACTGCACCTAGACTATAAGGGCTGATGCTGCAACCGATGCTACCCACAGAGATTCAGGGACCTGATCTGACTCTCTATGACACAGTATTACTTTACTTTTCCTTCAATGATGATTTTATTTATTTATTTATTTTCATTATTTATTCCATGTGACGGTCTGCACTGCCCACTGAGCCAAAGCCTGTAGATTTACCCTACATAACACAGGGAGGGAGGAAGAGATGAGAGCTGACTGACTTGTTGGGGGGAGGTGCCACACAGATAGTATGCAAGAAGTGATACTGGTGGCTGACTGTCAGATTTTATTTCACACATGCACACAGTAGTTCACACAGTGCACCTAGGCTATAAGTGATGATGCTGCAGTTGCTGCTACCCACAGAGGTTCATAGACCTGGCCTGACCCTCTATGACACAGTATTACTTTACTTTTCCTTCAAGGGTTATCTTATTAATTTTTTATTATTTATTCCATGTGATGGACTGCCCTGCCCACTGAGCAAAAGCTTGCAGATTTACTCCATGGAGCACAGGGAGGAAGAGATAAAAGCTGACTGACTTGTTCAGGGTTGGGGCCACACATATAGTATGCAAGAAGTGTCACTGGTGGTTAGTAGTCAGATTTTATTACACACACACACACACACACAAACACATACACACACACAGTAGTTCACAGTTCACACACTGCACCTAGACTATAAGGGATGATGCTGCAGGTACTGTTTGCCTGCTACCGACAGAGATGCAGGGACCTGGCCTAACCCTCCATGACACAGTATTTACTTTTTTCTTCAAGGATTATTCCATGTGATGGACTGCCCACTGAGTCAAAGCTTGTAGGCTAAATAATAAATACATACTGAGCACAGGCAGGAGATGAGAGCTTACTGACTTCTTGGGGGTACACAACAAGAAGGTTAACATGGTTAGGCATGGTAGTGAGTGGCACAGTTCACCCCCTCTACTGCCGAAATAAAAAAAAAACTGCCACTTGACTCACACACTCACTTGCCTCCAGTCTTCCTCCTTCTCTCCCTGAGTCTCTTCCCAACTCTCCAATCCCCAATCCCCAACTCCCAGACCTAGAACCCCAATCCCATCCCCACCCCCAAGTTTTCTAAGTTGTTTGTTCTTGTTTTGTTTTCATAAAATATAAAAAATAATTATAATAAATTTTTTTTTTGAGAGTCTGACGAATAGCTAGACGAGTTGCCCAATGGGCAAAAAAAGCAGGTTTATCAGCACACACAAAGCAGCTACTAAATGCTGCTGCTCCTTCTCTGTTCTGTATTCATCTGCATCAGCTTCTAAGGTGGACCACTTGGGTTGCTACAGTAAACACAATCAGGTGCCACCTTAGGAAGATGGACAGCTCGCCATCTTGTCTCTGGTCCCTTATGTGGATTCCTCATGTACTCTCACATTTCTCACACCAGATTCATATGATAGAGCCTTCTGAACTGATCTAAACAGCTGAAAGTGTTCGGAAGCTGTTCATTTCTGAACACTTCAGCTTATTAATGTCGGTTTGTATTTTGGATGAACCAGTTCGCCCATCCATAATTGAAGGACAGCTGTGTTTCTTAAAGAAAAACTTTCATGAGGCTGAAAATAGGGCAGGCAAAATACTGGCATAGCAAATCTTCAAAGAGGCTGCCAACTCAGCTGTCCTGTGGATCAGGAAGATGGTCTGGAGAGGTTGGGGGGGGAGACCTCATACCTCACTTGCATAGCAAATGCATTTGCAGATTTCTGTAGGGAACTTTATTCAGTTGAATGTACCCCTTCTCATGATACCGATATTCAAGGTTACCTTTTAGATTTCCAACTACCCCAGTTAGTTCAGGAGGCAGTGGCAGTTCTAGAATCCCTGGTGACCAGAAAGGAACTAGAATTGGCAGTTAAAACATTTAAAGAATGGCAGATCTCCATGGGTTGACATACTCATGAAGGAATTTTATAGTCTTCTGTGACTAGCTGACCTCTGAGGTGTTGAAATTGTAAGGTACTTTCATGGAGCAGGGGGAGAGGGGTACCTCTAACATGGCACCAGGTTAAAATTCTCATAATCTTAATAAAAATCCTCTAATGTACAAATCTTACCAACTGATTTCATTGCTGACAGTGGACCTAAAACTATTTTCTTCCATTTTGGTGAATAGGATGCAAAATGTGGTAATGGTCCTAGTCCACCTAAATCAAACAGGATTTTTAAGGGGAAGAACCTTCATGATAACCCTTATAGAAATATAGGTGTGCTGTGTACATGCAGAATGCATGCCACATGCTTAATTGTGTAATGTTTGCATGCAGTTCACATACATTAAGTGAACTTATGTGAACCACGTCTAAAAGACAAATCAGGTTCACATGCTGCACGCTTGACATGTGCGCAGCAGGTAAGCTGGTGTGAACATCTAAAAATTACATCAGGTTCACATGTTGCACACTTGACATGAGTGCAGCAGTTAAGCTAGTGTGAATATCATTTAAATATCACATCAGGTTCACATGCCGCATGCTTGCCATGTGTGCAGCAGCTAAGCTGGTGCAAATCTCATCTAAAAAAACACATAAGTTTATATTTCTTATACTACTGCTAGCAATTAGTCATTAAAATAAATTTTTATTTGAATTCCCATAAAACTTAGGTAAACTCATTAATTCTGATCTTTTTGCAAGTTGTTTAATGACTTTTGATTTTTGTCATTAAATCACCATTAATCTGTAAAGTATTGTTTGCTTATTGCATTAAATGCCTAGGATATAGCCAGTCAACATCCCCCATTCCAGATGTACGAAGATGGGCCTCTGTGTTGTGAAGTCTATCATTTTTGTTTTGGACCATGCAAATCCCTTATGCATATTTAGTGCTACAAATGTGTTTCTCCATGACTGTTTTATCTCACTTACTTTCCCTTTGTCATTCTGTACTAAGCATATACAGTATGCTATGGCCATGTTCAGCATTCTTTGTGCTGAGTAGGGTCTTGGAAGCATGCACTATATCTCACATTTTGTCACTGAAATTATGGACATGGACAATCAAAATGAGGGACAATGAGGGACACTAACCCACATGATGGTCAGGAAAACATCATGAAACATGGATATACAGTACCTCAGAACACAGTGGAAACCATTATATTAGCACCTGAAAATGAATTTCTAACATTAAGCAGGGGTGTCATTTGGGTAGGGCGGAGGGGGCACAGTTGTCTCCCCCCTGTATCTGTGCCTAGGTTGTTCTTATGGTGTGGCAGTAATGGCTTTAAATTTGGATTTAATCTTTTACAAAATAAGTGCCCACCTGGCCTATGTCTGCTCATGCTGCAGGTACTCTCCAGTCTTGACTGTGTTGTCCACTCCCTCCACCTATTAGCAGTGGCACAATCACATGTGATGTGATGTGATGTGGATGAGCTCCAGCCAAGAAAGAGCGCATGAGCCTTGCAAGTGCCACACTGTCTTTCCAACCACATAGTAGACAGGCTGAACACTACAGCTTGGATGATTCAGTGAGCACTGAACTGTCAATAGCAGTGTTGTGGCAGCTTATTTTTGTTGTTCTACTCTTAGTGAGTCTTCATCTCTCCTGGTCGCTGAAGGGGCAGAGGGTGATCTAGAAGCTAACTCAAGACTAGGCTACCTATTTACTCTACTAGGCTTACCTTACAAAAAAAAACAGCACAGACACCCACGGCAGCAAGCTAGGCTTAGCAACAGTGGTGACAGCGGTGTGGGTGGCCTTAATAGGCCTTTATCAGTGCAGTGTGGCAGCAGCCACAGCAGCAACCAAGCAAGAAGGAAGAAACCTAGGTTGGGTGGATTCGTATGGTGAGGTGATTTGGTTGTAGACCACATTGGGGACCTATGATGGCTGGTTCTAGCATCTAGCTTCTGGTGAAGGAGAGAGGAGGAGTGGACTAAAAATTGGGCTGGTGGCACACTATGCCAGGCTGCAGGTTCTGGCTATATGGCCAGGAAAGTAAAAGTAAATATTGTTTTTTACAGGAAGATTGGGGAAAGAGAAAGGACTGCAATATTGATGTGTTTTTCATGTTTCTTTAGCTTTGGGTGGCTTCATGACCCATAGGGGATGGATATTGAATGGAATGGAAAAATTGGGACAGAGTTTTTTTTGGGGGGGGATTTCAGCCAGGAAAAAAAATTGGTTAGTAACTGGGTGGGTTTAAGGCCAAATCTGATGCACTGCTCTGGGGTATATACAGATGAATCCTGTACATTTCAATTTTTCCTGATTTGCATATCACGTTTCAGTCAAACCAAATAAGTTGTACCTTTTAGGGATGTTTCAGACATTCTAGAGCTGTCCCTTGCATTCACGGACACACACCTCCCTCCATAAAGCTGACCTCCACATCATCACACACAGGCACATTATGACAAAGGGCAAAGGAGACTGCAGGGGTGTGCAGCTTTGAAATGAATGTTTTTTTTTTTTACTTACAATTTTATACATAACTAATGGAAAGTTTGAGATTACTGAAGGCCACCGTTCGACTAACAAGGGCCTTGTTAGTAGAACAGTGGCCTTCATTATTCTCCAACTCACCATCATAACGTATAAAATAGTAATAGAAAATAACTCCATTCATTTCAAGGGGGTACTTCCCAGCACTCTGACTCATGGACATCATCTCTTAAAGACTCCTGCCTCTGGCTCCCTAGTACTCAAGTAAGAGACTTTTTACTTATATCTATACTTGGTGAGTTGTCTGTGGCAGCATGGCCATAGTTACAGTGTGTGTGCATGTCAGGAGGGGGACTGGCCATGTGTGTGTGTGTGTGTGTGTGTGTGTGTGTGTGTGAAGTTATTGCTACATTTGTGTTTGCACCTTAAAGTCTGTTTGCATGTAAGCATTCAAAAGTATGGAGAAAAAAATAGTAGGAGTAAATAGGAGTACAGGCTAGACTGGATAGTTAAGTGGTTTTGTGGGTAAGTTTGTGTATTGGGGGGGGGAAAAAAATGTGTTTCCATTGGTATATATGCTACAGTTCAACTGTGAATATGAGAGGAGGGAGAGAAAAAAACTGAAAAGCATATACTGGCTGCAAGCATGCTGCATGCTTGCAGATGTATTCAGATGCAGTATGTATTGAAGTATGAGCAAGATATGTGTGCAGACAGTATGGCTTAGTGGTTAAAGGCACTGAACTACAAGCCAGGAGACTTAGAGGCATGAAGACCTGGATTTGAATCTCATCAACTCCCACTTGTGTATGGTGTGATTCTGAGCAAGTCACTTAACTTTTACATGTGCAGTTATCAGTGACCACTTGCTTTTTAGCGCGCATGCACATGCATGCAGTCTTTCCCAATTTAACATAAAAATCATGGTTTCCGCACTTGTTTGCAGCACGCATGCCATTTGCATGCAATTGGTTCCAGTTTAACATTTAAATCATGCTTGCAGCATGCATATCACTTGGGTAATTTTATGTGTGCAGCATGAAAACAGTTCATACAAATATGTCTGTATGGGAATATCTGGGACCTCCTTAATGTCTTTTCCTCTCGGTGAGGCAAATCTGTTTTTTAGCTGGCCATCTGTATGGATGCTGAGAAAGCTTTTGAATGGGTGGATTGGACCTTCTTACATGGTATTCTGAAGACTATGGGATTTGGTCCTAAAATCCATGTACCTTTGTCAAACCTGTATGATGCCCCAGAGGCTATGGTTAGGGTGAATGGCCACAATACTTCTGATTGGGAATGGAGAACGAGCCAGGTGTACCCTCTTTCCCCTTTCCTGTTTGCCCCCTGCGCAGAGCCTCAGACTGTTGCAGTCCATTGCAATGAGGCAGTGTGGCTGTTGTGGTATAGGATTGGAGCAAAACATTGTCCTATATGTGCACAGTTCCTTATGTTTTGTCCATGACCCTGTTATTTTTATTCTGGCTCTGCTAATGGAGTTAAATAATTTTGTAAATAATTTAGGTTTTTAAATATTCTATCAGAAGTCAGAGGCTAAAGTACTCTCAGACAACTGCCCCTGAGGTTTTCAGGACTACTTTCCCTTCTGTTGGGTGCAAAACAACACCTTCCAATATTGGGGGTGGTACACATTACCACAAACATTGCTAAGTTACTTTGTCTGAACCACTTCTGGCTGCTAGAGGAAATAGCTGCAGACCTCCAAACAAAGACCTTGCTCCCTCTGTCCTTGGGAGGGAGAGTAGCTGTGCTAAAGATGGATGTCCTCCCTTGATTTCTGTTTTTGTTTTAGGCCATCCTGATTCACATCCATACTGCCTTCTGGAGACAAATACGAGGCCTAGTTAAAATATTTCTCTGTCAGGGTCACAAGATCCATATGGAAATGAATACTCTTACACTCCACAAGGAGAAGGGTGAGTTGGGCATGCCCTGAGATAGTTGGCAGCACAGTCTGCAAAAGTGGTAATGATACGAAGGAAATATTTACATCAGGTTGGTACACCCTAGAAAACCTGTCTTTCCTGCCAGCCCCTTTGTATGCTCTCCCATATGTGGGGCTAGCCCCTCAACTGTTTGGAAATATTCCAAAACCCTGGACTAGGCATTCCCTACAGGTGCTACTCACAATTCATAAACTTACCATCACTACAAATGAGGTGGGATCTCTCACTGCTATTATTAAGGGAGTGCTCCCAACCAATTGGGGTGCTTGTTTTTCTCTCTGTGTGAGACATTCTTATTCTGTGCAGCATGCTTCACATGCAGATGCCCTGGAAACAGGCACATTCAGTGTAAGGTTTAAAAAATATATGTTATTGATGAAGCTCAGTCAATGATATATTAATGCTGCCTAGAGACCACTCTTACAGTTGTCAGAGTGTCATTTACATTCTTAGGATATCAGAACTGCTTATCTTTGTTCATGGTTCTCATACCCCAAGAATGCACATGAGTCCACTCTTACAACCATAAGGGTGGTCTCGGAAGTGGTATTAACATGCATTGCAGAAGATGTTGATGTTCACCCCATAGGGTTTAAATGATGTTCACACCAGCTTAACTGCTGTACTCATGTCAAGCATGCAACATGCAAACCTGATGTAATTTTTAGATGTTCACACCAGCTTACCTCCTGAGCATATCTCAAGCTTGCAGCATGTGAACCTGATTTGCTTTTTAGACCTGGTTTGCTTAGTATCACTTTGTGTATGCGAGCTGCATGCAAGCATTGCATAATTAAGCACGTATTCTGCACTTACTCAGCACACCTATATAGTCTCAGTGTCCAGACACCCCTTATTTCGATATAAAGCTCCTACACACTTCACTACCTTATTTATCAGCTTAGTTACATGTCTATTTCCTGACCCCACTGTATCCATCCAATACCCCAAGTACTTATATACTTCTACTTGTTTCGATTTTTCACCTTCCAATGTATAGATTTCCAATGGACTATCCAGAGAGTCATATTGTTTCTTAATAGACCCAATCAACATCACATTTGTTTTAGAAGAGTTCATTTTCAAGTGGGACTGGCCAAAATAATCTTGTAATTTATCAGACACTTGCTACAACTTTAGCTGGACCCCTTAACTGCAACATCAGAGGTGTACACCACAGTGTCATTGGCATAACACTGATAGTCATCACCCCCAGTGCTGCTCCTTAATTCCCCTCAGGGAAATAATAAACAATAAGGGACCTAAAACAGATCCCTGTAGAACTCCCCTCTTAGTATTTATAACCCTAGAGTATTGTTCATGTATAGCTTTACTTTGTTGTCATGTAATCAAATAATTTTGAAACCATATCAAAGCCTTTAACCCCACTCCCATATCCTCCATTCTCTTCAACAACATTTTATGATCCACCATGTTGAAGGCCTTGGAAAGGTCAACAGCGATGGCCCTAGTGACCTAGTACCTGCTGCTTTGGACTGGTACTCTGTCAAACCTCTCCTTCTGTCTCACATAGGAGCCTTTCTCCCTTGTAAAGGAGCCACTGGACACAGCACTGTGGTGAAGGAGCCCACACTAATGAGGACTCAGCCTTGAAGGAGCCAGAAGGCAGAGCCTGATGATGGAGTTCACACTCCCATGGAATCCCCCTTGAAGGTGTTCTGGCTTCGGTAAGATGCTGAGGGAGCGTTAGAATAACTAAAATCCCAATGTGAAGGAGAAAACTTAACTCATTGCCTCCACAGGAACTCTCTGAAGTTGCACACTTGTCTCTTGTATACTTTTAACAGTGAATCCTGGGCCTTACTAAGCAAAATCAAGCCATAATCAGCATGCCACAAACAAATGCTAACAGCACAAAAACCGTAAGTGCTAGACCCAAGGTATGAGTGGCAAACTTGTTCAGCATAAAATTACCTTTCTAACAGTGGTATGCAAGTAATAATAGGTAATTTAGTTATTTTTTCTATGCTGGTCGAAACAGCAAAACAAATATTTCCACTAAAAAATGCACCATAAGCCATTTTTTATTAAGAAATATGTAACATATAAACACCAAATTAAGCATCCAGACATTAGATGTAGTTTTAAGATTTTGTTTGTGAAAAACAGCTATTGCTGTAGTATTTAACATAATTTTTCCCCATTTTAGTCAAGGTGCATTTGTAAGGTCTGAGGGACAAATCTTAATCATATACACCATACCATAAACAAATGCATATAACTCCTAAAGTATGCATGATACACACAATGTGTCAGTGGCAAAGCTGTTCCACACAAAACTGCCTTTCCAACAGTGCTATGCAATCAACTGTGCTCACTTTGGTGTTTGTTTCATACTGGTTGAGATACCCAGAATGTGCGTTTTCTTTAAAGTACTTAGATGGTTCTTGATGGACAAAATGTCTGCCATACACACCATGTCATAAACAAATGTGAATAACTCTTAAAGTGAACATGGTATACACAAAGTGTCAGTGGCAAAGTTGTTCAGAACAATATTACCTTTCTAATTGTTCTATGCAGTCAATTCTAATCAATTCTGACTGGCAAGTAATACTAAAACATGTGAGTGACGTCTCCAGATGTTACTAGGGCACACAGGAAATCTGTAGGTGACTTCTGTAGTCATTCTGGGACACACTGCAGTACATTTGCTGCCACCTACAGGCATATTCTAGGAGACAATGAGTTAACTAGGTCAGCTGCTTTGGGCTAGATTGCCCCACTTCTCTACTCCAAGGACAGGCTTAAGGAAAATAATATTGGAGCCGAGCCTTTGAGGGTCAAGACCTGAGACATACAAGGTAAAGTATAAAAAGCCTTTGGGGACAAGAAGCTCTTGAGGATTATTGAGTGAAGGAGAGGAGGGACAGGGGTGGCAAGATTCAAACCTTTAAATACATGACAGGAATAAACAAGATGGGTACAGAGGGGCTGTTCAAAGTAAGGGCGGGCAGGGCCACCAGGGGCCATGATATGAGACTGGAGGGAGGAAGGTTCAGGAGGGAGATGAGGAGACACTTTTCTACAGAGAGGGTGGTGGCTGGGTGGAATGCGTTACCTGCAGAAGTGGTATCCAGTAGAACAGTGGACTGCTTCAAAAGGGGATGGGACAGGACAAGGGGAAGGGTTAATGAAGGGGAAGGGTGGAAGGGAGGGGCAGCTGCAGAATAAGGGGTGCTAGCTTTTGCCTGACTGTGGAGAGCTTTAAAAAAGCTTTAAAGACCTTCCTTTTTAACCAAGTATTTTTTTAGTGATTTAAATTATACTGGATTGTTTTTGAATTTGATGTTATTTACAGTTGTGGTTTCGATTTGTATGGCTGATATTGTAAAGGCGCCCTGAACTTTGGAAGGGCGCCTTAAAGAAATAAAAATGTACTTACTTACTTACTTACTAGCTGCACATTCGAGCAGACTTGATAGACCTCTAGGCCTTTATCTGCTGGCAAATTTCATATGTTAGTATGTTCGTATTGGGGTGAAACCCTTAAAGTCACTGGGCCAGTTCCAGAAGTCAGTTGTGCATAAGCCCAAAGCTAGTAATATGAACAGATAGGGCATAGCCCTCAATTGAATGTAGAGAAATGTATAACAGATAGCACTAGATAAAAGTGGTAATTATGGTATGGTAAAATGAATGAATAGGCATAGTACTATATGACAAATGATATGCATGTTGAGCCCCAAAAACAGAAATTGAGAGACCTCCTAGGCAGGGTGGTGGGCACTGCTTTGAAAGGATGTAGTGGATGGAAGGAACAAGCCTGTAAGAGACATGACTGTCAGAGCTCACGAATGATAGAAAACCTATTAAAACAGATATTGAAGAAGGTGCACCAGGCAAAACCATGGCACATTGAGCAGTAACTAGCTGGGGCTAGGAGAACCACACCCATGAAGTTGCAGCATTAGCAGGAAGTGCAAAAAGTTGCACAACCACAGAGTGAGAGAATGAAGCCTTTGAGAGGATGTTAGCAGGGGCAAGAGTTTGATGGTTGAGGCACATGTGCCAGAAGTATGGTAGGAAGAACATAGAGGATGGAGAAGGAAGCAGGAACCTACTAAGACTGGAATGGGAATGGATAGGGGGAAGCCCTGCATGAATGTAGAAGGGTATGCCAGGACACTCCTGGTTCCAACTGCATGAAGGAGGTGGTGGTGACACCCCTTCTGAAAAAAGCTTCTTTAGACCCAGAGAACCTAGCAAACTACAGGCCTATCTCTAACCTTCCTTTTGTGGGAAAGGTTATTGAGAAAGTTGTGACAGCTCAACTGGAAAACCATTTAACCATCCATAATTTATACAAACCTCTCCAATTGGGTTTTCATAAGAGGCATAGTACTGAGACTGCTCTGGTATGGGTTCTCAATGATCTCCTGATGGCAAGAGATCGGAGAAACTGCTCCATCCTGATTCTCCTTGATTTGTCATCAGCTTTTGACACTGTGGACCATGGGGTTCTGCTCGAGCATTTGCGGTTCATCTGTGGGTTGTCGGGGACAGTTCTCAGATGGTTTACATCTTTCCTACCCAGTAGATCTTAGAGAGTTGTATCGGGAATATTTTCTTCCAAGTCTTTCTCTCTGCCTTGTGGGGTACCTCAGGGCTCGGTGCTGTCACCCATGTTATTTGCAGTGTATATGCTTCCCCTCAGAGACATTGTAAGATGGTATGGGCTGAGGTTTCACTGCTATGCTGATGATACCCAGCTCTACCTGTCTTTTGCCCCCGACCAGGTTAGTGCTATCTCAGTAGTGAACAGCTGCCTTGTAGAAATCCAAGATTGGATGAGTTACAGTGGTTTAAAGTTGAACCCAGGAAAGACTGAGGTTTTGGTTGTAGACCCAGGTCATAGGACAGAGGGGTTGAGGACTGATCTCCCCTCTGGTTTAGTCCTGGGGGGAGTCAGATTCTTACCTCTGAGTGGGTGCGTGACCTGGGATTGGTACTTGACGATGGTCTGACCCTTCGACATCAGGTGTCAGCAGTCATCAAGCTGGCCTTTTTCCATCTTAGGAACATTGCTAGGATCAAGCACCTTATTCCATCCTGTGACCTGCCTGTTTTGGTCCACGCTTTTGTGACATCGCGCCTTGACTACTGCAAATCCCTTTACCCAGGGCTTCCTGGGGTTGATATCCGCTGCTTGCAGCTAGTGCAGAACGCTGCAGCATGTTTATTGACTGGGGTGTCCGGGAGAACCCATATTACCCCTGTGCTGGGCGATCTGCACTGGCTGCCTATTCAGTGGCAGATCACTTTTAAGGTAGGTTTATTAACTTACAAAGCCCTACACGGACATGGTCCTGATTACCTGAAAGAGCTCCTGGTTCCTTACACCTCTGTGCGACAGCTCCACTCGGCTGATGAGGGGTTGCTGGAGATTCCAAGGGTTAGTTTAAAGTCATCTGGTGCTCGCGCCTTTGGGTTGTTGTGCCTACCTTCTGGAATTCTCTACCCTATCAGCTACGTGAGTGAAGGACAGTGGGGTGCTCTAAGCAGGCACTGAAGACCTTTTTTGTGGGGTAAAGCTTACCCCGAACTTCTGTGATTTTATTGGCATTTATTGTATTTTTGATTTTATCTGATTGTGCAGCGCCTTCATTTGCGAAAGGTGCTATATTAAATAAAATTTATTATTATTATTATTATTATTATAATTGCCAAAGGACAGAAGAACCATGGCTACACAACAGCAACACAAAAACATGATGAGCCCAAAGGTCATAAACCATACGCATGCACAGTCGGTAGATCCCCAACAGGATGAAAAACAAGAGGGATACAGCAAGCTTGGCTTGTGACGGTACTGTTTGATATCGGGCTATGAAATTCAGGCTATAGAGTCCAGGAGAAGCAATACTGAGTAAGTTTGCAGGAGTGAAGGAGATGGCTTGGAAATTGACTAACTGAGTATGGCCCCACACATTGGGCCTGCAAAAAGTGCAACCTGAAGCTTGGGCTTCACTGAAAAGCAGGCACCTGGGTACCTACTGAGAACAAAGGAGGAGGTGGCCCAGAAAAAGGGATATGTTTGAATGCGGCTGAAGGGATACTGAGGAAGGCCAGTTAGCAGTCTGCACAAAGCCACTGCAAGGAGCACAGATGGCATACATGAAACAACAGTGTGAAAATCATTTGGGAGGGACAAGGCAGAAGCTGCTCTCTATGAACAGACCCAGTTGATCTGACATGAAAAAATATAGTGTAAAAATCAGTAGTAAGGTATAAAGTATGAGCTACTAAGAACAGAGCCAATCGATCTGGAAGACAGGTGGGCAAATTGGGGTGGTAGCTGCAAGTAGAACTGGAAGCAATGCACATGGCATGGCACCGAACAACAGCTGCAGCAACAAAGAGCCTTCAGCAGAGAGTAGGCAGCAGTGGGGGAGCAGAAATTGGAATGCAGAGGCAACAGTGGAGAAACAGTAAGTTAAAATTAAGGGAGAACAGGAGGACGAGCACACTACAGTCGGGCAGCAGCAAAAGGTTTGATCTTTTTAGTGGAAGAGAATGAGCTTCTCCTACAGTGTGTAATAAAGTCCAGGTTGGGGAGAGGGTGGCGGAGCATGAATTTGGGAGCTATAAAAGAGGAGAGGGCTGAAAAAGGGCAGGGAACACTGAAACTGGAGTAATAACCTGTTCCAGACCATCTACACCTAAGGTGCAAAATGAAATGGCACAAGAGCTAGTGGCAATACTGCCAACCCTTTTTAACTGCTTATTAGAAACAGAAGAGATACCAAATGACTGGAGTGTGGCTGATGTGATGCCATTACACTAGATGTAGGGATGATCCAGGTAACTACCATCTGGCCAGTCTTTCCACAAATCTGCACAACTTGTAGGAAGGACTGATCAAGGAACTATTGGTGAAGTTTCTGGGGGGGAAATGGGTTGCAGGACAGTTAACAACAGGTTCATGGGAACAAGATCTTGCCAGACAAACCTGATTTACTTTTTTGACTGGGTAACCAGGACCATTGATAGGAACCTGGCAATGTACAAACTCTACCTGGACTTCAGCAAGGCGTTCAATTCTGTCCACACAAAAGACAGATTAAAAATATGTAAATTTAGGGCTGGTCTGTGGGTGAAGCAGCAAGGTGTCCACCTGTGGCACTGACATTCTGAATTCTGAAACATCCTTAGGAGTCAGCGGGCTGGCCAGGGGGATGAGGACTGAGCATCCTAGAGATGGCTCTCCTTCTCCGAGGGGGGGGGGTCTGTTCAGTGCACTACAGGCCCCTGGCAGAGGCTGGGAGTTCTTCAGCGACCATCACCTACAATACTGGAGGCAGGGCAGATGTCAGGCTTGGCCCCTGGATGTCATTGCATGCCCTGCTTCCCAGGGGAGTCAGCAAGGAAAAATAGCTGATGGTCCCACCATGATGCTCGCCTCCCAGTTCTGTGACTCCTGACTGTGACTACTACCATGTACCATTGAGAGGCCCCGCCACCCGCTGCCCAACCGAGAAGGAGCAAGCCCAGGGAGCCCGGCTGGCAGCAGTGATGCTGCCGGTAATCTGGTCATGTTTCCATGGTAGGGGGTCATCTTGGTGGCCCTGCCTTGAGGGGGCAAGCCAGGGCAGTTTGAAGATTGTGGCAGTCTCAGGTGGGCAGTGGGTCCGGCAAGGACAGAGAGGAAGTATAGGGACATCGGTGCCCCCCCAAAAAATATGCAACTGTAGACATGGGGAGGGACTTATCAAATTGCCTTGAAATTGGTTAGGAAGGAGGACTCAGAGAGTGTTGCTGAATGAGAAATTCTCAAAGATAAAGAAGTTCACTAGTGAGGTACTGAAGGGATCAGCCATGGAAACAATACTACTTAAGATATTCATTTGTGTGACATTGGCCAAGGTATCCAGAGTATGATGTGTCTTTCTCAGATAACATAAAGATCCATGGGAGGATGGACACTGAGGAGGGTATAAGGAAAATGAAAGGGGATTTGGGGAGGTTGGAGAGGTGATCCATGCTATGGCAACTGAGTATCAGTGCAACAAAATGCAAAGTCATACCACAGGAGCAAAGAAGAACTCGCGAGCTGAACACAGGAGAGGTGGGTGAGGGTGGAACAGACAAGGGAGAAAAGGAATCCTGGGTATTATCATAGTAGATAACATAAAACATTCTGTTCAATCCAATAAGGCAGTGACAAAGGCAAACAAAATGAGGTGCATTGGCAAAGGAATAAACAGTGGGCACTGAGAAGTTTTATTTATTTATTTAGTTAGTTTCTGTTGACCGGGTAAGTGCACTAGGCAAATTCTTCCTATTTTCAGGCACGACCCAGGGGAGAGGGATACAGATGAATGCCAACTGACCATGAACCAGATTAAGCTGTTGGTGGTATTTTTAGTGAATGGGGGGAAATTTGGCCAGGGCATCGGGGAAGTTCCCATACTCTTTTTTCGAGAAGTACCATGAGATCTTTAACATCCACCTGAACTAACACCAGAACAGGCAGATGGGACTTGGTTTTTATTGCCTCATCTGAAAGACGGCACCTCAGGAGTGCAGCACCCTCCTCATGCTGCACCACAGTATCAGTATTGAGATTTAACCCAAGTGTTATATTGCCACTGTACAGATCCCTATTAAGACCTCTCTTAGCCTCTATTAAAGGACACATAAACAAGCATGTTGGGAGGTCCATTGTATTACAGACACTCCTGTGTAAGAGTGGAGTAAGTGATACTGAGTTAAATCATAGTAGTAGTTACCTTTATTGTGCAGTTTTAATGCCATTTCTTTATGTTTGAAAAGTCCCTCAAATTGTATACAACAGATTTTAAAAGTCATGCCACCAATTAACTGCTCAGCTCACAAAATGGCACCAACGTCATATGTAATTCTGTCAACAGAGTGAGTCCACTCTGCTAGTTATAGAAAAAGATATGGGCATTGCTTTAAAATGTTATATACTGACACTATATGTGAATGTCAGAATATGTATTGATACTTGTATTGTGCACCAGAGTCTGGTGAGAGAGTCTATAAAATATCCATGGTGATGCTTATCCATGAAATACCACTTATACCTAACTCAAACAAAGGGATCTTTTTTTCAATTATTTATTTTGCCACCTTGTCCTTCCTGGCTGCCCTTATTCTACTGACCCCCTCAGCCCTGCCACAAGACTTCTCCAGGACTTTCCTCACTCCTGCTTGTCCTCTGAGAGAGCTCAGAGGTACCTGGTCACCAATGCAGAGCCTGTGGGTGATTGGATGTTACCTTGTGTCTGTATGGTTTTCCACTATTTCTCCCCAGTGCCCACCATGTGTGCAATGAATGTGATGTGCATGCTTTGCCTCTATGGAGAAACACCCAGTGTCCTGCATGTGGGTTCCCTGTCCCTGCATGATCCTGTTTCACTGTCACCTGATTTTCTCCATGTGGCAGACGAGCAGCAGGACACTCTTCCCTCCCCACCGAGGGAAGAGAGCTTGGGGACACTTAGTTGTCCTTTCCTTGGCCAGTCCCTGAGTGGGCACTACAATAATAAATATATATATATATATATATATACTGTATATATTTATATATATATATATTTATCTATATTATAGTGGCACGGTAGTGCCACTATAGTTAGGGTTGAGGAGCCATTTACATGTTAAACCCAAAATGTTGCCCCTTAATAACTTTGCAACTGTTCAACAGATTTACCTGAAATTTGGAATATATGATCAAGACTCATATGCCTTGGGATCTGGCAAGTTTCATACTGGTCGCATATATGGCTGTGGAGTTATTAAGCATGATCTGCATGCATGTTTACGCTTTTCTGAAATTTTACTGTCGTGCCTACAGGTCGCACAGTTTGCACGACTGGTCTTAAATCTTCAGGGAACATGCGGCCAGGGTCCCCAATGTGCCTTTTGAAGATTTCGTGAAAAAATATTAAACGGTTCAAATGTTATTCAAAGAACAATTTCCCATTATAAGTCAAAGGGGAAAGTTAACAAAAAGTTTGACAGTGTCGCAAATGCACTTTTTAGTGTTGCAAAAGGCTCTTTTACTGTCGCAAATCCACCATTTTGTTTTCAGTTAGTGATCAGAAAAATGCTTGGCATTTAAAATTGGGACCCTCTAGCAACCTAATTATTTTTGTATTCACCTAGTCGGGCCCTGAAGATGCTAGCCATGTCTTTATTTTGGGGTGAAACACCCCAGAAATATGTTTTTAATTTCTGGAAAAGTACTTCCTCAAAGTACTGTCGCACTTGCAACACTGTCGAATGAATTTGCGAAAGATTTCGCAAACTTCGACAGTACTTTTCTAGGCTGTGGGAAAATGACAGCAATTCTTTGGCACCCTGCTGCAAAAGAATGGTTTGGTGTTTTGGCCTGAAATTATGTGGCAACACAGCCAACATCTCACAAATGTGCCTTTCAGTATTTCGTTGAAAAAATATTACATGGCGGCAAAGTTACGGCACTTCAAAGTTGATGCTTTTTCCCATAGGATAACATTACAGCGTCAGATGCATTACAGGAATCCTTTGACGTCCTGCTGCAAAATAACAGTTTAGTCTTTAGGGCCGAAATTTGAAGGGAACACAGCCAACATCCCACAGATGTGCCTTTTTGTGGGTTGGTGAAAAATATTACAGGAGCCAAAGTTATGGCACTCGAACTTCTCTTTTTCCCCATAGGATAACATTGACGTGTATTCGCTACAAGGCCCGTATCTCGAAATGGTGCGAGATACGGACTTTTCGTCAGAAAAATGCTTAGCCCCCTAATGGGGGCTAAGCATAAATCTACCCAGGAAAGTCATAAATCATATGACTTTTAAAAAATGTTTCTACGTCGTACGGTTCCTGAGATACAAGCAATTTAGTATTCCAACTCCTCATTTTCTGCTCCGAGAACCATTGTTATGCATACATTTTTGTACTCACTGTCTTTCTTTATGCAGCTTTTGTGGAAAACCAGCATGTGCACTTACATTACTGTTACCATTACCGTTTTTGCTTGCGGTTCCGTTCTCGTTTCACTTACTGTTCATGTCTACGCCACAATGTGCGTACCTTTTGCATTTTCATTTGCGCTTGCTTTTGTGTTGTTTTTAACATTTCTGTCAACAGTACTGTTTCTCTTTCTGTTTTGCTTTGCATCACCATACGCATTACTATTTGCGTTTGTGGGCACAATGTTACTATGTGACAAGACATCATGTGGCGGGAGGGCCCCACGCTCCCGCCGCCGCCACATTACATTCACTATTTCTCATTATCATTCTCAAAAAGAAATTAGAGGCAAAAAAAAACTCCATTAATGCATTAGTTAGGGTTGTTTCCACACTGACAAAAGCGAAAGGTGGTGTTAGGTTGAAAGACCTGCACCCCTGCCCACCCCAACCGCATCAGGGTGCGCGTAGGGTTGTCGGTCCTAACTCTCACCCCATTCTCCTACACATCTGCTTTTACACATGTGATGGGGTGAGAGTTATGGTCGATAACCTAATGCCCACCCCCATGCCAGTTGGGGGTGGGCAGGGGTCAAGGGGTCTTTCAACCCAACACCAAATTTCTCGCTTTTGTCGGTATGGAACAGCCCTAACTAATGCATTAAATGAAGTTTTTTGCCTCTAATATATGTGTATATATATATATATATATATATATATATATTTATATTTATACAGTGGGGGTGAGGGACAAATGAGTGAGATAATGTGTTATTTTCACTGCAGTGGAATAACCACTGTGATGGCATCACCTCTGTGAGAATATTTATGGATATACACATAATGCCTACATCATTAGCAAATTTTCTTACAGTGGTGATGTCACCACAGAGAGAATATCTTCATTGTAGCCTGCATTTAACAGCTTCACAGTTTCTCTTTCTCACTGAATCCTGCAACTAACTCAATTAGCATTACAAAAGACAATCACCTGTGTCCCATAGTTTTTCTGACACTCTTAGCTCATTACTGTGCTGCTGTAATCTTCAAAACAGCCTCCTTCATAAAGCAGTTTCTCTTTCTGATTGCTGCCTGCAACAGTTTCTCTGTCTCACTGAAGCTTGCAACTTACTCAATCAACTGTTTCTGTTTCTCACACCTAACTGCAGGTAACTCAATTACCATTGCAAAACCCGTTCACCTGTTACACATAGTGTCTGACACTCCCAGCCCATTCAGAAACACTTACACACACTCAGACCACACACAAACAGTGCTGTCAGTATAGCCGAGGGTTAGAGTAACAAGCTGGGAATGAGCTTGCTACATCCAGCAGACCAGACCAGGGTTGGTTCTCCCAACCTCCACTTGTATACTGTGCGACTCTGAACAAGTTGCTTAACTGCCCAGTGCTCCCAGGTCACCCCTAAAAACTTACTCAGTTACCAAACACTACAATAAAAAAAAACAGAGTAAACAGGAAGAGAACACAGAAAAAAATGTTCCTAAAGGTCCTAGCCCCATTGTATAAATCGCACACTTGATGTGCAGAACATGGGATATGGAAAATATTCTCACTCCTGCAGAGTGGGCTTTGCATTCTCACTCATGCCTGTGGCACTCATGAGAATACACAGCTCACTGTGCAGGAGTGAGAATATGTTCCATATCTCACTCCTGCCCATCATGTAATTTATATCTAGTCAGAGTTCCAGCAACAAAAGTTGGGAAATGTGCTGTTAGGGTTTCTAACCATAACACCCACCCCACCTTGCAGGCAGCAACAGGCTAGGGATGTGCCATGGAAGTTATCAACCCTAATGCTCACCCTAGTCCATGAGTAAGTAAGCTGAGAGGAGTACAGTATATGGGCATTAGGGCTGATAACCCCACAGCACACACCATGCCTGTTGCTGCCTGCGAGGTGGGGGTGAGATGTTATGGTTGGAAACCCTAACAGTACATTTCCCAACATTTGTCACTGGAACCCTAACTAGTGCATTAACAATATTTTTTGCAATGAATTTCCTTACATTTTGAGACAGTATAATCATATCCTTATATTCCTGTGGGAGCGCAGGGTCTGGAAGGCCCTGCGCTCCCACCCATACATAATTTTTGTGACATAGTAATTGTATCTTTTTTTCCCCTCAGGAAGCACAGGGTCCTTTGGGCCCTGCATGCCCATCAGTCCATAATAGTATCCATGTCTGTATGTGTGAGAGCAGGGCCTTCTGAACCCTGTGTTCCCATCCATCCAGAATTTTTAAGATACTGTGCTCATCTCCCATCCTGTTGTGCACAGCACCAAAGAAACACCTCATATTGCAATGTTATCCTATGGGAATCACAGAAAAATCTGAAACCTGTATGACACCACACCAAATTAATATCTTTTCACCAAACCAGCAAAAGGCACATCTGTGGGGCAAGCCCTTTGCACACTGATAATTTCAGACAAAAATCACAAGCCATGACTTCACATTGGAGTGGCAAAGAAATGAATGGAAACACCCTGCATTACAATATTATCCTATGGGAAACAAAGGAAACTTTAATGCCTTACAACTCAAGAGCAAAGTAATCTGCTTTCACCAAACCAGCAAAGGCACATCTGTGGAGCAAGCACTTTGTATCCTGAACATTTCAGACCAAAATTCCAAATTGTTTCTTCAGTGTGACGTGACAATGAAACAGCTGTATAAAAAAAAATTATTTTTTGCAAATTGCGAAACAAGATCCTGTTTTGTGTTTCCTTTTTCACAGAAAAATTCTTTTCCATAAATTGTGAAGCAGGATCCTGTTTTGTGATTCTTTTTTCACAATTTGCAAAAAAGGATTTAGGCATGTTCAAAAAATATATTTCCAGGTGATTTATCAAAAAACTAACTGCAAAATTCAATAGCATGGGTCTGTATTAGCAGAACACATGTGCTGGTTACTTCAGAAAACATCATTTTTTTAAGTTTTTTAAGTTTGTATGCCTCGCTAAGAAAAAAACTAGATACCAGCAGCATGAAAAAAGATTCCCCATTTGAAACAAAGGATCCTTAGTCTAGGCTTACATCTAACTGGAAAGTGAAATTCCCATAGGAAATAATGGCAAACTTTTACATTTAATAACTTTGGAATGGATTAATATTTTTTCACCAAACCTTCAAAAGGCATATCTGTGACTCAAGACTTATACACACTAGAAATTTCAGACCAAAATTCAAAACAGTTTTAGTGCAGCCATGTGACAAAGAAATGGGAAAAAAATGGTAATTTTCACATTATTTCACACCACATATCTCCGACACACATCCAACCAGAATGAAAGTTGCCACATTAAGAGATCTTTGTTCCCTGACGGTGAGTGCAAAACATCATGCAAATCAGTTGAACAGCTGCAAAGTTATTAAAAGTGCAGAATTTTGAGTTTAACCTAGAAGTGGCTATTAAACCCTAACTATACCCCTATTATATATATTCTATCTCATTCTGTCTCTCTCATACATATATATATTATGTCGCGAGAGAGAATGAGAATACGATAGGCAATCAGTGTTATGGATTTTTTTACACACCTGAGGTGTATGAAGACTCATAAACCTTGAGGAAGGAGCTCAAGAGGTTTATAAGGTCATCACACACTAACAGTGTGTAAAAAAAATCCACAAAATCAAAGTTGTCTATCCATTATTTTTTATAATTACTGGTGCAGGGAAGGTTTTTTTTTCTGTCAGCACTTGAAATGAAAGAGACAGAGACAGATGTGAAGTAGTTCTCTGACAATATAGGCATTTTTTCTTTTTGTGTTCTTTTTTTTAAGGTGTACTGTGGAACCAGCATGGGAAGCACAATAGGTAGACAGTAGTCAGTGAGGCCTGTTCCTGATCTGACTCACTGTCTACCAAAGCTGAACCCACCAGAAGTATTCCAAGAGCAGCATCAACCAGATAGATGTTTTTTTTTGGGGGGGGCTGTAAATGCAGGATCAAACAGATGAATAGTAAAAAGAATAATTTGAGTTACTTCAAAGGAGAGTAAGAGGGAATCTGTCAGCGTGAGTCCTTGGGAGTGATAAAACAGAGCCACCATGTATTTTCAGGTGTTCGGCCCTCCCATGCACAGATGGCGCGCTTGTAGTAATTGATGCCTGCGGGACATGCTACTGAAGGGTAAACTTTTGAAAATGCTGTGATAACTGGCTTTTAGATTATTACAGTGTTTTAGGGATCCCTGTTAGCAGTTTGATAAAGGGGGTCACCAGTAATGTTATATATATATAAAATATATATAGATATATAGATATATAGATATATATATATATAGATAGATATATAGATATAGATATAGATATATATATCTATATCTATATTTATATATCTATCTATATATATATATATATATATATATATATATATATATATGTATATATATAGATAGATATATATATTTATACAATGTATGTTGAGCACTGAGGTTTATAACGGACTCCCCTTAGAGCACATCACTGCACCCTATATGCGGCAATGGGATAGACATCACTAAAGTTCAGGCGCCACAGAAACGCTGCTCTCTGGACCTATAGAGCCATCTCTAATAAGCTGCCTTATTATATCTCCTGCTGTCTTCCCCTGAGTATAATTGGGAAATACGCATTAAGAAGTTACTCAGCTATTACACTTAAAGTACCCAAAGCAAAATCCCTCTTCGGCAGGGCAGCCATAAGCTTCGTGCTACCTACCTTATGGAACGATCTACAAAAAACCCTCAAATTAAGCACTCTAATCGGTATAAATGCTTTCAAGATGCTTTATTTCCATACAATCAGAGAAGTATGTAACTGCTTCACCCACTCAGACCCAGTACTGGTATATAGCCACGCCTAGACCCAATTTTAAGTACTGACCCCCGCTTGCTCCTCACCAGCCTAATTGTTCTCTCTCTTATTCCCCTGTCTTATCAACACTAGGCCCATCCATCCGCTTATTCTTCCTTTCCCAACCTCGGATAGGAGCTCACTACCCTGGGTTGTGACATCCTACCATGCCCCATACTTTATAGCATTCAATCCCGGGGCTCACACATACCCTTTTCTCCATCCACCTTCTACATCCAGCTTTACCAACTCCTTTCTGTGCACCGTGCCCTCTAGCCTTTCTCCCCTACTTCCTCCCTCTCTTCCCTACCTTCACCTCTACCTGGTGTATATTTTATTTTTTTATTTTTTCTTCCGTTACTTCCTCCTGCAACCTTAGATAACCTGCTTTATCTTCCTATAGACACTTCTATGTATGTAAATACCGTGTAATCTGTACAATATCTGTATAATTCTATGTACATATGAACTTCTTTTTCTTCCTCTCTGTAAAGAGTATTATCTGTATTGCCTTGTAAATACCTGTGTTGACCTGTATATACAATTGTTCATGCTCCACCCAGGTCCATCTTGCAAATGAGCTTCTGCTCAATGATGAACGCCTGGTTAAATAAAGACTTGATTGATTGATTGATTGATTGTATGTTTTGGGATAAATAGAAGTATAAAACGTGATATCTGAGCTAGGCAGTGAAGATAACATTGATATCTCCATGTTCCTATACATCATGGAGATATCTTCACACTCCTATACGTCATTCTGAAACCACTCCGAGATGTGGAACGTTCACTTTCTTTTACTGTAACTGAGCACTATCTACAGCTGTAAATCAAGATTTACAATAAGGCACGCTCTGCACAAAAAGCAGCAAAACACTATTTTAATCTTAACTTTTCTTACTTTTGTAAAAGAGAACTTATCTGGTTGATCCTGCCAGACCGTCGTACCCAAGTAACTGCTTTCACTTTTCTTCCTGTCATTAAGCGCTATCAGTACATGATCACCGGCGTGCTGATAACACATTTAAAGAAATGTGTCTACTTCATCTTAAATTTACCCAGCTTTCTATACCACAGTATGCCAAGTAACAACATGCCATGAAGTGTGCAGCCAGCAAGTCGGCAGATTCCAAAAAGAAACCGCGAGCCCAAGTCACCATTGCCATAGCAACAAGTGCTCTCACTCCCAGCTACTGTTCCCAGCCTGCTGATTTCCTCACATTGCACGCCCTCTCTTCTTGCTACAATTGGAAACCTCTTTTCCATAAATGAAGGTAAAATACATACATTTGTTACTTTTCCATCACTAGCAGTCCTTCTACCAGAATATCATCATGTACAACAAACAGCACTCAGCTACGCTACATAAGCATATTAAAACTGAAAGTGGTGCAATGGTAGGATGCTCTGTAAATGACAGGATCAACCACATAAGTGCTCATACATAAAACTAAGGAAAATTAACATAAAAACACAGTTATGTTACTTTTTTTGCACACAGAATGTCTAAGTTTAAACCACTAGCAGGACTTAATTTAATGCTATATGCAGTGCTCGGTCACACTACTTTAAAGCAAAAAAACAAAACAAAGTGCTTGATTGGTGAACAGTGTGAAATGACATAAACAACAAATGTTTTAAACCACAAATGCTGCTTGAAAGTTAGGTGGCAGATATGGACAGTTTTGTGGGGGGATATGGAAGGTTCTGTGGAGGAGCATTAGTAAGTCACCTGAGAGGGGCACAAAACCACTAAGGATTGTGATGAGGGCAGAACTGGGGAGGAGGGATTCTCTTGTGTGGATCCCAAAACATACATTGTATAAAGAACATGACATGTTTCGGACTGAAGATATCATATTTATTCACTCAATGCCAATGACATCAAGATACCTCACTCGTGGCTTCACCACTCGTGAGATATCATGATATCATTGGCCTCTCATGAAGATAAATATGATATCTTCAGTCAGGCCATGTCATATCCCCTATATATGCCATACCTGTGAGGATAAAAAAAGGCAAATATTTTCGATATTGTCATGGTGGTCAGACCTACAATGAGAATATCACATTTATCCTCACTGTAGGTAAATTTATCCACACAGTAGGTAGAGGTTGGCTCATTCGGAACTCATTTGCATATTCAGCTGCAGTAGCAGTAGTAACTATATTCAAATGTGAATAACTTTAAAACGAAAATTTATACCATGGTACTGTGAGCACGAAAGTTGTTCAACATAAGAATATCTATAAAATGAATGGTGTTTCATTTATGGGTAACTTTTATTTTTTATATAATTAGCTGAAAACAACAAAAAGTGCATTTATTTCACTTTTTTCAATGAATAAATGTGAATAACTTTAAAATGCAAAATGATAGCATGGTACTGAGAGCACGAAAGTTGTTCAGCACAAAAATATCTACAAAATGAGTGATGTTTTATTTATGACTAACTTTAATTTTTTTAAATAATAAACAAAAAACAGCAGAAAATGCTGTTTTGTTTTACTTTTTTCGACAAACAAATGTGAATAACTTTAAAATTAAAAATGATAGCATGGTACTATGAGCATGAAAGTTGTTTACCACAAAAATATATATAAAATGAGTGGTGTTTCATTTATATATACCTTTTGGTTTTTTATAATTAGCAAAAACACTGCAGAAAATTATTTTTTTTTTCACTTTTTGAAACAAACAAATGCATATAACTTTAAAATGAAAAATAGTAGCATGGTACTTTGTGAAAAAAGTGGATCAGGACAAAAATACCTACAACATGAGTGGTGTTTCATTTATAGATTTCTTTTAGATTTTTTATAATCGGCAAAAAATGGCAAGAATTTCTTTTTTTTTCACTTTTTTGGAGGTATGGCAGAAATGGAAATGCAACCTCCTTACTGGAAATATTGTTGATATTTGTTGTTCTCATGCCAGTTGACCTGATAATATCATGAGTGGCTTTGCCACTCGTGATGTTATCAGGTCAATTGGCACCGAACACAAAAAATATCGACAATATTTCCAGTAGGGGTTGCATATCCATATATATATATATATATATATATATATATATATATGTTGCAAAAACTTTGTTAATGCATCAGTTCGGGTTGAAGTGACAAAAGTAGGAAATGTGGCATTAGAGTTTCCAACCCTAACTCCCCCACCCACCCCACCCACACAGACGAAGAGGCTTTGCGGTGGCTGGGGTTGTCAACCCCAACACTCACTCCATCCTCCTATGCTGCACCCACCCAGCTTATTTTCAAATGGAATTGGGTGAGCAAAGGATTTTATCCTCTCATGAAATAGGACTCGTCTCATAAAAAAGGATTAGATCAGCTCACAAAAGAGGATTTAAAAAAATAATCCTTTTTCATGAGACAATCCCTGCTTTGTGAGACAACAAAATAATTTGTCACCATCACAAAAAGGGAATAGGGGTCTGTGACCCAATCACCCTGCCATTAATCCTCTTTCGTGATGACGACAAATAATTTTGTCATTTGACAAAATAGGAATCGTCTCATGAAAAAGGATTATGACAGCTCATGAAAAAATATATTTTCTTAAAATCCTCTTTTGTGAGCTGTCCTAATCCTTTTTCATCAGCCGATTCCTATTTCATGAGATGATAAAATCCTTTGTCATCATCATGAAAGAGGATTAGTGTTTTCCGACCAGATGGCTCTGTCACTAATCCTCTTTCATCAGATAAATTATTTTTTAATGAGCTGTCAAAATCTTTTTCGTCATGAGGAAAAAGGATCGGAAGCGTGTCACGATAAAGGATTTTTTAAAATAAAAAGAAGCATTCTGAGGCCACCTAAAATTCAACTAAAGGCACACAAAAGTAAAATACATCCTAATAAACAAGGTACATACTTAGATGTCTGCAGAAGACATCAATGGGCACAGTTATGACAGTTTGTTAAAAACCAAAACAAAATGGCTGCTGAGGAAAAAGGAATTTTTCTGACAAAAAAGGGATCCTTTTTAGTGAGGTGTCAAAATCATTTTTTGTGAGAGCAAAATCCTTTCTCATTCCATGCAGCCATCCAAAAGACTGAACTGAGAATGCTCAGAACCTGACATTTCAAAATGTAATAACTTTGCAACAGATTAATATTTTTTCACAATGCCAATGCTGGCTTATTCATTGTGACAAGTTCCTTGTACCCTAAACATTTCAGACCAAAATTCCTAACAGTTTGGCTGCAGCATGATGAGGAATAAACAGCCAATAAAGATGAATTTTAGCAATTTTTCACAATGTGTGGCGTGAGGTCTGCCAATCCAGGGAACATGAAACTTAGTATGTCAAGAGATCTACCTCACTGGACAGTGCATTCCTAATTTCATACCAATCCACTGAACTGTTGCAAAGTTATTAAAGTGCAAAATTTCAGGATTTAACGTTAAAGTGCCTACTCAGCCCTAACTATAGGAGCATGACTGGCCCCAATAACACACACACATATATATACACACACACACACACACATACAAAATATTCATTGCAAAAAACAACGTTAATGCAAACATTAGGGTTGTAGAACGCAAAGCGCAAAAAGCAGGGAAATGAAAAACATTAGGGATTTTGGTCTCTGGAGTATTGACAAATAAGTGTCTTATTTGAGGTTGTCAACCCTATTGCCAGCCCCCTCCACCCAACCCATAACCTACTTTCTGAAGCACAAGATGCAGCTCCAACCTAGTGCCTCATAGTGATACAGTATGGCCAGTATGGCCAACATAATCTGTCACAGCTTTCTTTATGCAGGGCCCTGTCTGAACAGGGAAGGGGTAGGCATTAGGATTGATAACCCCAAATAGGACCTCACCACTGATTCACCAATACTTTGGAGACTGAAATCTCTGATGTTTTTCATTTCTCTTCTTTGTGCGCTTTGCGTTTAATAACCGTAATGTCTGCCTTAACATAGTTTTTTTGCAATTAATTTTCCTTCTTTTTCTGATAGTTGAATTGTATCCTCATTTAAGTAGATCCCTTCAGGACCTTTGTAAAATTAGATAAATACAGTCCTGACCCAGTGCATGGGCCCAGCAGGCATGCATGTCGATACCTTGTAGGTGAAGTTCCCTGACCCACCACAGGATGTGGCATCTGTGCCAAAACACTGCTCCATACCTATCCAGGCCCGGGCTGGTGCTGCATGCTGCAGCACCTTCCCCATCAGCCTTGTCCCAGTAAACTGGCTTACTGAGTTCACACCTCAACTCAGCTCACTGGCATGGTATAGAAGTGTGTTAACCAGTGGTGTAGTGGTTAGCCCTGAAAAGAATATTAGTTAATAAATTCTTTGTTTTTTAATATTTTGACCCTAAACTTTCAACATAGTCTTCTTATGACCCCACCTCATGAGTCTGGTATGAGAAAATGTTCAAATCCCTGCTGAAATGCCATTCCACACCACAGGTGCAAAAATGCATTTTGGCCAGGATGTGAAAATGACAGCTGTAACATTCATGAGGTGGTGTGAAAAAATGGCTATGTTGAAAATTTGGGAACAAAATATTAAAAATTACCAAAGTTATGCACGTGTGTAGAACAATTTCAATGTACACTCGTAACTTGGGCATTTTCTGGAATTTATTCACCAAATATTTAACATAGCCTTTTTGGGACCCCACCCCATGAACAATGTCAGTGAATTTTCATTAATAAGGCCGAAAAGGTGATTTCATGCAGCAACCACAAAATCTCTTTTCAGGGCTGAATAAAGAAATGACACTGACAGTGTTCATGAGGTGGTGTCCCAAAAAGGTTGTGTTTAAAATATGGTGAAAAAATACCTAAAAATGGCAAAGTTATGAAAATAAGTTCAAAACACCATTGAAATACATTATACCGTACTTGCCTGTATTCCTCAGTTCATGGTTCGGCTTTGAAGAGTGCAGATGTGTCTCAGTCCACAGTGGATGACAGTGTTCAACCTCGGCTAGTAAGTATAGTGTAAGAGGAGGGGTGTGGGCTAGTGGGTACTCAATGGGAGGATTGGAATGGGGAAGGGGGATGGTGGCGATGACAAGGGAGAATTTTCTTTTTTTCAGGTAAAAAGAGGTGTTGTGAGATGGTTTTCTTCTTTACAGGAATGAATACAACAGTGGAGTTTGGGGATGCCACTAGATACCAGGGAAACAAAAAAGAAAAATGGGGCCAGCAATTGGAGGGTGGGGGGTACCACTCGATACCAAGGAAAAGGTAAATGAAATGAGGTAAGCAATTGGAGGGTGGGGGTGTGTGCCACTAGACACAAGAAAAAAGGGAAGTAAAATGGGGCCAGAAATCAGAGGGTGGGGGTGCCACTAGACACCAGGGAAAAGGGACATAAAACAGGACAGCAATTGGAGGGAGGGGGTGCCACAAGATACCAGGGAAAAGGGAAATAAATTGGGGACAGTAATCAGAGGATGGGTGGACTAGACACCAGGCAAAACCAAAAAAATGTGCGTCATATCATATACTGTTGTGTTCTACTACACGAAACACCACAGTACATGATATAACACACATAATGAAATACTATAACAGGACATAAGGGGAGGGTGAAGGGGTTGGGGGGAGAGACTACTAGCCTCCAGGGAAAACTTTATTACATATTGGGCAGGTGACTGGGTGGGGGGAGGGGCCACTAGCCATCAGGGAAAAGATTCTTACATCTCAGGGTTGCTTTTTCCATTATGTGTGTCATCATCAAAATGTTTATTGTGTGGCTAAAAAGCCTTACAATGATAAATACAGAAGATTAAGACAATATAGACACAAAATATTATAAGGAGAACATTACATGTGGTTACATAGTATGTTACAATGCATACTAAAACATTATAAATATCTAAAAATCGGAGAAACTAACTCCAGTAATATTATATCTTGCTTCTAATTTTATCTGCTACTAATAAAAACTTGGCAAGTCGTTCCACTGACCAAACATCTTCAGTATGAAACAAAATATTGGTTAACAAATTTTTATCTGTTGGATACATCTAATTTAAAAAGGGGCCTAACTAATAAGCCCTTTGTGTCTGATACCAGATACAAACCCATAATACATGTACAGGATTTTCTTCACCTCCCCTAGCACAGTCACAGTTCCCAGAGGTATATCCTTTTGTTTTATATCGGTAAAATAGAACGTTAGTTTTTGCTTGTTCAAACATATAACTGGAGAATGTAGCTCTCATCCTACTTTCTGTCAAGATTTCCAAATAAGGTTTCAAGCCAAAGTAATAATTATTTTCTGAAAACCATTTTGAATAGTGTGAACACTTAATTAATTGTAAATCTTTAGTAATCCAGTTATTTACAATTTTCTTTGTAATATATAGTTTGTATTTTGAACTAAGGAAAATCCCTTTTTATGTTACCCTTTTGAGATTATTCACTTTATTATCCCTCATTATTTTCATTAAATTTTTATACCATAACTTCTGTTAGATACCTATGTTACACCACTTTTTTTTCTTCCTTAAAGCTATAGATGTCAATGAAGAGGCTTCCTTTCTACTCAGAATAAGCCAATAGTTTACTTTCCTAGATTCTATTAAAGCTTCCAAATTATTCAGTCCTAATTCTGATCTCAGATAAATGGCAGGACATGAATGACCATTATGTGTCATATCATATATGGTGGTGGTGTTGTGCTATACGACACACTACAGTATATGACATGACACACATAATGAAACAAAACAACAGGACATTGTGCTTTAGCAAAAATTCAGCTATTCATGGAATGCAGATGTTTTAAACTATGCATGCTCACAAGCTGAACATTTTTCATAAATAGTTTAAGAACCACTTGACAGCTGGACCTAAAAACAACAAGAGCACATACCTTGGATGAACCTCTATCAAACCCGAACGTTTCAGGTTTCAAAGCCTGATATTTGTTTAGTTATCAGTTGGCAAAAAAAGTCTTAACATTTTCAAAAATAGTGATTCTTATGTTTTTTGTACCTCTGTAACTTTGTTCCCACTGAACCAATCTACAAGGAATTTTCATGATCAAGGGATCCTGGCACAAAAGATGTGCTTTCCAAATTTCAAGTAACTTGGTTGAACAGGAGCAAAGTTATTAAGGTGCAACAATTGGGGTTTAACATTAAAGTGCCTACTCAACCCTAATGTACAGGCACAACGACGTCTGTATGATATATAATAGAAAATATCAATAAGAAGCAATGCCTATTATATAAATACATATTGGCATAAGAAAAAATTATAAAAATGTGTATTATAAATAAAGAGCCCATTGAAAACAATAATTTAAACCAGGTAGCTTCAGTGCTTTAGGTTTATACTACCAGAACGTCTCTCTACGTAGCAGTTTGTTATCCCGGGCCTCACCCTGAACATTTATAGAGACATTTATTTAACCTAAAAATTTTAAATTATGTCCTCTTACTTTAACCATAATGTGGGCAGCCAATGCATTCTCAGTTTGTCCAATTATAATGCATTGAAGATGTTCTATAATACAAGTGTGAATTTTCTAGTAGTCTTACCCACATAAAAGCTCTGGCAGTCACATACTGCTACACAAAACACAGCTTCTGTTGTACAATTAATGGGCCCTATGCACAATGCCAATGCACTGCATACACCGTGTACATTGGCATTGCTATGACTGAATGGCACGGATCCAGTGTGGTATTCACAGAGAGTGCGTGCAGTAGTTAGGTGGCCAATCCCCTGGCCATGCAGACAGCAACATGCTGGGGGTGGGCAGGAGACATGTCGGAGCATGACTGCGCTCCATGCCATGCACAAAGGTGTGAAGTACTGGGCACTGGGGGTGCACTTTACACTTTGTAACACCCAACTCTAAGGGATACTCACTTCCCCAGGAAACCACCACCAGCCACAACACTGATGTGGGGGCACTGCAGACCCCCCCACATGCTGCTCCAGCCCATGGGACAACAAGGATGGCTAGGAGTGGTCAACTGGGCAAGCACCTGCCTCGAACTGGTGGGACACATCATGACCTCTGTTGACATCCATGCCCCATGAGTGCAAGGAATCTGTTAGCAGACCGGGTCCGGGCATCCAATTGTATACCTGCCCAGTCCACAGAAATGTCCTCCTCACATCTGCACACTGGGAGGATGGGGCAGAGGACAGGTGCCTCGCGGATGTGTGCAGTAGTAAATACTGCACACCCTGCACCTGTCCGGGGGGTAGTGGAGCTATACAAGCTGGATAAGAGCCTCTGGCATGTGATTCCCACCTGATCATGCATAGTGCACAATATTATCATTTATCTGATATGTGGTTACTGTAATTGACTGGGTCAAATCCTCACCCAACACAGCACTAGAAAACACTGCACCCATCCCACCAGTCCCAGTAGAGTCCCAAGAGTATCACTGGAAGCAAATTTAGCTTATTGCGAAAAGTACCTTACTTTATTAGAGTGCTCTTCCACATGACATAAGCTGGTTACTTTATTAAGTGTGTTGGGCCCTATATATTTGCAATTAATATAATCATTTACCTGATATGTGGTACCTGTAATCAGCTGGGTGAAATTCTCGCCCACCCTTATGTACTTGCACAGTGAACAGTCACCACATTGATAAGTACCATTTCTTGTACTCCTGTTCACACTACTATTCCCTGGGATATGCAGGCTCTGAACTAATTCATACACAAGGTTCTTTCCCTTCACAAAAGTGATATTTGGTCCCTTTTTCATGACATCATTAGTGCAGGCTCAATTTCCAAAATATGCCATTCTTAATTAAAATTTCTCTTACTCTGGAAGTCTGTGGAGTAAAGGCAGTAATAAAATTAAGACCTGTATTCTAACTCTTTCCTATATGTCTCTAGTCTGACTCTTCCTATTATATGTTCTATTTTGAAACAACTGCAACTTATTCATTCTATCTAAGTCCTGTTTTGCCCTAGTAATACATTCAATATCATAGCCCCTCTTACTAAATCTCTCTGTTAATGTATTACATCCTCTTTCATAAGCCTCCACAGTGTTACACTAACACTTCAGACACATGCACTGCCCTTTTGGAATGTTCTTAATCACATTTTTCATGTGGCAGGTATCAAAATGTAAAATAGCATTACTGTCAGTAGGTTCCCTATACAAATTAATAGAATGCCCCCCCCCCGCTATCCTTTGAAATCAATTGTTCCAAAATGCTACTTTGTCTGGTCCAGTGGCGTGGAGGGCTGATGCAGCGATGCCTTACCTCCTGCCTGACCGGCAACCCATGTTCACAGTGGGAGCAGGTCATCCATGACCAGCCTGGGTGGGATAGAATCAAGCATCTGGAGGACAGCTCTCTTCTCCCATGGAGGAAGGGGAACACAGGCCGGCATGTGCCTGATGCCTAGCAGAAGCTAGGTGTTGGCACAGCCTGGCCCAAATACAGTGGGGCAAGGAGGTAGAGCAGCCAGTGGGTGTGCTGCATGTGGCCGCGTGCATGGCATGCCCACTGTCGGCATTGCACACTCCACCCTGTCAGAAAAATGCAGAAATGGGCAGGGTTGAGCAGCTTGATGGCCATCCAGCATACTGCGCCGTCTCTCCTGGGGGGAGCATCACCTGTACTGGATCCAGTCCTGGTAGGTGAGTAGGGGACTCCCACCACCCTGCCATGGGGGTAAGCTGTGGGAGTAGCAAGGTGGCACCCTTGTGTAGAGGATGGGTGCAGCCAGCTGGTGGCTGAACAGAGAGGTTGCCAGGATAAGAGAAATGCTGACCTGGGGCCCAGGAGAGAAAAATAGGTTAAATAAAAAAGTTACTTTGCCTACATTCTTTTGTAAGGGTAAATTTCAAATTACCATTTGTACTTTCCAGATACCCAAAAAATTCACACAGCTCAGTCATAGTGCCTCTCAAAATGACAAATATGTCATCTGTAAAGCACATGTATAGGCCCAGTTTATCACAATACATATTTTGTTCTCTCAAATACACATTGTTCTCATTGAGACAAGTAAATATTTGCATAATTGGGTGCCATGGCTGCCCCATAACTGTACCCTTTACTTGGTGTTACATTTGTTGGAGGAACAAGAAAACATTACTTGTTAAAACTAACAAAATTTCTATGAACTGAGCTGTATGAGTTGATTGTGTATACAAGGCATCTTTCAGCACCTCCAATACCCCATCATGGGGTATGTTAGTGATATAGGGATTGTATGTCCAAAGTGACCAGTAACTAATCTTTCTCAATATCCACATTCTCTGAAACCTCCAGAATGTGTTTTGTATCTTTAATATAGGATTAAGACCTTTGAGACACTGGCTATATGTAAAAATCCTCACATTTTTCAAGAAGCTCTGTTGAAGAGCCAACTAGCCATAACTAGACACATTGGAGGGTTAGAGAGATCCTTATGAGTTTTAGGTAAACCATATATTGTAGCTCATATTGGACATTGTACAGACAACAATTCATAGCTGTATTGCATAATGACCTGATTAATAAATGCCTCATGTAAAGTTAGATTAATAGTTTTTTTTAAAGGACCCTGCAGGGTTATACGTAAGTTTAACATAAAAATCTTCATCTGACAGCATCTACAAAATGACATTCTGATACATATCTGTATCCATCACCACAATAGCACCACCTTTTTCTGTGGGCTTTATGGTGATGGCAAAATTGTCACTCAGTTCTTTAATTGCAGCCCTCTCCTCTGGAGAACAGCTTTAATCATGGGGCTTCCAAGGGTCTGCTGCAAGTCTCTCTATATCCCTTTCACATGCCTTGAGGAAAACATTCACTGCAGCATTGCTCTGTGGGATAAATCTCGACTTTCTCTTTAACAAATCACCTTCTATAATTGTCCCTACTTCATTTAGTTGAGACATGCTCTCACTATTATTACTACGAACAGGTGTCAAAGTCTCTTCAGTATTAACTGCTGTTATATTATTGTTCTTATTTTTATACAGAAAATGGAGATTGAATTTCCTGGCATATTTATGTAAATTCACGATTGTATCAAATTCACTTTAATTATTTGTTGGAATAAAGATTAATCCTTTTTCCAATATTTACTCAGTTCTTCTCTGGTTAGCTTATAGTTAGAAATATTCACTACCATCACAGAATCACAAATAGACATATTGATACCATCCACATTTTCATTAGTATTAATATTATTTATCAGTCTCTCACAGAAACATAGACGATGTCAGCAGATAAGGACCATTAGGCCAATCCAGTTTGCCCGTAAGCCCTATAATTATATATGGCCTCTGACGCTGTCTGGTCAGTGGCTTTTCTTCACTCCTTCCCACCTCAAGGCTCCCTTGTACTTGTCCCAGACATGTTTAAACCTCCCCACAGTGTCTTTCCCACCAGCTCCTGTGGCAGACCATTCCATGTGTCCACCACCCTCTCCATGAAGAAAAACATTCTCACATTTCCTCTCACTCTGCCACCCCTCCAGTTTCATATAATGCCCCCTCATTCTTGTACTCCTTCTGCATTGGAAGAGGTCCCCATCTGCACCTTGTTTATGCCCTTGAAGTACTTGAAAGTTTGTATAATGTCCCACCACTCCTTCCTTTCCTCCAGTGAGTACATATTGAGGTCCTTTCATCTCTCCTCGTATGTTTTGTGGTGCAAGCCCTGTACCATCTTGGTCACCATTCTGTGGACTGCCTCTACCCTGTCAGTGTCCTTGCACAGCTGTGGCCTCCAGAATTGTACACAGTACTCTAGGTGAGACCTCACTATTGTTTAATATAATGGCATCACCACCTCCAGCCTCATGCTAGTGATACCTCTGCCTATGCACCCCAACATGCCACTGTCCCTCCCTGCAGCCTTTGTGCTCTGCTTTGACACCTTTAGTTCATCAGAAATGATAACCTCCAGGTCCCTTTCTTCCTTGGTGATCATCAGCACCTTCCACCCATCCTGTAGCGCTCCCCAGGGTTCCCTCTTTCCAGGTGCATTATTTTGCACTTCTTTGCATTGAACTTCAGTTGACAAACCTCAGACCATTTTTCCAACTTACTCAGGTCCCTCCTCATTCTCTCCACTCCACCTGGTGTAGCCACCCTTTTGCAGATCTTGGTGTCATCTGCAAACATGCAAACCTTTCCTTCCAGCCCCTCTGCAATGTCACTAATGAAGACTTTAAACAGGACTGCCCCAGGACTGATCCCTATAGTACTTCACTAGTGTTGGGAGGTCTAAACCTGACTTTCAGATTCTTGACGATATTGGGAATGCAAGTAATCACAGACACGTTGCATTAGAGTAATAAACAAGTTTATTACTACCAAAAGGATAAATCACAGTTGCCCTAAGCAGTTCTTACCAATATGCTTAGCCAGTACTAAGCTTTCCCTACACCTCGAGGTTTCTCTGTGTCTCTTGGGGTCCCTCAGGTCTCTGAGGTGTGAGGCTTCTGCATTACATTATATACCTATGGTAATTACTATGGTTACCAAAAGATAGAAACATTTCTAGTTACAGAGATGAGCCCTATTGGCTAAATTAGAGGTGGCTCCACAGTCCAAGATAACATTATACAATTCTGTAAAGTCATCAGTTTGAGAACAAAAGAGTTCTTATACAGAGTCTTACATAACTCAGTGTAATGGTACAAATCACCAAAAGGTGTCAATGCCGTCTTACATATTATAATCACTCCAAGGACACAGATGTCCTGGCATCTTACAAGTAAGAAATACACAGAAAATACATAGCAGAATATATGTATTAGCAAGCAAAGTGTATTACAACAATATGCATTCATATCCTGACATCTACTCTTGTACTGTAGATGCCTTTAGCCCTATACATTAGTATAACATATACCTAAGTGCTAGCTGCCTATGGTGTACCTTTGAGGGTACCAATTAGGGTGCAGAGACCTCGTGTAACATTCCCCCCCTTGTTGCTTCCAAGGGCAACACAGGCAGATGTCATGGGAAAGGACAGGAGTAGTGGTCATTTACAAACCCGATGCACAAGCTTTGTAAAGGAACTCAAGCTGCTCATGGTGTTGGTGCAGTGTGCGCCATAGGCAGCAGAGTGTAATAATCAAAATGAAAATTAAAAATGCTTGTATAATAACAAAACCTTTAAAAGTAATCTCTAACCAGGTGTTAGTTAATGCATTATTCATATCTCCATCATTGATCAAGGTGAGAACAGCTTCATTGGCTTTGGTCATATTATTGCTGATGTGGACGAGGTGTGTGTCTTTCCTGTCTAAAAGTGATTTTAATGTAAGTGTAAGTGGGTCTATGTGTACATTAAAGTATGGCAAATATTCTGATAGTGTGAGCATATAATTGGGGTTACCATCAATAATATCTGATTCAAGAAGGGGGATGGGGGTTATAACAGTATGTCCAACGATAGTCTTCTGATGGGGGTCAAAACAGAAATTGGGGTAATCAATAGCACATGTAACAGATCCATATGTGTCAGACTTGTAGTTCATGACCACGCAGTATTCTCCATCGGAATTATACTGTGAGCGCACAGTAGGCAGTCTCCACTTTTGCAACTGGACAGGGCAGGTGTAAGTCGTCTTCGAGATCCGTGTTGACAGGCGATGAACCTCCTCATGATAGGATTGGTAGAGCTTATCCGGAGCCAGAGTCAAGTCAAAGGAGTTGGTGCCATTCGCAGTGATGTCATCATCCATAGTGAAAGTCCAATCAATGCTATCTGGAGAGTAACCACAAACAGGTTGAATAACATCAAATACATCACATCGGCACAAGTAAATATATTGCTTTTTCACACCGCAGTCCATGTGCGGAGCCACCCAGGCATCCAGGAAAGGGTGGTAAACCAGTAGAGGCAGTAGATCCAAGCATTCTCTGCAGCTGTCTTCATCCAAATGCCCAATCGAATGTACCAGTGCAAGCTTGTCGAACAAAGCTGTAGTGGGATCAAAGCATGGTAAGGAGACGGTAAAGGAAACAAACATGGTATCTGTTATGGAACACTTCTTAGCAGTGAAACAAGGACCAGTATTAGGGTGTCTGGTCACAAATCCCAAATTCCTAGCTGTAGAGAGGAATGGTTAAAGTCTGTTGCATACACATGGAAACACAGCTAGTGGTTTTACATCGTGGACATAACCATTTGGAGATGCGTCTGTCATGTATAATGTCAGGTATTCTTCCAGATTCTAGATCACAGAAGAGGTTATTGATGGTGGTGATGATGTATGAGCCATAAGCAGAGCATAGTATCTCTCTAGCAATATATTGTTTATCTGCTTCTTTGTTGTTCTGTTGTACGAGTGCGTTAATCTTATCTTTAGAATCAGTGAATGCCTTAGCAATGTCATGCATGTTGTATACAGTGTATCTTTCTTCCTGACTAAGGCCATCTACACCATGCAATAATGGGGGTAGTATATTGCTGACCAAACCAATGGAGAATTTGGCAGAATGAATTTTGATAGCAGCAATGTCTGCTTTGTCCCAAATAGACATAGCCGTACCAAAAAGGCCTGTGACAGTACCTGGTGCACCTGTGACATCAGAACTGTCAACTGCATATGTTTTACATTTATGAGTTAGATTATCAGGAGAGGGTTTCCTCCTGAAGTTGCGTCTATGTTCAGTAGAGTGGACCCCGGCAATAGGGTCTTGCGTACAAATCTGAAATGCAGCTAAACTATCAAGCAATAATGTACTACAAAATGCTGACATGTTAGTATTGTGACACATACCAAATTCTTTCATATTCCAGTAAGTTAGATTAAACAAAACAGGTATATGCTTAAACTGTAAGTTATTAATCAAAGAACCTGGGAGGGCAGTGGCTGTTAGACCACTACGGGGACCAGGGGTATGCTTTGGACATTCTAAAAGCTGCTTGTCAGTGGGTGGTAACACAGAGAGGTACATGGCTACAGAAGCCATGTGGTGTATAGCACAAAATTTTCAAGCAGAATCTCTAGATAAGGAATTACAGAATGAAGGATCAATTAAGGCAGTTATGTTGTACAAACCAGAGTGTCATAATGCAGTTTGTAACAAGGACAGTGAACCATTTGGGGATAATTTAGCATTGGGCCAGCCTTGACAAGTTCCTTTGAAGAGTTTGGCCACAGGGAGAATTTGTCCTTGTGATGTGGTTTGCCACTCAATTTGAAGGGTAGATTTATCAGGAGCAACAACTGAGGCAGTGAGGTAAGCATCTGAACCTTCCTGGACAGTGATCATATTATCTGGTATATTGATGGATACTCCCTCTGGAGGAGGTGCTGGAGGATTGAGATGTCATAGGAGGTCCGGTACCATGCCTTGGATGCAGGGGATAACTCCTGAGAGAAGGAGATAATGGAGCAAGATAGCCATCTTGTCAGTGTATCTGAAAAGGAAGATCAAAAATGAGTATGTTAGTACTATTCCACCCAATGGGGTGAGGAAAAGTAGTTTAAGCTCCTTTATGTAGTTTCAGCTGGTTTGCATGTAACCATTTGTCAGTCAGCTTGTTGTTGTGGAGGAGTCTAACTTGATAGACTGTCGGACTGAACTTGTTGACAATGGGGTATGGGCCTTCCCACTCATTGGAGAAGGAGTGGGTGGGATGTGGAAATGGAAGTACCATTACCTGATCTGCAACTTGCCAATCCACTTCTTGTGCATGTTTGTCAAACTGTATTTTGTATTGTTGCTGGGCCTTGCCCATGCAGTTGGCAGCATACAAGTGTGTGTGTGTATGAGGTCTTTCCTGAGTTTTTCCACATATTGGTCCACAGACACATGGTCTACAGTGGGGGTATACAGGTCAAACAACAGGTGTTCAGGCAATCTCATCTGTCTACCAATCATCACCTCAAAGGGTGCAAGCTTGGTGGTGGCTGAGGGTGTACCCCTGATTGCCATAAAGAGTAACAGCAATAAGGAATCCCAAGTTTTGGGATTGTCCTCAATGAATTTGGAAAGCATTTGCTTAATCTGTCTGTTGGCTCTCTCTACTTGACCTGAGGATTGAGGGTGGTAGGGTATGTGGAACTTCTGCTGAACTCCAAGGAGTTCAAGGGATTCTTTCATCAACTCACCTGTAAAACTGGTTCCTTTGTCAGAGTCTACCTTGGGGGTAGACCCCACCTGGAGAAAATCTGTTCCACCAGGATTTTGGCTGTGGTTTTTGCTGTACATGTCTTAGTGGGGAAAGCTTCTACCCACTTAGAGAAGAGGTCAGTTACCACAAGAGCATACTTATTATTTCTGCTGGTGTTGGTCAGAGGGCCAATGAAATCAATTTGTATGGCATGCCAAGAGCCAGACTGTCATTGTGGTAGGAGTTTGGCATTTTGTTTGGTAGGGATGGGGTTGTTTTGCGTACAAATGAGACAGTTGTCTATGTATTGTTTAACATCTTTGGTGATACCAGGCCACCAGGCAGTGGTCCTGAGTCATTGGAGGGTATTTTCTGCTCCCTGGTGTCCACCAGTAGGGGTGTCATGCACTTGGTGCAAAAATTCAGATCTTAAATGTCTGGGGACAACTCACAACTTGGTGGTGGAGTCATCTGGTTAGAACCAGATGAGCTTGTCATCTATTGACAAGCAAACTTACCTTCATGCCTCTGACAGAGGTTATGTGTGGGAAGTTTCTCTTCAGTACTATTGTCAAGGAATCTGAATACCTCTGTAAGTTCAGTGTCAATCTGCTGGACTGCGGAGAGGTCCAAGGGGGAAAAAGGTTCAGGTTTCTTCCTGAGTGCTGCAATGTGTACAGCTGCATTAGCCTCTGGATGGTCCATCATCCAGACATCCCCCCCAGGCCCCTTCCTTAACAAGAGTGTCTGCTGTTTCATTAAAGGCATGATAGGGGTCATGGAGAGAGTGGGCTTTGACTTTGTGTACATAGAGTTTGTGTGCAAATTTTTGTGCCAGTGAATGTATGTATGTTACCAATTCCTTGTACTTCACTGGGTTGCCATATGAGGAGAGGAAGGAGTTCTTTTGCCAGAAGGGAAGAAATTCTGTAAGGGAACAACAAACCCAGTTAGATTCTGTAAAGATGATGGTATCCTCGGTTCCATGCTGGATGAACTCGTGGGCACAGGCCACCGCTGCCATCTCTGTATATTGTGTTGATGCTACACTACAGTGCTTAGATATTTTGACAGTGTTCCCAAAAGGGTAGATTACTAGAATGCCCATCCCTGCAATATTTTCTCCCTGATAGTAGGATGCTGAACCATCAGTGAAGATGTGACACAAAGAAGTGTTGTCAAGTATCTGTGGCGTGGCAGGGAGGAAAGGACCTGGATCTGGAAGATCAGGTGACTGTAGTGTACAGTCATGGGGTTCTCCCTGGAAAAGGAGGCCATGAGCTAACATAGATGGAACTTTAGTCAGTTGTACCTTATGTGTCTGTCCTGGAGAAGAAATGATCAGTGTGTTAGTCTGGTGTTAGAGACTGACCCATCCTTCACTCTATCTGAGATCAGAAAGGTGGTTGGGGTGTGGTTGGTGTTAATGATCAGTGGCGAGTACCAATGATATACAGGAAGTGCTTGACAGCCCAGTAGGTGGTCAGAAGGTTCCATTCACAAAGGCCGTACTTCTGTTCCACTGGGGTCAAGAGCTGTGAGGCATATGCAATGGGTCTCAAGGTGCCATGCACCTTCTGAGCCAACACTGCTGACATGGCAATGTCAAAGGTGGCACATTCCAGATGGAATGGTAGTGCTGGATTGGGGTTGACCAGAGCTGGGGCGGAGGCCAAGGCCTGCTTCAGTGACATCACAGCCTGGGTGTGTATAGGGCCCCAAGTCCATGGTACATCCTATTTGAGTAACTCATACAGAAGAGCAGCTTTCTGAGCAAAGACACAAATAAAATCTCTCGAATAGTTCACCATACCTAGAAACCTTCGAACAGTTGCCACACTGGTAGGTAAGGGCAAGTCTTGCAATCCCTGAACCTTCTTCCAGCTAGGGCTTCGACCTTGGTCAGTTATTTTTAGACCCAGAAAAAGAACTTCTTTCTGACACAACTGTGCTTTTGCTGGGTTGCACTTCAGGCTTGCTCTCTGAATGAGAGTCAGTAGTTCGTCCAAGAGATCCAAATGTTGTTCCTGTGTGGCTGTTGCCAGCAACAGGTTGTCCACATATTGTAGGAGACATTGGGGAGTAGAGAAGCTCTCAAGGGTGTCCATCATGTGGAGATGAAACAGGGATGGACTATTATGGAATCCTTGTGGCAAGCAAGTCCACGTGTAGTGTCTTCCTTCAAAGGTGAAGGCAAACTTATATTGACTCTAAAGGGCCAATGGCAATGACCAAAAACCATTGGAGATGTCCAGGGCACGGAACCATTTCAAATCAGGGGTCAGAAGTTGCAGCACATCTGGTGCTGATGCCACAGTTGGAGAACAACTGGGGATGACCTGATTCAGTTTCCTGTAGTCAATAGTAAGTCTCCAGGTGCATGTGGGTTTCTTCATGGGCCATACTGGGGAGTTGGCAGTGGAAAAACAAGTTCTGATTACTCCTTGCTTGAGGAGTGACTTGATTGTTTCTCTAAGGGAAGACAAGGCCTCAGTTGGGAAAGGATATTGCCTTTGCCTCTCATGTGCTGGGCCTGGCACTTCAATGATGGTGTGCATTCTACCACAGTCATGCTTGTTAATTGAAAACATTTCCAAATGTTGCTGCAAAATAGGGAGGAGCTTTGGGAAAAGTTCATGATTCTTGAGCAAATCTATGACGTCATACCCTTTGTCATTGGCAGATATCATTGCCACAATGTGTAACTCAGGAATCAGAATGGTATGATATTGACCCTGAATCTGTATCAGTAGCATGTTAGCGAGGTCCACCACACAGCCATGCAGTGCAAAGAAGTCTATCCTTATGATACTAGGATGATCATGCAGTACCATTAGTTGGAAAGTGTGTGAGGCCTTTAGATGGCCTAGCTCTACCAGTAAGGGTAGAGAATGGTATGCAGGTAGCCTAGTACCATCAACTCCTGACATGTTGGTCCTCCGTCCAGTGCACCAAGGGGACATGTCCGGCTGTTCATCATGTAACACAGATACAGCTGCACCTGTATCTAACAAAACTACTAGTAGGCGGCCCCTGACCTCAGCCTCAGTGCAGGGCCTTCTGTTTGTATCCAAGACTAGCTTGTTTACAATCCAGACTGGGGCCTGTAATTGTCAATCCATACTTCCAGAAGCATGTAGAGGTTGGGCCTGGCTCATGTGAACTGATTCACCATGTTGCATTGATGCTATGTAGGGAGGAGCTTCTGGATTCAGGCCTGAATGGGCCTGAGGGCCTGTACCACCGGTGTCCCCATGGCCAGTTGGGGCCTGGGTTTCCGGTTGTACTGCCGCAAGGGCCTGTACAGGAACAGCATTCGCCACGGAGTGTACTTGTCCCAGAAGCTCTCAGAATTTCCGATTCTCTTCAGCTATCTCCCTATATGTAGGGCCTGTTCGTTGTTGTTGTGGTTTACCTCTACCCTTATGCTTCCTGTTCTTGTGCCAGTTCCGGTTCCCACCCCATTGTTGTTGTTGTTGAGGTTGTTGTTGACAGGCCTGTTGGGGGTGTTGATTATCAGCTGAAGGGGCTTTCTGATGTGGGGCCTGTTGGCGTTGGGCCTGCCCTTCCACTGTGTAGTGCATCATGGCCTCCAGAGTGGACTCCACGGCAGCTACCTTTTTGGAACCAGAGCCCAGATCACGGATATAGAGTTGATACCCTCTCTCAGTTTTCTGAAGGATGTTGGCAAACCTATCCATATTGGGGTAGGTGGTCAGCTCTACCTTTTCTCTTACTGCTGGAATCATGTTCCTAAGGAACAGGGTCTTATATTCAATAAGATCTACATCTGCAGCTTCTTGTGCCAGGTGCTTTCCTGCACAGTTGGCCATTCAGAGTCTCTGGTGGTAAGTCACTGGACTTTCCTTTGCATTCTGCTTCACAGGGTATGCAAGCATCACTCCTACTACACCTGGGCTGTGAGCAGAAATGAGCTCAGCTGCAACCTCGTCAAAGGTAGTGTTCCCATCCTGGCAAACAGCATCAGGGAGTTTGGCCCACAAACCAGGATCGATGGTCTGGCATAGTATTTGGACCTGATATTCTGCAGCGAGGCTAAGCATCTCGCATTTAGAATGCACCTTCTCCAAGTGACAGCTGAGGTTGTCGGAAGGATTCATCCTACCGATGCTGTCAGCAATTTGCTGAACAGAGTAGGCCATTTTCAGGGGATTAGTGGGTCGATCAGGCAAGGGTAGATTGTCTCGAGCGCCATCCAGGGCGACCCGAGCTGCAGCTTCAGCTGCAGTGTGGACAATACCTTCCTGAGTGCCAACCTCTTGCAGAAGCTGCCTAATCTGGGTTTTCATAGCCCGTTTACTCCTCTCAGGAAGAGGTACATTGCCTATCGCAGTTTCAATCATGGTTTCTATCTCCTGCCTGTCTTCCACATTAAAGACGGCTACCACAGGTGCTGTCAGGACCAGGCTTGGGCCTGCTCCCCCCATCATGGGGGCCACCATGTTGGTGTCTCCCATAATGAGCGTCACAATGTTGCTGACGTGTGACATGGGGAGTTGGGAGCAGGGACTCGCAATGTTGGGGATGGCTGGGTGGGGTGTCTGGGCCATAGTAGGGGCGTGACTGGGTGTTGTACTGTGAAATGTCATCATCGGATAACTCCCCTTCTGATGACAAATGAAAGGCAGGGGCTACACCTCCCATTGCCTTAACATGTCCAGCCAGAACCTCTCGCTGATGGAGCAGTTTCACCATCTTAGTTCTACATTCATCGTGACTCACACTTGCAACATCCATATCAACTTCATCTTTCTTTTGCTTTTGCAACACTCTATAAGTGGTGCTAAATTAGCGATTGTCCCTGTAAGCCACTTCTAAATCATTACGCACCTGGTTTATCTCGTCCTGCAGCTCACTCATTTCATCACTCAACTAAGCATTCACAGCACTCAGCAAATCATTCTTTTGCACTGCCTGACTCTTATCCTGTCTCAAACTTTCACACTCCTGCTTCAACATACACAGTTCCTGTTCTCCAGTTTGAGCTGAATGATGCAATAGTGAATCCTTTTCATTTCGCAGAGTTTGGAGTTCAGACTCCAAGTTCTGCTGCAGTCTAATACATTCTGTTTCCTGCAAACCCATCTGTTACTTAAGAGATGAGATCTGCAGATCCAGGGTTTGAAACCTCGCTTCGGAGGCTTCCAAAGCAGCGTAAAGAGCCACGACCATCAACCCTTTAGCATGACACTTATTGGCTGATTGTCTCATCTCTGTATACTGGGTTGAAATCCCCAGTATAGGGTTTTTGGATTGACTTGCTTCCCATGCGAAGTCAGCTCATCCTCCATGGGAGGCAAGGAAGTTCGAGACATCGAGTCTCAGTTCTGCGCAGATATTTATTACGGTGACCATTGTGTGGGAGGGAACGAAAATTCAAACTGTGAAAAAGGCACCGTGCTGCGTATTGATCCACAGCATGAACACTTTATACACAGCCGGGCTACTGTATTAGTTGTAGGCTTGCAATTCAAAGCTGCTATGGCGTGAGTCGAGATGCCATCAACCACACTCGAAAAGAAAAGTTTAAGCAACAAGTGAAAACTTGCAAACACCAAATATCGCCTGCACACAGTCGCCAATTTTTTGGGAGGTCTAAACCTCACTTTCAGATTCTTGACGATATTGGGAATGCAAGTAATCACAGACACATTGCATTAGAGTAATAAACAAGTTCATTACTACCAAAAAGGATAAATCACAGTTGCCCTAAGCAGTTCTTATCAATACGAACCGGGAGCCAGTGTTAAGCATTCCCTACACCTCGAGGTTTCTCTGTGTCTCTTGGGGTCCCTCAGGCCTCCGAGGTGTGAGGCTTCTGCATTACATTATATACCTGTGATAATTACTATGGTTACCAAAAGATAGAAACGTTTCTAGTTACAGAGATGAGCCCTAATGGCAAAATTATAGGTTGCTCCACGGTTCAAGATAACATTATACAATTCTGTAAAGTCATCAGTTTGAGAACAAAAAGAGTTCTTATACAGAGTCTTACATAACTCAGTGTAGTGGTATAAGTCACCAAAAGGTGTCAATGCCGTCTTACATATTATAATCACTCCAAGGACACAGATGTCCTGGCATCTTACAAGTAAGAAATACTCAGAAAATACATAGCATAATATATGTATTAGCAAGCAAAATGTATTACAACAATATGCATTCATATCCTGACATCTATTCTTGCATGGTAGATGCCTTTAGACCTATATGTTAGTATAACATATACCTAAGTGCTAGCTGTCTACGGTGTACCACTGAGGGTACCAATTAGGGTGCAGGGACCTCGTGTAACATTAGTCACCCTCTCTCCCCAGATTGGATCCCATTTACCACCACACTCTGCTTCCTGTCCATTAGCCATATTCTAACCCAGTTTACCATCTTGTGCCCCATGTCCAGACCATCCATCTTGTTTATCAATCTTTTATGTGGGATGGTGTTGAAGGCCTTGCAGAAACTGAGGTAGGCAACATCAGCCGCCATCCTCTGATTTACTTCCTTCGTCACCCAATCAAAAAAATCTGTAACACTCATTTGACATGACCTTCCTGCTCTGAATCAATGTTGCCTTGGATCCTGGGCACCATTGGATTCCAAGTGTGCCATTGTTCCTTCCTTCAGCAGTGCCTCCATGATCTTCCCCACCACTGAGGTGAGGCTGACCAGTCTGTAATTCCCCACCTCCTCCCTACTTCCACTTTTGTGCAGAGGGACTACATGTGCCCCCCTCCAGTCCTCTAGAACCACTCCTGTGTTGAGTGACTCAGTGAACAAGGCTGCTAGAGGTGCTGCTAGTTCCCTTTGCAGCTCCCTTAATATCCTTGGGTGTATGCTATCTGGACACATAGCTTTGTCCACCTTCAGTTTTGTGAGTTCTTCCAGGACTCTGTCCACTGTGAATGGACTGGTGTCCACCTCTCCACCTTTTGCATCTGTTGCCCAGCTGTGGTCTCTGACCTTCCCCCTCTTCAGTGAATACTGAATAAAAGTATTTATTCAATATTTCTACCTTGTCTAGGTCTTCCTCCTTGTACTCTCCTTTGTCCCCCTTGAGTCTTACAATCCCTTCCCCCAGTTTTTCTTCTCTTGCTGATGTACCTATAGAATGTCTTGTCCCCTTTTTTCACTGTCTGCACTAATCCCCTCTTAAGTCCATGCCTTTGCTCTCCTTACAGACCTCCCTGCTTCCCTTTGACATTAAAGATACACCTCCCAGTCTTCCTCCCTTTGGGTCTTCTTATACTTCCTGAAACTCATCCTTTTAGCCCTTACTTTGTCTGCCACCTCTTTTGAGAACCATAGTGGCTTCCTCCTTCTCTTCCCTTTAGACACCAACCTGATGCATTCATTTGTCACCTCCACTATGGCACCTTTTGGTTGCCTCCACTATTCCTCAACCCCCCCAACATCCCCCTTCTCCAGGGCTACTCTGATGCATCTACCCATTTCAGTGAAGTCCACCCTCCTGGAATCTAGCACCTTCACCTTTGTGTGACTTGATTTAGTCCCTGTCTCCATTCTAAACCACACTATGTGGTAGTCGCTGGACCCCAGTTGTCCTTCTACCCAGACTTCCATGAACATGTCCCCATTGGTCAGAACCAGGTCCAGAATTGCATTGTCCCTGGTGGGATAAAGCACTAGCTGCCTGAGCCCTGCTCCCTGTAGGGACTCTAGGATGGCTCAGCTTCTGCCTGAAGCAGCTGCCTGGGTGGTCCAATCCACATCTGGCATATTGAAATCCCCCCAGCAGAAGAACATCACCTTTAGATGCCATGTTGTGTATTTCATCCACTAGTTCCCTGTCCCCGTCCTCCCCCTGTGCTGGAGGTCTGTAGACCACCCCTGTGTGTATTGCCAGACCATTGCTTAGCTCAAGGATGACCCACAGTGCATTGGCATCACTCTTTCAGCCTTGCATTTCTGTGGCCTTTATATCCTCTCTAATGTACAAGGTCACCCCCCACCTCTTCTACCCTCACTATCCCTCCTGAACAGAGCATAACTGAGTAATTAATGTCCCACCCATGATTAGCAGTGTATCATGTCTCCATTACTGCTGCTATGTCCAGGTCTGCCTCCACTATTAAGGCTTCCAGGTTTGTGATTTTATGTCCCAGGCTGTGGGCATTAGTTACCATGGTTTTCTATGTTTTGCATCCTCTCCTCCTACTACCCCTGGTTTTGTTCTCCTGCTTCTTCCCCCCACCCCAGTTATGTTTCTTGTATGGCCTCAATTCCTCTGCTTCTCCCAGTGTGACTTCTTCTGTTGTCTGTGTTTTCCCATCTGCTGCCTCTAGTGTTGAGTCTCTAGTACTGTGGGTTCATACATCCCTGTTCTGGCTGATGTCTGTAATCTTCCTGATTCCAAGTACCCCCTCTTTTCTTTCATTTCCTCTTCCTCCTCCCCTTCCCTCTACTGCCTGTCCTAGTTTGCTTCTTGTATTCTGACAATCCTTGGACTACATCTGATGAGTGCTGGGGCAGTTGGGTTAAATTTGGGAATGGTGGTGTCGCATCTGTCTGGAAGTTAGACAGGTTTCTCTGTTTGGGGCCTGTTGATTGGGAGTAGGGTTGTTGTAATTGGATTGTTAGTCATGGATCCCAGACTTGCCACATAAAAAGGCATATGTGACCCTTGATCTTTCTCAGCACTGTTATCCTCAGTTTCATAGCCCAAGGTGTTTGTATCCACTACAGTGCTATGCTTAAAAATTGAACAAGGCTGTTTCTTCTGTTTGCTCCATTCAAATATATGACCCTTCTCATAGTCATGATAATCCCTTTCAAACTTTCTCTCCTTAACTTTCCTAATTTTATCATCATATGTCTGTATTGTATGTTTCGGTGGGCTCCTATAAATGTCATAATCAGAGTGGCTCAAGAATTCTTGTAGCTAGGTTTCTTAATCTGCAGAGGATTCTAAAAGATGCATTTGCCAAACTCTTAAGAAGTCCATCCTAGCCGTTCCAAATGTAGGTTGCTTTACTAGCCTCAGTCCTCATGGGACGTGATTAACTTTCAGGAAGACTTCAAAACTGACCTTCTGCCAATAAAGGCACCTCACCTTTAATGCAGTTGTTTCCACAGCCACAAATGCTTCTTTTATATCATACAATCTCTCCTCCTGAGCCGACTCAACAGATATATTTGAAACAGGAGCATGCCTCTCTAAAAGTGGATTATAATCTCCTTGTTATGAAAAAGGATTCTATAAAGCTGCTATCTTCATTTATATTATGACTTGTGGGGGTGTTACTTATCAATCAATCAATCAATCAAAACTTAATTTGTAAAAGGCACCTTTCTAGAACCAAGGCACCTGTACATCACATAATAAAACAATATTACTAAAAGCAATAAAAATTATCCAAACTTAATATTGTATTCCACCCAATGCCATGCTTCTGGATGTAAGCAAGTCCATGTATGACGCAAGTCTGTGCATGCATGAATGAAACCAAAAACTGTTGCAAACTGCTAAACAAACTTCAGCAACTCAGTGAACCATGGAAGGGTGCCAAAAGAACTAACTCACCAAATATATGCCCAAATCATTCTTGACTACACCTTCTGATTGCATAAATGATCCCTAAGACTTGAAGCCAATTAAAAATACATTTTATTAAAAACAATATGTCAGTAGCACTCCCAAAGAACATCAATATTTAATGCTGCACTTATGTTTTTTCAAGGAGACATATACAGACATACAGACTTATATTATTTTATAGAGGCAATTATATGCAAATAGTATGCAAATGTAATAAAATATATTAAAAAGCCATAGCAATTAATTCTTCGTATATATCCCATAAAACACACACATATTAGCATGTACATATAAATAAAACACTTCTGTAAAAATATTTAATGATGTATATTACAGCAGCTGTAAAAGGCAGGAGCAGAGGGCAGGAAGCGAAAAGAAAAAAGGGGGAAGGGTGAGAGAGAGAGGGAGTGAGACTGAAAAGATCACTACAGTAATACATACAATAGTCAGAAAAATGTATACAATAGAAAATATCCCTAACAAACAATGCCTATCATATAAATACATGATGGCATAAGAATGAATTATAAAAATTGAGATTATAAATAAAGAGCCAGTTGAAAACAATCATTTAAACCGGGTGAACTCAATGATTTAAGTTAATGCTGGCAGAATATCTCTCTACATAGCAATTTATTATGCAGGTTCTCACCCTGAACATTCATAGAGACCTTTTCTAAATCAAAACATTTGAAATTATGTTCTGTTCCCTTAACCATAATGTGGGTAGCCAATGCATTCTCAGTTTGTCTAATTCTAATGCATCGGAGATGTTCTATAATATGAGTGCAAAATTTCCTAGTAGTCTTACCCACAAAAAAATTCTGGCAGTCACATACTGCTACGTAAAGCACAGCTTCTGTTATACAATTAATATACAGGGTAATCATTTACCTGATAAGTGATTCCTGTAATTGGCTGGGTCAAATCCTCATCCATCACTGCACTAGAAAACATTGCATCCAGCCCACCAGTCCCAGTAAAGTCCCAAGAGCATCACTGGAAGTAAACTCAGCTTATTGCAAAACTTGTCTTACTTTATCAGAGTGCTCTTCCGCATGATATGAGCTGCCTACTTTATTAAGGGTGGTGGGACCCATATATGGATCTTAATCTTGATAGGACCCAGTTGTTTTAACCTCACATTTTCACTTTTTTATCACTGCTGTTTTATATTTTTGATATGATTGAGGTTAGAGCATTTATGGTGGCCCTTTAAATCTCTCCTTTGTTATTGCCTGGTACAAAATGGGAGAGAGTTCCCCCTTTAAGAATGGGAGCATTTACCCTTTAAGGTGACCATATAAAGGCATTGTGGGAGCAGGGCCCACCACCCTTGATAAAGTAACCAATGGGTTACGAAACACATTGGGGCTCTTGTGCAATTGCATTCCTACCTTGTTGACTTTTAATTGGAGTGAGTTGTGCTTTTTATGAACATACACCAAATGGAGGCTTATGTCATGGGGAAGAGCACTTTAATAAAGTAAGGTACTTTTTGCAATAAGTTGAATTTGCTTCCAGTGATACTATTGGGACTTTACTGTGACTGGTGGGCTGGGTGCAGTGTTTTCTCATGCTGTCTTGTGGAATTATAACCTTACAACAGTCATTTCCAGGATGGTTCTCTATTTTCCTAAAATCCTCACCCACACTGATGTACTCGCACACTGAACAGTCACCATATCATAAGTCCCCTTTCTTGTACTCCTGTTCACATTACCATTCCTTGGGATATGCAGGTTGTGAACTAATTCATCCACAGTTTTCTTTCCCTTACAGAATATGACATCTGGTCCCTTATTCCTGACATCATTTAGTGCTGGCTTGGTTTCCAAAATATGTAATTCTTAGTTACATTTTTTCTTATTCTGGAAGCCTGTGGAGTAAAGTGGTTTATGTATCATTAATTGACTGCAATACTTTTTATGTATGGTTAATGGAACAGGACATAATTTCTAATTTGGGGGTTTAAAAAAGGTTTCTATGAATGTTCAAGGTGGGGACCTGAATAACTAATTGCTATGTGGAGAGGCTTTCTGGCAGCATAAACTTAAAGTTTTGAATCTGCCTGGTTTAAATGATTGTTTTCAACTGGCTCCTTATCTATGATTTCAATGTTATCATTAGTTCTTATTCTAGTATGTATTTGTATGATAGGCATTCATTGTTAGGGACATTTTCTATTGTATATATTTTTCTGACTGTTGTATATATTATTGTAGTGGTCTTTTTCAGTCCCACTCCCTTTCTCTTCCCCCATATTTCTCCGTCCTTTTTTCTCTCTCCCTTCCTCCCCTCCTACTTTTTACAACTGCTGTAATATACATCACTAGATATTTTTATAGAAATGCTTTATTTATAAGTGCATGCTAGTATGTGTATGTGTTATATGGGATATATATATGAAGAATTAATTGGGATGGCTTTTTAACATATTTTATTACATTTCTATAATATTTGCATATAATTGCCTATATAAAGTAATGTATATGTCAACTTGAAGAAGCATATGTGTGACATGAAACCTTGACATTCAGTGGGTGTACTACTGGTATGTCATTTAAAATAAAATGCATTTTATTTGGCTCCAAGACTTGGGGATCTTTTATACAGTCAGAAGGTGTAGCCAAGAATGGTTTGGGCATGTAGAGGCTAAGTGGTATAACAGGAAAGGTGCTGTGGGAAGGGAATCTGATATAGGTCACCATAATAGTGGGAAAAAAGCAGGCAGAAGACAACCCCAGCCAGCAGGATGCAGGCAGGAACCATGCAGGCCCAACACTGTCAACCAAGGCCCCCAACAGAACAGAGGTAAGACCCAGAGAAGGTAGTTGATGGTGCTGGAGGTTAAAGTGAGAAGGGGGCTGGCAGTGGCAAAACAGGGTAGTCCTAGCAGTAAGGACCAGTGGGCCATGGCACTTTGCCCATTTCAAGGTCCTGTCCTACAAATACTGCTGTTGGTTTTTGCAACTGTGCACTAGAGAAGGGCGAAGTGGCCCCAATTCACTTCACGAAGTGAATCACGAAGCGAAAGTGACTTTGCGGAGTGCTCTGCAACACGAAGTGGAGTACTTTGTGTTATACTGGGTAACGCGAAGTCCTTTGAAAACAATAACTTCACATTACTCTGTCTTCCTAAACCACTACTCCACCAATTCTTAAGGCGAAGTACATTGAAAACAGCATACTTCACCTCACTTCGCCTTGTTCTTAAGCTCCAAAGGCAAATTTTGCAGCGATTCATATGATTTCAGGTCACATGGGCTCTGGATTGTTCTGCACAGCCTCAGTTCAGGGTAGTGTGTGTAGGAAGCTGTAGGAGACAGTCTGCTCTGAGAGCTCTCTCTGATTCAAACCTTCTAAAAGCTATTAAAAAAGCCTTTTTGAGTAATTTGTTTTCCTGAAACTTTAGTTCATCGATTGTAGGAAACCCTCCTGTGCTCATATCATTGGGCGTTTATTGTTTGTGTATGGATTTTGAATGTTAATGTATGACATTCAATCTGTGTACTGACAGTGGACTTGTGCTTTGGGGGTGGGGCATTTCTGTAGTGTAGGTAGATTAACTTGGAGAAAAAGACAGTGCTTTCTGTTTTGGTGATATTTTTCTTGTATAGCTGTGTTAATGTACACACAGTAATATTTTCAATAATTCTTGCCATTTTTTTGCTGATTGTTGTGGTGCAGCAGTGCATAATTTTAGTTTGTTTAAAATATGTATTTATATTACTGAAGTTTTTAATTTGCTACACATTACTTAGTGTGTGTGAGTATGTGTGTGTCGCGTGTCATCAATCAAATACCTTTTATTGTGCCACATAGTAATTTCAGCATTGTGAACCTGCTATACACTGAAGCTGTGTGATTTTTGTACTTCTTTGTGGTATCTTTACTGGTTCTAGTACTAGTGACTGTTACTGAAGCAGTGCAGTACACCCCCACGGCCTGCCCCAACCGGCAAAGGTATTCTTTTCCAGATTTGAATTTCTTTTGGTGAGCACTGGTTAGGTGTTGTGCCTTTGCGTCTGCATCTCTTCAGTGTGCAGCGCAAAGTGTCTGTGCATTTGCATCTCTTTAGGGCCCAATCTCCATCTGTAACTTAAATCATAGTTGTTTCTTTGGCTTCCCTTCAGAGTACTGGACTGGTGTGGTGCATAATTCTGCATGAACATTGTACTCATTAATATGCGTTTTTAAGTCAGGACTATCATCACGAGTCACTCGTGCTACAAATCATGTCCTTCATTATCACTGTCACAAATGCAGTCACAAATCACGATTCACAATCATGTCATGAATCACAACATAAAGATTTTTACTAGTTACTTGAATGTATTGTAGGCCTGTTTTATAGTATTGCTTCAGGCTTCACCACCCCACCATTGTACTCATTAATAAGTGTGTTTAAGTTGGGGAGTTTTGTGCTACAGCTCATCGGGGAAGTATAGCCATAGGCATTCACATCCCCAATGCAGTTCCGTATTGGTTATCTCACACCATCGACACCGAATTACATTATTCATCTTCATGGCCACAAATGCAGTCACAAATCATGATTCACGATCACGTCACAAATAACAACATTCATTTTTTTACTAGTTACTTGGATGTATTGTAAGCTTGTTTTGTAGTATCTCTCCAGGCTTCACTAGCCCACCACTGTATTCATTAATAAGAGTTTTTAAATTGGGGAGTTTTATGATACAGGCTCAGCTCATCAGGGGAGTACAGCCATAGGCATTCACATTCCTTTTTGAGCAGCATGTGAGTTACAGTACTGTAAGTAGTGGTGGACGAAGTGACCCCAATTCGCACCATGAAGTGATTCACGGAGTAACGTGGAATCCATGGAGTGCTCTACAATGTGAAGCAGAGTACTTTGCTTCATAATGAGGAATGCGAAGTCCATTGAAACCAATGACTTTGTGTTACTCTGCCTTCCTCAAACCACTTCTCCACCAATTTTAAGGTGAAGTGCATTGAAATCAATGTAATTCATATCACTTCACCTTGTAATTGAGCTTTAAATTAAATTCTGCAGTGATTCATGGGATTGCAGGTCACATGGGCTCTAGATTGTTTTACACAGCCTTAGTTCTTGCCTGGGTAGTGTGTGTGTGGTGGTAGTTGGAGAAAGTTTGCTCTCAGAGCTCTGCGATTCAAAACCTCTAAAAACTGTTTAAAATGCCTTTTTGGGTCATTTTTTTGGTTCAAAATTTAGTACATTGATTGTAGGAAACCCTTCTGAGCTCATATCATCAAGTGTTTATTGTTGTGTGTGGATTTTGAATTTTAATTTAGGGCAGTCAGTCTGTGTACTGTGAAGTGTGCTTTGGGGGAGGAGTGTATTTGTGGTGTAGGTACATTAACTGGGAGAAAAAGGCAGCCTTTCTATTGTGGTTATATTTTCCTTGTATAATTGTATTAATGTAAACAGTAATATTTACAGTAATTCTTGAAATTTGCTGATTGTTGTGGTGCAACAGTGTATAATTTGCCTGTTTAAAACATTTGGTTATATTGCTAAAGGTTATCAATTTGCTACGCATTACTTGTAGTGTGTGTGCAATGCGTGCCATTAAATCAGACACCTTTTATTGTGCCACAGAGTAATTGCAGCAGTGTAAACCTCCTATCCACTGCACCTGCATGAATTTTTTATACTGCTTTGTGGTATCTTTACTGGTAGCGGATTGTTACTGCCATGCACTAATCCCCAACTGGCAAAATGTGTTCCTTTCCAGATTTGGATCTGTGACTTGTGAGCACTGGTTATGTGTTGTTGTGCCTTTTTATATGCATCCCTTGAGTGCACAGTGCAATCTTAGTCTGTGCGTTTGCAGTGCACCATTAAGTATGGAAGACTGCATTTCTTGTTACACTCTCATTTCACTTTATCAGCACTTGGGAATTTTCTGGACACAAGACAGTAGCATTTTTGTCAACACTGGGGAATTTTCTGGACACAAGACAGTAACATTTTGGGGATGCACATTAATTCTGGTGACTCTGTGTGTGACCACTGCATGCATGACTGAGTGCGCCATTAATTCTGGGAGACTTTGCATTTCTTGTAACACTTCATTTCACTTCATCAGCACTAGGGAGTTTTCTAGACACAAGGCAGTACAACTTTGGGGATACACATTAATTCTGGTGACTGTGTCGGTGGGGTGCTGCCAATATTGTTGTCACTCCACCTTACTTCGCTTTTATGGTGGAATGACAATGCAAAGTAATAATAACAAGGCTAAGTAAGCCTTTCCTATGGAGCACTCTGCGTAGTGAAGTGGACACTTCGCGTTCACTTCACTGGTAGATTTTAAATTCGCTGCATCACTACTATGTACCAGCAGTTGATGTGCTACTTAATTCCATGACCTGGTTCAAGAACTTTAAAAAATCATGGATGTGTGTGTCCTCATGACATAAGCCTTCAAAGCATTATACCAACTGTGTTCTGCTGGCTTTGATATACTGATATACTGAGACATTTTTCATTTTCTTGTGAACTGTTTCAGGAACCATAACACTCACATTTGTTTCGTCAACCTCAGTGAGTCCTCATTACACTGGACTTCAAAGTACTGCACTATTCTTGCTCTGCTGGCCTTGATATTGATGATCAATTTGTCAGTTTTGTAGTTCCTTGTTTCATAAATGTATTATCTTTATACTGTAATTGTTTTAATATTAGTCGGTACTTAGGAGATTGTCGTTTTATATTTGTACATATATAGACTTCTCTGCCTGTAGTTACCTACCTTTTTTGGAGTTCTTTTTTGGGCGAGTACAGGGGAATTAATTTTACTTTGATTTTCAGGTGATTTGCAGTTTTTAATTTAATCATGTGGTTTCTAATTTACTGCATATTTACTTTTTGTTCTATGGTCATATTTAAATTCCTCAAATTCACAGTAGGGTATTGACTGGCATGTCTTTTTGTTTTCCCTGTGCTGGTCTGATATTGTCTCAGTTGGGCATGCAAAATATAATGCTGTGTGTGGTTTTCATTTCTGCTCTATTAGAGGCCTAAAACACCTTTTTTCAATTAGTTTTTGGTAGATGTTTCTATTCTTCCTAATGGCTGAAGATACTAAATACAACCCAGGCCTTCTGCAGAATTAAATTTTTTTTCATCATTCAGATGCTCAAAATTTTTTTCCCAAGCACGACCTCTTTGTGAGCTGGTCTCTTGCAACCCATCCCTCTATTTTAGCTTTCTCTGAAACATGACTGGACTCGGCTGTTTGAGATACTGAAATAAATATTCCTAAGTACAATGTTTTTACATCGGATAGAAATAGGCATGGGGTAGTGCTGCCTTGTTTATTCATGCCATGCCTTCACTTCTTGCTCATTGGTTCATCTAGACACTGCTGGTGGACAGATTAATTCTGTTTTTGTCTACTTAAAGCTATCTGGGAGGTAAATTCTGGTTGGCAGTTTATACTGCCCCCCCTAAATTGAAAGCAGAACAATTTAATCAACGTTTTTCTCTTATTGATTCCTTGGGTGATTTCTCCAATTCAGTTTTAATGAAGACTTTAATGCTAATTGGCCTGCTAGTACAGGCCCTAAGTCTGAAGCAATCATTTGCACCCCTAGGCCTCAATTAATTAATAAAAGATCCAATCTACTTTAACCCAATTTGTTTTGGTCTCATTTGTTCTCAGTTTGATTTTTGCCTCTCCACAGCTCTCTGTTCAGGACTCTGGATGCCTTGGTAATTTATTTAGCTATCATTACAGCATTTTTTGTATGGTCAATCCTTCACTTCCTAAATGTATTGTCCACACAAACAAATGATTTGATACCTTTTATTGGACCAACAGAGTTGTTACTAAAGAAAACAGGTGTGTTTATCTTTCAGATTACACAGAATCCTTCATCTGAAATCAATGGCAGTTGGTTTGAAAGAACATGCTTTCTCAAAACTCAGATCATACACAAAAAAACAGATGAAAAGTTAAAGATCCCCATTGACTAAAATTGCATTCAAGAAACAACATAACCATATAAAGACTGCAAAGTTCCATCAAAAGAAAGGTATTCCAAGGTCAAATGTCACAGAATTGAGAGCTTCATTTTAAAACCCTGTCTGTGTATGTGTATGTGCTTGCAGTGGTAAATGACTATGATTAAATACCGCAAGGAAAAATAAGATTAAGCAATACATAGCAAATAATGTTAAAAGTCTTTTAAATATGAAAATATCTTTGTGTTAAGTAAAATGGGTTAGAAGATAACCTGCCCTAGTGTAAACTAAGCGTTCACCAGCTGTTTCACACATCTATACAATGTAAGTACTGTTCAGATACATTTGTTTTAAACTCTGGCCTGGATATTCAGACTGCGTCAGGCAACATTGCAAGTGGGGGCGCAGCACAACTGAGCTGCACCGGGGCCAGGACAGCATGATATTCAAAGGTGATGCGCCATGACACATCACCATTGAATATGGCACAGAATGCACATGGTGCAAGTACAGTGCACCAGCACATCACACAGACAGGGAGGACCAGGAATGCTCCAGCACAAATGCAGTTGTGCTCTGTGCATCACCCATGATATACAGAAAAGGGCATGCAAATGGGACAATAATATATGCATGGCACAAATGGGACCATTTGCATGTCATTATGGCCCTATTTGCATGTGTTGCGCAGGCAGCCCGGTGAAATGAGCCTGGCACCCTGCTTGCAGCAGGCACTGGGTCCCTGGTGCACTAGTGCCCCCCCGTATGCCCGAATCTGCGCTCCTGGAGTTGAATAGGCTACCAGGTGGTCCGGTGGTATCCCCTTCCCTCCGACATGCCCGATCGCAGGCATCTGTATGCTACTATCACTCCTGGTGTGCTAGTGGTACCCCTCCTCCATTCCACCTGATCATGGGCATGTGACATATAGATATACAACCTGGTGGCCCAGTGGACCCTCCCCATCCCACCACAGAGGACCCAACCACCCAACTTCCCCATCATTGGCAGGCAGCAGCACCCACCCGCATACTGCCCGCCACCACTGAATGACAGCATACAGTATTCACATAACCATGCCTGTGTAGTACAGTATCATCTGTATGCCCATTGGTCCACACTGTGGACCAATGGGCATACAGCACATACTGTATGCTGTCATTCAGCGGGCAGATGGGTGGTATGCGGGCAGAATGCTGCTGTCTTCCAATGATGGGGGGAGAGATGAGTGACTGGGTCCTGTGTGGGTGGGATGGGGGGTCCACTGGGCCACCAGGTTGTATATCTATTTCACATACCTGCTATCAGGCATGTCAGAGGGAGAGGGAACCACTAGATGACCAGGTACCATATGTGATGATACTGATGACCACGATTGGGCATGTCGGGGGGATCCACTGGACCACCGGGCAGGGTGTGGGTGCTTGCATATGGTGTCCCTGCTGGGTAGGTGGCCGCCCACGGCTGGTGAATGCTGTGTTGCACCCTGCAATGCAGCAGCCCACCTGTGGGTGGCCAGGGTTTGTTCCTCCTTTTTATGGGCTCAACATTGGGTCCCCAAATGCGGCGCATATCAGGGTTGTGCCAGAATATGCACCACACATCCTGGGCTGAATATTGGGATGTGTTGTATTTGCATGGGCACACCCCCCCCGCATTTGCACTGCATACATTACCAATGCGCCCTGGTGCATAGGGATTTGGGCTGCACAACTTGTCCATTTGAATGTCACACTGGGGTGCATTGTAGGGTTGTGCACATTGCAACCTTTTGAATATCTGGGCTCCTGTGTACAATACATCAATATTACTCATGAATATTCAAACTTATACTTTTTAAACATGATATATCTGCAATTCTGTAGCATTTGACTAGTTATTGTCAAATCTATTGTCAAATCTGTTAAGTTTCCTTGTGTTAGACATTTTAATCTGTATGCGTTTTGTTCTGAATTACTTATTCTTAAATGGGGAAATGCTATCCTGCTAGAATGTTGACACAACTTATGGATCCATCTCAACCTTGGTGGGGGAACCCTAACCTTACAATTGATGGTAAGCCACTTCAATTGAGATGGATCTCCAAGCTAGGGGACTGCCCTCTGTCTTTCTTTCTGAAGACTGATGGGTCATGGTTAATTTCATCTGAAATCCTAAACAAAACCCATGTTCCAAACTCCGCGATTTTAAAAATATTTCAATTACAACACTTAATAATAAAATCCTTTAGAAATGTCCCACCGACACTCCCAAACCCATCCTTGTTGTGCTTAATTCCTCATGATGGCCTTTCTTATGCTGTTTCTAGACTGTATGAAGTAGTCCACAATTAGAAATGGCCTGACAGCTTTGATCCGACTCATTTCTGGTCCCCGTTTTTTCCCAATCGAGATTTTCATTGGCCCTCTCTAAGGAAGAGCGGTCACAAGTTTGTTATACAAGACAGGCTTTGATTAACACAATTTAAAATTCTGCATAACCTTTATTATTCACCTCAGAAGATGGCTAAATTGGGTCTGCTTCCTTCACCCACATGTACTCGATGTCTGCAGAGTGAGGGTAACCTATTGCATATCTTTTGGACATGTCCCAAGATAGTCCTCCTCTGGACTGTCATTAAACAGAAGGTTGACCCCTTCTTGGGTTTATCAAATCTATTTATTGCTGAAATTTGTATTTTGGGGGATCTTTCCTCAGTTACTGTTACCAACAGAAAATATGATATAACCCTCATTGCTATGCCAGTTAAAAGACTGGTTTTGAGGCACTGGAAAGACACAACTGAAATTTCTTACAGTGAATGGTTACAAGAATTGTTGGCCAATCTTCACCCGGAGAAGATAATCATTAGTTTACATAATCAACCTCAAAAATTTCTCAAGAAATGGAGCTCTCGTTACTCTGTACTCTCTTCAGAAGTCATAAAGATCTCATCTTTTAATAGACAGCTTTATACCAGATAGCTGTGCTCTGTGTGAAGGAGGGGGTTAGGGAGGTGGGGGAGAGTTGATCTAATTCCAATCTATGTATTATTGTACAATTGATACATGAATGTAACAGTGAATCTCCTTTCTGTAATTGTGTAAAACTGAATAAACTTTGAATTGAAAAAAGAATGTTGACACAACTTCAGATTGTTTTCTTAAGCATTTCCCATTGCTTTGGGATTGACACACTTTATTTGTAGAAAAAAGAGTGAAATTTAAGCATGTCCCAAGGATCACCCCCTTTATGGTTTCTCAACTCAAGGCATGAGACAAATTATACCAGAGGGCCCAACAATTAAATATTCCTGAGTCCTGGCAAATTTTACATAAATTTTGGAACCATCGTGTTACTCTTTGCCTTCTAAGTCTACCATAACAAATGTGTCATTTGGTGGGACCATGACTGAGTCCAATGAGGGCATGTGTGGTCTCTTTCATTTTTTATTACTGAGATCCCTGCTATGTTATTGAAAAATGCTGATTTATTTCTTGATGGTAATTTTAGCAATCTCCTTATTGAATTTCCTCCTTTGAGACCAAAGTTTTGTTTTTAAAACTTCAAGTCTGATGAAGTGCTCAAATTATTATGTTCTTTGAGAGAGAAGATGACCAAGGCAACTGATAAGTTTGACAAACTTATCCTCAAGTGTAGTGCTTATATTTTGGCTCCTCCCCTCACTTATCTATTTAATTTATCCTTGTCTACATAAACCTTTCCAACTACATGAAAAAATTCCTTGGTCATCCATTTACAAAAAGGGGGAGACAAAACTATGGCTGATTATTACTATTCTATCTCCCTATTGAGGTGCCTATTCACTAAGGTAGGTGGGGGTACATGCAAAAAGCACATAACCCCCCCATGTAGCTCTGCATCCTCAGGAGAGCCACATGTCAGCCATATTCCTGAACCCAGCCAAAGTGCAGCTTCTATCCATGGCTCTGCCCCCTAGTGTGCAGGTTCATGGGGGAAGGTGGGTGCAGAGCAGCAGACCTGGGCAGGCATCCAATCAGCTGCCCTACCTGGGACCCTAAGTGGATCCCTTGTCCCATGGGCCACCATGTTGGCAGCCAGTGCATATCACTCTGACAGCTCACTGGGTGGTCCCCAAGATGTCTGCCCCAGCCCACCCACAGTGCCCTGATGTCTGGGACAGCCTCAGTGGGAGGTCCAATGACCCCTGCCATCTATGCTGTGACATATGGTGGCAACTCAGAGGGGACATGTAACATTTATAGCTACCTCCAGAAGGCATAGCCATCACCCCCATGCACTGCACTCTGCACCTTTGTGAATGGCATTGAGTACAGCCTCACCCCCAGCAAAGGCCCCCTGGTCTTCCCCCCATGGAGCTGTGCATTTGGTTGGGGACTTGGGTACATAGGAAGGTGTATCTTCATCATTCATGCTGCGCAGGGGTGGAGTGGGTGTGAGCTGGTGTGAGGTGGGCTATGCACTGGAGTTATGTGGTGCATAGCCACTCCACACCTTTTGTGAATAGAGCCCATAGTTTCCAAATTTATGGTAAAATTGAATGATCCCAAATGAATGCATATTTGGTCAAGTATCAGGTCTTGTCATGTTTCCAATCAGGCTTTAGGCAAAGTTATTGGTGTAAATAGTACTGATTGACTTTCACAATTCTGTTTCCAGAGCCACAGATCATGGCATCTTATGGTTTCTGTTTTTATTGATCTGTTGAAAGCCTTCAGTGTTATAAAGCACTCTTTGCTTCTAAATTGTCTGTCTGCTCATGATTTTTCCTCCAGTGTTGCTACTTGGTTTTCTTGTTTTTTTGCATGGGAGAACCCTGTCCGTTTCTTGGAATGACTTTCTTCTCCCTTACCTATTTCTAATGAGATTCTACAGGAGTCTATCCTTTTATTTAATTTCTTTTTGAATCCTTTACCTTCCATAGTTGGTCTTTGTTCTGTTAGACTTTATGCTGATGACACTACTTTTTTATGCTCATAAATCTCCCTCTATTCTTGCAATGACTCTTCAGGATAATTTCAGTAAAGCTATGCAATGTGCTGTGCAATGGTTTTCAAATAATCTTTTAATATTAAATAGCAACTCAATCAATGCTGTGTGGTTCCCAACACTTCTTGTTTTTGGTGGATTCTTCTTTTTCTATTTCTTTGAAGGATCATCCACTGGAACTTGTTAATGAATTGGAATATCTCAGTCTCTTTTTTGACTCCTTTTTGACTTTTAAAACACATATTGACAAAACTGTATCCAAAAATGACAATGCCTCAGACACTTGAAGCATGTGAGGCATGGCTTGTCTGGCAGGGATCATAAACATATCATTGGGCAAGCATTTCTTTCCATCCTAGATTATGGTGACACTATTTATTACCACACCCATGAATCACATCTTGCTCCATTAAAAACTGTTTCTTCCAGATATTGCATTTTATTTTAACATCAAATAGGGCTGAACATAATCGATCTTTATTACACAAGTTAAATTGGGTACTTCCTAGTTCTAGGCATAATTTTAACTGGCTATCTTTTATTTTAAAATGGCTAATAAATAAACACCTTCATATCTTTCCGATAAGTTAATTGTCCCTGTGAATAAATATAACATTGGGGATGTGCTGCATTGCAGTTTTACTCTCCCTAAATTTAGCTCATTATGGGAAAGAATGTTTTACATATGGTGACACTCTTTCCTGGAACGCTTTAACCCCCAACACAGAAATTGCTCCACAGTAGGGTCTTTTAAATGTGATTTAAAGAAAAAGTTGTTATAGGATCACTCATTTAGCAATTATTTTGCTAGCTAAATTTTGTACTGCTTCAAGTGTCTTAATGTATGTACTGGTGTTTGTATGTTTATAATTATGACTAGGGACATTCTGAAAATGAGACTAGCTTCTCATAGAACTTATCCTGTAACCTTGGAACTTTTAAATAAACAAATAAAAAGGGGGAGAAACTTTATATAAAAAAAAGCCTCATGCAGAGGTGCAAAGTGTTCAGTTTGAACGCTGCCATTATCTTGATCTACAGTATAAAGAAGATTGACCCACCATAAGCAACTGTTTTATATTTGATCTATGACAGCATTAACACTGACAAAGTGTTACACCCCATTGGTCATTTCTATGCTGGTCTGATACCTAGCTGAGGTTAAGGGCCTCAGTAATCAGCTCCATCATGGTGGACATGATATCAGTGATAAAGGATAAGGTAAACAGCTTGGGAATATAAGAGACAGGGAATGTGGGCACTGTTATTATTTCACAAACATTCAGTGAAAGTATTCTTTCATTCCAAAGAAGCTGATATCTTTGTCATGCAGCAAACAGCTGCAGATGTTGAACATACATGGTATATATTTTTACCAGTTTTACCAGTTTCATGTGAACAAACGTCTTATTGCATTTATCATAAATATTATTGTTTCTAAGTGTCAACTTTACAAACTAAACCACCACTGAGATTTGCCCTCCTACTTCCTAGTAGTAGTGTTATCCTTGTTCATGTAAAACTTTTCATTAGCACATTCAATTTATTTTATGTCAATTTCGAAAATAGTTCACATGTGCAGAGAAAAACGGCATGTCAGTTGCACTCTGTCATATTTCATTGACCCTCCTAGCCTACTTTCAACTAATTCTACTGCACTCATTTTGTTTTTAATTTCTGAGGACAAGGGTTCTAGAATAAGCAGTCTCATGGAGTTCCTTTATATTGTGAGATCCATCCTATTGTCTCAGTAATATATGACTAAGATTAAAGATCTAAAAATATTAGAATCCTGTTCAATAGCTAACAAAATGCAACTTAACCAGGATAAATGCATTGTACTACATTTTGGGAAAAACAACTGCTTATATCAGTATACCATGAGCAACAAAATTCTGAAATTGGTTGAAAAAGAAAATGATCTTGGCATACTATTCAACAATAAATTAACAGCTACTGACCATTGTAAAAAAAAATAATAACACAACAGCTAATAGAATACTTAACTGCATCAAAAGAACTTTCTTAAATAGGACCAAGCAGTTCATCTTGCCCTTATATAGGACTTATATTCATCCCCATCTCGATTATGGTTCACCGTTTTGGATTCCCTTTTTGAAAAAGGACATTGAGGTATTGGAAAGGGTCCAATGAAGAACAACAAAAATAATACCTATGTTAAAAAATCTAAGTTACCCTGAAAGACTGAGTAGCACAGACCTAGTTAGGCTCAAGGACAGGAAAAAGTAGTGAGATTTACTGCAATTATATAAGTTTCTGCAGTGCCCCAAGCTGAAAGCTCAATGTGGATTGCAGTTTAATAAATGCTCACCTAGCTTAAGAAGAAATAATCAGTAATTACCAGTTCCAAAAGCAAACACCAACATACAGGATAATTATTATACTGTAAGGGAAACAAAGGCTTGGAATAGACTCCAACAGCATGTGGTAGAAGCAGAATCCTTCAACCCATTCAAATCTAGGCTAAATATCCACATTGGATGCTCAGAAAAGGCCACCTGATGTTACCACTAGGATGTGGGAGACATTCTAGATGGACGCAAGCCTACTGATATCTAAACTCACCGAGTAACTGAATAATCTGAAACTGTTGTTTCATAAAATGTGCAGCATGATCTGTTGATAAATGTCTTCTATTATTATTTGTAGTTTAGACTGACAAATTTGTGTCCAAATGAAAGCACTGTAAACCTCATTGACTATGACCTGCAGTTTAACCAATAATTATGCATTTATTGTTCAAAGAATAGGTGTTGTGTATGCAGATGCTGGCCTCAGATGGATGTATATATCTATGGCATACTTCATTTAGAAAGCATGATGCCAATATACTGTAGCATGTAACTCCTCATAACCATCATTGTCACTTATACACACATGTACAGTAGGTTGGTGTACTCTACCAGTTCACAGAGAAATGTATTGGTATCTATTTGTATAAAGATTTATCATTAATACTTTACTATCATATCTGTTAAATATTCTTCAATATAGAATGTTAATAAAACATAGTCTCAGATCTGTTAAACACTCAAATCTTTACATACCTAAGCATCAATCTAAATTTAGGGAATTTATTTGGGCTATCTCTGTCCCCTGTACATGGAAAATGATTCAGAAGAAATGTAATTTAAATATTCTTTTGCTGATTGCACGTTTCACGTCTTCCCTTGCTTGTGTGGTATATAGTCACTGTGATAGCTTTGGATGAAATTTTACTTATATTCAATTGCTGAAGTGTTTTTTTACTGCTTGCACTTTATGTAACTCATTAATGTATGTATGATTATGTTTGTTTTATATTTGTCTTTTGTATATCGACGCAATTGAAAATGAGGATCTTTTCTCTCAATTTGCTATCCAATAAATAGTGATGATGATGATAACCGTCAGGCTAATACTGTATTGATAATCCCAACAGCACAGTGACCATCATTATCACCTAGGATATGGCTATTTATCTTGAAAGTGGATGTCTATCAGTGTAGCCATCCACTCGTTGACTCTACATGCCACCATCTGACTGTTTAATTTACTGTTTACTGTATTATGGTCATCTGTATCAGGCTGAATTCCAAGATGACATTCCATGTAACCAGAAATCCCAGAATCCTCTGCAGCTCACAACAGAGGAGGGTTACAACAGTGAGCGATTGCATAGCCTGCATGAATGTTGAAGTTTTTTAAGTTCTGATCTTTTGATTGTAGGTCCTGCTGTCCTCCAGGGGCTAAGTACAGTCAGAGAGCACTGTACTGAATCCCATGAGAACAGTGGGACTAGAAATCATATAATCTGAGCTTATAAAATCTCTGACATGCACTGCAGTCTTCTGAATCTTCCAGTGATGCAACCTCTTCTAATGTCAGCTGCAAGAGAAGCTGGGATTTCAGGTTACAGCAAATGTCAGCTTGGAACTCAATAAAATCAGCCTGATATAGTCTGCTATACTGCAGTGAACAGTAAGTAACACATGTTTTTGCTTATAAAGTACAAATGGAACCAGACCCCACACTTGGGCGTGAGGATCTCATTGTTGACTGTTCCTCTTTATACATGGGCTATATTTTGTAATAGATCAATGAAGTAATTGGAGAGAGGGGGACAGATTTTTTTATGATTTCCTTTTGAGTCAGGTTTGGACATCAGAAATCATAATAATCAGTTTACCTGTATATAGAAACCAAAATAAGGGGGCACTGGATGCCAATTTACTCTTTCAGTAACATAATTAACACCTGCTGCTTTAAAAAGCTGACAGTCAGAAGCACTTTTTGCATCCCCAACTGTTTCAGCATCAGTGGAGGGGGTGAGGAATGAGCTCTGGGATGCCATCCAAGCAATCAGTGGCAGAGCATTCACAACTGAAGGGAAGGGAGAAAACTGAAGTTGAAGTGCTATGAAAGAAAGAGATCCAATATGCATGTTGGACGAGGTAAATGGAGCCTTGAAGTGCTGTCTGAAACAACAAGTGTCCATGTGTTATGCACAATGGAAGTCTTGGGACATGAGCTCTTAGTTGAGCATACATGCTGGAAGAAGGGGTTCCATCCTTGTTGAGAGAAGGGGGTCCATTCTTTCTGACAGAGATGTGGTGGTCTGTCCATATTGAACTGTTTTTCACACCAGTAGTCAGCATGCAAGAAAAGCATGAGCTTTTTTTGCCTTACTCCTTCATCGATGGTACACTTCTTAAGCAAATCAGTCAATGGCCTTCAGAATATGGGTCACATCATCAGGTATGGAAATACAAGTTCAAAACATTGGACACTAGTACCTATTTGTGTGTGTGTGTGTGTGTGTGTGTGTGTGTGTTGCAGCTTTTCCCCAAAAAAGCATGTTATTTTAATGTCAACTTCTGGGCTGGTCAGCTGTAAAATGTTAATACCTAGGAGCAATTCATGGCTCTTGACAGTAAAATCCTGTTATACATGTGATTTCATTTTATTCTGGAAAAAAATAAATGTTAGCTTGTCATGCATAATGATGTGCATGCACAGAGTTTATTGACACTTTCACACTAAGCTCATTTATAGTCATTCTTGTTGTAGTATATACCTGGATATGTATGGTAGTATATACATGGATATATATGGTAGAATGTATAAGGAATGCCATATTAGGGCCGTAGTTTATGCATATGGATAATTGTAGTCCTGTACAATGTACAGTTCCTGTCATGTTCAGTGGACTTTTCTTTGTCTATGTTCAGTGGTGAATGACCACTATCTCTGAGTTGCAATAACAATGGCTACTGAACAGACATGCTGTATCTGAGTTTCACTGCTGGCCATCAATATATTACACTAGTGACTGAGAATCAAGGCAAAACAACTTAGAGGCATGCAAGAAAGGTTATGTAAGCTAAAACATGTTTTTTAACTGCTCTGTAAATCCTTCCTCCTAACTCGTGGCATGGTTCAATGGGCTTCCCGATCTTCCCTACCTGCTAGAGTACTGTAAACACTATAAATGTGTCTACTGCAATCTGTTTCTGAAGCTACAAACCTATATGATTAAGTGTAAAAAGGCAACTTAAAAAAACTCCAGCTTTGTGAACTGCCTGTTTAACTTCCTGTGTTCAACAAAGAAAAGACAATATTTTAGCTGTCTCCCAGCAGCAAGGCAGAGGAATGTATGGTTTGTGAAACTGAAACTTAAGAAAGGCAGACATAAATCATGCCAACACCTACAGCAACAGCATAGATTCTTGTCCACAGCAGCAAAGGCAACTCAGCAGCAGCCTATTATGGCATAATAGAGAAATTGCAGCACATACTAAAGAGGTTTTTGAAATAAAAAAACAAAACTTTTTGGGGGGATGCTTCACAGGATGTCACAGCAGAGACACAGGGAGATCCTATCCTCTCTGAAGTCCTAGATTTCACCCTAAATGGTTGGCCCAACTTCATGAGAGACCTGACTCTCTGATCTTTCTTAGATAAGAAGAACCAGTTATCCACAGAGCAAGGCTATGTTCTGCGGGGAGCTCAAGTTGTGATACCTCCAAGGTTCTGCAAGAGATTACTTTCTGAGTTACATGATAGTCATCTGAGAATCTCTTGAATGAAGGTATTGGCCAGAGGATACCTCTGGTGGCCAGGACTTGATCAAGATATCCAACATCTTGTCAACCAATCTGCGCCATGTGCGGCTGTCTGCAACCAACCATTAACTGTACCACTGCATCCTTGGTACTGGGCTACCACACCATGGGAATGCATTCTTATCAACTATGCTGAATTGGACTAACAACATTTCTTAGTAGTAATTGAAGTCCTCTCAAAATGGCTGGAATTGTTGCCCACACAAGTCATTGCTACTGAAAAGACTATAAACCTTCTGAGACAACTTTCTGCTCATATGGTCTACCATGGGAGTTAGTGTTGGACAATAGTCCCGAATTTTCTTCCCATGATTTCAAACTGTTCTTGAAGCAGAACATCATTCAACATATTTTGACTCCACCTTACCATCCAGCATCCAACGGTGCGGTTACATGTCATAATAGCGATTGCAAAATAGCGATCGCTATTATGGCGAGTGTACTGATATATCACCAAAAAGCATGTGATATATGCATCCAGGCAAATTAGTAGGTAATCTTTAGAAGCATATTACCCAATATGAGTCACCATTTTGACGTGGCACCATATTGGTTTGCTATACCTATGGTATACCAATGGTGCAGCTGAATGAGCTGTCCAGACATTGAAAAAGCTTTGAATAAGGCAGATTCACAGCAAGTACATACAGCTCAAAGGATTTTTTCTGTTTGCTTACAGAAACACTCTTCACACAGTCACAGAGTGAACACCTGCAGAACCATTACTAAAATGTCAACCTCGTACCCATTTGTGATTGCTCAAGCTGGACTTGGCTGATACTGTTGCAAAGCATCAACTACAACAGCAAAAGGGTCATGACAAGTCAAGCCAGTACAAATTTTCCACCCTGGGGAGAGGGTGATGGTTCAAGACTGTAGACATCCCAAAATTTCTTGGATTAATGGGGTGGTGGTTGAAACATGTGGACCTTTGACCTATGCAGTTTACATGGGACATCAACTTGTTCATGTACTTGTGGATCACCTGCTGCATTCTGAGGTTCCAGCAAATACAGTAGAAGATGTCACTCCAGATGAGGACAGTGACACAGAAGACTTTGCTGCTGCCTGTGAAGTTCTACTGGGGCCGGTGCCAAATAATAATGAAACACCTGTTTCACCAGCAGCAGCTGTTCCAGCTCACAGATATCCCATGAGGCACCAAAGGCCACCACACAAACTTGACCTTTAATTCATGCCTGAATTTGTAACTCTGTGCAACTGGACTCTTACCTGTACTGTTACTTAGTTATTGACAAGTTCTACTCAAGGTGCAGCATAATCCCCTGAACTTATTTCTGGGTACTGAATAGTCTATTTTAACATGGAAGTTAGGAAATGTTATAGAAACATAGAAACATAGAAGTTGACGGCAGATAAGGACCGCAAGGCCCATCCAGTCTGCCCATTTCTTTTTCTACCTTATAAATGTGCCATCGGCCTTTGCTCTGTCAGTGACCTATCTATTCATAGTCATTTGTATTGCTCCCTTATGCCTATCCCATGCCTGTTTGAAGCCCTGCACTGTATTCATAGCCACCACTTCTTGTGGTAAGCCATTCATGCATCCACCACCCTTTCAGTGAAAAGAATTTCCTCACATTCCCCTTAATCGGCCTCCTCTAATCTCATGCTGTGTCCTCTTGTCCTGCTATTTTTCTTATATTTAAACATGTTAGACTCTTTCACCTTGTTTATGCCCTTAAAGGTGTTTGAATGCCTCGATCATATCACCTCTCTCCTTCCTTTGCTCAAGGGTATACATATTGAGCTCCGTTAATCTGTCCACATATGTCTTCTGATGCAGTCCCTGTACCATTTTGGTTGCCCTTCTCTGGACTGCCTCAATTTGTTAATGTCCTTGTGAAGGTGTGGCCTCCAATACTGCACCAGTACTCCAGATGGGGTCTAACCAATGTCTTGTACAGAGGATTATTATCTCCCTCTTACTTGTGATACCCTACTAATACACCCCTAACACCCCTAGCCTTACCTACTGCTTTAGAGGTCTGCTTGGATGATTTCAGGTCATCAGTGATGATGCCCAAGTCTCTTTCTTCCTTTGTGACTGCTAGCAACTCCCCTCCCAGCCTATAAGTGGCTTCAGGGTTTCTCTTCCCTATGTGCATGATTTTGCACTTCTTTGCATTAAATCCCAGTTGCCACTCTTCTGACCATTCTGCTAGTTTATCCAGATCTCTTCTCATTTTGCCCACCCCATCTGGCTCATCTACTCTGTTGCAGATCTTGGTGTCATCTGCAAACAGACAAGCCTTACCCTCTAGTCCATCTGCAAGGTCACTAATGAAGATGTTGAATAGGACTGGCCCCAGGACTGATCCTGAGGTACCCTCTTGTGACTTGCATCTCTTCTGACTGTATACCATTACCACCACTCTCTGTTTTCTGCCAGTCAACCAGTTTGCCACCCAATTGACCAACTTCTGACCCACCCAGGCCTACCCAGCTTATTTATCAATCTTCTATGTGGAACAGTGTCAAAAGCTTTGCTTGAAGTCAAGGTAGGCGACATCAACTGCTCCCCTTGGTCCACCACTCTGGTTACCCAGTCAAAGAACTCTATGAGATTAGTTTGACAGGACCTTCCTTTTGTAAACCCATGCTGTCTTGGATCCTGTGCCCTATGGATTCCAGGTGTTGCACTATCCTTTCCTTAAGAGTGCCTCCATAATCTTGCCCACTACTGAGGTAAGACTGACTGGTCTGTAGTTCCCGCCTCCTCCCTGCTACCACTCTTGTGGAGTGGGATCACATGAGCCCTTCTCCAGTCTTCTGGGACCTCTCCTGTGCTCAGAGACTCACTAAACAATTCTGCTAATGGCTCTCTAGTTCCTCCTTTAGCTCCTTAAGTACCCTGGGATGTATGCCATCAGGTCCCATTGCTTTATCCACCCTGAGCTTAGCAAACTCCTTGTAGGACCCTTTCTTTTGTGAAGGAGTAGTGCTCACCTCCTCCCCCTGTGTCCATGATGCTGAGCTGTGGGCCTGCCCTACCTTCTCTTCAGTAAATACTGAGCAAAGTATCTATTTAGGATGATGCCTTTACAGGTCCTCCTCCTCACATGCTCCTTTTCTCCATTAAGCTTAGTAATACCCCTCTGGACTTTCTCCTTTCACTAATGTATCTATAGAAAGTCTTGTCACCTTCTTTTACTGTTTGTGTTAGTGTTTCCTCAGTTTGGGACTTTGCCTGCCTTACTGCCTTACCTGCTTCCCCTTAGGGCAGTTTGGTATGCCTCCTTTCTTCATCCGCTGTGTTCCTTATATTTTCTGAAGGCCAGCCTTTTGGCTCTGACCTTTCTGCTACTGTATTTGAGAACCAAAGTGGTTTCCTTCTTCTTTGCACTTCCTTTTCTGTCTAACACAATGGGATGTTGCTTCAAGTATTGCATCCTTAATGCTTACCACTTTGCCTGTACCCCCTCACCTGTGTTTCTTTTGCCAGGGCTAGCTTAACTCTGTTGGCCATCTTATCAAAGTCAGCTCCTCTGAAGTCCCATATTTTTGCCTTGGAATGGGATGATTTAGATGTAGTAGCCAAATTGAACCATACCATGTGATGGTCACTGTTCCCAGGTGACCTTCTACCTGGAGATCTGTGATCCCTTCTTTGTTAGTCAGTACTAGATCTAGGATAGCCTGTCTCTTGTGGGTTGCTGTACCAGTTGTTTGAGGCCTCCCTGCAGGGAATCCACTATGAGTCTAGTTCTGGCAGATGTTCCTGCTGGTATCGACCAATCTGTATCCGGCATGTTGAAGTCTCCATTATCAGAACCTCCCTTTAGCTGTCATGTTTTGTATATCTTCTAACAGTAATGTGTCTATGTCCTCCCTCTGGTCTGGGGGCCTGTAGACAACCCCAGTTCTTATGGCTGTCCCATTTCCTGTTTCAGGTGACCCACAGTTCTTCTGGCTCCTTATGTGTATTCTGAATTTCTGTAGCTTTGATATTTTCATTAACATACAGACCCTCCTCCCCCTTTTTGCACCTCGGTCTCTTCTGAACAATACATAGCCAGGTACTGGAGTCTCCCAAGTGTGGTTACTGGTAACCATGTCTCACTAATTGCTACTATGTCCAGTTTAGCCTCTGACATTATTGCCTGCAGGTCTGGGATCTTATTTCCCAGGCTGTGAGCATTGTGTACATGATTTTCCATTGGCCAGATTTTGGTGTGTTAGTTGTTGGGTGAAGTTTGGCATTACCCCTGTGCATCGTATGGGGAGACAAACCTTTTTCTTACCTGGTGATGCAAATGAATGGCAAACACGCTGAATTCCTGTTTGACCACTAGTTGAGGGGGGAGGGGTGTTCTTCCCATCCGACGTATGGGGTGCTGCACCCCTCTTCCCATTTGCTAGTTTAAATATTCTGCAAAGACGTCAAACTTCTGCCCCAATGCACTGACTCCCTCTTTAGGACTGTTAAAATATTTTAGACTAGTTTCTGTCTAAGCGGAGGAGTGTAGTATATACATCGATATGTATGGAAGTATATACATGGATACATATGGTAGGAAGTATAAGGAACACCATTAGGGCTGTAGTTTATGCATATGAATAATTGTAGTCCTATCTAATGTACAGTTCTTGTCATGCCCAGTGGGCTTTTCTTTGTCTATGTCCAGTGGTGTGTGACCACTATCTCTGAGTTCAAATAAAGATGACTACTGAAGAGATGTGCTGTATCTAAATCTCCCTGGTCAGGCCACTGATATATTACACTTGTCATCACATTGAATGTGAGTTGGGTGGGGGTTGAGACAGAATAAACAATCTGAGATATTCTTCAGTGTATTACTTAGAACAGCTGTACATGCATGAGAGCATCACCACTTACTCCACATGTTCTTATGCACTCTCCTGCATGTAGAAGTACTGTAACAAGGCATAACACTCACTGACTGACTGCCATAAAAAGGCATATTCCATTCAACAAATGCATTTGAATGGAACAGTTGCAAAACTCTTACTAAATCTGATCACACAACTGTCTACTGTGAGGAGTAGCCATCAACCTCAAGTGGAAGCTTGGGAGGAGGTGGGGGTTGTGGCAAGGCAGAGAAAGTTGATGAGTTAAGAAATGAATTGTATCTACATGTTACATCATTTCTATCACATGACAGTTGTTAATAGTACTGTTCCACAATTACAGTACAATATAAAATTGAATAATTAGACAACCCTATGAAAAGTCTCTAAGCTCAAAGTCTGGAATGTGGTTGACAACTGCTCAAATTCTTTCAGCAGTATCTCAGAACAAACTGTTTGTTCTAGCTTGATTGTTCCTTGCTAATCTATGTTACTATAAGTATACAATTAATAATAATAACAGGCATTCGTACTATACATGTGGTCATAACTAACTCAATGGTTCAAGATGTGAATATAAATTTACATATGCAGGTAACAAAGATGGCCCACTTTTAAGGTATATCTTATACAGAGATGCTGGGAGGACCACGTGATGGCGGCCTAGGGAGAGCAGCGCATTTGAACAGCTCAGTTCGCAGCCCAGATTAACCGCTCTCAACTTTAAGTAACTCTTGTTTTTCTGAGCTGAAACTATCGATATTGTGCTGGAGTGGCAGACTATTGCAGTTTAAAGTGCTAAAATGGAAGCATTTGTTAAAAAACAATCAGCAAAACATACGCCGCCACCTTCCCCTGAAAAAGAACAGGCCGCTAAGCGCCCTCGCCAGGGATCCAGTAAATCGTCCCCGGGGCCTTCTGCGTTAACGGAGGAAAGATTCCTGGAGTTTTTTGCCTCACTGCAGTTGTCTATCCAAGAGATCTCGGCTGAAATACAGTGTTTCAAAGGAGCGCTGGAAGCCCTAAGTACAAGGGTAGGGGACAACGAAGTCAGAATTAAATCGCTCGAAATGAGAGTAGATAAGCAAGATTTAGAGCGAGCCTCCCTGAACAAACAAATCAAAAAGATGGAGGAGAAGCTTGAGGACTTGGAGGGGCGGAGTAGGAGAAACAATTTAGTCATAATCGGAATTCCCGAAAAAGAGGAAGGCACAGCTGCTATACAATTCATCCAGAAGCTTTTCGAAAGGATTGCAGGACCACCCCCGAATGGCAGTTATGTGGTGGAAAGGACACATAGATCGCTGCATCCACCCCTTCCCCCGAATGCTCCACCGAGGCCGATTATATGCAAGCTCCTAAATTACCTGGACAAATACCATATTATGAGTAAAGTCAATGGGGTTGCAGGAGATTACTTGGGAAGGCAGAAAGTTCAGAATTGCCAACGATCTACCCCACTCAGTGCGGCTCAAAAGGCAAGAGCTGCACCCTGTCATTTCAAAATTAATTGCCTCGGGCTTTCAATTTAGAGTTCTCTATCCAGCTTCACTCCAGGTTAAAATTAAGGATCAATGGTGCTCCTATGAGCGTGGAGATTGCATAAGCTGAACTCAGAAAAGCAATTTCCAGATCTGTTTAAGTAATGTATGAGAGCACAATGAACTTCTACAGCTCGCAAGAGAGCCTGTACAGTAATGGATGCGGTAAAGGGAAAGCTGGTTTTCGAGTGGTATAGCGATCTTCAATCGGCGGCTAGTAAATCACTTCCTAATTGCTCTTGTATTATAAGGGTCAAGATCAGGCCAGTAGTTTTGCAATACTAAGTAAGCGGAGGCGGATAAGAGACTTTAATTTCAACCCTCAAGTCATTGCAGAGTTGTTTTAAAGTTTTGGTTAATTTTACTGGTGAGCAAGAGTGATATGGAATTAATACGAATGGCCCCAAAGTGATTTTAGTGTCGGTTTCGCGATGTATGGAAGAAGAGGCGGAGTGGAGTTTAATGCCAAAATACTGTTATGCCAGAGACAGTTTAAAGAAGTAGTGTGAGATCAAGATAGCGACTGGCAAGTGCGAAACTGACCTTGTTGCCGGAGATGGCTCACTACCAATTTTAGTTCCTCTTGTATGATGTGATGCCCAGGTTGTACTTGCTATGGCACAGCTACGTGACATTCCTATGGGGTCGAAGTTGGCATCCGACTGGTAACCATCATGTAGCAAGTCGCAGTGAGGAGGGGTAAGCAATGATTAAGGCTGCTAGTTTAACCTGGGCTGCACCTCTTTGACTCCCGGAGATTGATTACTGTGCCCAAATGCTAAGTTTTGAGGCAAGCACATGGGAGGGCCAGTCGCAGTGGTGCCTATAATAGTCACCTGCATTAACGATGGTGATTGCTTTAAAAGTCACCAGTTGTCCCTTTCGGATTGTTGTACAGCGAGAGGATCACTAGCACCACCCGCTTTTTGGGAAACCTTTGTTACCTGAACTTTAAGAGCAGAGGGAAAATCGAAATGCATCGACCCTGCTAAACTGATGATGCACGAAGATCATTTATTGTGCAATTTAGTTGTTGAAAGTATAGACTTTTTTTTTTCTTCTAGCGATCTACTGTCATATGTTGCTTACCCACTTCTTTATTAGAGGGAGATATGGACTGGCAGAAAGTTCGTTTTTACAGTTAATAGGAGGGAGAATTGCATTAATTCATTTGAGATGATACTGATGAAGGGAAGCAGGATATTAGTTTCCATACATACTGAGGAGATTCTTAGTTTAGTGTAAGGTGATTTTCTTTTTTCTGGCTTTTCTCGTTTTCTTCTCTCCTCTCTCACTCAAAGGAGTTAGTGAGTGGCAGGTATAATAGGGTTGTAGTGAAAAATAAGCTTGGGAGCTGGGCTGGGGAATGGGTTGATTTGTGACTAGGCTGATAGACTCATCGCAAGGCAGTTTGTAGTGAGTATGCAGTTGTTAGAACTGGGGGTGTTAGAGGGAAGGGGGAATGGTTGGGCTTATAGGAGGGTTAGGAGACTTGGGGGGTTTAGCATCCACACCCTATGTAGGGCGGTAACATGGAGAATGATCCTAATTGTAAGGTGCTTACCGAGAAAACGAAGAAAGGCAGCATTAACCTTATGAGTTGGAATGTTAAGGGGGCTCGGGACAGGTGCAAAAGACAGGTTGTCTTGAAACACTTATCAACCCTCAACTGTGATGTAGTCTGTTTGCAAGAAACACATTTGCACAGGGAAGATGCCAAGTTTTTGTTAGGTATTGGTGGGTCAAGCTTTTGGGGCGGTCTCCTACAAGCAAAGGTGGAGTAGCCATCTTAATTCATAAGAGGGTCCCATTTTTGCTTGAAAAGGAAATTTGGGATACACAAGGCGGTACATTTTATAGTTGGGTCCTTAGCGTTTGAACAAGTGGTTATTGGATCAGTTTATGGTCCTAACTTAGATTCCCACTTTTTTCTACAGCCACTAGATGTATTAAACAACTATGTATCCTAAAATTGCTTATTAGAGAGACTGGAACCTGGCCTACACTTCTATCTGGATAGGTCTGATAATGCGAGTGGGACTCTCCGCTCAAAAGCGCTGAAAGAGATGATGGAATGTCTGGGACTGGTAGATATATGGAGGTTGCTCAATGGGAAAGCTAGACAGTATACCTTTTTCTCTACCCCACACAAATCCCTCTCCAGAATAGACTATTTTCTAGTTAGTATTAGCAAGATTCCCTCGGTGCTAGAGGCTAGTATTAGTCCCAGGGTCATATCAAACCATTCCCCAGTATCTATATTGTTTGAGCCAGGGCATAATATCAAAAGGGATTTTATGTGGAGACTTAACAATCAGTTGCTACAGGAGCCCTTTATCCAGGAACACTGAGGGACTTTATATCTAATTTTAGTTTCAATCTTAGCTCTACCCCACGATAGATATTATCTAGGCAACCCCAAATGCGCTCAGAGGGAGTGCATTAGGCTAGCCTCTATTAGAGCCAGAAATCCAGGAGCACTTGAATGAGATTTTGAATGCCATAAAGTGTATTGAAAATAATATCACACGGTATTCTATTGGTAGATTGGGTGAAACTGCAAAACTCAGGCCCAATACTCAGCAATTATGATGCAAAGGTGGAATTAGCCCTCCGTAGAACTAAAATAAGATATTTGGAATCGGAGAAAGGGCAGGTAAGCTTCTCGCTCTTAGACTAAAGCAGATAGTTTCCAGTTGGCACATAGCTGCAGTACAAAGGACAGTGGAGATACTGTTGTAAGGAATCCCAAAGAAATTGCTGATACATTTAGAGAGCACTTTCAATGACTATACTCCACGGGGACATTAGAAGGGGTATCCGCTGCAGAAATTCAGGAATTTCTAAACCCGATACCTATGGGTAAGTGTGCACCCCTCGAGGCAGAGAGGTTAGGATCACCAATACAGGACATGGAAGTGAAACTAGTGATCTCCCAACTGGCTGGGAACAAATCCCTGGGGCCCGATGGTCTAACTACTAATTTTTATAAGACATATGAACCCATAATTACCCCTATCATAACCAAGGTATTCAATTTCTGGTTTAAGGAGGGACTCTCGGAACCTTCCTTCCTGGAGGCTCTTATTATTCTCATTCCCAAAGCAGGACGGGATCCTGTGTTACCGAGTAATTATCGTCCTATATCGCTCCTGAATGTTGACATCAAAATTCTGGCAAAAATTTTAGCTAATCAACTTGGTCCGCTAATGAGCAATCTAATTAGCAATGAACAGCTGGGTTTCATGAGCAGCAGATTGTCAAGTGATCATCTGCGTAAACTTCATCATATAATTATACACACACAAAATGCAACTTTTCCCATGGCACTCTCGCTTGATGCTGAAAAAGCATTGATCGAGTGTCCTAGAATTTCTATTTATAGTACTTGATAATTTGGGGTTACCTAAAGAATTCCTAAATTGGGTCCGATTCTATATAGTGCACCATCCGCACGGATTTGGTGCAATGGTACACTATCAGCTCCCTTTACAATGGTGTGTGGCACAAGGCAGGGATGCCCATTATCCCCACTTTTGTTTAATTTATATCTCGAGCCCCTGATACGTAGACTAATTACATCACAGGAGCTTAAGGGAATCAAGTTGGGCAGTAATCGATACCTAGTCTCAGCCTATGCAGATGACCTGCTTATACACCTTGAAGACCCAGAAAAGGGCATCCCAGTAATATTTAGGGAGATTTTAAAATTTTCAAGAGTCTCCAATTACAAGATGAATGTTTCCAAAACTAAGTTCTTCCCACTTAATGTTAAATGTTACCCTGGTATAGCGAGAGAACATGGTTTGACATGGGAACCAAAAGTGATGACATATCTGGGGGTCAGGATTACCAGAGGATTAGCCTCTATGATTAGAGAGAACCTCTATGGTCTTGTTAAAGTTGTGAAGCAGGACCTAACAAGATGGAATGTAATGCCATTATTGTTATGGGCCATAATACAAACGGTTAAAATGAACATTCTACCCAGAATCTTCTACCCTATAAATATGCTGGGATGCTACCTATCTAAGGCATGGTTTGAGGCCTTACAAAAAGAAATTAATGCTTACTTATGGAAGGGGAAATCGGTCAGGCGTGCCTACTTGAAACTCACGAGTCCAAAAGAGTCAGGAGGCTTTGCGCTACCCTCTCTTTATAAATACTACATCGCCTCGCACATTAATAAAATAGCACAATGGCGCAAGTTGACTTTCCTTCAACCTTAGGTCATATGTGCATTCCTGGTTAAACATCGAGAGAGAACTAGTGCTTAAATATTGATTGACCTGAGTTCAATTGCCTACATTAATATTAAACTTCTTCCTAAATCGTTGAGGGACACCCTATCGGATGGTCACTCAAGGTGCTACAACAAGTTCAAAAAGCTCCTTAAGGTTGACTGCGCAATTCATCAGAACAAAAGTGACACAGAATATGCACTTCCTAATTCAACAGACCCCAATTCCACCTGGTTTTTTAGGTCCATTAGAAGGGCTAAAATTAGGAGATTTGGCTCCCCAATGGAAGGTTTTATCATATGAGCATACTTGTACTAAATTTCCAGAGTTAAAGGGTCATGTTTTCAAATTTCGTCAAATCAGAGAGGTGGTAAAGGCCTACCTTAAAGAGGCAAGATGGGTACAAAACAGAGTTGAATTGTCCTTACTATCCAAGGCAGCTGACCAGCCCATTCTATTTCTAGAGTTTATAAGCTATTGCAAAATATGGATGAAAGTCTCCTTCTGGTGTCTGTTATTATTGGTGCAAAATTAGGGATGGTGGAAGAACAGAGCATTTGAAACAGATATGGGCCAGCATTCACAAGTGCATTAGGCAAGACAAATATAAGTTACAGCAATTTAATATAATGCATAACTTGTATTACACTCCTGCTAAACTTTACAAGATGGGTAAGTTGATGTCACCCTTATGTAGCAGGTGTGGGATCAAGGAAGGAGACCTATATCATGTATTTTGGGAATGTGTTCAGGTTCAATCTTTCTGGCAAACAATCAGGGCCTCCTGTCACAAATTCCAGTATAGTCGGCCTGTTTACAAGAAATTTGCTTGCTGAATAGCTATCAGGAGAGCACGACCAAGAGAGATAAACTATATATGGGCATTATATCGGCGGCAGCAAAGGCGGTGCTTTTAAGGCACTGGAAGGACCCAAATCCTCCACCAGTTATAGAATGGTACAGAGAGATGGTCCTTGCTTTGCAAGTTGAGTTACATATTGCTAAAATGAATAGCAGGGATCACTTATATGACCCCATATGGAGGGTGCTGAGTACCGTTCTATCAACGTGGCATAGTAAAACTACCTAGTAATTGGGTCCGCCTTGTGGTCTGATGAACTGCGTTCCTGTCGATTCCTCTGTTATGCAGAATCCTAGGGTCACCGCAAATAGGGTGTGGATGCTATGGAAGGTAGGGGAGGGGTAGGGGGAGGAGGGAGAATAGTATTAGGCTGGTTAATTTGTCTTGTTCCTATTTAGTCCAGTAGAAATTGGTAGTATGTGGCCAGCAAGGCTGTTATAATGTCTCAGGCACTCAGTTTGCATTGTGTTGTTGCAAAATACTGTAAAATCCATGTGTTGTCAAGGATATCAAGTAAAAATAAATAAAATATATTAAATAAAAAAAAAAATACAGAGATGCTGGAAGACCATAAATATGCATGCTATGGATGCAAAACTAGAGACATGGACAGGGAAGGGTTTGAACATAAGGGGTGGTTCAGTCTGAGTGTAAAGTCACAAAAGGAAATTAACTTAAGGGGGGAGGGTGGTGGTTGTGAATTAAATAGTGATGGATGCTAGAAAATAATTTTCCATGTAGTGTTGCTGAAGTGGAACACACTGCCAAGTGAGATTGTCTAAGCTAAAACAGTAGAAGGGTTCATAAATGACTAGGACAATCATGTGATATACGTAAGGGTAGAAGAAAATGATAACATGGGAATTAGGGGGATAGAATGAGTGAGTAACTACTACAGACATCACACCCAACCATACATAGAACCAGACAGGATGCAACACAGTGCATTGTGGTAATAATACACCCCCACGATCCCCCATCCTGTAGCCTCCTGCAGAAACACAAGGTACAGCTACAAGCCACTGAATTGTTTGAAAATATTATTTTATGGTGGAGAAGCATGGCTCACTGCAAGTGAGTTATGAGTCCAATCCTTTTTAAGTCCGTGCATTAAAGAATGGCTTGCCCCCCCAGATGAGAGACTGACCCACTTTAGAAACCACAGACTGCAACAGATTTTATTCAATATGGGATCCCTTCCTTAAATACATAGCACACTGACTTCATAGATTGTAACAGCATCCACTATGTTACTATCCCAATTGCCTCATTATTCTGGTTGATGTGTAACCTTTTTCGTTTCTCTAATGGTTGCATTGTAAATTCTTGTTAGTTAGTAAGTTCAAACTTTGTGTTAGATAGTGTCTTCCCTTGCTCTTCCTTTATGCAAAAGAGAATCTGATTTTTCTTTATTATGACTGTTCTAAATTTTCGATGAAACCGAATGTATAAAAGTTCTGATTTGCTACTGAAGAGATCAAGTGTGACATTCAAGTCAAAATTGTCATAACTATATCATGCTTACATAGGGTACATGTTTTAGTATTATAATACCTAACATAAAGATAGTTAATAATTCGGAGGTTCTAAAAATGGGAATTAAAATTCCCACAGGTCCAACATAATGTGGGAACATGGTATCCTTGACATCAAAGTCGCCATTTTATCAAAAATACATTTCTTTATATTAATATGTCTATGGTAGTATATTACTTAACTTTCAATTATTTTATTACAATCATTATTTGTTTATAATTATGCCACAATATATATTCTGATACCATTGCACCCAAATTGGAACATGTCCAAGTTTAGCTGCTGCATTCATTTCATAGAGGATAATGCCTGGCTAGTGGTGGTTAACCACAATGTAATCACCTCGAGTGGTTGCCAGGACAATGAAACCTTCAGATCGCAGCTCAAGAGGTTTACAGTTGCCCTAGCAACCATGAGAGGTGATTACATCTGTGGTTGACCACCACTAGCCAGGCATTATCTTTTATAGTGTATGGGAAAAAAGAGCATTAGCCACCAGTAATAGTTTAAATTTAAACACAAACACTTCTGGAAAATGATCCGGTAGGCCACTGATGATCAGGTGGTTGCTGAATTGTGGGTAACATAAGTGATGTCCTCTTGTGGGGTTGGGGAGCAAACAATGGCACAGATTTCAGTCATATCTGAACCTGAAACAGAAGAGGGATTCAAGTGAGTAACCTACAGAAGGGCTATGTGTTACTACAAGAGTAAAACAGTCAAATTAGAATGTATGTTTGAACTGCTTGCATGCAGTCCTGATCATGGTTCTTTGCACAGAATGCTGTAAATTTTTGACATTCCAACTTATAAACCCATCCCTATGATGTACTCAAGCAAGGTTTGCAAGAAACTGATGTCATAGCAATGGGATTACAAGGTTGTAATATATGGATTTTAAAAATAATACCCCCAAAAAGCATACAAAAAAAACCCTATAATACCTTAGTCAGTGCCGTAATACTATACTTCCGGTCCCCGTAATACTATACTTCCGGTCCAATAATACTATACTTCCGGTCCTTGTAATACTATCGTTGCGATCACCAACTTTTCTAGTGTCGAAAGCATAGATTTTTTTTCTTTTCTTTTATTCTTGAGAGAAAGCAGGACTCCATGTGAGAAGGTGGGATGTGGTGAGGGCGAGAACAGGCAGCACAGAACCGTCCCACAAAGAATCCAGAGATAAGACCTCGTCAGCATCTCGCATCCATATATTACAAAAATAACAGATTAGGTTCCAGTGAATCACTCGGCTGTAATTCCATCTTGAGGTTCACTGGGGACACAGGAACCTCTCGAGCTTCGCTCTCGAGGTTACCTATGTCCCCAGAACCTCTCGATGGAATTACAGCCTTGTAATTCACTGGAACCTATCTATTATTCTATTTATAATCTGTTTGATTTCAGTGGGTACTAAAGGCTCCCCATACATTTTATAGAGGATAATGCCTGATGTACAGGTAATAACCATGGTGTAATCACCTCAAGTGGTTGCTAGGGCATCAGCAAACCTCGTGAACACAGTTCAAGATGTTTGCATTGCCCTTGCAACTATGAGAAGTGATTACACCATGGTTATCACCTGTACGTCAGGCATTGTCATTTATAGTGTATGGGACTTGACATTAGAAGTTGCCCCCAGCCCGAACACATGTAATGTAGCCTTACCTTATTAATGAATCTGCATTACGGCCATATAGTTGTGTAGGAAAATAATTTATTAGGATACACTGACTGAATGACAGTGGGCAGAAGTAACACCAGAGTTAAAGTCTTTATCATACATAGAGAGTTTGCTGACTCAATAACAGTAAACTGTGACAAGTGGAAAGTTATTTGAATACTGTACTGAGACTAACAATTACATTCTTGGTGTGTAGAATACTGAATAAAACTGACATTCCATTTTGTAAACTCACTGCTATGACATAGATGAGAGGGGTTTATAAGGTTCTGACATCACAACAGTGAGATTACAAGGTTGTAAACGGCTTACTTTCAATGGGTAATAAGGGCTACCCATACATTATATTGATTTTCTAGCACATTTTTATTACACAACTATGTTACCCTCATGGGATAAGATAGAAATCACTGAATTTTCTGAAAGTTAATCATACTTTATTTATGAGCATTTTTTTCATAAGGCATAGAAACATAGAAACATAGAAACATAGACTTTGACGGCAGATAAGGACCGCTAGGCCCATCTAGTCTGCCCATTTCCCTACCTACAGGATAAGCCACAGATCCTAGTTAACCAACAGCCTATTTCTTCCTACCCCCCACAAGAATTGCCTTATGTCTGTCCCATGCATTCTTGAATTCTCCCACAGTTTTAGACCTCACAACCTCCTCAGGAAGGCTGTTCCATGCATCCACTACCCTCTCTGTGAAATAATACCTCACATTGCCCCTAGAACCCCTCCTTCTATCTTTAAATTGTGTCCCTTGTTCTTGCAAGTTTCTTTTCTGAAAATACTACCCTCTTGGACTTTGTTGATTCCACTGAGGTACTTAAAAGTTTCTATCATGTCCCCTCTCTCCCTTCTTTCCTCAAGGGTATACATATTGAGCTCCTTTAGCCTCTCCTCATACAGCTTCTCTTGCAGACCCTGCACCATTTTAGTTGCCCTCCTCTGGACTGCCTCTCTCCTGTCTATGTCCTTGAGGAGATGGGGTCTCCAGAACTGGACACAGTACTCAAGATGGGGTCTCACCAACTGTCTGTACAGAGGGATAACAACTTCCTGTTTTCTGCTGCTGATGCCTCTCCTATACATCCCAGTATACCCCAGCCCTCCCTACTGCCTTCTCACATTGCTTGCCAACCTTAAGATCATCTGATATGATTACCCCAGGTCCCTTTCCTTTTTTGTTATTGTTACTACCTCCCTGACCCATTGTGTATTCTTCCCCTGGGTTCTTGTTTCCCAGGTGCATTATTTTGCACTTCTTTGCATTGAATCCTAGCTGCCATACTTCTGACCATTCCTCCAACCTTGCCAAGTCCCTTTTCATCCTTTCCATGCCTCCTTGTGTATCAACCCTGTTGCAGATTTTTGTGTCATCTGCAAAAATGCATACTTTCCTTCCAGTCCCTCTGCAATGTCACTGATGAAGACATTAAAAGGACTGGACCCAATACTGAACTCCTAAGTGTACCCCCACTAGTAACCCCCTTTCTTCAGAATGGACTCCATTTACAATTACCTTTCTGTGTCCTGTTGTCCAGCCAATGTTTTAACAGGCTACCACCCTGGGTCCCACTCCCAGGCTGGTTAATTGACTACTAATCTTTTGTGTGGGACTGTGTCAAATGCCTTGCTAAAGTCTAGGTAGGCCATGTCCATAGCCCCTCCCTGGTCTACTACTTTGGTCACCCAGTCAAAGAAATCTATTAGATTCATCTGACATGACCTTCCCGCTGTGAACCCATGCTGCCTTGGGTCCTGTGCTCCACTGGCCTCTAGGTACTGACTATTCTTTCCTTCAGAAGTGACTCCATCACTTTCCCTACCACAGAGGTCAGACTGACAGGTCTGTAGTTTCCTGCCTCTGTCTTGGACCCACTTTTGTGAAGGGAATCACATCCGCCTTCCTCCAGTCCTCGGGTACCACACATCCTCCCATGATTTATTGAAAAGAGTAGCCAGTGGTTTCACTAGTTCCTCCTTAATTCTTTTAGAATTCTGGGTGAATTCCATCAGGACCCACTGCTTTGTCCACCTTCAGTTTTAGGGTTCTTGCAGAACCCTTTCTTCTGTGAAAGGACTGGGATCGACCCCCCTATCAAGAGTGCTTCTGTTAATTGGATTAGGCACTTCCCCCTCCTCTTTTGTGAATACTGAGCAGAAATATTCATTCAGTATTCCTGCTTTTTCACTGTCCCCCTCTGCCCACCCACCGTTCATTCTATTCAGCCTCACTATCCCTCTCTTTGTCTTTCTACGCTCACTGATGTACCTATAAAAGGTTTTATCCCCCTTCTTAACTGAGTTGGCTATCTTTTCCTCAGTTTGAGCCTTTGCTATTCTGACTTCCTTCCCTGCTTCCTTCTGCCTTAACTGGTACAGCTCTCTGTCCTGCTCCTTCTGTGTTTCCTTATACTTCCGGAATGCTATCTTTTTCTTCCTGACTTTCACAGACACCTCTTTTGAGAACCATAGTGGTTTTTTCTTTCATTTTGATTTATTCATTTGCTTCACACAAAGGCTTGTTGCCTCTGTGATGGCAGTTTTGATAATTCCCCATTGTTGCCCCACACCTCCTTCTATCCTGTTTGCTAGTGCTTTTCTGAGGCACTCTCCCATCTTGCCAAAGTCAGCCCTCCTAAAGTCCAGTGTCCTCACTTTTGTATGGCTCGACTCTGTAGCTGAGTTTAATGTGAACCACACTGTTTGATGGTCACTTATTCCCAAATGGCAACCCACTTCTAGATCTGAGACCCTCTCACTGCCCCCATTTGAGAGTTCGAGGTCTAAGATTGCTCCCTCACGAGTGGGTTCCGAAACTAGCTGTCTAATGCCTGCCACCTGTAGGGCATCAAGAATGGCACTGCTCTTGGATGTGGCTGCAGCAAATGTGCTCCAGTTAACATCTGGCATATTCAGGTCTCCATCAACAGTATCTCCCCTTTCTCTGCCATTCTAAGAATGCCTTCTATCATATCCTTGTCCACTCCTTCCCCCTGACATGGGGGTCTGTACACAATCCCTGTGCAGATTGTGGTGCCCTTTCCAGTCTCCAAGGTGACCCACAGTGCCTCCTCTCCTCCCTGTTTATTCTTTTGTTCAGTTGCTTTTATCCCTTCCTTTACATCGAGAGCTACTCCTCCCCCTCTTCTCCCCGCCTGTCTCTCTTGTAGGTTATGTACCCTGGTATGTTAACTTCCCAGTCATGGTTCTCTGTGTACCATGTTTCTGTGACTGCTACGATATCCAGGCATCCCTCTTCCATTAAGGCCATCAGCTCAGGAGCTTGTTGCCCAGACTACGGGCATTGGTACTCATTACCTCCATTTCTGATGGCCTTACTCCCTTTGCCCCATCCCTGTCCTTCTTGCCTTTGTCACTTTCTCCATTTACCCCTGCCCTTCTCCTCTATTGACACCTCTATGTTGGTGTTTGCCGCACTTTACCATGATTATTTGGGGCTAGGATTTTCCTGCTCTCTTTCCAGTGCCTCCCCCCTTGGCTAGTTTTAAAGCTTGCCAATGAAGCATTTAAACGTATCACCTAGGATCCTGGTTCCCCTCCCGGACAGGTGCAGCCCACCATGCCAGTATAGGTTTGCATCACTCCAGGTGGACCCCCAGTCCCCAGTGAAGCCAAATTCCTGAGCTCCACACCAGTTTTTCAACCACTGATTGAATCCCATGGTGCAGAACACCCTAGCCTCTCCTATGCCATAGATGGGTAACACCTCCGAGAAGGTTACCGTGCGTGCTACTTGACTAAGGCCCCTCCTCAATTCCACAAACTCTTCCTGCACTTCTCTAATCCCTTTCTTAGCCAGGTCATTTGTCCCTAGGTGGGCAATGACATCCAGCTCCCTCCCCTGTGCAGCTGCTCCGGCAATCCTGAGGATTCGCTTCCTGTCCCTCCAAGCCATGGTGCCAGACAGGCACCTTACCTCCCTCTCCCCTTCCTCCCCAAGTTCTGCCTTCCTGACAATGGAGTCCCCCACCAGGAGTTGTTTCCTTCCCCTGCAGGGTCCCCTGCCACCCTCCTGTAGGTCTCCTTTGTGGAGGTTCCTAGCATCCTCCTTGGTCTCCACTGTGGGTGCCTCCATAGAGGAACCACACTTTGCCAGACTGGCATAGGAATTGTGGAGAGGTACAATGGGAGGGATGCACCTCTGTTCCACCACCCTCACCCTCCCTGAGCCCACTGTGGTCCAACCACTCCTCTTTCTTGGCAACCTCTGAGGCAACGGCAGTGGCACTGGTGGTCCCTGGATGGAAGAGGAGGTCCCAAATTCTGGCCAACTCAGCCTGGAGATGAGCAACCTCCTCCCTCAGCCCAGAGAGGTGCCTGCAGATGGGACAACACCGCATCCTCCAGAACATCTCCCGGAAGACTGCTGCTCCACAGCCACTGCACTGCACCACTCCAATCATGTCTTATTTCTGGCTACTTAACTGTTTGCAATCCTTACTCTTTCCTCTGTTTTTTTTCTCTCTCCTTACTTTCTGCCTGTGTGCCCTTTAAGCTCCTGATTGTCCTGTTCTGAGACAAGAATATCCTATATTTCGCAGTAGACCACTTACTTGCTCAGGGCAGACCTCCAGCAGCTAGAGGGGCCGAGGCTACTCTTGCCCTTCTAGGATGGTGGGTCCTTGGTGGTTCTGTGATCACTCACTTCCTGCCCTAAACAGGAAGTTCCTGTTGTCAGTCAAATTCTGTGCCTATAAAAATAGAACTAACTTTGGGTGGGGGTGGAGGGAGGGAAGGAGGACAATATAGTCCCAGCAGAGAAGTTCAGTCACACAGCAGTCCTTCTCCTGGTGTCTTCTGCCAAGCTATTAGCAGAAACTTTCAAGGCAGTCTTTAAATGTAGCTTCCTTCTAGCTAAGCCACTCCCCCTTACCAGATCTTTCTACAAGTAATTTAAACACAGCAGTTAAGTCCTTTCAGTCACCTGAGATTTACACCTAGATAACTCTTCAGATACCCATTCAGTTCAGTTAACCCCAAAACACACTTTTTTTTTGTATGTTAGTTTTTTTTACCCTAAATTAAAGGTCAAATACAAAAGTTCTTCTACTTTAGTCCCAGCAGAGAAGTTCAGCCACACAGCAGTCCTTTCTCCTGGTGTCGTCTGCCAAGCTATCACCATCCTCCATCGCATGGGTAACATGGATACCACAACAACAATAACAGTATCATATCAAGTATCTTATCAAGTCAAACCACAAGTTATTGCTGATGTACAGCCAAAAAATACATAGTACATTCATACTATAGGTATTTGTTAGAACATTTTTGAAAATTTTGAACACTGTATTCATAACATTATATTACATAATAATATTCACAGACAATTTATGCTATACAGTACAGCATAGCATAGCATAGCATAGTATGGACTGAATCTTACTTGGTCGCTCTTTTAGACATACCAGCTGGTCCCAAGCCCGGAATAAGAGGGAGGGAATCCAACTTATATCTCTATGTATAAGTGACATGGATGGGAATGATTGGCCATAATACATGCCCTTGGTGTTTATAGAAACAGAATTTGATGGCAGATAAGGACTGCTTGGCCCACCTAGTTTGCCCATTTCCCTACCTAATGGATAAGCTGCAGATCCTAGTTATCTGACAGCCAACTTCCTCCTACCCCCCACTAGAATTGCCTTATGTACTTATGCATTTCTTGAATTCCCCCACTGTTTTTGACTCTAAGCCCTCCTCAGGAAGGCTGTTCCATGCATCTACAACCCTCTCTGTGAAGAACTACTTCCTCACATTACCTCTGAGCTGTCCCCCTCTATCTTCAAATTGTGCCTCCTTGTTCTTGCACATCTCTTTTTCTGAAATATGCTACCCTCTTGGACTTTGTTGATTCCCTTGAGGTATTTGAAAGTTTCTATCATGTCTCCCCTTTCCCTTCTTTCCTCAAGGCTATACATCTTAAGCTCCTTTCGTCTTTCTTTATATGCCTTCTGGTGCAGATCTTGCACCATTTTGGTTGCCTCCTCTGGACAGCCTCCACCCTGTCTATGTCTTTGTGGAGATGAGGTCTCCAGAACTGTACACAGTACTCCAGATGTGGTCTTACCAACTGTCTGTACAGAGGGCCAACAACTTCCTGTTTTCTACTGATGATGCCTCTCTTTATGCATCCCAGTATCCCCCCAGCCCTTCTTACTGCCTTCTCACATTGCTGGCTCACCTTTAGGTCATCTGATATGACTACCCCAGGTCCCTTTCCATTTTTTTGTTGTCAGTATCTCACCCCCCATTGTGTATTCTTCCCCTGGGTTTTTGTTTCCCAGGTGCATTATTTTGCTCTTCTTTTATTGAATCTAAACTGCCATACATTTGACCATCACTCCAACCTTGCCAAGTCCCTTTTCATCCTTTCCAACCCACCTTGCATATCAACCCTGTTGCAGATCTTTGTGTCATCTGCAAAGAGACATACTTTCCCTTCCAGTTCCTCTACAATGTCACTTATAAAGACATTAAAAAGGACTGGCCCCAGTACTGAACACTGCGGTGCCCCATTAGTAACCCCCCTTTCTTCACTGTGGATGCTATTTAATATTACCCACTGTGTCCTGTTGTCCAGCCAGTGTTTTACCCAGGCTATCACCCTGGGACCACTCCCAGACTGGCTAATTTGTTTATTAATCTTTTGTGTGGGACTGTGTCAAATGCCTTGCTAAAGTCTAGGTAGGCCATGTGCACAGCCCCTCCCTGGTCTACTACTTTGGTCACCCAGTCAAAGAAATCAATTAGATTTGTCTGACATGACCTTTCTGGTGTGAATTCATGCTGCCTTGGGTCCTGTGCCCCACTGGCCTCTAGACACTCAACAATTCTTTCCTTCAGAAGTGATTCCATCATTTTCCCTACCACTAAGGTCAAACTGACAGGTCTTTAGTTTCCTGTCTCTGTCTTGCTTCCACTTTTGTGAAGGGGAATCACATCCACCATCATCCAGTCCTCAGGTACCACACCATCCTCCCATGATTTATTAAAAAGGATAGTCAGTGGTGTTACTAATTCTTCCCTTAGTTCTTTCAGATGTCTGGAGTGAATCCCATCAGGCCCCATTGCTTTATCCACCTTCAGTTTTAAGAGTTCTTTCAGAACCCTTTTTTCTGTGAGAGGACTAATATCAACTACCCTATTCAGAGTGCTTCTATTGACTGGATTAGGTATCTCCCCCTGCTGTTCCATTGTGAATACTGAGCAGAAGTATTAGTTCAGTATCCCTGCTTTTTCACTGTCATTCTCTGCCCAAACACCTTCCTCTTTATTCATGATATTCAAGGCTGCAGGCTGAGTGCCCTCCTATAACACAGGAAGAGTATCAGTGAATACAACTATGCCCTGGGGTGGGTTTTTTCATTGTTAAAATGTGTTTTATTAAGAAATAAAAATGAAAGAAAAAACTGACTCCTTGAGCCAGATATTCAAAAGTCTGCCTGTGTGCAAAGCCTAGTTTGTGCATGCAAACCTGGATTTACACAGATGTCCCATATTCAAAAGCCTTATTAGTATGAGCAAACAATGTATGCACCTGGGCAATATTCAGAGGGGGTGCAATGTAAATGAAGAGTCAGGGACCTGAATATTGGTAATTTCCAATAATCACAGTATTTATGCTGTGTGTGGCTGTTTTACATTGTCCCTTTGTTTGGCACATATACTGCTGACTGAAAATGTGACTTACTCCCATGCAATCCTCGTGGTTAGTGGAGGAAGTGCATTGCCCCTAACTCCCAACACAGTAGTCCCTGTTATCTAGTGGTCCCACAACCACAACACGATCACCTGTATCATACAGAATAATCATTCCCTGGTGCCAGTGGTCCCCCATTCTGATCCCATCTTTAGTACATTATAACCATTCCCTGATGTACAGTGGTCCCCCCATCCTGATCCCCTGTATCATACAGAATAAAACATTCCCTGGTGTCTACCAGACCCCCTCACTACCACCGATCACCTGTATAATAATGTAAAACCATTCCTTGGGGTCTAGCAGATCACCTCCCTATCCATGATTCCCTGTACAATGAAGTAAAGCTGTTCACTGGTGTCCAGCAGACCACAAACACCCCCCACTGTTGCAGATAGTGCCCCACCACCACATTCCCCCAATCCCAACCCCAAGCTGGTGACCAGCAGAACCCTCCATACTCCACTGTGGCCAGCCACTGACTGAGCTGTCATTAAGCACATACTGTACAATCAGATGTTACAGTATGAGCTTATTGGCAGCTCAGTCAGTGGATGGCCATAGTGGAGTGTGGAAGGCTGTGTCAGTTTCCAGCTCAGGGTTGGGAAGGGGAGGAGCAGGGTGATAGGGCACAATTTTCTGGGGTGTGGGGGGATCTGCTAGATACAAGGGAATGGTTTCACTTTATTGTACTGGGGATCATGGATGGGGGCATGAGCACACAGCCAAGGCCATTGTTCTGAATCTGGCTCACCATTGCATCACATAGAAAACATGACCACTGCTAATGGATCTGAACCTAAGGAGGTTTAGTTTAAGAAGGCACAGGTACCTATGAGGTGTGGTGGAAACCTCAGCCAACGCTTGGTGGAAAACCAATCAAAAACCAACAATGAGGTGTTAAGACTGCTCACAAACATGTTCATTACAAAGACACCAAGCACGTTCATACAACAGCTACTCTCAAGATGATGAGCTTGCTATCCTTAAAAAGGGGCAGAAAAAATTAGATACCTCAATAAAAGTGTGGGTTTTTAAGAAACCAGGGAACACCTGTCACATAGATTTTTTAGCACTTAGGGAACACACATTCACAGGTTGGATTCAGAACCGTAAAGTTTGTTCATTACAGTTGGACACCATTTCAGGAGCACAACAGTTGCCTTGAAAAGAGCAAACTGAAGGAAAAAAAATAAAAAGCAACTAAACATACTTTTAGGGGTAATTGATTTTATACACAGGAGCTATGTAACTGGCATACTATAACAATACACAGGAGTACTGAGAGGATGCACAAAGTTACAGGAGATGGACACCATGGCCCAGATATTCAAAACTGTGCCTAGAATGTGCATAATGGAATGCACATCACAATGCAGTTGTGCCATAGGAAACTGATGCCATATTCAACAGATGTGCCACTGACATGTGCAGGTGCACAGCACACTGAATATAGCACAGATGTGCCATCGTGCAACCAGACATGTGATGGAGCAACCAGGAATGTGCAGGAGCATTCAAGTATGCAGCAGCCAGCAGGCTGAGCAAGCACAACAGACAAAGGGGAACACAGGCATGGTAACACAACAGCAGAGTGCAAAGCCAGTAGTAGCAGACTCAAACCACAAGGTGACAGAGGCCAGGATGCACAGCAGAGGCACATGGCCATGATGCAACAGAGTATGCTAGTCACACAACACCAACACAGGGTGCAAAGCACACCATCACACCCACCCTGAAGGCATGTCCACTGGAAGGCCCATGGCAGTGCACCACCACCACATTCCTGACAGGCAGCACCATAAGAGACAGTGCCACAGCCATTGCGTGAGTGCACCAGGCATGCACAGTGGACTGATGGAAAGGAGACACAGATGTGCAGGGGAACAATGGGAAAATGGCATGCAATCAGGCAGGGAAACAGGGCCCAGCACTGCACAGCACACCAGCAGTGGCAAGGGCAGCATGTCAGGGGGGCAGCAAAGGCAGACAGGGACAGAAGGCGGTGGACTGTGCAGAGGGCAGGTGTAGACCCAAAGCCCATGGGCACATGAGACAGTGGGACATGGCATACAGGCCCCTGTGCACAGAGTGGCACAACTCAAAGGGCACAGCACTGGGACTGAATGGGGACACACCCGGGAGCACAATGTAACAATGTCAGCAAAGTGCAGTAGGCTGCATGCAAAGGAGACACAGACACAGATATAAAAAAGTATAACAGCTTTACTGAAGACACAAATAACAAATGAGGGGTGCCAACAAGGCATGCAACAATAACCAGGCAGGGGTAAACACAGGGAGTGGCAATGCAGGACACAAGGGGGATGGGTCTGAGATGAAACACACTGGTGGGTAATGGGGAACAACCAAAGTGGAAGGGCAGGGGAAGTCCAAGAAACAGCAGGGATGGGGGAGAAAACTAATGGTGCTGACACCACAGCAGGGTCCTCAGTTGGCGCACCTCTCACACCAGGTCCTGTGTGGCCTCAAGATGGTGCCATCTGATGTGGATGAGACCATTGGTCTGCCCAATTCCCCACTGCACAAGACGGTAGCGGTATAACATGCCCCCACCAAAGAGACCTGGCTGCCATCTTCGGGCCTGTGGCCCAGCCTGACCTAGGAGAAGGGACACAGAACAGGCATTAAGTGTCAGGTGACAAGGAGCCCAAGCCTCCCCACATGTGTACACTGGACAGCTGCTGTGCCCACCGGTGGACTGAACCTCAATGGCCTGTGCACAGTGGACAGCAACAGCCGACCCTGATGTGCCCCTGGCCAGACTGCATGGCATTCCAAGAGCAACAAGCACCCACACCTCTGCAATGTACCCCACAGTGCTGGTGCAAGGCTCCCCTGGAAGGATGTATACCCCGAGTAGCAGTCACACAGCATGGGAGACACGCACACACACCCACCCCTCCAGGGGCAGTGATGGGGTGCCACCACACTCAGGCCACATGCATAGAGCCGCCACACACTGCGCAACATGGCACAGGTGGTGGTGGCAGGAACCTCCCCAAGCAGTGACCATGCACGGTGGCAGTGCCCTTGGCTGGCCCATACCACCCATCCCAGTCCCACCCACATCCTGTACACCATGTCACACACACTCACTTGCCTGTCCATGCACTGGTGCAGCAGCAACACCACCATCACCCTGCTGCATGGCCCATCCTGCAGTCACCCTGGCATTCCTGCGGTCCTCCAGCCTTGTGGATGGAACAGAGGTACAGAAATGTACATGACTGCCATGTCATGCACCGCCCCTTCCAGCACTAACACAGTGCACACCGCAGACACAGCATGGGCAGGGACACTGACCCGGGGGTGGGGCATGGCTCCAGGGCCATAGCACCGTGCATTGCACTGCACAGGTGCTTGGTGGAGTACCACAGGACACACAGCACCCACCAATGTTGCGCTCCATCCCCTGTGCAGCCGCACATGCAGTGCACATGTCAGCACAGTTAGTGGACAATGAGAGCATGCACAGTGCAAGGGGACACCTACCTACTCATGGCACAGACCCCCACTGCACCCTGTCCTGCAGCCACCAGAGGCATGCTGGATCCCACCTGTGGAGGTCCCCATAATGGTGGTGGCACTGCTCCCCAGTGCGCAGCACCCCAGTATGCCACTCCAGGTCCAATGCCACCCTGTTCCAGACCTGTGACCGTGGCACCTGGAGACCTTCATCCCCAAACCGCTGAGCTGCCACAGGCTCCACCATGCTCCAATTAAGTGAACGTCATGAATGGGACCCTAAACATGGCATTCTCAGTTTACGGTGGATAGTGCGCTACTGGGACTAGTGTGGCCTACAAAGCATGCATGTGAAAATGCACAGATTGTGATGCACAACAGGGGGCTATGGACCACAGCTGTGCAGCACAGAGATGCATGATCGACGTGCATAGCAGAGGCCTGTCGTGCATTACCGCACATGAGCAATGCAGCATGGCAAAACAGGAGTATGGGGTCATGGCTGTGACCCACATACGCACCCAGTGTGACCCTGTGCAACACCGTATGAGTGCCAATTGTGCATTGTCAGGCAATGCGTGGTAGGGTGGCATGGCGCATCTGGCAAGGATGCGTTATGGAGCCAGGCAGTGCATACTGTCCATATGTGTGGCATGTGCACAGGGCCATATGCGCAACAGGGGGACATCACGCAGTGCACACAGCTGCATGACAGTCCACAGTACATGTTGCAACCCATGGCGCACATGCGCACTGCACAGCCGCGTACTGAGAATGCGCTGGGAATGTGCTAGCCAAATGCTCGGGCACAGTTGTATTGTGCAAGGCGCAATTCCGCAATATTCAGCCAGCATATGCTAAATAGCCTCATGAGCCAATACCAGGCTCAGTCGCTCATATTAGCATCTCATTACAATTGTGCTGCTGCTCATTTGCATAAGTTGAGCCATAAAAGTGCCACAATACAGCACAGGTCACTGACAGGTATTGCAGCCGTTTAGGTAAGGACTGTCATACTGTGAGATATAGCAGTGCATGTTGTCATTGCTGCACTGTTCCAGGTTGGGCACCCAACCTGCTAATTGGGCCAATGACTGACTGTCCACAGGTAGCAACATGTTTGAGATGGAGGGAGCTGAGGAGCAGGGGCTTGCATGAAAGCACAGGCCCAACTTCACTAAGGACAAACAGCAGGCCCTGTTCAAGGCCTACCTCGACAGGGAGCCACTGCTGAATGGGGTCACTGGCTCCCCACAGGACCATGCCACTGGGTGGGAGGAGGTGGTGACCAACGTGAATGCCCATGGCAGACACAACAGAAGTGCACAGGAGTGCAAGAAGAAGATGGGATGGACCATAGGCATAGCAGAGAGAAGGTGGCCACCATCAGGGCATCTTGCAGCAGGACAGGTGGGGGACAGGACACTGCCCCAGTACTGACGGCGGGTGAGGAAATGGTGGTGGCAACCATCGCCCATGCTGCCATAGAAGGCATATCAGGAGGTGGATTCCAGACAGGTGGCAGCCCATCACAGCACTGCGAGTCTGAGGGTGTCAAATGTTAGTGTGTGTGGAGGGTGTTGCCAGGCAGCATGCAAGCATGACAGCAGCAGTGCTGCATGCCCATGGCTTGGGTGGCTTGTAGCTGCACATGCTGTACATGGAGCTACCATGCATGGCATTGTCCACTTGTTGCAGTGGGACAGCAGCATGGGCACCATACTGTGGCCATGGCACCTGGTCTAGGGTGTGCAGCACTGTAGGGCTGCCTCAGAGTGCTGCCTGCGAAGGGTGCCAGTGGCATGGCATGGACCACAGAGACACAGGCAGATGCATAGCACAACACAGATATTGTCCGTGTGTGGGGGAACATGCATGTCAGACATGTGTTGGTGCAACACCATGTGCTGCATCCACTCACCATGGCTGGCCTGGCATGTGCACTCCCTGTGGCATGATCACCCTGCTGTGCAGTGCTGCATGGGTGTCCCCTGTTGTGTGCAGGCATGGTGGTGGTACTTATGTCCCTTTTGCACTGGCCAAATCTCTGTAATGCACAGTGCCATCAGCAACACTGATATTGCTCTTCTGTCTTCCTGCGCCATCATGTCTCGGGGTGATTTGCAGGATGCTGCTGACAATGTTGGATCCAATGGAGATGAGCCATCAACATTCACAGGCATCAGGGCCACTGACCGTAGGCAATGGGCCAGTGGGTGGGTGGCTGCTGGAATTCCAGGGTCTGGGCGACGATGATCCCCTGATGGACCTCCTGCTCACCGAGGGCCTACCAGTATTTGTACTGGGTACACAGGAGGGTGCGTTGTCAGACACAGATGATGACATAACACTGAGCCTGGGTGGCGTGGGCTTTGGCATGCCACCCAGGGTGCAGGGCCATACACAAGCAGCGGTAGCCATCGGAGGTGGTACAGCACCCATGCAGCTGCCACCTGACCATGGCCGCACAGTTGCATGTGGCACTGCCACTGTCACTGGCTGAAGGAGCTGCCACGGTTGCTGGTGCCAGGGGGATGGCCCAGCAGGTAGACCGGCAATGGCAGCAGGCTACAGTGACCACTGTGCATCACACCACAATGGCTGCCGCTGGGGTATCCACACAATCCCCACCACCTACGTGGTTCCCTGAGCAGCATCCCCAGGCAAGGGATGTTGCATAGCATGCAGCCACTCCCCAGCAGGTTGGCATCAGCCCCAGAATGCACAAGGCGCTGATAGGCTGGACGAGCATACCAGGCTGCTGTGGTCATCCATGGACAACCAGGCTATGCTCGGGTCTGAGATCCGTGCACTGCGGGTAGAGTTGCATCAGCTGACTGAGCGTGGGGACATTGGATGTGCCCAGCTGAATGGTGAGCTCCGGCACCTGCAAGAGGCCATGACCACATGGCTGGAATGCATTGCCAGTACCATTGCTGCCAGATGTGCATTGTTGGCAACCACAGGGCATGGTAGGACACATAGGACTCCCCATAGTGCATCATCGACATCATGGATCTGGCATCTGATGACACCTGCATGGCTGATGCTGGGCTCTGACATGGCCATCCCTGACACACCCAGCAGTACTCTCTTTGCCAGTCATTTCACGCCCGTGAAGACTCAGTTGCATTCTCAGGCCTCTACACCCGTGAGTGTGTTGGTTACACCTCCAGTGGCTGTTGAGCAGCCTGTGTCTGCCACACATGCCTGGCATGGCCACCCACATGACCGTGGTGATGTGGCACTGCATGGTAGGCCTGCTGGGTGCACTGTCCCATCCTGCTGCCCACTGCTGTTGGCTGGTGTGCACGTGGCTGGGTGTGCCCATGTGCATGTGCTGGCACGTATGTTTGGTGTGTGGAACATCCTCCATATATGCATTCTGTGTTGCTGGGCCTTGTTGCCTGGGTGTTATGAGGGTAGCACTGTGCCAGCCTTGCCTGTGTGCCAGTGCATTCACTCTGATCCATGCCATGTCCAGCTGTACATGTGTGTGTGTGTGTGTGTGTGTGTTTTGCTACTTTGCCCACCACTCCTGCCTGTGCCACCCACATACCCCACTGTGACCAGCTGTGCACTGCATGTTGGTGATGGTGATGGTGGTGCTTGTGCAGGTTATGTTGCGGGCAGCTCTGTATCCAGCGAAGGGCCCATGTGTGTGTGCATGTTCCCATGCCTGTGCACTATACAGTAGGCATGTGGCTGTGTGTTTGCATGGTCCCTGTGCAGGCTGTGTGTGTGTGTACCATTGTCCATGCATGCCTCCCTGTGTGGCCATGCACCTCTGTGTCTGTGTGGTGTCCCGTACATGCACGAATGTTGTGTCTGGTACTCACCTGCAGTTCCCAAAGTGCTCCTGCACTATCGTGTTCCTGTGCTTCCATGCCTGTACAGTCATCCTGGGGTCCCTCCTCTGCATAGGTGACTGTGCACACCTTTCCGCCCCCTCATCCCCATCCTCATCACTGCTGTTGCCCTCGTCCACCTGGACAGCTATCCCATGGTCAAGGCCCCAGAATTCTGCGGCCACAGAATTTTGTGCAGAACTTGCAATCTACCGCTGAACTTCTGCAATGCCGCAGAATTCACTGTTCTTGGTGAATTTTTATAAATAATTCTGTTTATCCATAGAACCTGGTTCCCTTTCCCTCTTTTTATATCCCAAATTCCTCTATGCTCAGAATGTGATGTTCCATGTGTCCAGTACTCTCTCTGTGAAAAAAAACTTCCTCATGTTTCCCCTGAGCCATTCCTCCCCCCATCTTTAAATTGCACCCCCTTGTTCTTGCACATCTCTTTTTCTGAAAGATGCTACCCTTTTGGACTTTGTTGATTCCCTTGAGATACTTGAATGTTTATATCATGTCCCACCTCTCCCTCCTTCCTCAAGAGTATAGATATTAAGCTCCTTTCATCTCTCATCATATGGCTTCTGGTGCAGACCCTGCACCATTTTAATTGCCCTCCTCTGGATTACCTCCATCCTGTCTATGTCCTTGCAGAGGTGGGGTCTCCAGAACTGCATGCAGTACTCCAGATGGGGTCTCACTAACTGTCTGTACAGAGGGATAACAACTTCTTGTTTTCTACTGATGATGCCTCTCCCTATGCATCCCAGTATCCCCCCAGACCTCTGTATTGCCTTCTCACATTGTTTACCTAACTTTAAGTCATCCGCTATGACTATCCCCAGGTCCCTTTCCATTTTTTTTGTTGTTAGTACCCCCCCCCATTTTGCATACCCTTCCCCTGGGTTTTTGTTTCCCAGGTGCATTACTTTGCACTCCTTTGCAGTGAATCTAAGCTGCAATACCTTTAACCATTCCTACAACCTTGCCAAGTACCTTCTCATCCTTTCTCCCCGCTTGTGTATCAACCCCTGCTGCAGATCTTGTGTCATCTGCAAAGAGGCATACTTTTCCTTCCAACCACTCTGCAATGTGACTTATAGAGACATTAAAGAGGATCAGTCTCAGTACTGAACCCTGCGATTCCTCGCTAGTAATCGCCCTTTCCTTGGAGTGGACTCCGTTTACTATTACGTTCTGCATCTTGCTGTCCAACCAATTTATTACCCAGGCTACCACCCAGGGAACCACTCCCAGGCTGGCTAACTTGTTTATTAATCTTTTGTGTGGGACTGTGTCAAATGCCTTGCTGAAGTATAGGTAGGCCACATCCATAGCCCCTCCCTGGTCTACTACTTTGGTCACTCAGTCAAAGAAATCTATTAGATACACTGACACGACCTTCCCGCTGTGAATCCATGCTGCCTTGGGACCTGTGCCTCATTACCTCTAGGCACTCAACAATTCTTTCTTTCAGAAGTGACTCCACAATTTTCCTTACCACTGAAGTCAAACTAACAGGTCTGTAGTTTCCTGCCTCTGCCTTGCTCCCACTTTTGTGGAGGAGAATAACATCCATCTTCCTCCACTCCTCGGGTACCATACCATCCACCCATGATTTGTTAAAAACCATGCACTATTGCACCTAAGTGCAATCTTGTCATTCAAGACTGGTTTGTTTAACTTTCATTTTAAGCGCAGTACTATGCACCTACCGGGGATACAAACAGACCCAAGGCTCCAAAGCTAGTACTAATCCTGCATTGGGGATGCAATATGTCTCCTGGCACTCTAAGAATATTTCTTCCTTAATACTCCTAAAGTGTTTAACAGCCCTTACTGTGTCTGCTTTCCCCCAGGGTCTTAGCAGAACCCTTTTACACTAGATTTAATTCACATTTAATTTAGGTACCAATTTTAATTGAGTCAGCTGGGCTGTGGAGTCCTCCATACCCCCCACTCTCCTTCTCCACCCTTTGTGTACTACAGTGTCTCCTACCTCACTAATCCCCGCAAACCCACAGTCCTTCTCCACCCTTTGTGAACTACTGTGTCTCCTACCTCACTAATCCCAGCCCCCCCACTGTCCTTCTCCACCCTTTGTGTACTACTGTGTCTCCTACCTCACGAATCCCCGCCCCACTCTCCTTCACCACCCCTTGTGTACTACTGTGTCTCCAACCTCACTAATCCCAGACCCTCCACTGTCCTTCTCCACCCTTTGTGTACTACTGTGTCACCTACCTCACTAATCTCCGCCCCCCCACTGTCCTTCTCCACCCTTTGTGTACTACTGTGTTTCCTACCTCACTAATCCCAGCCCCCTCACTCTCCTTCTCCACCCTTTGTGTACTACTGTGTCTCCTACCTCACTAATCCCAGACCCCCACTCTCCTTCTCCACCATTTGTGTACTACTGTGTCTATTACCTCAATAATCCCAGCCCCCCCACTGTCCTTCTCCACCCCTTGTGTACTACTGTGTCTCCTACTTCACTAATCCCAACCCCCCCACTGTCTTTCTCCACCCTTTGTGTACAACTGTGTCTCCTACCTCACTAATCCCAGCCCACCACTGTCCGTCTCCACCCTTTGTGTAATACTGTGTCTCCTACCTCATTAATCCCAGCCCCAACTGTTCTTCTCCACCCTTTGTGTAATACTGTGTCTCCTACCTCACTAATCCCAGCCCCCACTCTGCTTCTCCACCCTTAGTGTACTACTGTGTCTCCTACCTCACTAATCCCAGCCCCCACCTCCTTCTCCACCCTTTGTGTACTACTGTGTCTCCTACCTCACTAACCAGAGCCCCCACTGTCCTTCTCCACCCTTTGTGTACTACTGTGTCTCCTACATCATTAATCCCAGCCACCACTGTCCTTCTCCACCCATTGTGTACTACTGTGTCTCCTACTTCACTAATCCCAGCCCCCACTCTCCTTCTCCACCCTTTGTGTACTACTGTGTCTCCTACCTCACTAATCCCTGCCCCCACTGTCCTACTCCACCCTTTGTGTACTACTGAGTCTCCTACCTCACTAATCCCAGCCTCCACTGTACTTCTCCACCCTTTGTGTACTACTGTGTCTCCTACCTCATTAATCCCAGCCCTCACTGTCCTTCTCCACCCTTTGTGTAATACTGTGTCTCCAACCTTACTAATCCAAGCCCCACTGTCCTTCTCCACCCTTTGTGTACTACTGTGTTTCCTACCTCACTAATCCCAGCCGCCACTGTCCTTATCCACCCTTTGTGTACTATTGCGTCTCATACCTCACTAATGCCAGCCCCCACTCTCCTTCTCCACCCTTTGGGTACTACTGTGTCTCCTACCTCACTAATCCCCGCCCCCACTCTCCTTCTCCACCCTTTGTGGACTACTGTGTCACGTACCTCACTAATCAGAGCCCCCCCACTATCCTTCTCCACCATTTGTGTACTACTGTGTCTCCTACCTCACTAATCCCCGCCCCCACTGTCCTTCTCCACCCTTTGTGTAATACTGTGTCTCCTACCTCACTAATCCCAGCCCCCCCACTGTCCTTCTCCACCCTTTGTGTACTACTGTGTCTCCTACCTCACTAATCCCAGCCCCCACTGTCCTTCTCCACCCTTTGTGTACTACTGTGTCTCCTACCTCACTAATCCCAGCCCCCACTGTCCTTCTCCACCCTTTGTGTACTACTGTGTCTCCTAACTCACTAATCCCAACCCCCCACTGTCCTTCTCCACCCTTTGTGTACTACTGTGTCTCCTACCTCACTAATCCCTGCCACCAACTGTCCTTCTCCACCCTTTGTGTACTACTGTGTCTCCTACCTCACTAATCCCCGCCTCCCACTATCCTTCTCCACCCTTTGTGTACTACGGTGTCTCCTACCTCACAAAATCCCAGCCCCCCCACTGTCCTTCTCCACCCTTTGTGTACTACTGTGTCTCCTACCTCACTAATCCCCACACCCCCACTGTCCTTCTAAACCCTTTGTGTAATACTGTGTCTCCTACCTCACTAATCCCCCCCCCCACTGTCCTTGTCCACCCTTTGTGTACTACTGTGTCTCCTACCTCACTAATCCCAGCCACCCCACTCTCCTTCTCCACCCTTTGTGTACTACTGTATCTCCTACCTCACTAATCCCAGCCCCCTACTCTCCTTCTCCGCCCTTTGTGTAATACTGTGTCTCCGACCTCACTAATCCAAGCTCCAACTGTCCTTCTCCACCATGTGTGTACTACTGTGTCTCCTACCTCACCAATCCCAGCCCCCCCACTTTCCTTCTCCACCCTTTGTGTACTACTGTGTCTCCTACCTCACTAATCCCAGCCCCCACTCTCCTTCTCCACCATTTGTGTAGTACTATGTCTCCCACAGCACTAATCCCAGCCCCCACAGTCCTTCTCCACCCCTTGTGTACTACTGTGTCTCCTACCTCACTAATCCCAGCCCCCACTGTCCTTCTCCACCTTTTGTGTACTACTTTGTCTCCTACCTCACTAATCCCAGACCCCACTGTCCTTCTTCACCCTTTGTGTACTACTGTGTCTCCTACCTCAGTAATCCCAGCCACCCCACTGTCCTTCTCCACCCTTTGTGTACTACTGTGTCTCCTACCTCACTAATCCCGGCCCCCACTGTCCTTCTCCACCCTTTATGTAGTACTGTGTCTCCTACCTCACTAATCCCAGCCCCCACTGTCCTTCTCCACCCTTTGTGTAATACCGTGTCTCCTACCTCACTAATCCCAGCCCCCCCACAGTCCTTCTCCACCTCTTGAGTACTACTGTGTCTCCTACCTCACTAATCCCAGCCCCCACTCTCCTTCTCCACCCTTTGTGTACTACTGTGTCTCCTACCTCACTAATCCCAACTCCCACTGTCCTTCTCCACCCTGTGTATACTACTGAGTCTCCTACCTCACTAATCCCAGCCCCCACTCTCCTTCTCCACCCTTTGTGTACTACTGTGTCTCCTACCTCACTAATCCCAGCCCCCACTGTCCTTCTCCACCTTTGTGAACTACTGTGTCTCCTACTCACTAATCCCAGCCCCCACTGTCCTTCTCCACCCTTTGTGTACTACTGTGTCTCCTACCTCACTAATCCCAGCCCCCACTGTCTTTCTCCACCCTTTGTGTACTACTGTGTCTCCTACCTCACTAATCCCAGCCCCCCACTCTCCTTCTCCACCCTTTGTGTAATACTGTGTCTCCTACCTCACTAATCCCAGCCCCCACTGTCCTTCTCCACCCTTGTGTACTACTGTGTCTCCTACCTCACTAATCCCAGCCCCCACTGTCCTTCTCCACCCTTTGTGTACTACCGTGTCTCCTACCTCACTAATCCCAGCCCCACTCTTCTCCACCCTTTGTGTACTACTGTGTCTCCTACCTCACTAATCCCAGCCCCACTGTCCTTCTCCACCCTTTGTGTACTACTGTGTCTCCTACCTCACTAATCCCAGCCCCACTGTCCTCTCCACCCTTTGTGTACTACTGTGTCTCCTACCTCACTAATCCCAGCCCCCACTGTCCTTCTCCACCCTTTGTGTACTACTGTGTCTCCACCTCACTAATCCCAGCCCCACTGTCCTTCTCCACCCTTGTGTACTACTGTGTCTCCTACCTCACTAATCCCAGCCCCCACTGTCCTTCTCCACCCTTTGTGTACTACTGTGTCTCCTACCTCACTAATCCCAGCCCCCACTGTCCTTCTCCACCCTTTGTGTACTACTGTGTCTCCTACCTCACTAATCCCAGCCCCCACTGTCCTTCTCCACCTCTTGTGTACTACTGTCTCCCTACCTCACTAATCCCAGCCCCACCTGTCCTTCTCCACCCTTTTGTAATACTGTGTCTCCTACCTCCTAATCCCAGCCCCCACTGTCCTTCTCCACCCTTTGTGTACTACTGTGTCTCCTACCTCACTAATCCCAGCCCCACTGTCCTTCTCCACCCTTTGTGTACTACTGTGTCTCCTACCTCACTAATCCCAGCCCCCACTGTCCTTCTCCACCCTTTGTGTAATACTGTGTCTCCTACCGCACTAATCCCAGCCCCCACTGTCCTTCTCCACCCTTTGTGTACTACTGTGTCTCCTACTCACTAATCCCAGCCCCCACTGTCCTTCTCCACCCTTGTGTACTACTGTGTCTCCTACCTCACTAATCCCGCCCCCACTGTCCTTCTCCACCCTTTGTGTACTACTGTGTCTCCTACCTCACTAATCCCAGCCCCCACTGTCCTTCTCCACCCTTTGTGTACTACTGTGTCTCCTACCTCATAATCCCAGCCCCCACTGTCCTTCTCCACCCTTTGTGTACTACTGTGTCTCCTACCTCACTAATCCCACGCCCCACTGTCCTTCTCCACCCTTTGTGTACTACTGTGTCTCCACCTCACTAATCCCAGCCCCACTGTCTCTTCTCCACCCTTTGTGTACTACTGTGTCTCCTACCTCACTAATCCCAGCCCCACTGTCCTTCTCCACCCTTTGTGTACTACTGTGTCTCCTACCTCACTAATCCCAGCCCCACTGTCCTTCTCCACCTTTGTGTAACTACTGTGTCTCCTACCTCACTAATCCCAGCCCCCACTGTCCTTCTCCACCCTTTGTGTACTACTGTGTCTCCTACCTCACTAATCCCAGCCCCCACTGTCCTTCTCCACCCTTTGTGTACTACTGTGTCTCCTACCTCACTAATCCCAGCCCCCACTGTCCTTCTCCACCCTTTGTGTACTACTGTGTCTCCACCCACTAATCCCAGCCCCACTGTCCTTCTCCACCCTTTGTGTAGTACTGTGTCTCCCCTCACTAATCCCAGCCCCCACTGTCCTTCTCCACCCTTTGTGTACTACTGTGTCTCCTACCTCACTAATCCCAGCCCCCACTGTCCTTCTCCACCTTTGTGTACTACTGTGTCTCCCACCTCACTAATCCCAGCCCCCACTGTCCTTCTCCACCCTTTGTGTACTACTGTGTCTCCTACCTCACTAATCCCAGCCCCCACTGTCCTTCTCACCCTTTGTGTACTACTGTGTCTCCTACCTCACTAATCCCAGCCCCACTGTCCTTCTCCACCTTTGTGTACTACTGTGTCTCCTACCTCACTAATCCCAGCCCCCACTGTCCTTCTCCACCCTTGTGTACTACTGTGTCTCCTACCTCACTAATCCCAGCCCCACTGTCCTTCTCCACCTTTGTACTACTGTGTCTCCTACCACTAATCCCAGCCCCCACTGTCCTTCTCCACCCTTTGTGTACTACTGTGTCTCCTACCTCACTAATCCCAGCCCCACTGTCCTTCTCCACCTTTGTGTACTACTGTGTCTCCTACCCTCACTAATCCCAGCCCCACTGTCCTTCTCACCCTTTGTGTACTACTGTGTCTCCTACCTCACTAATCCCAGCCCCACTGTCCTTCTCCACCTTTGTGTACTACTGTGTCTCCTACCTCACTAATCCCAGCCCCCTCTCCTTCTCCACCTTTGTGTGTCTGTGTCTCCACCTCACTAATCCCAGCCCCCACTGTCCTTCTCCACCCTTTGTGTACTACTGTGTCTCCTACCTCACTAATCCCAGCCCCCACTGTCCTTCTCCACCCTTTGTGTACTACTGTCTCCTACCTCACTAATCCCAGCCCCACTCTCCTTCTCCACCCTTTGTGTACTACTGTGTCTCCTACCTCACTAATCCCAGCCCCACTGTCCTTCTCCACCCTTTGTGTAATACTGTTCTCCTACCTCACTAATCCCAGCCCCCACTGTCCTTCTCCACCCTTTGTAACTACTGTGTCTCCTACCTCACTAATCCCAGCCCCCACTGTCCTTCTCCACCCTTTGTGTACTACTGTGTCTCCTACCTCACTAATCCCAGCCCCCACCTGTCCTTCTCCACCCTTTGTGTACTACTGTGTCTCCTACCTCACTAATCCCAGCCCCACTGTCCTTCTCCACCCTTTGTGTACACTGTGTCTCCTATCTCACTAATCCCAGCCCCCACTGTCCTTCTCCACCTTTGTGTAATACTGTGTCTCCTACCTCACTAATCCAGCCCCACTGTCCTTCTCCACCTCTTGTCTACTGTGTCTCCTACCTCACTAATCCCAGCCCCCACTGTCCTTCTCCACCTTTGTGTAATACTGTGTCTCCTACACTAATCCCAGCCCCACTGTCCTTCTCCACCCTTTGTGTACTACTGTGTCTCCTACCTCACTAATCCCAGCCCCACTGTCCTTCTCCACCCTTTGTACTACTGTGTCTCCTACCTCACTAATCCCAGCCCCACTGTCCTTCTCCACCCTTTGTGTAATACTGTGTCTCCTACCTCACTAATCCCAGCCCCCACTGTCCTTCTCCACCCTTTGTCTACTGTGTCTCCTTCACTAATCCCAGCCCCACTGTCCTTCTCCACCCTTTGTGTACTACTGTGTCTCCTACCTCACTAATCCCAGCCCCACTGTCCTTCTCCACCTTTGTGTACTACTGTGTCTCCTACCTCACTAATCCCAGCCCCCACTCCTTCTCCACCCTTTGTGTAATACTGTGTCTCCTACCTCACTAATCCCAGCCCCCACTGTCCTTCTCACCTTTGTGTACTACTGTGTCTCCTACCTCACTAATCCCAGCCCCCACTGTCCTTCTCCACCCTTTGTGTACTACTGTGTCTCCTACCTCACTATCCAGCCCCACTCTCCTTCTCCACCCTTTGTGTACTACTGTGTCTCCTCCACACCTAATCCCAGCCTCCACTGTCCTTCTCCACCTTTGTGCTACTGTGTCTCCTACCTCACTAATCCCAGCCCCACTGTCCTTCTCCACCCTTTGTGTACTACTGTGTCTCCTACCTCACTAATCCCAGCCCCACTGTCCTTCTCCACCCTTGTGTACTACTGTGTCTCTACCTCACTAATCCCAGCCCCCACTGTCCTTCTCCACCTTGTGTACTACTGTGTCTCCTACCTCACTAATCCCAGCCCCCACCTGTCTTCTCCACCCTTTGTGTACTACTGTGTCTCCTACCTCACTAATCCAGCCCCCACTGTCCTTCTCCACCCTTTGTGTACTACTGTGTCTCCTACCTCACTAATCCAGCCCCACTGTCCTTCTCCACCTTTGTGTAATACTGTGTCTCCTACCTCACTAATCCCAGCCCCCACTGTCCTTCTCCACCTCTTGTGTACTACTGTGTCTCCTACCTCACTAATCCCAGCCCCACTGTCCTTCTCCACCCTTTGTGTAATACTGTGTCTCCTACCTCACTAATCCAGCCCCACTCTCCTTCTCCACCCTTTGTGTACTACTGTGTCTCCTACCTCACTAATCCCAGCCCCACTGTCCTTCTCCACCCTTTGTGTACTACTGTGTCTCCTACCTCACTAATCCAGCCCCACTGTCCTTCTCCACCCTTTGTGTACTACTGTGTCTCCTACCTCACTAATCCCAGCCCCACTGTCCTTCTCCACCCTTTGTGTACTACTGTGTCTCCTACCTCACAATCCCAGCCCCCACTGTCCTTCTCCACCCTTTGTGTACTACTGTGTCTCCTACCTCACTAATCCCAGCCCCCTGTCCTTCTCCACCTTTGTGTACTACTGTCTCCTACCTCACTAATCCCAGCCCCCACTCCTTCTCCACCCTTTGTGTACTACTGTGTCTCCCACCTCACTAATCCCAGCCCCCACTGTCCTTCTCCACCCTTGTGTACTACTGTGTCTCCTACCTCACTAATCCCAGCCCCACTGTCCTTCTCCACCCTTTGTGTACTACTGTGTCTCCTACCTCACTAATCCCAGCCCCACTCTCCTTCTCCACCCTTGCACTACTGTGTCTCCTCCTAATCCCAGCCCCACTGTCCTTCTCCACCCTTTGTGTACTACTGTTCTCCTACCTCCTAATCCCAGCCCCACTGTCCTTCTCCACCTTTGTGTACTACTGTGTCTCCTACCTCACTAATCCCAGCCCCCACTGTCCTTCTCCACCCTTGTGTACTACTGTGTCTCCTACCTCATAATCCCAGCCCCACTGTCCTTCTCCACCCTTTGTCACTGTGTCTCCTACCTCCTAATCCCAGCCCCCACTGTCCTTCTCACCCTTTGTACACTGTGTCTCTACCTCACTAATCCCAGCCCCTGTCCTTCTCCACCTTTGTGTATACTCTGTCTCCTACCTCACTAATCCCAGCCCCACTGTCCTTCTCACCCTTTGTGTAATACTGTGTCTCCTACCTCACTAATCCCAGCCCCCCACTGTCCTTCTCCACCCTTTGTGTACTACTGTGTCTCCTACCTCACTAATCCCAGCCCCACTGTCCTTCTCCACCCTTTGTGTACTACTGTGTCTCCTACCTCACTAATCCCAGCCCCCACTGTCCTTCTCCACCCTTTGTGTACTACTGTGTCTCCTACCTCACTAATCCCAGCCCCACTGTCCTTCTCCACCCTTTGTGTAATACTGTCTCCTACCTCACTAATCCCAGCCCCACTGTCCTTCTCCACCCTTTGTGTACTACTGTGTCTCCTACCTCACTAATCCAGCCCCACTGTCCTTCTCCACCCTTGCTGTACTACTGTGTCTCCTACCTCACTAATCCCAACCCCCACTGTCCTTCTCCACCCTTTGTGTAATACTGTGTCTCCTACCTCACCAATCCCACCCCCACTGTCCTTCTCCACCCTTTGTGTACTACTGTGTCTCCTACCTCACTAATCCCAGCCCCCACTGTCCTTCTCCACCCTTTGTGTAATACTGTGTCTCCTACCTCACTAATCCCAGCCCCCACTGTCCTTCTCACCCTTTGTGTACTACTGTGTCTCTACTCACTAATCCCACCCCACTGTCCTCCACCTTTGTGTACTCTGTCTCCTACCTCACTAATCCCAGCCCCACTGTCCTTCTCCACCCTTTGTGTATACTGTGTCTCCTACCTCACTAATCCCAGCCCCCACTGTCCTTCTCCACCCTTTGTGTACTACTGTGTCTCCTACCTCACTAATCCCAGCCCCACTCTCCTTCTCCACCCTTTGTGTACTACTGTGTCTCCTACCTCACTAATCCCAGCCCCACTGTCCTTCTCCACCCTTTGTGTACTACTGTGTCTCCTACCCACTAATCCCAGCCCCCACTGTCCTTCTCCACCCTTGTGTACTACTGTGTCTCCTACCTCACTAATCCCAGCCCCACTCTCCTTCTCCACCCTTTGTGACTACTGTGTCTCCTACCTCACTAATCCCAGCCCCCACTGTCCTTCTCCACCCTTTGTGTACTACTGTGTCTCTCCCATCACTAATCCCAGCCCCCACTGTCCTTCTCCACCCTTTGTGTACTACTGTGTCTCCTACCTCACTAATCCCAGCCCCCACTGTCCTTCTCCACCTTTGGAACTACTGTGTCTCCTACCTCACTAATCCCAGCCCCACTGTCCTTCTCCACCCTTTTGTGCTACTGTGTCTCCTACCTCACTAATCCCAGCCCCACTGTCCTTTCCACCCTTTGTGTACTACTGTGTCTCCTACCTCACTAATCCCAGCCCCCACTCTCCTTCTCCACCCTTTGTGTACTACTGTGTCTCCTACCTCACTAATCCCGCCCCCCTCCTTCTCCACCTTGTGTACTACTGTGTCTCTAACTCACTAATCCCACCCCCCACTGTCCTTCTCCACCCTTTGTGTACTACTGTGTCTCCTACCTCACTAATCCCAGCCCCACTGTCCTTCTCCACCCTTGTGTAATACTGTGTCTCCCACCTCACTAATCCCCCCCCACTGTCCTTCTCCACCCTTTGTGTACTACTGTCTCCTACCTCACTAATCCCACCCCCCACTGTCCTTCTCCACCTTTTGTGTACTACTGTGTCTCCTACCTCACTAATCCCAGCCCCCACTCTCCTTCTCCACCTTTGTGTACTACTGTGTCTCCTACCTCACTAATCCCAGCCCCCACTGTCCTTCTCCACCCTTTGTGTAACTACTGTGTCTCCTACCTCACTAATCCCAGCCCCACTGTCCCTCCACCCTTGTGTACTACTGTGTCTCTACCTCACTAATCCCAGCCCCCACTGTCCTTCTCCACCCTTTGTGTACTACTGTGTCTCCTACCTCACTAATCCCAGCCCCCACTGTCCTTCTCCACCCTTTGTGTACTACTGTGTCTCCTACCTCACTAATCCCAGCCCCCACTGTCCTTCTCCACCCTTTGTGTACTACTGTCTCCCTACCTCACTAATCCCAGCCCCACTGTCCTTCTCCACCCTTTGTGTACTACTGTGTCTCCTACCTCACTAATCCCAGCCCCACTCTCCTTCTCCACCTTTGTGAATACTGTGTCTCCTACCTCACTAATCCAGCCCCCACTGTCCTTCTCCACCCTTTGTGTACTACTGTGTCTCCTACCTCACTAATCCCAGCCCCCACTGTCCTTCTCCACCCTTTGTGTACTACTGTGTCTCCTACCTCACTAATCCCAGCCCCCACTGTCCTTCTCCACCCTTTGTGTACTACTGTGTCTCCTACCTCACTAATCCCAGCCCCCACTCTCCTTCTCCACCCTTTGTGTAATACTGTGTCTCCTACCTCACTAATCCCAGCCCCCCTGTCCTTCTCCACCTTTGTGTACTACTGTGTCTCCTCCTCACTAATCCAGCCCCACTGTCCTTCTCCACCCTTTGTGTACCTGTGTCTCCTACCTCACTAATCCCAGCCCCCACTGTCCTTCTCCACCCTTTGTGTACTACTGTGTCTCTACCTCACTAATCCCAGCCCCACTGTCCTTCTCCACCCTTTGTGTACTACTGTGTCTCCTACCTCACTAATCCCAGCCCCCACTGTCCTTCTCCACCCTTTGTGTACTACTGTGTCTCCTACCTCACTAATCCCAGCCCCCACTGTCCTTCTCCACCCTTTGTGTACTACTGTGTCTCCTACCTCACTAATCCCAGCCCCACTGTCCTTCTCCACCCTTTGTGTACTACTGTGTCTCCTACCTCACTAATCCCAGCCCCCACTGTCCTTCTCCACCCTTTGTGTAATACTGTGTCTCCTACCTCACTAATCCCAGCCCCACTGTCCTTCTCCACCTTTGTGTACTACTGTGTCTCCTACTCACTAATCCCAGCCCCACTCTCCTTCTCCACCCTTGTGTACTACTGTGTCTCCTACCTCACTAATCCCAGCCCCCACTCCTTCTCCACCCTTTGTGTACTACTGTGTCTCCTACCTCACTACATAACTCCCACTGTCCTTCTCCACCCTTTGTACTACTGTGTCTCCTACCTCACTAATCCCAGCCCCCACTGTCCTTCTCCACCCTTGTGTACTACTGTGTCTCCTACCTCACTAATCCCAGCCCCCACTTCCTTCTCCACCTTTGCTGTGTCTCCTATCCCAGCCCCCACTGTCCTCTCCACCCTTGTGTACTACTGTGTCTACCTCACTAATCCCAGCCCCCACTGTCCTTCTCCACCCTTTGTGTACTACTGTGTCTCCTACCTCACTAATCCCAGCCCCACTTCCTTCTCCACCCTTTGTGTACTACTGTGTCTCCTACCTCACTAATCCCAGCCCCACTGTCCTTCTCCACCCTTTGTGTACTACTGTGTCTCCTACCTCACTAATCCCAGCCCCACTGTCCTTCTCCACCCTTTGTGTACTACTGTGTCTCCCACCTCACTAATCCCAGCCCCACTGTCCTTCTCACCCTTTGGTACTACTGTGTCTCTACTCCTCAATCCCAGCCCCACTGTCCTTCTCCACCCTTGTGTACTACTGTGTCTCCTACCTCACTAATCCCAGCCCCCACTGTCCTTCTCCACCCTTTGTGTACTACTGTGTCTCCTACCTCACTAATCCCAGCCCCACTGTCCTTCTCCACCCTTATGTAATACTGTGTCTCCCACCTCACTAATCCCAGCCCCCACTGTCCTTCTCCACCTTTGTGTACTACTGTGTCTCCCACCTCACTAATCCCAGCCCCCACTGTCCTTCTCCACCCTTTGTGTACTACTGTGTCTCCTACCTCACTAATCCCAGCCCCCACTGTCCTTCTCCACCTTTGTGTACTACTGTGTCTCCTACCTCACTAATCCCAGCCCCACTGTCCTTCTCCACCCTTTGTGTACTACTGTGTCTCCTACCTCACTAATCCCAGCCCCACTGTCCTTCTCCACCCTTTGTGTACTACTGTGTCTCCTACCTCACTAATCCCAGCCCCCACTGTCCTTCTCCACCCTTTGTGTACTACTGTGTCTCCTACCTCACTAATCCCAGCCCCCGTACTACTGTGTCTCCTACCTCACTAATCCCAGCCCCCCTGTCCTTCTCCACCCTTTGTGTACTACTTGTCTCCTACCTCACTAATCCCAGCCCCACTGTCCTTCTCACCTTTGTGTACTACTGTGTCTCCCACCTCACTAATCCCAGCCCCACTGTCCTTCTCCACCCTTGTGTACTACTACTGTCTCCTACCTCACTAATCCCAGCCCCCACTGTCCTTCTCCACCCTTTGTGTACTACTGTGTCTCCTACCTCACTAATCCCAGCCCCACTGTCCTTCTCCACCCTTTGTGTACTACTGTGTCTCCTACCTCACTAATCCCAGCCCCACTGTCCTTCTCCACCCTTGTGTACTACTGTGTCTCCCACCTCACTAATCCCAGCCCCCACTGTCCTTCCACCCTTTGTGTACTACTGTGTCTCCTACCTCACTAATCCCAGCCCCCACTGTCCTTCTCACCCCTTTGTGTACTACTGTGTCTCCTACCTCACTAATCCCAGCCCCCACTGTCCTTCTCCACCCTTTGTGTACTACTGTGTCTCCTACCTCACTAATCCCAGCCCCACTGTCCTTCTCCACCCTTTATGTACTACTGTGTCTCCTACCTCACTAATCCCAGCCCCCACTGTCCTTCTCCACCCTTTGTGTAATCTGTGTCTCCTCTCACTAATCCCAGCCCCCACTGTCCTTCTCCACCCTTGTGTACTACTGTGTCTCCTACCTCACTAATCCCAGCCCCCACTGTCCTTCTCCACCCTTTGTGTCTACTGTGTCCTACCTCACTAATCCCAGCCCCACTGTCCTTCTCCACCCTTTGTGTACTACTGTGTCTCCTACCTCACTAATCCCAGCCCCACTGTCCTTCTCCACCTTTGTGTACTACTGTGTCTCCCTACCTCACTAATCCCAGCCCCACTGTCCTTCTCCACCCTTTGTGTACTACTGTGTCTCCTCCACACTAATCCCAGCCCCCACTCGTCTTCTCCACCCTTTGTGTAATACTGTGTCTCCTACCTCACTAATCCCAGCTCCCACTGTCCTTCTCCACCCTGTGTACTACTGTGTCTCCTACCTCACTAATCCCAGCCCCCACTGTCCTTCTCCACCCTTGTGTACTACTGTCTCCTACCTCACTAATCCCAGCCCCTCTCCTTCTCCACCCTTTGTGTACTACTGTGTCTCCTACCTCACTAATCCCAGCCCCACTGTCCTTCTCCACCCTTTGTGTACTACTGTGTCTCCTACCTCACTAATCCCAGCCCCACTGTCCTTCTCCACCTTTGTGTACTACTGTGTCTCCTACCTCACTAATCCCAGCCCCCACTGTCCTTCTCCACCTTTGTGTAATACTGTGTCTCCCACCTCACTAATCCCAGCCCCCACTGTCCTTCTCCACCCTTTGTGTACTACTGTGTCTCCTACCTCACTAATCCCAGCCCCCCACTGTCCTTCTCCACCCTTTGTGTACTACTGTGTCTCCTACCTCACTAATCCCAGCCCCCACTCTCCTTCTCCACCCTTTGTGTACTACTGTGTCTCCTACCTCACTAATCCCAGCCCCCACTGTCCTTCTCCACCCTTTGTGTACTACTGTGTCTCCTACCTCACTAATCCCAGCCCCCACTGTCCTTCTCCACCCTTTTGTGAACTACTTGTCTCCTACCTCACTAATCCCAGCCCCCACTGTCCTTCTCCACCCTTTGTAACTACTGTGTCTCCTACCTCACTAATCCCAGCCCCCACTGTCCTTCTCCACCTTTGTGTACTACTGTGTCTCCTACCTCACTAATCCCAGCCCCCACTCTCCTTCTCCACCCTTTGTGTAGCTACTGTGTCTCCTACCTCACTATTCCAGCCCCACTGTCTCTCCACCCTTTGTGTACTACTGTGTCTCCTACCTCACTAATCCCAGCCCCACTGTCCTTCTCCACCCTTGTGTACTACTGTGTCTCCCACCTCACTAATCCCAGCCCCCATGTCCTTCTCCACCCTTTGTGTAATACTGTGTCTCCTACCTCACTAATCCCAGCCCCCACTGTCCTTCTCCACCCTTTGTGTACTACTGTGTCTCCTACCTCACTAATCCCAGCCCCCACTGTCCTTCTCCACCCTTTGTGTACTACTGTGTCTCCTACCTCACTAATCCCAGCCCCCACTGTCCTTCTCCACCCTTTGTGTAATACTGTGTCTCCTACCTCACTAATCCCAGCCCCCACTGTCCTTCTCCACCCTTTGTGTACTACTGTGTCTCCTACCTCACTAATCCCAGCCCCACTGTCCTTCTCCACCCTTTGTGTACTGTGTCTCCTATCTCACTAATCCCAGCCCCCACTGTCCTTCTCACCCTTTGTGTACTACTGTGTCTCCTACCTCACTAATCCCAGCCCCACTGTCCTTCCACCCTTTGTGTACTACTGTCTCCTACCTCACTAATCCCAGCCCCCACTCTCCTTCTCCACCCTTTGTGTACTACTGTGTCTCCTACCTCACTAATCCCAGCCCCCACTGTCCTTCTCCACCCTTTGTGTACTACTGTGTCTCCTACCTCACTAATCCCAGCCCCACTGTCCTTCTCCACCCTTTGTGTACTACTGTGTCTCCTACCTCACTAATCCCAGCCCCACTGTCCTTCTCCACCCTTTGTGTACTACTGTGTCTCCTACCTCACTAATCCCAGCCCCACTGTCCTTCTCCACCTTTGTGTACTACTGTGTCTCCTACCTCACTAATCCCAGCCCCACTTTCCTTCTCCACCCTTTGTGTACTACTGTGTCTCCTACCTCACTAATCCCAGCCCCCACTGTCCTTCTCCACCCTTTGTGTACTACTGTGTCTCCTACCTCACTAATCCCAGCCCCACTGTCCTTCTCCACCCTTTGTGTACTACTTGTCTCCTACCTCACTAATCCCAGCCCCACTCGTCCTTCTCCACCCTTTGTGTACTACTGTGTCTCCTACCTCACTAATCCCAGCCCCCACTGTCCTTCTCCACCTTTGTGTACTACTGTGTCTCCTACCTCACTAATCCCAGCCCCATCTCTTCCCTTTGTACTACTGTGTCTCCTACCTCACTAATCCCAGCCCCCACTGTCCTTCTCCACCCTTTGTGTACTACTGTGTCTCCTACCTCACTAATCCCAGCCTCACTGTCCTTCTCCACCCTTTGTGTACTACTGTGTCTCCTACCTCACTAATCCCAGCCCCACTGTCCTTCTCCACCCTTTGTGTACTACTGTGTCTCCTACCTCACTAATCCCAGCCCCCACTCTCCTTCTCCACCCTTGTGTAATACTGTGTCTCCACCTCACTAATCCCAGCCCCACTGTCCTTCTCCACCCTTGTGTACTACTGTGTCTCCTACCTCACTAATCCCAGCCCCACTGTCCTTCTCCACCCTTTGTGTACTACTGTGTCTCCTACCTCACTAATCCCAGCCCCCACTGTCCTTCTCCACCCTTTGTGTACTACTGTGTCTCCTACCTCACTAATCCCAGCCCCCACTGTCCTTCTCCACCCTTTGTGTACTACTGTGTCTCCTACCTCACCTAATCCCAGCCCCCACTGTCCTCTCCACCCTTTGTGTACTACTGTGTCTCCTACCTCACTAATCCCAGCCCCACTGTCCTTCTCCACCCTTTGTGTACTACTGTGTCTCCTACCTCACTAATCCCAGCCCACCCACTGTCCTTCTCCATACCCTTTGTGTACTACTGTGTCTCCACCTCACTAATCCCAGCCCCCACTGTCCTTCTCCACCCTTTGTGTAATACTGTGTCTCCTACCTCACTAATCCCACCCCCACTGTCCTTCTCCACCCTTTGTGTACTACTGTGTCTCCTACCTCACTAATCCCAGCCCCCACTGTCCTTCTCCACCCTTTGTGTAATACTGTGTCTCCTACCTCACTAATCCCAGCCCCACTGTCCTTCTCCACCCTTTGTGTACTACTGTGTCTCCTACCTCACTAATCCCACCCCCACTGTCCTTCTCCACCCTTTGTGTACTACTGTGTCTCCTACCTCACTAATCCCAGCCCCCACTGTCCTTCTCCACCCTTTGTGTACTACTGTGTCTCCTACCTCACTAATCCCAGCCCCCACTGTCCTTCTCCACCCTTTGTGTACTACTGTGTCTCCTACCTCACTAATCAGCCCCACTGTCCTTCTCCACCCTTTGTGTACTACTGTGTCTCCTACCTCACTAATCCCAGCCCCCACTCTCCTTCTCCACCCTTTGTGTACTACTGTGTCTCCTACCTCACTAATCCCAGCCCCACTGTCCTTCTCCACCCTTTGTGTACTACTGTGTCTCCTACCTCACTAATCCCAGCCCCCACTGTCCTTCTCCACCCTTTGTGTACTACTGTGTCTCCTACCTCACTAATCCCAGCCCCCACTCTCCTTCTCCACCCTTTGTGTACTACTGTGTCTCCTACCTCACTAATCCCAGCCCCACTGTCCTTCTCCACCCTTTGTGTACTACTGTGTCTCCTACCTCACTAATCCCAGCCCCCACTGTCCTTCTCCACCCTTTGTGTACTACTGTGTCTCCTACCTCACTAATCCCAGCCCCCACTGTCCTTCTCCACCCTTTGTGTACTACTGTGTCTCCTACCTCACTAATCCCAGCCCCTGTCCTTCTCCACCCTTTGTGTACTACTGTGTCTCCTACCTCACTAATCCCAGCCCCACTGTCCTTCTCCACCCTTTGTGTACTACTGTGTCTCCTACCTCACTAATCCCAGCCCCCACTGTCCTTCTCCACCCTTTGTGTACTACTGTGTCTCCTACCTCACTAATCCCCGCCCCCACTGTCCTTCTCCACCCTTTGTGTACTACTGTGTCTCCTACCTCACTAATCCCAGCCCCCACTGTCCTTCTCCACCCTTTGTGTACTACTGTGTCTCCTACCTCACTAATCCCAGCCCCCACTCTCCTTCTCCACCCTTTGTGTACTACTGTGTCTCCTACCTCACTAATCCCAGCCCCCACTTCTCTTCTCCACCCTTTGTGTACTACTGTGTCTCCTACCTCACTAATCCCAGCCCCACCTGTCCTTCTCCACCCTTTGTGTACTACTGTGTCTCCTACCTCACTAATCCCAGCCCCCACTGTCCTTCTCCACCCTTTGTGTACTACTGTGTCTCCTACCTCACTAATCCCAGCCCCCACTGTCCTTCTCCACCCTTTGTGTACTACTGTGTCTCCTACCTCACTAATCCCAGCCCCCACTGTCCTTCTCCACCCTTTGTGTACTACTGTGTCTCCTACCTCACTAATCCCAGCCCCACTGTCCTTCTCCACCCTTTGTGTACTACTGTGTCTCCTACCTCACTAATCCCAGCCCCCACTGTCCTTCTCCACCCTTGTGTACTACTGTGTCTCCTACCTCACTAATCCCAGCCCCCACTGTCCTTCTCCACCCTTTGTGTACTACTGTGTCTCCTACCTCACTAATCCCAGCCCCACTGTCCTTCTCCACCCTTTGTGTACTACTGTGTCTCCTACCTCACTAATCCCAGCCCCCACTGTCCTTCTCCACCCTTTGTGTACTACTGTGTCTCCTACCTCACTAATCCCAGCCCCCACTGTCCTTCTCCACCCTTTGTGTACTACTGTGTCTCCTACCTCACTAATCCCAGCCCCCACTGTCCTTCACCCTTTGTGTACTACTGTGTCTCCTACCTCACTAATCCCAGCCCCCCACTGTCCTTCTCCACCCTTTGTGTACTACTGTGTCTCCTACCTCACTAATCCCAGCCCCCACTGTCCTTCCTCCACCTTTGTGTACTACTGTGTCTCCTACCTCACTAATCCCAGCCCCACTGTCCTTCTCCACCCTTGTACTACTGTGTCTCTACCTCACTAATCCCAGCCCCCACTGTCCTTCTCCACCTTTGTGTACTACTGTGTCTCCTACCTCACTAATCCCAGCCCCACTGTCCTTCTCCACCTTTGTGTACTACTGTGTCTCCTACCTCACTAATCCCAGCCCCCACTCTCCTTCTCCACCCTTTGTGTACTACTGTGTCTCCTACCTCACTAATCCCAGCCCCACTGTCCTTCTCCACCCTTTGTGTACTACTGTGTCTCCTACCTCACTAATCCCAGCCCCCACTGTCCTTCTCCACCCTTTGTGTACTACTGTGTCTCCTACCTCACTAATCCCAGCCCCCACTGTCCTTCTCCACCCTTTGTGTACTACTGTCTCCTCCTCACTAATCCCAGCCCCACTGTCCTTCTCCACCCTTTGTGTACTACTGTGTCTCCTACCTCACTAATCCCAGCCCCACTTCTTCTCCACCCTTTGTGTACTACTGTGTCTCCTACCTCACTAATCCCAGCCCCACTCTCCTTCTCCACCCTTTGTGTACTACTGTGTCTCCTACCTCATAATCCGCCCACTGTCCTTCTCCACCCTGTGTGTACTACTGTGTCTCCTACCTCACTAATCCCAGCCCCACTGTCCTTCTCCACCTTTGTGTACTACTGTGTCTCCTACCTCACTAATCCCAGCCCCACTGTCCTTCTCCACCCTTTGTGTACTACTGTGTCTCCTACCTCACTAATCCCAGCCCCACTGTCCTTCTCCACCTTTGTGTAATACTGTGTCTCCTACCTCACTAATCCCAGCCCCACTGTCCTTCTCCACCCTTTGTACTACTTGTCTCCTACCTCACTAATCCCAGCCCCACTGTCCTTCTCCACCCTTTGTGTACTACTGTGTCTCCTACCTCACTAATCCCAGCCCCCACTGTCCTTCTCACCCTTGTGTACTACTGTGTCTCCTACCTCACTAATCCCAGCCCCACCTTCTCCACCCTTTATGTAGTACTGTGTCTCCTACCTCACTAATCCAGCCCCCACTGTCCTTCTCCACCCTTTGTGTAATACTGTGTCTCCTACCTCACTAATCCCAGCCCCCACTGTCCTTCTCCACCCTTGTGTACTACTGTGTCTCCTACCTCACTAATCCCAGCCCCCACTGTCCTTCTCCACCTTTGTGTAATACTGTGTCTCCCACCTCACTAATCCCAGCCCCCACTGTCCTTCTCACCCTTTGTGTACTACTGTGTCTCCTATCCTCACTAATCCCAGCCCCACTGTCCTTCTCCACCCTTTGTGTACTACTGTGTCCCTACCTCACTAATCCCAGCCCCCACTGTCCTTCTCCACCCTTTGTGTACTACTGTCTCCTACCGCACTAATCCCAGCCCCCCCTCCACCTTTGTAACTACTGTGTCTCCTACCTCACTAATCCCAGCCCCCACTGTCCTTCTCCACCCTTTGTGTACTACTGTGTCTCCTACCTCACTAATCCCAGCCCCTCCTTCTCCACCTTTGTGTACTACTGTGTCTCCTACCTCACTAATCCCACCCCCACTGTCCTTCTCCACCCTTGTGTACTACTGTGTCTCTACCTCACTAATCCCAGCCCCCACTGTCCTTCTCCACCCTTTGTGTAATACTGTGTCTCCTACCTCACTAATCCCAGCCCCACTGTCCTTCTCCACCTTTGTGTACTACTGTGTCTCCTACCTCCTAATCCCAGCCCCCACTGTCCTTCTCCACCCTTTGTGTACTACTGTGTCTCCTACCTACTAATCCCAGCCCCACTCTCCTTCTCCACCCTTTTACTACTGTGTCTCCTACCTCACTAATCCAGCCCCACTGTCCTTCTCCACCCTTGTGTACTACTGTGTCTCCTACCTCACTAATCCCAGCCCCCACTGTCCTTCTCCACCCTTTGTGTACTACTGTGTCTCTACTCACTAATCCCAGCCCCCACTGTCCTTCTCCACCTTTGTGTACTACTGTGTCTCCTACCTCACTAATCCCAGCCCCACTGTCCTTCTCCACCCTTTTGTATGACTGTGTCTCTACCTCACTAATCCCAGCCCCCACTCTCCTTCTCCACCCTTTGTGTAATACTGTGTCTCCTACCTCACTAATCCCAGCCCCACTGTCCTTCTCCACCCTTTGTACTACTGTGTCTCCTACCTCACTAATCCCAGCCCCACTGTCTTCTCCACCTTTGTGTACTACTGTGTCTCCTACCTCACTAATCCCAGCCCCCACTGTCCTTCTCCACCCTTTGTGTACTACTGTGTCTCCTACCTCACTAATCCCAGCCTCCACTGTCCTTCTCCACCCTTTGTGTACTACTGTGTCTCCTACCTCACTAATCCCAGCCCCACTGTCCTTCTCCACCCTTTGTGTACTACTGTGTCTCCTACCTCACTAATCCCAGCCCCCACTGTCCTTCTCCACCCTTTGTGTACTACTGTGTCTCCTACCTCACTAATCCCAGCCCCCCCACTGTCCTTCTCCACCTCTTGTGTACTACTGTGTCTCCTACCTCACTAATCCCAGCCCCACTGTCCTTCTCCACCCTTTGTGTACTACTGTGTCTCCTACCTCACTAATCCCAGCCCCCACTGTCCTTCTCCACCCTTTGTGTACTACTGTGTCTCCTCACTAATCCCAGCCCCCACTGTCCTTCTCCACCCTTGTGCTACTGTGTCTCCTACCTCACTAATCCCAGCCCCCACTGTCCTTCTCCACCCTTTGTGTACTACTGTGTCTCCTACCTCACTAATCCCAGCCCACTGTCCTTCTCCACCCTTTGTGTACTACTGTGTCTCCTACCTCACTAATCCCAGCCCCACTGTCCTTCTCCACCTTTGTGTACTACTGTGTCTCCTACCTCACTAATCCCAGCCCCCACTGTCCTTCTCCACCTTGTGTACCTACTGTCTCCTTCCTCACTAATCCCAGCCCCACTGTCTTCTCCACCCTTTGTGTACTACTGTGTCTCCTACCTCACTAATCCCAGCCCCACTGTCCTTCTCCACCCTTTGTGTACTACTTGTCTCCTACCTCACTAATCCCAGCTCCCCACTGTCCTTCTCCACCCTTTGTGTACTACTGTGTCTCCTACCTCACTAATCCCAGCCCCCACTGTCCTTCTCCACCCTTTGTGTACTACTGTGTCTCCTACCTCACTAATCCCAGCCCCCACTGTCCTTCTCCACCCTTTGTGTACTACTGTCTCCTACCTCACTAATCCCAGCCCCACTGTCCTTCTCCACCCTTTCAGCTACTGTGTCTCCTACCTCACTAATCCCAGCCCCACTGTCCTTCTCCACCCTTTGTGTAATACTGTGTCTCCTACCTCACTAATCCCAGCCCCCACTGTCCTTCTCCACCCTTTGTGTACTACTGTGTCTCCTACCTCACTAATCCCAGCCCCCACTGTCCTTCTCCACCCTTTGTGTACTACTGTGTCTCCTACCTCACTAATCCCCGCCCGCCACTGTCCTTCTCCACCCTTAGTGTACTACTGTGTCTCCTACATCACTAATCCCAGCCTTGTTCTTAAACATCTTGCTGTGCCATTGTGCTTGAGACTATTTTTAACCTCCACCCCTTCTTCTCCTCAGGTGCTGCCCCACTAGTCCATCCTTGAAAAGTTACTGGCTGCATTATGCCACTGAACACTTTTTAAGCTACTGCACTACAGAGAGTTTTCCCCAACGACTTCACCCCAGGTACTGCATTCTTGCTCAGATCTGATTCCAGGGACATGATTAGCCACTAAAGGAAGAAGACTATTCGCTACTCCAGGAGCAACAAAGCTCCGTTTGGCTGGCTGATCTGATTCTAGCTAGGCATTTTTTTCTGCTGTTTCCCCCACCCCCACCCCAACCCCAGGCCTCCTTTAAATACACTCAGATCACTCCCACTGTCCTGGACAACCAGTTTGATTGACTGCACCTCTTCTAATCTATGTGTAAGACAATCCTCTTGTTTCTGTAACAGCCTTGTTGACTCTGTGGGAAATACTTATACTGCCATCTTCTGGTCTTCATTGCAAGATCATGTTAATCAGTTCTGTTCTAGATCTGATCTGAGATCCCTTGCTGCTGCCACCCACTTCTTGCATGCTGGAAGCTTGCAAAACAGTAGTCAATTTTGAGTGCATTCAGGATAATGGGGGCTTTTTACTTCCTTACTTGCCTGTATCTCATACTGTTCTGCTACCTGGATTCCTGTGTTATTCCACACCGGGCCTCCCGCATCATGGACAGTTACAGCTCTTCTTTGGATTGTCTGGTTTCCTTCAGCACTACAGATTCTCATATACTGGCTTTTATGTTACCTAATTTTGATCCTCCTCCTTTCTAACCCCCATGGCAAATTGGTACTTCTTCCATAAGGGTAACAGAGTGTAGGATCCCACTTACCTCTGCATTAATTGCCCAGGGCGCCTTGCTTTTTACTGCCGGGGTTCTTCTTTTTACATTACTTGTCCCCCTAGGCATGCAGCTCAGGGACTCCCAGAAGCTATGTAATAGCAACCCTAAGTGAGTTTTACCTAAAGCTCACAGACTTCTTCTTGAAGCTATCAAGAAAATCTTGCTGCTGTTATTGTTATGTTCTGGTAATGTTGAAATCAACCCTGGTCCTCCTGCAGCAATCTCTTCACCTGCTGACTGAGCCAGTATGAAAGGATTGAGCTTTATGCATATTAATATGTGCAGCCTACTAGAAATGTTTGCCTCCATTCAAGCATCGACTTCCCATACAATGCCTAATATACTCGTTGTCACTGAGACTTGGCTCACACTGGGTACCCCAGATAGTGAGGTGAATATCTCATCTTACACCCTGTTTAGAACTGATAGGCTCACCAGAGGAGGAGGAGGAGGAGGAGGAGTTGCCATGTATGTCATGGAGAAATTGTCTGCATCAGTTATAGATTCATCCTCACTCCCAAAGGAATTTGAGATCCTGACTCTCAATGACAAGCTATCTTCCTCTGTTTCAATATGCATCCTAGGATGCTATAGACTCCATCCGCAGGGCTACCATTTCTGAACCATGTATCTAATACAATGGGATCCCTTTAATCAGAGATTATTATACTAGGGGACCTCAATATGGACTGGTACTCCAATAATTCCTTACCCCTAAAGACTATTTGTGACTTCTTTGGTCTTTCTCAACTCATTTCTGAAGCAACATATTCAAGCAAAAAGTGCCCTAAAAATAGCACACTTCTAGATCTCATTTTAGTAAGCAAATCCCATCTGTTTTCACATGCAGGAGTGTTCTTCTTGGATTTCAGTGACCACTGTATTATAGCAGATGTAAGATCCACCCCAAAACTACCATCCCTTTCAGAATTCTCTCTCACGAGGAAACTGCATAATTTTGACATCTATGCATTCCTCTCTGACTTGGGAGATTCCTTGAGATGGCAGAATTTTTACTTGGCCAACTCAGTGCCTGTGGCCTATGATGTCTTCCAGGAAACAGTGTTAGGGGCTCTGGATAAACATGCACCATTGGTCCAGATTCATTCTAAAAATAAATCATGTCCTTGGTTTATGGCCCAATTAAAGGCCTCCCTGTTGCACAAAGACTGGCTTTGGAAAAAACTCGGAAATCAAAACTTCCAAATGACTGGACATCATTCAGGAAGTGTAGAAATCACTGTATCAATCTGGTTAGGGAGGCTAAGGTGAGCTATTTCCTCAAAGAACTGGATGCTTCCACCAAGTGCTCAGCAAACTTCTGGAAAACGATCAAGGATATTCAAGGGCATGCGGCTATGAACAACTTACCCACAAAAATTGCCATTGGCACAACTCCGGTGTCAGATAAATCAACTATCCTTGATGCTTTTAATAACCATTTTGCTACTGCAGGTCTCACTTTTGATGCCTCCCCTGCCAATAACGTCCACTCTAATCTTGGAGAACCGGACTTATCAGATCCAGTTGCAAGCACGGCCTTCTCCCTTCAGCCAACCATCCTGAGAGAAGTTGAGGATCTCCTCCTACAATTGGATACCAAGAAGAGTGCAGGGGCAGACCAATTGGACCCATTTTTCCTGAAGCTTAGTCTTCACATTCTGGTTGTACCCTTAATACACCTTTTTAACCTCTCCCTTTCACAGGGTAATATTCCTCCCATATGGAAAACAGCTCACATAATCCCCTTTTAATCTGGAGCCTCAGTAGACATGAGCTGTTGGAAAAAATAGTAGGCGTGCAGCTCAGGAACTACCTCTAAAGTGAGAACCTGCTCAATCCTTATCAGTCAGGATTTAGGCCTCATCACAGTACTATTTCAGCCCTTGCAAAGATCACCAGTGATTGGCAGCGTGCCTTAGATTTGAAGAACTTCATTTGCGCAGTATTTCTAGACTTAAGCAAGGCATTCGATACGGTTGACCATGAGCTGCTCCTTGTCTCCCTCAGAAATATTGGCTGCAACCCCCATCCCTGAGGTGGCTGTTGAACTAACTATCTAACAGAGTGACAGCAGCAGGTCAAGGCTGAAGGGGAATTCTCATCCCCGAAACCTCTACTGAGGGGCATACCACAAGGCTCTATACTGGGTCTGTTGCTTCTTGCAATTTACATTAACAATATTGATGCTGACATCAAATCTGATAACATCCACATATTTGCTGATGACATGGTACTTTATATCAGAAGACGCTTTCTGGAAACAACTTGTAGAGATTTGCAGTGGGAATTTAATCTCATACAACTACAACTACTGCACCAGAATCTGCTCCTGAATGCCAAAAAAAAAAAGGCAATGCTTTTTTCTCCCTTTTCATACGTCAATAACCCCACAACTCAAGGTAATATTCCCCAGATCCACACTCTTCTTGGCGAATCGTTGGAATATGTTACTAAATTCAAATACCTGGGATAGTGGAAAGACCAAAAGCTTTCCTTTTGCGATCACACTGAGGATCTCTTAAAAAAGTTTAGGCAGAGACTTGGCCTCTTCTGTAGGATCAAAAATTTTATAACACTGGATGCCAAGAAAAGACTGGTCCAAACCACATTCCTTACCTTATTGGACTACGCAGATTTCCTTTACAGCCAAGGCCCCATGTCTGCCCTGGTTAAATTAGACACACTCTACCATCGGGCCTTGAAGTTCACAACTGGTCTCCCATACTCCACACATCACTGCTCCCTTTATACCACAGAAGGTTGATCATCCCTTAACTACAGAAGACAGAGGCATGCAGCACTCTGGACATTTAAGGCCATCAAGAAGACGTTGCCTCAGTACATCTCGGACTGTCTTCCTCTAGTTGTGATAGGTAAATATGCCTTAAGGAGTTTCTCCATTATCTCCCTTGCAGTACCGAAGTTCAAGTCGCACTTCGGCAGGTCTGCCGTATCTCAAGTTTTACTGTCTCTCTGGAACAACTCACAAAATACCCTGAAGTTGGCTTACCCAATCGAACTATCAGCCTTCAAAGCACTTTATTCTCACTCTATTAAGGAATGCTGTAACTGCTTCCCCTGATGTCACCTTCCCCTAGCCTCAGCTCCATCTGCTCCAGTGCATCCCTTTACTGGTACTTCTTTTCCACCACTCTTGGGCAATGTTACAGCCTATAAGAACTTACCTGACTGCTCCTTCTATCCTGACCCTGTGTTTTTTTTACTTATCATTAGTTCCTTTTCCATGTCCCCCTGGCTCCCACCTACACTCATTGCTTACCCCCCCACCTTGACACCTTCATGTTGTTTTGCTTTCCACTTGCTAATTGTTGTCTCCCTCTCCCCTACAATCACTACATGCCCTTGTGGCATGTACCATGTACCTCTTCTTACTTACCCACTTGCGTCCCCTTCCCCATCCCTCCCATGCCGCATCAAGCTCCTTCAATCAATAATTGTGTTCAAGGATGCTTCAAATACACACTGTAATTATAGTTGCATACGTTTAACCTGTATATACTGTACTGCAGTTGCCATGCTATTTAGCTGCATACTCTTCATTGTCTTAGCTTAATGGCTCTTTTTAATACTCTATTTCATGTGTTTAATTAACTTCCTGTGCATAATTACTGCTCTATGGAAATACTATGTAGGTGTGAATTCATTTTGTATATATTGTTTACCCAATTATGATGTAACTGAGTATCTCTTTGTACATATTGTTAACCTCTCCTTTCCAGGTCCATCTTGAGAATGATCTTGCTCAATGATGTTCGCCTGGTTAAATTAAGATTTTTGACTGATTGATTGATTGATTGATTGATTGATTGATTGGTGTCACTAGTGCTCCCCTTAGTTCTTTTAGAAGTCTGGAGTGAATCCCATCAGGCTTCATTGCTTTGTCTACCTTGAATTTTAGGAATTCTTTCAGGTCCCTTCTTCTGTGAATGGACTGGTATCGACCCCCCCCCCATCCAGAGTACTTCTGTTGTTTGGTTTAGGTATCTCCTCTCCTCTTCTTTTGTTAATACTGAGTAAAAGTATTCATTCAGTATCTCTGCCTACTGCCAACCTCTGCCCATCTTCCCTCCCCTTTATTAAGCCTCACTATCCCTCTCTCCCTTGGTCTTTTTTCACTCTGTAATGTACCTATAAAAGGTTTTATCCCTCTTCTTAATAGAGCTGGCTATCTTTTCCTCTGTTTGAGTCTTTGCTATTCTGACTACCTTCCCTGTTTCCTTCTGTGTTAACTGATACAGTTTCCTGTCCTGCTTCTTCTATGCTTCCTTATTCTTCCTGAATGCTATCTTTTTCTCCCTAACCTTCCCTGATGCCTCTTTTGAGAACCATAGTGTTTTTTTCCCTTTGTTTTGTTTTATTTGCTTGTTTTGACCAGCTTAGCTCTTCCACACTATAAAAAGGCTGCTACATCTGGCCTGCCTACAGTTTGTTGAAGTTTTCAGGTGCAAACGATGCAAGCAGTTTAGTCAGTTTTTTCTTAATAAGGTATCCTTTATTCACTACTTGATCTCTTTAAGTGGGCTGTCTTGACCCAGCATGTCACATTCTGTGACTAATGGAGACCTTTGGTTTGTCTTGGAGGAATTTCACCCTTTTCAAGCTAAAGAGATTCTCTGGGTTATCATGAAGTTGCATCCCATCTTCTGTTCACTGGATCCTGGACCTTTCCTGCTGTTGTTAGACTGTTGGTATCTACTGGTCTGATAATTGCTGAGATTGTTCAATATTCTCTTGGGAAGTGTGTACTTCTGATGGCCTTGGAAAGGGCAGTTGTGAAGCCCCTTCTCAAGAACTCTTCATTGGACTCAGATTACTTAGCAAATTACAAGCCTGTCCATAACCTTCCCTTTATGGGGAAGGTTATTAAGTGGGTGGCAATGACACAGCTAGATATGCACCTGGAGGCTTTCTCTGTCAATCAGCCATTTCAGTCTGGATTCAGAGAGCATCACAACATGGAGACTGCATTTATCAGGGTGTAAATTATCTTCTTCTGGCCACAGATAGAAGGGAATGTTCCATCTGGGTTCTCCTTGACCGCTCATCGGTATTTGACATTGTGGATCCTGAGATTTTAACAGCTTGCCTGAGGGACCTGGTGGGGTTTGGCAATGCTGTGTTAAGGTGGTTTGAGTCCTGCCTCTGCAGTAGGGTGCAGCAGCTTGTGTGGAGGAATTTTCTCTCTCGTCCGGCTGCCCTGACCTGTGGTGTCCCTCAAAGTTCAATTCTGCTGCCCGTATTATTTTTGGTGTCCATGCTGCTGCTGGGAGAAGTGATTGGAAGGTACAGTTTGCAGTTTCACTGTTATACAGATGATACTCAGCTGTACCTATCATGTGCCCCTGGGGAGAGAAATGCAGTGAGTGTGCTCAATGACTGCCTATCTGTGATCAGTCACTGGATTACATCCAGCTGGCTTGGGATTAATTTAAACAAGAATGAAGAGCTACTGGTGGACTCAGGTATCCAGAGAGCAGCTGGACTGGGTTGAGTGGTGGCTGTACTATGTCTTGGGCCCACTCATCTTACAGCGAGAGATAGGGTGAAGAATCTGGGTGACATCATGGGCTGTATTTTGACACTAGAATATCAGGTGTTAGCTGTGGTCCTTGGTAGTTTCTTTCATTTTAGGAACATTATCCAGATCAAGCCCATTCTTAGCCCCCAGGACCTATAGACCCTGATGCGTGCCTTCATGACATCCAGTATGGACTACTCTAATGCCCTTTATCTTGGGCTATCTGGAGGTTTGATGTGTTGCTTGCAGCTAGTGCAGAAAGCCACAGCTTGAATGATTGTTGGAGTTTCCCACTCTGGGCATGTCTGTCCTGCTTTGCAGACATTGTGCTGGCTACCTATGAAGTGGCACATCTCATTCAAAATAGGTTTGTTAGCATACAAAGCCCTACATGATGCTGGCCCAGTGGTCCAGAGGACTGAGGCATTCATGCCTCACCTGCTGCCGCAACAGTGACCTGGATTTGGTGATGGATTCAGTTCACTGGGGCTGGCCAGGGAGAGTAGGACTGAGAGCCTGTAGGATGGCTCTCCTTCTCTGGGGGGAGGATGTGTGCTTTCAGCACTGGTCTGACCCCTGGTGGAGGCTGGGGCAATACATGCAACATCTGGGATGGAGGGATGGTGGCTGTTGACACCACACACACAGTAGCATATGTGGTGCATCTCAGACAGCATTGCACATCCATCTCTCCACACTGCCACTAAAAGGAATAAAATGGCTGGGTGCAACCTGGATGATGCCAACCCTCACACAGGTGCAGCGCCAGACCACTGAAACCCTCTCTCACACTGGATCTGTTCTTCAATGGGTGGCCAAGGCCATTGAACCCTGCCATGCGGGCAAGCTGTGGGGGAGGTACTCTGGATCAATTTCATCAGTGGTAGGTGTGCCATGGGGGAAAGCCATGGGGGATGCTTGGGAACATAGGCAGTTCCTGGTACCAGTGTCACACCAGAGGGCTTAGTGGAGGGGTCAGTTGCACTGTGGCACAAAAATAGAATAAAACTGAAAAAAAGGCCCTACATAATCTGGGCCCAGACTACCTAAAAGAGCTCCTGTGTCCATATAATCCTAACTACCCCCTCTGCTCTTTCAGGTGGGTCTCTTGAAGGCTTCCATATCTCATTTAAAACTGTCTGGGGAATGCGTCTTTACAGTGGCTGCTCCAGGTTTCTGGAACCAGTTCCCGTAAGAGTTTTGGGAGGTCCCCTTAGCTGATAATTTTAAGTAAGGGTTAACACACCATCTTTTTATAAGGGCTTACCCACCTGACTCTTAAACTATTACACCTATGGTATACTCACATGAAGTTATTTATTGTGCTGTTGTTATTGTATTTAATTTGTTTTGTAAGGTGATCTGAGCCTGCAGGATCAGGCACCTAAGAAATAAATATACTACTACTACTAGATGCATATATCTCTTGTTCACAAAACAGAACATATTTAGTTAAAGCCACTCCTTCTGTCTTGCTCACCCTCAAGTGGCTGATGTACACAATGTGGAAATAAGGAGGTCATAGTCTTTGTGAACATTCATCACATGGTTCAGGACAATTGCCCATTTGGCAACAATAACTTATTTATCATTGTTTACACTCAGTGCTGTACTCCAGTACAAATAGTTAACAATTGAAGATCTCCATAATCCAACAGCATGGCAGTCTTTGCACTCTATAAACTACTGTAGCTTTTTGGCACCACCTATTAAGAGGAAATTAATATTGTTAATTTTAAAATGACAAGAACACTTCCTGTGCTCTGATTGGTCAGTATTTGCCTGGGACAGTGATGCTATCGGAGCATAACATCACCTTAGTGCCCAAGAGGTGGATAAGCAGAAAAGGGGCAAAATTCAGCAGAAGGGTAGACAGCAACGAGAACCAGGGATAAATGACAACCAAGGAAGGGGCTGGAGTAGAACAGTGAAGCAGTCTAGGGAGGTCAAATCATGGAAAGCCATGTGTGCAAATGCCAGGAGCCTTAGCAACAAGATGGAATATCTGAGGCTGTCATGGTACAGTCAGACCTGGACATTGTGGCCATCACTGAAACCTGGTGTAATGATAACCATGACTGGGAGATGGCCATACCTGGCTACAACATATTCAGAAGAGACAGAGCAGGCAGGAAGGGAGGAGGAGTGGCACTGTATGTGAAAAATGACATAAGGGCCACAGAGATCCAGGAGGAACAAAATGGGGAAGAGATACTGTGGGTTAAGCTGGAAAGGAAAATGGGGACAGCCATCCGCACAGGTGTGGTCTATATTATGGTTTTCCAAAGAGGTAGCAAAGAAAGTGAAAGCCAAAAATATTGCATTCAGGCAATACAAAAAGACACAGGCAGAAGGGGACAGGGAGAAGTACCAGGAGAAGCAAAGGGAGGCAGGGAGGTCAGTAAGGGAAGCCAAGCTCAGACAGAAGAACACATTGCAAAATCAGTGGGTAGAGGGGACAAACCTTTTACAGGTACATAAGTGAAAAAAGAAAGACAAAGGGAGGGATAGTGTGAGACTGAAGGGGAGGATGGGAGCGGCGTGGAGGATGACAACAGTAAAGCTGACATATTGAACAGGTATTTCTGCTCAGTCTTTACTGAGGAAGAGGGGGTAATGGGTCTGAAGGAGGTACAAGGGGTGAGAATGGTGCAGAAATGGACACAAGTCCCTTTACACGAGAAAGGGTCCTGAAGGAACTGGAAGTAATAAGAGTTGATAAAGCAATGGGGCCAGATGGGGTGCACCCCAGGGTCCTTAAAGAACTAAGAGAGGTGGTGGCTGAACCTCTGGCTATCCTGTTTAGCCAATCACTGGAAACAGGGGAGGTACCCAAAGACTGGAGGACAGCAGATGTAGTCCCCTTATACAAAAGTGGGAACAAAGAGGAAGCAGGGAACTACAGACCAGTCAGCCTCACCTCGGTAGTGGGGAAGATCATGGAAGCACTACTGAAGGAGAGATTGGTGGAACATCTGGTTGTCAATGGACTACAGGACCCAAGGCAGCATGGTTTCACCAGGGGGAGGTCATGTCAGACCAACCTCATTGAATTTTTTGACTGGGTAACTAGGGAGGTGGATCAGGGGAGGGCAGTGGACATGGCCTATCTGGACTTCAGCAAGGCCTTTGACACTGTGCCACATAGAAGACTATTACACAAACTGGGGAATATGGGTGTGGGCAGGACAGTAGTGTGGTGGGTAGGTAACTGGCTGGGTAGCAGGACACAGAGGGTGGTGGTAAATGGCTGTCACTCCACAGAGGGAAGAGTGACCAGTGGGGTACCACAGGGATCAGTGCTGGGACCGGTCCTATTCAGCATTTTCATCAGTGACATTGCGCAGGATCTAGAAGGCAGAATTTCACTGTTCGCTGATGACACAAAGCTCTGTAACAGAGTAGACACACCAGAGGGTGTAGACAGAATGAGAAGTGACCTGCAGAAACTTGAAGAATGGTCAGGGGTTTGGCAGTTGAAATTCAATGCAAAGAGGTGCAAGATAATGCATATGGGGCACAAAAACCCTGGCACAATATATCAGTTGGGGGGTGAGGATATAGCATGCACCAAGCAGGAAAGGGATCTTGGGGTTGTCATCTCTGATGACCTCAAGGTAGGGAAACAGTGTGACAAGGCAGCAGGTAAAGCAAATAGGATGCTGGGATGTATGGTGGGGCATCACCAGCAGGAAAAGGGAGGTCATAATTCCGCTATACAAGATACTAGTGAGGCCCCACCTGAGTACAGTGTACAGTTCTGGAGACCATACCACATAAGGACATAGACAGGGTAGAGAAGGTTGGGAGGAGGCAACAAAGATGGTGCATGGATTGCATCACAAGTCCTATGAAGACAGGTTGAAGGAACTGAACATGTACTCCCTGGAGGAGAGGAGGTAGAGAGGGGATATGATAGAGACATACCAGTATCTTACAGGGAGGAACAGGGTGCAGGAATACACTATTTTTAAGCGAAAAAGATGTTCCAGGACTAGAGGGCATGGGATGAAGTTGGAGGGAGGACGATTCAGAGGAATAAAGAGGAAGAATTTCTTCACAGAACGGGTGGTGGACAAGTGGAACACCCTGCCAGAGGAAGTGGTGGGGGCTGAAACAATCACGGGATTTAAGAATGCATAGGATAGACATAAAGGAATTCTAGAGGTCAGGGGTAAGGGGCAACAGACTTCTAGGAAAACAAACTGAACTTACAAGCTCAAATGGGCAGACTGGGTGGGTCATAGGCCCTTATCTGCCGACACTGTCTATGTATCTATGTATCTATGTATATCAAGTCCAGGCACACACATGACCCTCTCACATGTTGACACATGAAAGACATCACTCCACACACTTACCTCCCAACCTCGCATTGTATCTTGCAACCCCCCCCACACACAAATAAAGTGTATCAGCACACCCTCAAAAGTGCTGCCAAAGCAAAGCAAAACTGCAAAGGGCAAAGTGCAAATCTGTTTATTTTTCCCTTGAAATTGGTCAGTACAAGCAGTTTCACAGACGTGGCTCAGTATGATGAACTGATTGCACACTCTGTCACACTTTACCACACTGTTCTATTTCTAAAAACTCAACAACAGAGGCAGCAGCTTCACAGATGTGGCTCAGTAAAGAATTGAGTGCATGCTCCGTCACACTTCACCACCCCACTCCATTTCAAATATCCCCGTAACGGAGGCAGCAGCTTCACAGTCACGGATCAGTATACTGAACTGAGCTTGCACTCCATCGCACTTCGGCATCTCACTCCATTTCAAATAACCCCATAACAGAGGCAGATTTCTGATGGCTTCCTGCCACCACAAACAAATGCCCTTCTGAAGAGCAACAGACAAACAGGAAAGCAAACCTTCCCTGCAGCACTCACACCTCCACTCTCACTTGCTTCTCCTTTTAGAGCATCTCTTCATATGAGCCCACAACTCCACAGTAATACAGTACTGAACTTCAATGGCTCCACTAACAATGTGGAAATACTATATTTTCTTTTAACACTAATGGCACAGTTGCAGCAACGGATGAATGGGGGGCTCACAGACAGAAATACAGTGAGACACCTAAAAGGACATACAGGACAAGCATAAAGCAGCAGCACCACCTGCTGGAGAAAAAATTAAGTATGAACTCTTTTTATGGCAGCAGTGGGCAGAGCCTGCAGACCTTTTGTTAGCAGTAGAAAAAGGAATTGAGAATAAACAACATGATGAGATGAGAAAAGTCATCTGCATGGTCGTGTCTCTGGAGCACTCTGCACTAACTCACATTTTTTTTTCACCTCATCATGACTATTTCTTACTTGAAGAAACATTGGGGGCATCCTGATCATGACACTGGGGGATTGGGCACTCCCAGCATCACTCTTGTGTTTATAATTTTACAGAAAAAAAGAAACTGCAGTCAGCAGCCCTAATAAAAAAAAGCTGCCGAACTCTACTGCTCTTGTGCAATTATACCGCATGTGTAGCACAGTGCAATTATCATTTCTATTTTTCCTTAAAATTAAAATTTTCCTTAAATTATGTGTGGAGATAATCCCTCAAGCAGGGAGAGAGAGAAGGTGCAGCAGCAAGACTGGAGATGGAGCTGCACAGTGGCTGTGCTGCACCTAGCGCCCCTCCCCACAATGGTAACATAATATCCCCCAAGTGAGTGACAGAAAGCTGAAATAGCTCACTGCAGTCAGTGCCAGACCCCAATTTCTGCACCCTCCCCCCACAAGGCACGGTGTCCTGCTTGCTGATCCCAGTAGCAGCCATTGGGTGTGACTGGTCGCATTGTACAGAAATTAACATAGAAGGCCTGAGATTGAAAATCCCTGAAGTGGGAAAGACCCAGAGGCACATCTGAGTGTTTGTGTTCCCCTTCCCATCACCTCCCAAAGCTTCCTTAATGCAGAGTTATTGTCCACTGAATGCGGTGCTAAGAGGGAGTGAGAGCGTTCGGGGGAAACTGCCAGATAGAGATCCATGTGCTTGTGCTCAACTGCTGAACTCCTGAAGTTTTCAGTGCAAACAGTGACAGTGACTGCAAGAAAGAGAGCGGGACATTCTCTCTTCCCTCAGTCCTGTCCAGTTTCTTATTATCTCCCCATAGTGTCCTCGGAGAGAGAGACAGAGACAGAGACACACACACATTGCACTGCCAGAATCCCTCCATAGTGTAACAGGAGAGAGAGACACTCACTGTGTTGCCAGCATGTCCCTGTACTGTACCGGGAGAGAGAGAAGCACATTGTACCCCCGGCATCTCTTCATAGACACAGTGCATTGCCGGCATCTCTGCATTGTGATGTAGGAGAGAGAGAGAGAGAGGAGGGAGGGAGGGAGGGAGGGAGGGAGTGAGAGAGAGAGAGAGAGAGAGAGAGAGAGAGAGAGAGAGAGAGAGAGACTGTTATGAACTATGTCCCGAAACATGTAACTCTGATCTTTTTTCCCCACTTGTGTGTTCTTTTATATATATATTGATGCCCCCCACCCAAACTGTCCTCTCATCACCCATGTCCCCACCCTTCTGAATCATAAGAGTGACACTGGGGGTGCCCAATCCCCCAGTGTAATGGTAAGGAATCCACCATGTTCTATTTTTTCCCCACCCTGAAAAAGAAACCCATCCAACTATGTCTTTTGCAGCCATAACTGCCCCCTACCCAACCCTCCCACTCAGCACGCACCCCTCTACACCCCCAGACCTTATGTACCCATCAGGAATGCAAAGGCTTAATCCTCTCTGGACCACAGACATGTCTTCACTCTTCAAAGCCAGACTGCAAACTGAAGAAACAGGTATGCATTTTAATGTATTTCAATAAGGTTTTGAACTCCATGCCATGATTTAGTCATTTTGATATATTTTGGGCCCAGATTTTCAATATGCCTTCTTTGGGACCCTACTTCATGAACAATTGCTTTGTCATTAGGTAGATCTGTTCCGAAAGGTGATTTTGCAATCCCTTCATGAAGTCACCTTTTTGCCTGGACTTGAACATTTTTTCTGCCCTTGTTCATGAGGTGGAGTCATAAGAAGACTGTTTTGAAAATTTAGAGTAAAAATATTAAAAAACAACAAAGTTTGAGTCTACATTGAATTTTGTGAATGCAGGTTTGTAACTTTGCTAATTTTCAATATTTTTACCCCAAATTCATAACATAGCCATATCTTTACAGGACTTCATGAGGGCAACAGCTGTCAATTTTCAAATCCTGTCCAATTTTGTTTTTAATACCAAAAGGTGATTTTGCAGTCCCTGTGTGAAATCACCTTTCTGGGCAGGAGTTGAAAACATTTTCTGCCTTTGTTCATGATATGGGGTAATGAGAAGGCAATGTTGACAATTTGGTGTAAAAATATTACACAACAATAAAGTTATGAGCCTACACTGAATATTGTGAATGCAGGCTAGTAACTTTGGTAATTTTCAATATTTGTACCTCAAATTTACAACATATCTATATCTTCACAGCACCTCATGAATATGACAGCTGTAATTTTGCAAATCTGGGCCAAAATGTTTTTTTTACATCCCAAAAAGTGATTTTGCAGTCCCTGCGCAAAATCAGCTTTCAGCAGGAGCTAAAAATTGAATCTGGCATTTTTCATGAGACGGGGTCATGAGAAAGCTTTGTTGACAATCTGGTGTAAAAATATTAAAAAATAAAAAAATGATGCGCCTACGTTGATTTTTGCAAATGCTGTCTTGTAACTTTGGTAATTTTCAATATTTGTACCCCAAATTTACAACATAGCTATATCTTTACAGCAATTCATGAATAAGCCAGCTGTCGTTTTTCAAATCCTGCCCAATTTTTTTTACATCCCAAAAGGTGATTTTGTGGTCCCTGCATGAAATCACCTCTCAGACAGGAGTTTAAAATTTCCTCTGACCTTATTTATAAGTCAGGGTTATAAGACACCTATGTAGTAAATTTTATATAAAAATATATAAAAAAAAATTTATGAAGCTATGTTGAATTTTGCAAATGCCAGCTCATAACTTTGGTAATATTCAATATTTTTTATCCAACTTTTCAACATGCCCATTTCTCTACAGCACCTCATGAATGTGATGGCTGTCATTTGTCAACTCCTACCCAAAATGTGTTTCTGAGTCCCGCAAGTTGATTTTACAGCCCCTGTGCAAAATCACCTTTATCCCAGGAGTTGCATGTTTCTTCTGCCCTACTTCATGACACATGATCATAACAAGGCTATGTTGAACATTTCATGTAAAAATATTAAAAAGCCAATTTTCAATATGTTTACCCCAAATTCTTCACCTGCAACCCTATCAGCTCTGGCTACAACTTTTTTAGTAGGTATACCTACCCAAACAAAAGGTAGAAAAAAAAATATATATATTAAACATATTTTTCCAATTTTGTTTTTCAATAAACGAACCTTTGTATAACAGCAATAAGGCACCCAGGGTATATGGTATTATGTATTTTAGAATAGCAAGAATGAATCCTGTAACCTGGTTGATCTGGTGATACTTGGACCCCTGATGTTGCTGCAGCATAACATCATGGCTCTAGAACCAGCACACAAATGACCGAATCACACGAGAAACAATTCACTGCATGTGAAATGTCCAACTTGCCTGTAGTTCACATACCTGGTTCACATAAAACCTCTCCATTTAAATCCCTGCCTCCCACAGCACAGAAAGCAACACAAATGACACCCAGATCCCTTACACATTCCCCAAAGTTTCATTTTCTTACATAAAAAAGGAGCCAAGTGAAAACCATCTTTGCAATCAGTTTCACAGCAATCCCCCACTCTACTAGTAGTTTCCACTCCACGAACACTGTAATAGAAGAGTTATGTGTTTTTTTAATTTAACAGAAAAAGAATCACACTGAACGCTGTCACATTGGCTCTAGAAGGAAGCACCCCCACTGCCTCCCATTCTCCACACACTCCACACTGCCAAAGGTAAAGCCATCATTATGACTGGTTTCATGGTGGTCCTTCCCAGTCTTCTTGCACTGTAGTTGCCATAGAAACTGAGTGTGTATGACTGCGCTTCAGTTGCTTACCTCTTCGCCAGTTTCTCCCTTGAATATTTGAGCCACAATACTGAGCTGAGAGGGAGGGAGTCCATGTCTCCAAATCTCAAAGTACTCTTTTAAGTCAATAACGGTCACTGTGAGAGCAGGGGCAGCTGATGTGTCACTTCCACAAGGTGGCAGTATAAAGATCAAAGCAGGGAAAAAAGACAGAGAGAAATTACTTTGGCAGCATGCAGAGCTACAGTAACAGTAACTCCACCTACTGGCCAATGCAGTCAATGAGCACTATATTTTTAAATGTACTTTTTCATCTTTTTTTTTTACACATGAGCCATTGTATAATAGGAATAATGCACTCCAGGGTGTGTGTTGTACTGGGATAACATCACTTTGTGGGTGTTGGACACACTCGGCTTGCAACCATGTGTCCAACCACCCAAGGCTCGACATTATCCCACCATGATACACACCCTGTCATGCATTATTCCTTTATTATACAACCAGTATCTGTTCTAAGCCAATCAGAACACAGGAAAACTGTCTGTTATTATCCCACAAACTACTACAATCACTTTTTAGACATGCCCACAGTAGGTTATCCACATTCTTGTGATGCCCATTGTAGCTTATCCATATTCTGGTGATGCCCACAGTAGGTTATCCACTTTCTGGCGATGCCCACAGTAGGTTATTCACTTTACAGACATGCCCACAGTAGGTTATCCATTTGGTTCACAGACAAAAAAGGGGAAATAAAGGCATGTTCATCTTTGGCTGTTTTCATGGGAGCTGGTATAGCACAGTGGTTAACAGCTCTGAGCTGCAAACCAGGAAATCTGGATTTGAACCCTACAGCCACCCCTTGCATACTATGTGACTACAAGCAAATCACTTAAAAACTACCACAGCACTTTTCAAATCCTGGGTTCAAAATTTCTAATGGTATAATAGTAATAACATTCAATTAGCCACAGTATACTCAGAAGAATCAGCTTCAGTGGTTCATTAAATGCCTTGACCTTTGGTCTCAACATTTAATCATCCACTTCAGCCAGTTATTCCTTCATATACTCCATCTAACTAAATGTTATCACTTAAATAGCATCACTTCGTGGGTGTTGAATGCATTCGGCCTGTGGCCTCATGCTTTAAGCACCCAAGGGGTGATGTTATTACACAATAACACATACCCTGTCATGCATTATTGCTTGATTAATTCTTACATGATGTCAAAGTTAACTGCATTACATTGTATTGGATAACTAACACAATGATGGATAATTCTTGAAATGGTTCTCTGAAATAAAAAGGATTTTTTTCTAAGTTTCTATGGAGAGTGGATAACCCCAGAATTGCATGGGCAAAAATAATGATCCTGAGAACCTTGAGTAGAATTGGATGCCCAGATCAATTAAAATACCTTTACAGTCAAGCTACTGTAACTGCTTGGGAATGGGCCTTTTTTCCAATAAAAGAGATTTACAAAAGAATTTTACTAGATGTTAGTAAAAAGGTTAGAATGAAACATTTTAATTTTTTGAATGTACCTCCCCTCAAAGTACCTGATCCATTTATCCAACCTTTCTCATGCATATTAAGGAAAGCACTGCAGGTTTTCTCCATTATTTTTATCCCATGGTTACATTCTGATTTTGGTACTTATGACAAATCTTGGCCTTAAAGCCATAATAAATTCCTAAAGAGGATTTCAGAGTATGGAATTATTAAATGGAAGGACCTACTTTCGGAAGGTATATTAATGACTATCAAAACACTCTAAAGTAAAATAGGAAGTAATTACAAATTAAACTAGGCAGTATAGCCTAGAGGTTTGAGTAACAAGCTGTGAATGGGCTTGGTACATCCAGCAGAATTTGATTTGATTCCCACAACCTCCTCTTGCATACTGTGTGTGACTCTAAGCAAGTCACTTAACCTCCTCAGTACTCCTGGGTCACACCTGAAAACAGACACTTGTGCCTAATAGGCCTTACGCGGTTACCAAAAGAATAAATACAAAATACTTCTCCCTTATGAGTAAATTCAAACAAATCTGTAACTTGAAAGAAGTCACACATTGTCAACATAAAGAGAACCATTAAAGAGGACGAAGTTATTATTGGACAAACAACTAAAAAAACTGCTGACTAAAATATATAAATAATACAAAACCAGAATTTTACACCGTGGGAAAAGCAAAACAAAATTTGGTCTCAGGAAACTGTCTTTTGCCTTGGACAAGATTTGGGACTACTTACAGAAGTAAGGCAAATGAGTTGTACCACTCTGCCAAGAATAAATCAATATAATACAACATTTTTAACAGAGCATATATTACCTCAAAGATTTTAGTTAAAATTAATAAAAATCAAAATGATAAATGCTGGCATGGTTGTGGACAGTAGGGAACATTGGTTCATAATTTGTGGGAATGCCCATTTCATATTGTCTTGGTGGCTACAAACAGCCACAAACCTATTTAATATTCTTAAATTGGGTTTACAACCAACCTTTTTGGCTTTAGTCTTAAATTATACTGAGCAATGGTGCTCCGGTAAGAAACAGGAAAGAAATCTTCACATTGGGCACCATAGCAACTAAAAGATCAATACTTAATTTATGAAACTGTCTTGCACTTCTAGTTTTTGATAGTAGGAATCAGTGGACCACTTTCCAGGAAGAGTCCTTTGAAAATCTCTGGCATAATGTGAAGAATATAGAAGACTTGACAGGGGCAACATGGAAAGTGACTATAAACCTGCTCTCCCTACTCCCATATGTTTGAAGAACTCTAATATAGAAGAACTCTAATATATTAAATACTGAAATAATTGTATTTTGTTGGGTGGTGTAAAGCATCTAAATGTTGGATGTTTATATAATCCACCAAGTTGTGGCCAGTCTGGGCTGAAGGAATTTCTGGATTTAACTGCTACTTATTCTCAACAACATGATTTTATTTTAGTGGGGGATATGAATCTAAACTGGAATTTAAAATTAGACCTGGGATTTGAATTTTTGTTAGCTTCTTATGGTTTACATCAGCATGTTGTGGAACCAACTCATTTAAATTCTCACTCATTAAATCATTCAGTTTTAGATTGGATAGTTACTAATGACAGGGATCATTTGTCCTGAATTTTCCCCTTTTCCCCCACAAAATACACAGACCACTGTATGTTGTTGTGCTCAGATTAGCAATCAATTTATTATATATATCATGATTCCATTTTCATCTCATTTCTTTATTCTTATATTTTCACCATTGCATTTTATTGCATTCATATATCCATTTTGATCCTCGCTCCCCCAGGTGAAAACCTGGATGCCTTCTTCTCCTCTTTTCCTATTAGGTAACGGTGAGAACCGAGGCTGCTTTTTCTCCTTCAGCTTCTCCTTCTTTCCATCCTCTTTCTTTTTCTTTCCCCCCTCCCCCCTTTCCCCTTCCCCCTTCTCTGCCATCCACCTTTGGCAATCCAATACCGTCCTACCGGACAAATTCTGTCATCCACCTTTGACAGACCATACTCACAGTCCCTTTTGACTGTCTTCCCTCATGCACACAGTCCCTTTTGACTGTCTTCCCCATATGTTCCATATTTAATGGGGTGGGTGGGAGGATCAAAACTTTGCAAAAGTGGCTGAATCACTCCTGTGCCACCCATTATGTACCTCCTTTAGCCCCCTCCACTTCCTGTTTCCTGCATATTGTTCTGTCCCCTTGCTCCTTCCCTTCCATTCCCCTCCTCCCCTCTGAGCACACCATCTTCAGGTAAGGTGAAGGGGTGCACCAGGACAACTTGGTCTGCCTCTTAAAGGGCAAACCCCATTGTCCCGGATTTTCCCCTTTTTCCCCACAAAAGACAAAGACCACTGTATGTTGTTGTGCTCAGATTGGCAATCAGTTTATTATATATACCATTAATCCATTTTCATCTAATTTCTTTATTCTTATATTTTCACCATTGCATTTTATTGCATCCATATATCCATTTTGATCCTCGCTCCCCCAGGTGAAAACCTGGGTGCCTTCTTCTCCTCTTTTGCTATTAGGTAATGGTGAGAACCGAGACCGCTTTTTCTCCTTCACCTTCACCTTCTCCTTCTTTCCATCCTCTTCCTTTTTCTTTCCCCCTCCCCTCCTTCCCACCCCTTTCCCATTAGCCAGTCTCCAGCTTGCATTGGATGGCTGGCTTTCCCCTCAAAAACGGCTAGGGAAACTCCCCTTTCCTTTCCCTTTCCCTTTTTTTTTTATATAGTACCATCTGCATATCTTCTCCATGCCTCTACAAAGCCCATCATTTCCGTATTAAACATATCTATGGCTAGATCTGACAGGTGCACTCCATCTGACCTGTAAAAATCTTCTACCCACTCCTCAACCCCGTCATATTACCTCCCCCCCATTTTCTTTATCAATGTTCCCACTCTCCTATTCATTTTTTTTCTAGCCCTGTCTAAAGCTCTATGGCTGTGCTCATGTCTCCAGACCCTCCTCGGGATTATGTCCGACCAGGCAAGGTATACCCCTGGCCACCATTGTTGGATTTTCTCTAAATCCCTTTTTACCTGCATATATGTGTCCACCCATGACTTTCCCCCAATGTCATTGCCCCCTAGATGTACGATAATTAGGTCTGGAACTGGCCGCTGCTCTTTCATTTCTCTTAGTGTAGGAAGTAGCTGCACCCATCTCATCCCTTGGATGCCACGCCAAACCAACATACATTGTTGCACATCCTGGTATAACTGTTTTCCCCCAGGCTTTTTCTACAGTCTTTTTTCTGCCCAATAAACGTATGAGTGGCCACAGATCCATACTTCCTTGATCCTCCTTTTTTCTATGGAAATTAAGCAGAATATAATACTTAAAGCATGTTTTTTGTTCATATCCGCATTCCCCTTTTTCTTGCCCCCCCCTTCCCTTTTGGTCTTGTACCTGAAACGAAAAACAGATGACATGTTAGTCTCCATACTGCAATGCCCGAATATATCTTATGTAACTGGCAGACCGCCAGCACACTTTTTCTAACATGTTTGTCACTGTCTCCCCTGCAGCTGCCCACTGTGATGCAGCTCCTATCTGAAAAGAGTGGGAGGAGTAATTGCCTGGGTCCTTGCCCAGAAATTGCATGCCTTTCTTGAGCATGGCTGTAACCTGGTAACTGGTGAGTCTTTTTCCATCCCCATGAATAAATAAGCTCCCTGTTCTACATCCCAGCTCTGCGGCATAAGCCCACAAAGCTTTTACTGGGCACACTGAGTCTTCCTCTTGAGACTTCAAAGTCACCATGCAACCTGTCCCCCTTTGATCTGTCTTTGACTTCTTTATTAGTATGTGTACCTCCTTCATCCCCCAGCTTATATCTTCCCATTACAGCCCCCCTTCTCCCTCTTTTTTGCCCATGCCCACTTCGCTCCTCTCAGGGCCCTGCAAACATTACCATGTAAATTGCATGAAACAACCGTGCCTCGTCTTTTGATCTGCAGACCGCTGGCAATGCCCCTTTTAATTCTGCCAGCCAATGTTCTCCTATGGGTCGTCTACTATCCGCAGGTCTTCACTTCAGTCTTCCCCATCCTTGCATCATTCTCCTGATCAACATGGACTTCGTTGGGTCCCCCCATTTCTTAAGGCTGCAGATTAAGCTAATTCCCACTAGGTATACCCCCATCGTGTTGTGAGCTGTGCCTCTCTCTCTCACTGATCTACTGTAAACTTCCGTAACTGTTCCTCTGTAATTGGCCCACTTACCTCCATGTGGTGTGTGGCCCTGAATATTTGGAACACCCGCCACACCCCTTCATAGGTCCTCAAAGTCTGTGGTGCCCATGAGCTGTGAAACAGCAGTTCTGCTCCCTTTCACCAACTTCCCAGATGTTCGTTGGTACTGGTGTTCTCCGATCCTCTGCTGCTGGTGCCAGCATCCAGAAACGGTCCAGCTGCAGATGGGAAATGCTGTCAGCTAGGATGTTTTGTACCCCTTCTATGTGTTTTGCCCTGAATGACATGTTCAGTTGCAGGGCCCTTAAAAATAGCTGTCTCAACATCCCCATGACCTTGTTTGATCTGGCTCCCCTGTTATTTAAAATGTCCACCACTGCCTTGTTGTCACACCAAAATGTGACCTTCTGGTTATGCAATTCCTCTCCCCACACCAGGGTACAAGTCCATATGGGCATGATTTCCAGCAGTGTGATATCCCTTATTTTCTCATCTTTCACCCAGTTTGCTGGCCATGGGTCTGCAAACCAATTCCCTTTTAAATAGCCTCCCATACCCAGGCCCCCCCGCTGCATCCGTGTAAAGCTCCAGATCCGTGTTATATACATCCACTCATCTTGCCAAAAGGAACAGCCATTATAGGTATTGAGGAACGTCTCCCATACTGTGAAATCCTCTCTTACTCCCTTTGTTATGTCTACCCAGTGGTGTGGTTTTGATACCCCCGCTGTTGCCCTTGCCAGTCATTTTGTGAAAGCCCTACCCAGTCTGATTGCTCTGCATGCAAAGTTCAAATGACCCATGACCTGTTGCACCTGTTTTAACTGCACCCTTCTCCTCCCCGTGACCCCTCTAATCAGCTCCTTCAGTTTCACTGCTTTGTTATCTGGCAACCTAAAGAGTTCATTCTGGGCGTCTATTTCTATGCCTAAGGATTCTAAAACCTTACTGGGCCCTTCTGTTTTATCTGGAGCCAGCTGGACCCCTAATTCTCTGCATAACTCTTTCCGCTACCTATTAACAGGAAATCATCCAAGTAGTGTATTACTGCTTTATACCCGCTCTGCTGCTGAAATAGCCACTGTAAACAGGTGCTAAATGCCTCAAATGTCACACATGCTATGGAGCACCCCATGGGCATTGCCTTGTCAAAATAGTATTGTTCCCCAATCTCAAATCCCAGTAGGTCCCAATCTTCCCTCCTAACCGGAAGCAATCTGAATGTGGATTCTATGTCTGTTTTTGCCATCCAGGCATCCTTGTTTGCTGGGATGATTTGCATCGCCTCTTCTAATGTGGCGTAGCTCACCTTACTATGTTCCTCGCTTATGAAATCGTTCACTGATTCCTCTTCTGGAAATGACAGGCGGTGAATCACTCAGTTTTCCCCCTGTTATTTTTTTGGAACTAACCCCAATGGAGATATTCTCATGTTCTGCAGTGGCAGTTTTTTGTACGGTCCTTCTACCCTACCTGCCACCTTTTCTTTTTCTATTTTTCATCTTAAGATGTCCTCTTTTCCCCTTACTGAACCCAGATTATTCGCCTCTCTCACTTGCTGTGGACCTTTGCATGGTAACGGGAAGCCCATCTTAAACCCTGTCCTAAGTGACTCCGCCATCTCCCTATCGGGATAGTTTCTTAACCAATTTTTTCACACTTCCGTCTTAATGGGCGTTCTTGCTGCTTGGAACCAATCCCTTGTTCCCTCCCCCTCTTTCTAGTATACCCCCTTTTCCACCCCTTTCTGGTTCCCTGCATTCAGTAACTCTGGCTCCCTCTGCCTGCATGCCTCTACCCCTCCCCTTATTCCAAGTCTGCCCCTATATCCCTGTCCCTCCCTAAAAAACTGTTGGCCTGTGCCTTGCCCCCTTGTCCCTTGTGCCAATGTTGTTCTGCATCTGCTTGCCGGGTGTGACCCTCCACATTTTGAACAGGCATACTGAAAATGGCATTGGGGCCAAGAGCAGAAAGCCCTATTGTAAGCCCAACAACACCTCTGAGGTGCCCCTCCCCTTTTTCCCATCTCCCCTTCCGGTGTGGACTGATCGGTTACATAATCTGTCCACAGATTCAACTGTTTTGTATCCCATCTTACATCCCCATAGGTCATCATCCTTTGCCTGAAAAATTTGTTGTAATATATCCAGCCTACCCCACCTTTTGCCTTTGCTCGTCTTATTATCAGGGAATACGTGATCAATGGTATGCCCAGTTCAGGCTTCTTTTCCAGCACTATAGCTGAGTAAGTAGCAAAACCTACAAACTATCCATCCCGTGTCTTCCCTTTGATAAATTTATCCTCCTCTTTCTTGCCCAGCAAAACCACTGCTGCAGCCATCTCACTCTTCCCTATATTCTCAGTTACCTCATATTTTGTTGCTGCCTCCCAGCTCACTAGAGCAAATATGTCCACGTACTCACCCTTCCAAATCTTCTCTTTCATGGCCAAAGGTACATGCTCCCCTATTCGCATTCCTAGGCTTCCTATCTCCCTTGTTCCTTTTCCTGTCTTTCCCACCCCTTTCTCATCCCCTACCGCTGTCACTGAATCTGACCTAATTTCTGCCAGTGCAGATTCCATTTGACCCAACCCCACTGACCCAAGTGCTGCAATAATTTGACCTATGTATTCTTTTATGCTTTCTCCTACCTCCCCGGCTACTTTACCTGTTGCCTTGTTGGTTTCTTGTGACCTGTTGGACTCGGGATACCCTGAGTTGTACTGTTGGTTGTGGGAGGGCTGGTGTGTTCGAGGGATCCGGTCTGGGTTCCGCTGGGGAACCGCCACCTGTTCTTGGGGAGGTACTGACAGGGGAGGGACCTGGGTCTGCAACAGTACTGGGCTGGCCACTCTGGAAGGTAACCTGGTAGGGCTGCTTGGTCTCCCTGCTGACCTCTTCCCGTCGCCCCCTTTTTCCTTTCCCGCTTTCCGTTTCTCCCCGGATCTCCCCAGCTCCCCTCCTTCCACCATCTGCCACACTCTGTTGGCCTTCTCCATGAGCTCCATTATGGCCTTGTAGGCATCCTCCTTAGACAGCTTGCTCTTCCTCAGTGCCATGTCTTTGTATTGGTCTGTGGAAACTGTAGAGACACTGGCCAAACCAAGCAAATTGAAAATCTCATTAATCCCTTAAACTGAAATAACCCTGCAAATATATTTATAAAAAATAAAATTTTATTTTTTGGGGGGTCATTCTCTGTGGCCTTCTGGGCTGCACGTGCCTCCAGTGGCCTTCTAGGCCCCCCTGAAATCTCCGCTCTCCATCGGCCTCCTCTGGGGCCTTGCTGCCCCCTCTTTGAATGCCTGCAGTCACCTGGCCTACTATCCCCAGTCTCCTGGGTGCCACTGGTCTCCCCACATGACCCTCTAGGCCTCCATGCTATCCCCCCTTCCTGCATTAGCGACTGGGCCAAATCACCAGGCCTTTCCTTGTTCTCTCTCCCTCTGTTGCCTTCTCCCCTCTCGCTGTCTCCCGAGGCGCTGCTCATCAGCAGCCTCCCCCCGCCATGTGGCCACCCCCATTTGGTCCTTGCACCTGTGCCTGCTGTCCACTTCTTCCTAGTCTCCAACTGCGGACATGGCATCACTCCCCCTGTGCCTCCCACCTGAAGGTTTCCATTGAGCCCCTCTACTCCCCCTTTTGCCCCCCAGTTCCCTTTTTGGCCTTGCTCCATGTCATGTGATGCCATGCCATGTGGCTGTCTCAATCTGGCTCAGCGCTTCCCCACCCTCTCTTCTCTTGAACATAGCCCCAAAATTCTTTTTGCATAAAAACAGCCCACTGGCATCTGAGGGGCACCACCTGACCTTCACACTCCTTCCTTGTACCCTGTTCATCTCAAGGGCCCCACCCCACTGCTTGTAATGTCATGCCGCAGGCTGATTCTGATGGCTGCACTATCCTGCTCCCCCTGGCTGTCGCTATGAGCTCGATGCCTTTTGCGGACTGCATTGTAAACCTCTAGCTTCTGAGGGCTACTACCTGACCCCCCACCCTTCCCCTGTGGCCTGTCTATCTTGCAGGCCTCCACCCCATGGCGTGTGATGTCACGCCACATGGCCTAGTGTGTTGGTTCCCGCTCTGAGCCCCCCTCCTGCTCTCTCTGTGAGCCAGCACTTGTGCTGCCTCTTCTGGCCATCTCTCATGATCTCTTTCATTCCCCCAAAACCCATTCTGGGTCCTGTTCACCTCTCCCGGCCCATCGCAGGCCAGAACACCATCCAAAGGAGCTTCTCCAGCCCCAAATGCTCCACAGCTTGCTCGCCTAAAACCCCGTAATGAAAACTTCCCCTCATTCCCATTCTAAGGCCCGGAGGAGGCCTATTCATTGCCTTTTTTAATCAACTCCATTTAAAACGCAGCAAAAACAGGCACTGCTGATTGCAGGGGAAACGTCCAAGCGCCTCCATTGCTCTCACTTCCTAACCACTGCCCGGCCTCTACCAGACACAATTTTAGGCTCTGCCATTCCATCAACAGACAACACATGTGCATCAATGCTCTGCCCCCCACTGCAGCAGAAATACACCCATTTGGACCAACAATTCGTACTTCTACTCTTTTTTTTCTACCAGCCATTTTAACTTTAAAACAAACCGGGGCCACGCCCTACCGATTGAACATGGTACCACCACGTGGTGCTCTCTCTCCTTTCTTCCAGTGGCCATTCCTCGGCCTGTCTATGAGCCCCACTGGCTAAAATATGACATACTGCTTCCTGGCATTGTACTGCAAACAAAAAGGCCACTATACATTGTTGTCTGTCCTCACTAGCAAGGATTCTTATCTTTTTTTTTTTTATAATGTGTTTCTACTATTTCTGGTTCCTACTTCACCTGGCCCTGACACAATTTCACTGAATAAAATTCCAGGTTATTATTGTTACTTCTTCACCATATACATGCTGCACTTTAGCCTTGGCTCCCACGGTTGTTTGTTTCTTACCTGAATATTTCACCAACCTTTGTACCAATTGATGCCAATCTGATATGCTGCAGTTTAGAATGATCAAAACTACAGGAAAAGTGGCTGAACCACTCCTGTGCTGTCCATTATGTACCTCCTTTAGCCCCTCTCCTACCTGTTTCCTGCTTATTGTTCTGTCCCCTTGCTCCTCCCCTTCCATTCCCCTCCTCCCCTCTGAGCACACCATCTTCAGGTAAGGTGAAGGGGTGCACCAGGACAACTTGGTCTGCCCCTTAAAGGGCAAACTCCATTATCCGAATCTGGTGTTTTACCTGATGCAGTTAGTGATCACATGGCTACCTTTGCTGTATTAAATTTTTGTCATAAAAAAGTACCACTGCATTTTTTATTTATTTATTTACTGTAGAAGTCAGATTTACAACCTTTGAGTCGTAGACTCATTTACAAAGACACCTCGTCGCAGGGAGGGTAAACATGTTACAGTGTGAGTACAACATTGGTAACATACAGGTGAAATACAGATAACAGAAAGACTCATTTACAGCCATGGATTACAGATAAAGTTTCACACAAAAGTTACAATTGAGATAACAGTATTTCAGTAATACAAGGGTGCTGCCCTGAACGTACCAGGGAGAGTACCTGTGTGGGAAAACAGTGGGCGGGGAAGAAAAAGGGGTGGGGGGAACAGCAGTCCAGTGGACCTTGTCTAAATAGAGGGCCGGTTAGGGGGGATCCCTCTATTACAGTATTTTGATGCAGTTGCAGCTTCAGGTGTTAAAAAGGTGGTTACGGAGAGCGACTTTGAATGCACCTATTTTGGGAAGATTGGTGACAGAGGGCAGGAGGGAGTTGAACCAGGTGGGGGCACGGTAGTGGAAGGACCTTTGGGCTAAGGAGGTCTTGGTATGGAGGAACTGGAAGGTGGTCTTAGCTGCACTGCAGGTGGCAACAGATGTGGATGCGCACTGCAATGATGCAGTAACCACAGGGGGGAGAGACCTAGCAGGGATTTTTTGGCAAGTAAACATAGAAAACATAGACTTTGACAACAGATAAGGACCGCTTGGCCCACCTAGTCTGTCCATTAAAGTAGGCAGATTTGGTAGTGCAAGCGTTCCTCAAAAGTGAGCAGGTTGGCAGATGAATAGAGCAGGCAAGTATGAGTGTGGAGGGGTGCACCAGTCAAGAGCCTGCAGGCCTTGTTTATCGAGGTCTGAATTTTGGTGAAGGCAGTGTTGTTGGCTGCTGCATAGATGGGTAGACCATAGTCGACTAAGGACAGGATGAAGGAGTTTATGGCCAACCAGATGGCAGTTTGGGGGAGACAATCTCTATGTCAATAGAGAAGGCCAATCAGAGAATTTATAGCTGAGGATAGGGTATTGATGTGGGTGTGGAAGGTAAGAGCTGAGTCGAAGGTGATGCCTAGGCATTTGTAGGATGACACCTGCTCTAGAGGGTGTTGGTTACTGGGGAGAATGCCAGGGGGCATTTTTGGCCATATTCTGGTGGTGAGAGAAGAGCATAGATTTGGTTTTCTTGAGGTTAATGACCAACCGGTGGTCCATGAACCACTTTTCGGCTTGGTTGAATGTATGCTGCAGGAATACCTGTAGAGCTATGGGATCAGGGTGTGAGACAAAGAGAATCTCATCATCAGTGTAGAGCAGCATTTTGCCAGAGCAGGAGCTGGGGATAGTGTTGAGGAAGAGGCTGAACAAAATGGGGCCCAGGATGGAGCCTTGGGCAACTCTGGAGCAAACAGGTAGGGTGTTGGACAGGGTGCTGTTAACATTCATGTGCTGAGATCTGGTAGAGAGGTAACATTCATGTGATGAGATCTGGTAGAGAGGTAACTGGTAAACCAATCAAGGGGGCCAGGTGAAAAGCCAAGTTGGTGGAGGGAGTCAAGTAAGAGGGGGTGTCAGATAATGTCAAAGGCCTTGGAGAGGTCAATGAACACTGCACCCACAATGTGACCAGAGTTGAGAGCACAGTGGAGGTGCTGGGAGAACTCCAGAAGGGCTATAGTGGTACTGCATACAGGGTGGAATCCATGTTGTTCTGGGCACATCAGGTCATATCTGGCTAGGTATTCAGAGACCTGTATGGCCACTATCTTTTCAAGTGCTTTGGAGAGCAGGGGGATAATGGAGATGGGCCTGAAATTGTCTGGGGAGGTTCTATCCCCATTCTTATGGATAGGGGGTGATTTCTGCTATTTTCCAAGCATTTGAAAACTGGCCCAGGCAGAGTGGCCAGTTTAAGAGGTCAGTGAGAAGGGCTAGAACAGCATCCAGAACTAATCGGAGGATCCTGGAGTCCAGGGGATCACAGCTGGGGTTGTTGCTGGAAAGGGTATTTTGCAGATGAGGCCTGATATCAAGGGGGGATATGGCACATAGGTAGAAAGGGGGCAATCTAGGGTGGGGGTGGATGCAGGGATGGGGTCAAAAAAGTAGTTGGGGATGACAGAGTTTAGATCAGAGAAAGCCTTATTGAGGATCTCGGCTATGCGGGGTGGGTCAGTGGTGATGGAACCATCAATGGACATTTGTGATGGTGGGGGGGGAGTGGGTCTTTCCATTGAGCTCCTTCACATTGTCCCAGAAGGCTTGGAATGAGCCCCAAGTGAAAGCAAGGGTGGTTTGATAATATTTGGCTTTAACCTGCCTTGTAGCCCAGGTGCACCTATTCCGTGCTGCATTATAGGCTTGTCTGTCAGCCAGTTTGTCTGTTGTGACAGGCTCACTCTTTTAAAAATAGATCCAGAAACAAATGATTTGATACCTTTTATTGGACCAACATGGATGTTACAGAAAAGAACAAACATCCATGTCTGTAACATCCATGTTGGTCCAATAAAAGGTATCAAATCATTTGTTTCTGGATCTGTTCTTAAAAGGACCAATACGGCACCTACAACATCTTTTAAAAATATTAATTTGATTATCTTTATTCCCTGTTGACCCAGATTAACTGGTCCTATTTAGACTGTATTCCGGATATTGATTCTGCTTTAGATTATTTTTATAATCAATTGCTTCCAATTCAAGAATGTCTATTCCCTTTGAGGAAATTGAGAGTTAGAGGTATCCCTAGTCAGTGGTTTACTCCTTCTATTAAGGCCCTGATTAAAAAGCGAAATGCTTTGTGGGGACTGTATAAGAGGGATCCATCAGTTCATTTGTTAAATCAATATCGCTGTATTAGGAATAATGTTTCTGAACTTGTGCGTAAAACAAAAAAGGATTATTTTCTAAACAAAATAAAGTTTAATTGGGCTGATTCAAAAACATTTTGGGAAAATATAAAAGCTTTGTGTTCCCCTAAATCTGGATCAACTATTGGTAGTTTATCAGTTGATAATGTACATGTCACAAATTCAGTAGATATAGTTAACCTATTTAACCAGAAATGTTCTGATTTATCTAAATTTAGAAAGGTAGGTAATCATATGGGTTGTGGGGAATTTCAGAGAGATCCTAAGTTGATTGGCAAGCCTTTTTTTAATTTTAAGAAGATAACTGAGGTAGATATGTTGCAGTTATTAAATGGTCTTCCAAATAAATATAGTAATTGTGTGGGGGGTTTGGATGGTAGATTTTTGCATTTGGCAGTCCCATTTTTGGTTAAACCGCTTTGTTTTCTTTTTAATTTTTCTTTACAGTATTGTCAATTTCCATCAGATTGGAAGCTGGTGAGAGTGGTGCTCATTCCTAAAAAAGTCAAGCATCCTCATTAGATGACTTTAGGTCAATTTCAATTTTGAACCCTTTGAGCAAGATGTTAGAGAGAGTTGTGGTGAGTCAGATTAATAACTATCTTGCTTTAAATGGGTTGTTTTCGCCATATCAGCATGGCTTTTGAAAAAAAAATTATGGGACTGGTACTGTCTTGGTCGGGTTCACAAACACTGCCCTGAGGGGCTTTGATAAAGGCCATATGACTGGGATGGTGTTTGTGGACCTGACCAAGGCTTTTGATTTATTAGAACATGATTTAAGTTGTCAAAGGTTAGGGATTTTTATTTTTTCTGGATCTGCAGTGGCTTGGTTAAGGGATTATTTGGCAAATCATGTAAAATTTGTTAGTGTTGGTTCTCATTCTTCTAAGGTGTCTTTGATTGATTGTGGTGTCCCTCAGGGGTCTATATTGGGCCCCTTGTTGTTTGTTCTGTTTGTAAATTAACTCCCTACTATTAGCTTGAAGTGTTAATCTATCCTGTATGCTGATGATTTGATAATTTATTGTCAGGGGAACTCTATTGAATAAATATCTACTGTTCTAAGTTGTGATTTTTGGAGGGCTTGTTCATGGTTTCTGGAGAATTCATTAGTTTTAAATTAAGTCAAAGTGAAGATTATGTTTTTTGGGACAAAGGGAATGTTAAGTTCAAATCCAATGTTAAATTTAGTTGATCAAAATGGACAGGTTATTGAACAGGTTTTTTCTTTTTAAATACCGTGGTGTTTTGCTAGATCCCAGTTTGACATTTTCCTTTCATATTAGATCAGTTACCCATACAATAAATCAAAGATTTGGTCTGCTTTATAAATATAAGGATTCTTTTTCTTTTGAAGTTAGGAAGTCTATAGTGGTTGGTTCCTTGTTGCCACTTTATGATTATGTTGCTCATATTTATTTGGGGTTGGGTAGTAGGGAATTGCAACTTCTGAAGGTGTCTTATACTAATATATGTCATTTTGTTTTGTTAGAATCCCCTCTGTTACATCATTGTTTATTGTACTCTAAATTAGGTTGTTTGTCTCCATTAGCAAGAATAGAATACTTTTTTTGTTGTATGATTTTTAAAAGTGGGTTCTTAGGGTCTAAATTTCCTTTAAATGGGTTAATTAATGTTAGAAATGTCCCTTCCAGTTTAAGTTCATCTACTGGTACTACATTAGTTATTGAATTGTCTAAATTGAAATTAGATTCTCGTGCATTTTCTTTTTCTGCCCCCATTTGTTGGAATGCCCTTCTCCTGATTATTTGACAGGCTGCATCAATTGTTGGTTTTAAGAAAAATATAATGTAATTTCTTTTAGTGAAGTATCAATGTGTCTGTAACATTTAATGTATATGTTATTGTTTCTTTTGTTTGTTTTGTCAATTTTGTATTGTTGCTCCTGGTCAGACCTGAAAAGGGGCCTTTGGTCCAGTGTAATTTACCTGGTTAACAAATGAATGAATAAATAAAAAAAATAATTGCCAGCCTGCCCGCGCAGAGTTTGGATTTCCACTTGCGACACCAATGACCTGAGTTCGGATGTGAGCTCAGAGTGTCGGAGGACCAACCATGGGGAGGAGTATCAAGCATCTGATGGACTGCTCTCCTTCTCCAGGGTGAGGGTGGGGAAGCTCTCAGTCTGAGACTGACTCCTAGCGGAGGCTGGAGGCCAGCACAGGCAAAGCTTGGTAGTTCCAGGAGGTGTGCCAGATGTGGGTGCGAGTACCCCATGTCATTGCACCTCCCATCACAGGAGGACAAAAATGGACACTGAGACTAGTAGCCAAAACCCCACAAAGTTGAGCCCAAGGATCCACATAGCCCCCAGGCAACACAATGTGGCACAGTTTGGAGGGGTGCTTAGGGGAGACTTCCAGTGGCCCTGCCCTGGGGGACAATCCTGAGTGAATGCTGGGGGAGGTGACCTTGTCCCAGGGAATGGGGGAGAGGTGAACTGGATGAAGTGAGTACACAAAAAAAAAGATACTGAGACAATACCCCCTATGATTTACTCTTTAAAAAGATGTACATAATGGATTATTTTCCCTGGATGTATTTGCTGTATTTCACTTTAATGTTATATGTTTTGTATTTGATCTGAAAATGAAAATTATTTTCTCAAAAACACACACAGACTAGATAACTGGTTATCATGGTGAAGCATAAGACATTAATTCATATATTCAAACAATATGAATATCATTCAGCATTGTTACCTATAGAAAATGTTGGTTGGGGACCCTACTGTGAGGGGGATATACCTTTGAATTGGGGGTGAAGAAGAATAGAGAGGTGGCATGTCTTGAGTCATGCTTCAGCTTGGAGGGAAGGGAGGCATATCCAGGAATCATTAGGACAATGGGGGATGGGATTGGCCTAGATAGCATTGTCCAACTTGGGACAAATGACCTAACAATGGTGAAGTTGGGAGTAGTGCAGTGAAGCAAGATAAAAAAAGCATCTGTAACAGGAAGGGACACAGACATGTGGGGAGTGGTGCAATGCACTGGCTGTGGAGCAGCAGTCTTCCAGGAGACATTCTGGAGGCTGTGTTGCTGCCCTAGTTGCAGGCACCTCTCTGGTCTGAGGGAGGAGGTTTGTTCGTCTCCATGCTGACCTCGCAAGGATTTAAGAAACCTGCCCCCCACCCAGGGACCACCCAGGCCACCACCACTATCTCAGAGGTTGCCAAGAAAGAGGAGTGGTTGGATCACAGTGGGCTCAGGGAGGGTGAGGGTGGTGGAACAGAGGCATACCCCTCCAGTTTTGCCTCTCCACAATTCATTCACCACTCTAGTGGAGCATGGTTCCTCTATGGAGGCACCCGGAGTGGAGACCAAGGAGGATGCTGGGAACCTCCACAATGGAGACCCACAGGAGAGTGGCACAGGACCCCATGGGGAAGGAAACAACTCCTGGTGTGAGACTCAATTGTTAGGGGGTAGAACTGGGGGAGGGAGGAGGGAATGGAGGTAAGGTGCCTGCCCAGTGCCATGGCTTAGAGGGACAGGAAATGAATCCTCAGAATTGTGGGAGTAGCTGCAAGGGGGAGTGAGCTGGATGTCTTTATCCAGCTATGGACAAATGACCTGGCTGAGAATGAGATCAGAGCAGTGCAACAGGAGTTTGTGGAGTTGGGGATGGGCCATAGACAAGTAGCACACATGGTAACTTTCTCAGAAGTGCTACCTGTTTATGGCATGTATGAGGCTAGGGTACTCTGCACCATGGGATTCAATGACTGGTTGAAAAACTGGTGCAGAGCTCAGGGATTTGGCTTCATTGGGGACTGGGGCTCCACCTGTAGGAATGCAGACCTACACAGGCATGATGGTCCGTATCTATCCAGGAGGGAACCAGGATCCTAGGTGATAGGTTTAAATGCTTCATTGGCAAGCATTTAAACTAGCCAAGGGGGAGGCACTGAAAAGGACAAGGGAAATCTTACCCCCCCAATAATCAGGGTAGTTAGTGAGGTAAACACAAAGATAGAGCAGTCAATAGGGAGAAGGTCAGGGATAAATGGAGAAAAAAACAAAGGCAGTAAGGACAGGGATGGGGCAAAAAGAAATAAAGCCATAAAAAATGGAGGGTAATGAGCACCAATGCCTGTAGTCTAGGCAAAAAGCTCCCTAAAATGGTGGCCTTGATGGAAGAGGGATGCCTGAATATCATGGCAGTCACAGAAACATGGTACACAGAGAATCATGACTGGAATGTCAACATACCAGGGTACACAATCTACAGGAGGGACAGGGAGGAAAGAAGAGGAGGAGGAGTAGCTCTCTATGTAAGGGAAGGGATCAAAGCAACAGAACTAAAGGGTAAACAAGGAGGAGAGGAGGCACTGTGAGTCACCCTGGAGACTGGAAATGGCACCACAATCCACGCAGGGGTTGTATACAGACCCCCATCTCAGGAGGAGGAAATGGACAAGGAAATGATAGAAGGCATCCTTGGGATGGCAGAGAAAGGGGAGATATTGCTGATGAGGGACCTGAATGTGCCAGATGTTAACTGGAGTACCTTTGCTGCAGCCACATCCAAGAGCAGGGCCATTCCCGATGCCCTACAGAGGGCATGCCTCAGACAGATAGCTTTGGAACCCACTCGGGAGGGATCAATCTTAGACATGGTACTCTCAAATGGGAATGGAGAGAGAGGATCTCTGATCTTGAAGTGGGTAGCCATCTGGGAACAAGTGACCATCAAACAGTGTGGTTCATGATAAACTTAGCTGTAGAGTCAAGCCATACAAAAGTGAAGGTACTGGAGTTCAGGAGGGCTGATTTTGTCAAAATGGGAGAGTGCCTCAGAAATGCACTGGCAAACAGGCAAGAAGGTGGGGTGCAGCAACAATGGGGAAACATCAAAACTGCCATCACAGAGGCAACAAGCCTTTGTGTGAAGCAAATAAACAAATCAAAATGAAAGAAAAAAACACTATGGTTCTTAAAAGAAGTGGTGGGGAAGGTAAGGGAGAAAAAGATAGCATTCAGGAAGTATAAGGAAGCACAGAAGGAGCAGGACAGAGAACTGTACCAGTTAAAGCAGAAGGAAGTGGGGAAGGCAGTCAGAATAGCAAAGGCCCAAACTGAGGAAAAGATAGCCAACTTGGTTAAGAAAGGGGATAAAACCTTTTATAGGTACATTAGGGAGCAAAGAAAGACTAAGGCAGGGAATAAAGATGAAGGTGGTTGGGCAGTGAGCGACAGTGAAAAAGCAGATATACTGAATGAATACTTCTGCTCAGTATTCACAATGGAAAAGCAGGGGGAGATACCTACTCTAGTCAACAGAAGCACTCTGGATAAGGGGGTTGATGTTAGTCCTTTCACAGAAGAAAGTGTTCTGAAAGAACTCTTAAAACTGAAGGTGGATAAAGCAATGGGGCCTGATGGGATTCACCCCAGAATTCTAAAAGAACTAAGGGAAGAACTAGTAACACAACTGACCACTCTTTTTAATAAATTATGGGAGGATGGTGTGGTACCTGAGGACTGGAGGAGGGTGGATGTGATTCCCCTTCACAAAAGTGGGAGCAAGACAGAGGCAGGAAACTATAGACCTGTCAGTTTGACCTTAGTGGTAGGGAAAATGATGGAATCACTTCTGAAGGAAAGAATTGTTGAGTACCTAGAGGCCAGTGAGGCACAGGACTCAAGGCAGCATGGATTCACAGCAGGAAGGTCATGTCAGACAAATCTAATTGATTTCTTTGACTGGGTGACCAAAGTAGTAGACCAGGGAGGGGCTGTGGACATGGCCTACCTAGACTTTAGTAAGGCATTTGACACAGTCCCACACAAAAGATTAATAAACAAAGTATAAATCAGCTAGGATTGGACAGAGGATTGAAGGAGACCAGGCATAGTGAAAGTAAAAATTAAAGAGGTGAGTCATAGGGGACTTCAGGAAACAACACAACCAGTAATGGGATGGAGAAGTAGGGTAGCAGGCAGAGGTTCAATGGCAAAAATTGCAAATCATCACCTAGGGCAGGGGTGTCCAACCTGTAGCTCGTGAGCCACGTGTTGCTTGTGAAGTGATTTGATGTGACTCACAAGAGCCCACTGAAGACACAGGCTTAATTAGGTAATTTGTCATTTATGTGTCAATTACGCATCATAGTCTCTGACCATACCTTTGATGTTCATCCTGCTGTGCAAGTTATTTTGACAAGGAGGGTTAACGACAGCTGCTTTTGCATACAGATTGGAACTTTCAGTCAGCTACTGCTCTGCAGTGTTTCCCAGAAAGCCTTTTATATTCATCCTGCTGCAAAAGTTTTTTCTTCTGTATGTCATCAGCTCCAAACAATACTTTCTACTGAGCCAGTTTATTTCCATTTTATACACACTGATATCACAGCAGGGAAGGTAAGTAGCAGCAGCCATGGGGTACAGAATAGGAAACAGGACTGAGAGAGCATTGTCTTTCATGAGTCATTGCCACTTTGTAAATTAGCTGTTTTTGCATACAGACTGTATGTTATTGAAAAGAAGAACTAGTTGGGTATATTAAAGCATCAAAATGGTTTTCTATCTCCACTGAGGTGGATGTGTACCTCTTTTTTTGCAAAGGGGGGAGAGCTTTCTATGTTTTTTTTATGTTGCACTCAATATAGATGAACAAGAAAGAAAGCTGGTTACCATCTGTATCTCTCCTCTCCCCGGTCACCACTGAAAAAGAGACTTCTAGTCTCAGTGGGCCTACCAGGTCAACAAAATTCAATAAATAAATAAATAATAATAAATGCTCTGAATATCTATTTTAAATATACAACTATTTTTTTAAAAATACAATAATTTAATAATATACAATAGTTCACTATTAACTATTGCCTATGACTGTCATTATTTTAACTCCTAAATACAGCTAAATATTGGTATGGCATGGGCCACACATTGTTGTGATTCACATCTTTGTAAGAAATGTGAAAGTGACTCACGACCAAGAAAAGGTTGGACATCCCTGACCTATGGCATATGAACTCAAGCACTGAGTATAGGTTGGGGAAGGGTGTGCTGCCATTTACTAGAGAGGGAAATGACTTGCAGATTATCATGTATGAGAACCATAAGGTGTGAAGTCAGTGTGACAAAGCAGAGGGTAGATTTAGCTGGATGCTGGGGTGCATAGGGAGTAGTGTCTCCAGCAGTAGGAGTGAAGTGGTGTTGCCACTGCATCACTCACTGTTGCAACCCCAAATGGAATATTGTGTCCAGGTTTGGAGACTGCACCTCAGAAAAGACACTGACATGGTGAAGGCAGTCCAGAGGAGGGCAACTAAAATGGTGCATACTTTGCTTGAGAAACATTACAAGGAAAGACTGAGAGTTCTTGACAAGTACACCCAGAAAAAGAGGAGAAAGAGATAGGTAACATGATAGAAACCTACAAACACCTCAAGGGGGTGAACAGGTTGCAGCTGGAGAGTCTCTTTCAAATGACAATGAGCAGCAAGACAAAAGAGTATGTGATGAAGCTTGAGAGAGTTAAATTCAAGAGTGCTATGAGGTGACATTTCTTCAATGAAAAGGTGCTAGAAGCTTTGAATGGACTTCCAATAGAAGTGATAGAGGCTGGAACATTAAAGGGCCACCAGCTTGCCTGGGTTGGACATCGGGGTATTTTAGATAGTAGCTGGGAGGTGGAAGAGTCATCGAAGTCCAGACAGTGTCTGTGGTAACAGAAAAGAACATCTGAGTAAACTAGGTGGGCCAAGAGGTCTTTTTCTGTTGACAAATTCTATGTATATCATGATGTAAGTTTTTTTATATTAATTTTATATTTGTAATATTTTCAGTATGTACAATTTGTACATGAACATACTTTTAACACCATGACGCACATCATGTTGATGTGATACATCTGGCAAGTATTCTCAAATCCACTTTGCATTCTGTCTATGCCTATCTCTTACAATTACTGCAATCTACATTTTATTGTCTTGTGTAAGTGACTTTACTGTACATTTTAGGCCTTCTTGCTCACACCAGGTACTTGCATTTATCTCATTACTGTACAACAAGAAACAAATGGTGAATAACATACACTGATATGATACATATCATTACAGGACATACACAAACAGATTTTGTAACCCCCCCCCCCATGTACAGCATATGACAGTGCTAACTGTACAAGTTTTCTAGTGTTTCCCACCCTCCAATGAACACCTTTGCCAAGAATTATTAATGTTTCACTGATGGCCAGCAATCAACTATGTATCCCCCTAACAACCACTCATTAGATATTAAATATTTTCTGGGTGTTCAGTGGTCCAATGGCACCATGAAACACCCCTGCCAACAGTTAGTAAACATTTCCATGTTGTTGAGTGAACCCCTCCCCCATTCCACTTTTCAGAACAACCAGCTGATATTTATAATATTTTTGGGGTACACTAACACAACCATTGCCCCATCTCTCAGGTTCAGATTCATACTTTCCTCCCTCATTTGACCATCTTGACCTGCCTGCCCTGTCCCCAGCACTCCTCCCCACCTCTCCATTTGTCTATCTTCCCCACAACCCTTCCACATTCACTGTCCACTAGCCCCCCCAACCACCATTTCTGCAACCGGTGCAGATCCTCCACTTACCTGTATGGCCAGTTGCTGACTGACAGTCTGTGATCACCCACATATTATAATCAACTGTTAGTATGCTACTGATTGTTACTATAATAAACACTGTAATGTGTTACAGGGCTATTGAAATAAACGTTTGTAATTACCATGGTTAAAATATATGTTGATCAAATTTGTACATATCATGCTAGCATTCTTTAAATGTATTCTGGTTTACCTGTACAATTTGAATATGAAGAACTTTATTCTTTGTTTGATAATTGTGTATGCCCCTCACGTTTCACAGTTACTAAGTCTGTCTGTTATACCATCTCCTGCCATTATTATTCTCCCATCCATACACTTTATTTGTGAAATGATGTCCTGCAATGCTGGTGAAGGTTCTACATTTTATATATTGTTGGTTCCACTTTTGATATTTGAAATAAGTGCTTGCATTCATAATCGGTATTTTCATTAATTATAATAATTTAAGTACTTTGTTTGGTAGGCTTCTGGAAAAACGGACTTGACCCAGATAAAGCCAAATTCCCAAGTGGCATTGGGCCAATATATGGCTAACTCACCCATCTTCTGGTATACACACATAACTGACATGTCAGTAATATATGAAAAGCTGTTCTGCAAGTTTGTGTAAGTATTCCCAGTGGCTTGGTTTGCCATGCATTAGTAGGCAGACCTATTGCATTACTCTTGAATACAACAGTATATATTTATCTTCCTCATCAACTCCCATGGGCAAAATAAGATTGCCACTAAACGAAAATGTATTAACACACCGAGAGATTTCAAGCAATACTACAAATCTGGCATTATATGGCAAGTAAAATAAGAGATTGTAAATTAACATCAGTTTCAATAATGACATATTTTCCTTGTACAGTATCTTATAGTTTTTAGCCATATATTACTAAACTAGTGAGCACTCAGCAAATTAATTAAACATGTCTATATATTAACCAGCATGTATTGGTACATGACTCAAATGTTAACTAACAAAATGAGATTTAAACAGGAAAGAAAAAAATAAATGAATAAATAAAAATAATGAATACATAATGAGGAGACACATCATCCTGCACATACTAACTGATTACAGCCATGTATGGATCATGTTTGTGCCTGTTCACCAACAGATGCACTGCAGTATATGCAGGCAGTGAGAAAAGGTTATACCACCATATAGCCATCAGATCACAGTATAGACTACGCCGTTTATGATATGCAGTTCTGGCATTGGTGTATAGGATATCCATTAAACTGGGCTGATGAATACTGTAATGGCCTTGCTTTTCACACCCAATAGATGTACAGACTGCATAATGCCTATACTCAACCACAAATACCAGTACAACACTGAGTAGAAATTCTGAAATAATGCATCCTTATTAAGCAGTAATGGTCAGAAATGTACCTTTTCAATTTTTTAATTACTGTGAAAATTTTGATAAAATAGGACATTCAGTACTAGATAATGTAATGTTGTCAGGATGAATAAAAGCAAATAGTGATCAGACTGTAGATTACAGTGTAAAAGACATTATACAATGAGTAGGGAATTACCTTCATCCTGACTAACCAAGAGAGTTCTAAACCCAGAACCTTACAGGATGACAATCACCTATCCAGGAACAATTATGGCAACCAGGGTAAATCCCATCCATTCTAGTTACAAACCCCCTTTTATAATCACATTAAAACATTCCAGGTTGGTGGTTGTCATGGGACACACCCTCCCAAGTGATGAAGGAACTCAGCACAAACACAACTGGCATCACTATACACCTGACCACGAATTTATCTCAAGACAACCTCATCCAAATCATGTCTTTATTGCTTACTTACTGAAAGGCTATCAGAATGTTGACAGCCTATAAGACTGGAACATATCTGAGGCCCTTGTTACAATACTATTTATGTGTTCTTGGTCACAAGGTAACCATACCCATAATGATGGAGACTTCAAAGCATTAATAAATTTAACTACTGTTAAAATATATATTAATATTATAATACTATCATTTGACTGAAATGTACTGCTAATAATACTAACAAATGCAACATACATTACTCATGGTGAATGTATTGAGTCACCTGTTAACTCACTAGACAACTGTAGTCTGAATCAAACTCTGCATGCATTGAAGTTTCCATTGTATCATCATTTCTGAACTCTGCCTCTGAATTTTTAGGTGCCAACAGCATATCTGTTAGCACCTATTGTTGTCATATGTACTCTTTTGTTCTGCATTTAGTTGAATTTAAGGTCACATTAAGTGTGAGTGATTTCTCTGCTTGATGTCATTGATAATGTCAGTGATAGGGTTTTAGGTCTAGACATGGGGTTTTAGATCTACACAAGCCTGGGTTTGATCCCCTGTACTGCAATTTTTTCTCACTACAACTTTTGTTGTCTGAAAGAAATTGTTAGATGTCATTGCTGATGTAGTGAAGAGTTTCAGCAGAGCTAAACAGCATACTTTCAGATAACAGAACTTAGTTCTACAGTATATTGTGGTCAATTAAATTAGTTCAGGCTGAGGATTGTCTGGATTTGAATACAATTTGAGTCATCTGTTATACAAGTTATGACATAATCTCTCCTTTATAAAGTAGGAATTGCAACTCACTCACATGTAGCTCAGTGGCATACTGAATGTGCATTTGTTTAAAAGACAAAGGATCAGTGGTTTAAATCCTGGCATGAACTCAATTTCTTTTTTGTAAGATGGAAACTCACTTGAGTGGTGAGTCATGTTGGTGTGGAGCTGGAATAGTACATTACATGAGAACTAAATTTAGGTAAGAACAATAATTTGTGAAGGTACATTCCCTGCTGGGATTAAATTCCCAGTCACTGTTTTGCAGGTTCTGACATAACCTCTACACCATAGGAAATGCAGTTCCCTTACATACAGCTCAGTGGCATACAAAATGTGTGTTCACTTGGCAGGAAAATGATCAGTTCTTTAAATTCCAGTAGACATACTGTAGTTTGAATCCTGGAAGGGCTTTAAACATTTTTCCAACATATTTTTTTTGTAAGATGGAAACTCACTGGAGTAGTGATTCATGGTGGTGGTGAATGGAGTAGTTAATTATATGAGAAGCACATTTATCTAAGAACAACAATCTGTGAAGGTAAATCACCTGCTGGGATTAGGTCCCTAATCACCTGTTTTGCAACTGTGACATAACCTCTACATCATAGGAACTATAACTCACTAACCTGCAGTTCAGTGGCACATTGAATATAGATTCGCTTAGCAGGCAGGCAAAGAATCACAGGCTCATATCTAAGCAGGGACTTATGCGTTTTTATTTTTTATTTTTTGTAAGATGGAAACTCACATGAGTGGCAATTCATGGTGGTGTGGAGTTGGAATAGGAAATTATATGAAAAGTAAATTTAGCTAAGAACAACAATTTTGAACATAAATTGTCTGCTGGGATTAGATTCTCCAGCCACCTGTTTATCAGATTGTGACAACCTCAACACCATAGAAAATATGACCCACCTATTTGAAGCTCAGTGGTACACTGAATGTGTGCTGGTTAATAGGCAAAGAATCAGTGATTTCAATTCAGGCAGACATAGTTTAAATCCTGTGAGGAACTTAATCACTTTTTCAAACGTTTTTGTAAGTTGGAAACTCAATTGAGTAGCAATTCATGGTGGCGAGGAGTTCAACATTAAATTATATAAGAATTAAATTTAGCCAAGAACAACAATTTGTGAAGGCAAACCACCATGTGATTAGATCCCCAGTTACCAGTTTTGTAGACGTAACATAACCTTTACATCATAGAAATGCAACTCACTTACCTACAGTTTTGTGGCATACTGAATGTATTTATGTATGTATGTATGTATGTATTCATTTATTTATTTCAAAAGTTTTACCAGGAAAGACATACTGAGCTGAATAGCAGCTTGTTTCCAGATGCGTCCTGGGGGGTATGGGAACATAGGAGAAAATATAACAGAGTGGCAAGCAGTAAACTATACAGAGAGAAGAAAAAAATGAAGCATAGTAAACAAGCAGCTTATAGCAATATAAACAAGTCAGCATTTACAATTTTACATATACAATTCCATTTACACTTTTTTTTTTAACAGGCAACATATCAGTGGTTGAACTCCGAGCTGGGACTGAAGCATTGTTTTGAAAATATTCTAAGATGGAAACTCACTTGAGTAGCAATTCATGGTGATGTGAAGTAGAATAGTAAATTGTATGAGACATACATTTGACTAAGAACAACAATTTGTGAAAGTCAATTGTCTACAGGGATTAGATCCCCAGTCACCTGTTTTGCAGGATGTGACATAACCTCTAGAGTATTGAAAATGTGACTTAACTGCCTGCAGCTCAGTGGCACACTGAAGGGTGTGTTTGCTTAACAGGCAAATAATCAGGTGGTTTAAATTCATGTAGACATAGTCTGAATCCTGGCAAGGATGTGAACAGTTTTATTTTCACCTTTTTTGTAAGATGGAAATGCAGTTGAGCAGCGATTCATGGTGATATGGAGTGGAATTGTAAATTACATGAGAAGTAAATTTATCAAAGAGCAACAATTTGTGAATGTAAATTGCCTGTTGGAATTAGATCTGCAGTAACCTATTTTGCAGGTGAACATAACCTCTATATCATAGGACCTGCAGCTCACTGATTTGCTGTTCAGCAACACACTGAATATGTGTTTGCTTAGCAAGCAATGGATCAGTGGTTCAAATTTTAGGAAGGACTTAAAGAGCTAGTAGAACCAAAACACACAGCTTTGAAAATAATACACATTTTAAGAAGTAGTCAGTTGTAACATTTTATTTTTGAAGTATTTTTCTTTTTCCTTTTGCTCATTGGAAAGTCTTATATGTGATAATATTGTGCTGGATGTTTGGAACACCTCCTAGGCTGGCAGATGACATATCTGTCTCTATCTTCCAACTACATTAACAGCATTGTGATCTCACTGACAGTGACATCACAGGTGACTGACTTGGCAGCCACTGAGTGGCTGTTTCTAAGCAGCAGTGATGTCACAATCACTGAGGTCACAATGCAGATGATAAAGTGGGGGAAAAGAGATAGATATGACAGCTGCCAAGCTGAGTGCTGTCCCACATATTACACCTACAGTTCCAGCCATAGGCATGGTCAGATATTTCCTGAAATTTCTATGATATCTCTGGAGAAATTCTCTGCCTTCCTGCAGTACCACTATGATCCACCAAAGAGAATCTCTATAAAAACTGGCAAAAAATCTGGAAAGATATGAAGGTATCTATGGCTGCAACTGTACTAACATCAGGTAAACAATCTTTAAATTAACCAAAGGGAAAAGTAAAAAGTACCTCAGATAAAAACTAGTATTAGTTTTAGGCAGTACACTAGCTCTTTAAGCATTTTTTCAATTTTGGGGGGGACGATGGAAATTCTCATGAGTGGTGATTCATAGTGGTGTGGAGTTGGAATAGTAAATTATATTAGAAAATTGACTTTTTATTTGTTGGGCTCTGATTGGCTGGTACCCCTGCCAGGGGGGTACATTAACTTTAATAGATGCCCAGCAAATAAAGAGTTCTGGCACAAGTTCCCCTTCACCCACTCTGGTTATCCTTTTGCCCACTCTGCTTCCTTATTGGTCAAAAGCACCCAATTTAATCTGACATCCTGCCATTTGTTTTTCTCTCACTTAGCAAGAGATACTAGCCCCCAAACACTTTGTACTTCAATGGCAGCTCTCTTACAAAATCACACACAATCTCTGCTGGGCTCATTTCTCCCTATTTGTTTTTTCTTTTCAGTACCCTCTTACCCCATATCTTATCATTCTCCATAGCATGATTCTCAGACAGCTGATGGCACTCTTGCTCATTCCTCTTACAGCTGGCCATCCGCTCACTCCTGAAATGAAGCTCCATCTAATTTGTGGTGCTAGCAGAGCTAGCAATGAAATTAAGTGACACACTTTCTTTATTGTGACACCCCTGCTCCCACCTATACCCCCATTTAATAGTCTTTATATATAAAAAAATTTCCATTAAAAGAACACCCTGCAAACTCTACCACTTCTCTCTGAATTCTGCTACAGTAATAAAACAGTTAGTAGTGCTAGCACACCACGTACTCAGCATTATTCTTAGGCAGCAGTTCTTGTCCCTGACTCACCCTGGCTACACCTGACTCCTGAAAAACATAAACAGATTGGTTTCTTTCTTTTTTTTTCTGTTAATGTGAACGCGAATCACATTCTGGTAACAGTGATATTACCTGTACCTTCTAAACCCCGTTTTCCCGATCATTACTTCGGAGCTACTTCCAGTCACCAGTAGTTCTAATAGTAATCATAAATAAGGGGTTAGCCAGTGCTCTGATAAACAAATTAACAATAAAAAATAAAAATAAAAGAACTCAACAGAGCTGGGGGGGCACTATTTCAAGAGCCAAGGAGTGACATACCACAAATGATTTCTATGCCTGTAAGAAACTAGAGTGAAATGCTGCACTACCCTCTACTGGTAACTATTGGTAAGTATAACAGTAGAGGGGCTACTTTACTAACAAAGTAACTTTAAGTTAATTTTTAGCCATTTTGTATACATTTTTTTATGTCCTTAATATTATAAAAGAAGCTTTACATTTAGCCCATTTTCTAAGTGCAATAATACCCTCCAGGGTGGGTGGAATGGACAATAGTGGACCTTCCAGGGACTATAAGGCCCTCTGCCTGCAGTGTTGGGCCTCATTATACCCCTGAGTGGTCTAGTATTGCCCAATATCACCCACCCTGTCTGGTATTATTGCTTGCTTAGAACTAAATTATGTTAAGAACAACTTGTGAAAGTAAATTGCCTGCTGGGATTAAATTCCCCCAGCCCCTGTTTTTCAGGATGTGACACAGCAGCTTCATCATAGAAACTGCAACTCCCTTAGCTGTAGCTCAGTGGCATACTGAATGTGTGTGTTTGCTTTGCAGGCAAAGAATCGGTAGTTCAAATAGAGGTAAACACAGTTGAAATCCGAGCAAGGACTTAAGTATTTTTCTTAATTGTTTTGTAAGATGCAGACTCACTTGAGTGGTGATTCATGATAATGTCAAGCTGAAATAGTAAATTACATGCCAAGTAAAGTTAGCTTAAAGCAACAATTCGTAAAGTAAATTGCCTGCTGATACTGGATCCCCAGTTGCCTGTTTTGTAGGTTGTGACATGACTTCTACACCTTAGGAACTGCAACCTGCTGACCTGCAAGTCGGCGGTACACTAAATGTGTGTTTGCTTAGCAGGCAAAAAGATCAGCAGGCCAAATCCTGGCAGGGACTTAAACTTTCATTTTGGTTGTTTTTTGTATAATGGAAATTCACTTGAGTGGTGATACATGGTGATGTGGAGTTGGAATAGTCAATTATATGAGAAGAACATTTAGCTAAGAACAACAATTTGTGAAGGTATATCACCTGCTGGGATTAGATTGCCAGTATCTTGTTTTGCAAGTTGTGTCGTACCTCTACACCACAGAAACTGCATCTCACCTAACCTGTAGCTCTGTGACATAGTGAATGTATGCTTGCTTACCAGACAAAGGATCAGCAGTTCAAATCCTGGAAGGGCCTTAAACATTTTTTTTTTTTAGATTTTTTCCCTAAGGTGGAGATTTTTTTTTCTAAGGTTGAAGCTCACTTTAGTGGTGATTCATGGTGGTGTGGAGTGGGACAGTAAATTATATGATAACTAAATTTATCTAAGAACAACACTTTGTCAAAGTAAATTACCTGCTGGGATTAGGTCCCCATTTACTTGTTTTGCTGGTTGTGACTGAACATCAGCACCACAGGAACTGCAATTCCTTTACCTACAGCTCAGTGGCACACTGGATGTGTTCTCGCTAAGTAGGCAAAAGGTCAGTGGTTAGAATGCAGGTACAGCATATTGTATTTTAATACATAATTATTTCACACTTTCCAGACATTGTTTGGCATCTTTAGTACCATTGGGACTTTGATCTTCTTTGTCATTGTCTAGTTCATGTGGTTCCTATGACTGATCTGTCATCAAATCACATTGTATACCCTTGTCACACATTTGTGGTTTCACTTTTGTTTGAATGAACTTGAATTCCCTTATCTCTTGTTTTCAGTACATACTGTGTCCCTATTTGACAAGACAATAATTTGACACATACATTAGCATTTAATTATAAATGCACCAATAAAATATAAGTAAATTTGGCAGACATAACATTATTACTAAAAATTGACTAGTAGCATACGGTCAGCATTTGTTCAATATAAAAATCAGCCTCTCAATATACATGAGTAAATTTTACCTTGTTGTGTGAATTATACAATGAGGGAACACTCTCAACCAGTTGGAATTCTTTTGTGCTCTGCACTTGAAACACTATTATTCTGAGAAAAGTATCTCTCCCACAAAGGACCTGGAAAGAGGCATAGTCATTGAATGTTTTCTATACTTTCAATACATTATTTATTGATCTTGAACAATAATATGATAATACTACCACATATACAAATCTAATGCTTATGAGAGTGGTCTCACATACTTAGACCATCGGAATCACTCAAATTCAATTCATAGATCTCATACCATAGGAATGCTCATGAGAAACACATTATAGAAACACATAAGAGTTGTATCCACAGTGGTATTAACCTACATTCAGAAGTGTAGTTGCATCCATTCCAAATTGTTGACATGTGCATCCCAATTGATGTTCTGTATAGGGCAAAAGTCATTAAATATTAAATTCCTAAATCACCCTCACAAACATTCTTGCTAACAAACCATTGCCAAAGTCATTAACTTCATCTTTTTCGGTCTGTAATTTTAATTTCATATGGAGACTAGAACACTGAATACCTATTATATACACACATCATTTGACAGAATAAACCAGAAGTTAAGAAAAAAATATAAAAAGGCAATTTATATTAGTTGCTAGTGGGGGGAGGGCAGAGTGGGGCCACTTCTGTAGCTGATGTGTGATCAAAACACATATGTCATATAAAGCAAAATATTAGCAAACAAACACAATTCAGCTTGCAATTCCATCTACAGGGTTAGATGTCAGCTTGAATTTTGAAGCTTAAATTTCAATGTTCATATGCTTTCATCTCAACCCCTAAATGTAAACACAGACTGATTGTGTATATTTACCCAATATGTTATTCAATAATCTATCCTAATTACTAGATATTTGATTCATCATGGCCAGACACTAATAAGATCTTGAAACATTTAGACTATGCATGTCCTTTTCCCAGACTCTCACAACCCATACTTTCTGAGTTATATGTATCACAATTAGTAACAATTAAGCCCTTCACTATATTCTATGCCATGCTATTGTGGTGTTTTGGTATTTGGTTTGCCATTAAGGATCCCTTACTTTCTGGTATTCTGCTATCTGGTGCTTCTGCTACAGGAGTCAGTAGGTACCGAACGAACTGAGTCAGATGCATAAAATAATGAACAAGACAAGGTTTATTTAGGAGATTAGGAAGGCACATCTCATCAGCACAGGGAACATCCAAGACTGACCAGAGGACAAAGGAATTTGCCCTTCCCTAACCCCTGCTGGACACTAATTATCATAACATGTGACCATAGCTGGCTGCCCATTACTATTCCTAGTTAGAGGGGTGGCAGCTAATCTTTAGCCCCATGCTGAACTCTGTACTCTGCATCACCCATGGTATTATAAATGTAAGTACCACTCGAACAAGTAAAGACATCGTTATGCATGAACAACAGTAAAAGGCAGCAAAACTTTTGTAACAATAAGACAACATTTGACAGCATCATGGAGACATTACTAGAAGATGATTAATTAGTTGAGTGATTGAAAATGCTAAAACTTAGAAGTGGGGAGAAGAAAAAATGTTAGCTCATACAGGAGTTCAGAAGCAATTTGCAGATTGTTAAGACAAAGAATTGACAGAATCACTGCACTGAGTCCGAATAATAAGTTCACTGGATTCTGCAGCTTTTACAGTCAGTTGGGATTGCTGAGTGGGTGGCCTGAACTAGTTCTTGACAGGATGTGGTCAAGTCAGAAAAGGGGATCCATAAGTTCTGAGCACTGTCATACCCAAACCACTTAACACAGTATAACCGAGAACCATTAATGTACTTTTTGCACAGAATCTTCTCAATCTGGTACACTGTTTGGGGTATGTGAGAGTCATGAGAAGACACAGGAGCACTGAGAAGTTCCAGGAAGTTCATTTGGTTAGGCAGGAAGAACGGGATCTGGCCGATAAGCATTAGTACTGCGAGGTTGTGGTGAAACTGTTGTCAAATTGTCATTAGGAAGTTCAGCTTCTGAAAGTATCGCAGGTTCCAAGGAAGCCTAATTTCTTGGGGGACTGGGATCATCAGGGAGGGAATCATGCAAGTACCCATGCTTCAACCTGTTGATGTGGATTTTATTGTGTATCAGCTTTCCATCTGACTTTCAGCACAAGTGAACGTGAACAGGGGAAAGTTTTTCTGCAGTATAAAATGGCCCAGTCCAGGGGCGAAGCAGTTTTCTGGTGGTGCCCGGAATAAGGACAGGTCAATACAAATATACGATGTCTCCCACAGAAAATGAAGGATCGTGACACTTAGCAGCTGACATTTTTTGCACTGTCACTTTTCTCTGTCCCAGGGTGTTAATAGCAACCCATCTCACAAGTTCAAGCTGTTCCAACATTGGGATGATGAAGGAGGAAGCTGTCATGGAGAGAACAAGACACCTTGGAAGAATTAAATTGCGAAGAGAAAGATGTTTGTAGACAAGGGTACAGATATTTGTACTCAATTTTCATGAATGGATGTCTAAATAAACAATATCCATTCCACTTTGGTGGTATCTGTTATTGAAAGAAAATTGTTGGCACAAGGTCAGTTATGTGGTTCACTGTCTCTTTAATTGCATAGGTTTGCATTGATTAATACAGGAACCTCATTCATTTGCATTGGATTGAAGTAATTTCAGTGCTGAATGTAGCGAGGTGACACCACTAGAGGAAGCAAGGTCACTGCGACTGGTACAGTTTGGAAGCAACAAAATGGAGGCTCCATGAAATGAGGTTGCCTTACAGGGAGTGAAATGGCGATTTGCAAAGCTGCAGGTTTTCCTCCCCACCTACGCACACACAGAGGAATGGCAGGCTTTCTGTTTGATGAGTGCAAAAGAGCTGGGGAAATGACAGTATTTATTTACAGAGCTTTATTTTGGTTTATTGTGCTTGCCTTTATGTTTCTTTAATTTGCCTTTCCTTCACTTTATGTACTGTGCTTCTATTTGTTGCAGTTGCACCCAGGTTGAGAGTGTCTGACTATAATTTATTTTCTATGCTACCCCAGTTTATTCAGTTAAATGGCCATTGTTGGTTTAGTGTCTGTGTCCCAGGGCCATTTGAAGTAATATGTCCCTTGTGTTGCCACTTGCATTATTTCTTTATTATTACATATTTTTTTTCCTTTTCTCTTGCCCCCAGGGATTTATTTATTGATGGCCCATTTGTAGAATGGCTGAGTGGAGAGCAGCAAGATCCATGGGAGCAGTTGTCCAGGAGGAGCGGTCGGAGTTGCAGCAGGAGCCGGAGGAAGTCACAGTACTTGTGGTTTGTACTGAGCAACTGCTGTGACTCTGAGCTCTGAGGGGAATAGTGCAGTGGTGAATCAGAGAGCCTTCAGAAGCACTTTTTTCTGCATTAGTGGCAGCCTGGAGGACTGTGATCAGTCACAGGAGGAGGAGGAGGGACTGCAGGTATGGCTGCATGGCTCTGGACAGCAGGCTGAGCTATTTGGCTGTGTAGGCAAAGAGTCTGGAGCCTCGGTTTGGTAATTACAGGGAGGGTTTAACACTGGCTACCTGTGGAGGGCTTGAGCAGGAGACAAACAGCAGGATATAGTGTCTGGTAGGCAGGCTCGCTGTCCCATGGGGTTGACTGGGTTGGAGCTCTGGGAAAGAGTGCGAGTGTGTTTTCAAATGCTGCCATTTAAATTTGTGGCTGGTGCCTGAGTTTCAAAACAGAGCATTCCTGGAGCTGGTGAGGGGTGGGGAGTCAAACTGCAGCTGCCTTCTGAAATTTTTGCACATTTTTTTTTTTTGGTCACTGCATTTGCACAGGCACAGGACTGGTGGGGTTTGCAGCATACAGCTCCGTGGGCTTGTAGATCTGTAAAAAGAATGTTATACTTGAGTTGCACAGACAGTGTCCCAATTTGGAGCACATTTATTTGTAAGGACATTTATAGTTCCTGAAGCAGAGTGCAGGAGGATTAATGTAGCAAGATATAGTTCAGTTTTATTTTGTCCCTCTGCTGCAAGGTTTATTCTTACTGAGGATGCATACAGTTCAGGCACACTGGGGTGATGACTCTGGGGTACCCAACAACACAGAGCAAGTGAGATGGGGTCTGGGCAGGAGATCGAAGGGCCGCATTCTCCACCATGTGTGGCATTTTAGTATTTGGTCTGCCACTAAGGGCCCCTTACCTTCTGGTATTCTGCTTTCCCATCTGGTGCTTCTGCTGCAGGAGTCAGTAGGTACTGAACGAACTGAGTAGGATGCATAAAATAATGAACAATAGAAGGTTTATTTAGGAGCTTAGGAAGGCACATCTCATCAACACAGGTAACATCCAAGACTCCAGAGGACAAAGGAATTTGCCCTTCCCTAGCCCCTGCTGGACACTAATTAGCATAACATGTGACCATAGCTGACTGCCTATTACTGTTCCTAGTTAAAGGGGCGGCAGCTAATCTTTAGCCCCATGCTCAACTCTGTACTTCACACTATAAACCATTAATGAATTTATACCTGCCACATTAGATGGCAACCTGTCTCCACAACTCAGCCATCATCTCTGAGAAATAAAACTTTCTTGCATCCATCCTGAATCACTACCGTACATGTTTCAATTCATGGCAACTGATATTGAGTCAACGCTCCTTTTGTATAATTCCTCACAGTTCACCTTGGTCATTCCATACAGGAATTCATAAGATGCTTTCCACATCAGTAGCTCACAGACTAACCTCTACCATACAATACTCTACCCTAATGTTCTTGTTTACAAAGCATACTATGCATATCAATTTTTACATACCTAAATCCATTCTCTCATTCTAGTATGCCACAAGGCATTTGATGAGTGCTTACTTATTCCAAATCATGTCTCAAACCAAATCACATTGTGATTGCTTGACCTTAGTGGAAGAGAAGGGAGAGGAACGTTGTTTACCCAGGAACTTCACACTAAGCTGAAGCTTGTTTTCTGATGCAACCTCGGAGCACAAAGAAGTTAAGTGACTTGCTTAGGGTCACACAGTATGCAAGTAGGGGACAGAGGGATTCAAACCCAGATCTCCAGGTTTGCAGCTCAGGGCCATAAACCACTGTGTTATACAGCCTCCCATGGTTGCTTGCAACCCACATTCATTCTACCTAATCTTGAGTTGGTGACCATCACATGTAGACTGAACCCCTGATTTGTGTGATTCATAACCAAATGCCCCATCAGACAGCCATGCAATGTAACAAGCAAAACCTGACTTCTGGTACTATTAGCTACAGGAAGTTTCCTAATTTATGGTGGCCATGTTCAAACTATCATTACCTCCCCATCTGCAGAATCCTCTGTACTCAAATCAACAGTATGTATATATATATATATATATATATATATATATACAGATATATATATATATATATATATATATATATATATATATATATATATATATATATATAGGGGTTATGACATGGCCTGACTGAAGATATCATATTTATCTACATGGGAGGCCAATGATATCATGATATCTCACGAGTCGCAAAGACACAAGTGAGATAATCTTGATGTCATTGGCCTCGAGTGAAGATAAATATGATATATTCAGTCAGGCCATGTCATGTTCTGTTGATACAACATGTGTTTTGGGTGTTGAACAGAACCCCCATATACTGTATGTTTTGTGCCACGATCCCCCACATACTGTATGTTCTGTGCCCTGGATTCCCCAAGATAGCCTGCCACATTCTCCACTTAATAATGTTTCTATATATTTTATTTGTCAGGGAGGAACTGCAGTACCCCCACCTCCCCCTCATTTTATCTTGCCATTATTGGTAAAGAAATGTTTATAAGAAACAAGTTATGTGGTTGATCCTGCTAAGCAGTTTTACTGTTTATGCTGGTTTGTAGCATGACCAAATGCACTCTCTTTATAAGCACAGAAAAGCATTGCTTTTGAAAAGTTATTTTAAAATAAACACATTTATTTGATGCTGCCATTTTCATCATGTCCTAGTATAGCAGTTTCACTTTTATTGTAAACTTGTAGTGTGACTGAGTGGTTTTACCATATTACAATAGGACCTGCCAGTTAATTCACTGAGTGGTGTTTTTAGAGTAAAACACAACCTGTCACAGATTAAAATTAGCAATTTTCCCCATCACAGCTTAAAAATGGTATCCTTTTTTGAGAACTTACTTCACCTTCTCGCAAAACACTCTACCGATGGCAGAAACAGGAGAGAAAGCACAACTGAGCTTCGCGCAAGGAAACACAAATTCGAACGAGTGTTGCTATGACAACACTCAATCAAGCTTTCATTCACTTCAGTGAAGCTGCAGCTCAGTCATGCTGTCTCTCCTATTTGTGCTGTCCATAGAATGTTTTAATAGAAGGTCAAGTTAGTTCTCAAAAAGGCATACCATTTTTAAGCTGTGATGGGGAAAATTGCTTATTTTAATCAGTGGCAGGTTGTGTTTTAGTCTGGAAACACTGCTTGGTGAATTAACTGGCAGGTCTCGTTGTAATATAGTGAAACCGCTCAGTCACGCTACCAATTTACAATAAAAGTGAAAATGCTATACTAGGAGACGGGGAAAATTGCAGCACCAAATAGATATGTTTTTTAAATAAAAATTAGGATATAAAAATGATGGCAGGACCCACCAGTTATTGGAATCATGGAGGTGGAGTAGGGGCCAGGGTTGAGGGTCAAGGAGAGGCACAGCAGTTCAGTGCTTTCAGTTTCTTTGTAATGACATATAGGAACATAGAGATATCACCATGACATATAGGAACATGGAGATATCTCTGTGACATATAGGAACATGGAGATATCAATGATATCTTCACTGCCTGCTTCAGATACTACTTTTTATCCCACCATTTATCCAAAAAAACATGTTGTATAAATGTATATATATTATGGTAGCACAGTAGTGCTACCATAGTTAGGGTTGAGCACCCCATTTAAGGTTAAATGGTGAGATTTTGCAGCTTAATAACTTTGCCACTGTTCAATGGATTTGTCTCAACTTTGGCAGGCATAGGACCTAACCATATATCTTAGGATCTGTCAACTTTAGTACCAGTCAGATATATGGCTGCAGAGTTATTAAGCGACATTCTGGTGTGCAATTATGTTTTTCTGCGTATTCTTTGCTGATGCCTACAGGTCACGTGGTTCGCATGACCAGTCCGGAAACTTCAGGGAATGTGTCACCAGGGTCCCCAATGTGCCTTTTGAAGATTTTGTGAAAGAATATTGAACGGTTCAAAAGTTATTGAAAAAACAAGTTTCCCATTACAGTCAATGGCAAAAGTTAACAAAAAGTTTGACAGTGTCGCAAATGCACTTTTTAGTGTCGCAAATGACCCTAGTAGTGTCGCAAATCTGCCATTTTGTTTTCAGTTACTGATCACCGAAATGCTTGGCATTTAAAATTGAGACCACCTAAGGACATAATTGTTTTGTGTTTACCTAGTCGAGCCATGAGGATGCTAGCCATGTCTTTTTTTGGGGGTTAAACACCCCAGAAATATGTTTTTCAAATTCCTGGGAAAAGTATTGTCGCAAAGTAGTGTTGCACCTGCAACACTGTCACACTTTTTTGTGAAAGCTGTTGCAAACTACGACACTACTTTTCAACACTATGGTCAAAATGACAGGAATTGTTTGCCACCCTCCTGCAAAAGAACGGTTAGGTCTTTTGGGCTGAAATTTGGAGGGAAGAGAGCCAACATCCCACAGATGTGCACTTTCATGGTTTGGTGAAAAAATATTAGATGGGTGCACAGTTATGGCACTCTGAATTTGACACTTTTTCCCCACAGACTAACATTACAGGGTCAGCCACATGACAGGAATTATTTGCCACCCTGCTGCCAAATAACGGTTTGGTCTTTTGGGCTCAAATTTGAAGGGAAGAAAGCCAACATCCCACAGATGTGCCCTTTGGTAGTTTGGTGAAAAAATGTTGCAGGGCAGCAAAGTTACAACACTCCAAAGTTCATGTTTTTCCCCATAGGATAACATTACGGCGTCTGCCGCGCCTTTTGGGGCCCGTATCTCGGAAACGATGCGAGATGTGGACTTTTCATCTGAAAAATGCTTAGCCCCCCCCAAACAGGGGCTAAGTACAAAACTAGCCAGGAAAGTCATAATCTATATGAAATTTTAATTTTTTTTTCCACGTCATATGGTTCCTGAGATATAAGCAATTTAGTATTCCAACTCCTCATTTTCTGCTCCGAGCCCAATTATTATGCATACATTCTTTGTACTCACTGTGTTTCTCTATGCAGCTATTTGGGAAAACCAGGGTGTGCGCTTACGATACTGTTACCCTTACCATTTCTGCTTGTGGTTCCATACCCGTTTGTGTTAGCGTTCCCATGTATGCCACCATGTGCGTTACCCTTTGTGTTTCCGTTTGCACTTGCATTTGTGTTATTGTTACCATTTGCATTTCCACTTCTGTTTGTCTTTGCATTTGCATTTGCATCACCATGCGCATTTTCATTAATGTTTGCGGCCTCCCTTCCGTTTGCATTTGTGTTTCTGTTAGTCTTTTATTTGGCATCATCGTTGCTTATACCACTACCATTTGCTTTTCCAATTGCGTTACCATTGCCGTGCACATTACGCTTTGTATTTCCATATGCGCTTGCGTTCGCATTTCCATTTCTGTTTCCTTTGGTGTTATTTTTGCTGTTACCATTACCATTTGCATTTCCGATTGTGGTACCATGACTGTGCGTGTTACAGTTTGAGTTTCCGTACATGCTTGTGTTTGCATTTCTTTTTCTGTTTCCTTTGGTGCTATTGTTCCTGTTACCATTTCCATTTACGTTTACAATTGCGGTACCGTGACCGTGCGCATTACGGTTTATGTTTACATACGCACTTGCATTTTCATTTCCGTTTCTCTTTGCTTTGGTGTTACTTTTTGCTGTTACCATTATCCGTTGCATTTGCAATTGCGGTACCGTGACTGTGCACGTTACTCTTTGTGTTTCCGTATGCACTTGCATTTCCATTTCTGTTTCCTTTTGCACTATTGTTGCTGTTACAGTTACCATTTGCATTTGTAATAACGGTACTGTGACCATGCGTCTTACCAGTTGTGTTTCCGTATGTGCTTGTGTCTACATTTCCATCACTTTTCACTTTGGCGTCAATTTCCGCTTGTGTTTCTATTAACATTTGCTTTACCATTTACGTTTGCGTCACCATGTGCATAAATGTTAGAGCTTGTATTTGCATACCAGTTACTGTTACTATGTCACACAAAATCACGTGGTGGGAGCGCGGGGCCTGAAGGGCCCGCACTCCCACCTCCACATTCCATTCACTATTTATAGTCCTCATTCTCAAAAAGAAGGGAAATTCATGGCAAAAAAACTCTAATGCATCAGATAGGGTTGTTCCACAGCAACAAAAGCAAGGAAATTCAGTGTTAGGGTTGAAAGCCCCCCTTGCTCCACCACAGCCCGCCCCCAACTGGCATCAAGGTATGCATTGGGGTCATCGATCCTAACTCTAACCCCACTCTCCTATACCTCAGCTTGTTTACACATGTGTTGGGGTGAGAGTTAGGGCCGATGACCCCAACACACATCCCAATGTCGGTTGGGGGGTGGGCTGGGGTGGTGCAAGTGGGGCTTTCAACCCTAACACTGAATTTCCTCACTTTTGTCACTGTAGACCAACCCTAACTGATGCATTACAGGGTTTTGTTTGCCATGAATAAATATATATATATATATATATATATATATATATATATACATATATATATATATATATATATATACACAATAAGGGTGAGTGGTAAATGAGTGAGATAAAACAGTGTATCATCCACTGCAGTGTGATATTTTTATCCTCTGCTCTACTGTGATGATATCAGCCATTTACACACACAGGTCACAAAAGGTCATCACTCTAGGCAGCTTTCCCCTCAGCATGCAAGAAACACCTGTACTGTTACCACAAATGCAAAACTACTTCAGAGGTATCACTGCTGCCTACAGCTAACTCAGTCAGCATTAAAAAATGCACCTATCCCCCCCAACTTCCAGATAATTACTGTGACTGCAGCCAGCATTCTAAACAGCACAGCTTCACAGAACAGTCAAAACTACTGCCTGCAGTTAACTCAACTACCACTGAAACACACTCTCACGTGTTCCTAAAACTCTGATTTTCACCCATTACAACTACTGTGATACTTTGAACTTGACTGCAGCCAGAATCCTAAAGTGCACAATTTCACAGAACACTCTGCACTCTGCTTGCAGCTAACTTAATTATCACTGAAAACAGTATCAGCTGTTCTGACACTCTGCCTCTCAGCTCATTACAATTACTGTGATGCTGTGATGCTCTCAGCTTCACTGCAGCCAGACTTCTAAACAATACAGCCTCACAAAATTATGTTTCTCACTCCTACCTAAAACTAACTCATTTAGCATTGCAAAACACACTCATGTGTCTCCCAGGGTTTATAACACTGCCAGCCCATTCAGAAAAGCTCACGTACAGAATGAGCAAACACATAAATGGGAACAGGACTCAAGACAGCATAACAAAACTTCTAAAACTCTTGGCCCTATTGTATATATTGAACACATGATGGGCAGATTGTGTGTTATGGTAAATATTATCACTCCTGCATTGTGAGCTCTGGATATCTTACTCTGCAGGAGTGACAATATTTGCCATATCACACTCATGCTCATTATGTATCCTATATATATATATATATATATATATATATATATATATAGATAGATAGATAGATAGATAGATAGATATATGGTATGCAGGTGACACATTTAGAGTGTATCCATAGAAACAGTAAATTTAAATGAATACCCAATATTAAACACTGGGCAATTAAAATTTTGTACAATACCATTGCTATGCTCTGATGTTTTAATGTTGCACTGTATTCCCCTATCTAGAAAATGTTTGCTGCACATACTTGTGAGTGGTGTATCTGATTTAATCTCTTTCTTGCATAGGTAATAGTTTATCTCCATTTGCATTCTGTAATCTGCTGATTGATGAGTTATGGTATGACAAGCAGTGGAAACATCTTCAATAATTAAATAATTCTGTGGTGTGAGAAAGTACTCACTAATCAATTGGTGATTCTGTTTAATACAAAGTGCTATATTTTAATTATCAACTGTATTGGTTCGCATAATAAAATTACTGATACTGAACACAAACTTGAATGTAACAACATCAGCATCTCATTAACCAGTGACATGCTCATAGTGGGGCCTACGCACAACTGCAGACCAGCTATGTATGACAGGCACATCAAGTCTTTATTTATTTTATTTTTAACCAGGCGTTCATCGTTGAGCAGAAGCTCATTTGCAAGATGGACCTGGGTGGAGCATGAACAATTGTATATACAGGTCAACACAGGTATTTACAAGGCAATACAGATAATACTCTTTACAGAGAGGAAGAAAAAGAAGTTCATATGTACATAGAATTATACAGATATTGTACAGATTACACAGTATTTACATACATAGAAGTGTCTATAGGAAGATAAAGCAGGTTATCTAAGGTTGCAGGAGGAAGTAATGGAAGAAAAAAATAAAAATAAAAATATACACCAGGTAGAGGTGAAGGTAGGTGGGAAGAGAGGGAGGGAAGTAGGGGGAGAAAGGCTAGGAGGGCACGTGCACAGAAAGGAGTTGGTAAAGCTGGATGTAGAGAAGGTGGATGGAGAAAAGGAGGCGTGAGCCCCGGATTGAATGCTATAAAGCACGGGCATGGTAGGATGTCGAACCCAGGGTAGTGAGCTCCCATCCGAGGTTGGGAAAGGAAGAATAAGGGGATGGATGGGCCTAGTGTTGATAAGACAGGGGGATAAGAGAGAGAACAATTAGGCTGGTGAGGAGCAAGCTGGGGGGTCAGTACTTAAAATTGGGTCTAGGCGTGGATATATACCAGTGCAGACACTGGTACTGGGTCTGAGTGGGTGAAGCAGTTACATACTTCTTAATTGTATGGAAATAAAGCATCTTGAAAGCATTTATACCGATTAGAGTGCTTAATTTGAGGGTTTTAGATCGCTCCATAAGGTAGGTAGCACGAGCTTATGGCTGCCCCGTCAAGTGGGATTTTGCTTTGGGTACTTTAGTGTAATAGCTGAGTAACTTCTTAACGCTGTATTTCCAATTATACTCAGGGAAGACAGCAGGAGATATAGTAAGGCAGCTTATTAGAGATGGCTCTATAGGTCCAGAGAGCGGGCGCTTCTGTGGTGCCTGAACTTTAGTGATGTCCATCCCACTGCTGCATATAGGGTGCAGTGATGTGTGTTGAAGGGGAGTCCTGTATAAACCCTAGTGCTCGATGGTAGAGTGTGTCCAGTTTAGCCATGTAAGAGTTGGGGCATTGGTGTAGAGGAAGTCAGCGTAATCAACCAATGATAGGAAAATGGATTGGACCAGTTGTTTCTTGGCATCTCTGGTGAGAAATTGGCTGATTCTAAAAAACAGTCCAAGCCTTTGCCGAAGTCGTTTTAGCAAGTCCTCGATATGTTCAATGAAGGAGAGTCTTTGGTCTATCCAAACTCCCAGATACTTGAATTTTGTAACAAATTCTAGTTTTTCACCTAGAACTGTGGTAATTTGGGGAACTGTCCCACTGGACACAGGGTTAGCTGTATGGATAAAAGGAGAGAGGACCATCGCTTTAGTTTTTTTGGCATTAAGGAGTAGCTTTTTTTGGAGGAGTTGGCTTTGCAAAAGGTTGAATTCTGACTGTAGGTCATTGCAGGCAGCTTCAGGTGTTGGGCGACTCATGTAGAGAACTGTATCATCTGCAAACAGATGGATGTTGGCTTCTTTTATACAGTAGTCGATGTTATTAATGTAGATTGCAAAAAGTAAGGGCCCTAATATAGAACCTTGAGGTACCCCTCTTTGCAGAGTTTTTAAGGGGGACAGGCCTCCTTCGGCTTTAACTTGTTGAAGGCGCCCTGTAAGATAGTCAGTGAACCAACGCAGAGAGGAGGGGTCCACACCTATGGTTTGAAGGGCGGAGAGGAGCAGACTATGGTCGACGGTGTTGAAAGCCTTGCTTAGATCAAGGAAAACAGCACAAATAAAGTTTTTGCTCTCAAGATTACGCTGCCAGTCATTAGTAACTTTGGCGAGGGCTGAGATAGTGCTATGTTTAGCTCTGAATCCAGACTGCATAGGATTTAGCAGTTCCCTAGACTCAAGGTGAGTCCTCAGCTGTGCATTTACAATTTTCTCTAGGAGCTTGGACAGGACCGGAAGGAGGGAAATTGGTCTGTAGTTATTGAGATCACCATGATCACCTGATTTGAACAGTGGTATGACATGTGCTGTCTTCCATATAGGTGGTAAGGTGCCCTGAGACAGGGATAAGTTAAAAAGGTGGGTGATGGGTATTGCTAGTACGTGGTAGGCAATTTTAGGAAGTAAGGGTCAAGGAGTCTGCCCCAGCACTTTTCTAGTATCCAACTGAAGCAAGAGGTCCTCTACCTCTTTCAGCATGGCAGGTTGAAGTGAGAAAGGCGGCTAGCTTATCGGAGTTTCAGGCAGTTGGCTGGCAATCTGGGAGTGAAGTATGTTTGCAGGGAGTTATCAAATGCCATGCCTGCAGTAGCAAAGTGGTTATTGAATGCGCCAGTATATCCATCTTTTGGTTATAGTCAAGTTGTCAGAGGTAATCTTGGTCGGGAGTGAATTTCTGGGAGGGCCCTAGCAGATCACTGATTGTGTTCCAGAGCTTGATTGGGCTCTTTGTGGCAGAGTCGAGTTCGGATTTGAAGAAGGTGGCTTTGATTCTCTGATTGTTTTGGTACATAAATTTCAGTAGTCTCCTGAACTGGTTCCAATCCTCTGCAGTGTTCAGTCTGATGCTTTTTCCAGAGCTTATCTCTTTCTAGAAGCAAGGACTTGATCTGAGGGGTGAACCATTTACAGGTTTTGGTCCTAGTTCGAACTTTAATAAGGGGAGCATACTTATTAAGGGCCCTTGATAGAATGTTGTGGAAGATATTGTAAGCTGACGAATCGCTTTTGGCTAGGTAGAAATATTGCGTACTAGGGGAGTACTTAAGCTCGCTTTAGGTAGGCATGTTCATTGAAGTTGCTATCTGGATCTCTTCATAGAGAACTTGCTGATGGGTGCTGGGTTGTTGGTGGATCTTACTCCCACAATAAAACAATGGTCGCTGGCGCCTGAGAAGAAGACATCAGCGTGGAGAAGAGATGAGGTTTGCTCACCATTAGCACATCCAAAAGTGTACTTTACTGGGGTTCTTCACGCTTGGGCGTGTTGGTTCAGTAATAAGTTGTGTCAGCCCATGTTCATCACAGAAGGATGCAAGGGGGCAGCTGTGTTAGAGAGCCAGTCAAAGTTGAGGTCTCCTTAAATAATAGTTTCTGGCAGCCCCTGTCCCAACTTGTCACTTAGATATGACACAAGCTGTAGGCCAGCAGACGGTGGTCTGTAGCATCCTATTACGCAGAGTGCAGTAGTCTGTGTAATTTCCACTTTGAGAATTAGGTATTCGAATTCGCTGGCACAGATGCTGAGGATAAGCAGGAGGCAGAAAATTTGTTCTTAACGAGATAGCTACCCTCCTCCTCTGGCATGCCTATCAGCTCTGAACAAGGCATAGTTGGGTATAGTTTACTTCTCTATCAGTGGTGCTGGGTCTAAGCCAAGTTTTGGAAATCACAAGTATGTCAGGAGAGGTATGATTTACCCAGGTTTGTATTAAGGTTATCTTTTTAAGGAGGCTACATACGTTAATATGCAAGAAGCTTATTCCTTTTAAATTTGCTAGTTCTGCTGGCAAAGCAATAGCTTCTGGGGGGCCAGGGTTGAGTTCTACGTTGCCTAAACAAAGCAGGAGGATAAGTAGGATTTTTCTAAGAGTGCTAATTATAAGCTTGCAATTCCTGCCTTTCTCCCGTCTAGTAGATCTGATGTTTTTAGGGACTGGAAAGTAGCCACCATAGAAGAGCTGATCTGTTGTAGCAGAGCTAGTACCCCTACCACATAGGCGGGAGGAGATAGAAGTCTGCGTGGTGGGAGGTGAGCCCTGTGGTGGGGAGTGTTATAAGTACTACTGGTATGTGTGTTCCAAGAGCAAGGTTCGAGGTACTGGTACTTGGAATCACGGAGGCAATTAAAGGATAAGTTGCCATGTGGTATACAGCACAAGGTGCCGTTGTAGACCAAACATGATGGTAGTTCAGGTGTCCAATGCTGGGCAGCTGGTATCAGCAGAAGAAGGGGCAGTAAAAGGAGCCATATAGGGCCCGACATGATGGTATCTCAAAAAGGAGCCACTCAATTAGCCCAGGGGCCAGTGGGGTTGCTGGATTAATGCAGCTTATCAGTAGCTTTCCAATCCAGGTCGACCCAAATTTGATAGCATTAAAGATATTTAGTGGTGAAGGCACAGCCAAGGAGCCTATGCGTTTTAGTAAGGCGAGGCCCTGAGAGTTGGATCCCGTAGGTTGGATAGAGAAGAGGGGGATCACGAGCTAAGTCTCTATTGGTGGGGCACTGCGCCAGGGGACGTGGACTAATATTTTGGCAGGAGCTACTGTATTTAATAATCAGCAGGGGTGGGGGAAGGGGGCGGTCGAAAAAGTTGTGGCAGACTGTGCCCTTCCAAATCCCCTAGACAGGTAAGCACAGCATGCCATGCAATTTTATCATGACTTATAGCACCAGAGTGAATTAAGTGAGATGAATTGTAACACAAAATTGTGGTATACTGAATACAGATGAGAAACTGATTGTTACCAGTGGACCACATTTTCTATTTAGGAGACCCAATACTGTAAAAGACAGGGTGGTATGGAGTTTTCTTCCAGCATCAGCCAGTCCTTAGTCTCCTAGCTACTCCTACACCGTGATGCCGTACCTGAACTGATGAATATGGTTGTATGCTCTCTTTAATGTTGTATGCCCTTGTTTAACATATATGTACTCTCCTGATGTGGAACCTTTGTAAAAGAACCTTGGCTCAAAGGTCATTGTAATCCTAGATCTAAATAAACAATAAACAATAATCACCCCACCCGCAGGGAACATTTAAGTGCAGTAGGTGTGAAGCAGGGTAAGTCCTTTGTGAACCCAAAACATGGACAGGAACAGATAAGTTAGACTTTCATTATGTGTGGGATGACATGTGTTTTTAACCTATAGTCCTGCTCCTGTGGTTCCTATTATGTTGGATGGACTATGCATCAATTTAGGATTCAGATAGGTGAGCACATCCATGTTGTTCAAAGAGGAGATATGTCCTATGCTATTGTAAAACATCTGGGGCCCTGCTATTCGAAAAAATGTAAAGCAGAGTGCAAAACATTGTGCTGTGCCTTGCGATTGCCCAGGAGCCTGAGGATGCTATATTCAGTTGAATAGCACACCAGTGCTATTCAACTGAATACAGGGCCATGTCAGTGCAGCGCTAAGTCATGTAGCACTGCCCCGACATGGATTCTGAAGTACGCCACCAGAACGAATAGCACCGGAGTGCTATCTGCAATATTCAAAGGGACCCATGGAAATTAGCCCATTGGGCAAGCAAAGTGCTAAGGGGCCATTTGCTTGCCCATTATGTGGGTATCCAGTGATGACAGTGACTAGAAATGTAAAAACAGTCACTCATTTTCAGTGCTAACATGTTGGGCTACTCTGCAAGGGTAGCAACAGAAAACCGAGGGACGGTGACTGGAAGGAGAGGGACAGGGAGGACAAGGGGAGGGATAGGAAGAAGGTTTACGCAGGGGAGTGTGCCTGCTGCAGCCAAGCCAGCCATGTGGTGTGGTTGTGAGGGTGGCTGGCTCTGGTGCAGTAGGTACTGGGTTAGGGGCTAGACCAGGGATAAACTTTTGCTGTTGCTTGCGGCTGTTGGCTTTTTTAACCTCATTCTCAAGTGCTGCCCCCTTCCTGACTTGCTCCCCCCTGGAGCTGGTAATACAAAATAAGGAGAGTGCGGTGGGCAAAGCCCCCCTAGATGGGGGGCATGGGGGTGCAGCTCCCACCACATAAACACTGTATTTACTGGCCAGATGTGCAGTCGCCGGCATGTGTATATCGCCGATTTGCTTTTCGGCGATATACACTCACCATAATAGCGATCACTGTTTTGCATCGCTATTATGACATGGAACCCATTATGGGCTCATTTTCATGAGTAGAGAGGCAGGTTAGTGTGGTGGTTCCCCCCCCAATTGCCCAGTCCCAGAGCAGTGTAGATACCTCTAGTGCCTAGTGGTACCCCTTTGATCACCAGCCCATAATAACTATAAATCATCCCTGGTTCTAGTGGTCCCCCACCTCCCTCTGATCTCCAGCCCACAATAATGATAAAGCATTCCTGGTGCTAGTGGTCTCTTCACCCTCCAATCGCCAGCCCATAATAATGATAAGGCATTCCTGGTGCTATTGGTCCCCCCACAATTGCCAGTTCATAGGACACTTTACATCCCTTTCTGGCATCTAGTTGGCCCCCATGGCACCAATCTCCCACTCCACAGTCACCTTACCAGTACTGTTGCTGCTGAGGCTGCATATGGTGACTGGCACAGTCCTCCTCATACCTCCTTGGCCAGCTGCTATATCTCCAGGCAGGAATGCACCTCTTCTTTCTAGGACAGGGAACGTCACCCTGTCCTATAAATGAGATTTGCTGTCCTTGTCTAGATATATGGCTGCCAGCCAAGAAAGTTTGAGGAGGGCTGTGCCGGTTGGCATATGTACCAGTGGCACCAACAGTACTGGTAAGGTGACAGGACGGCTTGCTGTTTGGCACTACAAGGGGGCCGCTAGACACCAGGGAGGGTCGTCAAGAGTCCTATGGGCTGGCAATCAGATGGAGGGGAGGACAACTAGCACCAGGAATGCCTATCTTTATTATGGGCTGGCGATTGGGTGGAGGGGGGACCACTGACACCAGGGATGCCTTATCATTATTACGGGCTGGTGATTGGTGGGGGGGTGCCATGCACCACAGAGGTGGGTGTCCTCCCTCCTGCAGCCAACTAGTTAGGTAGCTGCATTACCTCCAGCAGCCACTAGGTAAGTCAGGTTTGGTTCAGCAGTGTTTGCACTGTGCAAAAGGACAACACTAAACCCTTTTGTGCAGTGTAAAGACACTGAATATGGAGTTGCATGGATATTCATAGCTATTCTCCTCCCCTTGCCTGCATAACTACATTATGTTTTGCAGGAGCGATAACCCTCTTTGCCCATACAACAGACCCTTTTGAATATGGGGATCCAGCGCAAACCCAGTTTGCTCAGGCAAAGACCTATTAGTACCCATGCAAACTTTTGTCTACTGGGGCCCTGAAGCCTGTGGGGGGGGGTACACATAATGTCAATTTTGTTGGCATTGAGAAAGTATCACTCAGCCTCAGGGAAGGTGATTGGGAAAGGAAAATAGGAAGACGTGAGAGTTTTGGGATTTATACTCTCAGTGCAAGCAGTGGACTAGGTTAGATTGCTCTATAAACATATCAGCTTTTTATGAATATCCAAACATTTTGTCTGTCTTGTACAAAGTATGAAAAAACAAGTAGAAAAAAGGAAAAAGAGCACCAGGATAGAACTGCTATGGTACTACACAGTGTGAGGTCAAAATGCAGTAGTACAGTTCCAAAGCACCAGTAGCCACAGGAAGCAAACTCAGAACTCAGACTTAAATAAAGAGTTCTATTTTAATTTTAGTAGTGACATTACAGACCCACACAATAGCCAAACTGGCCAATAACACTAACGTTTCTCCTGGTGTGCTGCCAGTCTTTTTCAGAGTGATCTGACTCACTCTGAGGAAGCCTGATCTGTATATATCACTACTGAAATTAAAATAGAACTCTTTATTTAAATCTGAGTTCTGAGTTTATTTCCTGTGGCTATGGGTGCTTTGGAACTGTACTACTGCACCTGTGCAAAGCAGCATATGTGTGAGTCACAAGAAGCTAACGAGAATTTTGATGTGTATGTCGGTGTGGCTCAGTTTGTAGCACATCTGCCTCTGGGCCAGAAGGTCATGGGTTCTAGTCCTACACTGGGATTGGGCTCATACCTTAAAAAAAATGCAGGCAGCTGAGTGCAGTTTTAGTGTGGTGTTGTTATGTTGGGAGTGTGCTGTCCTTTGGATGAGATGTTAAAATGAGGTTTCTTTTACCCATCCTGGTGAGTGTCCAGGTAGAAGCAAAAGAACCCAAGGCACTTTTCGCAAAAAGAGTAGAGGAATTTTATTAACAGAAGATAGCAAACAAATAAACCTTTACAATATAACATAGATCAGACAAACCATGAACACATAATCATGAAAACATACCATGGAAACCTGTCCACAGCTTGCAGAAAGTAGAAATGTGCAGCGAGCATTCATCAGCCCTATAAATACTCTTAAGGCTATCATTGACCATGCCAGCAACAACAGCAGGAGGAATATATTTTTGCTGCCTGCGACAAATAATATTTACAGATAGCAAAACATACTTGCAAAATTTGTACAGAAAAATATTTCCAAAACTGGGGGAAAAAGGTTCAAAATAACTCTTCCATAGGTCACACTGGAAAATGCAGGGAAATGCCAATTGATGCTTACTTGTTTCTAAAATACACTGCTAGTGGGACATTCAAAAAGGAAATGAGTTTGTGTTTCCAAAATACCTACACAGGTGAGATGGGGGCATATTCTGTCTGCCAAGGACTTATGTTTCAGGGAATTCTGAACTGATAATTTACCATACTCAGCCATAAGATATCCCACATATAAAAAGGGATCTTATGATTGACAAGCTGAGAAAGGGCTACATTCACCAAATTCAGTAGGTAAAATTTTGTCTCAAGTCGGGGTGAAAATTTCAAATCAAGCACAGAATTGTATAGACTTTTCCATGGAAGACGAATGTAATCATCGAAGGATAGATGCCACAAAGATAATTATTTTCATTGCCGAAATCGTGTAAGTGGAGAGTAAGTGTTCATACTCTTGGCCCAAAATACAGGCCAAAAGAGGCAATATTCAATCTGCTACCAAGAGGACCCAGACATTACATGTATCACGCAAAAATGGAGTGAAATTAGTAATAAAAAAGATACAATGGTAAAAGGCAATGGGGTCAACCATGCCTAGGCCTCCTCTGACCAGGGTTACGTAAGTAACATCGCTCTTTACAGGGTTCAATCTGGGGCCCCAAAGGCCTTGAAAAAACAGACTAAGCAATGTAGTCTCGGTGGCAGGGGGGTGGAAACACACAGCTAAGGTATGTGAAACAAGGAAGCAAAAAGGTTTTTATTAAATAAACACGTTTCAGTTTAGCCAGTGCCCTATGTTTCCAGACAAGTAGCTTTCTCTCCTCTTTGGAGATACAAGTCTCCCAATTAAAACGAACAGAGTCAGGATGATTATAATAAATCCCTAGTATTTTACCAGGGTCATGTTGTAAGGCAATCCCAGCTATATGGAAGGGAGTGGATGAGAAGGGGTGCCAACAGGGACAGCTACACTTTTCAAATAGTTTATAATGGAACCAGAAAAATGGGAAAATTCCTGCAAAAAGGAATGTACTATGTCACCAGAGACTGCATCAGAGAGCAAAATGCAAACATCATCTGCATAAGCCAAGAATCTGAGGTCTGCAACATCAGGAGTGACTATAATTCCTCTGAAGAGTGTGTTAAGTTGCAGTAGACAAAGCAGTGGCTCTATGGTGAATGTATATAGAAGCAGACCCAATGGGCAACCCTGTCACACACCCCATTTCAGAGAAAAAGAGCTACATAAATAAGAGTTAACATAAGGGATTAGACCCATATCTGAATATAATAGATGGCCCCAAGAAACAAAAAGGAGAGGGATTCCATACCATCTCAATATTTCAAAAATGTAAAGGTGACCTACACGGTTGTATGCTTGTTCCTGATCTAGGAAAAGTAAAAAACCATGACACAGACCCTGGTTACCCCATTCAAAGAGTTCCCGGAGTAAAATGAAATTATCCAATATCCTATGAGCAGGTATGGCACAACACTGAGATAGTGAAAGGAGGACATCAGGTGTAGAGGAAAGTCTATTGGCGAGTAACTTAGCTAAAATGTTATAATCAGTGTTTAGTAGACTAAGTGGGCTCCAATTACTCAATAAAGTCTTGTCATCCTTCTTGTATAAAAAGATGAGCACGGCCTGAGTCAAAGAGGGAGGTAATTTCACTACTGTCAATATCTGGTTAAACAAAATTTGTAATGTAGGTCCCAGATGTTAGAAGAAGACCTTGTAAAATTCAGGGGGAAGGCCATCCATGCCCAGTGCTATGTTAGAAGGCAAGCGCTGAATCACATCTATAACTTCTGATAGCTGAACAGAATGTATTAAGAAAGCCTGAATGGAGTCTAATAGAGTTGATGGGGGGGTTGGTGAAGTGAACATCGAATAAGTCTGATGTCGTGGGGAACAGGAGGTGCCAAATTTTTCCATTATATGGATGTGAACAGACGACAAGATGCTACCCAAATCTTCAATGGGGGGGAGGTCCTGCAGTGCCTGGCAGAGTGATCACATATGTTTTGCTCTGAAGCCAATCAGCACAGGCTTTGTACATATACAGAGATTGAGTATGGCCCTGTATGCCAAATTTACTCTCATGCTTAGGGACTTGGCTCTATCATACTGCAACTGGAGCATTTGGGACTTAATAGATTCTATATCAGGGGTGAGGCCTCTACCTTGTACATGTATTTGTGATATCAGCATCTGAAGCCGGAACTGTAAGTTCAAGTACTGCATGTACTGCAAGTTGCTCTGGGTGGTGTGCCAGTCATTTAAAAAAAACAACACAATTCCCCTTTTGAGTCATCCCACTATGCCCCAAAGTCAGTGTATGCACTAAGGACTGACCATCTAGCAGAAAAGATGCTACTGGACATTAGGATCATCCAACAATGAGGTACTCAACCTCCAGGGCCAAAGTAAAGGTACAGAAAAAAAACCTGAGGTGCAAGAGCAATGGACAGCTAAATGATATGAGGTTTGGAAGGGAAGTACTAATGACTGAGACTCTTGTAGGGTCCAAGACAGAAACAAGAAATGAATTTGGGTGGTTAAGGACCATTTGAAAATGTAGATAAGGGGATGTACTCAATACCAATTGACTATATCCTGCAGCTGAGCAGTAGAAACCATGTCCTGGAGGAAATTTGGTTCACAAAAAAGTTTGGATGTCTGACAGCCACAGTCCAATAATCCCATTCCACAATTAAAGTTCCCTCCCAAAAATAACATTTTGTCAGAATGATGAAACGGCTTTATCTTGCTGAACAATTTCACACGTTCGGACTTCAATTGAGGGGTATAGGGGAATGTGTCCTAACAGAAGATCTAGAGCAATGCCCTCCCAGGAAAAATATCAATCAGCCTATGTACTTTAAAAGTCAAACCCTCTGAAAAGAATACCTACACCTTGACATGTGTCAAGCCCCCGAGACCAATAGGATGGACTTTGAGTCCAGGACTTCTAAACTGCAAATGATTCAGATTTAGTTTTAAGATGAGTGTCTTGCAAAAAAGTAATACTACCAGGTAGGGAACACAACACAGAAATCATAAGGAGTCTCTTTCGATATGACTTGATGCTACTCACATTTAACGTAGAAAATAAACCCTATGTTGTTGTCGTAACATAGCAACTTATAAGGGTGCACCTCCACCCCTCCCAGTTTGGGAACAGGTTTTCTATATCACCCTTTTGGTGATCTATTCATCATGCAGGTAATCAACTTCAGAAAGAACATCTTTGTGAGAAGATTTAAGGGAGGAGTCAGAGCCACCCTCCTCATGCCCTGAGTCACCCCACTGGGATGAGGAAGCTAAGGCAGCATACGGATTACGTAAAGTAATATCAGATTCTTTTGCTGGTTTTGGTTTGACCTTAAGTATTTGTCCTCATTTTTTCTGTGCAGGAAGTTGGAAAGGATCAGTTCCCATGTGGGCGGGGGGGGGGCATTGGTACATTTAATAGGTCATGCACATCAGGGGATTCAAAAAGACACTGGGTCAGATTTGAAGGCCTCAGAAGGTGGGACATAAACAACAGCTGGAGCAGGTCAGGTAGGAGAAGGAGAAATAGTTGAGGAGGCCATGGGCATTCGCAGGGGTATGTCAGCCAGGTCAGTGCAGGGCTTAGACAAAGGGTCCCATATCTCAGAAGCCTCCAGGGATTGCACATTAGATATCAAGGCATCCTGGTTGAGGCCATCACTGTGGTTATTGGAGGCCCACAGGCATTGTCTAAAAGAGTGTTCCTGTTCCTCACAAAGGTTTCACCTATGGGGATTTGGGCAGGAGGTAGTATGCCCATAGTCTAAGCAACTTCCGCAACAAGCCGCATCGCAAACACAGCTGAGGTGCGTACGGGACCCACATTTGTGCAGGTCTTAGGTTGTCCGGGATAGAAGCAAATACCCTTATTTCTGCCACTGTAAAAACTCACTGGAAGGTAAGTAATACTGGTTACAGTTTGCAGCAGTTTGGCCTTGACCTTCCAACTCCCTGTCCAAACCTGTTCATTGTTGATGAAGGGAACTGGGTGTCCAATACCTCACATTATTTTTAAGCCAGTATAGAACTTCTGCAATGTTGACACATTCATTCCGAAATAAAAGAGTAATTGTTTTTATTGTGAATTCTGACAAAGGTATGGCTAGAAAGGGGATCCACAAAGAAGGCTTTGATTTTTTTAATTACTTAAACCAGATACAGTCCATCGAAGAAGTATGAAAGCTAACATCAAAGATCTCCTCACCAGATATGTGAATGACTGCATACAGATCAGCAGTCAGAAAACCCAAAAACCCTTTTAACAATTTACAAATGACATATGTTCTATCAAATGGCTAATCCAAGTCTCCTCTATTCTTCAATCTTACAACATTTCTGCACTTTATAGGGTCCCTAGTAGTGAGAATAAATCAGACTCCTTGAAAGAACTTAGTACAATGTTAAGTGGGGAGAGCAGTATCAGGACCATCAGTGTGCACTGGAGAGGAAGCTGTAGCTCTAATATTCTGCTGTGCACGGGATGGAGATCCTCCAGAGGCAACTGAAAAAGAACTGGTCAAGAGTCAATTCCAGGAGTTCAATGATGGGGGATTAATGCCCCACTGACTTGACCCATCCACAGTAAGGGAAGGGCTCTCCAATCCAGAAGGCTTATACATGTCCACAGGGATCCATGAAACACCATTTGCTGCTTTGATCCACCCAGCATCCAGTAATGCAGCTTCAGCTGACCATTTGTGCAAATGTTTACGGGTGAATCCAAATGAAGCAGTGGCTGCCTTTAGAAAAGGAGATGTGGTGGAGAGGGATGCTTAGCAACAAGTCCCAGCAGAATGTCCAAATCCATGGAAGCAATAGCAAGAGGCCAGGAGGCAGAGACAGGAATGGGCAGTGAATAAATCTCATGTGCAGGGTCAGTGTGCCACCCCACCATATCCATGAGTAGCATGGGTAGAGGTGCAGCCACAGTTGCGGACAATAGATGCTCTGATGTAGGAAAAATCAGGGAAGTGGGACCAGTGCTACTCGGGGGGAGCATTTGCAGAAAAACAATCCTCAGAAACACCTAAGGATATAGTGTAAACATACAATATGTTTAGAATTAACATGTCACACTGACTGATACTGTGTTTTAATTTAAGATCTGTGCCTGGCTACCATGTTGTAGCCATGTAATGCTATTTCTGTGGCTGTGTTTTTAGCTTGCAACTTGCACTTTATTATACTGGGTTGTATTAACTTTTTCCTTCTATATGTATGTACCTTTAAATCTAATATTTATAAGGGCACAGAACAAGAGGAAACACTAACTCTGAACAGACGTGCATGGTATGCCATTCATAAATGCCACCTGAACTGCTACAATCCACCCTGTTGGTGCATTGGTAAAGAGGAGGCAGTATGACAGACACAGGTGGACATTAAATTGGATGCCTGCTCTAGCTGCACACAAAATCCCCTGCTTCATGTGGAGCAGGGGATTTTGTGACATGGTGGGTCCTGTTAAAACAAGATGAACTGGGTGAGTGCCCTGATGACTGTCTCCAGGCCTCTCTGCATGTCTGGAGGACTGAGGCAGCACTGTAGGGGTCACCTGCCCTGCTGCGGCTGGCTAGTGTGAGTCAGGGAGGCATTCAGCAGCTACAGCAGGGTCCATACCCACATAATTTGTGCACACCTCTACCAGCACTCCATTCCTTGGTGCATGGTGCAGAGTGTAGTTCCACCTCCCTGCCATTCCTCCAATCTGTCTGTGCATGCAGAGCCCCAGATAGAGGATCAGGTGCAGAAGGGGTCTGTTCCCCTTCCATGAATGTTGCAGGGGTCCATGGGACTCCAATACATGGCAGTTGCATTTAGGGCAGCCTACATACCATATGTATGTAGTGCGTAGGCTTAGTGCATAGACCCTTTGTTCTCAAATTTCCTTTCATCAAGTGGTAAATGATTTTATACACATATAGTAACAGACTTGGTTCCTATGTGACATGTATAGTATGAACATGCAAATGAGCACATAAAGGATGTGAAGTGCATAACAGCACGTATATGCTGATTATGAGCTCATTGGGACACATTCATAACCCACAAGCACCTGTTCTGACTAGTGGCAATCACATACACCAATTATTTGTGTTATTTGTGATCCAAATCATGATAGACGGTATATATTATATATATTCTTTGCAAAAAGCTTTGTTAATGCACCAGTTAGGGTAACTTAATGCCACAAAGACAGGTAAATGTGGTGTTACACGAGGTCCCTGCACCCTAATTGACGCCCTCAGGGGTACACCGTAGACAGCTAATGTTTAGACATAGGCTATACTAATACAGGGGACTAAAGGCATATACCGTACAAAGTAGATGTTAGTATATGAATACATATCATTGTAACTCACTTTGCTTGCTAATGCACACACATTATACCTTGTATTTTCTGTCTATTTCTTACTTGTCAGATGCCAAGACACCTGTCCTTGACGTAATTGTAATATGCAAAGCAACATTGCCATCTTTTGGTGATGGGCACCACTTCACCTTGTTATGTAAGACTCTGTATAAGAACGTCTTTGTTCTAAAACTGATGACTTTACAGAATTATATAATGTTATCTTGGACCGTGGAGCCACCTCTAATTTAGCCAATAGGGCTCATCTCTGTAACTAGAAATGTTTCTATCTTTTAGTAACCATAGTAATTATCACAGGTATATAATGTTATGTACAGATTCTACACCTCGGAGACCCGAGAGATCCCAAGAGACTACAGAGAAACCTCGAGGTGTAGGGAACGCTTAGCACTGGCTCCCAGTTCGTATGGTAAGAACTGCTTAGGGCAACTGTGATTTATCCCTCTTTTTGTAGTAATAAACTTGTTTATTACTTGAATGCAACTTGTCTGTGATTATTTGCATCTCCAATATTGCCAAGAACCTGAAGGTGAGGTTCAGACCTCTTACAATTGGCGACCATGTGCAGGCGATATTGGGTGTTGTAAGTTTTCACTTGTTGCTATACATTTCACTTTTCCCACGGGGACTGTAGGTGTACACTCCCGTACCACCGCTCCCATCTTTTCTACCAGTTTGTAGATACTTGCAAAGTCTAGCTGACTTTTTGGGTGTGGTTGATGCCGTCTCGACCCACTCCATAGCAGCTTTGAATTGCAAGCCTACAACTTATACAGTAGCCCAGCTGTGTTTAAAGTACTCGTGTTGTGGATCGATACGCAACGCATGGTCTTTTTCACAGTTTGAATTTTCGTTCCCTCCCACACAATGGCCACTGTATCAGATATCTGCGCTGAACTGAGACTCGATGTCTCTAACTTTCTTACCTCCCATGGAGGATGGGCTGACTTCGTGCGGGACGCGAGTCAATCCGAAAACCCTGTACTGGGGATTTCAACCCAGTACGCAGAGACGCGACAGTCAACCAATAAGCGTCGTGCTAAAGGGTTGATGGTCGCTGCTCTCTACGCTGCTTTGGAAGCCTCCAAAGCGAGGTTTCATACTCTTGACCTGCAGATTGCATCTCTTAAGCAAGAGATGGGTTTGCAGGAAACAGAATGTATTCGAATACAGCAGAACTTGGAGTCAGAACTCCAATCTCTGCGTAATGAAAAGGATTCACTATTGCATCATTCCGCACAGGCTGGTGAACAAGAAATGTGTACTCTGAAACAGGAGTGTGAAAGTTTGAGACAGGATAAGAGTCAGGTGGTGCAAATGAATGATTTGTTGAGTGCTGCGAATGCACAGTTGATTGATGAAATGGGTGAACTTCAGGACGAGATCAACCAGGTACGTAATGATTTAGAAACAGCCTATAGGGACAATCACGAATTGAGCGCCACGTACCGTGTTTTGCAGAAGCAGAAACAGGATCAGGTTGATATGGATGTTGCAAGTGTGAATCATGATGAATGTAAAGCTAAGATGGATAAACTGCGCCATCAGCGAGAGGTTTTGACTGGCCACGTTAAGGCAATGGGAGGCGCAGCCCCTGCCTTTCACTCGTCATCGGAGGGGGAACCATCCGATGACGACGTCTCACAGTACAACGCCCAGTCACGCCCCTACTATGGCCCAGATTCCCCACCCAGCCATCCACAGTATGGCGGGTCCCCGCCCACCACTCCCCAGGTCACACATAGACGACGTCGTGATGCTCATCATGGGAAATGCCATCATGGCGGCACCCATGATGGGGGGGAGCAGGCCCAAGCCTGGTCCCGACAGCGCTCCGGTAGCCGTTATTAGTGTGGAAGACAGGCAAGAGATTGAAACCATGATTGATAGAGCATTGGGAAATGTTCTTCTTCCTGAAAGAAGTATGAAAGCCATTAAAAGTCAGATTCGATAAATTTTCAAGAAGCTGGCACTCAGGAAGGTGTTGTTCGTACTGCGGCTGAAGCTGCAGCTCACGCAGCATTGGATGGTGTGCGAGACGCATTACCTTTGCCTGATCGACCACCAACTAATCCCCTACAAATGGCCTACTCTGTTCAGCAAATTGCTGACAGCATTGGTCGGATGAACCCGTCCAACAATCTCAGCTGCCATTTGGAAAAGGTGCGCTCCAAGTGCCAGATGCTCAGCCTCGCTGCAGAATATCAGGTCCAAATACTACGCCAGACCATTGATCCTGGTTTATGGGCCAAACTCCCTGAAGTAGTTCGCCAGGATGGGAACGCCACTTTTGACGAAGTCGCAGCTGAGCTCATTTCTGCTCACAGCCCTGGTGTGGTTGGAGTAATGCTGGCATACTCTGTGAAGCAAAATGCTAAAGAAAGTCCAGCTACCTACCACCAGAGACTCTGGATGGCCTATTGAGCAGGGGAAACATCTGGCACAAGAAGCTGCGGATGTAGATCTTATTGAATATAAGACCTTGTTCCTTAGAAACATGATCCCAGCCGTAAGAGAGAAAGTAGAGCCAACCACATACCCAAATATGGATAAGTTTGCCGATAATCTTCGAAAAACCGAGAGAGTGTATCAACTGTACATCCGTGATTTGGGTTCCGGTTCCAAAAAGGTTGCCGCCGTGGAACCCGCTTCTGGGACCACAGCACATTACACTGTGGAAGGGCAGGCCCAGCAACAACAGCCCAAACATCCATCGGCCCCTCCAGCTAGCACCCAGAAAAACCCCCAACAGGGCCAACAACAACAACAACAGTGGGGTGGGAACCGTAATTGGCCCAAAAACAGAAGGCACAAGGGCAAAGGGAAGCCATTACAAAGATCAGGTCCCTCATATAAAGAGATAGCTGAAGAAAATCAAAAATTTTGGGAGCTCCTGGGGCAAGTGCGCTCCGTAGAGGATGCTGTTCCCGCACAAACATGTGCAGCAGTACAACCGGTGACCCATGACACTACTGGCCATGGAGACACCGGAAGTATGGGCTCTCAGGTCCAGATAAGCCTGAACCCAGAAGTTCCTCCCTACATTGCATCAGTGCAACACGGTGAAGTCATTCATGCAAGCCAGACCCAACCTCTGCATGCCTCCAACAATACGGATTGACAATTACAGGCCCCAGTCCATATTGTAAACAAGCTGGTCTTGGATACAAATAGAAGGCCCTGCACCGAGGCTGAGGTCGGGGGCCACCAACTAATTGTCTTGTTAGATACAGGTGCAGCTGTATCTGTGTTATACGACGACCACCCTGAAACGTCTCCATGGTCTACCGGACGGAAGACCAATATGTCAGGAGTTGATGGTGCTAGGCTACCTGCATACCGTTCTCTGCCTTCCTGTCAGAACTAGGCCATTTAAAGGCCTCACATGCTTTCCAACTGATGGTGCTGCATGATCATCCTAGTATCATCGGATTGACTTCCTTGCACCACATGGCTGTGGTGGATCTAGCAAACATGTTGCTGATACAGATCCAGGGTCAATACCATACTGTCTTAATTCCTGACTCACATGCTGTAGCAACAATATCCATCAACAACAAAGAGTATGACATCATAGATTTATTCAAGAATCATGAACTTTTCCCGAAACTCCTACCTATTCTGCAACGACATTTGGAAGCGTTTGCAGTTAATAAACACAATTGCGGCAGAATGCATACCATTATTGAGGTGCCAGGCCCGGCACATGAGAGACAAAGGCAATATCCATTTCCCACTGAGGCCTTACCCTCTCTCCGAGAAACAATCAAGTCACTCCTTAAACAAGGAGTAATCAGAACCTGCGTCTCCATTGCCAACTCTCCTGTTTGGCCTGAGAAGAAACCCACAGGCACCTGGAGACTTACTATTGACTACAGGAAACTGAATCAGGTTACTCCCAGTTGTTCCCCAACTGTGGCATCTGCACCAGATGTGCTTCGACTTTTAACACCAGATCAGAAATGGTTCAGTGCCCTGGATATCTCCATGGTTTTTGGTCATTACCATTGGCCCTCAAGAGTCAATATAAGTTTGCCTTCACCTTTGAAGGATGACAATACACGTGGACTTGCTTGCCACAGGGATTCCATAATAGCCCATCCCTCTTCCATCTCCATATGATGGATGCCCTACAAAGTTTCTCAGCCCCCAATGTCTCTTACAGTATGTAGATAACCTGTTGTTGGCCACTGCCACACAGGAACAACATCTGGATCTCTTGGACGAACTATTGACTCTTATTCAGAGAGCAGGCTTGAAGTGTAACCCTGTAAAAGCACAATTATGTCAGAAAGAAGTACTCTTTCTGGGTTTGAAAATAACTGACCAAGGCCGGAGCCCTACTTGGAAAAAGATTCAAGGATTACAAGACTTGACATTACCTACCAGTGTGGCAACTCTTCGGAGGTTTCTAGGTATGGTAAACTATTCCAGAGATTTTATTTGTGATTTTGCTCAGAAAGCTGCTCCTCTGTATGATTTACTCAAAAAGGACGTTCCATGGAGTTGGGGCCCTGTCCATAGCCAGGCTGTGACATCACTGAAGCAGGCCTTGGTCTCCGCCCCAGCACTGGTAAACCCCAATCCAGCATTACCATTCCATCTAGAGTGTGCCACCTCTGACATCGCTATGTCAGCAGTGCTAGCCCAGAAGGTGCATGGCACCTTGAGACCTATTGCATATGCATCACAGCTCTTGACCCCAGTGGAACAGAAGTATGGCCTTTGTGAAAGGAATATTCTGGCCACCTATTGGGCAGTCAAGCACTTCCTGTATATCATTGGGTACTCTCCGCAGATTCTTAACACTAATCATACACCTACTAATTTTCTGCTCTCAGATAGAGTGAAGGATGGGTCAGTCTCCAACACTAGGCTGACACATTGGTCACTCCTCCTCCAGGATAGGGATATTCAGGTCCATCAAACCAAAGTTCCATCTCTATTAGCTCATGGCCTCCTTTTTCAGGGGGAACCCCATGACTGTACTTTGCAGTCACCTGACCTCCCAGATCCGGGTCCATTCTTCCCTGCCACCCCTGAGATACTGGAAAATACCTCTTTGTGCAGCGTGTTCACCGATGGTTCAGCATCATACTATCAGGGAGAACAGATTGCAGGGATGGGTATTATGGTGGTGTATCCTTATGGGAACACTGTCAGAATATCCAAACGCTGTAGTGTAGCTTCATCACAGTACGCAGAGATGGCAGAGGTGGCCTGTGCACTAGAGTTTATTCAACATGGAACTCAGGATACCATCATTTTCACAGACTCTAATTGGGTTTGCTGTTCCCTTACAGAATTTCTTCCTTTCTGGCAGAAGAACTCCTTCCTCTCCTCTGATGGAAGCCCAGTGAAATATAAAGAATTGGTGATCTACATACATGCATTAGCACATAAATACCCACACAAACTTTATGTGCACAAGGTTAAAGCTCACTCCCTACATGATCCCTATCATGCATTCAATGACACAGCAGACACCCTTGCTAAGGAAGGGGCCCGAGGGGGGGATGTCTGGATAATGGATCATCCAGAGGCCAATGCAGCTGTACAGGTTGCAGCTCTCAAAAACAAATCTGAATCTTTTTCCCCCTTGGACCTCTCAGCAGCCCAGCATTTTGACACTGAACTCAAAGAAGTGTTCAGATTCCTGGACAAGGGTATTGAAGAAAGACTCCCTACATAACCCATACCGCAGGTATGAAGGTAAATTACACTTATCCCCTGATGATAAAATTATTTGGTTCCAACCAGAGGATACTACCACCAAATTGTGGGTAGTCCCCAGACATTTGAGATCTGAATTTTTGCACCAGGTACATGACACACCTACTGGTGGACACCAGGGGACGGAAAATACCCTCCAGCATCTCAAAACCACTGCTTGGTGGCCTGGGATTACCAAAGATGTTAAACAATACATTGATAATTGCCTTGTTTGTGCACAAAACAATCCCATACCTACAAAATGAAATGCCAAACTTTTACCACAGAGACACTCTGGCCCTTGGCATGCCATCCAAATTGATTTTATCGGTCCCTTGACCAACACCAGTAGAAACAACAAGTATGCCCTTGTAGTAACTGATTTATTCTCTAAGTGGGTTGAGGCTTTCCCCACCAAGACATGCACCGCAAAGATAACCACCAAAATCCTGGTAGAACAGATTTTCTCCAGGTGGAGCCTGCCTCTCAAGGTAGACTCTGATAAAGAAACCAGTTTTACAGGTGAGTTGATGAAAGAGTCCCTTGAACTCCTTGGGGTCCAGCAAAAGTTCCACATACCTTATCACCCTCAATCCTCAGGTCAAGTAGAAAGAGCCAACAGACGGATTAAGCAAATGCTTTCCAAATTTATTGAGGACAATCCCAAGACCTGGGATTCCCTAGTGCCTTTACCCTTATGGCAATTAGTACACCTCAACCACCACCCAGCTTACACCTTTCGAGGTAATGACTGGGAGACAAATGAGATTACCTGAACACTTGCTCTTTGACCTGCATACCCCCACTGCAGAACGTGTATCTGTAGATCAGTATGTGGAGAAACTTAGGAAAGACCTCATACGCACACTTGTATGCTGCAAACTGCATGGGTAAGGCCCAGCAACAGTCCAAAATACAATTTGACAAACACGCACAAGAAGTGGATTGGCAGGTTAGAGATCAGGTAATGGTACTTCGATTTGCACATCCCACCCACTCCTTCTCCAATAAGTGGGAAGGCCCTTACCCCATTGTCAACAAGCTCAGTCCAGCAGTCTATCAAGTTAGACTCCTCCACAACAATAAATTGACTGACAAATGGTTACATGCAAACCAGTTGAAACTGTACAAAGGAACTTAAAACTTACTCTTCCTAACCCCACTGGGCGGAACTGTACTAATGTACTAATCTTTCATCTTCCTTTTCAGATACATTGACAAGATGGCCATCTTGTTCCTATCTCTCCTCCTTGCAGGAGTAATCCCTTTCGCCCAAGGCACGGTAACGGACCTCCTTCGACACCTTGATCCTCCAGCACCTCCTACAGAGGGAGTTTCCATCAAAATTCCAGATACTATGATTACTGTCCAGGAAGGTTCCGATGCATACCTCACTGCCTCGGTCATTGCTCCTGACAAATCCACCCTTCAAATTGAGTGGCAAACCACATCACAAGGACAAGTTCTCCCTGTGGCCAAACTCTCTAAGGGAACTTTCCAGGGTTGGCCCAACGCTAAATTATCCCCAAATGGTTCACTGTCCTTGTTACAAACTGCATTAAGACACTCTGGTTTGTATAACATAACTGCTCTGATCGATCCTCCCTATTGTAATTCTCTCTCTCAAGATTCTGCCTGCAGATTCTGTGCTGTACACCACATGGCCTCTGCAGCCATGTATCTCTCTGTGCTGCCTCCTACCAAAAAACAGCTTTTGGAATGTCCAAAACATACCCCTGCTCCCCGTAGTGGTCTCACAGCCACTGCCCTCCCAGGTTCTTTGATTAACAATTTACAGTTTATGCATATACCTGTTTTATTTAACCTTACTTACTGGAATATGAAAGAATTTGGTATGTGTCACAATACCAATACATCTGCATTCTATAGTACATTATTGCTTGATAGTTTGGCTGCATTTCAGATTCGCACCAAGGATCCATTTACTGGGGTTTATTCTACTGAACACAGAGGTAATTTTAGGAGGAAACCTCCTCCTAGTACTCTTACTCATAAACGTAGTAAACGTGAAGTTGACAGTTCTGATGTTACAGGTGCTACAGGTACTGTCACGGGTCTTTTTGGTACTGCTATGTCCATTTGAAACAAAGCAGACATTGCTGCTATTAAAAGTCATTCTGCAAAGTTCTCCACTGGTTTGGTTAATAATGTTTTACCACCCTTATTGCATGGTGTGGATGGCCTTAGTCAGGAAGAAAGATACACTGTATACAACATGCACAACATCGCAAAAGCCTTCACTGATTCCAAAGATAAGATTAACGCACTCATACAACAGAACAATAGAGAGAAGTTGATAAACAATACATTGGTAGAGAAATACTTTGTTCTGCGTATGGTTCATATATCCTCACTACCATTAACAACCTCTTCCGAGACCTAGAAACTGGAAGAATCCCTGATATAATACATGACAGACGCATCTCTAAATGGTATTGTCCTAAATGTAAACTTCCAACTTGTATTTCCCGATGTATGCAACAGACATTGTTGATTCCCTCTCTCCACAGCATGAAATTTGGGGTTTGTGACCAGACACCCTAATACTGGTCCTTGTTTTTCTACTAAGAAATGTTCTATAACAGATACCATGTTTGTCTCCTTTACTGTCTCCTTACCACGTTTTGATCCCACCACAGCCTTGTTCGACAAGCTGGCACTGGCGCATTCCATTGGGCATTTGGATGATGACATCTACCGAGAACGCCTGGACCTACCACCTCTACTGGTCTACCACTCCTTCCTGGACACCTGGGTGGCACCGCACACGGACTGTTGTGTGAAAAAGCAATATATCTACCTGTGCCGATGTGATGTGTTTGATGTTATACGCCCCTGTTTGTGGCTACTCTCCAGACAGCATTGATTGGACTTTCACTATGGATGATGACATCACTGAAAATGGCACCAACTCTTTTGAATCAACGCCGTTACCAGATCAGCTCTACCAGTCCTATCGTGAGGAAGCTCATCGCCTGTCAACACGGATCTCTAAGACGACCTACACATGCCCTGTCCAGTTGCAAAAATGGAGACTGCCTACAGTACGTTTCACAGTATAACTCTGATGGAGAATACTGTATAGTGACTAATGTGAAATCTTATTCATATGGTTCTGTTACTTGTTCTATTGATTACCCCAACTTCTGTTTTGTTCCCCATCAGAAAACTGTTATTGGACATACTGTCATAACCCCCGTTCCCCTTATGGAAGCAGATATCATTGATGGTAATCCAGATTATTTACTCACACTTTCAGAATACCTACCTTACTTCAATGTACACATAGATCCACTTACACTTACATTGAAATCACTTTTAGATAGAAAGGACACACACCTCATCCACATCAGCAATAATATAACCAAAGCCAATGAAGCTGTTCTTGAGCTGATCAATGATGGAGATATGAATAATGCATTGACTAACACCTGGTTAGAAATCACTTTTAAAGGTTTTGTTATAATACAAGCATTTTTAATATTTATTTTGATTATTATGCTTTGCTGTCTACGACGTACACTACGCCAACACCGTGAGCAGCTTCAGTTCCTTTACAAGGTTCGCTCCTCAGGACTGTAAAGGGCCACTGCTCCTGTCCATGCCTTGGATTTGCCTGTGTTGCCCTTTGAGGCAACAAGGGGGGGGAATTGTTACACGAGGTCCCTGCACCCTAATTGACGCCCTCAGGGGTACACCGTAGACAGCTAATGTTTAGACATAGGCTATACTAATACAGGGGACTAAAGGCATATACCGTACAAAGTAGATGTTAGTATATGAATACATATCATTGTAACTCACTTTGCTTGCTAATGCACACACATTATACCTTGTATTTTCTGTCTATTTCTTACTTGTCAGATGCCAAGACACCTGTCTTGAAGTAATTGTAATATGCAAGGCAACATTGCCATCTTTTGGTGATGGGCACCACTTCACCTTGTTATGTAAGACTCTGTATAAGAACGCCTTTGTTCTAAAACTGATGACTTTACAGAATTATATAATGTTATCTTGGACCGTGGCGCCACCTCTAATTTAGCCAATAGGGCTCATCTCTGTAACTAGAAATGTTTCTATCTTTTAGTAACCATAGTAATTATCACAGGTATATAATGTTATGTACAGATTCTACACCTCGGAGACCGAGATCCCAGAGACTACAGAGAAACCTCGAGGTGTAGGGAACGCTTAGCACTGGCTCCCGGTTCGTATTGGTAAGAACTGCTTAGGGCAACTGTGATTTATCCCTTTTTGTAGTAATAAACTTGTTTATTACTCAAATGCAACTTGCCTGTGATTATTTGCATCTCCAATATTGCCAAGAACCTGAAGGTGAGGTTCAGACCTCTTACAGTGGCGTTAGGATTTCCAGCTCTATCTCCCCACTCCTACCCCCCCAAGCATCAATCTTAATGCTTACCCATTCCATGAGCAAACACCATCACACATGATGTACACTCATAACTTTGCCTTTTTTAAATATTTTGACCCCAAATTTTCAACATATCACTCTTGTGACCCCTCATCACGAACAAGGGCAGTGAAAAGTTTAAAATCCTGCCCAAAGGTGATTTCACCAAGTGATTGTGAAAACACCATTTGGGCCTGATTTGCATCGTTCCACCACCACTGGTCATGAGGTGGGGTCCCAAAAAGGCCATGCTGAAAATATGGGTTCAAAATATGCAAACAATGGCAAAGTTATGCATCAAAGTTGAAAATCCCATTGAAAAAGATTGACCTGTACTTATCTTACTTTCTCATATTGTAGTCACAGGTTGTAACAACAAGACCCATCTTTGATCGTAGAGTGGATCTATGGCACGGGACATGTCCAGGTGAGTGAGGATGATGTGTGTGGGTGTGTGTGGGTGGTGTGGGGTGATGGGTGCTGAGTGGGAGGTCGGGGTTGCCAGATTAGAATGCGGAAGGACCATTTTTTTTCTGCAGTTTAAAAAAGATCATCAAGGGACAGTTTTCTTTATTTAAGTTGAGATACCCTCACGAACACCTGGGGTAAGGGAAAATCCTTCTGGGACAATCTTAAAGAAGTCACTGAGAAGCAGCCAAAAACCTCACCTTCTATGTTGGTCATTGATGGTGGCATAACTCTTGACCCTACCACAATTACAAATACTTTCAATACTGCGTTCTCTGACCTCAGTAGTGTTCTCCCTTTGGACTTCTTCAATGATGACTACCCTCCTTCTCCTACCCACAACCCACAACCCCCCCTCCAACCGCTCACTGTTCTACTTTAAGGAAGTCAGGGCGCATGAGGTCCATAAATACATCTCTAATGCAATCACCAAATCCAGAACTAGTGGGGACTCACTCGACCTCAAGCTGGTGTCCCTTACCATTGATGAAGTGCTACTTCCACTAACAAAAATTTTCAACCTCCCCCTCACCCTTAGCCAGTTCCCTGACAGATGGAAATCAGCCACAGTAACTCCGGTCCACAACAGTGGGGACAAAGATCTGCATGTGAACTACCGGCCTATCTCCATACTTCCCCCCCTCTATAAAGCCATTGAATGTATGGTATCTGACCAGCTAATGGAATACCTGGACAAACACAACATCCTCTGCCTCCAACAGCATAGTTTCCATACAGGTCACAGTACTACATAGGCTGTCCTTGAATTCATTGGTGCTATCCACAGTTTGTTGGACAACAGCCTCCTAACCTGGTCGATCTTCATTGATCTGATTAAGGCTTTTGACACTGTACATCATAATCTATTAATCACATAGCTACATTCTGCTGGGCTCTCACCTGAGTCCACTACCTGGTTCAAGAGCTACTTGGAGAACCACTTCCAAAGAGTGAAAATAGCTGATGTTCTCTCAGATGCACATCCTGGTCACTCAGGAGTTCCTCAAGGCTCCATTCTTGGGCCACCTCTTTTTAGCCACTTTCTGAATGATCTTTCACAATCGTGTCCAGCACAAATCCTCCTCTGTGCTGACGATTACATTATCCTCTCCACTCACAAGGATCTGAGCCACCTTCAAAAGAATCTAAAACTTGCCTTCACCTCGATTGAAACTTGATTTAGTGCACATAACTTGGTTCTCAACTACAAAAAAAAACAAGTCCATGCTCTTCTGCAGCCCGCACAACAAACACAGACTCAAACCCATCACGATCAAAAACTGCCCTGGTGCAACCCTCAAACAAGTTCAATCCTTTAAATATCTAGCTATTACCATTGATTGTAACCTATCTTATGCTACACACATTGTCAATGTTGCCAAGGCTGCCAACACTTGCATTGGCCTACTCTTCAGGCACAGGCAATGCCATACCTCAGAAGCCTTAAGGATTGCAGTACAGAGCGCAGTAATCTCAATAATTGACTATGGCCTGATCATCTACGGCTCTGCCTCTGCCACCCCCCTCAGGTGCATATCCATTGCACCAAACAAAGCTTGCCATCTCAAAACCGGCGCCCATCGACTCACCCACACATATGATCTCTACGCACAGACTGGGTGGCTTCAACTTTCAAACTGAATCAAGTATCAAATCTGCCTTATGACAAAGAAAATAACACTAGGCCTTGCTCCCCTAGGTGACCAAGCTCTCCTCTGCCCAGTGCGGACTACTCACATCACCAGTGGCTCTTAATCCCAGCTTCTGCATATCCCACATTTCCACACTACACAAGGGCAAAGATCACTTGCGCATAGAGCTCCCAGCTGGTTCAATGGTCTCAGCATTGACATCACATCAGTGCCAAAGCTTGGTCCATTCAAATCCAATCTCCATCACATCCTGTCTGCATCTAGCTCCTGTGACTGTCCTTCCTAATTGTTGTCCCCTATCCTTTTTGCCCTTTCCACCTAACACTTAACCCTCTCCCCCTCAACTCCCTCTTCCATACATCCATTCATCCTCCCCTCCTCCCATCCTCCTTCCCTACCACCCGTAGCACTTTAATTGACATTTGACAAGTGCCTATGGCTGCACCCCACTAGTGTGTCTCTCCTCCATACCGTGTCAATCCTGTTACCAGACCTCCTTCTGGCATTTTTGCCACTGTATTGAATGCATAAAACTGTATGTAACTGCCTGTAACCCACTGTTATACTGTTATTCAATGTCTTGTTTAAATTGTACCTCAACTGACATGGAACCTTTGTAAAAGAGCCTTGACTCAAAGATATTTGTAATCCTAGATTCAAATAAAATAAAAATAAAAGTTAAGGACTGGGCACCCCAGTGTCGGAGCATTGTACAAAAAGGAGAACAGCTGACCTGGAGGGGAGGGAGTCCAGAGAAGCAGTACTGTGGCTTGGCACCCTGGTCTGCTTACATATATGTATTAAAAAAATAAACATTAACATTGGGAAGGGCAGGCAGGACACCTGGAGGGGAGGGGGGGAAGCAGTACCGGCGGTGGGCACCCCAGTCTGCTTAATAAAACCAAGAGATAGATAGACTGATAGATAGATAGACAGACAGACAGACAGGCAGGCAGACAGACAGAAAGACAGACAGATAGATAGATAGATAGACAGAGACAGATAGACAGACAGAATGGGGATCAGTGACTCACTCCTCTCACAGCAGCCCATAGCAGAACTCTAGCTGCTGCTGCAGAACTCAGCAAAGTCCCACTGTTCTCATACAGAGAATACAGCAATTTGCTCCTCTTGCTAAGCTGGGAATCCTGGATTTTGGGGTGCCTAGTAAAGGTATTTATGTCAATTTAAAAAACAAACAAACACTGGGATCCAGTTAAAGAGGTCTCATTTAGCTAGGTTCATGTGTTTGTTTTTTAAATGACACCATTATATGTATTGTCCATGGTTTTTACTTTGAGGAGAAAAGAAACAAGATGGTGGCTCTTACGGCACAAAACAATGTTTTGTGCTGTGAGAAGCAAGTGGTGAGAAACCAAAAATGGTCTTGCGACACAGAATTGTTGGTCTTATTTCAGAATGTTACCCCAAGAACCCTATCGAGCATTCTCAGAACCGAAAAATGCAAAATTTTAAAGCCTTGTAATTCTGGAACCATTTAATATTTTTTTCACAAAACCTTTTAAAGGCACTACTGTAGGACATCACACCTGTACCCTGAAAGTTAGGGAAAAAATCCCATTACATGTAGGCTCTAGGTGAGAGCAAAAAAATCTCATGTTAAGTATGGGAAAAAAATTAGACATTTACAGAAAAATTACATGTGGATCTCAGAAACTGTGCAAGCTGCCATCACAATACTTTCCAAAGACTTACATCTTGCCTCTTAGACAACGCATGCAAAATTTCAGCTGATTTTGTCAAATGTTGCCAAAAGCTATTAAGGTGCAAGGATAGGGGTTTAACATTGAACACCTTATCAACCCTAACTGTGGGGTGCTACCATGCCCCTTGTAATAGACATATAGATACATGTAGTATCTTGGTGTTGTAATATCAACAAATCCTCTGCCTTATACCCCCAGCCAGACTAACACCATTGCATTGTATACATAAGTACACAGTACATATCTACTAAATATTTAATCTACTGTATCAGATATTATCCATTATAATCTCAGTGCATATATTTGTAGCACATTGTTCATGTTTTTAATATGTGGGCTGGCCCAGTGATGAGGAGTGTTGAGACACTGGATGCCACACTTGACATCACACTGGTGACCAGGTTTTTTTACCCTGAGCCTCAGATCAAGGGAGGGAAATCCAGAACATAGCAACAATGATAGGTCTGAACCCTCACAGGCTATGTACCAGTGGCAAGGCCATCCCTCCATGAACCAGATCAGTTCTCTTGCAGGTAACAGGTGCCCTGCCTACCTCAGTGAGGATGGGGTGGAATGTGGAGGAAGAAAGTAGGTTGAACTAAGTTTGAGGTATGCTGGATTATGGGGCTAGAGGGTTGGACCAGAATGATAGAGCCTCTACCGGAAGAGCATTAGTAAAGTAACAGGTACAAAAAAAAAAGAAAAAAGTTTAGAAAATGTGTGCATTTAGTATACACGATGCAATGATAACAGCTAACAACGTCTATTAGATATCAGCAAATTTCATCAAGTGAGTCCAATTTGTTTGGCTGCATGGGCAGCAGCTGTTTTGCTAGGAGAAGAGAAAAGGGACTTTGGAAGCACGTGACCAGTTTCTGGCACTGTGTTCTTCCATAGCACTGCGGTCAGTGCAGTAGCATTGTTTCTTCACCATCCTTCCCCTCATCAGCTGCACTAGTCCCTCCTCTTGGTGGGTGCACTATTTTTTGGACACTCATCAGTTCTGCAAGAGTCCATCATGCTCACGATGGCTACCATAGGCTCATTGCACATACGGAAGTATCATCAGTAATCATACATGTGCACTGTTGTCCCTGTGGCCATCTCAGACACGGCGAGCTCTTTCTCGTGCATGCGTAATTATTGATTACTGCGTACGCACGAATACTGCAAGTATGGCATCAGCTGCGGTGGGATCTCCGAGTACTGTCTGACTTGGGCACACCACTCTGAAGCAGCCGTGTTGGCTCCGACCAGAATTTGTTATTAAAGTACTTTCTGATAAGTTTGTCCAAGACTGATTGCTTCCTTAATAGTACAGTATATGCATTTTGAAGATGATCACTTGCACTGTCAAAATGAATATTTTCTGATAGTTCATATGTGGTATTTGTTGAGTTTGTCAGTCACTCACAATATTTTCTATTTTTCTTCCAGGCACTGCCCCAAAGCCAAATAGAGTTTCCTTTTATAACCAGAAACCCACTGGATGTAACCAATGAAATCTTCAGGAGCAGAAACATGAGCACCACAAATAACACTGCTGTCATTACCACCAGACCAACAGAGTCTAGTAGACTGGACACTTCATCCCATTTTCTCCACAGGACTGTGTATTTGAGCCACAAATGTACACTAGTGTTGTCTTTGTTTGTGTGACCATAACCACCAAAAAATGTATTGCTTAGGCAAAATGTTGTTCTCTTAAGAATTTGCAACTAGAACACAAGAAACACACCCTATTTATCAAGCTAATTTCCTACAATGTCATAACTCAGACTTCATGTGCTCAAATAAAAAGTTTTGTAGACAAGTAGCAAACTATTTTATATTCAATTAAAATGCAACAAAATAGGCAATCGATTTGCAATAAGTAAACACAATAAAAATAAAAACATGACATTTTGTAGAAATGTAATGCAGTGACAGCAATGTTAGATTGTATCACCAGTAAGCTGATCTCATCCATGAAAAGGATGAAGAACCAGGTTGTGTGAATCATGGGTAGGATTGTGGGGTGCAATGGTTGTGGGGCAGCAGTGTGGATGAATACAGTGTGGAGGCTGGAAGGGTGCCCAATATGCCACAGGCTAAGGAGGCTCAAGGAAGAGGTTCAGTGGCTTGGCAGGGAGCTGGGGAAGTTGAGGGGGTCAGGGGAAGGTTGCATTGGTAGAAGGGCTGACATCTGAGAGTATTGGGGGGGGCACCACAGAGAAAGAACAGTGGGTCAAGGGAGGGGTCATAGGAGAAGTCAAACTAGATGGGAAGCCAGCTGATGAAGGGTGGACTCTAGTAGAGCCTAGCAAAAGAGAAGTAGCAGTAGGCAGGAGGGAGGAGAAAACATATAGTAGGCAAAGAGGGTAGGGAACATGTTTGTTGTACTAGCGACACATGGGGAAGAGGACACAGGAGGCGATTGCACAAGGGATAGTATTCATGAAGAGGAGAGATTGAGCATGGTGTGACAGGGGGAAGGATAATACTCAGAGAGGTGAGGAGGGAGGTTGGCAGTCAAACAGGAGGAGGAGGAGGGGGAGGGGCCTCAATTGAGAGGGGCAGGGGGAAGAAACTGAGGCAAATGGTAAAAGCACCATCTTGAGAAGCCTTGGGAATGAGAACATGGGTGGAGGGGTGGTGACTGGCACAAGGAAAGAGGAGGTGGTGGACTGATGTTGGGGACTCCATATGCAAGGTGATCAGATGGGGCAGCAAGAGGGAGAGGCACAGTCGGATATGGGTGGAGTCCATACTGGGATTAAAGGCAGACAAGGCAGAACAGGCAATCCTAAGGTGTGCAAGAAGGGGTAGGAGGAAACCACGCATTGTGGTACATGTAGTGACAAATGACCTAGCAGCAGAAATGGTGGCGGTAACAAGGGAGAAGTTTGAGGAAGTGGAAAGGTTGTGTGAGGAGATTGGGGAGTCTGTGGCCTTCTTGTAGGTGCTCCCAGTACCCTGCACAAGCACAGTGAGAAAGGAGAAGATTAGGGAGTTGAACACATGGTTGGTAGAATGGTTGTGGGCAGCTGGGGCAGTACCTGGGATAATAACAATCTGTTTGCAAGGGATAGGCTGAGCCTGAGTGAGGAAGGGAAGGAGGTATTAAAGCAAAGACTAGGGGGGGTATATTGCGACAAAGGTGGATTTAAACTTGATGGGGGGGGTGGCAAGTGGACAGTAGGTAGGCAGGAATCCGATAGAGTAGAGTCACAGCCAACTCCCAGGCTAGCAGGAAAGGACTGAGGGCAGCCGAGAAGTGAGGGAGTAGAAGGGAGAAGATGGAGGGTGATGAAGGGAAGGGGGCAGGATGGAGGGTGGTCTCACTGAATGTGAGAAGCTTAGGCAACAAGTCAGCTGCTATAGGCACTTTTGGCAGTATGGAGGGTGGATATTGCAGCTGTGACAGAAACGTGGGCAACTGAGCACCGAGACTGGGATCTGGCAATCCCAGGGTACAAATTGTACAGGAAGTACTGTGGGGGTAGCAGTCTATGTGAGGGATGGGATCAAATACACAAGGGACGAGGAGGAAGAAAGGAGGACAGAGGCAATCTGGCTGCAGCTGCTAGACTCAAAGGGTAGGAAACTGAAGTGTGGGGTGGTATACTGGTCACCATCCCAGTCTTAGGAGCTTGACAGGGAATTAGTGGGACAAATCAGAAAGGTATGTAGAAAAGAGAAGGTGGTCATCGTGGGGGATTTCAACTTGCCGGATGTTGACTGGAGCATTCCAGTCACCTCCAGTGCTAGGGAGCAAGTGCTCCTGGATGCGATCCTGGAGGGTTTCCTGACACACTTGGTCAGTGTACCTGCTAGGCTAAAGAACACTTTAGATCTAGTATTCTTGAATGGGGAGGCAGTAAGGGAAATAAGGGTGGAGGACTCACTAGCCGACAGCAATCACCAAACGGTGTGGTTTAATATCACAATGTGTGGGGAGCAAGAGAAATCAGTAACCCGGGTGGTAAACTTCAGGGGGGCGGACTTTGGAAGGATGAGGGAAGTACTGAAAGGGAAACTGAAGGGCATAAGGCAGGAGATAGACGTGGAGCAGAAATGGGATATTATTAAACGGGGGATTATAGAGGCAATGGAAGCCTGCACCAAGACACAGAGTAAGAGGAGCAGATCAAGTAAATCATGCTGGTTGAACAGCGAGGTAGTAGAGGTGGTGAGGGAAAAACGAGAGGTGCACCAGAGGTATAGGAGGATGGGGAAGGAAGGGGACAGGGAAGAGTATGCAAGATGGTCCAGGGAGGTGACCAGAAAAGTGAGAGAAGCCAAGGCCCAGAGGGAGCTGAGATTAGCACAGGAATTAACTGTGGGGGGATACTTTTCAGATACATCAGGGAGAAAAGGAAGTGCAAGGAGACAGTAGTGAGGATAAAAAGGGTGGGGAGTGGACAGAAAAGGGGTGAACAGGTGGAAGCACTGAATGAATACTTTTGCTCAGTGTTCATGGAAGAAAAGGGGGACTGCTACCACCATGGGCTGGGAGGGTGGGGACAGGGGGAGAGGTGACAGATGGAAGAATTGAGGGAGGTAGAGTCCTAGAGGAACTGAAGGTACTGAGGGTAGACAAGGCTCCAGGACCAGATGGTATCCACCCCAGGGTGCTGAGGGAGATGGCAGAGGTGTTGGTGTAGCTGCTGGCAGATCTGTACAGCACCTCACTGGAGTCGGGATGTGTGCCACTGGACTGGAGGATGGCACATTTAGTTCCATTACACAAGGGTGGACCAAGGGATGAATCGGGTAATTATCATCCAGTAAATCTCACCTCCATAGCATGCAAACTCATGGAAACAATACTAAAGGAAAGACTGGTGTCATACCTGGAGGACAATGGCCTCCAGGATGTGAGGCATCATGGCTTCATTTTGGGGAAGTCTTGTCAAACCAGCCTGATACAATATTATGACTGGGATACTGGTGAGCTGGATAAGGGTCATGCGGTGGATGTTCTTTACTTGGACTTCAGCAAGGCATTCAATTTGATGCCTCCTGGGCGGCTTGAGGAGAAGCTAACTGACAAAGGGGTAAGGGAAAAAATGACAAACTGGATTACAAGCTGGCTGAGTGGGAGGCTGCAGTGGATGGTGGTGGGAGGGGAGCACTCGACTCCAAGGCTGGTGATGAGTGGGTGCCGCAGGGCTCCGTGCTGGAACCAATATTATTTGGGCTCTTCATAACAGACATTGTGCAAAGGGTGGTGAGCAAGATAAGTCTATTTGCAGATGACACCAAAATGGAAGCAGTGGTGGATGGAGGGGAGGGATGGAAGCAGCTGCAGGGGGACCTAAGCAAGCTAGAGGAGTGGTCAGAGAGGTGGCAGCTGGGGTTCAATGCAAGGAAGTGTAAAGTTATGCACTTTGGTGTGAAGAACCCTAGGAGAGAATACTGGCTGTGGGGGGATAAGCTGGGGATCACTGAGGAGGAGAAGGACCTAGGGGTAATGGTAACAGGCACCATGAAGAACACTGTCCAGTGCAGAACAGCGGCTGCAAAAGTGAACATAATGCTGGGGTGTATAGCGAGGTTTTTTTGTCCAGGTGAACAGAGGTGATCTTGCCCCTCTACAGGTTGCTGGTAAGGACCCACTTGGAGTATTGTGTGCAGTTTTGGGGGCCATACCTGAAGCATGATATCAGGCTACTGGAGGGGGTGCAGAGGAAGGCAACAAAGATGATATGTGGAATGGAGGGGAACAACTATGAGAGCAGGCTGGGAGGATAGAAGGGACAGGGGGACATGACAGAGACATTCAAGTATCTGATGGGAATCAATAAGGATGAGGCAGATGGGGTCTTTAAGCTGAGGACTGGGAGGGACACCAGAGGGCATGGGCTAAGAATAGAGGGAGGAAGATTTAGGAGGGAAATGAGGAGACACTATTTCACGGAGAGGGTGGTAGCACAATGGAACACACTACCAGAAGGGGTGGAATCATGTAAATCTGAGAACATCTTTAAAAGGGCTTGGGACAGGGAACAGGAGAGTGAGGGTGGGGAGGTGGGGTGCGCAGTGGTGTGACAAATGGGAGGGGGTTGGGCAGCTGCAAACTAGGGGTGTTAGCTGCACATTCGAGCAGACTTAGATAGACAGGGTGGTCTGTTTCTGCTGGCACATTTGTATGTTCATATGTATGTATGTAACTAAGAAGTATTTTTAAAATGTACCTAAAAAATATTCCAAACCACTTTATAAATATGCAGACTCACACTGTAGTTTGCACTAATCTATATAACATTACATGACATCTAACTAATGTGCAATATGGAGTCAGAACGCTTCCAGTAATGTGAAGATTTACACAGCACAGTAGTCACTCTCCTACTCATGTGCTCAAAGGTTAGAAATAGTTTACCCTGTGCTACTCTGTCAGTAACATAAATAAGACATCAGGGGCCCGATATTAAAATGTTTGCATGGCTGTTAATGGATCTTTGCTCATGCAAACCAAGATTTGCCCCAAATCCCCATATTCAAACGGGACTGTTGAGCTGGTAAAGTGGGTTAGCGTCCAGGCAAAACATAATGTATGTGACTGGGCAAGGGGAGGGCCATAGCCATGAATAGCCACACTACCCCATATTCAGCAGCTTTACGCTGTGCAAAACATTAGTGTGGTCCTTTTGCACAGCACAAATACCACTGAACACACTCTATCCCTAGTGGTTGATGTAGGTAATGTACCCACCTAGCCAGTTGGATGCTGGGGGAGTACACTCATCTGTGGTCTGTGGTTCACCCCGTACTGATTGCCAGCTTATAGTGCCTGTACAACCCTCCCTGGTGCTAGTGGTTCTCCCTCCAATTGCCAGCCCATAATGTAAATAAAAGAATCCCTGGTGTAATGTCCCACCTCTGGTCACCAGCCCATAATGTGAGAATAAAAATCCCTGGTGCTAGTGGTGCCTTCCAATCACCAGCCCATAGTGTATATAAAAGAATCCCTGGTGCAAGTGGTCCCCCCTTCCGATTGCCATTCTGTAATGTAAGAATAAAAATCCCTGGTGCTAGTGCCTCCCCCAATCTCTGACCCACAAATGTAAATAAAAGAATCCCTAGTGCTAGTGGTCCCCCCACCGATCACCAACCCCTACTTACAAAACAAACTTCCCCTGGCATCCAGTGGTCTCCCTGGGCACATATCCATGGTACTGCCACTGGAGATACCATAATCCTTGGTGTCTAGTACCCACCCATGGCACCGAATGCCCACCCCTCAGTCACCTTACCAGTACCCTCAGTGCAGGCAGGTGCGCATATGGCGCAGCCCTCCTCACACTTTCTTGGCCACCGTATGTCCAGGCAGGGAGTGCACCTCTTATTTATAGGATGGGGGAGATCACTAGCACCAGTGATTTTTATTCTTGTATTATGGGCTTGCGATCAGAGAGAGATGGGACTACTATCACCAGGGATGTCTACACATGCCTGGGACAGGGAAAATTGGGGGGCGGGGGACAGCACCACACTTCCCAGACTCGTTACTCAATCAAATTAGCCCATAATGGGCAAGCAAATGGCTCCTTAGCACCTTGATTGCCTAATGGGCTCATTTGTAAGGGGCCCTTTGAATACTGCAGGTAGCACTTCGGCACTATCCATACTGGTGACATACTTCAGGATCCATGTTGGGGCAGCAGTACTTGACTTAGCACTACACTGACATGGCCCTATATTCAGTCAAACAGCACCAGTGTGCTGCACGACCGAACATAGCATCCTCGGGCTCCTGGGCAATCGCAAGATGCAGCACAAAGTTTGGCACTCCACTTTGCACGATTTCAAATATCAGGCCCAAGGGGCCAGATATTCAAAACAAATATTGGCACAGCATGATATCCAGCCCATCTGTGCTGTACAAAGGGGTTACTGCAGGTTACTTTACACAGCACAAATAGTACTGCTCAAAAGTCTGACTTACTCCAGGCAACCCTAGGGGCTGGCACAACAACTGCAGCCAACAACCAAGTTAGTGGTTTGGGGAGCACACCTGCCACCTGGTGTCAAGTGCCACTCCCTGTTCCCTGACTCCCATCCCAGCAAAATTAAAATATGTCCCTGGTGTCCAGTGGTCATCCCAGTTCTGCAATTCCTGTCCTGTACCTAAAAAATATGTCCCTGGTATTCAGTTGTCCCCACTCTGATTGCAATCCCAGTATGTGACAATGATATCCTTGTGCATAGTGGTCCCCTCACCCTCCAAGCACTGTCCCAGAATGTGAAAATATGTCCTTGGTGTCCAGTGGTTCCTCCCACCCTCTGCTCGCCATCCCAGTATGTGACAATGATATCCCTGGTGCCTAGTGGCTCTCAAATCACCATCCCAATATGTGAGAATGATATTCCTGGTGTCTAGTGGTCCTCCCACCCTCCAATTGCCATCCCACTATGTGACAATGACATCCCTGGTGCCTAGTGGTCCCCCACCCTCTGATCACCAACCCCATATGTAAGGAATTATTTCCTGGCATCTACTGGCATACCCCCACACTGCTGGCACTGGCAAACCCACCCTGCTAACCTCCCTCACCTTAAGTGCCAGTGCCATGGATCCCATACGGTGACTGGTACAGCCTTCCTCTCACCTCCTTGACCGGCTGCCATATGGAAAGACAGGGAAAGGACATCCCATGCACAACACAGGGAACATGACCTCTGTATTGTATAGGGAGTGTGGCCTGTGTACTGTACAGGGAGTGCACTTCCTGTACAGTACACAGGCCACACGCTCCCTGTACAACACAGAGGATGAATGCCCTGTACTGTACATATACACAGGGCTGGCAATCAGAGGGTTGGGGGACCACTAGGCACTAGGGATATCACTGTCACACACTGGGAAAGCAATCAGAAGGCAGTGGGACCTCTAGGCACCAGTTATATCATTGTCACATACCAGGATGGTATTTGGAGGGTAGGGGGAACCACTAGACACCAGGGATATCATTGTCACATACCAGGATGGTGTCTGGAAAGTGGGGGGGCCACTAGGCACTAGGGATATCATTGTCACATAGCAAGACAGTGATCGGTGGGCAGGGGGACTACTGGCTCCAGGGATATCATTTTCACATACCAGGAGAGCAACTGGAGGGCAGGGGGACCACTAGATGCCAGAGATATCATTGTCATATACTGAGACAGTGATTGGAGAGTGGGGGGAACCACTTGGTACCAGGGATATCATTGTCACATTCTGGGACAGTGCTCAGTGGGTTGGGGAACCACTAGGCACTAGGGATATCATTTCCACATACTAGAACAGCAATCGGAGGGTGGGGCACCACTGCAAACATGTTTCACATGAGACCAGTGATTGGAGAGTGGGGGGGGGTGCCACTAGACACCCAGTAATATGTACATTTTACATGAACAGGCAATCGGGGTGAGGGTGAAGCTGGTCCCAGGGCCAGAAACCTGCCACCACTTCCCATGCAAATGTGCCCATAATGGGCATTCACATTGTCCCTTAGTGCCTTGCATTCCCAGTGGGCTTATTTGCATGCGGCTGTCTGAATATAACGTTGGGAGTTACTGGCACTAACTGCTCTGGTGTCCCAGTTCCCTGCATTGCTGGGATCTATGTTGTTGCAGCACTACTTGGCTCAGTACTGCGCTGACATGTCCCTACATTCAGCTGCATGGCACTGATGTGCTATTCAACTGAATATAACATCCTCAGGGTTGTGGGCAACGGCAAGTGCAGTGCAAAACTTTGCACTCTGCTTAACCCTTTCTTGAATATTAGGCCCCAGTATACCGTATGTAGAAGTAGGGCACTAAATCATAGAAAAGTGACACTGAAACACAAGGTTAAATGTGTTTTCTTTCTATGTAAAATTAGTCACAATTAGAGAGTATGATTTTGCTATAAAACAGGGTGCACTTACGTCAGATCTCTACTACTAGAAAACATGTAATGACTACAGCTGTGTATTAACACATCAGTGTATGTGGCTCAGTTTGCTACATATATATAATAAAAAGTCAGATTACAAGTCTCGTGGCAGGTACTAAAATTCAGTGAAACATAAACCTTGAGTCACAATCATTCTATATTTCATATTTATTTTTTATATTTTTATTTGGAACCTATTGATTAAGGTTTATTTATCTATAATAACTGGCGAGCAATTTTTTCTAAGGGCTCAGTCAGTTGCTATTCGCCGTAATAACTCACAGGTTATTACAGTGAGCACATGCTCTGTCAGTCAAAATCAGGTGCTCTTTCATTGGCTTTTGATATCCTTCTGGGTGGACTGAACAGTTCTGCAAACATGGTGACTCCCTATCCCCGAACTGAGGAGCCACCCAAGCAAGATTCCTCTGGTTATCAATGTTTCTTTCTTTCAATAAAATATCTGGTGGATCCCATTTTAAAATTTAAAAAGGAAAAACTGTATCTGGCTGGGGATCCACGATGGGTGGTCAACAAATTTTCTGTTGACCGCCCTGACAGCAAAACCGGCAGGTCAACCGCATTTTGCAGTCAGCTGCCAGTTTCTAGGTGCTGGCTGTGTTTTCTTATGGGGGCTTCACCCCTGAACCCCCATGCGGGGGGCTGTGTCCCCCACACACACCCAATTTAAGGATTATCAACTCTGAGTCACAGTTGATTCGGGGGGGGGGTGCAGGACCACTGACAGACAGTGCCCATTTCCCGCAGGTCCCCTACAGCGGCATGGTGCTGTAGTCGCTGTGGGGACCTCATTGTCGAACTGTTGCTGTTGGGTGGGTAAACATCTGGCTGGTCCTACTGATCACCAGCTTGAAGGGAATGGAGCCATGGCTGACTCCTTACAGATCAAAATGAGCCCAATCGAGGTCTCAATACAAAGTGTAACCTTGGAAAAAAAAAAAGAAAAAAAATGCTGTCAGTGAAAACGCAGGCAGAGGCAGACTGTATGTATATCATTCAGGCAGACAGGAGTCAGGCTGTAAAAAATTGCTTACCGTTTATTATATAAAGTGAAAGATGGGGAAGTGTGTGACACTCAAATTTAATGCACACCCTCAGTGTGGGATGCTTTAATAAACCCCCAGGCTTCACTCTTGGACGTGCATTAAATTCACATATTACACACTTCCCCATTCTTTATTTTATATGTTTTTAAAACCATTACACATTCAGGAATACAAAACATGATTTACAATGTAAATATATAATCATAAAAGAAACTCCCAAATACAAATTATGCTACATTCCATTCATATTCCATGGTGAAAACATTAATCCTTTGAAAGTTTAAATGTTTTGAATATTTCACTTCAGACACCCAAAACAAAATCCAAAAATGACCAGTGTTAGGCATTTGCATAATTTTCACATCATTTTATCTAAAACTAAAGCAATGGGCTCTTATGACAATAAAAGGGGGAACTCCCTTGGAGCCAAGGCTAATTATCCTTTATTTACCTCAGCAAGGGTGCAATGACTGATAATGGAGAAGGAGTCCTCAGCTGAAATCAAGGTACTGCAGTTATCTGTCTATATTCCATTTTCACCTGACTGCAGCCAAGCTCGGAATTAAAACTAGAATTTACTTTAGGAGCACTTTGTAACATACATTACTCACCCCAAAATTTGTTTCCTGATTCATGTATATGATTCTCCATTAGATCATATCCCCACTTGTTAAAACACTAAATAAATGAAGCCTATCTATAATAAAAACTATGTAGAAACTACTTTTAATCAATCCAAATTGCTACAGAAACTTACTGTATAGATTGAGAAATTAGTACACATGTTAGTTAGCTAACTTTGGAGGGATAACTACTCACAAATATTAAGATATGAAACAGATGAAGTAAGACAAATAATACACACAATATAAAATCTTAGAGGCAGTATGCTGCATTGTCTTGAATGACTCAAGTCTATTAGTTTTAAGTTCAAAGCATGGGAGGTCCTATAGGCCGAAAAGAGTTTCAAGGCAGTTTTTATTTCTCTTTAAGTTCATATGGTATAAAAACCAGGAAGGAAGTCAATATCCCACTAGGCATTTCCAGATATTTTGCTAATCCTTTAGAATTTGCAGTTATGGACATAATAAGTCCCCCAGCGTATCAGCGTACCAAAAAGTATTCCCACCAGTGTAGTAATTATATTTTAGAGATGAAGCCATGTTGAATCCACACAAAAAAAGAGTCAAAAAAATAAACCAGCCTTTGGAGCCACTCTCTTAGGTTGACAAGTCCTTTAATATCTCACTGGATCCATTTCTGTATTTCTTCTGTCCTTGAGGGTGAGTTGTACTTTAATAGTAGTTTGATATTAATCACAGACAGTCAGACTGCACAAAATGGCTCCCAGGTCATTCTAGACTCCTACAGTTTTATACTTTGTACTGAAATCACAGGGTGCTTTTCTTTGTTTTACTCTGAGCTGCCATTCGCCTGGAAAGAAACAAAAGGAGACCACTCCACTGAGTGTAATATCATTTGGCAAAACTTTTTTAAAATGGAGGAATGTCCTCTGCAAACCAAGGGTGTAGGCGGGCATACTCACAGTGCACATTTGTTTATTTTTATTTATTTATTTTTGAAAGTCGGATTTACAACCTTTGAGTCAGGGACTCATTTACAAAGGCATCCTCATCGCAGGGAGGGTAGACGTGGTTACGGTGTGAGATACAACAGTGGTAACATACAGGTGCAACGCAGATAACAAAAAGAGCACAATATGACAGTGGTTTAGGGAATAAAGTTACAACCAGTAAATAGCATAGCAGCTCCACAGCTACTACATTGCACCAGCTGCAATTTGTGTACAGTTTTGCTGAGTGCCTGTCCCAAATCATATGCCTTTTTTGTTAACATTATCATTCTAATTTGTACTTAGTGTGTGGCCATTGTTTCCAATTAAACTTTTACTGTTTAGGAGATAGATACTGTATGTGTACCACCTCTTTAGAGAGTTAATGACTCACCTGACAACAATTTGATTTGTTTGTTATGGGGGCAGCATTTGAAGAGGATGTGTACATTTTTTTTAATGGGGGAAGCAGTTGGAGAGTGTGTGTACAAAGTGGCAATTACTGGCTACACCCCTGCTGCCCACCAGCAACAGTGGCATACCTTTTATAACTGTATTTCCAGGTGCTTTTACCTCTGACATATGCCTCTGACTCCTCCTCCATGCAAAACCCCCCCTCAAATAGCCCCATATATTGGATTTGGCATGCTGTCCTGCATTAAGGGTAATACCTCCACTGTTCTGACCTTTAGGATTCATCCATGCAGCTATAGCAGACATTAGGGAGCACTCAGCTGTGTATCAGAAGTATCTAGTAAAGTGATCTGCACTCTTGTCCTGCACCCAGATCACTTAAACAGTCTTAAGTCCTTCTTAGTCCAGGGTTTTTAGTAACAAAAAAAAGTTATTTTTACTCTAAGCACAAATAATGTCCACTTCAGGAGAACACAGCAACCACATACAAGGAGCTCCAACCTCTATTAAACACAGGTTCAGGGAGATATCCAGTGAACAAGGTGACCGAAATTGGGCACCTACAAAAAGTGCAACTCAGTTACAGCACCTGTGTTCATGGCTACCTAGCAAGGGAGCGACTGGATACTGGGGTGGGCAACATACAGCAACGGGAAGTACACGCAGGGATGGCTAAGAGGGGCAGCTGGGTTGAGCGGGGTAGCTAATGGGAAGAGGGGAGGACTGCAGGTACAGGATGGAGGGGAAGCTGGCTGGTGCAATGCAGTAGCTGTGGAGCTGCTATAGCCATGAGTACACTGTGGAGACTAGGGCGCTGTCCTATATGTACCAGGTTAATGGAATTGGAGGCTGAGTTGCGTAGGCGCAGGTATGAGCTGGATAGCTGGGTGAGAGGCATGAGTGCAGGGGTTGGGAGCTGCATATATAATAACAGCTGAAGGCGGTCTGAAAGGGAGGGTGTAGGGGGGCAGCTGGAACCATGGAAGGCCAGGCCAGCCCAGGGGGCAGAGACGGAAAGAAGGATCAAAGACACTGGACCGTGAGGAAGGCAAAGGATGGAAGAGAGTGGGGGCTATTGGGAAAAGGGGAAAAGGGTCTCAAAGTACTGTGGCAAGGAGGATAACCTTGCAGGAAGGGGAAGCTGGTAAGCACACTACCAGGGGGATCCCAGTCTCAAATAGGTACTTACTGCTGGCAGGAACCATGCTGGGAGTGGCCTCAGAGACAACAGGGGGCGCAGAGGGCAGAGGCCAGAGGGAGAAGAGGGAAGGAAGCAATGGGGGGATGGGGAGGCACCGGGAGTAGCAGTGATCCAGGGAAAATAAGGGAAGGAAAGTGGGAGATAGGGAGTGCCGGGAGGGAATGACTAAAGGATGGTGAGGAGGGAGGGAGGGAGGCAGACATCAGGCAGTAAGGAACGAGCAGGAAGCACAAGTGGAAAAGGGCATTAAACTGGATGATAGATGGTAAAATTAGGGGCACCGGAAGGACAAATGGTATCACAGGGTGACACTGGACTAAACTGATGCAGCAAGAAGAAGTTGGAAAAACTGACAATGTCTTAAAGCTACCTAGAAGTTCGCAGGCAGGATTTAGGCATATGGAGAGGCAATGGGTGAGAGTGCGGGGGGCTGGGGGGAAGAGAAAGCAAACAGGGAACATGCGGGGAAGGATACAGAGAATGTGGGGGAAGGGGATCAGGGCAAGGGGTCAGGAAGGGGGGCAACAATGGCCAGGAGGGTAGTTCAGATACCGTTACCTCGGGGAAGGAGAACCGTGACACAGCTAAATCAGAGGAAAGCGTAGAACAAGGTGCTTCTGATTGGAGATTCTGTCCTAAAGGGAATCAAGTGAGGGGGGCAGAAGTACTGTGATGTTGGTGGAGTACATGCCAGGGATGACTGTGCTGGATATAATACACCACATCCTGTCATGGGGCAAGGATCAGGATAGAAGTATACATCTGGTATTCCACCTGGGAATGAACAACCTGGAAGGCAACAGTCTCATGGAGTTACAGGTGAGATTTAAGGTTCTGGCTAGATTCTGCGAGGGGCTTTACTTTAAACCTCTAGCCTTTATGGAGGTGTTTCCAGTACCAAGGACCAGCACTGAGACAAAGCACAGAATAAAAGAGTTTTATGACTGACTGGTGAGATGGTATAGGCAGATGGGGTACGGGATGATAGGGAACTGAGGGGTAACTTGGGATTGGGAAAGCCTCTTTCCCCTGGACAGGCTGCACCTCAGCAAGGACAGGGCAGTCATACTGAAGTGCAGGCTGAGAGAATTATTTGAGTGGGAATAAAATTTAAACTGAAAAGGGGGGGCTAGAAATAGAGCTATGCCATACTACAGCTAAGCTGGGGGGCCCTAGATCTCCCCCTAGGGAAGAAATGTAGTCATAGGCTCTGGTAAGCTCCTGAGGGGAGCTGAGGTGGGGAAAGATGGTGGAAGGGCTTGGTGGTCAATGCTGGAAGCCTGGCAAACAAGATGGAGGAATTAATAGCCATCATTGCACACAAAGGGCTGGACATAATAGCGATCACAGAAATGTGGTGGGTGAAATTTCACATGTGGGAGACAGCTATTCCTGGATTCAGATTGATGAGGAGGGATAGGAAGGATAAAAAGGGAGGAGGGGTGGCCTTAGAGCTGCGCAGCTTAGTTGAATCCCTTGACAAGAGTCTTCAGCATGTATGCTTGATCTGAAAAAGAATCTTTTGCTCTGATCTTTGTAAATGGATTTGTGTTGCATTGAAAAACCATTGTATACTTGCTAACTGTTGAATTTTCACTTGTACCATGAAATCTATCTCTGTCTGTTATCTCTGTACTATTCCGATGTGGAGCCTTTGTAAAGAAGTCTCTGACTCAAAGGTTTTAACTCTGATGTGATCAATAAATAAATAAATATACATTAGTGAAGCTATAAAGGCAACTTAGGGGCAAGAGGGAGATTGGGAAACTGAACTATTTTGGGTAACAATAAGTAGAAGGACAGGGAAATCTTTGAGACTTGTAGTAGTGTACAGACCACCCACTCAATGGGAAGAACAGGACAGGGTGATGACGCAGGACATGGCTCTAGAAGGGGAAACACTATTGGCAGGTGACCTAAACCTCACAAACGTTGACTGGACCATTCCAGATGCTGCATCGACCAGAAGCAGGGAAATGCTGGGGGTGTTTCTTCAACAGTTAGTCAGAGAACCAACTAAGGGGGACAACCTGCTGGACCTGGTCCCAACAAATGGGGAGAACATAGAGGAGGTGGTGGTGGGAGAGAAGCTGGGGTATAGTGATCATAGAGCCATCAGGTTTAAAGTGAGGGCAGGGAGGGGAGTGAGCCGAACCAGCACAATGGTACTGGACTTCAGGCGGGCAGACTTCGACAAGATGAGACGGTTAGTGAGGGAAGTGATGGATGGTATGGGGGAAATAAATGAGGCAGAGGAGCTATGAGGGGTTATTAGAGACTGGGTTAGGGAGACCACATATTTGTGTATAAGGAGGGTAAGGAAGGGCACAAGAAGCAGGAGGCCGCTGTGGTTCAACAGGGATGTAGCGAGGGTGGTGGGGGCAGACAGAGGGTGTTTAGGAAATGTAAGAAAACACAGCAGGAAGAGGACAGGGAGGCCTACAGGGAAATGAGGAGGCTAGCAAGGAAGGTGATTAGGAGGGCAAAAGCCAACATGGAGGAATAGATAGTGAAACAGGCCAAGGGAGGTAAAAAGACATTTTTTCAGATATATGAGAGATAGGAAGAAGACTGACCAAGGGATAGCAAGGCTCTGGGGTAGGGAGGGGAGCCACTGGAGGAAGACTTCAAGAAAGCAGAAGAGCTGAGAAGCTTTAGACTCACCTATATCCACTTTAGAACTATCTTGTGTGATTAAAAATTTAAAAACAAGAAAATCTCCTGGTCCGGATGGATTCACTCCTGAGTTTTTTAAATTTTTTACCCAGGAAATTGAGAAACCTCTGCTAGAGACATGCAGAGCAGTGCATTCGGGGGAAGCAATTCCCGATTCATGGAATTATGCAGTCATTTCAAGTGTCCCTAAACCCGGAAAATATATTACACACTGTGGTGCCTTTCGACCTATCTCAGTTTTAAATATTGATTATAAACTATTTACCTCAATATTGGCGAAACGCCTAGAAGGGGTACTGCCTAAATTGATCAGTGGGGATCAGACAGGGTTTATTCCGGGAAGACAGACCCAAGACAATATTAAAAGGTTGCTGCAGATCTTGTGCCATGCTGCTCGGTCGGGGGCCCCCAGCTTGATCCTCAGTTTAGATGCGGAGAAGGCCTTCGACCGAGTGGCATGGAAATTTTTGGAGTTAACTTTGGGGGGTTTTGGGTTCTCTGAGCCTTTCATTCGAGTAATACAGAACATATACACCAAACCGAAGGCATATATAAAAATCAATGGAAGAGTCTCGCCTCCTATAGATCTACAGAGGGGGACCAGACAGGGTTGTCCCCTTCCCCCCTGCTTTTTGCACTGTATTTGGAGCCCCTGGCCCAAGCTTTGAGAAATGACAAACGGGTGAAAGGATGGGACTTAGGAAGGGGAATACATAAACTGGCGTTATATGCTGATGACTTACTGATTTATCTTTGGGACCCCGAGTCCACATTAGAGCCCTTATGGACAAGATTATCGGAGTTTAGTCATCTAGCGGGCTATAAGATCAATATATCTAAAACAGAGGTTTTAAAATCACATTATGACCCCCTCGGAAAAGATTCGAAGGATATTCACTTTTAGATGGGACACCTCCCGGATCAAATACTTGGGGGTGTATCTGAGTGATCAGACGGACCAGATGTACTCCCTTAACTATGACCCATTATTGAGGAAAATTAAGTTAGAATTAGATAGATGGGCGCCTGTCACTATGCCAATGATTCAGAGAGTGGAAGGGATAAAAATGATAATACTTCCTCAATTTTTATATCTGGCTCTGACCCTCCCTGTTCCAGTTCCAGAGACCTTTTTTCGTTCCTTGAACAGGACAATATCCCATTTTATTTGGGGTCCAAATAGACCTAGGATCCGACTTTCGGTACTCCAGATCCCAAAAACGGAGGGAGGCCTAGCACTGCCAAATTTCAAATTATACTACTGGGTGGCTCAACTTCCGTACTGCCGTTTACTGGCTGGATCAGTCGTATACCGCCAGGTGGAAAGATTTACAACTTGAGGAAATCACCCTGCTTAAAAGCATAAATGATATACTACTAAGGCAGGGAGGGCGAACAAATGTAAACCGGGAGGGGAATCCTTATACAGCCTTCACTGTGGGGGTCTGGCAAGGGGTCTTGGGGGATAGGAGTGCCAAGGGATGGAGCTACTTGTTGAACTCGATTCCATATCTGAACGCCTTCCCACCTAATAAATGGGACAGTGGTTTTAGGAGATGGGAGGAGAGGGGTTTACACCTGGTTTGGGATTTCCTGGATGGGAATACGGTCTGGTCTTTTGACTCACTGGTTGAAAAATATGGAATCAGTCGGAAGGATAGATTTAGGTATTTTCAGATAAGAAATTATATAAGTAATGTAGTAACACAGGTTAAGCCAGGGAGCTCTTCGCCCCCACAAATCGCATATTTACTCAAAAAAGCAATAGAAGGAGACCCTGCTGGATCCCAAATAATCTCTAAATTATATCAGGCCCTGGTAGCCTGGAAGGGCGACTCTTCTGTACACATTAAAAAGCCTGGGAAAAGGACCTGGGAGTGCCGATTGGAGAAGACTTGGTATGGACTCAAAGGAGAGTCCACTGGGTATTTCATCAGCGAGCTGGCGAGAGTTTTCATGGAAGATCCTAACTCGTTATTTTAGATCTCCAGCTATTCAATCCAGATTTCACGGCTCTATTTCTGCTAAATGCTGGAGGAATTGTGGGCACATACATGCTTCCCTAGCACATTTACTATGGGAATGCCCTGAGTTGACTCCCTTTAAACAAAATCTTCGACAGACTCTAAAAGAAATAATAGATCCCGAATTAGAGATGTCCCCTCTGGGTTATTTTTTCTTGGACTTGCCTAAGAAATTGCGTGACCCCCTGACAATACGGTTTCTAAAAATTGCTTTTTTGGTGGATCAAAAAATAATGACCAGTAACTGGTTATCTCCTAAGAAGACTACTTTGAATATGTGGCAGGACCGCATGATAGATGTGTATAGAATGGAATCAATAACAGCCAAACTTAATAAGAGATTTTCAACCTTTGAGATGTTGTGGAGGCGATGGGTCCTTTATATGGGAGGGGAAAGGCCTGAGTTTGTCCCCTGAATCTGGACAAGAATGGGTTCAATCAGGAGAGGAACAGGGCAAAATCTGGAGGGAAATATGATGGGTCTTATGGTGCGCACTTTGTGGGATTCCTGCCTTCTGTCTCGTTCCCCCCCCCTTGCTACAGAGTTTCTCATTAATAAGGGAGCATAAATAATTGCCTTACTTTAAGACCATTCTTGCCAGTGATTGTAATGGAGGTGAATCAAATTGTATAACTATTATATGTGTATTTTCAGTGTATGTCATATGGGCCTCTGTCCTATAATCCTCACTAAATAAAGAAAGTTTTAAAAAAAGAAAGCAGAAGAGCTAAACAGGTACTTTTGCTTGATATTTACGAAGGAGGGGCAGGGCAGGGGACTGGAGCTGAGAAGGAGGGGTGGAGATACAGGGGTGGAAACAAGTCCCTTCAGCATAGAGAGAGTCAGGGAGGAACTGGGCAGGGTGAGGGTGGACAAGGCCATGGGGCCAGATGGATTGCATCAAGGGTGATCAGGGAGCTAAGAGATGAGTTGGCTGCCCCACTGGTGAGGTTATTCAACCTGTCCCTGGACACCGGGAGGGTACCGGAGGACTGGAGGAGAGCTAAAGTTGTGCTGATCCACAAGGTGGGAAGAGCATATAGTTGAGGGAAAACTAACGTTCAGTCAGCCTCACTGCAGTGGTGGGGAAAGTCATGGAGGCACTCATCAGGGAAAGGGTAATGCAGTACCTGGAGGTGAACAGATTGCTGGATGTAAGCCAGCACGGTTTCACAAGGGGGAAATCATGCTAGTCCAATCTAATTTAATTTGTTGACTGGGTGATGCAGGTAATAGGCTGGGGGGGTGTGGCCTATCTAGACTTCAGCAAGGCCTTCAACACCGTACCCCATAGAAGGTTGGTCAACAAGCTGGAAAGTATGGGGGTGGGGGGAAACAATAACTAGATGGGTGAAAAACTGGCAAGCAGATAGGGCCCAGAAGGTGATAGTTAATGGGGTGCACTCTAGAATGGGGTGGGTGACAAGCAGGGTACCCCAGAGGTCAGTTTTGGGACCTCTCCTCTTCAGTATCTACATATGTGGCATAGCGAATGGAATGAAGGGATGTGTGGCCCTCTTTGTGGATATGAAAATCTGCAACAGGGTTGACACTGAAGGGGGGGTGGAAGACATAAGACAGGACCTGAGGATACTAGAGGAGTGGGCGGAGACCTGGCAACTAAAATTGACCATCAGGAAGTGTGCGGTTATGCACCTGGGGCATAGTAACCCGAGGACAGGATACACAATGACATTGGAGGAAATCAGGGTTATGGAGCAGGAGAGAAATCTAGGTATAGTGGTCTCCAGTGACCTTAAGGTGGGAAAACGGTGCACAAGGGCAGTGAGAAAGGTGTATGGGATGCTGGCAAGTATAGGCAGGGGACTCACCACTAGGAGGAGAGAAGTCCTGGTGCCCCTCTACCAAGCTATGGTGAGACCGCACCTAGAGTACGGAGTCCAGTTTTGGAGGCTTTACTTGCACAAGGACACAGACCTAATTGATAGGGTTCAGTGAAGAGTGACCAAGATGGCGCAAGGGATGAAGGGCAAACCATATGAACAGAGATGCAATGAGCTAGGGATGTACACCCTAGAGATCAGAAGGGAGAGAGGGGACATGATAGAGACTTTCAAATACATTAAAGAGATAAACAAAGTAGACCTGGGGTATTTATTCCACATGAAGAAGGACACCATTTCAAGGCGGCATGGCCTAAGACTACAGGAGGGACACTTCAGAGGCAATGTGAAAGAGCGATTCTTTACAGACAGAGTGATGGATGCCTGGAACGGGCTTCCGAGGAGGTTGTTGGGGTAGAGACAGTGTTGGGTTTCAAGAAGGCTTGGGACAGGCATAAGGGGCTACTTGGAAGTGGGGTGGGTACTCAAGGAGGGAGGAGGGCAGATTATCAAGGGGGAAAGGAGCAGATTGGATGCACCATGGGGTCATTTTCTGCTATCAAGTTCTATGATTCTGTGATTCCTGTGCACAAAGATTGCAGCAAATTCAAACTCAATTGCAGCTCCCGTATCAACTCCAGCAAAAGAAGCAGATAAAAACGTTCCATTTCCCAATCTCTAACTGCTCTGTCTTAAGTAGTTTTTTCAAATAACTTGCTCTATTGAACACCCATTCAAATATCAGTTAACATAAAACTTAGGAATAAAAACTTTATACAGAAGTAAAGCAGAGCAAAACAAATAGAGCTGAACTGAGAGGCGAAGCAGCCATGCGGACATCTTGCTACTCCACCCCCAATCAGTCTATAACACAATTTTAAAACAAGCGGCCTTCACATTGGATTGTGTTACCAAAACTGGGCTAATCAAATGCACAGCAATGTAGAAAAACTACACTGTATCTTGTTAAGTATGCTGAATGTATAAAAATAAAGTGATAGTTTCCCTGCTTACAGCTCTTTAAAAATTTCCCAAGAATCAATCAGATTGTCAGGACTCAGGAATGAAGAAAACATTTCATATGAACATATGAACATACAAACATGCCAGCAGATAAAGGCCTTATGTGCTATCTTGTCTGCTCAACTGTACAGATCTCCCTTTTGTGTACAGGGGGTCCTGCCCCCTTCCCAAATCCCCCCAGCTCCCATCAGCCTACTCCCAGCAACTTTAACCTTCATTTTGTCTCACCTCTTCTTGAAACTATCCACCATTTTCATGGAGACTACCTCCTCTGGCAACTCATTCCACTCGGCCACCACTCGCTCAGTGAAAAAGTGCCTGCTCATCACCCTCCTGAATCTTTCCTCAACTAGGTTCAGGCTGTGCTCCCTAGTGAACTTGTTCTCACTAAGACTGAAGAGGCCACCCATATTCCCCGTATTAGTTTCTTTACGGCATCTGACGGTCTGGATCATATCCCCCTCTCCCTTCTGTCCTCCATGGAGTATGTTGAGCCCCTTGAGCGTCTCTTCACATGTGTTGCCCTGCTGGCCCTGGATAAACATGGTCACCCTTCTCTGAACTGTCTCCAGCAAGTTGACATCCTTCTTAAGATAAGGGCACCAATATTGCACACAGTACTCTGGGTGCGGTGTTGCCAGTGACCCCTGGTTATGCAGCCATGCAGCTGATTTGTTTTTGCTGCTGCTCTCTTGCAGTTTGTAGAGTGTTTCAGGTCAGTCTTGATGATAACTCCCAGGCCCTTTTTTCCTCAGACTGGGTGATCTGCACAACACCCAACCAATATTTGGTGTCTGGGTTTCTTGACACTAAGTTAATAACTTTGCACTTTTTAGCATTGAACCCCAGTTGTCAAATGCCAGACAACTTCTTTAACCTAGCCAGCTCTGCCCTTGGTTCCTGTCTCCCCTGCTCTGTGTCCATCCTCTCACAGTGCTTTGTGTTATTTGCAACAGGCTGATTTTACCTTTGACCCCATCCATTATGTCACTAATGGAGATGTTAAACAACACTGGACCGAGCACCAAGACCTGTTGAACTCTGCTGGTCACCAGCCTCTCTTCCAAGAATCCACCACCCCTGACCACCACCCCCTTTTGGCTTCTGCCCTTTAACCAGTTTTTGGCCCATCTAGCGAGCTTGTCCCCCACCCCCAGATCCTCCAGCTTCCTGACCAATCTACTATGAGGTTCAGAGTCAAAGGCCTTGCTGAAGTCTATATACAGGACATCAACTGCTTCGCCCCTGTCCACTGTCTTGGTCACCCAGTAGAAAAAGTCAATCAGATAAGTCTGTCAGGACCTCCCCAACACAAAACTATGCTGTCTATCATCTTGCAGCCATTTTCCATGAGAAAGCCCACCAGTTTCTTCTTCCAGATAGTCTCCATCAGTTTCTTCACGATAGAGGTCATACTGAGTGGCCTGTAATTTCCTGGTACATCCCTGTTACTGTTTTCATATATAGGTACCACATGTGCAGTTATCCAGTCCCAAGGGGCACTCCTGAACTCCAGACAGGTGTTAAACAGTTCTGCAAGAGGGCCCACCAGTACTTCTGCCAGTTCCCTTAGGACCCTCGGATGCACTTCATCTGTTCCTGGAGATCTGCCCACCTTCAGGGCCTTTGGGGCCTTTTGCACCCTGTCTACCTCTATTACGCTATTAGTGACTACCCCTCCCCCAACCCCGCACTCCAGTGTGGCACTGGTCCTTCTCTCTAGTGAAAACAGAGCAAAATTTCTTATTAAGCACCTCTGCTTTCTCTTCACTTCCTTCTGCCCAACCATCCTCACTTTTTAACCTCATAAGTTCATAGTTAATATCCCTCTTCTCCCTTACATACTTTGAAGAAGACCATTCATAGTGCATTATTCACAGTGCATGTATTACCCTAGTGATGCTATCACCATTCTAACTTACGGAAAAAAATGAACATGAATTTAATATCCTTCACAATGCTGCTCAGTATCAACTCAAAATAAGATGCAGTCTTAAATAATGCAATCAATACAATAAGCTTATAATATTAAAATAAACACTGAGAGCCACTCATATGCATAATTATTTTGTTTATTTTACATCCAATATGCAAATCTTAGAAACGCAAATCTGCTCCTTAAACAAGAATCTTTAACTATTTTTTTTCAATTCCATGGTATAGTTGTCATCATGATATAATTAATTCCATTCTTTCTATGAAGTTGAACGAAGCCCCTGGGTCAGACTGAGTATCTTCTCATATATTATAGGGACACAGTCACACCCCTATAGTTAGTGTTGAGTAGCATGTTTAATGTTAAACCATGTTTTTTGCATCTTAATAACTTTTGCATTCTTTGATGAAATAACCCAAAATCAGGCTACCAGAGTTTCAAGATGTGAAAAGGTCTGTGACAGCATCTTGTTCGATTTTCGAGATACAGAGCGGCAAAAAACGGAAAGAAAAACATGTCTGGTTTTCCTATACTTAACATTGTGTATTTCTTGCTCTCACCTACAGCCTAGATAGTGTTGAAATTTTTTCAGGAAATTTTCAGGGTTGAAGGGGCCCATGCCAAGGGAATGCCTTTGGAAGGTTTGGTGAAAAAATATACTGTTCTAAAGTTATAATGATTTTTGAGTTAATATTCCAGTGTGACCAAAAAAAAAACTATTGCGAAAGGTAAAAAAAACATATTACAAGTGGTTATCTGCATGAGTTAACTGTCATGGGGAAAAACAGTTGAGATGGCCAGTTTTATTTTTACAGTTTAAACTTACAAACATTAAAAGTATGTACAACTTATTTCTTAAAAAAAGACAAAAACACCTGAACCTAGCTAAATGGGACCCATTTAGCTAGATTCTGGTGTTTTTTATTTTAAAGTTGCAAGAAATACATTTTCTGGGCACCTAAAATCCATTGTGCCCAGCTTAGTATGACAAGCCATTCACCCATGTTCTATGTATGAGAACAGAAGGGCTTTTTTTAACTTCTGCAGCTGCAGCTAGAACTTGTGCTGTGAGCTGCAATGAGAGCAGTGAGCCGGTTTTTCCCTCGTATCTAGTGGCAACCCCAATTGCTGTCCCTTTAAGTATGTTACATTGCCCTGGTGTCTAGTGGCAGCCCACCCGACCACTGATCGCAATCCCCATGATAGATTTATCTCTCTCTGGTGTCTAGTGGCATCCCCCCCCCCAATAAATTTTGCATTCCCTGATGTCTAGTGGCAACCCCTACCATCCGATCGCTATTACCATAATAGTTTTATCTTTCCCTGGCGTCTAGTGAAACCCCACACCCCGCTATTGCTGTCCCTGTCTGAAATAAAGAAAACCAGTAACTGAGCCCTATTCAAGGGCTGCAGAGAGCAGCCGACTTCTGCAGTGGGACCAAGACATTGGGGCTGAGGAGGCTTTGTCCCTCCTGTTGGGAACCCCACTCCCCTCCACAGAGTGGTGGATTTGAAGAGCCAGGCTGCAAACATCCCACAGAAGAAGCAGTAGTACAAAGGACTTGCCCTCCCTCTTGACAGCCCACCCAGCACCCCCCCATCCGTCCCCAGCCAGAGACTGGAACCACCCACCTCTCAGCACCACAGCCAGCCACCGACTGAGTCCAGTATCAGCGTGTACTGAAAAGACTCAGTCAGATATTAATTTCTAAGCGTGTCTGTACAGTACGTGCTGTTACTGAACTCAGTCAGTGGCTGGCCGTGGTGGTGAGAGGTGGGCTGTGCCAGTCGCCGGTTGGGGACGGATGAGGGGGTGCTGGGTGGGCTGTCATGGCTGGATGGGGGGCCACTAGACTACCAGGGAAACGGGATCAGAATTCCTTTTATATAGTTTGGGGGGCACTAGACTACCAGGGATACGGGATCAATATTATTGCTATACGGTTTGGGGGGCCACTAGACTACCAAGGATCTGGGATTGTAACTGTCTGTATACTGTTGGGGTGCCACTAGACCACCAGGGATACGGGGGTTCTTATTTAGGTTTACACAGTTCAGGGGGCCACTAGACCACCAGGGAAGACTTTATGCCGCATATGCGACTGGAGACCAATGGTTTGGGGCACGGGTGAGGGGATGGCAGCGCCACCCTGTGGGACATCTGCCAATGGGTGTTTTGGGGGGCTGGGGGGCTGGGAAGCCCTGTGGGGCCCCACTGGGGTGTGCTGGGCATGGGGGGAGGAACACTGTGCACTGTGTGCTGGACTGCTGTAGGGTCTACAGGACCCCTGGGGGTGTAAGTAGGTTATACCTTCTAAGTGCTGGTATAACTTACGTTGCCGGATCTCCTCCAGGGGTTCTTGTAGAATCCTGATGTGGGCACTTTATTGCTGCCCTTCTAGAATGGGGTGCAACTGCTGCCATAAACCCCCTAGTGCCATGTTGCAGGGTTTGTCAGCATAACTTCTTTTATTTAGGCATAATGACCTCGCCATGTCTGAGCCACTATGTAGAATCGCACATGTCGCAACTGCTGGTGTAAGCTGCTACATGTACCATTCTACATGGTGCAACTGCAGTTACGCCATGCATAACCCTCCTAGAATCCGGCCCCTTAAGCGTAAAATATGCGGGTAAGTCTGCCCATGGCCTTTTGACTGTTTTAAATGTTAAAAATAATGTCATCCCTTCTTTATGAGGCTGAAAAATGGGCAGAAATGTATTTTTCTGTTTTGGAGAGTATCCTTTGTAAACAATTTTCTGTATGCATGCATTTGCCACAGGGGGATGATAAAAGGCTTGTGTTTTTTCGAGGCAACATAGGTGAGGTATGTTTTGGTGAAACGTGTTAGAATTAGTGTATGTATTATTGAAGGGTAAATTTGACACCAGCCAGAGTAGCCCACATTTAGGGGCCATATTTTAAGAACTGTGTATAGCCCTGTAGTTTGGATGAGGGGTGCTAATTGATAATTGACTTCCCACAGTCAGTAGCATGCCAGCAGGGAGGAAACAGGTTCTACATAAAAGCAGCCACTGCTGTGTCCCACATGTCTAGGTCCAGCAAGTGAGTGAAACAGCAAAGGAGTGTAACAGGTGACTGGTGTTGTAGGCATTAGCAGGCATCAGCAAAAGGACACGGAGAAGTGGGGCACTCCGCTGGTCAGCTAAGGCAAGGCACCAGTTCCCCACTGTGTAACAGTCACCACTAGGAAGGTCAGAAGATCAAAGGTAGGCCAAAACTAGGAATAAAAACAACACAAATATAGATTTGGAGTATAAAAAGATTTAAACAAGGTAGCCAGCCCATTGGCGCAGTGGCCAAGGCATCTGGCTGTGATGCTGATGCACCGGGGTTCTGGAATGGATCCAAGGAGTTAGAAGGCCAGCCGGGGGAAGGAGGAGGATTGAGCATTCCATGGACAGCTGTCCTCCTCCAGGGAGCGGGGGGTTGGCTGGGTGAGCATTCAGCTCTTGGTCAACCTCTAGTAGAGGCTAGAGGAAGGACAGCTGCTGAAGCCGAGATGATGGGGAGGTGTGCTGGATGTCAGCACTTTGCACAGTGTGCCATTGCACGCCATGCCTCCCAGGGGAATACAACAGCAAAAATGCCGGCCCTGCTAATGATACCCCACTCCTCTGGCCCCACTGTTCCTGCCTGCAATGCTCTACTAGTATCCTTGTTCAGTCTTGCATCAGGATGGCCCAACTCTACGGTCCCACCCTAGGGGGTAAGCCAGGGAAGAAAACTGGTAATGCAACTCTCTGTTGGGGGCATGTTTACTCAGTGGCCCTACTTAGGGGGCAAGCCTGGGAGGCAACACTGGTGAAAATGTAAGTCCCATGTGGTAAGTGGGCTCAGAAGGGAGTGGGGGCTGAGCTCTGGGGGACCAATGCCAAAAAAAAAAACCTTTTAAACAAGGTGCAAGGGAACACAATTAGAAACAAACAAAAATGGGTTACACTACAACTATCCTATCAGGGGTAAGGGTACAAAAGTATTTCCATGTAACACAGGAAGAATAGAAGTTAGGAATGCTTGGAGTGGTGCAGTGCAGTGGCTGCAGGATGGCAATTTTCAGAGTGACCCTCCGGAAACTACGGTGCTGCACAATCTGCACAACTACTACTAAGTTTCATACTACTAAGAGGGTTAGATGTACAGAAGGTTTTTAACCCATATAAGTATATCTCCAATGTCTGGATAACCTTATACCTTATTTAATAAGAATTTATCATGGGTGTCTTTGAAAGTTTCCACGTTGTCTGTTTCCAACAATAGTCTTGGTAATTTGTTCCATGTGGTTATAATTCTTTGAGTAAAGAAAGAACGTCTAATATTTACTTTAGGATAAGTTAATGCTAATTGGAACCTATGGCTCCTGAGATTACATTCTTTCATGTTAAAGGACACCTCATTTTGTCATTAAATCATTATCTCTAACAATGTTAAACATCAAAAGAAGATCTCCCCTAGTTCTTCTCATCTCCAATGAGTACAAATCCAATTCTTTCATTCTGGCTTGGTAATCTCTGTTTTGCAAGCCATCAATCATCTAAGTAACCCTTTGTTGAACCCCTTCCAATGCATTAATATTACGTCTGAGATTTGGGCTCCATAATGGTGAACAATAGTCCAATTGTGGACGCACATAGGCTCTATAAAGTGGGAGTATGCATGCCCTGTTTCTAGTAACAAAATATCTCTTTATGCTCCCTATTATTCTGTTTGCTTTTTTTTAAATATAATTACAGTGTGATGTAAATGTGAGCTCTGCATTAATAATAATACCAAGGTCTTTTTCTTCTTTTACTGATGCCAGTATAGAACCATTTAACATAAACTGTACATTTGGGTTATTATCACCTAGATGCATAATGACAGTTTTATTAATGTTAAAATCCATATTGTTTTGTTTGGCCCAAGTTTCTAGAAGTTGAAGGACTTTTATAGCATCTGATATTTCATCTGATGATCCCACTTTAACTGCAATTTTGGTATCATCTGCGAATTTTCTAGCCTTATTCTTAAGGTTTGCAGTCATATCCGACACAAATATGTTAAAAAGAATGGATCCGAGAATGGATCCCTGTGGAACCCCACTAGTTACTGCACCCATGGAAGAGGTATACCCTCTTATACGTACCACTTGTATGTGATTTGTTAACCACTCATTTACCCAGTTTATTAAAAGAAGATGAATCCTGCAAGATTTCATTTTATTAATCAGTGTTAAATGAGGGACTTTGTCAAAGACCTTACATAAATCTAGATTTACTATGTCCACAGGTAATTTATCGTAGAGGAGACTACTAATTTTTTCATAAAATACTAAATTATTGGTGAGACAAGATCTCTTTTTTTTAAAGCCATGTTGATCTAAATCAACAAGTTGTTTTCTTACTAGGTCTTCTTCCAATCTAGTTTTTAGAATACTCTCAAATATTTTGCCCAATATACTAGTCAGGCTAATTGGCCTATGGTTTGATATTTCACTTTTGTCTCCCTTTTTATAGATGGGTGTTACTAGTGCTGTTTTCCAGTCACAAGGTAGCAGTCCGGTTGTTAACGACAAATTGAACAATTTATATAATGGGTCAATTAACTATTGTGAGATACCTTTTAACATTCGTGGATGAAGATTATCAGGACCTGGAGATTTATTTGTTTTGATTGTATCCAATTTATTTTTTATTTCTTGTTTGGTTATTTCTGGCGTTATATAGTCAAAAGTATTATTTGTAGTATCAATAATTGTTTTTGGTTTTTGGGAAGAGTTAACAATTGAACAAAAGTATTTATTAAATTCCTGTGCCATTTCTAATGAGGTCTGAATTGTGTCATCATTTATAAGTAGTGGACCGATAGTTATAGTAGATTGTTTTTTATTGTTTATATAAGAATAGAAACTTTTACCACCATCTTTTATGTGGGCTAACTTAAATTTCAATTTTTTCTTCTCATTTTTAATTGCTACTTTACATTTCTTTAATATTGCCCTATATTTGTTTTTTTTTTTGTATTCATTGTTGCATCTGGATGATGCTCTATAGGCTCTTCTTTTTTTTTTAATTAAATGTAAAATACTGGGGGTTACCGCTATTATTGTACCCTATTTTATCCGGGACAAATTTTTGTTCTAAAGTTAATATTTTTTTAGTTAAAGATTGACAAAGTTCATCTGGGGATGTAGTATCAATGTCCCATTTCCATGCTGTTAGTTCTTTGTTGATAAGATTAAAATTAGCCTTACCATAGTTTTTAAGGGTGGTTTTACCAGAATTTCGATCTAGGTTTATCTTTGTTTCAAAAGCTATTATACAATGATCGCTATTTTGAAGTGGTTCATGAACTTCAATATTATGAATTTGCTGAGGTATATCTGTTAATAACAAATCTAAAATATTGTTTTTCCTTGTTGATGTATGAATGAGTTGAACTAAATCATGTGTTTCACAGAAATCCAGAAAGTGTTTTTCCATTTTATTATTTGTTGTGTAATTTACCCAATCAATTCCCGGGTAGTTAAAATCACCTAATAGAATAGTATCAGATCTATTCATTCTTAACTCTAGGTTATTTAAACATTTTTGATGTTCAGATATGTCAATATTAGGCAGTCTATAACATAGTCCCACTGTGAGTTTAATTTGAGTCTCCCTTATTATTTCAATCCATAAAATTTCACTGGATAATTCACTGTTATTAATATTAATAGATCAATATTCTATGTTATTTTTAACAAGGAAGGCTACTCCTCCACCTTTTTTAGTTGATCTATTTTTATATATTGTACTGTAACCAGATATGTTTAAGTTCCAGCTTGTTTGGTCTCTCCACCATGTTTCAGTAATTGCTGCTATATCAATATTATCTTTGTGAAGTAAAATCTCTAATTTGTCTAATTTAGTAGAATGAAGGCTTCTTGCATTTGTAAGCAGAAATGTAATAGACCAGGGAGGGACTGTGGATATGGCCTACCTAGACTTTAGCAAGGCATTTGACACAGTCCCGCACAAAAGATTAATAATCAAGTTAGCCAGCCTGGGAGTGGGTCCCAGGGTTATAGCCTGGGTAGCAAACTGGCTGCACAACAGGACACAGAAGGTAATAGTGAATGGAACACATTCTGAAGAAAGGGGGGTTACTAGTGGAGTACCTCAGGGCTCAGTACTGGGTCCAGTTCTCTTTAACATCTTCATAGGTGACATTGCAGAGGGTCTGGAGGGAAAGGTATGCCTCTTTGCAGATGACACAAAGATCTGTAACAAAGTTGATACACAAGAGGGGGTAGAAAAGATGAGAAGGGACTTGACAAGGTTGGAGGAATGGTCAGACATATAGCAACTTAGATTCAATGCAAAGAAGTGCAAAGTAATGCACCTGGGAAACAAAAACCCAGGAGAAGAGTACACAATAGCAGTGGCGGTGCTAACAACAACAAAAATGGAAAGGGACCTGGGGGTAGTCATATCAGATGACCTAAAGGTGGGTAAGCAATGTGAAAAGCCAGTAAGGAAAGCCAGGGGGATACTGGGATGCATAGGAAGGGGCATCATAAGTAGAAAAAGGGAAGTAGTTATCCCTCTATACAGACAGTTGGTGAGACCCCATCTGGAGTACTGTGTGCAGTTTTGGAGACCTCATCTACGCAAGGACATAGACAGGATGGAAGCAGTCCAGAGGAGGGCAACTAAAATGGTGCAGGGTCTGCAGCAGAAACCATATGAAGAGAGACTGAGAGAGCTTAATATGTATACTCTTGATGAAAGGATGGACAGGGGGGACATGATAGAAACGCTTAAGTACCTCAAGGGAATCAACAAAGTCCAGGAGGGTAGCATCTTTCAGAAAAAGAGATGTGTAAGAACAAGGGGGCACAATTTAAAGATAGAGGGGTGACGGCTCAGGGGTAATGTGAGGACATTTTGTTTTCACGGAGAGAGTGGTGGATACATGGAACAGCCTTCCTGAGGAGGTCGTTGGGTCTAAAACAGTGGGGGAATTCAAACATGCATGGGAGAGACACAAGGCAATTATAGTGGGGGGTTGCAGGAAGTAGGCTGTTGGTTAACTAGAATCTGCAGCTTATCCAGTAGGTAGGGAAATGGGCAGACTGGGTGGGCCAAGTGGTCCTTATCTGCCATCAAAGTCTATGTTTCTATGTCAGCCCATGTTTATTTTGCTTAACAAAATGCTTGGTGGATTTGCTAGTCAGCTCCCTTTGCCCCCTAGCATTTAGTTTTTTATTTGTGTTGAATTTTTATTTATTATGTTGTACATGATATACCCCAGCAATCTTGTGCCTTTTTTGTTTAAATGAAGACCATCATAGCAATATAAATCATCTCGTCCCACAAATGTCTCCCAAGTATGTATACATATAATGTTATTTGTGAGACACCATCTACGTAGCCAGTTGTTGTAAGCTTTTATTTGTTTTGTCCTAAAGTGGCTTGCTCTTGGAAAAGGTAAAACTTCCGAGATAATGGGGGTCACATCTAGTGATTTAAGGTGTTTATAGCATCCTCCATATCTTTGGTAATATTTTTAATTTCCTGTTTCCCAAAATCATTTGTTCCTACATGCAAAAGGGCAATTTCTGGGTTTACTATATCTTGAAAAATACCTGGAAGCATACCATTCACATGTTTTATCGTTGCACCACTATAGCTGCAACTGGCTACATTATCTTTATTTCCCCTGGTGGTATATCTATCTGTGTATCTGGTAATTGAATCCCCCAGGATATAAATTTGTTCAGGCAATATATTTGGATTTGAGGTTTCATTTTCAGGTACATTAGTTTTAGATTGTAGAGCAGAAAGAATATTATCATCATTTTCTATGTTTACAAGAGGAACTGGTGTGTTATTTATACTATTTTCTTCACTGTGTGGAATAGGGGACTGAACAGTGGGAGACTGTTTTGACGGCATAGTATAAGGGACGGATGATGGATCTATAATTGGTTCTTCATCAATAAATTGTAACAAAGGGTCAAAGTTGTTTGATAAAGGTAACATAAAACCCTCAGCTTTCCTTCCCCTTTTTTTAATTTGCCTTGTACCTTGTATCGTATACCAATTATCATCACATGTTTCAACAGAATCTTCCAGTCTATTTCGTTTTTTAGTGGAATTTGTCTTATGAACTACAGGATTCCCAATTTCCAGATTTATTATATCATCGTTATTTTTTATTTGGTGTGGGGGGAAGTGCTTAATTTTTCACTTGGTTGTTTATTGTTACCATCTTTGTTGAGTTGTGTATGTGTATGTGTTTCAACACACTCTCTTTCATTTATTCTAGACACCATAGATTGTTGGCTACATTCAAGGGCCTGTAGTTGAGTATCAAACATTGTTATTTCAACTAACATGGCTGCATTTTGTTTGCACTTTAAACACGTAAAAGGATTGTCAAAAATAGGTATCTCAGAGAATAAATACATTTCACATGATATGCATTTTGACCCATACTTCCCCAAAAATAAAGTATTAAAGTCCATTTTAATTACTGTTTTCTAATACTACCTTTTTTGCTTTATAACAACCCGTATTTTGTTCCTATTTGGTTTAGTTAACTCCTCACACCCCTCGCAACACGTGTAACATGACCATGCGTGTCTCTGTGCGAATCTCCGTGCGTGCGATCATGCACCCTGCCTGAGCTCACCCTGCTTGCTGCAGGGCTTGTTTATATAGCAGGATATGACCCAGAAATGCCTCTCGTGGTCACAACACCCTCGCAATGCTAAGTGCCCAAAAAGTTAGTTAAAAGAATTAATTTAAAGCCCTGAATAGACACTCATGCATGTCACAGTGATATTTTAACTCAGAATTGTATGTGAACCCCAAAATCAGTATATTTATACAGCGCTTTCTTCACCTAGCAACAGTTGCTAAGTGCAGTATCTCTCTGCCTGAATGCTTAATAGCAACAGGGCTTCGAAACATACACACTCAATAAAAGGTATATGCACGCTCAATTTTTAAAACTAGAGTCAGTAGGCAGTGCAATACTGGGTGTCTGACCAAGTTTAAGCTCTCTGGGTTGAGGGAGGAGGTTGCTAGGCTGCAGGCTGAGTTGGTGCAGATTCAAGGGACCTCTTTCCTCACCCAGGGGCCACCAATTTTCACATTGTTACCTCAGAGGATGCCACAGAGGAGAAGGAAGAACAAATGGACTATGGTGGGCTCTGGAAGGGTGGGGTGGTTGGACAGAGGCACATTCTTCAACTGGTACCACTACATAATTTCTACACTGCTCTGGTGGGGTGGGACTGCCAACAGGAGGCACCCACAGTATTGACCAGGGAGGATGTGGAGGCTTTTCATAGCAGAAACCCTGAAGGGAGTGGTAGAGGATCCTAGCAGAGGAGGAAACAACTTCTGGTGGGGGACTCAATTGTGAGAGGGATAGATCTGGGAATAGGAAAGGGGGGCAGAGGCAGGTGAGGTGCCTATCTGGCACCATGGCCCAGAGAGATGGGAAGGGAATCCTGAGGATCGCAAAGGCAGCAGGATGGGAGGGTCAGCTGGATGTCACTGTTCACCTGGAGACTAATGACCTGGTTAGGGATGTGGCTACAATGGTGAAGGGGTGTTTTGGGAGCTGGGGAGGGGTCATAGACCGGTAGCTTGCTCAGTGGCTTTTGTTAAGGTGCTGCCTGTCTATCACAAGGGAGAGGGGAGGTATATCCACACCAGTAGCTTCAACTGTGGGATGAAGAAATGGTGCACAGAGGAAGGATTCAGCTACACTGGGGGCTGGGGGCCCACCTGGGAGGATAAGGGCATATACAGGGGTGATAGCCTACATCCATCCAGGAGGGGAACCGCAGTCCTCAGAGGACAGTGTAACTGTCACCTTGATGAATGTTTAAACTAGCCAAGGGGGGTGGCAGAAGGAATCTGGGCATCAGAAACTGCCCTCCTCCCACACACAGGCTAAAGTAGAGAGTAAGGAGAACCTGAGGGGAGAGGTATCTCCCAGGGTGCAAATTAATAAAGGAAGTAGGCTGGTAGAGATAAAGGGGGAAAGGAATGGAAGCATTGAAAAATGCATGAATAAGGTGGGAGTGCAAAGAGGACAAAGGGGGGCAACAAGCAGAGTGGAAACAAAATCTGAAAGGCCATGTATGCAAATGCTAGACATATAGGAAATAAGATTCTGGACCTACAGGCCATCACGGTAGAGGTCAACCTAGATATTGTGGCCGTGATTGATTCAAAGTGCACTGAAAACCATGACTGAGACATGACCATGCTATACTCTATGGAGGAAGGACCAAGTGGGAAGGAAAGAAGGGTGTGTGATATTTCATGTGAGAGAAAGAATTAAAGCAAAGTGACTGATACAGGAAACACAGCAGGAGGCAGAGGTACTCTGGGTCATCCAAGATGGGGCATGGACCCTCTATTCACACAGAAATGATCTACAGACCTCCAGCACAGGGGGAGGAATTAGATAAGATACTGTTGGAAGCCATTGGTAAGATGGAAGAAAAGGGGGAAGTGTTGCTAATAGGGGAATTCAACCTCCCAGATGTAGAGTGGAGTCTCCCAGTAGCAGCTTCAGCTAGAAGCAGGGACGTCTTGAACTAATTACTTGCACTTTTTGTTCTGTCTGGGCTGCTTCCAGCTTGCACTAGCCCTGTGCTAACTTGCCTCTCACAACTTGATTTTGCTTCAGTTATTCTGGCAATGCTCCCTCCCTGTCCTACTAGCTTCTCCTTCCCCCAGATGGCATCCCCTGACCATCCCTCAACCCTCTTGGTTGTCCTTCCACACTTCATTCATAAATTGCATTGAAGCACCTGTCTCTTAATTGTAATGAAATGCAGTACAGAGTTGGCTACAGTGCTGTTTAAAATTTCTGTACAGTACGTTAATCCTCAGGTATGTCAAATGTAATTGTATGTATATTCCTCAGGTATGTTAAATGTTAACTGCATGACATTTTACAAATGTATGTATACTCCTCAGGTATGTTAAATGTTAATTGTATGCTATTTTACAAATGTAATTGTATGTATATTCCTTGGGTATGTTAAATGTTAAATGTATGACATTTTACAAATGTAATTGTATGTATATTCCTCAGGTATATTAAATGTTACATGTATGACATTTTACAAATGTAATTGTATGTATATTCCTCGGGTATGTTAAATGTTAACTGTATATATAATTTCACATCCAGTTGTACCCACCTCCCAGGTTGCACTGGGAGACAAGCAACTTGTTGTTCAATGTGCCTTCCTTGTGAAACATTTTAATAAATAAATTCATGAACATCCTGGACTATCTACATGGGGAATTCCTCAGGCAACTAGTCAGTGAACTCACTTGTGATGGGGCAATACTGGACCTGGTTCTCACTAACAGAGACAATGTTGCAGATGTCAAGTTGGGAGGCCACTGGGGGACCAGTGATCATCATACAGTGTGGTTCGGTATAAGGACAGCTGTGGAATTGAAGTACACAAGGTGAGGGTCCTGGACTTCAGGAGGGCAGATTTTATAAAGATGGGTGAATACCTCGGGGATGACCTGGCAGGGGGAATGTTCTGAGTGGGTTAGAGGAACAGTAAGCAAAGACAAAAGGAAGCATAGTAAAGGCAACAAACCTCTACATCAAACAAGTGAGCAAAAGCAAGAGGAAAAAGACTAAGCTATCGGAGAAATACAAAACGAAAGAAAAAATGAAGCAAGACCAAATGCTCATATAAGAAATACATCAGAATTGCATTTTTGACAAATGGAAACTACTTTGCATACCATGTCACTGTGAAGAAGCCCCTCTAGAGGATGAAACATCAGGGATCCTTGTCCAGGACATGGTGATCTACAGTATGTGCAACATTCAATGAAATAAAAGAAATGCAAAGATATTTGTTTTGAAGTTGGCTGGTTTTCTGCATACTTCCTCACAAGTTTGATTCCACGCTGGCCCCCACCTTTATCATTATATTGAACAACCACTGCAATATTGGGAGAGTACCCAGGGGAATGCAATTTTCTGCAGCCTCTCCTGACAGCAGTCGGGGGGAGGAGTGGGGAGGGTGAAGACAGGTGGGAGGGCTGGCAGCAAGGTAAGGATGAGGGTGGGAAGGAGGAAACCCACACAAGGAACCATTCAGAACTGCCAACAATGAGATTCATGCAGAAATCTGGGCCCCATGAGCGGAGGAGTCAGAGATGAGGGTGTGGGGTCAAACACAAACTGGGGGAAGAAAAGCAATGGAGGGAAGGAGAGGAGTCAGGAGGATGCCCGGAGGGGTAAAAGCAGCAGCCTCAAATCATGGAGGTAGCAGAAGGTCTTTCCCTTCAGCAATCAAGAAGCAGGGGTCCAATGTGCACAGAGGGGAGGAAAAATAGTCAGACCATATTCCATACAAAGAAGGGAGAGATTGTGTCAGCAGATGTGACATCCTCCTGACCAGGATAGCTAAGTTATTAACTGCATTCAGTCATTGCAGTCAGTGCAGGCAGTATGGTGCAGTGGTTTAAGGCTCTGAGCTGGAGACCTGGGTTTGAATCCCACAGCCCCCACTTGTATACTGTGTGACCCTAAGCAAGTCACTTGCACCAGGAAGGAAGTTTTGACTTAGAGTGCCTTTTCTGGTTAAACAATTTCCCCCTTTCCCTTTATTCCTATAAAGTAGGACCCACCACTGACCTCCAGTAGTGAAGAATAAGCCATTTTGTGTCAATCCCCACCAGAGTGAGCCAATGTATTGCATGATGCGAGTGATGAAGGGGGGCAGTACCACCAGTAGAAGAAGTTGCAAGAGAGGGGGAATAGAATCACCCACCACCATGGCATGTTCTCATTGGGTCTCAGCCCAGAATTGATGGAGCGCCAGACATAACTAGAAGATGTGGTAAAAGTCCTCGCCTTGCACTGTGCAATGCCAACAGTGATCACTGGGTGGGAGGCCAAGGAAGTGTAGCTGGCTGGGAGGAGTTCTATATCAGTGATTAAGCACTTTATTTTGTATCAAGAGGCTATGGGCATCTGGGCATGCATATGTGCCACCTCTCAGTAAGAACTCCATACTTGCTCTGAAAAAGGCATGTTCAAAACCTGACCCCAGTTTTGTCTTACTTTCTGAGTCAGGTCTGGCAGTGTCTATGACATATCCATAGATCAGACCTACCCACCCTTACATCCATAACACCAGCAGGGTAGAGAAGAGAGGGTGTTGGGGGGATCCCATTTCCCACAAGATGATAGACTTTAATGTTGGATATATTTCCAGATTTACAGGTCAAGGAGAGAATAGTTGGAATGCAACCGTTCAAAGGAATGGAGGCGGTCACTGCCAAGAGCATTAACTCCTGTACCAAATGAATATCTTTGGCAACTATTCTTGACCATGTCACCAGTTACAGTCTATGAAAAGGGAGGGAATATCCCAAAGAGGAGTCCAAGCCCTGGGAATGATATAGGCCTTAATCAGCCTCTAGGCTCATACTGAGGCATGAAGTTTAGGACATTTATATAAGGTCTAGGGTAAGGGGAGGAGTATAAGTAAACAGCACAGTGGCAATCTCTACAGAGGGCCTGCTCTATCTCAAGCCACAAGACGGGTACATGTCATCATCCCCGTACCACTGGCAGGTGTGGGCACCAAGGAAAGTAAAATGATAGGCAAAGAACTTGTGATGATGCCAATCCCCTGATCACCAGTGGGACTGCAATTTCATAGGACTATACCATAGGGGTGTCAATTGTGATTTACTTTTTCAGTAAAAACTGAAAATAAAATGCCAAACGTTGAAATGTTTGCCACATGCCCACCTATGGAAAGCTGACCCAAACATGATCATGAATGAAAAAAAAGCTTGCATTTGCATTTTTTTTCCAGGAAGGTGTTTAGGAAGTATTCAACGCTGGGTGGACCAATCCTGGTGTTGAGTGTTGTAAACATCCCACCCAGTTACAAAAACCAAACCCACCACCTCACGCATCCTCTAGCACCCATGCCAACATTCTGCCACATCCCACCCATGCATGCATAAATTTAAAAGGATCCCATGGTAGGTGAATGGCACAGCACTCCATCTACAGTACCTAGGTAAGCTACCATCTTCTGTTCGATCAAATGCCAATTGTGACCGTGTAAACAAAATAAATAAAACACAAACACCACCTCACTCACCCTCTAACACTCATGCCAACATTCTCCCACATCCAACCCAGGCATGCATACAATTAAAAGGATCCCATGGTGGGAGAGTGGCACAGCCCTCCCTTTACCTTGGTAAGCCACCATCTTCTGCTCAGTCCCATGTCAATTGTGATCCTGTAAACAAATATATAAAAAATAAACACCACCCTTACAAATCTTTTAACACCCATATCACCCTCTTCCCCCATGCCCATGTTAAAATACCCCCACCCTCACCTACCCTCCAGCACCCATGCCACCCTCCTCCCCCTAACATCCTTTCAGGCACATTTAATGGGCTCTCATGGTGGGTGACTGACACAGACCTCCCGCCACCTCAGACAGTCCCCATTTTTTGCTTTCGTCCCACATCACTGATCATTAATCTAAAAAACACAATGCTTAAAAAACTAATGTGGACAAAAAAAACTACTGAACATGTGTTGTGACTTACTTCTTTGTCTGTTGTACTCTTTACTGTTTTTGTATCTAGATGGCTAGCCACTATGAAGCAGCATAGCTAGAATCAATTGTAAGAGGCAGACCAGTGTTTAAGTGCTTTGGAGAATTTGAGAGGTACGGCTGGTGATATACTAAGGCTCATACTAAGAATGGTTGAGGAGCCAGAAGGCGGAATGACCATAGATGCTCCTATAGTACTCATTCGACATAGTAACTAAGTTTTCCACCAGACAGAATATATTTGTCTAATCTATTCTTAAATTCTGTTTTTGTCTTACTAATTACAGTGTGTGCTGGAAGTTTGTTCCAAAGGTTAACAATCCATAGGGTTTAGAAGTATTTACTTTTGTCTGTTCTAAACATCCTACCAGTTACCTGTAACAAGTGTCCTCTGGTTTATTTAATGGAGCTCATAAAAGTCTGTACCCATTTCAACCAGGAGGTAGGGGTCATTAATGATGGCAAACGTCAATAGTAAATCACCCCGCATTCTTCTGGTTTCTGGTGTCATCAAATTTAAACATTCCAGATGTTCTTCATACTAGGAATCATACTAGGAAAGATAGATACACAAAAGGCCGAGGCCCATAAGTGTGTACCTCCGGCAATGCCGGCACATCAGCCCTTATTTAAAAGGTATTGATCTAATTTGTTTTTGAAATCTGTATTGTTTAAGGAATACACTACTGTATTAGGTAGGGAATTCTATAATGGAATTATTATTTGTGTGTAGAAGAAACGTCTTTTATTGTTTTTAGGATACGTCAAAGACAATTAGTACTTATGACTTCTGAGGTTTTGCTCCCGTTGGCCATAATTCATTCCCAACTGTACCATAAGTGTGATATCAGTGGACAATTTATACATCAGGAGGTTCCCTCTCATTCTTCATTGTTCCAGGGAGTACAGATTTAGTTCCTTGAGTCTTACTTCATATTCCTTGTTATACATATTTATAATCATTTTGGTCTTTCTCCTCTGGACCCCCTCCAACCTATCTATATCCCTCCTCATATAGGGACTCCACAAGGGTGAACAATAGTCCAAGTGTGGTCTTATATATGCTTTGTGCAAAGGCAATATACACCCCCTATCTCTTGAGGTGAAGCCCTTTTTTATGCATCTAAAAATTCTATTTGATTTGCTAATAGCAAGATTAAAATGGTCATGAAAAGATAAGTCATGTGAGACTAAAGTACCCAAATCATTATGTAGAGTGACTAATAAAAGGGCTTGTTTATTTAATGAGAATTGATAATGATTTTTACATGAGCCTAAGTGCATTTGAACACATTTGCTGATATTGAAGGACATTTGGTTTTGTTTAGCCCAATTTTCTAATGTTATAAGATCATTTATAAGTAGAGAGCTGTCTTCTTCTGTTTTTACTTTGGTTGCTAATTTTGTATCATCAGCAAATCTGATGATAAAACTATTTATGTTCTCGGTCATGTCAGAAATAAAAATTGAAAACAATGTTGGACCCAACACAGACCCCTGTGGTACTCCACTACTCACAGGACAAGACTCTGATGCATAACCTCTGATAGACACACTCTGGATTTGATTGTGTAGCCATTCTTCCACCCCATTGACAATTGTATTATTTATTTTGTATTTTCTCATTTTTGTTACTAAGATATCGTGTAGTACTTTATCGAAGGCTTTACAGAAATCCAAAAAAATAATGTCTACGGGGTTATTATTTTTCCATCATTTTACTAATATAGTCATAAAACATCAGATTTCCAGATAAACAGGACCTTTTTTTTTTAAAGTCATGCTGAGTATGGTCTGTAAGTCCCATTTTTTCTAGATCTGATTCTAGTTTGGTTTTAAGCAGGGATTCAAAAATCTTCCCCAGGATACTAGTCAGGCTAATAGGCCTATAGTTTGAAATCTCCTCATGAGTTCCTATTTTATATACTGGAGTCACAACCACAGTTTTCCAATCAGTTGGTATAATACTTGATTGCAATGATTTGTTAAAGATCTGAAGTAGTGGTTCTACTAACCAGTCTTTTAGTTCTTCCAATAATCTAGGATGTAGCCTATCAGGCCCTGATTATTTATTTATATTGATTTAATTTAATTTGTCTAGTATCTCCTCCCTAGAAAATTCAAATAAATCTTCTGTTTTGTTTTTAGGTGAGGGAATACTAGTATCAGGTTCTTGATGGAAAACAGTACTGAAATATTTATTGAATTCTGATGCTATGTCCTTTGATGTAGTTATTTCTTCATTATTAACTATAAGAGGTCCAGTTGTTCTGGGTGTTGTTTTTTTATTATTTACATAAGAGTAAAACTTTTGCCTCCATCTTTAATGTATGCTAGCCAGTGTTTAAATCTGTCTTTCTCCATTTTAATTATATTTTTACATTCTCTCCCAATTTTTTAAAACTCCAATTATTATAATCTGTACTATCCTTCATTATTCTAGAAGCCCTTTTCTGAAGTCTAATCAGTCTCTGGGTTTTAGTAGTTAGCCATGGAGGTATCCTTCCCTTTTTATTATATATTATTTTATTAGGTACAAAAGTGTCTTCCAGCTCCAAGAGTTTTACTCTTATTCTATCCCATAGCTCAGATGGGGATGGGGATCCATAATCCCAATACCAGGTATATAATTCTTCCTTAAATGCAGTAAAATTAGCTCTATTACAGTTTTTAAAAATTGTTTTACCCAAATCTCTTTTTATACAGATATTGGTATCAAAAGTTATGACCATATGGTCACTGTTTTGAATGGGGTAGTAACATTTATATTAGTAATTTTTTCAGGAATATCTGTCAAAAGTAAATCCAAGATATTCATATTTCTTGTCATTTTTCTTATTAACTGATACAATCCATTTTGGAGGCATGTGTCTAGAAAAAAATTTCTTGATTGTTAGTACCGCCAGCCTCATTCCAATTTATACCTGGGAGGTTAAAATCCCCCAACAGTATAATTTCTTTATAATGTGATTTACTGTTAATAGAATTTAGGATATCCTGGTGTAAGGTCAGTGTGGCATCAGGGGGCCTATAACAAAGTCCTATCAATAATTTAGTTTGATTTTCTCTAAGGAATTTGATCCAAATCAATTCAGAGTTTGTATTATCCATCAAATCTGCAATTGTTTTATATTTTATACTATCTTTTATGAAAAAAAGCAACCCCACCTCCTCTCTTTCCTATTCTATTTTTACAGTAGGTTGTGTAACCTGTTATGTTAGTGTTCCATGCTGATGATTCAGTCCACCAGGTTTCAGTTATAGCAGCTATATCTATTTTATCCCTATTAAGTAATATTTGCAGTTTGTCAAGTTTGGTATTGTGTAAACTCCTGGCATTTGTAGTAAGAAGTGATAATCCATATTTATTTATATTTGATTTATTTTTTACTGTAGAATTATTTGTAATCCTTTGGTTATTATTTACCAAAATATCCTTATTATTTCCATTTTTTCCATACACTTAGATAATTACCATTGCCCCTCACTCATCAGTTTGTTGTTTGATTTTGATTTAGGGTTTTATAAAAAATATAACCAAGATGACTTGAACCCTGTCTACTCAGGTGCAGTCCATTGCATGCAAAGAAGTTGGGGTTGTTATCAAAAATCTCCCACATCTTTATACATGCTATTTTGTTTGTCAGACTCCATCTGTGTAACCAGTTGTTAAAGTTCCTAATATTTTTTGTTCTTGTGAGACTTGCCCTCGGTACAGGTAGAATCTCAGAAATTATAGGGGTAGCATTCAGCTCCTGAATTGCTATTATTGCACTTTTCATATTGTTTATTATATCTTCCACCTTTTGTTTTCCAAAGTCATTTGTATCTGCATGAAATAGAACCGTTTTTGGTTTTGGAATATTTTGTAATATCCCTGGCAGTAGTTGTGTAATATCCTTGATAGTTGCTCCTCTATAGCTGCAACTTGTGATATGTTCTTTGTTTCCCCTTGTTGAATATCTGTCAGTGTATTTTGTGATAGAATCCCTCAAAATAAAATTTGTTCTTGTTCTTTTGTTGTCAGGGTTGAGTGATTTATAGGACTAGCTATAGGAATAATTGGGTCTGATTCTCCTCTCTTCACATTTATGAGTTCCCCTTGGATCTCTATGCTAGTGATGGATTCTGAGGTGGGGTGTAACTGTTCTATTGCCTCTAGTACTGGGCACTCAGGATTTATATCTTGTAGCATAAGAAGTAAATCTTGATCAACAGGGGGCTCTATTATTGGTAGGGGGGAGATAGATGTACTTGCTACCAATGGTCCTTCCTCATCTGTTAGCTCAACAAGGGGGTCTAAGCTATTATGCAATGTTAGGGTGAAAGCCTCTGCTTTTCTCCCCTTTTTAATTTTTTTTGTAGGTCTTTCAAATTGTACTTCAAACCAATCATTATTTTCACCTTCTTGGACTTCTCCCCACCCCCCCGTTCTCTTTTTATTGTGTGTAGGCTTAAGAATTTGGTCTGCCCTCGGGCTAGGTCTGTTTTCACATAAGGTTTGTGTTTTTTCAGATTGTAATATCGGTATTAAAGGGCTTTCTGGTGAAATTACGCTTGTACTTCCATTATCTGTCACTATTTTCTCCATTAGGCCTTGTTGACTAATTTCAAGCACTTTGAGTCTTGTATTAAACAACGAGATTTCAATTTGCATCTTGTTGGTCTGTTTACATTTTAAACAGATAAAAGAGAAATCAAGTACCGGCACCTCAGAGAATAAATACATGTCACAAGACAAGCATTGCAAAACCAGTTTTTTCCTTTACAAGATCTGCAAATTCCATTTTTTAATAGATTAGATAACAACAACTTAACACTTGTAAGGTACCACAGTAGATTACTCACAATTTCCAGTTTAGAGCTTTGCTACTTCACCCTCTTCCCCTCATACAACATGCTTAGCATGCGCCGACGCACATGTCTCTGCGTGCGTCTCCACGCGAGGTGACACGTGCCCTGCCTGCACTCACCGTGCTCACAGCAGGCCTCTGTTAAATAAGAGAAATGACCCAGAAGTAGTGTTAGGGGTCAGAGCACCCTCGCAGACACAAACTGCCGTTTTGCGAGTAAAAGTTAAAATTAGGTGTCTACAACACACTGGTGAACTAAAACATCTTAGCAAGGTCTCAGAAACAAAATAAAAAGTACCCCCCACAGTTGCTTATTTTTCTATTAAGCTTGAAAGACTACATAGCTCTCTACCTACTTCCTGGAAAGTAGGGCTTAATATCAGGTGCACAAGGTACAAACAAACAAACGGCAGTAGTACATCAGTATCACAGTTTCAATGTTTCAATGTTTCATTTATTCTAGCTGCTGATTATTAGTGCAGTCAGTACTTTCTAAGGCAAAACAAGCACCTATCATATGTTTTATTTCTTAGATGCCTTTTACTTTTGGTAAACCTTCTTTGTATATTCTCCAACTTGTTTCTTTCTCACTTTGTAAAGGGGCACCAGAGCTATGATACATAGTCTAAATGAGGAAGGACATAGGCACTAAACAAAGGCATTAATACTCTATCACTCCTGGAGATTATGTTTCCTGATGGACCATATAATCCTTCTAGACTTTTCTAGACTAGTGCAAGAAAGCAGCAGCAAAGGCAAACAAGATGCTTGGATGCATATCTAGGAAGATCAGTAGTAGGAGAGAGGAGGTTATACTGCCCTTGTACAGGTCACTGGTAAGGCTACATCTAGAGTATGGAGTTTAGTACTGGTGCTCACACCTCAAAAAGGACATTAACCTGCTGGAGAAGGTAAAGAGGAGGGCTACAAAGATGATAGCAGGTCAGCAGGGTAAGGCATATGAGGAGAGGTTGAGGGCACTGAACATGTACTCCCTGGAAAACAGGAGAGAGAGAGAGACAGGACATGATTAGGACTTTCAAGTACCTGAATGGGATAAATAAGGTTGATAAGGAGAATCTTTTTAAGCTGAGTGGCAACCATAACATGAGGGGGCACAGTCTTAAGCTGGAGGGTGGGAGGTTTAGGAGGGAGGTCAGGAAGCACTTCTTCACACAGAGGATGGTAGAGACTTGGAATGCGCTGCCAGAAGAGTTCATCTCATTGAATACAGTAGGAAGCTTTAAGAGAGGCTGGGATAAGCAAAGGGGGAAAGTAAGGATCATGGATAAGGATCATGAGTAGGGAGGATGGGAGGTGGGAAGGGAAGGCAGGGACATTAGCTCAAGCTGTGGACCCTGCAATATGAGCAGACTTGATAGACCAAATGGCTTTCTTCTGCTGGCTTCTTCATATGTTCGTGTGTTAATAGTTTGATTGTTGTGCTGTTTGTTTTCAAAATCATTTGATATATATGCCTAGATCTTTCTCTTTGCTGGATGTTATAAGTTCCTTCCCATTTAACCAGTATACATTTTTTTGATTTCTGTTTCCAATATGATCAACTCTACACTTGTCCATGTTTAGTTTCATACCTCATTGGTTAACCCATGTGGTAATCTTATCCAGATCCCTTTGATTGTCATCTATGTTGGACTAGGTAGCACACATGCCCCCTAATTTTACATCATCTGCAAACTTCATGGTCCAATTTAATAAATTTTTTGCCATGTCTGGAATGAAAATCTGGAACAATGATGGACCCAAAACAAAGCCCTATGGAACCCCACTCATCACTCCTGCCATGCTAGATATATACCCACTTAGAATGACTCTCTGGGCCCAATTTTAGAAGGTGAATGCACCAGATGCAAACTGTGTTAAACCAGGGGACTGTGCCTGATGCAGGTGTGTCAAATGCACGTCGTGGTATTCCAGAAAGTTCAAAATTTGCATTGAATAATCTGGAATTGCCACAACTTGCATCTTGCAACAGGAATAGTGGAGCAGTCAGTGGAACTGCTGCAAGTGATTGACACATCCACACAATGGTGCAGGGAGCAGCCCAGATGCCCCAAGGATTAGCAAACAAGACCCCAAGGAAGAAAAATCTCACCACTGAGGAGTCTGATGTGCTCATTGAGGAGGTGGATGCTCAGGTGGGCCTCCTGTTGGGCAGAGGAGGTGACAAGGTCCTCAGAGACAGATGTAGACAGGCCTGGGAGCATGTTGCCACCAGGGTTAATGCTGTTAGCAATGTGAAGAAATCTGTGAGGGAGCAGCAAAAATGCTACAGTGACATAAGGAGGCATTGTAAAGAAAAGCTGTCACACAACAGATGCAGTTCCATGGCCACTGGAGGAGGACCAGTGAAGGTTCACACACTGAGCCACCAGGAGGAGTGAGTTGCCAGCCACCCCAGCGCAAGAAGTGTGGATGGGGACAGCAGTCTGGACATATTCCAATTGTGAAATGCAGCAGATAAGCATGGCACCACACAACTACAGTACAAGTCACATTAAACTGTTCCTCTAATGAGTTGTTTTAGCATTCTGACAGAGTTACATAAATGTTGCTGAATCCAGCACAAAGCCCTGCACAAACAGTTTCTTAGGAGTTAAAACTCAATTTTGCATTGCATTGCGACTGGACTGCAGATGCATTTCAACTGAGTTGCAAAAAATGTTTACAAACATTGCTCTTGAGCTGGTTAATCATTGAAAAACAATGCAATTTGAGTTGCCAATACATTGTCAACTGTAAAAAACAATGCTAAGCCAAATCATTGGTGGAACAGTTTAATGCAACTTGTACTGTACATTTGTATGTCCCTTGCAGGCACACAAGGCCAAGTGTTTGGAAGAACAGGGATGATAAGAGGGTACAACCAACCCTCCTTGCTAACTGGGTGGATGCAGGTGCCTGCAAGACAGAAGGTGAAAAGTACGCCCTGCAGGTCCCCAAGCCACCCCCCCAAAGCCACAGACCAGCAACAGCAGCCACAGCCTTGGTGAGCAGAGATGCATGTCAGAGCTTGGCCAGCAATGAATGGTGGGTAAGTGTGACCACAGTAGGCCATGAAGCATGGTCACAACCAGTAGTAGAATGGCGGTCATGACCAAGCCCCCGACTTTTCCGCAATTCCACGTCCGTGGCTGACCGCAGAATTAGCTGCGGAATTTGCAGCCACCCACGGAAATTACTGTCACCCACGGAATTTGAGGCGGATCGCAGAATTAGTGCCTGATCACCGCAGAAGTTACAGCTGACCACTGAACTCCCCATCAAATTGTCTCTCCCTGCCAGGCATTCAAGTGATCTCCCTTAGGGTTTTATTGACCGAGACTTAGACAAAATGATGAGCATCTGGAAAGAAATAATAATAAAAAAACTCCCCTCTGTACATATTTACCCTGCATTGCAAGCCTCTACTGCTTCTGTACTCATAGACTGAATTAGTCCGATGAATTGATTTTATGTTACGTAACCTCAATCACCAACATATTTTCTTTATGATGGAGGCTCCTGAAAGGACCACAGACAGTACTGACAAGTGGCAAACTGCCATTTGTAAGTGGAAAAAAAAAAAATAAAACTCTGAAATGAAGCACATCTTCCCTAGCTGCATACACCTGTCTAATATTGTTCTCCACTCAGCCCTCCGCTTCACTGACCATGCTCGTAAGTGTCTTGTAAGAGCATGTCCAAAGCAAATAAATTACTGAAAACACTTGGGCAAAAAAATGAATAAAAATTACAGCAAACACTTGGTAATGTCATCTGGCACATACAGACATACATACACACACTTTAGTACCCAACCTGGTAAACTCTAAATTAAAAAATGAATTTCCCATGCTTTAATAAGGTCTATGCAGGCATTATATTTACAGTGACCAGGATGCTTCTGTTAACATAAAAAATATGTTTGGTTTCCCGAAGAGCCATGGAGAGAAACAGAGGGACTCAAATCAACCCATCACAATTCCTGGACATAACACTAAGCATGGTATTACCTAAATAAATAAATAAACGCAGAACTTTGCTCCACATGCAGAAACAATCACATCCCCTCCTAGCTGGGACAGTGGCTGACTCTGCATTGATGATTGAGGACAAAAGCATGTAATAAAGTGCCCAAATATGCTGACTTTTATTTCTAATATTCCAACCTGTGCCGATTGAATTATATTACAAACACAACCGCAAGCGGAAAATGTTTCATTCCATCTGCCTGAGTCACTACATTGCTCTCCGGGGCTCAGTACAGCTGCTGCACAGGGAAAAAACAAATTAAATGCAGCCTAACACAACTCAGAGTCTATTTTGTGAGCAGGCTTTTGTGCCAGATTTACAATAGGGAGATATTTGTTTTTTGCCTCCCACTATCAGGACTGGGCCACGGAAAGACAGTAGTGGCTCTGGTAGTTAAGCTTTAATCAAGCACAGTTGTGGGGATCCCTGGAGGGCACAGACATTGTTTATTATTTCTTGGAACCAGGTAACCACGGAGTCTGTTGTAGGAGTAGTGTGCATTGTCTAAGAAATTCGTAACTCACCACAGATGAAATGAGCACTTCTGAGCATCTTTGCATTTTTCCTGCATTTACCCACCCCAGGTGCAGTTCATGAGATGGCTGGAGGAGTCAAGACACAGGCAGCTGCCAGCCCCACCACCAAATAACATCACAAAAAAAAGGATTAGAGCGATCCAAAAGCTGCTTGTCTGCTGAGCCCTGCAGGGCAAGTCCAAGAAGGTAAATAAAGCTCTATATAAATGAAAGTTGGAGGTAGCAGGGGAAACAAAATCACAAGACTACACAATATTAATTAAAATCAAAGCTACCTACCCCCCGAGTCCTTGGAGACATGCTTCTATTCCCTTATTAGTAGCAGATCGCTGCAGCCGGCAGGTAGACCTGACAGTGCTGTGTATCCAAAAGCTGCAATAGACTTTGAGAAAAATAAAAATAAGTAAAAGCAGCAAGCTCAAAAAATATACAGTACAGTTCCACATATGGCAGAAAGTCTTACTGCCATAGTTGATGTGGGGGGGTTGGATGGTATCTGGAAGTAAATAAATGGTCAGACATATATTGTACGGTTGTACACTACCACTCAATCGCAGGATGAAACAATGTTACTCGCTTTCTGATCCCTACTCATCTGATTGGTGGTGATTTAACTTCTATGTATTTAAATTGCAAAGTCTGTCAAAATAAAATTAAGGGTATAAAGGTATAGCCGCAAAGTGATCTGAATATGACAGCCATATTAATTCCTGATGTGTGTCTGGTCCCATGTAGCGGTCAGGGTCCCATACAGTAAATAAATAAATACATCAATACTGTACTCTGGGCATTGAATCGCATGTCTGGCATTCAGTTCAGAGCAGTCCAGCAGTTCAGTTTGCTTCAGAATTCAGCTCGAGGCACTGAAAGAACTCAGTAGATATATTGGTGCTTTTTCTGGAGGAGGGGCTGTAGTTCAAAATAGTGGAGATTTATCAAAGATAATGGAAAGAAGTTTGGATTCTTTTAGGTACAACCTGAGAGTATTTTGTATAAATATGGAGCTCTGACAGTGCACAATTAAGTGCAAACAAGATGTAACAATTTTATCTTTTTTCTGTTTCTGTAACTTAATTTTTATGCCAAGCGAGTCCTTGTTTTTATGCAAAAAATTCTTAATGAGGAGTGATAACTAGTTATTCAAATGTCCAATAAGATTACTAAAAATATGTAATTTTAATATACTTGAATGAGACCTACTGAAGATTATTATTGTTTAACATTAATTTAGAAATTAACTAGGTTCATTAACTGATTGATACTCACTGATAAGGTTTGGTGTTGGTTTCTTTTTAGTCTGTTTATGCTTATGATTTGTAAAAACGTTTGGTATTGCTTTTTTGTTAGTCTGTTTATGTTTGTGATTTGTGAAAACTGTTGGTCAAACAATAAATTCATTGATAAAATACATCCAAACAAGCATTTCCTCTCCTAGCCTCTGGGTAACATCCCTTTTACATTTGTTTAATAAAATGCTCCTGTCTGTCTGTCTATCTATCTACTGCAGTGGCGTCATGCCCATAGAGCCCGAGGGGGCATGTCCCCCCAAAATTGCTGATCCATCTTGAAAATTTTTTTTTTAATTATATTTTTGGCAAACACAAGGCAGAAAACTGTCACTACTTTTTTACAATCGCTGGTGGAAGGTTGGGGGGGTGGTGGTCCGAATCCAATCTGAGCAATAATCAAAGTCCTACTGTCACTGACCTGACTTTTAAATCAAAAAGTACACTTGCTGAGTTGCTCGATAGTGTAAGTGAAGTGAATGGTAGTTCATGCTGACAATCAGCATAGATTCTGTCAATCACTTTCATCTCTCAGTTTGTGTTGTCAGTATGGCTGGAAAAATGCATCAGCTGCCAATCGAAAGTGACGGGTAGATGACATGCCGCTCGATAAACTGCATTTTCTTTCCAGTGCCATCTGCACTATGAGTTTGAGGCAGAAAGACTGAGGTTAGAAAAGAACTCCTCATCTCATGATTTATGAGGTTGCAATGGCGACTCACTTCCATAGTAAAAATGAAAACAACTTCAAACCTCCTTTCCTGGGAAGAAAAACATCAATAAGGGGGATGGTGGCCAGTTGGAGTTTTAAGGGGAGATGGAGAGTGCTGCCAGCCAGGTTGGGGCAGACTGGACTGAGTGGTGCCGAAAGTTGAGTTCATTGTCTCTCTTCAGTTCACAGCTCGTGTAAAAAAAAAAAAACAGGACCGGTCCCAGCATAAGGCAGCATTATTTTCAGCAAAGGAGCCAAGGGATCAGCATCAGGACTTGGCACCTGCAGACAGACAGTCAAGGAGACACGTCAAGGTACAATGTGACATTGTGATTTCATTTTGATTATCTGACTATCTGAGACTGCCTGGTTTGTTAATTTGCCCATGTTTATCCTATTTGGGTAGGGCATTCTTCCTGTGATTTGGAGTTCCAGCCCAAGAGGCCAGTTGTTTGGTTTAATCGGTCACCTGACCAGTGAATCAATAATGGCCTTGTTCTTCCCTGGTAGATAAACACTTTGCAGAGCTGCTGATATACCAGAAGTAGCAGTACCACTACTAGGGAGTTACTGGATTATGCTGTTTTTTAACTGAGGAAATACTGGAATGAAAAGCTCTCTCTCTCTTAGTTGCTGCATCATTTAGGTGCCACACAAGCCCAACTGAGCAGCCCAACATGTCAATACACTCTTAAGTGTGCTGTAACCTGGACCTTTCTTTTTCCATAGAGGGTTATGAATGTTGTCATTGCCCCCTCCAAAAAAAAAACACTTTCTCCCTCCTGGTGTAGGTCTATGTCCCCCTAGCATCCAGCTGCTCCTATAGCTGGGGGGATACATCCACATTAGTCAGAGTTAAACCGTAAGAGGTATCATAGTCTGCCATAATCCCTCACTGGGTACATGAGCACCCTACCAGGGGCGATGGTGTTGCGGGGGAGTCGGACGATGGGACTTCTTACGTCCACTCTTGTGACACTTTTCTGTGGTTATACAATCTAACATTGCCCCTGCAGATCCAATGTGTGTGTGTATATGTGGTAGGGGGGAGTCGCCTGCCTGCTAGGGGTAGTTGCTGACTCAAGTCACGGATCAGCTAAACAAGTCGGTTACTAAGCTGTGTGTCCTACATTTTCCCTGATGCATTCTAAGCAGTGTTCATTCCATGGGGTTCATGCCAATAAGGTACTCATTTATTTTTATTAGGCTTGTTTTACCATGGTAGGCTCAGCCAGCATGATACTCTTTGCTCTTGAACAGACTGAACTTGTAGTGGGTTATGATTATCACCCCGAGGCAGTACTAGTTCTACTACAATATTTATTATGGTCTTTATTATGCTTGTTCTGTTTGGAGAGCCTGCAGGAAGTGGTGTGCTATTGAATGGATTGTTATTCTTTTACTTTGCGTAGACACTCCCCCACTCCCATATTAGCAGCATTATTACAGTATGTCATTTAGCTTGTTGGGGAGAAGCTTACTGACCTGCTAAAAGTCATCAAAATGCACCATTTTACTTCAGTTTTTCAAAATTGTCCTGTGGGAGCATGCCCCCGGACCCCCCCCAGAGAGCTTTACATTTTGTGCCCCTCCAAAATTTCAGTCTGCATGACGCCCCTGATCTACTGTATCTGTCGACAGTATCTATCTATCTATCTATCTATCTATCTATCTATCTATCTATCTATCTATCTAACTATCCTATATCTGTCTGTCTCTACATGAACCAATGTGACAACCCTGATATATTAAACATAGGTTTATATACATAAAAAGATGTATGAACTCAATAAACTGTTTATGCATATGTGTGTGTGTGTTGTGTTCTAGGAAACGCATTATTAATTTTAAATATATAATTACTGGTGACCATAAATATCAACCAGATTACCGGTGTGTTAAAAATGCATATCAACCAGTTTTCAGGTTATTATACTCCAAAGGCAATAATAACCTGAAATCCGGTTGATATGACAGTTCCCTAAGAACCAAAGACTTTTAAAATGTTGTATTCCACTGTTTCAAATACAGTATTTTCAACTGTGTTTTACTCATCTAAAGTTCAATTTCTTAAAAATAAAACTGCACTCTAGCAAAAAAAAAAGTATTTTTCTTTCAAGTTGCTAGAAATACAGTGTAAACCTCCACACCAGCAATTATAAAAAATAAAGGATAGATAAGTATGATGTTACGGATTCGCTCAAGAGGTTCATGGGTCATCACACACCTTAGCTGTGTGAAAAAAATCCATAACACACACTTAATATCCATTATTTTCTGTTATTTACTATGTGGCATGCATGTCCCATTCATTGCCTGAAGAGATGTGAAGATGGTATATAGTGCAATTGTCATTTTTTATGGCATCTTCTCACTGTACAAGTAAAACAATTAAAAAAAAACACGCACACACAGTTTGTGAAAATAATTTATTAGTGGCTGAATAATCACTAGCATTATCATCACAAAAGAACTTGTTCATAAAAAATTGTGAACTTTGAAATGTTTGATTATTTTTCTAAAGTCATCATTAACTTTGAAGGTACATAAATCTGACTATCTCGTTTATAATATACTGTAACTGTACATTGTGCATGGGTCAGTGTCCCTATGGTGAAAAATTACAATAAAAGATTCACACAGCTTTCTGAGTCCTGCCTCACACTCAGCTCATGTTCCAGAACTAACGGGTCTTAGTTACAGGCTCAGCAATAAATCCCAAGTTCCATCCCTCGCACTGAGAATATTATGTATTAAATACATACATTACTTAATTAATTAAAAAAGAAGAGTGAGGGGCTCAGGTACTTAACTGTAGGTGGCTGCACAGGATGGCAAAGCATTCCTTTTATATATATATATAAACACTGACAGACACAAACCTCACTGACTGTCTGAGGCTGTATCCGGTTGCTGGGTAAAGATTTTTTTTTAAATAACTAAAAAGAAAATAATCTCCATGGTCTGGCTAAATAGTTCATGGGTGAATAAAAAAATACAAAAAATATAAATATTACAGTGAAAAACAAAATTTTTTTTATAAAAATTAGGGTTAAAAGTGTGCCACAGAATTGCCGCAGAAATAGGTGTCTAGTGCCACAGAAGTTCTGTGGCAAATGGGAACCCTGCCGCAGAACTTTGCTCCAAAGTGCCACAGAAAAATTGGGGCCATGGTCATGACACTGCAAAACTTCACAGGACAACCATCAGGGCAGTAAGGAGTTCGTAGAGTGTAACACATACTGTAGATGTGGCACCCACGGGTACAGTGCTTCAAAGCAGGGCAACAACATGCTACCCAGCAGTGTGTTGGCCTGGCACTACCATAAATGACACTTTTCAGTCCATGGCAAAGTTCTTTCCACCACCCACCACTGTGTCCTGTGTAGCACTCACATGTCACGGATGTGAATGAGGGGGTGGACAGTGTGTGTGTGTGTGAGGTACAGTGACATTATGGGGCATGCATGATGTGACAATGATGACATGATGGGGTGTATGTTACGCTAGGGAAACAAAGCATTGTTGGTCCAGGGGTGATGGCACAGCACTGGCACTGTACACTGTGCTGTTGTTCATAACTGGAAGACTGGTCTGAGGTGCCACACACCCACAGCATGCCGTGTTGCAGGAGTAGCATGGGACCATGGTTTGGCAATGCAGATGTCCCCAGCAATGGGGATGCATGCACTGTACACAGGTATGGTGCACAGGGCAAACACAGGCTGAGGGTGCAACATGTACAGGACTGACAGTGTGATAATGTGTAGATGGTATGTGGAGAAGTGGCCACGGTGAGAGCATAGGCAGGAGCACATCTGGCAGTGAGAAAGTGCTGCAAGGCCATGGTGGCAGACAGGAACCCGGAGGGGGGGGGCAAAGCTGAGGGTGCACAACTGTGATTCATGTCATCACAGTACATACATGGGTCATGTTAGCCTGTTTTGTATGTTGACCAACTGGCTGCTGTCACTCCCGCAACAAGATCAGGAGGTGTACATAGAGGTCCCACTAATTGGTACATGCACAGGGCAACAGTGCTGGCTTGGGGGAGGGGTTGGAAGGCATGTTGTGCACATTTGTGGGGGAGGGATAGAAGTACAGGGTGTGACATGGCAGATGATGTGTCCAAGTGCTGGTGGCGGTGATAACCCACCCACCTATGTAGGTGACAATGACAGTATGAAAGTGGGGGCTGTGAGGTGCCTATATTGACAGAGAATTTGTTGCAAAGGGAGGTGGGTAAACACATGTATGCATGCATGCATAATTTGGGGTGGGTAAGGATGCTGTTGACAGTCACATGGGAACATCTGGGCAGCACGTGGTGCCTGTTGGTGGGTGGCATGCATGACACCACCATGATCGGGGCAAAGGGAGGGTATGCAGGGGCTGCTGACCACATGGGCCAGCATGTTACACAGCAAGGCCCCAACATGCTGCATGTGTGAGATGGAAGGTGTTTGTCCTGCCACCTGGGAGAGCTGGATCATCATAGTGCCCTGCCCTGCTCATCTGCCATGTTGAGCGGTGGACAGGTAGGGTTCCTGCACTGGACTGTTGTGCACATAGGAGTGGAGGTCATGGTACAGTGGTACATGACAACACAGGAACACTGCAGACATACCATGATTGGTAATGTGTGGCAGATGCACCACCCCCCAGGTAGGGTTCCATGCAATACCAGAGTGTGGAACAGGATACTCCTCATGTTATGTCTGTTCGGGTCATGGGGCAGGAGTCATAGCTTGATTGCCACAAGGCATGCCATGTTGTGGCACTAAGTGGTGGGGTTGGAGTGCTGCATTATATGGATGAACAGCATCTGTGGACCAGGAGGCAGTACAGCAATGCACATGCACAATGCTGTGTCCTGCATGTACACGTATAATGGGGTGACATTCTCCTTCCAGGTAAGAGCAGCACCTTACAGACAGCCACAGTGAGGCAATGGAGGAGCACACTAGAAACACATTAGGGTGCTGAGAATGATGGTGATAGTGACACCACCAGTGCTCATGGAGGAGAGACACCATCCACAGCACATACTCAGGCCAGTGACACTTCAGAGGAGGACAATGTCATAGAGCCACCGAACACCAGTGACTAGAGGGAAGGGTCACCTGAATGCAAAGCCAAGGAGCCTGACGACAGTGTGTGCACTGCTGCAGAAAGCATACAGGACAATGTGAATGAGTAACTGTCACCAGTATCATCCATGCAGGTGGAGGGTGGTGGGCAAGGGGTTGTACAAGGTGCCCATGACATCACCATGGACCAGGATGATGAGGACCATTTATGTCAGCACATGCTGGAATTGGAGATTGAGGTGGGCTGAGAACTATGTTCTATCAGAGTGGCACTGCAGGTAGTCCACAGTGCTGCACGGCAGCATCATGTGCATGTGGAGGGTGAACTGGCAAGTGTGTCCCAGGCCATAACTGAGGGCCTGCAGCACCTGGCTGCACACGAGGAGCTACAAACAGCAGCATTAGAGCCTCTCACATCTGCAGCAGATTGCCAGATGTTGATACTTCAGTGTTTGACAGCCCTGCTGCAATGTGTACCAGGGCCGCAGAAAATCAGGGGGCAAGTGCCAATGGGTACTGCCCTGGTGGAGATGCAGAGTTCCACTACCCCATGGGCTGTATGCAGTCCCACAGACACCCCATATAGTGCCAGCAGTGTGGTTTCCATGTGCAGAGGACTGCAAGGGACACACAACAGTGCTCACAGTGTTGGTGCCACCACAAACAGCAATGTACTGCAGGGGCCATCGTACCATCACAGCAGTGCATATACGGTACTCAGTGTGCATGACGATGTGAGGCCAGGTGGGAGACACTAGTATATGCCTGTGAATGGTGACCAACCCCAGGGAGGTGGAAAGACCATTGCAGACCAAAAGCATGGCATTGGTGTACTCAGCCATGCCACTGTGCCAGCAACTGATGGTGGGCAGGTGCTGCACTACCCCAGGGGCACTGACATCATGCATGGGTATGGACACACAAGACCATACCCCACAGAGAAGTCACATTGCCATGCAGTCATAGCAAGGTTGTGCATCCAGTGAACCAGAGTGGGCAGTGGAGCCATCAGGCCTTCTAGCCATGCCCAAGAGTATCAGCACACCACGTGCTGCTGGTATTCCACAAGCTGTGCAGATACTGCGGGTAATCAGTCCTGACAACACAGAGGATGTGGCCATAGGCAGGCTCCCAGCAGGACCCCTACCAACAGGGCCACTTGTGTGGATTTTACATCCCACGTAAGACCCCCACACCATGATATAATGCCATACAGCACTGTGGACTGGAGTGCAGTTGCCATGGAGTCCACTGGGATACAGCTGTCATCAGAAAGCCACCTTGCACCACCTGCAGACACACAGCAGGCAGCCTTTGGGCCCTCAGGAAGCAGCATAGCTAGAAAGGGTTCCTTTAACAGGTGAGGCACACAGACTGACACCACAGGTGCCATGATGAGGTGTTAGAGGAGACACGAAAAAGCCAATGGTAGTAGACAGGTCAATAGGCTGTCCAGTGCACCGCAGAGGGTGAAGGCCCTCATGCGGACCATTGCACACAGGACCCAGAGAGCAATCCATGCCCAGTACATTTCTGGTGCTCAGTAGATCTGAAAGAAATGGATCAAGGTGGACTGTGGTGGGCCAGGGTCATCTGGCTGAACATGCTGAGCATGGTACATGGGGGAATGTAAATGTGCAGTGACATACACACAGGTGAGAGCGATGCTCACTGACAGCTGTTCACCATGGCTGTCAGGGGTCATCTCATCATGCCATTTGAAGACAAGCTGCAGCAAGATAGCCAGCACAGGCATCATTGTGTCATACAAGGGATGGGGGCGTCATAAAGTGTGGCATACAGGGGCAAGGGGGAGGTGGAATCCTGCAGGGCCATGGCATGATAAATTTCTATGAGCATGTGGGGGATACTTATAGGCTACACAGAGGGAAGTTGTGTGGGTGGTGGGTGGAATTACCTGGGTGATGTGTATGACTGTCAAGTACAGTACACTGAAAGATTGCGCCATCCGATCTGATGACAATAAACAATTTTTATGCACCGCAGCTGCCGGAGTGTGTTTTACTAACAGCAACAGGGACATATATATCCCAGAGGGTGTGCATTACAGGTGAACCCTAACCAAGTGTGAGACACGATGGGTGGGTGGGGACAGTCGACATACACACATGTGAATGCCAACCGTAGAGCCACTGACATGTGATGTTGGCAGTGTGCTGCGGGCCTGGTGGTTGGGTTGTCAATGTCACAGGCAGACCTCAAGATATGAAGCACATCCTGACCATGCCATATGTGTCATCACTCATGCCCATGGTATGTGCATCGCTGCTGTGCACAACATCCTTCGCCTTGCACTGCATCATCAGGTCCCACAAGTGCCTACACCATTACCATCAAAGTGGCCCTCCTTGTGCAGCAGATGGCAGTGGGCATATGTCATAACAAACATGGTAGGCATGAGCTGGAGGGTGGGTACATATGTTACACAGGGCCAGGGAGGCCAGCAAGAGTCATAGTGCACTGCTCAGGAACACACATATAGTCTATGGCAAGTGCGGACAATGTAACCCCCAGAGATGTACATGTTGCACCATACAGCTCACAGCACAACACACCAGAGTGACATGTGGGCCCTCAGGACAGCATCATTCTGGGAATGGCTACACAGAACAAGAGCTACATGGAGGAAAGAACTGCAGGCCAGTAGGGCAGCAGTTGCTGACGAGTCCTGGCCTGGTAGAACCATGGTGCATGATCTACATGTGGGCACACGCATCACACAGGATGCGGTCTGTCAGCTGGGACACCCACATGAGCCATGGGCCCAGACATTCTGTTACCAACACTTCAGGTGTAAGAATGACACTGCAGATGGGTAAGGGAATAGAAAAAGGAGATTTAATAAGCAAAAAAAAAAAAAGATGAATTGCAAACACCAGAAACATTACTATCAAGAACAGCCAGCTACCCTCTGAAGCAACACATGCAACCAACAACACTATATACCTGAGGGGAGGGGAGGGACATCAACACTGGAATGGAAACAATAATTATATGAACTTAAACAACAACAGGAACAGTACTGAAGAGGAACAAAACTATGTACATTATGAAGCCAGTGTACAGTCCCCGAGATAAGTCCCAATGCTGCACGTGCATATCATTGCCACCATGCCAGAATGGCTCCCATCATGTTGCTAATCGTGCCCTACATCCTCTGCAGGTCACTGGTGAGGTGCTGCAGGCCGTCAAACAATATGTCAGAAAACTGATCCACATGAGCATGCTCAGGGCATGGATGTGCACCTTCCTCTGCACGTTGTCCGTCATGGTCCCCCAGAACATCTGCTGCATCCTGCATTTTGGCAATGTCCTGCATATCAGTGTCCAGGCCATGTCCCAGATCCTCCTCCTCCACAAGGCTGTCAGCCTCTCTGGCTGCTGTGTCACCAGACCACTCCCCAGTTGCAGCGTGCTGCACCCCTGTGGTCATCAGGCACCCCATTTTAGCACCTTTTGCAGCGCGGCTTGGTTGTGCGGAGCTGTCATCCACCTCCTGGCCAGGTAGTTCTTCCCCAGCAGCACAGTGCTGCACTACTGCCACAGTGGCCACTGCAAGTCTGTGGCATGTCCTCTCCTGGTACCTCTGGGCCTCCCTCTTTTTTAGACATCAAATGACATGCTCCAGGGCTCTCTGATGTGGTGTTCTGGCCTCCCTGCACCTCCCAGCTGTTCCAACAGCATCTGAGGGAAAGAGAGGGTGCCTGTTAGGTCATTGCATATGTGCACACACTGGTTAGGAGCTACTAAGTGGCATGTTGCACAGTACATGGTAATGTCACTAATACAGTGTTGCTGATGGTCCCCCCCTTACTCCCTTCCCCCAAGGTGTGGGACACAGCAATGGTTGCCATGAACATGGTGCCCATGGTCCACAGGGCACAACATGGTTGTGTGCCATATGCTGCAGCTGTGCCCTTTGTCTCTGTGTCAGGTTCTGTCATGTCGACCCTGGACTATCCGGTTCCACCCCCCACAAGCAACAATATTCCCAACTGTGTGCGTTGTGTCATGTGAGCTCGGGGTATTTTGATGTCCCTGCCACTGACTCATAGGGTGGTACCTGGATGTGATTCTGCAACACAATGGTGAACATCATGCCACAGGTGGGTGTGGGGTGTGGGTCATCCCCCTGGGGCAACATGTGTCATGATGGGGGTGCATGTGTCCTATGCACTGCAATGCCAGAGGGTGGTGCAACAGGGTGTCCTGGTACCCGATGCATCCATGGCCTGCAACCTATCCCCACCCCCCCAACCACACTGGGCATCTATGGCCAGATTACAACCTCATTTCTGCTGGGACATTGCTAATATGGGGGGCAAGAGTCCTGCTGCCACACAACACCACTTTGGGGGGTCTGCACAGTGTGCTGCATCAGCATTGTTACATAATGTGAAATGACAAAGAGAAAGAACTCGATCAGGCTCAACGGCTTTACGAACGTCTTGAAAAAGTGCCAGGGTGGCGTGAAATGTTGACGTTGTTGTGCTCTTCTGGGGTGCTACTCCTTTTTATGTGCTTTTTTGTATCATACTTTATAGGGCAGTTGTAATTAATAAAGCACTTTTCATCGTGTCCAAGTGTGTGGACTACATTCTGTTTCATGAAGCTGTTGAGCCCGATGGAATTCTTTTTCTTTGTTGTACCATTGATGGTCGTGGCTCCGGCCTGGTTCTCGTATTGAGCCTCACATTGTGTGTTTTTGTTTATTAACAATATGAAACAATGCAGCACAGTGCATGTCCTGCAGAGGGTTGGCAATCCTACTGCACTCCTGTGTGTGCATGTTCTTGTTCATGTCACTTTTGCCCATTGCTGTGGGACACCATTGTGCTACCAGCACAGGTACATGACCGAAAGGGTACACATGAGTAGTGTATGGCATAATGTTTTGCACATGGCAACCACAGGATTGTCCTCCAGTGTACCTCTGACACATGGGCAGTGCAACACCTCTGTGATTCTGGGCATGACTGGCTTCCATGTCAAAGGTCACCCACCCACCCTCCACAATGCAGCACACATGGCAATCACATACACTGGCATACTGTTGGGACTGGGAGGCCTACACCCTCGGCTCCTCAAAATCTTAGCCTCCTCTATTGTTACCCCTTTAACCTCCATCTTCAGTCTTTTGCTCTCCACTGCTACTGTCCCTACAGCTTGGAAGTCCACCACAGTCCTCTCCCTCTCCCTCTTCAAAGGTGGCGACACCACTGTCCCTGGTAATTACCGCCCCATTTCCCTTCTCCCCTATCTCGCCAAAGTCCAAGAATCCCTAATTCTGTCTAGGCGCAATAAATTCCTTCTTGCTTCCAACGCCCTCTCCCCATTTCAATTATGCTTCAGGAAATTCCACTCTACCACCTCCTCCCTTTTATGCTTTACTGATACCATTCACGCTGCCATGGACCTAGCCAGATCACCTCAGCTATCATCGTTGACCTGGCCAGGGCCTTTGACTCTGCTCCTCACCCTCTACTACTAAATAAACTATACCTAACTGGCCTATCCCTTGCTTCAGTGTCTTATTTCAGCTTCTGTTTAACTGGCCGATCCCAAGCAGTCTCTATTAACAATGTCCACTCCCGCTCCCTCCCCATCCTCCTAGGTGTGCCTCAGGGATCTATCCTTGGGCCTGTTCTTTTTTCCCTCTATAGTAATTATCACCCCTTGATATGTACCCATGCCAATATTCACATGTACACAGATGATACCATACTTTTTATGTCCTGCCCATCCGTTCAAGCCACCCAATCCCCCCTTCAAAGCGGCCTCACAGCTGTCACAGACTGGTTCCATGCCAACTGCCTAAAACTGAATATAAAAAAAAAAAAAAAACCGTTTCCATGACATTTGGATCTAAGCAAAAACTTGCCAGGCTTCCCACCCTCCCAATCTCTTTCTCAGAAGCTAACACCCCTCAAGACAATGTCCCCAACTACAAGTACCTAGGAGTCTGGCTCAGTCTCTTCCTCGACTTCTCCCACTTTAGTGCTCTACACTCCAAGCTGCACCCTAAACTAGGACTACTTTACCACTACAAGACCAGTCTCTCCCTCCCTGTAAGACATGATCTCCTAGTTAAATGGATCCTCCCTTCTCTTGACTACGCAGACTAGTTTACAGTGCTGCCCCAGCCACCTCCCTTGCCAAACTTGATGTTCTGTTTCATGCCTTCTGTAGGTTTGCCTCTAACTCCCCCTCCTTAACTCACCATTGTAACCTTTATTCCTCCCTCTCCCTCAGATCCCTTGCTCAGAGATGTTTCATCGCTAAATACTGGTTTGGAACCCCTCTGCCTTACCTTGCCTCCCTCCTTAATTCAGCTAACCCCTCACCTTACAACTCGTGGTTGAACTGTGCCCACACTTTTTTCCCCCCACATGTATGCACATCAGCTGGCAAACTTTCCTTTTCCTATAGACTTCCTTCCCTCTGGAATAGCGTTCCCCTCTAAATCTTTCTCCCTCCTTCCCTTCCCTCAAGCGACTACTCAAGCCAACCACTACTACTTCCTGTATCTGTTCTCCTTCCTAGTACTCATTTACTCCAGTTTCGTTGTTCTCTCCCTTTGCTGCAATCTCATTGTATATAACCATGTAAATATTGTTTGTGTTTATTAGATATTTCTCTATTGTAAAAAAAAAAGCAATTCTCTATTATGTATAATGTCTATATTTTGTTACAACTCTGTTATTAATGCTGTATTTTTTTTTTTTTTTCCCTCTGTACCCCCTCCACTGGGTCGCACCTGGAAATGGGCTTCTGCTTATGGTGCCTTTCTCTGTTACCAACCTTTAAATAAATAAATATACAAGCAGGACATAATCTGCCATGTTACTCACTTGTGGACAGACTGCTAGGAACTTTGTGGGGTCCATGCCATGGGGATGGTCACTCTGCAGTTATATATGTGCAGGGGACCGTCACATGTGCAAGGTAATGAGCGGCCCACCACCTACAGCACAGAAAGTGACCTGAGTGGCCCACCACCTACAGTGCACACAGTGACTGTCTGTGGCAGGAACCACTGCATTCCCATAGCACCTTGGGTAACAGCCAGCCATGTCTCAGCTATGCTACCACACCATAATTGCTGGTATGACTCACAGTCATGGACAGACAGCAGCAGGTGACTGGGGCCTTGGTATGTAGCTGCCAGCCAGGGGCACGTCCCTCTGCCACATATGTTCTGGGGCTGTGCAGGACATACAGCAGCCTACAACTTCCAGGCCACACAGACATTGCACACATGCAAACACCTGTGGATCCACAGACATGGGTGATATGTGTCACATCATGCGTGGGCGCATTGGCACAGAGCGCTGCACACACCAGGGACAGACTACAGTACTGCACTGTAGACATGTGACAGATGCTTGCTGCATGCCACCACCGGGTCTCTCTTTTCCCACCCACATCTTACAATCACATGGCTACAAACCACACACAGTCATGCCTTGCAGTGTACCTTCCCTAGGCACCCCATGTTCTTGCACAGATGTTGACTGACAAGCAATGAGCTGTCCACCCATGGTATGAACACCGGTGATAATGGACCAGTGCCACATACAGTGTTGTTACACCAGCGACCAATGCCCTATCACAGCACTGTGAAGTGATCCCCCACCCTGTGGCATAGCCATGTGTACTGGTCCAACTGGTCTGCATGTCTTGTGCTGCCCACATGCTAATGTTCCAGCATATGCTCTGGATGTTTCCATCATGAGAGGCAGTTCTGTCAGTCCTGCAGATGCTTCCACATTTCCTTTACCACAGGCACCCATGTCCCTGCGAAGACACATCAGGTGTGGTACTGTATGGCTCAGTACACATTGGTCACAGGCCCTGCATTGACATGCCACCTCCCCAGTGCCATTACCCACTGCCCATTGATGTTCATCATGCTCACTCAGTAAGTCATGCATTTTCATGTAGGGGGCCGCTCTCTCAAATGCTGGTGACTTTGACTCCAACACATTGCCCCCCCCACATGGAGACTTCCAACAGCGCTGATGGTGTGTGATGTATGTATATGACTGCATGGCACTGTCCAATACTGTGTGCTTACACCCCACCACACATGGCCAGTGAGCCTGTGAGGTTACAACAGTTACCCAGACACCTTCCGTACCTTGGGGCAGGTCTGTCAAAGCTGCTGCATGAACACATCAGTGGTTCCCGGGTTCATAGCACCCAGTATTAGTGTCTGTTACTCTGGGCCTATGGCACAGCATTGCCCTTTACTTTGCTTGTATCACATATGTTCTTGGCAGTGCTGCAGGCCATGACATATTGTACATGACACCCTGAGGTTTGCCAGTTACACCATCTGTACTGTGGCCTCTGGTACATTTTAGGTTACAGTGCAGTCACCATGTCTCACTGTACTCAGCATGTATATACAGTTTGCACAACACATGTGACATGCAGGCAGTGCCATGTGTCACCCTACAGGAGGTTGCAGTTGCCAAGGTCATGGCACAGTAGTGGCTGCCTTATGGTACCTGTGCCAGCATCAGTGGGGACACTGATGCTACTGCTGCAGGCCTGTGTGGCAGCATCTGAGGGGACGTTCATGTGTCGGCTGCCATGACAGGAAACCCAGTCATTACTGTACATGACAGAGATGCAGTGTGGCATCCAAGTCCCTCAGTACACCACATCATAGTGGTGCCATGCTTCCCAGTGACTATCCCGTCCTGATGCCATTACACCCCACCCATGAGGCAAGCACTACCTTTGTTACTACACAGCTGTGACGCTCATGACACATACCTTATCTGCTGCCCTCTGCTCTGTCTAGCTCACGTAAGTCTCCTGCCACACTGGATTCTGCCTGCTCCCCTTTCTGGGTGGCTAGTGTATCTGTACAGGGGACTCTAATGAAGCTTGGTATCACCCAGCGAAACTAAACATAATTCAGTAAGTGCCGTATTTCCTGCATATTGCACTTTGGTTTGTACTGGTCTGATGGAATAAAAGTTTTTACATCAGGTTTTACGTGCAAGACCTTTTGGTGGGTGCTGTGGTTTTTCCTTCCTCACAAGGGACATAAGCAGGTGAAGAATATCAATACTAGTGCATTGCATGTCATGTTTTTTTTTTGGGGGGCAGGTACTGGAATGCTCTCATGTGCACTTACCATGAGCACAGCAGTGACCTCCCCACATGGCTATAACTGCCTCCTCGGCAATGTCCTGCAGACTGCACAACATTTCAGAATTCCTTAGTGCCAAATTGTTAAGACAGGGTTTAATCTGGCGTACAGTGTGTCTAACACCTGCCACCTGTCTGAGGCAATCAGATTTTATGTGCCACACCCTGTCCTGCTCTGCCTAGTGGCATTATTATCTGGGCCCATTGGCCCACACAACTTACAAGGAGTGCTGTCTCATCCTCAGTGAAGTTGGGGGCATGCCCCCGTGATCTGCCCTGTCTCTGGTTCATTCTCCTGCCTGGCTCTCTTGCACTCACTTGTGGGTCCTGATCTATGCTTCAGTTTTCTGTTTGACTGGCAACACTCTCTTTCGCTCCACTACCAAGCTGTCTCATGTGCAATGCAGCCTGCCATGTGAGGCCCACGTTCAGTTCCAGGTTGTACATGCGATGTGTGTGCATGGCACAAATTGCAACAAGCAGAGTCCGCAAATGCAATTTGCATCCTGACAACTGCCAAATTTGATGCAGCATGCGGCACATATGCCCATTTCTACTGCATGTCTGCATCAACTTCCACAACTCCCACAATGCGTGTCATACACACATTTCATGTCCCTGACACATGTGTTTGCGCACCTATACAGTCCAACAGCACTTCACTGTACTGTGGGCCATGGGGCTACATCATCATGTGCTACAGCACCCCACTGCAACAGCTGCTCACCCATGCACAGGACTCTGAATTACTCGTGCCGCCCCAGTGCCACAACAGCCACTGCAAACCCATCTGTCACCTGGCATATGCCCAGGTCCTCTGCTACTGCCACTACTAGCTGCCAAGACACACTTCCTGTCATGTCTCTGTGGTCACCAGTCACTGTCATATCACCCACAGAGACACAGTGACCAACACCATACTTTCTTGCTGAGAACACCACTGAATACCTGCATGCAGTACACTACCCCTCCTGTTTGTGTCCCCTGCATGTCCAGTGTGCTGCCTCTCTGGTGAACACTGCATACCATGCCCACTACTCACTGCATATCGTTACTTTCCTTGTGGCTCATGGTACACAGCACACATTACATGCAGTCTGCACAGACACATCCTTGGTTAGCCATACTCCTTCATGTCATTGGGTCAGCGCTCATCTCCTACTCTCCCAGGGCACGTTCTGCTTTCCCACGTCCCATGCACCTTTGCAGCCCCCCCACATCTTATTCTCCATCAGTCTTCCACATCTTGAACCCTCCCTGCTGCTGGCCCACATGCTGTGCCATCCTGTGCCATGTCAATCCCGCATGGTGCCCTTACACAGGGCTTTCTATATCCCGTACATACCTGCCTGTGTGCCATGCTGTCACCTGCACACTGCTGAATCTCTCAACATGACATTCCTCCTATACACGTGGTCCTTGCCAACTGCTTCCCCCTCCTACCACCGTTGACACAGCCACCATCCTGTCCTGTTCCCGAGCATTACAGGATGGTACAGGGTGGATGTGCAACCCTGGCCAGGGACAATCATGTGGCAGTGGATGCATACATATGGAATGTATCACAACTCCCAGATGCCAGCCCCAGGTGACAGGGTCTTCTCTGGAGCATCACCTGGGCACACAACTCCTGTTGTCATGCCTGCAGCTAGCTGGCAGGTTTGTGTCTTTACATGAAGTGGCTGTGAATGAGCTGTTGTCTCACACGTTGACCTGTTGCTGATGTGGTTGAACACATCATCGGTTGTCCACCTCTATAATTTCAGCCTCTTTGTAATCCTCTTCATTCTGGAAAACACCGTGCACCATATCTGGCTCCATGGCATCATGTGCAATGGCTATGTTGTGCAGGATGCAACAGGCAACTATGATCTTGCATGCCATCTAGGGTGTATACTGCATGGGCCCTTCCAGAGTGATCTAGGTAGTGGAATCAAATCTTCAGCAGTGCAAATGTTCTCTCGATGATGGCCCTTGTGGCAGCATGTGCCTCGTTATATCTCATGTTAGCCTCTGACTCCAGGTGCCGCAATGGGGTCATGAACCATAGCTGTTGGGGTACCCACTGTCACCTGTGGGGGGAAACTGACATGGTTAACCATACTGTGTCACACCTGTATCCCTCCTGCTCTAATCACACCCCCACCCACTTGTCCTTCCCCCATACTAGGGGAGAATACACACCCCTCCCAACAGTGCAGTCTCATTCCCAACACACATTCAACATTCTGTAGTACTGCAGGTTGGCCTGACGTGTGTCCTGCATGCAGTCTCAAATCCATCATTCCAGGTCACCTGTGACTTATGCCTACCTGGCTCCAGGAGGACATCACTACCTGCCTACATGGCTTTTGCATGTACACTGCCACAGTGGTTCCAGTACCTATTTTGCATACCTGCTACTTAACTTACCAAGCAGCCATCCTCCTTGGATGTCACCATGAGCAAAGGTCTCCTGTAGAGCACTCTGCCTCATTATGTCGGCATCGTGACAGGATCCTGGGTACATTGCCACCACATCCGGGATGTGACACTGGCTGTCGCAGATAACCTGCACACTCAGGGAGTGGTAGCCCCTCCTGTTGATGTAGACATCTGCATCAGCATATGGTGCACATATTGCCACATGCATGCAGTCTACTGTGCCCAGAACATAGGGGAGCTGTGCGATGCCATAGAAGCCCTGCTTCACAGCATTCTGCTGCTGTGCGTCCAGTGGAAAGCAGATGTACCAATGTGATCTACACAGCAGGGCCTCCAGGAACTGCTTCAGAAATTTAGATACTGTGGACTGGGAGATGCCCACAGTGTCTCCCATGGGGATCTGGGACATTCCCGTTGCCAGGAAGCATAGTGCTGCAGACACCTTCACTTCAACTGGAATCAGCTGCCCCTCTGGGTTTTGCTCTGCAGATCCCCCCAGAGCTCTTCACACAGCTCCTGAATGACAACATGAGGCAGACAGTACCATGCCATGAACTCCTCCTCCAAGTGCTCCCAGAACGAGATCCACCTCCTATATGTACCCTTCCAGTGTAACATCTCTCACGTCTGTCATCCCTCTCCCTCTTGGCATTTTGCTCTGCCAGCAGGGCTTGCTGGTGGGCACGCCAATGCTGACCTGTGCAACACCAGTCTTATGACGATTAGGGCTCCTAGCCCAGGCATTCAATCTAGTCACCCCTCTGGTGCTTCTGCTGCAGCAGTGGCTCTTCAGTTGTGACTGATTCCCCAACTGTCTAGTATGGGTCTATTTATGTGGTGTGCTTTAGATCAACTCCTCCCTGGTCTAGCAGGTGCATCAAATACTTGATGCAACTGGGTCAGCAGGACTTTCTAAAATTGCACTTTAGGGGATACTGCAGCTGACTTGGATGCAAGCTGCATTTGCGCCATGGTGCACTTGCATCATACCACATCTGCGGATGCAAGTGCATTTGAGGCAGCTGTGTCCAACACTGATGCAGCCTGCATTGCAGAATCACAACTGATGCATTCCTTGACACAAGTCCCCAGTTGCGTCAAAGTGCTTTGATGCAACTCCATTGCGTCAGTCTATGTCATTCTAAAATCGGGCCCTCCAAGTTCTGCTGGCCAGCCAATTAGCAATCCAAGTTACAATGTAGCTGTTAAAGTTATACTTCACAAGTTTCTCAATGATAGTCCAGTGTGGCATCAAGTTGAACACCTTGCTGAAATCTAGAAAAAAAAAATCACATGATATTGAGTTATCCAGTAAATTACTTATTGACAATTGATGCATTCTTTGACACTAGTCCCCAGTTGCATCAAACTCCTTTGATGCAACTCCATTGTGTCAGTCTATGTCAATCTAAAATTGGGCCCTCCAAGTTCTGCTGGCCAGCCAATTAGCAATCCAAGTTACGATGTAGCTGTTAGACTTATATTTCACAAGTTTCTCAATGATAGTCCAGTGTGGCATCAAGTTGAACACCTTGCTAAAATCTAGAAAAAAACACATCACATGAAATTGAGTTATCCAGTAAATTACTTATTTTTTCGTAGAAATAAATAAGGTTAGTTGTGGTGCTTCTACCTTGCTGAAATCCATGTTGTTCAGAATCAGTATATTAAGTATTGCTTCTTATATAATATCTTTAATTAGTGTTTCAAGGATTTTGCATATAGTTGAAGTGAGGCTAATGGGTCTAGCATTTTTGTCATCATGTTTAGAACCATTTTTATGGATTTGGTTCTCCAATCTAATGGCACCACTCCCTTGTTTACTGAATTTTCAAATAGAATTAATGGGTAAGACAGATAATCGGCCATTATGCACAACATAGGCCCTGAAATTTGATCAGTAGCAGGCAATGATTTACCTATTTGTTGAAGCAATATATTTTTTATGCATTCTATCGAGAAAGAACGTGATATTATTACCAGGGATGGAATTCGTTAGGGAAGTGGTTTTATTTACAGGGCCAAAAGCCTCACAAAAATCTTTATTGAATAATTCGGCCATATCTAAATGTTCATAAAGCAGTGTACCATTATCAGAAATGAGGCCCACTTTGCTGATTGTTTTTTTTTTTTTTTTTAAGTGAGTTGATGTAAGCAAAGAATGCCTTACTATTATCTTTCCTTGCATTCAGTTCTAGGTTATGTTCAAATGTTCTCTTAGCTCTTCTAATTTCTTTTTACATTTCTTTCGGATCATACTAAAGGCTTCTCATGAGTCAGCACTTTTATTTTTTTAGTGGGCCTTATATAATTTGTTTTCCTTATTTATCAGTTTTTAAATTTTATTTAGCCACATAGGTTTCTCTTTATTGTTTTGACATTTATTAATTCATAGTATATATTTATTGGTGAGCTCCAATATAGTATTTTTAGTAAATTCCCATATATCTTCAGTTGTTTTATTAATTCATTATCCCAGTTTATTTCTGTGAGTTCTTCTTTAATTTGTTTGGTATTTGCTTTACTATACTGAAGAATGTTGTCTTACATTAGCATTCCTTATCGTCGTGCCTTAATATAAATTCCACTGTATTGTGATTGCTGTTACCAGTGGGTGGTCCTGTGAAACATTTGTCAATTTCTAAGTAATCAGTACTCAGTACTATATCTAGAATATTATTTCCTCTTCTAGGTGTGTTAACATTTTGTGTCAGTTGTGTTCTATCACATACTGAAAGGAGCTTATTTCCACAAATACTATTTGCTGTCCCATTTTTCCACTTGATTTCACCCAGGTTAAAGTTGCCCATTATAATAAGGTCCCTTAGGTTGCCTGCAGCCTCACTTTCTGTTAACAGCTTATCATAGGTATCCATAGAGTAATTTGGAGGATGATAACACACAGCTAGTATTAAAGGGTTTGTGAAATTTATAAGTAATTTAACCCAAATACTCTCAGTAGTAGGACCATTAATTTTAATATTGTCAGTAATTTCTATAGAAGTTATACTATTTTTCACAAAGATAGCAATGCCACTTCATTTTCTATTTATTCTGTTGCATGTATACATGTTGAATCTATCCATTTTGAAATGCCATGCCATATTATCTCCCCCCCGGCAATGTCTCAGTAATGGTCGCTAAATCGATGTCATGATTATTGTCCAGGGATTCAAGTTCATCGGTTTTGTTTGTCAGACTTCTTGCATTAAACAGCACGGCATTTAGAGTTTTTTATTGGCACAGCTATGATGCGATTTATGCCTTCTCAAGTTTTGAATGGATGTTGTTAAAGGTTCCCCCTTATCAGTCAGTTTAAAAACATCAAAGTAATGCCCTATTTAAAACTTAAGGCAAGTGTCTTAGCCCCATATTTATTTAAGTGCAGTCCATCCCTGAAAAATAACTATTTTTTTCTGGGAAAAAAAATTCCAGTTATCTATAAACTCAATATTGTTGTTTTTACACTAATTAGCGAGTCTACATTTGATTCTATTAATGGTCTAGTTGTTTTTTTTTTTTTTTCGGGTGGGCTTTTGGGATTGACAAAATACCAGCAATAGCCACTTTATAGCTTTTACTTTGATGCTGTAATCCTAGGATGAATATGTCTCCTCAGATCTCTTTTTCATGGCTTTTGCCTACATCATTGCAACCCACATGCAATATAACTGAGACAGTAATTTGGGTGGGTTTTGTAGTTTATTAATACATTCTTCAATATCCAGAGTTTTGGCTCCTGGTAGGCACATAGCTGTTGTGTTTAATCTATCCTTTCTCCATATATGGCTATCTGTGAGCTTTTCAATAGAATCCCTTATTACGATTTTCTGTGTTGTTTCTGCTGTAGTTTTCGTAGCACCCTGGTAAGTAGGATTAGATTTTGCCACAAGCAGGATGGGTTGTAAATTATTGTCACAGATCAGCTCATTGCTTAGTTATTTGGTAGTTTCCCTAGTGTTTTGTTGAGTAGGGTTTGATTTTTCCACTGGTTGGGTGAGTTGTAGATCATTTTCACAGTCCAGCCCTTTGCTCAGTGGGGCATATTTTTTATGTAATGGAATTTTATTAACACTGTGAACCATTGTTCATCTACCCTTTTTAGTATTTCTTCGATTTACTAAACACCACTCTTTCACTTTATTAAAACAGCTTCTTTCAGACTGATATTCTCTACTTGGACTAACATCTTGATTTTAATTTTCCTGGATGCATTTTCTTTTTTCATTTGTTGGGGTATAAGTATCCAAAGTCTCTTGTTCTATGCAACTTACAAATCTTTTAATTTTGTTTATTTCAATAGCATTATTTAATTCAATCTTTAAATGATTTATTTCTTTCTGAGATACTGCCAATGAAGAACATTTAATGCAATGTTTATGGAGGCATACCTAGTAAGAGGGTAAGGTGAAAACATACAACTAACACACTAGTACAAATATCCTTTTTTTTAGTAATAGCTCTAAAATGTCCTCAGTTTGATTCATTTTGTCTTCCTAGAGTTATACACAACCCAAGCAGCTTCATATTATAGTTACAAACTGGTGTAGTATCAGGCCTGCTCCTTCAGCGAACGCAGGAAGACACAGCTTGCCTTTGCCAGCGTCACCTCCACTCGTCTCTGCTCTCTATTTATGCCTCGTAGACTGGAGGTAATGTCAGATGACTTTCGGTTTGGAGTCCAGTTTTAAATTTAAAAATACTGCCTTACAGTACCCAAACTCATAGCAACCTCAGAGGTGGCATGGGCAAACAGGGAAGTTAAATAAATGGGTATTAAAATAGCCAACAGGACAGGAACTTCAGCCCACTAATTAATACCCTGCAGAGGGAAATAGTGAGCTGGGAACATCTCAACTTTTCAATGGTGGGTAAGATAGCACCATTAACACAATGCTCATGCCCAGGGTCTTCTATCTACCATCCCACCTTCCAGCAGAGATTCCAAACAAGTGGCTCCAGAAATTAAATGTCATTATAGGGAAATTTCTGTGAGGGAAGTCCACCCCTAGACATAGCAGGGCCAAACTAAGGGCATCATGGTCTAGCGGGTGCTGGTGCCTGCCACACTTTCAGTTTTATGCCTATGCCTTCATAGCCACTAGGACTTATAGGATGTTCCAAATGCACACCTTACACAGCCCAACCTGGGTAGAATTAGAATCCAGCATGCTACAGTGAACCCACCCCTCAGCATACCTCAGAGTTACTCTTCCCAAAACATTGCATGCATGGCTAACTGTAAAAGCAGCACTTCCAGAGGCCACGAAGGCCCTGAAGCTGCCTTCCCCTGATTTCATCATGGACCCCCAAAAACTGAAAGCTCGCACCTGGACGTCATGAGGGGCCTGAAGTTGCCATACCCCGATTTCACCACAGAACCCAAAATACTGCAAGCTCACTCCCAGAGGTCATAGGGCCCCTGAAGCTGTCCTTCACCGATTTTACCATCTACCCCCAAAAACTGCAAGCTCACTCCCGGAGGTCATGAGGGCCCTGAAGCTGCCCTCCTCCGATTTCACTATGGACCCAAACACACTGCAAGGTACACCACCACCACAGCCGACGATTAGAGATATTCACTCTGGAAGGATGGTAAATGGACTTTTTTGCACCAGTTTTAAATTCAGTCCTGGACACTGCAGATTTAATGTCGGCACAGACACGGAGATAGAATCTGTCTAGTTAAAATTCCTTCTGTGCATCCTCTGTTTTTCAATAATTTCTTATTACCTTAAGGGCAGCTGATAGTTGAAGTGTTATGCTTTTTAACTTTTAACTTGATTAGCTTTCCAATACCATACAGCTACAGCACCACGAGTTCTAGCCAGTCAGCACAGCGTTTCAGTAAATTCTTGTTACCTGAAGGGCACGCTGCTAATTTAAACTGTAATGCTTTTGTTTCAATTGATTAGCTTTCCTGAGCCATTGCAGCTGTTGCACCATGAGTTCTAGCTAGCTAGCCAGTACAGCATCTCTGTAATTCCATGGGCACACTGTAGCACCATGATGTTTCTAGCTGGCTACCTTTATTAACCTTTAATAATTTAGCTACGGTGCTGCTATGCTTGTTTTTTGTAGCTGGTAAATGAATTTCCTCTAAATTACTAATTACTACCTCAGAGAGCTCTGCTATAATTAATTCATCTCCTCCCCCATTAGGCCTTCCCCTCTCTTTTGTCTGCAATATAAGTGCTCACCTGTTGTTCCTCTCTCCACAGCTCACTCCTGGAGGTTGTGAGGGCCCTGAAGCTGCCCTCCCCCTATTTCACCACAGACCCCCAATAAACTGCAAGGTATGCCACCACCTCAACTGACGGTAAGAGCCATCCACTCAGGAAGGATTGCTCCCCTGATGCTATGCATCGGCTAACCCACCATCCCCACCACCACCCTTGGCAATCAGACCACTATATAGTTCGGATCACGTGAGTGCCAGAGCCAACTTTCACCCATGCAAGTTATCTTCTCCTACCGCTAGAGGCTGCTATCTATTTTACTATTTTAACCAAGCTAATCCACTGACGCAATCATACTCTGTAAAGCCATGCTGCCTCTCTCCCTATTATTAGTCACCTCTATCCTGCCCTTAGCATCCCTCCCCCCTCCAGCTGCCCCAATGAACAAGCAAGTAAATTGCCATTTAGTTTCACGCCTGCCCTGAAGCCAAATCCTGTGACTTCCACTTTGCCACCTATTACACCCCATCCACCCTCATGGTCGATCAGCCACTCAATCCTACCACCCAGTTTCCACACTGGACTCCTAGCTCTAAAATCACCCACCCAGCACTCCCTGGAGACGTCTGCACAGCCACCCTTTCCTACCACCAAGCCTCGTTGGCCAACACTTTTCTCCAAGCTCTTGATAACATTATTACTCCTACTATCTGGGGATGTTGCGCCTAATCCTAGGCCCAATACCCCTCCCACCCATCAATTTCCTCGGGGCCTAAAAATAATACACCTTAATATCTGCAGCCTGCAGCAGAAACTAGCCTTGTTGCAGCCAACTGTACTATCCCTTAGGCCAGATATCTTGATTATTTCTGAAACCTGGCTAAAGCCTTGTATTAAAGGCACTGAAATCGCTGTCCCAGGCTATACTGTTATCTGCTACAATCACCCAGGTAATAAGAGAGAGATGGTGGCATAGCTATGTATATCTTATCCCCCCTCCAGTTCACCCCTATAAATTGTCCCCTACCTATACAGAACATTGACGCCTTGCTGATCAAACTCTCCCTTCCCCACACCATCCCCATATTCATAGCCGGGTCCCTTTGCCCCCCTAATTCCTTCTTGCTCTCAATCCTAGATCACCTGGGCACCCTGAAAGCTTGTGCATCTGGGGGGTGAGCTCCATGTCCTCAGCAACTTCAATCTGAATTGGCTCCAGTGCACCACCGCCAACGTTCATAACCAGGTGGCCACCCTAAACCTAACCCAGCTAATCGCTGAGCCTACTTGGTTGAATCACAAATCACAGAACCACTCCCTGTTGGATTGGGCCCTCATTTCACACCAACACTAAATAATCATCTCAGGCCTAATACCTGCCTCCATAAGCAACCACCACATGATCTATGTGGTACGGAAAACCTTCCGGCCAAAGGCTCCCCCTCCCAGAATTATTCTTACCCAATCTTACAATACCCTGAACTTTGCCTCACTCCTAAGTGACCTGGCAGACCCTGACTGGTCCTTTATCTCCCAGGCCACCTCCATCAACTCTGCCCTAGGTTATTTTAAGTCCAGGTTCCTTGCAGTCTGGGACCAATATGCCCCTTTCCAATTCACCCGAGTGAGGGGTGCTCTTCTACCTTGGATCATAGGTGACATCATAACTCATATCAAAGCCAGAGACCAGGCCTGTAAGTCACTCAAATCCACCTGCTCCACTGAAGGGCATGCAAATTATCGCTCCTTACACAATGTCTGCACTAGATTAATCCATCAAGCCAAAGCTAATTACTTCAGAGCCTCCTTCCAATCCAGTCTAAACCACCCAGCAAAATTCTGGAAGGTGATCAAATCACTCTTCTCCCCTTCCTCCCTCCCTTCCAGCCTCCAACTCCTGTGTTGATTGTGGACAGACCTGCATAAAGTGGCCTCCGCATTTAACACATTTTTCTCGAACTGCGCCTCCTCACTTATGTCCTCTCTTCCTCATCACCATCAAACCGCCTACTCCTCCACTGCAAATGCGCAGGCCTCAACTCCTGCCCCCTTCTTTTCCTTTCAACATATCACTCCCACAGAAGTTTATGTCTTGTCTGCTCTCATCCTGTCAAATGCAAAATGCCCCTCGGGGGTGGATTCCAAAATGTTATACCTAGATGTTCCTGCCATCGCCTTCCCCTTGGTTGCTCTTTTCAACCTTTCACCCTAGCTTCCATACCATCTGACTGGAAGCATGCAACACTCATCCCGCTTCCTAAGGGTGGTGACACCTCAGTCACCGGTAACTATCACCCAATCTCCCTTCTCCCCATACTGGCAAAACTCCAGGAGCATCATGTATTGGAGCAACTCTCCCTGTTTCTCAACTCCACCTCCTTCTTCTCACCCTATCAATCTGGCTTCAGGAAGTCCCACTCCACCGCCACTTCTTTTCTACGGGTCACAGATTCCGTCCTTGCTGGTATGGACATAAGCCACATTACGTCAGCCATCTTCATTGACCAAGCTAAGGCCTTCTATACCATCTCTCATGCCATCCTCCTTGACAAGCTCTCCCTTGCTGGGCTCTCATCTTAGACAACCAGCTGGTTCCACTCCTACTTGGTAGGCAGGTCCCAATCTGTTAGGATTGGTTGCTCCACATCTACCTCTCTTCCATTCACTATTGGCATCCCCCAAGGCTCAGTCCATGGCCCATTCCTTTTCTCCATCTTCTTAAATAACCTGCCCACCATCCATCCACATGTATGCAACCGACACGGTTCTGTATACATTAGGCCCTTCTACCACTGATGTGGCGTCCAGACTCCAGCAGGACTTTAATGATGTTCAGCTCTGGTTTCACACTAATCAGCTTTTTCTTAATGCCAAGAAAACTGTCTCCATGACCTTCGGCATGAGGCAGAGACTCTCTCAGCTCCCCACCACCCCCTCCTTTCATACCATGGCTGGTGCTATATTGGAGGTTTAAACCACCTTTAGATATCTCGAGTCTGGCTCAACCAGCACCTTGACTTTTCTGTATATGTTGATGCCATCCACAAAAAGCTTCACCCTAAACTGACGGCATTATATCGCAACTGTGGTTGCATCCCGCTGTCTGCTCACCTCACTCTTGTACAGAAAATTATTCTTCCTATCTTCGACTATGGTGATGTAGTTTACAGTTCTGCCACAAATTCCACCTTAGCCAGACTGGATACTCGTTTCCACTCATTCTGCCATTTTGCTCTTGATTGTCCACCCTCCACTCATCACTGCTCCCTATACCGGGCACTCGACCTCCTTTTGCTTCATGATCACCAATTATCCCACTGTATGCACCTCATGGCCAAGTTCTGGTCTCAGTCCCTACCACCCTACCTTGCCTTGGCCCTGGCAGCACAGTCCAGTTCAGCATACTGCCTTCAAAATTTTGACTCCCATCTCCTTGCAATACCACATATGTCCTCCTTTGTAGGCCAGGCAGCCTTCAGACATAGAATGCATACAATATGGAACTCCCTCAGTACCGACATCCAGCTCACGCCTCCTCCTCACCAACTTAATCAGCTCATCAAAACACATTTCTCCTCCCCATGTGTCTGTGACATCTGGTAAATGTGCATAGCCAACTCTGCTGGGCCTGCTTCATCCACAAGATTAGCCACCATCCTCCATCTCACTTTAGGTCTTATTTGATTATTCTTGTCTCATTACCCTACTCTTTGTGTATTGAAATGATTGTTTGCTCTTTCGTGATATATGTATTTATTGTATTATAATGTGTCCATGCTAGTGTATCAACTGTATTTTGAATTATTGTATCTCCTCTGTCCTCTCCCCCAGGACGCACCTGGAATTGAGCAGTGCTATGCTCAGTGTGCCTTCCTGGTAAAACTCTTAAATAAATAAAACACTCTGCCTGGTGCCAAATAGGGAAAATAGCTAAAGCATGTCTGAATCCAGGGATATATACCTCCTTCTGGAACAACCACCAGTGGTGCATAGACAGGAAGCCCTTTTACTGGAAATACTGGCAGGATAATAATATGCATACTGTAGTTGTTCCTGGAAAGCCTGATAGAAATCAGAGCTTAATCCATCCAGCCCTGGAGCTTTCCTCATCACAAGTCCCTAGAGAGCTGCTGAGATCTCTGTTTGGGTAAGTTCCCTTTCCAGCTCAAGTGCTGCATGTCCAGGTAGCTTGGGAAGCCAGAGATCCAAGAAAAAGGACTGGATCCTGTTTTCTGGCTCTCAGGAGGTTTGCTTGGGTCAGATCAACAAACCTCACCCAGGATACCCAGAACAAGGCCAATGACTTCCCTTGTGAAAACAATTCCCTGTTCGGAGACAAGACTGAAACCTATATGAAAAAGGTGGATGAATACAAAACCACCTATAGGAGCAATACCCCCAAAGAAAAGGCTTCTACCTCTTACAGGGCACAGGGGAAAGGGAGGTAGAGGAAGGTCAGGCTATGAAAGACCTTTCTTTCAGGCCCAAACCACCCCTGAATACCAGCAGCAGAGGGGATATTTCAGGGTCAGGGGCAGAAGGGGCTCCAGGAGTGGTGCCCAGACAACCCAGTCTGCAGCCCAGGCAAAACAGACTCCCTGATCCACAGATCAAGGTCGCCTCCCCACCACCAGTAATATACATGGGACTGGTAATGTGCTGACCTTAGACAGGCAGACTGTTGAATCCTTTCTAACCTTGCAATCAAAATACAATCTGCAGAAAGCAGATTTTTGGAAGTATTTACAACTCAGAAATGTATTTCAGATTTGGTCAAAAACAAAATGTCCATGTTTGCTGTGTGAACCTACGGGGAAAGGGTTAAGTATAAAGCTTCCAATTCAGGCTTGGGTAAGCACATCTGTAGACCTTGCAGGCTGTAGATATAAAATGTTGAGAGATAAAGCCCCCGGCCCATTGCAACCAGCCAGAGCAAGGTAGCAAAGAATGCTTACGGTAGACATAGCGGAGGAAGAGTGTCGGCAATGTTGGAGTACAGTAAGAAAGGCCTGTGGTGATCCCCACAGCCTACTCATACAAAACAAAATTCTTCACCTATGGTACCGTACCCCAGCCCAACTTAAATACATGGCTCTCCTACAGCACGACAACTGCTGAAGATGCGGAACCCCTGGAGCTGACCTGTGTCCTGTGGCAGTGCAACCTCATCTGACCCTTTTGGGGTAGGGTACTGGACAGTTGTTCAGAGATCCTGCAAGCACTTCTCCATTCTCCCCCCAAATGTTGATCCTGGGTATAGGACAGGCTGATTTCCCCCTGTCCCATCAACAGAGGCTCTGGTTGATACAGGCCTTTATAGAGGTCAAAAGGCAAATCCTTAGGAAATCAACTGAAATTCCATCATTTAATGAATGGCTAAGGGTGATGGAAAACTTAGCAACCTTCTCTAGAATGTCCCACTTTGCAGCATACATAACCCAGAAGGATGAAGCCAGTTTTTACAATATATGCAAGACAAGCTGGACTCTCTATCAGACTTTCAGAGCAAAGAACTTCTTAAGTCCCCCAGAAGGGCTGTCCTGTGTTTGCTGGTGTAACTCCCCTACAAATGGGGGTTCCCAAAAAGTCTTCCTTGAACTTGCCTAAATGCTCACTGCCAGGCTGGCGTTCTGCATTTTAGCAGATTAAATGTATTGCCAGAGAGTGCCTGTATAGCTGTTGTGTACTGTCTCTTTAAGAGCTGCCTGGCTTGCAGTCTTAATTAATCTAAAAGGGAGCTCTGTTAGAAGATGTGCTTGTTTGCCAATCATTTGTTAGAGTAGTAATAATATTGCAGTTTGTTCTAACCTGCCTTCTTTGCAGCAAGGACTGTTCTGTTTATCTCCACCAACTTGGCCCAGGACTGTCAGAATGGGCCAATCAGTACTTTTGGGAACTCTAAAATGGAGCCTGCCTCTTGGTGGGGTCAAAACTTGTAGGAACTGTAGTTTTTGCATTTTGGCACCTAAAATAACCTGGAGGGGTAGCTCTTGTTGTGACTGATAGACAGATCAGCCAACTGAACCTTTTGGATCTTGGGGAAATTCTCAAGCTGCTTGTAGCTAGTTTCAGTTCTGAGTTGGGAAGTGAAGAGATAACAGCTTGAATGATTCAAGCAGCAGCCCCAGCGTACTTTCGTGTGAGAGAACTGTGGAAAGGTCTGAGTTTTGGCATGCATGCCTGCCAGCTGTCCCAGAGAGGGAAGTTGTGTCTTTTTCGGACTGAATACGAACTTGGAGAGTGAAGTGAGCCACTGAATTGTGACCAGGCTCCTACCTGAAGAAGACCAAAGATTTGCTGAATGCGATCAGCCTGTCTGGATTTCCATCCACCTCTGAACTCCCGGATTGTGCAGAGACTCTGTAATTGTGACCGGAGAGTCTTTTGCCTGGTGCAATGGAATTTCCTTACATGTGAATGTGTTGTGTGCTTATAGTAGGTCATGATTTGGTTCCCCACTGTGGTTTGAATTGTGTTCTGCTTGCTGGAAGCTGCATTAGAATTTCCTTATGTGTAAATGTGCTGTGTGCTGCTAGTGGGTCACGATTTGATTCCCCACTGTGGTTTGAACTGTATTCTGCTTGCTGGAAGCCTCATCCAGTCCCATGGACTGAATCCAAAATCATCTCCATTGGGCCTGGGTCTTGCCACACTGGCCCAGCCCGACTACCCGCTGCACAGAGAAAGCCACTGGTGACAGACCTGCCTGGGATCAGCCCTCTGCTCAACACATGAACAGGAACGATGCCTTGGAGATTTGTGTGGGCCCCGCTTATCCGGGCACTCCAGCTCAACAACCTGCATTCTCGATTTCGTCCTGCCTGTGTCCAGTATTGGGTATCATGAGTAAACATCAGGATAGCTCCCTGCAACAACAGCTCAATCTAAAGTGTTGTCATCTGATTGTCTTGTCACCTTTTCTTTTATGAACTGAGCCCTCCGGCTCCGGATTACAAGTAGTGTGTCTTGTGCATGTTGCTCTTCTTCCTTCACAGGGCCCCAACCAGCTGCAACATTCCTGGCTAGCCCACCATTTTCCTACCTGGGTACCCGGAGTATGTGACTGTGTGGGGATTTAAAGTGCATGCATAACTGTTTGATTAATATAGCCTTTAAGCCAATCAACCCGATTACGCCCCTTCCTTGTTCAAGTCCCCTGAATAAATCAGATCTGAACTTTTTGCTGCATTTAACCTGACCTTTGGTTTCAGTTTGTGCCAAAAGTACTGTACTGTTGCTATTTACTGTGCATAACCTTGTTCTACAGGGGGTCCCCAGGGTCAAGCCAGAGGAACCAGCTCTTGTGGTAAGTGCAAACAGTGTGGGTACTGGTACAGTCTAGAAGGGGTTCTGTGAAAGTGACTATCATATATTGCTCAGGGCACTAGAAGGGAAAGAGGGGGGTTGCAGTGTCCTGGAGGGCTGTGCCCAGGTTAGTTTGACCACTACCAACCCTGACCTCTGGGTGGAGGCACCCATTTCAGAACTCATGCCCCTTAACCTGCGACTAGCACGCAGGCAGGGGTAGCAGCCCTTGGGATAGCTCCATCTAGGGGTTACATCTTGGAGGCTCACCACTGGGATTTTGTGCCTTCTAGTGGCCAAAAATTACAAATTATTGTTAAAGATTAAAGGCTACCTCAGTAGAAATGGCTGTATGCCAGTTGGTGGGGTGGTGTACTGGGCAGGAGATCGACCCCCAAAATGCACTGCTTATACTGGATATTCCCCTGGGTACCAGTAAGAACACTGTAGAGGACGCACTCTCCTAAGTTGAATGTTTAAAAAACTCTGTAGTGGTGGGTTGACAGGCTGATTTAATCGCCCAAACTTTCATAGCCCTGGTAGAGTGTAGTGACCTCGTGGACAGCTCTAAAGTGCCACGGATTATTGCCTCAGAAGGGGTCCTAGCTGCCTGGATAGTGATAGCCAAAGACAGTAAAGACCCTGGGGAGGATGAGCTCCCGTCATTATCTGAGACTTTTGAGGAGAAATTTGTTAAGTTGTTGCTGGAGGAAGGGAAAACCTTAGAGGACTTTAAGAAACTATTCCTGCCACCTGGGGGTGTTCCTTCCCCAACACCGCCTCCCACTCCAGCACCTGTTACTGCCCTGCCTTCTGTGCCCATGCCAGTGCTGGCCCTTATATATGTACCCGCCATTAGTCATGACTCATATCGCCGGCTGAGGATGTTTTCAGGCACCCTCCCCACACCACAGGGGGAGGACAATTGGGAGACTTGGATAGGCTATGTTGCCCCTTAAATCCAAGAATGGCAATGCCCCAAACCAGAGAAGAGGAGAAGGGTGGTTGAAAGCCTCAGAGGCCCCGCCGAACTTACTATCCACACTACACAGGCTAGTAATCCAGAAGCAAGTGCTCAAGATTTTTTGAATGCATTGGAAAATGTGTATGGGAGTCCCAATTCAGATGAGGACCTGTGGGGTAGGGTCAAAAACACTCAGCAATACCCAGGGGAACCCTTATCCGTGTATGTGCCTCAACTCAAAGTGGTGCTACAGGAATGCCTAAAGAAAGGTGGCATGGCCCCAACTAAGTTAGATCGGAATAGGTTGGACCAACTTCTCAAGTCAGCCCCATTCTCTGAATTATTGTTGCTCCAATTACGCCTTGCTGCTCGGTTGGATGCACCTCCTACCTATGACGGACTAATGAAGGAAATCCAGATGATTGAGAGGAGACAGCCATGTGGGGGAGTCCCTTCCTGTATCTGCTGTTGCTGCTGCCCAGATGACCAAGGATGCACATGTGAGTGATGCTCAGAGGCGAAATACAGTGCCAGTTGAACACTGGGAGGTTAGCAAGGATGCTCAGCCCTGGGGTGAGATACTGCGAGAGGTCCAAGAAATGAGGGCTACCATTTCCCTACAAGCCCATTCCAGAGATACAATGGGCCCAAACCCCTCTCAGAGAGTGCCTGCTATGGGGGTGGGGGTGCACTCCCAGACATCCCCTGTTGACAGCAGCTCAAAGATTGATGAATTGACTATGGAAGTGAGGGAATTACTGAGGCATCTCCCCATGCTCACCACACACAGACAGAGGTTGAATCACAATTTTCTGTTGATGGTACCTCCTCCTCAGCCCTCAATGTGATGCCTCAGCAACGTCAGACTCTAGAAAGCATACTCTGTCATAATTGTGGGAAGGAGGGGCATATGAAGAAAGAATGCCTGTCCCCAAAAGACTTAGATAAGGTTGTATACAGACTTCAAGGGGGGCTCTGGAAAGTGAAACCATGGCTGAGGGGTGCTGGAAAAGACCACAGGAAAGGCTCAGGAAATCCCAACTCCATCTTCTTTGTGGCTAAGTCATCTATACCGGCCCCTGCTAATGTCCCTCCAGACTGGTCCAAGATAGTGGGCCCTTCAATGGAGACTAACGTGGCTGTGAATGGTATTCCTACTCAGGCTGTGCTTGACAGTGGGTCGAAAGTGACCATTGTGTTTCAGGACTGGTATGACAAACACTTATCTGATGTGCCCTTATAATCCCTGGAAGGCCTACATGCGTGGGAGCTGAGCAACATATCTTATCCATATCTAGGATATGCCCGCCTCTGGTTGTCTTTGCCTGCAACTGTCACTGTCATAGAGGAGCAAGTAGAGACACTGGCCCTAGTGTCCCCCCCACCAGACTATATGATGGGGTTCCCCCGTTAATTGGAACAAATGCCCACATGTTTGGGAGACTAGCACAACTCTGCCATGAGAAACAAGGGCAGCTGACTGGATGGGCCTTAAGAATTCCAGCCTTAGTAAAAAGGGCTTATGACTGGCAACAGAGACCCGATGAAGTGGACCCAGATGAGCCAGTGGGGATAGTATGGAAAAAGAAACCTGACTCCTTGGTATTGGCCCCCAGTGCCCAGTGCATAATCCATGGAGAAGTCCACCTAAAGAGAAATGTAAAGAACAAAATATTAATGTTGGATGCACCAGTAGATGAAAAGTTGCCAGAGGGATTATTGGTCAAACCCAGCATCTTGCCAGCTTATGCCCACACCTATGCACGATGAGTGATGGTCCAGATTCAGAATGTGTCAGATCGGGAGATTAGGGTGAACAGAGGGTGCACCCTAGCTACAGTACACTGCACTGACACTGCCGTATTGCCCAGCAACAACTGATCTGGCGAGAAGGAGAGAGTGACCCTGGACTTATTTGACTTTGGTGACTCCCCATTGCCAGCTGAATGGAAGGCTAGAATTAGCAAGAAACTTGCTCAGAGGGACCAAGTGTTCTCATTAAAAGAATAGGACATGCAGTGTGTCCAGGGTGCAGAGCATCACATACGCCTGCATGATGACTGGCCATTTCGAGAGAGAAATCCCGACGTCTCGCACCAGCAGACATAGATGATGTGAGGAGACACCTGCAGGAAATGCTCGCTGCTGGTGTGATACAAGAATCAAGGAGCCCATATGCCTCTCCCATTATGGTTGTGTGTAAGAAGAATGGGTTGGTAAGAACGTGTGTTGAATATCGAACCCTGAACTGGCGGACCATCCCCAATCAATACACCATGCCCCGTATACAAGATGCCCAGAATTGTTTGAATGGGAGCAGATGTTTTTCAGTATTGGATCTTTGTAGTGGATACTACCAGATCTCGATGGCACTGGAGGACCATAAGAAAACAGCCTCCATCTGTCCTTTGGGGTTCTATGAATTCCTGAGAATGCCACAGGGGATTTCAGGTGCCCCAGCCACCTTTCAGTGACTGATGGAACGTGCGGTGGGAAATATGAACTTGATGGAATGTCTAGTGTACCTAGATGATGTCATTGTGTTTGGGAGCACATTACAGGAGCATGAGACCCAACTGTTTAAAGTCCTAGACCGATTGGAAGACTTTGGCCTCAAACTGTCCATTGACGAGTGCCAGTTTTTTCAAACCTCCATGAAGTATATAGGGCACATAGTATCTGCAGAAGGGATAGATACTAATCCCAGTAAGGTTGAATCACTGACTACTTGTCCCCAGCCCCATAATTTGAAAGAACTACATTTCCTGGGGTTCTGTGGCTACTACCGCAGGTTCATAAAAGACTATTCAAAGGTGATTCGCCTGCTTTTGAATCTTACCCAGGGTTACCCTCCAACCAACCATAAATATAAAAAAGGGTCCGTCAAAGAACCAGAGAAAGTGTACTTCCATACAGGTGAACTTTTTGGGCCCCGCTGGACACCCGAATGTGAAGCAGCCTTTCACAAAAAATCATATATCAGCTCACCTATACCCCCATCCTTGCCTATGCTGACCCCACCAAGCCCTATGTGCTGCATATGGATGCCAGTCTGCAGGGTCTAGGAGCTGTGCTGTATCATGCCCATGAGGATGGTTTGAGACCAGTGGCCTTCGCCAGTAGGAGCTTGACCCTGTCTGAGCGAAACTACCCTGTGCACAAGCTGGAGTTCCTTGCGCTAAAATGGGCCATCGTCGACCAGTTTCATGAATACCTCTATGGGGCAAAGATATTGGTGAAGACCAACAATAACCCATTAACCTATGTACAGACTTCAGCTAAGTTAGAGACCACTGGGCACCGGTGGCTTTCCGACTTATCAACCTATGATTATGCTGTTGAATACAGTCCAGAACTGAACCATATTGATGCTGATGCCTTGTCATGAAGGCCAGTTTCCAATAGTGATTGGGTCAGGCTGTCTGAACCTGACATCTGAGCCTTGTGCCAAAAATTTAACTGAGATAAACCGATGTCTGCAGACACAGTGGACTGTTTAGTAGATTGCTTGGGCACTCCTGATACCTGCATACCGGCTGCCTATTGCCACTTTTCTGCTCTAGATATTAGTGCACTACCTCAGTTTGTCAATGACAGCATTCAGTGGGCTCAATACCAAGATCCGATGATTCAGCCCGCACTTCATGCCCTGCGTGCGGGGAAAGACGTGTCCAAGTTGCGTTCCCCTGACTTGTGAACTGCTCTATTGTTTAAAGAAGGCCCCAGATTAAAGCTACTCAATCAGTTGTTGTACAGAGAGACAATGGAGTGGGGCAGTCAAGTGGACAGGCAGCAATTGGTCCTGCCTACGGCCTTTAAAGATTTGGTACTGAGGTCCCTCCACAATCACATGGGGAACCTTGGTATTGACAGAACTCTCGACTTGGTATGATCTCGATTTTACTGGCCCAAGATGGGGGCCGATGTTGAGCACCATGTAAAGACATGCAGTTGTTGCCTACAAAGGAAAGCCCTTTCTCAAAGAGCTGCCCCCCTTGTCAATATTACTACCAACACCCCCACGGAACTGGCCTGCATAGACTTTTTGTGTTTAGAACCTGATCAGCAGAATATTGGCAATCTGTTAGTGGTTACGGATCATTTCACATGGTATGGCGCAAACTTTTCCAACTTGAGATCAAAAGGCATCTACCGTGACCAAGGTGCTAGTGGAAAATTTCTTTATCCACTATAGTGCCCCTCAACAGATCCACTCTGACCAAGGCAGAGATTTTGAAAGTTGTCTAATCAAAGAAATGCTCTCGCTAAAGGGGGGTGCAGAAGTCAAGAACCACCCCTTATCACCCACAGGGGGACCCTCAACCAGAACGTTTTAACTGCACCCTTCTAGGCATGCTGGGCACCCTCCATCCCAAAGACAAGACTAAGTGGAGCCAGCAGATTAGCACCTTGGTCCACACATACAATTGCACAAAAAATGATGCTACTGGGTTCTCCCCCTACCGCCTCATGTTCGGGAGGGAGGCCTGATTGCCCATTGATGTCTGCTTTGGGGTCTCTCCAGATGGGGTCTGAGCCGAAAATTACCTACAGTATGTACAGAAACTGAAAGCTCAATTGAACCATGCCTATCACCTAGCTCAGACAATGGCCTCCAAAAGAAATCTCGCCAACAAAGAGAGGCATGATAAAAAAGTAAAGGCTCAAGAGCTTCGGTCTGGAGACTGTGTGTTGTTATGCACTTTGGGACTGCATGGCAAACACAAAATTGTTGATTGGTGGCACCATCTTCCCCATGTAGTAGTTGGAAAGTTGAATGATTTACCAGTGTACAAGGTGCACCCAGAGATTAACTCCAAAGCTGTCAAGACCATGCACAGTAACCACTTGCTACCCATTGATCAAGTCATAATTGAGGCTGAACCATCAGAGATTGATGCCTCTGGGCCAGTGACTCATGCTGCTGCAAAAAAGAGACAGAGTCTACCTATCCCAGTAGTTACAGATTTAAGGTTTCCCCCACAGCAGGCCCAGAATGATAGTGACTGTCAGTCCACCTCTGATGAAAGTGAGTGTGACAATGCCTATTACCCCTCTTATGAATTGAGCCAGCTGTTTCAAGGTAACCCTATGACTAATTGTGAGGATGAAGCTGGGTCTGCTGGACTGCCTAACCCCACAGCTTCGTCCTTGGAGCCAATGCTCTTTGAAAGTGAAGTGCAAAGTATTACAACTGAGTTTGCAGACTCTCTGTGTTTTCTGGAACTGTGTGAATTGCCCAAAGGAGGATCTGACAGTCTGAGTCTCTCTGGTGACACACCAGAACTTGAAGAACAATGTGAGAGTGTTGACAGCCCCTCTTCAGTGCCGCAAAGCCTAACTGTGCCAGAGCTTCCTCAAAATGAGCAACAAGGGCCTCCATCAGAAGATAATGAGCAAAGTGTTGTGGAAACAGAGCCTACAGAGCAAGGAGCTGACAGTGCTCCAAGTTTGGACATTCCCATCCATGCAGAGGCACCCTTCACAAGTGATGAAAGCTCCAAAGTTAGTGCTGAAAGTACAGAGACTCTGGCTGCTCCCACAAAAAGACTGGTTGAGCTGTCAAGCCAGTGCTACACTTTAGTTATGATTCCCCTGGGAGGCCAGTGGATTTGCCTCTCAATGTGGTTCACAAAGGGGTTTATGTTTCACCAAGCTCACTTCCCAAATTGAGTTTGACGGCCAACTCCAGGTTACTTGTTCTTCCCTCTCGCCATGTGCCCCTGTCCCATACAGCCCCAAGTTAGCTGATAGGGAAGGGCCCCCCTCTTACATTGTTTAATGTACAAGAAGTTATTAAATGAATCAGTATTACTTGTATGAAACCTGCATAAGTATTGTCAATATGGATGTAGTGATGTGAAGTACATTGAAATGTATAGTAATGTAACAAACTCATGGTATATGTGACAGATCCATAAACGTCACCATACATAATGAACTTGAACATCCACTTGAGCAAGTGCAGGAGTTTAAATACCTTGGTATTACCCTTGATTGCACAATGTCTTTCGGCTCACATGTTCATCACATCTCAAAATCAGTCAACTCAAGAATTGGGGTCCTCTACCACCACAGTCGCTGTCTTACTAAAGAAGCTATGCACGCAGCCATAACTGCCTCAGTCCTACCCATCATTGATTACAGTCTTGTCTTCTATGGGGCTGCCATTGATACCTCCCTAAAACAGTCAAGACAGCCCTTAACAAATGCTGTAGACTTCTCACTGGTGCAGGGAAGCATACGCATACCTGTGATCTCTACAAGCAAGCCAACTGGCTCAACCTAAATAGTAGACTTGTCTACCAGACCTGCCTACTGGCTAAGAAAATTTATCTTAACCTCACACCCCCTGCAACTCATGCCTTAATGTTGCCTGCAGTCACTGCACATTTTACGTGCAGTTCCCTCAAACCAACATTTATCGTTCCATTGTGCCATACCAACCAGGCTCAACGTGGTCTCCACACCAGGGTCACCTGCTGCTAAACAACCTTTCCCCTGAAATTGCAGCTGAAAACAAGCTTGGCCCATTCAAACGTACACTCTGCCAGCACCTCACTGACCTCAGCAGTTGTGACTGCTCTGCGTAGGCTTGTGGCTTTGTTTCACCTCTCTCTCCTCTTCTCTCCTCCCTTGCTACCCTCCCCACTTCTCTCCACCCCTCCATCCCCTGCTGCTCCCCATCTCTCTCCCACCCTCACCTACCATTCTACCCCTCCCACCTACCATTCCACCCCTCCGTTCCTCTCCTCCTGTCTCCCTCCCTATCATCCTATCTCTTTTGCTCCACCCAGACTACCTAGCACTTATCTTTCTGTTCTTGCACTTACGACAATGTCAAATCCTTGACTGCCGACCCCCTTTTTTCCCTCCTCTCACCCTCTTATCCTCCACCCCATGCTCCACTTATGTCATCCCAAGCATGGTTTTTATTTGTATTTGTGTCTTGCTATATATTCACACCCATATTGTTCATTGTGCATTGATATTTGCCACTGACTGTTTGCTACTATGCTAGTCTATACACATGTACTGTCTTTTGCTACTAAGTTAACCTCCTGACCTGTATTGTATCTTACCTCTGCTTACTTCTACGTCAATGTCCTGACCCTGCATTGTATCTTACCACTGTTTTGCTTGCACCCATTGCTGACATGGAACCTTTGTAAAAAAAAAACTTGGTTCAATGGTATTTGTTATCCTAGTAATAAAAAAAAATAAATAAATAAAAAATGTCTCATTTATATCACATTTTTGATATTGTGATGGTACAGACCTGATGTGGATGCCAAGATTTCTCCAGGCAGGGAAGGGTGTAAACCCCCTACAAATGGGGGTTCCCAAAAAGTCTTCCTTGAGCTTGCCTAAATGCTCACTGCCAGGCTGTTGTTCTGCATTTTAGCAGATTAAATGTATTGCCAGAGAGTGCCTCTATAGCCGCTGTGTACTGTCTGTTTAACAGCTGCCTGGATTGCAGTCTTAATTAATCTAAAATGGAGCTCTGTTAGAAGATGTGCTTGTTTGCTGATCATTTGTTAGAGTAGTAATAATATTGCTGTTTGTTCTAACCTGCCTTCTTTGCAGCAAGGACTGTTCTGTTTATCTCCACCAACTTGGCCAGTGACTGTCAGAATGGGCCAATCAGTACTGTTGGGACTCTAAAATGGAGCCTGTCTATAGGGGCTTGGTGGGGTCAAAATGTGTAGGAATTGTAGTTTTTGCATTTTGGCACCTAAAATAACCTAGAGGGGGAGCCCTTGTTGTGACTGACAGACAGATCAGCCAACCAAACCTACATAGAAACATAGAATTTGACGGCAGATAAGGATCACTTGGCCCACCTAGTCTGTCCATTTTCCTACCTAACAGATAAGCTGAAGATTCTAGTTAATCAACAGCTTACTTCCTCCTACCCCCCACTAGGAATGCCTTATGTCTGTCCCATGCATTCTTGAATTCCCCCACTGTTCATGACTCCACAACCTCCTTATGGAGGCTGTTCCATGCATCCACAACCCTCTCCATGAAAAAATACTTCCTCACATTACCTCTGAGCCATCCCCCTTCTATCTTCAAATTGTGCCCCCTTGTTCTTGCACATCTCTTTTTCTGAAAGATGCTACCCTCTTGGACTTTGTTGATTCCCTTGAGGTACTTGAAAGTTTCTATCATGTCCCCTCTCTCCCTTCTTTCCTCAAGGGTATACATATTAAGCTCCTTTAGTCTTTCTTCGTATGTCTTCTGGTGCAGACCCTGCACCATTTTGAGTTGCCCTCTCTGGACAGCCTCCACTCTGTCTATGTCTTTGCGGAGATGGGGTCTCCAGAACTACACACAGTACTCAAGGTGGGGTCTCACCAACTGTCTGTACAGAGGGATAACAACTTCCTGTTTTCTACTATTGATGCCTCTCCCTTTGCATCCTAGTATCCCCTGAGCCTTCCTTACTGCCTTGTCACATTGCTTGCCCACCTTTAGGTCATCTAATATAATTACCCCCAGGTCCCTTTCCATTTTTACTGTTGTCAGTATCTCACCCCCCATTGTGTATTCTTCCCCTGGGTTTTTGTTTCCCAGGTGCATTACCTTGCACTTCTTTGCATCGAATCTAAGCTGCCATACATTTGACCATTCCTCCAACCTTGCCAAGTCCCTTCTCATCCTTTCCACTCCATCTTGTGTATCAACCCTGTTGCAGATCTTTGTGTCGTCTGCAAAGAGACATACTTTTCCTTCCAGTTCCTCTGCAATGTCACTTATAAAGACATTAAAAAGGACCGGTGCCAGTACTGAACCCTGTGGTACCCCGCTAGTAACCCTGTTTTCTTCACTGTGGACTCCATTTACTACTACCCTTTGCATCCTGTTGTCTAGCCAATTTTTTATCCAGGCTACTATCTTGGGACCCACTCCAAGGCTGGCTAACTTGTGTATTAATCTTTTGTGTGGGACTATATCAAATGCCTTGCTAAAATCTAGGTAGGCCATGTCCATAGCCCCTCCCTGGTCTACTACTTTGGTCACCCAGTCAAAGAAATCTATTAGATTCATCTGACATGACCTTCCCATCATTAATCCATGCTGCCTTGGGTCCTATGCCCCACTGGCCTCTAGGTACTGAACAATTCTTTCCTTCGGAAGTGATTCCATCATTTTCCCTACCACTGAGGTCAAACTAACTGGTCTGTAGTTTCCTGCCACTGTCCTGCTCCCACTTTTGTGAAGAGGAATCACATCTACCCTCCTCCAGTCCTCAGGCACCACCCCATCTTCCCATGATTTGTTAAAAAGACTAGTCAGCGGTGTCACTAGTTCTACTCTTAGTTCTTTTAGAATTCTTGGGTGAATCCCATCAGGTCCCATTGCTTCATCCACCTTCAATTTTATTAGTTCTTTCAGAACCCTTTCTTCTGTAAATGGACTGGTATCGACCTCTGTCTTCAGAATGTTTCTCTTGTTTCGTTTAGGTACCTCCTCCTCCTCTTCTTCCTTTGTGAATACTGAGCAGAAATATTCATTCAGTATCCCTGGCTTTTTCACTGTCACCCTCTACCCACATTCCCTCCCCTTTATTAAGCCTCAGTATCCCTCCTTTGGTCTTTCTTCGCTCCCTAATGTACCTATAAAAGGTCTTATCTCCCTTCTTAACAGAGTTGGCTATCCTTTCCTAGGTTTGGGCCTTTGCTATTCTGACTGCCTTCCCACCCTCTTTCTGCTTTAATTGATAAAGTTCTCTGTCCTGCTCCTTCTGTGTTTCCTTATATTTCCTGAATGCTATCCTTTTCTCCTTAACCTTCCCTGCCACCTCTTTTAAGAACCATAGCGTTTTTTTCCTTTGTTGTGTTTTGTTGATTTGCTTTACACAAACGCTTGTTGCCTCTGTGATGGCTGTTTTGATTACTCCCCATTGTTCCTCCACCCCTCCTTCTTGCCTATTTGCTAGTGCTTTTCTGAGGCACTCTCTCATTTTTCCCAAAGTCAGCCCTCCTAAAGTCCAATACTCTTGCTTTTCTATGGCTTGATTGTATGGCTGTGTTTATTGTGAACCACACTGTTTGGTGGTCGCTTGTTCCCAGATTCTACCCACTTCTAAATCTGAGATTCTTTCTCCATCCCCATTTGAGAGTACCAGGTCTAAGATTGCTCCCTCCCGAGTGGGTTCCAATACTAGCTGTCTGAGGCATGCCCCTTGTAGGGCATCAAGAATGACCCTGCTCTTGGATGTACCTGCAGCGAAGGTGCTCCAGTTAACATCTGGCATATTCAGGTCCCCCATCAACAATATCTCCCCTTTTTTCTGCCATCCTAAGGAAGCCTTCTATCTTCTATCATTTCCTTGTCCATTCCCTCCCCCTGAGATGGAGGTCTGTATACAACCCCCATGTGGATTGTGGTGCCATTTCCTGTCTCCAGGGTGACCCAGGGTGCCTCATCTGCTCCCTGTTTACTCTTTACCTTTTGGATCTTGGTAAAATTCCCAAGCTGCTGCAGATAGTTTCAGTTCTGAGTTGGGAAGTGAAGAGATAACAGTTTGAATGATTCAAGTAGCAGCCCTGACATATATTTGCATGGGAGAACTGTGGAAAGGCCTGAGATTTGGCCTGTATGCCCGCCTGCTGTCCTGGAGAGGGAACTTGTGCCTTTTTTGGACTGAATCTGAACTTGGAGAGTGAAGTGAGCCACTGAATTGTGACCAGGCTCCTACCTGAGGAAGACCAAAGATTTACTGAATGCGATCGGCCTGTCTGGACTTCCAGCCACCTCTGAACTCCTGAATTGTGCAGAGACTCTGTAATTGAGACTGGAGAGCCTTTTGCCTGGTACAGTGGAATTTCCTCACATGTAAATGTGTTATGTACTTATAGTGGGTCGTGATTTGGTCCCCCACTGTGGTTGAATTGTGTTCTGCATGCTGGAAGCTGCATTAGAATTTCCTTACGTGTAAATGTGCTGTGTGCTGCTAGTGGGTCATTATTTGGTTCCCCACTGTGGTTTGAACTATATTTTGCTTGCTGGAAGACACATCCAGCCCCACGGACTGAATCCAAAATCATCTCCATTGGACCTGGGCCTTGCCACACTGGCCGAGCCTGACTATCCACTGCACAGAGAAAGCCATCAATGAGAGACCTGCCGGGGATCAGCCCCCTGCTCAACACTTGAACAGGAAAGACACCTTGGTGATTCGTGTGGGCCCCGCTTCTCCAAGCACGCCAGCTCAACAACCTGCAGTCTCAATTTCATTCTGCCTGTGTCCAGTATTGGGTATCATGAGTAAACATCAGGGTAGCTCCCTGCAACAACAGCTCAATCTAAAGTGTTGTCATCTGATTGTCTTGTTGCTTTTTCTTTCACGAACTGAGCCCTCCAGCTCCGGATTACAAGTAGTGTGTGTTGTGCATGTTGCTTTTCTTCCATCACAGGGCCCCAACTAGCTGCAACATTCCTGGCTATCCTATCATTTTCCTACCTGGGTACCCAGAGTATGTGACTATGTGGGGACTTAAAGCGCATGCATAACTGTTTGATTAATTTAGCCTTTAAGTCAATCAACCTGATTACACCCCTTCCTTGTTCAAGTCCCCTGAATAAATCAGATCTGACTTTTTTGCTGCATTTAACCTGACTGGTTTCAGTTTGTGCCAAGAGTACTGTACTGTTGCTATTTACTGTACATAACCTTGTTTTACAGTGGGTCCACAGGGTCGAGCCTGAGGAACCAGCCCTGGTGGTAAGTGCAAACAGTGTGGGCACTGGTATGGTGTACAAGGGGTACTGTGAAAGTGATTATCGTATATTGCTCAGGCCACTAGAAGGGAAAGAGGGGGGTTACAGTGTCCCGGAGGGCTGTGCCCAGGTTAGTTTGACAACTACCAACCCTGACCTCCGGGTGGAGGCACCCGTTTCAGAACTCATGCCCCTTAACCTGCTACTAGCTGCGCAAGCAGGGGTAGTTGCCCTTGGGATAGCGCCACCTAGGGGTTACACTTGTCTTCCCAATTCAAAGATTGTGTAAGGTCATGGTGTAGCACACTTACCCAGACTGATCCTCCCCCTGTGGGGGGGTCACTCAAAACTAATTCCATCCCCTTCCCAAGACATATCTTGCAGCTGCCATGAAGGTGTATAAGCAATAATCACTCAGCTAAGTATGTTAAGGTTTAAAGTTGTTATTAATATATGGTCACTTAGTAAATCACTGTGGTTGTTAACTAATACCTGTAGACTCGTTTATAGTATCATTTGTATTAGAAAATATGTCGCACATTTCATGCTGTCATGACATATACATGTAATAAGAAAGTTATAAGCTGAATAAAAAGATTAACTGCAAAAAAAAAAAAAAAGATTAAAATTCTGTGGCCGTAGTCTGCTGTTAAAGAAACAGACTAAAAGATTACTGAAGGGCTCAAAAGGACAACTCCAACCACAAAAAGCTGCATCATTATGTCAACTCACTCCTGGCTCTCAGGGGCCAAGGGTCAGAGCTCCTATACCTCAAACAAGGTATTGACCAAATACACTCCTAACATAGGTAAAATATGGCTTTTCAGCCTCACACACTCTCCCTGGTGCTCCCAGATACAAAAAAAATACTCTCCTTGCTCAGTGCTCGCTGACGCTGTTTATGCCTCATGGACCGGAACTGACGTCAGCTGACTTCCGGTTTGGTGCCCAGTTTAAAATTTAAAGATTAAAATACTGTGGCTGTAGTCTGCCTTTAAAAAAAAACAGACTAAAAGACCACTGGAGTGTTCAAAAGGGCAGCTCCAACCACAACAATCTGCAGCAGTATGTCAACTCACCCCTCGCTCTCAGGAAGATCAAGGGTCAGAGCTCCTGCACCTCATACAAGGTATTGCCCAAATACACTCCTAACATTGGTAAAATACGGCTTTTCAGCCTCACACACACTTCCTGGTGCTTTCAGATACAAAAAAGTGCTGCCTTTGCTCAGCGTTTGCTGAATAGGATTATTCAAATACAGGGTCTATTGGGTAATGAGGTTAAGTTCCCCACACTACAGCAAGTAACTCCAAATTCAGCTCAGTGGGATCATGGTAGTACAGAAGGAGTAGAAAAAGAAGCAACTGGCTCACGCTGGTCATTTAAGTGAAGTAGCACCAAAGCTGATATGTAACTTTACTTTACTTTTTACATAGAAAGCAACATTTATTTTTCCTATATAATGCATTTTTGGTTCTTGTTCTGGTTCTAATTTGCCTGACCTAACCTGTGCCACCCAGGGCCTACCTGCTACCTATAGGAAAACCTAATTTTACTGGGTAGAGACTGAGGGGCTCTTTGCTGGGATGCTGGAGAGCAGTTGGCATGGGAGGGACAACATGGCCATCATTCAGTACACCCATATGGCAATTTCCTTCTGTTTTTCACCCTGCTCACCCACAGTGACATGTACACTACAGCTGACCTGGGGAGGGGTTGCCTGGCAGCACTTGGTCACCCATGCCTTCAAAGGCACCTTCACACAAGACCACCAGGAGCCACTGCAGAGCAATGCAGTGTCAGCCACCACCACTACCCCTCCCCACTCGAGAGGAGAGTGTCCAAAGGATGTTCCTGGATCCTCCCTGCTGGCCTCTGCCCCTGATGTCCTAAGCTTAGAGAAAGAACCCAAGATGACAGCATGCCAAAGTGATCCCCCATTGATCAGCAACATGGAGCCAGCCAAAAAGGCTTTTAAAGTCATCTGACTTTGAAATCCAGACACTTTTACACTTCTAGGATGCAGTCTTCACAATCTATTGTGAAGGCCTCTATTAGTTAGTTAGTTGTTGGTTAGTTAGTTTATGTTAACAAGGTAAGTGCACTAGACATGAAATACCTATTTTCAGGTAGACCCAGTAGAGTGCAACTCAAAACACAGTATGTAATATAACAGTGCGACACAAGAACAGAATATTGTGTATGAAACAACGTAGCACAAAGTAGCACAGAAGTGATGTGGTATGCCTAAACTTTGTATACAGGAGTAGCCCTAAACTGTTTGATGTTTGTGGGAAGCACTGTGTTAGATTCTCTTGTCCATTTGCCATCGTCCATTCATTTTACTCCATCTTGATGACTTCCTCCTAGTCGACTACTCAGCTTTTACACCAGTGTCAAGTTGTTCCTCTTCCAGACTGTTCAAATTTCTGTTCATCCCTCTTTCTCCTGAAAAAGGTGGTTGCTCCAACAACTAATAATGTTTAGGCATTAGCCTTCATTCTCTACTTGAGGAAGCCAGACTACATCAGGATAAGTTAATGCACATTTCCTCTGTCATTTCATCTTTCAGATATTGAATGACATGCACAAAAAAGAGAGCTCCTCTGTCCCTCTGTCAGACTTTTCCAATTTCACAATGCAAATTAGACCTCAAAACAACTATTATCTTCATCTCATCACACCTAATGCAGCCTTAAGTCAACAGATTGTCATCTTTTCGTCTGCCAAAGCTGAGCTAGCTATGTAGTCATCATACATTATGCAGAGGAATGGCATTTCAATGTTCTATCATGATGATCCTCTTGCTGGGTCACTTCAGAATTTCACAGGCTCCTTATTGTCACATGGCTTCACAGCCCTTTCCAGAGATAAATGGTTCTTAGCATTGATGAACGGTTCTAAACATTGGCCTAAAGAGACTACTGCAATTCCACATGCATATATAACATCAGCCCTTTTAAAGTTTTATGCTATTAGCACTTTTGCAATTACCTGAAGTCACCAATGGCATTTAAAAATAGGTACATTTGACTTTGACAGCCAATCAGCATTCCAATTAATTACAAAGACAGATCATCATGCCAATCCACACTTTTCTTTTTGAGATGCCTGACCTGGATCTCACAATTGTTTCAGCTTCAAGTATGTGCAGATCCATTATATTGCTTTAATTTTTAGAACATTTGACCTCTACTTCCATCATCCAATGAATGGATGAGCCAACCTCCTCAATTCCACATGTGTGTAATGCCCTGGCCTTTTACACTACAGTCCCATTTATCTGAATCCCGATATTCTGGAAATCCCTATCACACAAACTTCCATTTTTTCACCCCATCAACCTGTCAGTTACAATGAGTTGACAGATCTGCGAGCAGTGGAGCAGTTGTTTGGTGGAGTTCATGTTCTTCTTCTACAGTTTCTTCTGTCAGTTTGTCAGCTTGTAAGTTTGGTAGTGTGGCAGCCTGTCAGTCTGGCAGCTTGTCAGTTTGACAGTCTATCAGTTACAGTATCAGGATGAGTGGCAAGTGAAAATGCACAGTCCTAAGCCCTGCAACAGAAGCTTTGTATATTGGAGCACTTGGAGAAGGCACGGGGTCATTTTGTCACATGGCAGAATGCCGTGCGGCACAAGCACGTTGCACGATTTCTGCCTGTTTTTGTTCTGTGGGGGGCTCTGGCCCCCACACCCCATTACAGGGGCTGCACTCCCTGGATCTCCCCCACTAAGGATTCTCAACTCCGGGGGTCCAACTCGGAGAGTGCATAGGTCCGGTTCACCATAATCTCATACGCTATTATGCGTACGACATTATGACCCGGTCCCCTGGGAGAGAATGGGGAGTGGGTGGTAGCATTAACTGTTGAGTATAGAGTTGGAAAGTTAACAGTGCATGACATTAAGAAATCAAAGGTGAAGCTGCAGAGCTTTGCTGTGTCAATGGAGGGCTCAACAGGGCTTGAGAAAAGAAAAAATATGCACACTTGCAATGATGATGAGAGGAATGATGCCATTTACCTTTGGTTTTGTCAGAAGTGGGGAAAAGGGACTCTGATCTCTGGCCCTCTTCTGAAAGAGAAAGCCCTACAATTTCACACAATGTTAGAAGGTGACAGTGGTACTTTTGTGGCGCGTGATGGGTGGCTCAATAGATTTAAGAAATGCCACAGCATCCGCCAGCCTAGGTTATGTGGTGAGTATCTGAGTGCTGCTGAGGAGGGTGTTGCTTAGTTCATGCAGCAACTGAACCAGATCTTAATGGGCAGAATCACTGACAGCAGAGCAATTCTACAATGTGGATGAAACAGGGTTGTATTGAAGGTACCTGCCAGATACAACCTTGGCTTATGGGGCTGAAAAAGATGTGCCTAGTTTCAAGAAAGAAAAAGAAAGAGTCACAATTCTAGTTTGTTTTAATGGCATTGAGGGCCATAAGCTTCACCCCTTGCTGATAGGCAAATCAAAAGAGCCCAGATGTTTTCAGCACAATAATATGAGCAATCTTCCACTTCTCTATGCCTATCAGACGAATGCCTGGATGGATGGAATCATCTTTACCAGGTTGTTCAAGGAAGATTTTCTTCTGGAGGTAAAGTGCTACCTACCGTGCTGAAAAAAATCTGCCCTTGAAAGTGGTGCTGCTCCCTGACAACTCACCAGCACTGCCAAGTTACAGCCATGTGACCAGGGTATCCTGGAGATCTGCAAAAGGCAGTACAGAAAGTGGCTACTGCAGGTGCTCATCTCTGATATGAATGAGGACTTTTCATTGCAGGAGAGTATCAAGTCCATCACTCTGAAGGATGTCATTTACATGGTGGGAGATGCATGGGACCATGTTTGTGCAGACACCATTTCAAAAGCTTGGAAAAATCAGGGATAGCAAACAGAAATCCAGAGGCAGAGAAGAAAGAGATGGAAGAGACTGAATTAGTGTGAGAGAATGAGGTTCAGCAGTGTGACCAGGATTCACAGCTCGCAGACACCTACCTCAGCAGCGAGATCGTGCAACTGGCAGAAAACTTCAGTGGCAAACTAAACATTAGCCTGAGTGGTGAGGAAATGGAGGAATCAGTCCAGTGTGATCGCAAAGAGGATGGACACCCATACATGAATGAGGAATCGATCCTTGAACGAGTCTGCCCTAGCCAGTCCACAGCAGTGGCCGATACTGATGGTGATAACAGTGGTGAAGAAGCTGAGCCACTAAAAATTCCCTCACACTCTGAGGCTGTTGAGCACTTTGATAAGTGACTACTGTGGATGGTGAGTCAGACAGACTGCGAACCAGTCCAAACTAATGTTGGTTCACAACTTCAGAGCAAAAGCTGCTCGCAAATGGCTTGGAGCTCTACAGCAAACAAGTATGAAGGACTTTTTTGGATAAAATAAAAAAATACAGGAAATAAACAAGTGAACACTGTTTGAAATTTGTATGCATGTAATACAGTGCAGCAAAAGCACCTAAACATACATAGAGCACTATAGCACAAAGCACTAAGCACGTAAAACAATGAAAGCACTAAAGCAATGACAAATGAAAAAAAACACTACACTTTCCTCTGCCACTTCACTGTATCCCCTGTTGTAAGCACTTCCTTTCATGAAATACAGTACAGTTCTGTTTCATTGTTAGACACATAGGAAAACAGTGAGCCATTGAAACCCATTGAGACAATGGAACCTCGATATTACAAACTCCCATTTATCCAAACTTTCGTATTTGTCACTCACATGGTTATCGAAACTTCGGATTTGTTGCCCATGCAATTTAGATAAATGGGACTGCACTGTATATTCAAAAGTAAATGGCTGCATTTGGTCTTCATTAGCCTCTTCTCTGCAAACCACATATGCAATTGCTTGGCAAAATCTCATTGCTAGCTGTGCTATGCAAACCATGCCTCCGTCTCCTGCTTCCTATGTGCTGCTGCTTGCTTTGGCTACCTACTGTCATTGTTCAAAGAAAGTGAGTTACTATACAATAAATGATAACTGCCAGACATCCTGCTCATTATTTACAGTATCTTTATTCGAGTCTGGCCTTCGTGTCACAATCTTCCATTAAACCTTCCTCCAAGACCAAGAACTCAAAGGAGATCTCTGTCATGCTGATACAACTGCTTATATACAGACACATTCTTACAAACATGTTCTTCTCACCCAGGAGTGATTTTCTCTTTTGCACAGCTGTAACATTAACGTTCTTTGGCTCACTGCCTCCTCAACGGTGTAGGTTCTCTATGAACATTTGATACCAAGAAACATATTAACTTCACAGAACTCAAAAAAAGTACCTAGTGAATACAATACGCCTTGCTGCTAACATCTTCCAAGATGGCGTGAAATACTACTTGAACTTATATATATGATTTTATGTAACACAAAATGCCTATGGCAACATTTGATGAATACCATGGAAGATAAGTACAACCCCCAAATCTCAATCCACCAGTCAGAATAGATTCTAATGCCATATGATTATTACATGATTCAGGTATCACATTTGTGTTCCTCACATTTGCGTTCCTCTGTCTTTTTAGGTTTCATTTCATGAATTTTCTGGCCACTCCATCCACATAGGTGCTGCAGTATCTGGCTCTGAATGGAATATCCCAGTGCACATCATTAAACGTCTTTAGAGATCATTGTCTTTGTGCTACAAGTCATACATAATACCTAATCCTGTATCTGAAATTAGGCCAGCCCCAAAATAGCTCTCTTTTTTAGATAGCATCCTGGTTGCAAGGCTAACCATGGCCTAGGATCTAGGAGGTTTCCATCTAAGAAGGGTTTTTATTCTCTCCTTCGTGTAGAGATTCTTACATCCAAGAATTAGGCCATTTCTAATAGGAATGTTACTGGGTGGTCCTTTTTTCTTTAGCCCATGTTCATATGCTCAGGTACATGTTAAAGAGGGACTGAGGCCAACATTTTTGGCATCAATAAATTCAGAAATTGAATCAGCATATCCTCAGTCAGCCTCATGACAAAAATCAGATCTGTAAGTTACTTCGTTTGAAAGTTACAGGTCATTTTGTAACCCTTAATTCACTGCCTGTTCAAAAAAGCTAGTTTCAGTGAAAAGCTGATGATGATGTCATCTCCTGAACGCACAACCTAGTCCTCCCTGCAAGCTACCTTATATGACTTATTTCTCCTATGTTACTTAAAACTGAAGGTGTAATAAACATCTGAAAAAGGAAAACTGACAATGAAGGGGTCAGTACATGCACTTCCATAATGTGTAAATGCAAAGTACAGTACTTCAGAATGTGACGGGGGAGGGGGGATGGAATGCAATGGCAAACATGGCTTTAGAATGACAAACTTGTGTGCAATTTTTAAAATACTGCAAGTATGAGATTTCAAAATGTCATCAGGTTGCAATTTTGGAATGCAGCATAAAATAGCTGGAACACATAATTTCAGAATGTGGCAGTGATGCACAGTTTCGGAATGTGGCAGTGACGCACAATTTCAGAATGTGGTGGTGATGCACAATTTCAGAATGTGGCAGTGACACACAATTTCAGAATGCGGTGGTGACACACAATTTCAGAATGTGGTGGTGAGCAATTTCAGAATGCATCGGTGAGGCACAATTTTGGAATGCAGTAGTGACGCATAATTTGGGAATGCAGCAGTGATGCACAATTTCAGAATGTTGCATTGACGCACAATTTTGGAATGCGGTGGTGACACACAATTTCAGAATGCAGTGGTGATGCACAGGTTTGGAATGTGGCAGTGATGCACTATTTAGGAATGCAGCGGTGACACACAGTTTTTGAATGCAGTGGTGACACACAGATTCGGAATGTGGTGGTGACACATATTTTTGGAATGTGGCAGTGATGCACAGGTTCAGAATGCAGTAGTGATGCACAATTTTGGAATTCAGTGCTGACGCACAATTTTGAGATGTGGCGGTGAGGCACAATTTCAGAATGCAGCAGTGATGCATAATTTCAGAATGCAGCCGTGATGCACAAGTTCAGAATGTGGTGGTGATACACAGGTTCAGAATGTGGCAGTGACGCACAATTTGGGAATGAGACCGTGATGTACAGTTTTGGAAATATGGCAGTGCCGCATAATTTCGGAATGCAATGGTGATGCACAGGTTCAGAATGTGGCAGTGACGCACAATTTTGGAATGTGGCAGTGACACACAATTTCAGAAGGTGACAGTGATGCGCAATTTCAGAATGTGGCAGTGATGCACAGGTTCAGAATGTGGAAGTGTCATACAATTTTGGAATGCGGCAGTGAAGCACAATTTTGGAATGTGGCAGTAACGAACAATTTCAGAATGCAGCAGTGATGCACAATTTCAGAATGCAGTGGTGATGCACAAGTTTGGAATGCAGGGGTGATGCACAATTTCAGAAGGCGGCGGTGATGCATAATTTTGGAATGCAGTGGTGACACGCAGGTTTGGAATGTGGCAGTGATGCACAATTTAGAAATGTGGCTGTGATGCAGTTTTGGAATGCGTTGATGATGCATGGTTCAGAATGTGGTAGTGACGCACAATTTTGGAATGTGGCAGTGATGCACAATTTTAGAATGTGGCGTTGATGAACAATTTTGGAACATGGAGATGGAGTACAATTTTGAAATGTGGCAGTGATGCAAAATTTCAAAATGTGGCGGTGATGGAGTGCCACTAGGGGTGCTTAACAAGATGGCAGCTTAAGCCACAGACTCTCCCCCTTGAAGGCTTAAATCCTGAAATATCCGTACAACACTGAACTTTTTCGACTAAAATAATACTTAAGACTGTGTCTCAAAGTCTGCTCATTCTAATACTGTACCTACTTCAGCTGGTGGATACTTATAACTCCGGCATGGACCAAGGCAAGTCTGTGGCCTACTCCATCTCCCCAGCATGGTGCTACAGCACCCAGCCATGTGGGACCACTCAACAATAGAGTGAATGTTTGGGCAGCTGATGCAACAAATGGCTCAGTTCATTCTGGTGACTAATCACACTGCCCAAGTCATGCAAACTGTGGAGGTACAGCCCCTTCAAATGAAATGCAGGGTGACAGCAAATGAGTCAGGGGCACATGGAATAACCGCTGTACTACGGGAGCACCAACAGGTGATTGCAAGGATGCAGGACAAGATCGATGACCTAGAGAATCAGGGCGCAGGAGCAACCTCCAGTTCCTAGGATTTCCAGAATGAATAGCGCCAAGGACATTGAAGGCTTCCTCCAGTGCACCCTATCTGAAATGTTCCACCTCATTCCATCACGGGTGCTGCAGGTTGAACAGGCACACCACTCTCTTGCCCCATCTCCCAAGGCCAATGAGAAGCCCTGGCCCATAATCGCCCAGTTTTTGAACTTTTGGGATAAGGAACTAGTCATGGCGAAAGCTCAGGAGCTGCAACAAATCTTTTGGCAAAATCACAGAATACATGTGTACCAGGACTATTCCTGAGTCCTCGCAGACTGAAGGTGGGCCTACACCAAGGCTCGCCACACAATGCACCGATTGGACCTACCTTTCTCCCTCTGTTATACGGCCATCATGTGAGTTGTTCAAAATGGCATCCCGCTGTTCTTTGCTACTCCAGAGGCCCTGATGGACTATCTCCGACGTACATGGCCCCAGGAAATGCAGCATCCTGCCCCCCCCAGCTGATGCTCCTGTGGGTATGGCCAGGGAGGCATACAGGAGATCCCCTCTACACTGGCATAGACAGGGAGACTGGCACGTCGAAGAAGAATGTGAGTGGGCAATCCCCCCCTTGAACAGAAAGTGACAATCCAACCTCAGACACGGCAAGTGGGATCATTCTATGGAGAGAGCATGATCGGAGAGCCCAGAGGAAGGACAAATAGAAACTGTCATCACTGAAGACTTGTGGCCTTTTCAAACTGAGAACCGCTATGAAGCCCTACGTCCCCAGTCCCCAGAGCAGTAGCCGAAGACCTCTAGGAGACTGAAAGAATCACTGAAGAGACAGAAATCGCCTAATTCCTCCCCTCCCGGTTCCAGGATGGCTCAAGTAGCTGCGGGCCCAGTGATCTCCCCGGAGAGGCCTCCACAGAATCCCTCGCCCACGGCAATGGGTTCACTCTGCAGCCTGTGTCCTACCTCCCAAGAACATTTTTACACACCGCCTGAGACTTCGGACACCAGGAGCTAATCAGATAAGTGTTGCTTTAGAACTTTCTATCACTGGAAGGTAGGGGGCTTTGGGGTTTAGTGCAGGGGGGGAGATCCCAACTCCATCCCACAAACAGGCCTCAAGGTTTCGATGACTCTGGCACTAGTTTGGGACTCCCCTTCCTACCCAGTCATGAGCTGCCTCCCAGCCTGATCCCTCTCTCTGCTCCACCACCTGGAAAGCAGAGCAGGAGGGACCCTTTAAGTAGCTGCTGAACCAGGGAATACCTAACAAAATACCAGGGCTGTGTTTGCTTTGTTCAGGCTAGATGAACAACAAATATCAGAGAACAACTGTGCCTTGGGGGTTTGACCTCCCCTCCTACTCCAGACCCAACTCTGATCAGCTTGGCTCAAGCAAACCATTTAGGACACTTGCAGCTTGACCCCCCACAAGCAACAGAGGTCTATTTCTAAGAACAAAGCTATCAGGCAGAGACAGTACTTGACAGATCACAGAGGTTTTTTCAATGCATGTAAATGACACATATCAGGGCATTCTCTGTTACCCTATGGCTTGTGTGCCCCACTCCCCCCCTCCGTATCATCCACAGACATCTTGGCTGGCAGGCTTCTAGGATATGTGGTCGCCTTGGCCATGATCCTGTATGAGATATCTTTCACCTCCCCTCCCCCTTCTAGCATACCACACAAGCTCGCAGAACTGTGATCCCCCTGAGCAATGAGACCCCCCCCACAGTGGATTTCAAGGTGATCCACTCCCTTGACTGCTCTCTGACCCACCTCACCTTATTCCCTCCCCCCAAGGGGCAATTGATCCTGCTGGTAGCCATCTCCACCATGCGGTTTATCCCCTAGGATATAGCGCTGCACAAGGACTGGAGAGACACAGTCTGTGCATTTACCCCTCGAGGGCTATAGAGTATGCCGGTGACTCCCTCTTGCACTCCCCTACACACATGGGGGACCACCAAAGGAGGTTGCTCTTCCGTACTCTTTTTTGGGGAGCAGCATGGCTAGGCATACTTAGTTGCACTCAGGGCACAGAGATGGGCCTCAAGCAGATTTCTGTGGCCACCCACACACACACCTCTTCTGCTCAACCTTTGTCCAATGGACTACTGTGTAAATAGTTACTGTGTTTGTTGTTTGCTGAGTTTTAATGGTGTGATTAGAGAGTTGTCTACAACTAAGTTCTATATTTTCAACCATACTGATTATAACAGGGACCCTGCTAGCCCTCTTCCATGCACTACCTTTGTCCTTGAATGTGGTTTTGTGCTCAGACGACACAATCTGCCCACAGCTTCCATCCCATTTAAATATAGCTCCAGAATCATGATACTGCCTGCAAATGATAATGGGTGACACCATAGGCCACAGCTGGAATGTACGGGGCTTGACTACTTCAGTTAAGTGCAAACAGGTTCTATCCCATCTTAAGAAGCTGCAGACCGGTTTGGTCTTCCTTCAGGAAACCAAACTCAACTCAGTTGACCACGACATGCTGGCAAGGGACTGGGTGGGGCAGGTAATTCATGCATCAGTGCCCACTTGCAAAAGAGTGGTGGCAATACTTATAAACAAAAACCTTCACTGAATGTTTTCCAAATGGGTAGTGGACCCTAATGGGAGATGGCTGCTTGCATTGTTAGATACCCCAGAGAGGCCACTAGTACTAGGAAACGTCTATGGCTCTAACGAAGACAATTCCATCCTTTTACATGTCGTGGCACAGAAAATAGGGAAATTGAACACAGTTGGCACCCCCCTACTTATTGGAAGATACTTTAACCTCACCATTGACCCCTTCCTGGATAGGACCCCCCCACCAACACTGGGCCCCACACCAGGGGAGCAAAAGCACTGGCCCAAATGATGGGCGACATGGGCCTAACAGATATATGTAGGACACTCCATCCCAGGGATCATGACTACTCCTGCCACTCCCCGGTACATGGCTCTTACAGCAGGCTATACTTTTGGCTGACTTCTGCAGATATTACCAAAACATCCTTGGAATCCACCATCCTCCCCATAGTTATTTCAGACCACTCCCCAGTTCAGCTCTGTTTTACTTGCCCCCCCTTCTCCTCCCCTTCCTGGCATCTAGACCCCCTTCTATTGAGAGACTTGGCTTTTGGCCCCTGGTTACAAAGGGAGGCCACCCTGTTTTTTCAGGATAACCCTTTTTCAGACACCACTGTGGGGAACACGTGAAAGGCCTTTAAGGTCACCCTACGGGGGACAATCATAGGGTACTCTCATGCGAGGAGGAAATGAAGGGAGCAACACCTGACCGATTTAGAGAAACAGCTGGAAGCTGCAGAGACTCAGTTCAAAGCCCTTCGCAAACCCTCCCTCCTTTCCCAGCTGGGCTGCACAGTGGCTGTACTGAGAATGGAAGTTAATGAACTGCTGTCCCGGAAAGACTAGGTGTCGATCCTCTGCCTAAAGCACATATATTGGGAGGGAGGAGAAAATGGAGGGAAGGTTTTTAGTGTACCAGTTGAGGAAGCAACAAGCCAAAAGGCACATTGCTGGACTGGCAGAGAACACCGGCAAGGTTCACACCAATGTTAGGGAAGTCAACAGAATAGTGGTGGATTTTTAAGCCGCACTTTACACCAACACAAGATCTCCCAACCCTGAGGGGGTAACTTCCTTCTAAGTTCCCTGAACCTCTGCAGGCTTACCAGCCAACAAGCCCAACTCCTGGACTCCCCCCTCACTGTTGATGAGGTAGCACAAACACTCTGATCCCTAAAGACAGGCAAAGCCCCTGGAGAAGATGTCTTTCCACTGGAAGTCTGGCAGATACTAACTCATATGATTGCCCCAATCTTCCAAGTGGTCTATATTGAGGCTTTGGGTAAGGGGGCACTCCCCCCTCCTTTCAGGAGGTGGTAGGTACTGTCCTCACTAAGAAAGGTAAAGACCTTTCCAAAGCAGCCAGCTTCAGGCCCATCTCATTCATCAATGCAGATAGTAAAGTCCTGGCAAAGATCCTAGCCTTCAGGCTCAATCCCCTCTTGCCCAGTCTTTTACACCCCTCTCAGGTGGGCTTTGTAAGAGGCCGGTACAGCACGGACCACATCAGGTCACTGCTGAACCTCATCCATGTGGCCAATTCCACCCCTACTGCAGCCCTGGCCATTGACTTAGCCATCCCCTTTCCCCACTACTCTTTGTTCTGGCAGTGGAACCACTAGCAGCGGCAATTAAGCAACACCTCAATATCAAGGGGATTGAGATAGGTAGCAGCTGCTATTCAATTCTAATGTACATGGACAATCTCCTGTCATCACTGGCAGATCTTGAAATCTCCCTCCGTCCCCTGCTAAGGGTCCTCTTAGACTTTGCTACATATTCCAGGCCATGGCTAAACCAGTCTAAGACGAAGGTCCTTCCCCTCAACTCCAGCTGCCTGCCAAGCATGGCTGAAGCCCATAAACTATGGTGGGCCCCAGACAGCATTGCATATCTGGGGATTAGCGTAGCCCCCAGACCACCAAACTTTGGGATATGAACTTAAGATCCCTGTTAACAGCTATTCAGACAGAATTAGAGCAGTGGAAACCACTCCACCTAACACTAGCAGGAAAAATCTCAGCTATAAAGATGGTCATGGCCTCCAAGATCCTTTAAATCCTATCCCACCTTCCCCTGGAGCTTCCCCCTGTTGGTAGAGGAAAACTGACATACTTACAGGTAATTTTCTCTGGGAGGGGGAAAAAAACCCTGGTATAGTAAAAGCAAGCTGCGGTCGCATTGGCAGATGGTGGATAGGGTTTGCCCTGGTTTGAAGGGTACAAATGGGCTCTTAAAGCCACTCAAACACTTAAGTGGTTCTCAGGAAACTCACCCGATGCCCCACAGTGGTTAGGCATGGAAGAGGCTCAAAGCAGGATATCATAATTGTCTCTACTGGTATACAATACTCCCGCAAAGGACCTCCTCCTTCACACTACTATAGGACGCTCTATAAAATACTGGGCCAGGCTGCACAAGAAGCTGAACACTAACCTTTCCCCCCTGGACCCTACCCCACTATGTGGCAACAAGGACATCACTGTGGACTGCATACCCCTATCTTGGGACACTGGGCACCCAGAGACATCCACTATCTCCAGGATCTACTGACCCCCCAAACCAGGATAACTGCCACTTTTAAATGGCTGCAAGACTAATGGGATCTTCCCCAAAAAGACTTCTGGAGGTATCTCTGGGTCAGAAGCTCCACTAATGACTACTCCCACCAAGCTGGCAAATGCAAGCTCCTCTCCCCGGTCCCGCTCTGGTTGGCAAAAGATAGAAGCCAGGCCAGCATCATTTATGTGGCACTAAGAGATAAGCTTCCCTCCCAATCTCAAGAGGTAAAGAGGAAGTGGGAAGCTGCTCTAAAAGTACAGATAACTGACTGAGAGTAGAAAGTCTGCTGGAAGCTGGCGCATCAGGCTTACCCAGACCCTAGAAGTGTGCTTATCCAAAATTAAATCCTATGGTCCTGGTATAGGATCCCAGCAGTTCTGTACACAGCCAAGCTTGTCCCAGAAGAGCTGTGCTGGAGGTGCCAAACTTTCAAGGGAGACCTACTCCACGTACTATGGGACTGTTCTGCAATCAAGCCACTATGGCAACAAATCTGTGTGCTGGGTTCAAATGTCCTTCACAAACAGTTGCCACAGTCTGCAGAAGTGATGCTGTTGGGCTTATATACATCTACCCCCCTGCTGAATGCCCAAGTCCGGAAATGGCTTGCCATCCTAAGCATGCAGGTGAAGTGGCTCATCCTGTGCAGGTGGCAATCTCAGGAGGTCCCCTCAGGTCAGGGAGTGTTTAACTCCCAGACACAAGTAGCAAACCTGGACTGAATGACACAGGTGGTGGCCAACTCTCTCCCAAAATACTATACACTCTGGGAACCCTTCATCACCTTTTCCAAACCAAGGGCTGGAATAGGTTGATCTGTTAGTACCTAGCTGACTGATAGGGCCAGCATAGCAAGCTGGTATCCATTAGTGCATGAGAAAGTTGAAAGCAGGTTTTATTTTTCTCTCTTTATTCCAGGAATGTAGACAATAATGTATGCAACTCTCCCTGTTATTGTTAGCTCCGTTAGATGCTTTGTGTATGTGTTACAGTATGTTTTGTGTTACAGAACCTGATTCCCAGTACAGCTTAGAACCATTGCAGTACAAGTTCCAGAGAGGAAGCATCTCTTAGAGCTGATTACCCTGGGCTATGCCAGGTAGACCTTGTATCATTCTCTTGCTTGTTTATTCCTATATGACTTCTTGTACAAGGCAGATGTTTGTATGCCTGAAGGTATACTGTAGGTCAGGTTGAATGCATTCCTTCTGTAATGGTCTGCTTTGGTATGTTCTGAACTGTGAAATTAAATAATTAATACAAATTTTAACAACAAAAATGTGGCTGTGATGCACAATTTTGGAATGTGGTGGTGACGCACAATTTCGGAATATGGCGGTGATGGACAACTATGGAATGTGGCATGACATACAATTTCAGAATGTGGCAGTGAGGCACAGTTTCAGAATGTGGCAATAACACACAGTTTTCAAATGTGACGGTGATGCATAATATCAGAATGTGTGGCACAGGTTTGGAATGTGGAAACGATGAATAATTTTGAAATGTGACGATGATGCACAATTTTGCAATGTAGTGGTGATGCACAATTTCACAACACAGCAGGGATGCACAATTTCACAACACAGCAGTGATGCACAATTTCAGAATGCAGTGGTGATGCATAATTTTGGAATGCAGTGGTGACACATGTTCTGAATGTGGCGGTGATGCACAATTTAGGAATGCAGCAGTGAAGCATAGTTTTGGAATACGGCAGTGACACACAGTTTTGGAATGTGGTGGTGATGCACAATTTTGGAATGTGGCGGTGACATACAATTTCAGAATGTGGCGGTGACACAGTTTCGAAATGTGGCAGTGACACACAATTCTAGAATGTGGTGTTGACGTACAGTTTCAGAATGTGGCAGTGACGCATAGTTTCCGAATTTGGCAGTGAGGCATATTTTCTGAATGTGGCGGTGATGCTCAATTTCAGAATGTGGCAGTGATGCTCAATTTTGGAATGTGGTGGTGACACATAATTTCGGAATGTGGTGTGATGCACAATTTGGGAATGTGACAGTGACAATTTTGGAATGTGGCATTGAAACACAACTTGGCAGGGATTTGCAGTTATGGAATTGGGTGGTGATGCGCCATTTCTGAATGTGGCAGGGATGCACAATTTGGGAATGGGGGAAGGGATGTGCAATTTCGGAATGTAGCAGGGATGCATAATTTTAGAATGTGGCTGGGATGCATAATGTTGGAATGTGGTGGGGATGTGATGCACAATTTTGAAATATGGTGGGTGAGTACAATTCTGGAATGTGGCAGGGACAAGCAATTTCAGAATAAATGATGTGTCCTGTCACATTCCGACAGTTTGCATCCCCACTATATTCTGAAATTGCAGTCCCACCAAATTCCTTATGTGTATCCTGTCGACTGATCCCCCCTCCAGTTCAATTTGCCGACAGGAGCCTCCCCATCAGCATAATGTCCCCCCAATTTGTTGTGTGCCCGGTGCCGTCCCCTCAGCTCTTGCCCCCCCTCCGTGTACCACGTGAGCGCCCAATCCCCATCACAGCCCCAAAAACACTCAGGTGGCACTCTGGGAGCCCACCCCAGCGTACAAATGTCCCTGTAAAAAAACCTTCCCGCGATGTTTTTCGGGTTTTTTTCCCCCTTTTTTAAACCTGTAAAACAGAAAAAGGTCCCTTGTTGAGTCCGGTGGCCCCTCCCTCAAACCCGCGCCCACCCTCTGCGCACCTCACCTCCCCACATCCCCCACCCCATACTTACCTCCGGAGCCCAGCGTGATGATCTTTGGTGGACCGGAAACACGTCTGCATTCTTCAAAGCCGACCGCGAACTGAAGAAATACCGATAAGCTATGTAATGGTATAAATAGGGTTTTTCAACTTTGGTGCATATCTTGGGCATTTTGGGGAATTTTGGCACCAAATTTTCAACATTGGGTTATTGGGACCCCTCCTCATGAATTCAGTCACTGTCATGACGTTATTCGGTCCCAAAAGGTGATTTCACAGTCACTTCGCTGAATCACCTTTCGGGACCAATTAACGAAATGACAGTGCCACTGTTCATGAGTTGGGCTCTCAAAAAGCTTATGTTGCAAATGTGGTGAAAAAATCCCAAAAATGACTATTTTACAAGCGTGCGTTGAGCAGTTTCCATGCAGGCTCGTAACTTCACGAATTAGTAATACTTTCACTCCAGATTTTCAACATTGTCATTTTTCCACAACTCCTTATGAACAGTACAGCTGTCATTTTACACATCCTGGCCAAAATGTGTTTTCGCACTTCCAGCGCAGAATAGCACAGTTGCTGTGGGAAATCAGTTTTTGGGATAGACTGAGAAAATGTCAGTGACACTGTTCATGAGCAGAAGTCCTAAAATGCCTATGTTGAAATTATAGGTGATGAAAGTCCATAAAATGACTGTGTTACAAGTGTGTATTGCGCAGTTTCCACACACCCTCGTAACTTCGTAAATTTGTAATATTTTTACGCCAGATTTTCAACACTGGCATTTTTTCACACCTCCTTATGAACAGTATAGCTGTCATTTTTCACATCCTGGCTAAAATGTGTTTTCGCACTTCCAGTGCAGAATAGCGCATTCGCTGTGGGAAATCAGTGTTCAGGACAGATTAAGATCAAACGAGTGAGAGAGAAGGAGTGAATGAGCTGAATGGAGCTCTATCAGGACTGCTGCGGATTTCTTTGTAGGCAGAAAAAGGCGCCAATGCAGGTAGGAGCCCAGTGCAAAAGGGCAGCCTGCAGCACAGGGAGAAACAGAACCAGCGAGTGAGAGAGGGTTAGTAAGCTAGCTCAGTGGAGCTCTGTCCGGACTGCTGTAGATTTCTTTGTGGGCAGAAAAAGGCACCAACACAGGCAGGAGCCCAGTACAAAAGGGCAGCCTGCAGCGCCAGGAGAAACAGAACCAGTGAGTGAGAGAGGGGGAGTGAGCGAGCTCAACAGAGCTCTGTTGGGACTGCTGCAGATTTCTTTGCATGCAGAAAAAGGTGCCAATGCAGGCAGAAGCCCAGTACAAAAGGGCAGCCTGAAGCGCTGGGAGAAATAGAATGAGCGAGTGAGAGAGGGGGCGTGAGCGAGCTCAACGGAACGTTGCCGGGACTTTAGAGTTGCCCATTCTCCCGCCCAAGGTCCTCTATGGTCCTATATTACAGCAGGGTCTCTGGGGTGGGGACGAAGCAATGATTGGATACTTTTAGGATTGCTGTAATAATACAGATTTAGTTGATCTGTTTATTTCTCTAACTGAGCTAAGTAGTGAGCTATACTGTTATGATTGCTGCAATAATAAAATATTTATTTGTTCTGTTTATTTCTCTAATTGAGCTGAGTAATACTTGGAGTGCAATAGGATTTCTAACTGGGCTAAGTAAAACTATATGAGAGCTGAGAACAAAAAGTATGGTAGCTGAGGGGTGAAAAACAGACAACGAGGCTTTAGGATTACTACAGTAATACAGTATCTAACGGATGAGATTTGAGACTGAATTAACCCGGTCAGCAAGGGGCCAGTAGGGGGACTAGTGTGTTGGGGGGACAGGGATTTGAGTAAATAGGGGCCTAACAGTTGTAGTAGGGTACAGAACCTGGGAGTAAGAGCCTGTAACATAAGATGTGGGCCAAAATGGGGCAGGTGCCACATGTCAATAGGGCGGGCATCTTTGGAAGGGTGGTGGGGTGTACAGGGTGTGGGTCCACCATGATCCTGGACTGGGCTTGGAGAATGGGGGGGTGTATGGTCTGTAGACAACTGGCTAGTTTGAGGGAGGAACTGAGGAGGTTAGGGAGGAGTCTAAGTGGCACGGCAGATGAGTACGGTACGTATCCTGGCTGTGGGGGAATAGGAGATGGCAAGGGTGGACGCAGGAAAAACAACTAGGGACTGAAACTGATCCCAGTATCAGAGGCACTAGCAGAAAAGAGAGGCGAAGGGAAGGGGTGCCTGAGGTGAGGGGTGGCCTCCTGATGGAAGAGGAAGAGACCACGAGGAGTACCAGGGGAGAGGGCAGATGGCTGTGGGTAGGGGGGACCAGGGTGTGGACCAGGGTTGGCACAGAGGGAACAAGTAGGAGGGGAACTGAAAGGGGAAGAGATGTAGGAGGGGTATCGACTAGGAATAGTTTCGAGCCTCTGCTATGGAAGGAGGGGGAGCAGGAACATACTGAAGGGGGGAGGACAAGCGGGCATGAGAGGGATGACAACAGTTAGGGGAAGAGATAGCGAGGATGAAAGAGTAGAATGGGGGCTAGTAAGGAAGGAGGGAGGTGGTGACTGGAGGAGAGAAGGCTACGGGAAGGGGAAGGATGGGAGGGGCATCACTATCAGGGTAGAAGGGAATGGAGGCTCTAAATCAACAATAGCGGGGATGGGAAAGGGGTTGGAAATCAGTAGGGGAGATGGTGAGGTCGACATGGGAAGCCCAGTAAGAAGTAGTCAGACTGGGAAGGGGTTCAAGAGTGATGGGAGGAATAAGGCAGAGAAAAGGGGTGAGGCTGAAGTAGGGGGTACAGATACAGAAGTCACAGAGGGTGTAGCTGGCAGGGGTAAGGATTGAGGAGTTGAACGAATGGCTGAGGGATTGGTACCACACCAACAATTATGGGTTAATGACTAACTGGGATAGGGTCTGAGGAAATAGTGACTTGTACGGGGGGGACAGGGTACACTTGAGCAGGAAGGGGAGGGGAGTATTAAAGGCAGGATTAGAAAGGTATATCTCTACTAAGGTGGATTTAAACTAGTGGGGGGGTGGCCAAAACACAGAAGTTGGTACAAAGGTCTGGACAGGGGAGCCTAATGAGCTCACCCCCCCTAGATATAGGTAAAGGCAGAGGCGTAAAAACCCTGGGAGGGGGCTGGCAGAGTGGTCTGAGTGTAATACAGAAGGCACCACCACCCGGTAAGAATAAGGAGGAGAAAGGGTGCGGACTACTGGGAGGAGGGACACAGGCCAAGGAGGAGAAGAGTGATGAGAAGGAGGGGTATGGGTGGAAGGTGGTCTCCTTCAACGCAAGAAGCCTCAGGAACAAAATTGCAGAGCTTCAGGTGCTCCTTTCAGAGGGGAAGATGGACATTGCTGCAGTGACAGAGTCTTGGTCCAGAGAGTACCATGATTGGGGCTTGGCAATCCCAGAATACAGGATATACAGGGGTTGGAAGGGGGGTGTTGCACTCTATGTGAGGGAAGGGATTAAATGCATAAGGGACGAGGGAGAAGAGGAGAGGACAGAAGTGCTTTGGGTGCAGCTCCTGGACTCCAAGGGCAGAAAGCTGAGGCTGGGAGTGGTGTACAGACCACCAGCCCAATCTGGGGAACTGGATGGGGAGTTGGCAGAGCAGATAAGGAGGGTGTGTAGAAGGGGGACTGTGGTGATAGTGGGGGATTTTAACCTACCACGGGTTGACTGGAGCACCCCGGCCACCAGTAGTACCAGGGATCAGGTGCTCCTCGATGCATTCCAGGATGGCCTTCTGATGCAATTGGTAAGTGGGCCTACAAGGCTTGGTAGCTCTCTGAACCTAGTACTGGTAAATGGGGAGGTGGTGAGGGAGGGAGGTAAGGGTGGAGGACCCACTAGCAGGTAGCGACCACCAAACAGTGTGGCTCATTGTCGTGCTGGGCAGGGAGACAGGAGACGTGGGCACTAAGGTGATGGACTTTATTAGGGTGGACTTTTGGGGGATGGGAGCAATACTGCAAGGGAGACTCCAGGATATAAGGCTGGGAATGGATGCAGAACAAAAGTGGGGAGTCATAAAGACTGGGCTAACAGAGGCCACAGTAGCCTGTACCAGGGCCAGGAGTAAGAAGAGCAGAGGCAAGAAACCATGCTGGCTGAACAAGGAAGTGCTGCAAGGGGTGAGGGGAAAGACGGCTGCATACTGGAAGTACAGGAGAACAGGGAAGGGAGAGGATAAGGAGGGTTTCAGGAGTTGGTCAAGGGAGATTGCCAGGAGGGTGAAAAAAGCTAAGGCCTGCAGGCACTTAAGTTCCGCACAGGGCATAAAGGGAGGGGGAAAAGGACTTTTTTAGGTATGTCAGGGAAAAGAGGAAGTGCAAGGAACATATTGTGAGGCTAAAGCAGGGAGGGGATTGGGTGGAAAGGGAGGAGGAGCAAGTAGAAATTCTAAATGAGTACTTCTGCTCCATTTTCACTAAGGGGAGGGATGACCCACTACCAGAATGGGCTGGGGGGTGGGGAAAGGAGGGAAGGAGGTGAAGGACAAAGTGATCACAGGAAGTAGGGTGCTAGAGGGGCTGAGGGCAGTAAGGGTGGACAAGGCACTAAGTCTCGATGGCATCCACCCCAGGGTACTGAAGGAGATGGCAGAGCTGTTGGCTGAGCCGCTGGCAGATCTGTTCAACACCTCCCTGGAAACAGGGTATGTGCCCCAGGACTGGAGGGTGGGTGGCCCATGTGGTGCCCATACACAAGAGTGGGCCTAGGGAGGAGCCAGGAAATTATCAGCCGGTAAGTCTTGCGTCCATAGTGGGTAAGCTTATAGAGGTGATTCTGAAGGAGAGGCTGGTGGCATTCCTAGAGAGTAATGGCCTCCAAGATGGATGGCAACACGGACTCGTCTCAGGGAGGTCTTTTTAAACCAGCCTAACAGAGTATTGTGCTTGGGTGACAAGGGAGTTGGGCAGGGGCCATGCAGTACATGTCCTGTACTTGGACTTCAGTAAGGCCTTTGATACAGTACCTCATGGGAGATTGGGGGGGAAGCCGACGGCAGTGGGGGGGGAAAAAGCTGACTAAATGGATAGAGAACTGGTTACAGGGGAGGGAGGGTGCAGAGGGTGGTGGTGGTGGGGGAGCTCTCACACCCAAAGCAGTGACAAGTGTGGTGCCGCATGGGTCAGTGCTTGGCCTGGTGCTATTTGGGCTCTTTATCTCAAATATAGCACATGGAGTGGGGAGCAGAGTTAGTCTGTTTGCACATTATGTAAAATTGGGGGCGGTGGTAGATGAAGAGGACGGATGGGAAAAACTGCAGGGGGACCTAACCAAACTAGAGACATGGTCGGTGGAGTAGCAGATAGGACTCAATGCAAAGAAGTGTAACGTGATGCACTTCAGGGCTAAGTACCAGAAGAGGGACTATTGGTTGGGGATCACAGAGGAGGAGAAGGACCTAGGGGTGTTGGTAACTGGGAGCATGAACAACTCAGCTCACTGCAGGAGAGCAGCAGCGAAGGCAAACAGGATGCTGGGGTACATCGTAAGGAGGTTCTCATCCACACACAAGGATGTGATCCTACCTCTTTACAGATCATTGGTCAGACCGCACCCTACAGTACTGTGTGCAATACTGGAGGCCATACCTGAGGAAAGAGATAAAGTTACTGGAGGGGGTGCAAAGGAGGGCAACAAAAATGTTAAAGGGGATGGACGGAAAGGAATATGAAGTTAGGCTGAAGGAGCTGAGCATGTACACACTGGAGGAGAGGAGGGGAGGGATAGAGGGATATGACTGGAGCATTTAAATACCTGAGGGGGTAAATAAATCTAGCACCAAGGGGGTGTTTAAACTGAGGAATGGAAGAGAGACGAGGGGCATGAACTAAGGTTGGAAGGGGGATGTTTCTAGAGAGAAATGAGGAGGCACTACTTCTCCGAGAGGGTGGTGTCTAGTTGCAATGCACTGCTAGTGGGGGTGGTAACATGTAGAATAGTCAATAGCTTTAAGGAGGAGTGGGATAAAGCTAGAGGAAGAGTGGGGGGGCAGGAGCTTGGACAAGCGGGGGAGGAACTGAGGGGGAGGAGGCTGGGGCAGCTGCAATCTAGGGTGCTAGCTGCACACTCGGGCAGACTCACATAGACCGAATGGTGTGTTCTGCTGGCAGATTCGTATGTTCATATTGTGTGTATGTATGTTCGTATGTAAAATCACAGTGACTCTGTTCATGAGCAGAGGTCCTAAAATGCCTATGTTGAAAATTTGGTGACAAATGACCATAAAATGACTGTGTTACAAGCGTGCATTGTACAGTTTCCATGCACCCTCGAAAATTCGCAAATTTGTAGTATTTTCACTCTAGATTTTCAACATTGGTATTTTTTCAGACCTCCTTATGAACAGTACAGCTGTCATTTTCACATCCTGCCAGAAATATGCATTTACACATCCGGTGCAGAATACCGCGGTTGTTGTAGGAAATCAATGTTTGGGACAGATTAAGAAAATCATAGTGACAGTGTTCATGAGCAGAGGTCACAAAATGCCTATGTTGAAAATTTGGTGAAATAATTCCACTAAATGACTGTGTTACATGCATGCGTTGCACAGTTTTCATGTGCGCTCGGAAGTTTGAGTATTTTTAATATTTTCACTGCAGATTTTCAACATTGCCATCTCTTCACACCTCCCTATGAATGGTACATCTGTTATTCTTCACATCCTGCCCGATTTATGTTTCTCTACATATGGTGCACAATGGCACGGTCATTGTGTAAACTCAAATTTCGGGACACATTGACAAAATCACAGTGCCACTGTTCATGAGAAGAGGTCCCAAATGCTTCATGAGGTGGGGGCCACAAAATGGCCATGTTGAAAATTTGTACTGCAAATACCAACAAATGCCTGGGGTGTTACAGTTTCTAACCATAATGTCCGACCCTGTACAGACTGACAGGTAACAGGGGTGTGCCTTTGGATTGCCGACTGTAATGCTCATGCCATTCAACCCACCCCCACCCTGCAGCCACTGACAGGCATCGAGCTATGCCTTGGACTCTTCGACCCCACAGTTCACTCCATTCTATATTGCACCCATTTCAGCTTATGTCCTTATGGAGTGGGGTCACTGTAAAGCCAAACACCCCAAGGCACACCTCAGCACTTGTCAGTGTCTGCAGGATAGGATGAGGTGAAATGGCATGAACGTTATGGGCGACAACCCAAATGCATACCCCAATGACTGTCTGCCTCTGCAGGGTGGGGGTGGGGTTGGCGTGAAGTTCAATACTTCACTGCCATTCCTACTCTGCATCTGTCTAACTCCTGCATTTCCAATGCTAATACCAGCAAGCAAACATTCGCCATTGACAAATGTTTGTTTTTAAAGGATTACTATAGCTACAGTTTCTTAAACTTTGGAGAAGCAGGTCCTATAAGGCTGCTAAATGGGAGGACTAGAGTGTGAATTTAGGAAATTACATCATCAGTGGCTCCTCACTGAAACTGGCTTTTTTGAATAGGTAGTGAAATCAGGATTACAAAATAGCTCATAACTTTAAAATGAAGTAACGCAGAAACCTAATTTTTGGAATGAGATTTATTGGGGGTATGCTTATTCTAATTCTTCAATGTAGCACTGTTGGCAGGAGTCCGTCTTTAAAGGGTGGGAACATACATAACACAGCTAACAATCCTCTCCCACTCTCTCCTTCCTCTAGAACAGGTCCATACATATAAATACCTGGGCCTTACATTTGATTTCAACCTCTCTTTCCATTCACACATTAACACTCTATCATCATCCATAAATGTCCGTATAGGCCTATTGTATCGACACAAGGATTGCCTACCTCCTGAAGCCCTTAATCTGGCTGTCACCTCCTCAGTCCTCTCCCTAGTCAATTATGGGCTCACTATCTACTCGGCCGCTGACCACACAGCTTGTAACAAAATCCACCTGGCCATAAACAAAGCATGCAGACTCCTCTCCAGGGCAGACAAGTGTACCCATACTTGTACCCTATATGCCCTGACAAATCTCCTCACCCTGGATGAAAGGTTATTTTATCAAACATGTCTCCTCACAAAGAAAATATACCTCGGGCTTACCCCCTTTGGGGTTTCTGCCTCTCTCCTATCCTCCCACATCTCAGTGAACACCCTCACTGACCATCAACAGGTGTGGTCCATCCTGAGGGTTAGAACCTCCTTAGCCCAAAGGTCATTCCCACACAGGACCCTAGTCTGGTACAACAAATTCCCCTCCGATGTCTCCTCCATCTCCAAATTAGGACCTTTCAAGTCAGCCCTCAAAGAGCACATTCTCACTTCACGGTGCTGCCAATGTACCAGCTAGTGCCGGGTCATCTATCTATCATCTTACGGGACCACTCAAACACTGAGCTCCTACCAATAGGGCTACCAAACATTACCAATTAACAATGCCTCCTTTGGCTGCACTCACAAGATATCTGCCTAATTCTCTACTTCACTGTAAATATCAAACCTGTTACTCCCTCTATCAGCAAACTTATTGTTCTCTTGAAAACTGTAAAATACAGCCCTCAGTAACACATTCAATGCAATGTATATCTGATCTTGATTCTGCAATATTGTATAACTGAAAAAACTGTAACCTTTAGCTGCCATTCTATGTCTATATGTATTAAGTGTTTGTATTTGTTTTTTCTGATGCAGAGCCTTTGTAAATGAGTCCCTGACTCAAAGGCTGTAATCCTAATGTCTGTTAAATAAAATAAATAAATAAATAAATCCACCACATATCATCTTGCACAAGCATCCGCACATCCTCATGAGCTGTCCCAGTGAACAGAAAGGCTAAAGAACTGTGGTTCCTCCTCATCTCATTTAGCCCCCTGGGGGTGATCTTATTTCTTTTTGTCCAGGTCCATAATCCTGGGCACATCTATTAGAGTAGAGACATACAATCAAATCACCACATAACATGTTGCACAAACAGCCATACATCCTCATGGGCTGACCCAGTGAAACTATATAAAACAACAAAACTTCAACCACGCATAACGCTGCTGTTTCCGTTCTTGAGTAGTGATAACATCAGAGGTGTTTCAAGCTTCACTCTCAATATCTCCATGTCTCAGAACCTCTTGATGGAAACAGAGCCTTATTGTGTATGGTTGCCCATACACTATTCTATATATGCCATTTATATCACAAACTTTTTTAAAGTTATACTTTTTTGATTAACTCTTTACATAATTTAACTGTTTCTGTTTAAATTCAGTTGCTTTTCAGCACAGCATAGGGCCAGTGTGATGCCATCAAGCATTGTGATACGCATTCTCCCATTGGTTAAAATATGTAATTATGATGTTGGAAGTGTGGAAAGAAAAGTGTGATGATGCTAGAAGTCTGGAAATAAAATGTTATTTCAACACTGTCAGGTGCATTATGATGTTATACATATAGTATTGTAGTATCACCTGGACAGCACTTTGTATTTAGATAACAGATAACTATGACTGTGGTATAAATTATAGAGGCGCAGTCATGCCACGATAGTTAGGGTTCAATGGCCACTTCTATGTTAAACTCAAAATGTTGCACTTTAATAACTTCGCAATCGTTCAACTGATTGGCATGAAATTTTACACGCACCATCAGGGACCAAAGATCTCTTGATGTATCAAGTTTCGTTCTTGTTGGATACATGGGTGCAGAGATATGGAGTGTGAAAAAATTTGAAAATTAACAGTTTTCTTTACATTTCTTTATCATGTTGCTGTGCAAAAACTGTTTTGAATTGTGGTCTGAAATTTGTAGTGTATATAGGTCTTGGGTCACAGGTCTGCCTTTTGAAGGTTTGAGGAAAAAATATTAATCCGCTCCAAAGTTAATAAAGTTTCCCATTATTTCCTATGGGAATTTCACTTTCCAGTTAGATATGAGCCTTGACATAGGATTCTTTGTTGCAAATGGGTAATCCTTTGTCATAAATGTAATCCACTGTTGCAAATAGGGAATCTTTTTCCATGCTGCCACCATCTTGTTTTTTCTTAGCGGGGCAAACAAAATTAACAAAACTAAAAAGAATAATGTTTTCTGAAGTAACCAACACATGTTCTGCTAATCAAGACTGATACAACATCAGATTCTGCTGTTAGTTTTTTGATAAATCACCTGAATATGTGTTTTTTGAACATGCCAAAATCCTGTTCTGCAAATTGCAAAAAAAGAAACATGAAACAGAATCTTGTTTCGCAATTTGCATAAAAAGGATTTTTCTTGTTCTGAAAATTGTGAAAAAGGAAACATGAAACAGGATCCTGTTTTTGCAATTTGTGAAAAAGGACTTTTCTTTTCCGCAAATTGCAAAAAAGGAAATGTGAAACAGGATCCTGTTTCACAATTTGCAAAAAATGAATTTTTATGCAGATGTTTTTTTGTCACTTCACACTGAAGAAATGGTTTGGAATTTTGGTCTGACATTTTCAGGGTACGAAGGGCTTGCTCCACAGATGTGCCATCTGCTGGTTTGGTGAAAACAGATTACTTTGCTCTGGAGTTCTGGGGGTTTAAAGTTTCCTTAATTTCCCATAGGATAACATTGTAATGTGAGGTGTACCCAGTCATTTCTTTGTCACTCTGCTGTGAAGACATGGTTTGCAATTTTAGCCTGCAATTTTCAGGGTACAAAGGGCTTGTGCACAGATGTGTCTTTTGCTGGTTTGGTAGAAAGATATTCATTTGGTGTGGAGTTATACAGGTTTCAAATTTTCTCATCATTCCCATAGGATAACATTGCAATGTGAGGTGCTTTTTTGACGCTGTGTACCACAGGTTGGGAGTGCAGGGCCCTAATATAATTACGCTATCTGAAAAATTATGAATGGATGGGAGTGCTCCCACATGCATATAAAGGTATGATTATGGAATGATGGGAGCACAGGGCCTGGAGGGCCATGCGCTACCATAGGCAAATAAGGATACAAGATCATGCGCTCCCCTAGCCAAACAAGGATACCATTACTGTATGTCACCCCCTCCCCCAACCCCCCTTAAATAATCAGCTATAGGATATGATTATGGAGTAATGGGAGCGCAGGGTCTGGAGGACCATGTGCTGCCATAGGTAAGTAAGGATATCATAACAGTAAGTACCCCCTTCCCCAACCCCCCTCTTCTAGTCAGCTATGAAGTGCAGGTCCTATCTGTAAAATTATGGATGAATGGGAGTGCTGGGCCCTCAGTGATACAATTACACAATCTGAAAAATTATGAATGTGTGGGAGCACAGTGCCCTCTGGGCCCTGCACACCCACATGCAAATCAGAATACGATTATGGAGTAATGGGAGCACAGGGCCCAGAGGACTGTGCACTCCCACAGGCAAGGATATCATTATACTATCTCAAAAAGTAAGGATATTCTTTGCAAAAAACATTGATAATGCACTAGTTAGGAATCCTTACAGTGACAAAAGTAGGCAAATGAGGTGTTAGGGTTTCCAACCCTAACACCCCACCCCTACGCTGCAGGCAGCAACAGGGGTGGGGTGTGCCTTGGGGTTCTCAACCTTACTGCTCACCCCATTTTCATATACTGTACCCATATCAGCTCATTTACTTCATGGAATGGGGTGAGCATTAGGGATGAGAACCCCAAAGCACACCCCAGCCCTGTTGCTGCCTGCAGGGTGGGGGTTGGGTGTTTGGGTTGCAAATGCTAACCCCTCATTACCCTACTTTTGTTACTGTAAGGAACTCTAACTAGTGCATTAATGAAGTTTTTTTGCACAGAATATATATATATAGAGAGAGAGAGAGAGAGGGAGTGAGCGACAGACAGACACACACACACACATAGACATGCATGCATGCACACATGTATACACACACACACACACTCTCTCTCTCTCTCTCTCTTTCTCTGTCTTTCTCTCGCTCTCTTTTGCCTAGCATCCATTAATTCCTTTCTATATTTTTGGGAATCATACAGTTCCATAAAGAGTAGAGACTGTGAAAGAGCAGTAAAGGAAATTCTATTTAGTTGATATTTTTTCTAGCAATTCTTTTAAGCTAAATTCCCATGATAAAATTAATTTGGTAAAAGTCTTGCTACTGTACCTGACCCAATTCTAACCTTGTATTGAGCAAGCAAATATAGAGAAGATTCATTGTCAATTGCAAGGCAGAATTGCACACGTTTGCCACAAACATAGACACCTCATACTGTGTGTGCAAAGTTACTAATAAGCACCTGATTGAAGTTTGACTTCTATTAGTCCAGCCAAGGCCAGAGCAATTTTCTTGGTCTGAATGTCCAGGGTTTAGACATACTCCCCTGAGGATGAGCAGGAAATACCAATAGATAGAATTAAGAGCTACTGTGTGCCTGACTGCTTCTTATTAATTCAGCAGGTGCATCGCTGCTGTGACTGCTCCTTCTGCTGAGCTAGTATTCTTTTGTGTGTCCGTGTTTTAGTGAGTGTGTGTGAATACTATAGTTCCGTATGGTTAGTTTATTGTGCTAACATTACATTTGAAATAGGCTAGCAAAATATTAATTATAAACACGGAAATGCTATTCTAAAGGGTAAAAGCAGATCAATGTGTTTCAGAGGCCTGGTCCAAAAATCCTACCACTAAACCTACAGGGCAGGGGGCATGAGGCCTGATACTTAAAAAGAGCTTCTCTACACATGTATTTTTGAAAATGTCCTGACCTTCTTGTGCATATTATCAAATAGTCTGTATTTAAAACATGTTTTACAGAATTTTACCAGTACCCTGAAAATATTTTTGAAAATAAAATATTCAGACACAGTTCAGATTAAATTTCTGTATTTCATACCTCTCATTCTTTATTACTCAGGATGTTCACATGAAAGGAGGATCTTTGTGTCTCATAAATTGTCTCATCCTCTCAGAGGTCATGGCCATGTCCACAGCAGCAGATTATGCTGTCACAAACAGAGGGTAAGGAATTTTGCTGGGGCAGATGTGTGGCAATGAGAGGAAGACTGGGGTAAAAAGACAGGACAGGATTTTCAAAACTGTTATCTTTATGCAAATCCCTATTGCATTATATATTTGATGCATTAAAACAGGTGGGATTTTTCCATCCCTATGTCAAAGGAACACCCACAAGACCATGGCTCCATGTTTTAGGATGGGTCATTATTAGGGCCAACTGCATGCATATTGGTGCCACTTGAGTCTAAATGTTCAGTAGTGCACAGCATCAGGTTTCATCATGACTAAAGATATTCAGACACTGCTGTCACAATGTCCACAGTTGCAACTAGTTGTAATGCTTGGTGTTACTTGAAGTCACTCTTTTAAATAATGAAAATATACATTGTCTTCTACAGCGTCGACAGTCAGCAGATGGCAATGATTAGAAACAGTGCTTCACACGTATGTATCTCCTACAAGCCTTTTAGCCCGTGGGCCCTAGAAGTCAGCTGAGAAACTACAAGAAGTGAGGTAAGTGCAAAGTGATGGCATTGATTACTCTCAACTGTTTTTCACTCAAGATTCTGATTGGTATGAGGGAACCTCATGATCAGCAATGCTGAAGAGGTCAGCTGTCATAAAGCATGTCCACAAGTAGCAAATGTGCTGACTGCTTCAAAATTGGGGTCAGGTGCATCAAATGGACTAGGTGCATTGTAAGTGCATAATGGCCTAATCCACAAAGGAGAAAACTGACATCCACTGCTGTAGAGGGCTGTGCACAGCTGTTCAGTGCCCATCTCATATGTGGAGCACTTTGCAGAATCCACACAGGGTGTTACATGCCCCCCCCCCACACTCCACAACACTCTGCCCATGCCTTTACATGGGCTGCTGGGTTGGGACAGGCATGCAAACATGCCTCTATGCTTCTTCACTGGGTTTCTCTGGCATTTCCCTGACAAGATATAATTTGTCTGAATTTCTCATTTACTTTCTTCACATTGGAGCAGAACAGTCTGGCGATATGTCCATTTTGTTGCATCTGTAACAGAATCCTTTCCCGGTGAGTCTGAAATCCATTGAGAAATGGGGGGAATCCCATGACAAAGGACATTCCCATTCCAGTCAGTAGTCAACTCCTATTGGTCCCTTATCCTTTATTGCAAATCCTTGTGCTCAGCAGGTGTCACACTCACAGGGTAAGCAGTCCCACAAACTAGAATGGTGGTTGGTGGGGCCAAAACAGGTTCTTAGAAGGCTTCCAGCTTTTCTCAGTCATTCATTCGCCTCATGTACAAGTTTTCCATAAGGGGGAGGGTTGTTCCTTCATTCTTCTAGCAGCAACTTCAATATTAAGTTATGAATATTAATGTATTAATTATTAATTAATTAATATAATAATAAGTAAAACAATAATTACTATAATAACTAGTATTTGTATTAACTAATACTATTCTTTAATTTATTAATTAATATTAAAATATGAGGAGGCAAGAAAGGTAAGGGCAAACAGGTTAGCATTCAGGAGGCATAAGGAGACACAATGGGAGGAGGATAGGGAGGTATATCAGAAGAAGTGGAGGGATGCAGGAAATGCAGCCAGGAGCACAAAGGCACACATAGAGGAGAAAATTGCCCAGGTAGTAAAGAATGGGGACAAGACATTTTTAGGTATGTAAGTGAAAGGAGAAATACAAGGGGAGGGATTGCAAGACTAAGGGAGGAAGGGGAGAGAGTGTGTGGAAGGGGGCCAGGAAAATGCAGATGCCTTAAGCAAATACTTTTGTTCAGTGTTCACAGAGGAATGTGGAGGTGAAGCACCACATATAAGGAACAGGAACATCAAAGGAAGGGAGACTAACCCTAGTCCATTTACAGAGGAGAGAGTCCTGAAGAAGCTAGCAAATCTGAAAGCAGACAAGGCAATGGGGCCAGATGGGATACATCCAAGGATATTGAAGGAGCTCAAAGAGGTGCTGGCTGCACCTCTGACAGTCCTGTTCAGTCACTCACTGGAGACAGAAGTAGTTCCTGAAGACTGGAGGAGGGCAGATATAGTCCCACTTCACAAAAGTGGTAGCAGGGAGGAGGCTGGCAATTACAGGCCAGTCAGTCTGACTTCAGTGGTGGAGAAAGTAATGGAATCACTACTGAAGGAAAGGACTGTGGACTATCTTGAATCCAGTGGCTTACAGGATCCAGGGCAGCATGTATTCACAGCAGGGAGATCACATCAAACAAATCTGATAGATTTCTTTGACTGGATGACCAAGGAATTAGAACAGGGTGAAGCAGTGGATGTGGCTTACTTAGATTTCATTAAGGTCTTTGACACTGTTCCACATAGCAGAATCATAAATAAGCTGGGCAGCCTGGGAGAGGATCCAAAGGTGGTAAACTGGTTAAGGAATTGGTTGGGGGATAGTCAACAGAGGGTGGTGGTAAATGGAGTTCACTCCGGGGAAGGGAGGGTGACCAGTGGGTTCCACAAGGATCAATACAGGGACTGGTCCTCTTTAATGTCTTTATTAGCAACATTACAGATGGGCTGGAAGGGAAGATATGCCTTTCTGCAGATGACACAAAGATCTGCAATAGGTAGACACTCCTGGAGCGGGGGGGAGGTTTGAAAAATAAATAGAGATCTAGAAAAGCTTGAGGAATGGTCAAAAGTGTGGCAACTAAGTTTTAATGTGAAGAAATGCAAAGTCATGCACTTGGGGCACAGAAACCCTGGGGCAGAATACAAGATGGGGGAGTGGTGCGTACAACCACCAAGCAGGAAAGAGACCCGGGGAGAATTAATCTGATGACCTAAAGGTGACCAAACAGTTTGACAAGGCAGTGGGGAGAGTTAGTGGGATGCTATGGTGCATAGGGAGTGGTATCACCAGCAGAAGAAGGGAAGTGGTGATACTGTTGTATAAGTCATTGGTGAGACCTCACCTACAGTACTGTGTCTAGTTCTGGAGACCACATCTCTGGAAGGATATAGTCAGAGTAGAGGTAGTCCAGAGGAGGGCAACTAAAATGGTGCAAGGCCTGCATCAAAAGCCCCAAGAGTAGAGATTAAAGGCCCTCAATATGAACACCCTGGAGGAAATGAGGGAGAAAGGAAATATGATAGAGACTTTGAAATAACTCACAGGCATAAATAGGGTAAAAGAGGGAAGCATTTTTCAGAAAAAAAGATGCTCATGAACAAGGGGTCATGCTATGAAGCTGGAGGGATTCAGGGGAAATGTGAGGAAGTACTTCTAACAGAAAGAGGGGTGGATGCCTGGAGCAGCCTCCCAGCAGATGTGGTCAGGGCAAAAACTGTAACAGGATTCAAGAATGCATGGGATAAGTATAAGGGAACCTTAGTGGGTAGGAAAGGGAAGGTAAAAGTCGGAGAACAAGTAGGGTCTGTGGTATTACAGTAGGTAGGAAAAATGGGCAGGCTGGGTGGGCCAAGCGATCCTTATCTGCCATCAAAGTCTATGTTTCTATGTTTCTAAGTTACATTGTATGGCATTGTCCAACAGCTGCTCAACTCTGATCCAGCTGTTACAGTCATACAAATAGTCTGACAATCTTTCTCCTTCATGATGGGTGGTGGCTTGCAACCAAAACACTGCTTTGGCTGCACTCTCAATGCTTCCAAATAACCCTTTGAATGTGCAGAAATGGCCAGGGCATCTGACCTGGTAACTGCAAGGCTGTGAGTGACTACTAGTGGGCACTGGATCTGGACACAGAGCCAAAGGTAAGCCCCCATTTGGAAAGGGGCTACACTCATGAAAATCTCCATGGTGCAGACAGCCAGGAAATAGGGCACATGCTATGTTAGGTGTAAAATGCAGTAGAGCTTATGTCCCCCTCCAATAACCAGTAACACAGGATTTATTCAAGGGCTAGGGACAAATAATTGTCACCCACCACACACCTTGACCCTAGCCCTTCAAGGAAGCATGGAAAGCTGGGTGCCATGTTTTGCATTTGTTTTTTAATTTTTATTAAATATTTCTGTCCCCTTTAAAGGATTACCCTGCTCTACCTGGCTCCAGGTAGAGCAGGGGATCCACACTGCTACCGGGATGGGTGTCCAGTTGAATACCTGGAATCCAGCCCTGCTCCATTTCTGACATGCCCCCATCCTCTCTATGCTCCTCTATGTATGCGGATCAGGGGAGGCCAGGGATCATGGATGCCGGCTAGTGGGACAGTAACTGCATGTGTGATGGCTATGCAGTTGAAGCCATCACTGTGGAACAAGTCTTTAAGTATGTTGCATCTGCAGGTGTTGCACCCTCATTCAAAAATTCCACCAGTTATGTTTTCATGTGAATGTTTTCATTAATAAAGAATAAGGGGACATGAATAAACTGTACAACGTTAATGAAGCATGAGTTTCACTGTCCGAATATTATATTTTTTAAATGGCTTCCTGACTACGTAAAAATGGTTTAAGCAAAATGCTGTAGATACTTAAAGTAGCTTTGAATCGGTCTTATCTATTGATTCTTAAATTTTAGAGCCCCAGACAACTGAGAGAAAACATTACTTTTCAAAACATACTTTATATACCTTTTTTAGATTATGTTTCATATGTATTCTTCTCTGGCCAATTCATTTTTATAAATATGCACATTATTATGAAAACAGAATCACTGCTCCCTAGACTTCAAATGTTCTGGGTGGTTTTCTATAGCTGATGTTGCAGTCTCAGCTTGTGACATCATAATCTGTTGCTGTGGAAATGATTTTGTCACAAACAGAAGATTATAATATCAAGAGTAGCCACAGAGCAACAGCAGAGTTAGAATGAACAAATTGAAGCTAATTACAGAAAATATATGGAATAGAGGTCAATGTATGGGCTACTATCAACAACAAGCATATGTAGCCACCAAGAGGTAGCTATGGCAACTGTTTAAACCACAAAGGCTACCTCAAGATGGATACAAACACGTGCTGTCAATAGTGGACCATGCATTCTCTTTTATAGTGAATGATCCCCTCACAACATTTAAAAGAGACTCTTTTTGTTTAAATGTAACTGTAAAGTCCTTACTTTTGCATTTATTTTTTCACTGCCATGCTCTTCTGGATCCAGCTCTCATCACAACGGCCATTCAGTTGAAAGCTGAGTTAGCTATGTGAGCATTCACGAACATGCTCCATGTTGTTGAGCTGCACTAGCTACATAGCTAGTGCAGCACAACAACATTGTTCAAGGGATCAATTTACATCCTCAACACTGTCCTACCATACACTATATATATATATATATATATATTATATATATAGTATATGGTTAGGGCTTATTCTAGATGGAAAACAGTGGCTTCCCAAATGTTGTTGTAGGGCAGTTCAAAGGTCAAAAAAGTTGTTGTACTATTATTCTGACGTCAGATCGATAGTACAACAACTTTTCAGCCTGGAGCTGCTACATGATTGACTAAAAACAGAGCTGATCAAAAAATGTGCTCTAAAATGGCAGAGGTGTCTAACGATCAGTCCATAGTGCCAGTCAGTCAGATAGTTGGGATACAGACTACCATACTCGGCTCCGTGTTCCCAAACTATCAGTTTGCCAGTTTTTTTTTTTATTTCTTTGGCCGAGAGCAGGACCGCAGGAAGCAGTGAAGCACCAGTATTTTCGGTGTCGGAACTGGATGGCAACTGCAGCATGGACCGGGAGGGAGCGACCGAGCAAGCGAGCGGGACAATATCACAAGGTATGAACCTTGTCAAAAGTCAAACCTCCTACAGTTTGGGGAACCATATACTATATAAAGTAGTATATGGTTGCTTAAACACAACAAAGTGCTGTTGCCATCTCGGGGAAGTGATTCCGTCACACGGACCTCTCGAGCTTCGCTCTTGAGGTCTGTGTGACGTCATCATATCCCCTCAATGGCAACATAACCTTGTTGTGTATGAGCAACCGTACACTATTCTATATATTATGGTAGCACGGTAGTGCTACCATAGTTAGGGTTGAGTAGCACTTTTAAGGTTAAAGGGTCAAATTTTGCACCTTAATAACTTTGCCACCGTTCAATGGATTTGCCTGAAATTTGGTATGCATGATGGGAAATGGTAGATCTTGGGATTTGCCAAGTTTTGTATTGGTCAGTTATACGGCCACGGAGTTATTAAGCAACAACGAAGTGAGTAATTACGCTTTTTTGGGAATTCTTTGCTCTCGCTTACAGGTCGTGCAGTTTGTGCGACCAGTCCAAAAACTTCAGGGAACGTGCAGCCAGGGTCCCCGATGTGCCTTTTGAAGATTTTGTGGAAAAGTATTAAACAGTCCAAAAGTTATTCAAAAAACAAGTTCCCATTATAAGTCAATGGGAAAAGTTAACAAAAAGTTCAACACTTTCGCAAATGCACTTTTTAGTGTCACAAATGGCCCTAGCAGTGTCGCAAATCCACCATTTTGTTTTCAGTTGGTGATCAGAAAAATGCTTGGCACTTAAAATTGGGACCATCTAGGAACACAATTATTTTTGTGTTCACCTAGTCAGACTCTCAGGATGCTAGCCATGTCTTTATTTTGGGGTTAAACACCCTAGAAATATGTTTTTCAAGTTTCTGGAAAAAGTAGTGTCACAAAGTAATGTCGCACTTGTGACACTTTCGCAAATTTTTGCAAAAGCTTTCGTAAATTGCGACACTATTTTTCCAGACCATGGCCAATATGACAGGAGTTCTTTGCCACCCTGTTGCAAAAGAATGGTTTCGTCTCTTGGGCTCAAATTTGGAGGGAAGGCAGCCAACAACTCACAGATGTGCCTTTTGGTGGTTTGATGAACAAATATTGCATGGATGGCAAGTTACGGTACTCCAAAGTTGGTATTTTTTCCCCATAGACTAACATGGTGGCATACGCCGCACCTTTCCGGGCTCGTATCTCGAAAACGATACGAGATACAGACTTGTAAAAGCAAAAACCTAGCCAGGAAAATCAAGATTTTTGTGAAATTTTAATTTTTTTTCCACGTCGTGCAGTTGCTGAGATAGTAGCAATTAAGTACTTCCAATGCTCATCTTAAGCTTCGATCCCCATTACAATGCATACATTCTTTGTACACACTGTATTTCTGTATGCACCTGTTTGGCAAAAACAGGGTATGCGCTTCCGTTACTGTTACAGTTACTATTTCCACTTGCGTTTATGTCCCCATTTGCGTTACTGTTACCGTGTATGCCACCGTGTGCGTTATCCTTTGCATTGTCATTCGCACTTGCATTTTCATTACTGTTACCATTTGCGTTTCCACTACTGTTTCTGTTTATGTCACCGTGCACATTGCCATTTGCGTTTACAGCAGCCCTTTCGTTTGCGTTTCTGTTTCTCTTTCGTTTTGCATCTTCCTTGCTGTTACTGTTACCATTTGCGTTTGCATTTGCATTACTGTGCCCGTGCACATTACGGTTTGTGTTTCCATATGCGCTTGCATTTCCTTTTGCGCTTCTGTTTCCTTTGCGGTTATTGTTGCTGTTACCGTTACCATTTGTGTTTACAATTGAGGTACTGTGCCCATGCATGTTTCAGTTTGCGTTTCCACACATGCTTCTGTTCTCATTTCTGTTTCTCTTTCTTTTGGAATTATTCTTCATGTTAACTTTACCATTTGCATTTACAATTGTGGTACTGTGCCTATGCGCATTACAGTTTGCGTCTACGTGCGTGCTTGCATTTGCGTTTCTGTTTCTGTTCCTGTTCACGTTCTTTTTGCTGTGACACTTTACATTTACATTTAAAATACCACTGCCATCACTGTTCATGTTACCAGTTGCATTTTCGTACGCACTTCAATGTCCATTTGCATCACTGTTCGCTTCGGCGTCACTTTGCGTTGCGTTTCTTTTAACGTTTCCTTTACCATTTACATTTGCGTTACCATGTGCACCACTGTTTGCGCTTCTGTTTGCGTTGCTGTTCCTGTTACTATGTCACAAGACATCACGTGGAAGGAGGGCCCCACGCTCCCGCCGCCGCATTATGATCACTATTTCTCATCATCATTCTCAAAAAGAAGGGAAATTAGAAGCTAAAAACTCCATTTAATGCATTAGTTAGGGTTGTTCACGGCAACAAAGTGAGGAATTCAGTGTTAGGATTGAAGTTCTCTCTTCAGCCCACCCCAAACGGCATTGGGGTGCACGCTAATGCTGGCTCTAACTCTCACCCCATCACATGTGTGAAGAAGCAGAGGTATAGGAGAATGGGGGAGAGTTATTACTAACGACCCCAGTGTGCACCCCGATGCCAGTTGGGGGGTGGGCTGGGGGGTCCAAGGGTGGCTTTCAACCCTAACACTGAATTTCCTCACTTTTGTCACTGTGGAACAACCCTAACTAATGCATTAAATGGAGTTTTTTGCCTATATATATGTGTGTGTGTGTGTGTGTGTGTTAAATTTTGTAGAAGAATACTGTTTTTTTTAGTTTCCCCTGTGGCATCAAGAGCTCAATGATGCACAGTTCAGAATCTAGAAGTTCACTTATTTAAGCAATAAGATAGAGTAGAGTGGGCATTCCTTCAGCAATAATGCATGACAAGGTGTGAGTGTGGTGGGATAACCTCACACCTTGGGTGATTGGGCACGAGGCTGCAGGCCGAGTGCGTCCAACACCCGGTGTGCATTATTGCTATTATACAATGGCTAGTTACAATAATGAAAAAAAATATTTAAAAAAAGCATTTTTATCTGTTTTGTAGCTGATTTTTCTATGTCGAGGTGCACAGAGGAAACAAATATTTCTGTTTTCGCCAGTAGGTGGTGCTGCAGTAAATGTCTGGTTCAGTGTGTTCATCAGGCTGCCCTCCACACAGCTTTCTGTTTGTGTGGCATGTCCTTCTGTTTGTGGTACAGTATACCCCATCATGTCTATAGAGTTTAATTGAGCTGTCCTGCTGTTTGCCCTGGGATCGGATATGAGAGGAACCCATCAGCCTGCAACTCGGCAGCAGCTGAGGAGAGAAGCAAGACTTCTGGTTTGCTGAATGCATCGGGTAAGTGGACAGTAGGTTTAGGCAGAGAAATGCTTCTTTATGTACCCTGGGAGCAGAAAGAGATGATATAGGATTAAAAAAAAAAACGGTGGAAGTGCAGTTATATGTGTCTTTGTCAGCAGTTTCAGTTAGAAGCCGCAGCCACATGGGTGTTTGGTAGTGCTCGCACTACAGTAGAGAGAGACTGGAAATGCCATTTCAGATGATGGCTTTTTCTTTTTTACATATTTTGTTGTTTTAGGGAGAAATGCAAGGGGAGCAAGGTTAATGTGGTTGTGGCTGGTGGCGGGAACCGAGTAAGGCTGAGAAGTGAACACATGGGGGGGGTTGCGAAGCTGAGGATGACTTCCAAATGAAGGGTGCAGTGATTTTTTTTTTGCTGCAGTCATCTTGTTGCTAGTCCTTCATACAGTAAGGTTATGCTGAGATAACCTCTCTGGTGAAGGTGGGAACAGACCAATCAAATTTCTTGCCATTGTATAATGTGGTATAAGAGCATGCCTCAAGAATACAGCTCATGCAACCAATGAGTGTCATTGTTCCACAGTTGCATACAACCAGCAGTGCCTAACTATGATAACAAAATGTTTCACACAATTTGTAATGTTAAACTAAGTTACAAGGTTCCAAAATGTGTGAAGTCATTCTGACCTGTGCTATTGAGTTGGAATACTGCATAGTGATAAGTAAGAATTTGATTTAAAACGTATTTATTCCAATATTGCTTTCATAAGTCCTTACATTAAACTGTCTATCCTTCAAATGAAATTGCCACCTCTGCAAAATTGGGTTAATGTCTGAAGAGACTCTATGTCCATCATGCCACTCCCTCTACTTCATAAGCAGGGATTAGTACAGTAGTAGTGTGTTTATTGTTCGACAGTTTAAAAATAGTCATTATAATCAGGATAAAATAGTCACCAGTCACATGTTAAACAAATGGGACAGGTACTGGTACATATTTTTACATACATATTATGATCTTTATTAGAACCTTCATACATTTATTTACTTTTAACCATCAGAAGGAATAACAGCCCAAGGTCAGTGCAGGGTATGGAAGAGGCATTAGCAAATACCTATTATATCTTAGGCCTGGCTGATTAGGTACCTGTCTGGAACCATGGCCAACATTGGGATTAGTAAGTATGTTGTGCATTAATAAATATGGTATGCAAACTGTCCTGTGATCACATTTGACTAATCTTATTTCTTGGTTCCTCATACCAAATTTATTTTTTACAAATGGATGTCCATTTTCAAAATGTGCATCTAGTTATAAACATAAGGGATATGCCATTGCCCTATTGGCAATATCTGTGTTATTTTCCCCAAGTGCAGTTTGACCTTATGACATCTTGAGTGGCGGAGCCAAGTGTGATGTTAAAGGTCAAACTGTTAGTGGGGAATATAACACCGATATTTTCAGTAGTGCCATGACATGTTCGATATATGTCATTGTAACCCCATTGTTACCCGGGGTTACTAGAATCCCAGTAAGACCTAGCGGTAGGCAGGGAAGGCAGCTTGTAAAACTCCAGTTAAATGGATTTCACACTGTCTCACTCTGTTCTCAGTCTCAGCTGAGACTGAGGGATAACATCACCATAGAACTGTCGCAGCTGCATGAGCCACAATGGAATCTGCAACAGGGAGTTGGAATAGAATGTTGGGAGGTTTGAACAGTAGTCTGTGGGTCAGTTGGTGTTGGAAGCTTGCTGTGAAAGCAGCACAGCAGCTCTGGTTGGGCTCCTAGAGCCTCAGCCCTGACATAGGGCTACATTTAGGTAAAAGGGTGTGTGTTTCCACCAAAAGAGAGACACAGAAACAGTGTGCAAGTGGTGGAGACCACTGATTTGGGTCTCAGTGCCCCCTCCCTCCGGGGATGGGGGCAGGAAAGGATTTCCTGCATACTCCTGGGGCAAACCCCCTGGTTCTGCTACTAGTGGAGAAGCTGCCTATTTGTTCCAGAGTTTTTGTGAAACAAGAAGATTTGTGAATCGCCTGTGGGGCACCTGCAACCGGAGAGTGAGTGTCTGCTCTTCCTAAAGAGCCTATGTTTTTCACCCTGGGACTTGTGTGATAGTGGGGATTGTACTACTGAAATAATGGGAGGCCTAGAGTAATAGACTTAGCCAAAAAGTAAAAGTATGTTCAAGTCCAGTACTTATGGGAATTCAAGATATGTAGAGGAGATGTGACATACGTCCACCCAGTAATCTACATTGCCAAGCTTTCAGTGAAAAAGTTGTTTAGTTTCCAGAGAAATGGCCGGGTATGGATTGTGGGAGCTGGAGGTGGGAGACCCCCATCTTTAGTGACCAGGTCCACCTCTACGGATTTGCTCCGTGGATTTCTACTTTGCCTCATGCACTTGGCCAGTGATGAAGGAAGTACTCAGACATGGGATTGGAAGGAAAATTCCCTCTAGGAGTCGTAGGCTCTAAGGTGGTTTGGGGAGCCACAACAGGAAAACTGGTTCATTTCCCAAAATGGACCGTGGATCAAGTGGCCGGCGGGGGAGCCGGGCCAGTGGGGTAAACCCAAGTAGTGTACAAGTCAAGCTGTGTACCCAAAGCTGCATGCAAGTCCAGGTTGTATGCCTGGTGGGTTCAGAGCTGGAGGGCTGGAAATAGTGATAAAGTGTTCTGTTGTCTCTAATCTGCATTACTAGGAATGTAGCCCCGTGGGGGTCCATCTATGCTTTGTTTGTTCAGATTGGATGTGACTAAAAGCCACACTGTAGAATCCCATTCCTGGTTCTGGACATTACAGTTATTGCTTCCTGTGTTCAGATTTACTTGGGTGCCCCTGTCCAGAGTAGCCAAACCTAGGCCCCCTGTGCTGAATAACCTCATCCTCCCCAAACCCAGTCCCCACCAGGTACTGCTGTCAGCTTCAACAGCATGCCACCTGTCATTTTGCAAATAGGCAGGGGTCCGGGGGTTACAAAAATGGAGGCACCGCTTTGGATTTTATTCTGGGAGGAAGGTGCTCGGGCAAGGGGCTAGCGTTTTGACATTCTGGCAGTGGGTAGCCCAAAAGCTGAAGCAATTTAACTAGTGCATTGCTGTGTGCTGTGGATCTTATGCTGCTGTTTAAATTACCAACAGTTTACCAAGGAGCAGTAAAGTCAAAGAGTGTGCCCTTGTCCTGCATCAATTGTTTACAGCGTTTTTGCCTGCTTTTAAAATGAACTGTGGTAAAGAAAAGTGTGGAAGACTAGGGGTAGCAACAGGAAAATTGTGCCCTGGACATTGGAAATGCTTTTAAATGAACTGTGGTAAAGAAAAGTGTGGAAGACTAGGGGTAGCAACAGGAAAATTGTGCCCTGGATGTTGGAAATGCTTTTAAATGAACTGAGAGACTTGTAGTGTAAATGGCTATGTTAAATGGCTGAAATGGGCTCCCGCCATGGAGTCAGTTGAGAAAAAAAAATGCATTCTGCAGTTTAAATTTGTCTGCTCGACGATCGCCGTGAGGAGAAGAGCATTCGCGAGGAAGAAGAGGCTCATTTGCATGGTGTCGTGTGATTGGTGAGGCTGCAATTGGTCCCGGCCCTCAGCCAGCTCTATAGTGACTGCCCCAGCATTCAAGAGGGAGTGTAAGTGGAGTGCGTGTACTGGCTTGTGGAGGAGCATCGCGGAGTGTTAAAATCGCTGTAAACCTTCTAAAAATAGATTTGCTTTTTTTAAAATCGGGCTCAACCCGCTAATCGATCATCTGAATTGCAAGTGTGGTGGTCGAGGAGACGATCTGCAGAACTGCCCACCCGTTTCTGTTCTGAGGCCTCCAAGAACTAGCTGCAGGCCATTTTTCCCCATCACAGCAAACTGCTACTGATAACAGTAAGTACTAACATTGAAACTGCTCAAACAGTGATTTTCTGCCAAATGCCATATAAATATGTGTGCAGCAGTGTAGTCACTTTGCAAATAACGACTGTGGCAAGTCCTGCCAGCAAGTGCAAGTCTTCTAAGCCATTGACTGTGTGCATAGTAATGAATTCAGCCTCAGTTTAAAGCCAGAGAGAGAGACTGTGAGTTGTAGACAAATGTGCAGCACTAGTTTTACAGGCAATCCTGTGCTCAAAACCTGAAGCTTTAAGGGACTGTGAGTTAAAGAAATGTTTCTAGCAAGTAAAAAGTCCATGGAAAATCATGTAAATGTGTTTAGAACAAGAACAGTGCAAGTTTGTGCAGTTTGAGCAAAAGTTATCAGTAGTGTGTGTAAATCGGGTGCACAGTGGCTTGACCCAATTTCTGAATGTTGATCCATAGGAGTGCTGCCACCGCCATTTCAGGGTGGAGTAGTAAAGTAAACACAGCAGCAGAGGAGCAATTTTAAAACTAAAGAGAGTGTTCAGTAAAGTGGGACTTTCAGTTACAGTGAACTTTTGTTTGTTTTTCTGCAGTTATGGCCTCAGGACCAGCTCGCTATCTGGATCATGCCCAGGTTGCAGTAACAGCAGCAGTGAATAGACTGAGGGACATTGAAAAGTGGTGCTATCCCAGAGGGAAGTGGAGTGTACACTTTCATCTTCAGTCTTATTTCAGTGTTATTTCAGTCCAGACTGACAAAGCACTGCTTTTCATCAGTGTACTGTTAATACACTGCACTGACTTTCTGCTACACTGTTGTACCACTGCTCAGTCTTTCTTATGTTTTGATGCACACTGTAAGAGCACTGCAAATAATTATTAGATTTTCATGCACACTTCTTTAGCACTGTATTTCCTTCACTCATTTTTGCTACACACTGCAGTAGCACTGCTCAATCTTTCTTATTTTTTGATGCAGACTGTAAGAGCACTGCAAATAATTCTTAGATTTTTATGCACACTTCTTTAGCACTGTATTTCCTTCACAAATTTTTGCTGCACACTGCAGTAGTACTGGCAACACTTTATAATGTCTATCACACTTCTTTAGCACTGCATCGTCTCAGCAATCTGGTTACCCTTACTGAATTTGTCACAATGGCATTACAGTGGTATAGCAATGGCAATACTGTGGTCAGCTGAAAAATCCACAATAGTACTACCCAGTGGTACTCTGGTATCACAGTGGTAGGTGATATATGGATTTTCCTCTGTGCATTGGTAGTGCACTGGCAGAATGGTATCCCTAAGGCATTTTTTACCATTTTCTCTGTCTCTCACACATACACTGGTAATACAATGGTATCACGAAATTTTGAGATTTTTGTCGGCTCCCACAAATACTGGTACACTGGTAGCACAATGGTACTGCGTTATTTTGACATTTCAGTATTTGGTACCTCTCACAGCAACCCTAGACTCATGTGGTAGCACAGTGGTACCAGTATTAATCTCATCATACTCTGTACTCTAACGCATTTTAAGATAAATTACATTATCAACCTCATGGAGAACAGCTCTCAATTCCATATTTGTATTTGTTCACTTGTCTTTATCTTACTGGTAATGGACTGTTATTGTTCACATAGACCAGAACATTCAAAGAGCATTTGCGATCACTAAATGGGTAAGTGACTCTCAAACAACACTTTGCACTCCAAAAACAGGGTAGGATCACAAAATGATATCTTGAATAACATAATTAGTGAGTCTCTGACCAGTTGGTAAATGGCTCTAAAAGATGTTGCCTCCCTAAAGCAGGTAGTATCACCTCTGCCTCCTACCACTGCCCCTTTGAGCTCCCACCATCAGTAATATCACACTTACCTTGCTGTTCAGTGGTGCTGCTGTCCATTCCGTACATTGGAAACTGCCAATAACTACCTGCCCACCCAGTACCACCGCTCACTCCATTCATGGCCCCACCATATTTTTATGCACTCTCCCCACAGTGGCAATTGGCACAGACACTCTGCTAACCTCTGTAACCAACTGAGGACAGAACGCCAGTTTTGCTCTCATGTGTCTATTGTATAAACAGCTGTGTACAGTTAGCACATGATTGTGAACTATAATCCATTTTGTGCCTGATCAAGGAGCTGAGAGGATGGTCTGTGCCACATGTGGAAGGGTGTCAAATATATAGTAAGGCTGGGGACCAGGGGGTAGTATTTGCTGTAAGAACTAACTGGGTCATGGTGGGGACTTTGGATATACAGAGGGCAAGGACTTTTACTCAACACACCACTGCTCACTCTATCAGACCCTGGGCTGGCTTCCCCCCATCAGCCCAACAGACCTATCTCCTGGCCAGCACAGTCAATAAGGCCATCCAAAACCGAGCTACCTCTCCGCAATCCCACCTTCTTTGGCCAAAAGTGTTTGTTCTAGAGCTCTGCCTCACTGTTGGCCCCATGCTTGAGTGCCCCCTAGTCTCCACTGTATAGGTAAATGTGCATTCTCATCTGCAGCCCCTTTCCTTTGGAACAACCTGCCCACTCCACTTAGCACCACTGGCTCTCCAGGAGTCTTCCACTCTCTCCTTGGATCTCACCTTCTGTCCTCCACTACTTGCTCCTGCCCTCCCAACTTATTATCATGCCTCTACTTCCCCTTCCATCCTTTTCCTTCTTGGTCCATACCTACACTGCCATGATGCACTTTTTCCTTTACTCATCTCAGATCATGCCTAATTTGTATTACAACTTGGCTACTACTGTGCCTGCTATTGTCATAAATGTTATTTATCCATTGAGCTGCAAGTTTATATATATTTTCATATAAATATCCTGTATATTTTTATTACTGTCTATTGTATGCCTTGTCCCAGCCTCCTTTGTACTTGCTTTTATTCCTGTGCCATCCTCAATGGCCCAGGTCATGCCTGAAAATGGTTCTCGGACCAGTGCACCTACTCGGTAAACAAATGAATGAATAAATAAATAAATGGGAACCACTGAACATCAGGGATAGTAACAATCTACTGTATACCTGTGGGGTGATTGTAGGATGGGGTAGGACTGGAGAACAGGTAAATTAAGAACCTGAACCTGTGGGATAATTAGGGGAAGGGGCCCAATGGAGACTGTTTCCCAGGAAGGCTCTTTGGTGGTGTAACTCCCAGGATACATTTTGCCTGGTGCTGTATTGTGGCCTGTGCTGTAATCGGCATCAGCAACATGGCTGTCACACCAGCATGGGTGAACCCTTTCTCCACACCCTCCTGAGTGTCAACCCTATAACAGGTTTTGGTGGCATCTGCAAAAAGACATACCTTCCCATTTAGTTCTTCTGCAATTTCACTTATGAAGACACTGAAGAGGCTCACTGCTGGTACTGAGCCCCACCCTGCACCATGCCTTTAACCAACTGTTGACAGCTGTGTGGAGAGTCCTATCTTCTCCCAAGATGTATATAGGCAACCTTTTGGCAAAAGCCACCATGCATGCTTGAGGACCCTCCCCGTATCCCTGAAATTTCCCTGCACTACCCCTACCCCATCCCTTGCTAGGTCATTTGTCCCCAGGTGGACAATGACATCTAGCTCCCTCTCATCTCCTGCTGCCTAATGATCCACTGTATCTGCTCTCATCCCTCCAAGCCAAAGTACCTCTCAGGTATTTCACCTCCCTCTCCTTTACCCCACCCTGCCAGCAAGTCTATCCCCCTAATTAAGTCCCCCACCAGCAGTTGCTTCCTACTCAGCTGGGGGCCTCTTCCTCCCTCCTTGTAACTGTGAAATGGTCCATGGACAGTGCTTTCCTTGGGGAAGGTTTCTCCAGGGGCCAAAAGGGTGGTTCAGCTGCAGGGAGAGTGGTTGGCTGGGTAGGGGCCCATTTCAGATGCAGGGAGAGTGGTTAGTAAACAAAGCAGGTGAACTGAAACTCTGACAAACAAACTGGCAGAGGGGCAGAAAATGCAAGCCCCATAGGAAAGAGCACAGTGAGGGCTACAATAGATCATTTACCAGAGAAGTCTCAGGTCAGGGAACTACAGCTGAAGAGAACATAGAGAACAGGTAAGCATCAGAAAATGATGCATGGGGGCAGCGGACAGACATGGACTCATGAAGGCATGCATGGGAACTATGGATGCCAATGCTGGGGGGTGCAAAGGCCAGCTTAGTTAGGTGGACACTGACCTGTAGGCAGAGTGCACAACACACAACGACCCCTGCATCCCTGCATGCTGGACAGCAGGGAAGTGTACCTTGGAGCATAGCCCCACTGCAGCACAGTAGCTGATAGGGGCACAGGACACTGTGGGACACAGAACTTGAATGTGACCATGGTGCACAGCACAGCCTTGAAGCACTGGGACCGTGGGCAGACAGTGGCACTACAGTACTGGCACAAACCACCCACAGACAAGTAGCAACTGCCACAGGTGTGGCCCATGGAGTGCGATGTGCAAATGAAGTGCAATCACACCCGCATGCCTGAGTTGGAACCAAAGCCGATCATGTTGCACTGTCCTCTGGCACAATGGAGGACAGTGAGGAAGCCATGGAGGGGCCAGGGTGCTCAACTGCAACCCCAACAACATGGACAATCTGTGAGATGGTACCATCCAGGAAGGGAAAGTCCAAGCTAAATGTGAATGGCTACCTCCTGGTCCATGAATGGACACGCAGTGAGACAGTGTACTGTTTTTTTAACATATCATACTTTTCACCTGCTGCGGCACACACTCCAGCTTGGGGCATCCAGCAACCAGCTTCACCCACCTGGAGAGCTGGATAGCTCAAACTGCACCCAGGAGGATCAGGGACAGCCATCATGCCATCTTGCTGGAGAGCTCCCCCTCTGCCTCTACCAGCCAGGACAGCCCCAGACCCTCCTCAACAGGACTCCTCCAAAGTCCTCTGGGTGGCACAGAGCACAGCCATCAAGCTGAAATGTCATGCACAGCCATTTTCTTTCGATTAGCCCCAGTATCACGGACGTGCAATGATGTCCAGGTGCAACGTGCCGATATCTGCTGTGCTCCCCATCTAGTGTCACTGACACTAGTAGTGCCCCTGAGCATCCCCAGGGGGCTGCTACAGCATGTTGAAATTCCCCAGCCCACCCCAGGACTGGGAAAGCAGTCTATGGATGTTCGATCCCAGTCCTCCCCTGCCAACCCCCGATGGCCCAGGCTCAATCCTGAACTGGTCACTGGCATGACACAAGGTATGGCATCCAGCGCCTCAACCCTCAGCACCACTGGGATGGCATGAGACAGTGTAATGGTGCTGCCAGCAAAATAAGTCCAAGTCCTGCCTCGGCCAGGCCACCACACTGCTCCAGGATGGCCAGCACCACCTAAAGAAAAAGAATGAGCACAGTCATGCTCTGGAGGTGACAGATGCTCTACCAGCACAGGTATTGGCAGGCATCAAGTAGAAGGCACACAGCACCGTGGCTAGCCCCGCATAGCTACTGCAGAGTGAAGCAACTGCAATGACCACTGAGCTGTGGCAACAGTTGCCAAGCAAGAGGGCCCTGCTGCAGATTGTGAACAGAACCCGCCGCAAGGACCTCTAACCAGAACCAGTGACACTGGCTGACCTCACTATCCCCAAGCAGTTACAGACGGCGACTGGATGGCCATGGTACAGCAGAATCACCGGCAGCACCACCCACCAGGTCCTTCTATTCATCACAGAGGACAACATCAGGGACCTGGCACAGGCACCCTTCTGGATGATGGATGGTACGTTCAAGACTGTGCCACACCTCTTCACTCATTGTACACCATCCATGCACCCATGGGGATGGGCCCTAACAACCTCATTATGTCATTGGTGTATACACTGATGATGACAAAGACCCTGCAATGTTACTGCACCTTGTTCCAGGAGCTGAATAAATATGCCAGTATACAGTCCTGCACCCTCAAACCACCTACGATCATCACTGACTTTGAGCAGGCTGTGATCAATGCCTGTAAGATGGAATTTCCACAAACCATAAACAAGGGACACCTGTTCCACTTTGGGCAGATTGTGTGATGGAAGGTCCAGAGCTTTGGCCTTGCACCACAATACAGAAGTGAACCAGACTTCAGCCTGAAGATCCATGAACTCGTGGCCCTCGACCATCTCCTGGCACAGGAGATTCCAGCAGCATTCAGCATCCTGAAGTCAACCATTCTGCCCAATGCCACCTCACTCTTCTATTGTTTCGAGCAAACACATGAGCTGGGCAGGATATGGCTGTACAGTAGGGTGACCAAGGTGCCCACGAGATACGACCCCATGTTCCCACTCAGCTGTGGTTGGTTGCAGATCTCAACGAGTGAAGTATGCCGTGGACCCAAAGCAATGTCGAGACCTGGCACTGCCATCTCCATGCCCTGCTCGGGAAGGTGCATGTAGGGGTCATAACAATGCTAGCAGAACTCCACAGGGAACAGCAATGGACTTATGTCACCAGGGAAGGCATTTGTTGTGGACTGCCATGGACACCACCCAAAAAGAGCTATGAGGAGTGGATAAGGTTGATACTAGCATCCAAGGACAAGGGCAAGCTGCTGAAGTTCCTCTGTGGCATGGCACCCAACACCACCCTGTAGGGTTCCATGGTGACTTGGCACCTGACAGTTGTACACTCACAGTACACATCATGCACAGCCACCAGGTTGCCACTGTGGCCCCCTACTGTTGAATAAAGTTTCACCCCCACATTTAGCATGCACCCCAACCTGGTGGTGATGTCTCATCACAACACTGCTGGGTATCGCCAGGCAGCCCACTGCACACTGCCACATCTGCACTGTGTGTCGCATGTCACACAGGTCTGAAGCTGTGTGAATCCTTCCAGCTGTGCAACTGTGTGGTAACAGCATTCCCACAATGGGCCCTTGTGGAATCCCCCACAACACACCTGGCAGCCTTCATGCCACAGTGGGCTCCTGTGGCACAGGCCCCCCCCAAACACCTCCAGACTTTTTTCTGTGTGGTTACTGCAGGCCCATAGTGGGCTAGCATGACACAGCCACAGCCACATGCGCACATTGCACGGTTGGTGCAATGGCATGCTGCTCTGTGTCCTGCCATCCACATGTGGTGTTGCTGTGGACCATTTTCTAGTGCAGCTATCCATGCTCTCACTGTGCCGCTCTGCTGTGTGCCTGCAGTGTCATGCATGCAACGATCAACAGGCATGGTATTTCAATTCCTTCATGCATGCCCAGCTGGCTGGCTGTCAGCTGACATAATCATGCATGCAGGGATGCAAGGACAATCCACCATGCTGCCTGGGATGGCTGGTCAACACACTGGGGCATGCACGGCTATTTGTTTCATCCCTGTCTCACGGATGGTGAGATAGTCATCCTTACCAGGGGGTCCGTGTTCAGGTCAGTGTGTCCTCGGAGGGTGCACTACATAGGGGGTGGGTGTTTTGACATTGTCAATGCTGTTCAGTAGTGTCTCAGGTCCTGGGATGGGTGGCATAGGTCGGGATCGGGTGCTTCATGTGTTTGTGGAAAATCCACTCAACAGCCGCACAGCATCCAAACCTCCTCTTTCCTGACAGTGTGTCAGGCACTGTCCTAGGTCAGGCCACTGTGTGTTGGGCTGCTGGGGCTGTTGGGTTGTTGTGTGTGGGATGCAGCATGTCAGACTAATAAGCGTTGGGATTATAAATGGGTACCTAGCAGGGCGGGGTTTTCTATGTGCAAACAGAGTGGTCAGTGGTGGGATGGGCAACTGGTATCTGGGCAAGATGGGTAGTGGGGGTGGGTCCAGCTGCAGAAAGAGTTGTTATCTAGAGGGTGCTGGTCCAGCTCTAAGGAGGGTGCTTTGTTTGGTGAGACTGGGAGGTTGGTCCAGCTGCAGGGAAGTGGTCTACTGAAGTTGGGAGGCAGGTCTGAAGGGTTCCATCTGCAGGGGGATCGTGTCTGAGGGTAGGAAGGATGGCCTGGAGCAGCCAGCTACAGGGTGGGTGATAGTTGATGGGGAGAGGCTGGTTTGGGGCTTGTAGGGTGGACTAGCTGCAGGCAAGGTACACAACTTGGGAGAGGTCTATTGGGATGTTGATATGGTTGTCCAGCTGGGTGGTCATCTGGGCAGGGGTGTTCAAGATGAGGTGGTCATAGGAGGTGCAGGCCCAAAGGGCTGTACTTGGGAACCCTCATTGAAGTCAAATACTAAATTTAGTATTAAAGCATTCATTAATTTGCCTTCAAAGACTAATTTTAGTCATTTTTAATAATCTATAATCATTATTCAAAAATACAACCGCTAAGAATACTAAATTCTAAGAAGTATTTCAGCAGACTAGTTGTTCAAGTGTAAGTTATTGCTAAATGAGGATTAGAAATAGATCTGCAAAGCTCTTAAAAGTACAATTTTTTTTAATACAACTGAATAATAAATGAAGATTACAGTCAGTGGAGTAGTTTTAGGATTTAAATCAGCCAATCAAGGCTGGGTACATTACCATGCATTTCAGTTCTACTAAGCAAGGAGACAGATAAAACAACCAGCAACACCAATGAATTTTACAGAAGGTAAGCAATAATAAAATGTGGATTTTTACCTGGAAATAAAAAGGTGCAAAAAAAGTTGGCAGTGTCCCTTTATTAAAAGTGTATTCTAAAACTACTTTTCCCATAAGTCTACTCAGTCAGAGGCCTACATTTCCCAGCTCTCTTCTTGTCTGTGCCCAGCCTGAAGAAACTGCACTAGTGGTCTGTGGTCTCCATTTTTGAACAACTGAAGTTTCCTATACCTAAGATTTACATGCTAAGGTAAGAGCTTATGTTTAAAAAGTACATCTTTTTAACTCCCTAAAATGTTAAATACAGTAAAGGAATTATCACTCAGGTGTTTTTTTTTTTTTTCCAAAATGAAATGCTGTGCAGGTTTCACTTTCAATGTTTTGTCTTGAAAACATTTTCTCTTCTCTGAACTCTTGGCTAAACTTTGAAATACACATTTTATTTTCAATCAACCCCCAAAGTGTTTAGGATGCATTGTGCCTCTAGATTACTTGTTATTTGTGGAATTTTTGCAGATTTAGTTACTTTAAAGTAGTGTTGGTGGTGGTGGGGGCAGGAGCAGGAGAATGTGAACAGCAGGAAGATGGTATACCTGAGCAAATTCAGAATGCATAGAGAAAAGATTACAACTTTTTTAATTTGAGAAAATCTGGAGTTACCCTAAAGGAAGAATTATTTACTGCAGATATTTGAGTGTGTTTGTGGGGGAACTTTTTTTTGCGTTTAGTATTTGTTTTTAACAGTTGCATGTGTTAATCCATTTTGTAATCTGGGGATCAGTGTATTTTTTCCTTCTTTTGCTGAAGACTGCATTAATTTATATTTTATTTCATTTTTATGGCAGGCAGTATAGCACAGTGGTCTAAGGCTCTGAGCTGCAATCTAGTGACATCCAGCAGACCAGACCTGGGTTTGAATCCCACAGCTTCCTCTTGCATACTGTGTGACCCTGAGCAAGTCACTTAACTTCCTTGTGCTCCCAGGTTGCACCTGGAAACAAGCTCTGGTTTAGTGTGCCTTTCCTGGTTAAACAATTTCCCTTTTTTGTTAACCGGCTAAGTGCAGTAGACTAATTCTTGCCTATTTTCAGGCACGACCCGGAGGGAGAGGAATACAGATGAAAGCCAACTGACCTTGAACCAGATTAAGCTGTTGGTGGTATTTTTACTGGATTGGGGGGGGTGTGGAATATGGCCAGGGCACTGGAGAAAATTTCCCTGCTTTTTCTGAGAAGTGCCATGGGATCTTTAATATCCACCTGAACTACAACCAGAACAGGCAGATGGGACCTTCGGCTTAACGTCTCATCTGAAAGACAATGCCTCGAGTGCAGCCATCCCCCTCATGCTGCACTGCAGCATCAGTATTGGGATATTAACATAAGTGCCTGGTATGGGAATATAACCCACTGCCTTCTGATCTGTCAGCCTCAGAGGTGAGTGTGCTACCTGCCGAGCCACTGACACTGCAAATGCAATATGTTAGTGTCACATACATTTTTTTTTTTTTAAATACTACGTTGAGAAGTATGGGGTCCGCGGTTGAGGAAGGGTGATTGGGTGGGTCTAGGTGTAGGGAGGTTCTGCTGTGGACAGTGGGTGTGTCCAGCTTTTGGAAAGGGTGTCCAGCTCTGGGGAGGTTACTCAACTTGCAGAGGGGAGGGAGGCTGGTCTGTGGGTGGGAATGAACCCAGGGGTCTGGCTGCAGGGAGGATTGTTTGCTGGGGGAGGCTAGTCCAGGGCATGAAAGAGTGAGCCAGCAGCAGGGAGGGTGGCTGGTGGTGGTGCGGCTAGTTCAAGGTTGGAAGTGAGGTCCAGCTGCAGGGTGGGTGGCTGGATGGTGAGGGTGGTATGGGGCTTCTGGTGGATCTAGCTGTAGGTTGAGTGGTTAGGTGGGGGACTGCTGGTCCATGGGCTTGGAGGGACAGCTTCAGATATGTGGTCTGTTAGAGTGGAGGTTTGGGGTGGTGCTCCAGCTACATGGGGGTTGTATAGAATGTAGTTGGAGGCTGGCCCAGATGTAGGGAAGGTGGCTGGCTGGGTAAGCGGCTGACCCGGAGCCTGTGTGGTGCTCCAGTCCCAGTGCTCATTATGTGAAAGGCTGGGACTAGAAGGGTTGTTCAGCTGCATGGAGGATAGTCTGGTGCCTGGAAGGGTGACCTAGCAGAGAGGAGGGTGGTTGACTATTTTGGGGGGGGGAGCGAGGCTAAAGAGATTGATCAGCCTAGGAGGGATCTAAAGTGGTAAAATTAATTAGAAACATGTGTGCCCTTCAGCTTAACAATAGCACTATGACCTGCGGCGGAGGTGACCTTAGTTCAGGAATGAGCTCGTGTCAGGGGCTCTCTGGGGAGAGGAGGAGGATCAACTGTTATACAAGAGGCTGTCTTCTGGGGAAGGAGGACAGCCAGCTCAGCTGTAGTACTGCCAACTGAGTGACCACAAGTGGCAGTGCGGTGGGGAGCAGCCCATGGGTGGGAAGACCTTGACTGGTGCTGTGCCACACGTCTGTGCATGTGTTTGTGCACCCTTGCCGCTTATGTCCTAGGGAATGGAAGAACATGTAAACATATCCTGACTACCTAGGCAGCTGCTCCACATATTGGATTCATTCTGTGGTGGAACAAGTCCTGGCAGATGCCAGAGTGATGGTGTTGTGGTAGCTGAACAGAAGGGTGGGGGACCAGAAATGCAGGTTGGAAAACGGAGTAGTAGTTGGGGGTTGGGGTTAAGGTGTCAGAGGGTGATGGTTAATGGCACTTATTACAGTGATGGGACAGTGAGCAGCTCAGCTCAGTACTGTCACAGATCCTCTTCAATGTCTTCATAAGTGACATTGCAGAAAAACTGGCAAAGAAGGGAATGCCTTTTTGCAGACAATACCAAAATTTGTAGGGTGGGCACTAAGAAGGGAGCAGAGAGCATGCACATGCCTCTTGGAGAAACTCAAAAAGTGGTCAAGATTGGGGCAGTTGGGGTTCAATGACAAAGTGCAGAATTGTGCACCTAGGGCATAGGAAACCAGGAGCTGCTTTATAGGGTTGGTACTGATTATCACTAAGGGGACCTTGGAGCTATTATGATCTTAAAGAGACTTGCCAAGATACTGCCCTGCACCATACCCATCGGTGCCTTGCTAGAAGACTCCAAGGTTAATATGTCCTAAGTTATAAGCTATTAAAAATTTGGTCCACATAAAATGTACAAACTGGGTCCCAAGGACTTCCTGTTTTTTTCTGCTGACAAACTCCACCCCATGCTCACTAGCGGGATGATGAGATGCCAGTAAGGGGCGTGGACTCCATTATATGGAATGGGTGGCAGCATTTCTATTGATTTTTAAACTATATAGTGGCTACCTGGCAATAAAGTGTGGGCACTGTTCAACTAACAAGGGCCTTGTTTCATTGCCAGGTGGTCACTAAATCATTTAAAATCAATAGAAAAGCTGCCACCTATTACAGATAAAAATGAGCACCCCCGCGCTCTCACTGGCATCTCGTCATCCTGCTAGAGAGTGTGGGAGTGGAGCTGGGGCAGCAGCAAGCAACTGGGAAGTTCTTGGGACCTGGTTTGTATATTTTTATGAAGGACAGAACTTTTTAACGGCTTAAAAATTTGGGGACATATTAACTTCATTGAGGTCCTCTGGCAGCAAGGCACTGATGGATATGGTGCAGGGGCTGACTGAGTTACCTTACCTTGGTTTAGTCTCTTTAAAGTTGCTGGGCTGCGGGACAAAGCAGTGGGTAGGGCTAGAAGGATGCTGGGGCTGCATAGGGAGGGGTATCTTCAGCAGGAGGAGGGAGGTGGTGGTGTTGCAAGTAATCCCTTATTAGTGAGATCCCAGCTAAGGCCCATCCACACTGCACCTCTCAGACCACGTAACAGATAGAAACCGTTACAACGTGGAGTGGTACAGTGTGTCCACACTGCTGCAGTGTCCATTTCGGGACTGGCACCACCGCTCACGCCGGAGCTGGGCGATCATTACTGTGGCACCCAATCCCACAATGCAGCTCGTGCTGCACTAGGGGACCAGTGCCACGTGTCCACACTACACCCAGTAACGTTACCGAGGCGTAACCGGTTTCATATCTGTTGTTGAAACCACCTCATGTGGTTTCAACAACTGTTACCAAAACTCCTTCTGTAATGTTACAGGTGTAAACGTAAACCATTGTGGTAATGGTTTGGGCACTCTGTAACATTACAGAGGGGTAGTGTGGACAGGGCTTAAGAGTCCTGTGTCCAGGTTTGGAGGCTGTACCATAGAAAGGCCATAGGGTGTAGGCAGTATAAAGGGCAACTAAAATTGTACATGGGCTGTGGCAAAAGCCCTGTGAGGAGACTGGGATCTCAACATACAAACCCTGAAAGAGGGGGGACATGATGGAGACCCACAAGTACCTTACAAGGATGAACAGGGTGCTGGGGGGGGGCTCCTTCAAATAGGAAAAAGGACCATGGGACATGATGAAGCTTATGGTGGGGGTAAGATGGATACTATTTCACTGAAAGGCCAGTAGACACCTGGAACAGACAGACAGCATTATAGTGTTGGAGGTCAGGAGTGAAATGTGGTGGGGGGGGCTTAAAACATGTGTGGTATATAGACATAGGGAACTCTCAGTAAGTAAGCAGGGAAGAAGGAGGACCATAAGGGCCACAAGAGACCATTTAGAGTTTACAGAGAAGGACTTCACAGGAGCCTATGGTTGCAGTTGTAGCGAGGTCTGGAAACCCCAGCAGAAGTGTGACCTAGAGTGAGGGCTCATCAGCAGTGGGGTTTGAGAGCAAGCATTTTAAGGAAAAAAATCTGACAGTTTCTATGTGCTGGGGGAGCTCTGGTGGCAGTTGAAGTGAGGTGGGGAAACCAGAGTGGAAGAGTAAGAGTGAAGGCTTATCAGTTTTTGAGGAAGCAGTGTTTAAAAAAAAAAAAAAAAAATTCTGGTTTTTATATCGAGAGGTGTGGCGAGGACACGGCAACAGAATGCAGAGCAGTGTGACAGCTTGGAGCAGCCAGTTGAAAAAGGTTTGGTAGAAAAGCAAAAAAATGTTAAAACAGAAACAAATGATCACTGTATGATAGTGGGAAGAATGGCGAGAAGTATGACTAAATGGCACGTGGCGTGGCTGAGGGACGGTCAACCTGGAAGAAACAAAACTAAAAGCAAGATACCAGTAAGCAGTGTCAAACAGCGGGGGTGAGGGATGGGGATGTGTGACACAGTCCACCATGCACATTAATCGAGGATGTCCATCATAAATATATGTGTAAATGTAAGATTCTGCATGTACATGCTTGGATAAAATGGATTTATCACACTCCATTTATGTCCACTCCTATTGCATAAATTTACTTAATATTTATAACCCATCAGGGCTCTCTCTCTTTAGTGCTCAGTGTTTTTAATTGTGAGCTGTCCTGGACCTTATGTTTTTTTTTTCCTCCCCCAAATCCTTTTGTTAGCCCCTGGTACTTTGGCATTAGCTGCTGTGCGACTCTATTATATGCAGTGCTTGCTGCTTTCATGGTCCCATCAGGGAGCCCACTGATTTCCCATTTGTCTCCCACTCACAGCTACTTTTAAGTCAAGTTCAGGCATTGCCCTTCAGCTGCACTGTGGATTGTCCTTTGTGGTCCCTATCTTGTGCATTTGCTCTCCCAGTCACTTTCTACCAGGCTCTCAGGGCACCTACAGTCTGCCACCATGCGGCTTAGCTAAAGATTCCTGCCACCTACTGCTGGCTGCCCACCCTTGAGACTCTCTTCCCTTGGGGGCTCTTCACATGCCACTTTGTGGCTGATGGGTAGAGGGAGACATATGCTCCTTTTTTCCTCTTCCTTCTTCGATTGTCCCCTGCTTCTTTCATTAACTTGAATCTTGTTGGGAGTCTCCTTCAGGATCTCCCTACTCTCAATCTCAGCCTGTGGGGGGCAGTTTGTGACTTTTCTTCCACCACTCCCACAGCTAGTTTAAATGTTCATCAAAGTACTGTAACATTAAAACCATTCATTGAGGACAGTGGTTCCCGTCCCGGATGGAAGCAGACCATTACCTCTATTTGCTCTAGTCTTTTCCCTCCCAAAATATCCCATCTTCATTCCACACACATGGAGCAGGTTACAGCCTGAGCTCCTGTGGCTGAATCATAGACATAGACCTTGATGACAGATAAGGACTGCTTGGCCCACTCAGTCGGCCCATTTCCCTACCTAGTGGATAAGCTGCAGATCCTAGTTATCCAACAGCTGACTTCCTCCTACCCACCAATAGAATTGGTTCACGTCTGTCCCATGTATTCTTGAAGTCCCCCACTATTTTTGACCCCACAACCTCCTTAGGAAGGTCATTCCATGTGTTCACCACCCTCTCTGTGAAAAAATACTTCCTCATGTTGCCCCTGAGCCGTCTCCTCTATCTTCAAATTTGGCCCCTTGTTCTTGCACATCTCTTTTTCTGAAAGATGCTACTCTTTTGGACGTTGTTGATTCCCTTGAGGTGCTTGAAATTTTCTGTCCTGTCTCCCCGGCCCTTTTCGTCAAGGGCATACATATTCAGCTCGTCTCTCTCTGTATGGCTTCGGTGCAGACCCTTCGCTATTTTAGTTGCCTCCTCTGGATTAGCAGTTGAAAGTGCCTGCCATTACTGTCACTGTAGTTCAGTAGCACTGAACTGTCTGCCTATCAACAGCCGTAGCATTTCTGGTCAGCAGTTTTCTGAACAGCCTCCTGCCTGCTACATATAGTCTGGGCCCAAGGACATCCCCCCCCTTCCCCACATTAGGATCCAGGGGAAGATAATATAAAAAAAATATTGCCACTGTCCATGAGGGAGTAACCCATTATATCACCAGAGCTATACCTTTCAAACCACTGGCCTCCTGGGACAACTCAAGACTCCTGAACCACCAGTGTCCCTTTTAATAATATAGGGGCCACTAGCCCAATTGCATTCCCACCTGCCCATCTAGACTACTTAAATTTACTGCTACCTGCAGGTCACCTAGGGCGCTAAGGGGGGTTTGCGAGTCCCAAATACCACTTTATTCTCTGTTCTTAGCTGTCTGCATTTTTTATTCCATCTCTAGTTTTCTTACTTTGGCCTAGTTTGTCTTTTCCTCTGAAACTTCTCTTCCTTTACTCCTGTGCTATATACCATCTTTGTATCTCTCTACTCTTGCTACTATAACTTCCCCATACTGATCTATTTTTCCCTTTATTTCTACAGGTCTGGCCAAACATACCAATCAGATAAGTATCTTTGTTTAATTCTAACACTCTAATCTCTCTCTAGCACCTCGAACCTTTGTGTCCTTCAACATTCTCTGTTCTTCCTTTCAGGTCCTACCAGAATACCCCAAACCAAGGACACCCTAACTCTGGACTCCTTCTCTGATGGAACAGGTAGTCCTAATTACTTAACTGCCTTAGAATCATAGAAATCTGGTGACAGAAAAGGACCATTTTGGCCAGTCGAGTCTGCCCTTACCCCACCCCAATCATCATCTTTGTCAAAAGACACCCCACTCTGCCCACTGGTCAGCTCCTGGTGTCTGTCCCATGCCCCCTTGAATCCTTTCACCATTTTTGCGCACACCACCTCTTCTGGTATTCAGTTCCTGGACTCCACCACCTTCTCAGTGGTGTAATGCCCCCTCACATTGCCCCTAAACCTTCCTTCTTCTAATCTTAGTTTATGATCCCTAGTTCTAGCACTTATTTTCCTTGCAAATAAGCTTACTAGTCTCCAGTGGGTACAGATCAGATTCCCTTCACCTCTCCTCATAGGGCTGCCTATGCATAGCGTGCACCATCTTGGTTGCCCTTTTCTGAACCCTTTCAATCTTGTCTTGTATCCTTGTGTAGGTGAGGCCTCCAGAACTAAACCCCATACTCAAGGTGAGGCCTCAACATGGATTTATAAAGGCGCATCAGCACCTCCCTTTTTCTGTTTTATACCCCTCCGTATGCACACAGCATTCTATTCACTTTGCCCACCACTGTGCTGCACTGGTTTTCCGCCTTCAGATTATCTGAAATTATAATCCCCAGATCTCTGTCCTGCTGAGTTTCCTTAACCCCCCGTGTGTAAATGGTTTGCAGGTTATTACACCCATGTGCATTACTGCGCACTTTTTGGCATTAAATTTCAGCTGCCAAGTTTCCGACCACCTCTCCAGAATCTTTAGGCCCTCCCTCACTGCCTCCACCTCCCCTACCAGGGTGTCTACCCTATTGCAGATCTTTGTATCATCTACAAATAGGCACACCTTCCCCTGCAGTTCCTCCACTATATCTAGCATACTAAAAGCCATCAGAATAGGCCGGATGGTCTGTTGTGTCTGCTCGGTAGCCAGCCTCCTAGTGGGTTCTTTCTTTCCCACCCAGCCCCAGAGAGGGTCATCCTCTTCTTCAGTTTACCCTTGAACCTGTCCCATTCCTCTTCAAGCCCTCCACTCTGCCCTCCTCCTCCACCAGACTCTGGACAGTGCATTCCAGGGCCCCACCACCCTCTCAGTGAAGTAAGGTCTCCTGCATCCCCCCTGTAATTTCCCTCCTCTAGCTTCCACTCATGTCACCTGGTTGTTTCCCACCTTCTTTAGTCTGAACATCTCTTTGGCACTGCCTCTGTTTATTCCTTTTACATATTTGAAGACCCTATCATGTCCCCCCATCTCTCCTCTCCTCCAGCGAGTACAGCCCAAGCTCTTCCAGCCTTTCCTCATAGGGCCTTCCTCCCATGCTCTGAAGCATCCTGGTTGCCCTCCCTGGACACTCTCCAGCAGTGTGCGGCTATCCTTGAGTGAGGTCTCAGAACTGCATGCAGTACTCGAGATGTGGTCTGACCAAGGCATTATACAGAGGGAGGATCACCTCCCTCTTCCTGGACGTAATCCCCCTGGCTATGCAGTATCCGGTTTGCTTTGGCCACAGTTCTTCTGCATTTTTTAGGGTTGTTCATTTTGACGTCTACCACCACCCCTAGATCCCGCTCACTCATTGTGGCTTGCAGTACGACACCCCCGGGTGTATACATGGCCCGGGTTTCTGACCCTCGGATGCAGCACCCAACATTTCCCTGCATTAAACCTCAGTCCCCACCTCCTTGACCACCCCTCCAGGGTATCCAGGTCCCTCTGGACTGTCTTTCTCACTTCGTCTGTGTCCACCAATGCTCCCAGTTTTAAGTAATCCGCAAAGAGACTCATCCTACTCTTAACCGCCTCCCATATCGAAGACATAGGCATTGAACAGGAGTGGCCCCATTTGAACTTTGGGGACCCCACTGCTGACCTTCGTGGGGAGGAGACTCACCACTACCCTCTGTATTCGCCCTGTTAGCCAATTTTCTACCCATCTGAGCAACTGTCCTCTCACCCCCACCTCCCAATCTGAGCAACTGTCCTCCCACCTCCAGCTTTAATAGTGCTCATTTTGGGTACCGAATCAAATGCCCTATTGAAATCCAGGAATAGGATCGCCCTCCGTCTATGCGCGTCCAGGATCCCAGTCATAAAATCTGTGGGTTGGTCTAACACGATCTTCCCGGATGAAACCATACTGTTTGTCATCCAGTTGCCCCAACCTTTCCAGCTGCCTCCTGAGCCCATCCTTGATAATGCCCTCCATTATTTTGGCCACCACAGACGTTAGGCTGACAAGCCTATAATTCCCCATCTCTTCTCTAGACCCCCCCCATTAGTGGATAGGCACCACATGAGCCACCCTCCAGTCTTGAAGCACCCATCCTGTCAGCAGAGAGGTGTTAGAGTGCTGCCAGTGGTGCTGCTAGCTCATCGGCCAATTCCTTCATAACCCTTGATGCAGCCAATCTGGCCCGGTGCCTTATCAGTTTTTAGTGTCCGAAGGGCCTCCTTCCCTTTCCACTGTGATTTCTCCCTCCCTCCCAGCCCACCCCCTCATTTAACCACCCATCCCCTTCTAGATTTGGCCCAGCCTGTACCCCAACTTCTTTCAGTCCTCTCGACTCCATCTGACCTCTCGACTCTGCTGGCTCCCCTTCCTTCCCATTGGGCTGGAGGGATCCCCTGCCTCCCTCCGTAAATTTCAAGGCAGAGTACTCATTTAGCACCTCTGCCTGATTTCCCCTGCCTACTGAGTCCATCCCTCCTCAGTCCTAATCATGCTGATCCGTGCCCTCCCTTTTCTCTTCTCCCTTGTGTATCTATAGAATCCCTTTTCCCCCCCTTCGGATATCCCTAGCCAGGTTTTGCTCCCTCCTCACCTTGGCTCCCCCACCACTGTGGTGACCCTTCTAGCCATCAACCTACCCCTCCCTATCCCGCCTAGAGTGCTTAAAACATGCATAGGCAGCCTTTGTATCCCCACTGCCTCCTGCACCTCCTGGTCCACCAACACAGCTTGTTGGCTCTACAATGCTTACACCTCACCTTTGTACAGGAGTTAGTAGTCTCCTGCACCCCCCTTCTTGATGGCCTCCCACAAGCTGCTAGCATCCATGTCCGGCCTAATCTTGTCCAAGCTCCCCTGTAGAATCCTGCCCATGCCCATGAAGTCCATTCCCCTGAAGTCCACTACTACTGTATTAGAATGGTTATCCTCCCCCCCCCCAAGATACAGCAGAAACCAGACTGTAGTGTGATCACCACCTGCCAGCGGGCTGCACACCTCCAGGCCCTTTATCTGGTCACTGTCTGCTAGGACACAATCTGGTACCCGCTTCTCCCTAGTAGGTTCCCCCACCTGCTGGACTAGGAAGGCATATTGGAACATATCCATCAGTCTCTGTTCCCTGGCCACAGAGGATACCATAGTGTCCTAGTATGTCCCCAGCATATTAAGGTCACCCATGATCACCATCATTCCCTTTCCACAGTCACAGTGCCCCTTGATGTTCTCAACTAGTTTGTCCTCCAGGGCCTCTTCCATTGTTGGGGGTTCTGTACACCACCCCTATTTTCAATCTTTTACCTCCCCTCTTTTGCAGGGTTACCCAGATCTCCTCCACCTCCCCCTACAGCCTCCTCCACTCCACTAACCGCTATGTCATTTTTGACTATCAGCGTTACACCCTCCTCTTCCCTCTCCTCTATCCTTCCTGAATATTTTGTAGCCCACCAAATTTAGGTCCCAGTCATTTTTCTGAGTGGCCCATGTCTCAGTAATTGCTGCCGCATCCACTGATCCCTCAACCAGCATCACCTGGAGCTTGGGCATTTTGTTGCCCATGCTCCTAGCATTGATCAGGGCTGTCCTCCATCCTGACCCCTCTCCCTTCTCCAGTCATCTCGACCCTGAGCAGTCCCTAGATGCCTTTTCTTGCACAGCTCTGGATGGATTTAGATTGAAGTTACCTGCCTTCTTTTCATGCCCTGGACCTGGACTCTCGAGCAACCCTCCTGGAGCCACTCTTTTACTTAACCTCCCCCTTTACAAGTTTAAACTCCACCTCTCGACTATGAATCCAGCAAGATTTAGTTTCAAGATCTTCCTCCCCTCCAAGTTGAGGTGTAGCCTATCCCTGGCATATTACCCCTTGTTCTCCCATGTATCCCCCAGTCCCTCACCAGCCCATACCCTTCTGCCCTGTGCCAGTCCCTGAGCCACTGGTTCACACCTCTAAGTTTATGTTTGGTCTCCCTGGACACCCTAGGTACTGGCAGAATCTCAAAGAAGGAGATTGCACTTCTATAGAGTGGTAAACCCTAGCCAGTTCTCAGAATCTTGCCTGGATTTCTAGTTCACTGTTCCCCTCTAAGTCATTTGTTCCCAGATGTTTCGTCTGGGGATTACCCGCATTCCAGTGCTATCGAGTATAGCTGGAATTTGGCCTTGTGTACGGCTAGGCCTGGGATACATTTAGCCTTGACTGGGCTGCTTTTTCCCTTCCCCGCCCCTCCACTGGATGCCCCAGGTCATGGGAGTCACCCAGCAGGATCACCTTCTCCACCCCACTTTACTGGCCTGTTAGATTCCATCCAGGCTCTTCCTTCTGTCATCAACCCCAGCTTACTTCTCTTGTCCCCTCAGCCTGGGATCACAAGCCTGTGCTTGCCCTACCATGCTCATTCTTCTACCTGTAGCTCCCGGCTTGCTCCTTGCCCCCAACCTCCTGGGTGGCACAGATTGCCCCCACCCAGATCTCCGTGGACTCTTTCTGGGCTGGTATCCTCAGATTTCCCCCCTGCTCTTCTACTGCTTCCTCCTTGCCTCCCCCTCCAAGTTCTGCATCCTTCACCCTATCTGCTGTGTTTCTTTCTACCCCGTGCCTCTTCCCCCCTTCCAGCTCATCTGATTTCTTCCGCCCCTGAAGCTGGCCTATCTAGAGTATTCCTTATCCTTGGTTGACTTCCCTAACCTGGATGCTTGCCCAACCCTAGTCCTCCCTCCTCCCACCCTGGCTTTACTCTGCACTCCCCCTTCCTCCCCACCTTCCTCCCACCTAGGCTAATGCCTCTTCCTTCCCCTTCCCTTCTGTGGATCTGGCTCTCTCTCCGGCCCCATCTCCCCCAGCTTGCTGACCAAACCCTCTCTGTCTGCCTGCTCCCCTCCTCCCACCAGCCTCTCCAGCTCATCTCCCGTATACAGCAAAGCAAATAGATTAGTAAGTGTGATGCTTCCCCCCCGACCTGCTCTCTCCTGTCCCCCCCTCCTTCTGGTCAGCCACCTCCCTACGAAGTGATTTCCATACATTGCTTGTTTTGTGCCCCACCCCTCATGAGTAACCATATGATCCTTGTCTACCTGTTTCCTGGGTTATGCCACATTGGCCTCGTGTACTCTCATGAGGTTCTTTTCACACCTTTCCTCCCCACCCATCCCGCCTTCCAGCTGCCTTCTGATCCCCTCTACTTCCTCCGTAAGACCTGCCAACTGAAAACACACTGGGCACCCTCTGAACCTCCTTGCCCAATTTAATATTATTGCCCCCCGCACCCTGTACACCCAATCACTCTACCAAAGGTGCCCGCTGTGGCCACCCCCAAGTCTACCCTCATTTTAGGTGAGCAATGCGGCTCTCTAATGTAAATAATTCAGTCAGTGTTGCACTAAAACTCAAGCAGTTTGCCCCCTACGATTACAGCAATTTTCCCTCTTTCTTGACAGTAGCCAGTTTTCTAGCCCTAGCAGTAGATGGTTCACAAGTAAAATTAGCCCATCACAACACTAGCCAACTCGGAGACCCTAGCAGTAATTGATTCACACACAGTTTGCCTACTCCCTCAGATGTAGTTGGCAAACACAGTCATTTATACAGTCTGCTTCATTATGCCCCTTCCTGGTAGTAGTCAGTGTTGCCCACGTAGCACAGTGTACAGGACCCTTTTCCCCCAATCAATAACAATCCAGCTTCCTAGTGTTCCAGTTCGCCCAATCTAGACTTGTCCTCCTCCAAGGCTCTACCCTCACCAACCATTTAATAGTGGTCGGGGCCAGGGTAGGTGGTGTGGAACAAAGAACAGCTCTCCTCCTCTGATTGCGACTGGACTATTTGCCTTTTATGGCCCAGTCACACAGTCAAAGGTTCTCTCCCTATTCACTGATTGGCCGCTCCTTCCTGAGTTGCCGGCTTGCAGAGTTGTGGCTGATGTGGACCCAGTATGCATTGCCTGTCCCCCGCCAGCAAGAGCTTCCTTGTCGATCACCAATGTGATCCCATCTTCTCCCACTGCCGATGTAGCCCCAGAATGCCTGCCCAGACCACTTCCAGCGACAAGCCCCGGTCTGAAAAGAACAGCTCTCCTCCCCTGATTGGAACTGGGCTAATCGTTGCTATAGATATTAAAAAAGGATGGGTCCCAGCACCAACCCCTGGGGCACACCGCTACCACCCTGGAATGCACCCCATTTGCCTTATCACCACCCTCTGGTTTCAGTCTTTGAACCAGTTCTCCGCCCACCTTATTTTCTGTTCCATCCCTAAGCCTTCCAGCTCATTTACCAGCCTTCTATGTGTCAAAGTGTCAAAGGCGTTACTGAAATCTGGGTAGGCCACATCCTCCTCCATCCACCTTCCTTGTTACCCAGTCAAAAAACTCGGTTAAGTTTGTTAGGCACAACCTGTCTCCCATAAAACCAAACTACCTTGGGTCCTGGAGGCACTATAGCACATTGGGTAAAGGCTCTGAGCTACAGATCTGGAGACCTGGGTTTGAATCCAACAGCCGTAAAAGTGCATACTGTGTGATTCTGAGCAAGTTACTTAACTTCTTTGTGCTCCAGGTTGCATCTGGAAACAAGCTTCAGATTAGTGTGCTACTTGGTTAAACAATGTTCCCTTCCCTCACTTCCCCTATAGACCATTGACAACCAGGTGCTCCACTATTCTTTCCTTCAGCAGTATTTCCATTACTTTTCCCACTGTTGTGGTCAGGCTGACCAGTATGTAGTTCCTGCATCCTCCCTGTTAACACTTTTGTATAGTGGGACCACATCAGCCCTTCTCCAATCCCGGGCATGTCACCAGTTTACAAAGATAGGGTGAAAAGGGTAGTCGGAGGCCTGCTAACACCTCCCTTAGCTCCCTCAGTGTCCAGGGATGCATCTATCTGGCCCATAGCCTTATTGCTGTCAGTTCCATGAGGATCCTTTTTTTGCAAAGGAGCTGTGTCCTTTTCATGATCTCTCCATCCTTTATTAATGCTGGCCCATTTCCTGCCCTTCCTTTGTAAAACTGAACAGAAGTATTTGTTCAGTATTTCTGCTTTTTGGCGGTCATCTTTTACCCTCCCTCCATCCACCCTTTTCAGACACTCAGTATCTCCCCTTGCCTTCCTTTTTTCCCTGATGTACCTGCATGTAAAAGGTTTTGTTCCTCCTTACCACAATACCCACTGGCTGGCTTGTGTCAAGGGTCCCACATAAGTGTGGGTCTGGTGCCAACGTGCACTTTGCATGTGGAAACATTTTGATTTGCCTGCTGTGTGCTATAGTGTAGTGGATTATGATGACTGGTTTTGCTGGATTCTGCACTGACAGCTTCATTTACAGCAGATCCTGGAGTTCTTTGCAGTGGGAGATTGTCCTACAGTGCATGTTAAGAATGTATATAGGCTCTCAGTTTTGGTTTACTGGCCCCACTGAACTCCCTGAGCTAAGTTCTGTCACAGACTGACTTATCCTCTGGAGAAGAGCAGAAGTGGAAAACATCTGATAAGAGATTGTGTAGGCTCAAATGTGCACTGCAGGCTATTGGAACTTCTATTGCCTGTTGCCAGCTGCAGGGAGTTCTGAGACTGGTTGTGTCTGCGTATATCTGCCTAGAGATGGCACAGTTGGCCTGCTGCAGTGTGCTATTCTGAGATGGATGGTAGTTGGAAATTCCAAATCGGTTGGGGGGGACTTAGAGGAAGGATTAGGAAGTACTTCTTCACTAAGAGGGTGGTGGACAACTGGAATGGGCTGCTGAGAGAAATGGTGGGAGGGTTCATGAGGGCATGGGATAAGCACAGAGGGCAACTGGCATGGGGCGGACTACAGAAAAGGCCTAGTGGATATCTAGGCAAACTAGGCAGACTAGGTGGGCTTGTGCTCCCTTTCTGCCATCACAAACCTATGTTCCTGTGTATTCTACAGGCAGATTGGGAAAAGGGAGGGGGGATCCACTACACCACCAGGGAAGCATTCATTGTGCCTTGAATATCTGTTCCTTGGTGTCTTTATCCTATCCTGTGTTGGCTGATGTGTGGAGCAACATGATGACCTACCCCCAAAAAAGATCAGTTCTAGGGGCATGGGCAAGGAGTCCTCCTCCTCCCTCCCCCAACCATGACATCCCCTGAGTGACCGAGTCCATTCTAAAAGCCAGGTTGATGGTGTGGTACAGGTCTGGTATCTCCCCAACCCACCTTTTTTAATTTAACCTCTACAGAGCCTTCCCAACTGACCCAGCTGATCAGTATTTTTATTTTTCATACTGACCCATTTTCCCTTTTATATCTACAGGTCTGACAAGACATTGACTGGGAGTAGGAGGACACTGACCATATGTATCAGATAAGTATTGTTTTTTTGTTTACCCTACATTGTTTGTCATATAATAGTTCATAATGAGCTGCAGATCCTTTGTGAGCCCATTGCTGTTCTTGTTCTACAGGTACGAATGGCTGCTATGGGAGGCACTGGGTTGGAGCTGTACCTTGTGCTTTAGAAAGGAGACTATGGGCTGGTGGAGGGTATGGGATGAGCATCAAGGTTGGGAACTCCAGGGAACACCACACAATCAATTTGCCAAGACTCGTGAGGCTCAAACCCTGTTTTCATTTTCTTGCTTTGTGTGCTTTGCATTCTAATGCCTGCATTAATGTAATGTTTTTGTTTTGCAACAAGTACTGTCTGTGTGTGTGTGTGTGTGTGTGTGTGTGTGTGTGTGTGTGTGTGTAATAACCCACTGTAGGGTGTGCGGTCACGCTCTGATATACGCACACCTTGGTGTGTGTTGTTGCACATGAGGCCACAGGCCGAGTGCATCAACCACCCAAACAGTGTGTATATCACTGTGCTTCCACACACCACACAGTGGGTTATCTATCTTATAAAATGGCAAAATTGTTTTGGAGGGGAGTAAAAGTGCAGGTGTGTGGTTGCACTATGATATACACACAGTCACCTAATAGTGTTTGTCCAATGTGATTGATAATCCCATTTTTTTATATATATATATATATATATATTATATAGAGAGAGAGAAAGAGAGATATATACACACACAGACATGTGTGCGCGCGCACACACACACACTCACATATACATACACACACTTCACTCAAACAGCCCCATGATACCGAAAATAATTTTCCACACCGTGCATGTGCTCCCAGTCCGAAGAGGCTCTCTTCTCCTTTTGAAGATAAACCTGGAAATACTGGTGAGGACCTGCATATCAGGGAGGCTCCCATACCATTTTCTGCAAACCAGAACGATTGTTGGTCATTCCTTTACCTAAATGTCCACCCCTTCCTTGTGACTTTGAGTCAAACATGGGGTAACAGACTTTAGTACCTCCTATAGACATAGCCCCCAAGATCTCCATCTTCTTTGGAATTCACAGACGACTTTCTCACTCAGGAACCCTTAAACAAAGCTTCCTCTGCTGAGGTTGCAGATACTTGCAGATGAATACTGTTTTGTTTTTGTTGAATTTTATGCGACGCCATCTTTAATGCAGCCTAATACACTGAAACATAACTACAACACTGCTGACAGGAGTGCTACTAAAATCACACTGCACACTGAAGTGCACTACAGGTGTTGATGCAGTGCTAATTAACATAATTCACACACATGAAAAGCATTGCAACACTGCTTCAGGCAGTGTTGAAAACACTGCTAATTGCAGTACTTTTGCAGTGTGATTACAGTGCTAATTAACATAATTCGCACACACTGTATCAGCACTGCATGTACACCAAAAGAGACCTGAAGATGCACTGATTAAACACTGAGGGACTGCATTATGAAATGAAGTGTACACTGCTACTGTAACACTGAAATAACACCATATAATGACTGTTTGAACACTTCACTTCCCTCTGGGATGGAGGACAACTGCCTCCTCATGTGGCGATTCCTGGTTTTCCAGTGCATGTGTGTCAAATATGCTTGAGAGCTAGAAGGGACATCTTCATGATTCCTCACTATGATGGATGCCTAGAAAAATATGGCTTGTATAAAGCGCCTCAAATTCGTTTGGCTCCCACATGGACAAAGGTTCAGGAATCTGCAGTTGGCAGCACACAGCACCAGGCAGAGCCTGTGGAGGAAGGCCCCTCGGGGGAGTGTGGCACAAAGCTAGAGGGTGCAGATTTAGAGACGGAACCAGAAGTTGAAGTTTCAGATGCTGGATCCCAGAAGGAAAGTTCAGATAAAGCATCAGTAGATCCCTGGTGGGGGGGGCCTAGCCCAAGTCTCTTAGGAGAAGATGAGATGCGGGAGGCCTTTGAGTGGGAGGTGTCGACCTCCGCACCTAGTGATGAGTGGATAGTCTCAGGAGTGAGGACGACTGCTCACTCCTGGGCTCAGATCCTCAGTGAGGAAGAAGATGAGAGGGAACCTATGTGGCCTTGTGAAAAAGGAACGGGTACACAGCCTCAAGCTCTTGCCTCGGAGGAATGCATGGAAGAGAGTGGTGATGCCACTGCCCTGGCTTTGCAAGAGGAAGAAGTCAGGGATCTGTTTTTAATTTCTCTAAGGATGCGTAGCTGGCAGAACCAGGACTGGCCGCCCCCAAGCCAGGCCAGTGGTCTCAGATTGACCAAAGCTAGTAAAGAGGAGACACTGGTTCATAGAAAGGCAAATGAGATCTATGGTATGACCTTTCCTACCTTTCCTCAGAAAGTCTGGGAGGAGATTGAGAACAGCAGAAAATCCTGGATCTGGGCAGAAGCAATGAAAGGTGTGCATCCTGGGGCCAACAAGCATGTGAAGAACAGACTGTTTCACGAGAAATATACCCAGTGGAAGAGAGGCAGGACACTATTTATGGACAGAGTGCCAATAGTGGATGGAGAGGGATGTGAAATCTCCCACTGTGTGAATTATGTGCGCCCAGAAGGGGTAATAATTCAAGCTCCTGACCCCCAGTACTATTGGCTTCAGTGCAAGGACCTCCCAGCAAATGTGCCCGTGCTTACTAAATGGAAAGCCAAGCAGTGGTAGTCAATACTGCCACACCAGACTGTGAAGTGCCTTTATTGATCCGCCAGTATGGACATCCAGGACTCGGGTGCCCCACATTAATCAGTTCTACAGTGTTCTGGCCTTTCCAGAATCCATCGACTGGCCCACCAGATGACTTCAGATCCAGAGAGGACACCAGCCCAGCTGTATCCCGAGCCATCGCCTGGTAATCGGATGACATCAGACCAGCTGTTTTTCTTTTTGTTCCTGTTCTAAGGTTCCATCTCTAGAGATGACATCAGCCCAGCAGTTCCCAGATGTGCCCTCCTGTGGTTCCCGGAAGATGTCCGCCCAGCTGTATCGGAAGAAATGCTGCCAGGGAGAGTCTTTGGTAGAGGTGCAGGTCGGTTCAGAATTTTACGTACTACAAGGGGCTGGTAAGTCCAAACTTTTCTATCTTTATGACATTGCAGTACACACCCTACACTAGCAGACTCCAAAATGTGTGAACTGTCCTCAAAGACTCTTCCCCTTCAGAACTTTGGCCTGCTAGAACTGTGCTTCACCAGGCTCCGGCCCAGGAGAGACTCTTTATTGGACTAGCCTTCGGGCATTGTGGTCACTAGTTGGGACTTTTAAGGCACTCCATCCCCCCAAATGTGTATTGTAAATAATGTCATTGTTTTCTAATGTATATACTGTTTTTCTACCTTTTCTGAAAAAGAAAATCTTTTTGGGATTCTTCAGTGTTTTGATGGTAGGGGGTTTTAGGTAGACTGTGTATGCAGATTAGGAGTGTGTGTTTTCTTTCTTTTCTTGCAGGTGTTCCTGGAGAAGATAGAAGAGAAGACAAGAAGAGGAGGGGGGGCTTATCGGAGTTCCTCATTAGTACTTTAGTGTGTAGTGATTTAAAGTACTGTGGTGTTGTTATTGTTGTTATTACTGTATTAACTCTTTTCCTTCCATAGGTGTGGTTGTGGGGGTAGGGAGGAGGCAGTAAAGTGGTATTATTCTTGGTGTGTGGTTGCAGGTTGCCTAAGGTCGGGGAGGTCCCCGGGTTGTTTTTGGTTTTGGGTATTAAGTTGAAGGCAGATAGATTTTTCCTAGAGGGTTAGGGAGGATAGACAGGCTGTGGTCCAGAATGGCCATAAGGACCGCAGTGCTGATCTATTAGGGCTATGCTCTGGACAGTTCTACCAGAGCCACTAGGCGTCCATAGTAAGTGGATAGAATACAGGCTGATATGTCAGCTAAAGGCCTCTAGGCCCTTAGTGTTGCCTGCCTGTGCTGGCACATGGTAGGAGGGGGCCTGATCACCCCCCTCCGCAGGTAGCACATAGGGTGGGATGGCCTAAATCCAGGTAAGTAATGACTGTGGACAGTCATTTTCCTGGTCAAGGGTGAGTGTAACCCCCTTGTTACCCGGGGTTACTAGAATCCCAGTAAGACCTAGTGGTAGGCAGGGAAGGCAGCTTGTGAAACTCCAGTTAAATGTATTTCACACTGTCTCACTCTGTTCTCGGTCTCAGCTGAGACTGAGGGATGACATCACCATAGAACTGTCACAGCTGCATGACCCTCAATGGAATCTGCAGCAGGAAGTTGGAATAGAATGTTGGGAGGTTTGAACAGTAGTCTGTGGGTCAGTTGGTGTTGGGAGCTTGCTGTGAAAGCAGCACAGCAGCTCTGGTTAGGCTCTTGGAGCCTCAGCCCTGACATAGGGCTACATTTAGGTAAAAGGGTGTGTGTCTCCACCAAAAGAGAGACACAGAAACAGTTTGCAAGTGGTGGAGACCGCAGATTTGGGTCTCAGTGCCCCCTCCCTCCGGGGATGGGGGCAGGAAAGGGTTTCCTGCATATTCCTGGGGCAAACTTCCTGGTTCTGTTACTAGTGGAGAAGCTGCCTATTTGTTCCAGAGTTTTTGTGAAACAAGATTTGTGAATCGCCTGTGGGGCACCTGCAACCGGAGGGTGAGTGTCTGCTCTTCCTAAAGGGCCTATGTTTTTCACCCTGGGACTTGTGTGATAGTGGGGATTGGACTACTGAAATAATGGGAGGCCTAGAGTAATAGGTTTAGCCAAAAAGTAAAAGTATGTTCAAGTCCAGTACTTATGGGAATTCAAGATGTGTAGAAGAGATGTGACATACGTCTACCCAGTAATATACATTGCCAAGCTTTCAGTAAAAAAGTTGTTTAGTTTCCAGAGAAATGGCCGGGTATGGATTGTGGGAGCTGGAGGTGGGAGACCCCCCATCTTTAGTGACCAGGTCCACCTCTACGGATTTGCTCTGTGGATTTCTTTGCCTCATGCACTTGGCCAGTGATGAAGGAAGTACTCAGACGTGGGATTGGAAGGAAAATTCCCTCTAGGAGTCGTAGGCTCTAAGGTGGTTTGGGGAGCCGCAACAGGAAAACTGGTTCATTTCCCAAAATGGACCGCGGATCAAGTGGCCGGTGGGGGAGCCAGACCAGTGGGGAAAACCCAAGTAGTGTACAAGTCGAGCTGTGTACCCAAAGCTGTATGCAAGTCCGGGTTGTGTGCCTGGTGGGTTCAGAGCAGGAGGGCTGGAAATAGTGATAGTGTTCCGTTGTCTCTAATCTGCATTACCAGGAATGTAGCCCTGTGGGGGTCTGTCTATGCTTTGTTTGTTCAAATTGGATGTGAATAAAAGCCACAGTGTAGAATCCCACTCCTGGTTCTGGACATTACAGTTATTGCTTCCTGTGTTCAGATTTACTTGGGTGCCCCTGTCCAGAGTAGCCAAACCTAGGCCCCCTGTGCCAAGTAACCTCATCCTCCCCAAACCCAGTCCCCACCAGGTACTGCTGTCAGCTTCAACAGCATGCCACCTGTCATTTTGCAAAAAGGCAAGGGTCCAGGGGTTACATCATGCCTTTTCTTGTGCATCATTTGCAGTTATTTTCTTGTTTTACTTATTAGGTTTGCCTTGTCTTTGAATTGTATTACCAGCTTTTTGAAATCCATAGTATAGCGCAAGTGAGCATGCCTGATGATGCTTGGCATCATTACATTGGCAAGTCAGGTGCGCACGTTACTGAGTTTGCAGCCTGCTTGTTTGAATGCTAGATGCTGTGGATGTAGTGTTTGGCCTGACTGCTGGCCAGTACACAGTAATGGGAAGAGTGGCAGATAAGTATTTGGGGAGTGTGGCAGAACTGGATGCACTTCAGAAAGTGTTGGTAGTGGGCGAGGAATGCCATACCAGACAGTAGCATCTTTAACTGGTGGCAGTGACTGAAGAGGAAGTGAAAAAAAGCTCCATTGCAGAAATTTAGTTAAAAACAAAAGTGGGACCACCTGTTATTAATGCGAGAGACTGCAGAGTGAAGGCAGAAGCCAGCGCCAAGTCAGCCGTGTGATTTTTTTTTAAAGTGAAAGTGTGCTGCTGATTCTGGCCAATCAGGACCTATAGTGAGGATATTTTTGCCACTATGTATCTACAGTGAGACTATCAAGATAGTCTCACTTTAGGTCATCATTTGATAGTCTCACTCTAGGTCCATAGTGGCAAAATATCACTGATGTTTGTCAATATTTATCCTCAAAGGTATGGCATAAATATATCTTTTCCTGATGTGTTTTTTTTTTTTTTTTTATGTTTGCTTGCAGACCTGTGCAAAGCAAAATCTTGTGGCCTTTCAGGCAGTGTGGGTGCCAGGGAGGTGTGTGTTGTACAGCTAGTGGAGCTGAGCCTTTCAGGAGGTGTGACAGTGCACTCCCAATGCTGACAAATGATGATGGTGCTTCTTCACTGGCTGATGCATGGAAACCTCTGGCATATGAAAGGATGCAGCTGCACCAAGACCACCAGGGAGCAGGTGATTATAATACAGTATTATTACTACTACCAGTGGACATCAGGGATCGGGGAATGGGGACACTAGACCACCAGGACAGGGGGTGATTATAATAATAATAATAATAATAATAATACTGGCGGACATCGAGGATCAGGGAAGGAGGACACCAGACCACCAGGACAGGGGATGATTTTTATAATAATAATAACTGGTGACCCTCTATATCAACTTGTCCTGTGAAGGTTTTGAAAGCCATGATAACCCGATGTGACATCACACCAGGTTATTACGGCTTTTGCAGTCTCCACTGCAGTTTTCCACTGTCTCACTCACTCATAACAAGCGTGAAGAAAAGAAATTGCTGTGTTTTTCCCAGCAGTGTTTCACAACAGAACTTTTCAACAGTCTGAAGCAAGCACAGTTGCATGATCAGCTGGCATTCTCTGGTGTTGCTCTCAATAGCTAAAAAAAAACCAAACAGCCTTACTTTACGTTGCCTCCACTTTCACCTCCAATTTGATTAATCTTGCCCGTGTATGGCTGTGAGGATGGCACAACCAGGTAGGGAGACAGGAGTGCAGTGGTGCTGCTTGGGTTTTTCTCTCTACCTGCTATATCAGTCTAAATATTTGGCAAAAATAAACACGGCTTACATGATTGCAGATGCTTTTTTTGGTAGTGGCAATGTCAATGATCAGAACCGCGACTTCAGTGAAGTTGTGCTGCATTAGTTTTATGGCTTTTAAAGTGAGCAGTGTCTGGTAAAAGCCAAACACCCTGCACCAGTTATTATGAAAAATATAACACATGCAGGTGTGTGTCATGAGGTTTTATTTTACACACCCTCTGTGTGTAATAATCTCATAAACCTCTCGTGCTTCACTCTTGAGGTTTATGGATTACCACACACCTTGGGTGTAAAAAAAAAAAAAAATACTCATAACACACACCTGCATATGCATTATTCTTTATATAATACTGGCAGACACTGGAGATTGGGGAGGGTGCCACTAGACCACCAGGGAAGGGGGTGATTATAATAATATTTATACTGGCAACATTGGGCGAAGGGGGACCGCAGCACATTTCCACTCACAGGTACACTCTCCCAGGGGAGATTTTTCAAAGTACCCTTAGACCAGCCCTGACTGGTATAAGGGTATTTGAAATTTCTCCCTCTGGGAGAGTTCTGTGAATCCCATTTACAGGGATGTGGCAGCTTACGTCTGTCACATGCCCCCAGCACCATGTCGCAGCCCATATTTAGGTGCATGGGTGATGCAAGCCCTGTTTTGGGCAGATAGCCTGCAGTTGATGCAGGCTGCCCATGGAGAATAGCTCTCAATGCATCATTTGGTGCAAGGGGCACTTTGCACCATTCTTTTTGGGGGCTTTGTGAATAGAGCCCTCTGTCTCCATGACTACCATGCAATGTAAAGACTAAAAGGGAGTGAGAGAGCAGTTGCAAACTTGTGACAGGCAATTGAGTTAGCAATGAGGATGTAGGTACATCAGCAAATAGTGGTCCAGAGATCAGAGGGTGGGGGTGCCACTAGACACCAGGGAATTGTTAAATTATTAGGGGGCTGGTGACAGGAGGGTAGGGGATAACACTAGGCACCAGAGAAATTGTAAATTGTTAAGGGGCTGGCAATTGGAGGATGGGGTTGTACCACTAGACTACAGGGAAATATTAAATTCTTATAGGGGTGGTGATAGGAGGGTAGGGGTGCCACTAGACACCAGGGAGATATTACATTTTATGGTTCTCGAAACTGGAGGGTGGGGGGTGCCACTAAACACCAGAAAAAGATGAAATTGGGGGGGACAGTAATCAGAGGGAGGGGGTGCCACTGGACACCAGGTAAAGTTTTTGTTTCCTATACCAGGCTGGCACAAAACCGAACTGTGGAATAATTACATGAATTTTGGATTAATGTATTAGTTCCACAGTTCAAGTGTATTATTCTGCATTTCAGTAAGAAAATTCTGTGGAACAGAGGGAATATTTGCCAAACACATTTGGAAGATTTCTGATTTTGTCACAGGTGGCAGTTCAGAAAACTCCGTGAAAGTTGGCAAACATTCAGCTAAAATAGAATTTATAACTTTCACCCAGCTATAAACAAGACTATGTTGAAAATGTGGGATCAAAATGTCAAAAAAACAATGGAGTTATAAAGAAAGGTTGAATTTCTTTGATGTTTACTCACAATTTTTTTATTTATCCAGATTTTAACCCCACATTTTAGGCATAGCCCTTTTGTTACTCCACTTTTGGATCATGATAGGTGCTATTTTATAAATTCTACCCAAAACATCTTTTCATGCGTGTGCTGCAAAATGATGTTTTGACCAAGATTTCTTAAAAGACATCTGTTATGTTCATAGGTGGGGTCATGACTGAACTTGGGCAAAGTGACCAAAATTCGCTCTGCAAAGCAATTCGTTGAGCAGTGCGGAGTCCGCAAAGTAATCCACAAGAAGAAGCAGAGTACGTTGAGTCATAATGAGGAACACAAAGTCCATTGATAACAATGACTTCACATTACTCCGCCTTCTCCCCAACCACTTCTAAGCCAATGCACTTTGCATCACTCTGCCTTGTTATTGAGCTCCAAGGTGAATTTTGCAGTGATTCATGGGATTGCAGGTCACACGGGCTCTAGATTGTTCTACACAGCCTCAATCCTGTGTAGTGGTAGCCGGAGAGAGTTTGATCTCAGAGGTGCGCAATTCAAACCCTCTAAAAGCTGTTAAAAAAGCCTCTTTGAGCCATTTTATTTGCTCATAATTTAATACATTGATTGTAGGAATACCTCCTGTGCTCATATCATCAAGTGTTTATTGGTTGTGTGTAGATTTTGAATGTTAATTTAGAACATTTAGTCTGTGTACTGACAGACACTTGAAGTGTGCTTTGGGAGAGGGGTGTATCTGTGGTGGAGGTAGATTAACTGGGAGAAAAAGGCAGTCTTTCTGTTTTGGTTATATTTTTCTTGTACAACAGTGTTAATGTACACACAATAATAAGTAAATAAATTTTTTTTAATTTTTTTGATGATTGTTGTGGTGCAGCAGTGCATAATTTCAGTGTGTTTGAAAGATTTGGTTATATTAATGAAGCTTTCAATTTGCTGTGCATTACTTGTAGTGTGTGTGTGTGCGATGTGTGCCATCAAATCAGACATATTTTATTGTGCCACACAGTATTTGCAGCAGTGTGAACCTGCTATCCACTGCACCTGCATGATTTTTTTTTTGCACTGCTTTGTGGTATCTTTACTGGTAGAGGACTGTTACTGCAGTGCACTGCCCCCCCAACCCAACTGGCAAAAGGTATTCTTTTCCAGATTTGGATTTGTAACTTGTGAGCACTGGTTGTGCCTTTGCATCTGCATCTCTTGAGTGCGCAGCACAATCTTAATAAGTCTGTGCATTTGCATCTCTTTAGGGCCCAATCTCCATCTGTAATTTAAGTCGTAGTTGTTTGTTTGGCTTCCCTTCAGAGTACTGGTGTGGTGCATATCTCTGCATGAACATTGTACTCATTAATGTGTGTGTTTTAAGTCAGGGTGATCATCACGAGTCACTCACGATACAAATTGTGTTCTTCATCTTCATGGTCATGATTCACGAATCACAAAACTGTAAGTTTTTTTGTAGTTAGTTGCACGTAAGCCCATTTCGTAGTATCTCGGGTCTCATCTTCACCATTGTACTCATTGATATGAGTTTTCAAATTGTGTAGTTTTTTGTGGTACAGATCAGGGAAGTACAGCTGTAGGTATTCACATTCCCGTACAGTTTATTGTCATTGGTCATGTCACACCAGTCGCTCATCATGACTCTGACTCTGAGGCAAATCATGTTCTTCATCTTCACGGTCATGATTCATGATCATGAATCACAAAACTAAGTTTTTTTTTTGTAGTTAGTTGCACGTAAGCCTGTTTCGTATTATCTCGGGTCTCGGGTTCACTATTGTACTCTTTGATATGAGTTTTCAAATCAGATAGTTTTGTGTGGTACAGGTCAGGGAAGTACAGCCATAGGTAATCGCATTCCTATACAGTTTATTATCATTGGTCATGTCACACCAGACACTCATAAAGAGACAAATCACTTTCTTCATGAATCACAGTGGTTAAATTTTTTTCAGTTCTGATGATACGCTGAAGACCTGTAAAGATGACAAAAACATTGATGAATCTTTTTAACTTTTTTTAAATAATGCACCCCCCCCCACAAAAAAAATACTTTTCTTCACTGGCTTGACAGTATTCCAATGCCAAAATTCCTCATCAAGCCAAGAAATGCACACCCCAAGTTCAACTATATGACCTGTGATACAAAACAAAAGCAATAATTACATGTATAGATAGAAAAAAAAGTTATATATATTTAAGGTTGGGTTCTGTGGAAAACCATGATGATGCCAGGTGCATTAACTTACCAAGGGTAGTATTAGTGTACACACAGGGGGCATTCTTCCTGTTGGGGGTCAGTGCAACAGACATTGGGCAACCAACAGCATTATCACATCATCATGGACGGTAAACTCAATGTTCAGGTCATCCTTCTAGCACATCATTTGGCAAAACACTTGCATCAGCCCAGTCAGGTCAAGAAGCATTACATGAAATTCCAATAGCAGCAGCAGGGGACATAGTTCTTATTGGAGTGTTTACATGCATGACTGAGTGTGGCATGAATTAATAGACTTTTCTTTCCACTTTATGCTCTCATTTCTCTTCATCTGGAGTCGGGAATGTTCTGGACATGTCAGCAACATTTTGGGTTTGCACATTAATTCTGGGGACTGCGTGGCAGCACCGCACGCATGACTGGGTGTGGCATGAATTAATGGAGACTTCTCATTCCTTGTTAGGCTCTCATTTCTCTTCATCTGGAGTGGGAAATTTTCTGGACACAAGACAGTAACATTGTGGGTGTGCACTTTAATTTGGGGACTGTGTGGCAGCACTGCACACATGACTGAGTGCACCATTAATTAATTCCCTTCCTTGTTATATTCCAAATTAATAATGTCTCTTTCCAAAAATAAATTATTTTAGTGGTCTCAGTAATGTTTTATTTCTGTCTTGCTGTGTGTGTGTGTGTGTGTGTGTGTGTGTGTGTGTGTGAAAGCAGGAGTGAGCAGTGTAATAATGTGCTAAACAGCATGTGTGCAGTGCACTGTCATGTGCACACACTGTCCAGCTCCCTGAAAACATATATGATGACTTATTCCACTGTTGATGGTATAAAGAATAAAGAAAATAATATATAACATATATTTTATTTGTACCATCATCTACTACAGACCAAGTCATATATGTTTTCAGAGGTCTCGGTGGACAGTGTGCACCTCACAGTGCACACATGCGGTTTAGCAGATCATAGCACTGCTCACTCCTGCTTTTCAACAAACCCGACAGAAATGAAATATTGCTGAGGCACCCAAAATATTTCAAGGTAAACAGACATTATTAAGTAGGAATATAACAGGTCTAGTCCAGTAGCACACTGTGCTAACACTGGGGCCGGGTGCTGGTGGAGAGCAGCTACCTGCAAAACTGCAACTGCCAGGCTAAACCAGAAAGCAAGCACTCCAGATGAATAAATGCAAACAAAAAATGCTCACTGCTATTGTGAATTTCCTGATGGAAAAACAAGGCACACAAAAATGACCCCTGTGCTTCAGCACTTATGCCTTCATTATGGGGCCACCAACCATCAAAACACAAGGGTCATTTCTGTGCTTTGTTTTGTCATCAGTACATTTGCTCTAGCAGACTGTGAAGATTTTTTTATAAACACTGAAATTCTTCAGCGTTTACTCCTAACTTTGATATTTTTGGGCTGGCAGTATAGCCTAGAGGCTAGAATGATGAGCCATGAGCGAGCTTGGTACATCCAGCAGACCAGACCTGGGTTTGATTCTAACAACCTCCACTTGCATACTGTGTGACTCTGAGCAAGTCATTTAACCACCCAGTTCTCCCATGTCGCCCCTGAAAACAGGCACTTGTGCCAAGTGGGCCTTACCCAGTTACCAAAGACTAAAATAAAATAAAATAACTTTTTTGTCAGATTTTGATCCCAAATTTTCAACATAGCCATTGTTTACCCCACCTCATGAACATACAGGTGTCATTTTTCAAATCCTGCCCCAAACATATTTTAACACTCGCACTGCTTAATGATATTTTGGCCATGATTTCATTAATGACACCTGTCACGTTCATACAGTGATATTGGAGATATCATAAAAATACTGTTTTAAAATGTGGAGTCAAAAAACTCAAAAAACAATGAACTTATGGACAAACATTGACATTTTCCAACATTTATTCATAAAGCTGCAATTCTGTTACAGTACCTTTTATCCCACATTTTCAACATAATAATTTTTTACTCCATCTCATGAACATGGCAGGTGTCATGTTCTAATTCTAATTCCCCTTTAAAACTTGTTTTTTGCAGTCATTCTGCAAAATCACATTTTGGGTAGCATTTGATAAATGATAGCTGTCATGTTCATATGCTGGCATAATAAAAATACTAGCTTGAACATTCAGGGTCACAATTTAAGAAAAAAAAAAAAAACTATGCGTGAACCTCTTCATTTCCCAAGTACGGCATTTTCACTATTATAACTTTTGTTATTACTTTGTTATTTTTAACTGCTGTGCTGTCTTTGCCCAACAACTAAAAACATAGAAACATAGACAATGATGGCAGAAAGACAAAAGACCCATCTAGTCTGCCCAGATTTCCCTATCTGCTCTGTGACCAAATTTCCATATGATTTTTTTTTTTTTACCTCCTGGTTCACCCTACTTCTCCCCTTCCTACTGTTAATGACCTGAGCAATCACCAAACCCTTCACTCTGTCCCATAGTAAATACAAGAAAGCAAACAGTTTGCACTGACTACTGATTGTTTTGTTTTTGTTTTTACAAGTGCACAATACGCAAGTGTTTGTTTATTCTGTTTTGAAATGTTATGTTACATCCATATACAACTCACTGTGCTTGAACAAAAAGCCAATAGCTTATGACAACAATTCAGGTATGAGATACAAAACTGAATAAGGCATGTAAGAGAACTGGTCATTCAATTCAAAATGACAGCTTTCTGAATATGTTGCATTCCAAAATGAATATGACATCCTGAAACACACATGTCACAATGACTTTAACAAATTATGGTACCAGTATGACACCAGTTGAAATGGGTATAACAAGTGTGAAATATATTGAAATGAGTATAACATGTAACAAAATAGTCAGAATATCACAACGGCTCTTCTCAGCAGAGACATCAGCACCCATCACAGTATAGAGCACAAATGTCTTGTCAGTACAACTGATAATTTAATATTTAAATAGAACACTCATATGTATTTTTCTAAATCCCTGATTTTTTTATTGAAATCTGCTCTTGTATATGTCCGAATTTTTTGTTTTGTCTTATTAGCACTCATTTCCTATGCACTAATAAGCACTTTCCACATATTGATGCACTTTATAAACATTCTGCACTGTATCAGTAGGTGTCTGTTTAAGAGAACCCTTTTAAGGCACACTATCACGGGGTAGATTCATGCTCTGAAGATGATGCCTTGCTGTGTCAATAAATAATCATTTCCTTTACTGTTAGGACACTAGTCGGCATGTTCAAGTGCAGGGCTCTTTACTGATTGATCATTTTCCATGGCATTGGTAAATGTATTGCAAACAGGATGTTTGTTTTCGATGCTGCATTGAATTTCTAGCACACAGCTTATTGCCATTAAAAATTATATTGGACCCCACCTGCATGGCCATAAACCTGGTTGTGGCAAGAATGTTTTTTCATGATGTGGCAAGTGTTTTATGACTGTTCTATTTAAATATTCAATTATCTGCTGTACTGACAAGACATTTGTGGTCTATATTGTAAAGGGTGCTGACCTCTGTCTACTGAGTAGAGCCGTTGTGATATTCTGACTGTTTGAAATCAAAGGTAAAGTGCCCCTTCTGCACGTGTGAGCTACCATCCCTGTGTTTTCATTTATGTAACAATTTGCACTCAAGGGTAAAATGCACTTTCTGCACATGTGAGCTACTATTCCTGTGCTTTCATTCATGTAACAAAATAGTACAACTCATGCTGATATAACACATACCAAAATGAGTAGAACATATATTAAAATTGATTCAATACATATTAAAATATGTATAACACATATTAATATAAATGTAATATAAACTAATGTTTGAAGTACATACCAAAAGGAGTATAACGTAATAAAATAAGTATAGCATGCTGAAATGAATAGTGCACACACACATAAAAGAGCTAAAGTGCATACTGAAATGAGGACAGCACATGCTGAAATGTATGAAACTCACACTGAAATGAAGTATAACACATACTAAGAAGCACATGAAGTCAAGAACCACTCACACTGCAGCTAGAAAACTGCTTAGGATTTTGCACTAAAAGTCAGCATACCTTTCTGCTCCATAGTAGAACACAGTGTGCTTTTCAATTATATTTAATTTTCAGCTAAAAGTATGCAATTATATTATTTTTGTAATGAAAAATTAGATTGAACAGGTCGATTACTTGTTCAGCATTCATAGAATAGCACAGATAATGCACAGTCTACATAGCAACCCAACTGATCAACGGAGCATTGAGAACAGCCACCTTTTGGTGGAATGCTGTAACTGCAGCAGTTTTATATTTTATGCAAAATAGTTACTTTTGCAATTCTCCTCTTGCGTACAGATTAAAACAAACCTTAGTATTATGAGCAAAATTCTATTATGATTACATTAACATTTTTTCTTGTAGCCTACCCCTCTAACAGAGTCATTTTTAGAGTTATTAGAAAAACTAATTAGCAACCATGACTGCAGTGACTGAGTCTGCTGTAGGGGTCATGCTCAAATATGAGATAAAATCATATATAGAGAGAGATAGCATTATATAACATCTGATGGAATCAGTATTATATTTCTGTTTCAGTAGCATTGTAGAGAAATATGGCAATTGTTGAATTCTAAATAAACAAAATATGTGTTAGAATTCAAAGGCCACTACTGTACGTATTTATTGGTTTATTCCCATTCCTTCCTTTGGTTGTTCACCTGGTCCCCCACTACAATGATTAGAGTCTCTATAGCTGCAACATTCCTTCAACTGGAAGGGGGAATGGGTAGGCTGCTGTCTTCACAGTTGATCACAATTCTGATAGATATCACCAGCTGGGGCTATATAAATGCCAGGTAGCCTGTACCAACCCTCTGGTGGGTAAACATATTTAGGAACAATTTTCCTACATTATTTCCATTTTACACAATTTTGATTTGCACAGCGTTGCTCTGCCAACTGGACTGAGAAACTCACCCATTTTTCTGCATTTTGATTTGCAGACTTTTTTGACACAGACCTTTATTTATTTTAGCAAAAAGGCAAGATGGGGTTTACATTGAAAATAATGAAATGCCTTATTGCCAACACAAATAAGTGCCAGTCTCTAAAAGGTTTCTGAAAATGGGTGAAACATCATCATTGATTGGACCGTCCATGGCCCAGCCACATGGGATGCTGCTGCTATGGCAATGCAGTGCTTCTCTCCCCCAATCATGGATGCACTGCACCTGACTGCACTCCTGGATCATAAACCCCCCTAAAGCAAATGAGCCAGGCTTGGTCCACGTGTCATAGTACAGTGCACTATGGCTCTGACATCAGGCAGCCCCTAACAGTTTATATTTAAATGGAAATTACCATGGTGATACAATATCTTATTAATAGTTAGAACATGTTTTTCCTTTAGTCTTACTCAACTTTTTTACAGTACTTTAAATTCTCCCTTCAACAGTTTTATTCAAGCATTTAAAAATATTACTATTCTGCATTCTAGTATTAGATGCACAGACATCAGCAGCAACAATGGCCTCTCCTCTACCCAAATAAACATGTTCTGAACAGAGCCGATAGGGCTGCATAGGAAGAATTTGGGGTAAAAATATTGAAAATTACCAAAGTTGTGAACCTGCATTAGAAAAATGAAATGTAGGCTCATAAATGTGTTGTTTTGTAATATTTGTACACCAGATTTGCTACATACCCTTGTTATGACCCTGCCTCATGAAGAAGGGCAGATCAAATGTTCAACTCCTGCCTGAAAGGTGATTTTGTACAGGGACTGTGAAATCAACATCTGGGGTGCAAAAACACATTATGGGCCACATTTGAAAAATGACAGCTGTCACATACATGAGGTGATGTAAAGAAATGGCTATGTTGTAAATTTGAGGTTAAAATATTGAAAAATACCAAAGTTACAAGCATGCATTCATAAAATTCAATGAAGTTGCACAACTTTGTTGTTTTTTTAATATTGTTACACCAAATTTTCAACATAATCTTCTTATGATCCCACCTCATGCTCAAGGGCAAAAAAACTTACAACTCCTGCCTGAAAGTTGATTTTGTACAGGGACTGTGAAATCACCTTTTGGGATATGAAAAAACATTTTGGCCAGGATTTGAAAAATGACAGCTGTCATATTCATGAGCTGTTGTTAGGATATGGCTATGTTGTAAATTTGGGGTAAAAATATTGAAAATTACCAAAGTTACGAGCCTGCTTCGCAAAATTCAGTGTAGGCTCATAACATTGTTGTTTTTTGGTATTTTTACACCAGATTTTCAATATAGCCTTCTTATGACCCCACCTCATGAACAAGGGCAAAGAACATGTTTAACTCCTGCCAGAAAGTTGATTTCACACAGGGACTGCAAAATCAGCTTTTGGTACAGTATGTGAAAAACATTTTGTCCAAGAATTGAAAAATGGCAGCTGTTACTTTCATGAGATGTTGTACAGATATGGCTATGTTGTAAATTTGGGGCAACAATATTGAAAATTACCAAAGTTATGACCATGTGTTTGTAAAATTCAATATAGGCTCATAACTTTGTTGTTTTAATATTTGTTCAACAAATTTTCAACATAGCCTTCTTATGACCCCACCTCATGAACAAGGGCAGAGGAACATTTCAGCTCCTGCCCGAAAAGTATGTCATGCAGGGACCAAAAAAATCACCTTTCAGGACAGATTTGCCAAATGACAGTGCATGTGTTCATGAGGTGGGATCCCAAAAAAGGCATGTTGAACATTTGGGTTTTAAATATGAAAAAATGTTCAAGTTATGCCACTAAGTTCAAAACACCATTGAAATGCATTGAGCAGCATACCCGTTTCTTCAGTTTGTGGTCCAACTTTGAAGAGTGAAGACTTGTCTGTGGTTCAGAGAGATTATGGCATTGGACTCCCCGATGGGTAAGTAAGGGCTTGGGGAGGTGCAGGATTTTGGTTACTGAGTGGTAGGGTTGGGTGGGGGGCAGTGTAAAGGTGCAAAACCATCGACAGACTTTTTTTTTTTACAGGTTAAAAATAAATAATGAATTCCTTCACTGGGGATTGGGCACCCTCAGTTCCCTGTTATGTTTCTGGAGAGTGGGATGGTAGGTGCTGAGAGGAAGAGTTGGGTGGGGATAGAAACTACAAATATAAAAATAAAAAAAGCACACAAATAACCATATATGTGGTAGTGGATAGGGAGGGGGCATTCAGAGGATTTGTTATCAGGACACTGGGGATTGAGAACCCCCAGTGTCACTATTATTTTCTGGGGGTGGGTGCATGCTGAGAGGAAGGGTTGGGTGGGGGGAGGAAACTATAAATATTAAAAATAAATAATCACACATGCATGGTAGTGGGTGGGGGTCAGTCAGAGGATTTGTGATCGAGGCACTGGGGGATTGGGCACCCCCAGTATCACTATTATGTTTCTTGGGGGGGTGGATGCTGAGAGAAAGTGTTATGTATAATTAAAAAAAAACCAAATCAGTGGTTATGGCAGAACACAGCACAGTCTGCCATGACCAAGATGGCCACCGCAATGTACTGCACATGCACTAGAAGTCGTGCATGCATAATAAAGTTTGGTGGCCATCTTGGACACAGCAGAGTGTGTCATGTTGCACTGTGGCCACCGAAAATAAAAATAGGGCAGTGCAACTGCCTATAGAGGAATTGCACAGAGTGCTTCAAAGATGTGGAGGTGACTGTGTTGTAACTCCAAAATATTGTTTGGTCAGAAGGAATGCAGAAGTCCTTTTCTCATAGTAAGAGATCTGCAAGGCTATGCTCACTGCAGCCCTAAAAAGAAATGTCACATTTTGTGTTAAATGACCATGTGTAATAACAATGGTTCCATACCTTTTCTTGCCTTTCCTGTATTATCCTGACTAGAATTGGGAAGGGCAGCCTTTTTTCTCCTGGTTTTGGATCTAGTCCTCCATGCTCTAATGCTCTACCTCTTCCACCATCATTAGGAAGGGCCTTAGACCCATGCAGGCCATCAGTCAATAGTGGCACTGCCCCATTTATGTTGGGTATGGGGTTGTTGTAGCCACACCTTCTTGCAAGAGTCACTCTTTACTAGGTAAAGGCACCCCTTCTTTGAGCTTCTGCAATCCTGCATGTTACATAAAAGCCCCTTCTTTAAAACACTCATGAGCTGCTTACAAGGGTCATAATGTTTTGCAGCAGTACCACTGCAATGAGTCACCAAAATGGGTCTCATTATCTACTGATTAGGATAGGAACCTTATTGCAAAAGGAGGGGGGTGAGTCCCTTTGTGGGGACCAAAACCCAGAAAAAGGAATGTGTTTTCCATTCTATTTGGGAGACTCCCACCTGTACAAAACAAATCTTGCAAAATGGAAAAGATGCAGGAAAATTGTTCCTAAATATGTTTACCCACTGGCCCAATAACACTGCCACTTGGCAGACTCAGGTTCATGTGTGATCCTGGAATCACACAGTGAGGCTGGCTGGTGGCCAGATACACTGAGAAGGTGAGGTATTGAGGTTCCAGGGATGGGGGGATCAGGCTATTTGACATTTATACAGCCCCAGCTGGTGACCTCAAGCTGCATTGTCAATGACTGTGAAGAAGGTGGCTCATCCACTTACCTTTCCAGCTGGAGTAATGATGCAACAGTGGATACCCTGATTGTTGTAGTGTGGGACTGGGAGATCAACCAAAAGGTGGAAATGGGAGCAATCAATAATCAAATGCAGTTGTGGCCTTACATTTCCAAAAGCTTTTTGTTTCCATTCTGTAGAATCAGGCAGGATAGGGGGCATATACTGACATCTCGGTGGAAGAAAAATCTTTGAAAATCGGTGGAAGAAAAATCTTTGAATTTTCATTCCCACTACAGCTTTCCTAAATAAGGTAAACTAATTTAAATTACCTAGCATAAGAAACATACGGAGGGGGGGAGTAGTTGAATATGAAAAGCTGTTGCCTGGACTAAGGAGTTATAGAGGCAAACGGGAATATAAATTGTAAATTACTAAGATAAAATAAGCATTTGCTCTAGTCTTGAGAAATTGTATTTACATACGTGCATACTGGTCTTGTGAAACAGAGGAGGAAACTCTTATTAAAGCAGCAGTGCAACGAAAATGGGTTAAAAATTTTACCCCATCTTCTTTTCTTCCTAATTGATGCTAGATGTCTTCCAGTTTATTTTGGTGGTGAAATTGTCAGTTTTCATTATCATTTAAGAATTTTATGAACCTTTAAAAGTAATTATTTCTCAAGAAAAAAAGATGGCCGCCTCATTTTTGCATTGAAATAATACTGAGGACCCTAGGAGGATAAGAGTCTAGGCAAAAATGCAAATGTACAGTACACAGCATAGGAAGCAGCCAGAAAACCCAAATCAACAGTTCTGCCAATATTTTTTATAACCATAGCAGAACATTTGCTTTTTGGAATAACTTTTTTCGTTGCACTGCTGCTTTAAATGTTAATACTGTTTTTTAAGCAATTACTGAAATAGTAATTTAACACTGCAGTTTTTACAGACGATTTGTCTTAAAGCAAGCACAGACATCAACTATAGGACTAATTTAAACTATTAATTTACTTGTTGAAAATGTTGGTTTTAAAGTATACTGCAATGTGTGTCATGATAGGGGCAATAATTGTAGTGACACTAGCCCAATTTGTGACCATAACTAAAAGATAGCAGGTGTTTTTAAGGGTGGGTGCCTCACTTGACATAGGAAGTCCAACAGGAGTCCCCAAATACTTGCATAAAAGAAGACATGCCTTTTCATTAATCAGAAGTGAATTGTTGTTTAGTAAAAAATTAGAGCTTAAGTCAATAAAGCAGCACAGCAGGTGTCAACTACTATATGCTCTAATATTAAGTGGAGACATTGAATTAAACCCCAGACCACATGGACAGTACCAGATGAAATTAATATATGACAATGCATGCAGCCTAAAAAACAAGCTTGATCTGTTTAGGACCTGGGTTACGACTGAAACCCCTGACATAATAGCACTAATCAAAACATGGCTGAATGACTCTATAACAAACAATGAGATAGAACTGGTGTGATAGGTCAACAAGAAGGGAAGGGGGAGTTCTTCTGTATACTAAAGTGGACATGGGACCAACAAAGATATTATACACAGGCACATTAGATAACATAGAATGCCTACTGGAAGAAGTCCTTAAATTGAATTGGGTTATAGGAGTAATCTACGCACCCCCTAAAACAAAAACTGATTGTTTTGAGAAATTGGTCCATATTATTGTGACTCACTCAAGGGGAAACAAAATTAACGGTAGTTGGAGACTTTAATGCTGCATGGGTACACCCCAGGGGGAAGGCATTGGAAAGGAGTTTTAAACAACTAGACCTGACCCAAATAATAAATAATTCAACCAGGAAAAGTGCATTGAAAAGTCCAGGGACTATTCTAGATCTGCTTTTATCTCCCACAATTTTAAAATAGAAGGGGTACAAATAAATCAGCTGGTATTAGGAGATCATAACATAATAGGAGGCAAGTTGAAGCTGGAAGGAAAAATAAAAGAGAAGTTAACAGATAACACCAAATGGATAAGAAATTTCAAATTATATAGTATTAATCTTTTTTTATTTAAACTTAGGCAGGTAAAATGGTCACGAGTATTTCTCATACACTATTTGGAACTGGCCCTGAGGGAATTTAATAGCATATTCCTTGGTTTATGCAATGAAGTTGCTCCACTTGAAAAGATTAAACAGGAAAAACAAGTGTACCTTGGGTGACTGAAAAAAATAATAAAGGAGACCTGTGTAAAGAATAGGTTGGGGGGAAAAAAGCTAATAAAACAATGAAACAGACTGGGAAAAGTTTAAAATTGCCAGAAACACCTTAAAGGCAAGAATAAAAATGATAAAACAGCATTTTTTACTAAAAAAGTGAAGATACCGAAGGCTCAAGTAAATACTGGTCTTTGGTAAAATCCTTACAATCACCCATAAATAGGCAATTACAAATTGAGACAGAACAAAATGGAGTCTTGCGAAATCAATTAGAATCGGCTAATATCCTAAACAAATACTTTACAAGATTGTCAGATGTGCAGGGATTAAAGCAAAATGAAAGAAATATAAAAATAGAACAAAGTAAAGCTGGCCCTGTGTCACTGAGGGTTGAGGTGCTGAACGCCACACCTCATGGTACGCCGGCAACCCGAGTTTGGGAGCGAGCCCAGGCTGTTTGGGGTCAGCAGGGATGGGAGAGGATTGAGCATCCAATGGACAGCTCTCCTCTCCCAGGAGGGAGGGGGGGCCTTGCTCAGCGCTTGCCTGGCCTCTAGCAGAAGCTAGAGGCTCAGCAAGCATTGTAGCTGACTTGAGGGGTTGGGGAGTGGCAACATCAGCAGTGATGCCATGATGTCCAGTGCGTGTCACTCCCCCAGAACACCAGAAAAACCAGTTCCCGGTCTCCTAGATGATGGAGAGCACAGCGGAGACCCTGATTGCTCATGCCTGGCTGACGTCCTGGTGAGTCCAACACTGCAAGATTGTTGGGGCACAGCAGCCCCACCCTGTGCCCACCTGGGGGTGTAGCCATGGCTCAATGGGGACCCACTGGAGTAGAATCCGGCAGGTCACGATGTGGGGAGACCACTATATGTGTCTCCAGAAGGAGTGGAGACTGGGCACGAGAGGAGGAGGCACAAATAGTAACTTCAAAACAAAAAATAGAACAAAGTAGTAGTAAAGCGGATCACAAAATACCACAATTCAGGTTTAAAATTATAACATGCAGGGAAGTAAAAGATGTGATTAGAAAAGTGCATAGAAATAAGGCACCTGACATAGACAAAATTGAAATAAGATTTATCAAAGATGCAAATGATGTCATTGCACCAGTGTTAACTAATCTATTTAACTGGAGCCTGAGAGAAGGAATCTTCCCAACACCATGGAAAAGAGCCAAGATAGTTCCAATATTCAAACATGAACTTCCTACTAGTCTAATTACAGACCAATCGCATTATTGCCTCTGATCTCAAAATTATTAGAAAGACTGGTGCATGGACAGTTATATAGTCATCTAGAAACCTATGGGTTACTAACAGAATATCAGTCGGCCTTTAGGAAAGGGCACTCCACAAGCACCACACTCATCGACATAGTAGCTATTGTGACCTCAACCCTAGAGAGAGGGGAGTCGGTGGGCATGGTGTTCATGGATTTGTCTAAAGCATTCAATACGGTACACTATGAGGTGCTGCTGCATAGACTCCAACAAATAGGTATTTCAGAGGAGGTAGGATCCTGGTTTCATTCCTACTTAACAGGTAGGATCCAACAAACCGCCGTAGGAAAGAACCTTTCAAGTAAGAAACACGTAACAAGAGGGGTGCCCCAGGGATCGATCCTGGGCCGCCTTTTGTTTTTAATATACATAAATGCAGTAACAATGTCAGTGACTAAGTCAGCTATATGTCTATATGCAGATGACACTGTACTTCTAACTAGAGGTACAGACTTAGGTAAAATTCAAAAGGATCTACAGATAGATTTTTCGAACATTCAAAAATGGCTCAAAGAATCTAATCTGATTCTAAATAGTAGCAAATCCAAAGTCATGTTTTTTTCTCACCCCAAAAGAAGCAGTAAGATACAGTCTTTAAATATAATAACCAAGAATAAAACAATATTAGAACAAGTATCAGAACACAAATATCTAGGTTTCTGGGTAGATCAGAAATTAACATTTGAATTTCATATGAATGACAAAATAAAAAAATTAAATAGCAGATTGGGTGCACTCAGAAGAACAGGCCACTGCATAAAAATAAAATGAGGAAATCTGTTGTGAATCAAATGATGATCCCCATGTTGGACTACAGGGTGAATATATATGGCTTTGCAAATAAGACAATATTAAAAAAGGCTAAAGTAATGTACAATAGATTGACCAGATTTGCCCTGCGAGCAAGTAAGTTGACCCATCATTGCATCACTGTGTCCTGTATGAAAAATTAGGCTGGCTCACTCTACAGAGTAAACAGAAAATAATATGGGTTAAAATGTTTAAACAAGTAAAGGGAACCATGAAACATATATACTTGTATGAGAAAATGCAAAAAGTACAGTCTAAGATGGCTTAAGGAAATATATAATGATGAGAGACTACAAAATAGAGATGCCTAAAAGCAAGATTGGGGAAATGACATTTTCTTTTGCTGCAACTAAAATATGGAACAACCTAAATATTCAAATGAAATATGCAAATAACACCATAAAATCACTTTCCACTGCATTGAAACATGAGTTGTCCATACATTGTACCTGCTTTTATTGAATATATGTCCTTTTTGTGAATTCTGTACTGTATATAATGGATTTATTAACTTATGTCCTACTTACAGTATGTATAAATGATGTCTGTCTGCTTTTTAGATTTATTGTAATGAGATTTGTAAATTTTATTGTGGAACATACAGAAGCACCTTGCAAAATAGGACCTTGCCCTAATGGTGTTGTAAATGAATTGTCATTTATATCCTGTTAAAAAATAAAAAATGTCACTACTACTACAACATCTGTGAGACTAATGCTCAGCCTAGAAATAACCAATTATCCTATTTCTCAACAGTGTTACTGGAGAAGGAATAAATAGTTGATTTCATCATATGTTATATCACGCAATAAAATTGAGAATTACATGAGTGAGTATGAGTAACCAGAATTGTACACACACACAAGGTGTGGGATGCTACATAAACCTGAAAAGCGAAGCTCAAGTGGTTTATAAAACATCTCATACTTAGAGTTTATATAAAATTCTGGTTTACACATATCTATGTCTTGTTTTTTTTTTTTAAATATAATTACTGTGAGTATTTTTAGTTACTGTGGCCATTGTGTGACTTCTGCACACACCACTCACAATGTGAGTTTGATTGACAGGGAGTGATTACAACTGGCTAGCTATAACACGGTTTTAGAAACTGGTTAATCATCATAAATGCTCACTAGTAATTATTCTGTTTTTTCCAAACATTTTTTAGTTCTTCAAGTTAATTCATAGAATTGAGATTGGCCCCTATAACAACCTCTATTACTTTAATCATGGGTGCTAATTAGTTTTTCTGATAACTCCAAAAATGACTCTGTAAGAGGAGTTGACTATAAGAAAAAAAAAATGCTAATACAAACATAAAAACAAAATTATGCATATAATACTGAGATTTGTTTAATCTGTAAGCAAAAGGAGAATTGGAAAATTAATTTGCATAAAATACTTGTCCAATTGCTGCAGTTATAGCATTCCACAAAATGGTGGTTGTTCTTGATGCCCCACTGATCAATATAGCACTTGAGGGTGCTGTATAGATTGTACATTATTTATCTGTTGCTCTTATTTATAAAAAGTGAACACGTGAACCTGTTAAAATAATAATAATAATAATATGATTGCATACTACTAATTGCTGAAAATTAAGTACAGTTGAAAAGCTTATATCCTGCTACAGCACAGAAAAGTACACTGAAGTTTAGGACACATTTCTATGCAGTTTTCTAACTGCATTGTGACTGGCCCTTGACAGCGTGGGCTTCTTGGCATGTATTTTACTCATTTCAGTATGTATCTCACACACTTCAGCATGTGCAATCCTCACTTCAGTATGCACTTTAGCTTTTGTGATGTATTTTTAAGTGTACTACATATTTCAGTATGTGGTACTCATTTCATTATATGGTATACTCCTTTTGGTATGTGTTTCACAAAGTTCAGTATATGTTACTAAAATAAATGTATGTGTTATACATATTTTAATATGTTGAATCAAGTTTGGTATATGTTCTACTCATTTTGGTATGTGTTATATCAGCATCTGTTTGTTACAGTATGTGTTGTACTCATTTCAATATATCTCACTTATTTCATCATGTGTTTAAACATTTTAGATTGGGTCTCATGCCTGGTCTAATAAGCTTTTGCCTCTATTTTTGGAACTGATAAAATATATTTTTGGTGTTGTATTAGAAGTCCCAGCTGAAAACCTTCCATTTGTTATGAACATGAAGAGTCCCAATTCAGAAGAAAAACAATCTAGCAACCTGGGATTCTCCACTCTCCAGTACTTTTAAACCTGAAAGAAGGTGGTGAGGCAAAATATACCAAAGTAGTATGTATTGTAAAGCATTTATTTCTCCTGTTTAGTAGAAGTGAACAGTGGGATCTGCAACACATGCCAACCTCATATATGACCAGGAGGTCTTCATGTCCTACAACTTCTATGTTTTCTGATATTCAGTACTAAGTTCCATTTTTTAACTTAAAATGTGTCCGATTGGTAAACTGTCATCTAACTGCAGCAGATCTAATAATCTATCACCATAAAGACATGTTGGCTGATTAAAAAAAACACAGAAATATTGTTCAGCAGTGAAACTCTTACTAAACACTTACTTGTTCAACACATTATATTTCTCCCAAGGTCATGGTGCAGACATGCATAATCTTGCTATCAGGCTGCTTCAGTGTATTGCTGGTTAACTTTTAATCATGCCAAAAAAGTGCAGTATAACCCACATTTAAACTGTTTTATTAGTTCATATCCACAGCTATCCAATAGGTGCTATGAGACAGACAAACTAGGCACATTAAACAGGGTATGTGGGCTAGGAGGATGTCTGCAATGGTGGGAGGGTGGGTGGACTGGATGGCAGTGGTGTACGGGAAGCAGGTGAGCTGGTGTAATAGGATGACACCTGCCCATTGTTTTCTATTTAGTGAAGGGCTTGGGGGAAATTTACTAGTAAGTAGTACCTCTACAACAAGACCTCCCTAGGGCACTAGCTGAAAATAAAAACAAAATTTACATCCTATTAAAATCTAGGTTAGGGAGTAAAGACAGAGTTTGCTGCTTCTCTCATTTCGATCTTCTCTATCCAGCTGCACAGCTGTTCTTTTCATGTACTTATTTTCCTGCTGTCTCTCCTAGACTATATTCCCAGGAAGGTTCTTGAATCACTTGTTTTTCTCCTCCTTCACCCACAACTGCACTGAGGAACCGTTGTGAATGACAGCTTGCAGAACACACTGAAAGCCCATTGGTTGACAGTGTTAACCAATGGGATTGTAATGGGTGCAGTAAGCTGTCATTCATGACAGTTTAGTTGCTGGGAGCCATGGTGGCATACAGGTAGGCTGTGCTGCCTGCTGACTCATTGTCACTGCTGGGATGGGGTGGGATGTGGGTGCTGAGTGGGTGCGGGGCTACTAGACTACCAGGGAAATAGAAGCTGATATATTTTATAATACAATTGGGGATGGGTGGGGGGTCCACCAGATTACCAGGGAAACGGAGGCTGATATATTTTAGTATACACTCTGGGTCAGGCCAGAGGTGCCACGACTACCATGGCAAAAGGGGATGATTTATTTTATTATACGATCAGGACTGGGAGGGGGGAACACTAGATTACCATGGGAAAAGGGGATGATTTATTTTATCATACAATCGAGGCTGGGAAGGGGGGAACACTGCACCACCATTGCAAAAGGGGATGATTTATTTTATTATTCACTCAGGGGCAGGAGGTGGGGCCACTAGACTACTAGGAAAACTGTTACATCAGTCTTATTTTGCATGATTGAGTCTCACTTGCAGGGTACCAGGCACATATGGCCAGGTGCATCCCTGTACAGGACATGCAAATGGCCCATTTGCACCTTGCATACCTAAAGGCCCTATTTGCATGTTTCGGTCTGAATATCTGGAATTTGCACTCAGCACATCCCAAAGATGTGCTCCGCATCCCCATTCTATGTATTCAGACTGAGCATCCTTGGCGCCCACCATTTGTGCCTCTCACTTTTTTTAATATGTTCAGATGAGATGTGCGACTGTGCATCTCATTTGAATATATCACTTTCTTGCTTCACTGCAACTCAGTTGCACAGAGCAACCACTTGTGCCCTTTCCAGGCATAGTTTGAATATCCTGGCCAAACTGTTTACCAAGCATCAAATGTTTGGCATTGACATATGCTTGTTATTGCAATGTGGTACTGTAGTAAGTTTTGGCAATATTTCTTTGTGGCCAATCAGTCAATTAAAACTTTATTTGATTAAGCACATTTCTCGATTGTGACTCAATGCGCTTTACATAATTCAAATTTTAAAAATTTAAAACAAACATAACATGCAGGTAAAAGCAAGCATTAATTCACAGTAATAGCATATTAATTACCCATAAAAGCTTGGTAAAATAAAAAGATATTTTGCTACCATTTGAAGATGTCAAGTGTTTGGCTGTCTGTTAAAATGAAGCTTTAGGCAGGTTGCCCTTTTTTAACTTGAAGCTTTAGGGAAGTAATTTTTAAGTTTGTACAATTTGGGGAGCCTGTGTTTAATTTTGGGATTGTTGAGTTGGCTGTGACCTGGTTCTGATTCCAACTGTGATTTATTTCAAAAATATTGTAATTTACTCTGATGAATTGTAGTCCTATTTTTAGTCTATTTGAGTATGAGAAATGTATCTATATTAAGATCCCTCTGTTTAAAAAAATGATAAAATTGAACTTTTAAAAAAAATCATGCCTACATTTTCATGTCATCAAAGTCAGCAAGTAGCCAACAGCAATAAAAAATAAATATATAACACTTACCAGTTCTGCAGTAGTGAGTCACTGAACAAGGGGGTCAGAGCAGGGTACCAAAAAAAAAAGAACCACTTTTTTTCCCCCATCTCTTACAGAATACTCCCTGGATCCTCATGAGTCATGACCAACAAACTATATGAAAGGCAACAGTCATGATACTGGGGCACATAAGGCAGCCAACCAGTTAGGTTCTTTTTTGTCATATCAAACTCATTCACAGCTCATTACTCTAACCTCTAGACAAGACTACTGGCAATATAAAAAAAATACTACCAATGGATATAAAAAAAACAAACTTTCTTTTCATTGGTAGGGGAGCTGGAGTGAAAATAAATCATTTATTTTGACTCCAGCTCAGAGAACAGTGAATAAGCCCTAGTAGTAGTTGAGGCACAGAGATGGGCAACACAGAGTCTGTGCTATGGCTGTAGGACCTAGTAGTAGTTGAGGCACAGAGATGGGCAACACAGTCTATGGCAGTATGGCCTTTCAGCTCAGCACAGTGATGGACAATACAGAGTCTGAGATGTGAGTGACACCTCCCCTTCAAAATCTGTATGACACAATAAGCCCCTCCCTCAAAATTACTGAGGCACTATGTCCTTCAGACAGAGTCTTTCTGTCCTGTCTGAATTTGCTCCCCTTAATATTTATTTATTTTTTCTGTACTCTGCTGTTGTCTGCTGTTGAACTCATTGGTCTCTCTCTCTCTCCCCCTCTCTCTTTCTCTCTGTCTCTCCGACTAATGAAAAAGGGGTGTTTCATTTTTTTACTGTGGAGTCTGCAATGTCTGCACTTTGATGTTGTCTACTCTGCACTCTCCTGCTGTCTGCTGCTGAATTCTTTGGTCTCTCTCTCTCTCTACTCTTTCTAATGAAAAATGTCATTTTTTTAAGAGTACTCTGCTGCGACATCTGCACTCTGCTGTTGTATTGTTGGTCTCTCTGCTCTCCTCCTCTCTCTCTCTCCTTCTCTTTCTTTCTGGAAGAAAGAATAAAATGAAAAACATTTTTTTATTTTTGCTCTTTTTTGGGGGAATCTCTGGCGCGTGCGCACACACACACACACACACACACACACACACACACACACACATATGACTGTATCCTTTCATTGCAAAGCCCCAAATGTGCTTGATACACTGTTTCTTAGGAATATCCTGTGGTGGATGACACACTGGATTGGCTAGAACATGAATCAATCACAGATCAGAGACCCTCATTGATTGGCTCCCTTCAGTGTTCCAGTATCACGAGTGCTTGCCTTTGTTATTCAAGTGACAGTCCAGAGACTTAGGGGTATTTTTATTTATTTTTTTATTTAAAAATGTTTCAACAGGAGGGCACACTGAGCCAAGGCTCATTTCTAGGTGTGACCTGGGGAGGGGGAATCGGGGGGGGGGAAGCAATAAATATACATACAGGTAAATACAGTAGAGATATATAATACACACACAAGCAAAAATGATTTACAACATTGCAGCAATCGGGAAGGGGAAATGTGGGAAATGCCACATTAAATATATACAGGTAAATCAAGTACTGCAGTAAACTATCCATAGCTGTGGGAGATGCAAGGTTGGAATTGGCAGGTTAAGTTAGATAGGATAGAGAGGTGAGTTAGTTGCAAGTGCAGACATGGGCAGGGAGTTTGCAAAGGAGAGAGCAGAGAGTGAGGGGGCATGATGAAGGGGCAAGGGGATGGAGTTCCACAATTTAGGCAGGTGGTATGAAAATGCAAATTGGCCTTTGTAAGTGGATCTTCTGGGAACAGTTAAAGAGTGGTGGCCGTGACTATGGAGAGAGTGAGGGGGGAGTGGTGAGAATGAGGAGTGATAGAAAGAGAGGGAACCAAACCACTATTTAGCAGTGAAGGAGACAGAGTGGGAGTGTTTCCCCTATCCTCGAGAGAGAGGAAGCAGAGGGAGTTATAGAGGTTACAGTGATGAGAGAGGTGGATCATCAAGTGCAAAGTGTCAGAAGGAGTTGCAGAGGGCCTCCAGTATGACAAGGGAGGATTTGGGAGTGGCACTAAAGACTACATTACCGCAGTCAAAACCAGCATTTTCTGCACTACAGTGCAGCAGGCATTCAGCGGGATGCAGCTGCAGTTACAGTAGAGGGCATCAAGCTTTGGGTGGAGTTTTTTGGAAAGTGCATCCATTTGTACAGAAAAGTCAAGGTGCCTATCAAGCCAGACACCAAGATACTTAGCAGAGGAAGAATCCTCCAGTTTAGTCCCTCCTCGGGTGTGGAAAGAAGGCATGGAGGGGATACAGGACAGTCTCTGACTAGTGCCAAATGTCATGGAGATTGTCTTTTCTGCATTAAGAAATAGTTGATGTGAAACTAGCCAGCACTGGACATTGTCAAAGTCCAGCTGTAGGGTGGTAGTGACACTAGATGGAGATGGGCCAAATGTATACAGAACAGTGTTGTCTGCATACATGTGGATGCTACAAGAGGAGCAGACAGAGGGGAGGTCATTAAGAAAAATGGAGAAAAGAAGGGGGCCCAGAACAGAGTCCTTTGGACACCTGTCTGGATGGGGAGGGGGGGATACAGAGTCAGCTGTCCTAACTGACTGAGTTCTGCCGAGCAGGTAGGAGCTAAACCAATCAACAGCTGAGGGAGAGATCCCAGCTGAAGAGAGCTTGGATAGGAGGATTGTGTGAGAAACTGTGACAAATACCTTGGCAAGGTTGATGAAAATGGCAGAGGTGATGAGGCCACTGTCCATACTGGTAAGTATGGAGTCAGTGAGCTGGAGGAGAGAGGTGGTGGTGGAGTGATCCTTCCTAAAATCAGACAGAAAAGGGGGTGAAGAAGAAGTAGGAACCAAGGTAGGAAGATAGCTGAGATAATACAAGATGTTCTTGGAGTTTGGACAGGATAGGAAGGAGGAAGAAGGGCCAATAGTTGCCAGGAGAGGAGGAGTCATCCTCTTTGGGAAGGGGGATGACTGTGGCATGTTTCAAGGCCATAGGGACAGATGAAAGGGAGATGGAAAGGTTAGGAAGTGAGGAATGGCACTAGCAGGGGCAGATAGGAAGAGGAGTTTAGGATCTATGCTGTCAGGGGAGGAAGCAGAAGATGGGTTTGAGGCAAGAAGGGCTTTGGGGGTATCCTGGAGAAGGAAAATAGGGGTGAGGTGGGGAGACATCAGTAGAGTAAACAGATGAGGGGGGTGGGAGGGGAGACAGCTGAGAAGGTTGGCAGCACAAAAGGTAAAGTAGGAGTTAAATTTCTAGGCTACCTCTAAGGGGCCAGATAAGACAGCATCATTGTCTTGGAGAACAGGGACAGAGGATTTGGGGAAGAAGATGGCTTGTACCACTTTCCAGAATTTAGACTGGTGGTTTAGGTTGGTGTTAAAGGTGGATTGGAAATATTCAGCACGTGCATATCTTATGTATTCGTTAGAGCTCAGAAAAAAAAAAAACACTTTTTAATTTCTGCACCCTGCCCTGCCTTGTTTAGTTACTTACATGTAGTACTGGTGGTTAGTGTTATTTCCAGACCAGACAGCACTTCTGAACTGGGCCAACTTGGCGATTTGGGTTGAGCAACTAAAGGCTCTGTTTTCCCAATCAGAGCCAAGTCAGCCTGGTCTGGGTGGGTTTTGAAGTGTGGAAGAGCCAGTTCGCCCATCATTAGATTAATTACTACTAGTGTTTAAGGTAGACAGATTTCTCCCCTGTTAGGAGGATAAGTTGATTGGGAAAAAGCGAGTTTGTTCCTGTTGAGATAGAGGGAAAGAAAAGATTTCGGTTTACCTTTACTGGTTGAAGGATTTCCTGGAGATTATGAGTGGGAATGCCCTGCCAGAGGCTCCGTTAGGAAGGGGCTCAGCCTCATTGTATGGGCTTTATAGGAATCCTGCTCCTTAGGATTCAGATCAGAAGGGGAAGGGAGGTTCCTGTAGTTAAGAAACACCGAGCTTGATTTTCAATATGGAAACTGTGATGCGAGGTGCTTGTGCCAAATTGGTATGATGCAAGTGGACCTTATATCATAGTTTGAGCTATCCCAATTTTTGAAAGCAGTTTACATCAGAATCAGGATGCCATGTGCTGAAGCCACCCTGTACCACCCTTGTGGCAGAAGCACCCATGTAGCAGGTCACAACAGTAGTTGCACCACAGCAGGGCTGCACCACCCCTTTATATGGAATTCCAGAAGCCCTGCCATAGTTGCAAGAGAGGGCTGCCTTTAAACCACCCAGAAGGTGGTGTAAGAGCCATGCACCACAGCCAGGCAGGATGGCCAATTGGGGGGAACTGCAAGGAGGGCAGTAGGGGCAGAAGGAGCAAAGGGGAATTTCCTATGGAGTGAGGGGCACATGGCAACAATTGCAGGGTGCTGGGGTGGCACTGGATGGGGGTGCCATGCCCACATCCAGTGAGCCATTCAGCCAGGGTAGAGGGAAGGTTGACAGGGATGGACTGTGACCCAGCTCCTGCTGCAGACAGCCCTGGCACCTGCCCCATAGGTTCACCAGTCCTCAGCACTATTGATGGGCAGCAGCCTGACTCCACGTGGGGGTTGTAGTACCAGTAGATTGTCACCATGCCCAGAGAATGTTCCCCCACCACCACCTGAACCCCACAACCTGCAGCCACTCATGCCCACTGATAGTGTTGGTGACTGGTTCACCTATGGGGCAGGTGCCAGGGCTGTGTGCAGCTGGAACTGGGTCAAGGTCCATGCCTGTCAATCCCCCTTGACCCCAGTCAGTTGTCTCACTGGACATGGGCATAGCACTTCTGCCAGGTGCCACCCCAGCACCCTGCAATTGCCACCATGCCCTCTCACTCTTTAGTGCATTGTCCATATTCTTTCTGCCCCTGCTCCCCACCTTGCTGGAATATCCCTCCCCCACACCTTCACAACCACTATCAGGTTGCACCATTTGGGGGGGGTAGATCCCTCTATCAAGCCCTGCAGGTGTACCACATAAATGGTGCACCCTGCAGCTGTGGCAACTCCCAGGTCTCCAGCACAGGGACCCTTATTTTTACAAAATTAAGGTGCAGGGTCCCTGATGCACTCAGAGTTTGCCACAGCTCTAGATCACTGCAAACTGTGCAATATCAGGGCTCATTGAAAATCATGCCCACTGTTTCAAACACTGGGTTCATGTGTACTAAAGATGTCATGAACAGGATATCCATATTATCTGGGTACTATGAGCCTAGATTTACTTCTGAATACATTTCTTTATGGGCTATATACACATGTTGCTTGTGACTGCTCATTCATTTTCTAAATACAAAGTGGATGACTCCTAAGTTTCTTCTCTTATTTAACAAAAATATCTCTGTAACTTGTGCCTACCCCTATTCTGGTGGACTGGACATATCTTGAAATTTGAACGTCAGTGATACGGTATTTTTTTTTTTATTTAGAGCTTAAAATGTCCAGATAAACATTTCAGATACCCCTTTTTGATGAATGTAACAAAAACTGCTCTTGATTTATTAATGTATCAGCTATTGTTCTGTTTTTGTTTGTCATATCTTCTCTTTTGCTGTGATGCCACTGAATCTATAAATAAAGTGTTAAGAAAAAGATGTCATGAAGCAACACTCTTGATTAGTGTAGAGACCTTGGGCATACCTTTTCATCTATAAAACAGACAAATTATTAATTTTCAGGTCTATTGGTGGTGACTCAGTTTTGGTGCAAACATCTTTTAAATTTCCCCCAATCAGTAGTGGATCTCAGTGGACAATTATCCATTCTGTATCCTATTAAGTGCTGCAATATTTTGGATGGAAGCTCCTATATCTTTGTTTTAGCTTCTTCATATGCCCACAGTGCTTCTCTCCTTCTGGTCCTCCTATTAGTCCATACCTCTGCTCACCAGACTCACTGCCAACACTGGCTCACACCACCTGATTCAGTGTTATCCCTGGTATGCCATTTCCAAGTATATCCCTTCTCAGGGGGTCGCAACCCATTTGTAGGCACTGGAGAGGTGGGAGAAGCACCTTGGGGTCCTTGAGACCATGGTTGGGGAGTTTGCATGCACTTAACAGAGGCTGGTGGCATGAGGGTTTGGGCTTGTAGAGGCCATCATCTGGAGCAGCCAAGTCTGCCTCTTTTTCCTGTTGCCCGTAGCTCTGTTTACCTCCTAAGGTGCCTCCTTCATGATGACTTAAGGTGGAAGCACACTCAACGTGTGGTCACCCACATCATTTGCATGACCACATGCCAACCACCAGGAGTTGCACCAAGAGTGGATAGTGCTCATCCATCCTTCAGGAAGAGATCATCCACATAGATCCCTTTGCTCTCCTTGCTACCAAAACTCCTGATGTCCCTGGCTCAGTACTCAAACACAGGTTGCCAGTGTGCTGAGCATGCACCTCACTACTGGTGACATGGAGCCAGTGCTTGTATCTTTTGTCTCATTAAAGGCAGGCAGAAAATTAGAAAATTGGAGTCCACAGACCAAAACTGAATCTGAATCTGATTTCAGGTTGTATATGGAGTCTTGATTCTATTCTGCATGGGAATACTAAGTTCAGGTATGCCTTAAAAATAATGTAGAAGTTAGGGTACAAGTGATGAACTATATGTCCTGTTAAATGATGGTGATTAATTGACCTTGGTCTTTCAGGATCATGGGGTTGGGGGTATGCACTTAAACAGCAGCTCTGCACTTTAATATGTACTTCCAGAAATACAATGTTTGTAGCACTTTGTAATTTACTGCAGCATTTTTATTTTATTTTCAGATTTGCTTTGCCTATTGAAAAAGTATGTATAAAAAAGCATTTGACTGCCCTCAACTTCTTTGTTCATGGCATCACAGCATACAGTGCAAGAAAGTAAAAATACGCTGAGGCCCTGTAAATCATTGATCTTTGGCACTGTATAATAGACATTCTAGAGACAACAAAATGATTGTGAGCAGTAGGTCTGGTCCTTCCCTCTGTGCTGGGTAACTGAAATATCCCCTGTACAGAGACTGCTATCTTACCCATAACCACTTATTTCAGAAGTACAACTGGAAAGAAATCATAAAGCTGATCATAAGTAAGCCAATGTAAAGTAGAAAAGATAACATTAATGTGTTCATGAAGGGAGATTTAGTGCAAAACAAGCAATTTATTAAACACTCTCACTCTTGCTAATGTTTTCTCTCCTGCAGCCCCACAAAACATAACTACCTGCTGTTTGAGTTACATAAAATGTGTGATATGTGCTGGGTTGACTTAATTCGTATTTGCGATATTAGTATATGCTTTGCTTTTTATTGCTATACCGCTAGGCTTTGGACTTTCTTATTTTGTTTGGGTTATCTATAAATAAATAAACTGTCATATCAGCAGTGCACTTTTCTGTCATATTTTCTCTGTTTTCTTTTCAGCAGTCTTTTTTGATCTCCTCTGTCCTGAGTCCTATCTCATTGTGGACAATAATTTATTTTTGCTGAGTCTGATCAGCCCAGTGAATCGAGTGACAGAAGGGATTCAATTTTGTATTTATTCTCTATCATCTGAATGTTTGTTTTTAAAATGATATTTCTTTGTGGCATATTTTGATGTTTTGGACTTTTTGCACAAATGCCAATAAATAGATTCTATGAGAAAACATATATAGACAAAACAAAAAAGGATATTAAAACATACACATGTTCAGAGTGGTTAACTCCAGTTAATAAAATCTACGTTACAATGCTAATTCATGAAACAGTAAGAAAGCATTTGTGAGACTACAAGTCTGGTTCTCAGTATCACATGGATAACAAAGATATCTTTTTAGAGCATAGTAATAAATTTTTGTTTTCAAGTGCTCAGGTAAGATGGTCAATCCTTAGAGCAAATGCTCACTGGGATACATGTAAAAATGATGAGTAGGGAAATGCCACTTAGTATTCATGAAATGGTGCACAATGCACACTCACTGGGCCACGAGTCATATTAAAAAAAATATCACAGAGGAAGAGTAAATAGGAAGATTACCCAAAATACAAAAAGTTATATTTTTAAGCTTACTAAAGGGTCTAGGCTCATTAAAATGTCTCTTGGCAGTATTACTGCTGCCCCCAAGCATTATGTCTGGCTGCAGAAGACAACTCTGCAGTAAGAAAAATCCAGAAAAAAATATATTTCTAAGCTAACTCTTATATCTATTGTACTATTTTATTGGTCTTTTCAAAGTAAAGGTATATTATCCTGTTTAGTATATAACTAGGCAGTTTTGGGCATGCTGAGTCTGCTAAAAACCTTTAATGTAACTAGATTTCATATTTATTGCATAGTCTTGAGATGGAGAAATAGAAGTGAAACCTAGAATACACAAAATTATTAATAATTTGACTGATTAGTGAGACAAAACTCCTTTTGGGAAATTGCAAGGTCAGTGGTAGAATACAGCAGAGAGAAAGAAGGTACAATCATGCTGTTTTGTAAGGGAAAATAAACCAGAGGGAAACAAAGGACTTGCTATGCCCCCATAATAGAACTTGTCAGCTATAGATGAAAAAGGAGTTAAGAGATTTTGAGTAAGAAAGACAAATGAGATGAGAAGTGTCATAGCCTTATATAGCATAAAATATGCAATTATGGGAGTCTGGAAGAAATAATGAGGGATGATAATGAGACATACAGAGAATAAGTATAGTGAAACAGGGTGGAGAAGTAAGGAAGAGATAATAAGCTAACAAAATGCAGTCTAATAAATTAGGTTTAATGAGGGTTGTGTGACTGCTGTCCATTCAGTTTTAGATAGTTTGGATAGTTCAGCAATAGGGCATGACTAGAGTTTAGATTAACAGTCTGTTAATCACCTCTTAAAAGAGTGAAGTGGCACTAGGAGCAATTGATTGCATTGCCCCAAGAGGCTGATTGACTGTTAACTTCAGGGAGTACCTTAGAGCTATTGTAAGAAATCATTTTAAAACAGTGTTAAAAGTGTATCTTTTGAATGTTTACTTCATTGAGAGGGAGATTTTTAATAACATAGTCCATCTGCCACCTGCCTGAGATAGCTGGTTCAGAATGTCGGAATACATCCTTATAGTCATTTAGCAGTGCCAGTGGATGGAATGCTGCTACTTTTTTACTGTTTTGGAAGAATTCATACACCATGGTGATCAGACTCTACATGACAGCTTAACAGAGATTAATGTAAGCGCCTTATAATGTGGACAGTCAATGAGATTGCAGAATTTCTGAGACCCTTTTTTTCACTGTGATTTATCCATGGATTTGGCATAGATAGTGTTGAACCGAAATGCCTTATCTGGGTTGAACAGATTGTATCCATTTGGAGAGTGCACTATTCAAGCCTATGGATTTCCTGGCAGACTGGATGGTATCCTAACTGCAAAACAGTAGATTCACTATGATTGTTTATACTATTATCTCACTCTTTTCTTTGCACTGGCCTTGCCAACTGGCTTTTTCAACTAATGCCAGTTGTGAAGGTGGAGTCCTCTGAATTCTGATCATCCTACTATAAAGATACATAATGTAGCTCAGTAGTGCATGGGTACTTAGCAACAATCATTTTTTTTGTCTGCTTCCTAAGTAGAGATTATTCTGAAGCGTGATCCCTTCTCTTGCTACAGTGAAACATTGATCATTATGAACCCACAGCAAATGTATTTATTTTATGATTGGTGACCTGGAAAGGCACATTGAGGTGCAGCTCATTTCCAGATGCATCCCAGGGGAGAAGTACAATAGGGAAAACAAGAATAAAAACTGCAGAGTGTAAGTGATATGAAAATGACAACATTTACAAATAGTACGAGAACAAAACACACCGTACAGAAAAGGTAAGGTATGCGAGCAAAGATATTTACAAATGAGTGAAATATTTATAATTGGTACAGGAGAGATATAAATACAAGTGCTGATTAGAGATGCAGCAAATTTAAAATTCACCTACTAAGTGGCCACTTCGCGTTGGCTTTTCGCTACGAGGAGTGACCCACAGGAAAGGCTACTTCACCTTGTTATTATTACTTCACATTGTAATTACACTTTAAATGTGAAGTAAGGTGGAGTGACAACAATATTGGCAGCACCCCACCCACACAGTCATCAGAATTAATGTGCATCCCCAAAGTGCTACTGTCTTGTGTCCAGAAAACTCCCCAGTGCTGACGAAGTGAAATGACAGCATAACAAGAAATGCAAAGTCTCCCAGAATTAATGGTGCATTCAGTCATTCATGCAGTGGTCACACACACAGTCACCAGAATTAATGTGCATCCCCAAAATGCTACTGTCTCATGCCCAGAAAATTCCCCAGTGCTGATGAAATGCTACTGTCTTGTGTTCAGAAAATTCCCCAGTGCTGATGAAGTGAAATGAGAGTGTAACAAGAAATGCAGTCTCCCAGAATTAATGGTGCACTGCAAACACACAGACAGATTAAGATTGTGCTGCACTCTCAAGGAATGCATACGAAAAGGCACAACACCACCTAACTAGTGCAAGCAAGTCACAAATCCAAATCTGGAAAAGAATACATTTTGCCAGTTGTGGGGATCAGTGCACGGCAGCAACAATCCACTACCAGTAAAGATACCACAAAGCAGTATAAAAAAATTCATGCAGGTGCGGTGGATAGCAAGTTCACACTGTTGCAATTACTATGGCACAATAAAATGTGTCTAATTTAATGGCAAGCATCGCGAACGCACTCACACATACATACAAGTAATGTGTAGCAAATTGAAAACCTTTAGTAATATAACCAAATGTTTTAAACAGACGAATCATACACTGCTGCACCACAACAATCAGAAAAAAAATTTCAACAATTACTGAAAATATTACTGTGTGTATATTAACACAGTTATACAAGAAAAATATAACCAAAACAGAAAGACTGCCTTTTTCTCCCAGTTAATGTACCTACACCACAGATATGCACATCCTCCAAAGCACACTTCACAGTACACAGACTGACTGTACTAAATTAACATTCAAAATCCACACACAACAACAATCACTCAATGATATGAGCACTGAAGGGTTTCCTACAATCGATGTAGTAAATTTTGAGCAAAAAAAAATGACAAAAAGGCATTTTGAACAGCTTTTTGAGGTTTTGAATCGCAGAGCTCTGAGAACAAACTGTCTCCAGCTACCACTACACACACACACACACAGTTCCCAGGCCAGAACTGAGGCTGTGCAGAACAATCTAGAGCCCATGTGACCTGCAATCCCATGAATCACTGCAGAATTTCATTTGGAGCTCATTACAAGGAGAAGTGAAGTGAATTACATTGATTTCAATGTACTTCACCCTAAAATTGGTGGAGAAGTGGTTTGGGAAAGGCGGAATAATGCAAAGTCATTGGTTTCAATGGATTTCGCGTTCCTCATTATGAAGCTAAGTACTCTGCGGGTTCTGTGTTACTCCATGAATCACTTTGTGGAGCGAATTGGGGCCACTTTGTCCACCACTGCTTATTGTACTGTAACTCACATGCTGTACAGGAAGGAATGCGAATGCCTATGTCTGTACTTCCCCGATGAGCTGCAGCACAAAACTCCCTGACTTAAAAACACATATTAATGAGTACAATGGTGGGGTGGTGAAGCCTGGAGAGATACTACAAAACAGGCTTACAATACATCCAAGTAACTAGTAAAAAAAAATTAATGTTGTGATTCGTGATGTGATCATGAATCATGATTTGTGACTGTGATAATGAATAACATGATTCGGTGTCGATGGTGTGAGATAACCAATATTAAACTGTATTGGGAACGTGAATGCCTATGGCTGTACTTCCCCGATGAGCTGTAGCTTAAAACACCCAGACTTAAAAACACGTATCAGTGAGTACAATGGTGGGGTGGTGAAGCCTGGAGAGATACTACTAAACAGGCTTACAATACATCCAAGTAACCAGAAAAAAAATTAATGTGATTTGTGACGTGATCGTGAATTGTGATTTGTGACTGCATTTGTGACCTTGATGATGAAGAATGTGATTTGTATCACGAGTGACTCGTGATGATGGTCCTGACTTAAAAACGCATATCAATGAGTACAATGTTCATGCAGAATTATGCACCACACCTGTCCAGCACTCTGAAGGGAAGCCAAAAGAAACAACTGTGACTAAGTTACAGATGGAGATTGGGCCCTAAAGAGATGCAAATGCACAGACAGATTAAGATTTCACTGAGTACTGAAGAGATGCAGACACAAAGGCACAACATCTAACCAGTGCTCACCATCAGAAATTCAAATCTGGAAAAGAGTACTTTTGCTGGTTGTGGTGGGCCACGCGGGGGGGGGGGCAGTATACTGCACTGCTGCAGTAACAGTCACTAGTACTAGTACCAGTAAAGATACCACAAAGAAGTACAGAAATCATATAGCTGCAGTGGATAGCAGGTTCACATTGCTGAAATTATTATGTGGCACAATAAAAGGTGTCTGATTTGATGACATGCGTCACACACATACTCACACACACTAAGTAATGCATAGCAAATTGAAAACTTCAGTAATATAACCACATATTTTAAACAAACTAAAATTATGCACTGCTGCACCACAACAATCAGCAAAAAAATGGCAAGAATTATTGAAAATATTACTGTGTGTACATTAACACAGTTATACAAGAAAAATATCAACAAAACAGAAAGCACTGTCTTTCTCCAAATTAATCTACCTATACCACAGATACACCCCTCTCCCAAAGCACACTTCCACTGTCTCTCAGTACACAGACTGAAAGTTGTACACTAACATTAAAAATCCATACACAAACAATAAATGCTCAATGATATGAGCACAGGAGGATTTTCTATAATCAATGAACTGAAGTTTCAGCTAAAAAAATGACTCAAAAAGGCTTTTTTATCAGCTTTTAGAAGGTCTGAATCGCAGAGAGCTGTCAGAGCAGATTGTCTCCTACAGCTTCCTACACACACTACCCTAAACTGAGGCTGTGTAGAACAAACTAGAGCCTATGTGACCTGAAATCCCATGAATCACTGCAAAATTCGCCTTTGGGGCTTAAAAACAAGGCAAAGTACATTGTTTTCAATATACTTCACCTTAAGAATTGGTGGAGTAGTGGTTTGGGAAGGCGGAGTAATGAGGAGTCATTGTTTTCAATGGACTTCGCTTTACCCATTACAACACGAAGTACTCCACTTCATGTTGTGGAGCACTCCCCGAATTCGCCTTCACTCCGCTAATCACTTCGGGGAATGAATTGGGGCCACTTTGCCCATCTCTAGTGCTGATGGTCCAGACAGAACTGGATTTGCAGATGTGATCATTTGAGAGGTTAAGGGGCTGGCATGAGTGGGGGCTAAGAGATCATTTAGTAGAGGTTTCAGAGAGAGGTAGGTGTTGGTTAGATGTATAGGAGTGGGGAGATTACTCTGTATGAAGGGAACCCATACAGAGAATGTTGCTTAATTAGCAGTGGCCTGGCAGTGAGTCAATGCCAGCAACAAGAACCAAGCCATAGTCACCTGCTGCAGTGGACTCTATTGTATCCACCTAGCATATAGAATTTGAGCTAGCATGTTAACAGGAGAATGTAAAGAAATATTTTGATCTCCCATACAAAATTCCATTCCAAAATTTCAAACATGTTTTAGTAGGGAATGTTTTTCATATGATGCTCCTTCTTCCTGGAGTAATCTATCCCTTCAGCTCAGAAATTCCCCTACTCTTCGCACTTTTAAACATGGCTTGAAAAAATTGCTGCTACAGGAACAATCTGTTTGTAACTGTTTTATTACTTGATTTGTGTATATTTCCTATTAGATTTATTATTATTCTCTTGTTCTAAATTATGACTGGGGGGGGGGTCTGTAAATGAGAATTGGAACCTAGCCTGTATTTCTGCAAGTTTTAAATAAAAAAAATCATTGTTGACATCAGCAGAATGCTGTTACACAGCTCCCTCATGATTCAAATTTCATTGCCTTCAGTTATTCATTACTGAACATATTTTTATTAAAGCAGGATCTTTTCTTCTTTGAGGTCATCTGTTCACATTTTTCATATTTATGCTGTGTAGTCAGTCCTCTGCATATGACATCACAACCTGCTGCTACAGAAATAATTTTGAAGTCACAAGCAGTGAGACTTGAGACCATAAAAAGCCAAAAGAAAAGAAAAGAGAGCTGTCTTAGGGAGAAAGAGCCTATTTTCATGAAAAGGTTTATAGTAATCATGGGAATGTCCTGAAACACAGTTTTGGGGGAACAGTTATGACTTGGCTGATTTGATTTATATGCAGTATTTATTCATTTACAATGTACTGTACAGGAAAGGTGCACTAAGTTGTTGCTCATTTCTAGGTATGACCTGGGACAGGGGTGTACAGAATACAAAAAACAGATAGTATAGGTGCAAATTCAAAAGTAATTCATAGGCAAAGAAAACTACAGATGTAGTGTAAAAGAAAAGCAAACTAAGAAACTTGCAGCAGGAAGTCCAAGGAAGGGGCTGGAGTAGAACAGCAAAACAGTCTAGGGAGGTCAAATCATGAAAAGCCATGTGTGAAAATGCCAGGAGCCTTAACAACAAGATGGAAGATCTGGAGGCTGTCATGGTGCAGTCAGACCTGGAAATTGTGGCCATCACTGAAACCTGGTGTAATGATAACCACGACTGGGAGATGGCCATACCTGACTACAACATATTCAGAAGAGACAGAGCAGGCAGGAAGGAGGAGGAGTGGCACTGTATGTGAAAATGACATAAGGGCCACAGAGATCCAGGAGGAACAAAATGGGGAGAGATACTGTAGGGTTGCTGGAAAGGAAAATGGGTACAGCCATCTGCACAGGTGTGGTCTATAGACCACCAGCCCAGGAGGAAGAAACTGGGAGCTGATGCTAGCCATCCAAAGGATGGCAGACAAGGGGGAGGTAGTACTGGTTGGAGACTTCAATATTCCAGACATGGACTGGAGCATCCCAGCAGCAGCATCAACTAGGAGCAGATTTATCCTGGACTCCCTTCAGGGTGCCTTCCTGAAGCAACTGGTCATGGAACCAACTCTGCAGAAGGCAATACTGGATCTTGTGCTCACAAACAGGGACAGTGTGATGGGGGTAACAGTGGGGGAGCACCTGGGGAACAGTGACCACCAGTCATTCTGGTTTGAAATCACAGAAAGAGCAGAACCAAACCACACAAAACACGTATCCTGGATTTTAGGGAGGCAGACTTTGGGAAAATGGGGAGATACTTGAAAGAGGCATTAAGGAGAATGGGACATGAATCGGGGTTGAGGAAAAGTGGGCAGTATTTAAAATGGGGATTACAAGAACAACAGAATTATGCATTAAGCAGGTTAGCAAGAGGAAAAGGAAGGAGACCACTATGGTTTTCCAAAGAGGTAGCAAAGAAAGTGAAAGCCAAAAGATTGCATTCAGGCCATCAGGAGGCAACAGGAAGATAGACATATTGAACAGGCATTTCGCTCAGTTTTTACTGAGGAAGAGGAGGGTAATGGGTCTGAAGGGAGTACAAGGGTGAGATGGTGCAGAAATGGACACAAGTCCCTTTACACGAGAAAGGGTCCTGAAGGAACTGGAAGTAATAACAGTTGATAAAGCAATGGGGCCAGATGGGTGCACCCCAGGGTCCTTAAAGAACTAAGAGAGGTGGTGGCTGAACCTCTGGCTATCCTGTTTAGCCAATCACTGGAAACAGGGAGGTACCCAAAGATGAGGACAGCAGATGTAGTCCCCTTATACAAAAGTGGGAACAAAGAGGAAGCAGGGAATCACAGACCAGTCATCCTCACCTCGGTAGTGGGGAAGATCATGGAAGCACTACTGAAGGAGAGATTGGTGGAACATCTGGTTGTCAATGGACTGCAGGACCCAAGGCAGCATGGTTTCACCAGGGGGAGGTCATGTCAGACCAACCTCGTTGAATTTTTTGACTGGGTAACTAGGGAGGTGGATCAGGGGAGGGCAGTAGACATGGCCTATCTGGACTTCAGAAAGGCATTTGACACTGTGCCTCATAGAAGACTATTACACAAACTGGGGAATGGGTGTGGGCAGGACAGTAGTGTGGTGGGTAGGTAACTTTCTGGGTGGCAGGACACAGAGGGTGGTGGTAAATGGCTGTCACTCCACAGAGGGAAGAGTGACCAGTGGGGTACCACAGGGATCGGTGCTGGGACCGGTCCTATTCAACATCTTCATCAGTGACATCATGCGGGACCTAGAAGGCAGAATTTCACTGTTCACTGATGACACAAAGCTCTGTAATAGAGTAGAAACACCAGAGGGTGTAGACAGAATGAGAAGGGACCTGCAGAAACTTGAAGAATGGTCAGGGTTTGGCAGTTGAAATTCAATGCAAAGAAGTGCAAGATAATGCATATGGGGCACAAAACCCTGGCACAATATATCAGTTGGGGTGAGGATATAGCATGCACCAAGCAGGAAACGGATCTTGGGGTTATCATCTCTGATGACCTCAAGGTAGGGAAACAGTGTGACAAGGCAGGTAAAGCAAATAGGATGCTGGGATGTATAGGCAGGGGCATCACCAGCAGGAAAGGGAGGTCATAATTCCACTATACAAGACACTAGTGAGGCCTCACCTGGAGTACAGTGTACAGTTCTGGAGACCATACCTACGTAAGGACATAGGGTAGAGAAGGTTCAGAGGAGGGCAACAAAGATGGTGCATGGATTGCATCACAAGTCCTATAAAGACAGGTTGAAGGAACTGAACATGTACTCCCTGGAGGAGAGGCGGAGAGAGGGATATGATAGAGACATACAAGTATCTTACAGGGAGGAACAGGTGCAGGAATACACTATTTTAAGCGAAATAGATGTTCCAGGACCAGAGGGCATGGGATGAAGTTGGAGGAGGACGATATCTAGAGGAAAAAGAAGAATTTCTTCACAGAACGGGTGGTGGACAAGTGGAACACCCTGCCAGAGGAAGTGGTGGGGCTGAAACAATCACGGGATTTAAGAATGCATGGGTTAGACATAAAGAAATTCTGGAGGTCAGGGGTAAGGGGCAACAGACTTCTAGGAAAACAAACTGAACTTACAAGCTCAAATGGGCAGACTGGGTGGGCCATAGGCCCTTATCTGCCGACACTGTCTATGTATCTAGGTCAGAAATTGTACAAAGTGGCCAGATATAGTGCTGTAATGAGAGTGATTGGGGAAAAAACAGTTCCTGAAAAACAACCTAGCAAAGACTATGGCTGTGAAGATGAGGGGAGCAAAAACAGATACAGGGGTCAAGAGTGGGAGTGGCACATTATTTACAAAAAGAGGCAGCATCTCAGGCAGTGGGGGACTTGGAGAACTTGCATCATGTAGGTAAGGGATGTGAGTGAGGATAGAAGGGGGAAAGAAAAGAGAATGGCTCTTCCAGGAATGCTGCGCTGGAAGGGACTTTGACTGTTAGAGCCCTTGCTTCTTGCTGGATGGGCAGGGAGTTACTTTCCCCTTCCCCATTCCACATTCCTGGCCAATGGGTCACATCCAGGTTAGCCTTGGATGGGGCAGGGGAAGGGAGCCAGCTAGTCTGGGACTAGGGAGGCAGGAGATGGCAGATTTATGCAGCAGATAGCCCAACTGGGGACTGAATTGGTGACAGGACAGCACTGGAAGGGAGGGCTGATAAAGTGGTAGAAAAGTTCTGACTCCTTGGGAATCCATCTTTTATGCCTAGGATTCCAAGGAGACAGAAATATATTACCACCTTAGCAGCAGAAAAACACAGGGTCAGGTAGGCATGCCTTGGCCTGGTCATTCGTGGACAGATGAGCTAACATTGCCAGCAGAGGCATGTGCTGGATAATCCAAGCACAGGCCAATGTCTGTCAGAGCTTGCAATCAAAAAATAAATAAACAAACAAACAGCAACGTTTTTCGAGGTAGGGATTGGGGATGGGCTGGTCTGTTACTTCATGGAGACTACAGCCCCCATATCCATGGATAAGGTAGTTGCCATGTATTGCTGCAGCCACTAGTACCCCTGCCCGGCCAACACCCCCATGGTGGTCATCATGGTACTGAGCTGCCCATTCACAAGCACTGTAGATCTTGACATGCTCTCCTTTGAACCCTGCATTGTAACTGGTGGTCCGGTCAGCAGGAGGCTTGCAGGGACATCCATGGAGATGGGTGTGACTCTCCTCACAGTGGATACCGCAAACTCTCCCATCCAATGGGCCGTGGTATGGCTGGCTGAGCTGCTCATGCTGCTTGTGGCTATGGTTGACTGAGACTTTACTCAGCTACCCTTTGGGGCTGGTAGGATCACTCTTGTCTGTGATCCATTTAATGCTGACTGCCTGATCTGTTGCCCACCACTGAGATTCCTGCTCCCTCTTACTGACTTACTTGCTTCACATTCCTGGACTGGATGGAGTTATTTAATCTGCCATTACCTGGCTCCTCCGTAGTGAAGTATCAATGGCTTCTGTGCAGCAGCTGCATTACAGTTTAAAAAACAATAAATAAACAAAACTATAAGTAAATTTCAAGTTAGTTGCTTTCATGATTCAACAACATCTGGGGGGAGCCCTTCTGCAGGTGGGGACAGGTGGGGGATCTTCTGGGGTGAAGAACATGGTTTTTACTTGCAGCTTGGGAGGGTGAAAGGGTTCTGATCTCACCACAGTTTTTCAAATCAGCTACAGTGCAATGACTACTGCATCCTCTGGTGGGGTAGAATGATGGGACCTGAGACCAGCAGCTCCAAGTGTTTCCTATGCCTATTTTTCCTTCAGCATCTTCTAGTGGTGGAAAAGAGGTGGCTATTACAGCAGAAGACCATAGAAAAGCATAGGGGAGCACCACAAAAGCCATTTGACATCTTGGGCTGCCAGTGCATGAGCTGCTAGGGCAATATGGAACAGCCCTCATGGGGCCCTGTTGCAGCTGCGGCCCATATCATGACACACCCCTCTGTGGCAAAAATATAATAGGCAAAGAGAAGAACAATATGGCTCACTCAGTCCCTCCTACCAGGGCTACTGTGGCATTCAAAAAATAAAGAATGAAATACATATATAAACACAACAAACATGGTTCCTAAGAGGAAGGGGAGGCAGGACAGCTGTGGGACACCCTACCACAAAAGCTGCAGGAAAATGTTGGTGCATCATGGTGCAACATGAGTGGAGGCATGTCAGCAGCTGCAAACTCAGATGGGCACTACCCTGTCGCCAACTAATTCACAGAAAGAGGACACCCAGCTGGCCAACTCACTGTTTCAGGCATTCCTAGGTATGGAGGTTACTCTGGCACAGCTGCCTGGTGAGGTCCTCTAGGACAGTATCAACTCAGAGGTAATTGTGAATGTCCACATGCCAAAGACCCCACTGTAGTAACAAGTCAACGATGCTGGGGAGGGGCCAAAGGTGAAGAGGCAAGTGGGCCAAGAGTCATAGACACTGGCCACAACAGACCTGTACTCTGAAAGGGCTCCCAGAGGGCAGTGGAGAAGCAGCAGAAGACACTAGCACCAAGTAAGTGGCACAGGGAGGTGCAGGGCTTGACAGATGATAAGGTGTGGGTGCTGGTGCAATATTTTGCTGTGGGGGAGTGCCTGTACAGGAGGTCATCCTTTCATCTTGGGGGGTCAGCAGGTGCATGCATCTCCAGGGTCCTCAGAGCTGGCACCATCAGTGGCAACTTGTGAGGCATCTGAGGTGAGCCAGTGGGGAATGCCATGGGGGCATCAATGGTGGGATGTTCACCATGCCCCATGGCTTCAACTTCATGGGACCAGCAGCTTGACTGCCTTGTCACAGTCATTGAGGGCATGTCCAGGCAGCTGGCTACCATTAATTGGTCCCCTGCACCTGGAGGGAAGGTAACTTTTGTGACTGAAAAAGGGGATGAGACTATGCAAAAACAGATGTACCCTAGTGTGGTTGCCCCACTGGATGCACACTTGATGGATGAGGTCCAAAAACAGAATCAAAACAGGAAATTAGTTGACATGTTCTTCTTGCTCAACCAAGAACTGGAGAAGGGGAAGCAGTACAAGCAAGGTGGCAGAGAACATGAAGAAGTGGCCCAAAGTGGATCACTCCTTTTTAAATGGAACCTCAGACTTCATGATCTTTACTACTATAGTGGTGAACAACAATCCCAGAAATTGCTAGGGCCTGTTTCAGTACTGGAGCACTGTTCTGAAGGCCTTCTTGGGGGCTGGGGGTAATGAATGGCTTCACTATGATGAGATCTTCTGCCAGTATCAGCAGACAGAGTCTCACACAGACTGGAGCAGCTTGACATGACACTTTCAGTGGAGACACACATGCAGAGGCCTCGGGTACAACACACACGTGGGTTTCCAGTGAAGGTGGCCCATTCAGATAGGAAGCAGGGCCAGGCTAGGGAAAAGCAGAGCGTCTTGTGTTATAGATATAACAAGGACTCATGCACGCTGGTCATTGTGATACAAGCATGAATGCTTGTGTATCATTACACATCCACTGGTGAACTGCACCAAAGAAAGGGGGAAACCCTAGCTTTGGCAGAAGTCAGCATGGGGCAAAGAAGGGCCATAATACTAATGGCTATAAGGGTCAATAGTATGGACCCATGGCTGTGGTGATATGGGAACAAGAGTGCAGCAGGGGTCATTAGTAGGTAACAATGTACAATAAGCAATAAGACACAAAAGGGTGTTGGTTATCTGGCATTAATACACACCCAGTTGTGTAATGAGGCATAAGGCATTTGTGCTGAGTGCCATTAGCCCCTGGAATAACATTAACCCCACACAACCAGAGACCTGGAGTATCTTATTGTATTTATAAAATGGGTAAAATGAGAAACAATTTTAAAAACAAATAAATGCCATTTTTTAAATTAAAAACAGGTATTTTCTTTTATGCAACAAGTGTCAGGATACAAACTAACACATAACTTCAGTTATCTGAGTCAATGTGTGGATAAATGGGTGATGATGTAGTCACTATGTGGATAACTTCGAGTTATCTACATAGTGATTACATCATCACCCATTTAGCCACGCAGTGACTGCATCACTAACCACCACCACCACCTGTGCTGCCTGCTCAGCAGTACTGCCTACCAGTTTCACTTTCACCTTCTCACAGTGCTCTTTACAACCCAAGCTATCACGGTCCCAAACACTCACAAAATATACTCCCATACCAAATCCCTCCCCCCCAAACTGGAACCAAATTTTAAATGAAAACACTCTTAAGAAAAAAAAGCAATTTTTTCCTCTTTCTCAGCACAGCAACCCTACAAACCAAACACTGCAACCAGAGACAGAGAAAAAAGATGGAAAGGAACTTAAGAAAAAAATAAAATACAACAAAACGGAACCCAAAAAATCCTGTTGCATAAATCAAATATGCGTGGGGTGCCTGTGAGATAACTAAGTTATTTGTACAGTAGCCTGTGACCTCTCGTAAACCTCACTTGTGGCTTCACCACTCATGAGGTTACTCGATGTCACAGGCTACTGTACAAATAACTTGGTTATCCCACAGGTGTCCCCCGCATATCCCATATTTATTAAAAATAACTAGTAAAATGTAGTTCTTCACATTTGTCAATTATCTGTCTTTGAACACATTCAGTAGATGGAATGTTTGCTTATTATGGAACTCAGGAATTCAAACCCCTTCAGAATTCCTCTTGTAGAATGTTCATGCCCTCACGCATACATTAGGCCTTATATGGAGCCAAGTTCTCATTTTTTTCTGAAGCAATGTGAACAGCAGAGAATCCCCTTGGAAGCTGTTAAGGATAGAAGGTGGATTTCTTATGGTCACTGTGACAGACATACCGTATGACCAGATTAATCTTTTAATTTCTTTTGTTAGTGTAGTTATGTTTCTGTTACAGGTTCTCTTATTTTACAGTGAGGCATGAATATGGGTTTCAAGGTCTCATATCCTGCCAGGTCTTATGAGAAATACTGGATCACTGTTCAGTGTAAATGTCCAATGAGCTTATCTAAGCTACAGATCCTGGCAGATGTGAGGGTGCAATTTCGAACACATCTGACATCCTGCAAAACAAGGTCATAAAGCTGGAGAGAGGATGTTCTAGGTGTGAAGTAAGCCAGTTGGCTTGGATGATGTCATACACACACACACACACACACTCCCACCCACCCACACACGCGCATGCATACATAAATACACACACGCACTTATTCATGTGCAGTAGGGGACAGTGGGGACAGTGGGGAACTGTCACTCAAAGGGGGTGAGGCCATTAACCATAGCCAAAAACAGTATAACTTGGGGTGCTGAAAGCCAGCACTGTCTCTCTCTCTCTCTCTCTGGAACACTCAACATCCGACAAAAGGGGAGCCCTGCTGCAGGTAGAAGTACAGCTTAGGGAAAAGTGTCTTCTATAGCTAGAAGTAGGTAAATATTTTTGTCACAGCTGGTAACAGTGGTCCGGGATCACCATCACAGTCACCAAAGAAACACCAGGAATTGAAACTGAATTGCTTCAATTTGTAAGGTTGTTCATGCATATAAGGAGAGTAGCTAGAGAGAAAAAGAATGTTTATTTTATTTAAATTTTTTTTGTCAATTTAAGGGAGTTTTACTTGTAGGGTCATATTAAAGATTTTCAGTGAGTAAAACTGGTAGCCAAGTTTGTGATGGGTAGTCAGAGATGAGAGAAGTAACACATGAATTTTATATGTGATTAGCCCAAATTTCAAAACCCATTGCCTGAACTTGTTCCAACCTGTGCATTTCTGGGACATTAACATATGGATCTAAGGGCTTATTTAGCTAATCAGCAAACAGGAAATTTCTATATGAGGCTGGTAACTACAGACCAGTCAGTCTAACGTCAGTGGTGGGGAAGTTAATGGAAGCCCTACGAAAAGAAAGACTAGTGAAGTATCTTGAATCCAACAGGTTACAAGACCTGAGGCAGCATGGAGTCACAAGGGGGAGATCATGTCAGACAAACCTGATTGATTTCTTTGACTGGGTGACCAGAGAAATAGTTCAGGGTGGGGCAGTAGAAGTGGCCTACTTAGAATTCAGCAAGGCCTTCAACATCATACTACACAGGAGGCTTATAAGGAACTGGGCAGTTTAAGGGTGGGACCCCAAATGTTAAACTGGGAAAGGAACTGGTTGATGGATTGGTAAGATTAAGTGGTGGTAAATGGTATTCACTCTAATGAGGGCAGAGTGACCAGTGGGGTACCTCAGGGCTTAGTGCTGGTCCAGTCTTCTTCAGTTCCTTCATAAGTGACACTGCAGAAGATCTGGGAAGTTATGCCTCTTTGCAGATGACACCAGAATCTGCAATTGAGTAGACACTTTGGAGGGGTTGGAAGGAATCAGCAAAGACCTGAGGAAACTCAAGGAGTGGTCAAGGGTATGGCAGCTGGGGTTAATGCAAAAAAAGTGCAGCATTATGCACCTAGGACATAGAAACCCAGGGGCAGTGTATAAAATAAGGGGTAGGTGTAACCCCCCTGTTACCCTGGGTTACTAGAATCCCAGTAAGACCTAGTGGTAGGCAGGGAAGGCAGCTTGTGAAACTCCAGCTAAATGGATTTCACACTGTCTCACTCTGTTCTCAGTCTCAGCTGAGACTGAGGGATGACATCACCATAGAACTATCGCAGCTGCATGAGCCACATTGGAATCTGCAGAAGGGAGTTAGATTAGAATGTTGGGAGTTTTGAACAGTCAGTTGGAGAGAGTTGTGTGAGCAGTGAAGAAGAGAGGAGCACAGCTGTCTGTGCACAGGCTCTTAGAGCCTAAGCTCTGATATAGAGCTACTTCTAGGGAAAGGTGTGTGTTTCCGCCTAAAGAGGAACACAGTAAGCTGTTCTTGAAGTGGTGGAGACCGCTGATACGGGTCTCTGTGCCCCATCCCTCAGGGGATGGGGATGGAAGGTTTGCCTGCTATTCCAGGGGCAACCCCCTGGCTACTGCTAGAGAAGAAGCTGCCTTATTTTTTCAGAAATGTGTTGTGGCACAAGAAGATTTCAAGATTTGCCTGTGGGGTATCTACCACCAAAGGGTGAGTTCTGCTCTTTTTAAAGGGCCCATGTTTCACCTGAACTGTGTTAAAGTGGGGATTGGACTACTGAATTAGTGGGAGGCTCAGAGGAATAGGCTTAGCCAAAGTAAAAGTATGTTCAAGTCCAGCACAAGGGGAAAGTCAAGACATGTAGAGGATATGCGCTATACATCTACCCTGCAATCTACATTGCCAGGCTTTCACAAGAGTTGTTTAGTGTCCAGAGAAATGGCCGGGTATGGATTGTGGGAGCTGGAGGTGGGAGACCCCCCCCTTTAGTAACCAGGTCCACCTCTATGGATTTGCTCTGTGGATTTCTACTTTGCCTCATGCACTTGGCCAGTGATGAGGGAAGAACCCAGATGTGGGATTGGAAGGAAAATTTCCCTTAAGGAGTCATAGGCTCTAAGGTGGTTTGGGGAGCCACCAACAGAAAATTTGGTTCACTGCCATATGGACCGGGATCGAGAGGCCGGCAGGGGAGCCGGGCCGGGAAAAACCCAAATAGTGTACAAGTCCGGCTGTGTACCCAAAGCTGCGTGCAAGTCTGGGCTGCGTGCCTGGTGGGTTCAGAGCCTGAGGGCTGAAATAGTGAAAAAGTGTTCTGTATCTCTTATCTGCATTACCAGGAATGTAGCCCCGTGGGGGTCCATCTATGCTTTGTTTGTTCAGCTTCCATGTGAATAAAAGCCACACTTTAGAATCCCATTCCTAGTATTGGACATTACAGTTATTGCTTCCGGTGTTCAGATTTACTTGGGTGCCCCTGTGCAGAGTAGCCAAACCTAGGCCCCCTGTGCTGAGTAACCTAGACCTCCCCGAACCCAGTCCCCACCAGGTACTGCTGTCAGCTTCAACAGCATGCCACCTGTCGTTTTGCAAAAAGACAGGGGTGAGGGCCTTACATAGGTATTGATGGTCACAAAGCAGGAAAGAGACGTTGGGGTTATCATATCTGATGACTTCAAGGTGGCAGGGCAGTGTGACGAGGCAGTAGGCAGGGCTGGTGGTATGCTGGTGAGCATAGGAAAGGGTATTCCCAGCAGAAGGAAAGAAATGGTGTTGCTACTGTATCGACCATTTGTGAGACCTCACCTGGAGTACTATGTCCAGTTCTAGTGATCACATCTCAGGAAGGACATAGGCAAGGTAGAGGCTGTCCAGAGGAGGGAAACTAAAATGGTTCAGGGGTTGAATGAAAATTCTTATGAGGAGAGACTGAGGGATCTCAATACATACGCCCTGGAAGAGAGGAGAGAGAGACAGTGAGAGAGAGAGGACATGATAAAAATCTATAAGTACCTCATGGGGGTAACCATGGTACTGGAAAGGAATATTTTTCAGAGGAGAAGGTGCAGCAGGAGAAGAGGGCATGCATTGAAGCTGGAAGTGGCAAAGTTTAGGAGGGAAGTAAGGAAGTACTTCTTCACTGAAAGAGTAGTGGATGCCTTGGACAGTCTACCAACAGAGATAGTGGGGTGAAAATAGTGGTAGGTTTCAAGCCTACATCTAAAAAATCTGAGTGCAATATTTATGTGGCCTTGTTTTTAATGCATACTGTTTGATCGATATGTAATTTAAGTGCTTGAACTATTTATAGTAGACTGTAAAGACTTGTTGTCCACAATAACAATTAAAAATAATTGGCTAACTGCAGAACAGAAGGGGACAAAATGATCCTTGAAGAAGGCTTTTAGAGATAGTGCTAGGAGGAGCAGTTAAGTAATGGGAGACCTTTCCAGAGGCATGGAAGGCAAATTGCTCAGCAGAGGTTTTGCAGCAAGGGAGAGAGAGAGGAAAATCAGGCATTGGATGGGAGAAGGGAGTAGGAGGAGGGGTGAGAGGTAACAGGCAAGGTAGGACAATCAATATTTACCCAGAAAGGTGGAACAGTAAGACAAGCACTGTTCCTCAACAGAATGAAGAGAGACATTTAGGTAAAGAAACTGTGGTGCATATGAGACTAGAACAGCAAACATTGGTAGCACTGCATGGTATAAGTTGTTATGACAAAATTATCAAAAAGTCCAGAAGGCTGAATTATCAGTTTTATTTTAATTGATCCTTATTTTGTATTTTTTTTATTTCTACATGTTGGAATGTAAGCCTCATTCACTTTATAAGTTGTTTCACCCTAAATTTCCCTTCCCTGGGTTGCACCTGGAAATGAGCTTCATCTCAGAGTGCATTTCCTGGTTAACAAATTTTAAATAAATAAATACATTTGCGTGTTCCTCATATACAGAATGTGCTCATGCATGCCCCCTAACAAAACTCCTGCCGAATGAAGCACTGGGGAATTGTTATTGACTGATGCATATCTAGTTGCTGCTATACTGCTACTGTTTCTGCACGTGCACTTTTTGTATATGAAGAACTCACAAATCAAATTGGTAATTCAGCCTTCTGGACTTCCAAGAATTTGGTCATGACAAATGAAATTGGGTAGCACTCGCAATTTGTTGTTCTCTGCTTGTCAGGGTTATTCACCCTAGAAAGACACCCAACCCCATCATCATCAGCTTGAATCCATTTTGGTAGTTTGACTACATATGAGAAGAGGAGTTAAGGGTGAAACAGTAGAAGGGGTTGAAGTGGGGAGCAGTGCAGTCTGACAAGGGGTGATTTAGGAGCACTGCTGTAAACCATGACTGTGTAGTCAAACACTAGTAGGATCATTTTAATGATAATCCTGTAGCACACTGGAAGTGGCAGGCAGTACTTGTTGCAGTACAGCACACCAAGTTTGGGGTTGAGTTTCTTATGCATTGCATTGAAGTGGGAAGAGAAATTGCAATTCTGATCCAGATACACACCAGGGCACTTGAAATTAGGCAACAGACTTTTTTGAAGCTTGCTATCATTGTTTTGCAAGAAGCTGGAAAATCAGTTTAATAGACATGTTATATATACTGTATATTTAAAACCATATCCGAACCATAAATTAAACTGCTGAACTCCCCTGTCCAGGGCAGTTTTTATGCATAGGCTAAGTAGACTGCAGCCTAGGGGTGCAAGCTGTTTAGGGGTGCCTGGGAATGAGAGAAGGTATATATATATGTGTGTGTGTATATATATATATATATATATACATATTATATATATTGTAAAAAAACAAAAACAAGGCGCTGCGTCAGCATGTGGTCTAAAAGCAAAACAAAATGGTCATATTAAATGCACGCTGAAAATAGAAAATAGAGTTAAAAATCTACGTTTCGACCTTAGGTCTTCTTCAGGAAATATCTAAAAGAGAAAAAAAACAAGTTAGTGTAGAGAAGAGGTAAAATGAGAGATATATATATGTGGAGAAAGAAGAAGGGGGAGGCTAAGGGAGAAGAAGTGATAAATGGTAAGATTAAGAGAGAATCTGTGAAACAAAAAGGTGATGATGGGAAAGATAAAGCATAATGGGAGAGAAAGAGCTGGGGAAGTTCCCAGGTGGAGACTAATTATCAGGGCCTTGTAAGAAGGCTGAAAGGTGACAAATGTGGGAAGGAGACAGAAATGGAGACATATGGTGAAAATGAAAATAAATGAGTACAAAAACAAATTGACTTTAGGAAAAAAGGGATGGCTGAAAGATGTTAGTGGAAAATAAGTCTATCATTTAAACCAGAGGGGGCTGCTGGGAGCTGGGCGGATGATCAGCTTGGCTTCCATGTTTTTTCTATGGTCAGGATCCCGGAAGCCCTGCTGAAGGACACAAACAGAAAGGTCATTGACATTGTGGTCCCTGGAGATAAAGTGGGATACAATGGGTTTAGCAGTTTCACCATTCCTGACTGCTCTGTAATGTTCCCTGAAACAGTCAGCAAGACGCCTACTAGTTTCTCCGATGTAAATAGCTGAATACTTCCTGCAAAGAATACAATACACCACATTAGTGGAGGTGCATGAGAACTCCTTGGTGATGTGAAAAACACCAGTAGGCCCCCGAATCTCAGTCACACTGGAAATAAATTTGCAGGTGTAGCAGCGAGCCCTGTTGCAAGGTTTGGTACCTGGGGGGGGAGGAACTGTTAGGAGTGGGTAGGCTGCTTTTAACCAGGAGATTCCATAGGTTAGGTGGCCGGAGGTAGGAGGCAATAGGTGGTTCTGTAAAGGAAGCACCAATGTTAGGGTCAGTTTGCAAAATGGGAAAGTTACTAGTGATGATCCTATGAAGAGAAGGTGTGCTCTGATGGAAAGGAAGAACTAGTGGAATTCGCCGTTGTTCTTGTGTGACAGTATCCCTCCCATGGGGGTCAAGGTTACGGGGCATGTTACTGACCCGGAGAGTGCTCTGTCCACTGTGCTTTTAGGGTATCCCTGTTGATAAAAAACTATGCATTATTTGGGTCTGCTCAGCAAAATCATCCTCTTCACTGCATAACCTGCGAAGCCTAAGAAACTGTGAATAAGGCAGGCCATTCTTGACATGTTTAGGATGGAAGGAGCTATGGAGGAGGAAACTGTGAGAGTCAGTGGGTTTGTAATAGACTTATGTCTTCAGACCAGTGTTCTGGACTGAGAGCTGGATATCCAGAAAAGGCAGTGTAGAGGAGGATACTTCAACAGTGTACTGAAGGGAAGGATGGGCCGTGGTGAACTTGTCAAGGAAGACTTGGAAGGTCTCCCTGGAGCAGGAGGTGGCCCCCACACAGTCATCAATGTAACGTCTGTAGAGTTCAGGCACAGTCCCTGTGAATGAGAGAAAAAAACGTTCCTCCACCCAACACACAAACAGATTAGCAAAGCTGGGACCCATCTTGGTACCCATGGCAACTCCACTGACCTGCTGAAAAAAACTGTTATTAAAAGAAAAAGCATTGAGTGTAAGAACCAGTTCTGCCAGATGAGTTAGTGTGTGTGTGGGTGGCTGCTGGACTTCCCGCTTGTTCAAGAAATACTGCAAAGCTGTCAGACCATCATCATGGGGGATCACTGTGTAAATTTATATATATATATATATATATATATATATATATATATATATATATAATTTACAGGCAAAAAACTCTGTTTAATGCATCAGTTAGGGTTCTTCCACAGTGACAAAAGTGAGGAAATTTGGTGTTAGGGTTGAAAATCGCCCTTGGACCCCCCCAGCCCACTCCCATAACTGGCATTGAGGTGCGTGTTTGGAGTCGTCGGCCCTAACTCTCACCCCATAACATGTGTAAAGAAGCAGAGGTATAGAAGAATGGGGTGAGAGTTAGGACCGACGACCTCAACGTGCACCCCAAGGGGGGGTTTCAACCCTAACACCAAATTTCCTCACTTTTGTCGCTGTGGAGCAACCCTAACTGATGCATTAAACGGATTTTTTTGCCTCTAATTTCCCTTCATTTTGAGAATGATGACGACAAATAGTGAAAGTAATGCAGCGGTGGGCCGCCACATGATGTCTTGTGACATAGTAACAGGAACAACAACACAAACAGAAGTGCCAACAATGGCGCACATGGTAAAGGAAACATAAATGGTAAAGGAAACGATAATAGAAACTCTAGCGCAAAGTGACGCCAAAGCGAACAGTGAAGCAAACGGACAGTGACGCGCATACAAAAACACAACTTGTAATGTGAACAGTGATGGCAGCGGTATTTTAAATGGAAATGTTAAGTGTCACAGCAAAAGGAGCGCGAAAGGGAACAGAAACAGAAACACGAACACGAGTGCACAAGTAGACACAAACCGTAACACGCACAGCCATGTTACCACAATAGTAAACGCAAATGGTAAAGTTAACATGAAGAATAATGCCAAAGGAAACAGGAACGGAGGCATGTACGGAAACACAAACCATAACGTGCATGGTCACAGAACTGCAATTGTTAACGCAAATGGTAACAGTAACAGAAACAATAACGCCAAAGGAAAGAGAAATGCAAATGCAAGGGAGTGCAGAAACGCAATTGTAAATGCAAATGGTAACAGTAAAAGCAAAAATAATGCCAAAGGAAACAGAAACGAAACAGAAATGCAAGCGCGTATGAAAATGCAAACCGTAATGCACGTGGATGGTACCGCAATTGCAAATGAAACTGGTAATGGTAACAGCAACAATGACACCAAATGACACAGAAATGCAAACACAAGCAAAAACACAAACCTTAATGCACACGGTTGCGTAGACAGTAATGGAGCCACAAACGGTAATGGAAACGCAACTGGAAATGCTAAGTAGCACAGTAACAAAAGGGCACACCCTTCTTTTCCCCCAAAAATGCATTGGAAAACACAGTGAAAACAAAGAATGTATATATAACAATTGGCCTCGGAGCAGTAAATGAGGACTTCAAATATTAAATTGCTTATATCTCAGGAACCGTACGACGTAGGAAAAAAATGTAAATTTCGTATGAATTATGACTTTCCTGGCTAGTTTTGTACTTAGCCCCTGATAGAAGCTAAGCATTTTGCAACGAAAAGTCTGTATCTTGCACCGTTTCCGAGATAAGGGCCCCGAAAGGCATGACGGGCGCCGTAATGTTATCCAATGGGAAAAAGAGTTAACTTTGGAGTGCTGTCACTGTGTTGCCCTGTAATATTTTTTCACCAAACCACCAAAAGGCACATCAGTGGGATGTTGGCTTTCTTCCCTCCAAATTTCAGCACAAAAGATCAAACCGTTATTTTGCAGCAGGGCAGCAAAGGGTTCCTATAATGCGGCAGATGCCGTAATGTTATCCTATGGGAAAAAGCATCAACTTTGGAGTGCCATAACTTTAGTGTCCTGTAATATTTTTTCACCAAAATACTGAAAGGCACATCTGTGAGATGTTGGCTGCGTTTCCTCCAAGTTTCAGCCCAAGAGACCAAACCACTCTTTTGCAGCTGGGTGGCAAAAAATTGCTGTAATTTTGCCATAGCCTGGAAAAGTAGTGTCGCAATTTGTGAAAGCTTTCGCAAAAATTTGTGACACTTTCGTGAGTGCGACACTACTTTGCAAAAGTACTTTTTCCAGAAACTTGAAAACATATTTCTAGGGTGTTTAACCTCAAAATAAAGACATGCCTAGCATCCTCAGGGTCCGACTAGGTAAACACAAAAATAATTGTGTTGCTAGAGGGTCCCACATTTAAATGCCAAGCATTTTTCTGATCACCAGCTGAAAACAAAGTGGTGTATTTGCGAAAGTAAAAACTGCATTTGTGAAAGTGTTGAACTTTTTGTTAACTTTTCCCATTGACTTATAATGGGAACTTGTTTTTTGAATAACTTTTGAACCGTTCAATATTTTTTCACGAAATCTTCAAAAGGCACATCGGGGACCCTAGCTGCATATTTCCTGAAGGTTTCAGACTGGTCACGCAAACTGTGCGACCTGTAGACGAGAGCAAATAAATCGCAAAAAAGCATAATTGTGCAATTGGTTGTCGCTTAATAACTCCGCAGACATATATCTGATCAGTGCGAAGCCTGGCAGATCCCAAGATCTACCATGCCCAATTGTGCATACCAAATTTCAGGCGAATCTGTTGAACGTTGGCAAAGTTATTAAGGTGCAAAATTTGACCCTTTAACCTTAAAAGTGCTACTCAACCCTAACTATGATAGCACTACCGTGCAACCATAATATATATATATATATATATATATATATATATACAGTATACAGTGTATTATTTGGCTGCTGCTGCTTGTTCATTGTCTCTGCTGCTGAGTTGGTGTTGCCTGAGTCTGCTGAGCAGGTTAAACTAGCATGAAGAATGATGATAATTAAGTGGTGGTAGCAAAGTGAAGTCTGCCTCCAGCAAAAGACAACAGCCCGTCCATCCCACTGTGTCCCCTGCCATCATCAGATCATTTGACATTCAGCTCCCCTCTTCCCTCCTCTCTTCTCCCCATCTCCACAAAAATAATGCTTGCTCAGAGTCATCTCTCTTGTTCCCCTCACAGCGATGAATGTCTCTGCCTCCTGCTCATGTTCCATCATTCATTGATGTGATGTGGTGATGCTGAACCTGGCATCCTCCCCAATCAGTGACAGATTTGGAGTTCAAAATCCACTGGCACCAAATTGGTTTGAGTGGCCATGGAATGCTGGGTGGGGGGTGCTCGCTATAAGGTCATATTTCAGGCGGGCAGCTTTTCTTTATTTTGAACGGGATGGCGACTCGGCAGATTCAGTTCAGATGGGCTGCGGGCAGCTGGAAGCACATCAGCACTGTTGGGACTACTCAGAAAAACCATACCTGTTGTCTCATATCCTGGCACCAAGACAACTGACCACAATGTTTGTGCTTTTTGGGAGCACTGAGCAGCCGCAGAAGGCACAGCGAAGAGGTTTGATTGGGGTTTTCCCTGAGCTGAGTGAAAAAAATCTCTCGATATGAATTGACATTTTGACCCACTAAGTAACTCCTACTCCCCCACATGAATCTTAACCTTAAGGCGTGCCCCTTTGACATTCCATGTGAAGAACTTAAGTAGTGTATCTGTCCCCATTCTAAATAAACTGTTTCGGAATTTTAAGTATATCAGCCATTGTCCCCAAAAAAACAAACATGATTTACCTGAACTATCATCCAGTACACATTACTACAAGGTGGTGCCTCCCCCCACATGAATCTTGTCCAGAATAAAGGTTTAAAAAATAACCATACTAATTATATTGAAAAATGATGATGATCATTGAGTGTGTGTGTGGTGGGGCGGAGGGGTGAATATTTGTTCTAATCATCCCTCTACTACTATTAGCAATACTGGCTTTGGCTTTGCTGTTTTTTCCCCCTTACCCTTTAATTGTAAGGCCAGCAGCTATTAGAGAAGGACTTGCTCAGCTAGGTGCATATGCATACAGAGCTCAGAGGTGCAAGCCTGGTTTCAGGCAAGTCCCAGTCAAGCGGAGTTGCTGAGTTAACCCACTATAGAAACAGGGATGAAGAGCATGGGGAAAAGAAATTGCCATAGCTCTGATACTTAAAACAGTTTGTCCCATCCCACAGGTCAGATCTTGATGCAGGCTGTTTTGGGAATCCCTTGTGTTTGTAGTAGAATCTGGTTTACTTCCTTAATACTAGAACAAGAGTAGGCAGTGTGGGTTGCAAGACTTTGCATGGGTTCCATTAGATAAGATTTTCTTTTCGTTTTTTAATCTGGATTTTATCCCTGCTACACCACCATCCAGGGATATACCGTGTTCAAGCACAGCAGTCATGGAGACAGTAGCTGGGTATTGTTTCCTTGTTTTTTTGCCCACTATCTTCCCTGCTCTCCTGGCATGGGCAGTGCCATTATTGGTCCCGTACACACACAAAATACACCCCTGCAGAAGCAGCAAGCTCCCTGGCCTGACCACAGTGCTCCTTGAGTGCAAAAATCTACCACCACACATCCTCAGTCAAGGTGAGCTGCCTCTTGGCAGCAGCATGGCATGCCTTGTGACTGTGCAACCCAAGTGTGCTCCCAAGCCTGGTTCATCTGCATGATAGCGAAGTGTCGATGGCCCAAGATTAGGCTTTTAACAGAACTTTGTAGCTGTGGAGGTCAGTAAACTTCTGATATAGAAGAGTTGTCATCTCTATGGACAGGGAGTCAGCTCCATGCCATGTTACAGCAGCCTCTGAATAGCAGGTCCTTGTGTCTTGTTTATCACCTGATTTAAAGATTTCTAGAACATCTAAGGGTTGGTGAAGATTTGTATCTGTTGATTTGTAATATCATCTATGAAGCATTTCCTCTGGCTTCTCAGATACAGAAACTTGTAGTATCTACAGGTCTTTTTTCTCCCTCTCATTTATTTATGACCACTGGGGGCACATGGTGAGGGCACATGACGTTTCCAGCCTAAGGGCAACATGTAAATTGATGCAGCCCTGCCCCTGTCCTGAATTTTGTGGACAAAATATAGTAATAATCGAGAAGTGGACATTATTCAGACTTGCAAACCAGTTGCTTCTTTCTGTTTGGTACTGTAACAAAAAGATCATTGAATTGTCAAGCTCCTGTATTATATAATGCTCTTCTTCATTTGCTTGAATAAAGCTGTTTAAAAAACTATAGTAACCATGGGAGTTTTACAAGATAGAATGAATACTGTTGTTCATTTAGAGAAATAAATATAAAGGAGCATAGCTTTCCAAGAGACATGTTCCTATTCAAATGTTCATATCCCATTAAGAGCATTTTTGCTCAGCTCTTTTCAGCATATTTTAGATCAACCTTCTGTATGGCTTAATGCCTTTAAAAATCTGTTAAATACCCCAAATTCAGTTGTGTGGTCACAAAAGATCCCAATCTGTGAGCAAGTAACCATGAGATGTTGTTCCCAGCAGGTCAATAACATGACGGATGGGTCTGAGCCGAGCTGTAGTAGAGGGCACAGACTCCATTCTCTGTTGAAATAGCTGAAAAGACAAATTAATACTGAAGTGGACAATATTGAATTGGACTGTCTCGCAATGCACCGAAATAGACTAGAGTAGATTACCAAAACTAGGCGTATGCACTTCAATCAACTAGCATGGCTTTGCAGTGTAAACATTAAGGGTCAAAACAGACTAGGATGCAATCTGTTAAAAAAAGCTCTATGATGGGTTCTTTGTTGATTCTATTGCAATAAAAAATTCTTGTCTGTCTAGCTGTGTCCATCTGATAATTAGCTGCAAATAGGATTTTAGAATGAAAGATGCAAAGCAAACATGTTTAAAATTGTATGGCTTCCTTTAGAGCCTAGTAGAAAATGAAATTGTCTCTTGTAGTTCTCTCAATTAGATAAATGAGATTCATATTTAAAAATTATTACTAAACAGGAAACATTTTCTGTTAAAAAATAAAAAAAAATAAGGGTCTGCTAAAATGCTATTAACCAGGGTCATAGTAAGTAAGCTTGAAGGCTCTGTGTCTGTGTTGGAGACCTTCATTTACAGAAAACAAAAGGCAGGATTTTCAAACAGATCTGTTCAAGATGCAACTGCAGCTCCTCAGAAAACAGAAATGCATCATCATCTATTGCAAGATCTAGCAGTGTCTGAAGTTCAATTTCCAAAAAGATTGAAGTGCATCCAAATTGGACACAAGTCACAGTGGTGTCCATTCTTTTCCTTTAGTTTCTACTCATGATCTGCCCTACCCAGCCCTTTCTGATGGTCCCTAATCCCATCTGCTACCTACTCTAGGCTTACCCCACCACTTGCCCAGAACCACTGTGTGCTTGGTCAGTACCACAGTCAGTAGTGCTGAGCCTATAATGGCTCCATCATTATCCTGTTGGCTGGGGGAAGGGGTTGTCTTCCATTTTTTCCCTGAGGTTTGACCACATGCAGTGGTGCATGCACATTTGCATGCACAAAAATCATGCTATCAGTATCTGTGTCAGGGCATTATCCAGTGTGTGCGATCTGCTGTTCCACCACCCAGCCTCCACCAAGTAATAAGCATGCAGCAGTATGCACTGTCCCCCTTCCCCAAAGGAGGAACTCTGTTCATTGGATACTCCATCCTCCATCCTTGGATCACTGGCATAATGAGTGCAGCACTACCAGGCCTGCATAATGGCATCCATTTTTTACTATAAATAATAACTTTTTGCCATAATCGGATGCAAGTTATGAAAATAGCAGCAGGAGCAGGTGGGTGGATGCAAATACAAGCGCAGCATACATTTGTGTCTGTGTCCAGGCTTTTGGAAATCCCCCTAACATGTCTTGTCTTTTTCATCTGACTTCTTTCTTTTTTTTTTTTATCATGACACTGTTTATGTGCCTACCAGCTTGCCCCATTCAGCCTGACTGGTTCCTCCAGCTCCGACACTCAGAATTACTGGGACTTACCTTATGTCTGGCCCAGGAGCGGGGATTGTGGGGGGGTCAGGCATTATCCTGCTGCTGGAATGTTTTTTCTCCTCCATTTTACTCCAGGGCCCCAGGAGTAGCGATGCATATGTGTGAAGGCGCGCATGCATACCACAGCCCTGGTAATGACCCCTTCTGCCCACCCGTCGGCCTAGCACCTGTGCACCCTTTAGCCTGTATTGCCACCTGGCCTCCACCATGAGGCAGACAAGAGCCAAGGGATACCACTTTCCTTTCCAGAGAGGAGAGCTGTCTTTTGGCAGCTCCATCCAGCTCCTCCCCCCTCACCGACCTCTGATGGCCCATGCTCGTTCCCGAACCCGGGTCATCGGCGTGATGTGAGGTAAGGTGTCTAGATCCTTAGTCCTCAGTGCCACTGGGCTGGCTGCTCTGACTTCTTATGATGGATTTGATGGCACATACAGGAAGTGTGAAACACTGGTCAGTTGTAACTGAAGCATAGAATAAAAATGGCAAACGAGTTGTCTGATTTTTTTAAAAAGACTAAAGCCATGAAATTATTATCCACAATGGTCCCTCAAGGCAATTGGACAAATTGAGTGTTTTCTACATCTGGACTGGTCTCGGTCTCTAGCCCAACCTGTTTTGGTAAGCCCCAATATTCGTATTGGAGGCCGACTGATCCCTGTCACCTTTTGTCCCTTCCTGAGTATTGTGCCTTAGTCCCCATGGGCTATGTCCACTCTCTTTGAGCAGGGTAAGTTTTTATCCCATGGGTGTTTGCAAGAAATTTTCTCAATACCTGTCCTATATACCATTAAATATTTGCAACTGACTAATGCCCTTATGTCTATTTTTGGTCGCGGTCCCTGGGAGCCATGTGACAGTGAAATTCTACCCCAGATTCTTTCCGTAGGTGCTCAGTTTGTACTCATACTTACAGGCAGCTGACCCTTCTTCCCTTGAAGGGGTCTGCTTCTATTGGCAGCAAGCTTTAGACTGGTACCAAGACCCCAAATGCTGGCAAACTATCTGGCATAATCTGTATAAATTTATTAAAAGAGACCAGTATAGATGGACCCAATATGTATACTCCTCTCAAGTTATTCAAGATGGAGAGGTCTGCAGCCCCGGTGGCCAAAGTTATTATCCCGAGGAATTGGAAAGATGATTCCATGCCCTCCTACAAAGAATGATATAATTAGCTTATGCAGGCCCTTATGGTTGAAAAACAGATTGCTAGACTCCATTAAAGAGATGATCTTTTTCATCAAAGATGGGATATGCTGCACACCCTCATGTTTATTCCGAGCATTTTAAAGTAGGGAAACCTTGGTTCGGGCTCCCCTCTCCTTTCCTTTTTCTTATTACTCTTTTTCTAGAAGTCTTGTTTTTTTTTTTTTTTGGTGCTCTGGGAGGGGTGGGGGTTCTCTCCTTCCTAATACGTGTTCTTATGTTGTTGTTTTTTTCTTGCTGTGTTTGGGGGAGGGAGGGGTGCTGTGGTATTTTACTGGTTGTTTTGGACTGTTATGATGTTCCTCTTCGTGTATATGATTGTCCTTGTTAATAAAATTAATAACCTTTAAATTATCAAAAAATAAAATATTATCCACAAGCCAGATAATGTCTAGGTAGGTAGAGTATAGGCCTTATTGCATTGCTCTGCCACTGTACTGTATGTAACTCAACAGTGACCAACCAGAATGAAAACATTCTGCCAGTATAGATTGATATAGTAATTCTGTCTCACAGTTCCCTAGGACCTTTGTTAACAAAAAAAAAAATGAGACTGAGTGACAGGGGTTCCCAAACTGTCTCTCGCTGTATTGTGGGTGTCTCTATAACTGCAATATGAACTGCTGCCATCTAGAAGCAGAGACTGCAGCAATTGTTTCACATGTGACCCAAGCAAAATCTCTAGAGGAGAAATGGTTGTATTCATTAATTGCCTCCCCTCCCCACCACCACCCAGTCTCTTCTGCAACAGAGCATCTCTCATCTTAAAAAGCTGGTGAAGAAGAAAATGTAATGTTACCTTTCAAATACATTTAATTAGGTATAGAATTTTTACAGACTATAACACATATTATGAGTCTTTACAGTTTAGCAATTCATCCAATTGAGAGGTCCTGGAAGAAGGTTACATTTTCAATTTAAATGGAAATATTGAAAACAAAACACAAAACATAAGAGCCTATGAGGAATTGCTTGCTTACACTGATTTTGATGTAGAGCCTATGATAAATCAAAGGGTTCAGCAGTACATCTTGGCATGCATGATTAGCTGATATTTTTATATTGATTAGCTCCTTAAATATTGGTTACAACACATATACCTCATTTCAGCAATCTGATCTCAATGCATCATAACACATAAAGGGTGAATACGTCACAGTACAATGGAACACAATGCACTTGTAAGTAAGAAACAGAACTCATTCAGTCTCATCTGCATAGAAAGCATCTCATTCTGGGCTTTTAATCTCTTGACCTACTTCACCACAGTTGTTGACTGCTTTACCTTCAGGCTAACCACAAGCCACAAAGCATTGACCAAAATCTGCATTTACAAAATCAAAAAAAAAATCCAACCACATGCTGAGCTATGTTTCCAGCTATTGGGATTTCTGTACGGACTGCATGCTCGGTGGATTATTTCTATGCAATTTATGTGTCCTTAATGGTATCTTGAGAGATTAATAATGTGTACAGCTCATGGCACAATTAGTTTTATACAAAAAACACAACTTAATACTTATAAAGCATAGGCATTCTTACATATCTGAACAGAAACTAATCAGGTATTTCAATGTATGACTTGGTGTTTTGTCAGAATTCATCTTGAAATGTATAGTTAATTGCACGTTTATTGCCAAAACTTTGAAATGCCACCCACAAAACTTCAAAAACTTTGAAAAACAGTGACTGTCAGGGCTACCCAGCTTGCTGGCAACCCAGGGTTCATGCCCAAGCCTGGGACGTAAGATTTAGATTCATGAAGTGATTGCAATCATACAGAAGCCCAAATGACTGAAGTTGATACAAAACACATGAGGCCTAACATGGGTTTCGAGCAAGCCACAGTACCCAAACTGCTCTACTGGACTGGCAGTATAGCCTAGAGGTTAGAGGAACAAGGTGTGAACGAGCTTGATATATCCAGCAAACCAGACCTGAGTTTGATTCTCACAACCTCCACTTGCATACTGTGTGACTCTGAGCAAGTCACTTAACTGCCCAGTGCTCCCAGGTCACCCTTGAAAACAGGCACTTGTGCCTAGTGGGCCTACCTGGTTACCAAAGACTAAAATAAATAAAAATAAATAAATAAAACTAGTATTAATGGAATACTTGATTGAGGCATTGGACTCTGGGGACAGGGGTGCAGTGGACCACAGTCACCTGATGACTAAGTTGATAACGTTTTGTTTCTTTAGCAATGTAAAGGATTGGTTTTTGTGTTCACAGATCACAACTGGTAACATTTGGTTCAGCCATATCTAATTCTCTACCAGTTCCAGTGGGAGTTCCACAGGAATTTATACTGGGTCAAATACTTTTTTAGTTTGTATGTTGATGATCTACTAAAGTTGTAAAGAAGACCTCTGTTTACTTTAAGCAGATGATATCGTCCTGTGCTCCAGCCTGTTTTGAATTTAACTTCGCAGGGAATTATTTCTGTAATGCAGGAGTGGCTTGTGGAGAACAGGTTAGCCCTCAATACCAAAAAAGTCAAAGTGTATGACTTTTGATAAATCCTGCAGGGATTTTCCAGAGGCATTGCTCCTAGAGATTAGGGCTATAGATTCTCAGAAGACTGAGCAAGTGGAATATTACAGGTTCTTGGAATTGATACTGGAAACGTCATTGTCTTTTGCACTGCATAGCAATAGTAAAGTTTGTTGAAATCTGCATATGGAAGATTAGCTATGCTGTACAGGATAAAAGGATGCCTTTCTGAAGAAGTAAGACAACTGGCAGCTCAGAATATGGCGCTATCATTAAGTGATTTGGGCAGTATTGTGCAAAAATCTGCCAACACTACAAACCTAGACTGAGTGTGAGTGCTTTATAATAGTGTTGACAAATCTGTCTGCAATGCAGACCATGGGATGCACCATAATTGTGTGGGCTAGCTCTCCTGGGAAGCTCTGGTTCAGTTGTTTTGGGGGGTTAATCCTTGGGCCATTTTAAAGTTTGTGGAGGTGAGTGATTTAAATAATCTGTTATTAGTGTTGCACTCAAATCACAATGCACATTTAACAGAAATTAATAAATGTGTGCTTCCTCTGAGAAAGACCTCATCAGGTCAGTGCTCATTCAGATTTCAGGCAGTTGTGCACTGGAACTTTTGTTCACAAATCATTTTAAGGTATTGTATTTTTAGTACTTTTAAACACAGTCTGAAATTGTACCTTATGGATGTTCAGAAATCTAATTGTTTTTGAAGTTGTTATTTATATCATTGTCTATTACACATTTTATTGTTTGTAAATTGTTCTGGGTCACCCATAAAAATTGGCATTCATGCTCTATAGTTTTACCTGGTTACCAAAATAAAAGAAAGAACCCATATCAGGAGTAAGATAGCAGAGAGGGTTACAAAGTGTCCATAAAGAAACTCTAATCCTTCATATGTGGGCTTTGACTTGCAGCTCTATGAGTGGAAGAGGGTGGTGGTGTGGTGGTAGTGGTGGTGGCATTGGTCATGTGGATGACTGTTTGCTGCTGTGCACCCCCAAAGTCATCACATGTGCATGTGTGGAAGGTTGTCTGAAAGAGAAATCCAGAAAACAGGGCCCAGGAATGCCATATGATAGCTACCTCTTCTCCTCATACCACTAGACCCACCATCAGCATACTGCCCACTCCTTCAGCCATTGCCAGGTACATTGAAAACATTAGCTCCCTTGGTAACAGTAGGGGGGGCCCAATAGAAGGACGGACCCAGATATGTGGTGGATTGCGGCTCTAGGGGGACTGATAGTGGGTGAAGACAGCTACAATATGAGTCTGGTAGGCAACAGGGTGCAAGGCAGGATGGACAAAGTGGGAAGTCTGGGATAGAGTGCTGCAAAATTAAAAAAAATTCATTTCTGACAAAGGTCACGGAATGTATAAAATGTTTGTGAGATTCTGCATTTTTTTCTGTCACTTGAGTTTTTTCCACAATTTGAGGACAGTGCTTGGAGGCAAATAAAACACTTACTGCGATTTGGATTATTTTTTCTGTGACTTTTTCCTTTTCCCATCACCCAATAACTTTGTCCATGGCATAATTCTGTGAAATGTTTCAAATATTCTGTAAAATCTGACAAATATAAAATACAGTACAACATAGGTGTGGCATTGTCAAGATGGAGGTTCTACTAAGAAGAATAAAGATGATTAAGGGACTTGATGGAATGTCATATGAGAGCAGACTACAAGAGTTGGGGTTATATAGCCTTTAAATATGAAGACATAGAGGCAACTTGGTAACACTTTATAAAGCTATATCCAGTACTGAGAGTGATATTGCAATGTTTGTTAGAGCCTAAAACACAAGAGAAGTTGGCAAGAGGGCACAATAAACAACTTAAAGGCAGTCACTGTAACACTGAAGGGAGAAAGGGTTGGTTCTCAGAGAGAGTGGTGTGAGCATGGAACAATTTACCACATTAAGTAGTCAATAGTAAATCTTTAAATAGCTTTAGTTTTAGTTTAGTTTTTTATTTCACATAAAACCCTTTAGGCATATGCTTACTTTAAAGGGTTCAGAGACAGGTACACACAATAAAAAATATAGAAATATTCAGTGGTGGACTCAGGTAACAATAATATATTCATAGTGTTGGAATTTTTGACATTACATGGCATTTTGTGTAGAGAACAGTATGCAAAGGACACATTTTCAGATTAAAACAGATGTTCAATGGTAGCAATTACATGTCCCAGGGGAAATGAGCATAGACAACAGAAGGTTTAAATGATTCAAAAGAGTGACAGTCTCTTAAAGTGTCCATCAGTTAATTCAAATGTTTTGCATAATAATAAGAGAGCAGTTTTGTCCCGGCACACTTCTCATGTGCAATAACCATAAAGAGTGTTGTGCCATGCCCCTTATACCATATTTATTGTCCACATAACAGAACAGAAACTGCAGACCATGGGACAACAAGCCATGCAGTTTTTTTATGGCCTATGCCAAAGTATGGTAGAGCACCCTCAAGCTGAGGTGTAACCCTTTCAGTCTAGTATACAGGACACAGGTGAGGGTATCAGTTTTAAGGTCTAGTACAAAGAGGCAGGCCCTATTAAGAGGCCCCTAACCTGGCAAAGTGCACTGTCATTTGCTGAACCATAAACACCACCATCACAGTCTCAGGTTAATGTTAATCTCAGGTAGCAAGTTGCCCCATGCTTAGAGAGGAATCCAAAACTTGTGTGTACTGCCTTAACAAGATAGTACACATGATCTGTGAATGAGAGGGCACAGTCCAGGATAATGCCTAGATACTTAAAAGTTTTCACTTGCTCATGTTTGACCCCAGATGAGGGGAAAAAAATGCTTAAGTCAGCAAAGATGTCAGTCTTGCTGCAATGACAAAACAGCATACATTTAGTGTTCCTCTCATTCATTACAAGGCAGTTGGAAGTGAACCATGAGTTGATGCAGGTAAAGTCATCCTGCAGCCTCCCCTCGGACTGTCCAAGCTCTTGCCACTTGAAACAATTACAGCATCATCTGTGCATAGAATTGTATTGATTGGTTTACAGGCCATGGGTAGGTTGTTTATGAAGAGAATGACTGATAGAGGCCCAAAAATGTGGCCCCCTACATTGACCAACCTGTCATCAGACAGTGCATGCCAACATTTTACAGATTGTGAGCCACTGGACAAGTAGTCCTTAAACCGGCAGACTGTGTCTTCAGAGATGCCCAGATGGTGTAGCTTCTGGCAGAGGAGGGCATGGTTGACAAGGTCAAATGCTTTAGTGAGCTATCTATGAATGCATATCCAGCCAGTTCCACAGTCTTGCACATGATATATAACATCTGTAAACTCCAGGAGTGTAGTCATAGTGCTGAAGTTCTTTCTGAACCTATGCTGATCTTTGGCCTGGAGTTCATGCTGGCTCAGGTAGTCTGCAAGCTGGTCATTCACAACCCTCTCACATATTTTGGATAAGGGGGGAGGATGGAGATCTGTCAATAATTGGATTGCAAGTTAGCATCCCCACCCTTGAGCACAGTAACCACATAGACCTTTTTCCAGATATCAGACACTCATCCTGTGGACAGGGACAGATTGAAAATTTGCTGCAGGGGACAGATTTCTTCCCAAATCCCAAACTTTGGTAGCTTCATGCCAATGCTATCAGGACTAAGTCTAGTTTAAATTTTTAATCTTGGTTAGGTAGCCATATACATCAGCTCAAGTTAGTCATTTAAAGTAGAATCTGCTGTGGTAGTCATAGAAATTTTTCTCAGTACTGAGGTACACCTGGGTATACTGAGGCAGGATCACATTACAGTCAATGCTAATTGTAACTTGAGTGCTGCAGTGGTACCTCAGGGTACCTCGAGGTAGAAAACTTTTAGATAACTACCACTCTACATCTCTTGTGCTCACAAGAAGGGTCTCTAGCTAGGACAGGCTGTGTGCTTGGAACTGGTATATATATATGCCAATAGGTCACTAAATGTACTATAAAAGACATCATCAATATACTTGTCTCCATTAATTGTGGCACTACCATGGTCCAAGGAGTGTACCAAGGATTTTTTGGAATTCCTCAAGCATTCGTTGATACTATTACAGAGCTGTTTGGGCTGGTTAAGCAGTTTTGTTTTCTTTTTTTACTGAGTTTTACAGTAAGCAGCCTTGGCTTCTCTGAAATGAAGTTTCACAGAATTACATAATTCCTTGTACTTTTGCAGGTAATTAACGTAAGCCATTTATCTGTATAGATTCCAGACTCTATCACATTTCTTGGTCAATGACTTAATAGCTGGGGTGTACCAGACTTGAGAGTTTCCCTTCTCAAGTATGGGCTTTAACGGGGCAACAATATCACAGACCCTGTTAAACTGGAGAACAAAGTACTCGAGTGCTGCACTGACATCCCACATTTTGGTTAGAAAAGATATCAACACCAGCCTAGTGGTGCTGAGGGCTGAGGCGCTGGTGCCTTACCTCATGCTATGCTGGCAACCTGGGTTCAGGAATAAGCTTGGGTTGCCGGGGAGCCAGCTCAGGGGGGAGAGTTGGAGTGGGATCAAGCTATGGCTTTCCCCTCCAAAAAGGTGGATGCCTGATCCATTGTAGTCCCGCTCCCACCAGGTGGAGGTCCGGTGGACAGCACAGGTAGTTGTAGCAGTGACACAATCCTGGGATGGGGTGGAAGGGGCCACCAGATCCTGGCATGTGCATTTGCCTCCATGCATGTACGCACATGTGTACACCATGGCTCTGGGAGTAAAGGGGAGAAAATTGAAAATACCAAAAATTGTGAATGAAAAAAAAAAAGAAAACATGTCAACTTGTTGCAGGAGGGCTATAAAATATGGAAGCTTCTGAGTGGGAAATACTTGGGCACTGGAGGCGGAGGGCTCATTTTTGTTAACCTTGGAAGACTGTCTGCAAGTGGCAGGGGAGTGGTCATTTAAGAAGTCAGGTAGGACAGCACTAGAGATTATCTTGTCCATATGGCTGATTAGGATCCAGTCTAGAAGAGTGGCAGTACCTGTTTTATAATTTACCCTGGTAAGTGTAGTAATAACCTGGGTAAGGTAAACATCAGTTCATTTTCCTTGAAGGCCTTATTCTTACTTGCAAGACAGTTATAATTAAAGTCTCCAACCACAATTTGCTCATGCTGAAGATTTAGATTAGAAATAGCAGAAATAAAGTAATAATAAATAATCCAACATGTTACGGTGGGATGAAAGCAACAATGAGGTTGAGGATTTTTTTTTTTACCTTTAAGCCCAAACCTTAAATAAATTGCAATGCACTCACATTAAGAAAATTCCAGACTAAAGGAGAGTCTGCTTGATTGAAGAAAGGCTTAAAGCACATGTTAATGCACATGTTTTGATTAGAACTAACAGATGAATGAAATAAGTGAATTTCTAGAAATGTCTAGGAAATATCCATGATAGAATATAGTTAAACTTTTCCCTGTTTTATTTTATTATAGGGTATATGTTATTAAATACTTGTATTAATCCCTTGTAGGAGAATTGTGTCCTTTATGTTTTAAGTAATTTATGCTCTAAAAAATCTCAGGAGCACCTTGAAAATGGGACTTCGGTCCTTATGGTGTATTTATGCCATCAAATCCTGTTGAAAAATAAAGGTTTTTACTACTAATGTACACCAGACATCCACCACCCTTTCTTACAGCCCTGTCCTGTCTAAATAGGGCGTAGGAGTCAATTTCAGTTTCCCTGCCTGGGCCCTACTAGTGAGCTATGATTCCATAACAGCTACAACATCAAAATGAGAGGTTGTTATCCAGAGCTGAAATTCATCAAGTTTGGGCAAAAGTCTCCCCCATGTTGACATGTGTTATGTCCAAGTAGCCCCTGAAGGATGAAGTACACATACAGTAGCTGGACCAGGGTTTGGATTCACACTGCCACCATGAATAAGCAGAAGCAGTAACAACTGCCTGAGCACATGGGACAGTGTGGTTGGGTGTGGGTGAAGGATAATGCAGACAACAGCACATTGGTGCAACAGACCACAGTGTGGCTTTATTTTCTTTCAAAATCAGGATAAAATAATTAACTCCAAAATAAATAAAGCAAAATTCTTTACAGAATTGCAGGTAATTCACTTTCCTTAGTGACCACAGGGGATAACCATAAGCAATAGTACATCCCTTCTTCAATACATCAGCTTGCAGCAACAGATTATGCATGTCCTCTTTCTGCTCTTGGTCAGCACATGCTAATCTACTGATCTATCTTTCATGTGGAAATGAACTATCCCCTATGTTGGTCATGTGTATTTGGGTGATGGGAGTTCAAAAAAAAAAAAAAAAACAAGCTAAAGACAAAGAACCTCAGTGCAAAAGCATTGAAGCAAGGGTTTACCCCAATGGGCACAGGCAGTAATCCAAGTTTCAAAGAAATACAAAATCACACATACCCCCATAATACAAAGCATTACGGGATGTATATGCAACTCACCATGCAATTTTAGGCTGGTTCAGTTTCAAGCAGGAATGCATGGTGCCAATCATTTCTTTTAGGCATGCTGCACTTTATTTCTGACAGCACTTAAAAACAATAGTTTAAACAACAGCAGTTTCTTGTTACCTAGCACTCTAACTATATCCAACTCCTTCCCTTGCAGGATTTGTAGGGCATTGTTTCAAACAACATGAAGTTTCATTTTATAAAGCACCTTGCGCTTCATTAATGCACTGCCTGTACTTTATGTCTGAAAGTACCTTCAGTACTTTATCTTTCTTCATAGAAAGCACACATAGTTCTTTATTAAGCAGCCAGCAAGCAAGCTTGGCATTTTATGAAGGTATACATATTTATTCAGGTTCCAGCCTTCTTCCTATATACTGTACTGTACAGTCAGTTACTGTATTTGCTTATAGTCATATCTGTTATTTCCTTAGAAAGGCATATGGCTTCTGGTGAGGGACAGAATGGTGAATAGGAAACAAAGAAAGGAGGAAAATACATTTTAGGAGGATGCAAAAAGACTGCCGTAGGTGGCCAACCTACTGCAGTGTTAGAAAAAGAACAAGATAGTTATCTAGAGGTACTGTTGCAACAGATTGTACAGAAGGAAGGAGAGAAGATAGAAACATTTTCTTACTTGCTATACCAATTTCCTGGGTAGAGTACAGCTCTACCACAGACAGTCTAAAAAAGCTAGAAGATACTTTGCCTTTATGTTTGACCTGTTGTGCCACTAAGCAAAATGGTGGAGGAGTTTATTCAAAGACATTGACCAAATTGCAGATTGCCAGTAATTCCTTTCAACTGCACCTATCAGAAAAATATCTGAACAGAAATGTACACTACTGAGCTCCAAGATAACAGCAAGATGGAGGACCCTGCAGATGATGAAGATGAGACCTGGATCCAGCAGAAGATAGGCAGATGAAGGAATCATTATAAGGCTGAAGTTCAGATGGTACAGGGTAGAATTCCCAATCATTCTAGGAGCCATCAGTGCGGTTCACCCTCATCTGCACCCTCGTACAGCCCATCGGTGCTTTCTAATCTGATGACCCAAAACAGATTTGCACTGCTGACCTCACCCCCTACTACAGATAAGGCTATACTTGTGCTAGTAGTGTACCCAGGAGAACAAGGTATGGCAGGACTAGCACCAAGCACTGCCCACCCGCTGCTCCACCACAGATGTCATAGGCAGACATGGCCACCACTCCTCTAGCTTAGCTGTCAGCCTACACCCTACCTCCAAACTCTCTAGCTGGCCTGAAGTAGCAGAAGACTCTTTAGAAACACCCAGAATGAACTGGACTATCAGTAAGTCTGAGCTTTAACTATCCTTCTGAGGCAACATTGACTTTTTTCTGATTAAACTAATTCTTGGTATCCTCACCAACTCGCCCTTGTAGTTTTATATGGGGCCTCCTGGTCCTTTTCTTTTTACCATCAGGCTAGGGCTCCAGGGAGATGTTTACGTGACTTTTGCAGGAGTTGGGGGCCACATACAGTGGGGGGGGGGCACCGAACTGGTCCCTCATGGACTTCTTCATTACCTTGCATTGTCATGCGTTGATGACTGTTAGACAACAGAATGCAATAAAAGCCAGAATGAAATGTGTTAAATTCTGGCACCTAGGGTCACATGTTCTTTCACTTTCTGGCTGAAGTATCCTTTGGAACCTGTTTTATCATCAGAGTAGAGTTAGGTGGTCTGGGTGGATTTGGACATGGCATTCAAACTGCTTAACATAGTTTTTTTTTTGGTTTTAGAAGTTGACTTGTTTGTGTTCAATCAAATGTGGTTTGTCTTGTAGCAGAAAATCCTACTCACCCAACTGGAGGGTTCTTAAACTGAAACAGGCAGAAGGTTGGTACCTGCACCTGCTGTCTTTGCATGACCACTGTTGCATACTGACTGCATGCACCAGGGAGAGTACCCCTCACTTTTTCTTTCTCTATTGCTGGTCCCCTTCCTCCCCTCTTACCTACCTCCCATCTTATTTCTCTGCTACCTTGGGTTCTGAAAGTCTCTCAAGTATTCAATTAACTCTTTCTTGCACTTCCTTCCTTCCCTTACAGTCCTCAGATTAGCTTGGAATTCAGAAAGGAAGTTAAAGGGGAGACATCTTTTTACCAGGAACCCTTGCTATGAAATTGTAGGTTGTCTTCTCTTTCCCTTTATGAGACACAAAATGGAGCCCCAAGGGATATGTACTTAGGACACGCAGTACCAAATAATGAGGAAAAGAGCCCAAACCTCTCAGTGCTCCAAATAAACTCCTCTACGGAACAAGTCCTAGCATCATGGATGCTCCCGCTCCATCCCGCCATCCCGCCTGGGACCTACTTTTCCTGTGGGCCAGAGAGTTAAGTGAGGTCAGCCTCTGCATCATAACTCAACAGTAAGGACAGAGTTAGTACAATTGCCTCTCAGAGGTTTGTCACTGATCCTGAGCAGTTCACTCCCACTCTGCATAATAGAAGCTTCCCAGCTTCCCCTTTTTAAAGCATGGCATTTTCTCCTAAGTGACTGAGACCACATAATGCCATGTGGGTAATACAAGGCTCCATTGTAGTCAGCCCCTAATGCCACCACCCAAATATAAAGATGATTTTGTAATGATGTATCATGAATGATTTTTATCAATTATATTCTAAGATCATGTTCAAGCATCAAAAAACATCATTGTGATCGTAATTAGCAATAACTGAGCATGAACATTAAATGACCACTAATTAAAAACCATACTGTTGCAGAAATGGTGATTATGATTAATGATGATCTCATATCATCATGACTGCCCATGATCAAGATTACTGTAAAGTTTTTTTCTGTACTCTTGAAATTTATTTTGTCTTTTAGAGGGACATCTTTTTTGGAATTACTGTTATAATACATTTTTTATATACAAACACACTGCTTACAATTATATCTATTCTGACACCTCACTTCTTACTGATGTAATAAGGGCTCAGATTGGTTTATATAGCTCCATTCAGTGGTTCCTTTTATGGTTTGTGGTGAGTTCCTACAAGTACATGGTTTGTGATCAAAACTTTTCCTAACAGTCTGCAAGCTAATACTGTCAAGGTAAAATTATATTAAAAACAGAAATTAACATTCTTTTGGCCCATAAACTGTTCTTAAGAAATATGCAAATTAGTTATGCAGATGTGCATATTATACGTAACCGTGCATGTTCTCTTCCTAAATGGATTAAAACTTGCCTTCACATAATTTACAAAATAATAAATTTGCTGTTTCTGATATTTGATATTCATATTTTCATAATAGTAACACATAAAACTAAATTAAGTATCATTCATGTGACTTGCAATCTTATGATACAGAACTAATATAATCATCAATGATCATCAATTAATCATCCACAGGTCATAAAAAAACTATCATGAATACTTAGGCTTACAAAAATAATCAATAACCATCAGTTGGTGATTTGAGAGTTCATGTTTGATGATTAAATCATGATATAGATGATGATCTTAGATCACAGTATCCTTTGATGATCATATGGTTAGCACTTAATGATTAACAAAGATCATTCATGACTGACCTTCAAATAACATGATAAATGATTTACCGATTCACTTGGGTTCCCCACCTTCCCTCTCCCTACCCTTCTGTTATTCCTCCCCCTTCTTACCAAGCCTCCATTGTCTGGGATGTTGTTTCTTTGGCTGCAGCAGTGTTGTTATGTCACAGGGACAGTCAGGTCAGTTTATTATGTCATGCCAGCATGTTGTATTTATAAAAGTTCATTATGTTCAATTTGCATATTTGGTATTAGGGATTTTCCTGGGGCAGTTGCCCCATACAGTATTAGTTAACTCATTTTATATTGTGCCAGATTAGTTTGACAGGCACCACTCCCCACTCTATTTGGGCTTATGTCTTGGTGGCCATAATCCACTGACTCCACAGACATCAGTGGGGATGAACAGATGGCCACTATTAACCGTAGTCACCATTACCTCTCTCAGGGTAAAAATATTCATATGAGTGACTTTACTTATTATGATGATGTGTTTGTCTAATCATGGTTTCCCCAACATAGGAGGTCAGGAAGGGTACATCTAATGAAAGGTATACAGGAGGAAGGAGGACCACAACCTGCAAAAACAGGAGGGGGCTAGCTTATTTGGGAAATACACAGAACTGACTATTATTACTTCCCATTATGGTGTCCATAAACTTTATTTCATGGAACAGAGGGGGCTAAACTCCCCTATAAAACAGAAGAAAGTCCTAAGTATACAGTATACTGAAAGCCATGGTGCCTAAAGTGGCTTTATTACAAGAAACCAAACTGAACTTGACCTCTAAACTAAGTAGGGAATGGGTTTGTATAGAAGGGCACAGCTGTGCCCCCACCTCCAGAGCAGAGGTTTCAGTTTTAGTGCACAGGCAAGTAAAATGGACTCTGGGCAAAGTTATGGGAGATCCCATAGGCAGCAGCAACACAAATGGATACACCTGAGGGCCTTCTTCTCATTGTTAATGTATATTATCCCAATCAGAAGTGCCTCAAGTTCTATGCATCCCTCAGTCACACTGTCTCTGAGCTATCCAATCCTAACACCCCACTGATTGTAGGGGGGACTTTAATGTCACCTTGGATACTCACCTGGATAGAAACTCAGGGAAGCTGGAACCTCATTTGAAAGCTTTGGCTGAACTGCAGGACATGCATACCCTACAGTTCCTATATGGCTGCTACAGCACCCACAAGGCCAGGATTACTCCTGCTTTTCTTCATCTTATAACGCCTCTAGCCACCTTGATTTCTGGTTGACTTCCCCGACAGCCCACCTAGGTGGCAGCTTCATCTCAGATTGCACCTTTATAACTACCATACCAAACCCCAGTAGAACTTGTCCTAATACGCCCCCCCCCCACACACACACCTAAACTGACCTCATGGCATCTTAAAACTCTTCTGTTAAAAGATTAAGGGTTTGTAGACAGGCTAAAAGTAGAAACCTCATCCTACTTTCACTTAAATGATACAGGACATACAAGCAAAGCCACAATGTGGGAGGCATTTAAAGCCACCATTAAAGTGCACATAATGACACGTGCTGCAGCCAGGAGGAGAAAAAGACAGGGTAAGGAAAAGGCTCTGGATGAGCAGCTAGATGCAAAAGAAAAACTTTACAAAGCTGCTACGGGGTCCCAAACAGATCCCATCTTATTCTGGGATATAAGGTCACATTGCATGCAACTTAATGTACTAACTACCAGGAAAGAAGAGTTGACAGTCACCAGATTAAAACACACATTTTGGGGCAGAGGAGACAAGTCTGGTAAATTGCTGTACTATACACTTAGGAAATAGCAGGTGGAACACCATATCAGAGGCTTAAAGGACCAAGGGTGTGTCTGAGATCCCAGACTCAGTCTATTAACAATATTGTGTGTGACTTTTTCCATCAGTTGCATTCATCCCAGGGTCCCATGGACAAGGGCAAGTTTGAGGTCTTCATCCAGAACCTGACTCTTCCTGCCCTGAGTTATGCACAAAGGCAAACTCTTGAGGCACCCCTCTCAGCAATAGAGATACAAGAGATACAATCAGCCATCTCTAATTTTTGTGCCCCATAAACCCCAGGGGGTGGGGGAGATGGGATTCCCATTGATCTACATCTAGCTATCCTAGACATAATATCTCCTTGGCTTAGGGAAGTCTTTCTTGAAGCCCACAACAATTCTTACTCTCTCCCCACAATAAGGGAGGCTGTGATTATGGTTCTACCCATGGAAGGAAAAGACACTTCTTTGCCTGTGAGTTATAGGCTTATTTTGCTTATAAATGTAGACATCAAAATTCAGATGAAGGCCCTAGCCTCTCGACTTGGGCTTGTACTCCCCTCACTAGTTCATCTTCCCAGGCAGGGTTTCTCATGGGTTGGTTGAGAACAGACCATCAGAGGACCCTTTTCCCTCTTATGGCATGAGCCAAGGAAACCTGAACCCCAGCCACAGCTGTTGCCATGTATTTTGAAAAAGCCTTTGACTTGGAGGAGTGGGGGTACCTTCACCTATTCATGGAAAAGATGGGTTTTGGCCCAGCATTCAGTGGTTGAATTTGAACACTATGCATCTCACCAATGGCAAATCTCTTGACCAGCTCTACCCTGTTCCCACCTTTCCACTGAACAGAGAAACTCATCAAAGCTCCACCCCCTCTCCTTTCTCTTATTTATATTAGCCACTGAGCCCCAGGTGGCTACTATCCAACAACATCTAGGCCTGGGTTGCATAGAAACTAGGAAGCAAGAATTCCACACTCTATGCAAATTACTACCTAGTGTTATTTAGGGACACACCTAGGAGCATTCCAATCTTAATGAGTCTCCTCACCAAATTTAAGGCAATATCAGAACTTGAAATGAATCCCAGCAAAACAAAGTTACATAGAAACATAGAATCTGATGCAGATAAGGACTGCTTGGCCCACTTAGTCTGCCCATTTTTCCTACCTGTTTCATATACTGCAGATCCTAAATGATCTGCCACTCACCCTCTCTTTCCTATCGCTAGGGTTCCTTTATGTCTGTCCCATGCATTTTTGAGGCTGTTCCATGGATCCATCATTCTTTTGGTGAAAAAATACTTTCTCACGTTACCCCTTAGTCTACCCCCTCTATTTTTATATCATGGCCCCTTGTTCATGAACATCTTTTTTTTTTAAAGATTCTACCCTCTTGTACCTTATTTACACCCTTGGGGTATTTGAAAGTCTCTATCATATTCCCCTCTTTTTCTCTCTCTCTCTCTCCTCTCTCCGACAGGGAATACATATTGAGATCCTCCAGTCTCCCCTCATGTGACTTTTGGTGCAGCCCCTGCACCATTTTTGTTACCCTTCTCTGAATCACTTCTACTCTGTCTATGTCCTTCCAGAGATATGACTTCCAGAACTGGACACAATACTCTAGATGAGGTCTCACCAATGTTCTAAACAGTGGCATCACCACCTTCTTTCTTCTGCTGGAGAAACCGCTCTGTATGCACCACAGCATTCCACTGGCTCTCCTCACAGCCTTCTCACATTGTTTACTAAACTTTAGGATCTGCAGCTTATCCATCAGGTAGGGAAATGGGCAGAATGGGTGGGCCAAGCGGTCCTTATCTGCAGTCAAATTCTATGTTTCTATGTTTCTAGATCATCAGATATCATTACTCCCAGGTCTCTTTCCTGTTTGGTGGCCATTAGTGTCTCTCCCCCATCATGTACTCCTCCTCTGCATTTCTGTGCCACAAGTGCAAAATCTTGCACTTTTTTGCATTGAATCTTAGCTGTCACAGTCTTGACCACTCCTCAAGCTTGCTTAGGTCCCTTCTCATTTTCTCTACCCCTCCTGGAGTGTCAACCCTGTTGTAGATCGTCATGTCATCTGCAAAGAGACACACCTTCCCTTCTAGCCCATTTGCAATGTTGCTTATGAAGACATTAAAGAGGACTGGTCCAAGCACTGATCCCTGTGGGACCCTGCTAGTCACCTCCCTCTGTGTCCTATCGCTCAGCCAAGTTTGGCCCAGTTTATCACCCTGGGACCCACTCCCAGGCTGCCCAACATGTTTACTAGCCTCCTATGTGGAACAGTGTCGAAGGCCTTGCTGAAATCCAGGTAGGCTACATCCACTGCCCCTCCCTGAGCCACCTCCCTAGTCACCCAGTGAAAGAAATCAATCAGATTTGTTTGACAAGATCTTCCCAATGTGAATCCATGCTGCTTCGGATCCTGTGCTCTACTGGATTTTAGATATATCACAAACCTTTCTTTTAGTAGTGATTGCATTAGTTTCCCCACCGCCAAGGTCAGGCGGACTGGCCTGAAATTGTCAGCCTCCTCCCTGCCCCCACTTTTGTGGAGATAGACTACATTTGCCCTCCTCCAGTCCTTTGGTACCACACCTGTTTCCAGCAAACTTTTGAACAGGGCTGTCAGTGGTGTTGCCAGCATCTCCCCAAGTTCTCTTAATACTCTGGGATGTAACCTGTTTGACCTTGTTGCCTTGTCCACTTTCAGATTAGTAAGATCCTTTAAGACACTCTCTTCTGTACATGGACTGGTGTCCACCTCTCTCCCAGTGGTGCTTCCATCACCTAACTTTAGTCCCTACCCTTCCCCTTCTTCTGTGAATACTAAATAAAAATACTTGTTCAGGATTTCTGCCTTTTCTTGGTTCCCCTCTGCACACTTTTCTCCTTCCCTTTTTAGTCTCACAATCCCACCCTTAGTCTTTTTCCTTTCACTAATGAACCTGAAAAAGTTATTGTCTCCTTCTGTTATTGCCTGGGCTATTTTTTCTTCTGTTTGCACCTTTGCGCTCCTCACTGCTTTTCCCACCTCCCTATGCTTTTCCAGAAACAGTTCCCTGTAATCTTCCCTCTGTGTTTCCTTGTACCTCCTGAATGCCACTCTTTTCATCCTTCCCTTCTCGGTCACTTCCTTTGAGAACCATAGTGTTTTGTTTCTTTCTGTTTGTTTTGCTTACTTGTCTAATCCAATGGCGTGTTGCCTCTGCGATGGCTCCCTTAAGATTCTTCCATTATTCCTCTCCCCCCTTTTCTCCTTTCTTGCCAGTGATTTCCTAAGACATTTCCCCATCTTTGCAATTGCTCGCCTGAAATCCAGGGCCCTTGCTTTCATGTGGTTTGACACTTCTGCTGTTCTCACCTTGAACCACACCGTACTGTGATCGTTTGATCCCAAGTGGCTCCCCACTTTTATGTCTGCAATTCTGTCTCCGTTGGTGAGTACCAGGTCCACAGTTGCTCCCCCTTAGGTGAGCTCCGTCACTAGCTGTGTTAGGCATGTCCCCTGCAGAGCTTCTGGGATGTCTCTGTTCCTGACTGAGGCTGCAGCCTGGTTGCTCCAATCCACATCTGGCAAATTAAAATTTCCTACCAGCAGTACTTCCCCATTAGCTGTCATTCTGTGGATAGATTCTACAAGTACCCTGTCCGGGTCTTCCCCTTGTGTGGGAGGTCTGTAGATCACACCAGTGTAAATGGTAGTACCATTTCCCATCTCCAGGGTGATCCACAGTGCCTCTGCCTCACCCTGCATTTCCTGTACCTCAGTTGCCTTAATTCCTTCCCTGATGTAGATAGCCACTCCTCCTCCCTTTTTACCCACCCTGTCCCTCCCGAATAGAACGTAACCTGGTATTGCCATATTCCAGTTATGGTTGCCCATGAACCATGTCTTGGTAACAGTGGCAATGTCCAGGTTTGCCTCAGCCATCAGGGCCACTAGGTCATAGATTTTGTTTCCCAGACTGTGGGTATTTGTGCACATGGCCTCCCAATTTTTACTGCCTACTGTCCTAATAACTCCTCCTATCCCCATGTCTTTCCTCCATACTCCTCTTGTCCTTACTCCCATTTCAACTTTTCCCTGCATTTTTACCTATTTTTCTTTTAGTTATCTTTGACAATTCATCAACCTTAGGGTCCTCTCTGCTATCTGTATCATTTTGTGGGGGGGGGACTGTTTGCTTCATCCAGCATATTTCCACCACCCCCTTGGCTAGTTTAAATGCTTCCTGATGAAAATTTAAACCTCTCACTGAGGATCCTGGTTCCCTTCGGGATAGATGCAGGCCATTGCCCCTGTACTGGCCAGCCCTCCAGATGGAACCCCCAGTCTCCAATAAAGCCAAATCCCTCTGCTCTGCACCAGTCCTTCAGCCATGCATTGAATCTCTTCATGTGGAGTACCTTGTTCTCTCCCTTGCCCTTGACAGGTAACACCTCTGAAAAGGTTACAGAGCCTGCCACCTGTCTAAGACCCCTCCCCAACACCCTGCACTGCTTCTGCACTACCCTAGCCTCACCACTTGCCAGGTCATTTGTTCCCAGGTGGACAATGACGTCTAGCTTACCCTCCCATCCTGCTGCCTCTAAATTCTAAATTGTCCCCTGAAGTTCCCTCCTCCTTAGGGCTGAAGTGGTCCTTTGGTGGCATTAAGTTTCTGGGGATTTGGATAAACCTTGACCCAACAGAAATGGTCACAAATAACCATTTGCCCATGATGAAAAAATATTTAAAGATGGAAGACTCTGAATGGTGGAAGCCTCTCCAGCTATCTTTGGTTGGGAAGTTTTCAGCTGTTAAAAAGATCACAGCTCCTAAACTGCTACATTACTTAGAACACATAGCTGTAGAGATCCCAGCTCCATGGTTTATCAGAGAGATCCCAGCTTGTGGTTTATCAAAATGGGCAAGCTGATCAGTGCTTTTCTTTGGGAGGTTAAATCCCCTAGATACAGCAGGGTTAAATTTACAGCCCACTGGCATGGGGGGATGGTCACAGCCTTGGTTCTATGCTTATTACATAGCCTTCAGGTGAGCACAGATGATGCAATAGCATACCGCAACTCCTGATACCTCCTCCCAATGGCTGGAAATAGAAAAGGGTATCTTGAGGGATGAATCCATCAGCTCTTCTATATTTTGCACATGGAAGATTGTTAAGGAATAGCTCCAGTCTGTCTCCCTCAGTTGAGGCATTGAGGAAACCAGAAAAATGGGAGAATACCTCTCTCACTCCCAAATCACAGATTCCCCTATGGCTGAATCCACAGATAGATGTAGGAGGTTGCCATTGACACTGGAAGGTATTTGAAGAAATGTCAATATCCAGAGTAGCAGATTTAATCCAGCCATTGTATTTTCATCTTTATACATTTGAGAACCTCAAACATAGATATAGGCTTTCTCCTGGAGACTTCTGGAAATAACTGCAGATTCCTTGATAAGGAAACTGCATCCCAAGACACCCATCACTCTCCCTCAGGTCATAAGTACTGGTCTATGGTAAATAGAAGGAAAGCAGGGAAAATTTATAAAACTATTGTTTTTATTTATTTATTGAAATGTTTCACCAGGAGGGCACACTGAACAACAAGTTACTCGCCTCACGGTGAGACCTGGGGGAAGTGGTTACATAGGGTTGTGAAGGCTGATCAGTTACAATAGTATCTGGGTAGTACAAACAATACAACATTGTACGATTGTGCAACAGTTGGAACACAAGGTATTGTACAATAAACAGTAGTGGAACATTGGGTAAATTACAATACATGTCCAAAATCATGCAAATTAACATATAAGCATGCAAATCCACTGGCCCCTAATGTTAAACATGGAAACCAAATGACTGATACTGCAGAACTGAAGGTCTGACAGGATCCCCCACTAGTAACCTGTGCCTATCAGCCATCCTCACCCTTGCTAACCTGGCCAGAATGTCACATTTCACTAGTAAAGCACTGGCAACATATCAGATGGTGTTGGTCCCTTTTTAATCTCTCACTATGTACTATCTAATCAAACTCAGTAACCTTCAGACATAGTTTTATTTATACAACTTATGACACCCTTTTTTTGTGGGGTACTACCCTACCCACTCCCTCCTCCCCACATATAAATTCTAGCAATGGTATATCATGGAAGAAATGCACCACTGTTGCAGAATGTTTGGACTATATATATGCTATGTACTGTATGTATACCCACATAATGCACAACTTTCTGTAACAGTGTACCTTATGGTCTCTTTTATTTTTATGCCTAATTGTATAATGAAATTTTGTAATACCTGCAAATTCTAGTGGACCTTGTACCATTTATTCATACTGTTTGTCTTTAAAAAATAAAGAATTAACTGAAAAAAGAAATATGGGGTGTACAAGAGGTTTAAAGTATGAATATGGCTGATGGGGGAGGTGAAAAAGCAGCACTGGGCACCAAAGTGTTCTTGCCTCCAAAGTACTTATTTCTAGCTACAACCTGGTATATAATGTTGATTATGTGCCCAGTCCCTGGTCTCAACTATCTTTGGGCCACAGCATGTGCAGATCTGTCCAATGAGTCCGTGCATGGTCATGTCCATCTCCACACTGCATATGTGACTGCAGAGGTGACGTATTGGTGTACAGGCATGTGTAGTGTGGATGTTGTTTGGTATTGTTCTATGATGTGTGCTGTGCCTCTAGGCCCATGTGACGTGATACAATCCATGTGTGTCCAGCCCTGGCCAGTCATCACCTAAGTATCCTGCACATATGGGTGGTGCACCCTAAAACTGCATATGCCATTATTCCTGGAGCAGGGGCTATACCTGTGTGGCACTTGGTGGCCATGTGCATCCACCACAGTACACTACTGCCAATGTCTGCAGCACCATTTACCCAATACAGTGCCACAATGTATGTCACCTGGTACTGATCACATGTCACATTTGTCCCCCTCCACAAGCAACAATACCCAGCCACAGGGCCAGGCAGGCCACATGGGGGTACCAAGGCAGCAGGCAGGCAAAGGGGATGTCAGCCAGGACCATGCTAGGAGGTCGTTGAGGGAGGATGACTGGTCCTCTGACACACATCCACATAAGTACCCTGCATTGGGTAGTTTGCAGTCTGTGGTACTTTTTTTTATAAAAGAATTTTATTGTTCATTTTTCTTATATGCATATTCCGTAACATATAACATTTTAATACATTGTAACGTGATCCAAATATGCCAATATGTTATTCCATTCTTTTTACAAAATTTCATTCAAAGTTATACATGTATTTTGGCTGAATATAAGTTAAAAAAATATACTATCCTCATATTGGGCCCTATGCACTAATAGGCAGGTAATACTCGCCGGAGGTGCGTTACCCGCCTGCTGAACTCTTCACCTGTGGATAGGTGTGCACCAGCCGGTATTCACTACCAGCCACCACCTGTCCATGGCCCCACCCCTCCCAGCATGCAGGACACCACATGGCAGCCGGGTCAGAGTCACGGACCTGGCCAGTCCTCCAATTCGATGCCTGGAATAGGTAACAAAGGCGATTCCCTATTGTGGGGGTGGGCATTGGCAGGGCACTCATGGATATCTGATGGACGGCAGCTGAGGGTGTGATAGGAGGTGAGTGCTGCCAGCCATTCTTAGGGCACCACCAAGCAGAAATGGGGTTTGGGAGAGTTGGGGGGTGATGATGGTGCCACTGGCATGGGGTGGGCACGGTCCACCACATGAACTGTGGGATACATGGCACTGGGCTGCCAGGTGTTGATGCGGGAGGAGGGTTGTTAAGGATCCTGATTGAGGGTCCACAGAGATGGGTCAGGTGGCTCCTGCCAGCTCAGTGTTCAGGGATGATGTGCAGGGGGTGCCTCCAGACATATGGGGAAGGAGCTGCCGTGTATGCATGGGGCACATAGGGGGCTTATGGCAGCGTTCTCCCTGGCATACCCTGTGCCCCTTTTGCACACCTATGGCCAGCACTGCATGCCTTTGTGCATGGCACATAGTGCTGGCATGCCCCAGCCCGCCCCAGGCGTGGTGCGGTCCACAGACCAAGAGTATAGTGCAGTGGTTTAGGGCTCTGAGGTGCAGACTTGGAGACCTGGGTTTGACTCTCACAGCCCACACTTGCATACTCTGTGACCCTAAGTAAGTCACTTAACTTCCTAGTGCTCTCTGGTCCCACCTGGAAACAAGCTCCAACTTAATGTGCCTTTCCTGGTTAAACAGTTCCCCCGTTCCTTTCCCCCTTACATTGGTGCCAGGAGTGCCATAGATGCACTTCAAGGAGAGGACAGGGATTAGCTCCTGCAGCAACAGGTCCACCAGCTAAGGATGACTTCAAAGGCTGAAGGAGAACACCTGGGCAATGAAGACCTGGCGGCAGCCATCCAGCATGATGGGCAGCAGCAGCCACAACCTGCAGGCCCATAGCTGCACTGGACATTTTATTGGACTTTGTGGTACTCATATCGGGCCTCTTACAGTACCTGGCAGTTTGCCTGTTATTTCTGTTTACAGTCAGTTGCTTTTTTTTTGTTTGTTTTATTTACTGGTACTTGTCATCTGTTGCTTGTTTTTATTTCATGTTGTTATTTTGTATGGGCCATTGCCCATGTTTTCATTATTAAAGATGTGTGATACTTTTGCTGCTGTGTTGTGTGTCTTTCATCTGTGCCTGTCTCTCCTCTCATCACCCCCACCCCACCCCACTTACACTATTCTCTGTGCCATTTCCACCACCCCCTGTGTCCAGCACTATATTCAGTTCTATATTCGGTGCTGCACTTTTGACCTACGCTGTGCTGTAGTGCTACTCATGCACGCAGCACTGTTAACCAATATTCAGCTGTGTTAGCACTAGTGTGCTACTTCTGAATATAAGTGTGGCTATAGTTTTGCACTAGAGCTAGTGCAGCACAAGCACTGCTGGCTGAATATGGGGGCCCTAATGTTTAAACTCAATTCAGGTTATATGTTATTCCTTTTACTCCTTATTACAAGGTTCATTTGCACAGTAACAGGATCCTTGTCCTTGAATTGTGTCACCAGTGTTTTTTTTTGTTTTTTTTGTTATCATATTATATTTTCTTTCTCTTTTTATGGTACAGGCATGGCAGGTCATCTGGCTGCCAGCACCTGCACCCCTGGACCCGGTCTGGCCAGCGACATGATCTCCTCCACAGGCCAGCACACTCGGTATCTCCCCCCTCAGGGATCTGGAACCAATACCTGGGGGAGCACATCTCAGGTCCGCGGCGCAGCGCACGGCCATCTGCCACCACAACCACCCTGCTATTTTCCACCTTAGTGTTTCTCTCTGGAGCCAGCATACAATGATGTGCAGCACACTTGCGTGCCAATGTTTGCCGTGCTCCAATCCTCTTCTGTGTGCTTCAGCTTGCAGTGCACCTGACAGTTGCCAGATGACGCTGCAGAGCGACGTGAGTCCCATGCCCACCCTTGAGAGAGGAGAGCTGTCTTGGGATGCATGATCCTCTCCCTTTCCCTGCCAACCCCAGATGGCCTGAGTCCATTCCCGAACCCGGGTCGACGGCTTGGCGCGAGGTGTGGCGTCCTGTGCCTCAACCCTCAGCACCATTGGGCCAGCGCACCACCTGTTTTATCCTTTGCTGAAGTAACAGACATCTGCTTGTGACATCATAATCATTTTTACAGCCATGAATTGTGATGTCACAAACCAAAGATTATAACTTTAGAAAAGAATCGAACAGTAGAAGCAAATGAACTATAAGAGACAAAGACCCTGTTCCCATTGAAATTAGCCTAGCAATGAAGAGTAAAAAGTATAGAAATACAATAAAATCTAAACAAAATAAGCACAATTGTGTCTAAATATTTTTTCAAAGTTTTCTCAAAAGTAACAAACTTGCTACTTTTAAAGAGAAGAATGTGTCAAGGAGGCTATCGCTCAGTGCATGTCTCTTTTCACGTGCACTAAACAGGAGGCCATCATTAATAATTGATCCATTGCCACATTTTGTCACTTTTCACAGGTTTGGGCAAAGGTGCAACATTTAATTGATGCAATGGTGAGACACATGGTTTAAGTCTAGGTTGCTAGTTAGAACTGTATTTTCTAACTAGTACTGTATTTTCTAAATAGTACTGTTTAAAAATGGGTAGAATAGTGGGCTGTAATGGATGTGGGGCGGCGGTTTGTATGAACATTTTGTGGGAGCTAGGAGGGTGTCCAATCTGTCACAGGCTGAGGAGTCTCAAGGAAGAAGTGCTGTGGCTTTGGAGGGAGTTGGAGAAGATAGGGGGGTTTGGGGAAGGCCTAGGACAGGAGGGCCTCCCCAGCGAGAATCATGATAAAACTATGGGAGGTATATTGGATGGGGGGTGGAGGGAAGTGAGAGCATAACGAATAATGGGCCTAGCCTGGAGGGAAGGCTCAAGTCAGGAGGGAGGAACCAAGGCACAGCACCACAGAGGGGGCAGGGAATAGATTTACAGTGCTAGCAACACTGGTGGAGGAGGGGGTGCAGGATACCCAGGAGGGGCCAAGGGAGGGAAGTGCACAAGGGATGGTAGCTGGACTAAGGGGGGGTGTGGCAGGGATGGAGGGGAGAGGAGCACAGCAGGAAGGATAGTTGAATGGAGAAAGGATGCAGGGGAGTGCAGCAGGGTGGATAGAAAAGACATCAGGGGCATAGCAGCAGAGGCAGGGGGAAAACTGAAAGGGGAAGGCAACAGGAACAGATGGGGGAATTGTGTGCAGGAGGAGGAGTTGGGCAAGAGAGGAACAGGGACAGATGGGGAAATCATGTGCTGCTGGAGGAGACAGGGAAGAGAGGTACGAAGGCAGAGATAGGCTGGGGAATTATGTGCTGGAGGAGGAGGCAGACTGGAGGAAAATGGCAACGGGGCAAATGAGGGGAAATATGTGCTGGTGGAGGAAGAGTCAGACAGGAGAAGAACAGGGGATGGGAAGCAGGCAGATGGAAATATGGGGGGAATACTAGTACTGGGGATTCAATACTTAGGGCGTAAGGTGGGGTAGCAAGGGGGAAAGGCATAGTGTATATGGGTGGAGGCCATGTCAAGGATGACAGCTGAAAGAGTGAGTCAATCAGTCCTGAAATATGCTAGAAGGAGAAGGGAGAGACCTCATTTAATTCTACATCTGGGGATAAATGACCTGGCTGATAGCATATTAGAAGTAGTCCAAAAGAGGTTTGAGGAGCTGCGAACTTTATGTGAGTGGGAGGGTAGACCAGTAACTTTATTTGAGGTATTACCAGTGCCCAAGGTGAGCACAGCTAGAAAGCAAAGGATCAAGGAATTTCATGAATAGTTAGTCAAACAATGTCACACCAAAGGGTATGGGTTAGTGGGAGGGTGGGGACAGACCTAGGAGGACAGTAGTCTATACACTAAGGATAGACTTCACCTAAATGAATAGGGCAACAAGGTGCCAAAACAGAAGCTTGGGGAGTATATTGAGGCAGCTGGACATTTAAACTAGGAGAGGGGTGTGGCAGGTGGAGGGAGGGCATACAGTTGCCCTGAGATGGGAAGCAGAGTGGGCTTACCCCCAGAACAAGGGCAATGTACTTGGTAGAATCAATAGAGGAAATGCTGGAAGAGGAGGGCGGAGGGTGGGGGAATGAAAGGCAAAGTGATGGAAGGTGGTCACCATGAATGCTAGGAGCAGTGGGGATACAATGAATGATCTGAAGGCCCTTATGGTGGAAGGGGAGGTGGACATGGCAGCAATCCCAGACTCATAGGCCAATGAAAACCATGACTGGAACCTGGCAGTCCCAGGGTACAGAATATTCCACAATGATAGGGAAAACAGGATGGGGGGTGGCATTATACATAAGGGAGGGGTTAAAGTGCATTGGGAGGAGGGGGAGGAGGGGGAGGAGGGTGAGGAGGGTGAAACAGAGTCATTATGGCTGCTAATCCAGGATTCCAGGAATAGGACTCTTCGTATGGGAGGGGTGTACAGGCCACCCTCCCAGTCAGAGGAGTTGGACAAGGAACTTGCGAGGTAGATTATAAAGGCATCCAGGAAGGGGAGTGTGGTGGATAGAAGAGACTTCAATCAGCCGGACATAGACTGGGGAACCCCAGCCACCAGCAGTAAAAAGGAACAGATACTACTGGATGCCTTTCATGAAAGCTTCCTAACACAGATGGTCAGAGAACTGACTGGGGGGGATACCCATGACCTAGTGCTCACAAATGGGGACTTTGTGAGGGATATCAAGGTGCACAAACCACTAGCAGGGAGTGACCATCGCTCAGTATGGTTCAGGTTGATTTTGGGCAAAGAGGGGTTGGCAACCAACACGAAGGTGCTGGATTTCAGACGGGTGGATTTTACAAAGATGGAGGAGGTAGTAAGTGGGTACCTGGCCTGGATCCAGCGTAGCATGGGCACGGACCCAAGATGGGAGCTCATAAAGAAGGGGATACTGCAGGCTACCAATTCCTGTAGCAGGACTTGGAGTAAAAAGACCAGGGCAAAAACGCTAAGCTGGATGTGCAGTGGGGTTGTGGAAAAGGGGAGAAGAAAAAGGGTGGCCTTTAGGAGATACAGGAAATTGGGGAGGGGGGAAGATTGGGAGGAGTTCCTGCATGAGGCAAGGAAGGTAACAAGGGCAGTAAGAAGAGCAAAAGCCACCAAAGAGCTAAGACTGATGCAAGGCATAAAGGAGGGGGAGAAGAGCTTCTTCAGGTACATAAGGGAGAAAAGGAGCTGTAAAGAACAGATAGTAAGGATTAAAAAGGACAGGAGATGGGTAGAGAAGGGGAAGGAAAAGGCAGAAGCACTCAGTGACTACTTCTGCTTGGTATTTACAAAGGAGAGAGGGGGAGCACTACCCAAGGGGAGTGGAGGGCAGTTAAGGCTGTGGAGGGATTAATGGACAGGGAGATCATGGAAGCTAGAGTCCTGTAGGGATTGAAAGTACTGAGGGTGGACAAGGCACCAGAATTGGATGGCATTCACCTCAGGTTATTGAAGGAGCTAGCAGAGATCCGGGTGGGGCCCTTGGCAGGCCCATTCAATGCCTCACTGAATTCGGGATGCATATCCATGGCCTGGAGGTTAGCTCACATGGTTCCCCTGCATAAGAGAGACCCCAAAAATGAACCAGGGAACTACAGACTGGTGAGCCTCACATCCATTGTGGGGAAGCTAATGGAAATGATCCAGAAGGAGAGGCTGGTGTCCCTGCTGGAGTACAATGGGGTGCAGGACAGCAAGCAGCATGGCTTTGTCACAGGCAGATCCTGCCAAACCAACCTGATAGATTACTATGATGGGTGACTAGGCAGATGGACAAGGGCCATGCAGTGGATGTCCTGTACCTGGACTTCAGTAAGGCATGCAATTAAGTGCCACATGGGAGACTTGGACTAAAACTTGAAGGCATGGGGCGGGACCTAAAATGGTGGGATGGATGACAAACTGGCTGCAGAGAAGGCTGCAGAGGGTGGTGGTGGAAGGGGAACTCTCATCCCTGAGGCAGTAACAAGTGGGGTTCCACAGGGCTCGGTGCTGGTACCAGTGTTATTTGGGGTATTTATTGCAGACATTTCCATGGGCATCCAGAACAGGATCAGCCTGTTTGCTGACGACACCAAGATGGGGATGTGGTGGATGACATAGAGGGGTGGTGGGATCTGCAGGAAGATCTGAATAAACTGGAGACTTGGTCAGACACTTGGCAGCTGAGGTTCAACACCAAAAAATGTAAGGTACTGCATTTTGGAGCAGAAAATCCAAGAAGAAGCTACCAACTGAGGGGGGTGCAACTGGTGGAGAGTGAGGAAGATAAGGATCTGGGGGTGGTCATCACATGATCAATGAACAACTCAGCACAGTATAGGAAAGCAGCAACAATGGCCAACAAGATGCTGGGCTACATAGCAAGGGAAATAATGTCAAGGAAGGGGGAGGTGATTCTGCCGCTGTAAAGATCGCTGATTAGACCTCATTTTGAATATTGCATGCAGTTCTGGCATTTGTACCTGAAAAAGGACATTAAATTACTGGAAGGGGTACAGTGCAGAGCAACTAAGATGATCTAGGGGCTGGGGGACTTACCATATGAGAGTACATCAAAGGAGTTGGACTTGTACTTACTGGAGGAAAGGAGGAACAGAGGGGATATGATCGAGACATTTAAGTACATGAGAGGGATAAACAAGACTGGTACGGAGGGGCTATTCGGGGCAAGAGTGGGGAGGGATACTCGAGAACATGACATGAGATTGGACGGGGGAAGATTCAGGAAGGAAATGAGGAGACACTTTTTTATGGAGAGGGTGGTGGCAGGGTGGAACAAGTTACCAGTGGAGGTAGTAGCCTGTAAAATGGTGGACTGCTTCAAAAGGGGCTGGGACAGGGCAACAGAGAGGATAATGGGGGGGTGAGGAGGGAGGGGCAACTGCGGAATAAGGCTGCTAGCTGCACAACCGAGCAGACTCGATAGACCAAATGGTCCTTTTCTGCTGGCAAATTTTGTATGTTTGTATGTTCGTAAGTATTATTGACTAGAACTTTAGCCTAGCATTCTTCAGTACCATGCAGATAGTCCATGTTGAGTTGGAAGTCTGATGGGAAAATATTTACCAGCTGACATTTTGCCACTAGGATAAAGCTACAACATACAGTTGGCATTAACAATAATGAACAGACAGGACAGGAACCATATTTAGGTTCTTGGAGTGCACATTCTTACTATGTTTCATCATTTATACTTCTGGCCATGCAACCTGCAGGATGATTTCTCTATCCATGGCCACCCCTGAATACCCATTGGCCCCACATCATTATTTAACTTGCATGTGCAGTTAGGTTAACAGAATGGTCTATTCCCTCTAGTTGTGTACCAGAACTTAGGCATTTCCAGTAGGTAATAAAAGGGGGTGGAGCCAGTTCTAGAGTTCAGTTCATCTGTTAGAGCAACTCCAGAGGGTGGGGTTCAGATAGCAAACCTGTCTGGTCTGCACAGCAGGCCGTGGTGAGCCAGGCCTGATTCTATTCTCGAGTCTGAAGCTGAGTCCAAGCAACTCTGGGGGAAGGTAGCAGAAACCATTGACCAGCAGCCCTTCAGCAGCTTTAAAGTTGGCAAGTAGCCATGGATACCTGGGTGCAGCAATCCCTAATGAGGGAAGAACCTCCAGGAAGGCATTCATAGCTGTAAGAAGCTTAGTTAAGAGAATCCAGGAAAAATAAGATATTTGGTAAGTATGAGTCCCCATCCAGTGTTCCCAGGAAAAGCAATGACTGTAGTGTACTCCTTGCAGGCAGCAAGCAAGATTGAAGTGTAGAAGTACCATTGAGTTCCCTTTGAGGGTTGTTCATTATACAGAGGATCACTCGAGTGTAAGCCAGACAAGTTCATGCCAAGATGAATAGTTATCATCATGGTATGTGTTAAATTTCTGTACACGCAGCTAGCAAGATAGGTTAAGAATCCCTCTACAAGTGAGCTACCGAGTGTGCTGGTAGGGGAGTAGCCAGGCCATAGCTGGAAAGCTTAGGCCTTCATTTTGATTCAAAAGGTTTGACCAAATCTGCCTTAACTCAGTTGGTCATGAACACCAATGTCCCCATACACAGCATGAACCAATGCTTGGGCCTTCAATGAGTAACATACAGAATGAAATTAATGTGAATTAACAGAGATCCCCCTTCCAGGGTCCTGTGGCATCTGAGATCCAGAGGTGGCTCCACTGCATCAGCCCCATGCCTGGGAGCAAATAGGGGATTTATCCAGAATTTAATAAATCCCTATTGCTTGACTGGAGAGACAAGTGTGGCCAATGACTTTGCTAAAATGCAGATTAAAATGTTTAAGGTGCCCCCCTCCCTGCCAAGCCTCATGGTTCAACCAAAGAGACAATAATAACCCTGACTGTCCACCTTCCATGTTAGGGGACCCAATAATACCCATCTGCTGGGGGTCAGTTCCAGTCATTATCCTTGTTTAGGCAGTAAACTGTTCATTTCTTTAAAGTTAAAAAGTATTCTAAAGGAACACAGAATAAATGATTATGCCCGCTGTGTTTGTGGGGAGAATATTCTGAACATCTTTTTACTGTCATATGTTTGCATGGAACACAGGTAAGAGATAACACGTGACAGGGTATGCAGTTGTAAGGTAATAATACATGCCTCAGGTGCTTGTTAGGCACAAAGCATAGCCTAGTGCTGTAATTTTGTTTATTTATTTATGTATGTACGTACGTATGTATGTATGTATGTATGTATGTATTTATTTATTTATTTTGTTAACTGGGTGGGCTCCATGAGATATAGGAGTCCCTTTTTCAGTGGCGACCCCGAAGTAACAATGTAGAACAATCATACAGTACCTTACAGTGTCAAGATACAAAATTAGGGAAGTAATACATTCAGTAATGCTTGGAGTACAAGTACATGAACAAAATATTAATAACAAACTTAAATACACAGGGGAGGGCTAACAAATCAGAATCGGATGTCAACATATCACAGACTGTAATTACCCAAGAAGTGCATTATTTCTGTTATGATCGCACAGCCTAAAGTATGTTATCCCATATATACTGTAAAAATGTGCTCTTATTTGTTAAAAAATATACAGTTCACGTGATGTATGCAGTTTTCAGAAAATTATCAATGGTCATGGGACTTGTTTTGACCAATGTGGTTACAGGATTTTCATGACCCATTTTATAACAGTGATTATACAACGAGTGAAAGCCAAATGGGATATGTGTTACTCAGGCCTACAGTGGCAGGCAATGTTAAAACAAGTTAAAGTGCAGGAGAACCTTCTACTGTACTCCAAGAGACCCATATTTATTTATTTATTTATTTATTTATTTATTGAATAATCAGTTTTACAACCTTTGAGTCAGAGACTCGTTTACAAAGGTACCTTGTCACAAGGGGGGGAAGACAACAATTAAGTGCGGATTTAGACAGAGGTTACATACAGGTGAGATACATACATACGTTGAGTTACACGCATCATTATATACACACAGTTGTTACAGTTGCAGTAGTTACAGTTGCCCAGTCGTCCATGGAGCACAGAGGACTTAGGGAGCTATTCAAGACAGGGATATGTTCCACTACAGGCATTTACAGCACCGGCTGTCAATAATGTGTTTACGGAGGGATATTTTGAACCGGCCAATCCCGGGGATCTTTGCTATTCCCTCAGGAAGGTGGTTAAACCAGGCCGGGGCTTTATGACTGAAGGATCTTTGGCAGAGAGAGGTCCTTGCCCTGGGTACTAGGAAGGTGGCTTTGGTGGAGTTACGGGTTAGCACCGGCCGGACGGCTGGTTGCAGGGATGCGGAGACCCCTGGTGGGCATAACCCAGACAGGGATTTTTTAGCCAGAAGGCAGGTGTGGTATTTCAGCCGTTCCTCAAGAGTGAGTATGTTAGTGGCAGAGTATAGCAGGCAAGTGTGAGTTCTGCTGTGGGTGCCGGTCAGGAGCCTACAGGCTTTGTTAATAGAGGTCTGGACTTTAGATAGGGCGGAAGGGTCTGCCGCTGCGTATATTGGAAGTCCGTAGTCGGCCAGAGACAACACAGATGAGGTGATGGCCAATTTTAAGGCAGATTCTGGGAGACAGTCTTTGTGGTTGTAAAGGAGCCCTATCCTGGAGTTCATGGCTGAGGACAGGGTTTTTAGATGGGTGGAATGTAAAGCCTGCATCAAAAGTAATGCCCAGGTACTTATATGTTGTTACCTGTTCAAGTGGGAGGAGTGTGCTAGGGGTGATAAGAAGGAGTATCCTTGGCTATTTTGCCGATGTGCGTAACAGCATTGACTTTAGTTTTTCAGGTTCAGTACTAGCCGATGGTTACTGAACCATTTTTCAGCTTGGAGGAATGTGCTTTGCAGCGTGCTTTGGAGTAGCAGCGGTCTGAGTGTGATGCTAAGATCACTGCATCATCCGCAGAAGCAGTATTTTGTTGGAGCAGGAGCTTGGAAGGGTGTTTAGGAAGAGACTGAAAAGAGTGGGTCCAAGGATGGAGCCTTGCGGGACCCCTGAGAGTACCGGTAGGCTGGTGGAGAAGGTCCTATTTAGCTTAACTCTTTGTGATCTGTTGTGCAGGTAGCTTGAGAACCAATTCAGGGGGCCAGATGAAAATCCCAGTTGGCTGAGGGAGTTTAACAGCAGGGGGTGGCACACAGTGTCAAAGGCCTTGGATAGGTCGATGAAAACTGCCCCTGCAAAATGACCTTTATCAAGCGCAGAGTGTATATAGTGGGAGAATTCCAGAAGTGCAGTGGATGTGCTGTGGCCCGGACGAAACCCATGCTGCTCAGGACATAGGATGTCGTATTTAGACAGGTATTCTACTAGCTGAGTGGATACTATTTTTTCCAAGGCTTTGGAGAGGGGGGGAAGGATGGAGATAGGCCTGTAGTTATTTGGTAGTGTTCAGTCCCCAGACTTATGGATGGGGGTGACTTCGGCCTGTTTCCATGCTTCTGGGAATTGGCCAAGGCATAGAGATCTATTAATGGCAATCGTGAGGGGATTAGCATGACCTCCAGCGTGGAGGCGAAGTATCCTGGAGTCAAGAGGGTCATTACTTGGGTTTTAAGGAGAGATTTTAGTAGGAAAGGCTTGGCATCATGGGGTGAGATCGTCCGGAAGTGGAATAGTGGCCGGGAGGTGTGTGTGGGTGGCAAGGACAGGGTCAGAGAATTGGGCAGGGAGAACTGCACTAAGTCCGTGGAAAGTTTTATTCAGGCAGTCTGCGAGTATATGATTGTCTGTCGAGACTGGCCCCATTTATGGCAATCTGAGACGGTGGGGAGCGGGTTTGCCATTCAGTTCTTTAATATTGTCCCAGAAGGCTCTGGCTGAGCCCAGGAGGATGTCAAAGCAGCCTGATAGTGTCTGGCTTTCGCTTGCTTGATGGCCCAGGTGCATTGGTTTGCAGCAGCTCTATAGGCTTGCCTGTCTGCCACCCGACCAGACTCATTTGCTATGTGCCAGAGATTGTCTCTCTGTTTTAGTTGCTGGATCAGTGCAGGGATATCCATGCCGCAGTCCATTTTTTTTTTAGATGTGGTGATGGGGGCAAATAGGTCACAGGCATTGTTGAAGGCCCTAGTGAGGTAAGTTAAAACAGAATTTATGTCAGATGCTATGGTCATTGGAGTCCAATCGACTTGTGCAAGGTGATGTTTGAGGTTGTCAAGACCCCTGGGGAGAAATCTGCGTCCAGGGGTGCTGCAGCACTCAGGGCTGAGTGTGGGGGAAGACCAGAAGCAGATGACAGGGAGTGGTCACTAAGTGGAGTCCGCTAGGACTTTTACAGATTCAACTTGTGGCCTATTGGAAAGAACTATGTCCAGGAGGGAGCTAGTTCCCTTCGCTTGGTTAAGTCTGGTGGGCTGAGTGACCATTTGAGAGAGGTCAAGGGCTGCAAGCTCGTCTTTTATATTGTCAGACGAGGGGCTGAGCCAGTTGGTGTTTAGGTCTCCCAAGATTAGTTGTTCAGCCTTTTGAGGTAAGGTGGATAGATAGTCTAAGAGGGAGTTGATTGCTAAATTTTTGGTACTCGGGGGTATGTATGCCGTGGTTAGGTATAGGGGGCCACGACCAGGGTGTGGGGTGATTTTTAGAGTAATGGCTTGTACCCCATGGTTGAGCTCAGGGATTGGGAGTGCATGACCTAGGACTGAGTTACGCAAATATCCATACTTAGTAAATGTCCCTTCTGTACTGATTCTAAATGTTATTTTTTAATTAACTTTTCATTTTTGACCAGGAAAGACACAATGAGCTGCTGTGATAGTTTGTTTCCAGGTGCATCTGGGGAGGGGATTATATAGGCACATTTTATTGACAGGGGGAATGTTGCCCATGACATGAAAGAAGAAAGGCCCATTTTCTGAGGTGCAAAGAGACTCAGTGCTGCCTCAAGGTGAGCTACTCCTAAGTAAAGCAGGCAAACAGGAAGTGGCACACACATCAAACTAGGAGACCAGGAACTTAAGCAATTAAGTGACTTTATTGAAGATCAGAAAATCCCCCTGACAAAGACTTACTTGGTCGAAGTGCCGGTGCACCTTGCTGGCATTTATACTGGTGTTTGGAGACCTTGTGACTTTTTGATCTTCAGTAAAGTCACTTTTCAGGTTATGTTACTGATCTCGGAGTTTGATGTTTGAACCTCTTCCTGTTTGCCTCGAATGTTGGCCATGGCAGTTGAAAAACTCCACTACTCTTCTAAGTGCCACAGGATCATTAACTTCCATGTGGACAATGACCTGAGATGGGCAAAAAGGAACTTGGTTTAGGTTTCTGTCAAAGGAACACACTTCGACAGTGCAGCACCCCTTGCTACTGTACTACAGTGCCATTTATGGATATTTCCCCAAATGTTCAGTATAGGAGGGTTGGCATGTTCCATAAACAAACCATCTTTTCCTTGGGGACTAACAAAATCACCTCCAAGCTGCTGCATACACATGATACTACTGTCCCAAGGTGGTAGTCCTAGGTTTGCACCTGGATGTGGAATTCCTGTATCACAGAACAGTAGTTCCACCTCAACAATGGACCACCCTCCATTCTGGAAAATTTCAAGCTACGACATCAAAGTTCCCACCTCCAACTTCATGAAAGAATCTCTTTACTGAATTGAAAAGTTAAAAATAATTTCTGAAACATGGTTTCGCATTGAAACAATGCATTCAGGATTAGGTATGTGCACTTGTAGCACTCAACAAAGCAGACTAAATTCCCTAAGCCAACAAAAGAGAAAAGCTGCTATTATTTCCTTCATTACTCCTTCACTTTAACCTCCAACAAATTACATTCCATGTTTCATGGAATTCAAATTCCCAATTTGTTTTTAAACTTGTGTTGGCTACAAATGTCAAAATTCTTTAAAAACATCTTACAAAAGATGGCAGTCCTAGGTTGTATGTGTTCCAGGAAGGAGGCAGTATCATGACTCTTGTTATCTGAAAAATACTTTTTCTTCAGAGATTTACTGAAAGCATGGAAAAACATCAGCTCTCCCATTCCATGTAAACCACACCATGTTATCCCAAATTCCTACTACAAGAAAATTGAATCATATAACTCTCCCCATTCAGCATTCTCTCACACACACACACACACACACACACACACACACACACAACACACACATAATACCACTCTCTCTCTCTCTGCTGTGTATCAAACTTGACTGCACAGGCTGCAGTAGACAATTATTGCTAAGACTCAAAAAATAAAACCACATTTAAAAGTTTTAACAACTTTTCCTGAGGAAAAAATCATGTAAGTTCATTTAGAAAGCTGTGTGTGTGTGTGTCCCCTGGGAGAAAGAAAGTGTCTTCCTAAAGGGCTGCTGATGCAAATGATTTACTATTCCAACCTACCCAAATTTCTGAAGAATATGGAAACTACATTTTAAGTAACATTATATTTAGGCATTTGAGATTTCCCAATTGCAGGCAAAACGTTGCCTCAGGAAAAAGAGGCAAATAATTGACTTTCCACTTAAAGACATTTTGGATTGAAAGATATTGGAACAGATAACACCACAGAATTAGCTTTTGCTGTGATGGTAAGGTTGAGACTCACACTGTTGCTAGGATGTGCTGCCCTATCACAGCTGATCTTGATGGTGAAAATTGTGCCTTAATTTCCCAGTGGTCTGTGCTACTTCTGACTTAGGCCTCATTCTGGTTAATTACACTGTCATTCTATCTACAGATTGCCTTTTGACATCTTCATCTGAAGACAAGAATAAAAGGATTCTGCAGCTGCTCTTGACTGTTCAATAAATCCCAGTATTCTTGTGGTCAGGACATATCTGTTGCCTAGATCAGCTGTTTTGTAGAAAGACTGTTTATATCTATTTGTATTTTAAACATTCACGATGGTATTGTAGCAGGTATCCCAGAAAAAGTGCTAGTAATAAATTTTTCAATCACAGTACCCTATATATAATCAAATGACAGTGTGTTTCTTACTGTATTCAAATGACTGGCTCTAGATGGGTCATGGCAAGAAAACAGTTTTCACTGTCTCAGCAACCTACCCAACTCTATAATAACTGTAGGTGACTTAGAACTTTTAAATATCTATTTTTTAATTCAGTGTTAAAAGATTATTTGTTTTTTATTCTGTTATAGATCTTAACAAGAGATTGTGGGTGATGCTGCAAAAACACAAAAATGACCCTGAAAGGCATAATTTCTCCAAGTTGCTGGCATGAATGATACCATATGATGTAGTGAGTACAAGTCTTAAGGACATTAGGAGTTTGTTCACAGAACTAGGGAAGGGAAAGGTATCCAGGGTGATTCTTTCTGAAATCCTCCCAGTCCTGGAGACTAGGGAGGTGCTGCAGTAGACCATTAATCAGGCTTACGGTTGGCTAAGAGTCTGCTGCAATCAATCAATCAATCAAGTCTTTATTTAACCAGGCGTTCATCGTTGAGCAGAAGCTCATTTGCAAGATGGACCTGGGTGGAGCATGAACAATTGCATACACAGGTCAACACAGGTATTTACAAGGCAATACAGATATTACTCTTTACAGAGTGGAAGAAAATGAAGTTCATATGTACATAGAATTATACAGATATTGTACAGATTACATGGCATTTACATACATAGAAGTGTCTATAGGAAGATAAAGCAGGTTATCTAAGGTTGCAGGAGGAAGTAACAGAAGAAAAAAATAAAAATATACACCAGGTAGAGGTGAAGGTAGGGAAGAGAGGGAGGAAGTGGGGAGAAAGGCTAGGAGGGCACAGTGCGGAAAGAGTTGGTGAAGCTGGATGTAGAGAAGGTGGATGGAGAAAAGGAGTATGTGAGCCCGGATTGAATGCTATAGATGCAGGGCATGGTAGGATGTCACAACCCAGGTAGTGAGCTCCTATCGAGGTTGGGAAAGGAAGAATAAGGGGATGGATGGGCCTAGTGTTGATAAGACAGGGGATAAGAGAGAACAATTAGGCTGGTGAGGAGCAAGTTGGGGGGTCAGTACTTAAAATTGGGTCTAGGCGTGGCTATACACCAGTGCAGACACTGCATACTGGGTCTGAGTGGTGAAGCAGTTACATACTTTCTGATTAATGGAAATAAAGCATCTTGAAGCATTATACCGATTAGAGTGCTTAATTTGAGGGTTTTTTGTAGATCGTTCCATAAGGTAGGTAGCACGAAGCTTATGGCTGCCCTGCCGAAGCGGGATTTTGCTTTGGGTACTTTAAGTGTAATAGCTGAGTAACTTCTTAACGCGTATTTCCCAATTATACTCAGGGGAAGACAGCAGGAGATATAGTAAGGCAGCTTATTAGAGATGGCTCTATAGGTCCAGAGAGCAGTGTTTCTGTGGCGCCTGAACTTTAGTGATGTCCATCCCACTGCCGCATATAGGGTGCAGTGATGTGTGTTGAAGGGGAGTCCCGTTATAAACCTCAGTGCTCGATGGTAGAGTGTGTCCAGTTTAGCCATGTAAGAGTTGGGGCATGGCTGTAGAGGAAGTCAGCGAATCAACCAATGATAGGAAAATGGATTGGACCAGTTGTTTCTTGGCATCTCTGGTGAGAAATTGGCTGATTCTAAAAACAGTCCAAGCCTTTGCAAGTCGTTTAGCAAGTCCTCAAATGTTCAATGAAGGAGAGTCTTTGGTCTATCCAAACTCCCAGATACTTGAATTTTGTAACAAATTCTAGTTTTTCACCTAGAACTGTGGTAATTTGGGGAACTGTCCCACTGGACACAGGGTTAGCTGTACAGATAAAAGGAGAGAGGACCATCGCTTTAGTTTTTTTGGCATTAAGGAGTAGCTTTTTTTGGAGGAGTTGGCTTTGCAAAAGGTTGAATTCTCACTGTAGGTCATTGCAGGCAGCTTCAGGTGTTGGGCGACTCACGTAGAGAACTGTATCATCTGCAAACAGATGGATGTTGGCTTCTTTTATACAGTAGTCGATGTTATTAATGTAGATTGCAAAAAGTAAGGGCCCTAATATAGAACCTTGAGGTACCCCTCTTTGCAGAGTTTTTAAGGGGGACAGGCCTCCTTCGGCTTTAACTTGTTGAAGGCGCCCTGTAAGATAGTCAGTGAACCAACGCAGAGAGGAAGGGTCCACACCTATGGTTTGAAGGGTGGAGAGGAGCAGACTATGGTCGACGGTGTCGAAAGCCTTGCTTAGATCAAGGAAAACAGCACAAATAAAGTTTTTGCTCTCAAGATTACGCTGCCAGTCGTTAGTAACTTTGGCGAGGGCTGAGATAGTGCTATGTTTAGCTCTGAATCCGGACTGTATAGGATTTAGCAGTTCCCTAGACTCAAGGTGAGTCCTCAGCTGTGCATTTACAATTTTCTCTAGGAGCTTGGACAGGACCGGGAAGGAGAATTGGCCTGTAGTTATTGAGATCGCCACGTCACCTGATTTGAACAGTGGTATGACATGTGCTGTCTTCCATATAGGTGGTAAGGTGCCCTGAGACAGGGATAAGTTAAAAAGGTGGGTGTGCGGTATTGCTGAGTACGTGGTAGGCAATTTTAGGAAGTAAGGGTCAAGGAGTCGGCCCCAGCACTTTTCTAGTATCCAACTGAAGCAAGAGGTCCTCTACCTCTTTCAGTGGGCAGGGTTGAAGTGAGAAAGGCGAAGCTATCAAGTTTCAGGCAGTTGGCTGGCAGTCTGGGGAGCGAAATATGTTTGCAGGGAGTTATCAAATGCCATGCCTGCAGTAGCAAAGTGGTTATTGAATCGTCAAGTATATCCATCTTTTCGGTTATAGTCAAGTTGCCAGAGGTAATCTTGGTCGGAGTGAATTTCCTGGAGTGGCCTAGCAGATCACTGATTGTGTTCCAGAGCTTGATTGGGCTTTTGTGGCAGAGTCCAGTTCGGATTTGAAGAAGTGGCCTTCGATTCTCTGATTGTTTTGGTACATAATTTCAGTAGTCTCCTGAACTGGTTCCAATCCTCTGCAGTGTTCAGTCTGCATGCTTTTTCCAGAGCTTATCTCTTTCTAGAAGCAAGGACTTGATCTGAGGGTGAACCATTTACAGGTTTTGGTCCTAGTTCGAACTTTAATAAGGGGAGCATACTTATTAAGGGCCTTGATAGAATAGTTGTGGAAGATATTGTGTTGACGGAACCGCTTTGGCCAGGTAGAAATCTTGCCACCAAGGGAGTACTTAAGCTCGCTTTAGGTAGGCATGTTCATTGAAGTTGCGCCTGGATCTCTTCATAGAGAACTTGCTGATGGGTGCTGGGTTGGGTGGATCTTACTCCATAAAAAACAATGAGTGCTGGCGTCTGAGAAGAAGACATCAGCGTGGGAGAAGAGATGAGGTTTGCTCCCATTAGCACATCAAAAGTGTACTTTTACTGGGGTTCTTCACGTTTGGGCGTGTTGGTTCAGTAATAAGTTGCGTCAGCCATGTTCATCACAGAAGGATGCAAGGGGGCAGCTGTGTTAGAAAGCCAGTCAAAGTTGAGGTCTCCTAAAATAATAGTTTCTGGCAGCCCTGTCCCAACTTGTCACTTAGATATGACACAAGTTGTAGGCCAGCAGACTGTAGTCTGTAGCATCCCTATTATAGAGTGCAGTAGTCTGTGTAATTTCCACTTTGAGAATTAGGCATTCGATTTGCTGGCGACAGATGCGAGGATAAGCAGGAGGCAGAAAATTTGTCTTTAACGTAGATAGCTACCCTCCTCCTCTGGCATGCCTATCAGCTCTAACAAGGCATAGTTGGGTATATTTACTTCTCTATCAGTGGTGCTGGGTCTAAGCCAAGTTTGAAATCCACAAGTATGTCAGGAGAGGGTATATGATTTACCCAGGTTTGTATTAAGGTTATCTTTTTAAGGAGGCTACATCGTTAATATGCAGAAGCTTATTCCTTTTAAATTTGCTAGTTCTGCTGGCAAAAGCAATAGCTTGGGGCCAGGGTTGAGTTCTACGTTGCCCTGAACAAAGCAGGAGGATAAGTAGGATTTTTCTAAGAGCTTAATTATAAGCTTGTAATTCCTGCCTTTCTCCGTCTAGTAGATCTGATGTTTTAGGGACTGGAAAGTAGCCACCATAGAAGAGCTGATCTGTTGTAGCAAGAGCTAGTACCCCTACCACAATGGCGGGAGGAGATAGAAGTCTGTGAGGTGGGAGGTGGGCCTTGTGGTGGGGGAGTGTTATAAGTACTACTGGTATGTGGTCCAAGAGCAGAGTTCGGTACTGGTACTTGGAATCACGGAGGCAATTAAAGGATAAGTTGCCATGTGGTATACAGCACAAGGTGCCGTTGTAGACCAAACATGATGGTAGTTCAGGTGTCCAATGCTGGGCAGCTGGTATCAGCAGAAGAAGGCAGTAAAGGAGCCATATAGGGCCCGACATGATGGTACCTCAAAAAGGAGCCACTCAATTAGCCCAGGGGCCAGTGGGGTTGCTGGATTAATGCAGCTTATCAGTAGCTTTCCGATCCAGGTCGACCCAAATTTGATAGCATTAAAGATATTTAGTGGTGAAGGCACAGCCAAGGAGAGCCTATGCGTTTTAGTAAGGCGAGGCCCTGAGAGTTGGATCCCGTAGGCTGGATAGAGAAGAGGGGGATCACGAGCTAAGTCTCTATTGGTGGGGCACTGCACCAGGGGACGTGGACTAATATTTTGGCAGGAGCTACTGTATTTAATAATCAGCGGAGGTGGGGGAGGATTTTATTTTTTTCTTAGAAAGTGGGTTTGAGAAACCCTGGATCTTGATTAGTTGCAGACACCCTGGACCCAGGCAGATAGCAGCCAACAGATCATTGTAATAACAAGTCCCTGTGCCTTCCATCCTGTTTACAGGAATCACTGTAATAATTAGAATGTTCATCTATTAGCTGATTGCCATTTTTTGTCACTCGTTTAGTGAGTGAGCAAGTGACGCTCTCCCCCCTCCCCAACTATTTCTTGTGAGGTAATCCCTCTGGCTTTTGATGACAGATCCCTCCCACCACTTTGCTGTCCACCCACAGCACAGACAAAACACAACAAATGAAAAACAAAATGGGAACACCATCGAGTCTGACTACACTGCTTGATACATTTTCATAAAGTCAACGGGAGTGCCATCAGGTCCAGTTGCTTCAACGCATGCTGTTACATTCATTTTTTTTTAGTGACTGTTACCACCATTGCCTCCATCACTTCCTTTTTTTTTTCTTGCTGTTTATTTTTTCAAAAATAGAGCTACTGCCAACACTCCTGTAACCAGGTACAGTGCTCACATTCAGGCAATGGCACCAGTAGTGCTTGCACCACATTCCTTTGCCACTCAGTCTGTCAGCTCTGCTTGGCCATTGTAATTGCTACCATTTTAAAAAAATGTCCACAATGCACAGAAAACTGAACAGAAAACTGCTTGGGGGGGCTTGCTATGTGTGTGTGTATGGGGGGGCTCTTGCTACTGGGGGAGACAACAAGCAGGATAACAAAAAATATCAGCGCCCTCTACTAGTAATTCTACCAGTAGAGGACTGCTATACAATAAATTTGTTAATTTATTTTATTTAGTTTTCTTTAGGATTTACAACCTTTGAGTCAGAGACTCATTTACAAAGGCTCCACGTCATAAGACAACACAGACACACAACATACAGTCATAGCAAATAAAGAGTTACAGGCAGTAATAGCTCACAGTATTACAGGTTATTTACAATATTACAGCTTGGTTGTATAATACAATCAGCAGATGGTCTACAGTTTACAGTGGAACACCAGTGCACAGATGTGCAACAGGAAGTAACAACTTTGAGTATACTAAGGAGTGGAGAAACTAGCATAATAACGAGCATGTGCTGCCAACATAGGCATTGTCAAGTGATTAAATTCAGCAGCCATGAGAACTAGGCCTGCTAAGTAGGTTCCTAAACTAGGTAGTGCATTGACAGTGCTGTGAGGCAAGTATGTGTTCTTTGAGAGCTAACTTAAAGGGACCTAGATTGTAGATGGAGGAGACATCAGAGGGGAGTTCATTGTACCAGACTGGAGCTCTGTAAAGGAAACACCTTTGGGCTAAAGAGGTTTTGACCCTTGGTATAGACCATAACTGTTTGTTGGTGGTGAGGATGTTCACTGAGGTGTGGGGGGATTGGAGAAAGGCAGACACCCCCAGAGGGGGTTAGCCCCAGGTGAATTTTTTTAGTGAGGAGACATGTTTGATAATGTATTCTTTCATCCAGGGTGAGGAGATTTGCCAGAGTATACAGGGTACACATGTGGGTATGCTTATCTGCCCCAGAGAGGAGTCTACATGCTTTGTTGATGGCCACATGGATTTTGTTCAGAGCTGTGGGATCTGTGACCGAGTAAACTGTGAGCCCATAATCAACTAGAGAGAGGACCAAGGAGGTGATAGCCAGGTTGAGGGCTTCCAGTGGTAGGTAATGTTTGTCCCTGTACAGTAATCCTATATGGGTGCTTATGGCTGTGGATAGATTGTTAATGTGTGAGTGGCATGAGAGACAGGAGTCAAAAGTTAGGCCAGGGTATTTATATAGTAGTAGCCACAGACATTGCCAGCTATTTCCCCAAAATTATGTGATATTTCTAGAGAAATCTCCTGCTTTCTGCATTTCCACAGTAGGGGCAGCAGAGAGAAACTCTTTAGAAATTTTGCAAAATATCTGGATATAGCTGGCAATGTCTGTGGCTACTGCTGTAAGTAGTGATCTGCTCTAGTGGAAGGAGAGAGTGGTAGAGGACTGTTAGTTACGCATCCTTGGACTTGTTCTGATGATGGGCAAAGATCATGATCTTTGTCTTTTTTACGTTGACCATGAGTCTATGGTCCATGAACTAGTTCTCGATCTGGTTAAATGTGTGTTGGAGGGAGGACTGCAGAACACTGGGATCCGGGTGCAAGGCAAAGAGAACCACGTCATCCGCATACAAGAGTAGTTTGCCGGAGCAGAACTCGAGCAGGGCATTCAGATAGATGCTAAACAACAGAGAGCCAAGAATGGAGCCCTGAGGGCCCCAGATCGGACTGGCAGGATGGATGAGAAGGTGTTGTTTATTTTGGCACATTGTGATCTATCTGTAAGGTAGCTGGTAAACCAAGATATGGGTCCTTTCAACAGACCTATGTGGTGGAGTGTGCTTAAGAGTAGAGGGGTGGGAGACAGTGTCAAAAGCCTTCAACAGGTCTATGTAGATAGCTCCAGCAATGTGTTTATTATCCAGGGCCAAGTGAAGGAAGTTAGAGGACTCAGTGAGGACCATGGTTGTACTGTGTCTGGATTTGAAACCATGTTGCTCTCTGCACAGTAGGTTGTTAGTATGCAGCTATTCAGTGAGCTGGGTGGTTATAATCTTTTCTAGGGCTTTTGAGGGGGGGAGGATGTAGATGGGCTGGTAATTGTTGGGGGATGTGCTATCACCACATTTCAGTATAGGGGTGATAGTGGCCATCTTCTAGCCCATTGGGAACTGTCCCAGGCATAGTGAGCAGTTAATGAGGTCAGTCAATGGGGAGAGTACTGAGTCTAGTACGAGATGAAGGATCCTCATATCAAAAGAATCCTTGTAGCAGCAGGAGCCAGTGAGAGCATTAGTGAGCAGAGATTTAGCCTCATTCATAGTGACTACCATGAAGTGAAAGGGGGGATACTGAAGCTTAGGGTGCAGGATTTCCGGAATGGGATAGAAAAAGTTGTTCGGGAGTACTGCACTGAGGTCAGAGAAGGATGAGTTGAGGCAGTCGACAATGGCCAGTGGGTCGGTGGTGGGGATATTTTTTATTATAAGTAGGAGGGGTTGGGGAAGCCAAGATTTGCCATTGAGTTCCTTCATCTTGTCCCAAAACAACCAAACATTCCCCCAGGAGGAGGCAAGGGTCTTTTGTAGTGTTCAGATTTTGTCTGCTTTACTGCCCAGGTGCATTTGTTATGAGCTGCTTTATAGGCCTGCCTCTCCACCTGTGAGCCAGGGCCACAGCTATATGTCAGTGTTCATCTCTATCCTTCAGTTGATGAAGCAATTCAGGTGTGATCCAGGTGGCATTACACTTCCTGGACTGCACTTTTGAGAGATGGGCATAGATATCGCATACCTTATTAAAGGAGCAGGTAGATGAAACAAGGGCTTCATCTACGGAGGCAGCCTGAGAGATAGGGGACCAATCCCAGAGAGTTAGGTATTTCTTAAGTTTAGTGAGGCCTCCAGGCCAGACACAGAGTCGAGCTGACTTGTGTGGTATAGGTTTCCATAGTAAACAAGACCAGGAGAATAGTATGGGAGAGTGATCACTTAGGGAGTCTGGAAGGACCACCAGGTTATAGATTCTGTGGGGACCGCTTGTAAGGAGAGGATCATTCAAGATGCTGGAGCCCTTAGTGGAGTTCACCCTGGTTGGTTGTTTGACGAGCTGGGTCAGGTCCAAAGCAGCAAATGTATCCTTGATCTGGGATGCCGAACTGGCAAGCCAGTTCACATTAAAATCACCAACCATGATGTGATTTGTTTTGGGAGGGAAGCTGGGGATGTAGTTAGCGAGGGATTGTATAGCAGGAGCTTGGTTTCTTGGGGGTACATAGGCTACTGTAATAGTTAGAGGGGCTTTGGATGGTTCCGGGGTGAGTTTTATGGATAAAGCTTGGGCACCATGGTCTAGAGTGGGTGTTGGAAGTGCATGGTAAATTAAGGATTCTTGGACATACACAGCACACTCCCCATCACATTTGACCACTCTGTCGTTCCTGTGTAGGGTGAGACCTGAGAGGTTGGCCATTGAGTCAGGAGTCCTTTTGGAGAGCCAGGTTTCAGAAAGGGCTAGGACATCAGGCTGATGCTACAGCATCCAGGCCCACAGTCTTATTGGGTAAGCTGCAGATATTCACTGCAGCTATCCTGAGCCCTTGGTGCATTCAGCTCGGGCTGGGCATCACAGGGACCGGATTGGGGTGAACATTACCCAAAATAAGCAGGAGGAAGGCAAGGACTCTGAGTAGAGCAAGCGATTGCTGCCTATGTGTCGGTGAGAGCTGCCGCCTGGTTGTAGAGTGGGTATTACATGGGATGGTCAGAGTGACAAGTGTTGGACATGCTAGGAAAGTGATCCAGAAAGGTGGTATGTGCTGGTGTATTATTCCTGGGAGATATGTTGGGGGGGCAGGGGATGAATGACAGGCCAAGACAGGGTGGGTGACAGTCGATGATGGCTTGTGATGGTGGGAGGTGTGGGGGGGTGGCCCTCATGAGTGGGCAAGGGGGACCAAGAAGCAGGATGGAGAGAGTGATGAGGATGAATTTGTGCAGTGTCGATGGACTAACACCCCAGGAAATAAGCTGAGCAGGAGACATGTAATATTACCTCTTCAGGCAGACGCTGTGTCCCCTGTTGCAGACTGTAAGCTCTCCTGAGCTCCAGTGTGGTTTGTATGCTTGGGGGGATGGGGGTATGCCTCTTCAGGCCGATGCTATGTCCCCAGTTGCAGGCTGTAAGCTCTCCTGAGCTCCGGTGTGGTTTGTGTGCCTTGAGGGGGAGTGATTTATTATAAATGTATTATTGTATTCTTTTTTTTACCCTTTTAGAATATTTGTTTCCAAAATAAAATACTCAACGTATACATATATTCTAAGCACAATACCCTCCAGGGTGGGCAGTATTGGCTTATACCAGACCTTCCAGTGGCTATAAGACCCTCTGCCTGTGACATTTGAATCGTTGCTCCCCAGGGCAGTCTAGTATAGCCCAATCCTGACCATCCTGTTGGGTATTATTGCCAGGGACACTGATTCTCAGTTTTTGCTGGAAAATATGATAACATTTCAGAATTTGGACTTTCTATAAAACAAAGCATTTCATGGAATTTGTTTTTCTTTTTTACACAGATCAGTCAATCTTCAGAAATTGTATTGTTTTATAAATTATTTCCTATACTTTTTTCATTTTTATGTTGGCTTGCGCACCAGCCAACATCTTGCAGTAGTAGCGGATTTGGAGGAGAGGTCACTGTTGGGAGAATGCAGGGCACACATCAGTAGGTGCATACCTCATTCCCCAATCAGCCAGCAGCAGGTGCTACATCGCCAGAATCAGCTAAGCCAGCCACCAGATCTAACAAATGGTCCGCTGCAATGAGAGCAAAGATCTCATGCAGCGTGACCACAACACACCTCCGGCCAGGCACACAACATGGCAGCAGTGACTGCTGCCACCTCCTGTCACAATGCCGACAGAGAGGCCCCTCCCCATCAGCATAATGACCCCCTCCCATTTAAAATGTATGCGTGAGGTACCGTCCCTATGGCATCATGCACACCAACAGTTTTCTTTGCCAATTGGGGGGCCATCCCCACAGCATTTGCACCCCGTCCCATTTATTTTACTGGCTGGGAGCCCACCTCACTGGCATACTGCCCCCTTTTGTTCTGTGCCGAGGGGTGCCCAATCCCCTTCAGCTACAGCATCCCCCCAAAACAAAACACTTTGGTGGCATGCTGGGGCCCACCCTAATGCCAAATACCTGCAAAGAAAACTGTCCATAATGTTTTTTGTTGTTGTTGTAAGCATGTAAAAGAAAATGGTCCTCACAGTCTAACCCTGCCCCTCTCCACCCGCGCCCACCCTCTGTGCACCCTGCCTCCCACCCCATCACCATACTTACCTCTGGAGTCCAGCAGGATGATCTTTCGTGGACCGAAACACGCTCTGGTACTCTTCAAAGCCAATCGCGAACTGAAGAAATGCGGTAGCTGTATAATGGCATGAATAGAGTTTTTTCAATTTTGGTGCATATCTCAGCCATTGTTGGGAATTTTAGCACCACATTTTCAACATGGAGTTATTGGGACCCCTCCTCATGAATTCAGGCACTGTCATGGCGTTATTCAGTCCCGAAAGGTGATTTATTTTTATTTTATTTTTTTTATTTATTTCTTTTGTTAACCGGGTAAACATATGAGCCGAAGCCCTTTTACATACGCGACCCAAGACTATAAAATAGTCACAAGATGTTATACAAAAATATAACTTTTACAGTCACTTAATACAGGAATACAAATACATGACATATAAGACAAACAATATAATACAAATTATTTAAAATAGCAGTGACATTGCAAACTACTCAATAAATGATGCTTCAATTTCTTTTTGAATAAATTATGACTACTCATGGTTCTCAATTCAATTGGAAGATCATTCCAATATTTTGGTGCTTGGATAGAAAAAGCTTGAGCACCCATTTTAGTTTTAGTGACTTTCAAATTTAAACAAGAAAGAAAATGTGATCTTAAGTTTCTCAGAGCTTCTCTTACAGGTATCAGAGAATACAAGGGAGAGAGAGACTTTTTTGTCTCAATACATTCTCCATTTTACAACAAAGAGAGTAAATGGAACTCAAGTTAGGCGGTCGAAACCCTGAAACTTGATATAAAGTACAATGTGTACTATAAGGCAATCTATAAACAAATCTACAAATACTATGACAAGTCATTAAGTTATTTAACACATGTTTAGACAAACTAGTAAACAAAAATGAATTATAATTCAGTTGTGAAAGTAGTATACTTTGGGCTATATGTTTCCTGGCTTGTAAGGTTAACACATTCTGTAGTCTGAATAAAACCCCTAATTTTTGATTTACTGATTTTGTTAAAGTTAATATATGATTTGAAAATGGTAAATTTGAGTCCTAATTCATTCCCAAATATCTAAAACATTGCACCTGTTCCAAATTAGTTCCATTTTTAACAAAATATTCAGTTTCCCAAATTTAACCAACTTTTGTTTAGAAGCAAATATCATACTTTTGGTTTTTGAACTATTCAATGATAATTTTCTAAACTCTGAAAATCTACAGTCAAATCTTGAGCAATTTTATCTAATGAATTAGAGCTATGATATAATATTATATCATCAGCATATAAGATTGTCTTAGCCTTAATAATTTTACTTGGTATAATATCCACAAATATGGAAAATAATAGGGGTCCCAAGATCAACCCTTGAGGTACACCCTTTTCTAAAATTCTACTCTTTGACACTGAACCCTCATAAAGAACTTGTAGTTCCCTATCTAATAAATAACTCTCCACCCATTCTAATGACAATCTGGATAATCCCTTGGCAGCTAGGCTCCTGAGCAGCAGGCGATGGTCAACAAGGTCAAATGCTTTGGACAGGTCCACAAAAACAGTACCAGTGAGCTCACCCTCTCCATAGCCTCACTGACGTGGTTTGTGGACCTGGCCAAGGCAGTTCCTGTACTATGAAATTTCCTAAAGCCATGCTGCTCAGGAGCCTGAAGCCCAGTCAATTGTAAGTAATCACTAATTTGCACCTCTGTTATCTTTTCTAACATTTTACCTAAAGGATGGAGAAGAGAAATGGGGTGGTAATTCCCCAAATCTTTACTATTTCCCCCCTTAAAAATTGGTCTCATTATGTTTTTTTTCCATTGTTGCAGAAAGGTCCCTATTTCTAAGGACAAATTAAATATTTTTGTCAAAGGCTTATAAATGTATGAAGATATTAACTTCAAAAACCTTGGCTGAATATCATCAATTCCAACATTTTTTAAAGGAATTTTCATCAAAATGTTCAGTACCTGATCGGGCTCTATTTCTTTAAAATGAAATATTAAATCATTTTGAGATGCTATAACTGTGTTCTTTAAGTCCTGATCATCCTTATCTACACTATATTTACCCATATCCAAAGATTGTTGTAAAAAGGTTGTACTTATTTCCTGTGGATCTTTTATTGTAACTCCTTCAACAAGGAACTCACCTGATTGTACATCTATGGGAGGAGACACCAAAGATTTGATTGAAGACCAGAAAGTTTTTGGATTTGACAAATTTAGATCTTGTTGTTATGTACAATAATCAGATTTACATAACCTTAATTTTATCTTACATTCATTTCTTAATTTCCGATAGCTTTGAAAATCACTAATATTTTTCCTCAAGCAAAATTGTTTCCATGCTTGATCTCTTTGTTTCATCAATTTAAACATCTCCGGAGTAACCCATTTATTCACTCCCTTACTCTCCTTATTAGTATTGGACAGAATGTATTTTGTAACTCCAAAATTTGTGTTGTAAAGTAATCTACTGCAGACTCTATACAAGGCATTACATCCAAGTAAGACCAATTAACATCTCTTAAATCAGACTTTAATACATCATCTAAATCTTTGGGATACTTTCTATAGCTAATCAAATGAGGGGGAGGCTTTATTTTCTTTAATTTCCACTTACAATATATTGCCAGGTGGTTACTGATAACATCTGGTAAGACTCCAATCTTAATAATTTTAGTATGATTATTAGTCAAAATCCAGTCCAAAATTGAATGATTATTTGTTTTCAGGTTCATGCGTGTAAAAGTTTCTACTAACTGACACAAACTTGCATTCATCAACAAGGACTCCATATTAGAAGCATCACAGGAGTCCCAATGAATATTAAAAATCACCTAACACTAAAAAGTCACCACTAAATTGGTAATTTGAAACAAACTGTAAAAACTCTTCAAGGCCTTTACATGCAAATTTTGCTGGATTATAAACAGTGCAATGTTTAAGTTTATAATTATCCCCTTGTTTTATCTCATTCAATAACCATTCATGCTTTAATGGGGAATCAACCTTTAAATCCAGTTTAGACACAATTAATTCTTGTTTGTAATAAAAAAGCATACCTCCACCCTTTTTTTTACCTGCCCTGTCTTTTCTTATTTTATAAACTTCTACGGCCAAGACACCATTAGTTACTGAAGGTTTTAACCAAGCTTCTGTTAAACTCAAAACATCAGGTTCAAATTTTAAGACCCAAGCCTCTAACTCTTGTTTTTTGGGAAATAAGCTTGGAATATTCAAGTGTGCCACTCTTAGGTCCCCCTTCCCCCAAATTAAGTGATCACCATATAGATTGGGACCTGGGTTTACTTCCATATCCCCAGATAGCATTAACAATAACCCAATACAAAAAGACAATACAATATTTGGGCATAAGTTAGGAATTGGTACACTATAACCACCTATTCTATACCGTGACTTTTTGTTCAACAACCCTACCACTTCTAATTTTAACATCATATTATGTCTAAATTCACAAAGAAGATTCGAATATATAAAATTATCTTCAAATCTACCTTGCTCAAACTTACCCACAGCATTATTTGCCAGGATCCAAACACTTGAATCCACAAGCATCAGCCCCAGTACACAACCCACCATTATTAAGCACTTTTGCATTTTTATTCTTAAACATTTTTCTAACACTTGATTATACAAATATAAGTATCAATTTGTAGTTTTAAAATGTCAGTAACCTTTATATCTTCACTTATTTCCTCTGCCGATTGGCGCTCACGCCACTCACGCTCATGCTTGCAAGCAGGTCAATTTATTACCCTGACTGAAGCACTCAGCCACTGGGTCAGCTGCGCGGAATCACCTTTTGGGACTGATTAATGAAATGACAGTGCCACTGTTCATGAGGGGGGCTCTCAAAAAGCCTATGTTGCAAATTAGGTAGAAAAATCCAAAAATGGCTGTTTTACGAGCGTGCGTTGCGCAGTTTCCACACATGCTCGTAACTCCGTGAATTTGTAATATTTTCACTCCAGATTTTCAACATTGGCATTTTTCCACACCTTCTTATGAACAGTATTGCTGTCATTTTACATATCCAGGCCAAAATGTGTTTTCGCAGGTCCGGCACAGAATAGCACGGTTGCTGTGCGAAATCAGTTTTTGGGACAGTTTGAGGAAATTGTGATGACACTGTTCATGAGAAGAAATCCTAAAATGCCTATGTTGAAAGTTTGATCATGAAATTCCATAAAATGACTGTGTTACAAGTGTGCATTGCGCAGTTTCCACACACCCTTGTAGCTTTGCAAATTTGCAATATTTTCATGCCACATTTGCAACACTGGCATTTTTTCACACCTCTTTATGAACAGTACAGCTGTCATTTTTCACATCCTGCCCTAAATGTGTTTTCACACCTGTGGCGCACAATGGCGTAGTGACTGTGCGAAATCAACGTTTCAGACAAATTAACAAAATCACAGTGCCACTGTTCATGAGGGGAGGTCCCAAAATGCCTATGTTAAACATGTGGTTAAAAAATCCCAAAAATAATAGGGTTACGAAAGTGTGTTGTACAGTTTCTATGCATGCTCATAACTTCACCAATTTTTCATATTTTCACTCCAGATTTTTAACATTGCCATTTTTTTACATCTTCTCATGAACTATACAGTTGTCATTTTCCACATACTCCCCAAAATGTGTTTTCATCCCTTTGTCGCCCAATGGCATAGCCACTGTGCAAAACCACCTTTCAGCTAACAAACTGATTGTGCCGCTTTTCATGAGGTGGGCTCACAAAAAGCCCACGTTGAACATTTGGAGTGAAAATACCACTGCACGCCTATGGTGTTATGGTTTCCAACTGTAGCACCCCACCCTGTAGAGAGTGACAGGTGTCAGGGGTGTGACTTGGAATCATCTGCTGTAATGCTCATGCAATTCCACCCCCATCCTGCAGCCAGTGACAGGCATAGTGGTGTGCCTTGCACTGTTCAGCCACAAAGTTCACCCCATTCTCCTATACTGCACCCACTTCAGTGTATTTCCTTATGGAATGGGGTAAATATAATGCCCAAAGACCCCAAAGCACACCACGCCACTTGTCAGAGTGTACAGGGTAGGGTGAGGTACAATGGCATGAGCATTACAGCTGATGACCCAAAGGCACACCCCAATGCCTGTTGCTCTCCACAGGGTGAGGATGGGGTTGTCATCACTTCAATACTTCACTGCCATTCCTATTACGTGTCTCTAACTCTGGCACTACCAATGCCAATGCCAGCGAGATAACATTCGGCATTGACAAATGCTTGTTTTATTTAATTTGATGTACACTTAGCTTTCTTTTATTCTGAATATTTATACACATACCAAAGGGGTATAAGGATAGAACACTGGTAAAAACTGATTTTGGCATTGCAGACACTGGTGGCAATGCCAGGTTTTCCCACCGGCAAAATGGAATTTGCCATTTATCAATCATGGTAAACCATGGTTGGATGCAAGTAAGTATGATTGGATGCAAGTAAGTATGGTAAACCATGGTAAACCAGTGTTCCTGATATTGCTTACTTCCCAACTGGAGGGATTTCTGTGGTAAAGGATACCTGTATGCCCAGAATGGGTTGCACCTGTACCAGGAAGAGGTGGGATACCAGCCAGAGAATGAACAGGGCAATTAGATGGGATATAAACTAGATAACAGGGGGAAGGAACAGGTGCAAGGGACTACCATGGGCTGCAGACAGATACAGGGAAACACAGAGAGAAGAACAGTAGAAAATGGGAGCACCTGAAGAGGAGACCCCATTAGGGTCAGGAAGCATAGAAGGGCAACCATACTTACTTGCATCCAAGTCAGTATGAGGAGCACACTCAACAACATGGGCGAGTTTAAGGGCCTGATGCAGATTGAAGGCCAGGATTTAGTGGCATTCACAGAGACCTGGTACAGTATGAGTAGTACAATGACTGGGACACAAGGATAAAGGGACGTGGACTAGTGCAATGGAACAGCCCTAACAAGAAAGAATTTGGGTTGCTGTCTTTGGGGCCTATGCATGATGGTGTGGAGTGCCTACGTGCCACACATCTGTGGTGTGCAGCCACTCCGCACCAACTGCGCCCCAGTGCGAGATGCACTAACTGGAATGTGCAGCCCCAATGCAGCAGCTCCCCCAGCTCTGCGGAAAGTAACAAGCTGGGGTGGGCGGGCGTGCCAGCACTACACACTATGTACTAAGGCACGTAGTGCAGAACCCTGGAAGCATAGAAAGGTGCCCTCTATGACAGGTGGAACCCTGCCGTATGTGCCCTACATGCCCTGCAACACACACAGTGGACCCTGCATGGCCCCGGCAGTTGTAGAGAATCCCCCCTCACTCCCACACATACCTGGATACCCGCCCCAGACTTGGCAGGATAGTGTGGCCCCCCCCACAGGAACAGATCCCCAGCCCATCACTGCAGTTCTGGCCTCCTCCACACACATGGTCGCATCATCCCCACTTTGTGGTAGCCCCAACACAGCTGTGCCCCCCCATAGGCTGCAGCATACTTCTCACCACCCCTGGACACAGGGTCCCCATTTTGGTGTGGGTGGACACCCCCACACACACAGGTACCTCAGGCCACGCAATGCTGACTCCAGTACCCCCCATCCCCTCATAGTTGTCCAGTGGTCACCCTTCCAAGACACCAGCAACACCACCCCCAACCCCATACCAGCTTGCCAGTGCCATGGCTCTGAGTGGCCAGTGGCACAGCCCTCCTCACACCACCTTGGCCATCAGCCATCCACGTGATGCTGGGAGCTCCCAGCATTACTTGGACGTCTGGCGACTGAGGTGGTGTGAGGAGGGCTGTGCCACTAGCTGCCCATAGCCACAGCACAGAGAAGCAGGTACAGGGTTGGGGCTGGTGTTGCCAGTGTTGTTAGGGGGTGGGTGGCCACTGGACAACTATGAAGGGGTAGGATACCTGAGTCCACATCATGTGGCCTGGGCCTGGGGTATTCGTGTGAGCGGGAGGGATTTCTAGTAGGACTTTGGGCACTGGGCCAACTTGGTGTGGGGGGGCTACATGTTTATCACTGGGAACTGGGGCAGGCATGTCTTGGGGTGGGGGTATGCTGGTGCCATATTGGGTCATGGCATGATTGTGCAGGGGGTTTTGTGCTACAGGTCACAGCTGGTGGGGGGACTTCTGCTGTGTGGTAGGTAGAGGGTCACTGTATTGGGATGCTGGCCTGAGTGACACAGCTGCATGGCAACAGGTGCCTGAAGATCTTATTCACACACCCAGAACTGCACCATCCCGTGCAAAGGATCCACTCCTGGGCCTAACACAGGCATCCAGTTGGATGCCCGGCCAGGTTCATGGCTCCTCCCTGACTGCCCTGAGAGGTCATGCATGCCAGGGGGTCGGGGCCTCAGACTGATGACAGCCATTGATGAATATGGCTGGTACACACCTATCCACAGGTGTGGAGCTATGCAGGTTGGATACACCCCTCCGGAGCATAATTCCTACCTGGTGGTTCATAGACCCCATTGTAAGTGAGGGAGTCACTGTGGAGTACAAGGTGGACATTTAGGAAAAACAGTGTCACAGAGTCCATCTTATCTGAGCCAGGAGAAAACGGGGGTAAAATAGTCACCCCAGTGAGGTGCTACATGCCCCTCAAAGAATTCAGTAGAGCATTATACACAGCTGGTTGGAGAAATTACTAAGAGCAGAGATACTGGATATAGTGGTGATCCTTGGGGGACTTTACTGTTCCGTGCAACTCAAGAGGGCTAATGGCAGGGTTGATACTAAAACATAGACACATACTGTAGAATTTTACAGAGAGAAAAATACACTCAGTGCATCAGGTCTTCCAGGTTCCTACCTTAGTGTCCACCAGTCTAACTCTGGTAGGTGCTATGGACTGCTCCCAACTTGCACCTCCACTTTGTTAGTCGAATAACCTCCACTTTCCTCCTTCCTCTCCATCATTTTCTCTATACTCATATTTCTATCCTAGCCTCTCTAGAAACTTGTGACCGTCACAGCATTAACCTCCTGTTAAATAGTCCCACCTGTCTGCCTGTCTACCACCCTTTCTGTGAAATAGTATTTTCTGATATCCCTCCTGAACCCCCCCCACACACTCATACCAACAGCTTATATAATGATTTCCCCTTCTTGTGGACTCCTCACATTGCCTGAACAGTTGTTTACTGTCCACCCTGTTTATTCCTTTCAGATAACTGAAAGTATTAATCATGTCCCCTGATTCCTTCTGGCCTCAAAGGAGTACATACTGTATTCAGGTCATCCAGTCTTTCCTCATAGACCTTCTCCTGCTGCCTGTGTATCATTTTTGCTGCCCTCCTCTGGATTGATTCTAAGCAGCCCTTGTGATTTTTCAGGTGAGGGTTCCAGAATTGGGCACAGTACTTTAGGTGTGGCCTCTACAAGGACCAATATAGTGGCAGAATCATTTCCTTCTTTTTGCTAGAAAATGCCTTGCCTATGTACTGTAGCATTCCATTAGCTTTCCCATAAGTCTTTTTGCCACTGAGGAATAACCATGTTGGTTCAAAGTGCCAAGGAATTTTTTCATTTTTCTTTTATCTCATAGACACAGTAAGCTCACTGCTACAAACTAACCAACTGACATAGCACCCTGTGTGTAGCTTTTTATTTGTTTTTATGTTGACTCGTAAGCGCCTATGCCAACTTACTTGGTAGTGGCACATTTGGAGGCACGGTCACTGTTACAAATGCTGGGATCGCATCAGAAGGTGCATCCCTCATTCTCCAATCAGCCAGCAGCAGGTGTTGACCTCACACATCCCTAACGTTGCCACAAGAACAAAGAAAAGCTCCGCTGCAATGAGAGCGAAGCACAACATGCCTCCCCGATGTGCCGCCACTGCCTGTTACACTGCCGACTGGGGTGCCCACTCCCCATCAGCATAATGTACCCCCTCTCATTTAGAATGCATGCTGAGGGGGTGCCCAATCCCTCTTGGCATCATGCGCCTCAAGAGTTTTTTCTTGCTGACGGGGGCCCAATCCCCATCGGTGTTTATCCCCCATCCCTTGAGGTTTTGCCAATGGGGAGCCCACTCCCCATCGGCATAATGCACTCCATTGAAATAGCCGAGGGGGTGCTCCAATCCCCTCAGCTCATGTTCCCCCCTCAGTATGTGCTGACAGGGTGCCCAATCCTGTCGGCTACAGAATCCCAAAAAAGACTTAGATGGCATGCTGGGAGCCCACCATGCGGTTAAATGCCCTGCATAAAAAAATGTCCCACAATGTTTTTAAGCTGTGAAAAATAGGTCCTTCGCCATCTCTGCCCCCTCCCAACCCGCGCCCACCCTCTGCGTCCCTGCTTCTCCACACACCCCATACCCCATACTTACCTCTGGAGCCTGGCGCAACAATCTTAGTGGACTGGAACACGTCTGCAGTCTTCAAAGCCGACCACAAGTGAGGAAATGCCAGTAAGCTGTATAATGGCATAAATAGGGTTTTCAACTTTGATGCATACCAGAGCATTTTTGATTTTGCACAAATTTTCAACATGGGTTTTGGGACCCCTCCTCATGAATTCTGCCACTGTCATGGCGCTATTCAGCTCGAAGGTAATTTCAGTCACTGTGTGGCATCACCTTTGGGACTGATTAACAAAATGACAGTGCCAGTGTTCATGAGGTGGGCTCTCAAAAAGTCTATGTTGCAAATTTGGTGGAAAAAATCCAAAAAATGACTTTTACGAGCGTGCGTTGCGCAGTTGCTACACACGCTCGTAACTTTGTGACTTTGCAATATTTTCAGGCCACATTTTCAACACTGGTATTTTTCCACACCTCCTTGTGAACAGTACAGCTGTCATTTTTCACATCCTGGCCGAAATGTGTTTTCGCACTTCCAGTGCAGAATAGCACAGTCGCTGTGGGAAATCAGTGTTTGGGACAAATTGCAAATATGACAGTGACACTGTTCATTAGCAGAGGTTCTAAAATGTGTATGCTGAAAATTTTGTAACGAAAGTCCATAAAATGAGTATTTTACGAGTGTGCATTGCGCAGTTTGCACGCATGATCGTAACTTCGTGAATTTGTAATATTTTCACACCAGATTTTCAAAATTGGCATTTTCTACACCTCCTTATGAACAGTACAGCTGTCATTTTACATATCCTGACCGAAATGTGTTTTCTCATGTCCGGCACAGAATAGCGCGGTCGCTGTGCGAAATCACTTTTCAGGACTGTTTGAGGAAATGACAGTGACACTGTACATGAGTAGAGGTCCTAAAATGCCTATGTTGAAAATTTGGTGCTGAAAGTCCATAAAATGACTGTTACAAGCGTATATTGCAGTTTCCATGCACTCTTGTAACTTCGCAAATTTGCAATATTTGCATGCCAGATTTTCAACACTGGCATTTTTTCACACCTCCTTATGAACAGTATAGCTGTCATTTTTCACATCCTGCCCAAAATGTGTTTCCGCACCTGTGGCACACAATGGCATGGTCACTGTGGGAAATCAACTTTTGAGACAGATTAACAAAATCAGCGCCACTGTTCATGAGGGGAGGTCCCAAAATGCCTATGTTAAAAATGTGGGTGACAAACTTCCAAAAGTAATTGGGTTATGGACGTGTGTTGCACAGTTTCTATGCATGCTCATGACTTCACCAATTTTCCTTATTTTCACTCCAGATTTTCAATGTTGCCATTTTTTACACCTCCTCATGAACAATACAGTTGTCATTCTCCACATCCTGCCCAAAATGTGTTTTTGTCCCTGTGTCACCCAATGGCAGAGCCGATGTGCAAAACCACCTTTCAGCTAACAAACTGATTGTGCCGCTTTTCATGAGGTGGTCTCACAAACAGCCCATGTTGAAAATTTGGAGTGAAAATACCACTGCACGCCTATGGTGTTAGGGTTTCCAACTGTAGCACCCCACCCAGTACAGACTGACAGGCGCCAGGGGTGTGACTTGGGATCATCAGATGTAATGCTCACGCAATTCCACCCCCACTCTGCAGCCACTGACAGGCATTGTGGTGTGCCTTGCACTGTTTGGCCACAAAGTTCACCCCATTCTCCTATACTGCACCCACTTCAGTGTATTTCCTTATGGAATGGGGTAAATATAATGCCCAAAGACCCCAAAGCACACCACGCCACTTGTCAGAGTGTACAGGGTAACATAGAAACATAGAAACATAGAAGTTGACGGCAGATAAGGACCGCAAGGCCCATCCAGTCTGCCCATTTCTTTTTCTACCTTATAAATGTGCCATCGGCCTTTGCTCTGTCAGTGACCTATCTATTCATAGTCATTTGTATTGCTCCCTTATGCCTATCCCATGCCTGTTTGAAGCCCTGCACTGTATTCATAGCCACCACTTCTTGTGGTAAGCCATTCCATGCATCTACCACCCTTTCTGTGAAAAGAATTTCCTCACATTCCCCTTAATCGGCCTCCCTCTAACTGTGTCCTTTGTCCTGCTTATTTTTCTTATATTTAAACATGTTAGACTCTATCACCTTGTTTATGCCCTTAAGGTGTTTAAATGTCTCGATCATATCACCTCTCTCCTCCTTGCTCAAGGGTATACATATTGAGCTCCGTTAATCTGTCCTCATATAAGTCTTCTGATGCAGTCCCTGCACCATTTTGGCTGCCCTTCTCTGGACTGCCTCAATTTGGTTAATGTCCTTGTGAAGGTGTGGCCTCCAATACTACGCAGTACTCCAGATGGGGCCTAACCAATGTCTTGTACAGAGGATTATTACCTCCCTCTTACGACTTGTGATACCCCTACTAATACACCCTAACACCCCTAGCCTTACCTACTGCTTTAGAGGTCTGCTTGGATGATTTTAGGTCATCAGTGATGATGATGCCCAAGTCTCTTTCTTCCTTTGGCACTAGCAACTCCTCCCAGCCTATAAGTGACTTCTGGTTTCTCTTCCCTATGTGCATGATTTTGCACTTCTTTGCATTAAATCCCAGTTGCCATTCTTCTGACCATTCTGCTAGTTTATCCAGATCTCTTTCTCATTCTGCCCACCCCATCTGGATCATCTACTCTGTTGCAGATCTTGGTGTCATCTGCAAACAGACAAGCCTTACCCTCTAGTCCATCTGCAGGTCACTAATGAAGATGTTGAATAGGACTGGCCCCAGGACTGATCCCTGAGGTACCCACTTGTGACTTGCATCTCTTCTGACTGTATACCATTTACCACCACTCTCTGTTTTCTGCCAGTCAACCAGTTTGCCACCCAGTTGACCAACTTGACCCACCCCGAGCCTACCTAGCTTATTTATCAATCTTCTATGTGGAACAGTGTCAAAAGCTTTGCTGAAGTCAAGGTAGGCAACATCAACTGCTCCCCTTGGTCCACCACTCTGGTTACCCAGTCAAAGAAATCTATGAGATTAGTTTGACAGGACCTTCCTTTGTAAACCCATGCTGTCTTGGATCCTGTGCCCCTATGGATTCCAGGTGTTGCACTATCCTTTCCTTAAGGAGCTTCCATAATCTTGCCCACTACTGAGGTAAGACTGACCGTCTGTAGTTCCCTGCCTCCTCCCTCTACCACTCTTGTGGAGTGGGATCACATGAGCCTTCTCCAGTCTTCTGGGACCTCTCCTGTGCTCAGAGACTCACTAAACAATTCTGCTAATGGCTCTGCTAGTTCCTCCTTTAGCTCCTTAAGTACCCTGGGATGTATGCCATCAGGTCCCATTGCCTTATCCACCCTGAGCTTAGCAAGCTCTTGTAGGACCCTTTCTTTTGTGAAGGGAGTAGTGCTCACCTCCCTCCCCCTGTGTCCATGATGCTGAGCTGTGGGCCCTGCCCTACCTTCTCTTCAGTAAATACTGAGCAAAAGTATCTATTTAGGATAGATGCCTTTACAGGGTCCTCCTCCTCACATGCTCCCTTTTCTCCATTAAGCTTAGCAATACCCCCTCTGGACTTTCTCCTTTCACTAATGTATCTATAGAAAGTCTTGTCACCTTCTTTACTGTTCGTGCTAGTGTTTCCTCAGTTTGGGACTTTGCCTGCCTTACTGCCTTACCTGCTTCCCTTAGGCAGTTTGGTATGCCTCCTCATCTTCATCCCGCTGTGTTCCTTATATTTTCTGAAGGCCAGCTCTTTGGCTCTGACCTTTTCTGCTACTGTATTTGAGAACCAAAGTGGTTTCCTTCTTCTTTTGCACTTCTTTTCTGTCTAACACAATGGGATGTTGCTTCAAGTATTTTATCCTAATGCTTGCCCACTTTGCCTGTACCTCCTCACCTGTGTTTCTTTTGCCAGGGCTAGCTTAACTCTGTTGGCCATCTTATCAAAGTCAGCTCCTCTGAAGTCCCATATTTTTGCTTTGGAATGGATGATTTAGATGTAGTAGCCAAATTGAACCATACCATGTGATGGTCACTGGCCCCCAGGTGACCTTCTACCTGGAGATCTGTGATCCCTTCTTGTTAGTCAGTACTAGATCTAGGATAGCCCTGTCTCTTGTGGGTTGCTGTACCAGTTGTTTGAGGCCCTCCCCTGCAGGGAATCCACTATGAGTCTAGTTCTGGCAGATGTTCCTGCTGGTATTGACCAATCTGTATCTGGCATGTTGAAGTCTCCATTATCAGAACCTCCCCTTTAGCTGTCATGTTTTGTATATCTTCTAACAGTAATGTGTCTATGTCCTCCCTCTGGTCTGGGGCCTGTAGACAACCCCAGTTCTTATGGCTGTCCCATTTCCTGTTTCCAGGGTGACCCACAGTTCTTCTGGCTCCTTATGTGTATTCTGAATTTCTGTAGCTTTGATATTTTCATTAACATACAGGCCACCCTCCCCCCTTTTTGCACCTCGGTCTCTTCTGAACAATATATATGCCAGGTACTGAAGTCTCCCAAGTGTGGTTACTGGTAAACCACGTCTCACTAATTGCTACTATGTCCAGTTTAGCCTCTGACATTATTGCCTGCAGGTCTGGGATCTTATTTCCCAGGCTGTGAGCATTTGTGTACATGATTTTCCATTGGCCAGATTTTGGTGTGTTAGTTGTTGGGTGAAGTTTGGCATTACCCCTGTGCATCGCATGGGGAGACAAACCTTTTTTCTTACCTGGTGATGCAAATGAACGGCAAACACGCTGAATTCCTGTTTGACCACTAGCTGAGGGGGGAGGGGTGTTCTTCCCATTCGACGTATGGGGTGCTGCACCCCTCTCCCCATTTGCTAGTTTAAATATTCTGCAAAGACGTCAAACTTCTGCCCCAATGCACTGACTCCCTCTTTAGTCAGATGCAGTCCATCAAATTTAAAGAATTTCGCTCCCAGAACTGTTGCCAGTTCCTACAAATCTGTGTCCTTTTCCTGGCACCAGTCCTTGAGCCACGTGTTTAGCTCCCCTATCTCCCTTCTTTCTGACCTTCCGTCCATCTGCTCCTTCTCCAGACTGGCAGGATCTCAGAGAAGGAGATGCCGGACGAAATAGATGATAGTTTGTCACCCAGCCTAGTCAGGTGTTCCTTGGTCTCCACAACTGACTGGCTGGCGAGATCATTAGTCCCTATGTGTACTAGGACATCAATGTTTTCTCCTGCTTTGTGAACAATTCTTAGCAATGCGGTCAGTGTCTCTCCATGCTGATGTACCTGGGAGACATCTGACCATCACCCTGGCTGGAGATGGGTATCAACTCCCCAATCATGGAGTCTCCTATGATCAGAAGTTTTTGGATTTCCTTTGTGCTTGTTTTAGTTTTGGTCCTGATTTGGGTGAGTATTGTTGTGCTAGCTCTGTGCTGCAGTGTCCTGCTCTGCAGTGTCTTCTGCCTCTTTATTTGATTTCAGAGATAGAGGCAGATACCTGTTTGTAGTGTTTATATGGTTTTGGAGGTAATGTGTTGGAGAGCAGAGAGTGATGGGGCACCTGATTTGCTCCTCCTAACCACCTGCCAACCTCCTGGACCAACTACCTCTGCGGTCGAGGTTTTTCTGTTGGATGCTGGGGAAATGGCGGGTGGTTCTTATAATGTATTTCCTCTTCAATATGAAATTTGAGGCGTGCAATCTCTGCCCATGCTGCCTGGAGCTGAGACCTAAGATCTCCAAAGGCCCAGCATGTAGGACAGTGTCCTAAATCCTGTAAGACTGTCCTTCTGAAAATTGTTCCACAGTACCTGCAGTTAATGAAATCCATTCCAAATAAGTTGCTGGGTTTGTAACCTAGTCAGAGTAATTAGAAGGAAAAAATGCAAGTAATGGTTTAATTGTGCTTTGTTTAACTTGTTATAACAAGTTAAATTACTAGTGCCCTGTAAATGAGATCACCTTTGTGAGGCCCCACTGATCCGCCCCTTCCTGCTCTGCCACAGGAAATGTCACAACTGTGGTACCCTATAAAAGGAGTGTAGTGGGGTGGTTGGGGATGGGGTGGGTGGCTGGGCCTTTCCCTGCCTAAAAGAAGAACCACGGACGAAAGAACAAGGAGGTAAGAGCAGAAACAATCAGTCAACAACAAATGCAGTAACCCTGAAAGCTTATCCTAATGTTAGATAAAACTGTAAAACCTGTAAAGCACCACCGTAATAATTTCAGAGAAGATATACCCTGTAAGAAACACTTTGCTCCAGAGAAAAATAAAGCAGTAACAGAAGATATACCTTGCAAAAGACAATTTGAATCAGAAGATTACAGCAGTAATCTGTTAGCACACACCTGTAGGCACACCTTGTAATAATGCAGAAGAAGGTATACCAGCAACAACAATTTGAATCAGAGAAAAATAAAGCAATGAAATGTTAGCAACAAACAGTAGCAATCCCTGTGTAAAAAATAAAACACCACCACACAGTAAATCTGCTTAGCCAAACTAAGTCTTAATCCTTCTCCTTGCTCTGGTAGTTTCTCTACTCTGCCTTTCAAGCAGTCTTAGAAGGAAAGAGCTCAGGTGAAGCTAGGTGCCTTGGCCAGCAAACCAAGTCTTCTACCTGAGGTACAATCACATGAGCATTACAGCCGATGACTCAAAGGCACACCCCAATGCCTGTCGCTCTCTACAGGGTGGGGGTGGGGTTGGCATCACTTCAGTACTTCACTGCCATTCTTATTATGCATCTCTAGCTCTGGCACTACCAATGCCAATGCCAGCGAGACAACATTCAGCGTTGACAGATGCTTGATTTATATGTACCATAGCATCCTGCTTGCTTTTCCATATGCCTTATTGCACTGGTAGTGTTCTTGAAGCTGTCACTTGTGGTAACCCCTAAGTCACTTTCTCCTGAGGTCTGGTGTTACCTGCCCCCCCATCCAAAATTAATAATAATAATAAACCTTTATTTATTATGCACCTTTCAAGCACCAAGGTGCTGTACAATGTTAAAAATAGATTCCATAAAACGTTGCAATTTAAATAAATCATTAATAAAATCATAACAGTTCCTGAAATGCTTGACTCCATAAAAAAGTCTTAAGTGCCTGTTTAAAGCTCACCATGGTCATGCACTCCCAAAGCTGATGGGGCAGAGAATTCCAGAAGGTAGGGGCCGCAAACACAAAGCACGGGCCCCAGAAGATTTCAAAACAACCCTCAGAATCTCCAGCAACCCCTCGTCAGCCGAGTGGAGCTGTTGCACAGGGGTGTAGGGAACCAGAAGCTCTTTCAAGTAGTCAGGACCAAGTCTGTGTAGGGCTTTGTAGGTCATTAGGCCTACCTTAATGGTGATCCACCACTGAATCGGCAGCCAGTGCAGATCGCACAGCGCAGGGGTGATATGCGAACTCCTGGACACCCCTGTCAACAAACGAGCAGCAGCATTCTGCACTAGCTGCAAGTGGTGGATATCAACCCCAGGAAGCCTCAAGTAAAGGGAGTTGCAGTAGTCAAGGTGAGAAGTCACAAGGGCATGGACCAATACAGGCAGATCGCTGGGCGGAACAAGGTGTTTGACCCTGGCAATGTTCCTAAGATGGTAAAAGGCTGACTTAATGACTGCCGATACCTGATAACAAAGGGTCAGACCATCATCAAGCATCACTCCCAGGTCGCGAACCCATTCTGAGGTAAGGAGCTGAGTGCCCCCCAGAAATAATCCAGAGGGCTGCTCAGTCCTCAACCCCCCTATCCTGTGACCTGGGTCCAAAACCATAACCTCAGTCTTTCCTGCATTCAACTTTAACCAGTTTGAATTAATCCAATCATGGATTTCAACAAGGCAGTTATTGAATACTGAGAGAGCACTATCCTGGTCGGGGGCGAAAGACAGGTAGAGCAGGTCATCATCAGCATGGCAGTGAAACCGCAGCCCATACCATATTACAATGTCTCCGAGGGGTAGCATATACACTGCAAACAACATGAGGAATGGCACTGAGCCCTGAGGAACCCTGCAAAACAGAAAGAGGAAACACCCCCGACACAAGTCTCTGTGTTCTACCAGCTAGGAAAGATGAAAACCATCTGAGCACTGTACTTGACAGGCCACAGATAGACCTCAGGTGCTCGAGCAGCACCTCATGGTCTACAGTTTTGAAGGCTGAAGAGAGATAAAGGAGTACCAGAATGGAACAGTTTCTCTGATCTCTCACCATAAGAAGATCACTGAGCACCCGAACCAGAGTCTCAGTACTGTGCCTCTTACAAAAACCCGACTGGAGAGGTTCGTAGACATTATGGATGGTCAAATGGTTCTCCAGCTGGTTTGCCACTACTTTCTCAATAACCTTACCTATAAAGGGAAGGTTCGAGATAGGTCTGTAGTTAGCAAAAATGTCTGGGTCCAACGAAGCCTTTTTCAGGAGGGGTGTCACCACCGACTCCTTCAGGGAGCTTGGAAACTCAACCGATTCCAAGGAGCATCGGACAATTTGAGACAGAAATGGGCCGTTGATCTCAAAACAACCCAAAATCAGGGAAGTTGGGCCTGGATCTAAACTACAGCATGTAGGGTACATCCCCTGGACAATCCGCATAATATCCACAGACTCTGGCAGGTCAAAGGAACTCCAAGAAGTATGAGGAATAGTGACCGAATGTCAACCAACTGCATCCCCCATACAGCGAGTCATGCGGATCTCCAACCTGATGTCAGCCACCTTATTAGCAAAGAATTGAGCAAGCTCATCACACTCTTTTTGCGAAAAAGCTCGACGGAGCTGAAGACAGGCTGGGTTGCATAACCTATCCACAGTTCGGAAGAGCTGAGCCGGTCGGTTCTGAGCGAAGGTGATTTCCCTGGACAGGAATTGAGTTTTAAGGTTCCTTTTTCCTGTGGGCATGACTTTGCTATTTTTGGCATTAAATGAGACTGGCAGTATAGCCTAGAGGTAAGAGTAACAAGCTGTGAATGAGCTTGGTACATCCAGAAGACCAGAGTTTGATTCCCACAACCTCCACTTGCATACTGTGTGACTCTGAGCAACACACTTAACCTCCCCAGTGCTCCCATGTCACCTCTAAAAATAGGCACTTGTGCCTAGTGAGCCTTATCAGGTTACCAAAAAGTAAAACAAAAAAGTGTTGACAGATCTTTGACCCCTTTTCCAATTTATCTAGGTTCTCTTTCATATTCCTAACACCTTTTTTCACTGTCCGCCTTGCCACTTTGTTTTTTTTTTTTTGGTGCCAGAACCCTCTGGTGGCTCAGCCCCCCCTCTCCCAGTTCGCCACTCACCCTCCAGGGACTTACTTTGGGTAATGATCTTTCCAGGCTTGCCCCCCTGGGTGGGGCCACCAAGTAGGTGTGCCCCCCCACAGAGTCTGAACGAGATTCCCAGTAGACCCCCTACTACTGGTGTTCCTACCTGGATTGCCCCCAGGGTTGGGCCATAGTGTCAGGTCAATCCTGACAGAAATACAAACTTGGTCACCAGCTGAGTGCCATGGGTTGGCATAGCGGGACCTGAGAAGTGGGGCATCATTCTTGGGGACTGACATTTTTGATGCTTGTTTTCCCATGGGAGGCATGGCATGCAATGATGTGGGGCATCAAAGTGCCAATGTCTGGCATGCTTCCCCACAACACAGGCTCTGGCACCTGCTCCCCCAGCCTCTGCCAGAGGTCAGTCACATGCCAGATGCTCACCCATCCTCCCCCCACAGAGGAGGAGTGCAGTGTATGGGACGCTCAATCCTCCCCTGGCCAGCCCTCCAACACCTCGGGTCCTTTCCAAGTCTGCCTTGCCACTTGTCTTAGTGTCATCCACAAAGAGACACAGGATGCCATGGACTAGAGCTGGGTGGAATGTTGAATTTCCAATGGGATGGAATTCCAAGGAATTTTACAAAATTCTGATGATTTCTGTCAGTTGCAGAATTTTGACATTCTGTATGTGAAAATTTTTTTTGCAGAATAATGATATGCCATTCACACAAACTGCTGATTCTTTTTCTGCAATCTGTGGAAAATTATTCAGCTGTTTATATGATCCATGGAAAATTATTCCACAGTTTGCAGAAAAATGCTTTTTGAAATTCCGTGGAACTTAAAAATAAATTCCGCTAAGCATTTCAGAAACTGAATCGCCTTTCCGCAGCAATTACAACAGCAGAATTTTGCATTCCACACAGCTCTACCCTGGACCCCTTTTCCAATGTCACATTCATATAAACAGATTTAAGAGTACAGGACTGACCCTTGAAGCACCCCACTGGTCACCCTACTAATCTCAGAATGCCTTCACATAGCACTACTCTTTGCATTTTGGCCCTTACCAGTTACGTACCCATTATGTTACATCCCCCACCACCCCCAAGTTATCCAGCTTGTTACACATTTTGTATTTCTTTGTTTTATCACAATGAACTCTGTTGAGCACAGCTTTTTTTCAAGAAGCTGTTGGGTATGTACAAACTGTTACAGGAAAACTAGTTACAGCAAAGTTGACAAAACTTTTCAACTGAAATTATAGTGTGCAGGAAGTATCTACGATGCAAATATTTCCTCAAAGATGACTATGGGGCACTGAGTCAAATGCCTTGTTGAAGTCCACAGTCAGCACATCTACCACCTGGCCCTTGCCCAACGCCTGATAAACTGTGTTAAAGAATTCTATGAAGTTTGTATGGCAGGGCCTCCCTTTCATGAAGCCATGCTGTTTTCTGTCCTGGAGACTGATTCTTCAAGAAATCTGTTAACTGGTCATCGATAATATTTAAGTACCAGTTAATAGACTGGGAAGTGGCTGGAGAATATTTCATTTATAAGTAAATACATTAAATAAGTATTCACCAGCCACTTCCCAAGACCAGCAGCACTATTTTCAGTAACAAGGGACCGGCCAAAAGGTGCTTCTGTGGCACTTTTCTTCTGCTCCTTGCTTGCAAACTCCCAATCTAGTTTGCTCAAAAGGCTTACTGACTTTCCATTCCATGTGTTTGTAAACTACTTTGCAAAGTTGTATGGGAAGGGGTGTGGGGCACCAAAGAAGTGGCCTACAGAATCATTCTCAAAGCATGGTGACCCAGTGTTTGCAAGCACAGAGCTGTGCAACATCCCAAGCCTTCAGAACTACTGTACTTAAAGCAGGCAATACTGGTGTCTGAGCTCTGAGACTGCTCAATTATGGCAGTGACTGTGGAATTCAGTGTGTGGGGGAAGGGCCATGTCATGGGGTTCTCCTGGAAACCTAGAGGGCTGGGGAGAGAGACGGGATCATAAGAACACTAGCAGCAAGCAAGAGGACACTGTGTGTGATGGGCTCCATAACATCTGAATGAACATCAACCCACAGCGGTCAATACCACGCAGTCAAAACGTCGCATGACAAAGCCACTTGGTGTCAAACTGGCTAAGTGTCTTAGCCACTTGACCACAAATTGCACTGGATTGGTTTTCCATGGTGGCGTGGTGTTGGAATACTAAATCTGCACTTCCCTTGAAGTGCACTGGAGTGGTAATCCATGGTGGGGTGGTGTTGGCATAGTAAAGTTTTGTGCACTGTTATCACTGCAGCTGTGTTTTTCCTACACAGTTTTGCCTTCCATCTTTGTGACCGAGCTGTATCTCACTGCAGTGAGTTGACTTTCATTCAGATGATGTGGAGCCCATGTGATGGTGTCATCAGCTTATAAGCAAACCTAAATGTGAGGGTCCGACATGTGGGAGGACAATTAAGGTGGTAGCACCTATACTAATGGTCTCCGTCCGTGGCACAGTTCTGTGTGACTGCTCTTTTGTTATACAGATGTTTGTGGATGTTGCATATCTGGTATTAGTGTATTATTGTGAGCAAACCCTGTTTGTACACACTAGCATATGGTGACCCTCATTTTCATTCCAACATAGGCACTTAGTCCAGATTTTTGCATATAGTTGCAATAGACTGTGGTGAACTGAGGAGGCTATGTGCCCCTCTCTCCTTGATTTTACATAGTGCAACTGAGATTTGGGTGCAATGTCTTTCAATTCTTTAAGACGTAACAGAAATATAGACCCTTACAGAAATAATTATATGAAATGTTTTCATGCTGCACACATAAAACTACCTAAGTGATATGCATACTGCAAGTATGATTTAAATGTTAAATTGAAACCTATTGCATGCATATGGCATGTGTGCAGCAAGCAAGTGTGGAAACCATGATTTTTGTGTTAAACTGGAAAAGACTGCATGCATGTGGCATGTGTGCAAAAAGCAAGTGGCCACTGGTAACTGCACACGTAAAAGTTAAAGGGACACTGTCTGATAACGCTCGTTTTAGAAAAATGACCATAATCTGAAACATGACTTAGTGCCGTGAAACCCAGCAGGAGTTTTAAATCATGGATATATGAAATATCAGTGCTAGTATAATCACAATCATTTGTTTGCAAGTTGTTTATGACTCTGTGGTGGTCCGCTCTCTTACTGACTTTCTGCGGTCTTTGTTTACATGCCACGAGACAGTACATGCTGCACAACATTTCTTGATGTGCACTTTTGCTCGCTCATGAGTCAATGTCACAAGCGAGTGTTGCACAATAAGGAGTTGGTTGTCAACACCTTCTGTTTTGACTTTAAAAGTGGATGATTTTGGTATTTTGGAAAAGATTAAGTGATGTTTTAATTGTTAATTTTTATTTGTCTCTTTTGAGCAAGTGTTCTCCTAAGTGGCCATAGTTACATATAAGTTGTTTTTTTTTTTCAAGGCCATGAGCTATATGTAGGACTACATCATTTGACTCATGTTTGCTTGACCACCTTGCTCGGGTATTTGACCTGAATTTATCATATAATAAGCCATAATTTGTTCAAATACATCTGCATTTGCATGATCCATTGCTGATGGCAGGGGACAGTGGCATACCATTGTAGTGGCACTTGAAACTAAAGTGACATTTTTATCAGTTATCACCCCCCCCCCCCAACTGCTAACTTCACTCTCATAACTTGCATTTGATTTTTTTTGTATGTGTGGTATAGTGGTATAGTAACATGATTAGCTGTTATATGACATCACCATTACCAGTATGCAGCTGATGTTACATGGCTCATTAATAATTGTTTTGGTCATTCATATCATGTTTACATTGCCATTGTAGTGAACAGTTTTAATTTTACCTATTGGTGAAGTGTCACAGAGTATTTACACATCTGTAAAACAAGAAAAGATAAAATAAAGCAAAAAAATGTACATATTCCTGCTCCACAATTAATTTAATTGGTGTTTTGATCGATAATGTCATTAATTCACAGTACTGGATTAAAGCCAGTGCTCGATCTTTGCAATGAACTCAAGACACTCTCGATTGCATTGGCACAAACTCATAGACAATGTGGTTGTTGTGGTCTTTTCCTACCTCTTTCAGTTAGTTACCACTGGTCTACTTATCTCACCCATATTCATACAAATTGTCAAAATGTGAATGATTCATTTATTTTTATTGTCAAAGATTCAAATGTTGAGCTAGCTAGGGGAAACGTTTTATTCAAAAGAGTCTGGTACTGGATGGGTTGTGTGTGTTTTGTATTTTTTCTCTATCCTTGAACATTATGATTGTGACAGTCACTCATCATCATTTCTGGAATTTGTATTTTGACAAATTGCTCTGTGTGAATGTTGATTGATCAGTCGCTTTGCTTTATACACTAAAAGTGCAAAAGTTATGGTATCTAGCTGCAGCATGCAAGGCTAATTTTGATGAAGTTAACAGGCATTGTAGTACATATTATACAATTAAAAATAAACTGTGCAGGTGTCATAATATCATCTATGGCACCTGCTTCTACAACCTCTTCCTATCATCATTCCCTACTCCTCGATACCCCATACCAGCTCCACTTTTAAAAGTGGAACAAATATACTTTTAGCTCTGTAGTCCAGTGATACATAGAACTTGTTCCCATGATGTGTTGATCTCGTCCTCTTTCTCATCCCCTTCTCCTGTATTGTGACTGGCAATACATTTTTACTATCTTTATGCCCTGCGATATTTTTTGACAAGAACGTTTTTTGTACTCAGTCCTGCTACTTAGAAATTAATAATGTTGCTGGTCATGATTGAGAAGTGACATAAACGCTGGATGAATGATCTGGACAGGGAAGGAGAAAGTGGATGTGATGGTAGTGCAATATCTACCTGGGCTAGTATAGTGGTGGTGGGGTTGCCCTAGTCTATCTGGGGTGAGGGTGGTTCCAGTTTTAATGATTCAATATTATGAATCCATGGCAGAATTTTACATATTTACATCTAATTTTGGAAGATGATGGGAAGATGGGTCTTGTGAGGGAGGAGGTGTGGGGGGGATGTGTACTGATGGGGAAAACCATCATGTACTTGTATAGAAACGATCAGAATCAGTTGAACAAGTGGATAATTAGTTGTGTAAGATGAATGTAGAATTCTTTTCTTTTACTTTATAAATATCATCCTTGTTATTTATTTATTGCCACTCTCGCCTCCCATTCTATCAAGTACCATTGAGTTGCAATGCCAACGTATGAATAATTTCTGTTATTTGCATTGGGAACCATCTCTGACTACCATCTCTCAAATGTGTCCATCCACCTCTGATCAAAATTATAATAATTTATCATTTAGGACATTGTTTTAGACTGCCATTGATATATTCTCTATTACTACATATTTCAAAAGTTTTAAAGGGACACTGTCACTTGGTCTGATGATAGTGTCTGCTGCCAGCATTTTGTCTAGATAATGATTACTGTGTCTTGTAACTAAAAATGACAGTTCATTTAAAAAAATGCAAAAATGACCTTTTGTAGCATAATGACCTTAACCCCCCCCCCCCACCACCACCATCCAGGCAGCTGAAACATGCTGCCATGTGCAGTCTTGACTCAACGTGGCCTTTCTGCACAGGTAGACTTGTACATGCATGCGCACTTCAGTTGTAAGCAGTGAAGAATAAAGAATGATCTTTGCAGTGATCAGTCCCCTAAACATAATAGGTTGACTGTGGAGCTGAAATAAGCCTAAGAAGGTTGTAAAAATGGACTTTGAAATCTGAAGCAAAGTGCATGCTCTGTGTCACGGCTTCAGATTTCAGAGTCCATTATTGCTACTTTCTTATGTTTATTCTGGCTCCACAGCCAACTTATTGTGTTCAGGGGACTGGTCATTGCAAATATATTTCTTTATTCTGCACTGCTTGCAACTGAAGTACTTGTGCATGTGCATGTGTACTAGTGCAAAAGCACCATGTTGAGCCAAATCTGCACACGGCTACATGCTTTTGATGTGGGGGGAGGGATGTGTGATCAATTCATCAATGGCCACTGATTTTTAAATCCTTTCCCTCCCTTCGTTCTCCCACATTGCAGATGTCACAAGCACTTTAAAAAATTTCTGTGTTGATATAGTAGATCCCCAGCAATCTCTCTGTATATTTTTCTGGAATGTAATTGAGTTATAATGCATTAAAGATGGTTTATGTAAAATGTATGAAGAAAGGTGAGTTAAATTACGTCAAGCCTCCCAGCACAGAAAAGTAGCTGCTGCCTTGTATGCATAAAGTGACACTCAGGATTATGGATATTGCAGCCATGCACATACATATGACCATATGAATCAGAAAATGATCAGATGGTATCTGACTGTTCCTAATAAAAATCAGAGTGTATGAAGAAGCTATATGGGATGAGGGAGAGATGGGTGGTGCCCAACAGTTGACAATCAATTTTATATATTTTAAACAGTAGTACAGTTCTGCAACATGTATCGGTTATACTAATGAAATTGCATATGTGGTAGTATTCTAATGTTAATATAGTCTGAAACAAAAGTTATTCAAGTATCCACGATGATCCCTGCAGGATAGGGACAACTCTATGGTCAGGTAACAGGCCAGCGTATACAATAGTTGGTTAAAGAAACCCTGCAATAGCATCCAGTCAGGTGGACCCACAACTGAGCAACAACACTGATAGTAGACAGTAATATCATTTTCTTTATCAATCTCACTTGCAGTACAAACCCAGAGAATCCTTCGTTATCGAGTAGATTTTCTCTAACTGACTTTGACAATTAGACATTTATTTGGTGAAAATATGTTTTCACTGATGCATCGAATGGAGTTTCAGCCAAAACATGCAAAATGTGGTAAGTATGAAGTCAGTAGCAGACTAGAGGCAGCAGGGGCTGCAGTTCAAGCATTAAACTTTGTTATTACAGCTGATGTTTACTAATTGTCATTGAGTTCTGATGTAAAAAAAATGTATAATATTAAGATTTATGAAGACAGCCAGATAGGTTGTTAAAGTATGTCATGCCCTGCAGTACTGTGCGGTATCACTATGAACACCCGACTGGCAACTTTTAAACTCTCACTATGTGAAGTGGCTACTTCAACTTAAATGAAAAAAAAAAAATTAGGTGAAAGAGTCTAACATGTTTTAATATTAGAAAAATAGCAGGACAAGCAGACACAGCATGAGATTAGAGAGAGGCCGATTAAGGGGTGATGTGAGGAAGTTCTTTTTCACAGAAAGGGTGATGGATGCATGGAATGGCCTACCTTAGGAAGTGGTGGATATAAATACAGTGCAGGGCTTCAGACAGGCATGGGATAGGCATAAGGTAGCAATACAGATGAGTATGACTAGATAGGTCATTGACAGAGTAAAGGTCTATGGCACATTCATAAGGCAGAAAAAATGGGCAGACTGGATGGGCCTTGCAGTCCTTATCTGCCATCAACTTCTATGTTTCTATGTGTTCCTAATGTTCAGGAAGTATGCAATAGGAGTAGATCAGGGATCCGAAACAAAACAAGGCTGCTTATAATTACACCATTAGCATGCATTTCAGTTCTACTAAGAAAGGAAACAGATAACACAGGCAGCAGCATCAATGGATTTTAAACAAGGTAAGCAACCATGAAATGTGGGTTTTCAACTAGAAATACAATTATGCAAAAATGGTTAAAGAGACACTGTAGATCCCCTCAGTCCTTAAAGTTTCCCAAGTTTAAACAACACATTATGATTGCTCACATTCTGTAGACATTGCAATGCAACTGGTTGTTTGATTCTGATTCTTTTTTTTTTTTTTAAAGTGAAAAACTGACTGCCCACCATACTGGTGTTACCACCCTAAAACATGCTTGTTTATATTGCTTGATTAACTCCTGCTGCATCTTTCTTGGACTTGGGAACACCCCTGACACAGTCTAGTCACTTGTGATGCAGTGAGAGTAGTGGAAACTATTGCATCCAGAGTGACTGCACTGTCTAGGGGGTGTCTGCCATGTTCAGGAAGTATGCAGTAAGAGTAGATCAAGGATTTGAAACAAAACCAGGTTGGGTATAATTTTACCATTAGCATACATTTCTGTTTTACTAAGAAAGGAAGCAGATAGAAACATAGACATTTCTCAGCAGATAAGGACCACCAGGCCCATCCAGTGTGCCCGTAAGCCCTATACTAGTTTGCAGCCTCTGACCTTATCTGATCAATAGCTTTCCCCCCTCCTTCCCCCACTCTAAGTTCCCTTATGCCTGTCTGAGGCATGCTTAAATCCCTCCACTGTGCTCACTCTCATCACCTCCTGTGGCAGAAAATTTAATGTGTCCACTACCTTTTCCTTGAAGAAAAACTTCCTCACATTTCCCCCTCAACCTACCACCTTCCAACTTCACATCATGCCCCCTCATTCTTGTACTTCTCCTACATTGGAAGATGTTTCCTCCCTGTACCTTGTTTATGCCCTTAAGGTACTCGAATGTTTCTATCATGTCCCCCCGATCCCTCCTCTCCTTCAGTAAGTACATATTTTTTCTCTTCTCATATGTTTTATAGTACAAACCCTAGATAGAACAACCAGCAGCATCAATGAGCAACCAAGAAATGCAGGTTTTCAATTAGAAATAAAATGATGCAAAAAAGGTTGACAGTGTCTCTTTTAAAGAGCTAGTGTAGTGCCTAAAACTAATATTAGATTTTAAAAGCAGCCAACCATTACCTTATATATCTGAGGTATTTTTTTTATTTTCTCTTTGTTTAATTAGAAGATTGCTTACCTGATGTTAGTAGGCGTGATGTATAGAACAGCTCTTAGCCTGGCAGCTGACATATCTTGCTCTACTGCCCCACACTACATCATCAGGATTGTGACCTCGCTGACTGTGACATCACTGCTACTTAGGAACAGCAAGTGAGTGACTGTCAGGTCATTCACCCGTGATGTCAGTGAGATCACAGTGCTAATGATGTAGTGTGGGGCAGTAGGGTTAGAAATGTCAGCTGCCAGGCTAAGAGCTGTTCTACACATACAGCACACTATGACATACAATATTTTCTGATGAGCAAAAAGAAAAAGAAAAAATACCTGCTTTAGGTCATCAGAAATGATAACCTCCAGGTTCCTTTCTTCCTTTGTAATAGTCGGCAACTCTCCCCCCATCCTGTAGCACTTCCCAGGGTTCCCTCTTCCCATGTGCATTATTTTGCACTTCTTGGAATTGAATCTTAGTTGCCACACTTCAGACCATTTTTCAAGCTTCTCCAGGTCCCTCCTCTTTCTTTCTACTCCGTCCAAGTATCCACCCTGTTGCAGATCTTGGTGTCATCTGTAAACAGGCAGACCTTTCCCTGCAGTCCTACTGCAATGTCACTAATGAAGACATGAAACAGGACTGGCCCATGGACTGATCCCTGAGGTGCCCCACAGGTCACCTCTCTCTCCCCCCCCCCGATTGGATCCCATTTACCACCACCCTCTGCTTCCTATCTGTAATACAGTTCCTAACCCAGTTTACTACCATGTGCCCCATACCCTGACTACTCATTTAGTTGGCCGGCCTTTTGTATGGGACAGTGTCGAAGGATTTGTTTAAACTGAAGTAGGCAGCATCCACCGATTTCCCCCCCCATATTTGCATCCTTCGTAACCCAATCAGAAAAGTCCATCAGATTTGTCTGACACGACCTTCCATACACAGTATGCAGTGGTTTATATTACTTTTTTCTTTTGTAGTATTTCACCATTTCTGTCGCAAAACCACCTAAACACCTGTTGTATGAATCAAATATGACATGGGCTAACTTTCTATTTATTTATTTAATTTTGATAACAAGCTAGGCCCACTGAGACCACAAGAGTCCCTTTTTTAGGGGCGACCTGGAATTAATTACAGGTAACAAACTGAGTCTACATACAATAACAATTTGTAAGTTATAGTAGGTAAAGTGACAAATGTTAAATAGTTAAAACAATAAAGATGTTGTAAGTTACAATGGGTGTGGTGACATAAGTTAAACAGATTAAACCATAGCGATTTTGACATCGACGAAACACTTTAGACAATGACAGAAAAAACTTTGAATGTCAGAGATAAAATCCAATTAAAAGTGCAAAACAGAGGAGACTTCATTCTAAAGAGACTAGTGTCAGTGGCTCACCAGGTTGCACACTTGCCTCGGAGACCGGAAGATCAAAGGGTTTGGGGTTCTAGCCTCACACCAGGCATGTGGGATAACTCCCAGTACTGACACTGTAGTGCATCAGATTGAGACATTAAAACGAGGTCCCGTCTGCCCGTTCTGGTAGTTGGTCAGGTGGACATTAAAGATCCAGTGTCCTGGCCAAATTTCCCCCATTCACTAAAAATACCACCAACAGCTTAATCTGGTTCAATTTCAGTTAGTTACCATCTGTATCCCCCACCCCTAGGTCACCCCTGAAAAGGGACTTATAGTCTCAGTGGGCCAACCTGGTCAACAAAATTCAATAAATAAAGAAGATGTCTAACACAGAGCATTAAGCCAGCCACTGTAATAATTAGGACTTGAGCAGCCAATTGAATCAACACAGCATTCACAAGTGGAAGTACATGAGCAATTATAGTTGCATACACTAAGTTCCATCAAGTGAGTCTTTTGGCCTTTCTTAAAGACCCCCAGTGAAGAGCATCCTTGGAGGCTACTGGGTGCAGGGGCATTTCACAGGAGTGGAATGGAGGTGGCAAATGACCTGTAGCCTTGTGTGGGCCTAACTCTATGAAGCAGTCAGTCAGAGGATCCATCTGAGTGATCTCCTGTTCGGTTTGGCCGTTACAAGGTCTTTTAGGTTAGGGAGAGCACTGCTGAGGCTAAGTTTAAAGGGAAATGTCCATGTAAAAGCAGACCCCACCTCAGTTTGAGGTAGGGCCCAATTAGAACTTGCAGAAAAGGTTGCATTGTTTTACCTATGCCCATGTTTTATTTTTTAATTTATCTGGTTGATCCTGCCTCCCTCCATGCCAGCATTTCAAAACTTTAGCTCGATGTGCACCACACCGACACCCATAACCACCAGCACCTCTCCCGAAAATGACATGGCATGCCAGAAGCAACCACAGGTCTGTCCGTTAATGCTATGTATCCCTGTAGCTTCTAAATGCTCCAGTTTGGAGTGTGCATGTCTTGGTGCTATACCAAGACCAGAGATAGACTGGTAGTGGACTTTTGGGACCTTAAAGAGCTAGTGTGGCCAAAACAGGCAGACAGGAAAAATAATACAAATTTTAAGAAGGTGTCTGCTGTAATTTTATTTCAGAAGTACAACAGCAAAATATATATGTTTGGCTAGTCTTATTGTCTTGTCCATACCTGGAGCCATCTTTATCAATATTGAGACTGATTAGATTGAAGACAACCACTGTTTTATCTTGATGTTTATTTGGCAATACAGAAAAAAATGTTGATCATTAGTCAAGCCGTGGGTGCTCATTTAGGAAAAAGTACAAAACAGGGAAATATGTTCCTTTTAGAAAAGTAAGAGTGCTCCAACACAGCAATGATAATTTGATCAGAACTAGGCAAAAACTATTGAAATTCCCATCTGTGAATTTTAATTATTAATTCATAGCTTCACTATCACTAGGGTACAGAAATACATCACATTTGTTTTGGAATTTGTAGAATTTCGTTGCATAAACAAATTTTATTACTGTACACAACACTGAATTTAATCTCAGTTGGGGCTACTGTTAGATCTTCTGACTTAGTGTAGGTTAAGAATTTTTTACACTGAGGACAGCATTGCACGACGGTAATTTATTTAACTTAGACAAACCACCCTTATAAGTGATAGCCTGCCCCTGCAATGCTTATTGCAAAGGCTCTTGGTTACACATTTTCGATACTGCCAGTGCCAAATGATGGCACACAATTTAAATAGTGCAAGGACATACGCGGCTACTAAACTTTAGTTATTTCAACATACTTTGCACATTTTAATGTTATATATTACTTCAGGTAAAACATATGTAATAAGATCTGTCATACAGGACACAAGCTGCATTGCTGCATCTTAGCGCAGCACACCTTTTATGTGTTTTCTTTAGTACACATTACACAAGGAAAGACATGCTGTGCAAAACAAGATAGTTACCAGATGCATGCTAAGGGGAGGTGGAAGGGGATTCCATGGATACAACTGATATATATCTAACTAATCCATTATCAGTAAGGAATATAAAAATACATATTAAAATTAATTAAAAGTAGTACAGCCCCCACTCATGTACAATGAAATCATAAGCACCAGGATTTTTTTTTGGGGGGGGGGGGGGTTAAAAAAAGCCTACACATTTCATAAAATATAATGACTCTGCACTGTATACCTGGAACATTATTTCATTTAGTTTATTTGATTATCAATATATTCCAACCCAGTTTTTGAAATGCAGAATCTCTGAAGTTACGGTATCCTGGCAATCATGTATACTGCGTTTTGCATTTCTAGAACATGGAAATGTAACTTTGCATCTATGTTCTGATTATAAAATGCCAATTTTAATCTTTCAATGTAACTGCTGCCCAGTGATACACTACATGGCATATGACAGCCTGCTTTGGAATAGCCAGGTATTGGGGACTGCTTCACACAGCACTTATGAATGGTGAGAAAACAGAACAAGGAGAGTGGAAGGTGGACAACCCACTAATAGTCAAAGATGATGCCACAATTATGGAGGAAAAAAGTCGGGAAGGTTGCAATAGCTTTGACCAATAAATGCAAACATTCCCACAAACTGCTGCTGCTGATTATGACTATGCCATCTGCCCTACTATATGTGCCTGTACAACCAAGCTAAAGACTTTTTCTGTAATCTGGGAAATGAATGTCTACCATTTAAGTAAGGCAATCATTGTGAAAATAAAATCCTTGTACAGGGCAAGATCTCAACAGACCCCTTAGCCACACGGACGTCCACTCAGATTACAGCACTTTAAGGGACGCACACACATGCTCTTTCTCTCACGTTAAAAAATAGAAGAGATTTCTATGAGACAAGACAGATGATGGAGAATAAAAATTTGCCACGAGAGACTGACACCATGTGCTGCCAGCTACAGCTCATCTGTGATCCCGTTTGAAAGAATGAACGAGTGTTACGAGCAAATACAGTAATGTGCTTGTCACCTAGAGCCATTCCACACCATTTACATATGTCCATACATGGTGACATCGCGGCCCTGTTGGAGACTTGTTGGAAACATAAATAGTAAAAAAAAAGGGTCTGCCTACACTTCTGTCATTTAAAAATTTAACTTTATTAACTGAAACAGCACCAATTAAGTGCCAATTACTGGCATACTTATTTTAAAAAAACATAATGACAAGCTAATGGGCAAAGTAGCATTTTCGACAGTGTCCCTTTAAGTGACTTGCTCAGGATCACACCATACACAAGTGGAGGTTGATGAGATTCAAACTCAGGTCTTCATGCCTCCAAGTCTTCTGGTTTGCAGTTCAATGTCTTTTACCACTAAGCCATACTGTCTGCACGCATATGGTTTGCTTGTACTTCAATACATACTGTATCTGACTACATCTGCATGCATGCATGCTGCATGCATGTAGCCACTGTTTTGCTTTTCAGTTTTCTTTCTCTTCTCTTACTCATTTCAGTTTCACAGTTGAACTTTAGCACACATACTAATGGAAACACATGTGGTTTTTCCACCCCCAATAAACAAACATTCCCACAAAACCACTTAATTACTTCTGTCTGGCCTGTACTCCAGCTATTTTCTCTCCATAGTATTGAATGCTTCGATGCAAACAGACTTCAAGGCGCAAACACAAAAGTAGCAATAACTTCACATCCACCCACACCTCCCATGCACACACTGTAGTGGGTATGGCCATGCTGCTACAGACAACCCACCAAGTATAGATATAAATAAAAAGTCTCTTACTTGAGTACTAGGGAACCACAGACAGGAGTCTTTAAGATATGATATCCGTAGGTCAGAGTGCAGGCGTGTACCCCACTTGAAATGAATGGAGTTATTTTTTGTTACTATTTTATACATTATGGTGGTGAGTTGGAGAATAATGAAGGCCACTGTTCTACTAACAAGGCCCTTGTTAGTCGAGTGGTGGCCTTCATTAATCTCCAACTCTCCATCAATAATGTATAAAATAGTAATAAAAAAATACCCTAATTCATTTCAATGGTGCACACCCCTGCAGTCTCCTTTACCCTTTGTCATAATGTGCCTGAGCATGGGGATGTGGAGATCAGCTTCTCTTGGGTGGGGGGTATAAGCCTGACTATAGTGGGGCTCCAATAGTCTGTGCATACCATACCGCTCAACTTTCTGTGAATGCAAGGGAAGGCTCTAGAATGTTTGTAACATTTATTTATTTAGTTTTTGTTGACCAGGTAACATCTCTAAAAGGTACAACTTATTTGTTTTGACTGAAAAGTGATATACAAATCAGGAAAAATTCAAATGTATAAGATTCATCTGTATATACCCCAGAGCAGTGCATCAGATTTGGGCTTAAACCCACCCAGTTACTAACCAATTTTTTTCCTGGCTGAAGTTCTGCCCCCTCCCCCAAAAAAGAACTTTGTCCTGATTTTTCTACCCAATTCCATTCCATTCAATACCCATCCCCTATGGGTCATGAAGCCACCCAAAAGTGAAAAAACATGAAAAACACATCAATATTTCTGTCCTCCCTCTTTCTCCAATCTCCCTTTTAAAAAATTATTTGCTTTTACTTACCCAGCCATGTGGCTAGAACCTGCAGCCTGGCACAGTGTGCCACCAGCCCAGTTTTCAGTCTGTTCCTCCTCTCTCCTTCTGCCAGAAGCTGGATTTTAGAACCGACCATCACAGGTCCCCAACGTGGTCTGCAACCAAGTCACCTCACCAACCAAACTCACTCAACCTGGGTTGCTTACTTCTTGCTTGGTTGCTGCTGTTGCTGCACTGCACTGATCAAGGCCTATGAAACTGCCCACACTGCTGTTACCACTGCTGCTAAGCCTAGCTTGCTGCTGTGGGGGTCAGTGCTGTTTTTTTTTTTTTTGCATGCCGAGCCTAGTGGAGTAAGTAGGTAGCCTAGTGTTTAGTTAGCTTCTAGCTCACCCTCTGCCCCTTCAGCCACCAGGGGAGATGGAGACTCACTAAGAGTAGACCAACAAAAATATGCTGCCACAACACTGCTACTGAGAGTTCACTGCTCACTGACTCCTCCAAGTTGTGGTGTGCAGTCCACCTACTCTGTGGTGGGAAAGATAGTGTTGCACTTGCAAGACTCATGTGCTCTTTCTTGGCTGGCGTTCATCCACTTCACATGTGATTGTGCCACTGCTAATAGGTGGAGAGAGTGAACAACACAATACAGACACGGTCAAGTCTCTAGAGTACCTGCAGCATGAGCACACACAGACCAGGTGGGCACTTACTGTGAAAAAGATTAAATCCAAATCTAATGCCATTATTGCCACACCATAAGAACAACCTAGGCAAAACTTTGGAGAGGGGACAACTGCTTCTGCCCTATCTAAATGGCACCACTGCTTAATAGTAGAAATGAATTCTCAGGTGCTAATGCAATGGTTTCCACTGTGTTCTGAGATACTGCATCTCCATGTTTCATGCTATGTCCTGATCATCATGTGGGTTAGTGTCCCTCATTGTCCCTCATTTTGAGTGTCCATGTCCCTTGTTTCAGTGACAAAATGTGAGGTATGGTGCATGCTTCCAAGACCCTACTCAGCACAAAGAGTGATAAGCATGGTCATAGTGTATATGCTCAATACATAATGACAAGGGGAAAGTAAGTGAGATGAAACAGTCATGGAGAAACAGATGTGTAGCACTAAATATGCATAAGGGATGTGCAAGGTCCAAAACAAAAATGATAGGCTTCACAACACAGAGGCCCCTCTTTGTACATCTGGAATGGGGGATGTTGACTGACTATATCCTAGGCATTTAATGCAGTAAGCAAACAATACCTTACAAATTAATGGTGATTTAATGACAAAAATCAAAAGCCATTAAACAACTCACAAAAGGCTCAGAATTAATGAGTTTACCAAATTTTATGGGAATCCAAATAAAAATGTATTTTAATGACTCTAATTGCCAGCAGTAGTATAAAAAATAGAAGCTGATGTGTTTTTTTAGATGAGATTTGTACCAGCTTAGCTGCTGCACACATGACAAGTGTGCAGCATTTGAACCTAATGTGATGTTTAAATGATGTTCACACCATCTTAACTGCTGCACTCATGTCAAGCGTGCAACACACAAACCTGATAAATTTTTTAGAAGATGTTCACACCAGCTTACCCGCTGTGCACATGTCGAGCTTGCAGCATGTGAACCTGATTTGCTTTTTACACCTGGTTCGCTTAGGATCACTTTGTGCATGTGAGCTGCATGCAAACATTGCGCAATTAAGCATGTGGCATGCATTCTGCATGTACACAGAACCCCTATATTTCTGTAAGGGGAAGCACAGAAATTTGCAGGGAAGAAAAGACCAGCAGTCCATCATGTCAGATTGCAAAGGGCTACCTTTCAAAATCAGTTCAATTTTTTAAGATTTTTTTCTGGCAATTCGTGAGATTCATTTTGATGTTGACTACTGAACTGCATTAAGATTCTATGATATTAGGATAGAGAAATAATGGAGGTTATTGGCTGTAGCAGGTGAGCTTGTTTATAAGGAAGACTGAGAACTAAGCTCTGTTTTAGAATTCACAGTAGTTAAAAAAAACAGTGATAATCTTTTTATTTCTTTTCTTCAGAATCAAAGTTGTAATGGAGTCATGTTTTGTTTTGTTTTGTGTTTTTAACTCCTGGATCCAAAGCTTAAAGAAGAAAAGGGTCCCAGACTTGTTATGGTCAGACACAAAGCAAGCTACAGGAAAATCAGATAATCAACAAATCAGATCATAGCACTACACATTTTGTATTGGTTTCCAAGGCTGATTTCTCTCAGGCTAGAGAAATAATTTATTTTGGCAAACACTTTACTGTGCAGTAGAACTGTGACAGCCATGCAGTAGGACATGAGAACAGGAGTTGGCCTGCATTTGTATAAATAATCAGTAGTTTTATTCACCCTGGTGTACACCAGGTGCTGGATTTTCGAACTGTGGTGCAAAGCTTATGCCAACCCCTGTGCCACGACACTTAGGTTCTGGGAGTGCACCAAACCCCTTTGCTAGAACTATGCCTGGTTTTAGTAGGTCAAGTACAGTTATGACACTTTACCCAATTTACAGCAGCTTGCTCCAAATATTTGGCACAGGCCCTGTAAAAAGGGTACCCAGGGCTGCTGCAAACTAGACCAGAAAAAGTTGGTCTAACTTGCAGCAATTGCCACACAGGATAGAAAATCCTGCTCGCCAGCAGGGAGAATGCTACAAACCTCATGCGCCATATGTTTTGTACACCCAGGGCTTGTGGCATTCAGGGCCTTTTGAAAATCCAGCCCCAGGTGTCAATATTTGTAACATGGGGGATCTAGGGCTCTGCTGCCCATTACAGAAGTAAAAATTTTGAAAGTACCTCGAAATGAATAAATGAATAAATAAATGCAGCTTGCAACCTCGTACTTGTGGGTGAAACATATACCCCCAAATAAGAAATACCATTAAGGAATGCAGTTCAAGACATATAACAGTGAAGGAAAACAATTGAGCACATAGCACTGAAAATTAATCCTGCAAGATCATTGCATTTATTAGAGACTTAGAACAATGTCCTGCTACTGTGTGTACCATTCAACAAGAGTGTCTTTTGTTTTAAAGCTGCACATCCTGAAAACAGACCTATAAGGATTTTCAGAATATTTATGAGAAGCTTCACACAAAATAAAAGATAAGCACCTCTGCAACAAAGCTACTCGACACAAACAAAAATCAACAAAAGGCTGGTGCAGAACTTGAACTGAACTGCTGATTCACAAGACACAGAATAAAGAAACTTCTGATTTTTATTTCTATTTCTTGGCAGCCTTCCATGCTCAAGCTAGGTTCGCCCTTACTTCAGCTCCTGCTTTAACTATTGGTGTTTACAAAAGGCCCTTGGGCAACCCTAGTGTTTTGACTTTAAATACTGGCTTTTGTACACACAAACAAATTTAGAATAGAAATAAGACCACTGAACTATTGAGTTCTTTCGCTACCAACTCAGTGAGACTATCCCATCACCCATTTTTCAAGATACTTACCAGTTTTAGATTAAAGGTCGAAACAGTGTCAGCTGACACCACTTGTTCTGAAAGTCTTTTCCAACTGTCCCCCAATCATTCTGTCACAATCCTTGTTGTGTCTTGAGTGGCATACAGTATGTGTATTGTCGATTTGCATTTTGGGGTTAATGGTTTGGTCCACCCCTTTGGCTGTGTACCAGAGTAGATGCTCTGTAGGTACTAAAAGGAGATGAAGTCAAGTTATGGAGACTTCAGTCAACACAGCAGCTCCAGAGGAAATAGCGAGCCTGTGAGTCTGTATCCCCCCCCCCCCGAGTGTGACTGATAAGTCAAACCTGCTCAGGATAGAAGTGGCGAAGTAGGGCTGGGCAAAATGTATCTTCCACCAGCAAAATCCTGGTGAAAGTCTGATTTTAATTCCATGAAATTTTGTGAAATTTCTGCAAAAGTTTCACCAAAATTGTGATTTCAGTTATTTTCATCTAATTTAAAAAGTATTTATCCACACTGCCCCACTTGTGGTATGGTGACTTTGCCAAGGTCTCCAAAGATTTATGGCAAGTTTCACATCACTATCTTTAAAGGTCATTGAGTTATAATCTTACAAACATTTGTACATTTAAAAATGACATTTCACAATTATGTAAACTAAATTTGTTAGTCCAAATTGAATCAGATTTGGTATTATAATTGTATCAAAGTCCATACAGAAGTGTACCAAGTTGCAGATCTCTGTCTTTAAAGTTGACTGAGTTACAGGCCTCCAAACATTTGAAAACTGTTAAATTATATTTCACAATTATGTAAACTGCTGAATTCTAAGCCCTTATAACTTTAAAACTGGAGAACGTAATATCACCAGTTTTGTTAGGTTCATTGACCCTAAATATAAAACTTTGAAGCTACCCCCATGGCCCAGCAATAGAGTGTTGCACTGCCATGCTGATGACCCGAGTTCAGAAGCTAGCCCAGAAAGTCATGTCGGGATGCAGGCCATGGCTGAGACAGCTGCCACTCAATAGTTCATATCAGTCAGGGAAGGTTGGTGGCAGGTTTCTCCAACACAGTGACCCCTGTGGCTATGACAAGGAGACTGTTCCTGCCACAGGGGAAGCTGTGGCTGTGCAAGGCTAACAGAGGCACTACCCCCACCTGGGAGATGGGAGGGAAAAAACGTTCAAGAAAAACCCAATAGCCAGCTGAATGATGGCTGGGTCCAGCCTGATCAGGGTATATACATGTGAACAAAACTGCTGGCCAGGAGAAAAAACAGTATGGAGAAAAGAGGCTATGTGTTCCAACTCTCTAGTCTCTTGCTCAAAGGATGGCCAGTAAAAAGCAGCCAAAGATTCCAAAATAACATCAGTAATTGAAGTTGAGTCTCATGAGCTTTTCTGAAATTGTGGAATGTTGTGATACTTTTCTTAAAGCCATGTCCATATGTTTTGCCCAGTCATACACTTGAGTTGCCCTTGTAGAGGAAGGTAAAGACTGGGCAAAGTGGCAATAAGGCATCATTCAGAGGAGGCTGTATTGTAAAAGTATAGTGGTGCCAAGTGTCAGGTCACTATCTTGAGTGATGATCCATGAAGAATAGTCACAGAAATCACTGTGCACTGGCCTGAATTCTTACAATATGCCAAACAACCACTAGAGCTCAATGACTTAATTACTCATGGAAGCACTTGCAAGTGCAGCATTGTTTCTGTATAATGCCACCTGCTGACTCTTTAACAATCCTGTAGATAGCAATGTATATTTTTACTAATAGTGGCACCAAGTGACAGCAAGCTTTAAGCCTTATAACTAGTTGCAACTTAGGTCATTGTAACAGAAGTATATGAATATATTTAGTTATGATGGAACATGATGTTGGGCATCACTGTTGCAGGGTACTGAAAGGGTGTTACAGGACTGTGATGCTAGTGCAGTTAAGATGATTCAGTGGTGATACATAGTTCTTGGAATTTAAATTCCACAAGTGGAATTCTAGTGCCATTGCTTATGATGAATCCATAACTTTTTGAGAAATTATTTTTCCAATTAGTAATTTCCGAAATATCCACAGTAAAATGTAATCTACTGAACCACTTGTATCCAACTTGAGTAGATTCCAAGACATATTTACTTTTGTATGCATGCCACATCTTGGGAGTATGCCTGAAATAGCAAAGGAGCTACAAACATCCAACGAATTTGAAAAGTTTCACACAATTCAGCAGATAATTAAACTGTGAATTTTGTTAATTCTTGCAACTTACAATGTACTCAACCAAGTACTTCTCTAGTAGTTCCTATAACTCCTTTAAGAAAGTATGTATATATTTTTTCAGTTATCTAGCACCAAAGCTCACTAAGTTGGAGGCATAGAAATATTTTCAGACATGTTCATGTGAATAATAAATTGCGGGACTCTGAACCCCTGTACCGTCCCTGCTCCTCATCCTAATGTCATGAAGCCTGGCATCCTTTTAGGGCTCCTTCCCAAAAAAACTTAAGCCTGCCATGATTAAGGTCTCTAGCTATAATACTGACTATGACCAATTACAAATTTAGGAAAATTTCACAAAGTTTTGTAACGTTTTGCTGAATTACAGTACACAAAAATTCTGTGAAGCTGGAATTTGCTAATTTTGCCTAGACCTAGGTGGAAGCCATCAGTCAGTAGCCCCATGGGAACTAAGAGTAGGTCAGCAAGTCATGGATACATTGGTCCAGAAATGGGAAGAATTGCCACCTGAAGGAAGCCAGTGCTGTGAGAAGCTAATATGAGAAAATAGTAGGAAGGTAAAGTACAGAGGGAAGTGTGGGTCTCCTCCCCAGGGTCCCTAGTAAAATATTGAAAATGTAATGCTTGCAGGCTTCAAGCAAAGTGAAGTAGGAAAGTACCCATTAGTGACCCTTCAGGGTTGGTATCTGGACTGTGGGTCCCTCCCAAGTGGAAACCAGTCAGGTTTGTTCTAAGGCAAAGGCTTGAAAGTGCGCTATGTATGAAACTGTGGTAACTGCAGTTAGCAAAATGAGTTATGCAACCATATGCAGGTGAGCTACTGATCGAATATAACTACAGTGATAAGGTGATCATGAATTAACTGAGGTCCCCCATCCAAGGTCCCATAGCATCCACAATTCTGAGGGTGCTCACCTATATTTACCCATACCTGATAGCAGATAGTGAGTCCTGCCTTTTCTAAATAAATCCCTGTAGCATGACTGGAAAAGATGTGTGGACAGTGAATTTATTATCTTACTGTTTAAAGTGTTCAAGGATCTTTGTCTATCTCATTCCCTGTAGTCCCAGATAAAGACACTGTAGGAACCCTGCCTGAACTCCTCCCATGGTGAAGGGCCATAGTACCCGACTGTCAGGGGTCAGCCACATATCTATAATGAGTTCAAGGATGCACCAGCCCTTTGTTATGACAGGTATTTATTTAGAGGGTATCTTAAACCTTATACAGGAGCCGCAACATTTCATATGCAGACAGCTGGTACAGAGACTGACACTTCCCCAGCACAATGTTCCACCCACATGTCAGTTCCCACCAATTACAATGAGAGGAAGCACCATGCTAGCAACTTGGTGAATCAGACAATAATGCAACCAGAAACAAATGCGTTATGCAAGTGCCCATGTTGAAAAATAATTTCTTTCCTTTTAGGATGTGGTATTGTACACCCCCTCCATTTATGGTTTATGTGGTTCAAAGAAAGTTACAACATTATTCATATTTGTTTCAAAACTGGGACACCAGGTGCATGCACAGCACATAGGCACAGCTACTAGCAATAAAGTTCTTCAAAGAAATATTAAAATCAGAGGTGCTAAAACTCCTAATAGGACTTGACTCCCCCAAAAGGGCTTAGTGTGATGGGAGTGAACCTCGATCACTAAAACTGGCAACTACTAAGCAATCACCGTTTCCACTTGCAGTGCTATACAACCTTTCCTGCCACTCAGGACAGATTCCCAAAATATGGAAAAAAGCTATTGCAACTTCAGTTCATAAATCTGACCCTGTTTGATTTACTCAGAAATCACTGACTTTTCTCAGTCCTATTTATTTTAAATGGACTTCTAAAGAATCCAATTCATAAGCAATTTATGGACCATATCCTGGAACACCACCTCCAAACGAATGCCCAGTCAAGCACTTACTCCAAACAATAAACCACAGCAGTCCTTGTGAATTAAATCTATTATCTGGAAATTGTGCTGGATGAGTGATAGCATACTGATGCATCTTCGCTGGCACTAAAAAATCTTTTGATATGGTCAACCATGATCACTTCTTCACAGAAAGCTCCACTCCATGGGAATCTCTACTACCCCACTGTTTTAGGTCAAGAATTACTTTATCTTCATAATTAATCCCAAGATATGAAAATGAATGAAGAGACTTCTCTGCCATGTCTTCTTAATCTAGGTGTCCCCTAAGGTTCCATCTTTGGCCCCCACTGTTCAGTCTCTTTATCAGTGACTTACCTTCAGCCTGTCATTACCCAAATACAAGTACATACCTTTATCATGACAGTCTTATGCACCAACTCCAGTTCTATCAGTGATTTAAAAACTTCACTAAACTGTCTTCACTGCAACCCAGTGCTTGATGACCAACAACTGTCTCCTGCTAAATAACTCCAAAACAGAAGTCATGCAGTCAGATATTTAAGGAATTGTGCTTGCGCTGCATACGTTTTTGCACCAGTTTCCCATAAACAAAGCATTGCACTACTTGTGTTATTTGATGAGTGCTGTAGTACAGAGTTAATGTATGCTGTGCCAAAACTGGGGGGTGGTGATGTGTAAATCATGCACAGTGCAATGTTCAGAGTTATAGCACTGTGCAAATGCTGCCTCTAAAAAGCAGCTCTTAACATGGTGCAAACCCAGTGGTGGGAAGTGGTATAGCAAGACACCCATGTGCCTAGATGAAAACAAAATGGCTCACATTGCGTACTGATGCAGCTGGTCATACAAGATGAGGAGAGAATCAATGCCCCCCACCCCCGTCACCAAGTACAGGCACAGGCCCCAAAGTCATATGCTGCAAAGAGACAGTACTGCCCACAAGTCACATTCAAGATCCTTAGTGATGAACAAATTATGGGCTGGTACAGATTCAACAGGCCCAGAATCATGTAGCTGTGTGATAGGGCTGTGCAAATACCAATTCCTGAATGTTTGGCTGAATATTTGGTATTTATTATTTATTTATTTATTAGAATTTTGGTAACCAGGTAAGTCCACTGAGACCATGCAGTCCCTTTTTCAGTGACGATCCGGGTGACAATGATGAACACAGTGCAATCGATAAATACAAGAATAATATACAGGTTACGAGAGATTTAACAGTGCTGCAAAAAATTATTACATTGGAAAGCCGGGTAAGTAACTTAAAACAGATCAGGCATTAAGCATATATAAATAAACAGAATAACTGATATTATACAACATATACATACAAGGAACACGAGAGCAGGTGGATTACAGGATACATCTATCAGAGTAACATAGAATAGGCATCATTTATTTAAAGCAATTGCCGAGGATGGGGTTAGTAAGAAAGAGGTAAGCTCTTTTTTGAAGGAGGATAGGGTGGGGCAGGAGAGTAAGTTGGGGGAAGGAGAGTATTTGGAGATAAAATATTCAGTATTCATTATTTGGGTGAACTGAGAAGGGGGTATTTAAACATAACATTAAAATAAATATTGTATCCCTGGTGTCTAGTGGTCCCAACCCCCCTTGGTGATCGCCAGCCCAAAATGAAGAATCCACCCCCCCGAGAGACTCTCACCCATACCCCAGTCCCCAAATGTATAAAAACATTTTTTAAATTCCCTCATTTCCCTGGTGTCTAGTGAACCCCCACCCTGTCAAGTAGTACCCCCACTCTGCTCCCCCCGACCCCAAGGGGCCACTGGAACAGTCCTCTGCTCACCTCCACAGCTGGAAGCCTGACTGAGCTTTCAATGAATGAGTGCATGCTTGTACAAGCACATGCTCCTTCATTGAAATGTTCAGCAAGCTCTTTCACTATGCACCACTACCAGAGGGTATAGAGGGGAGGGGGAGCTGCTCCAGTCACTGGCAGGGGGGTGGGATTGGGGAACGGTGTTGTGGATGAGGGGTCCAGAACACCGCTCCCCCATCTAGCCCACCCTGCTGGTGACTGGAGCAGTTACCTTTTCCCCTCTAGCCCCTCTGGTAGGGGTACTAGTAGTAGTGTGAGGGCTAGCTGAATCCAATGAATGAGCACATACATGTACAATCATGCGGTCATTCATTGGAAGCTCAGTCAGGCTGCTGGCTGTGGAAGTGAGTGGTGGACTTTGTTCCTGGCCCACTCAAGGTCTTGGGTGGGGGGTGTGGTGGAGGGTCACTACTTGACAGGGTGGGGGGGTCCACTAGACAACAGGAAAATGAGGGGAATTTTGAATTTTCTATACATTTGGGGATGGGGGATGGGTGAAAGTGTCGTCAGGATGGATTCTTCATTTTGGACTGACAATTGGCTGGGGAGGTGGGACTACTAGACAACAGGGATTAATATTTATTTTAAAGCTCATCAGGAGGGTGGGGAAGGCTTTTTTTCCTGTGTAACAACCCAACAGCTGAATACCAGCTGAATAGTGGACTATTCAGTATTCAGCTCCGAATGTTCAGATAGCCCATTATTCAGGGCATTTGGAAAATAATATTTGGCTGTTGCATAGCCCTTCTGTGTGAGCTGCTGCATGACAAGCTCTGGACAGACACCAAGCATAGCCATGCAATGTCCATAGAGCTTAAGGTGACAGCCGCACTGTGCTTCCTGTCTAAGTTAGCTTCCAAACACTGGTGGTGTATACCACAGATATCTCATAGTCTGCCACCTCATGATGTTGGCCAGTTCCTAGATGCCCTGCTGGCACATGCTGGTGAGTTTATAATATTCCCCACCCCACCAGCAGAACGTACAGCTACCATTCAGCCATTTTACTGAGTTGCACACCTGTCATCTGTGCACGGTGTCATTGACTGCACCCATGTTACCATCCAGACAGCCACTAGTGATGAATCTGAGACCTCTGTGAATAGGAAATGAGTTCCATTCCATCAACTGTCAGATGATATGCGATGCAACAGGTTACATCATCAATGCCCTGACATAGTTACCGAGCACCGACCATGACACCTTCATCTGACACAGTTCCATCCTGTAAACAAGCCACAGTATTGAGTGTGTACCTTTCCTTACAGGTAGTGGTAGAGAATGTTATCCTGGGGCTGGCAGGCAAAAAATCTCAAGTAGCACATAGAGAAAGCCAGCTACACAAAAAAGTTCTTCATTAGAATTCAATGTGTTTATTAAGTTCATTTTCCAGCATAAGAGCCTCACAAAAAACACACATTTCGCCCTACAGGGCTTCCTCAGGGAGGAGGCTCTAAACATAGACATATAAAAAAAAATTATCATAAAATGAATTTATACCACAGTTAATTTAATTAAACTATCACAATGTTTATTTGATTACTACCACATCCGGGACACCCATATTCCAATTCCATATTCCCTTTATTTTGCAAGCATCTGTATCTACTACTAAGTATGTATGTACTGTACTATTTATTGTTCGACCCATACAAAGAGATCATTACAAGCAAAGTACAAAATACAAAAGTTAAAATACAAATTAACATTGATAAGGTGCCAAGTGTGATAAGGTTCAAATTCATTCATACTAACATACTAACATACTAAAATGCCAGCAGAATAGGCCTAACGGTCTTTTGTGTCTGCTCGTTTGGTCAGCCCCCACCCTGGGTGCTGACCTTGCTGTCCCCCTCGCCTTCTCTGGCTTCTCCCTTCCCAGTTCCAGATATTCTTGCTGCATTGGATTTTGCTTCCAGAACCCTTCCCCTGTACCTGTCCCACCCCCTCTTGAACCCCTCCACTGTCTCTGCCTCCACCAGCCCCCTAGGTAGTGCATTCCATGGCTCCACCACCCTCTCAGTGAAGTAGCACCTCTTCCTTTCTCCCTGAATCTTCCCCTCCAGCTTCCACCCATGCCCTCTAGTGGCCCTTCCTCCTTCCTTGAAGCACCCTGACTGTTCCTCCCCATTTACCCTCTTCATGTACCTGAAGACCTCTATCATGTCCCCTGGTCCTTCTCTCTTCCAATGTGTACATATTTAGCTCTTCGAACCTCTCCTCATAGGTCCTGTCCCCCAAGCCCCAAATCATTTTGGTTGCCCTCCTCTGGATCCTCTCCAGGAGGTTAATGTCCCTCTTTAAGTGTGGCCTCCAAAACTGCACGCAGTACTCCAGGTGCGGCCTCACCAAGCAGTTATACAGAGGGAGTATCATTCATTCCAGTGCAAACATTTTAACCTTTTTTCTCCCCACGTTTTGTATGATTACAAGAAAATTTGCCAATCTTTTAATAATAAAATCATCCTCAGTAGTAAAAAGAGTTTTTAAAATTATAACTTCATCTTTTCCCTGCAGTGATACAAGAACTGGATGTAGCTATGTATTTCTTGTTCTATTATACCAGTACCATTTAAAGATAACATGATACATGTCTTCTTTGTCTTTTCCATTACAATAACACATTGAAAACATTGGATCAGATATCTTATTAAATCTGGCCTTTTGTACACTGGAATAAAAAAAATCTATTTTATATCTTCCAAAAGTCTTCCTATGTATAGGATTTTCCAGTATATCTATATAATAATGAAACCAGTGCCTGCAATCATTAAGACTGCACCATTTTGCAAATCTTAAAGTACTAATAGCCTCTAGATCTTTATCTCTTTATTTCACAATAATTAACTTTTTAGTATAAAGTTTATATTGATCACTAATTGAGATATTACTCTTAAAATAGGTATGTAGGACCTCTAATCCAACAGGATTCATAATATTTGTAAGATAATACAACCCTTGTGATTTTCTACAGCCTAACTGTACCCATATACATTTCTCATCCACATACATTTTAGTAAATTTATGTTGTGGAAGTTTAGTTATTCTTATTAGAGGTGTGGGGAAAAAACCTTCCGCCGGCGGGATTTCTGCAAAAGTCAGACTTTCGCTTCCATGAAAGTGCAGAAATTAAATTAGCAACTTTCACAGAAATTTCAACTTAGAATTGCAGAATAAATGTACAAATTGCAGATTATTCTACTAGACTGTGGAGAAAAATGTCTGCAGAACTGATAACTGAACTGTGGAATAATTATATGTATTGTGGAATAATTCAATAAACTGCAGGAAAAAAATTCCTCAGAACTGTTATTCCACAGTTTATGTGCATTATTCCACAGTTTAGCCAAAAATTTCCATGGAACAGGGTGAAAATCCACCAAACACATTCGGAAGATTCCAATCTCGCCAATGGCAGAAGCTCGGAAAGTTCTGCAAAATTTTAGAATTTTCTCAGAAGTTCCACAGAAGCAGAATTTGCAACTCCTCCCCCCCCAATTCTTATCCAAAAATGTATAAGTCTGGATTCTGCCAGCCCTTGTGAAACCCTGGCACCTGTATACAAAGGGCTACTGCCCCTGCCTTGCCAGCCAAAACAATGTTGAAGGGACTGGGTTCCTAAAAGTAACTTTAAAATTGGTTCTTCCCAAGAAAACATATTGTGCAGTGCCTCCATCCAGAATATACCTGTAAGTGGGCTAGCTTTAACCTGGTACAACCCTCTGGGATGCTATAACCACCCACATTACCAAGATGCCACCCCAAGCATGATCCAAGAGATATTTAATAATAATAATAATAGTAATAATGACTTTATTTAATAGAGCGCCTTTCACAATATCAAGGCACTTCACAGATGCATAAAATTCAAACAATTTAATAAATATCAATAAAATCACAGAAATTCAGGAAAAGCTTTGCCCCATAAGAAAGTCTTCAGTGCCTGATTAAAGCTCCCCACTGTCCTGCACTCCCGTAGCTGTCGAGGCAGAGAATTCCAGAGGGTAGGGCAACAAACACAAAAGCGTGAGCCCCAGATGAATTCAAGCTAACCCTCAGAATCTCCAGGGTTGTAAGGAACCAGGAGCTCTTTCAAGTAGTCAGGGCCAAGTCTGTGTAGGGCTTTGTAGGTTAATAAACCTACCTTAAAGATGATCTGCCACTGAGTTTCTCCACAATTAAGATATTTTGTGATTATTGACTCTACTCATAATATGCTGGCTAGACAGGATTATGCAAAAACAACATTTATTTACATGGGGAAAGGGCTAGGACGGGTGAATGGGATAGAGGTTAAGTTATTTACATTATTCACATTTGGATTTAGGCAATTGGCTTAGACTGTTTTGATTGGCATAAATCACAAAATCACTATCATTTTACCTTTAGGCATCAATCACAGTTGCACCCACCAACCTCTGAGGTAGTCAGCTCCCTGACTATCTAGCTAGCTGCATAAATCAGTTTACACATTTACCAACATTGCCCACACTAGTACCAGTTCCCCCAAAGTGTGTAAGATCCCACAATCATACACATTAACCTGGGTACCCAGTAAATAATGTTTTTAAAGGTGTAGACCAGTTTTACGGTGCAGCTGCTGTTGACCGGCTGTTGGGGGCCTTGAAGAAAGAAAGCAGAATAACATATGCAACACACTTTTGTAAAACTATAAGCATTTGTATCTGTGGATGGATGGTCCAGTCTATGTAAACCCTTTAACTACGTACATATCCCCCTTTAGATATGAGGCAGGGCATGGACCCTGTACACTCATAGATCAGAATGTCATCATCAGTCACAATCAGGTTGCAAAGAAAGATTTAAAGTGATTACAGCAGGTGAAAACTCTGGCTCTGGAGATCAAGATACAAAGACTAACAGCCAGGGCCCAAAACTGACTGCAGGGATCTCATAGCTTTGCAGATGAAGATTACATTTTAACTTCTGAAGGCAGTGTTCCTTTCTGGACTGAAACCTCTTTGCTGGATGACCAGGCTGGGACCTGGGCCAGCATGTTTCAGACCCCACGTCTAGGCTGTGCCCTTCAGGAAAAACGCATATGGCAGTGCCCTAGGTGGCACACTACCAGGCTGTGTCCCAGGCCTAATCTGATGATTGCGTTGCATTCAGCACATTTCAGCATTAGTCCCAACTGGACATACAGATGCTTACTGGCCCACCAGACACTATCCAGAGAAATTTCGCGTGGTCAGGGAACTCCCCATCCAATCCTGTGGCACTACTCAAATCAGACACATTAATATACTTTTAAACTTGACCCTTCTCTGGTCACTAAGTATATGTCCACCCTTTCTATGCTTTGGTTAAATTAGGGTGCAGACAGACAGTCACATTCTAAACTTCCTGGGATTCTCTGCCCCATGCAGACTTTCTCAGACTTGTACTTGCTAGACTCAGTTTACTCACCTCAGATTACTTGCAGCAAACATCTTTCTTTGTCTCTGAGGTTTCAGGCTTTCTTCAGTACTCTCACTGCTGAGGTGGAATGTGCATGCAGCTCTCTCACAGCTGAAGGTTCAGGATGCCCATGTTTTCCCAAAACATTTAAAGGTACTGGCCAGCCCTGGAGGACATTCTCTGGCAACTGCCAGGCTAGTGACCTATGTTTCCTGTAGCCACTTCATCTCTCTAGCAGAAGAAAGCCCCCTCTGCTGTGGAGGGGCTTGCACTTAATCACTAGGCCCATTCTGGAGCAAAGGGCCTGAGCCCCAACACCTGTGCAGGGCTCCTGCTCAAACTCACTCAGCCTGCAAAACACTGTCTTTTATGGAGTCCTTCTGTAGCTCCCGATTAGCTTAAACTATTTGCTGCTCCCTTGATAATTGGCTGAACCTGCTTGTCAGTACAGAAACTGAATATTCATTAGCCTCACTTGATGCACAATAGACTCCCTGTTGTGGTGCCTGATTCAGGTCCCTGCTGTTTCCCAGCACTCCTTGCATTAGAATCCTGGCCTTCCAATTAGCTGCTGCTGCACTAACATGGCTGCTAAGCACACAGTCCCTTTGCAGATTAACACAGTCCCAAATATAAAGTCATGGTGCTGCCAAAAAGTTTACTTTATTAAATTGCTTGCCCCAATATTCATTAGCTGCTTTCGTGCCCTCTTGAACGCTGACCAGGTTTAACATTTACCCTCAGTCGTTAGTCTGTCACTGCTGCCATAATTAGTTGCCCCCAGGCAGCAGACAGGCAAATTATCTGAGTCCCAATTTTAGAGGCCTGGTGAAGCCAGTAACTCTTTTATTTTTCCCCCCTTATCTAGTAGCCTTGTTAATGTCCATGGAGGTGCTGCCAGCATGCACACTTTATTTACATATTTACATGGGCAGCAGCCTCTGAAATTTTTGGCCCTCTACTGCTGAGCAGACCTGCTCATGAATATTAATGCCCAGCTCATTAATTGTCATGACGCTGGGCCAGAAACAGCTGGGGGACCTCAACACCATGTCAATAATGAAGTCTGCTATCTCCTGCAGGAATTCACCACCATCTCCTGGTGGACGGTAGATGAGGAGAATCCTACACCCTCTCCCAAGACATATTCAAAGGATCTGGTATTTCCCAATGCACATCCACAAGACTCAGCTCAGTCTTAAACATAATGGCCACTCCCCTGCCCCTACGATCCAACGTTGGGCGGTGTATCACCAAGAACCCAACCAGAGTTGCCAAGGCCAATACAGGGCCTGCATTTTCATCCAGTCAGGTCTCGGTGATGCAAGCTAAATCAGTTGTTCCAACAAGATCAGCTATAATAGCTGTCCTGTTTTTAATAGATCTGGCATTGCATAACACCGCCAAGGCAGGATGCGTTGTCAAGGAAGACCTCAGTACCTGCCCACCAATGTCAGAGCCCTTGGGTATGGAGACAAGACAGGGGAAACCTCTATCCTGACTCCGTTTCACCCCAGGGCATCTCCTGGACCTCACAATAATGTTGTTAACTTTCTTTAGCAATATGCCACAATGGGTATTCGAAGAGAGAACTCAGGAGAAATTAAGTCCCAGATAAGCATAAGTCTTCACGATTTCCAGTGGGGAAGAATCAATGTTCCATTTAAAGTTTGAATGTTTTCCACCAAATATAATTTTAGATTATTGGAAGGTTATTTTCTGAATATTCTGCCAATATGTTAAGCTTTTTTTGTAGCCAATTTTATTTATTTATTATTTATTGAAATGTTTCACCAGGAAGGCACACTGAACAACAAGTCACTCGTCTCCCAGTGTGACCTGGGGGAAGGGGTGCAACTGGAATGAGACATTCAACATTCAGGTTACAAGATCAACATTAACATACAGTTGTAAGGCAGGTGTTACAGCGTTACAACAGTGTTGAGCATAACATGTAGAAAGAGTGAACAAAAATAAGTGCCAGATTAATAAGTAAACAAGTGCTTACATGACAGAAAAGGGGGAAAGGGGATGAAAGGGTGAGGTGGGGGAGGGAAAAAAGTCATGCCCCTGGAGACCCCTTCAGGATGTGAGGAACCCTGCAAGGGGACTGGAGGGATCAGAGAGAAGGTTTAAGGTGTTGTCCCAGAGAGACCCCTAGAAGATTGTGGAGGAAGGGAATAGATGAGAGATACAAGCCCCTTGGGGGGTAAGAAGAGGGACCCATGGAGAGCATCCAGGGTTCTGTGAGAGATCAAGGGAGGCCATTAAGGAGGCACAATTAGGGGAAAGGGGAGAAGGGCTAGGTATTTGGGGGGGGTGTACAGGGAAAAATGAAGCTGAGGGTAGGGAAGTAGGGTTTGTCCAGGGCTTATAGGAGGGAATTAGGGAGGGACATGGCAGGAGCAGCTAGGTGCAAGGTAATTATTGAGGGCAGAGCTGATGGAGTAGGCAGAGGATGAGTGCTGGATTTGGGAAGGATTCCAAATCTTTGGAAAGTGGTGAAAGTAGCTAACTTGGCCAATTTAGGTGGATCTGAGGGGGGGACAACCAGGGTACGGGAGTCGGCTGATATAAGGGAATGGGAGGGTAGGAGGGGATGTTATAAAGGAGAAGGTGAGGTTGGAAGGGAGCTCATCTAACCAGTGCTTGAAGGTGAATTTAGCACAGTGGGAGAGTCACCTGTTTGCAAGAGGGGGAAGGATAGGGTATAATAAAGACTGCAGTGATGGGTGTGAGGGGGGCATCCAGGGCAAAGTGGCAGAAGGAATTGAAGAGGGTGTCCAGTCTGGCCAGGGAGGACTTAGTGGCAGCACCATAGACCATGTCACAGTAGTCAAAAATGGGCATTATCATGTTCTAAACAAGTTCAAGCCTAGCTGTAGGAGGGATGCAACTATGGTTCCTGAACAGGGCACCAAGCTTGGGGGCCCAGTTTATTCTGGATGTTGTCAATATGTCCAGAGAAGTTTAGGTGTTGGTCCAACCAAGCACCTAAGTACCTGAAAGAGAATGAGATCTCAAGTAAAGTCCCCTCAAGGGTGTGAAAACTGGGTAGGGAGGGAAGCCTAGAAAGTCTCTGCCTTGTACCAAAGGTCATGGAAACTGTCTTTTTGGTGTTGAGGAAAAGTTTATGGTTAGCAAACCAGAGCTGAACCTTGTCAAAGTCTTGCTGTAAGATGGTTGTAACCTCAAGAGGACAGGAGCCAGATGCATACAGGACTGTATCATTGGCATACATATGTATAGTAGAGGATGGGGAGCAAATGGAGGGAAGATAACTTGAGATGATGGAGAATAGGAGGGGCCCTAATACCGAGCCCTGGGGGACTACAGTGCTAATTGGGAGGGGAAGTGGTGTTCAAGATCTTAACTGACTGGGTTCTACCAATAAGGTAGGCCTTGAACCAGTTTGTGATGGAGGGAGATAGGCCAGCTGCTGGAAGAGAGTTGAGGAAGATGGAGTGAGAGACGGTGTCTAAGGCCTTGGCCAGGTCAACAAAAATGGCAGAGGTAAATTGCCCATTGTCCATCCTGGTTAGGTTGGAATCTGTGAGTCAGAGGAGAGAGGTGACAGTTGAGTGGTTTTTCCTGAAATCAGACTGGAAAGGAGTGAAAAATGAAGTGTCAGAAAAGAGGTGAGTTGGGAGAGGACAATGTGTTCTTGAAGCTTGGCAAGGGTAGAGAGGAGTGAAATGGGGCAATAGTTGCTAGGGGATGAGGGGTCACCCCCTTTGGGTAGAGGGAGGACCACAGCATGTTTCAATGAAGAGGGGACAGAGGCAATAGAGAATGAGAGAGTTAGGATTATTGAGAGGGGGTAGGCAATGGCCGTAGCGGAGAGGGAGAGGGAGAGGAGTTTTGGGTCAAGACCATCATGGGAGGCACATTTAGAGGGGTTGATGGTGAGGAGGGCACTTAAGGTATAATTTGGGGTTACAGTAGCAAAAGAGAAGGAAAGGTGGGAGGGTTGTGGAGGGGGCACACCAGTAGAGGGTGGGGATGGGGATGGGTAGGAAGGGAGGGATTTCAATAGCTCAGTAGTGCAAGAAGTATAGTAGGAGTTAAATTTTGCAGCTACAGCTGGTGGGTTGGACACTAGTGAGCTATTTACTTTAAGTATTGGGGGGTGGATGAGATGAGGGGGTAAATAGGGAGTGCATCACCTTCTAGAACTTTGAAAGGGAATTTATGTTGGTGATGAAGGCAGATTTGAAATATTCAGACTTGGCTAACCTTGTAGACCTGGTGCAAGTGTTTCTGAGCATGCAGAAGTTTGCAAAGTCACTAGGATGCTGGGTAGCTTTATGATGCTTCCAGGCTCGATCTGTAGCCCTGAGACAGGCCAGAAGTTCAGGGGTTATCCAAGGTAAGTGGTTACCTCTGACTCTGGTTTGTTTGAGTGGGGAAAAGGCATTCCAATTTACAAGAAAGATTTATTTGAAGTAGGTAAGCACCTTTTCAACTGAGGGGAAGGAGGTTGGGGGGACCAGTCAGAAGTGGCAAGGTTACTCAAGAGAGGTTCAAGGTTAAGAGACTTGAAAGAGCACAGTTGTATGGTTTTGTGAGGTGATTTAGTTCTGTGGACTTTCCTAACTATGAATATTGGGTTATGGTCACTGAGAGCATCAGAGATGATGCCAGAGGTGATGATGCAGTGGGGGTGGGAGGTAAGGGCCCAGTTGAGTAGGGAGTGTTGCTGTGTCTTGTGGTTTGGATAGGTGGGTTTGGAGATCAGTTAGGAGAAGTTTAAGACTCCAATTTCATTTTTGGTTTTGGTAGTTTTAGGTGACAACCAATTTATATTGAAGTCACCTAGGATGAATAATTCCCCAGAGCGAGCAAGGGAAGTGATGGTGGTTAGGAGGTCTCGTGCAACCAAAGGATGGACATTTGGGCAGCAGAAAATGCCAGATACAAAGACTGGGAGAGTAAAGGGAAGGGTCACATGGATAGCTAGGGCATCATGGGTCTCAAGATTGGAGGATGAGTAGATGATGGAATATTGAATGGAGGCTAGGACATAAATAGCCACACCACCACCCCTGCCAGTAAAGTCTTGCCTTAGCAGTGAGTAGCCAGGAATGCAGACCGACTGGTCAGGGATACTGCTCTTTAGCCAAGTTTCTGAGATGATTAAAATTTGGACATAGTCAGAACAACACCATGTCATCCGCATAAGCTAATGCCAGACAATAGCATGTTAAAATCTTAGGTGAGTCTGATTTTGAGTCTACAATATTTGTCTGCAATTTTTTTTTTTTGTAAGCTGATTTCCAATGCCCTCTCTAATCTGCGCCCAAGTTTCCATATAGAGATTTCTAATTGAATTTATTAAAATTGCACTTATGCCCCATTCATGCATTACTGCCCACAAAATCTCCCTGTTAATGATATCAAAAGCTGAGGAGAAATCAATAAAGACCATATATAATTTCTGACAATGAAGCCTCATGTATTTCACAAGTAAATGTTGAAAAATGAAACAATTGTCTTATGTTGAGTAATTCTCCCTGAATCCAGTCCGTAGAGGGGATAAATCCCCCATTTTCTGCATGTCAGATTTTAATTTGTCCAATAAAATTCTAGAGAAAATCTTCTCAATAATATCTATCAGACTAATGGGCCTGTAATTGTTTGGCTTTTTTTGTCCCCTTTTTTATGCACTGAGATAATCACTGATCCTTGCCATGACTGTGGAATGTAATTTTCTTGTATGCATTTATTAAAGAAATATGTCAGTATGTCTGTCCATTCATCAGCCATGCAGGTATAAATCTCTTGCGATATTTCATTAGGGCCAGGGCCCTTGTTCAATTTTAAATGGTAAATAGGTGCTTATACTTCCTGGCTGGTAATTGGGTTAAAGTTAACTTTAATTGTATTGGGATCCATAGGTATTCAGGAATAAGCTATTGTATGGTTGCATAAGATTTTGTTGAAATACTGCTCCCAAGTATCAGAGGGTACATAATTCTCAATTTCCAATAATCTACCATTAACATTTTTGGTGACTAAAGACCAGAAGAGCTTCTGATTATTATCTATTATAGCTACTAGCATTCACTCCCACTTTGTTTTATAAAACTCTTTCTTTTTATAGCTGAGGAAGGCCTTGTACTCCTTTCTTGCCTCCTTTAATGTTTGTCCATGTGTATTATTTGCCCTTCTTTGTATCTCCTAAGATTAGCTCCAATTTGTTTTCTGTTTTCTACACTCTGTATCAAACCTTCCTGAGCAATGAGAAAAAATGTATTCCTATGAATTTAGTCAACATACAAATCTCCACATAATATTTGAAATAACTCCTGCAGCCTCTTGTCAATCAAGTCAAGATTAATTCCTAGCTGTATGGCTGTTACATATTTGGCCAAAAATAGAACAATCTTGTTTTTAATATGCCGTTCCAGGGAGTCTGTCCAAATGAGTTTTTTACTATATCTAATTTCCAATATCTCCTGGGCTTTCCCTATTGTAGTCAATTGTTATCTAGTTCTGACTTGCTCCCATATAGTATTAATGGGAAATTATCACTTTCTGTTCTTACGCGAATAATTAAATTCTGCCAAAATTCCGGGGGCCCTCCCTAAACTGCCAAATCCAATACAGTAGCACCCTTACTTGATATAAAAGTGGGGCATCCCTCTTTATCATAACAGAATCTTCTATTTAGTGGATACATTGCATTGGATTTCATTAATTCTAGTAGTTGCTGTCCATTTTGATTAATTTTATGATCCAACATGGTTCGCTTATATCTATCCACTGATGGGTACATAAAATTCAGGATTGTATTGTCATATAGACCATCCTACCTGTGTATTCTAGCATTAAAGTCCACTATCAGCAACAAAAAGTCCTCTGGCTATTCCATTCACAGGGTTTTAACTACACTCTTTAAATGTTCCCATATATGTTTGGAAAATAATTTAGATCTGGGGGATATAGCAAGATAGCAGTATCAATGCAAATTGAACTCCCCTTATCCCAATACCTAAGAAAAAGTCATCTTTCTGAATTTTGTCAGTACCCACATAGGTTCCCAATTTAATATGAGTTACTAAGCCACATGCTGTACCTGAATTAGATTATTTTAAAGCAGGCCTATGGAAGCTAAGATATCCATTTACTGTAATTCAGTTATATCTGTTGGTTCATGCCATATCTCCTGAACACAAATAATTTAACATTCTTTTATAAAATTGAACCAGCCCAAGTCTTTATTTGGGAGATGTTATAACCAGCAATATTCCAGGAAATCAAGGTAATGTCATAACTAGATAGGTCTTCCAGTAAATCTGACTTTTCAGATTCTATTATATTGGCATTTTGCGACTTTAAACCTTGGAGGGATTGATTCACTCATTCATTATATCCAGCGAGAGTCATACATCTGTTATGTGTACAAATATGATCAGGAATATCATAAGCTATTGATGACTGACTAGTATTTTCTATCTGTTGTATTGCTTCTGTATTGGTAGTATTCTGATTGTTTCCCTTAGGATTTATTTGAACTTCAACGGCTACCAGATTTACTACATATAGCCTAATTTGATCAAGAATATTACTTTTCCCAACAACCCTATTTGCTATTTCAGCATTTTTAAACAGAATGTCCACTTGCCCATTCCTTCTCAGATGTTTGTGTCAGAAAACTTCCAAAATACCATTTCTTCCCTGCCTAATCTGCAAAATATTACTAAAAAATTGCAGATAGCGTGAGATAGTTTAAAGTCCGTTTCCTTATAAAGTTTCTGGAACCCAAAAATTGTAAGTGCAACAGAGTCATACATATTTTCTTGTTCTCCAACATTCACCAAGCATTTACTGTTATCAATTAGTTGCAATTTTAAATTCCACATGTTCAATGAAAATCAATTTCTCCCTATATAATTAGTAGCCCTCATGTGAGTACAGTAAACGTCTACACCGTCAGCATAGTTATTTTCATTCTTGTTATTTCTAATGACATTCAAGATTTCATATTCCTCAACTGATTGTTCTAAAACAGTTTTTAAGAGATGCAAAATAGTTTGTTTAAGGGAAAGTGATGTCTCCTCTCCCTCTTTATTAAGACCAACAATCCTGAAGTATGGTCCTTTACCAATCCTACTATCCGAGGAATCCTTAGTCTTTGTGTTGATATCAGTTCCAGCATCTTCATTAGCAAGAGTAGTCACTGGCCTTTCATAGGACTTATGCCTAACCCTTTCTTTGTCATTCTGTTGGCCCATCGTTTCTTCTATACTAACAATGGGTAAGGACTGCAACATTGTTTTTTTTAGATAATTCACTACTACTTTGTTGTTATTTTTTTGTTTGTTTTTAAGGATTTTTCAGAATTATTTTCAGTAGGCAAAACCTTTTCACACTCTTTAGTCTTATTTTTAGCTCGAGAAACTTTTCTGATTTTCTTAAGAGTATTTGGGATGATTAATGGTGAGAAATTAGGTCTGCCATCTGTCATAGACTCCTCGACCTCTACTAGAGGCATAGAAGAGGATTCTCTAGGTGGATGGATAATGTTCAAAATTCTTAACATGTCATCCATCCATGACCCATTAATAGCAATATTTTCCTTTAGGGTATCAATCTCATTTCTTACTACAATCATTTCACTAACATCAAATTTGCTGCGTGTTGATTTTTCATAACTGTGATAATCTCCTGGCTAAGATAAAATGGATAATATGTTAATGAGCCATTAATCTCTTTATTTTGATCTAGATGAGTAGAATCAGCAACACAGTTTCCTCTTAACTCATCAGATGTCTATTCCCACACTGGGATTTTACCTTTAACACTCTGCATGATATTATATTTCTGCAAATTATCCAGTTCTTACAGACCTTGAATAGTATGTTGTAGGTTCATAAGCACTTCCCTCAGTCCTGTATTAATGCTGTATTGAAATTTGAGTTATGGATTTCCATAGGTACATTCCCAATAATATTATCTGACTTTATTACAGAACCAGTGACAGAAGGTAAATGTGAATCACTTTGTAGGGAAGCCCACCTAATTAAATCCAAGTTACTGTAACAGCCTGCTCATTCTGTCCATTTTTCAATTTGTCAGACCTCTGATGGCTATTTTCCCAGATGCAATCCTTATTCATATAATCAGGGATTTCCTCATTATTAGCTATCGAAGCTTCAAATATGTATGGGGTTGTACACAAATTCCTTTTCAACATGGGACAAAAAAAGATGCATTAGGAGTAGATGTTGAATAAACATTGCTAAGCAGAGCTTCACCACATTCAAGCATAATATCAGCCCTGTGTCAATCTTTTCAGTAACTAAGGTTTTTGGCTTATTTTGAACTAATAAAAGAGATATTCTAGTTTGCTTTTCATGTGAATAGCCCCTCTGGTTCATTCTACTCTTCTTAACTGTTTTCTTCAGTTTGGAGACTTTTTTAACATTACTGATTTCCATCTCTGTTCCATCTAATTTGCCTTTATCTTTTTTCCCCTGTTTTCCTTATTTGCTCTGTTTCTTTACATTATCCTCCTTAATATACTTTTTTATTATTAGTGTTACAGGTCTGAGACTCCATTGTATTCATTTCCACGAGCAAAGGGTCTAAATCCACACCAATCCTCAAAAGAGCCTGTCCCCTTGTAATTACCATTTTAACAAGTGATTAGCAAATGTTGAAATTAGTAACTGCAATAAATATGCACAATTATAATACACAATTATAATAAATATACTACAAATATATTAGCTCAGGAAATAATGAATCTGTTCTGGTTCAATGATCATAAATAAATAACTTACCAATGAGAAAGAATGCTGTATCTAAAAATGTCTTGCTTTAGCAATGTTACTAAAAATGGCCTAGCAATTATTTAAATAGCCACTTGTTAGTATAAATGGTCAGACGGTTTGATTCTCAAAGCTCCAAGATTGATGCAAGCTGCCTGCACAAAACATAAATGGTGCAAGTGGCACCTTGCATCAAAAACTGGCCCCTGAGCTATTCATAAAAGCAGCCTGCATCAATGGTAGCACATAATAACGGTGACAGCAAAATAGCAACTCAATTACTGTGACTCAGTAACAGCAATAACACAAACAGTGACCATGAAATAATGGTAATGTGGGAAAAATGGTGAATTCTTAGGAATGGCAAGTGTGACTGTCAATGTGCGATGGAGAGTAGGTTATTTTGAAATGGGGGGGTTCAGGGGGCACAGCCCCTTAGGAGGGTGGGGGAGCATAGCCCCCTGCATTAAAACAGGTGAGCTGTGCTGTAGTGGGTGTCTCTCCTAAATTTGCCCTAAACTACTGTTTCCATGATTTGTTGTTGCCGATAATGGGTAGCACGTCAATTCGCGCAATTATTTCAGCAAAAACATCTCAGCGCATCATCTACAATGTATTGCAATTCTGCGCTATGACAATTACATTGTGATACCCGGTCAGTGCATTGAAAACAGGCTCAAGCTACACAGCTCACCATCATTGCTGTCTTTTGTCATATATTTAGCCAAAAGGTGCAGACAAAAGGGGCACAACATAGACTTATCTGCTGAAAATGCTTTCAAGGCTGCCAGTTCAAAATCAATCATTACAGTTTGTGGATTAAGTCCAGGGCACAAATTCTTTAATTTAGCAAGGACTCGCACATAACTGCCATATGTTTTGTTAGACATAAGGAAAAAAAAAACGGTATAACAGAGGAGTAATAGACACCATGTAAAGTGTATAACTGCGAAAATAGACTCGGTGTAGCCTTGAATGTTCTGTCTGCATACCAGTACATAGAATTTCTCATTTAGTTAAGATTCTGCTTTGTAGAAAATATTAGAACTCTTTCTGTGTCATCACAGCATGAATCATACTACAGAAACTGTTCCCCACTGTCTGTTTCACAATATTCTGGTGGAATTTGAAGCTCACTAAGTGATACAGGTTGACTTGGAGCCACAGCTGCTGTTTGCCATGCCCTTTGTGCACTTCATTTTAAACATGGGATTGAGGGAAGTTTGGCACTGGCAGATTGACTTATACCACTAATGGCATTTGCTACAATCTGCTGGGTGGTTTCCTATGAGTTGCAAGCATGGTCCTTTAAATCATTTACAACTTTTCGAACCTCAGCTTCTGCTGGGTTAGGAACATGATTGTGTACCTTAATATACTTAACTATAGCATCATTAGCTGTGTGCACCCTTGTGGGACACTTATAGGAGTGTTATTGCTGACATTTCCAGTACTCCTTGTCTCCATACTTTCTCTCCTTGTGGTATATATAACCATCGTGTGTCAGCAGAGGCTGTCCTCTGGTACTCAGCACAAAACACAGCAGCATGTCTAACCTGGGAAGGGTGCCAATAGGAGAATAACAGATTTACGTAATAGAAACTAGCATAAGCTGACACCAGGCCACACAGCTCACCATTATTGGCTGACACATCTGCTGTCATATATTTAACCAAAAGGTGCAGAGTTAAGTGCAACGTAAATAAACATGATGTAATTGTACTGTGCTGTATATGCTAGCACTGAAATGTACGCACTGTAAATGCTCACGCTGAAATATTTTGCATGCAGTTGACGTGGAACCCCGATAATGCAGCTACCTTAATTGATTTGCCATGACAGTCGTCATTCTTTATTCACCCCTTATCACATGGAACCATCCCAACTACAGGCTGCCTGCTTCAAACTGGGCTTGCACCACCCATGCACCCAAAAATGGGCTGCAACCTGGGGCTAGGGTGCATGTGGCAGACACAAGCTGCCACATTCCCTAATGTGGGATTCTCAGAACTCTTCCAGAGAGAAAGAGAAATTCTAAGTACCCTTAGACCAGCCAGGGCTGGTCTAAGTGTACTTAGAAATTCTCCTCAGGGAGAGCTGCCTGTTTGCAGCAATGTGCTGTGGTCCCCCTTCCCCAATCCCCAATGTTCCCTACTATGATAAAAATAAATAATGTTCCCTTCCCTGGTGGTCCAATGGCCCTCCCTCCCTTATCTCTGATGGCTCTGTTAATTTTAATAAATTAATGTTCCCTTCCCTGGTGGTCGAGTGGCCCTCCCACCCCAATCACTGATGGCTCTGTTAATTTTAATAGAAAGTGTTCCCTTCCCTGGTGGTCTAGTGGCCCCCCTGCCCTGATCCCTGATGCTGCCGGTGTTGGAATACAGTATCTTTTTACCCAACCCTGATGGTCTAGCGGACCCCCCACACTGATCCCCAGTGTTGCCTATGATTGAAAATAGACATACATTCCCCTTCCCTGATGGTCTAGTGGACTCCCAACCCCCTACCTTGTCAGGTAGTGCCCACCACCCCACTCTCCCATCCTTAAAACCAAGGCAGCAATCGGCACAGCCCTCCTCTCACCACCATGGCCAGAAGCTGACTGACCTGTCAGTGAGTCCGTGCTATATTATACAGTATGTGCCCACTGACAGTTCAGTAAATAGCTGGCTGTGGTGGTGAGAAGAGGGCTGTGCCAGTTGCCAGCTTGAGGTTTAAGATGGGGGTAGTGGGGTGGTGGGCACTACCTGCTGGGGTGGTGGGTGGGAGTCCACTAGACCACCAGGGAAGGAGAATATATGTCTATTTTCAATCACAGGTGACATCGGGGTTGGGGGGACAATAGACCACCAGGGAAGGGAACACTATTTTATTAAACTTAACTGAGCCATCGGGGAACAGGGAGGGAGGGAGGGACAGCCACTTGACCACCAGGGAAGGGTACATTATTTTATTAGAATTAATGGAGCCTTTGGGGATAGGGGAGGGAGGAATGCTAGACAACCTGGGAAGGGAGCAAGGATGCTTGCCTTTGCCATAGGAGCTTGCAGCAAACCCCTCCCATGCACCAGGCATTTGTCACATGGGAGAGGTTGTCACAAGTGTGGAGACTTAGGCACCGGGACCACTCCTTTACCAGAATCTGGTGCAGGGTCCATGGCACACTGGGCTTAAAGTGAAAGCTGCTGTAACTTGCACTGATCTAAGCCCCTTTTGAGAATTTGTGCCCAGAAAGTATAAATTCTCCAAATTAACAGTGCTACAGTCGCAATTTCAAAAGAAATTTTGTTGCTTTACTTATTCCTTTGCTGTCTGAGTCTTTCTTTGTCTCAGTCTATGTAACTGTTTGTTTCTCTTTCGATCATTGCCTTATGAGTCAGTTATAGCAATTGTTGTAATTGTTCTCTGGTGATTTGGGTAGCTTCCCAGCCCCTCAATGTTCACACCTCTTTTTATTTGTGACTTCAGCAGCTTCTATAAAGTCAATGACTTCGGAAGGTTCTGTTGTTTATTACCTCCTCGATAATTTAGATGAATTTAAACATGTTTGCCCAATAGTGAGGCATCCTCACAGTTTAGATTGTTCTGACTGTCATATGCAAAATCTGGTAGGGTTAGAATTTCAAGCCTGAGATATGCCAAAAAGGTCCTTCCCAGTAGTTTTGTGGATTACTGACTTAAATAATTTAATAGATGATAACAAAACTGTCACTGGCTCTCAGCTTCACAGCCTGCTCTCCTGCTTAATGCTTGGCTCCCTCTCCAAAATGGTGAATATCTACTACTAAATATACTAGGGAGTTGATACAGCAACTCCAGAGAACTGTGCCACAGTTTTAGAACCATCCCACGTATCCCATATTCTTAGTAATCATTTCATTTCTGTCAATACTTAATCATTCTCAGAAAAAATTCCAACATTAATGTCAAACTTCCTATAATCACACTGAGGAGCTATGTAACTATTCAAAAATAATTCACATGTTTAGACAGGTCCCTATAGTGAATTGTGTTTGAATTTATGAAGCTGGCACAGTTAGAGTTCCATTTTCTCAGTTTAAAGATGATAAATCAGATTATATATGGAGCATGAGAAGTGTCCTAGTAGTAAACTTTCACTTTGAAAAACTTTTTGATAGTGCAGGATATGCATAGCAGGTGTGGAATACTGTGAGAACTGACTGCACTGTATCAAGAAAAGCCTAGGTATGGTTCATGTAGAAAAATATTTATGGGTTTAAAACAATGAAGCATGCTATGTCTACAAACTGTATGCGTAAAGTTTTTATGAATTGACATAGTTACATAGCTCAGTGTGATTACACGAGTTTTGACATTAATGCTGGGATTTTATCTGTGAGTGATTAAGTATTGTTAGAAGTTAAATGATCTTAATAACTTGGAGTACCTAATAGAAATTAAACTTAAATATGTATACATAGGCATCTAATAACATTCATAGTACTAAGAATATGGGATATGTGGGATGGTTCTATAACGGTGGCACAGTTCCATGGTCCCAGTAGTTCCCCATTCCTTTGAACTACTGAAAGGCACTTTGTGACTGCTTAGTTCCCTCCCCCCACCCTCATAAAGTGTTTTTCTTGTTATTTTAACTTGTACCTATGTTTTGAGTTATTCTGTAAGTTCTGAATGTAAGCTGTATCGTTCATTGTGATGTACCTTTGCTTTCTCCTATTGTACTTTGTTTTGCAATCTACGACGTGGAACCTTTGTAAAAGAGCTTACGCTCAAAGGTCTTTTCCGAATCACTAAATAAATAAAAAATAAATAAATGGGGTTGCTGTATCAACTCCCTAGCATACTTAGTACTGGATAAGGTTGCTTGTAAAATAAAGGGAATATGGAACTGGAATATGGGTGTCCAGGATGTGACAATAATCAAATAGACATTGTGATAGTTTTGTTAAATTAATTGTGGTATAAATAAGTTTTTTTGATAATTTCTTATATGTTTATGTGTAGATCCTTCTCCCTTAGAAATCTCCATAGGGTGACACATTTGTTTTTTGTGAGGATCTTATGCTGGAAAATTGACTTTATAAAAACATTGAATTCTAATGAAGAACTTTTTTGTACAACTGGCTTTCTCTATATGCTACTTACAATTCCATCCTGTGCCTGAGATTCAAAGGTGGGAATCTCCCAAGTAGGCACTTCATTGGTGAGTATATCCCATAGGCCTCTCCCCCTTCCCCGTTGTGCCAATGATGTCACCAACCTGTTTCCTTTAACTACAAAGGGGATAGTACATATCCCCCACTTCCCTGGCTCCTCACATCAGTCCTACCAATTGCATCCATTGCAGAGGACAGATACAGCACAGCACAAATCATTACATTCAACATCATTGAGCATGTCTTTGGAATGCTGAAGATGCAATTTAGGTGTCTTGACTGTTCCGGTGGTGCCCAACATTACACCCATCATAAGACCGGTGGTATATTCCTTGCCTGTTGCATACTACACAACATGGCACTCAACTGTGGGATAGGCCTGCCTGCCAAAGAGGAACATCCTGCAGTGAATGCTGAGCCAGAGGACTAGGGGATGCAGGAGTAACCCCAGGATGGCCAGGAAATCACAGGAGTATGAAGCTTATCTCATAACAGATATCTTTAGGCCCAGAAGGTGAGTACAAACCAAACAGGAGACTGAAAAATGTTCTGAAAATATACCATACAGAAAACAAACTAAAAGGACATCCTGGTGGGGTGTCAAAGGGGGATCAAAACAAATATCATGCCATCCTGGTGGGAGGGTTAAAAGCGGGATCAAAACAAACATGCCATCCAGGCAGGAGGAGAACAGATGATTGAGGCCAGTCGGGCAGGGGGAAGTGACACAGGGGTAACATGAGGGGGCATAAGGTGGAATATAACTGATGGGGCAGTAGGCTGATATGCATCCTAAGTGAGTCCCCTACCACTGCCATGGGTACACTCAAGAGGGGAAGGGGGCTCGCTATTCATAGAATAAGGGATGAGTGTGAGGAATGTGTTGACTGCCCACAGCCTCATGGAGTACTGACCACACTGAGGAGCAGGCCAATGCCAGGGGTGCATGATGCCCTTGGCATTCTGGGTGTGCTGGGGGTCCTGTTGCCAGCACTGTGTGGTGTGCTGGCATACAGATGTGTCTGCCGGTGAGTGACATCACCCCCATTGGACCAGCTGGGGCTCTGGCTGTCCCCTGCAGTGCCTGCCACTGCAGCTGCATCCTTCTACACAGAGGCACACAGGTGATACATAGTGGCAGACAGATCCTGCCACAGTATGTGTGTGGCAGCCATGTGCTACTTATGGAGTGCCTCTGCAAACTGCTCAGCATGCTATATCTTGGTGTTTGTCATGTGGCGTATGCATGCCAGTTCCTGCAGCATGCTCTCCTGGGCCCACATGGCTGAATGCAGCAACTCTTGGTTGTTCGCTGCCTTCTAGTGTTGCCATGAACTTTCCATTGGGACAGGGTCAGGCTGCACTTGTTGCCAGTATGTAGCCTGGGTCTGCAGCATGGTTGGTGAAGTGATCTGTTGTTGTTGGGGAGGCACAACAGTGGCTAGGCCAGTGAGATAGGTCAGGGGGCAGAGCAGTGGCTGTATTGGTATCAGGGTTCTGGAGTGGTACAGCTTTGGCTGGGTGAGTGGGGTTTACCTGGGGATGCAGAACGTGGGTCATGACATGTGTGGAGTCTAGGGGTGGCACAACTGTGGCTGTGCCAAGGGCAGCTGGCAGCAGGCTGGGGCAGCATGATAATGGCCATGCTAGGGAGAGGGGACTGGGCCCCATGTGTAGAGGGGCTGGCAGGGACAGGCAACCCATTCTGGTCTGAGCAAGACACCTCAATCCTCCACTCCTCCCCAAAGCTGCTGTCATCATCTGCAACCTCTTCCTCCTCTCTCTCTCTCTCTCTCCCTCCTCATCGCCTTCTGCTATGGTATTGGTGGCTCTCAGGTGCAGGACACAGTGTGACGATCTGTCTCTGTCTTCCAGGACTGTGTCATCCACCGCAGATTGATCTGATGAGAGATGAGGTAAGAGTGAGATTACATTAAATGTACACACCTGTGTTCCAACCATGGCAGCATGCATGCCAAATGCACTGTGTCATATGGACCATGCCGCACATGCCATGCACTGGCCATACACCACCAGTGCTGAACATATCACACAACCCCCATTACTGGTGATCACACAGGTGATGACACACATGTGGCATGATAGGTAAGTACACAACAGACTGCCACACCAACCACATAAATTAATACTTACATGCATACTACACCCAATGTGCAACACATTCTACAGTCAGGGTCTAGATGTGTCTCAGACAGCACAACTACCATGTCAATAAGTCTACCAACAGGGAGCTCAGTAGAAAAGGGGACCTTGTGACACATGCATATGAATATGGTAGGTAGTTGTCATACAGTAGCCCAATGCGTGCATGCTAAATATACCTGAATTACTACAAATACTCAATTCCACTAGACAAATGAAGGGATATGCAGGGAGCTTTAGTGTGCAAAAGGTAACCATGAACATTATACAGGCAGGTGTAGGCACTCTCAGAGCATCCTGGTGTGCCTGGCAAACACTGCACACAGGTACATGCACCGTTGCAGGCAGGGCATGCAGCAGTGATGTACCACATGCTTTGAGGAATGCAGCCCATACAGAATGCATGCATCAAGCTATGTTATAATGGGTAGGCACAGCACAGATCTGTGGAGTACTCCTGCGTCTTCACAGTTCATTTGCCTATCGCAGATGATTGAGGTACTTGTGCACTTGACCACCGCCTGTGGCCTGTCAGCTGCCCTTTATCTTGGTCATAATCTCTTTGGTGCACCATTTCAGGTCCCCTACCCTCTCTTTAACTTCATCCCTTGAGGAGCCTCTGTCACCCACAGAGTTGACTGTCTCCAAAATGGTGTCCCACACTTGCCAGATCTCAGACCTGGTTTCCCTTCCCCTGTCAACCAGGTCTTCTTGGTCAAGATAGGCATGGGCGAGGGAGTGCACCATTTTGGAAAACATCCACTTCCTCTGCCTCCAGGAGTCATCCTCCATCATACCTGTATGACACAGGGAGGAAAGAAACCAGTGAGCATTGTATACACATAGTTGAGCATAAATCCAAGTTAATAATTTTTTTTCGGTTTCCAAAATCAAACAGCCAGAAAGTTACAATGAACAAGTTATATCAAGCACTTCACATATGTATGATAAACAAAAGGAAAAAACAAGGTACAGGTCCGGAGAATAGTGCACATGCAAATTGTAAACATATCAGCTATATTTTTGTATAAATAAATGGCATCTGAAGGAGCAACACCTACCCAGGAACACATCTGTGATTAAGAAACAAGATAATATACCTGGACGTAGTTGAGCACATATCTAAGGTGCATTGGCTTGCAGGCCCCTTGTCCCCCTGGCCAGGACTAGTGGTGGGTGAAGTGGGCAGAATTTGCTTTGTGGAGAAATCCATGAAATTCCACCCACTTCGAGTAGCCGAAATGTAAATTTTGCCTGGCGGAGTGGTGAAATTTCACCTGACGGAATGCAAAATTTTGCCTTCTGTGGCAAAATTTCACCTTCCATGGTGACATTTCGCCTTCTGTCCTTGGGCAAAATTTGGTAGGGCAACTGCCTGGTATGGTATTATAAAACTAGAGCCCTGGTGGCTAGTGGTCCCTCCATCCCATCCCACATGTAACAATTAGCCATGGTGGCTAGTGGTCCCTCCCCTCCCATCAAGTAATCTGCCCGCTGCAGAAATGTACAGTAACCTCCCCACCCGCATCCCTCCAAGTCTGTATTGTAGCTCCTTCTCCAATTTCTTCTGTTAAAAAAACAAATCTGAGGTGGTCCCCGCTCCCAGCCCCATCCTAAATCCAGCCGGCAGTGGCAGACCAGCACAGCCCTCCTCTCTCCTCCACGGCTGGCCTGCTGACTGAGCTGTCAATTAATGATCTTTATTGACAGCTCTGTCAGTGGACGGTGGGCCAGTCATGGAGGAGAGAGGAGGGCTGTGCCGGTCTGCCATTGCTGGCTGGATTTAGGATGGGGGTGGGAACAAGGCTGTGTGGCACGGACATCTGACTGCTGGGGAGGGCACTGGATCACCAAGGATTTATTTTGAACTGGGGCTCAGGAGGGAAGGGGTTTAATTTTTACCAAAACCACTGGACCACCTCAGATTTTTTTTTTAAAAGGAGGAATTGGAGAAGGAGCTACGGTACGGACTCAGAGGGATGCAGGTGGGGCGGGGTTACTGCACATTTCTGCGGCTGGTAGATTACCGGGTGGGGAGGGGAGGGACCACTAGCCACCATGGCTAATTATTACATGTGGGACAGGTGGGGGGGAGGGACCACTAGCCACCAGGGATCTAGTTTTATAACTTAATTTGTTTTTATTTATACAAAATTTTGCCCGCATGGACAGAAGGCAACATTTTGTTGGGGAAGGCGAATTGCAGCCTTCTGCGGGAAAAATTCATGAAATGCTCTTCAATGGGGATTTAGCCACTTTGTCAGCACTCCGCTGGTGAAATTTAAATTCACTGCATCACTAGTCAGGACATCACCTGTTCCTGCATGTCAAACACACATCTAGCTGCCTGTCTATCACAGAACCTGGTCATGTGCAGATACAGCAAAAATCTAGACATGATACAGAATATACACAGTGCTTTGACCAGGCAAGTCCTTATTGTCAGCCATTCCACAAAACACTTACCTCTATCCACTTGCAATTCCATTGTGGAATCTTGGTGGTGTACTTTGCTCCTTTTATATACTCCAGGCACAATTAGGCATGCTAATGAATGAATACATTCTAATAATGACACGCTAGTGTGACTTTTGCCCTAGGTATGTGTAATTAGCTGATTTGCACATTCTGTTTGAATATTGCAGCTTTCTTACAAGTGCTATTGTAATTGTGCTAGTGCTGATATTGTGTTAGCACAATGTGCATGTGGCACATTTTGTACATGACATTGCATGTCATGGATGATGTCATCACACTGCTCAGGCACATGCACTATGCCATTGTGCAATGGTACTGTGCAGAGCTGCACAGGCCTATGTATGAGTGCCCTGCATATGTGTCACCACATGTCTGCCATGTGCTGAAAAACCACCCCCTCACCAGAAGTACATATTGTGTGATACTGATTAACATTAGCACAGCACTAACTTGTAAATGCATTGCGCAAACAGAAAGCACACACTCATGAGTCCAAGAACATTTCATATGCATGGAACATTGAGAGAGGGCAAATACTTAGTGGGCAGAGGGAGCAGGATGGTGCTGCAGCAGGACTAGAGGTGGTCAACATGAGAGCTGGCCAACCTTGTTGACATGGTGGTTGTCTGGGGTGACCAGCTTCTAGGTGATGGGGCTGGTTCAGATAGGCCAAGCTGTGAGGTGTGGGCTTCTGTGGGTCAGCATCTCACCAGAAGTCTAGTGTTACCACTGATTATCTGACCTCCAATGGAGGGAAGCACACTACCTACAGCAACTGCAGGCGATGGTGAAGAGTGTCACCGTGCCAAGGCCAGGTGAGTACAGAGGGATCTATGCATGGTTTGTGTACTGTTTTATGTGCAGTACTATTTACATGATAATATACCTTTGGGGTGCTGTTCCTGAGGGTATGTGTACTGTACCTATATGCCCCTATGTGTCCCCTCTGTCCTATGGGACCTGATCCACTGTATGGCCTGAACTTATGGATTCATGTGTATGAGCCCACTGTCCCAATTGTTGTCCCCGGTGCCCCGTACGTTACAGGACCTGCTGTGGATCCTTGAGATGTGCAGCTGCTGTGGCAAGATGGTTGTGCTACCACAGTGACAAGACAGCCGTGTCAGGGTGGATGACTGTTTAATGTATGTACTTAATTTAGTTATGTTTGTCTAACAGGTATTGTACACTAGACAGGTAAATACCTATCGTCAGTTACAGCCAGTGAGTATGCCACATGTATCCTACATGTAGCTGTAGTGGTAGGTGTCACCAATAGCATGTGGATGTGGACACCACCCATTATGTGTACACTGTGCATATTATGCAGCATTAGTGCCAGTAGGCATATGCCAGCAATGCATGGTGTACTATTATATTGCATAGGGGTGTGCTATTCTTGCACTGGTCACTGTGTTGCATACACTTACGCAAGGCCCCCTGTTCTCTGCGGCACAGTAGACCTAACTTCTGCGACAGGGGACTATTAAGTTCAGCAGCAACACTAGGCCTACTTCTGCTGCGGTGGGCAAAATTCTGTGGCGCATAAATAAAAGTGACTTGCGCATGTATTCAGTTCCAAAACTGATTTTCTTTTATTAATAAAACCACATGGTACATGCTTGGCTTAAGCATGCCATAAATTAGCAGCAAGAAATCATGGTGCTTATTATATTATTTAAATATTTAGCTAGTATCCCTCCACCATGCTCATGGTGTTTCAGAAGATTCATAGAATGAAATGTAGGCTGTCAGAAAAGTTAAAAAATAGAAACTAAATCAAATGTGAAAGTAGTTTTCGACAGATGGTATGCTTAAGTCAGGCATGTACCATGTGATTTTATTAATAAAAGAAAATCAGTTTTGGATATATACATCCCATCCTATATACATCCCATGTGCACATGGAGTTTTGATTGTAGTTTACATTTGCAATCATTGCTTATGAAAAGCATTATGTTGTTGCATATGAAAAGTGCTATATAAATACTGATTCTTCTTCTTTTTATCTATTTGATGGCTGCACAGATAAAATGCATGCTACAGTGGTGAAATGCTTAGTATATCAACTAGTTAGGGTATGATTAATGATAAGCATATTAGTTACTTACAAATATATAGCCTGGCTGTGCGGCAACAGGGGACACATTACTCGAGCAACAACCACAGCTTTTAGGTGTCGCATATGCATTAGCCATAAACTTCAAGCAGAATAAATTATGAATCAGTCAGAGATGCCATTTGAGCTTGGAAATCTAACACTAAATGTAAGCAGTACCGTATTTTTTTTTAAGCCATAGTCCATGGTCATACAGGTTTTGCATTTACTATGTGGTGGTGGTCCATCTATTAGAGAGTCTTCCCTAGCCTCTGTTGCCTCAGTTTATTCCACAGACTCCCCACTTGATTATGCCACTTGGTGGTGGGACACTTTGTGTAAGAAGGTTTATGCCCATGGATGGGGGTTGGGGGATTGCTGAGCACTTCCCTCAAAGCCTCACTAACTGCTGGCAGGGCAGGTGTGAGTATTTAAAGCAGTAGTGCAACAATCTGGTGAAAATTTTGACCTATACTTTTTTATACTATTTTACTTTGCCACTTACCTCCTGATTTGTATGATACCATTCTTTCTACTATTTTAGTCTGCTTTAGTACTTTTTTTCATGTCTGAAATATAAAAGGAGTGCTCCTTTTAATATGGTGCGGACCAGGTCTTCATCAGTATTTTCAGCTGTTTTTGTCCATCAGTTGTTTATATATCACTTCTGTTGTGACTAAAATTAACAATTATGCAGCAGGCAGTGTTTTCTGACCTTACAGAACAATATTTGTTCAAAGACAGCTTCAAATACTGATGAAAACCTGGTTCGAGCCATATTAAAAGGAGTGCTCCTTTTATTTTTTCAGACATGAGAAAAAGTACTAAAGCAGATACAAATTGTGAAAAGAAGGGTATCGTATAAGTCAAGAGGTAAGTGGCAATCTAAAATAACATAAAAAAGTATAGGTCAAAATTTTCACCAGATTGTTGCACTGCTGCTTTAAGTGCTCCTTCGACTGCTGAGTTTTGGGTGGATGGTTTGTTCTGCTCTCTATATGTCCCTGTCTTGTGATTCTGCCATGTATGTTGAGGTGTCCTGAATGCTGGGCAGAGGTCATGAAGAGTGGTAACTGCCACTGTGTTGCTGGAGGAGGTGTTAGCCTGACTGGATAATGGTGAGCAGAAATTGTGTGTATGATACTGAAGGAATAAATCATAATTTTTTTAAATACCAGGTACATGCAGTAAAGCATGAAGAAGTTGTAACACACAGAGGTAAAAACAATAAGGGAACAATCATTTATTTTTATTTTGTTACCTCACAAATAAATGTGGTCAGGCAATAGACTTGCGAAAAATAATGGTGAACACGTTCTTTTTTTCCCTTTCCATTGAATGTGATCAAGCACTCAGTGTGAGAAAAGTGCTTTATATTCAAACACCATTTGTAAGAAAAAAACAGAGAACATGAAACTTTTTCTCTCTCTTGCATGCCCAGAACTTTAGTCACCGTAACAGCACTACCTTTCAAAATTATGCACAAAATGTAACAAAAATGAAAAAAAGACTGAATTTAATAGAATATATTTTTATTTACATGTTTAATGATTAAGCCAACACAAAAACATAAGAAATACTGCCGCCTGTCCCCTTCAAGCATTAAATTCTGCAGTACTTCCTTGGCCAGTACACATCTCCATGGGTGGCCCTAATCTCCACGGGTGGTCCTCACTTCTGCGGCTGGTTCCATGGCCATGAAATCATGGTGAACAGGGGGACTTGACTTAGACTAGGGAGGACAGGCACTTAGACTAGGGGAGATGGGGCACTTAGATTAGGGGTAATGGGGAAAATATACAGGGGAATGAGGAAATTAGGCACGGGGTTATGGTACACATATACTAAGGGGTACAGAGCACTTAGACTAGGGACAGTGGGGCACTTTGTCTAGGGGACACGGCACTAAGACTAGGGAAGACAGGGCACTTTGTACTTTATGCGTTTTTCCCATTTTTTCTCCGGATGACCTGGGATCCTGGCAGACACAGCAGTGCATGTGCATGGAGGTGCATGCACACTCCAGGTACTGGCTCTGACCTTTCTACCCCACCCCTGACTATTACCAGGCTCCCCATTGCCTGAACTGCCATCTATCCTCCACCGAGTGGCAGCTGAGGGCTGGGAAAACCCCTCATCCCTCCCCAAAAGAGGAGAGCTGCCTCATGGCAGCTTAATCCTGCTTCTCAACCTCCCCTGCCAACCCCTGACAACACAGGCTTGTTTCCAAACCCTGGTCCCTGGTGTGGTGTGAGGTGTGGCATCCAGTGCCTCAACTCTCAGCGCCATTGGGCTGGCAGCTTCAGGCATGGCACTTAGACTAGGGTGGACAGGGCACTTAGACTAGGGGGTACAGGGCACTTAGAGAACAATATTCCTCAGTTATGCAAACTGCGAAACAATATTCCTCAGTTTGTGTAAACTGTGGAACAGTATTCCTCAGTTATTTAAACTGCAGAGCAATATTCTTCAGTTTATGTAAACTGTGGGAATAATATTCCTCAGTTTATGTAAACTGCAGAACCGTATTCCTCAGTTATGTAAACTGCAGAACAGTATTCCTCAGTTTATGTGAACTGGGGGACAGTAGTCCTCAGTTATGTAAACCACAGAGCAATATTCTTCAGTTTATGTAAACTGTGGGAACAATATTCCTCAATTTATGTAAACTGTGGAACAGTATTCCTCAGTTATGTAAACCACAGAGCAATATTCTTCAGTTTATGTAAACTGTGGGAACAATATTCCTCAGTTTATATAAACTGCAGAACAATATTCCTCAGTTTATGTAAACTGCAGAACAGTATTCCTCAGTTATGTAAACTGCGGAACCAGGGCGGTTCAAGTAGCCTTAATGTCAGGGGGCCAACAAAATTCAGAACAAAGGCTGGGGGTCTGGGGGCTGCCTAGGCCCCCATAAAATTTTACAATTTTTGCAGCGCCCATAATGATATGCGATGCATCTGGAGGGGCTGTGAAAGGGATGTGCCCATGAATATGGAGCACAGCCCCATTCACAGCCCAACTTGGAGGCACATCTCCGTTGGCATATCTAGTAATGCGCCTCCCAAAGTTAAGTCTACAAAAAGTAGACTTAAGTGGGTGGCCACCCACACGCAGGCTGCCATACTGCAGACAGCAGCATGGCAGCCTGCTCATCCTGGCAGTCCAACCTCCCCAACTGCCTGTAGCCCTACACCCACTGCACTGCCCATAGAGGCCCCTGGTGGCATTGTGGTCCCCCCTCCCAAAGCACAGAAACCCCATCATGTCATCATAAAGAGAAACTGAGCCAGTACCCTGGTGGTCCAGTAACCCCCCACAGGCACCCCCCAAGCTGCCACAGCTGCCTGCCAACTGTGCTGTCTGAGTATGACAGCATACAGTACCACTTGCAGTGCATTGGTCGACCAAGTTGTGAATGACAGCGTGCAGTACATGCTGCAAACCCATTGATCAACATGGTTGACCAATACACTGTGAGAGGTACTGTACACTATCATACTCAGAAAGCACAGTCAGCAGGCAGCTGTGGTGGTGTGCAGGTGGGTTGTGCTGCCCACCGTTCACCTCTGGTGGCCAGGTCATGGGAGCGGGCTTGGGGGTGCCTGTGTGGGTGGGGGTTGGGGGGCCACTGGACCACCAGGGTACTGGCCCAGTTTCTCTTTACGATGCGGGCAAGGATGGGGTGCCACTATACCACCAGGGTTTATTACAGGACATGATGGGGTTTCTGTGCTTCAGGAGTGGGGACCACTATGCTACCAGGGCAGGGACTTTGGCACTGGCTGTACTGACAGCCCTGTAGGGGCCAGCACATTCACCAGATGCATCCCTGTGGCCCACATGCAAATGGGGCCATAATGGCATGCAAATGGCCCCAGTGTGCCTTACATGCCTAATGGCTCCATTTACATATCTGTGGCAGTGAATGGTGATTTTGGGTGTGGTGCATCCTGAGATGCACTGCCCATGGGTTTCCCAGCCCAACATGGGGGATGCACCAGTGCAACCAGGGCTGGGCACAAGTGTGGTTTTGACAGAGGGGATGCGCAGGAGGCATTCCCCCATGCATCTTCAGTGAATACCACAGTTTGTGCTCTGCGCATCTCCTCTGCGCCGGGGCAGCCGAGATGCACCGAGAGCATCTCCTTTGTGAATCCTTCCCAATCCCTTTTTGACATAAGCTTAATAAGCTAACTTGGGGGGGATAAAATTGTGAGGTATGAAAGAGAGAGGAGACAGTGACAAGCCCATCCCTCTTAGCCTTAAGTCATTATAGAAATATCCAAATTCAGGTTTTGGTCTGAAATGTCCAAACTCCGATGAGTGGATATGTATTTCCAAACACAACCATACAATCATATTAAATACTGGGGTGTTATGACAGGGTACCAGATATAGTCTCTAGTTAACAGGAATAAACAAAAAAAGAAAACAAATATATAAATGGTTGTCCCTTTCATAAAGTTCAAGATGTCTACATCTTTAATAAATATCAGGATCTGGGTCAGAAAGTTTGCTGTAGCCATAATTTAGCTTCAGTGCTATTTCACTTAGGGTAATAAGAAAACCTCTTATATGGTTGCTCTTACTGCCAGTTTAAGGAATCTATGTTGGGTAACAGGGCTAAGAAGGGGAAAAATGGGCACAATATATAAACCCTATTTATTGGGAGGTGTTATATTGGAGAAATTTGCAGAAGCAAACATATATAGAAAATGTGGGGTATTAAAGTCATAAAACTTTCTCTACATTAAATGAGAGGTCATTCTCCTGTCTGCAATTTCCTATCATAACTCCAGTTTTTCTTACACTGAGAAGGAAGTATTCACACATGAGCAATATATGTTCAGATTTATTGAATGTGAGGTATTGTTCAAAAGTATCTAACTTTTGGAAATGAAAAATCCATACCTGAAAGTAACCCAACTACCTAACAAATAGTGATGCCCCCTGTTGTTCGAGTAGAGAATTTGCAAAAAGGGAGCATTTTTTGGAGATGGCATACTTTTTGAAAGTGAGATCAGTTTGAGAGTTTAATCACAGTAGATTAAGGGGTTGATTAAAATTCCCCACTTGATTCCTCATCTATGTGCAGAAATGTATTTCTAATAAAATGGTGCTAAATTATGTAGCATCTTTTTTAAGACCAATAAACATACATAAAGATAAAGGCTCATCAAGTATTTACCCCTCATTCCAGTATATCCATTACCAGCAAACGTTTTAACTGAGTATAGTGAAAATAAACCTAAATGATTGGGTGGTTCATAATATTTCAAAAACTAGAAGAAAGAAAGTAAGATAAACAAAATACCTGATACTTAAAAATGACATTCTCTGAGGCCATTCTCTAGCCCACTATATCTAGTTGCCGGAGGTTTGAGTTCAATATGCCATGTCAACTAAAGATGAACTTGTGTAGAAAAACAAGCTAAATAAAAGTCACGTTTTTAAACAATTTCATTTAAGGACTATTTTCAAAAACAAGCTCAGCGGGCTCCGGTCATTTTCAACACCAAGACAGTTCTTTGAACTGACTAAGGAGAAAAAAGGAAATTTCTCAAGTACTCCATCAACCATCTTTCAAAAGATCTAAATCAGAACCATAACCATTACTTCCAATCTAAGCAAGATGATAACATAAGAGGCAGGTTCAGATGTCTTAAACTTTTACATGTTCGGGACCTTCAATAACAGCAGATAATAAATCTTAAGAGGTGCATTTAACAATCAGCAGGTACACCGTGCCTTTATAAAAAATCTACCTAAAAAAATGTGTGAATTCACTGAGGGAAAGCTGTGAAAAATTCTCTCTCAGGTGTCAAATGGTAGATCACCCTGATTTAAAGAGATCGGGAAAGCCTGTTCAGTAGTATCAAATGAAATTGTTTTGCCATGTTTAATACACTGAGTTTAGCTGGGTAGATCATTTTGAACCTAATTCCAGCATTAATCAGCTTGTTTACAGTACACAACTTTTATTCTGGACAGCTTTCCAGTCCGCTATGACCATTGCAGCAGATGATATAGGTGGAGAGCCGCCAATACCATCCAGGACTGAAGAGCTATTAGCATTGGAGCTCCCAACCAATGATCAGTTGCATTAGGCATTTGCCTTGTACAGGATTACAGTGAGATTAAAGCCAGAAAGGTTTAGCAAAGGGATAGTCTGGGGCATGGTACTTGATTTGCTCACATCAGAAACAGTCCGTATGAGTGGCCTAGGAATGGATTCATGCAAATTTCACAGTTCAGCTCTCGGCTACCGCTGCATGGGGGGGGGGCACTCCTGGAATTCATGAAAAAGCTGACCTAGGGTTGCCAACAAGGGACCAGCTGTAGAGAAACTAAGTCACCTAGGTGCTTCTATTTCTATGCTATTGAAAAAAACATTGGACCTTTACAGAGGCAGCAAAGCTCAGACTTCATACTTTCAGTCACTATCTCCCAGTTCAGAATAAAATGCAAAGAGCCCAGGGCCACCAAACTGATCCTCTGACCAGAACATAGGATCCCACCCGGAGTCCCAAGCAGCACTAGGAATAAACCAAATCAGTTGCATGATTAGTCAGTGACTCACAGTATTCAGCATCTCCAACATAAACAGGGTCAGGATCTCTATGGGTCTGAAAATGCAGAACCCTCACCAAGGTTTCACCGGGGCATGTAACCAAAAGCCATTATAACATTTAGGTGCATGGCAAGGTGGGGGAGCAGGCAGCACCAACACCTCTTTCTACGAAAGGTAGTGTTTACATTGCTAGCCTGCCATGTGAGAGAAGGTCAGCTCAGGTAAACAGCTGAGGCGAGCAAGAACATTGGGTACACACACACACAATAAGACTTGCAGTTGTAAGTTCGTTCATTTACTTTGCACACATACCTCTCAAAATCTTTCCTCACAAATCAGGGATATGACTTAGACCATAGTGTAACAAATGTTTGGCCTTATTTTAATGGTTAAATCCCTGTACGTTAGTGATGGAAATGCCAATTCTGGGAAAGGACAGATGGATTTTTTGAGGCAAAAATTAGGGAAGTCCTCAAACATAAAAGCCACTTGAGAGTATGTATGCTTTTAATCTGGTGAGAGAAGGTCAGCTCAGGTAAACACTGGGTGCAGGCAGTTGTTTACCGTTTTCACAAATTCACAGCTCACTGCTGGCCCATTAGGAAACGCAAACGCAGGGTCTAAAATAATTACACTATTATTAACAACACTGAAAAATGTGGGGGGCCAAGATAACTATATGGCCCCCCTGAAATACAAGTGGGGCGGCCATGGCCCAGCCGGTCCCCCCATTTTAGCCACCCATGTGCTGAACAGTATTCCTCAGTTTATGTAAACTGCGGAACAGTATTCCTCAGTTATGTAAACCACAGAGCAATATTCTTCAGTTTATGAAAACTGTGGGAATAATATTCCTCAGTTTATGTAAACAGTGGAACAGTATTCCTCAGTTATGTAAACTGCAGAGCAATATTCTTCAGTTTGTGTAAACTGTGGGAACAATATTCCTCAGTTTATGTGAACTGCAGAACAGTATTCCTCAGTTATGTAAACTACAGAACAGTATTCCTCAGTTTATGTAAACTGTGGAACAGTATTCCTCAGTTTATGTAACCCGCAGAAAATTATTCCACAGTTTATGTAAACCACAGAGTAATTATTTCGCAGTATATGTAAACCATGGAATAATTATTTTGCGGTTTACATTAATTTCCGCGGAAAACTCCACTGCCCGGAATAGCAGAAAACAAGGGGCTTTGCACTTACAGTACCATGTCTTCTCCCTACTTTTGCACAGGTATGCTTCTTGTGCCACTGTTGTATGGTACCTGGTGCTTATTTATTTATTTTATTTATTTATTTAAGAATCAGTTTACAACCTTTGAGCCAGAGGCTCGTTTCCAAAGGTACTTCGTCACATAAAGACATACATTGCGTTTCGGTTACATAGCAAAGATTTGCAAAAAATCAATAGGCATTCACCAGAGGTGCCACGTCACATTGTGGTCAGACAAATACAATTGAGTACAGGGTACATGTAATTGATAACAGGTATTACACAAGTCGGTATCAAGTGAGCATTCTGGTAGATAAACATTGAAAACAGCTGGCACTGGCCATACATCGTACTGCATACTATGAGGTGTACATAGCCTGCAGCTGGCATGTATGGGTATGTTAGGAAGGGATGAGGGTTACTACTGAATAGATGCACGATGTGGTCTGTCATACACTGTGCTTGGCCACACATGCAACAGTGAGATGTAAAACTCCTGCTTCAACTGGGTCATGGTACTCCTGTATGTGTGTGGTGCCACAGCAGTTCAAAATAGTAAGACATAGGCTTGCACGGTCCTGTCCAACCATGCAAGTGTGGCAGCTGATGCACATTACTGGCATATTGGTGTATGCACTGTTTAGGGTTTATGGTACTGTGCAATGTGTTCCACTGCATGATGTTTATCACTTCTCTCTTGTCATACTCTACAGACCTCAGCAGCCAGGCCAGAGCCCTGATACAGTAGGGGTGCAGATAGGAGTGCCAGCGGGACTCACCAGGCCATGATGGAGCCCAGCAGAGCCATTATATGGACAGGCATCCATGTAAGTACCCTGTATTGTGTGTTGTACTCAGCGTTGCATGTCTACACTATACTGCATGCTTCTGTGGTTGGAGACTAATGTCCATGTGTGACTCTCCATGCTGCACGCATGCTTGTGAGGGCATCACTTATGCAGTTGTGATTGATGACATTCAACCTGCACTTAGGGCATTGTCCCACCAGTGACAATGGTGTGTCATGGTCTGTACAGTCTACTGTCTACTGTTGTGTACCTCCTTGCAGTAGGTATGCATCCCTGTGTGTGTACTGTGTCATGGCATGATTTACATCATGCAGTAGTGTGCTCCCAGTGTCACTGACCTGCTGTACCAGGAAAATGGTGGTAATGTTCACAGTCTCGGGTTATAACCCCATCAATATCAGCTGGTTCTGTTGTGCCACATGCTCAGGACTATGTATGCGTATCTGTCTTCCAGATGTAGGTATGGGGCAATGTAGTATCAGTACAGCACTGTGCCATGCTGTGTGCATCATGTAGAAGCCATGCTAGTCTGCCTGCAGCAGTGCCATCTCCAGTGCCATATGGACCAGATGTCATGCCACTGCATTTCAACAGAGCCGGGCTTATGTGGCATGGGGTCAGCAGCAGAGGGGTTTTGGTGGGCACTGCATGTAGTCTACCATATGTGATCAACATTGTACGTAAGCAAGTAAGTAAAAATGTATTTATATGAGGAGCCCTTCCTGAGCTCAGGGCGCCTTTACAATACTTCATACAATTACAATATATTTGAAATCAATAAAACTGATAACACAGACAATAAAAACCATTCAGTAAGTCTCCAAAAATGCCTGGTTGAACAAGTGAGTTTTTAAGGATTTTTTAAATCCTTCTACGATCAGGCTATCTCGTATCTGACGAGGTAGAGAATTCCACAAGGTAGATGCCATAAAGGCAAAAGATCTTCCTCCAGATGTTTTCTGGGATACTCTGGGAATCTCTAGCAATCCCTTGTCAGAGGATTGGAGTGAGCGGGAGGGGCAGCAAGAAAACAGGAGCTCTTTCAGGTAGTGAGGTCTCTGCTCGTGTAGAGCTTTATAGGTCAGCAATGCGACCTTGAAGGTGATCTGCCACTGCATGGGCAGCCAGTGCAGTTAACACAGCACAGGTGTTATATGACTGGATCTGGGAATTCCAGTTAACAACCTGGCCGTTGCATTCTGCACTAGCTGCAAGTGGTGGATATCCACCCCTGGTAGCCCTAGATAGAGGGCATTGCAGTAATCAAAACAACTGGTGACAAAGGCATGGACCAAGGTAGGAAGATCTTCAGGTGGGACCAGGTGCTTCACCCGTGCTATATTCCTTAGATGGAAAAAAGAGGACTTGGCTACAGCCGACACCTGTGCCCTCAGAGTGAGGCCCTCATCAAACACCACACCCAGGTTACGCACCTGGCCCGAGGCCATAAGCGGGGTCCCCCTAAGGTATAGGCCTGAGAGTTTCCCCGCCCATTCCCCTATCATCCTAAAACCAGGGTCCACCACCAATATCTCTGTTTTACTCGAGTTCAGCCTAAGCCAACTAGTACTCATCCAGTTCTGTATCTCCAGGAGGCAGTTATTAAACACCGTGACTGAATCAGACTCCTGTTCAGGTACAAAAGACATGTAGAGCTGAGAATCTTCAGAATAGCAATGAACACTCAGTCCATACTGTCTTATAATGTCCCCCAATGGAAGCATATACACCGCAAATAACATGGGGGATGACACCAAACCCTGTGGAACCCCACAGGGCAGCCAGTGAGGGGCTGAGGAATAAATCCCTGCCATCACTCTCTGTGATCTGCCCTCGAGGAAAGCTTGAAACCAACTAAGGACTGCCCCCCTCAGTCCACAGAAAAACCACAGGAGCTCGAGCATTACTCCATGATCCACGGTGTCAAATGCTGCTGAGAGATCAAGGAGAACCAAGATGGAACGAGTTCTCTGATCTCTCGCCATCAGGAGATCATTAACTACCCGCATCAGGGCTGTCTCGGTGCTATGCCGGTTCCTGAAGCCAGACTGGAGAGGGTCATAGATATTGTAGCTGGTCAAATGATCCTCCAGCTGCAGATTGACCACCTTCTCAATAACTTTCTCTACAAAGGGTAAGTTTGAGACTGGTCTGTAGTTCGCTGGGCAGTCAGGATCAAGGGAGGGTTTTTTCAGAAGGGACTTACTACTGCCTTCTTTAAGGGATCTGGAAAGATCCCTCTCTCCAGTGAAACCACCACTATCCTGGCAAGGACCAGGCTGATGACTTTTACACACTCCACTAACAGGTGAGTAGGGCCCGGATCCAAACTACAGTAGGTTGGCGCAAAGTCTGGACAATCCTCACTATATCCATGACTGCCGGTTGGCTAAAGGTGGACCAAGTCAACTGGGCATTAGTATCACCCAATTGATCAGTGCAAGGTCCAATGGGAAGGCACTGGCTGATCTTGTCCCTGATGGTGGACACCTTATCAGTGAAAAATTGCGTAGACTCCTCACAATGTACTTATGACAATGCTCAACCAGCATGGAGACAGGCTGGATTGCACAGTCTGTCCACAGTCTGGAAGAGCTGAGATAGCCTATTCCTCACTGAAGCAATTTCACTGGACAGGAACTCTGCATTCCTATGGGAAATTGCTAATTGGTAGATCTTATAATGATCCAACAATCTAAGCTTGCCCACCTCCAGGTGAGTTTTCCGTTAGTGTCTTTCCAATCTTTGCCCCTGTCTCTTCAGCTCATGGGTCTCCCCATCAAACCAGGGGGCCCCTGGGTGAAGGATAAGGGGATGAACATGAATTGGATCAATGACATCCAAGGTCCCCATGACAGCCCTATTATAGGCCAACACCAGGGGCTCTGGGTCAGTGCTATCCATTGGAACTCCCGAGGAGTCCAGCTCTGTCATTAGGCCTTCTGAGGTAACTCCTCTCAAAGGATGGAACTGCACCAACTCCTTAGAGGCAGGCCTATACTGTCTAACCAGGAGAGAGAGAAAGATGACTAGGGTATGATTATTCCACTGTACATGAACAGGGCCATGCATACATTCAGACACAACTTGGACTTTGTAGGGCCAATGGATGTTTTGCACTGGCTCTGTATGTCTGGCAACCCTGTACTTTGGGTGGTGACAACATCATCTAGGAGAGGAGGGTATTTCCCAGCAGGTCTGCATTCCACACCAGTGTTGCGTGGACAAGGTTGAGTGCATACAGTATACCTCCCCCACATACAACACTGCGGTACTCACAGGTTACCCTGGCTGCTGCACACACTGCTGCATAATGGTGCCATAAGTATACTGCTGCCTTGTGTGTAACATGTGTTTTCCAGGATATGATCCTGCAGTCGACATGGGTGGCTCATGGATGTCTTTTGTCATGCACATAAAAGTTAATGGTGCGCTGCATGATAGAGCATCACTTTGGCATGCTGGCCACCCAGGTTCACACCCGAGTCCAGGTATCAGAAGCAGAGCCCATTGGGGAGTAATTCACAGCAGCCTTTGTGTGCCTCCCACATGGGGAGGTGGGTTGCTGTATGCCACTCTGACAGTGGCTCATGGCAGTGGCTTTGTAGAGTTTTTTTGGCAGTGTGGATGACCACATGATACCGAACACCCCCATCCCAGAACGCTATGAGCAACTGCGCACATGTGCGGGAGGTGGGTGGGCCCCAAACATGGAAAACAGAGAAATACCCTCCTGGCAGTCTGGATGATGGCACCAAGTTACCTCCTCACCACAAAGCCCTTCAGTGCACTAGTCTGTCCCCCAGCCCCTGTGCTCCCATAGGCTGTGGAATAACCCCCCTTTCCTAGACTTGCCCAGGGAGGGGAAGCCCTGACAGGGATACATCAGACTCCTGAGAAGCAGCAAAGCCTGGTGATGGAGGAGATGGCAGTGGGTACAGTCTGGTGGGCAAGAGGGCCAACAATGCATGGGCTGAAGGAGGGATCAGTCCAGGGGCGGGGAAGGAAAACAATTAATGATTTGTGGGGTTATGATACCTCTAGAACAAGCTAGGTTAGTGGTTACTGTTGTCCAAACCATAGTCGAAGAAAGAAAAAGGACCTATGAATCATCTAAATAAAAAAACAAAAAAAAAAAAAACATATGACCGGAGGGGGCGGTTGAACAAAAGCAAACATCCAGGTTACTATCGTAGCCAAAGGATAATTCATGTAATAATCTTACACCATTTGGTTGATACCAAATATTTTGGAGTAGAGCTATAAATCCACCCAAACCATGCAAAAGTACAAGAAGGACACCATCACCCTGAGCAAGTTGAATGTAGAAGTTAGGACATGTTCCCCTAAATTCAAACCATATCCAAGGGTAATCTGAGGAGCAGCAGCCAGGACAGTGGTGAGAGGAACAAGCCCTCCCAGCATTCAAGAGGAGGGTGTGTTGATTGTAGACCACCCTAGTCTTGAACCCCTCCATTGGAAGAAACCTATAAATTACAAGCTTAGAGATTCCTGTGAACCTAGCAGACAGAGAGAAAATGGCACTTCTAGATATTTATACCCCTTGAACTGGTGTCAGGCTGGAAAAAAACTTCATCCCTGGTTGTAGAATGTTGCAAGGCCTCAGAGAGTGTGAGGAGCAGCCAACCTTCACCAAGCCCCTGCACCCATGATCTCCTTCAACGAGCCCCAGGAGGTGTCATGAGTAGGTAGGGGATATTCCATGTACCCAAAGCACAATTGTTTGTCTATCCAATAATCAAAGAGTGCCACCTGCTGTCCTGGGGGTCACTGGCTCCGTGAGGCTCCTCCACCTAAAGCAGTACAGGCAGCCAGCTGTGTGGTGTTGCATCATTCTGGACCTTTCTAGGTTGCTGTATAGTAGCCTGTATCAGGAGTACAATGGATTGCTAGGTATAGCAAGCCCAGTAGGGGATAAGAACTGAGGGAGAGCCACCCTTCCCTACCTTCCCCAAATCTGTGAGGAACCCCTCCAGCCCACCACCCCGTACCTGCTGCAGCATTGAGGAATGTGTCCCAGAAGTTGGTACCTTTGCACAATCACTAGAGATAAATGATTGCTTCATAGTCAGTGGTTCAGATTTGAGACAGGGTGTCATCTGCAAAACATCTTGTCACAAACCAACTCAGCAGGTCAGGCCCTCTACTCCCAAACTGCCAACCTCTGAGCGCAGTCTTGTGAACTGTTTAACAGAACAAAGTAACCCTCATGTCTGTTTTGTGACTTTGGATCAACCTTTGGTCTCAGTTCTGGAGGGATTCAAACTGTGAACCTCTTGCTAGCATACCCAATGCACAGGCTCAAATATTTCTGCCTTCGAGGGGCCAGATACCTTTGCCTACGGGCACCTAAACAGGTATACAGAAAACAGGTATATTAAAAACTGTAATAAAGACCTCAGAATTAAAATGCTTCTCTTTCCAGTTCGGCATCACCATTCAAGCTTATGCCTAGTGTCTGCTATAACCATATATACTTTACTTACAAATGAAAGAAATAAAAAAAATCAAAGACAGACCAAGTAAGTTCTAAAAAGAGTTTTTACTAAAATATATAATAATATGTAAAACATACAATACCGAACTATTATATCACAAGACATGCAAATCTATTAAAAGAACAAGGTTTTAAACAGTGCAATTCTTAGTACAGTACTTAGTCTCTAAATATCTGCTTAAAAGTGCTCACAGATGTTTCTTTGTCAGAGTCTGGGTAAAAGTGTCTCTGAATGAAAACAGAATAATAATTAAAAAGCTGGTTTTCCCCACCTATTTGCATGAGGTCACCTAGCTCCTCCCTGTCAGAATATATAAAAAAACATATATCTATAAAAACAGGATGTCTTTTCCAAGTATTAAATTCTGCAACCTCAGCATACTCATGTTCTTCAAATGACAGTTCTTTGATCTTAATCAGTATCCTCTCTCACACAGACATCAGAGGAACATTTACAATTTCACACCAGTTTGCTAAACCTGGTTTTCCCCTCTAATGTCATAAACTTTTTTATGATTTCCTTCTTAACAAAATTAACTTAGAAACATCTGTAGCTGGCCCGTCGGCACAGCAGTTGGATTTCCGCTTGCGACACCAGCAATTCGGGTTCGGGAGCAAGCTCAGATCGCTGGAGGGCCGGCCAGGGGGAGGCAGCTTGAGCATCCCATGACTGCTCACTGCCTTCAGGGAGGAAAGGGGCTGCGACCCACTGTTGAAGCAACCACTGGTGGAGGCCGGGGTAGAGCAACACGTCAGGGTCATTGGGGTGGTGAGTGACAGATGTCAGCTCTTTCCTTGACGTCCGGATGTCACGCACCTTAAGAAAGCCAGGAAAATCACTCACTGGCCTCTGGATGATGCCTCTCTGTTCCCTGAGGGCCTCCAGCACCTTCCCAGGGCCTTCTGTTCCTCGGCAGTGTCCCCAGGCCCTAGGTGTATGTGCTGGGGTCATGCCTCTCCCCCCCCCGTGCCTTCCCCCTTGAAGGAGGGGGACCCTCCTGATGAAGGGATATGCTGGGATATCCTGGGGGTCAGCTGCAATATCAGGATCAGAGGATGGCTGGGTAAGGACAGGAGGGACTGGGGAGGAACTTACTGGAACCCGAAGGAGTGGTGGACCAGCGAGCACGGGGCAGAAAAATAGATTACACAAAAAAAAAAAAAGAAACGCCTGTAATTAGCTTCTGGCCTGCCATGTAACACCTGGTATCTAAAACCTGAGTGTGTGTGATCTCACATGCTGTTTCAGAATTTTCTCATGGCTTTCATCTTTTCAGCTGAAACTGGGGGTGGGGGTGGGGGGTGAGCAACAGATTTTCAGCATCTCTCATGACAGACAGCCCATGACCCATTCTGATATTACAAAAAATTGTACTACAGCACTCAGAACTGGCTGTAACATCACACATCTCAGCTGTAAGTACAGTCTCGAATGAAGGATCTAGCCATCATTAATCAGGTAATGTTAGTCTAGAGCGAGTGGGTCTTTGAAATTTAAGGAGGTCTTCAATTTGCTAGAGAGCTGCATGACAGCATTGTTGGCAAGCAGCCCATTCAGCCACCAGAGGAAGAGTAGGGCAAGGCTCCCAGGGTTGGAAAGGCCTGCGGTGATCTCTGTGTTCTATTCCTAGGCAAGGCTGGGCCCTCAGTGGCTGGGGATGACAATTCCATGGCACTCCATGTCCACTTTCACCTCCACTGGGGTAAAATACAGGATATCTCTGTCCAGGTAAAAAACATGAAGCTTAGCAGGGTACGGGGTCTGAAATTTAATTCCTGCCTCCTGTGGGATCTGAAGGTATGGAGTGTGGACTCTGTGCTTCATTTGCATAGCTGAAGCATAGTCATGATCAATGTAGATCTCTTTATCTTTGTATTTACCAACCTTCTGTCTCCATGCTGTAAGCAGGACAGTTTCTTTAGTCTGGAGCCCAAGTAATTTCATAATAATGGAGTGCAGTTGTTCAGTAGGAGCTGGTTTAGGACCTAACACTGAGTGTACCCTTTCAAGGTCAAAAATAAAGTCTTGGGGCAGTTGCAGAGAGTCCGTTAATAACTGCTGTACAAATAGAATAATGTGCTGCCCTTCTTCTCCCTCGGGCACTCCATACATGCACATTCTTATTGGCAGAGTCTGACCTCAAAGTCTTGCTGCTTTAATTTGATCTGGACCTGGCCATAGGGAAGATTAATTAAAAGGTCCACCATAAGATTGGAATGGTCTGCAAGCTCTGTAGTCGCCATCCACAGCTCTTGATGTTCTTTTTTCACTCCCTCCAGGTCTGACCATACTGCCACCAGTGAATCCCATATTTTGGTCCTAAAAGAGAGGCGCTCATAGAGGATTCTATCATCAGTCACCACGGGGCTCTGTATAGTGGTTGGGCAGGAAGGTGAGGAGGCTGCACAACCAGTGGGTGAGAAGGCTGTAACATTGCTTCCCACAGGAGAAGCTGGCTGGTTGGAGCTGAGCTGCTCATATTTTTTAGCCACCTCCCTTAACAGTGATCCAAGCCTAATTTAAGAAGAAATGGAGTGATTTGCAGTAACATAGCTTGATTGTTGGGCCAGGAGAAATGGAGCTAGAGAATTAGGCTTCCATGCAGTGTAGTGACCTTGAGATATTTTTATATTGCTTTGGTTTTATTATGTCTGTTTTTGTGTTTCTATTTTGCTATCTCATGACTTTGTATAGTGTACTAAGGATGAGCTGATCCTGATTTTCTATTCAGTGAATATGCCAAAATGTTACCCTTTTACCTTTGATTCAGTACAATCGAACTTTTGGGCCAATTTGGATCTCTTCAGCCTTTGAACTAATAATTAAAACAAAAATACCACTCCGGCCAATTCCAGGTAACAAACGCTAGTCCTCTTTTCCTTTCCATGACAATTTCCACCATCCCTCTCACTCCCCACTTATTTTTTAAATTACAAAAATACCACTTCTAACACTGTAGCAGGTGCTGAGTTATTTAAAAAAATTGATTAGAGGGATGGAAGAGGATGGAAGAGGTTGGGATTAACTGAAGTGGGCGAAGGGTGGTGGAGGGTGCTCTTACCACAATTTTCAGCCTGCTTAGCATTCACATAACAGAGAGCCAAAGTGTCTCTGGCCAAAGTGTTGAAGCCAAACCCAAGACAGAGGGTCCAAATTGAATCCAAACTGAAGCTGTCAATACTCACATTCTCTCAACCTTAAAATGATCAGAGCTCCTGGGACAGAGCACTAAACAAATACAAAATACCTTGCCATAAAATGTGCCAGATTAAAGGAACTGTAGACTAAAGTTCTTTTCTTATCCATGGCACATGTAGAGCAGACAGCTGAAGAGTGAGTGCCCTCACACTACACTGCTCTTGTGTCTTAGCTGTGCCATGCAGGGCCCCTTTTACTGGATGACAGGCTACTGTAGTTCTGACTCTGGGTTTACACTGTGTTTAGTCTTTGATGTAAATCTGACAACAAGGGTGTAAATTATTGTAACACTGTATGTGATAAAAGTATGTGTGATGTTGGTACCTGTCCATTAGGAGCAGGACTGAGACCACCAATGTTCATTTGACATAAACCACTGAACAGTCAGTTATGCTGTAAATGATACAAGTGAATATCTACTGCAGCTAGATTTGAATTAGAGATGTGAAATACTGTCCTTCACACAGGAGTGCAACACATGGTACAAGTGGGGAGTTGCAAAAGGCAAAGTATTATAAACAGCAGTAAAACAGTAAAAGTGATTAAACTAAATACAAAGAAATACAAATTATAATCTTGAGTTGCCTTGGCCTGGAACAAAGAAGATGTTAGACTGTTTAGAATAAAATATACACACCTCCAAAAAATGACAGATCGAGAAGCGATAAAGATTGCTTTATGTAGATATAGGGCCATGGCCAACAGAAATCTAAAGATACTGTATATTGTTCACAAGCAAAAAAGTGTCCCCATGAAAAAAATGTTCTTTATTAAATATTCATATTTACAGAGACTTTCTTAAGATTCCTTAATCTGACATGAGCATGATCAGAATAATGATACTAGTTTGTAGCATATGGGACACATATTTGATAAATGTCTAACAAGGAATGATGACACATTTTTGATACTGCATGAGGTTAATAAAAAAAATATTGAATTATTACTTAAATATATTGTTGTTTGAACCATACGACGATGGATAGTTTTCTTTTTGTAGTCTGTACATTTCAGTGTAACAAACACCAATCTCCCAAGCATATCTTTGGTCAGTCTGAATGTTTCCTAGCTACTGCAGTCCGTTGGTGAGAGAGAGACATTTGCACAGTGCGTCTACCAGCTAGCTCCTTGTCCGCCTTCCTTATTGCCCTATTGATTGCCCTCTTTGATTTACAAAAAAAGTGGCACTTGAGAAGGAAGACAAATGGCTATGACAGTTTACCCTAGGTCCTCCCCTCTTGCTAATGACTGAAGAGATGGAGAACATGGACTTTCAGCGGCTTTGGGTGAATGCTGAGCACATCTATCTATGAATAAACAACAGTGTCAAACATTTAGCTCAGTACTGCATTTTCCTTCTCAAGTCATGAATTAATATCTGCATTTTATTTTTTGTTTATTAATTAATATCTTCATTTTAATTTCTGTTTATTAACTTCCTCTGAGTATGTTAAAGAAATACTGCAGCAAGATATCTAAAGTTTGCAAATATGAATTCAGGTTTAGGATAAAACGTGATTTTTTTTCAGAGATCAACAATTGGACCGATTTCTAGTAGAAATAATTAACTGTATCATTATGATACTGCTTTATAAATATTTATGCATAGAACATGCATACAGTGCTAGCTAAAGACTGCCTCGCCTGATTAACTTAATCTTTACTGAACTGAGCCTCAAAATACAACTTGTATTCTTATATTGTGTGACCTGTGTTTCATGTACTGTACCTATAAGGTTGGGGTTACTTTGTTAGATGCTATACAACAGTAATAAGACTTGCAGAGAAAAGCTTTGTTGTGTATCAGAAGAACTTACCCCAGCTAAATGTTCTCAACAACTAAACACATTTTCATAAAGATTATGATTTTTTTTTATTTAGTTACCCATGATAGCTCTGCTCAGATACAATATTTTGTTTCCAGTGGGGTCTTGCTAAAACCTATTTCTGTAGCAGGCTGGACTGCAGCATTGCAGGGACAAGGTCACACAGTAAAAACCTGGCTCTAGTGGGGGTTGAACCTGCAATCTCCTGGTTTCTAAGTTATCATTAGGCAACACAGTTTCTACTTTTCTTCAATTCTTCTGTCTTTTCCTTATAGTTTCTTGCTATTATATTAAAATTATTCTTGTTCTGTCAGCCAAGTCCATATCCTCTATTCTGAATACATAATTTGCTGAAGATTTGAATGTCACACAACTGAACCATGAGCCTTCAAAAATATTTGGAGTGGTCCATTATTTGACATTTCACTGACTTTTGTCTTACTGCAAGCTGACCTTATAGACCATCAGCACTTTTAGAGGATGCAGCTACATAGAAGAAAATCATTAATACTGAGAAAACAATTACAAACTGCTGGCAATATCCAGCTTGTTTTATTATCATCTTCTCTACATAAATTCTACATGTTTACCATACAGTATATATTTTTCCAGCCACACCTGATGTTATCTTTCACTTATTTTGCACAGTGTTCTAGTTTTCTGAAATATGTAGTTACATTTTCAATTTTGTGAGCTTTTTGTAGCATATATGTATGTATTTATGTGTATATTTACTTAAAGGTTTTGGCCAAGAAAGACACACTAAGCTATAAACAGCTTGTTTCAAAGTGCTTCCCAGGGTGGGGGTGACATGGAGGATAAGTACAACAATAAATTAACAGGAAGTACAAACAAATAATCTGTAGTGAACTGTAGTAGATGTGCACCAATGCATAACACAGATGTGAAAAACCTCAGTAATTAATATTGTTGGCCGAAAAATATTAATATCAAGTCAGATGGCAGGAACAAGGCATCGTAAAGAAGGAAATCAGAGCAAAGCAAGAAGGGATTGCCTCTGAATAGCCAGCAGAGGGTAGAAGGGCAAGACATAGGGGGCCAAACAAGTCACTGTGCAGGCAAAATATTTAGATAGAGGGAAGAAGACAAAGACTTATGTCCTAGGTGTGGGTGATAAAGATAGACACAGATTCAGTCTGTATATAGTACAATGGGCTTGCTGTGTAATTTTATTCCAACAAGGTTCCAAAAATGAGAAACCACAAGAAAATAAAAAACAAATATAAGAAAATAAATAATTACAATGCATTTTTCAGGATGCAGTCATCAGAATCTTTCAACACCGCTCAAATCCATTTCTCATCTGTGCTTCAGATTGCTTTGAGGATATGAAGACTGTCCTTCCATCTCTCCTGCTTCAGGCAGACTGAAAATCCCAGGCTCTGTGCAGCTAATTTTGGGGGGAGGGGGTTATACCCTCTAGCAGGCCCTGGGATGTCTGAAAAGACAAAGCTATTTACAACTGTTTTCAAGGTTACTTGCAACTGGCTCCAGGCTGACTGAAAAACAAGGCTTGTTTACCTCAGATACCATTTTGAATCTAAAATAAAACAAAAACATTCTCCAGCCTTTTCCCTATTGAGGGGCATGTTTATTTTATACTAAATCTGGTTTTCTCAGACACCAAATCATTATGTAGTATATAACATTTTTAATGTACTTGAGGCAATCAAATATATTTTATACAATATGTGCTGCATATCAACAGTAGAGATGGGTGAAGTGGCCCCAATTTGCTTCGCAAAGTGGAACGCGGAGTGAAAGTGAATTAGCAGAGTGCTCAACAATGTGAAGCGGAGTACTTCGCATTATAATGGGTAAAGTGAAGTCCACTGAAAACAATTCTTAAGGTGAAGTACATTGAAAACAATGTACTTCGCCTCACTTCGGCTTGTTTTTAAGCTCCAAAGGCAAATTTTGCAATGATTCATGGGATTTCAGGTCACATGGGCTCTAGATTGTTCTGCACAGCCTCAGTTTGGGGTAGTGTGTGTAGGAAGCTGTAGGAGACAATCTGCTCTGAGAGCTCTCTGCGATTCAAACCTTCTAGAAGCTATGGAAAAAGCCTTTTTGAGTCATTTTTTTTGCTGAAACTTTAGTTCATCAATTATAGGAAACCCTCTTGGGCTCATATCATCAAGCGTTTATTGCTTGTGTGTGGATTTTGAATGTTAATGTACAATATTTAGTCTGTGTACTGAGAGACAGTGGAAGTGTGCTTTGAGGGAGGGGCGTATCTGTGGTGTAGGTAGATTAACTTGGAGAAAAAGACAGTGCTTTCTGTTTTGGTGATATTTTTCTTGTATAACTGTGTTAATGTACACACAGTAATATTTTCAATAATTCTTGCCATTTTTTTTGCTGATTGTTATGGTGCAGCAGTGCATAATTTTAGTTTGTTTAAAATATGTGGCTATATTACTGAAGTTTTCAATTTGCTACGCTTTACTTAGTGTGTGTGTGTGAGTATGTGTGTGATGTGTGTCATCAAATCAAACACCTTTTAGTGTGCCACATAATTTCAGCAATGTGAACCTGCTATCCACTGCAGCTGTGTAATTTTTGTACTTCTTTGTGGTATCTTTACTGGTACTAGTACTAGTGACTGTTACTGCAGCAGTACAGTACACTGCCCCCCCTTCCCCGTGGCCTGCCCCAACCGGAAAAGGTATTCTTTTCCAGATTTGAATTTCTGATGGTGAGCACTGGTTAGGTGTTGTGCCTTTGCATCTGCATCTCTTCAGTGCACAGCGCAATCTTAATCTGTCTGTGCATTTGCATCACTTTAGGGCCCAATCTCCATCTCTAACTTAATTCGCAGTTGTTTCTTTGGCTTCTCTTCAGAGTACTGGACAGGTGTGGTGCATAATTCTGCATGAGCATTGTACTCATTAATATGTGTTTTTAAGTCAGGATCATCATCACGAGTCACTCATGATACAAATCACGTTCTTCATCATCACGGTCACAAATGCAGTCACAAATCACGATTTACGATCACGTCACAAATCTCAACATTAATTTTTTTTAATAGTTACTTGGATGTATTGTAAGCCTGTTTTGTAGTATCTCTCCGTGCTTCACCACCCCACCATTGTACTCATTAATGAGTGTTTTTAAGTCAGGGAGTTTTGTGCGACACCTCATCAGGGCCTGGGGAAGTACAACCGTAGGCATTCAAGTTTCTTCATCATCACAGTCACAAATACAGTCACAAATCATGATTTACGATTACGTCACGAATCACAACATTAATTTCTTTTCTAGTTACTTGAATGTATTGTAAGCCTGTTTTGTAGTATCACTCCAGGCTTCACCATCCCACCATTGTACTCATTAATAAGTGTTTTTAAGTCAGGGATTTGGACAGTGTCTGCAGTACATACACAGACTGGAAAGAAGACTGCACCATGCAGTTTAGCACAGTATACTTGCACTGCTCAGAATACATATGGAAGACAACAAAAAAAGGGCATAATTACGTACAAGGGTCAGGGATGGTGGAGGGATACATTTTATAACACAGCAAGGAAGGTGTAGGGGGGGCACATGGTGTGAGGGAAAAAAAATTAATGTGGGATCCCATGGTGATCCAGCAGCAGTTCCAGCATGGACACAATTTGCAACTGATGTCCCTCTATGTGATCTAGCCGCTGCTCCACAGCACTCACCCTCTCGTTGTTTTCCTTGACAGCACTCCAGAGAACTGCCAAGTCAGCCTGTGTTACACGCAGTTCTCTGGGGTCCACACATTCTACAGCCTGACCTGCTTGTGGTGGTGGGGGGGGTTGGGGGTGCTGGTGGAGCAGCAGGTGCTGCTGTGGCCCTCCTCTTCTTAGGGATGCTGCCATGCACAGCTGCACCCCCTGCCAAAGAATGGCCAGCAGGTGCAGGCATGGTCCGTTCTGTGGCAGCCTGCCACTCCAACTGGTGGTGATTGAGGCATATTGGTGTGCTGGCCCCCAGTCCCCAAGTGAGTTCCCTGGGGCCACGGCACACCTCCACCTCACATAGGTGGCACTTGACCACACTGCTGTCCCCCCTAACACAGTCAAACAACTGCCAAACAATGGAGGTGTGGGGAGGACCAGGCACAGGCAGGGGAGGGACAGATAAACTGGCAGCTGGCTCATCATGGTGTTGAACAGAGAAGGGATCCACACCTGGGCCTGGGGGAACAGGCACATCCTGCTCCAGAGGATGTGGTGCTGGACTTGGTGGTGGTGGTTCAACTGCCTCTGAGTCAGGACAGACGGCAGTGCTGGTCCTGCTTCGGGGGGGGAGACACTCACAAGTTTCAAGCAGTCCAACAGCAATGGGTGCCCATGCCCCTCACGCATGCACATGGTATGACGCTTACCACTACCATGCTCTCCCAGAGCTGCCCCTGCCCTAGACAGTCCCTCACCCTGGTTCATCTCTCCTACTGAGCTCCCTCAGTCTGAGCAATCACTACTCACACTGTCACACAACACACACACACAGTCACGCAGACACAGACAAACAACTAACTACTTATAAAGGTGAGAAAAATAAAATTTACAGAAAGAACAAATTAAGTAAAAAAGAGTACAGACAGAAAAGACAAAAAAATTTAGCTATTAAAAAAGCTGTTGGGTCTAAATCAAAGTTTAAATCTTCTCGCTCTGATCTCAAAGTATCAGCAGTCACAAAACACACTCCTCTCTCTGTCTGCACCGGAGAAAGTAAAAGTGTCTGCTCGTATGACTCACTTCCTTCCTGCCTAGCTAAAGAGCATGTGACTTACTGTACTGTAAGCCATGTGATGTGTGTGTTGGGGGGAGGCTGGCAAATTTGAAACACCAAGTGGGTCATTTAGAATCATAATGAGGGACGCAAAGTCCATTAAAAACAATGACTTTGCCTTACTTCACATTGCCATTCCGCCTTAACGCAAAGTGGTAATGATGGGCATGAGGAACATTTTGTACTGCTTCCACCTGCAGCAGAGTGGCAATGCGAAGTGCCCACTTCACGTTCACTTCATCGGCGGAATTTAAATTCGCTGCATCTCTAATCGACAATGCAGCAGAAAATGGCTCATATTTTAAATGTGCATATATTTAACAATGGGTATCTGTCTTCATATTAATAAATGAAACTGTGCTAGTTAGGTTTAACATTATTTGGTCACTTTGAGCCATGCAGGATGTATTTTAGAGGGACTTGAAAAGAAAACATAGGGCCTGATTCTCAAAACTCCCAGAATGGTGCAAAGGGGCTTGTGCCACGAGGAATGGTCCACAAGACTATTTTGACAATGCCTCCCATGAGGCTACACCCTGTTATAAGGACTGTAACAAGGTGTATCTACCACTACACTTAGCTACCACCTGTATAGGACAATTGTCAATATTGTACCAGTGTTAAGATTATTTTGACAATACCTCCCATGAGGTTGCACCCAGTTAAAGGACTGTAACCACATGTTTCTACCACTATACTTAGCTGCCACCTGTATAGAACAATATTAATATTGGTCTGTTGTAAATTCACTGTACGACATCTTCCTGTATTCATTTTTGTCACAATTGCTCTTATTGTAATAACTGCTTTTGATGCTGTTTTTTGATACTGTATTTACTTTTATTTGATGTGGTGCCTTTGGAAATGAGTCCATGACTCCAAAGGTTGTAATTCCTATGTTATCTTAAATAAATAAATAAATTAAATAAATAAAATGGTGCAAAGTGCCCCTTGCTCCAAAAAATGCACCAGAAGTGATTCTCAGACACAGCCTGCATCAACTGCAGGCTGCGTGCACCAAAAGGGGCTTGCGCTGTCCTTGTAGCACAAAATGGGCTGCGGCATGGTGCTAAGGGACATGCAGCAGTTACAAGCTGCCATATCCCCAAGTTGATATTCTTTAAACCCTCCCAGAGGGTGAAATTCTTAGTACCTTTAAACCAGCTAGGGCTGGTCTAAGGGTACTTTTCACCCTCTGGGAGAGTTTGACCACTTGTACCACTCTCCAAGCCCTCCCTCAGCATGTGCAATGGTTCTCCCCATCCCCAATCCCCATGTAGTAATTAGAGATGCAACAAAGTTTAAATTCACCAGTGAATTTCCTGCAAATTTGCCAATTCCACCCTGTGGATCATTTTGTGAATTTTTCCAATTTGATCGGAAATTCGCCATTTGTGACTTTGCCTTGCTTTTGGGATTTTTTAAGTGTAAATTGCACTTGCAAAGTTATCAAATGGCAAATTATCTGATCACCAGCCTGAATCCCACTCCCTGCTGTCTAGTGCCCTCCCACACCAATTGCTCCGATTGTCGCTTAAGTTTTTCCCTGGTGTCTAGTGGTCTCCCACTTTTGCCAATCACCTTCCCAACATTATATAAAGTTTTTCAAATGTCTGGTGGCTAGCAGTGCCTCCCCCCACCCAAACTCATGCCACATAGTGTAAAAAGTATTCCCTGGTGTCTAGTGGCCCCCTCTTTGCTGATTGCAGGCACAATATAAGATAAAGTTTCCCAATCCCTGGTGGCTAGCAGTCCCTCCCCCTACCTGAACCCATGACCTGTAGTGTAAAAAGTATTCTCTGGTGTCTAGTGGCCCCCCAACCCCTCACCCTGGCAAGTAGTGCCCCACCATCCCGCTCCCCCAACTCCAACCCCGAGTGGGTGATTGGCTCAGCCCTCCACTCTCCACCACATCCGGTCACCCAACTGAGCTGTCAGTGAATGAGTGCATACTTGTACAAGCACATGCTCATTCATTGATGGCCAAGCCAGACAGCGCTCATTCTTTGAGCTCTTTTGGGGGTACAGACAAGAGAGGAGGGCTATTCTGGTCACCAGTGGGATGTTGGGATGGGAGAGAACAGCATTGTGCACCCTGTTCCCCATCCTGACCCCCTAACAGCGACTGAAACAGCCCTCACTCTGTCTGCACCCCAAAAGAGCTCAATGAATAAAGCGGGATCTAGAATGAATGATATCGCCAGGCCAAGCACCCACTCATTCATTCCAGCTCAGCTGGGTGCTGGCTGTGGTGGGAGGAGGGCTGTGCTGATCACCCGCTTGGGGTCAGTGTGGGGGGAGGAGCAGGGTAGGGGCACTACCTGCTGGGCTGGGGGTTGGGGATCTCTAGACATGAATGAATACTTTTTTACACTACAGGGCATGTGTTCTGGTGGGGAGAGGGACAGCTAGCCACCAGGGACTGGAAAACTTTATTTTATATCATGGCAGCGATCAGCATAGGGGTTTTTTCACTAAACATCAGGAATACTTTTTTACACTACAGGGCATGGGTTCGGGTTGGGGAAGGGACCGCTAGCCACCAGAGATTGAGAAACTTTATTTATTATTGGGCAGGTGATCAGTGAAGGGGGGACACTAGGGAATACTTTTTACACCATGGGGCATGGGTTCGGGTGGAGGAAGGGACCACTGGCCACCAGGGATTGGGAAACTTTATTTTATATTGTACTGGTGATAGGTGAAGGGGGGTGGCCACTAGACACCGGTAAATACTTTTGACACTATGGGACATGGGTTCGAGTAGTGGAGGGACTGCTAGCCACCATGGATTTGGAAACTTTATTTAACACCGACCAGGTGACTGGTGAATGGGGACCACCCACTAGACACTAGAGAAAAACGTTATTTAATATCGAGCGGTGATTGGTGAGGAGACCACTAGACACCAGGCAATTTAACTGAACATGAGGCAGTGATTGAGAGGAGGCACTGGACACAAGAAAGAAAACTCTGTAAAATGTGGAGTTTGAACTTCACTGGGGGAGTTGCCAGACTCCATTGGCAGAGTTCAAACTCCACATTTTGTTGAGTTTTTTTTTTGGGGGGGGGAATTTGGACTCTGCATGATGGATTAACTCTGCAAAATTAGCAAAATCTGTGAAATTGTTCATGGAGTGGATTTTCCCAACTTCGTATATCTCTAGTAATAATATTAAGCACTGTGTCAATCCCTGGTAGTCTAGTGCCTCCCCCTAACCCGATGTGCCCATATATTAAAATATTACAAAACACTTTCCCTGGTGGTCTAGTGGCCCTAACCCCACCCTGATATGCCAGTATATTAACATATTAAAAAAATACATTCCCTGGTGGTCTAGTACCCCCCAGCTCCGATATGTCCAAATATAACAATATTAAAAGAAACATTCTGTGCTGGTCTAGAGGACCCCCTTCCTATCCCCAATGTGCCCATATAGTGTATAGATCTACATCTGTGGTGGTCTAATGGACCCCCTCCACCCCCACCCCAGTAGGCAGTGTCCACCACCCCGCTACCCCCATCCTGAAACAGAGCCAGAGATTGGCACAGCCCTCCTCACACCACCATGTCTGGATGCTGACTGAGCTCACTCGAGCTGTCAGTCAACGAGTGTGTACTGTATACAGTATGTGCTCCTCCTTTATTTATTTATTTGTTATATCGGTTTACAACCTTTGAGCCAGAGGCTCATTTCCAAAGGTACCTCGTCACATGAAAGACAGAAGCTAATACAGACTGGGTATAACAACAGTTACATAGGGCATGTGCTACAGACATTTGTCACAGACATTATTTACACTATTACAGTAAATACAGAGTTTATTTACAATAGTTGGATGATGATATTTACATCATCTCAGCAGAGAGACATTATTAGCTTGAGAAAGCATCTAAACAGAGTAGTCAGTCCTATTCATGGGTTTGGTAATTCTTGATGTAGGTTGCAATCCATAATGGACTTTGTCAGAGAATTAGAATCAGAGAGGGCCAGAGAGTGAAATGTTAGTTACAGTTACAGGAGCAGATATTAAAGAGGTGGTTGTGAAGAGTGGTTTTGAAGTGGGCAATCTTGGGTGCACTAGTGATGGTGTTTGGGAGTGCATTAAACCATGTGGGCACCCTGGGGTGGAAAGATCTTTGGGCAAAGGAGGTTTTTACCCTGGGCACAACCAGAGGTGCTTTCTCTGAGTTGTGGATGGAGATAGTGGGGGTGGCCGGATGAAGAGAGGCAGAGACCCCAGGGGGAGAGAGTCCAAGCAGTATTTTCTTGGACAGTATGCAGGTCTGGTAGTGGAGCCTTTCATCGAGGTTGAGAAGATTGGCAGAGGTATAGAGGGAGCAGGTGTGAGTGAGCCTTGGTGTGCCAGTTAGGAGCCTGCAGGCCTTGTTTAGGGAGACCTGGATTTTCTGGAGTATGGAGTTATCTGCTGCTCCATATTCAGGAAGCCCATAGTCCACTAGGGACAGTATTGATGAGGTGATGGCCAGCTTAAGGGCATGGGGGGGAAGGCAGACCCTGTGTTGGTAAAGGAGTCCAATCCAGGTGTTTGTTGCAGCAGCAAGGGTGTTTATGTTGTCATGGAAAGTAAGGGCCGAGTCGAGGGTAAGTCCAACATATTTGTAGTTGGATACCTGTTCAAGGGGGTGCTGGGTGCTGGGGAGGATGCAGAGAGGTGCACTTTTTGCTTTGTTTTGGCGGTGAGAGAAGATTATTGAGTTAGTCTTTTTTAGGTTTATGACCAGTCTATGTTTCTCAAACCATGTTTCAGCCTGGGAGAAGGCATGTTGGAAGGAGTCCTGAAGGGGCGTAAGTTTATGATGTGAAGCAAAAAGCACTGCATCATCTGCATATAGTAAGATTTTTGTGGAGCAGGCCTTTGGTAGGGAGTTTAGGTAGAGGGAGAAAAGAAGTGGCCCCAGAATAGAGCCCTGGGGCACCCCGGAGCAGACGGGTAGTGTGTTGGATAGGGTTCCATTAATTCTGATGCATTGGGAACGGGCAGAAAGGTAACTGAAACACCAGGCTAGGGGGCCTGTGGAGAAACCAAGTTGGTGGAGAGAGTGGAAAAGGAGAGGATGGCAGGCCATGTCCAAGGCCTTGGATAGGTCTATGAACACAGCTCCTGCAATGTTACCAGTGTCTAGGGAGGAGTGCAGGAAGTTGGTGAATTCTAGGAGGGCTGTGGTTGTGCTATGGGCTGAACAGAAGCCATGCTGCTCTGGGCATAGAATGTCATACTTGGCTAGGTATTCCATAAGTTGGGTGGCAACCACTTTTTCTAACACTTTGGGGGGGGATGGAGATGAGCCGATAGTTATTCGGGGAGGCTTTGTCACTGCTTGTATGGATGGGGTAATGACAGCTGTTTTCCAGGCACTAGGGAATTGCCCTAGGCATAGGGATTTGTTGAGTAGGTCTGTTAGGGGGATGAGGACCTTGTTGAGGACTAATCGAAGGAGCCTGGCATCTAGGGGGTCATTTATAGGTTTATTGCTGCTTAGCGCTTTTTGAAGGTAAGGACGAGCTTTGTGGGTAGATATTTTGCACAGGAGGAAACAAGGATACTGCAGGATTGGGGGTTGGGATTGGGGCACAGTGTCAAAGAAACAACTAGGGAGAACACTGCTGAGATCTGAGAAGGTGGTGTTTAGACAGTTTGCTATGGTGAGTGTGTCTGTGGAGGTAGTGCTATTTATGGTGAGCTGGGAGGGAGGTGGGGAGTGTGATTTCCCATTGAGTTCTTTGATATTACTCCAGAAGGTTTTCGCAGACCCCGACATGGTTGTGAGAGTGGATTGGTAGTGGTCTGCTTTGGCCTTATGGATGGGTCGAGTGCACCTATTGTGAGTGGCATTATAGGATTGTCTGTCTGCCATCCTGCCAGATTCTGTGGCTTTGTGCCAGAGATTATCCCTGTCTCTCTACATTTGGAGCAGGGAGCGGGTTATCCAAGGAGCATGTTGCCTTTTGGTGCGGAGTTTGGTGAGTGCCGCATAGAGGTCACAGGCCTTGGTGAAGGCCTGTGTAAACAGGCTGAGTGCAATGTCAACGCTGGGGGCTATATTCAAACATCAAATAGGTACGTTGTACTATCTACCATGACAAATAGCATAATGAGCATCAAAAATTCTGTGACCCCAGAGTGGCGCACGGAGGTACAGCACACAACTAAACCCAATAAAAAGGCCAAAAAAAAACCGGTACTAATAATCAGCAACTCAATGATTAGGGGTGTAAAGACTCACCTCCAACATGACCATGCTTCAGCTATGGTAAGGTGCCTCCCCGGAACATCAGCATGGAGGGACACCAATCTCATAGAGGAAATTGTTCAAGGCATTGATCGAGACACACATGTCATTCTCCATATACGTACAAATGATCTAGCCAGTAAGTCAGTAGAGAAAGCAAAACAAAACCTCACCAGGCTGAGCAGCAAGTTTGTTTCCATTTAGTCCACTATCATGTTCTCTGAAATTCTGCCAGTCTGGAAAAAAGGAGACGGCAGGCAGAAGGTCAAAGAAGGGGACATCTCTGAGCTAAACACCTGGCTGAAGGACTGGTGCCAGGAAAAATTTCACAATTTTATTGGAAAATGGCAGGACTTTTGGGAATGGGAGTTCTTTAAATTCGACTGCCTACATCTCTTAAAGGAGGGGACCCAAACGCTAGGGCAAAAATTCAATGTTCACATGGGTCAGTTAAACTAGTGGACGGGGTTGACACAGGCACCCCTAGCACAAAAAGGGTTGCCAAATGCCCCTCCCCATCACCAACTAGTTCAGCACAAGGATGCACCAATCATACTCAGACCAAACATCGCACCAAATGTACTCAGACCAAGCATTTCAACCAAATTACATAACCAAAACATATTAAAAATGCAAATGACCAAAACAGAAGGCAATGGAAGGCAATGTGCATCAATGCTTGTAGTCTGCCAAACAAAATCCCTGATCTCACAGCCGTAATGCCAGATGCACAATTAGACTGAGTCCCTGTTACGGAAACATGGTTCACTGGGAACCACTCCTGGGATGTCACCATCCCAGGGTATGCATTATTCTGGAAAGATTGTAAGGGAAAGAAAGGAGGAGGGTGGTATTGTATGTCAGAGATGACATACGTGCAACAGAAATCCAGAGAAGACACAGTAAAGCAAAAGCCCTTTGGTTACACTAGGAGCCAGGGACAAAGCCCCTATCCAAGTAGGAGTCATATACAGACCCCCATCCCAGGAGGCTGATGTAGACAAGAAGCTCTTGGAAATCATCTCAATGATGGTGGACAGGGGTGAGTTGTTGCTGGTGGGGGACTTCAATCTATCGACTGTGCATTGGTCCTCATACACAGCATCCTCAAACCAGAGCAAAGTGTTCCTTTCTGCATTAAGGGGAGCAGGTTTGCATCAACTGGTGAACTCACCCACCAGAAACAAAGCAATATTGGATATAGTGCTGACAAACAGCACAAGGATCCCAGAAGCAGAGGTGGGAGCCAATCTAGGGACCAGTGATCACAGTTCAATCTGGTTTACTCTGAACAATATGGAGGAAAATGGTCACACCAAAATCAAGGTACTAGATTTCACAAAAGTCAACTTCCCCAAAATAAGAACTATGATCGTATCCATGCTAGAAGGAGTAATCACAGGAGATGCAGAGGACTACTGGAATACTCTGAAGGCTGCTCTGTATACAGTAACAACTGTAAGCACTAAGCAGATCAGAAAGTTCAAAAGAAGGAAGAGACCTTTCTGGTTCTCTCACAGAGTAGTATCCAAAATCAAAGAGATAAAAAAAAGCTTTTACATAATTCAAACAAACAAAACACAAAGCAGACATGGAAGAATACAAGAACAAATTAAAGGATGCAGAGAAAGCTGTTAGAAGGGCAAAAGCTCAGACAGAAGAAAAAATAGCCCAGGCTGTTAAGAAGGGAGAAAAAATCTTCTATAGATCCATAAGAGAAATAAGAAAAACTAAGGGAGGAATAGTTTGACTAGCAACCAAGGAAGGTAAGATGGCAGAGGGAGATGAGGACAAGGCAGAAGTGCTAAACAAGTTCTTTTGCTCTGTCTGCAAAATAGAAGACAATGGCAAAGGTCCCACACTGAGCAGGACAAAGGAAGATACTCAGGGAGCAGATACTAGCCCTTTCACAAGAAAGAGGGACCAAAAAGAGCTTAAACTGAAAGTGGAAAAAGCCATGGGACTGGATGGCATACACCCTAAGATATTGAAGGAGCTCTGAGAGGAACTGGCCGCACTGCAGGCTGAGCTCTTCAACAAGTCACTAGACAGTGGGAAAATACCTCAGGACTGGAAACAGACAACCATTGTGCCCTTACACAAGAGTGGAAACAAGGAATAGGCAGGAAATTACCAACCTGTCAGTTTGACCTCAGTTATGGAAGAAATGATGGAGTCACTACTAAAAGAGAGGATAGTGGTGCACCTAACAGATACTAGAAAAATGGACCCAAAGCAACATGGCTTCACAGCAGGATGCTTTTGTCAAACCAGCTTGACTGTCTTCTTCAACTAGGTCACCAGAACACTGGATCAGGGAGGGGCAGTGGACATTGTATACCTAGATTTCATCAAGGCCTTTGACATCATCCCTCACAGAAGGCTAACCAACAAGCTGGAACATACGGGAGTTGGCCGGAAGATGGTCAGCTGGATCAGTAACTGGCTGAACAATAGGACCCAGAGAGTGCTAGTCAATGGATCTTTGTCAAGGGAGGGTAGGGTGACCAGTGGTGTCCCACAGGGATCAGTACTGGGGCCAATCCTATTTAACATATTTATAGCAGACATAGCGAATGGACTAACAGGGAAGGTTTGCCTGTTCACAGATGATACAAAACTCTGCAACATAGTGGACACAAGGGAAGGAGCAGACAACATTGAGCAGACCTTAGAAGGCTAGTGGATTGGTCCAGGGATTGGCAGTTACAATTTAACACTGAAAAGTGTAAGGCAATGCACTTGGGAAAGAGGAACCCTGGACATCAACTTGAGGAGAAACAAACAGAGCAAGATCTCAGCATAATCATCACTAATGAATTAAAGGTGGGAAAACAATGTGAGAAAGCAGCGCAGAAAGCGGATGGCATCCTTAGATGTATAAATAGAGGTATTTCTAGTAGAAAGAGGGAGGTTATCATGCCCTTCTATAGGTCCTTGGTGAGGCCACACTTGGAGTACTGCATTCAGTTCTGGAGATCTTACCTCAAGAAGGACATTGACCATTTGGAAATGGTGCAGAGGAGGGCTACTAAGATGGTGCATGGACTGCATCACAGATCATATGAAACAAGACTCTGGGAGCTGAACCTATATTCCCTTGAGTAGAGAAGAAACAGAGGGGACATGACTGAAACACTTAAGTACATGAGGGGATTTAAAAAAGCTCAGACAGGCAATCTATTTCAACAGAACATGGCAGCATGCACGCGAGGGCATGATATGAGACTGGTAGGAGGAAGGTTCAAAAGCAACCTCAGGAAGAACTTCTTCACAAAGAGAGTGATAGACCTATGGAACAGCCTGCCCCAGGAGGTGGTAGCATCAAAGACAATTAGGGAGTTCAAACTCACATTGGGACAGACATAAAGGACAAGTTAGGACAAAGGCTGCATGGGGGGGTAGTTTTTGGGGCAGACTAGATGGATCACACAGTCCCCATCTGCTGATGCTTTTCTTATATTCATATATCCTGGGGTTATCTAATATATTAAGATACATGTTACATTTTTCTATCCATATCTGATATCTGCTCCATGCCTGAACAAAAATTCTGCATTTTTGTACTGAGCACCAGGTCTATGATGTACAGTAAACTGATAAGGCTGTAAAGCCAGATACCATCTCATAATTCTTGGATTTTATCCTTCATTTGTTGAATCCAACAAAGGGGGTTATGATCGGTCACTAGTTTGAATTCAGCACCCCACAAAGTGTAAGGCTGCAATTGCCCATCTCACTGCTAAACATTCTTTCTCTATAGTAGAGTACGGTATCCAGTGATGTGGGCAACTCAAACTGAGCGACTCAGTTTGAGCAACTGTAACTAGAGCGAATGAGGAAGAAGAGCAACTGACAGAATAGTGAGGGTAGAAGGACAAAAATCGTGAACACAAGATGGAGCGATGGTAGGAGGGCTCACTAGGGAAGCAGTATATAGCAGGTAGTTCAGCCAGGCAGTTTCAAGCTTGCCATGTGGTCTTGTGGAGGCCCTGGGTTTAAACCTGGGTAGCAGCTCTGGTGTTTTTTTTTTTTTTAATTTTCTTGTTGGGAGTTGTAATTTCTTTTTTTGTGAATTGAATGTTTTTCTTGTTGCATTCCCGCTTTCCCACCATCCTGGTGGTTCTTGTTTGTGCTTCCCCTGAATAGCCCCCTCCTGAGTTGCCTCCTTACTCCAATGTCAGGCCCCCCATTTGGAGTTGATTATATTAAGAAAGGGGGGCGTGGGGGGGGTGAAACCCCCTTCATGGGGGGATGAGTGGGGTGCAGCCCCCCACATAAAATGTACGGTAACGTGTGCTGTGATGATCACTTATGTTGGGATCTCAGTAGTGCACGGTTACCGTATGTATTTTCGGTGTTGTGCATGCACCCATGTGTATGGTGCTGTTATTTCTTCACTGTTATCACATGGAACCATTCAGTACTTCTGGTCTGTTTCATGCAGTTTCATACTTATATATATATAACTGGATGTTCTTCACCCTGTATTGTTTGGCTGAGTACAGCCCCAATACCAGTCTAAGAGGCATCTATTTTTACCTCAAATGTGACTGTAAAATATGGGCATTTTAAAACTGGAGCAGACAAAAGAGCAGCCTTAATTTACCTGAAAGCTTCTTCACAGGCTGGGCTTCATTTGACATTGTTAAAACTCCTTTTCTTTTTCATATCTGTCAATGGGGTAGCTATTGTGGCAAAATTGGAAATTAACCTTCGATAGTAACCTGCCAAGCCCAGGAATGAACAAACATGTTAAAGCACTCCCCCCCTTCCCGATGTCTAGGGGTATGATGTTAAGTGTCCAGCAAGGGAAGGGGCCACCCTAACTTGCAGAATACTCTCTTGGCAGCAGAGAATAAAACATGGACAGTACCTGGATAGTTCCTTCATGATTGCTTGACAGTTACAAGAAGTCAGGGGGCACGCTTCCCTGGGACCAAAGGACTGAGGAGGCAAGCTCAATTTAAATGGTACCAGTTAATTAAAATAAGTCCAGTGTCCACTCGCAGACCTTTTTTTATTAAAAAGAAAGATCTAATCTAATAAATAATTCACAACAGATACTGCTCCATGGAACAGGGAGCCCAGCGTAAAGCCAGAGCAGGCATAATTTTCTATCTTTGGTGGCCAGAGCCACAGCACATATTTTAGGCCGAGAGGTCACTATTGGGTCTGCTGTAGCTGAAGAGAGCTCCCATTGATGACAGCAACACCACAATATTCCACCTTGTCCTTGTACATAACTCTGCTCTACAGATAAAACAGCATCCATCCATACCTCCACCATACTTGCTCTTCTGGGCCTCCCCTTAGCTGAACTCTGGGCATCCACACAGCAGCTGAGGTACAGATGATCTGGGAGGTGCATCGACTGTGCTTTGCCCCAAAATGAGCCAAACTTCATGGTTGGTGGAGTGCCACACCAGATAGGAGAGACGGGCTTACGCGGCTGCTTACTCTGCTACACTGGCTACCACCACCATGCCGCCCCACCGCCAACCCAATCACGCACCACTGGACCCTCCATGCCCACCCTGGTGCCGCAGTGCATGAGGTGGCCGGCTCCAAACCCCCGGGCTGTGGCTTCCATTAACTTCACGGGGGTCCTGCACACACCAGATACTGCTCTACCACACTGATCCTGACACAGAGCTCCCACAAGAGGACTCAGACAACTAACCATGTCACCCACATAAACCTCAACGAGGCTGAGGCAAATGGACCCTGGCCACCTACTGCTCCCCCATGACTTTCTGATGGCCTTCCCTTTGGCACCAAAACACCCACCTTAAATCCCCTACAGGAGACTGAAGCCCCACCCATCCTGCAGGCAGGCTCACAGCCCTCACCAAAAAGGACAAAGTGGAGGAGAACAGCTGTATGGTAAGCATCCTAATAAGGGGTTGCTTACTCTTGTCCCCCTTTTAAGCCATTCACCTCCTGGTGAATGACCTAACCAGCTGCATCAGTGGGCACTACTGGGGTGAGGATATGCGCACTCTTCCTACCCAGTCATGCCCACAGGGCAATACCAGCTGTACCAACAAGTGGGAATCACCCAAAACTGACACCTACGAGTGACACCAACCCGGGACATGGTGGCCTATCCTTCCTGTACCCAACATGAACCAAGCAAGGGACTGAGGTAGGATAGTGTCCCTAGCCCCTTCCAAATCACTCAGTACTGTGCTGCTGCCACCAACCAAGGACCTCAAAGCTCCAAAACTGCCATTCCGAAAAAACACCATTTAAATGAGAACAGTTACAGTTAATATCAAACCCAGCAATGCACTGCAGGACAGTAAACATTTGATACCCCTTTACCCATGCACATACACACACACACACACACACACACACACACACACACACACACACACACACACACACACACACACACACACACACTCTCACACTCACACACATCAATCAGTATGAAAGCTCTCTCAAACCACTCACACACTTCCAAACTCTCTATCACTCCACATACATACACCATACCTCCCTCATCTGTTACCCTCCCCCCAGGGCAGCACCACAGTGCTAGAATGCAGTATTTTCCTTTATCTTTTCAGTTCCAAAAGTTCCAATTTGCCTATAAGGGTCAGTCCCAGATATAAGTCCAAGAACATACCACTCTGCTTGAACATTTTGAACAGTAACTTTTAACAGCTAGAACAATATAACATTTAACAAAAAAGCTAAGCTAACCCAGTCCCCATCGGACTGGGTGGAGTACAGAAGACTCCGAAACCTATGTAAGGTTTCCATCAGATCTGCTAAGGGCAATTACTACCGTCAGCTCCTTAGTACCTCTGTCAGTAACTCTCATGGTTTTTGGAGTCATGTTAACACCATCATAGGGAAAAACAAGTGCAATACAATCTCTGATATGGTCGTGGATGGTTGTAATTGCAATAACCTGCTCACTATCGCCGAGGCTCTTAACTCCAGATTCACTGACTTCTCCTCCTGTACTGCACCTCTTGGGCTTTTACCTGTCACTCCACAGGATAACCTTAAACCTTCCAATCCATCTTTCACCCTTCACCCAGTCTCTGAGAGTGAAATCTTATGCTTACTTAAGTCCATCTCTCCTGTGGGATTGGCAGGGGCAGATGGACTCTTACCAAAATTCCTAAGAACCGTTGCACCGCCTATAATCTCTCCAGTGACTAGACTTTTTAACCTGTCTCTTCTTACAGGACATGTCCCTTCCCTCTGGAAGATTGCTTGAGTTATACCCTTCTACAAAAAGGGGGGCACCACTAACCTGGATAACTACCACCCTATTGCCATCCTCTCCACCCTCTCTAAAATACTGGAGAAAATTGTTGCTACCCAGGTCTTGGATTACCTGTACTCCTTCAAACTCCTCACCCCTGACCAACCTGGTTTCCGACATGGGCACAGTACATACACTGCTCTCATACAGTTTACAAATGATGTCAGACTCGCTATGGACAAAGGCTCTCTCACTGGGGCTACTTTTGTTGATCTTACAAAAGCATTTGATTTAGTTGACCACCCGCTGCTCCTGTCAAAGTTGTCATCCCTAGGCTTCTCACCCTCTGTCACCGCCTGGTTCCAAAATTATCTTTCAAAGCGGCAACAATTTGTCCAGATCGGAGATGCTAAGTCCCCTCTTGCTCTTACTTGGATCGGAGTACCCCAGGGTTCGATTCTTGGTCCTCTTCTGTTTGCAGTCTTCATAAATGACATCCCACCACTCACTGGTGCTTGCTGAGGTCTGCTATATGCAGACAATCTTGTTCTTTACTCATCCTCCTCAAACCTCTCAGATATCAACCTGAATCTCAATAGTAACTTCAATATATTTCAGAGCTCGCTATTGCAAAACAAGCTTGTCTTAAATAAAAATAAAATGGTGACTATGCTCTTTGGTTCAGGTTCAAAAATTTGGTCCTGCACCCAACCTTAAGTATCAGAGCACTAGATGGCTCTCCCCTTAACACAGTTACCTCTTTTAAATACCTAGGAGTAACCCTTGATCCCACCTTGGATTTTGACCTGCACCTAGCCTCAGTCATTAGATCTGTCACTATTCAACTTGGACTGGCATACAAGGTGAGACATAGCCTAACATCCACGGCGAGGATGGCCATTGCACAGGGGATCCTGAGACCCAAATTGGTGTATGGGTAAATAGCCTTCCCGGCAACTACTGGAGGGCTCCTCCAAAAGTGGGATGTCTGCTACAACAGCATTTGCCATTTTGCTTTGTCTTTTCTCAAACTTAGTCACCAATGCACACTATACTCCAGTCTGGGATGGTTTACCCCTTCAGCCTTCCAACAGTTTACTTCCTACTGTTTTATAAAGATTATAATCTCCTCCCAGATACCTGACAAACTGGCTCTATTGCTCAAACCTGTGACCTCTGTCTACCCACTGAGATCAGCTGACAAATCCCTTCTTGTCCAACCGAGATGTAAAACCAAAACGGGGGAGAATGTTTTCTTTAACTGGGCCCCTAAACTATGGAACTCCCTTCCATTAAGTCTAAGAATCTCCCCTTCTCCACACAGCTTCAAACAGGAGCTTCATATTGCTCTTCTAAGCTCTGAACCCTACCCTGTCCTCTATCCACCCACTCCTGTACTGGTTCCTCCAAGTTGCCTACCGGCTCCAACCTCTACTACTCTCAAACCTACCTGGAAATCTTGTTATTTCCTCTCTTCTAGCACTTACTCGCTAGTTGTATGACTTACGACTGTTAGTTATTTGCACTTATATTTCTGTTTTGTTACTACATATAGATTCCTGCAAATGTACTGTCATTGCTGAAAATTTTGCATAAGTGTACTATGTCTGACTTCTATGTGTTCTCATGATGTTTTCTTGTATCTACTATCGTCTACGTACCCTTTGTTGTAATCTCCCGGGTCGTACCTGAAAATAGGTAGCTATGCTGTCTACTGTACCTACCCAGTTAACAAAAACTAAATAAATAAACAAAGAGTGGCCTCACCCCATAGGAAAAGTCCAAGAGTCCCCACAGAGTATGCAGTACAGTTTTGCAGACAATCAACAGCAGAAAGATTCAGGCTTTACTTGGCAGGAGCTTCTCCCTTAGGAAAATAGAAGTGAGGATCGGGTTTAGTGGTCTGTTCTCCAAAATGAGTCCTCCAACACTATATAATATTTCATCCGGTGTCCCAGCACATCCTGGATTAGGGCAAAATGCTTTAAAAGTGTCAGTCCAGTCCAGACCATGGAGTGGCAGAGTGACCAAGCAGTAGTGATGCTGCCAGCTTTAGCATGCCCTGACTCTGTTCCTGGCTTGCACCTTATCCAGTGCACTGAAGAAAACCCAGTCTGCCCTCTTCTCCTCAACAATGTCCCACATTTTCTCAGACACATATGGATAAGGTTCAGTGGGATATTCCTTTCTCATACTCCTTCTAATCCACCTCTCCACCTGGAATCACTCCAGGATGCTTCAGGCACTGGTTCATGGGGCCATACCAGGAGACAACCATACTCCATTTTGATATCTGTCATTAAGAGGGTCATCAGGCCAGAAACCATCCATTTTCACTTGCAGTTGTACACAGGCAGGCATGGGGACTAATCTGGGAGAGTAAGCTTAGGGTGCTTGAATGACTGGGGGATGGCACACTCCACATCTTGGTCTTGAAAAGTCAGAGGCATTGGATGCTTACCAGGTGGCAAAACTGGGGGTCCCTCCAAATGTCTCCATCTGACCCCAAGCTGTCAGCACACAGTTCCTCCTCTACAACATCTGGAGAATCAACCTTAGGAGGGACAGCTTTACTACTTGAAGCTGAGTGGGCCTCTGCATGTGTGGTCGTGAGCTTCGACTCCATGAGTCCAGAGGAGTCAGCTTTCTTTGATGCCCAGCCATGCCCTCTCTCTCTGCTAAGTGGAGAAGCAGAGGCCATAGGTGAGGGTGAGTTGGGCAGATGGCTATGCCAACTCCCCACCTGGAGCACTTCAGGGGAGTAACACCAGCAGGCTGCTCCACAGTTGAAACCAACATCTTCATCTCCTCCCAATCTTCCGTACTGGCCGCCATAGTAGAGACACTGCCAGGTATCATTATGGTATGCCAACCCCAGGGAGCTGCATAAGGTGACATTGCATAGGATGAAGCTGCAGGAGCTGATCCTTTAGGACAAACAGAGCAAAGGGGAAGGTGGGTCACCTCTACCTCATTGTAGCCACAGACTGCAAGGGTTGCTGCTTTCTCCATGGTGTTCCATAACCAAACAAGCAGCAAGGCTGGCATGATCACTGTCCTTTCACTCTCTTTGGGAGCCTCAGCTATTCTAGCTCTAGCTGACAACCACACTCCCCTCATTTGCATACACCAGAGAACCACAGAAAAATGGCGCCTGCCCAGCTGCTCCCAGCAGCCCCTAGTTTGCTCCATCCCAGCAGACCCTACTGCTCCAAACCAATCAGCATGATACAGCTGCTTATTGGCATAGTATTACTTATGCATGAGTTGGTCCAACATGGCATCGGCAGCAGAAAGTCAGGAAATTCCTCAGCCAACATGCCGGGACCCAGGCACAGGAGAATACCAAAACCAGGCCTCAAAAACACTTTCCGACACCTCCAGCTCGCAAAGGGAAACCTCACACTGCAATCCCCCACATTTAAGTACCCCCTTCCTAATGTCTAGGGGTATGATGTTAAGTGTCCAGCAAGGGAGGGGGCGATCCTAACCTGCAGAATACTCTCCTGGCTGCAGAGAATAAAAGATGAACAGTACCTGGATAGTTCCTTTGTGATTGTCTGACAATCACAAGGAGTCAGGGGGCACACTTCCTAGAGACTGGAGGACTGAGTAGGCAAGCTCAATTTAGATGGTACCAGTTAATTAAAATAAGTCCAATGTCCACTCACAGAGGCTTTTTTATCAAGAAGAAAGATTTAATCGAATAAATAATTTAAAACTGTTACTGCTCCATGGAACAGGTGGCACAGCAGCAAACCCGAGCAGACATAATTTTTTTAACTTTGGTAGTCGGAGCCACGGCACATACTTTAGATGGAGAGGTCACTATTAGGTCCACTGCAGCTGAAGAGAGCTCCCGTTGTAGACAGTAACATTGCAATATTCCACCTTGTCTTTGTACATAACTCTGCTTTACAGATAAAATGGCCTCCACCCGTACTCCCACCACACTAGGTTTTCTGGGCCTCCCCTTCGCTAAGTTCCTGGCATCCACAGGCAGCTGAGGTCCAGGAAATCCTGGACATGCGTCGGTCTTGCTTTGCCCAAAAACAAGCCAAACTTTGCGGTTGGCGGAGTGCCACACCAGATAGGAGAGGAAGGCTGCCACCACCGCCTACACCACGATATGGGCTGCCACCTCTGTGTTGCCCCACTGCCGACCCAATCACACACACTGCAGGACCCTCCATGCCCACCCCAGTGCCACAGTGCATGAGGTGGCCAATTCCGAACTCCCAGGCTATTGCTGCCACTAATTTCTTAGGGGTCCTGCACACACCAGATACAGCTCTACCATGCTGCTCCCAACACAGAGCTCCCACATGAGGAATCGGGTGACTAACCACAATGCCGCATTAACCCCAACGAGGCCAAGGCAAACAGGCCCTGGCCACTGACTGCTCTCCCATGACTTCCTGCCAGCCTCCCCTTTGGTGCCAAAACCCCAGCCTTAAATCCTTTATGGGGATCTGAAACCTCACCTGTCCTGCAGGCAGGTCCACAGCCCTCGCCAAAATAGGGCAAAGGGGAGGATAACGGCTATGTAGTAAGCAAAGCACCCAAACAAGGGGGTGCTTACACATGTTCTTTTGTTTGGGGGATGGGACACCTTGCCACAGCTTCTATTTTCTCAATCTTGGGCCTAACTTTCCCATTTCCCAACATAAATCCTAGGTACTTGGTTTCAGTCATAGCCACAGCACATTAGTTGGGTTGATGGTCAACCCTGTGGTTTTTATAGACTGTATAACAGCATCTAACTGTGTAAGATGTGTCTTCTAGTCTGCACTATACACTACCACATCATCTAGGTAGGCTGAACAATACTCTGTGTGTTGGTTCCACCACTTGACATCATCGGGGATGTCCTCGACATCCCCAACAGCGATGGGAACAATGCCGACTGTCAGCATTGCTCCTGTCGGGAAACAGTCTTTTTCTGCAGGGTGGCTTTGCCTCCTGCACCCCCCCCATCTCTAAATATACAACTCCAAGTCAGAGTTCTATTGGGGATGGGGGTGGAACACCTGAAGAGTGAGCGGCGCTGTGCAGCGAGCTACCACAGTGACCTGATAAGATTCGTCGCTGTGGTAGACTTCACTGTGAAAAAGTAATTGTCCGAACGTGATACCATGTGTGGTGTTAAAATCTGATACATAAATTGCCGAAAAGTAGCAGGGGCACCACATACAGTAGGCCAATGGGAATGGTTACACATTAAAAAAGACCTAGTGGGGTAATAAAGGCTGTCTTATCCCTAGATTTCTTTTCCAGAGGGATTTGCCAGTACCTGTTTTTCAGATCCAGTGTGGTAATATACTTGGCATTTCCGGTATGGTCTGTTAAATCATCTACCCATGGCATGAGGTAACTGTCAAAGTGAGATACAGTGTTTAGCTTCCAGAAATTCAAGCGTAGTCTGATTCCGCCCTCTTTCCTACCAACCACTACAATAGGTGAGGCCCGGGTGCTAGTAGATGGCTCTATGATGTCTAACTTTCATTTTTTTTTGTCTCTGCCATAACCTCACCTCACCCTCTCAGGGAGTCTATAGGGTTTTTGCCTTACAGTTTTGCTTGGGTAACAACTATTTGATGTTCCACCCCTTCTGCTTCACCTGGAATGCTCGTAAAACCAGTTTGAAAAGTCTGCAACAGTTGTTTTACCTCATTCTTTATGTGCACTGCAATGTAGGGTAAATTATCAGTTCCTTCAACCCACCTGGTTTTTCTAACCATTAATAGGCCAAATCCATCTCTGTGTTTGCTCTCTCTCTCTGGAAGACCTATCAGGCTCAGGTCAGGGGGTTGTCTTTCTCGTGCCACTTTTTAAAAAGGTTTTCATGATATATCTTTTTACTCTGGCATCTCTCAGGGGTCTTTATCTCGTATGTCACTTGTCCTGTCTGTGTAAGAACCTGGTAAGGCCCCTGCCATTTCATAAATAACTGCTTTTCAGATGAGTGTAGAAGTAGCAAGACTTTTTCTGCTTCTTTAAATTCTGTATGTATTACTTCCTGATCATAAAGATACTTCTGCTTTCTCTGGGCCTACATTGTTCTCATGTGCTATTTCAGTATATTTAACCAGCCACTTATGAAATTGTATTATATACTCCACTACACTTGTCTGTCCAATTTCTTTTCCCTCCTCTCAATATTGTTTGACAACATCTAATGGGCCTCAAGGGTTTGTTCCAAATAACAGCGAAAATGAGAATAGTCAGGAAAGCTTGGGGCACCTCATGGTACACAAACAGCAGGAAAGGCAAACACTAATCCCAGTCCTTTCCTTCATTGGAAAAACTTTCTCAGCATTCGTTTCAGGGTTTGGTTAAACCTTTCCACTAGCCCATCTGTTTGGGGATGGTAGGGGGACATCCAGATTGCTACTACACTCAATATGTGGCACAATTCATTTAACAATATAGCATTAAAATTGCTTCCCTGATCAGTCAGGATAGCTTTGGGATGCCTAGTCTGCTGAATAATTTTACCTACTCCTCGGCAATTTTTGGGATAGTGATTGTACATAAGGGAATGGCCTCTGGGTATTTGGTGATGTAACCCCCGTGCCAATTTGTGGGGTCACTAATGATGCCCTGTTGGCATTGGGTCCATGCATGTGTGGTGCCAGATCTGCCCGGAGGCAGAGCCTGGCATTGCAAGAGATTTTTCAAGCGCCTGCTGACACAAGGGGAGCCATTGCAGGTAGTCATCGCGAAGTCTGAGGAGAGTGAGGAGTGGATGAGGCCTGCTACTAGGCCATTCAGGGTGGGCTGCCAGATGGGGCTGGGAAGGCAAGGGCCCGGGGTTAGGAGATTGCCCCCGACCCCAAAGTAGCAGCAGAACCCCCACATGCCATCGGTGGGGAGGGTGGACAGTGGTTTGCGACAGCTGAAGGACAGAGCCAAGTGAGATGGAGCCTGTCTGGCTCTGGTCAGAGGAATAGCATTTGGGGTGGATGCCATGGAAGGCCTGGGCCATGGAGTGGCAGAGATGTGGATCTGGAGGGTCCAGGGTGGCAGACTGGACCCCTGCCTGAAGCCATGTCCACCTGAGTTAGAGGGAGCTGCTGTGGAGGTAGAAGGAAGAGAACTGTGCCCACTGAATAGTGGCTGCCACCTTGTGTGAACCCTGCTAGTGGATCAGAAAGACAGATAACTTGAGGAGATTGGACTGTGCCTGAGTGCCGTCAGTGCCCCTGAGGGGAGACTGTGTCTGAAGTAAGATTTTCCCCACTTCTACTGGTGGGGAGGCCATAAGAAGAAGCTGTATGTGCTGGCACTGTTGTAGTGTTGACAGAAGGGATAGGAGCCCTCTATGGCTCACCAACAGAAAAGTTGTGTGTAGGATCCAGGTTTGGGACCCCGGTCCCCCAAGTAGATTATGCCAGCCATGCCATAGTGACTGTGTGAGGGAAGCGAAAAGAATGTAGCGCCCAACTCCATGGAGCCGACATGTTTTTGTGGCTTGAGCCTTTGGATTTTATCAAAAACAATAAAATGTGCCTGATTGCATCCAATTCCTGCCTGGACCAAATCTTTGATGTCTAAGCATCTACAAATTCTTGCTATTGTATTCCTAATAAGTTTGCCTTCTAGATACAAGTCTGAGCCTATGCCCACCACTGGTGACTGTAGAGAAGAGATGCCATCAGCCTGCACCTCGACAGAGTCCACGCCATCACAAGAAGAATCCTAACTTTCTGCATAACAAAAGTACTGTGTTGATTTACCCTGCTAATCTGCTGTTTCACTGCCTAGTCAGAAGCTGGTGCCTCCCCTTCTAAGTGAACTGTAACACCACAAAACCTCTAGACAAGGAGGGGAGGAGGGGAGCCATATAAGAGTCCACCCTCAAAGACTGGGAGTGAGCGTGTTGCCTTCCAGTTCACTGACTGTGTGTACAATAATAGCTGAGAGTCCTGGGCAGGAGCTGAAGGAAAGATTGTGTGTTTACCAATCAACACCTGGAGGTAACTAGAGGGAGCAGAGGGTTACAAAAATGGAGGCTATCATCCAGGATTTGAAAGAGGTGCTCATCACCTACCTGTCGAAGCTGGAGGGCATTGTTCTGAGGTGATAGAACGTTGGTAGGCTGGAGCACTGAGTGGGAGTTTGCAGTTGCCGCCTGAGTGAGAAGTGCTTCGTGAGGAGACAAAATGACACGAAACACTCATGAACAAAAATGTGATGAATGACGAATTAATTGGAGTCTGCTGTGTTTGGACTGGTGGATGGGACTACCCTTACGACAATGGAATATATTGCAATATAGTGAAAAATATGCGTTAATGTATGTCAATGCAATGAGAAATACATTGTCCCAATGTAATACATTATAAAATATATTATGAAATGTATTTTTAAATCTACTAACATAATATATTTCTAACCCACAGTATGCAAAAATATGTGTCTCTATATTGAGAAATACACTAACTCAATGAAATATAATACACAGCGTATTTCAGCATATAATAAAATCACATATTCTGCCTCATGCATTGCTTGAAAGCATGTCAATCTATTTAGTAATACATTGTCTGAAATGTATTATTAGTATATTTCAAAATATATACTGTATTCTTTGTGTTACATATATTTTATATGTTACATATCATTTATGTGTTACGTATATGCTATACATGTTGCATATATTTTTTATATGTTTTACATGTATTTTTATAAATGCTTAGATTCATCCCATGTGTACATTTGCATAACTAATTTACATATTTCAAAAACATAGTCTATCAGCCCAAATCATGATAATTTCTAGTTTAACAATACGTTTCAAATTTACAGCACTAGCTTACAGACTGAAAAGAAAGGTGCAAGTTATAAAGCAAGCACATGTAATATCTACATAGAACATAGAAACATAGAAACATAGAATTTGACGGCAGATAAGGACCGCTTGGCCCACCCAGTCTGCCCATTTCCCTACCTACTGGATAAGCTGCAGATCCTAGTTAACCAGCAGCCTACTTCTTTCTACCCCCAACCCCCAGAATTGCCTTATGACTATCCCATGCATGCTTGAATTCCACCACTGATTTTGACTCCACAACCTCCTCCCGAAGGCCATTCCATGCATCCACAACCCTCTGTGAAAAATACTCCTTAAATTACCTCTGAGCCGCCTCTATCTTCAAATTGTGCCCTCTTGTTCTTGCACACCTCTTTTTTGAAAGATGCTACCCTCTTGGACTTTGTTGATTCCCTTGAGGTACTTGAAAGTTTCTATCATGTCCCCTCTCCTCCTTTCCTCGAGGCTATACATATTAAGCTCCTAAGACTCTCTTCATATGTCCTCCGTGCAGACCCTGCACCATTTTAGTTGCCCTCCTCTGGACAGCTTCCATCCTGTCTATGTCTTTGCGGAGATTGGGTCTCCAGAACTGCACACAGTACTCAGATGGGGTCTCACCAGCTGTCTGTACAGAGGATAATAACTTCCTGTTTTCTACTGGTGATGCCTCTCCTATGCATTCCAGTATCCCCCAGCCCTCCTTGCTGCCTTCTCACATTGCTTGCCCACCTTTAGGTCATCTGATATGACTACCCCCAGGTCCCTTTCCATTTTTGTTGTTGTTAGTATCTCACCCCCCATTGTGTACTCTTCCCTGGTTTTTGTTTCCCAGGTGCATTACCTTGCACTTCTTAGCATTGAATCTAAGCTGCCACACATTTGACCATTCCTCTAACCTTGCCAAGTCCCTTCTCATCCTTTCCACCCCACCCTGTGCATCAACTCTGTTGCAGATCTTAGTGTCATCTGCAAAGAGACATACTTTTCCTTCCAGTCCTTCTGCAATGTCACTTATAAAGACATTGAAGAGGACTGGTCCTAATACTGAACCCTGCGTACGCCACTAGTAACCCTCCTTTCTTCTGAGTGGACTCCATTTACTATTACTCTCTGTGTCCTATTCTCCAGCCAATTCTTTACCCAGGCTGTCATCTTGGGACCCACTCCCAGGCTGGCTAACTTATATATTAATCTTTGTGTGGGACTGTGTCAAATGCCTTGCTAAAGTCTAGGTAGGCCATGTCCCAGCCCTCCCTGATCTACTACTTTGGTCACCCAGTCAAAGAAATCTATCAGATTCGTCTGGCATGACCTTCCGCTGTGAATCCATGCTGCCTAGGGTCTTGTGCCCTCTGGCCTCTAGATACTCGACAATTCTTTCCTTTAGAAGTGATTCCATCATTTTCCCTATCACTGAGGTTAAACTAACAGGTCTATAGTTTCCTGCTTCTGCCTTGCTCCCACTTTTGTGAAGGGAATCACATCTGCCCTCCTCCAGTCCTCGGGTACCACCCCATCCTCCCATGATTTGTTAAAGAGGGTAGTCAGTGGTGTCACTAGTTCTACCCTTAGTTCTTTAGAATTCTGGGATGAATCCCATCAGGCCCCATTGCTTTGTCCACCTTCAGTTTTAAGAGTTCTTTCAGAACCCTTTCTTCTGTAAATGGGCTGGTATCAACTTCTGTATCCAGAGTGTTACTACTGTTTGTTTTATGTACCTCCCTCTTCCTTTGTAAATACTGAGCAAAAATATTTGTTTAGTATCTCTGCCTTTCACATTCTCCTCTGCCCACCCTCCCTCCCCTTTATTAAGCCTCACTATCCCTCCCTTGGTCTTCCTTTGCTCCCTGATGTACCTATAAAGGTTTTATTCCCTTCTTAACTGAGTTGGCTATCTTTTCCTCAGTTTGGGCCTTTGCTGTTCTGACTGCCTTCCCAGCCTCCTTTGCTTTAACTGATACAGTTCTCTCCTGCTCCTGCTGCGATTCCTTGTACTTCCTGAATGCTTTCTTTTTCTCTTGAACCTTCACTGCCACTTCCTTTGAGAACCATAGTGGTTTCTTACATCGTCTTGTTTTGTTTATTTGCTTCACACAAAGGCTCGTTACCTCTGTGATGGCAGTTTTTATTATTCCCCATTGTTCTTCCACCCTCCTTCCCGCCCATTTGCTAGTGCATTCCTTAGGCACTCACCCATTTTGGCAAAGTCAGCCCTCCTAAAGTCCAGTACTTTTGTCTTTGTATGGCTTGACTCTATTGCTGTGTTTATTGTGAACCATACTGTTCGATGGTCGCAGTTCCCAGATGGCTACCCACTTCTACATCTGTGATCCTCTCCATCTCCATTTGAGAGTATCAAGTCTAATATTGCTCCCTCTCGAGTGGGCTCCAGTACTAGTTGTCTCAAGGCATGCCCCTGTAGGGCATCTAGAATAACTGCACTCTTGAGTGGCAGCTGCAACTGTGCTCCAGTTAACATCTGGCATATTCAGATCACCCATCAGCAATATCTCCCTTTTCTGCCATTCTAAGTATACTTTCTATCATTCCTTGTCCATTTCTCCCCTGAGAAGAGGTTCTGTATCTAACCCTCAGCGGATTGTGGTGCCATTGCCTGTCTCCAAATTTACCCACAGTGCTTCTTCTCCTCCCTGTTTACCCTTTTGTTCTGTTGCTTTTATTCCTTCCCTTATGTAAAGAACTACTCCTCCCCTCTTTTACCCTCCCTGTCCCTCCTGTAGATAGTGTATCCTGGTATGTTTACGTCCCAGTTATGGTTTTGTGTGTACCATGTTTCTGTGACTGCCACGATATCCAGATGTTCCTCCTCCATCAAGGCCACTAATTCAGGAAGCTTGTTACCTAGACTACGGGCATTGGTACTCATTGCTCTCCATTTTTGATGGCCTTACCTTCTGTTGCAGCATCCCCACTGACCGCTTCTACCTTGGTCTTTTCTCATTTAGTACCCTGTTTTGTAGAGAGAGGCTGGGATTTTTCTGCTGCTTGTCAGTGCCTCCCCATTGACTAGTTTAAAAGCTTGCCAATGAGCATTTAAACCGATTGCTCAAAGACTTGTTCCTTCCTGGACAGATGCAGACCATCCTGCCAGTATAGGCTGGTGTCCCTCCAGGTGGAACCCCAGTCTCAGTGAAGCCAAACCCTGTGCTCCACACCATTTTTTCAACCATTCATTAAACTGCATGGTGCCAATTACCTCACCTCCCCATGCCTTTGACAGGCAGCACCTCTGAGAAGGATACTGTGTTTGCTACTTGTCTTAGGCCTCCCCAACTCTGCAATGTCCTCCTGCATTGCTCTAACCTCATGATGAGCCAAGTCATTTGTCCCTAGGTGGACAATTACGTCCAGCTCAGAATCCCTTGCAGCTGTTGTTGTGATCCTGAGGATGCGCTTCCTGTCCCTCCAAGCCATGGCACCAGGCAGGCACCTTACTTCAGATTTCCCAGCTCCTCCCAGTTCTATCCCCCTAATAATTGAGTCCCCCACCAGGAGCTGCTTCCTTTCCTTGTGGTGTCCTCTGCCTCCTTCCTGTGGGCCTCCCTTGTGACAGTTGTCCTCAGCCTCCTTAGTCTCCTCTGTGGGTGTGTCTATAGGGGAGCTATGCTCCCCCAGAATGGCGTATGGATTGTGGTGTGTAACATGTGACTGGGTGTGCCTCTGTTTCACCATCCTCATCCTCTCTGAGCCCACTGTGGTCCAACTGCTGTGCTTTCTTTGCAACCTCTGAGGTAGTGGTGGTGGTTCTGGTGCTCCCTGGATGGGGGAGGTTCCCTTCCTACTGTCCATTGTGGCCTGGGGGAAGGTCCCCGTACTACTGTCCAGTGTGGCCTGAAGACGGGCAACTTCCTCCCTCATGGCAGACAGTTGTCTGCAAATAGGGCAGCATCTCAGCCTCCAGAAAGACTCCCGTAAGACTGCTGCCCCACAGCCATTACATTGCACTACTCCCCACATTTTTTTTTTTTTGTGTGATTGGTTTGTAATGTAGAAATATATATTTATATTATACAATGTTTATGCTTATATTGTCAGTGCAGTGTGCTAGAGAGGATATGACAGTGACATGCACCTTGCACTCTTGAGGAAATGATGTCAGAACCCCAGGTATAAAGGAACTATTTCCAGGGTGGGTGGGGTGAGGTGGGAAGGGGTTGGGCCTAAACTGTGCCCTCGCAAAACAATCAGCTAGAAGCTCTGACCCACTGCTGCAATGAGTGCCTTCCTGTCAGGAAGATGCCCTACACAACAATTTGATAGAAATACCCTGCTAATCAATCAGAGAAAAATCCACATCCAAGTCAGACACAGGTAAACCTTCCCAGCCCCAAAACAGGCCTGGTGGTTTGTGCTCTGAGAGCTGTCCGCCTAAAATAAGTCAGCTGTGCTTTAAACTCTTCCTGCACTGAAAATCTTAAGAATTGTAACAAAAACGTAAACCTTAATCCACCACCCTCTGTTGCTTGAAAGACCATCTTTCCTGTTTCACACTGCAGGTTTTCTGTGACCACTCCTTAACCCCAGTAACTCTGTTTAAAAGAGTTTAACTATCACAAACTCCTACGCACCAGTAAATTATTTAAAAATAGTTTCAGTCCCAAAAGCCTAGTAGTCAATCCAGCTACCCCCAAGGGACAACCAGAATGAAGTATTTAAACACTTATGAGGTTACTTCCAAGATAAGCAGAGTTTGCAAGTTTCTTTTTCAACTGCTCAGCCACCTGAAATTTAAAAATAGTTTAACTGTCAGCAAATCCTAGTAGACAATCTAGCTACCTCCAAGGACCTACCCAAATGCAGTATTTAAATCCTTCTGAAGTTACTAACAAGATAAACAGAGTTTACAAGCCCCTTCTTGTTAAACCCTAAATAAATATGTGAATAAAAAGCAATTACCAAGGGTAGTTAGTTTCACCTCCCACAGAATTAAGCAAAAGTGCACGTTTGTTGCAGATATCAAGTGCAATATAGAATTTCTCACACAGCTCGCACTTGAAGAAAGCAGTATCCTTCCAGCTCCAGCAAATGTGCTTTGTCTCACCCAGAACTAAAAGTACAACAAAATGGGGTGGTATAAATACCAATCTGAGCCTTTAACAAGCATGAGCTTGTAAGGTATGTCATATGTGTGAATATAAATGTATAAAATGTATGTTTGAGTTAAAGCAGCATTATAAAACAATAATCTAATGTAAATATCTCCATGACAAATAACAAAATTAACTTCATTTGTACAGATAGAGGTATGTGTAAATAATTTATATTGTTTTTGTCTGGGTAAGTTAATAGTTATATTATGAACACACAAAAATGCCAGCAGAAACAGGCCTCACGGTCTATCAAGTCTGCTTGAGTGTGCAGCTATCACCTTACGATGCTGCTGCTGCCCCTCCCCCATCCTATTACCCTTCCTCTTATCCTATCCCAACCCCTCTTGAAGCTGTGTACCATCTTGCAGTCCACTATGTCACCTGTCAAGGAGTTCCATTTGTCCACCACTCTTTCTGTGAAAAAATGTCTCCTCATCTCTCCCCTGAATCTACCCCCCTCCAATCTCAGTTAGTGTCCTCTCATGTCCCTCCCCTTTTTCCTCTGGAAAATCCTCTCTGTATTAGTCTTGTTTATTCCCTTCAGGTACTTAAAGGTCTCATTCATATCTCCCCTGTCCCTTCTCTCTTCCAGATAGTATATATTCAACTCCCCCAGCCTTTCCTCATATAGCTTACCCTCCAATCCCTGGATCATCTTTGTAGCTCTATGCTGTACCCCCCCAACAATCTGATATCCTTCTTCAGGAACGGGCACCAGTATTGCATGCAGTATTCCAGGTGGGGCCTGACCAGTGACCTATACAGGGGCAGGATAACCTCCCTACTACTGAGGGAGATCCCTCTAGCTATACACCCCAGCATTTTTTTGGCTTTTGCCACCACACTTCTGCATTGAACAGAGTTGTTCATGCTCCCTGTTATGATCACCCTTAGGTTCTTCTCTTCTGTGGAGCAACCCAGCAGTCTGTGAACAGACTGATTTTGCTCCAGATTCCATTTGGAATATCTGCAATGAAAATCCTGAACAGTACTGGTCCCAGCACAGATCCCTGTGGTACCCCGCTCATCACCGCTCTCAGTGATGAGAGTTCTGTCCTACCACCACCCTCTGCTGTCTCCCCTTAGCCAGATCCTGATCCAGGTCACCAGTTTTGGTCCTGCCCCCCACATACTCTAGCTCCCCCCACCCCAATCTTCCATGCAGCACTGAATCAAAGTCCTCACTGAAGTCCAAGTACAGGACGTCCACAGCACGGCCTTTGTCCAAGTACCATGTCACCCAGTCATAGAACTCTACCAGGTTTGTCTGGCACGATCTGCCCACGACAAACCCATGTTGCTGGTCTGGATACTATTTGACTCCAAGAGGCTCACAAGCCTCTCCTTTAGGATGGTCTCCATGAGTTTGCCCACAACTGAGGTGAGGCTCACTGGCACGTAGTTCCCTGGTTCATCCTTTGGCGCACTTTTATGGATGGACACCACGTGGGCCATCCTCCAGTCCTGTGGTACTTCTGTGAATGATATTAGTATCTGTTACCCATGTATATTATACATATTTGTAAGTATAGGAAAACAACATTTGAAATGTAAAACAAAATACATTTATACATATATTGCCAATATACCAATAACATGTATTTACCATCCTTATTTCAATATATTTAGAATTTTATCAATATATTTTGCAATATACAGAATATACTAAAGCGGCCATAATGTATATATTTACAGTACATTGCAATATATTTGCAAATGTTTAAATATATTGAAATATATTGATTTTCCAATACATTACAATATATTATAAAACAAGTAGATTGGAATATATTTCACTACATGTCAATATATTGTTAATAATATATTTTAAAATACATTTCATTTTCATAAGGGTGGAGGAGGAAAACGTAATTGTAAAACCAGTACCATCTTTAAAGAAGGTGGAAGGGGCCACAGCATCAAATGAACCCGTCCCACTCCTCATGGAGCAGGATAACCAAAGTGGATAGAGATGAGCCTGATGTGGTTGTCGAGGCAGTAATAGAGGGTCCAGGCTCAGATGTGAACAGTGATTGTGGATATGCCGAGGTGGTGTCTGTTTATTCCCAGCTGAAAGAGGGAATAACCTGAATGTTTGAGGACCTTGTAGTGGAGAGAGGCATTTCCAAACCCTATGCTATGCCTGTATTGGGACTGCTGGAAACAACCCCTTTGCTCCCGCAGATGCCAGATGGTGGACATGGACTCCAGGCACCACATGGACATTACCTATTTAAATTACAGAGATGGCATTTGGTTACCCAAGGGACTGGTTCCATGGTCTAGTGTGCGATCAATTCCTGTTTGGAGCCAAGCAGAAAGAGATGGGTGAGGAGGTACCTGTGGATGGAGTATCCCAGGGAGACCTATCCCTATGTGAGTGAGAGAATATGGGACATTATTGAAATGTGCAGGTCAGATTGGGTGTTCCATGCAGCAGTGGAGAAAGTGCATTTGTGAAACAAGGTGGATCCCACTGCTTCATATGATAGACAAAATGTAGCCACTACAGCCAGATGAGTGTGTGCGTCGTCTGTGGGAAGGAGCTACCCTGTTTAAGACTTTTGTAATGGTGCAAGATAAGATCAGGAACAGGATTAAATATTATGTGGTCAGCCATGACTGTCATGGAATGGAGTGCTCCAGACCAGACCCTTGCTTTTATTATGCTCTGGAGGAGCCACCAAAAGGCTCCAAGACAACAACCAGGAAAAAAAACTTAGAAAGCTCAGTGCCCCCTTTCACTGCTGTGAACTGCTGCACCATATTTCCTCTAAGAGGCTACATGGGTGAGACTGTTCTTGTTATTTACTTGTTTACCCTAGCAAGGACTGTAGCTCCAGTAATGTTATGTGTTTAATTGTTTAAAAAAAACAGCTGTTAATTGTTGTTGCATTTGATAGAAATGTGTGCTTTGAAATTTAGATTGATAGACAAGGTTTAGCAGTATAGATAAGATAATTATTTGAGTAGAAATGTTATGCAGAATTGTTAAGTAGGGTTAGATATATATGTTGTGCTCAAAAAGAAATTCTGGAGCTGTGTTATGGACTCCACTTTATAGAAACTGCCACCTAATGGACTACATGGGACTTTACATTTAGCGCACGTAGAATTTTTTTTTTGTCTTTAAAATGCAAATGCATATTGTTAAGTAGCTTAGAAGGTAGAATAGCAGTTTAGATAGTATATACTTATCTTTAGCTTAACAAATATGGTAAGTTAGTGTAGATAAGTAGTTAAGTATGTGAATGGGTAACAGGTATTTCTGTTGGGGGAAAACAGCAGCTGCAGTCTAATGTTTAAAGTGAAGACCTGTGTTCCACGCTGGTGGAGTTTAGTTAGTTAGACAGAAAAATGTGTTCTGGTAAAAAGGAAAGGTGATTTTTGAATATTGTTGAATGCACCAAATATGGCCTCTTGGCATAGTTTTGGTCCTGTTAGTAAAGGGAATTGGTTTTAGGGTCCCCTTGGGAGGTAAGTAGGGTGGGATGCTGGCTCTGAAAGAACCAGCGATTTGTCTTCAGGAACTTAGGCTGGGTAGCCATGCCACCATAGCGGTGATGTAGGGTACTGCAGGTAGGTGGGTGTGCCTAGCTAGTATTTGGGGGGGCTGTTTAATATGTCCTGACAGGTGAAGCATGGTTGGGGTGGTCTGTGGGAGAATGTACATTATCCCACAAGGCCCAACAGCCTGGTTAGCCAGTATCCGACAGCTTCCCCAGCAGGTGAAGCATTTCTGTGAGGGGGAAAGTGTAACCCCCATGTTGATTTGGGGGGTTACTAATGATGCCCTGTTGGCATCAGGTCCATGCATGAGCAGTGCCAGGTCTGCCAGGAGGTGGAGCCTGGGCATCGTGAGGGATTTTTCAAGTGCCCACTGGCATGAGGGGAGTCATTGTGGGGAATCATTACAAAGTCTGAGGAGAGTAAAGAGTGGTCGAGGCCTGCTCCTAGGCCATTTTGGGTGGGCCACCAGTCGGGGCCGGGGAAGCCTGGGACCAGGTTGGGAGATTGCCCCCCAGCCGGAAAGTAGCAGCAGGACCCCCACATGCCATCGGTGGGGAGGGCAAACATTGGTTTGCGGCAGCAGAAGGACAGAGCCTAGTGAGATGGAGCCCATCCAGCTCTGGTCAGAGGAATAGTGTTTGGGGTGGCTGCCATGGAAGGCCTGGCCATCGAGTGGCTGAGATGTGGACCTTGGGGGTCCAGGGTGGTGAACTGGACCCCCACCTGAAGCCATGTCCACCCGAGCTGGAGGGAGCAGCTGTGGAGGTAGAAGGCAGAGAGCTGTGCCCTAGGGATGGTGGCTGCCACCTTGTGGGAACCCTGCCTGTGAATTGGCAGGGTAGACAGCTTGAGCACGTTGGACTGTGCCCGAGTTCCATCAGTGCCCCCGAGGAGAGAATGTGCCTCGAGTAAGATTTGCCCCACTCCCACTGGCAGGGAGGCCATTAGAAGAAGCTGTATCTGCTGGCACTGTTGTAGTGGTGACAGAAGGGAGAGGAGCCCTTTATGGCCCAGCAACAGAAAAGTTGTGTGAAGGATCCAGTTTCAGTACCCCGGTCCCCCAAGTAGATTGTGCCAGGGCTGCCATGCCATAGTGACTGTGTGAGGGAAGAGAAAAGAATATAGTGCCTCAGCTTCATGGAGACAACATGTTTTTATGGCTTGAGCCTTTGGATTTTATCAAAAACAATAAAATGTGCCTGATTGCATCTGATTCCTGGCTGGACTGAATTTTTGATGTCTAAGCATCTAAAAAGTATTGCTGTTGTATTCCAAATAAGTTTGCCTTCTAGATACAAGTCTGAGCCTATGCCCACCAGCGGTGACTGTAGAGTAGAGATGTCATCAGCCTGCACCTCAACAGCCGTAACAAAGAGAATCCTAACCTTCTGCATAACAAAGGTACTGTGTTTATTTACCCTGCTAATCTGCTGTTTCACTGCCTAGTCAGAAGCTGGTGTGCCCCTTCTTTCTCCACAAACTTTTACGCCACAAAACCCCTAGACAGGGAGGAGGGGAGCCATATGAGAGTCCACCCTCAGAGACTCGGAGTAAGTCTGCTGCTGCCTGCCAGTTCAGTGACTGTGTGAACAATAATAGCTGAGAGTCCTGGGCAGGAGCTGAAAGAAAGGAAGTTTGTTTACCAATCTACACCTGGAGGTAATTAAAGGGAGCAGGGGGTTACAGTGACATAGTCACACACAACCAGTATGAAGTGGTTCCCTTGAGAGCTCTACTATGTCCATAGCTATTCCTTCAAAGGGCGTAGTCATCAAAGGTAAGAGCATCAGGTGCACCATATCCTTCCTCCCTATCTGTGCAACATTTTGAGATTCTGCACAGGTTTGATAATACTCAGCTATCTGCTCATGGATATTGGGCCAAAAGAACCTTTGCAATAAGAGAGTCAAGGTACACTCCCTCCCAGAATGATCAGTAAATCATGGCCCAAGTATAACAACTGGGGATGAAACCTTTCAGGGATGACCAACTGCTCTTCTACTTCTCCTGTGTTTGTATTAACCCAGACCCAGTATAAAATATTATTTTTCTCCTTATTGTCAGATGACCTTTGACACATGCTTTTCCCTACCTTTTGGACAAAAAGGGGTTATTGTTTAATCATTCTTTTGTTCAGCCCCAATATCAAACCCTTCAAACATCTTGTCTAAGTGAACCTTAGAGAATCCATAATGATCTTTGTTCCATTTCTTCTTTAGTCTTTTCTTTTCTGGAATGTTTATTCTTTCCTGGAGCCTGATTACATCTCTTTCAAAAGGAAAGGTGTCACTAAGCACCTTTTCCTGTTTAGCCTGGGCCATGGTAGTCACTGCAGACACCGTTTCATCCCTTTTTATCAAAGTGTCAAAGTCTGGGAAATCATACCCAATAACCACAGGCACATGGAGCCTAGGCACAAGTCCTGCAGTTACTGTACCTGGTTTATCTTGTGCGGTCATATTTACAACAGTGGTAGGGTAATGGTGTGTGTCCCCATGAATACAAAACAAATGACACCTGTACAAGGACCTCTATTTGGCACGTTGTCCAGGAGAGCCAATCGAATCAATGTCTACTTACTGTCAGAGTCTACCAGTCCCATCACTTGCTTGTTATCAATGTTAACAATAGTTAAATAATGTCCCCCATTGGCTGAGGCCAGATGTATGGGCTCCAATTTCTTTTTCTGGCAATAGTGAGCTATATGCAGGTAAACACCTCCATATAGCTCACTATTGTTGCACACCAGTCCGTTCACAGAGGAGAGGGTCCTAGAAGAACTGGTGAAGCTAATGGTGGAAAAAGCCATGGGTCCTGATAGCATACATCCCAGGGTCCTATAGGAACTGAGGACTGAACTGGCAGCCCCTCTGGCAGCCCTGTTCAGTGAGTCCTTAGAAACTGGCATGGTCCCAGAGGACTGGAGAAGGAGAAATGTTGTCCCTCTTCACAAGAACAGTAGTAAAGAAAAAGCAGGGAACTACAGGCCAGTTAGTCTAACCTCTGTAGTCAGAAAGATAATGGAGGCACTCCTTTAGGAAAGAACAGTGGAGCACCTGGAAGTCAATGGACTAGTAGATCCCAGGCAGCATTGGTTCTCTGTAGGATGATCCTGTCAAACTAATCTGAAAGATTTCTTTGACTGGGTGACAAAGGCAGTAGACCAAGGGAGGACGGTAGATATTGCCTAGCTTGATTTCAGCAAAGCCTTTGATACTGTCCCACATAGGAGACTGGTCAACAGGCAGCCTGGGTTGGGACGCTTGGTGGTGAACTGGATTGGAAGCTGGCTAAGGGACAGAAAACAGAGGGTAGTGGAGAATGGAACCCAATCAGATGAAAGGGATGTGGCCAGTGGGGTACCTCAGGGGTCAGTTCTGGGACCAGTCCTCTTCAGTGTCTTCATCAGTGACATTGCAGATGGGCTGGAGGGAAAGGTTTGCCTGTTTGTGGATGACACCAAGATCTGCAACAGGGTGGATACTCTGGAGGGGGTGGAAAGGATGAGAAAAGACCTAGAACTGCTGGAGAGATGGTCAGGAGCATGGCAGCTAAGGTTTAATGCAAAGAAGTGCAAAATGATGCATATGGGGAGCAGGAACCCAGGGGCGCGCTACAGGTTGGGGGGGAGCTGCTGACAGTAACTAAGGAGTAGAGGGATTTGGGGGTAATAATCACAGATGACTTGAAGGCTGCTAGGCAGATGGCAAAGGTAGGGGGAATGGCCAGTGGGACGATGGGGTGTATTGGAAGGGGAATCACAAGCTGAAGGAGGGAGTTAATAGTTCCACTGTACAAAACCCTGGTAAGACCTCACCTTAAATATGGTGTACAGTTCTGGAGACCACACCTTCGAAAGGACATTGACAAAATAGAGACAGTGCAGAGGAGGGCAACCAAAATGGTGACAAGATTACATCACAAGCCTTATGAGGAGAGAGTGAGGGACCTCAATTTGTACACACTGGACCAAAGGAGGGAGAGAGGTGACATGATAGAAACATTCAAATACCTCAAGGACATTAACAAGGTGGAAGGGGACAACATATTCCAGATTAATAATAGTGTCAGAACAAGAGGACATGACATGAGACAGAGGGGTGCCGCAGAAGGGGAAATGTTAGGAAGTTCTTTTTTACGGAAAGGGTGGTGGACGCGTGGAATAGCCTGCCCCAGGAGGTGGTGGCAGCCCATACAGTGGCAGGCTTCAAACATGCATGGGACAGAAGCAAAGGAATAATAGAGATAGGAAAAAACCCTAACACCAATGACCAGACAGGGTCACTGGACGCTTCGTTAGGCAGCTTAAAACTGGCAGACTGGATGGGCCTGGCAGTCCTTATCTGCTAACAGCATCTATGTATCTATGTATCTGTATAGCTTGCCTCTTGACAATTGTGGCAGATAATGTCAGGTGGAAAACTTCTCCCTCCTTTTCTTGGTTTCACCTTAGAGTTCCCTGAGGTTTTATCTGGGGCCTGATTAGGTATAAAAGTTTTGTTTTACCATGTTAGATGTGGTGGAATTCAAAATAAAAGTACCTCTGTACCATCTTGTGCTAGACTGTTGGGCAGCCAGGAAATCCTCTGCCAACATGATGGTCGTCTCCTCAGTTTCCTGTTGATGTTCCCTCACCCACATCTGGACATCTTGAGGTAGTATTTGTAAGAATTGCTCAAACACCAAAGTTTCCAAGATCTCAGCAACCATATTCCCCTCAGGTTGGAGCCATTTGGTGCACAACACTTTTAACCAGGTATAGACTTCTCTTGAAGTATCCACATTTTGATAACGAAGTGAACAAAATCTTTGTAGGTTTCAGTGGTAATATCAAATCATCATAAGATTTCCTTTTTCACTAGTTCATAGTTATCTGAGTCTCTACTGTCCATATGACTGTAGGCTAACTGAGCATGGTCAGTTAAATATGGAGCTAATAATACTACCTACTGGGCCTGAGACCACTCACAAGCTCTTGCAATTCTTTCGAAGGTAGTCAGATAGGCCTCAATATCATCTGTACCAGTCATTTTGGTATGTGTTAGGTATTTTGAGGACATACCAGTCCCACCAGGAGAACGACTGGTCCCAGTGACCTGGAGCACTCGCATTTTATCAGCCCACCTCTGATCAGTACCGGGTCAAGATAGCGCTACAATAATAGAGTATATAATACCGCACCGTGGAAAGCATGTAAGGAGTTAGAGCAACAGGGTAGGATAGTGGTAGTGAATTACCACTACCCCTGTCACTCTACGGATGGCCTGCAGAGGGATCGAGTAGCCATGTGCTGGGGTGCTGGTCAAGCTGCTCCCATGGTGGAGTGGCTAGGGCATCAGCACATGGCACAACAGGAGGCCTGGGACTGCAGTTCGGTTCCTGCCAGGTCTCCTGTTGCTGCGATTTATTAATTTTTTTACAAAAAAAAATCTAATTTCCCCCCTCCCAGTGTGCTCCGCATCCTCAAAATTCACAACCCCCTGAAATAGATTAATTTAAGTCTGGGAGGTGTGGGGGGAGCCCCCCCCCGCAAAAAACAAGACATCCCATTCATTTCAATGGGGCTGCACTGTTTGGTCAGGTCGCTGATGTACCCAACCTTGTTTTTGACTGCCGCTGTTTTCCTTGCACTGTTTTTTACAGCACAGTGTTTGTTTACAGCAGATTGATCCCATGCCCGTTTGATCTTGTCTTTTTCACTTCATCTCTCTTTCTTGCCTTTTTTCTCTCTTTCTGTTTCTCCATCTCCATCTGTTTCATAGCCAACCACAGCAGCAGCTCACTCATATTCTCTGGGGGTTCATCGGCCAGTTCCTTAGCATCAAGTAGGGGATCAAGCTTTGTCTTCCTTCTGGCTCCAGGCTCCAGACCAGGCAGTGGATTTTCCCCAGTTTCTTCAGTCATGGCCTTGTTAATACCCCTCAGGTACTTAATGTTCCTTTTAGGCTGTCCTTTTGGTCTTGAGACATGTACCTTAGGTCTATCGTGATACCAGGGTTCATGATCCCTTCTGGTTAACATTCTCCTGACTACCTGAGCTTTAATCAGTATCCCACTATCACACCACGTGCCCCAGGGTGTGGGTGCTAAAGATAGACACTGATTCAGTCTGTAGAAGGTACAACATGCTTGCTGCATGATTTTATTCCAATGAGGTCCCAAATACAAGAAATCACAAGAAAAGAAAATAATTACATAGCATTTGTCAGGATGCAATAGTCAGGATCCCTCAACATTACTGGGATCCTTTTCTCATCGGTATACCATCACTAAGGCACAGAACATAGGGCACTGTAATGCGGGCATCGCGATGAGTGCAAAACAGATATGAGCGACCGGGATTTCTGAGCGTGTTGCTCTGTGAGCATCTTGCAGTGTTTCTATGTGAAGGGTGGAGGTTATTATATATATGTAATGGTGGATGCGGGGGGCAAAGCTCCCCCCCCAAAGGGGGGGGTGCGGGGGTGGAGCCTGTCGCAGAAAATCAACTGAGACTGCTTGGGTGGGCTATGTGCTGTTACTGTATGGTAACACAATTTGGTGTCGCTCTTGTTACTGGCGGCATTTTCCATGCACTCTAATTTCCCACACCCTAGGACAGTCACCCTAAAGTGGGTAACCCTTTCTCATCTGTGTTTCAGATTGCTTTGAGGACATGAAGACTGCATGTCCTTCCTTCTCTCATGGTTTAGGCAGACTGAAAATCCCAGGCTCTGCACAGATAATTTCAGGGGGGTTTATATACCCTCTCCAAGGCTTTTGGCTGTCTGAAAAAATAAGGCTGTTTACAACTGTTTTCAAGGCTGTTTGCAACTGACTCTGGGCTGACTGGAAAACAAGGCTTGTTTACCTCAGATACCATTGTGAAGTTCAAATAAAATAAAAACATTCTCCGGCCTTTTCTCTATTGAGGGAAACTTTTCTTTTATACTAAATCTGGCTTTATCAAGGAGAGGATAGTACAGTATAGAATATTTAGAATCCTGTTGCAACAGGTGTAAGAAAAAGAAATTAGAGTAGAGTCCCTCTAATTCCAATGTAGGACAACCAGCCATACCACACAGTATCAATCAGATCCCAGGCCTTTACTTCAGGCACCAGCACAAGGTTGAGGAGGTTGAGGACTGAAGGAAGAAGGAATGGCGTGCCAAAAAACAGGTGGTCTCAAAGAGAAAGCAGCTTGTCTAATGGACAAGCAATGTCTAGGAGAAGGAGCAAGGTTAACAATGTTCTGTTTTTTTTTATTTAAAATTTATTTTACCAGTAAAGTCATATTACGTATTTAACTCCGTTTTCAAATGAAACGTGGAATACGTACAGTAGGAAAACTTACTACTGCATATTACACAATCACACTTACGCTTATGATACATAAGTCATTAAAAACACATACTTTGAATTCAACTCTAGGTAAGACTGTAGAATGTACAAAAATGTACTGCATCTAAGGGCATAGGCTGGGGATGGGGAAGGTGTGAGAAGAGAATAAAATGAGTTGTTATTGTGTATATTTGCCCTGCTATCTGCGCTGAACAATGTCATCCTAGAAATGAGCTTTCTTCAGCTAAGCATACTTTCCAGGGGAAAATTTTCAATTAATTAAAAGCAGTAATGGCTGGCCCGGTGGCACTGAGGGTTAAGGCACTGGATGCCACTCCTCGCACCACACCGGTGACCTGGGTTTGAGCTCAGACTGCCAGGGGTCAGCTGGAGAGGAGGAAGAGGAGTGGATTGAGCAGCCAGCAGGCAGCTCTCCTCCTTGGGGAGGGATGTGGGGTTCCCCTGTGCTTGACTGCCACCCAGTGGAGGCTAGGTGGCAGTGCCACACCGGAAGGGGACCCTGGCAATAGGCTGGGAGGGTGGAAGGGACCATCATTGGAGCCGCAGTGTGCATGAGTGCCTCCACGCCAAAGGGGCAACCACTTTCAAGGGGAGGAAAAAATGGAGGGAAAAATCGGGGGGGGGGGCACGGCCAGATGAAGCCCCCAGGCCGGCTCTGGTGGTCTACTGGGGTACAAGAGGGAGGGTGCCTCAAATGACTGCGGATTTTGGTATGGTCGTCTGACAAGGGACCACCACCTGCCGCATAGGATAAACAATGGACAAAAAAAAAAAAAAGACGTAGGATGAAGTAACTAGAGGTATCATTCATTTACTAAATCGGAGGAAGGATCTCAGTGCCAAAATGTAACATTTTATTATTACAAGAGTTTATAAGTATGCAAACCAAGAAAACAAAACTTTATTTTAGGGAGATAGCAGGTTCACATTTATTTTAATAGTGAGATTTGTAGAAATCAGTGAAACTCCTGCCCATTCCCTTTTCATTACTTTGTCTCCCACTGCACTGTAACATGTTCATCGGCAATGCTCAGAGATTCTTTCATGTTATCATGGCAACAGTTTGGCCACTATGCTTCTTAGGAATCTAATGGGACTCTACTGTAAACAGTTTAGATACAGTAAGTGCAATCCCAGTGTCTGGGCAAAAAAAAACCAAAAAAAACATGCATCGTCCCTGAGGGAAATAAATTGGGAATCCAATTGTATAGGTTGGGCATTAGCCATTTAAATCCAGCTTGATGATGCCACTGTGCAGCATTGTAAATTACTATGCTGTTCTTCAACTTGATGTTGGCAACCAGCCCCTTAGAGCAACTGGTATGGAATGGAATCTGTTCAAATGAACCCTTTTCCTGTCCCCACTCAGTGGGAAATGTTCCTAACAGAAACTCCTTGCATAGGGCCCAGAAGTTCAGAAATCTGTTGGCTCTCAAGCTATGAGTCTGATCCTTAGCCCAGCTGTCGAGTCAGTGTGCACCACTTGTCCACAGATTACAGCTCGAGGGAGCATCATGTAATGCTCCTGACCAATCAAGCCACTTCTTTCAGCTGTGCATAAGACATTCTTATTTCCATATGAGTGCCTCACTGTCTGTGCCACAGTAAAAGGTTTCTCTCTGGCTGCTTAGGCCATCAAAGAAAAAAGGTATTTTTTTTTTAATAGAGCCCTCTAAAATAATTTTATAGATCTGGCTGGAGGACCTCTTATGCATATGTGTCACCTTCTGCATCATTAGGAGGACACCAGAACTGCTCACATTTGGTTCACAGTTTTCTCATCCAAAAGAATATTAAAGGAAGCACTCTTACTGTGTATCTTAGGCCCTCCAACCAGACTCTTAAACTTATAGTGTAAAACTGGTTCTGTCATCAGTTCTAGTGTTCTCATTTCTTCCCCTCTGGTCCCCTGTATCCCACCCTTACAACTGAAGTTACTATGACTTCCCCTTTCCTCCAGCCAGGAGGGTAGGGGGATAGATGCAATTACAGCTGATACCAGCACCAGGTCTTGGTTGGTTAGTAAGGGGTACACAAACACTAGGCTGCCTATGCCCTCCCTCTGTAGGAGCTAAGTCCCACACCTCCATGATGTGCTCTGCCACTAGCCAGCACCAGTATGAGATTCTACGATGTAGATGCAAACCCCATCTATTTGATAGCAGAATGACTCACTACCATCACACCACAAGTGCCAATTCTTATGCTTTTAAATATTTTCTTAATCTTGTTTTGATTTCCTTTTTCCCATAGCATGGAGAGAATGTACAGTCAAGGTGGTTAACACATTTACAGTACAAGTATGTGGTTTCTGGAGATATGCAGAAAGAAACCAAACAATTTGTAACTGTGTTTTCTTCTTGAATCCTTGATGAATCTCATATCCTGTTTTTTTTCCAGTCTTTCACTCTTGCATGCTACTTTCAAGTGTTTTAATTGCCTGAAATGTCTTGGGGAGGGGCATTGTGTATCTGCCTTGCTGGCTTGCCTACTTTTGGAATAAATTGGATTTATCTGTTTACATCTGGTATGAAGATTATTTAACTAGCTTGGACAGTGACGAGGTGCCGACCTATCTGCTTCTTGTGAATACGTTCCTTTTGGTTTTTGGCCCCGCAACTGGTACTTTGTAGCCACCTGCTTTTGTCAATTTAATTGCCTGAAATGCTCTGGGACTGACTTGCCTGATATTTGGTTGACATAGCGACTGCACTAAGGAATCCCAGCAGGATGAAACTTGTGTCTGCAGCTTGTTGCACTGGAAGCCTGTACAGAGGGCAACCTTTGTCTTGGTGAAGCCTTGCCAGCTCCCCAGCCCCCTCCCCAAATGATCTGCATACCCATTATGCATTGTGCTGGGTTTGAGGCTTTAGAGTATATGTACATATGTGTGATTTGCAGACATACAGCAACCTAACAATTTGGAAACTTGTTCTCTCCTTGTATATGTTATCTACCTCACATCCTGCTCTTTTCCAAACAACTAGAGCTGGGCAGAATCTATGATTCTGAATTCACAGGACTTTCATGAAATTTCTTAAATTTCATGGAATTTTCCACAAGTCCAGCTTTCATGAAATATGAATATTCAAAATATGTTTGCCAAATTTTCACCTCATTCCATGAGCTTTTTTGGCTGAATTGTGGAATAATACACATGAACTGCAGAATAACAGTTCTGAGGAAATTCATTTTGCATTTTAATACATAATTCTGCAATGCATGTAGTCATTCTGCATTTCAGTGATCAGTTCTGTGACATTTCATTTCGCAGTATAATACATTTATCCACAATTCATACAGTCATTCCAAAGTTCAGTGACTCACTGAACTGCAGAATAAATGAATGCAGTGCAGATTACTGTATTATACTGCTGAAAATAATTATGCAGAACTGATCACTGACAGTGATCAGTTTTGTGAAATTCTTTCTATAGTTTAATATAGTAATCAACAATTCATACATTTATTCCACCATTCTAAGTTGGAATTTCCATAAAAGTTGCCAAAGTGCATTCCAAAACTTTGCAGAAGCCAAATTCTGACTTACACAGAAATTCTGCTGGTGAAATTTTATTTTCACACATCCCTACAATCACCCTATCTAGCATGCTACACCTGAGTGTAAGAAATTCCAGACATGGATCATGTGAAAACAAAATACAAGTCAGACACAACAAGATGCAAAGGCATATGTAAAAGCACATTTTGTACCTGCCTAGTTTACCATTATTACTTGTGAAAATCAATAACAGCATGAGGTTAAAACTATGTAAAATGAATACATTAAAATGTAAAATTGCATCTCAAGAAATAAAAATAAAATGCCTATCAGGATGCAAAGTAAAGGTTGGAGGACCCCTGATTCATATTACCTGGATGAGGAACTTGGCCAGAGGTCAGATTATACAGTACAGTCCACATTAGTGCTGTATGAAATTTGAATTCTGCAAGTATTCCCCTTCAGTGCAGTTTCACTCAGTTTCTATTGAAATGATATTTTCACACTTTTTCAAAGAAATGAAATGTCAGACTTTGATCTCTTGCATGTTCAAAACTATTCAACTGACAGTCATGACTTTGATCCCTTAACAACATGTAAACTTGTCAGCATTCAAGTCTTTAACTAAATGGATGGATGAGTTAAAACCAAAGAACAGAGCACGACCACACACCTCAGAGTGGTTTATCTATTACATATATATATATAGTTTTTTTTTTTAACCGGGAAAGGAGGACTAGGCAATTCTGCCTATTTTGCAGACTTATCCTGGGGGAGAGGGAGAAGATACAGCTGCAAACTGACATACAGAACCAGATTAAACTGTTGCTGGTATTTTAGTGAATGGGGGAAAATTTGGCCAGGACACCAGGAAGATTCCCCCTAATCTTTCATGGGGGGGGGGGTGGCACTATCTCTCAGTGGAGAAGCATGGAGGTCTCCAGTCCAGGATGAATCTTGGAGGTGGCAGGAGGTGTTGCTGCATTACAGTATGGGGAACCAGAAATTTGGTGTGAGCAAACTGAGGATTTGGATACTGAAGATGAAATGATTTCAGTGGAGGAAACTGAGCCTGCTAGGGACCTGCCTATGGAGGACATGCAAACTGATATGGATGGTGAAGTATCTACTAGTACCTTTGGATGAGTGGGCTCTAGAAACTATGCTGCAACAGGCCGGCTGGATATTTCAGGAGGGCCATTGGATTCCAGACACTGTGATCCCCATTCTGGGGTCCCCGAACTAGTGAAGGAACACTATTGTCCACAACAGGGGCAAGGTTCTTACCCCAGAGTGCACTACAGCTGCCGATGTGCTTGATGCAGCTGCGGTAGTCACTCTTGTGGAGGGTGAGGTCCAGAACTTGGCAACTGCGCCTGATGCCAGCAGCAGTAGTGAGGTGCAGCTGTAGACCAAAGTGGAGGCTTCTCCTCCTTCCCTTCAACAAGTGGATCCTGTGACAGATTTGATTGCTGGGGAATTCACACATTCTGACCAGGTACCAATTACTTCTTTTTCTGATAATGCTTAAGGGATTGATGGTGAGGGAGGGAAGCAGCTCCCTGACCAAGATGCTACCCAGGGCAATACTAATGCTGGAAAGCCTAAGCATACACCCAGCTATGCTAGTCTTTTTCAAAAATCAGCCGGAGCGTCTAAAAAAAGATTTGCTGTAAGGATTAATTTCAAAGGGGGAATAAGTAAGATTCTGGACAGATTATTTGTGGGGAAGTCATTGCTTATTGACTCAATGCACTTTACTCCTGCAGAGGTATATGCGTTTATCCATGCGCCTGGGGACAGTAATTATGATGTTAGTTTCTGTGCTGCTGCATTATTGGTTAAGTTTTGGAAGCTCTATTATAATGGTAAGGATACACTTGAGTGGGGAGGATTTTATGCTGTTTCATGATCAAAGCCTTCTGTCAAGACTGTTACAATCTTATTTTGGAATGAGGGGGTGATGGTTAACAATATTATCTTTTGGTTGGAGAAGTGTACAGACATACAGGGTAATCTGAACCCTATCATGGATGATAATGGGTTCTGGACTGGGGGCTGGACATTCAGAATACAATTAAAACACACAGATGAGGGCATCAGAAATCTTCCATCATCTTTGTTTTTGGGCAGGGACCGTGGTATATTGTTTTATCAGGGACAGCCAAAACATTGCTGCAAATGTGGGTCATTATCACATCTCAACTTAGACTGTATTCAGGCTAGATGTTTCCAGTGTGGAAAGATGGGGCACACAGCAAACCTGTGGACTGTCCCACCTGTCTGTAATCTTTGTGGGGATGATGAACACTCATTCCATTCCTGTCCCTGGGTTGCTCATAATTCCGAGAATTCCTTGGAACAAGAATTTTATTTACATAGACCTAAGAGAGGGTTTTGTACGGAGAGATCCCCCCCCCCCCCCCCCATCCACTGAGAGCTGAAAACCATGACACGGCAGAATCAGTGAGGCCCCTACCCAAACAGAACACCTCAACCCCTGTGTTGGAATCCATTGTGGAGGTAGTCTCTCAGGCCAATGTTCCTGAGCAGGAGAATATTATGCACCCACAACCACCCCCTATGCACCACCACCACCAGCTTCCCCAGTCATGGGTACCTCGACTATGCTTACAGAGGAGTATCAAGTGGTTACTAAAGGCCCAAAAGGATCTCAGTGGAGAAAGCGTCCCTTTTGGCCACCAAGAGTGATGTTCCAGTTTGAAATATCTATGAGGTACTACAGAGCTGGAGTGATCAAATGGAGGAAGCAGATTCATAGGATTCATAGGATAATACAAGCAGGTAGGTCCATGGACCCATTGTTGCTCGCCACTTATTCAGTGGTGATACTCATATTTTGTATTACCTATGAATTGATCTAGGGGATAACTTAAAGGACGCCATAGTCTTACACATGACTATAGACTCTGGAAGGGTGTTCCATGCTGCAACCACTCTTTGGGAAAAACATTTTTTTCTTTTATTCATTCCACTTATTTCTCCTTTAATTTTTAATCCATGTGTACAATACCCTTAGTAGAGACTTTGAGATGTTAAGCCAATGGTTTCCCACAAATAATTATCTCTAGATGCGTGAAATACCAAGCATAGATCACCCCTCACCAAGCATAGATCACCCCCTATAGTTCACTGAGCACATGTTCAGATCACTCAGTCTATCACCATAATTCTTCCAATGCACTGTCCTAATTCTTTTTGTTACCTTTCTCTGTGCTTGCTCAATCAATACTTCACCCCTCTTGTATTGTGGTGCACAAAGTGGTGAACAATACTCAAGATGAGGTCTCACAAGAGATGTGTACAAAGGTACAATCATAGATGGATTACGGCTCTTGATGTTTCTAAATATGCATCTCAATATTTTGTTTCCTAGTTTAACTTTAGTTCTAATACGGGAATCAAAGGACAAATCATTTGTGATGATCACTCCAAGATCATTTTCACATGTTGTTTCCCCTAACAGGGTACCATTTAATTCATACATGAATTTCTAATTTCTTGGGCCTAAATGCATAACTTTACATTTATACAGGCTGAACTTTAATTTTTTCTTTTCGGCCAATTGCCCAAGCTGGCAGAAATCTTTCTGCAGCTTGTTTGCTACCTCTTGGTTGTTAACAAAGGCACCCACTTTACTGTCATCTGCATATTTTCCAAGCCATGCTCCTTCTGAAACCGATATTAATGAAATTACCATGTTGAAAAGTGTTGGCCCCAGGACTGAGCCCTGGGGCACACCACTGGTCACTTCTCCCCAGTCTGAACAAAAACCTCATATACTGACCCTTTGGCATCTATTAGTCAGCCATGATTCTACCTAAGCGATTATATTACGTGGAAGATGCAAAAGAGTTAACTGTTCTAAAAGAACCTCATGGGAGATAGAATCAAAAGCTTTAGCATAATCCAAGAATATAATGTCCACAGGCATTCCCTTGTCCATAGCTGCACTAACTGGTTCAAGAATATGTAATAAATTAGTAAGACAAGATCGTCCTGTGCAGAAGCCATGTTGAGATGTATCTATATATCCATATTTTTTATGTGCTTCATTATGTGTTCTTGGATTAGACTCTCTAACATTTTGCTCAAGTTAGACGTAAAGCTGATGGGTCTATAGTTCTCTACCATTTTTGTATCACCTTTTTTATGCATTGGTATAATAATCGCTTTTCTCCATTCCTTGAGTGTGTTACCTTCAGATAGGGATGCATTGAACAACATGGTAAGAGGTCCCACTAATTCACTGCTTAATTCTTTGGTGAATTTGGGACATTCCATCTGTTCCTGCTGATTTATACATTTTTAATTTTTTAATTTTATCCAAAACTTACATTTCTCTAAACTGTATTAATCTACTTGGTTTTCCTTTTTGGCCTATCAATATATTTTGCTTTACTTTAGATTGAAATATACTCTGGAAATAATGATTTAATGTGTTAGCCATATTTTGTTCAACATTTATAACTCCTTTGGATTTGGATTTGAATACTTTCTCTCATTCTTCCTTAAATGAACTGCCTAAAGACAGTTCAGCGCCACCAGTACTACAGTAGCCTATGGGAAAGCGGGCAAGGGTTACAAGAGCAAGCTTGAAGAAACAAAGACTTACTTAAACATCATCTTGGATTATCCTTAAGGCTAGCAAGGCTGAACGTAAATAGTATTAAGTCAGAGATTAAGAGGGACACTATTTTTTCAGTTTTACAGCAATTACAGTATGACATTTTTTTATTGCAGGACACCAGGTTACAGTCTGTCGGGAATGTTGGAAAAGTTAAAAATGCTTGGTATTTGGGGAATTCTTATTGGTCCATTGGAGAGGACCTTTGTAGTCAGTTGGGGATCTGTTTCTCTAATTCTGGGGTTACTGTACAAAAAATGGTGGATGTTTGCCCTGGGACAGCCTTGATTTTGGATGTAGGATTTGAGGGGCTCACTTATAGAGTAATTAATAACTATGCCCCACAAACAAAGGCACTTAGGGTGGAATTGTTGAAGCTGGTGCAACCTTACCTGTGCACCAATAAACAGGTTTCATTTGGTGGGGATTTCAACATCAGTTTATTGGACTCTGACACTAGGACGAGAAAGGTGAAAATGTATTGTGATACTGCTTTCTTGCAGAATTTACTCAAACAAAATGGGTTGAAAGATGCACAGGCCATTTTGTCCTCTAAGCCCAAGCACACATTTTTTAAGGGGACCCTTTCATCACGCATAGATTTTTGGCTGGTTTCTAATATAACTCCTATTTCTCTTTCTGAAACAATTTCTGTGTTAACATCAGACAATGCTCTCATAGGTATTTGTATATCAACTGCACCCTCTAGGGTAGGAGGTCGGGGGTTTGGCATATGAATATGAGTCTGTTGGAAGAACTCTGTGTAACTCAGGAGTTACTGATGATATTAAAAGATAGGAGTGTGACACTTGGACAGCTGGTTCTGATCACTGTATGCTTTTTGTAATATATTAATATGTTATTGACTATCTCTCATGAGAGATGCTGAGACAGCATGTGAGATGACACACACAAGTTTTAGATACAAGGTGTTACCTGGAAGGCCAGGAGCTAATTATAGACTAGAACAGGCCTTAATCAAGGATCTCCTGTTTATCTAAGTTAAATATAGCTTTAACTGCTAAGAGGGAATTCAGTATCCATTTTATGACATTTAGAGGAGGAAACTAGGTTATGGCACACTGGTGCAAAATCATAAATGCTTTGATGTCTGTGTGAGAGATGATACTGCTAATAGATGAAAGGACATTTACAGACTTGATTGGAGAAGTCACATGGGGAAAGGAGTTTCTGCTGATGTAACCTTAATTAGCTCACCTTCTAAAATGATAAAACATCCTGGGTGTATGATTTTTAATAAACAGAGGAGGAGCTAGGTGACCTCACACAAAGGGGTTGGCAAAGACAGTTTTTAAACAGTGTTCTGTTTTCCATTTTCACACAAATGTTTGGACTTTGAAAAAGAAACATCTTCAGCACTGTGAGATAAGAATTGCTTAGAAAAGACAATTCTAAGAGTAGTGGTAGGATATTTTGTCTGCACTTTTAAACCTGTTTTGTTTAAGTGATTTGTATGTTTCGTGATATTTGGTTCTGTATTTTATGTTTTACATACTTTTATCTATTTTAGTAAAACTCTGTTTTTAGAGCCTACTTGGTCTGTGTTTGAATTTCTTTTTTTAACAAGTGAAGTATACATGGTTTAAGATGACACTATGCATACGTTTGAATGGTGATACCAAACTGGAAAAAGGTAAGAGTTTAATCTAAGGTCTTTTATTAGAGTTTTTAAGGGTTCATTTTTGTACACCTGGTTAGGTGCCCATAGGCAAAGATATCTGGCCCCCCGAAGACAAAATTATCTGAGCCTGTACATTGGGTACGCTAACAAGAGGTTCACAGTTTGAATCCCTCCAAAACTTGAGACCAAAGGTTGATTCGAACTCACAAAACAGACAGGAGGGTTACCCTGTTTCTGTTAACTGTTCAGAAGACTGCACTCGGAGGTTGGCACTTTGGGAGTAAGGGGCTGACCTGCTGAGTAGCTTTGTGACAAAGAGTACTGATGATTTTTTATATAGCTCCCCTTTGGACTGGTGGGCTGATACAAAATGACTTCTTGCTTCCTACTTACAGACTGTGGCCATACAGAATAGTGTTACCCAGGAGGAAAGGTATTTGCAGTTAAGGCATACATTTTATTCATTACTATCTGAGCAGGTGAAACATGGGACAGATAACAGTGAACAGATTGCAACTGTCAAACAAGAAATGTTTCAGTTCCAATATAGTAGGCAGAAGTCCCTGGAGATGGAACAATGTTTTGGAACCCAGGGATCTAAACATCAGACCACCCCTTTAGAAGATTGCTATGCTAGGTACATAAGCAGCAGATGATATGAATTAAGGATGTGGTGGGCAACCTACTTACAGAAAATGGGGATATAGTGACAGAAATAGGATGCTATATTACAGTACAGCAGGAACATATGGTTTCTATCCCTGCTTATTTTAAACAAGTTTTGAGTGCAGCAGGGACTCCAAAATTGACTCCTGACCAGTGTGCTTGGCTTTTGGCTCCCTTAACTTTGTTGAAACTCACCGATGTTATCCAGTCATTTAAGAAAGGGACAGCTCCTGGGTCTGATGGACACTCAAGCGAATGTTATGTACAATTATTGCACTTGATTCCACGGAGTTGCTTACTATTTTTCAGGCTTTCCTGACAGAAACAAGACTGAATGAACAAATGTTTGAAGGTTTGCTCATATTCTTATATAACAAAGGGGACAAAACAGATTTGCAGAACTGGAGGCAAATCACTTTACTGAATTTAGATTTTAAAATCTTTGCTAAAATTATTGGTAATAGACTCTTGAAGATTCTGCATTCATTGATTCATCCATCACAGTTTTGTGCAGTATGGGGGTGTAGAATTACAGATGCTTTGTTCTTGCTTAGGTCCATTATAGAACAAGGGGCATGGGGCAATGCTACAGGGTTTGTGATTAATGTGGATCAGTCTAAAGCTTTTGATAATGTGTTTCATGCCTTTTTTGTGGGAATGCTTATATATGTATGGGTTTCCTAAAAAGTTTATTGCAAGGATTCAGCTATGTTACCAAGATGCTTTTGTGCGACCCTATGAGAACAGATGGATAGGACGTCCATGTAAGATTAAGAAAGGGGTTCATCAGGTGTGTCCACTGAGCCCACTACTTTATATTTTGAAGATCAACCCATTGATTAGAATTTTGGTTTCTTCCCCTAATATTTTTGGTGTGTAACATATCTTGGGTTCCTCCATTACTTGCATAGCCTATGCTGATGATCTTATTTTAATGGTTGTGAATGCAGAGTCTGGGAGACTGGCCTATAACTTAGTCAAGTCCTTATCTGCTATTTCAGGGGGAGAGATTAATGTGGGTAAAAGTCAATGTATTACCATAAGAATAACTCCTGGAACCCCTGACTCGATGGGAGAGGTTAGAGTTGCTCTTGAACCCTGCAAACTCTGAGGTATTTTTTGGGGTCAGGGAGACATTCCATGGTTTAATTGGGCATACCAAATTGGGAAGGGTCAGCAGATGGTTACTAGATAGAACAGGTAGTACATGAGTAAGATGAAGAGGGTTTATCTTATTAAAATCTTTTTGGTTCCTCTCTTTCTCTTTGTTAGCTATGTGTTTCCAGTTCCTAAACAACTAGAGACTAGATTATATTATTGTTTTTTTTATGTTTGTGGGGCAGTTGCCTGAACCCCATTAAAAGGGGAGTAACATATTTGGAGAGCAAGGAAGGGGGCATAGGTATGTTGAACCCCGTGTTTTTTTATCGGAGTATTTTCTTTTCTGCAAATTTAATACCCATGCTGTGAAACAGTACTGCCCTGTGGGTGGTTTGGGTGTCACCCTTCTTAGAGGAGGTTATGATAGATTGGCGTCAAATGAACTTTTGCCATAAAAACAAGAGGACCATGAAATTGAACCCTCTATGGATGGACTGTTTTGATTATTTAAAGAAATGGAACATTACTCAGTCCTTGTTAATGGCTACCCCTCTGAAGCTTTTATATAAATTGGTGATGGGTAATTATTATCTGGAACAGCCCTTTCTGCATTTGTCAACAGTAGAACAGAAAGCTATAGGGGACCTTTTGGGGGTACCCAGAATACCAAAAAATAATGTTGGATGTGGTTTGGCTGGGGGTCCATGATAGAATTAATGTGATGGGTAACCAAAAACATAAGGAGTTGATGGAACATTACTGCCCTAGGGAGCAATGTTCATCCAAAGCTAAAACTATGGTGCATCATTATTTCTTACGCCCGTATATTACTAAGTTTTGGAAGCTACTTTCAGTCAGCTGGGATTTGGACTCCTGGTTATATACAGTATGTCTCCAGCTATATTATTTAAGGGAACGTTCATGGCACCAGTTCTTTAAGGGATTTAATGGCATGCTTTATCTATCGGATTTGGCAAGTGCACTACAGACTTGTGCTACAGCAACAACAAATCTCACAGGTAGAATTGATCTAGAGTATTCAACATTAATTACAGGCTCTTAAACTTATTGAATCTACACAGGTGGATAGGTACCTGTGGCATACTCAATGGGATGCTTTCAAATGGCTTAGATAAGTTCTTTTACAGGGTTTTGGTACATGATTTAGTACTGTCTCTATTAATAGATGGTATATAAGGTGCATTGACTGATGATTTGGATTTTTTCTAACCCTTTTTCATATTATATAGATTTTCTTTTCTGTTTCTCTTACATACAGGATTGCTTCGTTCAATTTTTTTCAGTTGGGGTGTCCTACTCCATATATAGCAAGACATTCGTTTTTGATTTTGGTTTCATAAGGGTATACTCCCCCTTTCCTTTCTGGTTGTATTGTTGGGGGGGGGTTGGATAGGTTCATCCTATGGTATTACTTATTTCTGTTACCCTTTTATTTTGATTGTTTTTCCTTATTTCAATATATTCTGTTTCATGATTTTGGGATATAGGTATGGGTGAATGGTATGCATTAATATGTATATTGATTTTTTTTGCATTTGTGTTTCTGATTTGATGTATTATTTTTGATGTGATATTAACATGTTTATTTTTTTTCTGTGGATTACGTTATTGAATGTTTAAAAATTCCCCCTACTCTTGCAGTAGGGGGAATGCTTGTCGGCCAAGCCAAGATGGCAGATATGGATGCTGGATGCAGTCCAGGGGAGGTCAAAGGGGAACCTTCTCTCAGTGTATTATCCCCTGAAACAACTTTAACCCAGAACTGAATGGAAGAACCTACTGCAGAAATTTATGGCTTTATGGTATTTCCTGTGGACACTGAACAGAATTTTGTTCTGGACATTACTTCAATGGTAACACAAGTGCTTGATATTGAAATGGAGGATTCTTCACCTAATATTGCTGAACAAATTTCTGCCACTGGTATGAGCCTTTTCGACTCCTAAACAAGAGGAACCATTGTTAAAAATGCTATTCTAAATAATAAGACATTATTACTGAAGTTACTAAAAGAAACAGTGAACACAACTAACAGGCCTGCACTGAGTCTTGAACCTGCAACTGCACCTACTACCACAGAACCTACTAAGCAGCATGGACCACCATAGCCCACTATCAATTTTCAAACTTTGGAAGATTTACCTTTCTCCTTGGCCTCAATGTCTGTTACTCCTTCTGATCTGTCTATTGATGTACAGTCTCATGTTGCAACTCCAATACTCTGTCAGGGATGATCAATAGATACCACATCCATTTTTGAACTGTGGAAGTGTGCTTCAGCCCTAAAAGCTGCAGGCTGGGTTCCGACACAAGATGGAGCAGAATGGAAAACTCTGGGTCCCATTTCTGCTTTAGAAATACTTTCTGCCACAAAAAAAATTAATTCACTTTCAGATGTCATTTTTTCTCTACTGTGCTGGCTGGCCCAAGACAAGACATTTCATCTAGTCCACTGCCTGATGTGGTAATTGAAAAGGAACCTGTGCAAATTGGGGCTAACCCACCTTTCATGAGTACTATTACAACAAATACTGTGGATGCCAATGTTATCCACACTTCTAAAACAAATAACTACTCTGTTAAAATATCTCAGAAATGCCCCCAAGTTTGGACCTGCCTCATTCTGACCCCAGGACTCCCAGTGAAAGGCCCCGGTCTGTGCCAACACTTGAGCCCATTTAGAGGACTGAATCTTCTGGCCCAACTAACAATAGCACAAATTTGCAAAGTACTGATGCCCAAATATCTGACTCCTTTTATATGGCTGATTTATTTAAACTAGTGGGAGAACCAGCACAGAGATGAAATGCTGTCAAGCTGAAATACACCAGTACAGCTGAACTATTCCCAGATAGAAAATACAGTATGTTATGCACCAACTACTGAAAGACACTATGGGAATCAGTGCACAGGAACCTTTTGCTTTTATACATCTAATGGTGGAAATACTTATGATGTTAGTTTTTGAAACACTCATACTTTAGAAAAATTTTGCCAGACGTTTGATGCTGTTAAAAATACTACTACTGTTTGGCAAACATTTTTCCAGTTCCATTAATGAAGCCTACTATAAAAACAGTCACACTTCTCTTTAGAAATGAATGGGTAAATATTGAAGACGTCCACTAAAGGTTAAGACAGAAATGTGAAATTATGCAGAAACTAGTGCCCATACAGGATGATGATTTGGTATGGACAGGAGGTTGGTGAATAAAAGTCAAGCTGACACATACTGATACAGGAATACATCTTCCTAGTACCGTCTTCATTGGCAGGGATAGGGGTATTTGCTTCTATCCAGGACAGCCTAAGGCTTGCCATAAATGTGGGGATAGAACCCATCTAAGCTCCTCCTGTGATTTGCCCAGATGTAATTTATGTTTGGAATATGGGCATGTTAGTTTGGGATGCCCAAACCTGTTCAGGTACAACCTCTGTGCAGACCCAGGGCATTCATACCCAAAATATCCTTGGGCGGCACATAATAGATTGGACAGGGCAATGCAGGATCAAGAGGTCCTAATTACTGCACAACAGGTAAAAGTTACACAAGCTAGGCGGGTGTCTAGATAATTTTCTGAGGAAAATTTGCCCTCCACTAGTACAGTTGATCTTTTGCAGCAAGACTCTCAGACTGACAGCACTCCCAATGTAAAATTTATTGCAACTGTCCCCCCCACCCCAGTTCTTTGGATAGGGTGGAACTTGCTAAACCAAGCACTCCTAGTGAACTGTCTCCTGTAGCAACACCACCTACAAATTTGCCTAAGGAGCTCCCCGAGGAAATACTTCAAGCGGGGAGAAAAAAGGTGTCCAAGGAAAAAATTTGAATCCAAACAATCTGAGGCCCCTATTTTAACTAGGAATCACTACAACATTCTGTCTGAGAGAAAGCAGTGGGGAGATACTGAGGAAGAAAAGGGAGACTCTGACACATCTTCTGTGGCCTCAGAGGCTATATGAATTATAACACACTGACCCACCTGCTGAATAGTCCAAAGCAAAGAATGCTAAGAGGAAATTAAAAGCAAAAAATAAATCTGATGGTTGGCCTTTCACCGCCCCTCTTTTCTTGAATGCATCACTACTTATGCACTCTGACTATCAATGTAAGCATCATTAAAGCGTTTAAGAAATGTGGTACCACCTTACACATTCTTAAAAAATTACCAAATAATATTCTCTTTCTACAGGATGCATGCATCAAAACTACCTATGAACTTTCACAAGCAAAGCAGTTATGGTCAGAGGGCTCCTTTTACTGGTGCCAGGGGGAGGATATTTGTGATGGGGTTGCTGTTCTTTTAAAAGGTCCCCATTTTCAACTCAAAAACTTACAGATATTACACCAGGCAAGGCTTGTTGATAGACATAACTTATGACACTACTGAGTTAAGGTTAATCAATCTTTATGCACCTCAAAGCATTGCTGCATGAGTTGACCTTTTTAAACTGATTCAGCCTTACCTGCATACTCAAAAGCTGGTAATTTTTTGAGGGGAACTTTAATTGCAGTTTTTCTCCTTCTGATAGCAGGTGTAAAATTCAGAAAATCTTTAGTGACATGGCATGTTTAAATAAAATCATACGAACTGCAAATTTGCAGGATGGTTTTCAGGTAACAAAGCAGCAGGGTGGTAAAACATGTTTTTAACGTTACCCTGGCTTCCAGGATTGATTATTTTTTTTCTAAACATATTTTAATCCAAAGTGCTAATACAAGGCTCTAAGATGCCAGTTTGACAACTAAGTAGTCAACAGCCATCACAATGATGGATTTATGTCAACCGCAACTTGCGGTTGACATAAATCTGACTTGAGACCATAGCCATTTTTTCATTGGGGGCTTCTCCCCCCCAAACCCCCCAGATGGGGGGCTCTGCCCCCCCAATCTCTAGGATTCCAACTCTGAGTTAGAGTTGCATCTGGGAGGGAGTACAGGACTGGGAGAGAGAGTTCCGGGGTCTCGGGCAGTCTATCACAGTGAAAATGTTGATGTTGTTGGCATCAATATTTTTGTTGTAATAGTGTTGCTGTCCTGGGTGCATACCCAAGTACAATACCCATTAAAACTTCAGACCACCTGGTTGCATCATGTGAGTCTACTTTAAATACACGTACTGTAATACAGTACAATCCACTTAATAGAGACGCGGTTAATGGGGACGTTCATTTAGTAGGGATGTTTCCCCAGTAACCGATTGGTTCTCAATTGACTTTCATTATGTGCTAATCCAGTTATAAGGGACACCTGGGCTGCTTAATTGGGACTTTTTTACTAGAAAAGTGTGGCATCTTGGTACAGTACTCATCTTGAGAGCATGGCTTCCAAGTGAGTAGAGCTCACACTCGCTGAGCAAGTGAAAGTAATTGAAACTTTGCAAATTCCTAAGGCTTCTCTAGCTTCTGTGGATAAAGATGTTGGCATTTCTAAAAGCCAAGTTGGCTGCATAAGCCAAAACAAAAATGCTATCCTGACTGAGTGGCAGTCAAATGTTAACCCGGCAAGGAAACGCAAACACGAGGGCAAGGACGGTGAAGTGGAAGACACCCTCCTTTTGTGGTTTAATGGTGCTGTTAGACATGGTGCCAGACTGTCAGGCCCACTGGAAAAAAAAAAGGCAAAGGAGCTTGCCACACAGCTTGAACATGATGATTTCAAGGCCACCGATGGGTGTTAGGCAAGGTGGAAACAGAGGAACTTGATTGTGTACAAGAAGGAACATGGCGAAAAATCTGATGCAGACACTGGTGCAGCATCAGACTGGGTCTCAGCCATGCTTCCTGCCCTTCTTAAAGATTACAGCCATGGGTGTGTGTACAATGTGGATGACACAGGACTGTACTTCAGGGGGTATCCTGACTGCGGTCATGTACACAAACAAACAGAACTGTTTCGGGGGAAAAAGCAAAGGACAGAGTCTCTCTATTGGTATGTGCCAATATGGATGGGACAGACAAGCGTCCCTTGCTTGTCATTGGTAAAAGTAAAAACCTTGCGGTTTTCCCCGAGATCTTGCTACACTGCCAGTTGCTTACTATTCTTTGGTGAATGCCAGTATGACAGGATGGATATTCCATGATTGGCTGGGCATGTGGAAGCGTGAGCTGAAGAGCAAATGGTGCTATGTCCTACTGTTCTTGGACAGTTGCTCCACACACCCTGTTGATGTTGTGGGGATGTACCCCACATTAAAATTGTTTTTTTGCCACCAAACACCTCCAGTCTGATCCAACCCATGGATATGGGTGTGATCAGAAATTGAAAGGGTCACTATCATGCGCTGATGTCAGCACGAATCGTGGATGTGATCGACCAAGGAGGGGAACTAACTGCATCTGCAATAGCTAAAGTAGTGAGTATCCTGGATGCCATCTACATAGCTGCCAAAGCTTGGCAATCTGTCTCCCCTACTACATTCCTGCACTGTTTTAAGAAGGCTGGGTTTAAGGGTAGCATCGAGGAACCTGTGGATGGATCAGATAAAACAGCAGTAGAGGATCCACTGTATGATGTTCAGCCACCAGCATACATGACTGCAGATGAGTTCTCCACATTCATGGACATTGACATTGATGTTGAAACAGAGGGAGACACAACAGATGGTGAAAGTTGTGAAGCAGTCAAACATCTGAGACTGGACGTAGGAACACAGGAAACACAACATGAATTGGAGGCAGAGGAGGATCCAATCCCCAAGCCTATTTCGAACAAGGATGCTATTGAGCACTGTAGAGCACTGATGACTTGGTGCATGCAGAATGGTGACATTGCATCCTGGGGAGCACTTGTAGCTGTTGAGAGCCACCTTTCCCGTAGGATCAGCACCGATTCAAAACAAAGCTCAATCACAGACTTTTTTTTATCACAGTGATTGAAACAGAACTTTTACATTTTTGTGTAACTTTACTTTGTCACTTTTGAGCACTTGCAAAGCAAACAAAAAAAAATAATATATGCACAGAAATGCACTACAATAAAAAGCCTTAATTGTATTTTGCTCTCTGACTCTGTTGTTTTGTTGTAATTGATGGTATGCTGTGACCTGAATGATGATTACAATACAAAACATAGGTCTCCTGTTAATCAGGATGTTTGCTTAATAGGGACGACTGCTCGTTCATGGAGCCATCCCTATTAAGTAGCTTCATCTGTACTAATCATCCTAAAACTCACTGGAAGTTATATAACACTTTACTACAGGATCCACTTATGATGGACAAATGGAAACAATTATTGAAATCTAGAGCATCTATTTTAGAAGCTTATGATGCGGTACTGGATTGGTGGTCTGAATCTAAACAGGATTTCAAAATGCTCTTTATTAAACATGCGACCTGAAAAGGAAGGAAACAATATTTTCAATATTTGAAATTGAAGAACCAACTACAGAAGCTGATTTTCTCAGCCCAAGAACAAAAAATAAACTTGGATATACAAATTAAACAAAGGAAGAAATGTTTCAGTACCAATACAATAGATACATGAGCGTATAATTAAAAGAACAATTTGGCACACAGGTGTGACAACCCACTTTAGATGTGTTTAAAAGTTGTGCTGATAGAGTGAGAATTATAAATATAGACTCTCTACTTATCCCAAATGAGGCTATACCCTCTACTAGCCAACCCAAAATTCAGGTTGTGACTCAGCAATATCTTTATACAGTGGGTGGGATATTCAAAGGAGTTGTGCATGGCGCAACAAGGTTGCACCATGCGCAACCCACCAATGTGTCCCGGTGTGGTATTCAACAGGGCAGGTGCACCAGTAATGTATGCAGCACAAGTGTGGGGGGCATGCCCATGCATATGCGGCACATCCCGATATTCAGCCCAGGATGTGTGGCGCATATGCTGGCACATACCCACCTTGCGCAGCACGGGGGGGAGCAAAGGTGTGTCTGGTGAAACCAGCAGCAAGTCCTGGCCACCGACAGGTGAGCTGCCATATTGCAAGGTGCAACATGGCAGCTGCCTGCTGTGAGTGGCCACCTGACCACCCAGGACACAGTCCATGAGCCCCCTGCCCAGGGGGTGTCAAGCCCCCCCTCGCCGGATCGTGGACATATGTCGAATAACTCTGTGGTAGTCCAGTGGACCGCTATCCATTGCCCGGTCATGGGCATCTGTTCAAATGATCCCTGGTGGTCCAGTAGACTGATCCCCAGCACCTGATCATGGGCATAATTTACATATCTCCCTGGTGGTCCAGTGGACCGATCCCCAGGGCCCAATTGCAGCAAAGGTTAAAACTCCCTGGTGGTCCAGTGGACCCCCTCAGTGACTGATCATGGGCAAAACAATTTAATGACACCCCAGTGGTCCAGTGTTACGCCCTCCCCACCGCCCACTGTCACCACCCTGCACCCCCCAGTCAGTGGTGGTGGCAGCACCACCCGCAAGCCGCAGCTGCCCGCTGACTGACAGCATACAGTAGGGCTGTCGCCTATTGGTCCCTCGTGGGCCAATGGGCATCAGACTATCTGTACTACACATTCCCGATTGTGAATGAACTCATTCACAATTCAGGAGTGTAGTACAGTGTGGTCCATCAGTCGGCAGGCAGCCGGGCAGCTTGTGGGCAGGGTGCTGCCACCTGCTGCTGACTGGGGGATGCAGGGTGGCAGGGGATGCAGTGGGTGGGTGGGTGGGAGTGGGGTACCACTAGACCACCAGGGTGTCCTTAGAGCATTCCACCAATGATCGGGTGCTGGGGGGGGTTCCACTGGACCACCAGGGATTTCTAACCTATGCCCATGATCGGGCACTGGGGATCAGTACACTGGACCACCAGGGCTTATTTGTACACATACCCACGATCAGGTGAATGGGAGCAGTGCCTGCCAAGGGGCAGGAGGGCGTTGGTCCCTGATGGCTGCAGCCTGGCAGGGCATCAGGCACAAGTCACCAGGGATCGGCGCACCACATGCAAATGGAGCCATAATAGCATGCAAATGGCCCCATTTGCTCCTTGCATGCACAATGGCCTCATTTGCATGCCCAGTGCTGAATATCATGGTTGATGCACCTAGTGCAACCGTACTTGCGCTGGCTCATCCCCCTGCACCCCACTGGCTACTTGCCCTGGCACAGTGCGTGTGCACTCAGTGCCATATTCAATGGTGCTGAGCCATGGTGCAGCACCGTTGAATATCACCTGGTCCCTGCCCTGGCTCAGCCCAGATGCACTACACTCAGGCTTGCGCCCCTGCCTGGTACAGTCTGAATATCCCACCCAATGTTTGGATCCCCCTTCCCAGGGTAATTTGGGATGATTCCTGTCTAAAACATTTAAATATTTTGACCCTAGCAGCTTCTTTGTCTTGTACTATGATAGCAGAAGTTACTATAGCAGAAGTTAAGATGGCTATACCCTAATACAATATCGGGTAAGGATAGCCTCACTTCTGAATTTTATAAAACTTTTCAGGAAAAACTCTGTCCTGTATTGGCTCTTTTGCATACCATTTTATTGCAGTCTTCTCATATTCCATCAGCTTTTATTCAAACACTTATTATTCTCCTTTATAAGAAGGGAGATAGAGCAGAAATTAAGAACTGGAAACCCATTAGTATCTTTATTGTGGACTACAAAATTTTGTCCAATATCTTGTTCCACAGATTAACTCAAGCTGCAGAAATTAATCACTCCAGTTCAATCTTGTGCATTCAAAATAGGTTAATTTTTAACAATTTACATGTTTTAAGAGATTTGCTTGATTTAGTAAATTTGCACCAATGTCGGGTTTTTTTGTTGTCTTTAGACCAACAGTAGGTTTTTGACAGAGTCAGTCATACTTACCTCTTTAAAAGTATTACAAGGGTATGGCATTTCAGATATTTTTGTGTCATGGCTGACACTTTCATATAAATTTGATTATGTACTGTACAATCTTTTATTAATGGACAAATAGGACAAGAATTTCCTTTAATGAGAGGGGTAAGGCAGGGCTGTCCTCTGAGCCCTGTCTTATACTTATTTGTAATTGACCCCTTTATTAAGAAAATTCAGAATAATTTGGCTATACCAGGCACCTTGTTACCTGATCAACATAACACAATTAACATATGTACCTACGCTGATGATTTATGCTTACATATTCAGGCTACAGATGGAGCATCTATCATACAAACTACACTTTCAGATCATGAATCAATTTCAAGCACCAAGCTTAACTATGATAAAAGTCAAGCCTTACAAATTAATCCAGATCTATGGAAGACAAGAGGATAGCTTACTGTATAACTTTAAGCACGGACCCCATTTAAACTCTAGGGATTACTTTTGGTACTCCAGATGATGCCAAATATAACTAGGAACAAGCTTTATTAAAAGTTCAAAGATTGTTGCAGCAATGGAAATATAAAACTATCTAAATAAAGAGGGTTTATTTGATAAAAACATTTATTGTGCCACAAATCTTACATGTGGCAAATGTATTTCCAGTTCCTTATTCCATGGAAGCTCAGTTATACACTATGGCCCAGATATTCAAACTGTGCCTAAAAAGTGTGCAACAGCATGAGCAAGCGCAAGTCCACTGCGCCCATGCGCAAGAAGTGCAATATTCAAAAACTGTGCAGGCCAAGATGCGCTTATAGCCGACGACTGAATATCGCACCACCTGCGCCATAGCACAACTAGGGAGGTGAAACTGAGCATATCTGATGTGCCATAGCGCAACAAGGGATGTTCAGCTGAGCAGTTCAGATGCACCATAGCGCAACCAGGGACACCACTCCAGCAGTAGAGCAGCAATGCAACAGCACAACCAGGGATGCAGGGGCCCACCACCCATGCCACAGATGGGCAGAGGAACACACAGCAGAACAGACATCGTCCCCCCACACCCCATGCACTGCACAACTGGGGGAGGGCTGGAATAACCACTGGCCCATGGAGACCAGCAACCAACCCACAGCCGGGCCATGGTGCCCCATCACAGCCCCTAGCAAGCTGTGACCGGCACACAAGGAGGGCCAACCACCCCATGCCACACCATCCCACCAATGCAGAGCACACCCTGCACGGTGACCCCCAGACACCCTGCCCAGGAGCAGCGTCCACCAGTGCAGGATACCCCATGCATGCCACCACCCCCACTGTGACAATGCAACCCTGTGCACCACAGAACCATGCAAGGCAGCCCCACCACGAGCACCCATCAGCGGGTGGCAGCACACAGTGATGGAATGACTGCATACACAGTGCCACCATGCACATCCCCCCGAGGTACAGCTGAGAGACCGACCATGCGTCGACACACGAGGTACCCCACACGTGACAGGGCATGCCCCGGACCCCACCACCAGTGATACAGCACCCTGCACACCCTCCCAAGGACACACCCCGACCCAGCACTGGCCACAACAGCCAGTGCAGACACCCACAGTGGTGCATGGAAGCATGCACCACACAGAATGCAGCACAGTGCATGGACAAACACCTACCCATACCCAAGGGCACACCAACACAGGGACACAGTAGCGGGGCAACCAGGCCCCCAGTGTGTGGCCATGGAAACCGTGTACACACAGCCAGCACTCCTCCATGGCACAGGAGTGCCACCCACCCTGCGCAGGCACTGTGGAGCTGTATGCGACCAGCATTTGCCTGGAGCACAAGTGACAGACAGTGGTGCACATCCCCTGCAACACACACAAGTGACAGCATGGAGGTGGGACAACAGCGGAGGCCACAGTGTCACCCAAGGCAGACATGCACCACACCAGTGACAGGAGGCAACCCAGCATTGTGCCAGGTACAGTGGCTGTCCTGCATGAAGAGCCACCACTGACATGCCAGTGGACCATGCAGGTCACAGACATGCAAGGGTGTCAGCTGCGCAGGCAATGGACGGGCTGACAGGTGCGCCATGGACACAGAGCATGCACCATGGACCACTGCACACAGTCATCCAGTGCATAGGGAACATCACACACACACCACAGACAGTGACTGATAGCCACTCCCACACCATAGTCACTTCCCCATGGACACACACACACGCACATGACTGCACCACCCCTGACGCCATGCACACCACTGCAGCTGAGCACCTATAGCCCGCTGCAAAACAGAGACCACCACATTAGGTATATCAAAGCAAATGTATTGTAAAACATCACACAAAACTATATACATATATTTACAAAAGGTTGGGGGGAGGGCCACAAACAAGGTGGGGGTGGGTACGGGCAGGGGTGAACAAATGGTAGAGGGAAGGAGGGGTGTGAGGGTGGGTCCAGGGGGGTAGGGGAAATCAGGGGCATTGATAAGCTCAGCGGGAACCCCACTCCCCACTCCGGCTGTTCCTCCCGCCATGACGCTGTCAGACACCCAGCCTGTCAATCCTTTCCAGGATTTCCAGTGATGCCCTGGCAACATGTAGGATCTCCCGCAGCACCTCCCTGATTGCCTGCAGCTGCTGTCCACCTAGGACAAGGGAGCAGAGTCAACAGGTGTGAATGCACAGCCCCATGCAGCCCTTCCACTGTGCATGGCATACGGCCATAGGACGTGCCTCTGTGATGGTGTGTGACCACCCACAGTGATCGCGTCCACAAGACCTGCCCACCCAGGTGCACACAGCCATGTGGACCGCTGCACACACCCACTGGCCAAGTCCTGTACAGCACCACCGTGGCTGTTCAGTGACATGGCTATGTGGTGCGAAGGCAGTGGCACAGCCATGTACCCGGTGCATGCATGGACCACCATTGACGCAGTCCCAGACATGCAGTGCCACTGGACAGTGCTAACTGTAGCAAGTTGCATGCATGGCAGTGGTGTCAATGGATGGTGGACATGCCCCGCTGCCCACCCTGTTACACAGCATGCAATAGTAATCATGGATGTAAGGCACTCACCATCATCAGGCTGGTCCCTGTGCCTCTGCGGACCTTCGCCCATCCTGGACTGATGGTCCTCCTGCTGGCACCTCCTTTCCCTCACCAGCCGACACTCATCTGGGCCTAAGGTGCAAACATGGAGAGAGGAACATCAGTACAATCCTGTAGCAAAGTCCCCCCGCCCCCCTGTGTGTGCAATCCCACACAGCCAGACCCACCCACCCCACACCCTGATAACACCACCACGGCCAACACCGGATGGCTCCCCCATGTGCCGGACACATGCAACTGTGATACCCGTATGGAAGATAAAAGTGTATGGATGTTGCACCTACCTGGCCGTGGCACCGTGCCCGTCCTGGCACGTGCCCGCAGGTGGGCAAGCAGGTCTGGGTCCCTCCGCCTCAGGTCCCCATATCTGTGGTGGCACTGCTCCGCCGTCCACCCCATACCGGTGGCCTCCTCCAGGGCGTTGGACACCTCCTGCCACACCTGACTCCTGGCCCTGTCCAGGGGTGCCTCACCAAATAGTGGGCCAACAAGTGGCTCCACAATGGCAACCAAGTTTGCCATCTCCACCTGGCTCCACTGTACTGCTCTCCTCCGCGCCGTCTCTACTGCTGGGTTAAGTTAAAATGGCACTCTGCAGCATGGTTCCACCACGTGCAGATGTTGCACGGTACAGTGCTGCCATTCCCTATCGTGCTGTCACCGAACAGCGTGATAGTGGTGCACCCATGCCTGACACATGGTGCCTAGGGGGCAAAGGTAGGGCACAGGGTCAAGGGTCTCTGGCTCACGGACAGCCACAGCGCGATTGGAACCCAGTGCTTCTAGCATGATTGGGTGCCTGTGTGCCACCTCCTGTAGCAGCCTACTGTGCTGTTGCCCCAGTGCACCTATGATGCCCCAGTGCCACAGCACCATATAGGTGAACAGCACTGTAGCACCACTGGCACAATGGTGGCTGTGCCCTGCATTGCCTCCTGTGCACAGCATGTCAGCAGCACAGCAGGCGCCTGCATCATCAACCCGTGCGTGCACAGTTAGGTGTTTACTGCGCATGTCACAGAACTGTGCCCTTGGCTCAGCACGTTCAACACAACTGTGCAAAGTGCAAAAGCGCGATATTCAGCCATCATATGCAAATCAGCTAATAAGCCATTCAATGGTGCAGTCACTGCATCTGCATCCACTTAAAGATGCGCCTCACCTCATTTGCATGGGTTGCGCTATAAAAGTGCGACATTGGGCTGCACTGGCCATAGTCAGTTACTGCAGTCTATTGGTGAGTTGTATGCTGTTTGGGAGTGTGGACTGTGAATTTTGGGACATGCATGGGACTGCACAGTCACAGGTAACACCTGTCATTCTCACAGGCTGAATCATGACCGAACGAGTTGTGGAGGAAAAGGAACAGAGTTGTGGGAGGAGGAGGAAGCCAAATTTCATGAAGGCCGAGATGGACGCCCTGTTCGAGGTCTACCTAGACCAGGACCCGCTTCTCAGTGGACACCAGGGAACACTACAGGCCCGTGCTGCTGCGGGAGGAGGTGGCGCGTGCTGTAAATCTGCATGGCAGCCACCAGCGCGCCGTGCAGAAGTGCAAGAAGAAGATGGGCACAGATAGAAGGAGGATTAAGGAGAAGGTGGCTGCCATCAGGGCAGCGCGGTCTGCGACAGGTGGGGGACAGCCGGAGGTGCTACGCCTGACCACACAGGAGGAGAGGGTTGCTGGCAGCATGCAGCATTGTGCCATTGAGGGTGTTCCAGCTGGTGGATTCCAGATGGGTGGTAGCCCGTCACTGCATGGTAGGTCATGGTCTGTCTATTGGAGGGGGACAGGGTAGGTCACATGCAGTAACGCGACTTTGTTTTCCCCTACAGCTCCTGAGTGTCTGCATGGGTCAGCGGTGGTGGGCTTCTTCACTGAGGCCAGTCAGATGGAGCTGGAGGAGGGCCCATCCACCTCCACAGGAATACGCGGCTCAGTGCGACAGTGGGCCCGCCTGGACGTCCAGACTGATGTTGGTGGAGGAGGTGTGGAGGAGGCCCTGCCCGTGTCCCAGCATGCCAGAGTCCATGAATGCCAGCATGCTGGGACTCGGGCTGGTGCCGGGTCTGTCACCAATGATGATGTTGCTAACGTCATGGGCAGTGACACGTGTGTGCCACAGGATGGCCACACAGCAGGTAACATCGCAGCCATGGCTGTGGGTGGTGCCGCCGTGGAGGCCTGCATGTCATCACAGTCCCAGCCTGTGCCTGTCAGCACCAGTGGGGCAGCATTGGTGTGTGTACAGGACAGTGGGACTGTTGCGGCCACTGTGGCGGCACCATTGAGCCCTGGGGAGTGGCAGCCGGAGGGGCAGCATCAGCAGTTGGCCAATGGGCTTGGGGGTACAGTGTCAGGGGGCGGCATCAGTGCACCACCTGTGGACATGCCCAGGCCTGGCCGTGGTGTGCAGCGCCCACCCTCAAGGGGTGATGAGTATCAGGGCCGCGCACACCCTGAGGGACAGCATGCTGATCAGGCAGTTGACCTCTTGGATGAGCACACCTGCATACTGCAAGCATCAGTCAATCAGCAGATGCGGCTTGTGATGGCAGTGGATGCACTGAGTGCGGCTCTGCAGTGGGAAGAGGAATGTCACAGCAGAGAAACCACTCTGCTCCTGGCAGGGATGGACCGGATGTGGGAGGATATGACCGCTACCATTGACAGGCTGACACATACAATCACAGCTGCCATGGCCACAGGGGGCACACAGTTATTTGCCCATGCATCGCAGACACTGCCCAGTGCAATGTCCACCCCCCATTCCCGGTGTCATGCGACACCATCCTTGTCAACACCGGGTTCAGCTGTGGGCATCCCGAGCACGCCTGGCGCAGGCATGTTCGGTGTGCTGCAGACCCCTGCATGAGCACAGTCGCGTTCACACAGTGGAACCCCTGGGGGACCATCGGTGTCACCCCATGAGGCCAGTGGTCAGCCTGTCACTGCTGGTGGGTCTCGGTGTGGCCAATCACACATCCGTCGTGGCCGGGGCACTGTGGTGCGTGACTGACCTGTCTCCCAGCATGGCTACTGTCTGATGCTGCCCTGTGTGCATTGTGTCATTCAGCCGGCAATGCACGGATGGGTACTCAGCCCTGCACACACACACACACAGTCCATCTGCACACCCTCCTGGCTGCTGTCCGCAGTTGCGTGTGCATGATGATGCCTGCATTGCGCTGTATGCCAATGTGCAATGGTGCCCAGCGTCTGACACACGCACAATGACAGGCAGTGGACATGGTGGTCTGTGGACATGTGTGTGGCTAGGGGTGGCGTTCTGGGTCAGTGTGCCTCCTACCCTTTGTGCATGTCTGGTGAGTTGTGTGTGTGTGTGTGTGTGTGTGTGTGCATGTCTGTCTGTCTGCGCGCCATGTGAGACCTCACCCATTCCTGGTGGTGTGTGTGGTTCCATGCCCAGCCACTTCCCTTGATGGCATGCACCCCTGGTGAGTGTCCATGCATGTTTGTGGGTTGTGCCTTTGCCACTGATGGTTGTACATGGCCCCATGACTTACCTGGGTTGGCTGAAGTGCTCCTCCGTGATGGTGTCCTGGTGCAGCTGTGCCAGCCGGAGCAGTCCGGGGTCCCGTCGTCCAAGGGGGGGCTGCCCATCACCATTGTCACTGGCGTCCTCATCATCCCCATTGCTGTCCCCTCTTCAACCTGTACAGCTATCCCACATTCATTGGCCATGTTGTGTAGGATGCAACAGGCCAGGAATAGCCTGCAGGCCTTTGAGGGGCTGTACTGTAGGGCACCGTCGGAGGTGTCCAGGCAATGGAAACGTGCCTTCAGCATCCTGAAAACCCGCTCGATGACATTACGTGTGGTGGCATGTGCCTCATTGTAGCATTGCTGCGATGGGGTCGCGGGCTACCGGTATGGTGTGAGCAGCCAGGGACGGAGTGGGTATCCACTGTCACCTGTGTGTACAGGGTGGAGGTTAGTTTGGTGATCAGCATCGCCCTGCCCCAGGCCATGTAGGCCACTACCCATGTCACCTCTGACCATGCCCCTCCCAAGCCCTATGTTTGTCCATGTGATTTGCATACTCACCCACTAAGTGGCCAGTGGGGATGTCCCCACTCTCAAATCTGTGGCACAGTGCCGACTGGTGCCAGATGAAGGCATCATGTGCTCCCCCCAGGGTGCATGGCACAAACATTGATTATGTGCCCCCTGGCATCGCACACCACCTGGCAGTTGATGCTAGCATAGCCCTTGCGATTAATGTATGCAGCCCCATTAGGGCCAGGTGGTGTGCGGATGGCCACATGGGTGCAGTCTATTGCCCCTAGCATGCCAGCATACGTGCTACCCTGTGGAACTCCTGTATGTTTGTAGTGCGCTCCACCGGTGTGCTGGGGAAATGGATGTACTCCACAGCATGTGGCAGCAGTGCGCTGAGGAATTGGGTGAGGTGGCATGACCGCGGCCAACTGGATTATGCCTGTGGTGTCCCCTGTTGGTCTCTGGAAGGTACCCGTGGTGAGCAAGCACATGCAAGCTGTCACTTTAGTCTCCACTGACAGAGCATGGCTCCGTCGTGTGCATCACATCACTGCACAGCTCACAGAGCCACCTCAGAATTGCCTGATTCAGGTGGTACCGGCCCACGATCTCAGTATCACTGTACAGCTCGAAGCTGGTGCGGACTCGGTACTGCCTGTTGGGGGCATACCGTTGATGGGCCCTTCCACGGCTGTGCCCCTTTGCTGCCCGCCTTCTCACCCCCCTCATTACTGCCTCCATCTGGATGGTGGCACTGGCCATGTCTCTGGCTTGTGTTCACCCCCCACGGCAGCTGTTTCTGTGTTCCCCCCGCTGTCCTGGCTGCTACTTCCTCTGCACCGGGAACACCTAACTGTGCTGTCCTCAGTGCTGTGTGACACTTCCCCCTTCTGCACTGTGGCTGTGGCACCCCACACCTTCCCTGAGCCTGTGGGTTCCAGGTGCCCTTTCTCTGTCCTGCCCTGTGTATGTGTGTGTTGCCTCTGTGGCTGGCTATAGTTCAGCAATATGTGCCTTCTCTGTAGTGTTCTTGCGCCTCTCCCTTGTTCCTTTTTATTTTGGCTCATTTCTGCTATGGTGCTACTTCTGCTTGCTCCCCTATTGTGCATGGCGCATGTTGTTGAATATCACACTGCGCTATTTATGCATGGTTCCTCCTCCTTCAATTGCACATACATTCATTATCATTGCGCTATTGCTCAGCGTGATTTGGGGGGTGCAACTGCCTCCGACTGAATATTGCAGAATGGCGCATTTTCAGACTTGTGCTGGCGCAACCCTATTGCGCATGGCACAACCCTTTTGAATATCTGGGCCTATGTTTTTTCAATAACTTTGGAACAGCCACCTGAATCCCATAAAGAGAAACTTTACTTATTACAATTGTAGTTTAGGAGGACCCAGGATGTTAAATCCTATTGTTTATTTTTCATAGTGTATTTCTCTACAGGAACCTTTTAGTTATTTTGAAAGGTACACACAATTTCTGGCAAGGCATTATATCTTGCTGGCTCTCTCCACTCCAACAAAAATTGGATCAGGGCACTTTATCAGTCTCCATGATTACTCAAACAAAACATGTTCCACAATACATAAAACCTTGTTTAACAAAGCTAAGACAATGGCATATTACCCAACAATATGTCTTTCTAAATCAAGAATGATTTTTTTATGCCAGTATCATTGAAAACATTCAATTAATGACAACTTAATTCCCAGAGTGTCCTGAAATACATATGACAGAGGTCTTTCAATGATTAACAGATGTCAGAATACCCCACCAGATGTGGGGTATTGCTTGGCTTTCTTGCCATGGGAGATTGGGGGTTAGGAACTGATTGAAACATAAATCTATAGAGGAACGCATGTGTCCCAGAACCACTTGTATCCAAACCTTTGAAAATATGGAACATTTTTTCCTCCAACACCCCTTTGCTCAAGCTTTTTGGAACATCTTAATATATAAATGGAATGAACCCCAGCTCTTCCCTATCAGTTATGAGATGCTAATTTTAGGCATTTATCCTACTAGATTAAGAAAATATAACATTAGCACATTAAGGGTTAGTTTTGCATCTTGCAAGTTTTATATGTGGCAAGCCAGATGCGCACTGTTGTTACAACAAAAAGAGCTCGCTCCAGGTTATGTAATTATACAGATTATGACCTTTTTTAAGGTCAAAATGTGTTATGGAACAAAGTACATTATCATCTATTAAGTGCAAAAAACGTTGGCCATACTGCACATAGTTTTTGACTCTTTAAACTGATCTATATTATGATTTTTACAAATAGGATGTTTCTCTGGTTTTGAGAAATGTTTTCTTTCCTTTTATTTTTATTATATAGTATAACTAATTTGCTTTGTTTATTTTTTATTCTTTTTTGAGTTTGTATATGAATGAGTTTTAGTTTAAAGGCTGACCAGCCATGTTCTAGTTCTAATGTGATTTGCCATAGTTACATGCTTATTTGTTTTTCGTTTTTTTTCCTTCATAGTCTTGTATTCTTTTCAGTTGAGTTATTGTAAACAGTTTTTCATACTTATTTCAAATAAAAAATTCCCCTTCTCTTGGCAGGGAGCGCTGTTGGCTCCCAACCCAAGATGGTGGATTCCCTGATGGAGGAGGAGGAGGAGGAGGAGGATGGACTGGTGGGGGCTGAGGGAGTACTCCCTCCCTCGGTCACCACTGTATCTTGTAAGGAGAGTGAAGTTTTGATGGGGGATTTTTCCTGCTATTGTAATCATTTCTGCTGAACAGAATTTATCCAGTGACATGGAACCAGCTATGATTATGCATGATCAGATAAAATATCTACGGGGATTGGAGGAATTTCTGCTGGTGTCTCTGAGAGCTCACCTTTGCCTTGTGGTGGGATTTTTGAGAAACCCAGAAGCAAATCCCGGGATGAGGTGATGCTAGCAACTGACGCTGCCCCATCACACTTGTTGGAGGATTCTACAGTTTTGGCAAATTCAGCTCTGAATCACAGTAACCCAAGGTCTGCAGTATCACAGGTATAGGCCACTTTCAACATTCAGCCACTTCAGGAAAGACCGGGGAGATGGTCTCTGGACACTACATTACGTGTGGTGGGATGGGTACAGATCTCAGAGGGAGCCTTGATCCATGACCCCGATTGGTCTCAGGAAGTGGACCCACTGCAAGATTCTTGGCATCCAGACCAAACAGTGGGCTTGGCAGTTTGCAGAACAAACTTGGATTCCCAACCTAGTACTTTTGGAGCTTCTGAGGAGCAAATTCCTACTAGAGTCTCTCACCTACCTGTAAGTACTGATGCCTTGCATATGGGGGGAAGAAGCTCTCTTGGTTTCCCATTGGATAATAATACAGAGGTTTCTGCTGATGTTATGGAAAGTGGGGGTACACAGCAGACGGCTGGCACAGCAGACATAAACTCCTCTGCTCAGGCTGTAAAAGCTGATGATAGACCTACTGAGATCTCCCCAGGGGCTGCAGTATGGCAGAGACCCTCAGCTACCCCCTATCACCTAGACTAAAATGTTCTGATTTCTTTAAAAACAGGCCAGAGGTATTGCCCAGATGCAGTGCGGTCAGGCTCCACTATGTGGGCAGTCTTGAAGCAAAACTTGATAGCATCTATGTGAGGAAAATTCTTCTTAAAGACTCCCAACATTTTATTCCCTCAGAAGTGTTTGCCCTTATTAACATATCTGGGGAAGAGAACTTTAACATCAGTTTTACTGCCCCGGATGGGTTCAAGAGATTTTGGAGCCTCTATGACACTTTAAAGTGCACCCTCTTATGGACACCATTTTTAGCAATCCCCCTGACTAAATAGCTGATTAAAACTGTGAAAGTTATGTTCCAACATGAAAACGTTAATGTAGGGGATATTCATTACAGGCTCAGTCACAAATGTGACATTTTGGAACCACCTGAGGCTATAATTGATGCCGAATGTTGTTGGACTGGGGGATGGAAGTTCAGGATGGGCCCCTCAGGGATCAGTCATATCCCTAATGTTTTTTTCCTGGATAGACAACAGGGGTTTGTTTTTATACAGCCAGCCCAAGGCCTGCTACAAATGCAGAACAAGGTCACAACTGTCTAATGCCTGCGACAAGTTTTGTTGTGGGTTGTGTGGTGACTTTGGGCACATTAGTTTCACCTGCACTGATTGGAATATTTGCAACCTACAGTACTGTTTGTGACACTAAAAGACATATTTTTCAGGACTGCCCCAGGGATTCTTATAACAGACCCTCACCTTTCAATCAATCTGACTTGGTGCAGAAAGCTCAGAAAGCCAGTTTGGTGATCAGGCCACATACTCCTGCTCCTAAGCCTACACCTGAATGCCAGACAAGAAGGCCTCAGCCAGCCCCAAGGGGTTCCCAGAGCTTGGCTGCAACTACCTCCTCACAGCCAGCTGCTCTGCCTGTACAGGCTCATTCACTGTCATAACATTTCACAGCCATTGAGCCGTCAGATACAACCCCCCCTTCCCCAGATCACAGAGGTCTCAACATTGGTACCAGCTGGAAGAGAGACCAGTATGCCTCTTCCACTTTTGGTGAAGCCACTACCTCTGTGTCACAGTACTAGATCTATGAAACAAACTCCATCTGAGCCTGTACTGCCTCTTGCCGACAAATACGAGGTGCTCCAAACATCAAAAAACTGGGGTGACTCTGATTGGGTTGATGTGGACTCAAACTTCAGTCCAATTTCTTCCCCAGGTGGAATCTAATTCCCAGAAAAAGAAGAAGAGGAAGAGAGCAGTTAGGGGGAAGGAAAGGAGTTACCTGATTTATTTGATTTTTTGAGATAGTTGTTTCATTTCTTTTTTTTGACTATTTATAGAGCAATTAAAAGTCATCTCTGTAAATGTATGTAGTTTGAAGAATTATAACGAATGATCAGCTGTTTATTCCTTATTGCTATGAGAACATTTTGATCTTGGTTTTCCCCAGGAAACTTGGATAGCCACTCTCTTTGACTTACATTCAGTAAAACAAGATTGGTGGTGGGGGCCTTCTTTTAGTCCTTTGGACACGATATAGCTGATGATGCTGGCATTCTTTTTAAGGGATCAGCTTTCCAGATCCTTAAACTAGTTGACATTTTCCCAGGCAAGGCATTAATGCTAGATATTATCCAGAATAACAGGACATTTCATAGAGAATAAAAGATGGGGAAGTGTGTTAATATGAGAATGTAATGCACAGCTAAGGTGTGGGATGCCACATAAACCCCGAGGGCAAAGCCTGTGGCATTTATTAAAAGCATCCCGCACTGAGAGTGTGCATTAAATTCTCAGATGCACACTTTCCCAACTTTTAATTTTTATAATTGCTGATCAGCAATTTTTTTTCCAGCTGCAGTCATGTGAGGAAGACACACACACACACACACACACACACACACACACACACACATATACACTCTGTTTCTGTCCCTCCAACTTTTTCAACAGGTGTTTATTTTTGTATGTTTTTGTTTATTTTTACTGTTTTTACACAGTTGTAGAGTGAAGTCACATCAGGGACATGCTTATCTCAAGTCAGCCATGGAGCCATTCCTGCAGGCGGTGGGTTTGTTTTCAGGCTGGCAAACAGCAGGATCAACCAGATATGAGTTTTTATTTGTTATGTTCAAGGGTAGGATCAACCAGATAGGGGAAAAAAATAAAAAACGATTATGCGACAGCAAAGACTATTGTTGCAGCAGCGCCTTTGCGGCGATTCCTCGGAAACAGACATAAGGAACTGTCATATTTGTAGAACTGTTAAGCTCACCCTCTCCTATAGTTAAAAGCCAATGAGGGAGCAGTCAGTGTTGATAGGCATGGCACAAGAATACCATAATAACTGGTGGGTTTTTACAGCAAATATCAACTTGATCAGCCTATTGAAAAAATTGCTGGCCAGTAATTATATTGCATTAATGTTTATGGTCCTCAGATACAAGCTGATTGAATTGCTTTATTCCACATGATAAAGCCCTTTTCATCTACTTCATTACCTATTATTTTGGGAGGGGAAGGGATTTTAATTGTTCTCTGGATTTTTCTATTAAGAATGACAGCATGGAAAAAATATATTGTGATGCTATTGCTTTAAAATCTATGGTGCATACAGCCAGGGTTCTGGATAGCTACAGGACACTTCATCAAAAAGGAGGGTTACATATTACAGGGGATTATTTCACACTAGGTCTGACTATTTCTTTACTTCCTCAGATTTACAGATTTCTGCTGCAGACATTTTACCTTTTGAATTTTCTGACCACGTTATTACAAATTATACAGGTGCCCCATGCACTCCTTTAAGCCTCAGGAAGATGGAGGCTGAATATTAGTGCTTTGCAGCTTCTGAAAGTACAGAACGGTATCATATCTCTGCTTCTTGCTAGGATTTCGGTACACTACATATATGATTCTACCTTTTTTTTTTGTGGTAAGATATGAAAAAGGAGATGAAACATTTTTTCCTTTCCTATGGGAAATCCAAAACAAACACTGAGTATCTCACCTATCTGACCCAATGATCCCAATCGTACCACCTTATATCTTTGGCAAACTGCGGCACATCAGATATCTCTCAAGAAATAAAACATTTAAAAACTGAGATGAGATGACATCAATATGATAGGGCAGTTCCGCTGGAAGCTGAACTAAAATATAGCATGCAAACTAGCCCTTTCAGTGACCCTTGTCAGAAATGTAAGGAAAGGGTGGAGGCATCCCAAACTACTGGTTTGAGGAATGCTAATGGGGAACTTAATTTTGACCCCGTGGTTTTGTCAAACATGATTGACAATCACTTACAAGTCCTATTTGGTATTCTACCACAAGGGAGGACTGATTATAATAGTTGATGCTTGACACAGATTCCTCTTCTCTCCTTTCTCAGTCTGAAAAGGATGTTTAACTTCTACTATCTCTGACACTGAAATATTAGGTACAATCTCGTCCTTAAAATCCAGGGCTTCTCCTGGTTGGAATGGGTTACCTCATGATTTTCACAAATGTTTCCTGCAGATTTGGTTACACATCTTCTGGAAGTCTTAAAATTTATTTAGCCTTGCTAAATTATGATGTATTTCCATTTTCATTTTATGAAGGCCTTCTGATATTTCTTCATAAATCTGGTGATAAAACCACATTGGACAATTGGAGGGCTGTTTGTTTATTGAATTAAGATTATATAATTTTATCAAAGATTCTGAATTCAAGATTATTATTACAACTTTCTCCCATACTGATCCATCCAGCTCAAACCTGCCCTATACCAGCTAGGAATTTGAGGGATAATCTACATGTTATTAGGGATGTTATAGTATATTATAAGGAGCATTTGTTGCATGGGTATTTATTATCTCTTGATCAGTCAAAAGCTTTTGACTGGGTACAGCATGATTTTTGGTTCCATACCTTATGTTCCATACCTTATATAGGTATGGTATTCTGAAGTCCTTTGTTTTGTGGTTATCCAAATTATGTGATTCAGCCACGTTGGCTTCCTATAACAGAGGACTAATAGGAGCTGATATTAGTATCTTCTTGTGGGGGGGGGTTAGACAGGGCTGCCTCTTAGCTCTTTATTATATGTTTTTTTCTTGACCCCTTAATTCGACGAATAATTGAGAACCCAAGCATACATGGCATTTGTTGGCCTGTTGTCATGGGGTCTTTAAAAATCTTGGCTTATGCCAACAATATTTGTATTTTTTTATGTAATAATACCTATGGACAATTTCTGTCACAAATTTGTACAGACTTTTCCCTGATCCTGGGCACATTGCTAAATGTGTCTAAGTGTATAGGGATTCAACTGTCTGAATTTGATCATTCAGACTCTGAGGTGTCGGATATCCCCATAGTGCAGGGACCAATAAAAATATTGAGGATTAAATTTGTGAATGGGGATTTGGCTTTTTTGAATTGGGCTGAAAAGTTAGCATAATGGGTGGATGGATGCACGGTGACTGTATTCACAGACACCAGCTACCGCATGACTCCCATCCATGGCCTCCCGGCATGCAGGTGCAATGATGACTGTTCCGAGGACCAGGTGGGCATCCATTGGAATGTCCAGACCCAGTCATCTACTGGGTCCCTTGTGCCTGTGGTGCTCCAATGATGGCAGACAGCATGCAAGGGCAGGAGGATGCCTTGTCAGCCTCCCCCAGCCCACCTTGTGATCCCAGTGGGCTAGAGCAGCTTGTTGAGGGGTCTGCTGAGCTGCACTATCTTCACTGCATTCAGCAGTGGCATCCTGGGGGGGGCATGTATCTGTTATGGCTGGGTGTTACCCAGCATAATGTGCATGCCCCCCTGCACCCAGCATTCCACACTTTTGTGAATGGCATGGAGTGTGGGCATGACCCCTGCACTGCCCCCTCGGCCCAGCCCCCCACGGAGTTCCACAGTCGGTCGGGGTCTCGGGTGCTTATAGGATGCATATCCCATATGTGCATCCTGTGTGGGGGGTGCACTGGCTGTAGAGTGCCTAAGCACTGGACTTACACGGCAAGTAGGCTCTTTTTTGATTAGTGCATAGCACCCTATGTGCTGCACAAACACAAAAATGGAAAGGTGGTCCTTTCTCTAAATTAAAATGAGTATGGATTATTAAATAGTTTTTACTCCCTATCCTACTTTATGTTAGCTATGTTTTCCTATTACCTACCCAGCTGGAAGCAACTACTTATAGCATATTTTTTCAAATGTTTTGGGGCAGCTGTCTCAACCTCATTGAAAGAGATTTTCTTTACCTGCCTAAGAATGGGGGAGGTGGCAATGATACACCCAATTATTTTTTCCATACAGTTTTTTGGTCCAATACTCTATGCCTAGCTTTCCAGGAAGAAGACTCTAATACCAATATTTGGTTAAAATGCCTTTTAGAGAATTACTTAAACCATGGGAATGAGTGTCCTCCTGGGCAATTGGTTAGATTTAAAATTCCTGGTTATTTGCTACCCACTCACCAAAAATGGAGGGTTTGGCAGATGTCTAAACCACACTTAGTATCTTTCAGCTGGAAACATCTATATGAAGTTGTTCTGGGATGAGTTTGTGCAACGGAACCTGAATTTAAAAACTGCATTGTAAGTAAAGTACCCCTAGTGGTGGACAATTATTGGACCCCTGGATCCCTAGGAAAATGTGGGACGTAGTGTTGCTTTGTTCTTATGGCAGATTGAACGTGAGAGGGCACCACAAAAGTGAACATTTAGAGGAATGGTCTTGTCCATTCCCAGACTGCTCAGCACTTATTGAAACGCTGGATCATTTTTTTTAGAGTGTACTTTTGTCCTAGGTTTCTGGAAATATGCAGCCTGGCATTGGCAACTCCCTTGGTTCTAACACCTTTCCTATGAATGTCTGATTTTGGGGGACTTTTCTCCTTTTTTTTGGAAGTATCACAAAAGTACACTTTGGGAGTTTTTTGCATGTCTTAAATTTTGTTTGTGGCAGTCCTAATATAAACAGGTACTGCAACAATTACAGATATCATATGCTTCGATAGTACGCATGGTAGATGACTCTTTGCAGGATATATTTATGTCAGATGGGAGATTGGTTTCTGGGAAACAGCTTTCTGCTTTATGGGCCTATTTGGGGGGGGGGATTTATGAACCACCCTAGATGGTATGGAGAAGGTATCTGGTTTTGAAACTTTCTTAAGGTTTTTTTGTTACTAGAGAATATTATCTATTTAATAACTGTCCCTATTTCTTTTTCCTCAAGTGTGATGTTTGTTTTTCTTTTTCAGGTTCATTCCTTGGAGGTCTTGGCATTGTTCTTTCTTTAGTTTATCTTTGTATATGCCTTATGTTGATGCTTTCTTTACTTTTTTTTTGTTTTATGTGCTTACTTTGGTTTTATTTCTTTTAATTTTCTGTTTCTGTATTTGTTCTGTATTTGTTCTTAATAAAAAAATTCTACTCTTTTCGAGAAGTGCCATGAGGCCTTTAGCATCCACCTGAACAACCATCAGAACAGGCAGATGGGACCTCGGTTTAATGTCTCATCTGAAAGATGGCACCTCAGAAGTGCAACCCTTCCCCCCATGATGCACTACAGTGTCAGTAGTGGGATTTATCCCAAGTTCCCAGTATAGAGCTAGAACCAACAACCTTCTGATATTCCAGCCTCAGAGGTGAGTGTAACACACTTGTAATCTAAATGCATAAATGCAACATTTAGGGTTGAGGCTACAGCAAAAAACGTAGGCTGCAGCGAAATGTGGTTTTAGGGTTTTCAACCCTAAAGTCCCACCCCCACCTCTAAAACAAATCAAGGGTGCAGTCTTCCTTGGCATTGGCAGCCCTAAAGCTCACTCATTCTTTATAGTCTAGAAACATACACACCTAATGGGGTGAACTTTAGGGTTGACAATGCCAAGGATGACAGCACCCTGATTTGTTTTAGGGGTGGGGCTTTAGGGTTGGAAAACCTAAACCCACATTACCCTACTTTTTTCACTGTAGCCTTAACCCTAAATGTTACAGTAATGTAGTTTTTTGCAAAGAATTTGCTTACTTCTTAAGTTAGTATAATCATATCCTTATTTGCCTGTTGGAGCGCAGGGCCCTCAGATAGTGTACATCCCTCCACAGATGCATATATGTATGTTGCTGTGGTAGCGCAAGGTCCTCTGGGCTCTGCACTTCCATTTGTAGGACAACAGCAACCACACTGTCAGCAAAGTCTTTTTATCACCCCACTTCATGAACCTGGTACTACAAATTTTCAAATCCCCACCAAAATGTCATTCTGTACCATCACAATGTCATTCCATGCCAGAGGTGCAAAAAGGCATTTTGACCAAGATTTGAAAAATTACAGCTATCATGTTCATGAGGTGATGTAATGAAATGGATATGTTTAATATTTGGGGTGAAAATATTTAAAATTACAAAAGTTTCTAGCCAGTGTAGTGAAATGTCAACAGACATGCATAACTTTGCCATTTGAAGATATTTTTACCCAAAATTTTCAACATACCCTTCTTATGACCCCACCTCCTGAACAAGGGTGGCAAAAATGTTCAAATCCCAACCGAAAGGTGATTTTTTTTTTCAATTCAAATTTTATTAAAGTTTCCAATACAGAGAATGAATCAAAACAGTATATAACATGACCCCACACATCGGATACAAGATGCAGAATGATTTGCTCTCCCTACCCCCTCCCACACGCCCCCACCCGAACAACCCAGCACCTCTTTACACCTTTAACACTGTACCTGTGAATATAGCCTAATAGTGCTTAAACTTGAAGTGCATAGAGAGATTGCAGTGGGCCCCAAATCCTATCAAACTTCTTAACTTTGTTATATAGACTGGCAATAGTCCTTTCAGTTCTGAGGTTTGAAAGTAACTCCTGAAGCCATTCAACATATGTTGGTACCTCTGTATCCTTCCAGTGTCTTAACACCACCTTTTTGACAGACATCGACATCAAAGCTATGTGATACCTCCTGTTCACCACCGAAATGGAGGAGAAATCCCCAAGAAGGCATATTTCAGGGGTGAACAAGTCTGAGAGCCCCAACAGAGGATCAACACACTGTTTAATCACAGTTCAGAGTGGGACGACTTTAGAACAGCTCCAGAAAATATGGAGAAGATCTCCTTCATGAGACTGACATCTTGTGCAAAGGGGAGAGAACGCAAGACCAAGCCTAGCAAGTTTCTGCAGAGAATAATAAATATTGTGCAAGATTTTGAATTGCATTAATCTGAGTCTATCCTGCTTGAAAAACTTATGGCAACTTTGCCATAGGAGAGACCAATCCAGATCTCTGCCCTGAAAGAGAAAGGCCCAAAAGGAGACGGGAGCATAATTGTCAGGGTAGGCCCAGGTAAAGAGAGCACTGTATATTTTGGATACAGCATGAGGCAGACCCATCAGCTCCGTTAAGGTAACTTGAAAACTGATATAAGGAGCTGGGGGGGGGGGTCGAACCCATTACTTTAACCAGGAGATGACGAAACTGGAAAATCTTGAAGATACTTGTACGAGGTATCGTAAACTTACACATAATATCGGCTGAAGAATACCATTGACTATTGGGTGACACGAACTCCCCTAAACGGCAATTTCCTATCTGAGGAAGCCAGGTGGCTGGGAGAGGCTTACCTTCTAATAAAAAATTGGGACTACCTATTACGGGTTGAAATAAGTCCTTGAGATTCTTATATCTCAGAAATGCACACAACTGAGTATGAACCCTGATTGAAACAGCTACAGGGGAACTACGTAGAGACTCTGGTATGGAACTAACCTTGGTATATAACAGCGCAGCGGGGGAAAAACCGTGCTTTTTAATGGAGGCAGACTAGACAGCTAACCAAGTCGGGATGTATGTAGCAGCCGCGGAAAATTGATCCGCGGTCAGCCATCTGAGATATTTATTGGCCTGACTGGCCCAGTAATATAGCCCGATACGGGGAAGTCTTAAACCTTCTTTGGCCTTCGGGGCTGCTAATTTATAGAATGCCATCCTGGCCTTCTTATCACCCCATATAAATGTGGAGATCATACCATGCACTTTTTTAACCCAGGACAGGGGAAGCCATATATTTAACATGTTGAGGGGGTAGAACAGATGGGGGAATACGTTCATTTTGATTAAATTTATTCTGCCCCATAGAGAAAGGGGAAGTAGGGTCCACCTACGAAGGTCAAGATCTACTTTGTGTATCAGTACATCGATATTTAATTGTCTGAGCCGCATTGTATCCCTTGTTACAAGAAGCCCCAGGTATTTAATACAGTCGGACTTCCAGGTGAGTCCAAAAGCAATAATATCCTGTTTGCAAACCCTATGGTTAAGAGGAAAAACCACAGTCTTTCCTACGTTAAGTTTATAGTTTGAGACCTTATTAAAATCCTCTATTAGCGTTAGGATAGCGGGAATGGATGTGAGTGGGTGTGTTACCTGCAGCAGAAGATCATCTGCATAGGCCGTCACTTTAACCGTCTGCTCCCCTAGAGAGATACCCGATATGCCCTGGGCACCTGATAACCTCCTGATAAGCGGCTCTAAATAAATGTTGAAGAGAAGGGGAGATAAGGGACACCCCTGTCAGGTCCCTACATGCAATTTGAAAGAGCTAAAAATAACCCCATTACATGAAATTCTGGCAGAGGGAAACTTTTATAAAGAACTAACCCAATTCTGGAATTCCATGGGAAAACTGAAAACTTCCATCGTAACAAATAGGTAGTCCCAATGGACTCTGTTGAACGCCTTCTCAGCATCCAGCGAGATCAAGATCATTGGATGAGGAGCATCCTTGGATGCCAGGAAGATGTGAGACAGAGCCCTCAGATGGTCAACCAATGATCTCCCTTTCATAAAACCAACCTGATCTGCCCCGATTAGAAAGTGAAGTACTGCCTCCACACGGTCGGCTAGTAATCTTGCCAGAATTTTAATGTCATGGTTGAGTAGGAAGATCGGCCCATAACTTGAAACCTGATCTGATGGTCTGTCTGGTTTGGGCAACAAGACTATCAGCACCTCAAAAAGGGGAGGGATCAGACACCTGACCAGAGAGAATAGCCTGGAAAAGCAGCAGCAAAATGGGAATCAGTTGTTTAGAGAAAGCCTTATAAAAATTGGAAGTAAACCCATCAGGGCCCGGAGATTTATCGGATGGGAGAGGTTTGATTACTCTTTCAATCTTGCCCTCAGAGATGGGAGACTCCAGAATTTTTTGCTGGGATTGTGTAAGAGTTGGCAACTGTAAATCACTCAGATATTCATAAAGTCTTTCTTAGATGGGGACTTGGCCATAGGGCCATATAAATCCTGGAAATACTTTGTAAACTACTCCGCCATCTCCGAGGGTGAGACCTTAAGGGAATTGTCGTTAGGAGAATGGATAGCAGGAATGAGTCTGGTGGATTCCTGTTGCTTAATATGCAGCACTAGCATTCTGCCTGCCTTCTCACCCTGATTGGTATATACCACTTTTGTTTTCAAAATTGCAAATTCGGCTTATTCCGTTAGCATTGCTAGGCAGGCTTCTCTCAATTTCGTTAAGTCTTGTTTAAATGTCTCAGAAGAAGATGGAGAAAGAACAGTCTCCATACTCCTAATTTGAGAGAGAAGGTCAGAAATCCGAGATGCCCTCTCCCTTTTCCTTTTCAATGTTAGGCCAATTATAATCCCCCTTAAATACGCTTTACAGGCACCCCATATCATATCAGGCTTCCCCATGGAGTTAGAATTAGAAGCAATAAACTGCTCTATTTGGGATGTTATATACTGAACCGTCTTTAGCTCCTTCAGAATTTGGTTATTCAACTTCCACCTGCCCCCTTTATTTGGTAATGAAGCTAGGGCTATTAGGCAAGTGACCACAGAGTGATCCAATGGGGACCCTGGGACAATACTAGAACTTATAACCCCTGGTAAAAGGGTTTGAGAAATGAGGATATACTCAATCCTTGAGGAAGTTGCATGCACCAGGGAAACAAAAGTGTACTCCCTTGCATTGGGATGTAATACACGCCATATATCACAAAGACCTATTGAGTCCATCAGGTCCCTGAAGGCTCTTTGTGCCGGAGAGAGACTTTGACGGGATTGACCCGACCTGTCGAGAGCCTGATCAAAAACAAGATTGAAATCACCCCCTATGATCATGGGGGTATCCAGAAATAGGGTTAGGGCTTTTATTATCCGAACAAAAAAGCTAGGGGAGTCTACATTAGGGCCATAGATAGCACCCAGGACAATGTCCAGGGTATGCAATCTGCCTTTTACAAACAAGAATCTGCCCGAAGGGTCAGATATAACTTGAAGAGGCTTGAACGGAACTGACCTATGCAGAAGGATCATGACCCCGCTACTGTCTGTCGTACCCTCCACTGCAAACATCTGCCCAATTTGTTGCCATCTCATTTTGTCAGCCTCCCTCTTGAGCAAATGCGTCTCCTGCAAAAACATAATTTCTGTCTTCAGATGGTTTATATGTTTCAGAATTTTATATTGCTCGGTCTTGTGCCTCACCCCCTTAATGTTCCAACTGATAAATTGAATGTTTCTAGCCATCACTCATGTTGCCAGTCAGAAATCCTCCGAAGCACACATATACTTGTATTTTCCTTCTGTACTACTCCAAACATGATATGCGCTGGATTGTTCTACCCTCCCCCCAATTCTGCCTCCACTTAATCCATTCCCCCAGCCACCCCAACCCCTCCCACCAAGCACCCCATAAACCCTAACCCCCCCACACCCTCCGATATTTTGCATGGTACATGATTACTGGCAGACTGAAAAGTTCCTCCTCCCCCAACCACCCCACCCTCATAAAGCAGGAACAGAATTACCCCTCTGTAATCAGAACACTCCATTGAAAATAACCTATTCTCAGCAGTGATTGTCTGACAACCCCCTAAATAATACTGGGGAATTGGCTATACTAGCCCCTTAGAGGAAGCGATCCTCCCTGCAGAAACCCCACGAGCCCTATAACAACATGGCCCGCAGAGCGCAAGGCATATAACACATCAGTATCATATGTAAAGATTAATCTCAGATGCCCTTTTGTGGTGCAGCCCACTAATATCAGGCGTTGATGGCCAACAGCAGGCAGACCATTACTACCCTCTGTAATATGGGGGAGAATAGAGAGCTCCAGAGTCACTGTCCAGACCGCATTTCTTAGATCAAAGACAATGACTGTCACAGTTCTAAAAGGGAGATTTGAGAAAAGGAAATAAAAACGGGAATGCTCCAGAGACAGCACTTAAGCAGGGTTATAGAGAAGCGGCAAACCAACGCCCAGTAAAGGCGTACAAAAACCCTAGTATTTTCATCTGTCCTTAAATGCGGGATCCCCCTTGGTGTTCAGACTAACCATATTTATTGCCTGATAGTGACATAGAACGAGAAAGGGAGGGAAGCCTGAAAAGAAATGGGCCAAGCTAACAGGGCCAGGAAGAGACCGCAATTGCAAACAGAGTCTCATATTAAGATCTGCGAGAACTAAGCATTGCCCCCCCCCAATTGAAATGAGATCGGGACAACACTCCTGAAAAAATGGGTTACCAGAACTAACAAATTGGGACTTAACATGAGAACAGTGACCCTGCTCAAGTACTCATTAATGGAAACCAGAAAGAGCACACATGAGCCCGCTAATACCTGACTTGTGAACCAAAAATGAAACTGGGTTGAGCCAGAGTAAAAAGTGAGAGTCGACAAAATATTAGGTAGTCCTGGAGATGAAAACCAAATAGAGAACGAAATGTCTGTTTTTTATCAGAAAGAGGACCCCACTTGAGAGCTGTAGTGTAAGGTTAAGTAGCCAGTTGCACAATTTGTCAGCAGCATAGCCCCAAAAATATTGTAGTGAATTATGATTTGCTGCAGCTAGACAACACCAAATGGAAACTCGGCATATCTCCCTACACCAGGTCAGATCTGATGTAGGCTTGAATAGATCAGGAAGCGCTTCTTTGAGCCCAATGGTTGCCATCTCCACCTCCTCATAGGTCGCCCAGGAGCCATTCAGGCAAACTTGCAGCCTTGCAGGAAACCCATGAGAAACTTGATTCCCGTGGCGATCAGCTTGAGGACCACATTGTGAAACATAGCTCTTTTCTGATGCACAGATAAGGGCAGATCTTGTGCCACCCTCAGTTTTTTATCTTCCCATTGCAAATCTTGCACCTCCTTGACTTTGTATAATAAATGCTGTCACTCCTGGAAGTTTAGAAAATGAAATATGAATGACCTGTGGGGGCTCCAACCGGGGGAGGAGGGCGCAGTGCCAGATGAGCTCTTTCTATGATGTAGCTAGCACCGAAGGGGAACGGGCCTGCCACCTTCTCCACAAACTTTTTAATCAACTTGATGGGGTCTGAGCCCTCTTCACCCTCGGGCGAGCTGATAATTACTGCATTGTTACAGCGACTGCGCCCCTCCAGGTCTTCCACATTGTTCTCCATCTTCACTAATCTTTGCCTCAGGGCCACTAACTCCAGATTAGCTTTGTCCTGCTTCTTTTCAACAGATCGTATACATACTTCATTGTCAGCAGTCTTCTTGGAGAGCTCCCCCAGGGTGTTAGAGATGCTTTTAATTTCCCCTGCCATATTCTGCATTTCAGCCTTAAAAGGGTGAAACTCCTCTAGAAACCTTGAGAGGGTGAGAAGATCTGCATCAGGGCACTCAGCAGTAGCAGGCAGTGAGGACTGTGAGGAGGAGGCCGTGGCTTTCTTGGAGGCCTTCTCGGGTGTTGCAGGAGGCGTATGTTTGGAAGCAGTTTTCCGCATCTCCTCATCCATCGATTCCTTATAAAGAGGGCAGAAGCATTCAGGAAGGCGACAGACAGGTGATCTTCGGTAAGGGGCACCAAAAACAGGGTTTTGAAAGGGTAAATAACGGGCGGTAGGTCGGAGCGGGCAGAGAGGCATCCTACACAGCGCACCGCATCACGTGACTCAATCGAAAGGTGATTTTGCCAACTGACCACAAAATCATCTTTTGGGCCATATTTGCATAATTCCACTGACATTGCTCATGAGGTGGGGTCTCAAAAAGACTATGCTGAAAATTTGGTGTCAAAATATGTAAAAATGGCAAAGTTATGTACCAAAGTTGAAAACCCCATTGAAATACATTGAACTGCACTTACCTTACTTTCTCATATAGCAATCAGCATTTCCAGCAGCAGGACATGTCTTTGACTGGTACCTGGATCTTCACCTTGGAACCTACTCAGGTGAGTGAGGGTGAGCAGGGGGTGAGGGTTGATGTGTTCTCAGTTAGAGGTGGAGTAGGGGATTGGATCAACCAGGACCATTTTCTTTTTTACAGGTTGAAAAAAAAAAAAGACATCCAGGGACCATTTTCTATTTTCAAGGACGAAAGGAAAGGGAAGGTGGGCGTGCCACTAGACACCAGGGAAATCATTTTGAGAATGGGGACAGTTATCAGAGGGTGGGGGTGCCACTAGACAGCAAAGAAATTATTGTAACAATGGGGACAGTGATCGGAGGGTGGGGGGTGCCCTAGACACCAGGGAACATTATTACAAGAATGGGGATGGTGATCAGAGGGTGGGTAGTGCCACAACACACCAGAGAAAATATTAACGGGGATGGTGATCAGTGGGTGGGTAGTGCCACTAGACACCAGAACAAATCATAAATAGAACAGGGACAGCCATGGGGGGGGCACTCAATATCAGAGAAAGCATTAAATAATTATATGGGGAATAAAATGGGAGGGCTGTGGGTGCCACTAGACACCAGGGAAAACATGAAATAAATAATTGTAATCAGAAGATGGGGGGTACCAATAGACACCAGGGAAATAATTTCTCTTTATGAAAAAGGATCTTTTTTTGTGACTCATGATATGAAAAAAAAATCCTTTTTCGTATCACGAGTCATGAAAAAAGATTTATAATGTTAAAAAACAACACTTGAAGGGCATTTTTGGACCAGTTAAGTGCAGAATACAATTAAGGGGTCCCAATAAGCAAGGTACATGTGTTTGTAGGTAGCCACAAAGTCATTTTTTTCTCTTTTCAAATGTGAATGTTTCGGGAAAAACAGAAAACAAGATGGTGGCCAAATGAAAAAGGATTTTCCTCTCATGAAAAAAGATGACGTCAGAAATGAAAGAAGATTCTTTTTGTGTTTCTTAAAGCTATCTAGAGATGCCTACTGAGCATGGTCAGAGCCAATTAATGAAAACTGTAAAATGAAATAACTTTTGAACAGATTAATATTTTCTCAACAAACCAGCAAAAGCACATCTGTGGGCCAGCCCCCATCTACCCTCAAAATTTAAGGCCAAACTTCCAAACCATCTAATCGCTACAGGTGTCAGATGAAAAACCATTATAACCAATGTGAAAAAATGACAAATGTTTACTTTTTGCACTATCTGGAACTCAGAATCTGAACATTCAACTGGAACGAAACTTTGCACATCCAGAGTTCTACCCCAGAGATAGAGTATGCAAACCTTTTTGCAAATCTGTTGAATGGTTGAAAAGCTATTATAGTGTGAAAATTGGGGGTTAAAATTAAAGTGCCTGCTCAACCCTAAATACAGTGGTGTGACCGTGCCATTATAATATACCAGTAAAGAAAAAGTATCCTTTCCTGGAAGAAAAAGAAAGAGCTGAGCAGAATCATTTCAGACATTATGTTCCCTATACAATATTGGTTGTGTACACATTTTAAGATCTTAAAACTAGATGATAACAATCTGTAATACTTGCAGCAATTATTTAAATAACTATTCATACACTTGATTTTAATTCTTGTATTGGATGCAGCTGTTAAAAAAGAGCTTTGCTCTCAAATTTTTTTCAATAAATAACGATGAAATTAAAGTTGAAAAGGGGTTCTATAATGTGGGGGGGATGTCCATATGTATATTAGATGGCAGTATAAAAACAAAGTGTTTCTGATTAAAACCTAGCATTTTGAAGTTGTAGATAAATATTTGGATCTGGGAAGACTGAGATTCTTTCAGGATCAGTTCTCTCACCCTGGAGTAAATGTACAATCCTAAATGAATCCTTTAAATATTTACTCTTTCTTTGCATTGTCTGGACGATGAGCTATTATTTGTAAACTTTTGCCTTGGCTTTTTGTAGATCCATTTACATTTTCCCCAGTAGAGTAGGTATCTTTTTTATCATGGGACATTTAACAGATCACGTGCACCCAAGGTGGGTACCATGTGATATAAGCAAGGAAATAAAAGCAAATGAAACATCAGTGAGTGAAAATCACTGAATACAAGAACGGCAATCTGCACTAAGTGCATACAAAAAGAGCGATCATCCGCACCAATGTTTAAGTCCGCTATCTACTAATATTTTTTATACAGGGGCTCTGCCCGCTTTTATGTGGGGCATTGCATACACCCCATTTCTTATTTTAATCAACTCCAGGGAGGGCCTACCACTGGGGTACAGGGGAAACTTCAGGAGGGGCTATCTGGGGCAATCCATGGACTGGGGACTACATCCTTGATGGCAGGGGTGGGGGAAGGAATAAAAACTTAAGTGCCCAAGACAAACAAAAACCAAAACATTAAACCAAGTCACCTAGCCAGGTCCAAACCTGGGTCTTGCTGCATTGGAGGTAAAGACTACCTCCATAAGACCAAACGGCCAGCTGGAAACTGCCTGGCCAAATTGCTTGCCATATCCTCCTTCATGTAACCTCCCTCCTACCATCGCCCTACCCTTCTTTCACGGTTTTTGTCCCCTTACAGTCATTCTTCTGATTTTTGCTCTGCATTCACAGTCACTCTTTTAACAGGTGGTCAAACTGAGTGACTCAAATTGAGTCACTCAATTTGACTCACTCATATAATGGGTGTGGGGACTAGGAAGTCATCTAACAGGAACTGAACCCAGGATTGGACAGTAAGCATGAAACTGGATACAGCAGACTCAAAATTTAGTCTACAGGGTAACTGGGATAAGCCAGCCCAATCAGCCTGCAATAAGGTAGCAATACTAGAAAACTGTTTCTTGCCTTGAGGTTGGAGGTTGGGTGAAATTTGTCATAATGATCTAAGATCTTGGGTTAGGTGACGACTGGGAGAAAGTGCCAAAGCCAGTACCCTGAGTGTAACCTGTTTGGTTTCTGCAGTTAAACCTCACACCTGGGATGGGAATCCTTAAAGGAATACTACAGCCAAAATTTGCAAAAACTTATGTTGTTCAGAGTGTTTTGATTTGTGTGTGTAGTCCAAGTGTGTCCTTCCCTTTGTCTACTATTAAGAGTGTTTTCTAAATTAGCCTGCTAGTTTTATTGTAGTTTTGTGGCCCCTGGGATCTCTATCTTAGCAAGGATTATTGGTCTTTTTCCTACAATACCTCCTGTCCCATGTGACAGAGATGTATCCGGGACCATAGATTCAGCAAGTACTGGCTTAGAGTCAGTTTTGCAGCTGTAAAACTGTAATTTTAAGTAAGTTTCCTTATCCAGTGAGCACATATGACTACATTTACAATTTAGCAAATACCTGAGGGCTAATTGAGTTGGTTATTCTGAAAGAAAACACCTGGAGTCTTTACTAATTATAACGTTGAAGATTTGGGTGCTTTTTATGGCAGTGAGTAGTTTGATGAACTGAAAAGCTTTAAAAGCAAAGCATTTACTCCTGCTCACTAGACCTAATACATACACACAGAAGACAAAAATATTGAATTAGGATTATATAGAAGAGGCCAGACCATAATGCTCCTTCTCTAACACTTGCTGAATCAGTGGTCTCAGATGCATCACTGTCACATGAGACAAGAGGCATTGTAGGAAAGAGAAGAGCAATAAACCATGCTAAGATAGAGATCCCCAGGGGCCATAGAACCACCATAAAAATAGCAGGCTCCTTTAAATAGATTAGTTGCCTCCAAGATGTGGGACTAGGAAGGAAGCAAGCAGGAATTGAACCCAGGAGTGGACATTAAGTAGAAAATTGGAATAAACTGAAAACATAGAGTGTCTGTAAGAGGGATATGCCTGCCAGACCAATCAACAGTTATGGAGCAATATTACAGAGCTATGTTTTGCCCTGGCTTCCTCTCCTGAGGGAATTTCCTTGCTGGCTGTTTCTAAATTCAACTGTGATTGTGTTTGTATTTTCTGTATGAGAATAGTTGTAGGTCAGTGGGTAAAAGCAACATCAACAAAACCCTCTCTGGCTTACCTCAACAGGTAAGTTATTGTGGTAGGGATATAAGACAACGGAGAAGGTTGGAATGAAGGCCCACTCACCAAACATTTTTTTTTAGGTTTTTATTTTTTCACTGTCAGCAATGGTGAAGCCAATGTTTTGAGGGATATAGGACCATAACAAATCCTTCTGTCAGGTACTTCACACTCAAGGTGTCACAGTTGGTGCTTTTGTGGGTTTCTGGTGTGTATACAAAACTCCTATTAGCGGAATTTCAAGGTTTAAGTATTGCAGCAAAGTTACGGGTCCATAGTAAATCCCTATCCAGGGTACGTCAAACTTGAAGTATTCCAGTGGTGTTTTTAAGAGTGTACTGAATCCTTAACTTGGATGCCTCATAATGAATGTATTGAACTAACTGGGGAGCCTCAAAGTAAGAGTACTGAAGTTAGCTATAGTTCCACAGTAAATCCCTATCTGGGGTATCAAGAGTAACTTAGTACCAAAGGGAGGGTGGTAGGACTGGGGTACAAACATTCATGTATCATGGGCAGGTACAGGGTGTATCGGGGGATTTGGTTAGCTGCATGAACTGCAGTGTCACACTCTTTGAGGACACACTGCAGAGGTGTGCAGGTTGCCCAGGCTATAGGACCTTTGCAGCACTCCACTTAGAACAAGCTGCAGCCTGGGTTGAAATAAGCCTGCTGTGGAGTAGGTTGCAGTGGGGGTGCCTATGTTAGCGTCTCTTCCTGAGCAGCCTCCAAGGGTTTGCAATTGGGGATGGAGGCTAATAGGAAGGGAAGCTGGACAGCAAGTGTCAATGCCTGGGGACAGAAGGGATCATGGAACTGCAACATGCAACCGATTTACAGTACTCAGTGAAGTAATACATGCTAGTATACTTTTTTTGTGGTAATACCATTTATTACACAAACTGAAGAATTTTTGCACAGTTAGTTAGTCTAATAAAAGGTATTACCCCAAAAAAGTGTACTAGATTTTCCTGAGACTGATATGGCACAACTGACCTGGTACATTACTCTCCCAGTGAAAGCACCTTGCTGCAGCCATATCTGCCAAGGTCACTGTTGCAGTGATGCATACAAGAAAGGACAGCAAGCAGCATGGGAGTGCTAGGAATATGGTACTCATCTTAGGGGATTCCATTGTGAGGGGTACTGAGAATGTGTTCTCTGTCTCAGACCAGGAGGAGAAAGGTTTTGCACTGTCTCCCAGGGGCAATGGCTGATAGGATACTCCCCAGGTTAAAATGATTGATTAAGAAAGTAGGTTGGAAGCAGACATTATTTTCCATCTGGGGCCAAATGTCCTGGCAAGGAGTCAATTAGAAGAAATGATGGCTAGTTTTAGGGAGCTGGGTTCCAGGCTGAAAAGATGGAGTAGGAGTGTGGCCTTCTTACAGGTCTGGTCTTCCTAGTGATCAGATGTGGGGAGGCAAGTATGCTGAACATTTACCAGTTTAACAACTGGCTGAAAGAGTGGTGTGATGGTATCCCATGATAATCGCAAGTAAAAAAATCACGACTACAAAATTGCGAATCAAACATAGCCAAACTCTTATTGGCGACCACATAGAGAATACTGGATGGGCAACTATGCACAACCAGTGTGTTCTGCCACAGAGGGGTTCTGATTCCCTCTGACCTCAAGAGCAAAGCTTGGGAGGTCCATGGGAATCAGAACCCCGAGGTAGCAAAACACACTGGTTGTGCATAGAGTTGCTCATCCTGTATTTTTTTATAGTGTATAGTACTGTGTGAAATATGTGTTTGTTAGTTCTTTTGCTTTTAAAATGAAATTGATTCATGCAGTCTCTAGAGGTTCTAGAATGCTGTTCTACCACAGAAGGGTAAAATCACATTCCATGACCTTTGAACTATGGTACAACAACATTTTGAAAGGGATGGAATTCTATACAGAACAACACTCCGCTATACACTATAAAATTATAGTGCCTGGACGTAATAGCAACATAAGCCTAGCCATAACAGCGATTACTGCTGTACACAAAAAGCGATTGTTTAAATTGCGATCGTGGATCTTTTTCTGTTGCCGTGCCCATGCCTTCTCTATGTCCCAGAATCTCCCTATGATCAGACCACATAGCTGATTAGTTCTTCTCTATGTCACTGAATCTACCTATGATACGAATTTATGTTTCAAAATTAAGTGTTACCTCATTAATGTGACTGGACCAGTAGAATCAGTCTCTAAATGTCCGATGTAACTTCCTCTCTCTCCTCTCCATCTAGCTTAAATCTAAATGTAACCTAGTAAAAAGTGCCCTGGTGTCATGTATTTTTAGTAATGCATCACTTGTTTTTCACTCTGAACACTACGCAATGACAAGGTGCACAATTATGGCATGGAGGTAGTGATCTCTAAATAATGCATTTTCAAGTCAATTCAGCAGTTCAGCTGTTTTTCAAGTATTTGGAAACTAATCCTACTGATCCAGGTGTCTGGAGATTCAATAACACAAAGAATAAACAGAGAGAACTTCACCGTGAGCCAGCATCAGCAAACATCCTGCTCTGTACCTGTTTTGTTTCAATGTGATTGTGATTGGATTGCTATATTTACATGTGCATTTATGTACCATCGCTAATTGTGTGGTCTCCATTATGTAGTCACCTTAATGGCGATCGCTATTTTTAATTCACGATTTTAACAAGGAACTGGTGTGATGAACAAAGTATTCACTTCCTGGGAGACTGGAGCGTTATTTGGAGGGATAAAGCCTATTTAAACTAGATGGCTTTCCAGGGAGGGGATAAGGGCACTGGATCAGAAGTTTGAGGAATGCGTTTCTGGGTGTTTCAAGTAGCAGAGGGTGGGCTGGGGCTAGGGGTATTCTCTGAGGATACTCAGGTAAGGAAGACTTAGCTAGCATTCTCCAACTAGTTGGAGCATTTTGGGAGCAGAGGTAAATACAGTCAGTTTATGTGGCAGGGTGGTAAGCCAGGGAGCAAAAATCTTTGCAGGTATATCAGAAGGGAGGGAGGAAGAATGTGAGAAGGTGGCAGTAAACGAGGGGCTGGAGAGTAAGCAAGAAATGGCAAGAGGGGAATAAAGTAACTGAGACTGGACCATTAGTCAGGGACAAGCAGTGTGAGTCAAGAAGGTGGGGGTGAAAGGCAAATGGGGCTCATGAAGGGCTGTTTACCTGAATGCCAGATGTCTGGGAAACAAAATGGAGGATTTTCAGGTGGTAATGGTGGAGGTCCAATTTGACTTATCATAATAACCGAAAACTGGGAACACAACAATAAGGAATGTGACCTTGTTGTGCCAGTCCTCACCATCAATAAGAAGGATAGCAGAAGGGTATGGGAGGAGGGGTGGCACTGTATATAAAAGGGGGCATAGAAGCCACTGTTAACACATTAATAGGAGATGAGAGAGATATAAAGTCAGTCTAGGTGGAACCAGGCTGCACACAGACTGATTAATTGATCAATGAGCACACACACTTTACAGTATGCTCACTGACAGTTCAGTTGGCGGCCAGCCACAGAGGTGTGAGGTGGGCTGTGCTGGTCGCCGGCTCTGTTTGGGGTGGGGGAGTGGAGTGGTGGGCACTACCTGCTCTGATGGGGGGGCCACTATGCTACCAGGGCAGGGGCACTATTATTCAGAAGTAGTACTGGCACAAGTGGGGTTTGGGCAGAGGGCATGGGTAATGATTTATATTATGCATGCATGCAACATCGGGGATCGGGGAAGGGGCTGCTAGTTTACCATGATAGCTTGTATTATTACATATTACCAGTATGGACAGATCGGGACACCACACTGCACCATGCACTCTCAGAGGGATATTTCTAAGTACCCTTAGACCAGTCCTGGCTAGTCTAAGGGTACTTAGAAATTCTCCCTCTGGGAGTGTTTTGTGAATCCTACTTTCAGGGATATGGCAGCCCCCATGTGCCACAAGCCTTCTAGCACCATGAAGCAGTCCATTTTTGGGCACAGGGATGATGCAAGCCCCGTTTGAGGCAGGCAGCCTATGATTGATGCAGGCTGCCTTTGTGAATAGCTTAGGGGGCAGAGTTTGATGCAAGGTGCCACTTGTGGCATTTATGTTTGGTTCAGGCACCTTGCGTCAAACCCAGAGGTTTGAGAATCGAGCCCTGGAGGTTTGAAGCTTTTAGATGCCTCTGAAACCATTTAGTTTGATTTTATTTGTTTCTTTACTTAACTTTTCATCATTATATTTGTATTATGCCAACTGCTAGTAAAAGAAGAATCCTATGGAATCCTTCTGTAATGAAGTCGGAAACTCTTTACTGGCTATGCTGGCAGTGTATTTCAATGGGAAAATGCAAATCTGTTTTCAGTGTTTTATGGAGAAATAATACTTTCTACCACCAAAATATTACATATTTAATAGAAACATGTGGGGTCCCGTTCACAATGCCCCAGTTAGAGTGATGCAAGCTGTGGCAAACAGCAGCTTGCACGGATAAGTGGTGCAACAGGGACCCTGCACCCAATTCACTATTGTAAGGGGTCCCAGCACCAAACCCCTGCAACTTACAGCAAATGTTGCCATGTGTCAAAGTCATGGTTCACAGGAAAGGTTTGCCACAAGCCATGGGGTGGTCGGAGCGGCAATGATGTCCATTAGTGGAGACCCATTGGAAGAGTGGTAGGGTTGTGCAGGACAGAGACAATATGAGGAGGTCAGGTAGGGCACAGATGGGGGGGTGGGGGTGGCAGCAGGTCTCTGACAAGGACACTATACACCCACTACTGTGCCTTGCTGCCCTTGGGAGGGACAACCACTGCATGTCTGGCACCAAGGGGAGTGGCCCTGCAGGCACTGCATCTCAGATATCTCTGGGTGCAATGGGGGCAAAGGATGCCTCAGGCATGTGGCAGCCCAGGTGCCCTCCCACCCAGCAATAGCTCCAGGGGTGGCATATGTACCATTAGACCAGACCTAGGCTGGTGTAAGCCCTGGTGGATCCAACTAGCTTTCTGAATCTCACAAACAGAGATGTTGCAGCCTGTGTCTCCACATGCTGCCATGCGCCATGGCACACTCACTGGTGCTGGAAGCCCTGTTTGGCACAACAGACCGCACTATCATCACAGCCTCTGTTTCCAAAATGGATCTGGCACAACTTTTGATACAAGGTGCTCTTTGAGTTAAGCCCGATTGATGCAGGCACATTGCAGTAGATTTTGGGCTTTGTGAATTGGGCCCATGATGTTTGATAATCTGTGGTCTTTTGTTATAATTTAGCAGGTGACCTTTTCTTCATAACTAGAGTGTAAACATATAAAAGGCAAAGTCTGTTGCTGAAAGAAGTACCTATTTCTTTTGAAAAAGATAGAAAAATATATTTAGTTTCTCACTGAAATACATTAGGCTCCTAAGTAGTGGGCAGTTTCTGACATCATAATATCAGAATTCTATTGAATTCCTTTTTACTGGCATTGTGAAATGCAAAAGTAAAAACCCACTTGCTTCACTGCACTAACAAATATTTTATTAATGTAACCCCCCCTACAAATGGGGGTTCCTGAAAAGTCTTCCTGAGCCTTTCTAAATGCTCACTGCCAGGCTGGCGTCCTGCGTTTTTGCAGTTTAAATTCGATTGCCAGAGAGTGCCTATATAGCCGCTGGGTACTGTTTCTTTAAGAGTGTCTGGTTTGCACTCATAATTAATCTAAAAGGGAGCTCTGTTAGAAGATGTGCTTGTTTGCTGATCATTTGTTAGAGTAGTAATAATATTGCAGTTTGTTGTAACCTGCCTTCTTTGCAGCATGGACAGTTCTGTTTGTTTCCATCATCTTGGTCCTGGACTGCTGAAATGGGCTAATCAGTACGTTTGGAACTCTAAAATGGAGCCTACCTACAGGGCTTGGTGTGGTCAAAACTTGTAGGAATTGTAGTTTGGGGCTTTTTGTGCCTAAAATAACCTGGAGGGGGAGCCCTTGTTGTGATTGACAGACAGATCAGCCAACCGAACCTTTTGGATTTTGGGGAAAGTCCCAAACAGCTTGCAGTTTCAGTTAGATCTAAGTTGGGAAGTGAAGAAGTAACAGCTCTAGGTAGTTCGAGCAGCAATCCATAGTGGATTCACGCAGGAGAACAGTGGAAAGGCCTGAGTTTTGGCCTGCATGCCTGCCTGCTGTCCCTGAGATAGAACTTGTGCCTTTTTCGGACTGAATCTGAACTTGGAGAGTGAAGTAAGTCACTGAATTGTGACTAGGCTCCTATCCAAAGAAGACCAAAGATTTGCTGAATGCAATTGGCCAGTCTGGACTTCCAGCCACCTCTGAACTCCCGGATTGTGCAGAAACTCTGTAATTGCAACCGGAGAGCCTTTTGCCTGGTACAGTGGAATTTCCTTACATGGGAATGTGTTGTATGCTTATAGTGGGTCGTGATATGGTTCCCCACTGTGGTTTGAATTGTATTCTGCTTGCTGGAAGCTGCATCCAGCCCCATGGACTGAATCCAAAATCATCTCCATTGGGCCTGGGCCTTGCCACACTGGCCCAGCCCAACTACCTGCTGCACACAGAAAGCCATCAACGAGAGACCTGCTTGGGGATCAGCCCCTGTTCAACACTTGAAGAGGAACGACACCTCAGTGATTCATGTGGGCCCTGCTTCTCTGGACACTCCAGCTCAACACCTACAATCTCGATTTCATCCTGCCTGTGTCCAGTATTGGATATCATGAGTAAACATCAGGGTAGCTCCCTGCAACAACAATTCAAACTAAAGTGTTGTCATCTGATTGTTTTGTTGCTTTTTCATTCACGAACTGAGCCCTTCAGCTCCAGATTACAAGTAGTGTGTGTTGTGCATGTTGCTTTCTTCCATCACATTGCCCCAACCAGCTGAAATGTTCCTGGCTAGCCCACCATTTTCCTACCTGGGTACCCAGAGTGTGTGACTGTGTGGAGACTTAAAGCGCATGCATAACTATTTGATTAATATAGCCTTTAAGCCAATCAACCTGATTATGCCCTTCCTTGTTCAAGTCCCCTGAATAAATCAGATCTCACTTTTTTGCTGAATTTAACCTGACTGTGGTTCCAGTTCGTGCCAAGAGTACTGTACTGTTGCTATTTACTGTGCATAACCTTGTTTTACAGGGGGTCCCCAGGGTCGAGCCAGAGGAACCAGCCTGTTGGTAAGTGCAAACAGTGTGGGTACTGCTATGGTGTATAAGGGGTACTGTGAAAGCAATTATTGTATATTGCTCAGGCCACTAGAAGGGAAAGAGGGGGGTTACAGTGTCCCGGAGGGCTGTGCTCAGGTTAGTTTGACCACTACTAACCCTGAAATCTGGGTGTAGGCATCCATTTCAGAACTCAGACCCCTTAACCTGCTACTAGCTGCGCAGGCAGGGGTATTAGCCCTTATGATAGCGCTGCCTAGGGGTTACATCTTGGAGGCTCACCGCTGGGATTTCGTGCCTTCTAGTGGCCAAAAAATTATGAATTATTGTTAAAGATTAATGGCTACCCCAGTAGAAATTGCTGTACACCAGTTGGTGGGGTGGTGTACTGGGCAGGAGATCGACCCCCAAAATGCTCTGCTTATACTGGATATTCCCCTGGGTACCAGTAAGGACTTTACTGTAGAGGGAGCACTCTCCACAGTTGAATGTTTAAAAAACCTTGTGGTGGTGAGTTGACAGGCTGATTTGATCGCCAAAACTTTCATAGACTTGGTAGAGTGTAGTGACCTCATGGACAGCTCTAAATTGCCACAGTCTATTGCCTCAGAAGGGGTCCTAGCCGCCTGGAGAGTGATAACAAAAGACAGTAAAGACCCTGGGGAGGATGCGCTCCCACCGTTATCCGAAGCTTTTGAGGAGAAATTTGCTGAGTTGCTGCTGGAGGAAGGGAAAACCGTACAGGACTTTAAGAAACTATTCCTGCCACCTGGGGTTGTTCCTTCCCCAATACCCCCTCCCACTCCAGCACCTGCTACTGCCCTGCCTTCTGTGCCCATGCCAATGCTGGCCCCTATATCTGTACTCTCCATTAGTCATGACTCGTATCGCTGGCTGAGGATGTTTTCAGGCACCCCCCTACCCCTCCAGGAGGAGGACAATTGGGAGACTTGGATAGACTATGTTGCCCCTCAAATCCGAGAATGGCAATGCCCTGAACCAAAGAAGAGGAGAAGGGTGATTGAAAGCCTCAGAGGTCCCGTCCAACTTACTATCCATGCTACACAGGCAAGTAATCCAGAAGCAACTGCTCAAGATATTTTGAATGCATTGGAAAATGTATATGGGAGTCCCGATTCAGATGAGGACCTGTGGGGTAGGGTCAAAAACACTCAGCAATACCAAGGGGAGTCCTTATCCATGTATGTGCCTTGGCTAGAAGTGGTGCTACAGGAATGCTTAAAGAAAGGTGGCATGGCCCCAGCTAAGTCAGATCGGAATAGGTTGTACCAACTTCTCAAGTCAGTCCCATTCTCTGAATTATTGCTGCTCCAACTACGCCTTGCTGCTCGGTTGGATGTGCCTCCTACCTATGATGGACTGAGGAAGAAAATTTGGAGGATTGAGCGGAGGCAGCCATGTGGGGGGGCTCCTCCTGTATCTGCTGTTGCTGCTGCCCAGATGACCAAGGATGCACATGTCAGTGATGCTCAGGGGTGAAATACAGTGCCAGTTGAACATTAGGAGGCTAGCAAGGATGCTCTTCCCTGGGGCGAGATACTGTGAAAGGTCCGAGAAATGAGGGTTACCATTTCCCTACAAGCCCATTCCAGAGATACAATGGGCCTGAACCCCTCTCAGAGTGTGTCCGCTATGGGGGTGGGTGTGCACTCCCAGGCATCCCCTGTTGACAACAGCTCAAAGATTGATGAATTGACTATGGAAGTGACAGAATTACTGAGGTGTCTCCCCATGCTCACCACACACCAGACAGAGGTTGAATCATGATTTTCTGTTTGTAGTATCCCCACCTCAGCCCCCAATGTGATGCCTCGACCACACCAGACTCTAGAAAGCATACTCTGTCATAATTGTGGAAGGAGAGGCATATGAAGAAAAATGCTGGTCCCCAAAAGACTTAGGTAAGGCTGAATACAGACTTCAAGGGGAGCTCTGTAAAGTGAAACCATGGCCGAGGGGTGCTGGAAACTACAGCAGTGAAGGCTCAGGAAATCCCAACTCCAACTTCTTTGTGGCTAAGTCATCAAGCCCCTGCTACTGTCCCTCCAGACTGGTCCAAGATAGTGGGCCCTTCAATGGAGACTAATGTGGCTGTGAATGGTATTCCTACTCATGCTGTGCTTTATAGTGGGTTGCAAGTGACCATTGTGTTTCAGGACTGGTATGACAAATATTTAGCTGATGTGCCCTTACAATCCCTGTAAGGCCTACATGTGTGGTGCTGACCAACAAGTCTTATCCATATCTAGGATATGCCCATCTCTGGTTGTCTTTTCCTGTGACTGTCACTGGCATAGAGGAGCAAGTAGAGACACTGGCCCTAGTGTGTCCCCCCACCGGACTGTATGATGGGGTTCCCCTGTTAAATGGAACAAACGCCCACATGTTTGGGAGACTAGCACAACTCTGCCATGAGAAACAAGGGCAGCAGACTGGACAGGCCCTAAGAATTCCAGCCTTAGTAAAAAGAGCTTATGACTGGCAACAGGGACCCGAAGAAGTGGGCCCAGATGAGCCAGTGGGGATAGTGTGGAAAAAGGAACCTGACTCCTTGATATTGGCCCCCAATGCCTGGTGCACAATCCCTGGAGAAGTCCACCTAAAGAGAAATGTAAAGAACAAAATATTAATGTTGGATGCACCAGGAGATGGAAAGTTGCCAGAGGGATTATTGGTCAAACCCAGCATTTTGCCTGCTCATGCCCACACCTATGCACGATGAGTGATTGTCTAGATTCAGAATGTGTCAGATTGGGAGATTTAGGTGAACAGAGGGTGCAACCTAGCTACAGTACACTACGCCGACACTGCAGTATTGCCCAGCAACAAGTGCTCTGGTGAGAAGGAGAGAGTGACCCCAGACTTATTTGACTTTGGTGACTCCCTGTTGCCAGCTGAATGGAAGGCTAGAATTAGCAAGAAACTCACTCAGAGGGACAAAGCATTTTCATTAAAAGAATGTGACGTGGGGTGTGTCCAGGGTGCAGAGCATCACATATGCTTGCATGATGACCGGCCATTTTGAGAGAGATCCCGACGTCTCACCCCAGCAGGCATAAATGATGTGAGGAGACGCCTGCAGGAAATGCTCACTGCTGGTGTGATGCAAGAATCTAGGAGCCCGTATGCCTCTCCCATTGTGTTTGTGCATAAGAAGAATGGGTCAGTGAGGACGTGTGTTGATTATCGAACCCTGAACCGGTGGACCATCCCCGATTAATACATCATGCCCCATATACAAGATGACCTGGATTGTTTCAATGGGAGCAAATGGTTTTCGGTATTGGATCTTTGCAGCGGATACTACCAGATCCCAATGACCCCGGAGGACCATGAGAAAATAGCCTTCATCTGTATTTTGGGGTTCTACAAATTCCTGAGGATGCCACAGGGGATTTCAGGCACCCTGGCCACTTTTCAGCGACTGATGGAACTTGAGGTGGGAGATATGAACTTGCTGGAATGTCTAGTGTATCTAGACAATGTCATTGTGTTTGGGCATACATTAGAGGAGCATGAAACCCTACTGTTTAAATGTCTAGACTGATTGGAAGACTTCGGCCTCAAGCTGTCCATTGACAAGTGCCAGTTTTTTCAAACCTCCGTGAAGTATGTAGGGCACATAGTATCTGCAGAAGGGATAGAGACTGATCCCAGTAAGGTTGAATCACTGACTACTTGGCCCCAGCCCCGTAACTTGAAGGAACTACAAAGTTTCCTGGGGTGCTGTGGCTACTACCGCAGGTTCATAAAAGACTATTCAAAGGTGATTCGCCTGCTATTGAATCTTACCCAGGGTTACCCTCCTACTAACCATAAATATAAAAAAGGGCTGTCAAAGAGCCACAGAAAGTTTACTTCCATACAGGTGAGCTTTTTGGGCCCCGCTGGACACCCGAATGTGTAGCAGCCTTTCACAAAGTCATATACCAGCTCACCCATGCCCCCATCCTCTCCTACACAGACCCCACCGAGCCTTATGTGCTGCATACAGATGCCAGTCTGCTGGGTCTAGGAGCTGTGCTGCATTAAGCCCATGAAGATGATATGAGACCAGTGGCATTTGCCAGTAGGAGCTTGACCCTGTCGGAGCGAAACTACCCTGTGCACAAGCTGGAGTTCCTTGCACTAAAATGGGCCATCATTGACCAGTTTCATGAATACCTCTATGGGGCAAAGATATTGGTGAAGATCGACAATAACCCGTTAACCTATGTACAGACTTCAGCTAAGTTAGATGCCACTGGGCACTGGTGCCGTTCCTCCTTATCAGCCTATGATTATGCTGTTGAATACAGGCCAGGATTGAATCATATTGATGCTGATGCCTTGTCACGAAGGCCAGTTTCCAAGAGTGATTGGGTCAGGCTGTCTCAACCTGACATCTGAGCCTTGTGCCAAAAATTTGACTGAGATGAACAGATGTCTGCGGACACAGTGGACTATTTACTAGATTGCTTGCGCCCTCCTGATACTTGCATACTGGCTGCCTATTGCCACTTTTCTGCTCTAGATATTAGTGCACTACCTCAATTTGACAATAACAGCATTCAGTGGGCTCAATCCCAAGATCATATCATTCAGCCCGCACTTCATGCCCTGCGTGCGGGAAAAGATTTGTCCAAGTTGCGTTCTCCTGACTTGCGAACTGCTCTATTGTTTAAAGAAGGCCCATGGTTGAAGCTACTCAATCAGTTGTTGTACAGAGAGAAAGTGGATCATGGTGGTCAAGTAGACAGGCAGCAATTGGTCCTTCCCACGGCCTTTAAAGATTTGGCACTGAGGTCCCTCCACAATCACATGGGGAACCATGGTATTGACAGAACTCTTGACTTGGTACGATCTCTATTCTACTGGCCCAAGATGGGGACTGATGTTGAGCACCATGTAAAGACCTGCCATTGCCTGCAAAGGAAAGCCCTGCCTCAGAGAGCTTCCCCCTTGTCAATATTACTACCAGCACCCCCATGGAACTGGTCTGCATAGACTTTTTGTGTTTAGAACCTGATCAACAGAATATTGGCAATGTGTTAGTGGTTACGGATCATTTCACACAGTATGCACAAGCTTTACAAACTAAAGATCAGAAGGCCTCTACCATGGCCAAGGTGCTAGTGGAAAATTTCTTCATCCACTATAGTGCCCCTCAGTGGATCCGCTCTGACCAAGGCAGAGATTTTGAAAGTCGGCTAATCCAAGAAATGCTCTCTCTATGGGAGGTGCAGAAGCCAAGAACCACCCCTTATCACTCACAGGAGGACCCTCAACCAGAACATTTTAACTGCACGCTTCTAGACATGCTGGGCACCCTCCATCCCAAGGACAAGCCTAAGTGAAGCCAGCAGATTAGCACCTTGGTCTACACATACAATTGCACAAAAAATGATGCTACTGGGTTCTCCCCTACCATCTCATGTTCTTCAGGGAGGCCTGACTGCCCACTTATGTCTGCTTTGGGGTCTGTCCAGATGGGATCCGAACTGAAAATTACCTACAGTATGTATGGAAACGGAAAGCTCAGTTGAACCATGCCTGTTAACTGGCCCAGGCAATGGCCACCAAAAGAAATCTCGCCAACAAAGAGAGGCATGATAAAAAAGTAAAGGCTCAAGAGCTTCGGCCTGGAGACCGTGTGTTGTTACACAATTTGGGACTGCATGGCAAACACAAAATTGCTGATAGGTGGCACTATCTTCCCCGTGTAATAGTTGGAAAGTTGAATGATTTACCAGTGTACAAGGTGCGCCCAGAGAATAACTCCAAAGCTGTCAAGACCATGCACCATAACCACTTGCTGCCTATCGGCCAAGTCATAATTGAGGCTGAACCATCAGAGATTGATTCCCTTGGGCCGGTGACTCATGCTGCTACAAAAAAGTGACAGAGTCAACCTACCCCAGTAGTTACAGACTTAAGGTTTCCCCTGCAGCAGGCCCAGAATGATAGTGACTGTCAGTCCACCTCTGACGAAAGTGACTGTGAGAATGCCAATTACCCCTCCTATGAATTGAGTCAGCTGTTTATAGGCAACCCCATGACTAATTGTGAGGATGAAGCTGGGCCTTCTGGACTGCCTAACCCCCCATCATCATCCTTGGAGCCAATGCTCCCTGAAAGTGAAGTGCAGAGTATTTCGTCTGAGGTTGCGGACTCTGTGTTTTGTGGAACTGTGTGAATTGCCTGAAGAAGGGGCTGACAGTCTGAGTCTCTCTGGTGACACACCAGAACATGAAGAACAATGTGAGAGTGTTGACAGCCTCCCTTCAGTGCTGCAAAACCTAATTGTGCCAGAGCCTCCTCAAAATGAGCAACCTGGGCCTCTGTCAGAAGATAATGAACAAAGTGTTGTGGAAACAGAGCCTACAGAGCAAGGAGCTGATAGTGCTCCAAGTTTGGACATTCCCATCCATGCAGAGGCACCACTCACAAGTGACGAAAGCTTCAAAGTTAGTGCTGAATGTACAGAGACTGTGGCCGCTTCCCTCAGAAAGACTGGTCGAGCTGTCAAGCCAGTGCTACGCTTTAGTTATGATTCCCCTGACAGACCAGTGGATTTGCCTCTCAATGTGGTTCACAAAGGGGTTTATGTTTCGTCAAGCTCACTGCCCAAATTGAGCTTGATGGCCAACTCCAGGTTACATGTTCTTCCCTTTCACCATGGTGCCCTTGCCCCATCCAGCCCCAAGTTATCTGATAGGGAAGGGCCCCCTCTTACATCGTTTAATGTACAAGAAGTTATTAAATAAATCAGTATTACTTGTATGAAACATGCAGGAGTATTATTAATATGGCTGTAGTAATGTGAAGTATATTGAAAGGTATAGTAATGTAATAAGCTAATGATATATATATGTCTCGTTTATATTGCATTTTTGATATTGTGATGGTACTGACTTGACGCGGACGCAAAGTTTTCTCCAGGCAGGGAAGGGTGCAACCTCCCTACAAATGGGGCTTCCCAAAAAGTCTTCCTTGAGCTTATCTAAATGCTCACTGCCAGGCTGGTGTCCTGCATTTTTGCAGTTTAAATGTGATTGCCAGAGAGTGCCTATAAAGCCTCTGTGTACTGTCTCTTTAAGAGCTGCCTGAATTGCAGTCATAATTAATCTAAAAGGGAGCTCTGTTAGAAGATGTACTTGTTTGCTGATCATTTGTTAGAGTAGTAATAATATTGCAGTTTGTTCTAACCTGCCTTCTTTACAGCATGGACAGTTCTGTTTGTTTCCATCATCTTGGTCCAGGACTGCTGAAATGTGCCAATCAGTACATTTTGGACTCTAAAATGGATCCTGCCTATAGGGGCTTGGTAGGGTAAAAACTTGTAGGAATCATAGTTTTGGGCTTTTTGCACCTAAAATAACCTGGAGGGGGAGCCCTTGTTGTGATTGACAGACAGACCAGCCAACCGAACCTTTTGGATTTTGGAGAAAGTCCCAAACTGCTTGCAGTTTCAGTTAGATCTAAGTTGGGAAGTGAAGAAGTAACAGCTTGAGGTAGTTCGAGCAGCAATCCATAGTGGATTCACATGGAAGAACTGTGGAAAGGCCTGAGTTTTGGCCCGCATGCCTGCCTGCTGTCCCTGAGAGGGAACTTGTGCCTTTTTCAGACTCAATCCGAACATGGAGAGTGAAGGAAGCCACTGAATTGTGACCAAGCTACTACCTGAATAAGACAGAAGATTTGCTGAATGCGATTGGCCTATCTGGACTTCCAACCACCTCTGAACTCCCAGATTTGCAGAGACTCTGTAATTGCGACCGGAGAGCCTTTTGCCTGGTACAGTGGAATTTTCTTACATGTGAATGTGTTGTGTGCTTATAGTGGGTCGTGATTTGGTTCCCCACTGTGGTTTGAATTGTATTCTGATTGCTGGAAGCTGCATTAGAATTTCCTTATGTGTAAATGTGCTGTGTGCTGCTAGTGGGTCATGATTTGGTTCCCCACAATGGTTTGAATTGTATTCTGCTTGCTGGAAACTGCATCCAGCCCCACGGACTGAATCCAAAATCATCTCCATTGGACCTAGGCCTTGCTACACTGGCCCAGCCCGACTACCAGCTGCACACAGAAAGCCATCGATGAGAGACCTGCCTGGGGATCAGCCCCTGCTCAACACTCGAACAGGAACGATGCCTTGGTGATTCGTGTGGGCCCCATTTCTCTGAGCACTCCAGCTCAACAACCTACAGTCTCGATTTCATCCTGCCTGTGTCCAGTATTGGGTGTCATGAGTAAACATCAGGGTAGCTCCCCGCAACAACAGCTCAATCTAAAATGCTGTCATCTGATTGTCTTGTTGTTTTTTCTTTCACGAACTGAGCCCTCTGGCTCCAGATTACAAGTAGTGTGTGTTGTGCATGTTGCTTTCTTCCATCACAGGGCCCCAACCAGCTGCAACGTTCCTGGCTAGCCCATCATTTTCCTACCTGGGTACCCAGAGTGTGTGACTGTGTGGAGACTTAAAGCGCATGCTTAACTGTTTGATTAATATAGCCATTAAGCCAATCAACCTGATTATGCCCCTTCCTTGTTCAAGTCCCCTGAATAAATCAAATCTGACTTTTTTGCTGTATTTAACCTGACTGTGGTTTTAGTTTGTGCCAAGAGTACTGTACTGTTGCTATTTACTGTGCATAACCTTGTTTTACAGGGGGTCCCCAAGGACAAGCAGAGAAACAAGCCCTGGTGGTAAGTGCAAACAGTGTGGGTTCTGGTATGGTGTACAAGGGGTACTGTTAAAGTGATTATCGTATATTGCTCAGGCCACTAGAGGGGAAAGAGGGGAGTTACAGTGTCCCAGAGGTTAGTTTGACCACTACCAACCCTGAGGGGTGGAGGCACCTGTTTCAGAACTCAGGCTCCTTAACCTGCTACTAGCCCTGCAGGCAGGGTTAGTAGCCTCTGGGATAGCGCTACCTATGGGTTACATTAAAAAAGTAGAAAATAATTACTAACACATTGAAATACAATAAACAAAATAGTCAGTTTCCTATTTATTTATTTATTTGTTTATTTATTTATTTATTTATTTATCTATTTATTTATTTATTTCAGAATTCAGAAAATACCTTTGAGTCAAAGACTCCTTTACAAAGGTTCCACGTCACATATATTAGATACAGACACACAATACAGAAGATGTTACAGAGTACAGTTAGGTTTGTCACAGGTACAGTTTGGCTAACATTCAGTAACTAGTGCTATTTAAGATTGTGATAAAACTGAATGATTGACAATCCCTGGGAAAATTGAGTTAAGAGCTGTGGGCAGAGGCAAGCCGGTGGCCATTGTCAGGGGTAGAGGCACAGGGCGCCTGGTTCAGGTACAGTCGCAGTCAGTTGTGGCACGAAGGTGGGCCCTAAGCTGCGTTTTAAAATGACCAATTCTTTGTTCAAAGAGCAAGCAGGAGGGTAGGTTATTCATCCACAATGGTGCCCTATAGCAGAAGGATCTTTGGAATTGAGCTGTGCGACAGAAGGGATGGAAAAAGATGGGTGTCAGAGCTACGGGTGTGTTTAACTTTGAGTCCATAGTGATTAAGGGGTGAGTGCTGAGGGAGGCCAAGGGTGATTTTCTTTGCTAGGACACAAGTGTGGAATTTGATTCTGTTATCAGGTTAGCCAATTGGTGTCCTTGTATACCGAACAGGTATGGGTGAGTCTATCGCACCCCAATAGAAGTCGACAGGCCTTGTTAAGGACAAGTCTAAGACTACCTAGGGCTGAGGACTTGCCTCAAAGTCAGAAGGCCATAGTCGAGCAGGGAGAGTATCGAGGAGGAGATAGCGAGCAAGGGCCTCAGGGGTGAGGCAATGTTTATAAGCGGTGCAGAAGCCTAGTCTAATATTCAGGGCCTTGGATAATTGGTTATATGCTCATGATAGGTGGCCAGTGTCCAAAGTGATGCCCAGGTATTTAAAGGAATGCACAAATTCCAGGGGGGTCTGCAAAGCTGATAGTATTTGTGGGAAGAGCCCTACCCTGGAATTCTGTGGATGAGCGAATAGCATACCTTTGGTTTTATTATAGTTAATAATAAGGCGTTGTGAGGAGAACCAGCTTTCAATAGTGTTGAAAGAGGACTGGAGGGTCTGGTGGAGTTGAAGAGGGTCTGAGTTGGAGGAGAAGATGACAGCATCGTCTGCATAAAGTAATAGGTTGGAGGTGCAGGATGCGGGGAAGGAGTTTAGGAAGAGGCTGAATAGAAGGGGACCCAAAATAGACCCTTGTGGGACCCCAGAGAGGACAGGGGATTTGGCTGATAGGGTATTGCCAATCTTAACTTGAAGGGTCCGGTTGGCAAGATAGTCAGCGAACCATCCCACTGCTTCCTGAGAGAGGCCCAGGTTGAGCAAGGAGGTCTGAAGAAGTGAATGGTGGATGGTATCAAAGGCCTTAGTGAGGTCAATGAAGATCGCACCTGTGATGTGGCCTTTATCAAGCAGTATGGATGTCGCGATGTAAGTTCAAGCAAGGCAGTAGTCGTGCTGTGACCTTTGCGGAAACCATGTTGTTGCTTGCAGAGCAGGTCATATTTATTGAGGTGGTCAGTGAGCTGATACGAAACTATCCTTTCTAAGGCCTTAGAGAGGGGGGAAAGTATAGAGATAGGGCGGTAATTGTTAATAGAGGTGCGGTCACCACCTTTAAATATGGGCGTGATAGTGGCGGATTTCCAAATGGCAGGGAATTTGCCTAGTGCGAGGGAGAGGTTTAAAATATGGGTGAGAGGAGCAAGCACTTCCTTAAGGGAGAGCCAAAGAATTCTGAGATCAAGGGAGTCAGCATTGGAGGAGGCATGACTAAGGGCAGTAATAAGGTACGGTTCGGCTGACTTAGGAGAGATGCGCCAAGGTAAAGGGGGGCGAGGGGGGGCAGGTGAGCTGGGAGCTGGTGGCTCGTAGAAGTTCGGGGGGAGAACATGGCTAAGGTTTGAGAAGGCATCACTGAAAGCAGCAGCAATATGAGTGGGGTCAGAGGTCAATGACCCGTTAACCATAACTTGGGAGGGGACCGGATTGGGGACCTTACCACATATTTCCTTAATGTTGTTCCAGAACTTGCAGCCTGAGCCCCAGGACGAGGTTAAGGTGGATTTGTAGTAATCTGCTTTTGCTCTGCGAATGGCCCAAGTGCACTTGTTCTGAGCCATTCTATAATTCAGTCTATCAAGGGGTAGGCCGGACTCATTGGAGAGCTGCCACAATGAATCCCTGGTTCGCAACAAGGACTTTAGTCATTCAGTGAACCAAGGTGCGTGATTGCCTTTTATCTTTCTTTTAATGAACGGGGCATAGAGGTCGCATATATTATTGAAGTACCAGGTAAATAGGTTCAAGGCACTGTCAGGGTTTACAGTGGTCAAAATGAAGGTCCAACCCAAGGCCCTAAGGTGAGCTTTTAATTGTGTCAGCTTGCCAGGAACAAGTTTACGTTGCATCATTATTTTGGGAGGGGATCTTGGGATTTTACAGGACCAAGAGCAGAGAACTGGTGAGTGGTCACTAAGGGCATTTGGAAGGACGGAGACATTGGCGATCTTGTGCGGGTGATTAGAGAAGAAGAGGTCAAGTAGGGAGGAGGATCCTGTATGTGGATCCAACCAGGTAGGGGAAGTGACCAGTTGAGTTAGGTCTTGGGCTGTGGCAAGATCAATGTGAGGGATGGCATCCTTACTTAGCCAATTGATATTAAAATCTCCAAGTACAAGTAGTTCCAACTGTGCTGGCAGTGTGTCCAGATATGACAGTAATGCTTGGAACGCTGATTTTGGTCCCTTGGGAATGTATACTGTTGTTATGTATAGAGGGTTTTGGGCTCGTCCCAGTGCCAGTCTGACAGTGAGGGCCTGTGTGCCAGCCCCCAATTGAGGGGAGTGGAGTAGGTGACCTTGCAAGGTATCCTTCGTGTAGGGGGCACAGCCACCCCCTCGCTTACCATGTCGATCCACACAGTAAAGGGTTAACCCGGGCAAGGATACTGAGGAATCAGGGGTCCGAGGGGTGAGCCAGGTTTCACACACTGCTATGACATCCGGCTGGTGCTGTAGTACCCAGCCCTGGAAGGTCCCACTTTTTGCATGCTACAAATGTTGAGAGAGCTATGTGCAGCAGACCCGGGTTACGCTGCGGAGGCCTTAAGCCAAATGGTGGTCCAGGGTTAGGATGGAGATTCCCTGACAAGAGGAGGAGGAGAAGCAGGAATCTTGAGGGGAGGTTCCAGGAGCACTTCCTCTTATTATGGAGGGATAGCTGGGTAAGTGGTGTATTGGAGGAGACGGTAGGAATGGGTAGAGGCTGCGCTATGAGGTAGGCCTGAAGGCGGTAATGAAAGTCTAGGGTGGCTGACAGAGTTGTCTGCTGAGGTTTCTGAGTCTGGACAGTACCAGAGGGAAAGGCCAGGGTTGATCAACTAGGCAGGCATTCGTAGTGTGTGCCAAGAGTGTAAGCTGTATGCCCAGCCCCTGTATCGGGGTCATGGGGTGGGGGAGCAGCTACCCATAAAATCCCTAGCTGCCAGGCATTCAGATTGAGGTCAATTGCAGAGGGGGGGAAGGGGGTGCATAAGAGTATGACAGGGAGGGGGACTGGGCATGGGGGAACAAATGGCAAAGCAGCAGAAATAGAGTAAACATCCTGACACTGAATGGAAAGTTCAAGGGTTAACAGTGAAACAGGATATCTAGCAGTAGAGCAACATCTAGTGGTAGAACAATATAAGCTGCTAATGGAGAACTAGGCTGATTGGTTACAGCTGCCTATAAAAGGCAGTGCTCACCAAGGGCGGTGGTGGGGGTGGTGGGGAGCTGACGCCCTGCGTCGGCAGGGCAAGAATGTAGGCAATAGAGTCCTTCACAGCAGCGTGGTGCTCCTTTCTCTGTACCTGATTCAGCGCATTTCGGGGGGTGGGGGAGGGTGCCGTAGCCACTAGCCCTCTCGACCTCCTGTGAGCCTGTGAAGAAAGCAGAGGACAGGTAAGGAATTTAAGCGGCAGTGTTGGGGAACAAAGGGGGGAGGGGATAGTAGCTAGAGAGAGTGTAGAGGGATTCTCTTTCTAACACTAGTTGCACCACAACAGACTTATACTATCAGGCAAAGGTGATTTTATCTATAAAAGCCCTCTAAACCAACTAAATAGGCTAGGTACGGCTGTTTGGGCACTCGCCGATGTTCCGATGTGAGGTTTAAACACTAACAGCCCCTAACAGCCGTTACATGAGTCACGGAGCATGTATTGCTGGATTGAACTGTAAAAGCCCACTAAACTGACTGAAGAAGCTACGTACAGCTGCTTTGGGCTATCGCCGATGCTCTGATGTGAATTTAAACATTAACAGCCCTTAAATGAGTCATGGAGCGAGCCTTTAAGATACCAGTCGGCTGCAGCATTAAAGCAATCTACATCAACATATTCACAGGGTACAGCTGCTTAGGGCACTCGCAGTTGCTCCGGTGCATAGCATAAACAATTAAATGCCATTAAATGGGACACAGGGCAGTTCTTTAGGCACCAGTCAGTTTGTAAAAAAATAACAAGAAACTTTTACATGAACCCCTTCAGGAGACTATCTCCATATGTGCGCCGACAGTAAAATGGAACCAAGATTCAAAAATAAGAATGTAGGCAGCAGAGTCCTTCACAGCAGTGTGGTGCTCCTTTCTCTGTACCTGATTCAGCGCAATTCGGGGGTGGGGTGGGGTAGGGCACCATAGCCACTAGCCCTCTTGACCTCCTGTGGCCTGATTCAGTGCAATTCGGGGGTGGGGAGGGTGCCGTAGCACTAGCCCTCTCGACCTCCTGTGAGCCTGATTCAGGCGCAAAATCGAGGGTGGGGGTGGGGAGGCACCGTAGCCACTAGCCCTCTCGACCTCCTGTGAGCCTGATTCAGCGCATTCGGGGGTGGGAGGTGGGGGAGGCGCCGTAGCCACTAGCCCTCTGGACCTCCTGTGAGCCTGTGATAATAGATATAAACACCTGTTCTTTATGTTCTCAGCTCAATATAACACATTGCATTGGGAGGACAAGCAGAATGCTGGTTTGTATAGGGAGGGCATTAACCAGTTGAAGGAAGGAGGTGATACTGCCCCTCCACTGGTCCATAATAAGACCACACCTGCAGGATCGCTTGGAGGTGGTTCAGAGGATGGTTATAAAAATGATACAGGGGCAGCAGGGGAGGACATATGAGGAAATGCTGGAGAATCTAAACATGTACTCTCTCAAGGACAAATGGGAGGGGGCAGCATGACTGAGATATACAGGTTCTTGAGGAGTTTCAACAGGGTAGACTGCAGGAATCTATTTGCAAGGAGTGAAAACACAGTAACCAGGTGAACATGGGGGGATGTTGGTGGAGGGATTCAAAAGGGTGTTACAAAGTACTTTTTCACAAAGACCTGGAGACCTGTAATAGTTCACCAAGGCCAGTGGTAGAAGTCAAATCAGTGATGGTTTCAAGCATAGATGGGGTAGGCACAGTGGGGATAGTAAGACCTACTGGAGGTAGGGAGTATGGATAATCAGGGGAAGGGAATACTCAGGCACTGTCAAGTCAAGAGGCATAGTAACAATTCAAGGGTGCCGGAAGATGGTAAAAGATGAGGGGGCTGAGAATCAAAAGGGCATTTATGAGGGTACAAAAGGCATTTTTCTATGCTAGTTTTGCCATACAGAAATAAAAGTGGAGTGGCTACCCCCTATCGCCCGGTTCTGGCACCTGGAGCTAGTTAGGAAACAGATGGAGTGGATAGGCTAATGAGTATTTATCTGCCATCAGAATCTATGCATCTATGTGATTTATCCAAATTAGAATAGTCCTAATTTGAATTTAAAATTGTACTGCATATCAGAAAAAAAACATCATACATTAGTACTGTAGGAAAATGGAAATTATAACAGAAGCAGGCCTTGTTGACAGTTGGAACCACCTCCTACTACCTCAGTAGCTATAACATTTAGGTCCACCTCCCTCATAAAATTAATAGGATCATAAGAAACTAAATGAAAACTATGTATAGAGGCCATCACAGTCTGACAGCACATAAAAAGGTCTTTCAGGCAAGGTATTGGGCTCATCTGTAGCTGAAAGCACTCCAGAGATATGGACAGTGGAGTCTGTCCAACATAAATACAGCATTGCAGTCATTTTTAGAACATTGTGGTGTCATCAAGAAAAACTCTGCTTAACTACATTCTGTCAAGCACATCTTGTTCCTTGATGACATCACAATGTTCTGCAAATGGCTGCAATGTTATATTAATATTGAACAGCCTCAATCATCTACATCTCTGAAGGGCATTAAGCCACAGGTGAGCCTAATACCGCATTTAAAGAGCTTTTCATAGGCATTCAAACTGTCAGCCGCTGTTCATTAATGTTTCCCTTTAAGATGCAAGCAGGCCTTATAGTCCTTTGGGACCATCACCTGCTAACTCGGCAGTTACAACACTTAAGGTCCATCTCCCTCATAACATGAATAGGATCATAGAAACCTAAGATGGAAGCAGGACTTAGAGCCCATTGTTACCATCTCCTACTATCTGCCGCTATCCCTAACTCTTATTTCTATAGCTATAAGGGATGGAAGTCATTTACATAGCTACACAGTTATTAAAGCATACAAAGGCCTTATCTGAAGTACTGTATTGTAGATCTTCTGAACAATTAGTGTCAGTGGCCCAGTAGTTAGCATGCTCACCTCTGGGGCCAGACGATCAGAAGTTCTTAGGTTCTAGGCCCACACCAGGTACTTGGGTTAATACCCATATGTGACACTATAGTGCAGTATGAAGAGGGTACTCCATTGCTGAGGTGCTGTCTTTCAGACGGATGTTAAACTGAGGCTCATTCTGCCAATCTCTGGTCACTGTCTAGGTGGAGTTAAACAGTATGTACCTGGTAAGAATATTTATCTCTTGAAAAATAAAAGGTTCAGGGACTTTGTATGCCTTGATAAGGATTTCAGTGCTTTTGTTTGATTCTTGACTTACTTTTTCATTATTTTCTTTTCATGTTGCCAACTACTGGCAAAAAAGAATCCAATGAAATCCTCCTATTATGAAGTCAGAAAATCTTTACTTCTTAAAGCCTTCTTTGAAGTATTGTATTGCAGAAGTTCAGAGCAGTTTAGTGTCTGATACGGGAGACAATATACAGTCAGTTCCACTTGTGTGCCTTTTGGAGGTGTGCACATTTTGCTTATGTGCACAAACTCCCTGGTCCCGATTCACACCCCATTCAAACCTATTAAAAAATCAGTTTAAATGCCTTGTATTTTCAGTTGTGTGCACAGTTTTAGCAGCACGTCAGGCAGCTTGAATGGACTGAATCATTCTGACAGCTCACCTCAACTCACCAGCCTTGACTCAAACGGTGTTAATAACGACATTAGCAGCTCATTATAAATGTCCTTAATTGATCATCTGCTTCTGCAACAAGGAGCCAAAAACATCAACCAAATGAAATGTGCGCACATTGGAGCAGAAAGGTAAGCTCCTCGATTGTGCTATTGTTCCAGGGCTTTCACAAAATGATCTAGCCCTGAAATTTAAAGCTGATGTGTCTTATGTTGGCTGTATTCTTCAGAACCATGAGGCTATACTGACCGATTGGAATGGTGGCTGTAACAAGGGCCTTAAGAGAAAGAAGGATTGAAAATACTCCCATGACGAGGATGCCCTCTTGGTCTGGCTTACATTAGCCCATAATCATGGTGTCCCTCTGTCCAGTCAGTTGCTAAAAGGAAGGAGTTTGTTGGAGTGAATAGGAATAGACTTTGAGCCAAAGTCGAGGTAGTTCTCAAGATGGAAGAAATGCCACTGTATTGGATACAAACGTATCCATGGGGAAAAAGCTGAATCTGATCAGCTGGTTTCTGTGGACTGGATACAGAATGTGCAGCACCGGTAACCACAAATGCCACAGAATGGAATTTTCTGTTAAATGAAATTTCAAATGTGTACACAAAACTTCATTCCCCAATCTTATACATGCATCTGGAACTGGAAGGCTAAAGCTTGTAGTTCAAGGGGGTGGTGCAACTGGCCATGCCCCCATTTGGCCCATTTAAGGGCTGCTGTCCTCACTCCACACATGAGTGTTTTTTCTTTGTGGCCAAAGGCACCACCCATTCCCCTCTCCCTCCCCCTTCCTTTCACTCTTTGCCTCCAGCCACCCACTTCCTTGCCTGCTCGATTTCCACTTTCTCTCTGTCTGCCCCCTCTCCTCCCCTTTCTTCTGCTGCTCTCCCCACATCACATCTTCCTGTGCTCCTGGCTGCCATTTTCTGCTGCTGTCCCCTCTGTTGTGCTCTGTTACTGCATCGCAGCTTGCGCCCCTCCCCCGTCTCAGTCCCATACCTCATTCCATGCTGCCCTTTCCTTTTGGGGTAATTGTTTCCCTCCTGCTTTCTCTCCCTGTTGGGGCATGGTGTGTTCCAGCTGGCAAGGGGTGAGGGGAGGATGATACTCGGAGCAGCGAGTGAGTGGGAGTAGTGCGTTGGTGAGGTTGGTGGACTGCAGAATGGTGTGCAGTACCTGCGCGCCATATGCAACATATGTCTTCTGTGCCATTCCTCTCCTCATCTGTGCAATGCTGTTTCATGGGACAGCGGGGCTTACAGTGCGTTCATTACATCCCAGCTCTCTGCTTGCACCTGGGCTCCTGTCCTCAGCACTCCTCTTTTGCAGAGGTCTGTTTCCCCCCTGCTTTGCCCTCCATTGTGCATTTTGGGGGATTTACTCCCAGTGATACTACATGTATGGCTACTCTACCCAAGCCAAGCTGTGCATCGGCTCCATGCTATTTTTCCATGCTATTTACCCCAGCATTCCAGTTCCCTGCTTGTCCCTCGATGTATTTTTTCAATGACCATATTCATTATGGTATGCATTGCTCACTTCATCACATGCATAGCTCACCTCAGTTACCTGCCTATGTCCATTAGTACAGGGTACATCAGCCAGCTACTGGCATTTATTTAACCTATTTATTTAGCTGCTTGGTGTGGTGGTGTCATGCTTGTGGCTTCTCTGTTTTTCCTACGGCAGGGGACTGAGTTGTCACAGTGGGCATCACAGCCCAGGCAGCAGGAGCAGCCTTATAATTGTCATATATATTATCAGCCACTGGCTCGCCCAACCTCCTTCTGCTGCCCCACATAGCTTTTAAGGCACTACACACCAGCAATTCCAGGCAGCTCTCTACTTAGGGGCAGATGGCTCAACGCAGCTTTCTACCATCCCTTCCCTAATATGCTGGTCTTCAACAAACCCATGGCTGAGCCCCTATACTGCACTCTGACCCTCACCATATCAGTGACCCTCTCCATACTAGCAGTCAACTTGTCTCAAACCTCACCTTCTATCATACTGGCCCTCCTACTGCACTGGGTTTGCAGCCTCCTCCTATCTAACCTGCTTCACAGCCTCCACCTCTCCAACTGTCGGCCCCATGCTTTGCCCAGCCTCGCCATTTTCTTACTCATATTATACAATTCAATTCACTCCCAATTTGGCTTCCTAATGGACTTGGTCGGCATGCATTCCTGTGGTTGACAAATGCTATTTGCCTTAAACTAGACTCACGAGAGGGTCCATATTGCTCAGCCTGATCTATGTACAGGTCTCCCCATGTCAGCCCTCATCCAGACAAGACCCATGAGAGGTTCCGAAGTGCTCAGTCTGACCTATGTACAGGTCTCCTTATGTCTGCTATCATCTTTCATGACTCACGTGCAGGTCCCATGCTGCATTATGACTAAGTCATGCTGCATTATGACTAACTTCTCCACGTTTCAGAGACATGACTACCATATCCATTACTTCCAGGACTCAGGGCTAGACCAGTTGCTGACGGTCTCTCTCTGCACCTCAAAGTCCATATCTTGAGCATGCAAAGCTTGGGGCAGGGTCCTCCTCACCTGGCCCATAGTGGGGAATGTCCTCGCTCTCGGTGGACCTTCAGTCGTCAACCGTATTGATGGCACCTCTCGATGTAGCATTTAAGACTTCAACAGTGAATGAGGGGGCTTTCACGAGAAAGGCAACTTTAGCTGCCTGAGCAGGTTCGGAGGCACCCTTTAAAGCTATTCTCCCTACAGCCACCTCTGGTTCACCTGGTTTGTTCTTGGATTGGTAGGCTGACTGAGCACCTTAGCGGCTGCCACTCTCCTCCTCCCACCTTGGAGGTTGGCACTGAGATGCCCAGGTGTTGCAAAGTTCACTCTCAACCCACCACAGCATTCCCGTTAGAAGGATAGAGTGAGAGTGTTACCTGAAATTGCAATTCCCCTGGATTGGTCTACTAAATTGCAGTAGCAGAGTCATCACTAAACAAAACTCTCCCAAAGCCTGGATGGAAGGCGATCTAGGCCTTGGATACCCAGAGGTATTCTCCTCAAAGGGTTTTTTTCCTCTCTTACGTGCCAATGGTCATCATACTAAATATGCGTAAGTGTAGTCCCTAGGTCACTTAGTCAGGTTTCTGCTGTTGGATGGAGACAGGTGGTAGCTGTGCAACTGTCCCCTTTCCTCTCTTCACTGTACTTTCTCTAATTAGGAAGCAGGCCTCTACCCTTTACAGTCAGACCTTTGAGCAGTTCACTATTCAGCTATCATTTCCTGCCTACTCTACTCAAACAATACTACTAACTGACTCATGCTACCAACTGAACCCATGTTAGCAACCGACGTACAGACAGGTCTTCGACCCCAATAAGCATTCACCACCTTGTATGTTTTACTCATCACTCTTTTGGGGCTTTTTCCAAAGGTACCTTAAGCCAAGGGAATCACTCATGTGGCACCTCTAGGGGTGGAACCCTTCTCTAGGGTTCTTTGCCTTTGTACCCCTACAGGGTGGTATATTCCATGGATAGAGAGGTGAACAGCCAAATATTATTTACTTAAACAAGCACAAAACCAGTTGCACAGGCACATTGAATTGAAAGGCAAAAGCCTGTAGTTCTAGGGGGTGGTGCAGCTGGCCACACCCCCATTTGGCCCATTTAAGGGCCACTCTCCTCACTCTACACATGAGCATTTTTTCTTTGCTCCTCCATCCACCCCCTCTTCCTCCAGTGGCATGCCTGTCTCTCCTGTGGGCTTCTTCCTAAGGTACCTTTAGCCAAGGAAATCACTTCCATGGCACCTCCAGAGGTGGAACCCTCCACTAGGGTTCTTTGCCTTTGTACCCCTACAGGGTGGTATATCCCATGGATAAAGAGACGAACAGCCAAAGATTGTCTATGTTACACAAACACGAATTCAGTTGCACAGGCACATTGAACTGACTTTATTTTAAATGAGAAACTGAAAATGTGTTTATATATTTTTTTATGGATAAAGAAAGGTTTCTTCCACTAAAATATTACAGTTTTAATGGTAATATAGAATTTTGACATTCTGTGAGCTTTTGTTAAAGTTTAGCAGGTGACATTTTCTTCCTGATCAGATTTTACTTGTAAAGAAGTAAACAGAAGTTAATTCCTTTGATCAGAATTGTAAAATCTAACAGATGGGCCACAATATTACAAACATATATAAGGTACATTTTGTTTGCTGAAATAATTATCTATTCCCTTTGAAAAGACAGAAATAAATCTATAGTTTCTCATTAAAATTAATTGGGCTCCTGAGTAGTTGCCCTTTTCTGACATCAATAGCATACACAGAAGAGTACACACTCCATCTCCTGAGGGTGCCGCCGGCAAAGAACAAACTGCAGAAAATTAACAAAAGATGGAACACACACCATAGCAGGTACTGAACACAAGTGCTAACTTCATTTATTATAAAGTGGTGGAGAGCTGCCTAGCACATGGACTGAGGTGTCCCAGTCTGTGTCCTGGGCAGCTCTCCGGCACTCTATATTAAATAACATTAGCACTAGTGTGCAATACTAGCTATGCTGTCTGCACCACCTTTTGTTATTTTTCTGCTTTTCTGACATCACAATGCCAAAATTCTATTGAATTATTTTTACTAGCAGTTTGAAGTGAAAAGGTTAAAACTGAATAAATTCATTGTAAAAACACATAATTACATAAAAAGTAGCATATAACTACTAACACAATAAATAAAATAACCAAGTGTCTATTTATTAAAAGGGATCACATGCTCTTTGAAGAATTCATGCCACTTACCGAAGAAGAGTAGGGGGATTTCCTCAGTGTTATGGCCAACATTCCCCTGTCAATAAAACAGGTCGGTATAGCTAACCCCCAAGACAGACATGGATACAAGCTACTCTAGCTTAGTGTGCCTTTCCTGTAGAAAGAAAGAAAGAAAGAAAGAAAGAAAGAAAGAAAGAAAGAAAGAAAGAAAGAAAGAAAGAAAGAAAGAAGAAAGAAAGAAAGAAAGAAAGAAAGAAAGAAAGAAAGAAAGAAAGAAAGAAAGAAAGAAAGAAAGAAAGAAAGATCAGTTGTGTTATGTGGCACCCATCATACTGTACATACAGTGCTCCCTCACTATTGTGAGCCCTGCTACAGTGAATTCCCAGCTATTATGAATGCCCATTGTGGCTCCTGATATTACTGTATTGGCTGATGTCTCCACATCTGAAACTCTCCCCTGCAGCACATATACCATAAACTATTTGCATATGACCGCTAATATACTTTCAGCTGAATCTTACCACCCCTCCAACTCCATTGTAGCCATAGCAGCAAAATGTTCACTAGCTCACAGGCTGTACATGTAGTAGCAGTAGCTGTAATAATCACTTTAACCTCTAACTACACTCACACACTCACTTTCTCATTGTCGAGCACACTCAGCCTCACAGACAAATTTAGATAAAATGGAAGCTAGAAAATAAGAAACTGCACCAACTGCTAAGACAATTATAAAGAGGCAAAAGTCCATGTACCACAGCGGCATGCAGTTGGGGGATCATGATAAGGCAAGAAGAGGAGGAGAAGGAGGGGAGGAAGGGAGGATGAGTTCAACACAAGTTGGACCTCTCATTAGGTCTTCTCCTTGACATAAGAACATCTGTGTCCTGTGGGCCAGGGAGAGTTGGGAGTCTCTGGTGAGGGCTTTTGTTCAGTCGCTCTCTTCATGAAATTGTATTGGGTTTCATTGCTGCTGTGCTCTCTCAGTGCCATGGAACATCAGGGAATAATATATGCAAAAGGTTTGCAGTTGTAAACTTGTAACACAGGCAGCTCTTCCTGGTTGGGGGCAGGGGGCAGGATAGTACATCCTGGCATAAGTCTAATCTTGCTATAAACTTTAGCAGTACATTTTAACCTGCCTTTTAACATACAGTATGTAAAAACAATATGTGATCACATTACAATAAATCGTCCAGTTGCTGTGTCATGTTGAGTTGAATCTCGCATGTGTATCTGTCTTTGACTGAGGACTTATCAACCCTTCCTGAATAAATCTTTCTCTAAAAGAAACAGAGTAGTCTTGGTTTGCTGGAGAAGTTGATGCAAAGACAAACCCAAAATATTATTATATACTGTAGTTTTCAGTACAGTACAGCTGGGGCAAACCTTATAGTCCTAGATTGCTGGGAGTGCAGTTCCAGAATGTTTTTCTCCTGTTTGTAAATAATGCAATAATCACTAGCTTACACAATCATAAAATATAGCTTCTTCAAAGATAGCAAACCCTTTGGTGTGCTGCATGCACAATAGCATAGGTTCCATTGGTGCTGAGAGGATGGTACTATTGCGTTTATCAAAAAGATTCCTTTGTTGATACAAACTTTCAAAGAATCACAGGGGATTTTGAACAGCAATAGATTAGGCAGGTGTACCCTGTATTCTTAAACTTCGTCGGTCATTGCATTTTGTAATCTGATATGACTAGTCCTCAGACCTTTTTGTCAAGGTGAAATTCAGCTAGCTTGCAGTTGGGGTTGCATTTTAATTCTCTGCATGCAATGTGCAAGTACAGTAGCTGCAAATTGGTATTTAACAAAGAATACTCACAAACTGAGATATAAACAGGGTTTATGTTTGCTTTCGTCAAGCAGTAGACCTAGCTTGCATGCAAGATCTAAGCAATGAAAGGCACAGACATCTTTACATTGTTTGCTTGATAAGTGTATGCCACTCATAGCTACCCTAAATTTGGAAGGGGAAGTGGCGCTTCTTAGGAGTTTTAATAAAAAATGGTTGGCTGAAACCAAGATGTTTTCAGTATTATTGTGTTTATTGTTTGTTTGTTTGTTTGTTTAAGGGGGTGTGAACAGGTAGTGCTGTGCTCCCTCAGGTAAATGCAGAAAATTGAGGATAATGAAAATAAAAAAAAAAAAAGATTTGTGAAAGGAGTAGTGATAGAGAACTCTATTGCTCTTATAAGTAATCATTTTTTTCTAGGAAAAAAACATGCCGCGTTTAAAAAAATGAAGCGAATAGTATGTAAGCAATAAGGCATGATCAGTGGTTATGTTAATGGCATGTTAATTACTCTCTGGGGTGTAAAGTGGTGCTAGGTGTAGCCAACTGCCTCATGCCCCAAGAGGGTGATTAACTGACTGGTAACATAACCCCACAGGAATGCCTTATTTTTATTATAATAAGCATGTTTTTTAAATTGTGTTGTTTCTTGCTCGGCATGTAATATGGTTCTACATGTATGTTAACAAAAGATTTACACAGTGCTGATAGAATGGTCATAGCCAATCAGAAAGCTCCATTTCTCAGATCCTTTTTATAATGTTCCTTACATAGAAACATAGAATTTGTTGATAGAAAGGGACCAGTCAGCCCACAGTCTGCCCAGATGGTCCCTACTTAATCTGTTTCCTCAGACCCTACCTGGTTTTTGGTGAGCCTCCCTCTACCCTGCCCATTTACTAATATTCCCATAAGTCTGTCCCGTGGTGTGGCTTCCAAAACTGGGCACAGTACTACAGGTGGTGTCTCACCAGTGTGTAATATTGTGGCAACACCATCTCCCTGCTCCTGCTGGAGATACCTTTCCCTAAGTATCCCAGCATTCTACTGGCCCTACCCACTGCTTTGTCAAACTGATCTGCCACTGTTAGGTCATCAGATATGAAAACCCCAAGGACCCTTTCCTGCTTCATGACTGTCAGTATTTCCCCCATCCGATACACAGCTCCTGGGTTCCTATGCCTTAGGTGCATGATTTTGCACATTTTGGCATTAAATCATAACATGCCATTTACCACTCCTCAGGTTTCCCAAGATCCCTATTCATTTTCTCTACCCTCTTCTGAGTGTCCACCCTATTACATGCTTTAGTGTCATCTGCAGAGAGGCATACTTTCCCTTCCAGTTCTGCTGTGTCACTTATGAAGACATTGAAAGATACCACAAAGCTGCCACTATTGGTTGCAGCACTGGCTACACACATTGTCTCCCCATCATTGGCCTCTGATTTCATTTATCTATCAGGCTATACAAGACACCCAACCACATTCCACACCATACATTGCTGTGAAATGGAGCAAGGAACTGGGGCAGGATATAAATCCCTAAACATTGGAAAGAGGCTGCTTTGAGGTAGGCCTGGTTGCCTTATCCCACATGTCAAAATCAAATCAAATCAATCTTTATTTGTAAAAAGCACCTTTCTCATAACCAAAGCACTTGTACATATATAAAACAAACATAATAAATAATCATAACAGGTCAATTAAATTAATAAAATCCCACAACTTAAAACTTTATAAATATTACAACAGCAGCCTAAAAATCTGGGTATGCCAAGCTAAATAAATAAGCTTTAAGTGCAGTTTTAAAACTCTGGATGGTCAGGCACTCTCGCACCTGACGAGGTGAAGAATTCCACAGGGTCAGAGCTGCAAAACCAAAAAACCAGGCCCCAGGTGTCTTTAAACGGACCCTGGGAATCTCTAGCAATCCCTTGTCGGTGGATCAGAGAGGGCAGGGGGGACAGTAAGGGCGAAGGAGATCTTGCAAGTAACTAGGTCCCTGATCATGTAGGGCTTTATAGGTCAGCAAACCAACCTTGAATGTGATCCACCACTGAACTGACAGCCAGTGCAGTCCGCGGAGCACAGGTGTTACATGACTTGTCCTAGAAGTATCAGTTAACAGCCTGGCTGCCACATTCTGTACTAGCTGCAAGCAGTGGATGTTAACCCCAGGTAACCCTAGGTAAAGGGCATTGCAGTAGTCAAGGTGGGAGGTAACGAAGGCATGAACCAACTTTGGAAGATCATCAGGAGGAACCAGATGTTTCATCTGGGCGATATTCTTCAGATGGTAAAATGAGGTTTTGACAACTGCTGACACTTGGGATTTAAGGATCAGGCCATTGTCAAAAATAACGGCCAGGTTCTGCACCCAGTCTGAGGTAGTCAGCTGAGCACCCCAGAGCCATAGTCCAGAGGGTAGTCTCACCAACAAACCCGCCTCCCAAAGATCTGGGTCCACAACCAGCACCTCAGTTTTAGCCAGGTTCAACTGTAGCCAGCTTGCACTCATCCAATCCTGGATCTCAGCCAGACTGTTGTTAAATACCAAGAGGAACACATCCTGACCGGGTACAAACGACATGTACAGCTGAGTATCATATGCATAGCAGTGAAAACTCATACTGTACCACTTAATAATCTCTCCTAATGGCAGCATATACACTGCAAACAACATGGGTGACAAGATGGAGCCCTGCGGCACCCAACAGGATAGGAGGAGAGGGGCCAAGGAATAAATCCCAGATACCACTCTCTGAGTCCTACTCTTGAGGAAAGATCGAAACCACTGAGGACCATACCAGACAGTAAACAGATGAACTGCAGGTGCTCCAAAAGCATACCATGGTCTACAGTGTCAAATGCTGCACAGAGATTGAGGAGGACCAAGATGTGGAGGGAATATGGGTGGAGACATCTGGTGCAGTACTTTTTCATGCCAGTAATTATAGCTAGGTAACCCAGCTTGCTGGGAACTCTGTGGGGAAGCCTGGGCAAACCATACACATATAATGTGAGCTTGCCCCCTACTCAAGGATTTCTTCCAGAACATGAAGGAGGCAATTGCAGGGGTCAGGCTCTCACTGAACCCAAAATTATATTTATTATTCCAGTACCCCAGGCATTTAAAAGGGCAGCGGATTAATTGTCTCCTGGGAATAATGTTATTGACTGCATAGAAATGTATCACCAGGAGGTGGCTGATTTCCCAAGTTCCCAAACTTCACCACTAGGGGGACACTGTGAATACTGTTTATATTAAGGGAAGGCTCCCACATGGTCTTAATTATAAGACAGAGCCATTTGCAAACTGCTGAACAGAATTGCAACGTGTTCCCACCTTTGTGGCATGGTTCCAATTTCTTATAAAAGGGTGGAAGAAGCAGTAAGGGATGGCTGTCTTAGGCTTAGGAGCAGAGCGGACATGTAAATAGGCAAGATAAAAGCCCAATGACAAGCCCTTATCTTTTACTAAGTCTAAAGGATACAGCTAGTGTAGCAGATGGCTATTTAAGCCAGAATCCCCACTGCCCCAATGATAAACCAGTGAGGGTGGGATTCATATGGATAAATGCATATTTTATAAACTGCTGGTGGCCTCTGTATCATTTTCAAATACCCACTGTACTGTAATACTGATCTACTGCACTGCGATGCATTGTATTTATACTTAAAATGTTAATAAAAATATATTCACAAAAAAATGAAGACATTGAAGAGGACTGGTCCCAGTACTGAGTCCCACCCCACTGGTCACTCTCCCATCATTAGTGTGAGTGCCATTAACCACCACTCTCTGTCTGCTATCTGTATTATACTTAAAATGTTAATAAGAATATATTTGCACAAAAAAAAGAAGACATTGAAGATGACTGGTCCCAGTACTGAGCCTTCCGGCACACCAGTGGTCACTCTCCCATCATTAATGTGAATGCCACTATCCCTACCTTCTGTCGCCTATCTGTTAACTAGTTTTGAACTTAGTTCACCACTCTCCCTAGGCTGCTCAGTTATTTATCAGTCTCTTGTGTAGCTCATAGTCAAGAGTCTTGCTAAAGACTAGATGAGCCATGCCTAGTATCCTCTCCTGATCTATTTCCCTGGTCAACTAGTCAAATAAGTCAATCAGATTTGCCTAGAATGACCTCCACCCCACATGAATCCATGCTAACTATGGCCTTTCGTCATGCAGTCCATTGGATTCAAGATACTCTACCACCAAGCTTTCCTGTAACAGGGTTTCCATTCATTTTCCCACCACTGAGGTAGAACTAACCAGCTTATAGTTGCTAGCCTCCTCCCTGCTGCAGTTCTTATGTAGAGGGACCACATCTGCTTGCCTCAAGTCCTCTGAAACCATGTCTGTTTCCACAGAGCTGTTGAACATGGCCATCAGTGGGTCAGCCAGCACCTCTCTGAGTTCCTTGAGTACCGTTGGGTATATCCTGTCCGATCCCATAACCATGTCCACTTTCAGAGGTGCAGGTTCCTTTAGGACTCTTTCCTTTGAAAAAGAACTTGTACCCGCCTCCTCCACTTTTTTCCTGCTGCTCCCTGGTGGTCTATCCCTCCTCCCTCTACTGTGAGGACTGAGCAGAAGCCCTTCTGAGGGATGACTGCTCTTTCTTGGTCCTCTTCTGTGCATGCCCCCTCACCACCCTAATCCTCACTATCCTCTCCCCTTCTCACTTATGTATCTGAAGATAGTCATATCCCCTTTAGCTACCCCCATGGGTCTCCATTCATCTGTCTGCACTTTTGCTCCCCTCGCTGCCTTTCTTGCTTCTCTATGTTTTACTTGTCCCTCCCCTGTCTTCCTCCCTCTGAGTTTCTTTTTACCTTTTTTCCTTTTATCACCTTGGTCACCTCCCTAGAGAACCATAACAGTGTCTTTTTCCTTCTGTTTTTTTTCCCACTTTCATCACACATAGGCCAGTTGTCGTAATGATTCCCTTATTTTTACCCACTGTACCACAACCCCTTCCTGGCAATCCACCCTCTTATGAGTCAGTTTCTGAGGCAGTCTCCCATTTCTTTAAAACTGCCCTCCTAAAGTCCAGGACCCACATCCTCATGTGGTTTGTCTCTGTGGTTTGTGTATGTTCCCATCTCTGAAATGCCATCCCTGTTTTTATGCATCAGGTCCAACACTATCTCGTCCCTAGGTGGTTCATATTGATTAGCTGCCTGAGGAGGAAAGCCCTTGTAGGATATCCTTGCTCCTTGCTGAAGCTGAATTTGGAAGGCTTCAATCTACAACTGGCAGATTGAAGTCACCAACTAGCAGCTTCTCCCAATTACATGTCACCCTGATGATGACTTCCCCAAGTGCTTTATCCAACTCCCCTTCCCATGTTGGAGGTCTGTATGCCACCACTATATGGATACAGTGCCTGTATTCAGGATAATGCACAGCCTCTCCAACCCTCCCTTTTCCTCCAGGTACCCCTGCACTTTCATGGACTTGATTCCTTCCCATATATACAGTATGGTGTAACCCTCAAAATGCTACAAACAGTGTTTGTTGCACTCAAATTCCTTTCTAGCAAGACAAATACTGGTGCACTATAGCAGGGAAATTTAAATGTAGAAAGTTGCCACACAACCGTGCAGCTGTTCTGTGTGCACTCAGAAAATCACTATAGCAGCGAATAGTGATTTTCTGAGTGCATATAGAACATCCGCATGGTTGTGTGGCTACTTTCTACATATGGTACAACCCCTTACAACATGTTTGGTTGAGGTCTGATTGGATTGGATGAGGAAGGGGTGGTCAAAACTGAAAACAAATATTTTCCTTTTCAGAATGTTTTGATTGGCTCACCACTGTGATCTTAATGACTTTGTTGGCACTGCCACTGAAACTAGAGTTGTTCAGATTGTTTATCTGACACAGAGACCTGTTTGTGGATATCTTTCCATCCGTCCATGTTAATAGTACTAGATAAGTAATGCTTTGACTTGATAATGACCCGGATACATGATTGTCCCACACATATACAATCTGATGGAAAAAAGGACCACTGTGGTACCAGGTGGACATACTGGATTATCCAAGCACCTCAAACTGAAATTCGTATTACAAGATCAGTGTGACAGTTTATTAGCAGTTTGCTTTGTAATGCTCGCTGTGCTGATACTGCATATTCAAAGTAAGCAGTTGTTGCTGAAGGAACAAGATCTAGCCAGAGCTGATAGGGCTGTGAAGTGCTACTAAATGACCAAAGTTATTTTCTTGTTGGTGCCATATAGTGCTGTTTAGTCACAATCATGCTGCTGCTGGGGTGTGTGTGTGTGTGTCTGTGTGTGTGTGTGTGTGTGTGTGTGTGTGTGCTCACAGGAATCAGACAGCTAACACAGGCTGCAAACTGTCCTGTCTGTAACCTGACACTGCAGTCTGAGGTTCAGAAGTTCAGTAAACGCCAGACAACTTATAATGAGTTAACTCCTAGGTTGCTGAAAGAAATAGAATAAATCTATTAAACTGAGCTGGACAGATGACAGAAACAGCAGTTTAAAAAGGTGTTTTTTTGTTAATATCCTGAGAAGTTCTGAGGTACAATACAGTAGCATCCCCCTCTCCTTTCAGATGCCTTTAACATAGAGCAGCAAATAGCAAAAATCAGAGGGGGAGTGTACGATCTTGCAGCTGTGGTGGAATACATCTAAATCTCTAAAAAGGGAGTTCCAAGATCAGCTGTTTAAGAGCCACAAATCCCAGTAGTGCTGTAGGCTCCACCCACAGCCCTAAAAAGAACAAGACACACACCTCTCTCTCTCTCTCTCTCTCTCTCTCTCTCTCTCTCTCTCAATTTATCAAAATTGAGAAGTTTAAAACTTTGACTAGGTCTGAGCAATTAATCAGAGTCAAATATAAACAAGCATTTGTCAAGGCCGAATGTAGACTTACTGGCATTGGTAGTGCAGGAATTAGAGAGATGCATAATAGGAATCGCAGTGAAGTGCTGAACTAACACCACCACCCCACAAAGACACTGACAGGTGCCACAGTGTGCTTTGGGGTCTTCAGCCCTTATGCTCACCCCATTCCATAAGGAAATAAGCTGAAATGGGTGCAGTACAGGAGAATGGGGTGAATGTTAGGGCAGCAGACCCCAAGGAACACCTCGATGTCCATCAATGGCTGTAGGGTTGGGGGTAGAATGCTGCAAACATTACAGCCGTCAAACCCAAGTGAGACCTCTGAAGCCTGTCAGTCTGTACAGGGTGGGTGTATAGTTGGAAACCTTAACGCCCTGTGCGTTTGTTGGTATTTTCACTCCAAATTTTCAACATGGGCTTTTTGGAATCCTACCTCATGAACAGTGATCATTTCGTTACTGAATCCTGAAAGGTGATTTTGCACAGCAACTGTGCCATTTAGAGCCACAGGTGCAGAAACACATTTTGGGCAGGTTGCAAAAAATGACAGCTGTATTGTTCGTGAGGAGGTGTGAAAAAATGGCAATGTTGAAAATCTGGAGAGAAAATATGAAAAATACTCAAACTTACAAGTGTGCATAGAAACTGTGCAATGCATATCCGTAAAGCAGTCATTTTTTGGAATTTGTTCACCAGATTTTCAACATGGGCATTTTTGGACCTCTCCTCATAAACAGTGGCTCTGTGATTTTGTTACTCTGTCCCAAAAGTTGCTTTTGCACAGCTACCGCACCCATTGTGAACCACAGGTGTAAAAACACATTTTGGGCAGGATGTCAAAAATGATAGCCACACTGTTCGTAAGCAGGGGTGAAAAAATGGCAGTGTTGAAAATCTGGAATAAAAATATTAAAAACTGCCAAAGTTATGGGCGTGCATAGAAACTGCACAATGCACACTCATAAAGCAGTCCTTTTTTGGAATTTTTCCACCAAATTTGCAACATAGGCTTTTTGGGACCCCACCTCATGAACAGTGGCAGTGGTATTTCATTAATCACCCCCAAAGGTGATTTCACACAGGGACCACGAAATCACCTTTCGGGACCAAGACACTAAATGACAGTGACATGTTCATGAGGTGGGGTCCCAAGAACCCCATGTTGACAATTTGGGGCCAAAATTCCAAAAGTTGGCTGAGATATCAACCTAAGTTGAAACCCCCACTTTGCTTCCCATTATAAAGCTTACTGTCATTTCTTCACATCGCAGTTTAGCTTTGAAGAGTGTAGATGCATCCCGGTTCAGAGAAGATCATGGTTCTGCACTTGAGAGGTAAATATGGGTGAGGGGTATGGGAGGTGGGTGTGCAGATGGAGGGTGGGGATGGGTGAGGGGGACAGGGGAGACATTGGTGAACCATTTTCTTGTTTGCAGGGAAAAAATAAAAATAAACCATGAGGGAAGGTTTTCTTCATTTATAGGTTAAGAAAGCAAACAAAAAATAGTCACACTGGGGTGGGGTTCCATTGTGCTACAATTTGGGGGGGAATGGAGGGAGCAGGGAGGCCAGCAGCAGTGGGAGGTTGCCGGAGGGTTTTATTGTTAGTTGGGGGATGGGGAACTGAGGCAGCAGGGAGGGCAGCAGCAATGGGAGGTTACAGGAGGGTTTTTTTTTCTGTCAGGGACGGAACTGAAGGAGTGGGGAGGGAAGCAGCAGTGGGAGGTTGTGGCAGGGTTTTATTGTCAGTCGGGGACAGGGAATGGAGGGAGCAGGGAGGACAGCAGCAGTGGGAGGTTGCAGGAGAGTTTTGTTTTCTGTTGGGGACAGAGAATGGAGGGAGTGGAGAGGGCAGTAACAGTGGGAGGTTGCGGTGTGGTGGGTGGCAGGAGCTGCGAATATACTGACACGGGGATAGGGCACCCCGACGTTAGCTTTCTGTGGATTGTGTGGTGGATGGCAGGAGCCACCATTTTTACTGAAATGTTTCACCATGAATGCCACGTAATGGAGGCATGCCATCTTCCACTGCAATGATGAAACTGTCTCTGATTGCAGCGGCAGATTTGTTTCATCTCTGTGGCTCCCTTTGAAACTGCTGTCATCAGCAGCATGCACACACATTGGGGGCTGAGGGATGCACCCACTGAAGAGTCCCCTGCATTGGCAAACACTGACACACCTCTGCATTTCTGCTACCACCACAAGATGTTGCTTGCATGTGCATGCAAGCCAACACAAAAAGGGGAGAAAAATTCTGAAGGACTACCCTGGTTCTGTGGTGCTTGCACCAGTACTTCAGAAAGAAATCTTGCATCTTCTTGTCAACATTTTCAGTGTTTGGCACTGGCACATTGAATGGTGCTATTCATCAACCTGCTGCTGTGGGACTAGTGTCTCAATATGTACTCTACCAAAAGAAGATTTGGTAGTATTAGTCCCCCCCCCCAATTTCATTCATCCCTCACCTTAAAAATCCAGGCCACCGCAGTAGCAGACCCCTTCTCCAGACACAAGGGTAGGAAATGGCTGCTTTTAACACTGAACACCAGAGTTGCTTATTGACTGACAACACTGACTGGCTCATACCCTCCATCTGTAAAAGCCCAATCTTTACCTCTACTATGTGCTTGGTTCACAGGCAGCCCCAGAGTGGGATTCTGGGATATAAAAAGGATAAAACCCAGCAGCCAAATGTTTTTTTGCAGTTGCCCCTGCAATGCCTTGCTTTAAGCAGGATCTGTGAAGAAGGGTCCACTTTGCTGTTATGGATAACATCAAGGGAAGGGTCTAGAAGATGGAATTTTTAAGGTCAGAGAACCCAGTTCCTGTATAAGCAGAACTTGTTATGAACAAAACCTATCAAAAAATTGGATCCCATGGGGATTTATTTAGTAGCGTCTGAAAATAATATACTAGTATTTGTGTTTTGCCCTGTATTTATCTAGAATAGTCAGAGATGCAACATCCAATTTTCAGTGAATTCTTGCTTGTCCCTTTTACAAACAAAAGGACTAAAGCACGGGGATGTCATGTGACCTTTTAAGTCATGCTTGAAGTCCTTGGCTATCATGGGAATAACACCTATGCACTCACCCTATTCACAGTTCTGGGGTCTAATCACTGTATCACACTGCATTTAGCTGCTTCACAGTTGCTCAGTAAAGTATTAGAATCACTGGCTAGTGGCAACCCATAACATAGAGACTAAAATGCATTGTCCAGTCGTGCTGCATAATTTGGGAAAGACATCATTCACACCCCGATTATTAAATCAATCAGGTATGGGGAGCAACAGCTAAACTGGAACAATTTCAAGAGTTACAGGCAGGGTTATATTGGGCACAGACTCAGTTCCACCTCCTCTAACACCTTGCTCAGTTGAATATTACTGGGGAGTTTCACCTCCTAGGGATGATAGTTCCACCTCTTACAAATATAGAGATTACTGTTCTGCTTCATAAACATTTAGAATTTAACCACTGGTTACAGGCTGCAATCCGAGTAGTGCAGACTTAGAAATTGATCATGTAAGTAAATTTGCCCACTGTTCACAAAAGGTCTGCACAAGTATTTTTTCTTTTTCCACATGGTCAGGAGGTAGATCACCCATAACAGGTTAAGATGAATGGCTGATGATGATTTAATGCAATAAGCACTGGGTTAGTAACCAGAAGGTTGTACCTTGATTTTCTACTTGTGGAAGTTGTCCACTGGTCAGCACTTAAAGTCCTTTTTAGGGCTGCAGTGGGCAGAGCCCTGCAGTCTTTTTATGATCAGTTGAAAAAGGAATCTGCATTCTTTCTGAAAGAACAACATGTTGGACTTGTGTCACAGTCGCCTCCACGGCTGTGAAGCAGTCCGCTCATGTTGTCCCTATCGGCGCAACACTGAACTATTTTAGAGTGCAAGCGGTCATGGTGGCAAATAGCCCACTTCCATGTACAAGATGTGCATGCACTAGCAGTCATGCATGCGCAGTAGCAATTGGTGGCCATCTTGGTCACGGTGGAGTGGATCATGTTCAGCTGTGACCAACAGGTTTGTTTGTTTTATAATATTTTAAAACTTTCACTAACCCGACCATCCCTCTTAGCATCCACCCCCTCCCTAGAAACATAACTGTGACACTGGGGGTGCCCAATCCCCCAGTGTAATGATCAGGGATCATCAGGTCTTTTAAAATTCATCCCACCCAATACTCCTTTTCAGAACCCACTGCCCCACCCCCCAGAAACATAACTGTAACACTGGGGGTGCCCAGTCCCCCTATCTGGTGATCAGAAAATCATCTGTCTTTTTTCTGACACTGGGAGCACTCAATCCTCCAATATAATGATTGGGGATCATCTTTTTTTTTTTTTTTACATGTGTAAAAACAAAAAACATACGAACATACGAACATATGAATCTGCCAGCAGAAACAGGCCTCATGGTCTATCAAGTGTGCACGAATGTGCAGCTATCACCATTACATTGATGCTTCCCCCCTCACAGTTACCCTCCCTGCTCTGTCCCATCCCCTTTTAAAACTGCCCACCACCTTACAGGATACCACCTCCTCGGGCAGAGTGTTCCATTTAGCCACAAGCCTCTCCATGAAAAAATGTCTCCTCATCTCTCTCCTATATATCTTCCCCCCTTCAATCTGAGACCATACCCTCTTGTGTCCCTACCCTTCCTCAACTTAAATGCCCCTTCTGTACTTGTCTTGTTTATCCCCTTTAAGAATTTAAAGGTCTCAGACATATCTCCCCTCTCCCTCCTCTCCTTCAGAGTGTACATATTTAACTCACTCAGCCTGTCCTCGTAGGATTTATCCTCTAACCCCTGGATCATCCTAGTTGCCCTGTGCTGTACCCCCTCCAGTAATCTGATATCTCTCTTCAGGAATGGATGCAAGTACTGCACGCAGTACTCCAAGTGTGGCCTGACTAGTGACCTATACAGAGGCAGGATCATCTCCCTTCTTCTGGATGAAATTCCTTTTGCAATACACCCCAGCATCTTGTTGGCTTTAACTGTCGCCCTCCTGCACTGAGCAAAGTTGTTCACATTCCCTGTTATAACCACCCCTAGATCTCTTTCCTCCTTAGCGGTACCTAACTGAATCCCCTCCTAACTTTTAGCTCCTCCCTAGGTTCCTAGCTCCAAAGTGCAGAACCTTGCACTTCTTCACATTGAAATCCAACTGCCATGTTTCTGACCACTTCTCCAGTTTAGTCAGGACATCCTGTAGCCCCTGGCACCCTACTATGTCATCCACCACTGCCCCCCATCTTGGTATCATCAGCAAACAAACTGATCTTACTCCTGATGCCATGTGAGATATCTACTATGAATATCCCAAACAGCACCAGGCCCAGTACCTAGCCCTGTGGAACCCCGCTCATCACAGCCTGTGGGGATGAGAGATCCCCCATCACCACCACCACCCGTTGCTGCCTCTCCTTCAGCCAGTTCACAATCCAGTTTACCGTCTTTGTCCCCACCCTGCAGATTCCAATTTTCTCCCCAGTCGTCCATGAGGCACAGAATCAAAGCCCTTGCTGAAGTCCAAATACAGGACATCCACTGCATGGCCCTTATCCAGTTCTCTTGTGACCCAGCAGTAATACTCAACTAGCTTCATCAGGCAGGATTTTCCTGAGATGAACCCATGTTGCTGACCATCCTGGAGTCCATTGTCTTCCAAAAAGTTCACTAGCCTCTCTTTCAGGATTGTCTCCATCAGTTTTCCTATGATGGATGTGAGGCTTACTGGTCTGTAATTGCCTAGTTGATCCTTTGGGCCACTTTTGTGGATGGGCACCATGTGAGCCATCCTCAAACCTTGTGGTATGCATCCCATGTCCAGGGAAGTATTGAACAGGTCCACCAGTGGCAACCAAGACCACTGCCAGCTCTTTTAACACCCTGGGGTGAATGCTGTCTGGTCCCAGTGCCTTATCCACTCTCTGTGCCTTCAGACCCTCCAGCACCCTGCCCTCTGTAATTACCTCATCTGTCACCCCTCTCCCCCTTGCCCACCTTCCCCATCCACTGAGGTAGCAGCCTACCCTTCTCATTTGTGAACACAGAACAGAAGCACTCATTTAGTGATGGTGCCTGCTCCTCTCCTTTCTCCACCCCCCCATCCTTCGTAATACTCACTATCTGGTCCTAGCAGCTCCTTCTCTCCTGTATGTATCTGAAGAAGTCCTTTCTTCCCATCCTTGATGCCCTGCACCAGCCTCAGCTCTCTGGAAGCCTTGGCCAGCCTCACAAGTCTGGTTACCACCTTGCACTTCTTCAAATACGTTTCCCCATCCTTCCCCCTTCCAGATTTCTTAAACCTCCTATATGCTGCTTTTTTTGCCTTGACACTTTTGAAGACCTCCAGATTTTACCAGCTTGGCTTCCTAGGGCTTCCCTTCTTACTCTGTGCCCTGGTTCATGACCTCATAGCCTCCATCAACCCTTATTTAATAATTTCCCATTTCTGGCTTGCATCCAAGCATGGATTAATTCCTGCCAGGTGTCTTTCCAAACTTTTCCCCATGTTGTCAAAGTCAGCATGTCTGAAGTCAACCACCCTGGTTCCTGTACTTACAGCTTCCTTGTCCATGCTGAGCATAAACCGCACTTAGTGGTGGTCACTCCCGACAGTGGGTCCTCCACCCCAGCTCCCTTACAGTCACCCCATTAGAAAGTACTAGGTCCAGAGTTTTATCCGACCAAGTCAGCTCGATAACTATCTGTGTCAGGAAGCTCTCTGCTTGAACTGGTGGCCTGTACACCACTCTTATCCTCAGTGTCCTACTTTTTGAATCCTGGAATTGCAACCAAAATGCCTCTGTTCTACCCTCCTCCCCCTCTTCCCCTTGAACATCTTATCCCCTCCCTTAAGCAAATCACCACCCCTCCCCCTTCCTCTTGCCCCTATCCTTTCTCTATATACTATACCCTGGGATCATCAAATACCAGACTTGGTATTGGGTGGCCCAAGTCTCTGTGATGGTCATAATGTCCATCATCCCCACTACCAAGAGAGCCTGTAACTCAGCTGTTTTGTTTCACAGGCTTTTTGCATTTAGGGAGACAACCCTCCAAATATTTCTCTTCCTTTCCTTAAACTGTTTCTCCCCAACCTTAACTCCCCACTGTGAATCTACCCTGGTACCATCCTTGCTAGCTTGGAGAGTAAGCTCATTCAGCTCCCCTCTCCAGTGACACTGTGTATCTGCTGCACACTCACCTCCCCCACACCTAGTTTAAATCCACCTTAGTTGCTATGTATTCTCCCAGCCTCTGTTTCAAAACTCCCTGTCCCACCTTACTCAAATGCAACCTGTCCTCTGTGAATAGGTCACTGTAGTCCCAGATGTTACCCCAGCCTCCCACTAGTCCATAACCTTTGGTTCGACACCACGCTCCCAGTCAAGAGTTGAATTCCTCTATCCTTCCTTCCCTCGCCGTGCTTGCCCTGGGTACTGGGAGCGCTTCCAAGAAGGCCACTGATCTCTCTGCCTCCTCACACAACTTCCCCCGTTTCTATAACCTCTCCCTTACCAACTCAACTGTATTATGCCCCAAGTCATTTGTACACAAGTGCACCACTACATGCAGTTTCTCCCTTCCTCTCCTTGTACACTTGAGAAAAGTCTGTCCCACCCTATCTGCTATCAATCCAGGTACTAATTCCACAATATTGAACTATGCCACTCCCCTTTAATTCCCTATCTGACCCTTTTAAGGACTGAGACCCCAGCACTAGGACACCCCCTTCTCACATGCTATGTTCCTCACCCCTGCTTGCTGAACAATCCCTCCTACTATGCCCCCAGCCTGTACCCTAGTCCTGCCCCTTTTCCTATTTCGGTCCATCAGTGTCTTGTCCCATATAACTATGACATCGGAGGTGCCCAATCCCCCAGTGTCGTGATTGGGGATCATCGCTTTCTTTTTTTCACCTGTGTAAAAAACAGTCAATTAATGTCTTTTGCAGCCATTGCTTACCCCCATATACCCTCCCACTGAGCATCCAACACCCCACATCCACCCCAAGCACTTACTTACCCATCAGGAGTCCAACGACGAAATCCTCTCTGGACCACAGACACATCTATGCTCTTCAAAGCCGGACCATGAACTGAAGACACAGGTATCCAGTTCAATGTATTTCAATGGGGTTTTGAACTTAATGCCATAACTTGGGCATTTTGTACAGATTTTTGCCCCAGATTTTCAGCATGCCTTCTTTGAAACCCCACCTTATAAACAATGTCACTGTCTTTAGGCTTATCTGCCCCAAAAAGTGATTTTGTGGTCCTTGGGTGAAATCAACTTTTGAGCAGGAGTTGAAGATTCTCTCCACCCTTGTTCTAGAGATGGGATCATAAGAAGGCTATGTTGAAAATCTGGTGTAAAATATTGAAAAACAATGAAGCTATGCGTCTACATTGAATTTTGTGAATGCAGGCTCATAACTTTGGTACTTTTCAATATTTTTACACCAAATTTGCAACATAGCCATATCTTTACAGCACCTCATGACTGATAGACGTCATTTTTCCAATCTTTTCCAAATTTTTTTTTTACATCCCAAAAGGTGATTTTGTGGTCCCTGCACAAAATCACCTTTTGTCAAAGAGTTGAACATTTTCTCTGCACTTGTTAATGAGGTGAGGTCATAAGAAGACTATGTTGTAAATTTGGTGTAAAAACATTAAAAAACAAAAACATTATGAGCCTACATTGATTTTTGCGAACACAGGCTTGTACGTTTGATAATATTCAACATTTTTACCCCAAATTTTGAACATAGCCATTTCTTTACAGTACCTCATAAATGTGACAGCTGTCATTTTTCATCTCCTGCCCAAAATGTGTTTTTGCATTCCAAAAGTTGATTTCACAGTCCCTTCGCAAAAAGACCTTTAAGCCAGGAGTTCAATATTTGGTCTGCCCATCTTCATGAGGCAGGGTCTTAACAGGGCTATGTTGAAAATCTGGTGTAAAAATATTACAAATCAACACATTCATGAGCCTACATTACATTTTGCAAATGCATGCTTGAAACTTTGGTCATTTACAAGATTTTTACCCCAGATTCCTCTGCTGCAGCCCTATCAGCTCTGGCCAGACTTGCTTTGATAAAGTCCACATTTTAAGTAAAATCAGAGAACTGAAGGAAATCCTTTGAGAAGGGAAAAAGTTGTTTCTCTTTCAAGATCCACACCCTTATGTTCGGGAGAAACAAGCTGCCTGTAGGGAGCTGAAGACAAAGCTATAAGCTGCACACAAGTTTCAGATGACATGCCCAGCCAAACTGATTGTCCAGACAGAATGGAGACAAAAGCAATTCACTTCGACTGAACAGGTGAAACGTGAACTGCCAGGACAGTTTCTGGCCCTATTTAGAAACACCTGAGATATTTGTGGACAAGCAGAGTCAGATCATTGCCAATTAATGTAAGCACTGGATGATTGGTGTTCAGTTGAGAGTGAGTAGTATGCTTACTCTAATAATTCCCTCCAAGTTTCGGAAATTGTTTTATCCGCCCACCTGATTACAAGTTAGAGTTCACATTAAACAAGTTTGCTGTTGTCTTTGCAAGAAAGGAGTACTATCATGAATTGAACTTAAAGCTGTTTAGCTAATGCAGCTCTGAGAGTTGAGAGGAGTTTGTGGTTAAGGCAGCCAACCCCACGCTAGTTTAGAGATCTGATCTACTGCAGCACAAAATGGTAATTTCTGTGCAATCTAACTCTCCCACAATTCTGAGTTTGAACTCCTGTGTGCATTGGGGGTTGCAAGGGGAATGGTTCACTCAAGGCAGACTATCAGACTACATGATGACTAGCAGGGACTTGTAGACTGTAAGGAGTGCTGCAGTCCACCTGTGTGAAAGACAGTTCGTGTTCCATCGGTGTCAGCAATTCTCTGCACAGGTCTAAGGAGAGACACTGCTGACAGTTGCTGTGCTGATCCATGACTGAGGGAAAGACTGACTTAATTACTGGAGAACTGTCACCCTACTCACTGGTTTCATGTGCAGAGGAGGGAGGCATGCACAATGGGCCAGAGTGCTTTAAACAGACAGTGAGGGACACTGATGCATTTTTAGCTGGCTGAAATCTCCCTCATAACCGCAGAGACAGTGACTGTTACCATTGATGGTTTCTTTTCACAGGAGCACCAGATTTTGGTGAACTTGACTTTTCTGTTCACAGGGGGCTGTGTACCCCACACACACCCTTACTACAGATACCAACTCTGTGGGGGACGGACTTTAGGGAGAGGGCACAGAGACGTCAGTGCAATTCCTGTTTGGCAATCGAAGTGACTGACAGTTTGACAGCAGTGCCCTAAGGACTGTAAACACTGGTAAAGAGAGTGAAGGTCAAGAGCACAACATGGGGAGGCAGGGAGGGGGAAAGGCTTCTAATTAATAAAGGTTCCAGAGGGAACCACTTGAGGAATGGACAACCATGGTCCCAGAGGAATCATTAAGGAAATTAATGTCTACAGTACATTTACAGAACAAAAATTAAGGATTGCAAACAACTGATCATTTAGTGGTCCTAGAGAGCAGCCCAGTGACTAGGCAGGGACCACTATGAACCATTGGTGATGGAGTGTGGTCACAAGGACTGGAGCAAAGAGCTAGAGGTAAAGTTCAAAGTTAAGTGTTACTTGTTCAGTGTTCACTGTTCAAGGGATATGGTAATTGTACAGGGAGAAGTCCATCTTCTTCCAAATTGTGTGCTGGGTGTGCTTTGAAACAACTGAGAAGCTGTGTGGGATATATTATATTGGACTAGATATCTGTAACTAATCTCTCTCTCTTGCTTACATCTGAGAGGAGTTTTCCTCACTTTTACAGTGGTATTGCTTTGTGTTTAATTCTTTTAGTTTTTAATTCAGGAAGCGGGTTTTCAAAACTGCTTATCTTGTCAGCATCTTCAGAAGGGCTGAAATAACTGCATATTTGATTTTCCTTTTGGCTAACAAACCACCAGGCTGTTTTGGGGCTGGCGAGGCTTACCTGTGTCTGACTTGGATGTCTGGATTTTTCTCTGTTTGATTAGCAGGGTACTTTCTCTGTCAAATTGTTGTGTAGGGTATCTTGCTGACAGGAAGGCACTCATCGCAGCGGTGGGTGAGAGCTCTTAGCTGATTGTTTTGTGAGGGCACAGTTTAGGCCCAACCCTTCCCACCCTCACCCCACCCACCCCTGGAAATAGTTCCTTTATACCTGAGGTTCTGACATTATTTCCTCAAGAGTGCAAGGTGCATATCACTGTCATATCCTCTCTAGCACACTGCACTGACACTATAAGCATACACATTGCCTAATATATATATTTTTGTATAACCAATCACACACGCGCGCGCACACACACACACACAAATACAAACAAACAAACAAAAAAAGCAGATAAACATGTGGGGAGTAATGCAATGTAATGGCTGTGAGGCAGCAGTCTTCCCGGGAGTCTTTCTGGAGGCTGAGATGCTGCCCTATTTGCAGACAACTATCTGCACTGAGGGAGGAAGTTGCCCATCTTCAGGCCACACTGGACAGTAGGAAAGGAACCTCCCCCATCCAGGGAGCACTAGCGCCACCACCACTACCTCAGAGGTTGTGAAGAAAGCACAGCAGTTGGACCACAGTGGGCTCAGGGGAGTGAGGATGGTGGAACAGAGGCACACCCAGTCAATTGTTCCACTCCACAATCCATACACCATTCTGGGGGAGCATAGCTCCCCTATGGATGCATCCGCAGAGAAGACTGATGACAACTGTCACAAGGGAGGCCCACAGGAAGGAGGCAGAGGACACCACAGGAGGAAGCAGCCCTGGTGGGGGACTCACTTATTAGGGGTATAGAACTGGGGAGCTGTGGGAAAACTGGAAGTGGCAGCCGCCTGGTGCCATGGCTTGAGGACAGGAAGCGCATCCTCAGGATCACGAGAACAGCTGCAAGGAGTCTGAGCTGGACGTAATTGTCCACCTAGGGACAAATGACTTGGCTCATCATGAGATTAGAGCAGTGCAGGAGGACATTGCAGAGTTGGGGAGGGCCTAAGACAAGTAGCACACAGTATCCTTCTCAGAGGTGCTGCCTGTCAAAGGCATGGGGGGAGGTGAGGGTAATTAGCACCATGCAGTTTAATGAATGGTTGAAAAAATGGTGTGGAGCACAGGGGTTTGGCTTCATTGGGGACTGGGGTTCCACCTGGAGGGATGCCAGCCTATACTGGCAGGATGGTCTGCATCTGTCCAGGAAGGAAACAAGTCTTTTGAGCAATCAGTTTAAATGCTTCATTGGCAAGCTTTTAAACTAGTCAAAGGGGGAGGCACTGACAAGCAGCAGGAAAATCCCAGCCTCTCCCTACAAAACAGGGTACTAAATGAGAAAAAGACCGAGGTAGAACGGTCAGTGGGGCATGCTGCAACAGAAGGTAAAGCCATCAAAAAATGGAGAGCAATGAGTACCAATGCACATAGTCTGGGTAACAAGCTTCCTGAATTAGTGGCCTTGATGGAGGAGGAACATCTGGATATCATGGCAGTCACAGAAACATGGTACAACAAAACCATGACTGGGACGTAAACATACCAGGATACACTATCTACAGGAGGGACAGGGAGGTAAAGAGGAGGAGGAGTAGCTCTTACATAAGGGAAGGAATCAAGCAACAGAACAAAAGGGTAAACAGGGAGGAGAAGAAGCACTGTGGGTAAATTTGGAGACAGGCAATGGCACCACAATCCGCACAGGGGTTGTATACAGACCTCCTTCTCAGGGGAGGAAATGGACAAGGAAATGATAGAAAGTATACTTAGAATGGCAGAAAAGGGAGATATTGCTGATGGGTAATCTGAATATGCCAGATGTTAACTGGAGTGCAGTTGCAGCTGCCACTCAAGAGTGGAGTTATTCTAGATGCCCCACAGGGGCATGCCTTAGGACAACTCAGTACTGGAGCCCACCGAGAGGAGCAATATTAGACTTGATTCTCTCAAATGGAGATGGAGAGAGGATCACAGATGTAGAAGTGGTAGCCATCTGGGAACTGAGACCATCGGACAGTATGGTTCACAATAAACACAGCAATAGAGTCAAGCCATACAAAGACAAAAGTACTGGACTTTAGGAGGGCTGGCTTTGCCAAAATGGGTGAGTGCCTAAGGAATGCACTAGCAAATGGGCAGGAAGGAGGGGTGGAAGAACAATGGGGAATAATAAAAACTGCCATCACAGAGGTAACGAGCCTTTGTGTGAAGCAAATAAACAAAACAAACGATGTAAGAAACCACTATGGTTCTCAAAGGAAGTGGCAGTGAAGGTTCAAGAGAAAAAGAAAGCATTCAGGAAGTACAAGGAATCACAGAAGAAGCAGGACAGAGAACTGTATCAGTTAAAGCAAAAGGAGGCTGGGAAGGCAGTCAAAACAGCAAAGGCCCAAACCGAGGAAAAGATAGCCACCTAGTTAAGAAGGGGATAAAACCTTTTATAGGTACATCAGGGAGCGAAGAAAGACCAAGAGAGGGATAGTGAGGCTTAATAAAGGGGAGGAGGGTGGGCAGAGGGAGACTGTGAAAAGGCAGAGATACTAAACAAATATTTTGGCTCAGTATTTACAAATGAAGGGGAGGTATAAAACAAACAGTAGAAACACTCTGGATACAGAAGTTGATACCAGCCCATTTACTGAAGAAAGGGTTCTGAAAGAACTCTTAAAACTGAAGGTGGACAAAGTAATGGGGCCTGATGGGATTCATCCCAGAATTCTAAAAGAACTAAGGGTAGAACTAGTGACACCACTGACTACCCATTTTAACAAATCATGGGAGGATGGGGTGGTACCAAGGACTGGAGGAGGGCAGATGTAATTCCTCTTCACAAAAGTGGGAGCAAGGCAGAAGCAGGAAGCTACAGACCTGTTAGTTTAACCTCAGTGATAGGGAAAATGATGGAATCACTCTGAAGGAAAAATTGTCAGTATCTAGAGGCCAGAGGGGCACAAGACCCTAGGCAGCATGGATTCACAGCGGAAGGTCATGCCAGACAGAATCTGATAGATTTCTTTGACTGGGTGACCAAAGTAGTAGTTCAGGAGGGCTGTGGACATGGCCTACCTAGACTTTAGCAAGGCATTTGACACAGTCCCACACAAAAGATTAATATACAAGTTAGCCAGCCTGGGAGAGGGTCCCAAGATGACAGCCTGGGTAAAGAATTGGCTGGAGAATAGGACACAGAGAGTAATAGTAAATAGAGTCCACTCAGAAGAAAGGAGGGTTACTAGTGGGGTACCGCAGGGTTCAGTATTAGGACCGGTCCTCTTCAATGTCTTTATAAGCGACATTGCAGAAGGACTGGAAGGAAAAGTACGACTCTTCGCAGATGACACAAAGATCTGCAACAGAGTTGATGCACAGCGTGGGGTGGAAAGGATGAGAAGGGACTTGGCAAGGTTAGAGGAATGGACAAATGTATGGCAGCTTAGATTCAATGCTAAGAAGTGCAAGGTAATGCACCTGGGAAACAAAAACCCAGGGGAAGAGTACACAATGGGTGGTGAGATACTAACAAAAACAAAAATGGAAAGGGACCTGGGGGTAGTCATATCAGATGACCTAAAGGTGGGCAAGCAATGTGAGAGGGCAGCAAGGAGGGCTGGGGGGATACTGGGATGCATAGGGAGAGGCATCACCAGTAGAAAACAGGAAGTTATTATCCCTCTGTACAGACAGCTTGTGAGATCCCATCTGGAGTACTGTGTGCAGTTCTGGAGACCCAATCTCCGCAAAGACATAGACAGGATGGAAGCTGTCCAGAAGAGGGCAACTAAAATGGTGCAGGGTCTGCACCAGAAGACATATGAAGAGAGACAAAAGTAGCTTAATATGTATAGCCTCGAGGAAAGGAGGGAGAGGGGGGACATGATAGAAATGTTCAAGTACCTCAAGGGAATCAACAAAGTCCAAGAGGGTAGCATCTTTCAAAAAAAGAGGTGCGCAAGAACAAGAGGGCACAATTTGAAGATAGAGGCGGGCAGCTCAGAGGTAATTTAAGGAAGTATTTTTTCACAGAGAGGGTTGTGGATGCATGGAACGGCCTTCCGGAGGAGGTTGTGGAGTCAAAATCAGTGGTGGAATTCAAGCATGCATAGGACAGTCATAAGGAAATTCTAGGGGGAAGGGGTAGGAAGAAGTAGGTTGCTGGTTAACTAGGATCTGTAGCTTATCCAGTAGGTAGGGAAATGGGCAGACTGGGTGGGCCAAGCGGTCCTTATCTGCTGTCAAATTCTATGTTTCTATGTTTCTATGAGAAGGGATAGGATGGGGGGATGTTGGGCAAGTACCAGAGGAAAATCAATTTTTCAGTACAACTGTCCATGGGTATAGAGCTGGACAAGCACAGCTATAGAAGACATATTGACTGAACAATGGGTAGTTCATACAGTTTGATTTATTGGAATATCAAAGGGAGACAGGTAAAAGAAATATGTTACTGTGTTTTGAAGGTTCTATGTGAAATGGGTGATTCAAAAAGAGTGAGTTCAAAAACAGCAACAGCAATTCAGCGACTACAAAAATGGTGAGGGTGCAAGTCAGCAATTGCCAAAATGGTGACAAATGCTTTTCTGAGGGGGGCTTCACCCCCCACAACCCCCATTGTGGGAGGCTTTTCCTCTCATAAACCCCTTATTAAAATAACCAGCTCTGAGGTTGTAGCACCGCGGAGAGGGGGAAAAGCATTTGTCATCATTTCGGTGATCACCAACATATACCCACGCCGTTTTTGTAGTCGCTGAATTGCTCTCGCTGTTTTGGGGCTCAATCTTATTGAGTAGCCCAAATCATGTCATACCATTTCGGTTTGTCTAAAGACACTGCAGCTAAACATTACATATCTATAAGAAACATAGAAATGTAGATGGTGACACTAGAAGAAGACTGAGGGTCCCTTGAGTCTTCCCATAAATTACCCTGGGACCTACTGTCAATCGAGGGACCTATCCCTCCCCAATAACTCATCTTTCCCTGCCCTCATACTCATTATCAGTGCCTTTACTCTGTCCTACCCCCTCTTGAAACCTGCCTGGGTCCTAGCACGCACCGCCTCTGCTGGCAGGCTGTTCCATGGCTCCACCACCCTTTCTGAAAAATGATGTTTCCTCAAATCCCTTCTGAAGTTCCCTCCGCTCAGTTTCCACTCATGCTCACGTGTCATTGTGGTAGTACTCTTATTGAATAACACTGTGTGGGCACTGTATTTATGCCTTTCAGAAACTTAGAGGCTTCAATCATTTCCCTTTCCCTCTCTCCTGGCCTCCAGTGAGTACATGTTCACTCTTTTAACTGCTCCTCATAGTAGACTCCCTGGAGGCCTTGTATCATCTTTGTTGCCCTTTTCTGCACTGCCTCCAACCTGTCCTTGTCCTTCCTAAGGTGAAGGCTCCAGAACTGGACACAGTACTCTGTGTGTGGTCTCACCAGGGATCGATAAAGAGGGAGATTCACCTCTCTGCTCCTACTATGTATTCCCCCCTCTATGCACCCCAACTGCCTGCCTTCTTTGCTTTATGCCTCGTTACATTGACTTGATTGTTTTAGGGCATCACAAATGATGACTCCCAGGTCCCATTCCTCTGTACTGGTACTACATTCAACCCCATTCAGCCAGTACTCTGTCTGAGGGTTACCTTTCTCCAGGTTCATTACTTTGCACTTCTTTGCATTAAACTTCGGCTGCCACAGCTTTGACCATCTTTCTAGCCTTTGGAGGTCTTTTAGTTGCCTAACTCCCTCAATGCTGTCCACCTTTCCACAAAGTTTAGTGTCATCAGCAAAAAGGGCAAGATTTCTGTGTGTTCCCTAGCCAATGTCACTAATGAACATGTTGAAAAAGACTGGACCCAGGGCCAATCTCTGAGGTTCCCCACTTGTGACATCTCCCTCTGTTGACCTCACCCCATTTACAACAACCCTTTATTTCCTGCCCCTAAGCCAATTTCCCACCCACCTGACTATGTCCCTTGCCACTCCAAGGTCCTTGAACTTCTTTAACAGGTTCCTATGTGACACTGAGTTGAATGCTTTACTGAAATCAAAGTAGAGGCGGTCCACCGCATGGCCCTTGTCCAGCTCCCTAGTCACCCAATTGAAAAAGACAATAAGGTTGGTCTGACGTGACCTCCCTGCCATGAACCTGTGCTTCTTATTTTCCTGAAGACCATTTGTTTCCAGATATTCCACAAGGTCCTGCATGATTAGTGTCTCCATCAATTTTCCCACAATCGATGTGAGACTAACCAGTCTATAACCTCCCACCTCTTCCCTGTCCCCTCCCTCGTGGAGTGGCACCATATCGGTTGCTCTCCAATTGCTGGGTACTATCCCTGTCTGTAGTGAGATATTGAATAGATGTGCCATGGGGTCAGATAGCTCTTCTGCCAACTCCTTTAGTGTTATTGGTTGTATCCCATCTGGGCCTGGAGCTTTATCTGGCTCGAGGGCCACCAGGCCTGTCCAGAAACTATCTATGGTGAATACTGGGATTTCCTTTCTTTGGATTCCTCTAGCGGCTGCATTAATGCTGCTTTTGGGTAGGAGGCACTCACCCTCCCTGGTGAATATGGAACAGAAGTAGTTATTTAGGACTGCAGCCTTCAGTCCATCATCCTCAACCACTTTATTATCATCTACTAACCTAGTGACCACCTCCCTTTCTTTTTTTACTGATGTAGGGGAAAAAGTGTTCTTCACTGGATTTAATCCCCTCTGCAATCTGCAGCTCCATGGCTGGCTTTGCCTCCTTTACTGTTCTTTTAGCTTCTCTATTTTTTTTAATGTATTCTTCCCATTCCTTCTCCCCCTGGCTTCTTTTAAACCTTTGGAATGCTCCCCTTTTAGCCCAGCCTTATCTGAGAACCATGTGGGTCTCTTGTATTTATTTCTTTTAACAACAGATTTAATGTAAAGTTTTGTAGCCTCTAGAATGGTCCCCTTAAAAAAAAACACGCCTTCCACACCTGTTATATCCTTAACATTGGCCAACTTGTCCCTCACCATCAGTCTCATCTTATTAAAGTCTACTCCTTTAAAATTCTGGAGTTCCATCCATGAGTGTGTTCTTTTGTTCCCTAAAGAAAATTCAAAAGAGACGCAGTTGTGGACACTGCTCGCTAGTGGCTCCCCTATCCTTACTGTCCTAACTATCTTTGAGTTTGTGAGAATCAGATCCATGATTGATCCTTGCCTGATAGGATCCTTCAGCAGCTGAGTCAGTAGGCAGCCTTGGAAGGCTTCAAATATAGCTTGACGTTTGAGTTCTTATCTACTGGAACATACCAGTCTAGGTCCAGTAGGTAAAGATCCCGAACTATGACTGCCTCCCCTCTTCATGTCACCCTTTTTATTTCCTCTGTAAGTTCTTTGTCCCATACCTCCCCATGTTGTGGTGGTCGATAGATCATTCCCATATGAATTGTTTTGCCCAATGTGTGAGCTGTACCCACTGTGACTCAACTTCCTCCATATCACTCCTGGCACTTACATTTTCTAAAACGTTAATACCCTTCCTAACATAAAGGTCCACCAGGGGGCAGCTGCTAGAGGAGTCTAAAGAATGGAAACCTCAGTATTCACCATAGACAGTTTCTGGAAAGGCCTGGTGGCCCTCAAGCAAAAAAAAAGCTACTGTATCCTTTCTAAAAAGTAAGTATCCTGGTAATGAGAGGTCCCAGTCATTGTTATCTGTGGCCCAGGTTTCTGTGACAGGAATAAGGTCTACTCTAGTATCTGACATTAATGCCTGTAAATCACTCATTTTATTGCTCAGGCTTCTGGCGTTGAGAAAGACCCTCTTCCAGGATTCATCCACATATTTTTTGTTGTCCGTTTGGGGTCCCCCTTCCTCCTCCTAGACCTTCCCTATCTTGCATTAACTATGTCCCCTTTCTTATACCCCCTACCTTTCTTTACATGCTTACTTTCTGCCTTTGATTTAACCACGTGCTCTGGTTCAATATGTTCATTCTCAGCCTCCATTTGTGGGGGAGAGTCAGCTAGGTTCCCTCCCTTCCCTCTGTTCATGTTAGTATTCCTGGCCTCGGACTCCCCCCCAGTCAGTTTAAATGTCCAATATAGATGTCAAACTTCTGCACTAATGCTCTTAGCCCTTCCCTTATTAGGCAGAGTCCATTGTCCCTGAAAAGCCTCCATTCCCAGAAGTCTCCCCAGACACCTACAAAGTGGAAACCCTTTTTTTATACCATTCCATTAGCCACTTGTTAAATTCATTAATTTCTGACTGTCTAATTTTGTCCTCTCACCTCACCCTCCCCACCTAAGAAGGACCTCGGAGAAGGACAGGGATGTTGAGCATGCTGCCAGCCGTTCCACCAGTATCTCAAGGTTCTGGCTGTTTCTGCCATCTAGTTTGCCAGGTCATTAGTTCCCAGATGAACTAGCACTCCCAGGCCTTCAGTCACCACTATCCTCCCTATGAGGTCTGCGTCCCTTTTTGCTGAGACACCGGGGAGGCACCTATCACCTTTTTTTGCGAGTCCCCACCCAATTGTGACTCCACTCCCTAATCATGGAGTCCTGCACTACTGGTATTTGTTTGACCTTTTGGTTTGTTTTTTTCCTCCTACCAGTATAGGATGCCATATCACTGTTCTGCCTAGGCCCACTGACTGATTAACATGAGGTTCCCCCTTGCAGAGTCAAGTTCCTGCTCTTCTACAAGGGGTGCAAAATGGTTTGCAGTCAGAGTGGCACTGGCGTGAACTGTGTCCTTGTAGTCAATCCTTACCTTTTTTTCTCCCTACCCACCCCACCATTCTCCATCCCCCTGGGCTAGTTGGCCTCTGTGGAAGTGGGAATGGGGGGTGAGTGCCAGTTAAGTTGATGACGCAGCTTGGATATTCCCCCAAGCTACTTCTAGCTAAACACTGAGCTCAGTGAGAGTTTTGCTGATGGGGCAATGTTCCCCCCTCCAGAGCATCCCCCTGGAGATGAGTGCCCCACACCTACTGCAATTAAAAACCTCCATATAGGCTTACCTAATACACAAATAGTACAGTGCTTAAAACTATTGCTGGACTGATTTGTTATCCCTGGATCAACTAGTAGACAAGCAGAGTGGCCAACTGCAGGCTGCCTTGATGGGCTGAATTGGGAGAGAACAATCTTAGACCTGGTACTCTCAAATGGGGATGGAGAGAGGATCTGTGATCATGACATGGGAAGCCATCTGGGAACAAGCTACCACCAAGCAGTATGGTTCACGATAAACTTAGCTGTAGAGTCAAGCCACACAAAAGTGAAGGTACTGGACTTCAGGAGGGCTGATTTTGTCAAAATGGGAGGGTGCCTCAGAAAAGTACTAGCAAATGGGCAAGAAGGTGGGGTGGAGCAACAATGGGGAAACATAAAAACCGCCATCACAGAGGCAATACATCTTTGTGTGAAGCAAATAAACAAATCAAAATGAAAGAAAAAAACACTATGGTTCTCAAAAGAAGTGGCGGGGAAGGTAAGGGAGAAAAAGATAGCATTCAGGAAGTAGAAGGAAACACAGAAGGAGCAGGACAGAGAACTGTACCAGTTAAAGCAGAAGGAAGCGGGTAAGGCAGTCAGAATAGCAAAGGCCCAAACCAAGGAAAAGATAGTCAACTCGGTTAAGAAGGGGGATAAAACGTTTTATAGGTACATTAGGGAGCAAAGAAAGACTAAGGCAGGGATACTGAGGCTGAACAAAGAGGAAGGTGGTTGGGCAGAGAGTGACAGTGAAAAAGCAAGGATACAGAATGAATACTTCTGCTCAGTATTCACAATGGAAAAGCAGGGGGAAATACCTAATCAGGTCAATAGAAGCACTCTGGATAGGTGGGTTGATATTAGTCCTTTCACAGAAGAAAGGATTCTGAAAGAACTCTTAAAACTGAAGATGGATAAAGCAATGGGACCTGATGGGATTCACCCCAGAATTCTAAAAGAACTAAGGGAAGAACTAGTAACACCACTGACTACCTTTTGAATAAATCATGGGAGGATGGTGTGGTACCTGAGGACTGGAGAAGGGCAGATGTGATTCCCCTTCTCAAAAGTGGGAGCAAGACAGAGACAGAAAACTACAGACCTGTCAGTTTGACCTCAGTGGTAGGGAAAATGATGGAATCACTTCTGAAGGAAAGAATTGTTGAGTACCTAGAGGCCAGTGGGGCACAGGACCCAAGGCACCATGGATTCACAGTGGGAAGGTCATGTCAGACAAATCTAATTGATTTCTTTGACTGGAGGACCAAAGCAGTAGACCAGGGAGGGGCTGTGGACATGGCCTACCTAGACTTTAGCAAGGCATTTGACACAGTCCCCCACAAAAGATTAATAAACAAATTAGCCAGTCTGGGAGTGGATCCCAGGGTGGTAGCCTGGGTAAAACACTGGTTGGACAACAGGACACAGCGTGTAATAGTGAATGGAGTCCACAGTTAAGGAAGGAGGGTTACTAATGGGGCTCTGCAGGGTTCAGTACTGGGGCAGGTCCTTTTTAATGTCTTTATAAGTGACATTGCAGAGGGACTGGAAGGGAAAGTATGTCTCTTTGCAGATGACACAAAGATCTGCAACAGGGTTGATACACAAGGTCGGGTAGAAAGGGTGAAAAGGGACTTGGCAAGGCTGGAGGAATGGTCAAATGTATGGCAGTTTAGATTCAATGCAAAGAAGTGCAAAGTAATGCACCTGGGAAACAAAAACCCAGGGGAAGAATACACAATGGGGGGTGAGATACTGACAACAAAAATGGAAAGGGACCTGGGGATAGTCATATCAGACAACCTAAAGGTGGGCTAGCAATGTGAGAAGGCAATAAGGAGGGCTGGGGGGATACTGGGATGCTTAGGGAGCGGCATCACCAGTCAAAAACAGGAAGTTGTTGGCCCTCTGTACAGACAGTTGGTAAGACCACATCTGGAGTACTGCTTACAGTTCTGGAGACCCCATCTCCCCAAAGACATAGACAGGGTGGAGGCTGTCCAGAGGAGGGCAACCAAAATGATGCAGGGTCTGCATCAGAAGACATATGAAGAAAGACTAAAGGAACTAAAGATATATAGCCTCAAGGAAAGGAGCGAGAGGGGGAACATGATAGAAACTTTCAAATACCTCAAGGGAATCAACCAAGTCCAAGAGGGTAGCATCTTTCAGAAAAAGAGATGTACAAAAACAAGGGGGCACAATTTGAAGATAGAGGGGGTATGGCTCAGCGGTAATGTGAGGAAGTATTTCTTCACAAGAGGGTTGTGGATACATGGAACAGCCTTCCTGAGGAGGTCGTAGAGTCAAAAACAGTGGGGGAATTCAAGAATGCATGGGATGGACATAAGGCAATTCTAGTGGGGGGTAGGAAGAAGTAGGCTGCTGGTTAACTAGGATCTACAGCTTATCCATTAGGTAGGGAAATGGGCAGACTAGGTAGGCCAAGCGGTCCTTAACTGCCATCAAATTCTATGTTTCTATGTTTCTATAATCTGGTGGTCAGACTGTGATGTCCTTTTCACATAGGTCTTTCACACAGTGGGCCACTTCATCATCTAGCCCTTTAGTGGCTCCTGCCTGCTTCCTTGTTCACCTGGCTGCACCCGTGATTGGTTGAGGCACCTGCTGAAGGCAAGATTAGATCACTAACTGCCTCCTTCTGGTGAGCCTTCCTGGAGCTCCTAGTTCTGCCCCTGAAATGTCCCCCAGTGTCCTAGGAATGGCGATTATCATAAAAATGGATCAGGTGAACTATTTTAGGAGGGGGTGGATGGAGCAAGTTTACAGAGTGGGGAATAGCAATAAGCAACAGAGAGTGGCCATTCTTGCTGCCCACTCTGTAGACTATCAGCTGATTAAGGAAACCTGGGATTATTGGGGCAGCATGAAGTTCTGCAAGGAACAGTTTGTGGCACCAGTTCAGACTCACCCATTTCTTCATGAAACTGGTAGCAGAACTGGCAAATTATTCCCATGCCCTTAATAATGAGGGAAGGAGGACTGGAACATCACACATTAGCCAGACTTTGACAAGTTGGGGTCTCACAGGAGAAACATAGAAACATAGACTTTGATGACAGATAAGAACCGCTTGGCCCACCCATTCTGCCCATTTCCCTACCTATTTTAGAGGCTGTAGATCATAGTTAACCAACAGCCTACTTCCTCCTACCCCCCACTAGAATTGCTTTATGTCTGTCCCATGCATTCTTGAATTCCCCCACTGTTTTTGACTCCACTACCTCCTCAGGAAGGCTGTTCCATGCATCCACCACCCTGTCTGTGAAAATATACTTCCTCTCGTTGCCCCTGAGCCGTCCCCCCTCTATCTTCAAACTGTGCCTCCTTGTTCTTGCACATCTCTTTTTCTGAAAGATGCTACCCTCTTGGACTTTGTTGATTCCCTTGAGGTACTTGAAAGTTTCTATCATGTCCCCCCTCTCCCCCCTTTCCTCAAGGGTATACATATTAAGCTTCTTTAGCCTCTCTTCATATGGTTTCTGGTGCAGACCCTGCACCATTTTAGTTGCCCTCCTCTGGACTGCCTCCATCCTGTCTATGTCCTTGTGGAGATTGGATCTCCAGAACTGCACACAGTACTCCAGATGGGGTGTCAGCAACTATCTGTACAGAGGGATGACAACTTCCTGTTTTCTACTGGTGATGTCTCTCCCTATGCATCCCAGTATCCCCCCAGCCTTCCTTGCTGCCTTCTCACATTGCCTGCCTACCTTTAGGTTATCTGATATGACTACCCCCAGGTCCCGTTCCATTTTTGTTACTGTTAGTACCTCCCCCCAATTGTGTACTCTTCCCTTGTTTTTTTTTTTTCCAGGTGCATTACTTTGCACTTTCAATAGTGCTCAAAGATTTAATGGACACTGTGGGTCTGATAGACCCTTGGAGGTTTCTATATCCTGCTGAAAGAAACTACATGTTTTACACCAGGGTCCACCAGTTGTTCTCCCATATAGATTTTTTTACCATGAATGATGAGAGCATACATTGGGTTTTGGCTTGTGTGATTCACAGAAAGGTGCTGTCAGATCACAACCCAATAAGTCTGAGCCTTAATAGTAAAGGGGGGGTGGAGGTCAACAAACTATGGTGGTAGAACACACAGACCTTCAAGGATAAGGAGAGAGCAGCCAAATTAAAGAAATGTACAGTATCTGACATTTTATAGGAAAAACGGCAAGCAGCGAAGTGAACATTTAGAGGGGAGGCAATTTGATTAGCCACAAGTAGGAAAAAGTAAATTCTGAGAATGGCAGAAGAAATATTGGGCAAAATAAGGGTGATGGAGGCAACCCTCAAAGGTGTTACTAGGGCACAGGTGTGGTTGCAACTTAATATGTTAAGGGGCCAATATACAGAACTAATGCAGAAGAAGTCAGAGTTGTCCATTTTTAAGGCTTAAGTCAAGTACACCAACAAAGGAGAAAAGCATGTGAAGATTATGGCCTTGCATCTCAGGCAGCAGGAGATGCTGAGGGTGATAAAAGAGCTGAGGAAAGAGGGTCACATACATCTCATTACAAACCCCAGGGAGATGGCTTAAGTGTTCAGGTGCTTCTATCAAAACATATCAGGATACATGGTTGAACCTACGACTACTGAAAGAAATCATAGAATACCTGCAGAATGTGCCTTTGCCTCAGCTTTTCCCAGATCAACAACTAGTATTGGCAGGGCAGTTAAAAAAGCTGAAGTTAGAGGCCATCAAACAGCTTGGATAAGGCCACTAGATGATTGCCTTTCTATCTGAGGAGGCAGTATAGCACAGTGGTTAAGGCTGTAAGCTGCAAACTTAGAGTCCTGGGTTTGAATCCCACAGCCTCCACTTGCGTACTGTGTGACCCTGAGCAAGTCACATAACTTCCTTGTGCTCCCAGGTCACACCTGAAGACAAGCTTCTACTTAGTGTGCCTTTCCTGGTTAAACAATTTCCCCTTTCCCTTTTTTATAAATAATATACAGCTGATTTGACACCTCTGTTCACTAAAGTCTTCAACCACATGCTTAAATTTGGGGTATTGGATAAGACACTCACGGAAGCTTGTGTTGCACTTATTCCTAAGCCTGGTAAAGATGATATTAAAGCAAGCAATTTTAGGTCCATTTCTCTTATTAATCTGGACCTCAGCATTTTTGGCCAAAGTGCTAGCCTCACGGCTGGGGGATGTCTGGGGAGGGCTAATAGGCCCAGTACAAATTGACTTTAGGACTAGAACAGTGACCAGAGACCACCTGAGAAAGTTCCATCATCTGATCTCTGCTTTCGGTGGGGGTCTGGGCACCTGTAGCTCTGATTTCTCTGGATGCAGAGAAAGCATTTCATTGAGTCTCCTGGCCCTACTCCTTCACAGTATTGCACAAACACCACATTCCAGAAGATTTTGTGCAGTGGGTACAGGTACTCAATCCGTTCCCTTCAGCACAGGTAAAGTGTAATGATGTCCTCTCAAAGAAGGTGTGGCTGAAGAGGGGCACAAAGGAGGGATACTCTTTGTCCCTGATGTTGTTTAATTTATATCTAGAATTCCTCACAGATCAACTTAAATGCAAGCCCTGTATAAAAGGGATAGCTATAGGGCACCACAGCTGTAAGCTATCCACATATGCAGATGACACCTTGCTGCATGTGGAGGACCCCAGTACACTGATCACTGCTACACTAGCAGACATAGAAAGATTGATCAGTGTCTCAGCCTACAAATTAAACGTAAGCAAAACAAATGTTTTCACTCTGAACTCAAAAGTACTCAAGTAGGACATACTTAACTTAGGCTTACAATGGAAACTCCACTATTTGATCTACTTAGGTGTATTCGTTTCTAGACATCTCTTGAACCTTAAGAACAACAATTTAGACCCACTGATAAATAAGATTAAACATGACCTATTCAGATGGCCCAACCTACCCCTAACCCTTTGGGGCAGAATAAATATTGCTAAATGAATGTTTTGCCTGAAATACTCTACCCAGTGAGGATGTTAAATGTGGCCCTCCACAGAGCTGGTTTACACACCTCCATAGGCGTATTACTGAATTTATACAGTATGGCATGGTAAAAAGTCCAGAACATATCAAAAGCTGTTTATTCCCAGACAGGTGGGGGGGGGGTGCGATTGCCAAATTTTTATCAGTATTATCTAGCCCTACAGGTTCCCTTAGAAGTACCTCTTATGGGATAGGACCACAAACAATGAAGAGACACCAGAGTATGAACTACAGTGGCTCTAGATGGAAAAAAGAGCTCTGTCATGATCATGGCAGCCTACAAATCAGAACCTTACTCTACTCCAATATGGCTAGAATCCCAAAACCCCTCCAGAACATTCTAGTGGGTTTTTTTTTGGGAGCACATCAGCAGTTCTACAAACTACTGTGAACAGATTTATTGTAAGACACCAGTCAGCCTTTATGGGTTAATACTCAATATCAACATCAAGGAAGGCAATCGCCCAGTAACAAGTGCGGTTTGGGATACCCTGAAGATTCCTGATGCACTTACGTAAGGATAATGCACTCAATAACTTTCATACTTTCCAAGACAGGTACCAGGTCCCTAAAAATAAGAGTTTCTCAGTTTTACTATTAACACACACGGTCACTTCATATCTTGGACCATCCCTGTAGTTTAAAATGGTTGACAGTTTTGCAGAAGCTGTTAATAGCCACGGTCCAACCCCACTCCATCTCCCAGCTGTAGTAAGTTATACTGTCACTGGTTCCACTCAGACATGATGGAATATTCAGGATGTAAAGCCAACATGGGTTTGTCCGGGGGAAATCATGTCAAAAAACCTGATCGAATTCTTCGACTGTCTCACTAGATCCCTGGATGGGGGAAAGCCGGTTGATGTTCTATACCTGGACTTCAGCAAGGCTTTTGATTCGGTCCCATATAAAAGGCTAATTTGGAAATTAATGGGACTTGGGGTGGGAGACAAGTTGGTGGGGTGGGTAGTAAATTGGCTTGGGAATAGACAACAGATGGTGGTGGTGATAAGGGGTGAAGTCTTGACCCCCAAGGAAGTCATCAGAGGGGTCCCACAAGGCTGAGTCTTGGGCCCTGTCCTTTGTGATGTGTATGTCTCAGACATTGGGGAAGGGATAAATAGTAAAATGAGCTTATTAGCTGATGATATCAAACTGTTGGTGGATGGATAGAGAGGAGGGAAGGAAGGCACTACAGGGCAACCTGTAGAAACTAGAATACTGGGCCCACACATGGTAGCTGGGATTCAATGCACAAAAATTCAGTGTTCTGCATCTCAGTAGTAGGGTCCCTGAGTATATCTACCACTTGGGGGTATACAGCTAGCTGCAACAATAATGGCAAAGGACCTAGGGGTTATGATTGATGGTAAAGGGAACCACTCAGAGCAATGCAGGAGGGCAGCAGTCAAAGCAAACAAAATGTTTGGGTATATAGCTAGGTGAATAATATCCAGGAGAAAGGAAGTCATACTTCCCCTGTACACCTCACTGGTGAGGCCATATTGGGAGTACTGTGACCACTTCTGGTGACCACGCCTTAAAAAGGACATCACACTTCTGAAGAGGGTCCACAGAAGGGTGACGAGGATGATCAGTGGCATGGATGGCTTGTCATATGAAGATAGGCTCAGAGAGCTGAACTTGTACTCCCTGGAGGACAGGAGGGGATAGGTGGGATATGATAGAGACCTTCAAATACCTGAAGAGGTTCAACAGAGGGAGTGGGGAGGGTTTGCTCAAGCTGCGGGAAAAGGGGACTACAATGAGGCCAAGTCTGAAGCTGGAAGGGGTGAGGTTCAGGGGGGAGGCGAGGGGTCACTATTTTACAGAGAGGGTGGTGGTGCCATGGAATGCTCTGCCAGATGATCTAGTAAAAATGGGAACAGTGGGGGGGTTTCATAAGGAGATGGTACAGGCACGGGGTGCAGTATGGGGGGACAAGGAGATCACTGGAGTAGTACAGGGAGGAGATGGGGGAGGGGCATGAAATGGTGGGTGGTAGAGCAGCCAAGGTGAAATACCAGTGAGCTGCGTTGGGTAGACAAGATTGGCCCGATAGGCCTAATCTGCTGGCAACTATGTATGTATGCATGTTTGTATGTATATGAAACTACTGGCAGAGAGAATTACAAGTGGAGTGGTCAGAGCAGGTCTTGCAAGAAATCTGGACTGACATATACAAGTACATAAAAATAGATAGACTTTAGCCATGTTTACACTGCCACCAAGTGTATCAACCTCTGCACACAGTTGATGCACTTCAGAAGTCAGTAATGTGTACACATACGGGAGTGTCCTAGGAGTGCTTCAGAGCTTGTTTTTGCTCCTACTCAGGATTGGGAAATTCTATCAGAGTGAGTGTTTTTCTGCTGTGTAAAGCTTCTGCAGTGCTAGCGCTCATGAAAAGGCCTCCTCTGCTAGCATCCTCCACTGCTCCCATGAGTCTCTACCAGAATCAGAAAGTCCAGCAGAGAGACAGACTGGCATTCAGTTCAACTGAATGATCACTGCTGACCTTCTTTGGAAGATATTTACAGTGTTTTCTGCTCATTCATGATGGAGCTGATGACACACTGTTCTTGGGAACACCAACTTAACAAATAACAGATCCATTTGCACCCACACTTCCTGCATTCAGGAAAGCATGGTAATAAGCAGAAGTGATATCAGCAGTGAGCGCATCACCAGTGCCAACGTTGGGGGAGCAAACTGGACCCCAGAATGTACTGCTCCTTTGCAGTACAACCTGCATCATCACAAGGGTGGGCTGTGTAAACATTTTTTTATCTATTTATTGCACTTTATGTGCTGCTGTCGCCGGACCTCTGCCCTGGATAGCGACACGCCTGGCCATCTCTCAAATTGCCCAAGGCTCCTGAGTCACTTGCTTTGCCCCCAGAGGTAGGGTCGCAGCACTGTGGCCACAACAACCAGTGCCGTGAAACTGGCACTAGTCGGGACAGCCCAGCTAGGAGGCTAATCAAAGCCAGTGGCAGGACTTCACAAAGACAGATGGGCAACATGTTTTTCCCCTATAGGCTGTGGCAGGGATGTGCAATGACAACCAGCATCAACTCCGCCCTACCTCAGAAGTGAAACTGGTGCTGGTACCATGCGACAGACCCAGCCTCCACCAGGTGTTGCTCTTGTACTGGGCACATGCCACCCTCCCCCCTGGAGAAGGAGAGCAGACCTGAGGATGCTCAATCCTTCTCCCCATGGCCAGCCCTCTGATGACCCGGGTCCATTCTCGAACCCGGACCGCTGGCGTCACAAGCGGGAATCCAACCACTGTGCCAGCAGGATGGCCCATAAACATTTAATTGTCACTACTACACCAATCAGAGCAGGAATGGAGTGGTGCAAATTCCAGAGCACTGTGGCCATGTAAACACAGCTGTAGATTAATGAAATTCTGTGTTCTTCAGAACTTGCATTTCACACCGTAGAGGTTAAGAAAGATGAGCAAACTAGCACCATCTAACTGCACTAGATGTGAGAAAGAGGATGCTATTCTGTTTTACATTCTGTGGACCTGTGAAAAGGTGATCCGTTTTTAGAAGTATATCAACCAGCATCTGGGTCCCTTGTTAGACTCGAAGAGTCATTTATCCCTAAGATATGTCTAGCAGGACATTACTGGGGGACAGCCCTTGGACCACAAAGAGGGACATATAGCATTAACTGTTACCACAGTAAAGTTAGTCATTTTAAGACATTGGCTGGATGAGGTCACACCTGCAAGTGAGCAGCGTAAGGAGATCCTTCTTGTATTTCATGAAGAGAGGGTCATAGCATATTTGCATAACAGATATCAGTCATACCATAAAAGATGGGAAACACTTCATACCTTACTGCTCATCATATATTTAAGGTCTATCTGTCGGTTGGGAAATGGAGTGTGGGGAGAGAGGACCTGTGAGGTAAATAACCTACCTATGAGCTTTGCATAACTGTTAGATCAAATAGGTTATATGTTCTTGGATTACATGATTGTGCAATCCTAGAATGATCTTGATGATTGCTGGGAAAGTACACTGTTGGGATGTTGCAATGTTCTGTCTGTTATGTATGATGTTGTGAACTATAAGTATTATTCTGTGTATTGTCTGTATGAAAAAAAATAAATATTTTATTTATTTAAATTATGTTGACCAGGAAAGGATGACTAGGCAGTTCTGCCTATTTTCAGCCTCATCCTGGGGGAGGGGAAAGATACAGATGCAAACTGACATACAGAACCAGATTAAGCAGTTGGTGGTAATTTTAATGAATGGAGGGAAATTTGGCCAGGACACTGGGGAAATTACATTACTCTTTTCAAGAAGTGCCATGGGCTCATTAACGTCCACCTGAACAACCACTAGAACAGGGAGACGGGACCTCAATTTGACATCTCGTCCAAAAGATTGCACCTCAGGATTGCATCACCCCCTCATGATACACTACAGTGACAGTATTGGGATTTATAACCATTCAGCAGTCTGACAGTAAAGTGATTTAAACATTTTTAGATTTATAATAAATGCCTCCTCTGTGGGGAAGCGTATAAAGGCAAACTATAACATGCAGTGCTTGTTTTTTTTTTCCTGCACTCTGCTCATGCGGGAAGGGATACTATTTTTGTCCCAATGTACCATCCAGCTAGTTTCTTCCCTTTCAGGTGCATACCCTGTCCCCACACTGGCATATGCTGTTTAAGTTCAAGTTCAAAAGTTTTTTATTGGATGGCATAAGCCATTACACGCCATTTAAAAGTGCATACAGAACAGGTATCATGATTTCATATACATTCTTAAAAATGGTAACATTTTCAATTCCACATGAATTACATACAAATAATTACAGACATCTACATGTCTTCCCAGAATCTCTATACAGTATCTTAAGTTAAGAACCTTAGTTTAGACAATATCTCAATTATAAATGTAATGGTGATAAAAAATATCACAAGTTTTTCCAAAATTGATGGATTCATATTATTGAATAAGTAAACAATTAGCAGGTCAGGAGGGAAGTTAGTGTCAGAAAAAATTTCCTGGAGCCATTTGCCTCTATAAGTCTCATATCTAGTGCAGAGCAGAACAACATGCTTCAAGTCACCTTCAATTGAATATCCACATCCACAAAAAGGGGTATAACACCTTCTCATTTTTGTCTGAATAATATATAATTTGCCTTATAGAATTCCATTCGGTACCTCATAATAAGTCTTCTATGGGTGGGATTAGTTGATTTAATTAAGGCTCTAGCTGATGTATTTATTTTAATTCCTTGAACCACCTATAATTTTTAAGCTCCAATATTCTTACTAAATCCTTTATCATTGTGGCATCCCTAATCCTGGTTTTAACCTGAAGAATTATATCTGACAGAGATCTTAAATATAATTCTGATCATAAATAACCCAGACTCCTGGGAAAAAGCTTCCTTTGTATGAGACCAATGTTTGGGGAGACGAAATTCCTTGACTAGTATACAAACTTTCCTCCTCCAAACACCATTTGGGCAGTCTAGTCTCTGGAAGAAGAAAAAGACTCATCATAAAATGTATACATCTCTGTAATATTGTTTCAAGGGAACACTGACCTAGTTCTGTTCGCAAAACTTCTGAGGGGACTGACTGAGGTACTATTAAAATACTACAATATAATTTATTAATTATGTGTTCCAGGTCCCTTATGTTTGGATCACCCGAAATCTCTGAGGCATATAAAATGCTTGATTTTAATTTTGCATTCAAAACTTTTAGAATGCCCTGGGCTGATGCTTTCCATAATTTTGGATTAAACATTTTCAGAGCATTTAATGCAGATTTTATTTTAGAAGTTAACAATGTACAATGATCTTCCAGTTTGTATTTTGAGAAAAACATATACAGTACCAAGATAATGATAATGTTTGCCCATTATTATTTTTTTTTATTGATTGTCACCCTTGGTAAAGTTCTGGATTTATTGTCAAAGATGTTCAATTCATTTTTTTTTCTAAATTAATGACCAACCCATTTCTTTCCATAATAGTGCACATTTATTTAAGTTTCTTTGTAACCCCCAACAAGGAGGTGGCGATTAGGACCAAATCATCCACATAAGCCAGTGAAGACACTCTATTATCCCCAATTTTTGGTGAGTGAAATTCCAAGTCCTGAAGACTGTTCAGTATAAATTAAACAGCGTGGGGGCTAATATGTACCACTGGCGCACTCCTAAATTTGTTTTGATAGCAGATGCCAATGAACCCTTGTGGTTGTACTACACTTGTATCTACATTTCATTATGCAATCTGATGATTACATCTAAAAGAGTGCTATCCATCCCATTGTCTTCTAGTTTACCCCACAACAGGGACCAACTAATGCTGTCAGAGGCAGCAATCAAATCTATGAAACAACAACATAACTTGTTACCCCTGACAGGGCATATGCTGTGATGTATGCAAAGTGAGGTGTGGGATTGCGCGAACCAGTGTAGGTAACGTTGACAGTTTTAGATGCTGATCTACTTGTGTTAACTAGCAATTGAATGGTGATTGAGGACAACCATTGATTAGCAAGTCACTTGCCAATCAAGGACATTGCTTCCTTAATTACCTTCCATTGCTAATTAACACAAGAAAATCTGCATTGAGACCTTTCACCACTAACTGTAATGTAGTACACAGTCATGTGCCTCACCATGAGTATATCACAGCATATGGCAGTGGGGTCCAGGCAAGCACCATGAAGTTAAGGGATCAGCTGAATGGTCCATTGGGCCACAAATAATATTCCTTCCCACACAAATTGGGTGAGCAAAAAAATGTCAAGCACTGCTAGGTATGTTTTTGACATAGAGGAACACAAAATGAAACTTGCTTAAATGCTTTAATCTCTGTTGTACTGTCATGGGCACAAGGTTAGAAGAGCATTAACAATAAAAGCGCCATCAAGAACAGTGCAGTACAATCAGCAATGTCAACAACAGTGTCAGGACAAAATACCATGACACAAAACAGCACCCAATGTAGTGGTCGTACACCATACCGACGATCGCTTCCATTCCCCAAAACACAAAATGTACACTTTTATTTTGAAGGGGCTATACCACCCACACACCCCATTATTTATATAGCCAACTCTGAGGGGAGGCAGGCCTCGGAGAAAAGCAGCAACTTGGGGGTGGAAGGAATTTCTGTTGGGCTGTAAAAAAACCCCCAAAACTTCAGGTTGGGTGAAAAATTCTGACTACATGAGCTGGGAACAGAACGCTGGTCTCTTAAGCTATATTGGCCAAGCTGCTTGTGCCTTAGACCCCTGCACCATGGGAGCAACTCGGCCAGCCTCCATATTTTTCCCCTACTTCTCCACATCCTGCCTTGCCTTCACAGCCACAGGAGTAGCGGTTAATAACATTTGCTATTCTACCCCTGTTGCTGTTGAAGGCAAATGCAGTTTAGGAGGCACGCTTTAGACTGTATTGTTCTAATCGCGCTCTTCTAACCTAGTACGCTGTCATGTACAGTCTGATTACCATGTCCATGATGCATGAATTCTTCCTGTCAGCATTCCATTTTCTATCACTGCTGAATGACTGAAATTATGCATTCTGATTCTGAACAAGCATTATTAAACAGTTGGTGGATGAACTATTTTATTAGAAATTTCTCAGTAAATAAAACACTGTAAAAGTGCATGTCTAACGCTTTTCTCTTAAAATATTTTTTTTTATAATTGCAATAAGGCACTCCCAGGGGTTAGATTATCATTCTGTTAAGGCCACCCCCACCCTCTATATGCTGGCTCTGCTTGCACCACCAATTGTGCCCAACCAGGTAAGATAATGAGAAGTGGCTTGCTTTAACTGAAGCGGAGGTCAGGCAGTCTTCCACCACTGATGAGACAAGCATCTACTGGACACTCCACCATTCTCCCCCAGGTGGCCATTTAATGACCCAGGCTCACTCCATAGCCTTGGTCAATGATTTAGTAAAACACAAAGCCACATATGCAATATCAGTATGGCTTGGGATCAGATGCTCAGTGAATTACAGAAGAAAAATGGTAATGTACAACCTTTGAAAACTTCACCAGCCCTTGTCACCGCTGGCTCTGTGGCTGCTTCTTTAGGATAATGCTCTGTTATATGAAATAACAGATGCATAAAAAGTACTCTAGTACATATAATACATTAAAGAATTAGTTATGATCATGTTTGAATAAATAAAAAATTTTCAGTGCTTTACTTTTTAAGTCACCCAAAAAAAAGAGATTCTGGAAATCAATGCTGGGTGGATAGAATTATGAATTCCGTATTTGTTTTTTGCTTGTTCCTATGCAACAGAGTCACTTGAACAGAGGAATATAAATAATGTGACTGTGCACTGGTGGACAGTGTGAGCCTTGGCCCCGACCCACTGACTGCCACAGAGTAGCAGACCCCACAGTGGGCTAAAGACAGCAATCCCTGTTTATTGGGCCATGCATCTTCAATTGACCTGTATTAAAAGTGTGTCACTGCCTCCTTTCATTCAGATGGTGACCATCTGAGGGGTGACTGAGCAGAGTTTAAACTAAAGTGGTATGATCATATTTCTACTGGCTAATCAGTAATTACCTCATCCAAAAATTAAGAACTTTCATTTTAAGATACAAACAGTATACTTTTTACAGGATAATCAGTCAATCAATTAATCAAATCTTTATTTATCCAGGCGATCACCACTGAGCAAGCTCATTTACAAGGTGGACCTGCTGTTGGCAGGGAAAATTGTAGTTACATATAAATATACATAATACAAAAGGAACAACATGTTTACAATACTGATAGAAGCAGAGTATTTACATTTCAAGTCACATGTACAAGAAAGATATACATAACACAACCCGAACATAATATATATTTACAGTTCCCACAGAAGCAGGATGTGTATGGATGTCATATATAAACCATAGAAGAAAAAAAGAAAGATTATTTATATTCCTGTCCAGCAGAAACACGTTACAGGCCTGGATGGAAATTTCTAAGCTATGGAGGTGTGCATAACAGTGTGCAAGCCTTAGGTAAGTGTGGCAGAAGGGGTGTGGTGAATAAGAGGGATGCAGAGGGTGCTAAGGGCAAGTGGGGCAGAGGAGGGGGGCGTAGTAGTGTCAAGGGCTGATTTGGACAAGCAGCTTGGACTAGTGTTGAAGAAGAGAGGAACAATAGTCAAGCTGCTAGGAGCGATAGAAGCAATTACAGATTTCAACAAACGTTTTGTCATAGAGGGTCTTAAAGAAGGCAGGACTGACAGGTGAGCTAAGTCTCAACAATTTTTGTATCCTATTCCAGAGAGTAGGCAGGGCATAGCTTATGGCGTCCCTTCCAAAGCAAGTGTTGGCCCTTGGGACATTCAAAGAAATCTGCGATTGACTTCTTAAGGCATAGTTCCTAATAGGACTAAGGGGGAGACAGTCAACAACGTATTGTGGGAGTTTGTTGGTAAGGGTACCTGGCTATGTATTGTTCAGAAGAGACCAAGGTGCAAAAAGGGGGGGAGGAGTGGCCCTGTATGTTAATGAAAATATCAAACCTACAGAAATTCAGAATACACATAAGGAGCCAGAAGAACTGTGGGTCACCCTGGAAACAGGAAATGGGACAGCCATAAGAACTGGGGTTGTCTACAGACCCCCAGACCAGAGGGAGGACATAGACACATTACTGTTAGAAGATATACAAAACATGACAGCTAAAGGGGAGGTTCTGATAATGGGAGACTTCAACATGCTGGATACAGATTGGTCAATACCAGCAGGAACATCTGCCAGAACTAGACTCATAGTGGATTCCCTGCAGGAGGGCCTCAAACAACTGGTACAGCAACCCACAAGAGACAGGGCTATCCTAGATCTAGTACTGACTAACAAGAGGGATCACAGATCTCCAGGTAGAAGGTCACCTGGGGCCAGTGACCATCACATGGTATGATTCAATTTGGCTACTACATCTAAATCATCCCATTCCAAGGCAAAAATATGGGACTTCAGAGGAGCTGACTTTGATAAGATGGCCAACAGAGTTAAGCTAGCCCTGGTAAAAAGAAACACAGGTGAGGGGGTACACTCAAAGTGGGCAAGCATTAAGGATGCAGTACTTGAAGCAACATCCCATTGTGTTAGACAGAAAAGGAAGTGCAGAAGGAAACCACTTTGGTTCTCAAATACAGTAGCAGAAAAGGTCAGAGCCAAAAGGCTGGCCTTCAGGAAATATAAGGTAACACAGCGGGATGAAGATAGGGAGGCATACCAAACTGCCCTAAGGGAAGCAGGGAAGGCAGTAAGGCAGGCAAAGTCCCAAACTGAGGAAACACTAGCACAAACAGTAAAAGAAGGTGACAAGACTTTCTATAGATACATTAGTGAAAGGAGAAAGTCCAGAGGGGTATTGCTAAGTTTAATGGAGAAAGGGAGCATGTGAGGAGGAGGACCCTGTAAAGGCATCTATCCTAAATAGATACTTTTGCTCAGTATTTACTGAAGAGAAGGTAGGGCAGGGCCCAGCTCAGCATCATGGACACAGGGGAGGGAGGTGAGCACTACTCCTTCACAAAAGAAAGGGTCCTACAAGAGCTTGCTAAGCTCAGGTGGATAAGGCAATGGGACCTGATGGCATACATCCCAGGGTACTTAAGGAGCTAAAGGAGGAACTAGCAGAGCCATTAGCAGAATTGTTTGGTGAGTCTCTGAGCACAGGAGAGGTCCCAGAAGACTGGAGAAGGGCTCATGTGATCCCGCTCCACAAGAGTGGTAGCAGGGAGGAGGCGGGGAACTACAGACCAGTCAGTCTTACCTCAGTAGTGGGCAAGATTATGGAGGCACTCCTTAAGGAAAGGATAGTGCAACACCTGGAATCCATAGGGGCACAGGATCCAAGACAGCATGGGTTTACAAAGGAAGGTCCTGTCAAACTAATCTCATAGATTTCTTTGACTGGGTAACCAGAGTGGTGGACCAGGGGAGCAGTTGATGTCCTACCTTGACTTCAGCAAAGCTTTGACACTGTTCACATAGAAGATTGATAAATAAGCTGGGTAGGCTCGGGTGGGTCAGAAGCTGGTCAACTGGGTGGCAAACTGGTTGGGGCAGAAAACAGAGAGTGGTGGTAAATGGTATACAGTCAGAAGAGATGCAAGTCACAAGTGGGGTACCTCAGGGATCAGTCCTGGGGCCAGTCCTCTTCAACATCTTCATTAGTGACCTTGCAGATGGACTAGAGGGTAAGGCTTGTCTGTTTGCAGATGACACCAAGATCTGCAACAGAGTAGATGATCCAGATGGGGTGGGCAGAATGAGAAGAGATCTGGATAAACTAGCAGAATGGTCAGAAGAGTGGCAACTGGGATTTAATGCAAAGAAGTGCAAAATCATGCACATAGGGAAGAGAAACCTGAAGCCACCTATAGGCTGGGAGGAGTTGCTAGCAGTCACAAAGGAAGAAAGGGACTTGGGCATCATCATCACTGATGACCTGAAATCATCAAGCAGACCTCTAAAGCAGTAGGTAAGGCTAGGGGGGTGTTAGGGTGTATTAGCAGGGGTATCACAAGTCGTAAGAGGGAGGTAATAATCCCTCTGTACAAGTCACTGGTTAGGCCCCATCTGGAGTACTGCGTGCAGTATTGGAGGCCACACCTTCACAAGGACATTAACCAAATTGAGGCAGTCCAGAGAAGGGCAACCAAAATGGTGCAGGGACTGCATCAGAAGACATATGAGGACAGATTAACGGAGCTCAATATGTATACCCTTGAGCAAAGGAGGGAGAGAGGTGATATGATCGAGGCAATCAAACACCTTAAGGGCATAAATAAGGTGAAAGAGTCTAACATGTTTAAATATAAGAAAATAGCAGGACAAGAGGACACAGCATGAGATTAGAGGAGGCCAATTAAGGGGAATGTGAGAAATTCTTTTCACAGAAAGGGTGGTGGATGCATGGAATGAAACACCACAAGATGTGGTGGCTATGAATACAGTGCAGGGCTTCAAACAGGCATGGGATAGGCATAAGGGAGCAATACAAATGACTGTGAATAGATAGGCCACTGACAGAGCAAAGGCCGATGGCACATTTATAAGGTAGAAAAAGAAATGGGCAGACTGGATGGGCCTTGCGGTCCTTATCTGCCATCAACTTCTATGTTTCTATGTAAGGGCTCAGAGCATCCATAGGGCTGCATTTCTTTATCACCTGTATTGAAGGGAGGGCCACCCTCCGGCTGCGTATAAAGAGCAGTGATGTGTGGAGTACGGGAGGCCAGTTATAAATATCAGTGCTCTATGATATAATACATCCAGTTTTGCAAGATATGAGGCAGGGCAATGGCCATAAATGAAGTCAGCATAGTCAATTAATTAAAGATGGTACTATACATAATAGAGATTCCTTGGTCCAAAAAGATTTGATTTGGGCTGCCCTAAAATGCGCTCTTAGAGGGGAGTTAATTAAGATGGCCTCTAAGAAGAAGCGGGAGCAGAGGGACAGATTGGACTATTTGTTATCCTGTATTCAAAGGTTGGAACACAATCTATCTCGTACCTCAACTGATTCTGAGTGGGTTAAATTACACCAATTGCAGGCCCAATACTCGGATATAGTTTTTCAAAAAGCAGAGCTGGCTCTTTCTCGAGTTAAGTTACAATATTTAGATATAGGAGAAAAAGCTAGCAAGCTTCTAGCTTGGCGTGTAAGGCAAAGTGACTCATTACAGTTCATAGCAGGGGTCCGAGTAGGTCGTGGGGATCAGATCTGTACAGATCCGAGGGAAATTTCAAGAATTTTCGGGGATTATTTCCAGAAATTATATGCCCAGGAGCCCGACTCTAGTTCTTCTGCTTCAGAAATTGCAGCCTACCTAAATGAAGCGCACCTGCCAAAGTTATCTGAGGCTGAGTCCAAGTTTTTAGAAGCACAATTATAATTTCTGAGATACACATTGTGCTATCTCTTCAGTTGCCTGTGGATAAATCCCCAGGTCCCGATGGCTTTCCGAGTAATTTTTACAAAGTTTTCTTATCGGACATTACACCAATCCTATATGATACTTTCAGATTTTGGTTTGATTCTGGTATTTCGGATCCGCGGTTCTTAGAAGCTACAATATCCCTAATTTTAAAGCCAGGTAAGGATCCATCTAGTCTAGACAGCTACCGGCCGATATCGCTTCTTAATACTGATATCAAAATTCTGGCAAAAATATTGGCCAATAGACTGTCTATGGTGTTAGATCGACTTATTTGCAGGGAGCAAGTGGGGTTTATGAAAGGGAGACTATCTCATGACCATATGAGGAAACTTATTCACCTGATGGCAGTAGCTAAAGATTCCAAAATTCCAATGGCACTCTTATCACTCGATGCCAAAAGGCCTTTGATCGTGTATCTTGGCCTTTTTTACTTGCCTCCTCTCGGCCTTTGGTATCCTCCAAATTTCCAAATTGATTAGAATCTTGTATTCTTGCTCTCATGAAAGGGTGAAATGCAATGGTTTTTGTCTCCATCCTTTAAATTGAACGTGGCACCAGACAGGGCTGTCCTCTGTCCCTTTATTAATATATATCTAGAGCCATTGTTACAAAGGCTATGAAATATCCCTTAATTGAAGGTATACAAATAGGGGATTCAGATATGTATGTTCATGACGCTGGATGACGGGTGTATTACATATAGAGAACCCAGGGACCTCAATCCTTCTATTTTAAATGAGATTACCTGCTTCTCTAGAGTATCTTCATATAAATTAAATTACGCCAAATCCAAAGTCCTCCCTCTAAATTACCTAGTGAGAAAAGCACACCTGCAGGACTCAGGGGTTGCATGGGAAACCAAATCCATTACATACTTGGGTATACACATTAATGTGAATCTGTCTCAAATGTTCAGAGATAATGCAGGCCCCATAGTGCAAGAGATCTCGGAAGATCTTAAGAGGTGGGATTCAGTCTCATTATCAATATGGGGTAGGCTGAATCTTATTAAGATGATGATTCTCCCAAAGCTCCTTTTTTCTTTAGACATGATGGATACCTACCTACCTAAGAATTGGTTCTTGAAGATACAGAAGTTATTTAACTCATTTTTGTGGCAAAATAAATTACTCGTCGATCATATTTTAAGCTCACGGCTTTCAAGTCTAAAGGGGGTCTAGCCGCCCCTTCCCTGTTCATGTATTACCTAGCCCAACATGTTAGTAAAATGGCCTTTTGGAAGGGGGACCAGACAAGAGCAGTTTATACCCCTCTCTGGTTGGACATTGAAGTGGCTCTGGTGAAGAGGGAATGCTTTTTACATGCATTACTGTTTGCCCCTTTGTCCTCTTTACCTAAATCCCTCAAAGATAATCCTTTGGGATGGTCCTTTAGAGCCTATCATCAGTTGCAATGTTATTTTGGGGCCCGATGGTGGTCTTGTGGTTCCCAGCCCATTATAAACAACCCTCAAATCAGAATTAACGGATCGCCTATTTCCAGTAGCTTTTTGGCCTCGAGTAAGCAATTGTACAGTGGATGATTTCTGGGATCAGGATGGGCCTTACTTTTTGAGGTTTTTAAAAAATGGATCTTGCAGATACTGATTTTTATAAATGGCTACAGATCAGTAAGGCTCTGACTCAGGTCTTTTCCTCTACTGGTCTAGCCGATGAGGGACAGATAAATGTCCACGTCCTTTTTTCGACTGCTAAGCAGCAGCATGCAGTAGCCAAGGTTCGAAGACTTCTCCAAGAATGGGACCGCAGACTTCCTTCTGTAATCTGTTTTTATTGGGTGGAGGCCCTGAACATTAGTGTCTCCCCGAGAGTATGGCAAACTCTATGGAACACAGTATATAGATATATCAAGCAAGATAGGCTAAGATTGGTTCATTTTTAAATTATTCATCACCTATATTTAACTCCTACCCATCTACATAGAAGGGGGGGTGCTTGGCTCTCCTCTTTGTGGGAAATGTAAAAGAGAAGATGGAACTTTATATCACTTACTATGGCAATGCGTGGAGGTTCAAAAGCTTTGGAAATCAGTGGGCAACCTGCTGGGCCCTATCCTTGGCTCCCCCAGATTAGATGCCCTGAGATCTGGTTGTTGGTGCCTTCCTGCTGCCTCTACCAAATTCTGAGGCTCTGTGTCTCTGGTCTCAGCTGTAGTGAAGCTATTAATTCTGAGACACTGGACCTCGGATAAGGTCCCATCATTGGTTGAGTGGCACAGGGAATGCGCACTGGCTATACAACTTGAAAAACATATAGCAAATATGAGAGGTAAACGGGAGCATTTTGCTTCTTTATGGGGCCCACTTGAACATTTTCTGTTGACTTGGAGATTGTCTAATTAAAAAAAAAACTCGCCTTTTTATTGCAAGCACCTTTTAATTAATGGCCTTGTTGTACCCTCCCTCCTATATTTCACAGTTGGGGGTAGGGTGGGGGGAGGAGGGGGGAGTGGGTTTCTGGGGTGGTTGTTATTATTGATCTTTGTTATTCTTTCGGAAAGCTTTGTATCCGAAGTTCATATGCATGTATTGGTTCTTCATGCTTTCTCTGTAACACTAATGTGGCTATGTGATTGTAATAGTGGTTGCTGAAAATAATAAAAAATGTTAATTACAAAAAGATAGTACTATACTACAAAGACATAATGAATTGCAGTGTTAAGCAGAGGGGCTGTGCATACCAGTCTCCAACATTATGCCCTGTAGTGGCATGCTTCTGGCGATGGTGGAAAAGGGCCCACGGTATTGTGGAGAGCAATTAGAGCTAGTGATCTAACAAGGGGGAGCAAAATGACTGACTAAAGGAGGGTGCATGTGGAAATGCTCTGTAGGATGCTGTAGTACAAATCTCTAATAATATCTTTGAACTTGCTTAAAACTGGGTTGCCTTTGATGAAATTGATCCCTTGTCAACTGAGGAAACAAAGCTATCAAACAAAAGAATGGAAAAAGTAACTGGAACCCGAGAGAAAAGAGAAAAGGAAACAACTCAATATCCCACCTCTGGATCAGCCTGATAAATGAGAGCACACCACACTACTAGACTGATACCTGAGTTCTGCAATCTTGGGAATCCCCAGGAGTTGCTGTCGAGGACACAAGCCCCAGATCTATACCAAAAGACTCTGTGACTACAGCACCCATTAGGGAATGTGGAAAAACTACAATTATGTTTCTGCATGAAATGTTGTACTCCTTTGAGGCCGTCAATAGGTCTAATTCCACTCTCCTGTTAGCAATGCAAAAACTTGATGCTACATGGGAAACTGTAGCTATCAGGATAAAAAAAAATGAAACTCAGCTTGTTGAAAATGAGAAGCGGCTTGCCATCCTTACCAAAGATCAGAATGAGCTTGCAAATAAAGTAACATCTAACTCTGTACTTCTCTCTTCAGTTTGTGTGATGATATATTGCAGGCTAACAAAATTGAAAATTTAGAAAACAATCTGAGGAAATCAAACCTCTGTATCATCAGACTACCCTGTCTTGAAACTCCTGAGACGACAACCAGGGATACAGTGAGGGAATTTCTTATTGCTGCCTTGGGATACACATTAGAACATTTACCACCACTGGTAAAAGTCTTTTGGTTACAGGTAAATATCAGCTTACAACTTCTGTAATTGTATTATCTGTTCCCAAATCACATGCAAATGCTTCCTCCTCAGTCTTATCTGCTGCTTCGGTGGTTTCAGAAAAACACCAACAGTTTTAATTCAGTTTGCCCTGGAAGCAGATTGGGAAGCAATAATTGAAAAAGCTAGACTGAAGGGCTCTTTTTCCTTTGAACAAACTAAAGTGTATGTTTACCCAGATGTGAGCCCCAAACTCAGGTGAGGAGATGAAGGTTTCTACAGTACAGGTCTGAAATGCAACAGCTGGGTGGTAAGTTTTTATTGCTGTACATGCATAAATCCCAGGTTATTGAAAGTACGATGTCCCTCTTCTTTGACCCTGACCAGCTGATGGACTTTGTAAAGAATCAAAAGCCACACAAAACAAGCATATGTCAATAATGAATGTTTCCTTGCATGGTATATGCAAAATAAGTAAAAGAGAAATGAGTGTCAAGTAAACTGCAATGCCTGTAGATAATAGCAGCTGTGCTGTGTTGCCTAGGGGGTTGCCTAGCAACAGTACAGCCTTCACCCGCCCGCCACCCCAGTTAGTGAAACCACATCCCTCTGCCCCAATTGGTGGTGGCAGCCTGATTTGGTATGAATTTGGGGGTTTAAATTCCATCACAGTTTAGACGTGGAGGATGTCTAACAACGGCGGCATAAGTGGTGGTGAAGTGTAGCCAAGTGTAGGAGAGTCAGTGAGTGTGGTAGACACCTCTGATCCCCATTCCACCTGCATCTATTCAATGCCCTTTCTTCTGTCTGGAAGATATTGAAGAGCGCTAATATCCCTGCTCTGCCCACTGCCTGTGGTGTATGAGTGACTGGTCATTTTCCACCAAGACTGAAGTTACACATTGTGCCGCATTTTGTGAAGGGTGGGAGGTTTTACTTCGAACTGCTGCAGATTGTGCTGCATCCTAATTGACACTTCTTGTAAAGCCGCTTATTTAGAAGGGCAAGTGCTTTGCCGTGAACTGCTGCTGCATATTAATTGGCCAGTGCACTTAAGAGTTGGAATTGTGTGCTGCTAATACTTGCTAAGTTGATGGTTTGACACTGAATTTCGGCTGCTGGATTAACTGTATATTACTCATTTGGGGCATTTCTGGCATTTTACTAGTTTTAACGCATTTGAATTCTTCTCTGTGCCTTATTGTTTTTTCCCCACGTCTGCTGCCAGAGTGCTGCTGAGCAGAGTTCCTGTCCTTCTCATGGCTCAGCTGTGCTGTGTTGCCTAGAGCGTTGTTTAGCAACAGTACATCCTCCGCCCACCTGCCCAAATTAGTGAAGCCAAATCCCCCTTCCCCAACTGGTGGAGGCAGCCAGTTTGGTGGGAGTTTGGTGCTTTAAATTTTATCACAGATTAGACGCAGCAACATCTAACAGCGGCGGCATAAGTGGTGGTGAAGTGCAGCCAAGTGCAGGGGAGTTGGAGGGAGCTTGTGGGAGCTGTGGGCCTTGGCCAGTAATTCTGGTGATTTGTAATATATTTGGTTGGTTATTATTATTTTGCAGCTGGTCTGACTATGGGGTCAAATTGTGTCAGCTTATGCTTGTTATGTAGCTGTTTGCTCTTGCTTAATATTATTTGTATGAGGATCCCTGTTGTGGAACAAGCAGGTTCGTCTGATCTGGAAAATTTTTCCATTTCAAACCTACTGCTTACATATTGTCATTCAGTTGCTAAACACAGTTTGTTGGCAGTTGAAAAACAGTTCATTTTTAATTGTGTTATTTAGGCCCTGTTCACACTGCGGTACGCTGGAAAATGGTTCTTTAAACCATTCTTAGAAACAGATTAAAGCTTACCATTTCAAAGCATCCACACTGTATAAAGCGAGTTTGAAAACATGTTGGTGCCTTGACAAATCCGTGTCAGTATGTTCTCACTGCAGTGGTACTGGTGTCTATTCATCCGTTTTCTGGCACTCTCAGCACCAGAAAGCTGCTTACCATCATGCTTTGTGGTGACATTGAAAGCTGCAGAATTGTGTTCTGGAAACCGTGTCGTCCTGCTCTCACTGACGGTAAATCCAAATTACAATAGGAACCATTTTGAAAACTGTGCTCAAGCCTACCTCAAAGAAGGGTTTGAGCACGGTTCACTAAAATGGTTCACAAGTCATGCTAAATGTGAACGCAAACCGTGCTAGCAGCTATTTAAAATGTTTTACCCCTGATAAAACATTTTAAATAGCACAGTGTGAACAAGGCCTTATTAACAGGTAAATGTTCATGACAATGGCTACATGGACTGGGTAGGCTGAGCCACTGCATTTGATTTGTTATTTTGGTTCATCTGCTACTGCTATCTAGGGATGTGGAAGTAAACCTAGGCCTTTTTTCCATGCTTTTGTTGGTAAAGGTAATGGGGTTTCTGGGGGTAATGGGACCTCATCTAATAGCTGGGTAAAAGCACATGGGGTCAAACTGATGCATCTAAATGTGTGCAGTCTTATCCCCAAACTTGGAGAGATTGAGGTTATTGCCAAAACTTATGAATTAGATATATTGGCGATTTCTGAGATGTGGCTTAAAGACCAGACTTTGGATTCATTGTGTAAGGTTCCTGGGTATAAGATACTAAGAGTTGATTGGGGAGGCAGGAAAAGGGAGGGGGCATTGTTACATTGTTTTCAGGAATATTTGGATATTTCTTTATTGAGTTCTAGTGCATCTACTGATTCTCTGTCTGACTGGCTACTTCTTTGTTTAATTTTAGGAGGTAAAAAGTTTCTTACTGTTGGTTGCCTTTATAATTCGCCTAGCTAGAAGTAACAGGTCTGAAGAATTTTCTGGTTACCAATGCTTCTTGTATTTCTGCCTTTGATTTTGTATTACTGGGAGATGTTAATCTTAATTGGTCATCTATTGATGGGCAGGGTTTTGAATAATTATTACAGTCTTTTGACCTTCATTAACTTATTAATAATCCAACTAGGCTGAATTATGCAAACAGGGAGTCATACCCTTTTGGACTGAGCTGTAGTTAACAGGGTAGATATTGTTTCACAAGCTGTTGTACTCTCTGAATCCATGGAAGATCATCAGGCTATTTACTGCATACTTAACTTCAGGAAGGCTAAGATTCCCCCTTGCTTTGTCCAGTTTAGGAGCTTTAAATATGTTGATCACAGTACTTTACAATCTAACTTATTTTCTATTGATTGGTCCTTTCTTGATTCAATACCATATCCGGAAGAAGCATTTGATTTTTTTTTTTGTCAACAATTAGTGCAGATTCAGAAAAAGTTTTTCAGATTACGCTCTCTGAGTGAGAGGTAAACATAACATATGGTTTACTGGTGAGCTTCGTGATTGTATAAGGCAGCATGACCAAGCCTGGTCAGATTATAAATGCTTTCATTCCATTGAAGCATTGAACATCTATAGGTTTCTGCATAATAAAGTTAGAAAGATGGTTATGTCCACTAAGAATGCTTTTTGGAATGATCATTTGAAAAATAATTGGGCTGACCCTCGTAAATTTTGGCAATCGGTTAATGGTTTGTTGGCAGGTAATGATAAAGCTTCAGTGAAAAAGTTAACCACTACTGAGGGTGAATTAACTAATATTGCCGACATTGCTAATCTGCTTAATGATAAGTTTTCTGATTTATCTTGTTATAAGAAGTCTGGAGATTATTCTCCCCTGAGTGCGCCTGGCCCTGAGTGTGCTTCAACTAATAGGCCATCTTTTTATTTCTGCAGAGTTACTTGTAAGGAGATTGAGGGGTTATTATTGCTTCTTCCAGATAAATCTAGTGACTGTGGGAATGGGCTTGATGGTAGGTTCCTGTGACGTGTTGCCCCTTTGGTTGCTAGACCATTATGTACAATTTTTAATCTGCGTTTGATTTCTGGCCAGTTCCCATCCAGCTGGAAGTGTGCTAAAGTTGTCCCAGTTCCCAAGAAACCAAATGCTATGACACCTGATGATTTCAGACCCATTTCTATTTTTTTTTTTTGCTCCCCCCGCACATGGCTCATCACTCTTTCGGGCCCCTCAAGGACCAATTCTCATGCCAGACTGCTTTCTGACCACCCACCACCCCACATCGCAGCCATCCAGGGTACCCTGATGTATCCCATCATTGAGCAGACCCCCTTCCTACATAGGGAATGAGCCTTACTAGCCTTTCCATTGGTCCTGGGTGCTGCTGAGGTGGGGAATAGTGGTCTGGGAGCCCCACTGGTGAGGATCCAGGAGGCTGTCACCCGATTGACCATTATGCCATTTCCCAATTTTCTCCCACAGGAGCATGACTTGCAGGCCCCAAGGCAGACTCCAGTGTCTGTTGTACTCCTAGATAATGGGACCAGTTGCACTGCTGTTCCCCCGGCCTTCACCAAGGGTCAGTAGGCACCAGTCCTCTACCCCACCCTCCCTTCAAGAGAAGGCTAGCAGTCAGCGGATGACTAAGCCTTCTCTTCCCCCTGCCAACGCTCAAGTCCATTCCCGAACCCAGGTCACTGGTGCCACAGTGGTGAATCTTTCCACTACACTGGTGGACCATCCCCATTTCTATTTTAAATCCTGTTAGTAAGCTGTTTGAGAAAATAGTGGCCAGACAATTTACAGAATATTTGGATAAATATGATGTTTTGACAAAACAACAACATGGGTTTCAGAGACTGAATGGAACTGAGACTGCCTTGGTCAGTTCACAGATGCACCCTATTGGGCTTTGAGAAAGGCCTAATGACTGGGGTGGTGTTCGTTAACCTGACCAAGGCATTCATCAGGAATGAGGATCTGCTGTTCAGTCTCACACATAAATCCTCTTTATGTTAATTGGTGACCGTTTTTCATTTTTAGATCTTCTTGTTTCTTATTGATTCATGTGTAAGGCCTCTAAATAGCCTGCCAGTATTTTTTTAATTTGCAGCTAGGGCCTTTAAAGTTTTTGTTACCCTTTTTAATGGACCCACTGAAAAGGGTAACAAAAACTTTAAAGGCGCTATATGTGAGATTGAACAGATCCTTACCACTGATGAAGCCCAGTGGTTGGGTGAAACATTGGGCCACATGGGATCACTCTGTTCATAGTAAAGTAAGAAATAAAAGGAAATAGATTTTTTACAGAACAAGTGTGGCTGATTGATGAACAACAAAACTTTTTCTTTGCAGTTTATTTATTAACCAGTTGCTTTCCATCCTCAAGCTCTGTAATAGTATCCTTTATGCTGATGATTTGGTTTTGTTCTATCAGTCTAACTCCATAGCAGAGCTCTCAGCTGTTGTGGAGTCAGAGTTTGTGGAGGTTTGCAACTGGTTTGTTAAAAATGGTTTAAAAACAAAATCTATGTTGTTTGGAACTCCTAATATGCTTCGAACGAACCCTTCCTTTTCTGTTTCTGTTGCTCCTGGTGTTCTTTTAGAACAGGTTTATGAATTTAAGTATCTGGGTGTCTTACTTGACCCGTCTTTGTCATTTAACTCTCAAGCTGTATCTACCTGTCGTACTATAAATCAGAAATTGGGGGTGCTTTATAAGATTAGACGTCTTTTTTCTTTTGAAGTTCATAAATCAATAGCCAAGGGTTCTCTCATGCCTGATTTTGACTACTGTGCAAGTTTATATTTCAGCATTGGTGCTAAGGAAAATAAAATGTTATCAGTTGCATACAAAAGTATTTGCCGTTTTGTGTTAGGTTTACCCCCACAGGACTCATCATTCTCTACTGTATTCTCACTTATAGTGGTTATTCCCTAAATCCAAAACTGCATATTACTTTGTTTTTTTTTAGTAAGTAAAGTTTATTGTTGTTCGGTTATTTAAACCATTACAACACAAAAACAATGAACATTATTTCATACACATTAGTCCAAACATTAAATTGTACACTGAGAATCATACTAATTTATGTATGTATTTTTTGTTTTAAATTTAGATTGTGGGCTTTTACTGACACTGTAATGTCTTTGCTGTATTTACTTAGAATTGTTTTTGGGCTGTTGAAAATGTAAAACCTAGTTTTGTGTGCTTGTAGTGGTGGTGTATTTCTCTGCTGTCTTTAATTGCTGCAAATTTGTCTTGGCTTGTCTGACTTGCCCTGCAGTTTGGGTGAGGGGTGCTAATTGTCTGGTCTCTGACCACAGCTACGTGATAACTGGAGGTGGGGCTTAGTTAGAGTTGAGGTAGCAAGTGATTTTTGTTTTCTCAGAAGAAGGCAGAAGGAGAAGGAAACAGATTCATTTCAGTGCTTTACAGTAATTGTACATTGCTATTTTTTTTTAAACTTAGATTGTGGGCTTTTAGTGACACTGTAGTTTCTTTGCTGTCGTTACTTAGAATTGTTTTTGGGCTGTTGAAAATTTAAAACCTAGTTTTGTGTGCTTGTAGTGGTGGTATATTTTTCTGCTGTCTTTAATTGCTGCAAATTTTTGGCCCCTCCCTTCCCTGCCCCCAACTCTTAATTATATGCCCTGTTAAATCTGATTGACAGGAGTTAAGCACAGGAGATAGTGGGGTTGTGGAGTAGGATGGGCATAAGAGGAAAGAAGTCCACCCTCAGCACGACAAGTGTTTTGACTCATTTTTTTTTTAAAGAAAAGTATCTGAGGATCAGTGGCAGGATTTTTAGGACAGTAAATTAATAAAAAGGGAACTAGGAGAGCTTCAGTAACAGACAAGTACTGGAATAGCAGTATAAGTGTAGTATAATGTGGGGAGTGGTGCAATGCAGTGGTTGCAGGGCAGCCATATTCAGGCAGATCTTCTAGACGCTGAAGTGCTGCCCTATCTGCATGCATCTCTCTGGACTGCAGGATGAGGTAGCCAGACTCAGAGTGGAAGTAAACTGGGTCAGGAGTACCATCTCCCCTATCCAGAGACCACCCAGTCCAATGCCGCTGCTGCAAAGGATACCGAGAATGAGGAGCACTTGGATGACAGTGGGCTCAGGGAGCATTAGGGCAGTCAGGCAGAGGCACATCACAGATCCTATTCCACTCAAGACCTTATATGCCACACTGGCAAATGGGGACAACCAAATAGAGGTACCCAGAGAAGTGGAAGGAAAGGATGTGGAGGTTAGCCAAGGAGGTGACCTCAGCGGGGAAAGTAGTGGACCCCAGAGGAGGAGGAAGCAAATCCTGGTGGGGGACTCCATCATAAGAGGGATCCAGCTAGGAACACAGGAGGGGGAAGACAGGGAGGTGAGGTGCCTACCAGGTGCCACGGCATGGAGGGATGGAAGGAAGATCCTGGGGATCACTGGGAAGGCAAGACAGGAGGGGTGAGCCGGATGTCATTGTCCACCTAGGTACTAATGACCTGGCAAATGGAGAGCCAAAGGAAGTCAGGAAGAGTTTAGGAAATTGGGGAGGGATCTCAAGCAAGTAGCTACTTCTGTCACCTTCTCTGAAGTACTACCTGCGAGAGGCATGGGAGAGCATAGGGGTGCATGCATCAGGAACTTTAACTCATGGTTGAAGAACTGGTGCTGTGAGGAAGGGTTTGGATTTATTGGTGACTGGGGACCCACCTGGAGGGATGGAGGCTTGTTCAAGCCTGACTGCCTGCATCCATCCTGAAGGGGCATCCAAGCACTCAATGATAAGTTTAAATGCTACATTGACAAGCATTTAAACTAGCCAAGGGGGGTGGCAGGCCAGTAAGGAGGGTACCTAATTGCCCACCACCCACGTCTAGCAGTGGAACCAGTGAACCGGAGGAGTGGATATCTCTACAAAGCAGTGTGCAAAAGATGGAGATAAGTGCCCAAGAGGGGGATAGGCAGAAAAGGGGCAAAATTCAACAGAAGTGCAGACAGCAAGGAGAACCAGGGATAAAGGACAACCAAGGAAGGGGCTGGAGTAGAACAGTTAAACAGTCTAGGGAGGTCAAATCATGGAAAACCATGTGTGCCAATGCCAGGATCCTTAGCAACAAGATAGAAGATGTGGGAGGCTGTCATGGTGCAGTCAGACCTGGACATTGTGGCCATCACAGAAACCTGGTGTAATGATAACCATGACTGGGAGATGGACATATCTGGCTACAACATATTCAGAAGAGACAGGGCAGGTAGGAAGGGAGGAGGAGTGCCACTGTATGTGAAAAATGACATAAAGGCCACAGAGATCCAGGAGGAACAAAATGGGGGAGAGATACTGTAGGATAAGCTGGAAAGAAAAATGGGGCCAGTCATCTGCACAGGTGTCATCTATAGACCACCAGCCCAGGAGGAAGAAACAGATAGAGAGCTGATGCTAGCCATCCAAAGGATGACAGACAAGGGTGAGGTAGTGCTGGTTAGAGACCTCAATATTCCAGATGTGGACTGGAGCATCCCAGCAGCAGCATCAACTAGGAGCAGATTATTACACAAACTGGGAAATATGGGTGTGGACAGGACAGTAGTGCAGTGGGTAGGTAACTGGCTGGGCAGCAGGACACAGAGGGTGGTGGTAAATGGCTGTCACTCCACAGAGAGAAGAGTGACCAGTGGGATACCACAGGGATCAGTGCTGGGACTGGTCCTATTCAACATTTTCATCAGTGACATTGTGCAGGACCTAGAAGGCAGAATTTCCCTGTTTGCTGATGACACAAAGCTCTGAAACAGAGTAGATACACCAGAGGGTGTAGACAGAATGAGAAGGGACCTGCAGAAACTTGAAGAATGGTCAGGGGTTTGGCAGTTGAAATTCAATGCAAAGAAGTGCAAGATAATGCATATGGGGCACAAAAACCCGAGCACAATACATCAGTTGGGGGGTAAGGATATAGCATGCACCAAGCAGGAAAGGGATCTTGGGGTTATCATCTCTGATGACCTCAAGGTAGGGAAACAGTGTGACAAGGCAGCAGGTAAAGCAAATAGGATGCTGGGATGCATAGGCAGGGGCATCACCAGCAGGAGGTCATAATTCCATTACACAAGACACTAGTGAGGCCCCACCTGGAGTACAGTGTACAGTTCTGGAGACCTTACTTACATAAGGACATAGACAGGGTAGAGAAGGTTCAGAGGAGGGCAACAAAGGTGGTACATGGATTGAATCACAAGTCCTATGAGGACAGGTTGAAGGATTTGAATATCTACTCCCTGGAGGAGAGGAGGGAGAGAGGGGATATGATAGAGAAATACAAGTATCTTACAGGGAGGAACAGGGTGCAGAAATACACTATTTTTAAGTGAAAAAGATGTTCCAGGACTAGAGGGCATGGGATGAAGTTAGAGGGAGGACGATTCAGAGGAAACGTGAGGACGAATTTCTTCACAGAACGGGTGGTGGACAAGTGGAACACTCTGCCAGAGGAAGTGGTGGGGGCTGGAACAATCACAGGATTTAAGAATGCATGGGATAGACATAAAGGAATTCTGGAGGTCAGGGTTAAGGGGCAACAGACTTCTAGGAAAACATGAAGTAAACTTACAAGCTCAAATGGGCAGACTGGGTGGGCCGTAGGCCCTTATCTGCTGACACTATCTATGTATCTATGTATCTATGTGTACAATTAAATAAAAATGAAACTTCTTTCCTCTTACATAGAACCACTATTAACAAGTAGGCTAATCATAGGTTAATCATAAATAATCATAAATAATCCTAAAAGGACAGAATAATCCATTAATCGCATGTTCAATATATCATATATCATAAGTTTATAAAATCTCTCTTGACCTCCTATCATTTATCTATCATTTATTATTTCTATGTATAATTTAACCATAAGTCTGAAGGCAGCTGTAGTTTCTTATAGGAGACAGGCTTTCCAGGTTCTCCCTAAGAGTAACTTGGCTCTCCCGATTGTACCTTTCTCATTCAATGGTCCCTCATTGCTTCAAGCTGGGGTTAGATCCATGTCAATCACTCTACCCTATTCCAAAAACTATTATCGCCCATTGAGGCTACTTTGACCCATATACAAACTAATGGTCACTGTCACAGGACCCGAGTGAAGCCCACCTGTGCTTCCAGCTTTGTACCCATTCTGAGTCCCAATGGGGATACCCTGCAGTGCATGCTGCCCCGTATCCCTCTTATATGGAGCCCAAATTGAGCACCTCTTGCCAGTCTGCACTGAGTGCTATTTATCGTGTCAAGGATCTGAACACATAATTACACATTAAGTCAGTACATCACATATGCTGAACCAGTGTTCAGAACAAGGCCCAAGTATCTTAGCTCAAACAGTACCTTCCTGCTATACTGCATGACAGCCTCTTACTATAGGAATTTAACAACCTTCTTTTGCCAAGCCTCTAAGGGTATATCCAGCTGGCCTACCCATTTTCACTACAAAGCTTTGCCATCGATATCTAGCTGTTTTCTTAAGTACTTTCAAATCACACATTCCAGAGACAATTTCTTAATTATTAAATTTTAACCTTCATTTGTTAAAGTAGGCATGAGCTACCTTAAGGAGACCTAAAATACAGTATCTTCTAATTCAAATATCTGTTTCTTACTCATACAAATTATTTGTAGAAATTTCTGTATACAAAGTAGCTAGTCATTAATAATCATTTACACAGATGTTAATAAAGATATAACAAGACACAGTAACACTTATTTACAACGCAGTATATAACACATCAATAAAAATAATCATTTTAAGTTATTTTAAGTTATTTAGAATAACACTTTAAAGTGACACCTGCCATCTTTAGAAGTCCCCATTGCACAAGGCTCAAGGCGGCATTTCCAGAGTTCATACTTTAAAATACTTGCTGAGTACCGGTATCACTTGTCACTTAACACCGGCTGTTCTTTCTAGAGTCATTTTTCCAGCTACCAAGTATCTACTCACTATTTAATTTAATTTCAGAAGAAACAAAAAATATCCAGGGCCTTGGAATTCCTTCACAGTAAGTATCTTGTGTGCCAGGAGTCCTACTTTAATCATACATGGTCGATCAGATAGTTGTAATAATGTAAGAGTACCTTCTGTTGCAGCTGCTTGATTAATTTCCCCCATAGCCAGGAGCTTACTGGCAACTTCACAGCATGATTTTAATTGACGAAAACCTCTGTCAGCATGGCTCCATACTCTCAGCTGAGTAGTCTGCAAATTTCAGTCTCTGGAATTTCTAACAGTCTTCAATGGTCACGCTTCAGTTAAAATTCCTAATACCAGCGATCTCCTGGAATTTCCAAGTTGCAGGCACACCTCTGCTCTTTCCTTGCTGTTGCACTGATTGCAGAGTCATTACTTCAACACTTGCAGTGGATTAGCCATCTCCTCAGACATACAGGAGCATTAATTTGGTTGTCAAATATTAAAATCTATTTTTTTCTCTCCAAAGTTCCCTTTAAATCATTTGATATCTGTTTGCAGTTCCCCTGCTTTTTTTGAGATTAACTCAAAGTATTATTTTACAGTCTATTTTTCATAAATCTAAATCTGAGTCCTGCTCATTTTCTGTTGCAGCCCCTCTGTTTTGGGTCACTCTGACTGATAGTCTCCATGCCTCCTCCTCACTGTATATGTTTAAAGTCAATTTTAAGCAACATAGAAACATAGACTTTGACAGCAGATAAGGACCACTTGGTCCACACAGTCTGCCCATTTCACTCTCTATTGGATAGGCTGCAGATCCTAGTTAATCAACAGCCTACTTCCTCCTACTTCCCATTATAATTGCCTTATGGAGGATGTAAAAACCAGACTTAGAAAAATAAACCCCAATAAATCCCCTGGGCCTGACGCATTACACCCAAGGGTGTTAGGAGAATTATGGGAGGAAATTGCTCCACCACTGACATACATATTCCAAACTTCACTGAATAGAGGCGAGGTAGTGGATCATTGTAAAGTAGCATCAGTTATCCCACTATTTAAGAAAGGCTCCAGAGCAGACCCATCCAATTATAGGCCAGTTAGTCTAACATCAATTCCTCTAAGATATTGGAAAGCATATTAAAAGATAAAATAACTACCTTTATAGAACAAAAAAATTTAAAGGATTTACCTCAACACGGTTCTACTAAAGGGAAATCTTGTCAAAAAAATATGCTCCAGTTTTATGACAGGGTAAATAGGTACTTGGATGGGGAAGAGTCAGTGGACATAGTGCACCTGGACTTCTCAAAGGCTTTTGACAAACCGCCTTGCTTAGAATTACTGGAAGTTCTTAAAAACGTGGGTATCCAAGACACAATAGTTAACTGGATAAAAGCATGGTTAACTCTTACAAGACAAAGAGTCTGTATCAAGGGGATCTTTTCGGATTGGGCAGATGTGTCAAATGGGGTGCCTCAGGGATCAGTGTTGCGGCCCTGCCTATATAACATTTATTTAACATCAGTACAGTATGAACATAATAATACATGGCTCACAAAATTTGCAGATGACTATCGGATAGGAGCTGTTATAACAGAAGGGGAAGGGTCAGGGACTTTACAAGCAGCATCAGATTATGCACAAAATTGGACCTCCAAATTCCAGTTATTTCTGAATAAAGAAAAATGCACAGTGATGCATATGGGTAGAAAGAACCCAGCTCATCTGTACACATTGAAGAGCAATACCCTAAGGGAAGTCACTGAAGAGAGATTTGGGGATCCTGGTCTCCAGGATATGACATTTTCCTCACATTGTAAGAATATTGTGCAGAAGGGGAATATAATATTAAACTGTATACTTAGGCATATACAAAGTAAAAATAGGGAGGTGATCATCTCATTGTACTCGTCCTTGGTCAGGCCAATTTTGGAATACGGGTCACAAGTTTGGGACCCCTACAAAAAAGGCGACATAACTTTGATTTAAAGGGTACAGAAAAGGGCTACACATAGTATCAGTAACCAAAAGGGGAAAGATTACGAGACAAGACTCAGGGATCTAGATCTGTTTCCCTTAGAGTACAGGAGAAGAAGAGGGGATATGTGCCTGGTCCATAAGGCATGATCGGATGACGGACTTTGGGAACACCTGGGCTTGGAAACTAGAGACTTGGTCTGTAGTACCCGTGCACACCCCCCTCCAATTAAAGGATGGGAAATTCAGGTCAGTAAAGGGTCAAAAGTGGTTTAATCAATCTGTGGTACATACCTGGAATGGGCTCCCTCTTACGGTGGTTAGTAGTTCAAACACACATCTCTTTAAAGCAAGACTAGACAGGTATTTTAAAGAACAAGGACATCTGCATGCCGTATAAATTTGTGGTGAGCATAATGGATGTAAGTCTATATTGGCCCTGTACCTACCTATGATACCTATGTCTGTCCCATGCATTCTTGAATTCTCCCACTGTTTTTGACCCCATGACCTCATCAGGAAGGCTGTTCCATGCATCCACCACCCTCTCTGTGAAAAAATATTTCTTCACATTGCCCCTAAGCCATCCCCCCCATCTTCAAACTGTGCCCCCTTGCTCTTGCACATCTCTTTTCTGAAAGATGCTACCCTCTTGGACTTTGCTGATTCCCTTGAGGTACTTGAAAGTTTCTATCATTTCCCCCCTCTCCCTCCATTCCTCGAGGGTATACATATTAAGATTCTTTAGTCTCTGTTCATATGGTTTCTGGTGTAGACCCTGCACCACTTTAGTTGCCCTCCTCTGGACAACGTCCATCCTGTCTATGTTATTGTGGAGATGGGTTTTCCAGAACTGCACGCAGTACTCCAGATGGGGTCTCACCAACTATCTGTACAGAGGGATGACAACTTCCTGTTTTCTACTGGTGATGCCACTCCCTATGCATCCCAGTATCCCCCAGCCCTCCTTACTGCTTTCTCACATTGCTGCCTACCTTTAGGTCATCTGATATGACTACCCCCAGGTCCCTTTCCATTTTTGTTATTAGTACCCCCCCACTGTGTACTCTTCCACTGGGTTTTTGTTTCCCAGGTGTATTACTTTGCACTTCTTTGCATTGACTGTATGCTGCCATACTTCTGACCATTCCTCCAACCATGCCGAGTTCCTTCTCATCCTTTCCACCCCCCCACGTGTCAACCCTGTTGCAGATCTTTGTGTCATCTGTAAAGAGGCATACATTTCCTTTTAGTCCCTCTGCAGTGTCACTTATGAAGACATTAAAGAGGACCAGCTCCAATACTGAACCCTGTGGTACCTTACTAGTAACCCCCTTTCTTTGGAGTGGACTCAGTTTACTATTACACTCTACGTCCTGTTGTCCAGCCAATTTTTCACCAGGCTACCAACTTGGAACCCACCCCCGGGCTGGCTAACTTGCTTATTAATCTTTTGTGTGGGACTGTGTCAAATGCCTTGCTAAAGTCTAGTTAGGTCATGTCCACAGCCCTCCCTAGTCTAATACTTTGTTCACCCAGTCAAAGAAATCTATCAGTCATCTGACATGACCTTACCACTGTAAATCCATGCTGCCTTGGATCCTGTACCCTGCTGGCCTCTAGGTACTCAACAATTCTTTCTTTTAGAAGTGAGTCTATCATTTTCCCTACCACTGAGGTCAAACTAACAGGTCTGTAGTTTCCTGCCTCTGTCTTCCTCCCACTTACGTGAAGTAAAATTACATCCACCTTCCTCCAGTCTTCAGGTACCACACCATCCTCCCATGATTTGTTAAAAAGGGTAGTCAGTGTTGTCAATAGTTCTCCCCTTTGTTCTTTCAGAATTCGTGTGTGAATCCCATCAGGCCCCCATTGCCTTGTACACCTTGAATTTTAGGAGTTCTTTTAGGACCCTTTCTTCTTCGAATGGACTGGTATTGACCCCCGAACCCCCATCCAGAGTGCTTCTATTGTGTGGTTTAGGTATGTCCCCTCTTCTTCTTTTGTGAATACTGAGCAAAAGTATTCACTCAGTATCTCTGCCTTTTCACTGTCACCCTCTGCCCATACCATCCCCTTTATTAAGCCTCACTATCCCTCCCCATGTCATTTAATATCTGTTGATAATTGTGCTTGTTATTTGTAATTTGTATACTTGTGATTTGATGTGATTATTGTATGTCACGTCTGTACCTTTTGTCGGGCTGGGCCTGAAAAGGGACTTGTTCCGGTACCCTATCCTGGTAACAAAATAAAAATGAAATGAAAAAAAAAAATAGCATGAAATTAGTAACACAGTCAAAACAGAAACTTTTTACTAGAGGGAGAACAAGTACCAATGGCTGGCATAGGAAAGAAGCTAAATGTATCATACACATTGTATGTAGCACAAACAGCAGCTGAACAGGGGTCAGGGCTGCTGCTGTCACCCAAAAGGATTATAGTTTTAGTTAATTAGGTGAGAAATGCCACCCTACTTTCACACAGTCTTTCACAAAATACAAAATAAAGCCGCGTGCTGGAAAACAAAAGCCACACGTGCTGTTGTGTTTATTTTTTTGGGTGTGTTTGTATGTGTGAGAGTTTTTGGTGCATTGAAATCAGATGTTAGTGAATCAAAGACATCAGTTTCTGTAACGTTGATCTAGTAATACAGTGTTAATTTCAGCTGAGGAGAAAATCATAAAAGGCTTGTTGTGGTTGCAGACCTACTGAGTCTGTAACAGGCGCAGCCACCCTGTTACAGTCAACCCACCAAAATATAGATAACATAAAGGGACTTACCTGAATGCAGGAGGCCAAGAGGTTGTTCTGAAGAGATGTCATCTGTCACACCTGTAAAAAAAGAATAGAAAAGGGGTCACAAAGAATCCATAGCTCTTAGGGGGTCCTAAAGGGTGGAAGGGACAGGATAGAAATAAAAGTACACTTATCTAATGAAGGTAGGAGTCTTCATCCAGTAAGACCTGCAAAATAAAAGAAAAATAAGGTTAGTTGGGGTAAAAAAAACAGTAAAAGAGAAGAAAGAGAGAAAAAAGGGAGTGAGGTTTACAGATGGGGGCTCAGCTAAAATCTCTTTGCCCATAATGGTGGCCTAGTGCCCAGTAATTTATTTAGTAACCCAGGTGGCTAGTGATGGCTAGTGTGGGGCTAGTAGCCCTTTTGTTTGATAAAGGAAGGCGTTGGTGGTCTTGGGGCTTGGAAATGCCCTGGGGGGAACCACAGTGTAAAAGTTAGCCCTGGTGGTCTAGGGGCTAGCATCAGATGACTGAGGCCAGCATTTTCCTTTATTAGGTTAATCCCCTTCCTTGGGGTCTAGTGGGGGCTCCCTGAACCCTTTTATGCTGTGGGCATTGTTGGAGGGACCAGGGCTTATTTGTGCCAGTGCAGCAGGAAGATTATGCTGGGCTGCAGTTGCAGCTATCCCTGGTAGCACGATCGTGCTTAAGTGAAAGTGCTTTTGGGCACTGTAGACTCCCAGCCCGTATGGATCTTATTCTGTGGCCTACTTCACACAGGTAGAAGAAGAGGAGCAAAAGGGAGTGAGTCAGCAGGAGGTAGAGGAGGCAAGGGAAGAAAGCGCCTCCTCCCACCTTCCTAAATATTCACTCTGGTGGCAGTATTTTTTCAATTTATTTATGCCCTAAGAGGCTTAAGGAGGCAGCCAGGGGTGGAAGGGGCTGGAGCAGGAGCAGCAAGAAGCTGCTATGTAATAAAACCACTCCAGCAGCAGTGCAAGGTAGGGAGGGAGAGAGGGAGAGTGCACAGAGCAGCAGGAGTCACCAATAAGTGGAGCTGCACCATGACAAAAGTAAAAGCCTGGAGGGGGGAGTTCAGAGTAAGGAGGAGGCAGCAGCAGAGCAGTGGGTGCTGTACAGTGAAAGCTGCACTTTAAGTTCAAATCCTGCAGGAATGCAGGCAAGGGCAGAATGCTCCCTGAGGGGACAAAAGAAATCAAAAGAGCCGCACCACAGATGTAATTTAAGCCTGAGAATTGGCCATAAAATGTGAACTTGACGGGGATAGAAATGGTGAATATTTGGGCAGGAAGAGCCCACATTCAGCAGCAGCAGCAGCAGCCTGCAGCAAAAGCCCAAGAAGGCATAAATGAATAATAATCAAATATATATATATATATATATATATAGTACAAAATAAATGACTACCTGGAGAAAAGCAAGCAGTCCTCCAGGTAGCATCAAGCAGGTCATGTTGTTATGGAGCATGCTGGCTAGCGCAGATGTTATTAGGATTTCCATCATGGCAGAGTGCTCTCTCATTAGAGTGCTTCATTCATTTCAAGTGTACACAGTTTATGCCCATGAAATTGTGATCACAGTCATACCCTGCTTGCAAGGTCATTGGTCTATCAGGGATGAGCCCAATGTAGATTGCTCTGTATTGGGCTAGTCCCTGATACACCTTTAAAACATCATTCTCTGAAGCAAAGCAAAATGTTTTTTTTTCCCAGGCGCAAGGAAACATAAATAGGAGTCTACATTGGCTGAGCCTGATGAATTGGACAATGATATAGATGTGCCAGAGCCAGAGTTGGAATGCTAAACATCAGTTCATGGCAATACTACAGTGTTCAAAAAGAACTTGGTTTAATCAGCTGTTTTACTTTTTTTTTTTTTTATGCCGTGATCTTACAAAGAAACACTTTTCTCCCTTGTCATCTCTCACTTGTGTGAGGGGACTGAATGGACTAATGGCTTACTAACGGTTTGGTAAACTTATTTTTTTTAACCTATTATAGGTATGTATACTTTGACTTTAACTGTCCAATATGGGGTTCTATGTAACTATGATTGTTCTCATTTTTTTACTTGACTCATTAGTAATGTGTTAAAACAAACAGGTTGAAACAACTCATTTTTTTCTGCAGTCTATGTTTTATTATTATATATTATGTAATCTTTGTTGTAAGGCTTATATTTAAATAAGTACAGTAACTCAAATACGTGTATTTATTTATTTTTTTTAATTTAAAATTTATTGAAAGTTTCACAATATACAATGGACAGGGTCAAAACATCCATAGAGTAAAACTTGAGACAAAACAGATTGACTGACCCCGTCCCCCTTCCCCCAAAACACCCCCCCAAAATCCCCCGACACAGTCCCCAAAGCCTGACAGTCCATGACAACAGAGAGATTAGAGAAAAAATATTAAAAATTAGATAGTGTATAATGTATGAGCGAGGCCCAGATCTGTTCATATTTGGAATTATTATTATTGATACTCGAGATAGTCTTCTCCACTCGGAGATTAAATAATAGCTCGTTTAGCCATTCAGAATAAGAGATAACCTCAGAACTCCTCCAATACTTAAGTACCAGTTTTTTAACAAACATGGAGATTAAGGCAATATGAAACTTATGCTTATTAACTGAAATCTGTGAATAATCCCCGAGAATACAAACCTCTGGAGTGATCAAGTCTCTCAGCCCAAGGAGTGGGTCGGCCTTGTCCTTTATAGCCTCCCAAAGGGGTGATATCTTAGAACATTCCCAGAAAATGGGGAGCAAAGAACCCTCTGCTTGAGCACACCTAGTACATACATTAGAGGAAATTATTCCCCATTTAGCCAGTTTCTGGGGATAGTGGTAGAGATTATGGAGAATACGGAATTGCATCAATCGTAGCCTATCTTGTGTTACAAAACGATGGCAGTTATTCCATATGATTGTCCAGTCCTTATCCCAGTGTCAGAAAAGGGCAGACCAAAACTCTGTAGGGCCAAACGATACAGGGAAACACCAATCATACAAAATATTGTACAATTTGGAGATGCTCCGGGGGGAGTTAACCAAAGGAGCTAATTCTGTGAGGAAGGCGAAATCATAAGATATAGGGATACCCTCACCAAATTTTTTTAGTGAGGAGGTGTCTAAGCTGATGTACCTTGAAATAGTCACTTCCCTTGAGCCTGAATTTCACCACAATATCCTCAGCTGATAACCAGGTACCATCCTCCTTAAGAAATAAATAAACCCTCCCTTCACCTAAACTAGGTAACCATCTGGGGGATAACATTTTGTTATCTATTTTAAAGGCAGGAGAGTTCCAAATCGACTGCTCCACATCCAACCAATTTTTATATTTTAGGAATCTGCACAACTGTGAATGACTCCTCAGGGAAATTCCAATTGTGGTACCTTTTAGCTCCTTAGGTACTGAGACTGTATTGAGGAATTATAAAGTGGAAGGGGCTATGTTAACCGAGTGGATCATTTCCCTCTCTATTTTAAGCCATGCGGGCAAATAACCCGATAAATAGGAGACCATCCACCTTAGGTATTTGGCCACACAACAGGCCCAGAAGTACATCCATATGTATGGGAGTCATAAACCACCCTTGGACTTAGGCACCACAAGCTTGTAAAAAGCTAACCAAGGCTTCTTTTTAGACCAAATAAAATCACTAATCAAACTCTGAGCCTTTTTGAACCAGCCACTTGGCACACAAATGTCAACTAGCTGGAGAGGGGTATAAGAGACCCGGGAGAACATTCATCTTGACCAGGCTGACTCTTCCCCAAAAAGAGATAGGTAGAGCCGACCATCTAACCAAATCTAGAGCCACCGTGGACAGTATGGCCTCCAGGTTGTATTTAAAGGTACTCTGCAGATCTCTAGTTAACACAATACCCAAATACCGCAATGAGTCTTTAGACCAGGCCAGACCCAGGGAAGTAATATCATTCTTAAAAACTTTATGATTTAGGGGAAACACAATCGACTTCCCTACATTTAATTTGTAATTGGATAATTTGCTGAAATGCTCAATTATATCTAACATGGCAGGAATAGAAGTCTCTGGGTGGGAAAGGTGCAAAAGTAAGTTGTCCGCATATGCAGCAACTTTAAGCTCAGTATTGAGAATGCTAATCCCTTGGACCTTCGAACATGAAATTAGTTTACAGATTAACAGCTCCAGGTAGAGATTGAAAAGTAAAGGAGAAAGGGGACAACCCTGCCTGGTTCTGGAATGCAAGATGAAGGTCCCAGAGAACACTCCATTCCCTGAAATCTTAGCCGTCGGTTGCTGATATAAGGCCTTTATCCAAGATTGAAATTGTTGAGGAAATCCAAAGGAATTTAGTGTTTGAAGTAAGAAACTCCAATTGACTCTGTCAAAAGCCTTCTCGGCGTCCAGAGAAACCAGGGCCATTGGAAAGGAAGCATCTCTGGACACCAAGAATACATGCGAAAGAGTGTGGAGATGGTCTGCGGAGAATCTGCCTTTCATAAAACCTACTTGATGTGAACCAATTCAATCAGGGAGAACCAAGCTGAGTCTGTCCGCCAAGATCTTTGTTAGAATTTTTATGTCTTGGTTCAACAATGATATGGGTCTATAACTCCCAACACATTCTAAATCTTTCCCCGGTTTTGGAAGGAGCACAATGAGGGCCTCAAATAAAGAGGAGTCAATTTGCACACCTGATAATATATAGTGAAAAAGAGAAAGAAGATGGGGAGTAATTTGCTCCTTAAAATGCTTATAGACATTTGCTGAAAAACCGTCTAATCCAGGTGACTTGTCTGAAGGTAGGCCCTTTATCGGCTCCAAGATTTCGGACTCCGTAATAGGGGCTATTAGCCTCCTACCTTAGGACTCCGAGAGATGAGGCAGATGGGCCTCCGCCAAATAAGAGGAGAGAGTAAGGGCTGAGGTGGGGTTAGGCATTTTGATATATAGATGTTTGTAATAAGTTACGAACTCCGAGACAATCTCCTGAGGATTAGATTTGAGAGTTCCGTCAAATTTGGAGCAAATCGGGGGGATAAACCAAGTGGACTCCAATTGTTTAAGTTCTATGGGCCAGTAGTTTGCCCGTTTTTTCCCTGTGTTCTATGTAGGAGGCTTTGGTGCATAAAATAGCAAACTCTGCTTTCTCATTGAGCATAGCTATATAGGAGTCCCTCAATTTTGCCAGCTCTTGTTCAGAACCATCGGATGGGTTTGAATGTAGGCTAGTCTCTAAAGTTCTTATCTGAGTTAACATCTCCCTCAGCCTAGCCTCCTGTCCCTTTTTCCTTGTCACAGCCATCCCAATTAGGATACCCCAAAGATATGCCTTGAAGGCACACAAAAGCACATCTGGCCTAATGTCTTATGTAACATTCAAATCAAAAAATTGTGTGATATGTTCCTTGATTTGGTTTCTACACGTAGAATCCTTAAGCAGTTGGCCATTCAATTTCCACCTGGTTTGCTGTTTAGGCAAAGAAGTAAGGGCCAGCTTACAGAGCACTACAGAATGGTTGGAGGGTGGACCTGACTGGATAGTAGAACTTGTCACCCATGGTAACAAGACCTGAGACACTAGTAAATAGTCAATACGGGAGGAAGACCTGTGAGCAGGGGACACAAAAGTGTATTCCCTGTTCATAGGGTGTAGGACCCTCCAAATATCACAAAGGCCCAATCTATCTATTAGTTCATGTAGTGCACGCTGTGCCGGGGAAAGGGGATTCAAGAGAGAGCCAGTGCGGTCTTTACATGAATCCACCACTAGGTTCCAATCCCCCCCCCCTAAAATTATGGTGGAAGGCAACAGTGGAAGAATGTTATTAAGTAATCTCGTAAAAAATAAAGGGTCATCTTTGTTAGGGCCATAGATGCTACCCAGCACAAAATCTACTGAGAACAAGGTGCCCTTAACCAGAACAAATCTGCCCTGGGGGTCATTAATTTCCTTGGTGATCTGAAAGGGAATGCCTCTGTTAATAAGAATTAAAACCCTACAGCTGTTTGAAGTTCCTTGAGCTGAGAAGACCTGTCCAATCTGCATCCGTCTCATCTGAATGGCTTCCGAATCAAGCAAATGAGATTCCTGGATAAAAACAACATTAGCACCTAAAATATTTAAGTGCTTCAATATCTTATATTGCTTAGTTTTTTTCCGAGCACCTTTAACATTCCAGGTAGAGAAACAAAGCTCTTTAGCCATTGTACAAATACAATATATAACTGCAGTAGCTAAAGTCACAGACTACCTTAAGAAGAAAACTCACCCAACCTATAATGGACTGTGTCCCCCCCAAAAAAACCTCTCCAACCCCAAACCTCCCCCCACCACCCTACTGACAACATCCCCAAACTATCCAACCATAACACAAACCCCAAATACAAGACCCATCCATCATCCTGCCTCCCATCCCACCCAAATCTCCTATGCATCGCTAAGCAGCACTCCTACAAAACAGCCTCTCCCATCCTCCCGCCCACCCTGCACAAACTCAGTATAGTAACCGTCCAAGACAAGACTGAAAAATAATACCAGTTCAACATGCTTATGGGACCCACAAACACCAAAACTAAGTGTGAAAATCACTATGAAAACCAGAATAGTAGTATTAACAGATCTCGAGAATCCTATCTTTAATCCAAACTCCTCACAAGAATGGGTATCACCCCTGATACAGAATAACATGAGGCAGGGTATTTCCCATCCAAAGCCTCACCTTGAGGCAAGTGCACATGAGGGGGGTTAAATCATCGCCCGCAGATCCAAACAAGAATAGGTCTCCCCCCTATAATCAAGCAAAGAAGAACTGAGAGTGAAAAAAGAAAGAGAAGGGATATTATTTACCAAAACAGACAAAACCCAGACTCAGGGAGTTCCCCCTGAAAAAAATGAGATTAGGAAAATCAAAATGAGTCGAGCCCCGGCTCCGTCCCTGAACAATAATCGTGGCACTGCACCCAGCCTATATCCCGATTACCACCCATTCTGCCTCGCCGCATCTTTAATACTGTGAAGGCTGCACTAAAAGCCAAGGAAATACTCCCCTCTAGTGATTGCCAATCGCAACTGCATGGAAACCGTCCACCCCGTAGATGATCCCTGCATCCCTTCATGTGGCTGCGATAAACAAGAAGAACCTAAAAGGGCTTCTACCTCGCTGACCTCACTTAAAGTTCACTAAGTACTGCAAAGCCAGCCATCGACCAGCCACAAGAACTCTCTTCACCAGAGCTGTTAAACTGGCATGGAGGAACAGGATTGGACCCATATTAATCAAAAACAGGGTACAAGCACCACCCTAACCTAAGACCTCTCCCCTGCAGCCCAAATCACCACGCTGGATGGCCCAGCAGAAAAATGCCCCCTTTACACCCTGAAGACCTTCACGGTCCCCCCAAAACAATGCCCTGTACATAAATGGGCAATATCTTCCCATAATTTTTGCCAGGGATGTCCCCACTATTCTCCTTACCCTCCCCCCAGAAGATGTAAAATGTACCTGCCTAACCAAAAAGTTCAGAGATATCGCAATTCTTCATTTTTTAACCCCAAATAGAGAAACAGTCGGGAATAGATAGTAATAGACCAGAAAATAAAACACTAGACACTTCCAAAAATTCTGCTACATCTCAGACTAGCAAAACAGTCCTCTCTAATAACCCCCTTGCTATTAAGAGTCTTTAAAGAGGTCAGGCATAGCTTTTCTCAGTCCATCCATAGCAGAATCGGAGTCCTCATATGAGTGCCACTGTCCAGATATCTGAATCTGTAACATCGAGGGATACCACATTCTGAATTTTAGACCAGCCGCCAGAAGCTTCTTCACCACTGGCTGGAAGGCAGCTCTGCGTTGCCTCACAGAGAGTGGCAAATCCTGGGTAACTCTGATTCTTGTTCCTTCCCATTGTAACTCTTGTATGGTCTTCAGCTTCAGAAAAAAATGCGTTTCTCCAACAAATTAAGAAAGTGAAAAATTAACGATCTGGGAGAGGCCCCCATCGGAGGCTTAGAATGCAATGCTCTATGGGCCCTCTCTATAATGTAGTGGGGGCCATGGGGAGAGGGTCCAGTAATTCTTTCGATGAACTTCTGCACAAACAGAACTGCATCTTGCCCTTCTTCCGTCTCAGGTAGACCAATAATAACCGCGTTGTTCCTGCGGCTATGACCCTCGAGGTCTTCAAGCTTTTGTTCCATCTTGTTAATTTTTTGCCGAAGTGTAGCCACCTCAGGACTCTGTTTGTCCACCTTCCTTTCTAAAGAGATAAGACGAGTCTCGACATCTGAAGTTCTCAATGCTATATCATCAATAGCCTGAGAGAGAGATTTGAATTCAGAAGTGAGGTTTCTTAGCTCTTCTTTGAACGGCCTAAATTCGGCCAGGAATCCGGTGAGGGTTAATGGCTCCTGATCTAAGCTTGGAGGTGCCATTGGCTGCGCTGATCCTGTAGTTCCAGCCCGCGGTTTCTTAGGGGCCTTCTCCGGGGTGACCGGGGGTGTGTGTTTAGGCGGAGGCTTCTTCATTTCGGCTTCCATACTTCACCAGACATGCCAATTACACACTTAAAAGCTTCCCCCACCAGAATATAACTTAGATCAGGCTCTCGATTTTGGTAAACTCAGTGAAAATATATGAAGTTAACGGTGGTGGGCAGGAGAGAACGGGAAAGCGTCTTCTCAGGCCTGCTGCATCACGTGATACCTCCAAATACGTGTATTTATGGACAAAGTAGGGGGCTGATTAGTGCTTCTTTATTTAAACTTGTGAAAAAGTAGTTATATTTTACTGCAAATAGTATGACTAATCAATAAGGAACTAAGTAATGTGGAAGACATACATTTCAAGTTATACATTTCTTTGTTCTGGTCTTATCTAGTTTAAAATGACTCTGTTGAAGATGAGCTGTAAATTTGATCAATTACTGATCAGTGATGTTATTCTTATATTTTTTTACCCTCTAATGATCACTTTGTTATAATTTTTCAGTCTCTGATTTAATGTTCTTACATGCTCGCTCACTATTTTTCTTAAAGGACTTAATCTTACTCTTGAATATTGCTGTGGATAAGTAATAAGTAATGAATTATGACATGTTATTTCTCATTGTCAAGTGTGGACAGTATGGAAGTGCCATATACAATAATATAAGTTTAAGTAGTGAAAATTGCAAAAATAGAAAGTACTGAACTAATGACCCTGACTGGCATTTCTGCATCTTGTTGACCCTTCCATAAACTGTCCAGGTCATGGTGTTGCACATCCTCAAAATGTTTCTTCAGCTGGGGGATACTGCACGCCACCCCCATGGCACTTTTCATTTTATTTTGGAATTTTGATCCAGACTTCCTCTGAGTCATGCAATGGAAGGGTGCCAATGCCAAATAGCCTTTTTGTGGTATCTGGACAAAAGGTTCAAGAATACCACAGTCTCATTGTTACTAAATTTTGAGCTTTTTTTCTCGACATTTTGTGAAAGTAAAACAAAAATACAAATCAGGGGTACAGTCTTCCTTGGGGTTGTCAACCCTAACGCTCACCCCATTCTATACACTCCTGAAACATACACACCTATCTCCACATCTGAGCTTTCTTGGTACCGCAGTGGGGTTAAGCTTTAGCATTGACAACCCTAAGGACGACTTCATCCCTGATTTGCTTCAGGGGTGGGGTTGGGGTTTTAGGGTAGAAAACCTGAAAACCTCATTTCCCTACTTTTGTCGCTTTAGGCTGAACCATAAATGTTGCATTAATGCAGTTTTTTCCAAAGAATTTCCTTACTTTTTTGAGATAGCATAATCATATCCTTATTTGCCTGTTGGAGTGCAGGGCCTTCTGGGCCCAGTGCTCCCATCCCTCCATAGATGCATACATGTATGTTGCTATCTAAGTGCAGGGCCCAGAGGGTTCAGTGCTTGCATTTATAGCAAAATAGCAACCACATTGTCAGCATAGCCTTCTTATTACCCCACCTCATGAACGCTGTACTGAAAATGTTCAAATCCCCAGTGAAATGTTATTCCACACCACTGCAACATTATTCTGAGCCACAGGTGCAAAAACACAGTTTGGCCAGGATTTAAAAAATGACAGCTGTCACATTCATGAGGTGGTGTAAAAAAATGTCTATGTTGAAAATGTGGGGTCAAAATATTTAAAATTAACAAAGTTAAGAGCAAGCTTAGCAAAATTTCAACTGATGCACATAACTTTGCCATTTTTGTATATTGTAAGCCCAAATTTTCAACATAGCATTCTTATGACCTCACCTGATGAACATGGGTGGTGCAAATTTTCAAATCCTGTCTAAAAGGTGATTTTAACAATTGATCGAGAACTCATCTTTCAGGCCAGATTTATGTAAATCCATCACCATGGATCATGAGTTGGGGTCCCCAAAAGCTCATGTAGAAAATTTGTACTGAAAATATGTAAAACTGGCAAAGTTATGCATCAAATTTCAAAACCGCATTGAAATACATTGAATCACACTTACCTTAGTTTCTCATATTGCAGCTGATGGTTCCAGCAGCAAAACTTGTCTTTGACTGGAGTGTGGATCTTTGCCCTGGGACATGTTCAGGTGAGTGAGGGTGTGTGTGGCGGGGTGGCATGTGCGGGATGATGGGTGCTTAGTGGGAGGTCAGGGTGGGTGGATCTGATCAGTGTGGGACCATTTTCTTTTTTACAGGTTTAAAAAAAAAAGACATTGATGGACGTTTTTCATTATTTCAGAAGGGGGTGGCAATCAGTGGTGGGAGGTGCCACTAGACACCAGAGGAATAAAATTCATTATGGGGACAGGGATCAGAGGGTTGGGGGTGCCACTAAACAATAGGGAAATAAACATTATGGGGACATGGATTGGAGGGGAGTGTCTCTAGATGTCAGAGAAATGTCAGGAGTAATGCCAAAAGAAACTGAGTGAGATTAATTCATTAGAAAGAGGACTGTTTCATCAGAATGTTGGGAAAACAGTTCTAATGGTTTACATGAGTGGGTGTGCCTTAGGCATATATAGTATATAGAACAACTGGATAGGCACCACAATCATATGCCTAAGTTAGGAGAAGTCTTGAGTGGTCAGGAGCTAGGGTAGTAGTACAAACACAGGATGGGGAACTTCAGTTAATGAGACTAATCTGTATAGCACATTTGGCAGGTTATTCCAACCAAACTACTTGTACCTACTAGTATCAGATCATATCATCTACTGCTAGGGCCAGATTTCCATCCTGTTAAATGAGGCAGCACTGAATGCAACATCTAGTGACTGCGATGGTTATTGCTGAAAGCCATTCGTGCTAATTTTCGGGTGTGTGAGCATTCTGACATTTCTATGCTAAGACTTTTAAGGCTGTCCTTGATGTTTGCCTTGGCCACACTGGAAACATGTTTTGAAAAGACACTTGGAATATGAGCATGATAGGTACAAAACTGCCAGCTTGCTCCACACTTGTCTTACTCCTAGCCTAGAGCACCACTACTCAAGTGGGTCAGTAACACTAACCAGTATTGGGCAATCAGAAACTAATGCCTGCCCCCTGCCATGCTGCCATGCTCTACCACTAATGCTACAGGTAAAAACTGTAGAAAGGTAAAAACTGCCTGCATATATGTACCTTGAGCTCTGACTCCTGAAATCTGGCATATACAGTATTCAGTAATTCACACAACACTGACTTTATTTCAGGAGATTCTTTTTTTTTCTTTGGCTATCGGAAACTGAGGAAATGTAAGGAATGTCCATGTATATGTACTCTGCCATCTTAGCCCCAGTTTTCATGAATAAAGCAACTCTTACTGTATACTGATATGCTAAACAATTTATGAGCGTGTTTCTTTTGATGTATATTTAGTTTTCCTGTGACTCTATTGAATTGACATTTTTCTAACATATACAGGTCAGTAAATGACATGGAACTATTACGTGCTCTGTGCAGCTCTCTGCGAATATAAAATATAAGCCCAGCTATTCAAAGGGGTTGCATATGGTGCAATAGGGTTGCACCATGCGCAACCACCCCAATGAGCCCTGGTGCAATATTCAAAGGGGCAGGTTGCACGGGGCAACTCCCGATGTGCCGGGGTGCATTGGTAATGTATGTGGAGCAGATGCAGGGGCATGCCCATGCATATGAGGTGCATCCCAATATTCAGCCCAGGATGTGCAGTGCATATGCTGGTGCAACCCCTACAAGCGCCGCACACTGGTGCTCAAAGTTAAGCTGAAAATAAAAGGCTCAAATGCTGGCCACCCACAGGCGGGTGGCTGTATTGCAAGGTGCAACACAACAGCCACCAGCCATGGGTGGCCACCCGCCCAGCAGGAACACCATCCACAAGCACCTGGACCCTCTGTGGTAGTCTTGTGGACCCCCCTCCCTCCCCCGAATGCCTGATCATGGGCTTTTGTAATATTAGATATGAACCTAGTGGTCTAGTGGATCTCACCCCATATGCCCGATTGTGGGCAGTTGTAATATTAGATATGAACCTGGTGGTCTAGTGGATCCCACCCTGTATGCCCAATCATGGATTGGATATGAACCTGGTGGTCTAGTGGATCCTACCCTATATGCCCGATTGTGGGCTGTTGTAATATTAACCTGGTAGTCCAGTGGTACCCCCCTCCCCACCCACTCACAGAGGACCCCCAGCCACCCAGCACTCCCCCCATCATCGGAGGGTGGCAGTACTCCACCCACATACCATCTGGCCGCCCACTGAATGACATCATACAATATGATCTGTATGCCTATTGGTCCACAGTAGGGGTCCTCGATGGGTGGGTGAGGAGGGGGTACCACTGGACCACTAAGTTAATATTACAACAGCTCTTGATTGGGCATATGGGGAGGGAATCACTAGACCACCAGGTTCATATCTAATCTTACAAAAGCCCACGATCGGGCATATGGGGAAGGAACCACTAGACCATCAGGTTAATCTTTACAATTACAACAGCCTGTGATCGGGCATATGAGGCTGGATCTTCTAGACCACCAGATTAGTATTTCCTATTACAGAAGCCCGCGATCAGGCATACGGGAGGGGAAGGGTTACAATAGGCCACCAGGAACCCAATCCCCTATGACAGCAGCTAGACAGGGCACCAGGTGCATTTCACGGGGGCGCCCTGTGCAACGCATGCAAATGGGGCCATAATGACATGCAAATGGACCCATTTGTGCCATGCATATATTATGGCCCCATTTGCATGCTCACTTCTGAATATCATGGGTGATGCACCCAGCTCAACTAAAGGTGCACTGCAGCAGTCCCGGTCCTCCCTGTCTGGGGAATGTACTGGTGCACTGTACTTGCGCCATGTGCATTCTGTGCCATATTCAACGGTGATGCGCCATGGTGCATCACATTTGAATATCTCCCTGTCTTTGCCCAGATGCATCTCAGATGCACTGTGCCTCCACTTGTGCCAGTGCCCGGCGCAGTCTGAATATCTGGGCCATAATGTCTATGCCTTCAAGTAAGATTTTTATTTTAATACTGCCACACAAAAACTAAATCATCAGAAGAAAGTGTTTGAACTAATCATTCAGCATATCCAAATATCGCCTTCACATGGATACAAAGCAATTCACACTCGTGACCACAGCCCTTTTTATTTGTGCAATAACTTTTGCCATCTGACCAGAAAATAAAATTACACTTAAGAAATAAACTCTTAATTAAAAACTAAACAAAGGAAGCTCTCAAATACATTACCGAAGATAAATTAGAAATTCTGTCAGCCACTAGATGTGAGTCAGTGTGGTAAATCACTTCCTCCACCACATCACTTTTGCTTTCTTTCTCACCTTGCCCGTGGTATTCATCTCACTTTGGTTCTGATCATTTCATTCATGTAACCATGGTTTTGAGTTAAAAAAAAAAGACCAAGTGTATTTTATTTTGATATTTCACATTAAATCACATTAATATACAACTCCAGTCACTGCAGTGATGAAAAACAACAGAATACACTAGCTCTTGAAGTGACTTATGGTTTGTTGATGTGTAAATGTGTTAAAAAAAAAAAAACTAAGTCCAAAATAATTTTTCATATGATGGATCCTTTTTTGTATGAACAAAAAAGGCCATATGAAACAAGTGGAAGTGAGTCATGACAAAGGATGTTAAAATTAAAAAAAAAAAAAATTGAGGATAATTTTTCTGACAATTAAGTGCAGAATCCACCTAATAGAGTCCTCATGAGCCAGATACATGTGTTGGTCTCTCTGCAGGATGTTGTTTTGTGTAGCTTTTGAACGTTTGTTTGAAAAAATGAAACAAGATGGTGGCAAATGAAAAAGGAATTTTTCCTCACAAAGAAGGATTGGCCCCATGCTAAAAAGGGTTCTCTTTTCATTTCATACAGCTATCTTGAAGTGCTTACTGAGCATGCTCAGAGCCCAAAACGTTAAAAATTAATACCTCTGGAATGGATTAATATTTTTTAACAAACCAGTGAAAGAGCCAAGGCCTTTCTATCCTAAAAATATTAGACCAAAATTCCAAACCATCTGTGTGCTAGCAGCTGACAAAAAAACAGCAAACAAAACCCCAAAATTATCTTTTTTCACTATCTGGATCTTGGAATCTACACATCCAACTGGACCAAAACTTTTAATACTGGGAGATCTACCCCATGAGATTGTGCATGCAAACTTTTGTACAAATACATTGAACACCTGCAAAGTAATTAAAGTGCAAAACTTGGGGTTTAATATTAAACTGCTTACTCAACCCTGAATATAGGGGTGCAACTGCATATTGTATATATAGATAGATATACTATTTATAGATAGACATACATATACAAGAATATCTATCTGCCTATCAAGCTATCATTTCTTTACTCAACTCTCTCCAGTCTCCACTTTCTAACACACATCCTAACTCTCCCTGTCTCACATTACATCTACTAGGAACTGTGCCATGCATTTTCATGAAAAAAGGCACATTTTCAAAAATGCACTGAAAGTATGCCTTTTCTAAAAAAACACCATTTGAAAAAAAGCACACACTTTTTCAAACTGCTCCATTTCATGTTTTATACAAAACACAATCTAAAAGCGAAATGACACATTCACACAAAATGCATCTTGTGAATGTATGCCAGATTGTGCTGCAGTTTCATGAAAATGGCATCAAAATAAAATCAGCAAATTTGAACAATTTTGCAAGAGTACTAGAAATTTTGCCCAGTAGCAGTGGTGATATCTCCAATGTGCACACCTATTACATCACAGTTCCTTTCACAGCTGTTCTTGTAAAAGTTAAAAGCAATTTTTAAATCAATACCAGCCAAACAGCAGTCATCCAATGTCCTACTGGCAAGTGTGCCTGCTTGCAATCTGGGGACTTGGGTTTGAGTCCACTCGCAGCTCCCAGTGAAGGTGGTGGGAGGTAGCAGAGCATTCAATGGGAACACTCTGCTTCTTCCTAATGGGAGGGTTGCTGGGCTTAATGTTTTTTTCAGTTGTAAGAAAGTATTTCTTCACAAAAAGAGTGGTGGATGCCTGGAACAGCCTTCCACTGGAAGTAGTGGACTGAAGACAGTGGTGGGATTCAAGAATACATAGGATAGGCATAAGGATATCTTTGTGGAACAGAAGGGAGGGAAGGAGAAAGAGCAGAGACCAAATGTGGTCTGCTGTGATACTGTATGTAAGGAAAAAAAATAAGCAGACTGGGAGGGCCAAGTGGTCCTTATCTGACATCAAATTTTATTTTTCTATATCTTTATGCCCTATGGTGTGTGTGTCAATACATACCACAACCTGGCTCTGTGGTTCCTCAATGGGCCATACTGCAGTGCACTATTTAGGAAATGAACATTAGACCACCACTTTGATCAATACTTGCAGCAGTCCCTCCAGCTCCGAGTGAAACCAGGCCCTGCACACTATGAGTGCTTTCCCCACTGAGTACAGGATCTCTCTCTCTTCAGGAAGAAAACTGGATGGGATAACATAGTCCAGCCTAAATAGGAAACCTAGATTCTAGCAATTACATCAGATGACCACATGTCAACTGACACAGAGGGAAAGGAGAGATATGTAAAGGGGAAAAGATGGACAAAAGTTGATAGTGTCAAAACAGGTAATACTTATTTCAATCACACCTCAGACAAATGCAATTTACAGCTGCAACAAGTCTCATTAGAGCGGGTTGTTATACTGAACAACTGTATTACTACACCTCTTGTAGTTAGGACACTCAATAAACCCCTCACAGTGTGACAATTTAACACTATGCTCCCCCAAACACCGCCACTGCCACCCTTGTCATATTCCATAATGGAATGACCCTGGTGACTGAATTATCTTGTGACCCAGAAAAGATGTTCCCTGTAGGTCAGAGTTGAAGTACATTGGTGAAGCCTCCTCCATTGCACAGTACATGGCCTGTGGATGACTAAAGGGCTATGGATTCTGGTACCATCAGCTTCTTATGATTGACAAGGTGTTGTAATAGAATGATCTGTAATTAAAAGTCCATAGGAAAATGAGATCACAGCCATGTATCACTCATGGTACAGGATAATGCATTAATACATTTATTCCTTAGTCTATTTTAGTGGTTGATATTTGCTTTTAGACACTGGGCAAAACAATATTTTCAAAAGATAAATTCAGTCCTAGAAATATGCAATTGATCATGCTTAAAAGATTAACTGCAATAAATTATCAAAGTCTTCTGCATCACATGGAAAACTATCTTATTTTTAAATCTTAAATGCATATAACATATATTCTTGGTAACAGTATGGGTTTTATCAGTTTTCCACTGTTCTACATTACTGCATAATGGAATTTATTATTATTATTTTTTTTTTTTTAGCATTTGGCTAAAACAGCAGGGAAGACTCTTAAGTAAATCTTTGCATTATCAGATTAGAAGTGGGTCATGAATGCTAGGAGAACTCAATTTATTATGTGTTCCTTCACGGGCTGTAATTATATGTTTGGTTAAGTAACATCCAGATTGTACAGACTTTGTTGTAGAATCAGCCAACATGAACTCATTAAGTCAATAATTCATGGACTCTTTTATCTGAAGTGGCAACATCACACCATCAATTTACAAAACAGTCATTTCTCCAAAGTGTATATAATCTTAATAATGGATTTTCTAACAATACCCTCCTGTAGCAAGGTCAGTACTCACAGATGCAATGGACACCATGACTTGACCCCAGACAGCCAAATCAACTTCATTATTAAGTCTAATTATGAGCTGCTGTATTAAGATAGCTGTCTAGCCTATGATGTTTTAAGGTTTCTGTAGAAATCTTATTTCCTCGGTTTTATTTTCAGGTGAGTTGCCATTCTAGTGCAAACAATTATTATTGTCCTTCAACAAACATTCTTGCATTTGGGTAGCTTGCATATGACACGGTGAAGTATGTAATCATGTTTGTCACAATTTCAGTTCTCACTATTAAGAAAAGTCAATTTACCTATCAGGACAGTTGGAACATTAACAGAGAATAGTGATTTTCTCATTTTTATAAATGAGGACCTACATATTGTTTATTGTTCCAGTTATTGTAAAATCTTGTTGAAATACTGTTAATGACTTCCTAGATATAATTGGCTATTTAAATGTGACTTTCTTGCTAAATTTCCTGTTTTACTTGCAACTGCTTATAATACAATGCTCTTTATAAATTTGTGTGACATCAATTCAGCTCAACGTCTTTAGTCAGGAGAAGTAGATGTCATCAGTTGTTGTTTATAACACCCAAGGTTCATACCTTTGAGGTTACTGAGCCATTCATAACTGTCAAAGGTTAAGATCTTTAATAAACCCGTTAAACATTATATTTCTTTGTTATGAATATGCTGATTAATGGTTGAATTTGACAGACGTTTGCTTGAACTACAAGTTTTTATTGCTTTTCAAATTAAAAGTAGAAATGAACTGTACTCTCAGTAAAAGAAACACAGCAGCTACTCCAGGGATATGTCATTGAAACAATGTCACAACTTTTTGCACTGTAAGTGTAAAAAACTCAAAGTAAGAACATACAGTACAGTATTAAAATGCTGTTTACTAGAAAGAATACACACAGCTATCATTATACAGAATCTACAGATAGCACTTGAGTATGTGAACATACTTATCTATCCCATGATAGATATGTGCTAATACACTGTTACACATTGTGCAATGCATGGGTGAATAGAAGAAAATCAATTGCCTTTAGCATTAGGCTAGATGGTCAAGCAGAGGAAGACACATGATTCTCTTCTGTTTCTGTCCTCGTTCCCATTTTCAGTTTGAAAGGACCTAAAAGCTATACTTTGTCAGCCTTCTTTTTTAAGCAGAGAAACAATTTCAGTATTGATGCAGAATGTAGAAAGGATGCTGGAACTAAGAGTGCAAAGCATTCATATAATTGCCTTTGAATAGACAATCACACATTAAAAGAGAATGTCCCCATTTCAGCTGAGATAATGTTGGTGCTCAGTCAGCTTTAAACTGTGTTTGTACAGCAGTTTCAGGCTGACATTACTTATGCCATTTACATCCATTCTATGCCATTAACATCACTGGAACACATAACTGGCACCAGATATTTTAATTGGCTTGTAGGCTGCCTCTTAACTGATTTTTTTTTTTCATAAAAATCAGGTGTATTCTAAAAGAAAATTTAACCACAGTGTTGATTTAAAAACGTTTATCAAGCAGAAAATGTTAGTATTTTATTTACTCATTTACTCTTGAGAGCCCAGTTGATGTGCAACATCTCATTTTCAGTGGGGTCCTGCTATTTACCTATTTCTAAAGCTGGATGGACTGGAAGTGACTTGCTCAAAGTCTCATAGTGGATATTTGGCTCTGGTGGGTTTGAATATTGGTGACTTATTCATTAAACTGCAGAAAAATAAATTTCTCAGATCATTTACTCTGCAGTTCATGTGTATTATTGAGCAGTTCAGCCAAAAAATTCCACAGAAAAGGGTGAAAATCCTCCAAACACATTTGGAAGATTCCGATCTTGCCAATGGCAGAAATTTGGAAAATTCTGAATTTTCTCAAAACTTCAGCAAAAGTGGATTTCGCAGCTTTTGCCCACCTCTAAGAGTAAGGGTGTCAAAGGAGGGGGCGTAGCATCATGTAACACATGATACATGAGATCCACATCAAGAAAATGCCACAGATCATATAGCAATTTCATTTATAAGTAATTCAAGAACAGCTTTCAATGGTCAATGCCAAGAGTGTAGTGGCATCTACAGTTTCAATATCATTTACTCAAGATGATCTGTCTATATGGTGGAAGTCAGATGATTTGGAGAATGAAGAAAAAGCCTAGAATCTGAGGTTCTTCTGTAAATCTAATCTTGAGGCTGAACAAAAGCTTACAACTGTCGAAATGTGGAGACAGTTCTTGTTAGAGGCTCTTGTATTTTCACCAAATAATGTGTCCTGTTGAATCTGGACCTGGGAATTGAGGGCTTCAGGAGAAAGAGGTAATGTAGAAGAGCAGTTCAAATGGGCCATTGGCATTAGCGGTGTGGATTATCCAAATCTACAGCCAAGATCCAATGTAGCAAGATTATGTTTTACTTTTCAATTGTCACCGTTAAACCCAAGTTGCCAGATTCCAAACCATCTTTCTAAATTTGCCAGGTCATCCCTCAGGTCTCTGACCCCACCTCCTCCATGTCCACCCCTACATGTAGTTTGGTTCCTAATCTGCATTACCCCTAGCTTCTTGGTGAGGGTGTGAGTGCTGCTTGTGTGATGGGTTCATGCAAGGTGGTGGCAGCTTATAATAGTGCTGGCTCCAGGGTGCTTGATTCTATCGCGCTGGTCCATATATGATCCAGGTCTTCTTGCTTGAGACCCCTGTGATTTGATGGGGCTTTCAACCAGATGAAGTGAGGTTGCAGCAGTGTTGGCAGAGATCTCAGTTCAAGGAGGACAGACTGGCTTTGAGAATTCACTATGGTGGTAATCAAAGGGTAATCAACCATAAGAAGGCAGTGTTCCTGTTCAGGAAGATTGCTGCAGGGAGGAACACACCAGCTCAGCTTTTTCAGACTGTAGACAGGCTAATAAATCCTGCCCGTCTGCAGCTGAAAAGAGCAGTTTCAGTTGCTCAGTGAGAGGAGTTTGTTCTCTGCTTCTCTGTTAGGGTGTCCTCCATTAGAATTGGGAACTCTCCAATGGGGCCTGCAGTGGTGACCCATGCATTTTCAGAGGCACTCCAATTGTCTACAGTGAGTTTTAGCCTATAGGGGTGGCAGAAGATTGTGAAATGATTTCGAAGTTGCTGCCCACTTACTGTGAACTGGACCTGGGCCTGATTCATCTCTTACTGGGATGTGTTGAGTCTATTGGTTAAGTATTTACTGAGATTGCCAGTGTTCACTTTCGGAGGAACTTTTCCCAGTGCCCTGAAAGAGGAACTGGTGAGGGCCCTCCTAAAGAGACCATCTTTTGACCCTGATGTCTTAGAAAATTATAGACCAATCTCCAATCATTCTTTTTTGGGTAAGGTTGTTGAGAAAGTAGTGGCTCTGCAGCTTGAGTCACACCTTGCAGCCTATGACATCTATGAGCCATTACAGTCTGGGTTTAGGTCCAGGCGTAGCACTGAAATGGTATTAGAGTGTAAAATGATCTCCTCAGGGTGAGCGATGGGGGAGCAGTTAATACTCATTCTCCTCAACCTCTCCTCAGCATTTGACACTATAGACCATATAGTGCTGCTGGATCACCTAAGAGAGCTCTGTGGACTCACTGGAAATGTCATCAACTGGTTTGAGTCCTTTCTGACATGCAGGACACAGAAGGTAGTGATGGGGAATTTCTCATCCTGCCCAAAGCCCCTGCCCTGTGGAGTTCCCCAGGGCTCGATCCTGTAGCCTATGTTGTTCGAAGTGTACATGCTTCCCCAGGTGAGATCATTAGACAGCATAGTCTGGGTTTTCACTGCTGTGCAGATGACACCCAACTGTATATGTAATTTGCTCCGGGGATGGATGATACTGTGGAGGTGCTAAATAAATGTCTGGCTGAAATCTAAGACTGGCTGTCCTCTAGCTAGCTGAGATTGAACATTGACAAAATGGAGGTGCTTGTGATAGAGCCTGGTCATCAACATGATGTGGGTGCTGCCAGAGTGGGAACAGGGTTATTCCTTGGTCCTACCCCTTTGGCGGCTTCTACTAAGGTAAAGAATCTGGGTGTCATCCTTGACGATGGGATGACACTTGAGTTTCAGGTGTCATCTGGAGTGGTTTTTACTACCTAAGGAATGTCACCTGGATCAAAGTCTTAGTGCCATCTGGCTACCTTTCCTCATTGGTTCATGTCTTTGTAACATCTAGGCTCGACAAGTGTAACACTCTATACCTCAGGATCAGTGGTGGGATTCTTCATCACCTACAGCTAATGCAGAATGCAGTGGCCTGGTTGCTGATGGGCCTTCCAAGGTCTTGCCAAGTGACCCCAGTCCTGTGTGATCTGCACTGGCTGCTGGTGAGATGAAGAATTACCTTTAAGATGGGCTTGCTCACTTGTAAGGCCCTGTACTGCTCAGGTCCCAGCTGTCTGAGTGACCTCGTGACTCCTGTCTGCCCTGGGAGCTCACTCCGCTCTTCCACTAAAGGCCTCCTAGTGGTTCCTTGGGCCCAGCTAAAGACCTCTGGAGATCCTTCATTTGAGGTTGCAGGCCTGGCCCTATGGAATTTTCTTCCAAGATCCTTGAGGGAGGCCCCATCGGTGGAGGTTTTTAAGTGGGTTCTGAATGCGCATCTGTTAGAGAAGCTTTTGAAAACTATATATGAGTTTAAGACTTAGCCAACTGCTGAATAGCTTTAGTGAGGATTTTATTTTGATTGTTGGTGCCCTTGATTGCTATTATTTTGTAATACTGCATATTATTTATTTCTCTTTGCCTGTCTGTACAGCTCCCAGAGCCTCCAGAACTGGGTGTTTAAAAAATAAACGTTTACTTACAGTTACTTACTTACATTCATTTAATTAGAATTTAAGACTGATAGCTTATCCTTAGAAAAGGCGATATCAAGGTTTGTGAGAAAAAAGTCGGTATGTAATCCGAAGATGTAGGCCAGACATATATGGTTTCTAGCACATTGACAGGAGGCTATGCAGTTGAGTGCCAATTTGCAGTCTGATACCTGTGTAAATGCAGATTAATACTGAACGGTAAAAAGTATGTTTTTTTTTTTCACATGGACCAACCCCCTGATTTCATTAAAGAGAAACTATATTTCAGACTCACATAATCAAGTTCTGATACACTTTGTCTGATTCATAGACTTCAGGGGCCCGATATTTATTTTTTAGTTGTTTAACCAGGTATAGCACACTAAGCTGAAAGGCAAAGGTTTGTGTAGGCACTGATGGGTCTTTGCCCACGGAAACTGGGATTTGACCTGGATCTCCATATTCAAAAGGGGCTGTTGCATGGGCAAAGAGGGTTAGCTCCCACACAAAACATAATGTATGCGAGTGTGCAAGTAAAGGGAGAGTGGCCATGAATAGCCACGCCACCCATATTCAGTAGCATTGTGCTGTACAAAAGGGTTCTGCATGGTACTTTTGCACCATGCAAAATCCACCAAACAAAACCTTGACTTACTCCAGGCAACCCTAGCAGCTGCCGGAGGTAATGCAGCCACCTAGTCAGTTGGCTGCTGGGGGAGCACACATGTTCTCTGTGGTCCGTGATACCCCACCAATCACCTGCCCATACTGTAGTAAACAAAATCACTTGTGTTAGTGGTCCCCCTCCTCCAGTTGCCGGCCTATAGTGTATTACACAGAATCCTTAGTGTTAGTGGTCCCCCCCCCCATTGCCAACCCATATGTAATGTGAAACAAGCTCTGGTGGTAGTGGTCCTCCTTCAGATCACCAGTCCGTTTGCCATGAAACAATCCCTGGTGGTAGTGGTTTCCCTCACTGATCACCAGCCGGTGTGTCATGAAACAATCCCTTATGGTAGTGCCCCCCCAAATTGCCGGCCCCAGATACTTTTATACATGGCATTAGTCCAGAAAATGTAACAATGAATCAAGTATTCCATGTGATATCCAGTAATTCTCTGATTGCTGAGACTGTATCAATTTGATTGCAAAGTAAATATTTTTTTAGTGACTTTGACTTCATGGGTGAACTTGAAACTCTTAGGCTGCCAGTAGAGTTACTGTACATTCACAATGTAGCTGGAATTCTGTGGTACAGCAAGTCACTTTAGCAGGTGATTAACCCACTGAATGAATGTTTACATAATGTCTTCAACTGCTTAGGTTAAAGTTTAATGTTTTTCTTCTATGAGAACAGCACGCTGTTTGGTGTATAGTGACAAGTGAAACAAGAATTTGTCAATGCCGAATGTTGTCTTGCTGCTATTGGCAGTGCAGGAGTTAGAGAGATGCAGCACAGGAGTGGCAGTCAAGTATCAAACTGATGCCAACCCACCCCCACGCTGCAGAGAGTGAGAGGCATTAGGGTGTCCCTGTGGGTGTTCGTTAGTGCAGTGCGGGAAAACATGCTGGGCAGGATGTGAAAATGACAGCTGCACAGTTCATAAGAGGTGTAATAAAATGCCAGTGCTGAAAATGTGGCATACAAATATCTGAATTTGCGGAGTTGCAAGGGTGCGTAGGAAATATGCACCACGCTTGCAGCACTGCCGGTTTATGGCGTCGTAATCAAATTTTCAACATAGGCATTTAGCACCTCTGCTCATGCATGGTGTCACTGTCATTTCCTCAAAGTGTCCCAAAGTGATTTTGCACAGTGACCACGCTATTCTGCGCGGAGTGCGAAACACATTTGGGCAGGATATAATGAAGTGACAGCTGTACTGTTCATCAGAGGTGTGTAAAATGGCAATGGTGAAAAATCCAGAGTGAAAATATCACAAATGCCAACGCATGCACGAAAAGCATGTGTTCAATCTACAATGCATGCTCGTAACACAGTCCTTTATGGAGTATCAGCTCCAAATTTTCAACATAGGGCATTCTAGGAGCTCTGCTCATGAACTGTGTCACTGTCATTTTCATAATCTGGCCCAAACACTGATTTCCCACAGCGACTCGCGGTGTGCTACCGAAGTGCGGAAACACATTTTGGGCAGGATGTGGAAATGACAGCCTAACTGTTCACAGGGAGGTGCACAAAAATGCCAATGCTGAAAATACAGCATTAAAATATTATGAATCTTGCGTGAGATTCTGAGCCTAAGTAGCAATAGCAACGCACACTCATAAAATAGGCAATTGTTGGATTTTTTCTACCAAATTTGGAACATAGGCTTTTTGAGAGACCACCTCATGAACACTGACACTGTCATTTCATTAATGGATCCCAAAAGGTGATTTCACGCAGTGACTGCGAAATCACCTTTCTGACCAGAATAACACCATGACAGTGACAGAATTCATGAGGAGGGGCCCCAAAAACCCCATGTTGAAAATTTGGTGCCAAAATTCCAAGAAATGCCTGAGATATGCAGCAAAGTTGAAAAAACCGTATTCATTGCATTATACAGCTTACCGGCATTTCCTCAGTTCACGGTCGGCTTTGAAGAGTGCAGATGTGTTCCCGGTCCACGGAAGATCATCACGCCAGAGTCCGGAGGTAAGTATGGGGTGAGGGGGGTGAGGGGAGGCAGGTGCGTGGGTGAGTGCGGGGGGAAGGGGGCATCTAGACTACGAGGGACATATTCATTTTGCAGGTGAAAAAAAAAGGAAAACCGTCGATGGACAGTTTTCATTACAGGCATTTGGCATACTGGGGTGGGCTCCGAGCATGCCACCTAAATGGGTTTTGGGGGTGTCAGTAGCTGATGGGGGATTGGGCACCCTCGTCGGCACACAACACGGAGGGTAATGCCGGCGAGTTAGGCACCCCCACCGTGGCTTTAGAAAGGGGGGAGTGCGCAGCTGCTGATTGGGCACCCCCTTGGCATTCAACAGTTGGGGGTGATGCCGATGGGGAGGCTCCCATCAGTGGGCAAAGAAAGCGGGGGCGTGAGCTGAGGGGGATTGGGCACCTCGACATTCCACATTTGTGGGGGATGCTGATGGGAAGTGGGCTCCCCATCGGCACACACAAACACGGGGTTGCCGACAGAGGTTGGGCACCCCAATGTCGGAAGCGTGGTGGCCACCCGCTGGCGACCATGGTCATAATGGCGGCGAGACGGCGTAGCAAAGGACCGCTGTATGACGAAGCTTGCTCAGATTGCAGCGGACTCTTTGCTTTGATGTGCTCACCCCATTATGAATGCATGGTGTGGCGTGGCATGCAGGCTGATTGGGGAATGAGGGATGCACCTACTGTTGCATGCCCTGCATTCGCCCAACAGCAGCCGCGTCCCCAAGACCCGCACTAGCACAAGATGTTGCTTGCGCATGCGCGCAAGCCAACATAAAAAGGATAAGGCAGCACACTCATCCATATGGTAACAAAGTTATTTGGGGGAGTAATTCAAAATCTCATGCTAACCTAGAAATGATTGTGATTTTGTGGTCTTTGGTACTTTTTCAAAGCTGGTAATCCTCTTTGTTGCTGGCATGACAAAGTGCAGCTGAGGGTGCTATGAGAAAACATCCAAGCATTTATAATGTCCTGTAAGACTCAAAGAAATAAAATAGCATAGGAGTATAGATGATAAGCGTTGATGTTGATGCCCCCATTGAAAAGAGTATAAAAAGGAATACTTAAAAAATCAGATACTCAGAGTGGACCACCAACTTTAAAAAAGTGACAGTGACCATGAGACATCAACCATTTATAGTATAGCCTGACATTGGAATTTTTTCAATTAAATTGCTCTTCTATCATATGGGTGCATATCCTGTCTCACCTTATGTCACAATTCAGTAAGTTGTGCATTAGTTTTCTTTTTTGATCCCCATGAGATTATTTGGGCTGCCTGTTTTTTCCTTTTTGTGTATATTTATAATTAGTGATGGGCTAACTGCCTCTGGTTCAGCTCTGAACCCCCCAGACCGGGTCGACTCAGCTCTGACCGGAAAAACTGTGCCTTTTGTGGGTCAACCTGAATTGATGAGTTGTCTCAGTTCGGAAGTGTGGCCCAGACCAGAATAACATTCTCACACCAGTACTGCATGGGAAAGGCAGTGCAGGGTGCAGGAAATAAGTGTTTCTTTTTTTCCCCTGATCTCTGCGAACACCCTGAGTCCCTGGACCATAATATGACCAACACTGGGGAAACCCTCAAGATCCTGGGGCACTGAAGGAAGCCAATCAGTGAGTGTCTCTGATCTGTGATTGACACATGTTCTAGTTAATTCTCTGTGTCATCCACCACTGGATCTCCCTAGGAAACCAAGTATCAAGCACATTTGGGTCTTTGCAGTCAACAGAGACAGTTGTGTGTTTGTGTGTGGAGATTTCCCAAACAACAACTGGTGAAAATTTTGTTGGAAAGGGAGAGAGGTTGAGAGGGAAAGGGAGAGAGGGAGTGTAGAGAGTGAGAGGCCAACAAATTCAACAGCAGAAAACAGCAGCATGCTGCGGACGTTGGAGCAGACTGAGAGTACTCATTATAAAAATGATTTGTTTTCATTAGAGAAAGTAGAGAGAGACCAATGAATTCAACAGCAGAATGCAGAGTAGACAGCAGCAGAGTACTGCAGACATTGAAGACTCCACAGTAAAATGATAAAACACCTATTTGTGTTTAGTCAGAGAGAGAGAGAGAGAATATATACACAGAGAGGGACTAGATTGTGTTGCCCATCTCTGTACTGCCCTGGAAGGTCATAGTGCCCTAGACTCTGTGTTGCCCATCTCTTTGCCATACTGCAGACTCCACAGTAAAATGATTAAAGAAATGTTTTTGTTTAGACAGAGAGAGAGAGAGAGATATATATATATATATATATATATATATATATATATATATATGTATGTGGCGAGAGAGAGAGAGAGAGAGAGAGAGACTAGGCTGTGTTGCTCATCTCTGTGCTGCCTGAAAGTTCATACTTCCCTAGACTCAGTGTTGGCCATCTCTGTGTCTTAACTACTACTAGGTCATATGGTGCTTCATGTATTTTACTATTTTCAGAGGGGAGTGTCATGGCTCAGACTCAGTTGTTCATCTCTGTACTGTCCTGAAATGTCATACTGCCCTAGAATCTGTGTTGCCCGTCTCTTTGCCATACTGCCATACAGACTGTGAAGGAAGGTCACATCTCGGACTCTGTGTTGCCCATCTGTTTGTCATACTGCAGACTCCACAATAAAATCAAAAAATAAAACCTTCATCGAGTCTTGCACTTGCTTTTGGCCATGACCTACAGTCTTCCTTCTGCTCCTGACTCTCTCTTCTTTTACAGAAATACTTCTGTCTTATCTTTACTCTCCTCCTGTACCACTGTGTATATTTTAAATAGTTTCTGTATATTTTGGTTTACTGTACATTGCATTTTTTTTGCTGTTTATGCTCTACCCTAATATATCTTGATGTCAGTCTTAGCATACCATGTACAATCTTATGTATTTTGCATTGTTCTTGTTATTCTTTGTTAACTTAACCATGTCCATCTTGTAAATGAGTATTACTCAATGGTATTCTACCTGGTAAAATAAAGATTGATTGATTGAAATCATCCCTCCAAATTGAGTGGCAAACTGACAGGCATGGACAGATCCTTCCTGTTGCCTGCCTCTGCAAAGATACTTTCCAAGGCTGGCCCAGTACCAGGCTGGCCCCAAATGGTACCCTGTCTATCCGACAAGCTAATTACAGACCTTCTGGTTTATACAGTCTTGCTGCTCTGATAGATCCCACCTTCTGTGAGAAATATCCAGAAGATGCTGAAAAAGATTTAGTATTCACAATTATATGGTTACAGAAGCTATGTTTTTGTCTTTAGTACCCCCCCTACTGAAGCAGAACTTACTGAATGCCCCCACAGGAACCTGACCCACCTAGTGGTTTAACTGCCACCTCGCTCCCAGGTATACTTGTGAATAATGTAAATTGTAAATAATACCAAGAGAAAGTTCTATAGTCTTAAATTAGAGGCAGCTGCAGGAGACCCTAGAGTCTTTTGGAAAGTTGTTAATGGCTTAAATGAATGGACTAAGGGGGTGTCGCACAACATTAGGATCCCTGAGCATGAAAGGACTAGTTCCCTTGCTGATGTTTTCAATAAATATTTTATTATGGCCGGGGATGTAGCTGGGGATACTGGGTTGGATGGGAATAATATGGAGGATGTAGATTTTGAGCTTTGTAAAGGTAGTCTCCTCTTTGTATTTAGAAAAATAGAGGAATATGAGGTGTTTGAACATCTGTTGGGATTGAAAACAAATAAGAGTGGGGGATTGGATGGTTTGACTCCCTACCTTTTAAAGATTTTGGCTTTGCAAATGGTTGCCCCATTGATGTATTTATTTAATTGGTCTATTAGAGAGGGAGCGGTTCCAAAGGTTTGAAAGATGGCTAGGGTTGTCCCAATATTTAAAGGGGACAGCCCTGTCCAACTGACAAATTTTCGTCCAATTTTCCTGTTGCCCCTGGTATCTAAATTACTTGAGAGGCTGATGGCGGCTCAGCCGGTGGATTATCTGTCACGGAGTAACTTATATGAAAGATATCAGTCAGGATTTCGAAAATCCCATAGAACGATGGTCTCCATGTTGAGGGTCTTGGATGATGTCAACAAAGCAATGGAAAGAGGTCATTTGACAGGTGCCATCTTTGTTGACCCCTCCATGGCCTTCAACACAGTTGACCACCAAATATTGGTATCTAGGCTGAGGGATATAGGGTTATCTATTTCTGAAGTGAAATGGTTTGCCTCTTATTTGGGAGGGAGTTCCCAGGTTATAACTGTAAATGGCACTACTTCTGATCCTCTTCCAGTTGTTCTAGGGGTACCACAGGGTTCAGTGATGGGCCCATTGTTGTTTTTAATATATCTGAACAAATTTGGGGATGCAGTTAATCAAGTCTGCTCGAATGTGAAGCCAGCACCCCTTATTCTACAGCTGCCCCTCCCTTCCACCCTTCTTCTCCATAGACCCTCCCCCTTGTACTGTCCCATCCCCTTTTGAAGCAGTCCACTGTTCTACTGGATACCACTTCTGCAGGTAACTCATTCCACCCAGCCACCACCCTCTCTGTGAAAAAGTGTCTCCTCATCTCCCTCCTGAACCTTCCTCCCTCTCTCCAGTCTCAAATCATGGCCCCTGGTGTCCCTCCTTTCCCTTACTTTGAACAGCCCCTCTTGTATATTCCTTTCATGTACTTAAAGGTTTCAATCATGTCCCCCCGTCCCTTCTCTCCTCCAGTGAGTGCATGTTCAACTTCCTCAGCCTCCTCTTGTATGATAAGTCCCCCAGCCCCTTGATAATATATACTTCTGCTAGGACTGTTTAAGAAATTGAGGTACAATTGTGATAACATTTTAATGCCATACAAGAATATTTTGGGTGTTCTAAATTAAAAATGAATATCTCTAAAACAAAGTGTAGGGTCTTGGGGTCTGCACCAAAAATTAAAAATAGTCCTGACTTAGTTATAATAGATGAGGGGGGTGTTAGTTTGGAGCAAGTTTATAAGTATACATATTTAGGGTACTGGATTGACACTTCAGTAACAGGTAATTTCCATGTTGATAAACTTACAAGGGATTTAGGTAGGAGAATAGGGGTGTTATATAGAAATAAAAATATATTAGGAAGTAGGTTGTTAAAGAAAATAGTTGAAACCCAAGTTTATTCATTAATTGATTTTAGTGATATATTATATGATCATGCTAGTCAGGTTAAGTTACAAAAACTAGAGGTTCTCTATAATAGGTTAGCAAGATTAATTCTTCGGTGCCCGAGAGACACTCATCATTGTTTAATGTATGTGAAATTAGATTGGCTTTTCCTAACAGATAGGAGGAAATATCATAAGATAATTTTTGCATATGAAAGTGTCCAGGGTGATATCCCAGATTTTCTTTTTGAAAGGTTGTTGACTAGGGACCTAAATCCAACCTTGAGGAAAGTGTCATACAGGGAATGGTAGAACCATGGTCAACTACTGAAAGGTCTAAATCTTTTTTTAGCTATATGGTTCCATGATTATGGAATAGTTTGCCAAAAAGGTTTTGTTTGGTGAATAGAAGACCTCCATCAATGAGAATTCTTAAACAATGGTTTATGGATGCAGTAAAAATACAAACAAAGAGTTGCTGTGCAATATTTGGTTAGATATGTTTAAAATGTATGTTTGTAATGTAAATTACTGTGTTTTCTAGATTTGTATTTTTGTATTTTTGAATTGAGCAAGTTATGTATGTGTGTATTGTTGCATTATATGTATTTTGCACTGGGTCACCATTTTAAATGAGTACTGTTCTCAATGGTTAAACCTTGAAAAGCAAAATGAATGAAATGAAATGTGCAGTTTATGCATGTCCCTGTTATTTTTAATCTCCCCCATTAGAATATGGCTGAATTTGGTATGTGTTCTAAAACTAACACTTCTAAGTTTTTTAGCACTATGTCACTAGATAGCCTTACAGCATACCAGGCACACACACAGGATCCTGTGGCTGGATCTCATACCACTGAACACTTAGATTTATTCAGGCCCAGACCTGTCCCCAAAAGCAAGAGAAATGTTGCATCATGCAGGAGGAGTGCCACTGCTGATGTTACTGGTGCAGCTGACACAATATCCGGACTCTTCGGATCCGGCATGTCCATCTGGAACAAGGCAGACATTGCTGCCGTTAAAAGCCAAATAGTTAAATTCTAGACTGGCATGAAAAATGATGTTTCACCACCACTATTGCATGGTGTAAATGGGCTTAGTCAAGAAGAGAGCTATACTGTTTACAATATGCACGATATTGGTAAGAGTTTTAATGACACTAAGAATAAAGTAAATGGACTTGTTTTCCAGAACAACAAGGAGGCAGACAAGCAATATATTGCCAAGGAACTTTTATGCTCTGCTTATGGCTCTTATGTCATAATCACTATCAATAATCTCTTCTGGGATCTGGAATCTGGATGTATTCCTGAAATCATTCATGATAGATGCCTAGCTAAATGGTATTTTCTACATTGTAGGTCTACTGCTTGTATTACAATGTGCATGTCTAGATCTGTACATTTTCTACTGTCAGCTGCTAGAAATCTAGTGTATGTTACATGTCATGCCAGCAGGGGCCCATGCTCCAATGCCAGTCGCTGCGCCATCCATGACACTATGTTCGTGACTTTCACTGTTTCCTTGCCATGCTTTGGTCCAGAGACTGCACTTTTTGACAGACTGGCCTCTATTCTCTAAATTGGGCATCTCAATGAGGACATTGACCAAGAAAGGATTGCTCTTCCAGCTCTTCTGGTCTTCCACTCCACCCTGGATTCTTTGGTGGCACCTCATATAGACTGTTGTGCCAAAAAGTGATACCACTACTCGCTGTGATGTGTTCGACATCATCAAGCCAGTATGTGGCTACTCACCAGACAGGGCTGACTGGTCTTTTACCTTGGACTCTGATATTGCCTCAAATGAAACTGGTAACCCCAGGGCAACATCATCATCATCTATGTCATCGCCAGTGGGCAATGCTGGATGTCTTTACCAAGATTATGCAGAAGAGGTGCATCGCTTCACTACAAGACTTATGAATCAATCTTTCACATGCTCAGTTCATCAGCAGAAATGGAGGATTCCTACAGTGAGAGTGTCATATAATTCTGATGGACAGTACTGTGTAGTAACCAATCATAAATCATTTGCTTATGGGTCCTAGTCCTGTGATATACAGTACCCTAATTTCTGTTTTATATATCATCTAACTACCATTATTGGTCACACAGCAATTACTCCAGTTCCCATCCCAGAACCTGATATTATTGATACTGACCCTGAAAATTTGCTTGCTGCATCTCGATATTTGCCTTTCTTTAACATCCATATAGATACCCTGACTTTGATAGAAAGGATACCCAACTCATCTACATCAGCAATAGTATCTCCAGAGCTGGAGTTGCCCTTAATACCCTACTCCATGATGGTGATTTGAGCACTGCACTTTCTAATACATGGTTGGAGTTAACATTTAAAGGTTTTGTTACCGTTCAACTGTTTTTGATTATTTTTTTGATACTCACACTTTGCTCTCTAAGGTGCACGTTAAAACAACATCGTGAGCAACTCAAGTTCCTTTACAAGACTTGTGTGTTGGATCTGTAAATGATGGAGATTGTTCCCACTATTTTCCCATAGTGTTGTTGCCTCTTCAGTAACGGCAACGGGGGGGGGGAGTTAGGCTTGGTCCTTCACCCATATTGACTACCCACTTTGCATCATGGCAATATATATATATATATATATATATATATATATATATTAATACAGCACTAATACTTAGGGCATTGGTACTTACCGTACAACTGTAAGTAACCAGGAATATTACTGTAATGATTATTGCTTGTAATGCAAGTAGCAAGCCAAGAGTACATGTTGTATTCTTTGTATTCTTCTGAGAAGTTAGTATCTGTTCTGTAATGCCATCATGTGGATTTATGTAACCCTCAATTATATCTATATCTGTATTTTGTATGCCTTCTTTGTTCTCATTTTTGGCTGATTTTACACATTTTGTATATCTGTAGATAACACTGTGGAGCCACCTAACTTTTGGCCAATAGGGCTTGTTTTATGTATCTAGTCAGCCTGCGAATGTAAGAGTTGCCATGGTTATTATCATGGTATATAAGTTACTGCATTACGTATCTCCTCTGAGACCACTGCATACCCTGGGATATTTGGGGAAATGCTCAGCTCCCAGTGTCTATATTGGTAAGACTCTGATTAAGAGTGAATGTTTATTTTCTGTAATAAGCAAGTTTATAACTGCACTTGCTGCTATCTGTGTCTCTTCTGCTAGTTTACTACAAACAAGTACCTGCTAAGTGTGGATGTATTTTGCCCACACATTACAATTATTTTGTACATTAAACACACAAAAAAAATACTTTAAAAGCAGGTTGTCTGTTGTCCTCACAGAATGACCTCCAGCTGCATTACTCTAAAATTAATGCAGTTCCACTGATTAAGCTTTGGGGGATTCAAATGCATTGGTTGACCCCCCTAGCTGCAAATGATTATACAGTACATACTCCCAGAAATCTCAGTCAGTGGCTGGCCATGATGACATGCAGAAGGCTGTGTTGGTCACCAGCTCTCAAGATTAGGATGGGGGCAGAGTGGAGTGGTGGGACTGTACCTGCTTGAGTGGGGGTAGGGGGCTACTAGACCACCAGGGACAGTCTGGACAAATGAATAGGGGCAGGTTGGGGTTAGGGAAGGAGAATCACTGCACTACCAGGTTTATGGATATTTTGTATGAATGGGATTGGGCTGGGGAGGTGCTAGACTACCAGGGATGTGGGGATTTTATTTATGCTGAATGGGGTTGGGGTTCATGGAGGGGGAGCTACTAGACTACCAGAGAAACAAGGATTTTTCTTATACCTACACAGATCAGGGCTCAGGGAGGGGGGACCACTAGACTGCCAGGGAAATCAGGGTTTTTATTATTCTTACACAGATCAGGGCTTGGGGATGGGGTACCACTAGATTACAAGGGAAATGAGGATGTTATTTATTCTTACACAGATTGGGGCTCAGGTAGGGGGAACCACTAGACTACCAGGAAAATAAGTTTTTTTTTAATTCTTACATGGATCGAGGCTTGGGGGGAACTGGCCCCATGCACGTGGGCTAGGTGATCTCATTCAGATGAGCCCATAATGGCCATGCAAATGGCCTCTTAGTGCCGTGCATGCCCAGTGGGCTGATTTGAATGTATGGGCTAAATATCACCCATGGGGGCCTTGGCGCTCACCAGTGTGTGCCTTGTTTTACCCCTAAGGGCGGTCTTCAACTCCACCCTCTGGTAGTGCTGTGCCAAACATGAAGAATGCTTGCTGTGGGCAATGTTACCAGGGTCCAATATTCAAACAGATAGTGCAGTCAGTTTGGATCATGCGAGCCATTTGAACATGGTGTCAGAGACAGAGGGCCCCATTTTTTTGGGACGGCGCACCTATTTGTGTGTACAGCTAGCCGGCTCTGAATATGGGTCCCTTAGAGTTTTTACGATGATGATAAACATTAACCAACAGCACAGGAGTTCTTTCATTACCTACTTTAACCATCAAGATATCATTTGAACTATGCATAAATAAAAGATTTTTGAATAGCTCATCTACCCTCACATATAGGTTAAGACCTCTACTCATTCTAACCACATTTGTGTCTCTCCTAGAAGACACACTAAATACTTGAAAGTCATTAAATTCTATATTATTTGCATCTGAGTGCCAAGATTCCTTCAAGGCAATGAAATCATGCCTTCTGATAAATTCCTTAGTCAAGGTCTACACACTTCATTACGTGCCCTGCCACATTCCAGGACAAAACAAGTTAACAATATTCTTCATTTTTCTCATTACTCTCATCTACAGATGTGTAAAGTCCCTGCAAATTATTTTGTGACTTGCACTCAATTCACAAAGCACAATTTGCACAATTTGCCATTTTGCAAAGTGCAGGTCCACTGTGAAGTGTGAAATTTCACACTTCACGGCAAAAACTAATGTCTATTAATAGTTTGCCCCTGCCGATGTAAACCCATTGTAAAAAAATTATGATAATTAAATCCCTGGTGTCTAGTGAACCACCCCACTGATCACCAGCCCAAATGTGAAAAATATATATATATATATATATGTACAAGTATATTTGTACAAGTACGTGTTCATTCATTCCAGTTCAGTTGGGTGGCCAGCCATGGTGGAGGATGGAGGGCTGTGCTGGTTGCCTGCTCAGGGGTCAGGGTGGGGAGGGGTGGGGTGGGGAGCACTAACTGATGGAGTGGGGGGTCCACTAGACACCAGGGATTTCATTGATTATATATATTTTTTCTTTGGGGCCAGCAATTGGCGGGGGGAAGGAGGAGCCACTAGACACCAGGGATTTAATATACATTTCTTTATATTGGGGCCAGTGATTGGCAGGAAGGCTCCACCAGACACCAGGGATTTCATTGATTATACTGTATATATTTTTTTTTTACACTGTGGCCAGCGATTGGCCTGGAGGGACCACTAGACACCAGGGATTTAATATGTATTTTTTTTTTACATTGGGGCTGGTGATTGGCAGGAGGGGGGACACTAGACACCAGGGATTTGGGGGATTTGCTATTTGCAACCTCTTCTTGCTTTTTTTATTAAACTGTTTGATCCCCATCCCCTCCTCCTGCCAACTTGGCGATGGGGACACATAGATATTTTTTGCAGGTTTTCTCCTCTTGCCCCCACTGAGGCCCCAGCACATGGCTATGCAAGCATGTGGTGGCACACACACACACACACACACACACACACACACACACACACACCCATGGGGCCAGCTAAGCCCCTTCCACCTCCCATTAACATTTTGCCACCCCTATCTGCCTACACTACCCACCAGGCCTCCACCCAGTGGGAGTGGAACTATGGGGGGAGCACAACCCACCCCCACCACCGTCAAGAAAGGAGAGCTGCCTATCAGCATGCTCAATCATGCTCTGCCCTTCCCTCCACACCGGCACCCTGATGACCCAAGGTTTTTCCCAAACCTAGGTCGCTGGTGTGGCATGTGATGTGGCATCCAGCACCTCAACCCTCTGTGCCACCGGGCTGGCTCTTGCTTTGGGGTTTTTAAGTGCAATTTGCACTTAAAAAGAAAAAAACAAAAGCAAGGTAAAGTTACAAATGGCGAATTGTCATTTAATGGGACAACTCTGCAAATTGATTCATTGAGGTGAATTTGGTGACTTTGTGAAAAATTTGCAGGTGAAGTAAAATTTCACTGCATCTCTATTCTCATCCTTATTTGGTAGGACATCTTCCTTTACTATATCATTTGGTGCACTATGGTGAAAAATATTATCATGGCCTAGTAAATTAAAACAGTTACTAGTCAGCACATTAAATCAGTCCTTACTAACTTTTCTAACAGACACTTTACAGTGACTCAAGGACCAGCCACTACCTGATTTATAGACCACTTAACTGGCTCAGCCATGCAAGGACTTCCATTGGTATACACCTCTCTGTATGTGCATACATTCCACACCATGGTCCCCACCTAACTCAAATCCCTCTTCTCCCCAGCCCCTATCTCTTAGGGACACCTAGGCAAACACAGTTGATAACCTGTCTCATAATATGTTAAGAAATATTAACCTTCAGGGTCAAAAGATAGTTGTACAAATTAGCCATAATCTCATAACAGACAAGGAAACAAAACTCCATCCTTTATATTTGAGAAGGCAGAGGGATGATCTGCTACTTATGTATAAACTAGTACATAATCCCAGGTTACTTGAGACATTTGGATTAACATTACCTAACATGAGACTTGTGGGAAGACTACATGCTAAGCAACTTAATGTTGATTGGGCTAACACTAACAAATATGATAACTTTTTCAATATAAGAGCAGCAAAATGTTGGAACTCCTTGCTACAGAACATTGTAGACTCAGCTAGCTTTGATTCTTTTAAATTTAATCTTGATTATTGGCTATTTATGCATCAATTTGCGTAATATCCTACTGTTGTGGGAGGACAAGCTCGATGGGCCTTGTGCCTTCTTTTGTCCTATCCTATCCAGTAAATCCAATAAATAATAAATTCCCATTTCAGTTGTCCCACCTAAAAAAACAAAGACCCTCCCCATTCCTTGAAACAGTAAAAAAAAAAAAAGACTCCAAATCCCCATACAAGCAATTTCCAAAAAAATGAAAGAAATTCATTCAGTAGAAGGAGGGGAAAAGAAGAGGTGTGGCTTTGTACATAAAAGAGGACATCAGGGCAAAAGAGTACAAAGATATGGAGGGGGCATTAATATCAAAGCATTGTGGGTACAGCTAGTCCTGGATGGGGGAGGATCAACAGGGTTGGAGTGGTATACTGACCATCTAAAAATCAAGAAGCACACAAGGAGTTTGGAGAGATAATAAAGAAAACTGCAAAGCAAGGTGAGATACTGCTAATTGGGGATTTCAACATGTTAGATGTGGATTGGAGTATCCCATTAGCGGCAATTGTAAGAAACCATAAACTAATAGAGGCCCTACAGGATGTATTCCCGGCACAAAAGGTACAGGAGACCACAAGGAAAGAGATTATTCTTGATTAGGTACTCACAAATATGGACAACATTGAAAAGGTCACAGTAAGGGAACCCCTGGGAGCCAATGATCATTTTATGGTTTTGCAAAAAACTAGGAATCACTGTTGCCACTGCCATGTTTCTGCTTTATAATAACTGGTGACCCTCATTATCAACCCATTTTTGAGTGTTGGAAAAAACTTGCATCAACCCGCGGGTTGATACGACTTTCACAGTATCGCACTGAGAAGCCTGCAGCAGTTCAGACAAATTAAACAGACGGTTCTCCAATCACAGACACTAACTCACAGCATGACCTCCATTTTAACAAAAATATACAGGGCAAAGTAACAAAGCGTAATCGTTTTCTTTTCTTGAATTTTAGTATTTACCAAGCAGGAAGACTCTCCACTAAAAGCGTACTTTCCCGACTACCCATATCGTGTCCACAGGTGGCATGAACTTTCACCTCGGTTCCACAGTGACTGTAAAGATCTGACCCATGTAGATGATGAAACAACACAAACTGAAGTGAAAGGACTTGGCAAAAGTATAAAATAAAAAAAAATGCATTTTTTCAAGTTACGTTTTCTTTTACTTCATTCCTGAGATAGTGATTTACTTTACCCGACTTGAACCAATGACCATAATGTAAGGTGGTCTTTTTTGCACCAGTTATTATAAAAAATAAAACTTATGTAGGCGGTTGACATTCAGTTTTTTTACACACCCTCGGTGTGTGATCTTAGTGAAACCTCTCAAGCTTCACTCTCGAGGTTTCTCTAGGATCATGCACCTTGGATGTTTAAAAAAACTTCATATCAACCGCCTACATATGCGTTATTCTATATATAGTGATCCTTTTCTTTAATCTCTAAATTTTCTAAGCAGATGATCTTTCCACTCTTGGTTATTAAAGACATAAGACACTCTTTATGACTTCATGTGTGTCAGGAAAGTACAGCAGGTTCCCAAACAACAAATGGAAATGACAGTCATTAGTATAATATAAGGTGACATCTTCTTTATGTAACAGGATTTAGAAGTTGCAATTAAAAATGCTGCATATGAAATTCCAAATCAGAATGTATGAATTGATTTATTGTTTTAAAAAGGAGTTGGCCAAGAAAGTCTCACTGATCTGCAACAACTTGTTTCCAGGTACTTCATGGGGAAGTGGAACAGTGGGAGAAGTAAGATACAAAAATGTACAGTAAAAATAAATCAAACACAATATAGAAAATGATGTACAAGATATAGAATATGTAGGTAAGACTAACCACAGATAAATGTATGTAGAACCAATATACTATAGTCCACAAATCAGTACGAATATAGAAAAACAATGAGCAAAATATAAAATGTGCATACAAGAGTAATCACACATAAATGTGTGTAAAACAGCAAAAGTAGACCACGTTTTCAATAGTAACCAAGAAGGACATATTGGCTTGGATGAGGGGAAGAAATACAGCCAATGTAGGAATGGGAGATTTCAGTATCCTGGCACGTGGGCAAAAGATTAAAGTAGGGAAATGCAGTCTTGTGTCTGGGTGGAACATTTAAGGAGCAGTAGTGCAGTAGACACAAGAATTACAAAACAACTCTTGAATGTGACTCTTTTGTGACTTCTGAGAGGAGGAGGAGGAGGACTGTATATGAAGAGGTAGGGACATATACATGGTACGGAGTTTCCAAAAGAAAGACCCCTATCTCAGTGAAGAGTGGCATTGAAGGAATTGGAGTGTCTAAAGAAATAGGCATAGGGCAGGGCAGGTATTCACAGAGAGGATAGGCATTCAGGGAAGATGTTAGATCAGTATCTAAAGATCAACTTAGCAGAATGTAAGTGACAACAACCTGCAAAGAAAGGCCATCCCAAGAAGGAGTTAAGGTCACAGTGGTGAGTATTAAGGAGACACTTGATAGCAGCAGAAGAAAGCATAATAGTGTCCAGTCTGGCTAACATTGTCTTAACAGTGGCATCTTAAGCAATGTTACCATATCTGAAGACCGGAAGGATCATTTTTAGGATGATCTCTCATCTGGCTACAGCAGGGGGGCAGGCTTTGTTTCCATAAAGGGAACCAAGCTTTGGGAGGCCTTAGAGAAAATGGAGTCTGTGTGGGTAGAGAAGACAACAAACCGATATAACTGGACATCAAGGGTACTTGAAAGACATCACATGCTCCAGAGGAGAACCACCTTAAGTCTTGAACTCGGGGAGGGGTGTCATCAGGTTATGTTTAGAACCAGTATTTGGCCTTTAAGGCCAGCTGGTCAGCAAAATCATCACTGAATGTCACACAGAGCAGGATAAATATTGGATTTCAGGGAGGTGAGATATCTGGATCACTGACAAACAGAACTGCATCATTCAAGTACACATGTATATAGTACGTGGGAAAGACTGAGGGCAGGTTTTAAGGAAAATAGAGAAAAAAGGGGGTCAAGAGATAGAGCCTTGTGGAACCCCAGGCCTCATGTTAGTGTGGGGAGGGGAGGAGAGTGAGAAAGAGAGAGATTCAGATAACCCTCCTGCAAGAACAGATTGAACCCTTTTTGACAGGCAGGAGTTCAGCCAGGAGGTAGCTTGCTCAAACAAACCTGAGCTGCACAACTTGATTAGAAGTAAAAGATGGGAGATCATGCTAAAGGCCTTAGAGAGGCCAATGAACATAGCAGATGTAAGGAGACTCTGCTCTATCCCAGTAATGATGGAGTTAGTAACTCTTACCAGGGACATGACAGTAGAGTGGTTAGACCTGATGCCAGATTGAAACACTCATACAGGCAGAGGTGTAGAGGAAAGTTGTAGACTGAAAGTGCACTAAATGCTTTTGCAACTTTGCACAAGCAGGGAGGAGAGTATAGGTCTGAGCTGGATAACCCCAGAAATGACTCCAACAAACTTCCAAGCATGGAGAACTGAGGAAGGAAGGAAGGAAGGAAGGTTGTTTTTTTGAAAGAATGAGAATGAAGTAGTGATAGATGGAGCAGCTAGAGAGAGAAGAAGGCATGGTCCTGGCTGCCTTGGTTATTTCAGTTTAAAAGGTCAAAGGCTTGTATCGTCCTGAGGGTGTCTGTAGGAGAAAAGGGGAAAAGGCAGCTTGGGGCAGATAGAGAAGAAGGCAGGTACTGGAAGTAGGAAGGTCAATGATGAGAGATTTGTCAGTTGATGATATACTTGCTGAAAACAACAGCAGCTTTAGGAGAACAGAGAAAAGGGAGTCAGCAAGTTGCAGCAAGGGGATAGTGGATTTAGAGGAGTGTCAAACAGATTGTGAACCACCTTTAAGAAATTAAATGGACAACTTATGTTTGACTGGAAGGAGGATTCAAAATATATTTCCTTTAAATAATGCCTTCAGTTGTTTAAGGCAAGTATTTCAGAGTTGCTTGTAGTGAATGAGAAATGCTACAGGAGCCGAAGGCCTTGTGACAGCTAGAATGCTTCATCTGTCTTACACAATGTGACAAGGTGAAACTATGACCTAGGGGAGACAATAGCACTTTATCTGAGTTCTGAGGAGGGAAGTGTGAAAGTTCATGACCTTGACAAAGTTTCTGTGAAAGCACTGTAGTCCATCATCCACAGAAGTGACTTATGTAATAAGGGACTAGTCAATGCTGAAGAGATCAGACAGTAGGGAGAAAATAACTAGATTATGGAGGAAGCAGGAGCAGATGATTCTGGGAGGAACTTTGGGCCCATCAGTTTTCCACATGCAGAAGAAGAGATGGTGGTCATTGAAGATATCTGGTAGGACACCTACAGTGACTGTCCTGTGGGGAGTAGGAAATGAAAAGAATGGGGCTAAGGACAGAACCTTGGGGAAACTCTATGTCAATGGGGAGGGTAAGAGGTGGAATCTCTGAAAAGAATAAGATGAAACCTGAGTTGAACCAGGAGATAGCATGCATAGACAAACTTGTGTTGGGCAACGTCTTCAAAATTAAGGGTCAGGAGAGCATGTCAAAAATGTAGAGAGGTCAGTGATCATGGCAGATATAAGGAGACCTTGATCTATCCCCATTCAGGTGTAGGAAAGTGACATTAGAGTGGTTAAACTGAAAGCCACACTGGAATAAACTCATGAAGATGGTGGAGAAGAAAGCAGTAATTTGGGAGTGAAGACAATGTTCTTGCAACTTCACAAAAGGAGGAAGAAGGGGAAGAGGTCTATAGTTTCCAGGTAGGGAAGGGTTACCCTCAGGAATGTCTCTCACAAATTTCCAGTCCTGGAAAACTGTGGAAGAGAGGAAAAAAGGTTTAGAGAGCGATGAGATAGGAGTAGTGACTGCTGGAGCAACTACAGAGAGGAAGGCCTGGTCTAGGCTGTCTAGGCTATTATGTTTTATGTGGTCAGGAATTTGTAGGGCCTTTGGAATATCAGTAGGAATAACAGTGGAAAAGATAAATGAGTGAGACGTAGGTGCAATTTGAGGGCAGACAGAAAAGGAGTAAAGGTGTGAGTATATAGTTCAACAATGAGAGAGTTAAAAAAAATGGAGAAATACTTCTTGAAAGCATCAGCATTGTCAGGGAGACAGAAAAAGAGGAGACACCAGCTCAAAGCTAGGAGACAGTAGACTGAGGGAAAGGGTCAAACAGATTGTGAACTACCTTCCAAAATTAAGATGGCAGCTTATGTCTGACTGGAAGGAAGATTTAAAATGTATTGCTTTAGCTGCCTGAAGTAAGCATTTTGGATTTGCTTGAAGTGAAAGAGGTCATTTGGAGAAGCATGGAACCTAGTACAAGCTGGACTGCATCACATGCCTTACCCAGTGTGTCAAGGTCTACTGAGACCCATGAGAATTGGTAGCCCTTTATATGAATTCTAAGAGGAGGATTGAGAGTTTCAGACCTTGAAGACATTTCTGGGAAAGTACTCTAGTGCATCATCTACAGAAGTAGCCTGTATAATAAAGGATTAGTCAATGCTGAAGAGGTCAGACAGTATGGAGAGAAGGTGTGTATTATGGAGAGAGTAGGAGCAAATTATTCTGGGAGAAAACTTTTGGCCTATGAAGTTTCTTCATACAGAAGATGGGATGATGGTCATTGAAGGTATCTAGAAGGATACCTGCAGCAACTGGTGGGAAGGGTAGATCTAATCAATTAAGCAGTGACTTGGAAATCTTGGTTTATGATGAGTAGCCTCTTTGAAAGACTAAAAAAGTGCAGGGCGTGAATGTCCAACATGAGGGTTTACGAGGAGGGAATCATCCAGTTTGTATGGAGGTTGTCTAAGAGTTAGAGATTATTACAGGTAATCAGGGAGGCAGAGGTGGAGATGGCTTCCAGAAGAACATTAGTAGTAAAACTAGAATGATATAGGTGCCACTGATGAAGATGGAGAGGAAGTGGGGAAAGCAGATTTTACAAAATTGGTACCTGTAAATCACGGGACAAGCCACTAACAGAGAAAACTTGAGGCTTTAGAGGTTATAGATGGCATCATCTCCTCCATGCTTACCCATGTCTTTTCTGCAGACAGGATATCCAGATTGAGATAGCAGCAGCCCTAGCTTTTTGAATAGCTATTAGACATGTCACAAACTAAACTTTACTGGCAAAGATGAGGAAAAGTGACAAATTTTGCCCTTCACAAAGCTCTGCCAAAATGACGGCAAACTGGGCACTTCACCAAAAATCTCCCAAAAGTGAGTAAAGCACCCTATGTCTGCAAGGGTAACATCTGTTAGGAGAAACAAATGCAACCCTCCTTTCATCACCTCATCTGACCAACATCTGAATGAATGATGTCTCAAACATCCTGAAATTGTTTGAACATATTTTCCCTCTCATTCATTTAGATGGTGGCCAGCATAGGTGGTGAGAGGAGGGTTAAGTTGGTCACCATCTCCATCTCCTAATAAATGTATAATTTTTTCCTAAGTTAGCACACCCAAGGAGGGAGGGGGAGCTAGGGTGCTAAATGAATTGAATGGAGGGGGTTCTTTATTATTAGGACTTTGGGTTGGATATGGGTGCTTAGGAGCTTGGGAGAGAAGGAATTAACACAAATGGTGCTATGCTATGATGTATCCCTCTAGTTCAAGCCAAATAAGCAAAAGCTAATAATCACCAAGAGAACTCTTGTGGTGAATACACAATAAGGCAACAATTTCATATAAGGGAAATTTATTGACCAAGTAAATGGACAGCAGACACTGCAGGCACTGCAGGCGCTGACCAATACCACTTCAGTGTCAGCTGTCAACAATTTAACTTATATAGCACTTTGGTTTTATGAACTTGTTCATGAGTGCACCACAGCAGTTCTATTGTGAGGAAGAGGGAACCACACCAGGTGCTTCGAATAACGGGAAGTGTAATGTAGCACAGGGGATGCTGCACTGTTGAGGTGCCATCCTTTAGATGACGTATTAAACTACTGTAAGGTCCCTTCTGCCCATCTCTGGTCACTTTTGAGATGGAAGTTAAAGATTTCATGATGGCACCTTTTGAACAATAGTTGAGGAGTGTCCCCAGTGTTCTGGTCAACATTCTCCCTGTCAATAAAATGTGTCCATGTAACCCCCACCACCCCACCTCGAAGACACACCTGGAAATGAGCTGTCACAGCTCAGTGTGCCTTTCCTAGTCAAAAATAACAAATAAATGAATACATGTTTTTACTATTGGGACCATGAGGGAAGAATGGTGACATCTAGGAGTGCTAAGTGGGTTGAGTAGAAGGGGGCATTTTCCATTTTCATTGCTGGGATCATGGGGAGAAGGGTGGAGTTTGTGCTACATGGGTGGGGTAAAGGGTTTTAAAATTGCTTTTTTCTGTTTTTCAGCCACTACTATGCCTCATATATAAATCTGGGTGAAAGTTGCAAAGTCCGCTGTAGAAGAAGTTGGTCAGATCACTGTGTCATCAGGTTCAGCTTCAGGGCCCTTACTTGTAGTCCATTCCCTGTGGAGGTGGTTCATTACCAACATTTGAAAGGGCTAGGACCCAAAGGACCGATGTTGGTATTGGATACCTCAGAAATGTTGGCAGCATGTGCTGGGGGTGGGGAGGCCACAGTGTTGGCCTCTAATAGGGCCATAACCAAGGCCTTCGACCTTCTAGAGCCTGTCCATGTACACCCCCTGGTATTGGGCCTTGGCTCACAGTGGGTTGATGGCGAGTAGAGGGAAGTGAAAATCAGGGGTCAGAGGCTGGAGCATCGCTGGAGGACATAAAGGCCATGGAGGTCAAACTAGTTCTGATTTGCCATTATGAGGAATATTAGAAGGCAATCTTCCAGAAGAAGGAAGATTTTCTGTCAAGGGAGATTGCCACTGGGAAGAAATGACTGGCTCGGCTCTTTTGCAATGTAGACAGGCTGCTTCGCTCAGCCTGCCTGGAGTCCTTGAGATAAATTACACTCTTGAGATGTGAAAAGTTCTCTCCATTCTTCTCTGATAAGGTGTCCTCCGTTACAGCCAGTATTACTCCAACAGGACCTTATGTTCCCAGCAATTGCCTGCAGCTAGGTCACGGATGCAGTAGGCACTCTTGGGATGAATTTCAGCCAGTTATGGTGGAAGAGGTCAGCCGGGTTATCTTGGTGCTTCAGCCAACCAGCTGTAATCTGGACCTAGGCCCGACACGACTCATAGTGAGTTGTGTTGTCCAACTGGGCCCAGTGTTTGCTGAAATCGTCTGATGTTCTTTGCAAGAAAGGCTGGTCCCAGTGGTACTTAAATGTGCTCTTGTAAGGCCCCTGCTGTAAACAAAATCATCTCTGAATTCAGTTGTGTCTGTAACTTTCCCTTTTTAGGTAAGGTTATTAAGAAAGTGGTTGTGCTGCAGCTCGAGGAATATTTGGCAGCCTTTTAACATCTATGAGTCATTCCAGTTTGGTTTTAATGCTAGGCATAGCATGGAGATGGCCCTGGTCAGAGTACTTAATGACCTGCTCAGGGCAAGGGATAGAGGAGAGTGGTCTGTTCTCATCATCCTCAATTTCTGTGTGGCATTTGACACGGTGGACCATGGTGTACTTTTGGACCATCTCAGGGAGTTTGCCTGCCTCACTGGCACTGTCATCCGCTGGTTCAAGTCCTTTTCCCAGGATAGATCCCAAATGGTTGTTCTAGGAAACTTTTCCTCGAGCCCAATGGTTTCATCCTGTGGTGTGCCCCAGGGCTTGTTCCTCTATCAATGTTGTTTGCGGTGTACATGCTACCCTTGGGCATGGTCATTAGTTTGGGTTGGCATTTCACTGCTGTGTAGATGATGCCTGTCTTTTGCACCCAGGACTCATGTTGTTGGTGACATGTTTAATAAATACTTGGCTGAGATCCAGACAAGGATGGCTTCTAACTGGCTGAGATTAACCCCCCCCCAAAAACTGAGGTATTAGTGGTTGAGCTGGGTCAAAAGGGTGGATTGGTAGCTGGCCCAGTGGCGCTGTGGCTTGAGGCACTGGACACTACACCTCGCGGCATGCTGGCTACCTGGATTCTGGAACTGGCCTGGGTCATCGGGGGTCAGTGGGGGAGGAGAGGGATTGAGCATCCGATGAACTGCTCTCCTTCTCCGGAGTGGGGGTGTGTGCAGTTTACCGATGCACTGGTGACCTCTAGTGGAGGCTGGGGGTGTTGCTGAAGCACAAGCAATGCAAGGGGCAAGATGAGGCATGGCGCCAGGAGGAGCACGTACAGAAGCATGCTTGCTCCATCCATTGGTGTCATTGCACGCACCACTCACAAGGGACTAGAATAGGGAAAATGGCAGCTGGTCACGGTGGCTTGATGGCCATTTCCATGGGGGCACCTGTCACTGAGAGCATCATGGCACATTACTGGATCAGGTCCTAGTGGACGAGCATAGGGAGGCTCTCTAGCACCCCACCGTGAGCAGTCTGATTAGGAACGGGGTCCATGGGATGGTGGCTGGAAGACTTAGGATGCCAGGACGTAACTAAGCAGACCAGTGGGCGAGGGAAGAAAAAGGATTAAAAAAAAAGAGAGGGTGGATTGGTGGCTGCAGCAGGAGTGAGTGTGCCTCGGCTCTGTGCTTGCTAGCCTCGCCTAAGATGAAGAATCTCAAGAGTCATCCTGGATGAAGGCCTGACAATGGAGGCTCAGGTGTCGGCCATAGTTTGGAATGGCTTTTTTTTATCTTTGGAACATCTTTCAGATCAGACCTCTTATCCTCCCTCCTCAAGACCTGGCCACACTAATCCATGCATTTGTGACCTCGAGGCTAGACTATTGTAATGCTCTATACCTCGGGGTTAATGACATTACAGCATCTGTAGTTACTGCAGAATGCAGCTGCCTGGTAACTTACGGTCTTGTCCAGATCTTGTCATATCACTCCAGCACTGAGAGACCTGCACTGGCTGCCTGTGAAATTGCTTATCTTATTTCAAATAGCGCTGCTAACCCACAAAGCCCAGCAAGGACTGGGCCCAGCCTACCTGAGTGAGTTCCTGCATCTGCACACCCTGATTCACTCACTCCGATCCTCCTCCGAGGACTTCTTCATGGTGCAGAGAGCAAGGTTAAGAACTTTTGGTTGACTGGGCCTTTGATGTGGCAAGTCCAGCGCTTTTGAGCTCCTTGGCCAGAGCCTTGAGGGAGGCCCTCTCAGTGGATGTTTTTAAAAAGGGGCTCAAAATTTACTGCTTCCAGCAGGCTTTTGGAGAAGCCAAATAATGTTTACAGTACATCTTTTTTAGTTTTATGAACTGTTTAGTACTTTATTATTTTGTGGGATTTTTTTTTTGTACTTCATGTTTATTGATTTTAGACAAATTAACATCCACATTTCCTCATACATGGAAACAGAAAATGATACACATTTTCTATAGAATTTTGATAGACACAGTAATAAATGACCATGTATTCCTGTACAGTAGGAAAAGAGGGAGTCCTGGGCTATAGCTGTAAAATCTGTAAAATCCAAAAAGTCCATCGACATTTGCCAGTCTCTTCAACAGTATAAGGTATGTCCTTTAGGGAGAAACCATAGAAAGAGAAAAAGCAGTTCTAGAAAACTGCTGAGTAAACCTGTTGCATGACTAGGGAGAAAACAGAAATTAAGTTATGACTCCTTCATAAAGCTCCCCCCCACACAAAGGTAACTAATATCTCAGTCATAACTTTATTAACAGAGCACTTCCAAGTATTAAAGTATATTAAGTAATTTTTCACTATGAATGGACCTTGAAACCATAGGCAGCCCAATTTTAATATGTAGCCACAGATCCCTGATTTAAACAACTTAGAAATGGTTGTTACTTTAACACAGTAAACCCTGATAATGAGCACTGAGGATGGGGAAAAACAAATCTGGCAGATACCAAAACCATAACCAAATGACATAAGTTGCATTCATATAGTCGAGATATATATCCCCATCCACAATACCTACCGATAAACAGTTGGAAAGATTGCCAGGGAGATTAAAAAAACTCTCCTTGCACCTTGGAAAAGATAAACAATGAGAAATAGATATTTACAGTCCAGTTCAAGGCTGTTATACTTTATTAATACCACTCACAGTCCCAAGTTCAAGAGTCCTCCATGTCTGAACCCTGAGAGTCAAAGCGTGCTCTGCATGCTGCAAACTCCTTTTCCACCTTTTCCAGCCACTGCCCTGCATCTTGTGGACTCGTGAACTGCCATGTCTTCCCACTATAGATAATACAAAGCCGGTCTGGTAATAAAAAGGAGTGGATAATCCCCAGGTTGCGAAGGCAATGGTATATAGCATTGAAGCACTTTCTCCTGGCACAAGTTTAGTAGGACAGGTCAGAGTAAAACTTGATATCTGCACCATTAAGTTTGAGCAGGTACTCTGCTCTAGTCACAGCGAGCACCATATCCCAAACATCTGAACCTCTGGACTTGAGTAGTATAGTACAGGGCTATGTAGAATCCACCGGCCAGACCCTGGGGTTAACTCTATATGCCTTAGTCAGAGTATCCACGTGGAAGTCCTCACCCAGTTGTAGATTATTTTTAAGCTAGTTTAGCAAGAATGGGAGAAGGGATGTCCCCTCAGCCCCCTCTGGGAGTCCAACTATTCGGATGTTCCCGGACCTCACTTCATTTTCTAGGGCAATAGTTCTCAGACTTTGTCACAGTGAGCCTCCCCAAATCCATGGGAAAGATTTTGAGCCTCCCAAAAAAATTGTAATAATCTTGGACCTCCCCAAAGAAAAATAACATACTGACTTTGTGCAGTACACCTTGAATAAATTGAAACTCCTTTGAATACTTGGCTCACATTCAATTCTTTGTTTTATACTGATGTGGAACCTTTGAAAAAGAGCTCCTGTGCTCAGAGGTGTTATCTGAATAACAAATAAATAAAATAAACAAATATTATCATTGAACTTATTGTAACCCCCCCCCCCCCCCACAGGCCAGCCTACTTGCTTTACTATTTTCATTCTTGAACCATTGTTACCCCTTGATGAGGTACCTTCATGGGTCAGACTACTTTCTCTGTTTCCTCTCTATATGAAATTACCTTCCTACATACTTTGCCTCTCCCCATCCTTCCCTGCTCCTAAAGCAACTTCTCAGGGATTACTTTGCTCCTTCCTGCTATTGCTCTTAGCACTTCTATGCTCAACCCTTGTATTTGGGCTGTTCTGCCATTAGTCTACAAATTGATCGATTACCACCACTCATTATTAGTGTATTGTTCATATTTCTTTGCACTATTGTTCATTGTGTATATCTTGATTGTGTTGCAGTTTCCTTTTGAAATGTATTCACTCCCTACCCTTCCCTGGGTACACCTGAAATGAGCCTTGTCTCATTCACCTTCCCTTGTCACCTATTAGTAAATAAATACATAAAATTCACCTACTATTATCCTGTTTCAGTTTGTATCATCTCTTCACACAAAATATATAAAACTCTAAATTTAAATACAGTACTTTTTCAGACTTGCTTGAGCCTCCCCTGGAACAGGTTGGGGCCTCCCCAAGGAGGCTGGCCTCACCATTTGAGAACCCCTGTTCTAGGGTATCCATATGCCCTATGAGTTGGCCGTTTTCCTTATTTAGAGTTGCAGTTGTGGTAAGTGTAGTAGTTGTTCTTTTGTCCGCTTCTGCTATGGATCTGGTAAGTTGCAGGATCGCTGCATCATGATGTTCTAACTTCTGTAACATTTTTTTTTATTTTGAAATCCATGGTCCGCATGGATTCCAGCATAGTCTGCCATGGCGGCTCTGCCGATACCACATTGTTAGCTGCTTTGCTGCCACTCGGAAGACCCGCCACCTTGTAAGCTTGAGCATGCTGATCTGTCTGCTGTCCTTTCTGCTGCTCCTTTGTCCAGTCCATGTCAAGTTTGGTATCAGTCCATTCTACTTTGTTGTATTCTATGCTTTATTTTGCAATAAATCGACTAAAAATCGAGTTTTTCTGAGGATTTTGTGACCCTATGTAGAGAGCTTTCAGGAGTGCTGCTGACCTGGAAGATGGCTTTCTGGCGCTCCCCCTTGTGGGATGTTTTAATGGAATTACTTATGTTATTTTATTTTATTGCTTTGCAGATTGCTATTGTATTATTGCATTTTTATAAGTTATATGGTATTTTATTGTAATGGTGCCCTGGGTCTCAGGAGAAGAACGTCAAATACAAATAAACTCTACGTCTACTACTGCTAGAACTTTTGCAAAAGTTCGCCAGCTTTCATGGAAATTTCTGAATTTCCACCTTCCATGAAATTGGAAATCTTCTAAATGTGTTTGGTGAATTTTCACCCTGTTCTGGGGAATTTTCTCACTGAACTCCAGAATAATACACATGAACTGCAGAACTAATACATTAATCCACAATTCATGTCTTATTCAGCAGTTCAGTTCTGCACTATCTTTGTAAATAGAAAAAAAAACTTTCCCTGGTGTCCAGTGGCTCCCCTCCCCCCTCTAATCACTGGCCCCCATAAAAAATGTATGTTTCCCTGGTGTCTAGTGGCACCCCCACCCACCCTCCAATTGCCAGCACAGTAAAATTTGATATTTCCCTAGTGTCTAATGGCACCCTCATCCTTCGATCACCGGCCATGTGAAATTTAATATTTCTCTGGTGTCTAGTGGTACCTCCCCCCCCCACCTCCAATCACTGGCCCCATACAAATGTAATATTTCCCTGGTGTTTAGTGGCACCTCTCCAGCCTCTGATTACTGGCCTTGTAAAAATGTAATGTTTCCCTTTTGTCTAGTGGGACCCCACACCCTCCGATTGCCCATCCCATGAAATTTAATGTTACTCTGGTGTCTAGTGGCAGCCCCACCCTCTGATCACCAGCCCCATAAAAATGCAATGTTTCCCTGGTGTCTAGTGGCACCCCCCCACCCTCCAATCACCAGGCCCATATTTGCTGATGTTGTGCTTCTCATCTCAGGTGCTCAACTCAAGTGTCTGACAATTCCATGCTCACTCCCATTTCTTAGTTTTTACATCATGCAGTAGTCACGAACACTGTCTGCATGATGTCCGTGCAATGGAAAGACTGAGAAATGGGATGGGAGCAATCAGGGAGTTGTCAGGATCTTGAGTTGAGACCTTCAGATGAGAGGCACATCAGCAAATATGGGGCCAATGATCAGAAGGTGGGGGTGCCACTAGACACCAGGGAAACATTAAATATTAGGAGGGGTGGTGATCGGAGGACAGTGGGTGCCACTAGACACCAGGAAAATATTAACTTTTTATGGGGCAGCTGATCAGAGGGTGGGGATTGCCACAAGACACCATGGAAACATTAAATTATTAGGGGGCCAGTGATCAGAGGGTGGGGGTGCACTAGACACCAGGAAAACATTACATTTTTCATGGGGCTGGCGATTGGAGGGTGGGGTACCACTGGACACCAGGGAGAGGTTATTTTCTCTTTACTAGGATGGTGCATAACTGAACTGTGGAATAATTACATGAATTGTGGATTAATGTATTAGTTCCACAGCTCATGCATATTATTCTGCAGTTCAGCAAGAAAATCTCCAGAACAGTGTGAAAATTCTCAAAACACATTCAGAAGATTTCCAACACCAGGGATTGGAAATCAAACATACATTATGGGGCCGGCGAAACTCATTGACATTTCAGAAATCCTTTCCAGAGTTCAGACACTTACTGAACTGTGGCATGAATGTATGAATTGCAGATTAATTTATTAAACTACTGAAAGAAATACTGCAGAACTGACCTTTGACAGTGATCAGTTCTGCAGAATTTCATTCTGTAGTTTAACACATTATTCCACAGTTCATACATTTATTCTGCTGTTCTAAGTCAGAATTTCTGGGAAAGTTGCCAAAATGATTTCTGAACTTTTACGGAGGTGATTGTCTAACTTTCATGCAAAGTCTTCCGTCAGAATTTTTTAATTTTTGCACAGCTCTGATCACATAGTAGACATTGCTGTGGAAATGGATTTGGCTCTTTGCCATGGGCAAATACTACAAAGCGTCTCCACAAGGACTCCACCCTTTATGAAGAGCAAATCTTGCAAAGTTTCTAAAGGCAAATACTACAGTGTCTCCTCAAGGACTTCACGCTTTACGAACAGCAAACCTTGCAAAGTTTCTAAACTATGTCATGAAGCCTACAACAAGTGTAGTGGACAGACTTCACCCATCCCTAATAGCCATGTCTCTAAGACAACAATCACATCTGGCCTATGCTGAAGGCACCAGAGATGGAATGAATCCAGCTGGGGAGAAGGCTATGAATGAAATGAAAGACCAAATCAAAATCAATTTATTGTTTGGCTAATTAGCCTTTACAATCAGAATATCATAAGTAATAGAATACTACAGAATAAAATATGGCATATCTACATGCAAACATACAAATGCCCTACTCAAAGATGCTAATTTACATCCAAGGTCATAAAAAGAACAAGTGACTACCAGCTCACAACACATCTCAATTACACAGATGATAACACTTTATCTAGTCCAGAGATTTTGCAAAAGATGTCATGATATTTAAATTATCCTTATATGTTTAATTTGCATGATCGCTTGAAAATATTTTGCCATTCTATCTACTGACCAGGAATCCTCTGTGTGAATTAATATATTAGTTAATAAAACCCTATCCACATTGTGCTGGGCTGGGAGAAAGAGACTTAGCCAGTATTTCCTCTGTTTCTCATACTGTTTACAAGATCATAAGACATGGTTTAAATCTTCCCGCTCACCACTCCCACAGTCACATTCCTCTGTTTGAACTCCTGATTTTTTATATCTAAGTGCCTAGATGTTACTGCTAAATTGCTCAAATTTATAACTCATGAATACCAATCTAAGTTCTGGGTCTGTAATTATATCCAGATATGGTTTAAACCCATGATAGAAATTATTCATTGAAAACCACTGGGAATAGTGAGAAGCTGCAATTGTTCCCATATCGATCACCTCCAACTGTCTATTTATCCATTTTGAGATTTTTTTTTTTATATTTCAAGCTGATTGTAATACCCTTCTCAATCAGGCATCTGAGATTCATCAATTTATGCCTATTAAGTAATAAACTTATACCATTGTACTAATATCCCTGTTGAAAACCCATGCTATGCCAAATTTCTTTCTCCTTGAGACATTGTTTGGCTAATCTACCATCCTCCATCCTTGTTAGCTTAATCCAATAACTCAATTTTTTAGTTTAAATCAATGCATGAATATCAGTAAGTCCAAGTTCTGTCCTCAAATAGGCCGCTGGGCATGAATAACCCAATCTAAATAAATACATAGAACCTTATGTAGTGGCACCATAAGTTTATTTATATCCTTTATATCCCAAACCTCAGAACCATAAGGAGCTGCATATAATATTTCATCTTTATAACTTGAATTAGGGGTCTAACAGTCATTCCTCTGTAGATATGATAAAACTTACTTAGCCCCAACATAATATTTCTTAATTTAGGTAGAAGCACCTCCGCCTACCTTGTCCAGTACAGGTTTGCTTGTTCCGTAACCCTTAAATAAATATAATTTGGCACCACTTCTATTTTATCCTTTCCTACAAGCCATGTGCTCTTAACCTTTTTATCTCCCAAAATAAGAACCTTGGACTTACTCATATTTATCGTGAGTTTCAAAAGCTTAGATCTTTCATATAAAAAACTCAATTTGGACTGTAATCCTTTTTTAGTCGAGGAAAATAATACAGTGTCATCTGCATAGGCTAATACAGGATAAGACATATTCTTAATTTTTGGAGAATCCTGATCCACTGTACTAATATCAAGTAGCATTTTTTCTATATACAATATAAAAAGTAAAGGGGCAAGCAGACAACCCTGCCTTACACCCTTGTTACTATCACAACCCATTCTAATTTTTGCCCAAGTGTTGGAATATCACTGGACCAAAATAACCATCAAATTCTATTCAATACCCCATTTAATCAGGGTTTCCCACAGAATTCCCCTTGAAATACTATCAAAAGCACCAGAGTAGTCTATAAAGGCAGTATATAGTTTTTGATCTCTAAGTCTAACATATTTCTCCTTTAAATATTTGAGAATAAACAAATTATCAATGGTAGAATAATTAGGCATGAAGCCTGCTTGGTATACTGAAATCCCTCCTGTCCATTTACTTCCTTTCTAAGCCTTACTAGTATTACCCTTGAGAATATTTTCAAATTAACATCTAACAGGCTGATCGGCCTGTACATTGTTGGGTCATCTAAATTTCCCTTCTTAAGTATGGGAACCAAATTTGCCCCCTTCCATGTCTCTGGATATCTATTAGACTCAATACATTTATTATAAAGAATAGTCAAAAACTTAGAACATAGTATGGGTTCTGTTAAGTAAACTTCAATGGGTATTCCATCTGGCCCTGCCACTTTATTCTTCTTTAAAGAGTACATGGCCATGAGAACCTCATCAACTGTAATAAAGTTGAAAATGACAGTAGAGGGATTTATCTTAATAATTTTAGATTTCTCCAATGGATCATAAAAGACATTTTTATAGTGCTCTACCTATATATGCTCAGAGATATAAGTGTCAATAGCAACTTTATGTTTATTTGTCCCCTTAGCAACCAGGGTCCAAAATGCTTTGGAATATTTGTTCTCAACCACTGTTAGCATTTGGTGCCACTGTGCCTCATAATACTTTTTCTTTTTATCCCCAATTAAAATTGTATAAGATCTTCTCACTTTATTTAGTTCCACCAGGGTCTGCCTAGATTTAGTTTTGCAATATAGTCTATAAAGTTTCCTGATCTTAGCTTTAGAATTCCTGCATTCCTTATCAAACCAAGTATTTGTACCCACATCTGGCTTTCCCCTTACTGGACGTTCTAATTTGGATCTTATCTCCTCATATAATATGTCCACACCCTGAAACAAGATTAAAATCTCCTGCACCCTTAAAATTTGCTGTGTCTTATTTAAAAAAGATTGTTTAATTAATAAAGATATGTCACCCTGAAGGGTCTGTCTCCATACTATCTTTTTAGATGGTCTAATTTCTATAAACAACAAGGTTTCCGATACTCTGGTATTACTATTTGTCATAGGATTTTTAGCTTCTGTAACAACCGGGCAGTTGTCGCTTTCAGCCCTTGTATAGATTTTAAGATCTTTCCAGAAATCCATAGCTCCTATCCAACAAATATAATCTATAATGGAGGCTCCCCTTGTGGATACATAGCTATAATTACCCTTACTGTCTCCCCCATATCTTCTATTTAGGGGGTAAATATTGTGCTTCTCCAAGATGTTGATCATCGACCTACCCATTACATTAGTAATTGTGTTCTTTGATTGCTTTAAATGCCTTATAACTTCCTGATCAAGATATTTAAATATAGAATTCTCTAGGGTTCCATCACATGCACCTATCTGGGCATTAAAATTGCCCACCATCATAAGTTCAGCTTTTGGAAACACCTGAGTTGCCTCCACAATGATTTCATTTAAGTCTCTCCATAATGAGCTATCATAATAAGGCAAGCTCTCTGGAGGGATATAGGAGTTTATTAGTATTATCTCCTGAGATTTATCCTTCATATGTATCCCAATAAAATTACTACTAATTTTCCATCTTTCAGTCTTACAGAAACTAACCACTTTAATCATTGTAATTAATCCACCTGAACTTCTCCCATACCTTGCATTTTTAGATCTCAGGGTCTGAAAACATTCATAGCCATTTAATTGCACACTGTCACCCACAGTGTGCCATGTTTCTTGCAGACATATGGCATCAAAACCTGCCAGAAATGTTTTACGCTCATAATCTGCCATGTTTGAATGCCAGCCTGCAATATTCCATGTGAGTAAGAAAATCTCCATGAGTGTCGCTGTGGTAATTTGAATATTTTTGATCTCTACAATATCCTCACTCATTAGGTTAAATCCCATCACGGTATTTAAATAGTCTAGCACCTGAAGCTTACCTTTAGCAGAATCAAACTTCCCCCAGTTCACTGGGCCATACAATCTAATAAAGGGAAAGAGGTCCTCCATCTTTTCATTCTCAGCCTGCTGATTTAATTTTAGAAGTTCTTGTTCCAACTTTTCTACATGGGATGCCAAATTAGACTGGCCGTCTTTTGATTTACTTCCTGGTATCCAACCTGCATCCAGAAGCATAGCTGCAACTTCAACTTAACTTGTTTTCAGACTACCCATCTTGTCCTTTTTTCTTTCCCTCTTTCAAGATCTCTACTGTTACTAAGCTTTTTCTTTTTCCTTTTCCGAATCCTGTTTCTAGATTTCCCAGATTTTGATAGGACCATATTATTAGCAGGTGATTCCACTATAATCAATGAACTAAAGTCCAGCCTTATCTTTTCCTCTCTACTAATGCTAGACATTACAGAAGAGTCTCTCACTATTTCCCCTGAGATATCACTAATCCAGTGATTAAGAAGTTGATCTAATTTAACTTTAGTTAAAGCAACATCTTTACTCATAGAGTCAATCGGATTTTTGTTAATTAACAGTTGTTCTACATAATAATATGCGCAGTTGTAGGATCCTTTAATAATCCAATTAATTCTTCACTTAAATACTTTGGTACAAAACTTCCAGGGTCTTGTTCTCTGTGAGAAGGTATACTAACCTGTTTACCACCACAATTGCTGCATGTTCTTGCAAAATGGTCCTGTTCCTCAAGCTGTTTTAAACCAGTTATAGTTCCTGTAAGTTCTCCATCCCAGACTCAAGTTCTATTTTATTTAAATGTGCTATACAGGAAGCCCTTCTATCAACTGAGTCCTCTATGTCAGTTGTATTAGGTGAATCACTAGCAGACCATAACTGAGGAGATATCCCAGTGTCCCTCACTTGTGATATATGTAATTCAAAGGAAAGTGATATATTTACACTTATGTTTACACCCTGGAGTTCTTCTGAACAGAAAACCTGTCCTTCCTGACTTTTTACCTCCCCCACACCATCTTTCACTTCTTCAGTAAATAGATCAACATCAGGGAATTCCCTAGGCCTTGACCACGGTCTCCTATCAGGGTCTGCAAGAATAGCAGGTGCAGTGGTATGCAAAACAGCAGAAGACCCCACTTAGGGGTAGAGGTTTTAGTACAGCAAACAGACATGTGATCAGTAATTTTAGTTTGAATACTCCCTTCTCTTTGGTTAGGGTAGTTACCCTGAGTCATCTGGGAATTGTAAGAGGGTCACCAGAGTAGGAGACAGAACCAGGGTGGAGCTCTATATCAGCCTCAAGCATCAGCAGGAAGGTAGATAAAGGGAGAAAGCAAAGCAGCAGTGTCTTTACAGGGGAGTGGCAAAGCAAAAGTATGGAAATCATTGGGATAAATAGCACAGAAATATAGAATTTTTAGGCAGAAAGGGACAGATAGGACCATGAAGTCTGTCCTATTTTTCCCTGCCTGTTTTGGCACCTTGGTCCCTAATTGCTCAGCAGCATTTCTTGCACTTCCCTTTCCTCTACCTGTTGTACCTTTGTGCCTATCCCATGCATCTTTGAAGTTCTACACTGCTTTTGCCCCCACCACCTATTCTAGCAGGATGTTCCAGGTATCCACCAAACTTTCTGTGAAGAAGCATTTCCTCACATCCCTCTTAAATATCTTTCCCTCTGTCTTCCTTGCAAGCCCCGTGTTGTGGTGCATTTCCTCCCTGAAACAGACTCCTCGCCTGCACATTGTTCAGCCCTGTGAGGTACTTATAGGTCTCACTCATGACTCCTATCACTCTACTCTGCTCCAAGAAGTACATGTTGAGATTCTGTAGCCTCTTCTTATATGGCCTCTTGTGCAACCCCCTCACCATTCTGGTAGTGCTCCTTCAAGGCCACCACCACCATAGCAATGTCCTTGCAGAGGTGCAACTTCCAGAACTGAATACAGTACTACAGTTGTGGTCTCACCAGTGAGTGATACAGTGGCAACACCACATCCCTCCTTGGGCTAGAAATCCCCCCCCCCCGTATGAACTCTAGCATCCCATTAGCCTGACCTGCTGCCTATGACACTGTCATGGCACCTTGAGATAATCAGCTATGATTACCCCGAAGTTCCCTTCTTGCTTGGTGACTGTCAGTACCTCTCCTCATCTTATACATAGCTCCTGGGTTTCCCCACCCCACATGAATGACTTTGCACTATTTGACATTGAAACCAAGCTGCCATGCCCGAGACCACTCCACTAGTTTCCACAGATCCATATGCATTCTCTCCAACCCTTACTGAGTGTCCATTCTGTTGCAGAGTTTTGTGTCTTCTGCAAAAAGACACACCTTCCCCTCCAGTTCCTCAGCAATGTCACTTACGAAGACATTGAAGAGAACCAGTCCTAGTACTGATCTCTGTAGCACCCCACTAGTCACTCTTCCATCCTCCGAGTGTCTACAGTTCACCACCACCCTCTGCCTCTTATCCTTCAACCAGTTTGAAAACCATCTTACCACTTTCTCGCCAACCCCCAGGCTGCTTAGTTTCTTTATTAGCCTCATGAACAGCACAGTGTTGAATGCCTTGCTGAAGTCCAAATAATCCACATCCCCATCCTCCCCTGATCCACCTCTCTAGTCACCCAGTCAAGCAAATCTATGAGATTTGTTTGACAAGACCTTCCCCATGTGAAACCATGATTCTGATGGTCCTGCAGAACATATGCCTCTAGGTACTCCATCAGTCATTCCTTCAGCATGGTCTCCATTAATTTTTCCATCACTGATGTGAGACTGATTGGCCTGTACTTCCTAGCCTCCTCCCTATTGCCACTCTAGTGCAGAGGGTCTACATCAGCCATCCTCCAGTCCTCTAGAACTACCCCATCTCCAATGAAGTGTCAGATAATGTTGCCACAGGGGCAACTAACACCATGTTCAATTCTTTTACAACCCTTGGGTGAAATCACTTCTGGTCACATTGACTTGTATGGCTTCCAATTTCTTCAGGACTGACTTCTCCAAAAATGGACTTGTGTCCTCTACCTCCACCCCCAGTGCCTACTGATATATGTTGGTCCATCATCCCCACCTCTACTGTGAAGACCATGCAGAAATGAAAATTTAAAATTTTAGCTTTTTACTGGTCTTCTTCTTCACAGTCCACCCTCTGCCCTCCTGATTCTCATGATCCCACCCCTTGCTTTTCTCTTTTCACTTATGTAAATTCCCTGCCCACCTTCATCTGGGTCTCCTTGTACTTCCTAAATACTGCTTTTTCTGCCTCACCACCTTAGCCATGTCCTTTGAGAACTGTAGTGGCCTCTTCCTCCTCCTTCCCTTGCTTACTTCTTTGAAACAACATGCCATTGCCTTAGCTGTTCCCGCCTTGATCTTTTTCCACTGTGTCTCCACTCCCCCCGGATGAGTCTCTACTCCCTCCCTGGCTATTCCCCTATTTGAGATATTTACTGAGACAGTCACCCATTTCTTTAAAATGTGCCATTGTGAAATCCAGGATCCTCATCTTTGTGTATTTTTTCTCTTGTCCAATCCATATGACAAATCACACAGTATGGTGGTTGTTTTTACCCAGGGACTACCTACTAAGATGTCTGCAACGCTGTCCCTGTTCCTAATTACCAGGTTTAGCAGTGTCCTGCTGCTAGTAGGTTCCATAACCAGCTGCCTGAGAAATGCCCCAGTAGAGAGTCAGATGGCTCTGCATCTTGTTGTAGCTGTGGACAGAGTGCTCCAGTATACATCCAGCAGATTAAAGCCCCCCCCACATAATCAATACTGCTCTCTTGCTTGCCATTCTGACAACGGTCTCCCCAAAACCTTGTCTAACTCTTCCCTCTGAGTTGGAGGTCTGTACACCACCCCCATGCAGATAAAAGCCCTGAACCTTTTCTCTAAGCTGACCCATAGTACCTCCAACCCTTCCTTATCCCCTTGGTGTCCCTGTATCTCTATGGGCATTATACCTTCCCTCACATATAAAATAACCCTCCCACCTTTCCTACCTGTCCTGTCCTTCTAAAACATGGTGTAGCCTGGTACGGCCACTTCTCAGCTGTGATTGTCAGGGAACCATGACTCCTCTATGGCCATCATATCCAGGTCTGCCTCTGCAATGATTATCTCAAGGTCAGGAATTTTACTTCCTATGCTCCTTGCATTGGCACACATGACTTTCCACTCCTTTTGTCATTTCCTCCCCTGTTCTGCCTTCCCTTCCTGTTTCTATCTTTGCTCATCCTCTTTTTCCTGTCCTGTTCTCCTTTTTTCTTTATCCTTCTGCAAACCCTCCTTAACCACTCTCTCAACATTAGTTCCTCTACCTCACCTGTCCTGCTCTTCCCATTGTCCTTAAGCCCCTCTACTCCTTGGAAATGAATTTCCTCTGGGCTTCTCCTTTTTACTGTTCTATTCTCTGGCGGTGGCAGTCTCTGCCTCCCTCTGCTTTTATGCCTCCAAACTTGACTAGTAGTGATTCTCAGATAGTGCCTTTGTGGATACGATTGTGATCCATTGGATAGTGGCAGTATCCAACCTGGGATCCAACCAAGTCAGATGTTGGATCCCAGGTTGAATCCTGCACTATCCAACGTTGGATCCAGGGATCCAATGTTGGATCCCGTACTATCCGATGTCAGATCCAGGGATCCGACCATGGATCCAGAGGATCTGACCTGGATCTGGGACGGTCGGATCCACAGTTGGATAGTGCTACTATCTGACTGGATCCGTTATCTAGCAAAAAGACTGGTATCCGATGGTATCCTAATTGATAGTATACTATCTGAGGAACACTATTGGCTCATTTAAGTGCCCATGAAAGTAGTATCTAAACCTTCCACCCAGGACTGCCATTCCTCTCCTAGATGGATGGAGGCCAACTCTTTTATACAGGCCTCTACCCTCTGAGGTAGGACCCCAGACCCTGATGTATCCTAAACCCTCTGCCCTGCACCATGTCTTCAATTGCTCATTGAAGGCCCTGGTATGTTGTTCCCTAGCCTTCTGCTAGCTGTGTACAGGTAGCACCTCAGTGAAGGCCAGCATGTGATCTACCTGCTTCAGACCCCTCCCCAGCTTCCTAAACCTATCCTGCACCACCCCTGTTGTGTCTCTGGTCAGGTCATTGGTCAACAGATGGACAATGACATCCAGCACCCTCCCTTCCACCTCTTCTCTGGTGATCTCTTCAACCTGCTTCCAGTCCTCCCTGCAGAAGCACCTGGTAGGCTCTTTATTACTTTGTCTCTCCATTCCACTGCTCCCAGCTCTATCACTCTGCCTATGTAGTCTCTCACCAGCATCTGCCTCCTCCTTGGCTGAGGACCTCTTCCTCCCCCTTTGGGGTCTCCTCCCTTAAGGACTCCCTCCTCCTCCTTTCCCACTGCTTTGGGTGCTACCTCCTCCTGGCTTACCTATCCCACCAGAATGGCCAAGGAATTAAGCAGCAGTAAGGTCTGAGAGGTGCTCTCCTTCCTCCCCCCACCCTCCCTGTAGCTCACCAAGGGTCAGCCACTCTACCTCTTTTCTGGTTCCTTTGAGGGAGTGATGGCAATCTTGGTGGTCCCTGGTTGATGCAGAGAGTACCCTGTGCTTGTGCCAGTTCAGCCTTGAGTCCAGCAACCTCTGCTGTCAGCCCATAGAGGTGCCTGCATATGGCACAGCACCTCAGTCTTCAGAACCTGTCTCTGAAGACTGATGCCCCACTCCCATTATACTGCACCACTCCCATGCATGATGTTTGTTTTTCCTATTAACTTCTTACTTCACTGCCTTTCCCTTGTCCTTCTACATCTCCTATGTATATCCTCTCTTGACTTAACTGTACTTTTCCCTCCTTCCATTCTTCAACCTATCCTTTTAGTGTATTTGTACCCTTACCCTAGTCAGGGTGTTTTTTTACCTCGCCTTTTAACCTTGCTTCCTAATTCCCCCTGTACACTTTCCTTAGATAGGGTTTCCTTGCTTATCTCTGTGTGCCCTCTCCTGCCTATACCTTTGGTGTGTTTATACCCTTCCCCTAGAAAGGGTGTTCCCAACATTCCCTTCTTAACCTTGCTTCCTAATTCCCTGTACACTGTACCTAGATATGATTTCCTTGCTATTCTCTGTGTGCCCTCCATTGCTTTACCTTTCTTACTCTTCCTCCCTTACTGCAGAGCTTGCTTATGTTTCCTGAGTACCCCTTTAGAATGACCTGCAACCTGCTGCCGCCTGTGGATGTCTACCGCCATCTAAGATGCCAAGCCTGTTCCACTCCTGCTCTGTTCCACTCACATTCTGGGAGATGAACATGAATGGAGCACGTTAAGTGTGGCTGATTTTACAAAGCCCCCATCACTTCCTCCTAGCGTTAGTTTTACTGTGGTTTGATAACAGTTTAGTTCATGAGGAGTACTGGCAATGTGCAGCAACTGGGCTAGGATGTAGGTAATCTGTCAAACAGAAAATATGATAGACTAAGCAGTATAGAATCCCACACACAGTTGAAATTCAGTAAAGGAGCAACACTAACCCAGGCATAGTACATAACAGTACAAACCAAACAGCTATGAGTTACAGAGGCATGCAGACAATAGCACTGGTAAGCAGCACCAACATAGAACAATTACTGTGTTGATATGGCTGGGTAGCAGAGATAAAGAACAGGAAATATCTACTTGGCACTGGCAGGAAGAAAAAGCAGTCTCTATTGACTCCCACTCCAGCTGTGCCACTTAGACTGGGTCAACATCATGCAGGGTCTGCTAGGAGTAGATGGTAGAAATAAGTAGAGGAAATATTCTGCCTCTGGAGCTGCCTCTCACACTGCTGATTGGAGCACTCCTCTTGACAGGTGGATTGGGCTGGGCAGCCTCAACAGGAACTGGCAACCAGTGGAGGTTGTAGTGGGAGCACAGAACAGCTCATGACCACTGACCCTGACTGATGTTGGAGGCTCAGACCATTAGTAGAACAAAGAGCTCCATGGTATGTGTGCAGAGTGCTCTGATGCAGACTTGTAAGCTAAGTTTAACAGTTAAAGTGTCCTGCCTCTGGATACACCTCTCTTGTTCCCAATTGGAGAGCTGGGAGATTGGTCAGCAGCGGGGCTGGCTAAGTCTGTGCAGTAACTGGTGACCAGTGATGGCTGCAGGGATAGCCAGTTGAGTATATGGCCCCCTGACCCCAAATCTGTTCATAGCTTGGGCCCTGGGTAAAAGAAGGGCCACATGACAGCTCCTAGTGAACTGAAATTTCCTGAATATCACACAACTACATAACTACATGTAATCCCCCCAGCCACTTTTTAACTAGTTAGCACCCCCCCATTAAAATCTGGAACACTGGTACCCACAGACTGGTATACCATATACTTTACAAAAGATTGGTACCTCCCTTGGCATTAGGATGTATTCCCAGCTCATTTTCTACAGGAAGAGAGGGGTGGGGGTACAAGAACAAAACAACAAGAACCTTGTGTAAAAATCACAACCCAGGTCCTGGGTGGAGGCTGCTAGGCATATGCTAGATCTAACCTGCTGAGGGGGCCCAGTAAATCCAACAACCAGAAGCAATAATCAGAATGTCCAGAACAGTAACAAGGATCGTGCAGTATGGCTTTATTCAACAGAGGGAAATTTAAAGCAGAATTGGACCCCCCAAGGATCAGTCTAGGCAGGACAGGTACATTTCACAAACTCTTCTTGCATGCAGTACAGTTCATGAACACACAACAGAACATCTTCTTCCCATTTCCCACTTGGTGCATCTCAGAAGATACCTGGCCATGCACCGAAACATTTTCCTCCCATGAGTGCACGTATTGTGAAACTAACACTCAGAACTCTTCTTCAAACATAGATGCAATTATGTGAAACTCAGCCACACACCTTAACTTGCAGCACTGACAATTGCTCAGGTAATACTGTTGCCCTTTACAAACCAGGAAGCCCTGCCTTGTAAGCTCTGAGATGGCATTCCTCCCACCCTTTGCCCCAACTGACAGTATCTGCCATTCTTCAGGTTTACACCATTGAAACTCCCATTTCTCACTGAAATGCTAGAGGTCCCACACTTTCCATATCCATCACTCACTGGAGTGACTGAAGAATAAACTGCACTCTCCTGGATGAACAGTTTAACAGAAAATTCACTCTCTTGGGTAAACTAGGGGCACTGTCAGGTGCAATCTAGCCTTATCTATGGGCACATACACCCCGGATTATGATTCCCCTAAATATGTGGAGATCTTGTCTCCTAGAACAGTACTCACAAACTGGTTGTACCATCAACGGGGCATGAAACAACAAAAAGGCATTCTCCTGGGTAGCAGATCAAACAGTCTCTCAAAATTCCTTTCCAAGGCAGCTGAAATACACACAGAACCTTCAGGGGATTGCCCCTTGAGCCAATGAGAACAAGCAGTTTCTTCCACGTCACTGGGAGTAGAAATCAGGAAATCCTGCTGTAGAAATGGTCTCCACCACTTCACTGGAAGCTTGAAATGACACTCCACTAGGGTGAGAAATGTTGGGCCCTTGACTCAGAGCCCAACTAGCAGTCCTTCTGCTACTCTAACCTTCACACTGAAGCTCTAACTGCAACCAATGAACATTCTAAGCTCCCCAGAGCAGCTGTCCACACAGCGTGGCTTATGCTGCTGTAAGTGTTCCGAATGATCTAATCATTCTTTCCTCAGGCTAGCTGAGTAAACAATAATGTCATTATGTAAGGAGCCCCTAATGAGCTTCCTACCAGCTGCCTGCTACCTTCTTAACAATAATACTAATAGGATTCTAGTAACTCCAGGGGACTGGGTGGTTACACTCAACACGTCCAGACCACTGGCTGTCAGCAGCCAGTACACAGTCCAGTACCAGGCTATCCTGTCTCTGATGCCCTCTACAGGGCGGGTTGATTAAGTCCTCCCCTATCATGCACCAAGCACAGGCAGGTAACACTAAAGGATAGAGGCCCACTGAAGAAACTTCAGTTCCTTTCCTACTACTTAACTATCTATGGATTCTCAGTGACTCCAAGAAACTGCCTGAAGCATGTCCTATCAGACAGCATTGGTGACCCCTATCTAGAATCAGGACCACCAACCTGCCTTCCACCCTAACCCTCTAGGGGAACCTATTGACCTATGCTACCTACCAGGTGCCCAAACCCCCCAAAAAACTTTACACCACACACCAGTAAAATGAAAAAAGTTAGACATTGTACTACACAGTTACACAGTTATAGTACACAAGCCTAACAACTCTATACAAAAGAGGACTCTGATGAATCTCATCAGTAATATAGAAAAATATTATATAGGAACAATGCAGAAACACAGAATTCAAGAGACAGAGAAAGACCAAGTGATCTATGTAGTCTGCCCAGCCATCTCAGCAGATGCACCTATGCATTTGGAATGATAGCAGTACCTGAATAGCCATAGTAACATTTCTGACAGTGGCATTAGGATACCAAAACAAAGCCTTATTACTAGTCCGTAGAATTACCATGGACTTTTCAAAACTCCCAAACAGTAAACTTTATAAATAGAAGCTTTGTTTTCCTGAGGCATTCCCTCTTATTTAGACATTATTTAAGATCTGACTGAAAAATGACACATGGTTATTCAGAATAGCACACTCTGCAAGAAGACATTTTTTTAAATCCTTGCATTTAGTGGGAACATAAAGCTTGTTGTTTATAATGTATTAAAGAGTAATTCAGTGGGCTTACACAACTTGATGAGGAGTTATGATTCTGAACTTTATTGACAGTCTGAAGATATTTGAATGAATGTGTTGTTGACTGTCATAGGTGAATAAGTTGGCCATTCGCACTATGTCCCACAGGAAACTACCACCCCGTCAGGGTACCATGAAAGCAAAGGAACCCTCTTGAGGTGCCCAGGAACATAATTCCTGTGGGCTAAAGGTACCTTAGGAAGGAGTCCCAAAACGTACTGAGCAACAACTGGTGACTAGAGAGCCTGAGTGAGGACAGACTGATGGCAACTTGTGATGACTGGAAACAGACAGAGTCTGAATTGAGCAATGACTGACAGATATCGGAACTGATAGCAGAAGAGGTATGACTTCTGTAAGGAGAGAGGGAATGGCAGAATAGAAGGAGGGCCACCATCCAACCCCAACTCACTGTGGAAACCTACCTGGGTAAATGCTATACTAATATAAATGTACTACATTATGGACCACCTCTTGCAGATACTACCTAATGAAAGCCCCTCTCTCTGATATCTAGGGGCCTGATGTTAAAGTCCAGGGAGGGAGCCCAACTTTGCTGACACACAGTCCCAAGAAAAAATTTAGGTGGACATTACCTGGCATGATGTCTTGCGGATTGCAGGTCTGAACAGTAGCGAGGGGTGCTGTTTTCAAACTGGAGGGCTATAGGAGGCAATCACAACTAGATGACAAAACAGTTCACTGAAGGAGGCTGCTGTCCACATAATCAATCATATTCAAAAGCCATATTTAATGTCCAATTTTAAAACTCACAAACAGCAAAGCACTGCTCCCTGGAGCAAGGGGCACGGCCAAGGTGGTAAGCAAGATAACATTTACTGTGGCAAAAACAAAAAACATGGCACAATGTTGTCCAAATAGGCCTAAATCACAGGGTACCTTGGGGCTGATAGAACTCCCAGCTGATGGTGGCAATACTATTCACATGCTATGTAGAAGCCCTTTACTTTCCTCCCCATGCTGCACATCTGAAGCTCAGGGCGCCACCATTCTCCCTCAACCCTCAGGTGCTGTTCCAGGCTGTGGCTCAAATCTTCAACACAGCCACCCATTCCTCCTAAGTACAGGGCCCATCGCAGCCAAACTCTTGGCATCTCTGAACATCCCTGGCCCAGGCGATCCAGGAGATGCATCAACCACACAATTGCACTCTCTGCAGTCCACCAACCAAAATGAGCAGAATGCCACATGGAAAGAGGGTGTGGGCTGCCACCATTGCATACCCCTATAATTCAGGTTGCCACCACTTCATCGCCCCAATGCCCATCACCCATTCTCTGGACTTCTCATCACTCCACCCTGGTGCCACAGTGCATGAAGGCAGAGCCCACTTAAACTCCTCAGCCCACGGCTCCCTCAGTGCCAAGAGGTCCAGATAGCAGCCTTAAGGCCCCTAACATGGGGCAGACTCCAACATTTTCCCAGGTCACTCTCACAGTGCCTGCTTAGACTCCATGGGGATGGGGCAGAACCCCCCTTCCCTGCACTTGATCCCAATCTCACTTTCCTGCAGGCCTCTCCATTGACACCAACAACTGCCACTTTAATCTCCTCTGGGGCTCAAGCTCCACCTTACCAGTAGGCAAGCTAGACTCCCCCAATCCATAAAAGGCAGAAAGGATGGAGAGAGTTAAGTTAGTAAGAACTTACACTGACTTTTATGACCTTTGGCATGGAGGAGAGGACAAAAAACCCTATGGGGGAACCTCTGGGGATCCAAGGCCTTGGTCGTCTTCCCTCCAGGCTTGGGATAAATCAGTGATGGCTTAGCTACTGCAATTTAAAAACCTAATTCAAGGGGAAGATTTTTAAAGGAAGGGCTCTCACTCTATCGCTCTAATGGAAAAGCTGAGGGGGTGCTGCAAGCCAATCTCTGCAGCTAAAGGAGGCTCTCTGAGAAGGAGGCCCATCCTCCAAGGCAGGAGGAGGAGGGAAACAACCACTGAAAGGCACTCACCTGGCCTCCATGAAGGGAAGCCTAGAGAGGAAGCCAAACCCTTGAGGGGTAAGGCATAGGAGTTGAGCCCTTGAGAGTCTGGGACTTGGAATTACATGATCTTCACCCTTGAGGGGCAAAGGAAGGGAAGGAGGTGGAAACCAGGTGAACCATAGGCAGCTGTAGGGAGAATAGCTTTTGAAGGTGCTGCCAACATGATTTGCACAGCTAAAGGAGCCCCTGTGGACTTAGAGGCCCTACCCTCCAGCAGCTGCAGTCTTTAATGCTACATCAAGAGTTGATCTCCATGGCTAAAGCTTCCCCATAGCATAGGACATTCTCACCTGAAGGGCAGAAAGAGAAGGACCCTGCTCACTGAGGGACCTACCCTCAAGTGCAGACTTCAAGGGGGAAGAGTGAGACCATCAGCTTAAAGGGAAGAGCCCTAAAAGCCTCGCTGTGGCTGTGGCTGGCATGCATCTGAATGTAGGGAGTAGTGGGAGGCTGATGGGGAAGCCTGATGGCCATGAGCACAAAGAGAAACAAAACATAGATAAGGCTGTATGACTGACTGACACATCGAATGACAACTGGCACATTGTATGAGACAGAATTAAACGTGCTTGGACTAAATGATGAATGCATGCCAACTAGTTCCATCAGGGAGGCTAGTGTTACCTGCTGATGCACTGCAAGTCAGGAGGCTGAGGCAGTAGAAACAACAAATGAAACTGCTATGGAAAGCAGGAACACATGGGAATCAAAAACTGGGAAGCAGTAGCTGCTGAAGTGAAGAATAGCAGAACCCAAAAGGGAATCACTGCCTGGTTAGCAGCCAGGTATAAACATTTAAGGATTGTAGATGAATGGAGAGATTATGAAAGGTATGGAAAAGCAGGAGAATGGGAGCCTGAAATATCACAAATCAAAAGAAAATGATGAAGGCAGGACACTGGGAAAACAAGAAGGTCCAAAAGGAACCAAAACAGATAGAAACACAAGTAAATGAGAACAGGAGTACAGCAGAAATAGGTTACTGAGAGAAGCACAAACTGCAGCCAGGAAGGTAGAAAACAAAATACTGACCCAGAAAGCTGGGAGGTACAAACCAAGTGTAACCCCCCTACAAATGGGGGTTCCCGAAAAGTCTTCCTTGAGCTTGCCTAAATACTCACTGCCAGGCTGGTGTTCTGCATTTTAGCAGTTTAAAAGTATTGACAGAGAGTGCCTGTATAGCCTCTGTGTACTGTCTCTTTAAGAGCTGCCTGGATTGCAGTCATAATTAATCTGAGAGAGAGCTCTGTTAGAAGATGTACTTGTTTGCTGATCATTTGTTAGAGTAGTAATAATATTGCAGTTTGTTCTAACCTGCCTTCTTTGCAACATTGACAGTTCTGTTTGTTTCCATCTTCTTGGTCCTGGACTGCAGAATGGGCCAATCAGTACATCTGGGACTCTAAAATGGAGCCTGCCTACAGGGGCTTGGTGGGGCCAAAACTTGCAGGAATTGTAGTTTTGGGTTTTAGGCACCTAAAATAACCTGGAGGGGGAGCCCTTGTTGTGACTAACAGAGAAGATCAGTCAACTGAACCTTTTGGATATTGGGGAAATTCCCACACTGCTTGCAGTTTCAGTTACATCTAAGTTGGGAAGTGAAGAAATAACAGCTCGAGATAGTTCGAGCAGCAATCCATAGTGGATTCACATGGGAGAACTGTGGAAAGGCCTGAGTTTGGCCTGCATGCCTGCCTGCTGTCATTGAGAGGGAACTTGTGCTTTTTTCGGACTGAATCCAAATTTGGAGAGCGAATTAAGCCACTGAATTGTGACCAGGCTTTAACCTGAAGAAGACTAAGATTTGCCGAATGCGATCGGCCTGTCAGGATTTCCAGCTACCTCTAAACTCCTGGATTGTGCAGAGACTCTGTAATTGCGACCGGAGAGCCATTTGCCTGGTACAGTAGAATTTCCTTACATGTGAATGTGCTGCGTGCTTATAGTGGGTCGTGATTTGGTTCCCCACTGTGTGTCTGAACTGTGTTTTGCTTGCTGGAGGCTGTATCCAGCTCCACGGACTAAATCCATATCCATTTCCATTTGCCTGGGACCTGCTACACTGGGCCAGCCAGAATACCTGTTACACAGAGAAAGTCATCGATGAGAGACCAGCCTGGGGATCAGCCCCCTGCTCAACTCCTTGAACAGGAACCACGCCCCGGTGATTCGTGTGGGCCCTGCTTCTCCAGGCACTCCAGCTCAACAGCCTGCAGTCTCGATTGCATCCTGCCTGTGTCCAGTATTGGGTATCGTGAGTAAACATCAGGGTAGCTCCCTGCAACAACAGCTAAATCTAAAAGTGTTGTCATTTGATTGTCTTGTTGCTTTTTCTTTCACAAACTGAGGCCTCCAGTTCTGGATTACAAATAGTGTGTGTTGTGCATGTTGCTTTCTTCCATCACAGGGCCCCAACCAGCTACAACGTTCCTGGCTAGCCCACCATTTTCCTACCTGGGTACCCAGAGTGTGTGACTGTGTAGGGACTCTGAACTGCATGCATAACTGTCTGATTAATATAGCTTTTAAGCAAATCAAGTTGATTACGCCCCTACCTTGTTCAAGTCCCGTGAATAAATCAGATTTAACTTTGTTTGTATTTAATCTGACTGTGGTTCTAGTTTGTGCCAAAAGTATTGTACTGTTGCTATTTGCTGTGCTTAACCTTGTTTTACAGGGGGGTCCCCAGCGTAAAGCTAGAGGAACCAGCCCTGGTGGTAAATGCAAACAGTGTGGGTAATTGCCTGGTGAATAAGAGTCATTGTGAAAGTAATTGTTGTATATAGTTCAGGCTACTAGAAGGGAAAAAGGGAGGTTACAGTGTCCCGGAGGGCTGTGCCCAGGTTAGCTTGACCACTAATGACCCTGACCTCTGGGTGGAGGCACCTGTTTCATTACCTAGGCCCTTTAACCTGCTACTGGCCAAGCAGGCAGGGGTAGTAGCCCTTTGGAAAGCACCACCTAGGGGTTACAGCTTGGAGGCTCACCGCTGGGATTTTGTGCCTTCTAGTGGCCAAAAATTATGAATTATTGTTAAAGATTAATGGCTACCCCTGTAGAAATAGCTATACACCAGTTGGTGGGGTGGTGTACTGGGCAGGAGATCGACCCCCACAATGCTCTGCTTATACTGGATATTCCCATGTGTGCCAGCAAGGACACTGTAGAGGGAGCACTCTCCAAAGTTGAATGCTTAAAAAACCCTGTGGTGGTGGGTTGACAGGCTGATTTGATCGCCCAAATGTTCATAACCTAGGTAGAGTGTAGTGACCTCGTGAATAGCTCTAAAGTGCCACAGACTATTACCTCAGAAGGGCTCCTAGATGCCTGGAGAGTGATAACAAAAGACAGTAAAGACCCTGGAGAGGATGAGCTCCCACCATTATCTGAGACTTTTGAGGAGAAATTTGCTAAGTTGTTGCTGGAGGAATGGAAAACCATAGAGGACTTTAAGAAACTATTCCTGCCACCTTGGGGTGTTCCTTCCCCAACACCCTTTCCCACTCCAGCACCTGTTACTGCCCCACCTTCTGTGCCCATGCTAATGCTGACCCCTATATCTGTACCTGCCATTAGTCACAACTCCTACCGAAGGCTAAGAATCTTCTCAGGCACCCTCCCCACCCCCAGGAGGAGGATGACTGAGAGACCTGGATCGACTATGTTGCCCCCTTGATACCCGAGTGGCAGTGTGTGGAGGCTGAGAAGCAGAAAAGAATCATAGAAAGTTTGAGGGGCCCCGCCCTTGAAGCCATTAAATTTTTGAGGTCCATGAACCCTGATGCATCTGCTCAGAAGTACCTATCTGTACTTGAAGGCAATTTTGGGAGCATTGAGTCAGGGGAGACTTTGATGTGGAAATTCCAAGGTAACAAACAATGGAAGGGGGGAAAGTTTGTCTGTGTATGTTACTCGCCTAGAAAGAGCTCTGCAGAAAGCTTACCAGAAAGGTGGGGTAGCCGCCAGTGATTTAAACCATGTGAGATTGGGGCACATACTGCAACATGCCAAGCATTCTAAACTGCAGATCATCCAGTTAAGGCTCCAGGATAGGAGAGATAACCCACCTGACTACTGTGACTTGATAAAAGAACTCTGGGAGGTAGAAGGTGAAGAGGGAGATTGTAATTATTGGGTGAGTGCAGCCCAAGTGATCATGGCACTGGAAAGCCCTTTCGAAATAGAGACCACTACGAGTGTCCCGGCGTGGGCTAAATGGTGGGGAGAAGAGTTGCTGAAGGAAGTCAGAAAAGTACAACTGGGTGCATTCGCTGAGGTATCCCCTGCTGACAGAGACCCTGGCCCCTGTCAGGACCTGACTGTTATCGGGGTGGGGTGCACCCTCAGGCATCCTCTACTGAGGGTGGCTTCTCAGCTGAGCTCAAAGAATTGACTGCCACCCTAAAGGAACTTTTGAGACATGGTACACTACCAGCAGAAGTCAGAACACAATCTCCCGTCAATGCTCCAGCATCCCCTGCTTTGTTTTCCCAAGCATGCCCTGAGAGCCTGTCATTTTTCACAATTGCTGTAAGGATGGCCATATAAAGAGGGAATGCCAGTCTCAGAAGGATTTAGAGAAAGTGGTGAACCAGCTTCAAGGAGAGCTTTGAGGAATGAGTCAGTGGTCAAGGGTTGCACAAAATGACCGCAGTGAAGGCTTCAGCCACTCTAACTCAAACCCCTCTGTGGCTAAATCGTCTGTCCAGACCCCTGCTGTTGTCCCTCCAGACTGGTCCAAAATAGTGGGCCCTTCAATGAAGACTACTGTGGCTGTGAATGGTATTCCTACTTGGGCTGTGCTTGACAGTGGGTCACAAGTGACCACTGTATTTCAGGACTGGTATGACAAACATTTATCTGACGTGCCATTACAATCCCTGAAAGGTCTACATGTGTGAGGGCTGAGCGACAAGTCTTACCCCTACCTAGGATATGTCTGCCTCAAGTTGTCTTTTCCTGCAACTGCAACTGATGCAGAGGAAAAAGTAGAGACACTGGCCCTAGTGTGTCCCCCCACCGGACTGTATGATGGGGTTCCCCTGTTAATTGGAACAAACGCCAACATGTTTGGGAGACTAGCACAGCTCTGCCATGAGAAATGAGGGCAACTGACTGGACAGGCTCTAAGAATTCCAGCCTTAGTAAAAAGGGCATATGACTTACAACAGAAACCCAATGAAAAGGACCCAGATGAGCCAGTAGGGATATGGTGGAAAAAGGAACCTGACTCCTTGAAATTGGCCCCCAACTCCCAGAGCACAATCCATGGAGAAGTCTGCCTAAAGAGAAACGTAAAGAACAAAATATTAATGTTGGATGCACCAGGTGATGGAAAGCTGCCAGATTATTGGTTAAACCCAGCATCTTGCCTGCCTGTGCCCATGTCTATGCATGACCAGTGATGGTCCAGACTTGAAATGTGTCAGATCAGGAGGTCCAGGTGAACAGATGGTGCACTCTAGCTACAGTACACTGTGCAGACATTGCAGTTTTACCCAATAACAAGTACTCAAGCCAAAGGGAGAGAGAGTGACCCCGGACTTATTTGACTTTGGTGATTCCCCACTGCCAGCTGAATGGAAGGCTAGGATTAGCAAGAAACTCGCCCAGAGAGACCAAGTGTTTTCATTAAAGGAATGGGATGTGGGGTGTGTCCAGGGTGCAGAGCATCATATATGCCTGCATGATGACCGGGCATTTCGAAAGAGAGCCCGACACCTCGCCCCAGCGGACATAGATGATGTGAAGAGACACCTGCAGGAAATGCTCACTGCTGGCATGATACAGGAATCAAGGAGCCCATATGCCTCTCCCATTGTGGTTGTGCATAAGAAGAATGGGTCCGTGAGGATGTGTGTTGATTATCGAACCCTGAACCGGTGGACTGTCCCCCAGATCAATACACCATGCCCCGTATACAAGATGCCCTGGATTGCTTGAATGGGAGCAAATGGTTCTTAGTATTGGATCTTCACAGCAGATATTACCAGATTCCAATGGCCCCAGAGGACCATGAGAAAACAGCCTTCATCTGTCCTTTGGGGTTCTATGAATTCCTGAGAATGCCACAAGAGATTTTGGGCACCCTGGCCACCTTTCAGCTACTGATGGAATGTGCGGTGGGAGATATGAACTTGCCGGATTGTCTAGTGTACCTACTGTAGATGATGTCATTGTGTTCGGACGCACATTAAAGGAGCATGAGACCCGACTGTTTAAAGTGCTGCACCGATTGGAAGACTTCAGCCTCAAGCTGTCCATCAACAAGTGCCAGTTTTTTTCAAACCTCCATGAAGTATGTGGTGTACACAGTATCTGCAGAAGGAATAGAGACCAATCACAGTAAGGTTGAGTCACTGACTACTTGGCCCCAGCCCCATAACTTGAAAGAACTACATATTTCTGGGGTTCTGTGGCTACTACCACAGGTTCATAAAAGACTATTCAAAGGTGATACGCCCACTCCTGAATCTTACTCAGGGTTACCCCCCCCCCACCAACTGTAAATACAGGAAAGGGGCTGTCAAAGAACCAGAGAAAGTGTACTTCCACACAGGTGAACCTTTTGGGCCCCGCTGGACACCCAAATGTGAAGCAGCCTTCCACGAAGTTATATGCCAGTTCACCCATGCCCCCATACTCACCTATGCTGACTGTACCAAGCCCTATGTGCTGCATACGGATGCTAGTCTGCAGGGCCTAGGAGCTGTGCTGTATCAAGACCATAAGGATGGTTTGAGACTAGTGGCTTTTGCCAGCAGGAGCTTGACCCCATCAGAACGAAACTATCCTGTGCACAAGCTGGAGTTCCTTGCCTAAAATGGGCCATTGTTGACCAGTTTCATGAGTACCTCTATGAGGCGAAGATATTGGTGAAGACCGACAATAATCCATTAACTTATGTACAGACTTCAGCTAAGTTACGCACCACTGTGCCCAGTGGCTCTCTGCTTTATCAATCTATGATTACGCTGTCGAACATAAGCCAGGACTGAACCATATTGATGCTGACGCCCTGTCATGAAGGCCATCTTCCAAGAGTGATTGGGTCAGATTGTCTGAACCTGACATCCGAGCATAGTGTCAAAACTTTGACAGAGGTGAACAGATGTCTGTGGACACAGTGGACTGTCTAGTAGATTGCTTGGGCCCTCCTGATACCTGCATACTGGCTGTCTATTGCCATTTCTCTGCTCTGGATATTAGTGCACTACCTCAACTTGACAATGACAGTATTCAGTGGACTCAATCCCAAGATTCTATGATTCAACCCTCACTTGATGCCCTGCGTGCGGGGAAAGATGTGTCTAAGGTACATTCCCCTGACTTGCGAACTGCCCTATTGTTTAAAGAAGGCCCAGGTTGAAGTTACTCAATCAGTTGTTATACAGAGAGACAATGGATCATAGTGGTCAAGTAGACAAGCCACAATTGGTCCTACCCATGGCCTTTAAACACTTGGTACTGAGGTCCCTCCACAATCACGTGGGGCACCTCGGTATTGACAGGACTCTTGACCTGGAATGATCTCGATTCTACTGGCCCAAGATAAGGGCCAATGTTGAGCACCATGTAAAGACGTGTAGTTGTTGCCTCCAAAGAAAAGTCCTGCCTCAGAGGGCTGCCCCCCTTGTCAATATCCCTACCAGTAGCCCCATGGAACTGGTCTGCATGGATTTTTTGTGTTTGGAACCTGATCAATGGAATATTGGCAATGTGTTAGTTGTTATGGATCATTTCACACAGTATGCACAAGCTTTTCCAACTAAAGACCAAAAGTGTCTACCATGGCCAAGGTGCTAGTGGAAAGATTCTTTGTCCACTATGGTGTCCCCCAGCGGATCCACTCTGACCAAGGCAGAGACTTTGAAAGTAGGCTAATCAAAGAAATGCTCTCTCTGTGGGGGGTGCGGAAGTCAAGAACCACCCCTTATCACCTGCAGGGGGACCCTCAACCAGAACATTTTAACCGTACTCTTCTAGACATGCTGGGTACCCTCCACCCAAAAAACTTGCATAAGTGGAGCTAGCAGATTAGCACCTTGGTACATGCGTACAATTGCACCAAAAATGTCACTACAGGGTTCTCCCCATACCACCTCATGTTTGGGAGGGAGGCCCGCCTACCAGTTGATGTTTGTTTTGGGGTCTCTCCAGATAGGGTTCAAGCTGAAAACTACCAGCAGTATGTACAAAAGCTGAACGCTCAATTGAACCATGCATATCAACTGGTCCAGACAATGGCAGCTAAAAGAAATCTCGCCAACAAAGAGAGGCACGACAAGAAAGTAAAGGCTCAAGAGCTACTGCCAGGAGACCGTGTGCTGTTAAACAATTTGGCAGTACTTAGCAAGCACAAAATTGCTGATAGGTGGCACCATCTTCCACATGTAGTAGTTGGAAAGTTGGATGATCTACCAGTATACAAGGTACGCCAGAGAATAACTCCAAAGCTGTCAACAGCATGCACCATAACCACTTGCTGCCTATTGGTGAAGTTATTATTGAAGTTGCGCCAGCAGACATTGCCTCCCCTGGGCTGGTGACTTATGCCGCTGCAAAAAAGAGACAGAGTCAACCTACCCCAGTAGTTACAGAGTTAAGGTTTCCCCCACAGCAGGCCCAGAATGTTAGTGACTATCAGTCCACCTCTGATGATAGTGAGTGTGACAATGCCTATTACCCCTCCTATAAATTGAGTCAGCTGTTTTGAGGTAACCCTATGACTAATTGTGGGGATGAAGCTGGGCCTTCTGGACTACCTAACCCCCCAGCTTCGTCCTTGGAGCCAATGCTCCCTGAAAGTGAGGTGCAAAGCATCACTTCTGAGGTTGCAGACTCTTTGTATTTTGTGGAACTGTGTGAATTGCCCAGAGAAGGTGATGATGGTCTGAGTCTCCCTGGTGACACACCAGAACTTGAACAACAATATGAGAGTGCTGACGGCCCCCCTTCAGTGCCACAAAGCCTAATTGTGCCAGAACCTTCTCTAAATGAGCCAAGTGTGGTGGAAACAGAGCCTACAGAGCAAGGAGCTGACAGTGCTCCCAGTTTGGACATTCCGATCCATGGAGAGGCACCCCTCATGAATAGGGTTGCCACCTGTCAGATTTTTTACCTGGTGATCAGGTTTTCGGGGTCCCTGTCAGGTAATCCAGTTTTGCTCTGTGCTGGTCAGGTTTTTGAGCCATTTTGAGTACTCACATGCTTTTGAAACAAATGTTGTCATACCATTCATTCTTTCAGTTACATGTCCAGGTTACAAACAAGTTATGTTGTCAATATAGCCTTTTGTTTGTGAAAGCAGTCAGCCTAGGAGGTGAAAAGTATGGCCGTTAATACCATTAGCACTTACTTAACCTAATCTTTTCCATTGCATCTTAAAGTGACTTAGCAGCACAGCTGCCCCCACCTTTTGTAACAGTAATAGAGCCAGTTGTCTTCTGCTTTCATTTGCTGTTAAACATTTTCATCTCTAAAAGAATTTAGACATTTTTAAATGCTTAAACTTATTTTTTTTCCTCAAGAAAAACATATGGTCACTTCTTTGGCTTTGAAATAGTACTTTGGATATGAACAGGGAATGGATCCAGAAAAAGTTAAAAGTACACATTACAGAAAACAATTTCTTTATTATGTGTTATTATATACCATGTATACTGGTGTATGCTATTTACAGTATGTACCTTGTCTCCCTCCAGATCATATCTGTAAATACGATTTCTTTTATCTCTGTATGTTTGTCTGGTAAACCAATGTCAATAAATAAATACATTAGTAAATGAATGACTGAGAAGAAACTAGAAAAATAAATTTAACAGGTAACATTTTTGTTGAACTACTGCTTTGAGTGTTTTTTATTGATATAACAAATGGCTTTCTAGGAAGAACAATGCATGATGAGTCATGAAAAGGGGTTGGGCTAGGGGCGGAGCTTATAATCCGTTTTTTGCCTCATTCAAAGGTGGCAACCCTACTCATGAATGACCAAAGCTCCAAAGTTAGTGCTGAAAGTACAGAGACTGTGGCTGTTCCCCCCAGAAAGACTGGCAGAGCTATCAAGCCAGTATTGCCCTTCAGTTATGATTCTCCTGAGAGGCCAGTGGATTTGCCTCTCAATGTGGTTTACAAAGGTGTTTATATTTCTCAGAGCTCACTACCCAAACTGAGCTTGATGGCTAATTCTGGGTGGATTGTTCTTCCTTGTCAGTATGGTGCCCCTGCCCCGTCCAGCCCCTAGTTAGCTAATAGGGAAGGGCCCACTCCTACATTGTTTAATGTACAGGAAGTTATAACATGAATCAGCATTGTGATGTCACAAGTATGTTAATCATAGTGGAATTAGTATTACCTATATGAAACATGCATTTGTATTGTCCTTATGGATATAGTATCATGAAGTGTAGTGAATATGTATAGTAAAGTAATAAGTTTATATTAACTGATGCATGATGGTACAGAGCTGATGCGGATGCCAAGTTTTCTCCAGGCAGGGAAGGGTGTAATCCTCCCTACAAATGGGGGTTCCCGAAAAGTCTTCCTTGAACTTGCCTAAATGCTCACTGCCAGGCTGGTGTTCTGCATTTTGGCAGTTTAAATGTATTGCCAGAGAGTGCCTGTATAGCCTCTGTGTACTGTCTCTTTAAGAGCTGCCTGGATTGCAGTCATAATTAATCTGAGAGGGAGCTCTGTTATAAGATGTATTTGTTTGCTGATCATTTGTTTGAATAGTAATAATATTGCACCTTGGAGCCAGCCTACAGGGGCTTGGCGGGGCCAAAACTTGTAGGAATTGTAGTTTGGGGCTTTTGGCACCTAAAATAACCTGGAGGTGGAGCCCTTGCTGTGACTGACAGACAGATCAGCCAATTGAACCTTTTGGATCTTGGGGAAAGTCCCACACTGCTTGCAGTTTCAGTTACATCTGAGTTGGGAAATGAAGAAATAACAGCTCGAGATAGTTCCAGCAGCAATCCATAGTGGATTTGTGCAGGAGAACTGTGGAAAGGCCTGAGTTTGGCCTGCCTGCTGTCACTGAGGGGGAACATGTGCTTCTTTCGGACTGAATCCAAATTTGGAGAGCGAATTAAGCCACTGAATTGTAAGTGGGCTTTAACTTGAAGAAGACCGAAGATTTGTTGTATGCGATCGGCCTGTCAGAACTTCCAGCTACCTCTGAACTCCTGGATTGTGCAGAGACTCTGTAATTGTGACCGGAGAGCCATTTGCCTGGTACAGTGGAATTTCCTTACATGTGAATGTGCTGCGTGCTTATAGTGGGTCATGATTTGGTTCCCCACTATGTGTCTGAACTGTGTTTTGCTTGCTGGAGGCTGTATCCAGCTCAACAGACTGAATCCATATCCATTTCCATTTGCCTGGGCCCAGCTACACTGGGCCAGCCAGAATACCTGCTACACAGAGAAAGTCATCGATGAGAGACAAGCCTAAGGATTAGCCCCTGCTAAACCCCTTGAACAGGAAAGATACCTCGGTGATTTGTGTGGGCCCTGCTTCTCCGGGCACTCCAGCTCAACAGCCTGCAGTCTCAATTTTGTCCTGCCTATGTCCAGTGTTGGGTATCATGAGTAAACATCAGGGTAGCTCCCTGCAACAACAGCTAAATCTAAAAGTGTTGTCATCTGTTTGTCTTGTTGCTTTTTCTTTACGATCTGAGCCCTCCGGCTCTGGATTACAAATAGTGTGTATTGTGCATGTTGCTTTCTTCCATCACAGGACCCCAACCAGCTGCAACTTACCTGGCTAGCCCACCATTTTCCTACCTGGATACCCAGAATGTGTGACTGTGTAGGGACTCAGAGGATCTCAGATCTAGAAGTGGGTAGCCATTTGGGAACAAGTGACCACCAAACAGTGTGGTTCATGATAAACTCTGCTACAGAGTCAAGCCATACAAAAGTGCACAAGTGAGGGTTCTGGACTTCAGGAGGGCTGACTTTGGCAAGATGGAAGAGTGCCTTAGAAAAGCACTAACAAACAGGCTAGAAGGAGGGGTGGAGCAACAATGGGCAAATATCAAAACTGCCATCACAGAGGCAACAAGCCTTTGTGTGAAGCAAATAAACAAATCAAAATGAAAGAAAAAGCCACTATGGTTCTCAAAAGAGGTGGCGGTGAAGGTTAGGGAGAAAAAGATAGCATTTAGGAAGTATAAGGAAACACAGAAGGAGCAGGACAGAGAACTGTACCAGTTAAGGCAGAAGGAAGCAGGGAGGGTAGTCAGAATAGCAAAGGCACAAACTGAGGAAAAGATAGCTAACTCGGTTAAGAAGGGGGATAAAACCTTTTATAGGTACATCAGGGAGTGTAGAAAGACAAAGGGAGGGATAGTGAGGCTGAATAGAATGGATGGTGGGTGGGCAGAGAGTGACAGTGATAAAGCAGGGATACTGAATGAATACTTCTGTTCAGTATTCACAAAACAGGAAGTGGTGGAGGTGCCTAATCCAATTAACAGAAGCACTCTGGAGAGGGGGGGTTGATCCCAGTCCTTTTACAGAAGAAAGGGTTCTGAAATAACTCCTAAAACTGAAGGTGGACAAAGCAATGGGGCCAGATGGAATTCACCCCAGAATTCTAAAAGAATTAAGCAGAGAACTAGTGACACCACTGACTACGCTTTTTAACAAATCATGGGAGGCTGGTGTGGTACCTGAGGACTGGAAGAAGACGGATATGATTCCCCCTTCACAAAAATGGGACCAAGACAGAGGCAGGAAACTACAGACCTGTCAGTTTGACCTCTGTGGTAGGGAAAGTGATGGAATCACTTCTGAAGGAAAGAATTGTTGAGTACCTAGAGGCCAGTGGGGCACAGGACCCAAGGCAGCATGGGTTCACAGCTGGAAGGTCATGTCAGATGAATCTAATTGATTTCTTTGAATGGGTGACCAAAGTAGTAGACCAGGGAGGGGCTGTGGACATGGCCTACCTAGACTTTAGCAAGGCATTTGACACAGTCCCACACAAAAGATTAGTAGTCAAATTAACCAGCCTGGGAGTGGGTCCCAAGGTGGTAGCCTGGTTAAAACATTGCCTGAACAACAGGACACAGAAGGTAACTGTAAATGGAGTCCACTCTGAAGAAAGAGGGGTTACCAGTGGGGTACCGCAGGGTTCAGTACTGGGTCCAGTCCTTTTTTAACGTCTTTATAAGTGACATTGCAGAGGGACTGGAAGGAAAAAGTATGCTTCTTTACAGATGACACAAAGATCTGCAACAGGGTTGATACACAAGGAGGCGTGGAAAGGATGAGAAGGGACTTGGCAAGGTTGGAGGAAAGGTCAGAAGTATGGCAGCTTGGATTCAATGCAAAGAAGTGCAAAGTAATGCACCTGGGAAACAAAAACCCAGTGGAAGATTACACAGTGGGGGAGGTAGTAACAACTACAAAAATGGAACGATACCTAGGGGTAATCATATCAGATGACCTTAAGGTTGGCAAGCAATACGAGAAGGCGGTAGGGAGGGCTGGGGGGATACTGGGATGTATAGGGAGAGGTATCATCAGCAGAAAACAGGAAGTTGTTATCCCCCTGTACAGACAGTTGGTGAGACCCCATCTGGAGTACTGCATCCTGTTCTGGAGACCCCATCTCCACAAGGACATAGACAGGATGGAGGCAGTTCAGAGGAGGGCAACTAAAATGGTGCAGGGTCTGCAAGAGAAGCCATACGAGGAGAGACTAAAGGAACTTAATATGTATACCCTTGAGGAAAGGAGGGAGAGGGGGCATGATAGAAATGTTTAAGTACCTCAGTGGAATTAACAAAGTCCAAGAGGGTAGAATCTTTCAGAAAAAGAGATGTGCAAGAACAAGGGGACACTATTTGAAAATAGAGGGGAACGGCTTAGGGGCAATGTGAGGCAGTATTTTTTCACAGAGAGGGTGGTGGATGCATGGAACAGCCTTCCTAAGGAGGTTGTGGGGTCTAAAACTGTGGGAGAATTCAAGAATGCATGGGACAGACATAAGCCAATTTTTGTGGGGGGTAGGAAGAAATAGGCTGTTGGTTAAATAGGATCTGCAGCTTGTCCTCTAGATAGGGAAATGGGCAGACTAGGTGGGCCAAGCGGTCCTTATCTGCCATCAGAGTCTATGTTTCTATTTTTCTATGAATCTGAACTGCATGCATAACTGTCTGATTAATATAGCTTTTAAGCAAATCAACCTGATTACACCCCTCCCTTGTTCAAGTCCCCTGAATAAATCAGATTTAACTTGTTTGCATTTAACCTGACTTTGGTTCCAGTTTGTGCCACAAGTATTGTACTGTTGCTATTTGCTGTGCTTAACCTTGTTTTACAGGGGGTCCCCAGGGTCAAGCTAGAGGAACCAGCCGTGGTGGTAAGTGCAAACAGTGTGGGTAATTGCCTGGTGAATAAGTGTCATTGTGAAAGTAATTATTTTATATTGTTCAGGTCACTAGAAGGGAAAAAGGGGGGTTACAGTGTCCCGGAGGGCTGTGCCCAGGTTAGCTTGACCATTAATGACCCTGACCTCTGGGTGGAGGCACCCGTTTCATTACCCAGGCCCCTTGACCTGCTACTAGCCAACCAGGCAGAGGTAGTAGCCCTTGGGATAGCGCAACCTAGGGGTTACACAAGCAGAAAGTCAAAATCATGAAGGGAAAGTGGGAGACAAACACGGAGAGATAAGGGGGGGGGCAGAGACCCAGCAGAGCCTCTGGCTGCAGCAAAGAAACAATGCTTCTGAGTGAGGCTGGAGGGAGCATACTTAAATAGCTCAGGTGGGGTATGTTGGTTGCTTCCACCCATTGAACTGCAGGCTTAGCCATTAAAAAAAATGCTGCTGTCTACATTTTTTAATATCATTAGAAGTGTGGGTATGTGTGAAGTCTCGGTGTACTGCTCTATTTTTGTTCTGCAGATAGTCCAATTTTTTTCTTATTTATTTTCCCTTCTTTATGATGCCTTTTGCCAGCCAAGTATTCATTTTTTAACTGCTTAGTAGTTCCAGAACCCAGTGATATCAGGTGACTGGAAGCCCTGCATAGACATATTCCCCCTAGGCTTTCATGCAGCTGATGTCACTGGGTTCTAGAACTCATAAATAAATAAAAAATGAATACTGGAAAGGCAGCACTAACAAGGGACCCTAAATAAGGAAAACATTGTACTTTTTCAAAATAATGAAACACACAACACACTGCACTGTAGGCATTAAACGTGTTTCATATAGCACGTGCCTGAAGTTCTTACTACATTAAAAATGTAAAACAAACAGGCCCAGATATTCAAACTGCGCCAGTCTGAGTCGCAAGCCCCTGCGCCGCTCAAAATAGTTGCGCAGGGGTGTGGCCGGGGTGATATTCAAAAGAGTTGTGCTGTTGAGCAACTCCTTTGAATATCACCCCGAGCTCACAACGCCGCGCGTAAGCGCCAATGGAACTTGTGCTACATAAGTTGCCAAGTTGAGCATTAAACTTGCGGTGGCGCCAAGTACCATTGCGCCATCGCCAAATTTCCGATATTCAAAAGGTGACATGCAAATGGAGCCATAATTTATACAAACGCAGGGGGCCATTTGCATCTATTGTATAGCCCCATTGCATCCCATTCTATGATGCGCCCGATCCGAGGACTTGCTCCTGGCCACCCTGCCAGGCAGCAGCCGTCGGGGACCCGGCGCTACAATGCAACCGATCGTGGGCATCACAGTTACATGACACCCCCCACACATCTCCCACAGCCCGATCGCGGGCAGAACACGTCATGTCGCCCCCACACTCTCCACAGCCCGATCGTGGGCAGAATGTCACAACACAACCCCAAACATCTCCCTGGTGTCTAGTGTCCCCCCACCCACAAACCCCTCCACCCTCCCCCCCACGGCGGCGGCGACAGCATCCACCCGCCTGCCGCCAGATTTGTGAATGATTCACAAATCTGGACTGTCATGTACAGTGCGGGCTGCATCGCTCATTAGCTGTAGCCCTGCACCACACGGGCGTGTAGCCCTACCGGACAGTCAGTCGGCGGGCGCGGGCGGCAGGCGGGTGGATGCTGTCGCCACCGCCGCGGGGAGCGGTGGAGGGGCTTCATGGGTGGGGTGGGGGACACTAGACACCAGGGAGATGTTTGGGGGTTGTGTTGGACATTCTGCCCGCGATCGGGCTTTACGGTCCACTGGACCACCAGGAGTTATTCGAGCTGGGGGAGGGTTATATTCTGCCCGCGATCGGGCACTGGGGGTTCATACAGGTTCTGCCCGCGATCGGGCTGTGGAGATGTGTGTGTGGGGGTTCATGTATTTGTACTGCCCGCGATCGGGCTGTGGGAGATGTGTGGGGGTTCATGACTTGTACTGCCCGCGATCGGCTGTGGGAGATGTGTGGGGTTCATGTGACGTACTGCCCGCGATCGGGCTGTGGAGACATGTGTGGGGGTTTCATGTAACTGTGATGCCCGCGATCGGGCTGGTGGGGGCACAGGGACCGGAGTTGGGGGGCCAGCCAGGGTGGCAGCTGCTGTGTTGCGCCCTGCAATACAGCAGCTCACCTGTGGGTGGCCCTCAACTTGATCCTTTTTTGGCCAAGGTTTGCAGGCGCAGGTTGTTGCGTGATGCACAACTCTGCACAACCCGACTGAATATCAGGTTGCGCAGGTTATGCATGGTTCCTCTCCCTCCTGTTGAGCATGCATTCATTTGCATTGCTCTTTTGCGCAACCTGTTGCCAGTGGAGCAACTGCCTCCTGCTGAATATCGCAGAATGGCGCAATGTAGGACTTGCGCATGCGCAACCCTGTTGCGCATGGAGCAACCCTTTTGAATATCTGGGCCACAAGGTTTACATTCTCTTTAAAACATCCCAGCTACATTATTTCTGATGATTACACTGAAACAGAACACTGTGTTCTGTACAGGAAACAAGAGTTTAAGGAAACAAGCTGCTGTTGAACTCTTTTGAAAAAGCTAATATGGTAAGTGAAGCATCTGAAGGTATTATATAAACCATGATGGTGAAATCCCAAAGGTAAATATGCATCTATCTACTGTACATTGAAGTGCCAGTGGTGACTTTCTATATGAACCCAGCTAAAAAGCCTCCCAAATGTATCCGTTTTCCCAGAATGAATTCTATTTGTGCTTTATTTTCATCTAAAAGCATTTGCAAATGAAACATTTTCCCATGTTGAATACCATAAATTCTCTTTACCAACGATCTTCAAGAGAATCAGACATGCAACTGCTATTTGTAAAAAGTCTCAGGCTTCCTTCTTTCCTTTCATTTCTGCATTTTTATGGCTTGTGTGCTTTTGTCGTTTGGTGCAAAACTATATAACCTGAGGACAGAGTTTTTAAAAAATGCTCATAAAAGCTGGAGCATTTCCTATGGTGTCTTTGAGATGCAAACATGTAAGTTATAATTGTATAATTCTTAAACAATATTTTATTTGTAACATAATTACCCAGGATAGCCCAGCTGAGATGCAGTATCACAGTGACAGTGGGGTCCTTCTCCTCCTACCCATTTTATAAGTAGTAAAGCAAAAGCACTGGCCAGTTAAGGTTCTTGCTTAGTGTCAGTAAGTAAATGGTTCTTGTTGCATTTGAACCTGGATCCTCTGGCTCCAAAGTCTGTGCTGTGACCAACAAGGCCACATTGCATTCAACAAATCTACATACTTTGAAAATTGCCATAATGTCTTAGTATGTCATAAATGTTGTAGCCAAACTAATTATTTTTACAAAATTTTTGTACTTCATTTCTACATAACTGAAGTGCTAATTTCTAGCAGATTTCATGTTAGCAATAATCGTCAAATGCAACTCAGCTAAGATAACACACAGTAGAATTCATTATTTAAATGTTCTGCTTTTTCTGCAACTCCCATATTGGTTGGGATTTCTCTTCCTCCTTTCCCTAATCCCATCAAGCATGCATATGTCAGAGTAGGGGGAGAGCAACTCAGCATTGGTTTATTATTGTAGGCCAGGCAGGATATGGTGGGGCATTATCCATATCTCATCAAGTGCCTCGTGCCTCATTATGCACCTGGGGTGTGCTCTTATTAGCCCATAAACCACAGCTTATTATATTCCTTACTTATAAAATGGGTCGGGAGTTTTCTGCATCCTGATTTGCTAAGATGGTCCTTTGGCCATGTCCTTATCAGGGCATATTGTGCCAACCAGTACATCTTTAGCCAAACTAGGATGCAGTGCATGTAGTCAGAGATCCATGCCTGACAGAAAGTTTTGAAAACTTGCAGTAGCCATCTTAGTAGTGTAAAAACAGTACTTGCCCTAACAGTGAAAAACATAATTTGTCCAAGAACTAAACACTCCCAAGCAGTACAATACATGATCAAAGACCTCATTTCATGCACAGACACTTCCAACCTATTCTGACCTGTATTTTCACTCCTGATTTGAAACGTTTCTGGGTGAGCAATGACTTCTTGTTCATAGTATTGCCTGTTTGGATCACAGAGTCCATAGCAAACTGGCAAAGCCATAAACAAGGAAATAATGAGAAGTCATCAGTCTATGTTGGACATGTTTTATCAGACAAAAAAATAAAACATAACTTACTTGGCATATTCAGGGCAGTAACTAAGTGGGTACTGATCAGCTAGCTAAACATGGGATTTTTTAGTTACAAATTTAAAACTGTTTACAGGAATAAGTGTTTCGATGGATGTCAGCATGAAGTTGTAGTGACATAGAAACTATAGCACATCATCTGAGCTTGTATGGACTTCTATACACAGTAATCTTTAACCATGTACCCTAAATTTATGACTCAAAAACACCAGGATAACACACAGACAGTGCAATCCCGCTTATCCGAACCCCACACTGCCAGAATTCCCCCTTCAACAAACTTCCATTTTGTTGCCCACAAATCAGCTATTAAATCTGCAGTGTTTGATCAGTTTCTACGACTGCTGTTGCATACTTCCAAGTAGCGACTTATTTTTTTTGCTCTGTGGTTCTGTCAGGAGAGGGACTCCTATCTCAGGCACTCTCTGGAAGGAGAAAGCACTACAGTTTCATACCAGCCCGCGTGGTGATTGTGATGGTTTTTTAGCAAGAGAAGAGTGGCTTCATCACTTTATAAAATGCCATGGAATATGTCAGCTTTGACTATGCGGGGAACGCTTGAGTGCTGCTAATGAAGGTGTTGCTCCACTCATGCAGCAACTGAATGACCTGATTAAGTCTAAATTCCTAACACTGGAGAAAAACCTATAATGTGGATGAAACTGGACTATATTGGAGTTGTTTGCCAGATATGATCTTGGCACATTGGTCTGAGAAAGACATCCCTGGGTTTAAAACTTAGAAAGACAGGGTGACAATCCAGCAGTCAAGTGTCACCTGCAGAACAAGACTCTGACACTGAAAACAGTCCTCCTGCTTGATAATTCACTGATGCACCCTGAAATGCCTGCTATTCAAACAAAAGATGGCACCATAAAATGTGTGTTTCTACCAGCAAACACTATGTCCAAGATACAGGCCTTGTAACTAGGGAAGTCTGGAGAATTTTAAGAGGCAGTATAGAAAACGTCTCTTGCAGGCTGTCCTCTCAGACACAAATGAGGACATGTCACTGCAGGATATTGTGAAGTCCATAACTTTAAAATATGTCATCTACACGGCTAGAGATTCATGGCAAAATGTTCATGCAGAGACCATAGCCAAAGTATGGAGGAAATCAGGGATAACAGTGCCAGAGCAAGACTGAGAGATGGAGTTGCTGACAGAGAGTGAGGCTCAGCAGGTAGAGCAGACTGAGCATATGGACCTGGCTCTGGATGTTGAACCCGGGGGAGACTGACATAAAATAAGAGATCACAGCACTGGTAGGAAACCTCACTGCTAAACTAAACATCTCACTGGGAGTTGAGGATGTTGAGGCATGGGTTCAGTGTGATGACGAGGAAGGACACTCTACTCTCTGATGAGTGCATCATCGACCAAGTCTACCAGAGCAAGTCAGCTACAGCCATTGAGAGCAATAGCTGTGGTAGCAGTGAAGATGCTGAATCCATATCTATACCAACAAACTCTGAGGCTGTTGAGCATTTCTCAAAATGCCTATTATGGATGGAGTGCCAAACTGACTGTGATCTGGTGCACCGAATGCTGGCATGAAAACTGAGAGCAAAAGCCACAAGGAAATGACTAGGAGCTCTATAACAAACATCTGTGACAGTCTTCTTCATTAAACCCCCCAAAAAGTATAAATGAAATAAAAAAAGAAGAAAAGAATGAGTGCTGTATAAAGTAATACAGTACTGTTACACAGTATTGATAAGCAAGCCTTTCACTTAAACTTTTAAGCATGTAAAGCCCTCTAGTGTAAAGAATAAAGACAAACACTTCACATTTGACCCACTGCTGCAGAAGCACTTCTTTAATATGTACACAAGCACAAAAGTACACTACATACCCTGTAATATGCCCTCTGAACACCCTTTACACCTTTTCAATATCCATAACCGCTAACGTCATTGAAATCAATAGCTGCCCCAATTATATGAACTTCCATTTATTCAAACTTTGAAATTGTCTCCAAGGACATTTGGATAAACAGAATGGTGCTGTACTTAATGAATATACCCAGCATCCTTCAGATGCTTGTTTTTGTTACTTCAGCTGCATAGGTGCCTGTCAGTTGCCCATCTCTTGCTCTCCCTATCGCTCCTGCCTGTCCTCCTACCGTGCTCCTGGTCCAGTATGCTGGCAATTTTCTGCCTCCCTCTATCCAGCCTAAGCTGCTGCTTTGGGCATCATGCCCTGTTTTGTGTGGTGCTGCCCTACCATGTCTGCTCCCACTTTGTTCCTGGTATACAGTTTGACTCTCATCTCTGTGCACTGTCTTCTTTTGGCTGCTGCCTCCTGGGCTCATTGTCTGGGTATTGATTTTTTTCATGCCACCTCCCCTTAGCTGAGGCCTGCTCCAGCCCTGCTGACCTGTCTGCTCCCAGTTGTGCAGCTTTTGTGGCAAGCTTACTTTGATTGTATGCATGGGGCAGGAACTGCCATCAACCGCAACATTCCCTAGCTCTGCTTACTTAGTACCTGTCTCTCTGCCTCCCTAGTTCCTACACTTTTATTCTGGCCTCCATCCTCTTTTCTCTCACCTTCTGATTCTTGCCTTGAAGCCCCATAGAAACATAGAATGTGACGGCAGATAAGGACCGCTTGGCCCACCTAGTCTGCCCATTTTCCTACCTAACAGATAAGCTGCAGATCCTAGTTAACCAACAGCTTACTTCCTCCCACCCCCCACTAGGACTGCCTTATGTCTGTCCCATGCATTCTTGAATTCTCCCACTGTTCTTGATTCCACGACCTCCTCTAGGAGGCTGTTCCATGCATCCACAACCTTCTCTGTGAAAAAATACTTCATCACATTACCTGTAAGCTATCCCCCATCTTCAAATTGTGCCCCCTTGTTCTTGCACATATCTTTTTCTGAAAGATGCAACCCTCTTGGACTTTGTTGATTCCCTTGAGGTACTTGAACATTTCTATCATGTCTCCCCTCTCCCTCCTTTCCTCAAGAGTATACTTATTAAGCTCCTTTAGTCTTTCTTTGTATGTCTTCTGGTGCAGACCCTACACCATTTTGGTTGCCCTCCTCTGGACAGCCTCCACTCTGTCTATGTCTTTGTGGAGATGGGGTCTCCAGAACTGCACACAGTACTCCAGATGGGGTCTCACCAACTGTCTGTACAGAGGAATAACAACTTCCTGTTTTCTACTATTGATGCCTCTCCCTATGCATCCCAGTATGCTCCCAGCCTTCCTTACTGCCTTCTCACATTGCTTGCCCACCTTTAGGTCATCAGATATAATTACCCCAAGGCCCCTTTCCATTTTTACTGTTGTCAGTATCTCACCCCCCATTGTGTACTCTTCCCCTTGGTTTTTGTTTCCCAGGTGCATTGCCTTGCACTTCTTTGCATTGAATCTGAGTTGTCATACATCTGACCATTCTTCCAACCTTATCAAGTCCTTTCTCATCCTTTCCACTCCATCTTGTGTATCAACCCTGTTGCAGATCTTTGTGTCATCTGCAAAGAGGCATACTTTTGCTTCCAGTTCCTCTGCAATGTCACTTATAAAGACATTAAAAAGGACCGGTCCTAGTACTGAACCCTGCGGTACCCCGCTAGTAACCCTCCTTTCTTCACTGTGGACTCCATTTACTACTACTCTTTGCATCCTGTTGTCTAGCCAATTATTTATCCAGGCTACCACCTTGGGACCCACTCCAAGGCTGACTGACTTGTTTATTAATCTTTTGTGTGGGACTGTATCAAATGCCTTGCTAAAATCTAGGTAGGCCATGTCCACAGCCCCTTCCTGGTCTACTACTTTGGTCACCCAGTCAAAGAAATCTATTAGATTCATCTGACACGACCTTCCCATCGTGAATCCATGCTGCCTTTGGTCCTGTGCCCCACTGGACTCTAGGTACTCAACAATTCTTTCCTTCAGAAGTGATTCCATCATTTTTCCTACAACTGAGGTCAAACTAACTGGTCTGTAGTTTCCTGCCTCTTTCCTGCTCCCACTTTTGTGAAAAGGAATCACATCCACCCTTCTCCAGTTCTCAGGTATCACCCCATCCTCCCATGATTTGTTAAAGAGAGTAGTCAGTGGAGTCACTAGTTCTACCCTTAGTTCCTTTAGAATTCTTGGGTGAATCCCATCAGGCCCCATTGCTTTGTCCACCTTCAATTTTATTAGTTCTTTCAGAACCCTTTCTTCTGTAAATGGACTGGTATAGACCCCAGTCTTCAGAGTGTTTCTCTTGTTTGGTTTAGGTACTTCTCCCTCTTCTTCCTTTGTGAATACTGAGCAGAAATATTCGTTCAGTATCCCTGTTTTTTCACTGTCACCCTCTACCCATATTTCCTTCCCTTTATTAAGCCTCACTATTCCTCCTTTGGTCTTTCTTTGCTCCCTAATGTATCTATAAAAGGTCTTATACCCCTTCTTAAAAAAGTTGGCTATCCTTTCCTCGGTGTGGGCCTTTGCTATTCTGACTGCCTTCCCAGCCTCTTTCTGCTTTAACTGATAAAGTTCTCTGTCCTGCTCCTTCTGTGTTTCCTTATATTTCCATGCACTTGCTCTCTTGTCCATCTTTTCTGCTAGCTTTATTCCAGTCTTGTTTCCCCTCCAATTGCTACTTCTCTCACTTCCTGCTGAACCCCATTCACTCCCTGCTCCTGCCCCCCTCTACCTGCTGCCTCCTGGCTGACTTCCTCCTCTACCCCTTGCTGGCCTTGCCTCTGCCCCTTGCTGGCCATGCATCTGCCCCACATTCCTCCTTTGTCCTCTCCTGGCTAAGCTGCCACTGTTGTGGCTATACTACACATCCTTTGAGCTTTTGTCCCTTCTGCTTGCATTGGGGCATCAGTTCACTGCTTTGCCATTACTACCTTGTCTACCAGTCTGCCCAGGTAGTCATCCAGGTCCTCTCCAAAGATCTCAGCACTCATGCTGTTCTATCCATAATGGAGAATGCCTTTCTTCTAATACTAGCTAATCTGGGCTTTGCCCTCCCCTGCATATTTTCCTACCTTCACCTTTTGAGCATTCACCTCAGCTTATATCACTCTCTCCTATACAACCTGCCATTCACCCATATAACCCTGTCATTCTCCTCTCAAGAATAATGATAAGTGTTCCAGTATTCTCCTGCCCCTCAAGGAATGTCTTTCCATTACCCCTCAAAGTCTCCATCTATCTAGTGCATTGCCCCACAAGGGAATTTCTTTATCATTGCCACTTATGAAAATTGTTCTTAGAGGAGAGTAACTGGGCAGCTAAGCCTGAAGCAGCTATACAGTATATCATCTCCACTTCTCCATGGGGTTTCATCAGAATCTGGCCTCCAAGAACCTCTACAGGGGTAGAGTCCCCACATGTAGAGTTTTTGGCTGTATAGCCATCCCCACAAAACCTTTGGGAAGATGAAAGTCTATAAAGATGGAAAGAGAAAACCTACTTGCTATTTAATTGCTGCAGCATGTTTGAGGCCTTACTCTAGTCATAATTAAAACACTCCTAAGCCAGAAAGAATGGTGACCTAGGCCTTAGTTTCCTCAGAGGCTTCCTTCACCTCCATGATACACATCATAATACTAATATTAATTAAATATTTATTCTACTGAAATCTGCAGCTAGATGGTGGTCCTTCCTTTATTCTTTGACAGTAGATATCTACCTATTTTGTTCCCCATGGCTGTATTTTGTATCTCAGTGGCTGCACCTTTTCTCATCTTATGCAAAGTAAGTGCTTTTGCATTCTATATTTTATCTTTGGGTTTTCACTCTATTTATTTGGTATTTTGGCTGTCTACCCTAAGGCAGTTTGGTTTAATTGTCCCTCATCCCTGTAGCACCTCAAAGGGATATAACCCTCCTCAGGAGGGTTCCTGTATCTTCATTGCACCTCCAAAGGATGGTAGTCCCTGTATCAGCAACAGAGAGAGTGTATGTCAAATTTAAATTGTACAAGCCTTCAAACAACTCATCCCCTCACTACTTCAGTACAAACATACTGTATGCATAACCTCACAATACCCCATTCAGTGCCTCACATCTGAGCAACCCATCCTTCCAGCATCTTACCAGTCATGCCAGTGTCTTCATAATTACCGTCCTACCAATCAACATAAATCCTACCAGTCATCCATTTTACATTGCTTACATGTTCCTACATAAAGAGCCTTATTTTCCATTGAACTGCTGCTCATGTAGCAAAGATGCATACCAACAGTCCTTTCCTTGTGAACCCTGAAGCTCAGTGCTTTCCGTATTCAAAACAAAAAGGAGCATTTGGCAACTGTGAAGCGACCACTGTACTGATGAGAAGGAGTAGAGCCACAATTCCCATTTTGGCATTCAGTGGATGCAAAGGGGTCTGTGCAAATTTTATCATTCATTACATGCTGCACCTGTTCCCTGAGCATGAGCAACAAAGGTTGGTTAAGGTAGCTCAGATCCACCATAAAAAGTGCAAGACCTCATAGTCCTGCAGTGGTAAGCCAGTTTTAAAGCAACACTGTGTCCACATGAGGAAGAAGACTCATTAAGGTTAAATCCACAAGCCTGCTCATCTACTAGACAACTCCATTACATAGTATTGCTACAGTAGTGCAGATCTACTTTGGGAAGTGTGTAGGACAAATAATACTCATATCAGTGACCAGGTCTGGTTGACAGTTGAAACTTGAATTGCTGCAAAAACAAACAAAAATTATTGGCCATGATATTAATGCAAAAGGGTGGAATAAGCATTATGGAATAAGAATGGGAGAGCTAGGGAACATAGAAGAACGAGGGGTGATTTGACAACAAGAAGGATTTTTTGGGATGTGATAACACTATGACTGAGATAGAATTTGTAGAACTAAAAGTTGAATGTTTTAGGTTAATAAGTAGAGATAACTACTTTACAAACAGAGCTGTGAGGCTGTGAGGCTCTGAAACTCTATGTCTGCCTTTTCTGGTGCTTGCTCAGGTGAATCTTAAAGATCCAATGGCACAGTGGTACTATTGTAAAGAGTAACAGCCAAACAACTGGGGTAATAGGAAAAAATTCTGGGAAAATATAAAGGAACTTCTGGGTAAGGGTGACAAATCACAGCCAGTTATGCTCAATTCAAATGGGACTCTCACCCTGGACCCAGAAGAGATGGCAAATATTTTCAATAATGCCTTCATCAATCTCAGCACTGTCCTTCTCCCTTATGTTGAGCCTGACCCCACTGTTAAACAGAGTGATGATCAAAGCACTGCCCCTGGCCGAAACCCTAACAACACAAAGTTCCATTTTAAATCCATCACCGTAACAGACACAATCAAGTATGTAAAATAGGTACTGGGAAAAAACATAGTGGGAAGTGATGCTTTGGACATGAAACTGGTGGCTGTGTCTCTGAATGAATTTGCTCTCCCCACGACCAAAATACTTAACTTCTCAATGCAGTACTCCCAGTTCCTGGGTATCTGGAAAATCACATTAGTCACCCCTATACACAAAAGTGGGGACTGCTCCCTCATCGCCAACTATCGGACAATATAAATCCTCTCCATATTATCCAAGGCCCTAGAAAAAATTGTATTAGACCAACTAGTCACATACCTCAGTAAATATAATATCCAGTGTCAACAACAGCATGGGTTCAGGAAGCTTCATAGCACCAACACTGCTCTTATTGAGTACACTAACTTCCTGCACAAGGCCTTTGATAGTGACCACCTGGTGGGTAAGGGTTCCATTTACATTCACTTAACAAAAGCATTTGATTTGGTAAATCACTCACTACTGCTAGCCATGCTCCACATCTGAGGCCTCTACTCAGACACAGTGACTTGGTTCCACAGCTACCTTACCAACTGTTCATAAAGTGTGAAGATTAATGGAGCATTATCTGATGTCAAAAGTGTCTCGATCAGTGTGCTGCAAGACTCAATACTGGGTCCACTCCTCTTTGGACTCTTTATAAATAATCTTCCTGAAGCTTGCTCCACCTCAAAGGTGCTTCTATATGCAGATGATGCTGTCATCTATTCCAGTAGTCTATGCTAGGAGACTCTCACTCGTGAACTACAACGTAGCTTTGGGTCACTGGAAAAATGGTTCAAACTAAATAAACTAATACTAAAGTACAAGAAATCTAAAGCCATGTTGTTTGCTGGTCCACTTGTGAAATAAAGGTTCCTCCTTTTATCAGTATAAATGAGAAAGTTACTACTTTGGAACAGGTAGGCTCATTTAAATACCTAGGAGTCACCCTTGATGACACACTCTCCTTTGCACCCCATGTTGACAACATTGTTTGTACTGTCAATAAAAGTCTAGGAGCCCTGTGCAAGCAATGACATAATATCACCCCTGAAGCCAAATGTATTGCTGTATCCAGTACAATCCTCCCAATACTAGATTACAGCCTTCCAGTATACGCAGCAGCCACTGACTCTGTTCTCAACAGGGTCACGCTGGTATTAAATAAGGCATGTTGTTTTGTACTTGGAGCTGACAGACTCGCTCATGCCTGCTCCCTATATTTCCAAAGCAATTGGCTTCTCCTCCAGGAAAGCATAAGATACCAGACATGCCTGCTTGGGGAAAAAAGCTCTCCTGGGCCTCAGTCCACCTGCAGTTCAAAACCTGCTACACCCTGTCCTCAGTCAATATTCTACCAGGAATATGACCAGGAATGCTCTACCAGTACCCTTCTGTAGAACAAATCAGGCCATGCATTCCTTCACTGTCAGAGCTCCACAGTAGTTGAATGAACTTCCTGAACCCCTACTTGGCCTTCCTAAAATAGTCCAATTCAAGAGGGAACTAAAAACGTTTCGCCTTCACCTTGCCTCCCCTCTCTCATCTCTAAAAAGACTTCTCAGACTACTTACCTCATCTCTGTGCCCTCAATGCTCTTAATCTTTTTTCCAAATCAGTGTTTTGTTTTCCTCGTCTCTATTGCCCCCTGCTCAGTTTCATTGATTTTCCTCAGCCTGCACTGTCTTCCCTCCTGACTCTCAAGCCCATTTCTGCCAACCGTATGCCCTTACTAGGGAACCATTTGTGTCAAAATGTATAACTACTGTCAAGCATTGTATTCCTGTAAATTTTTGTAAAGTGTTTTTACTTGCTTCCACTTGTACCTAAACACATTAATCTCTTGTAAACTCCTATTTTATTGATTTGTTTATAACACTCTGCTAACTCCTGCATGTACTTTGTACCTAGGTTGCATCTGGAAATGAGCCTCTGCTCAGTGTGCCTTTCCTGGTTACCAGTTTTAAATAAATAAAATAAATAAATAAATGACAAGGTTTTCTCACTAGGATCTAAATGTAACAGCTACAGCTGATTTTTTGACAACTTGTAACCATACGCTACATAACAGTACACTTTTCTGCTTGCTCTGTCCTTGACAATGCTCCTCTGGAACTCCTGTTGCTCATTTGTATTTTTACCACTCTAATACACCTACTCTGCATGTACAGCTCTCTCCTCCTCTGCCTCCTGGGGTTGTGTGGGTGGCTGTTTGTGCTTGTCTGCATCTGTAGGTTAGTTTTTGTGGATTTACACATCTTTTCTGCTTGGAGTACCTATGCCATTCTCGCACACAACACCTGTGAAAGTCTCCTGGACTGAATTTCTGCAAAACATCGCCACCAGGTTTCAGCTTTTTCATTTTAAATCAGCTTTTTGGAAGCCATCCCAAGGAAAAATAAGTCTTGCAACTAGTCTGACAAACTTGGTGATGCTGGGTCCTGCAACTGAATCAACATTTTCAGCTGACCTACTCCTAAAGGAGCTGTATTTGTGGACTTTGAAGAACAAAAGAAACATACAGACAAAAGGATTTCACATCTTGCATATGCCCAGGCCACAGCTTATCACCTTTCAGGAAGTTTAACACATTCTGTTATGCTGGACCTCAGCAGCTCATCATTTCCTTCAGGTATCACCAGCTTTTTCATTTTAAATCAACTTTTTGGAAGCCATCCCGAGGAGAAATAAGTCTGAGAAATAAGTCTGACAAACTTAATGATGTTGGGTCCTGCAACAGAATCAACACTTTCATCTGACCTGCTCCTAAAGGAACTGTACTTGTCTCTGAGGACTTTGAAGAACAAAGAAAACATACAGACAAAAAGGATTTTACATCTTGCATATGCCCAGGCCACAGTTTATCACCTTTGAGGAATATTAGCACATTATGCGATGCTGTATCTCAACAGTTCATAATTTCCTCTGGATGTAATTTACCATCAGCATTTTCATTTAAATCAACTTTACATGTACTTTGCCTCTAAGATCCTAAGTTAGCAGGGAAGCTACCTCAAAGGAACTGCCATCCTATCCTCCTCTCCTTCCCTGTTATGCCAGTCAAATATGTTTTACCCAACTACCCTCATACCTTGTAGAACTGCCATATTGGCCCTGTTCACACTCTCAGGACTCGTAATTGCAGGCATGTATCTACCTGCCCCCTCGGGAGCAACCCGTGCCATGACCAATGATTATGATACCATAACCTCCCCCCTAAATCTGACTTCTTCCACCCATGAGCTACATGGGGGCTCACTCTATGCCAATGGGTCTTAGCTCTGTCATCCCCACTGGCATGATGCCTTGTCAATCTTCTATCAAATCTCTTTTGAACAGGGAACCTCCATATGATGCCATGCTAACTGCAGGTTACATGCCTGCTCCAAAAAACTATTTAAGTGATACCTGAAAAGACTAATAGTGCTACTCTTATTGCTCTTGGGCAATATACATCCTAATCCTGGACCTCCCCACTGCTCAAACCACTCACCAAGAAATATTGGTGGTCTAACAGGGGCGTCACTAAACATTTGCAGCCTTCTTCCAAAACTTAACAGACTACAAGTATGGACTGCCAGACATAATCCAGATGTACTCTCGGTAGTAAAAAAAATCCTACTTCTTGGTTACACAGTATTTAGGTGTGATTGCCTATCTCAGCATGGTGGTGGATGTGTGATCTACATAAAGGATACTTTGCAGGGCCTAGGGATTCTCACCCCGGTTGTTGTGATTTAACCCAAATGCTGGCCATTAAGTTGCTTCTCAGTGCACACAAAAAAAAAACACTCACTGTGCTTTCTGTTTACATCCCTCCAAGGCACACTAAATCTGGTGGTAGCACAATATAATAGCACTAGGGATTGGGCGCCTACAATAATGGTGACCCAGTCCCCAGCGCAAGTATCAAGAGTCACCGTAGGGTAGGCCGGCTGGATGTGGGGTTGGTGAATATAGCAATGGGATGTCGCTATACGTATGCGTGCAGGGGGAGTGAGCATGCACAGTGAGGGTCAGGATGGAATGTGAGGGGTGGTGCTGTGGTGGGTTGCTGAGCCAACCCTGTGGTGTGGTGGGTGGGTTGGCAGCATTGGTCGGCAACGTACTGGATTCAGGTCCGGGCAATGGTGCCTTTCTGTTGTACCCAGCCCAAATCTTTTTTTATAATGTTTTCACACACCCCGACATGTACCCCCCCCTGGAGCTGAGAATCCCTAAGTAGGGGGGCTGTGGGGTGAAGTTCCCCACAGGAGGGGTGTGGGGAGCACAGCTCCCCATATAAAACATTAAAAACCTAAGTCTCCGGCACCATTTAGCTGTGTGCCGGGGTGTCAGAGTGCTGAAATTAATTTTTGACACTCTTAACTTCTGTATGATGGCAATCGCCTCTAGGCTTTCACTGTTATCACATAAATCCAACCTGGCTTTGCATCCTTCATAAACACCTTATGAGGGATGAGCCTTCACTCAGAATTTCTAATGCTTGGAGATTTTTATATGAACTGGCTCTCCTTTAACACCACTGATGCCAAGGATGCATTATCTGCTATCCACCTTTCCCAGCTTGTAGAAGCCCCAGCCAGGAGGAACTACAAAACTGGGACCAATACCTTACTGGACTGGGTGTTATCTAATTGGCCAGATAATATCAAGTGCACTTCTGTCCTACCCGACTGTATTAGTGATCACTCCCCTGTCAAGTTTTACTGGTCCAATAACAACCATAAGCCCCCTGCCAGAACTGTCACTAGCTGGGTCCTTATTCCGTGACTTCTCGAGCTACTGAAAGCTGACCTGAGGATCACCAATTCGTCTAATGTATATACAGCTAGCAATGTTGATGCTGCATTGGAACTCTTCATAGACCTCTTTAATGCAACCTGAAATAAGCATGTCCCCTTCAAAACTACAAAAATCAAGGGAGCCATAATCCCTGGATCACCCCTGCTCTTCTTGATCTATTAAAACACAGGATCACCTCTGGCACATCTATCGAGCACTGGGGACACAAGCTAACCTACAGAGGTACAAAGAAGTGAGAAATTAGTGTACCAGTGCTATCCATTCTGTTAAAAGCAAGTATTTCAAAGAAGCCCTTTCCACCTCCTGGAATGATAGCAGGATGTTCTGGAAGAACATCCAAGACATCACTGGTAAAAACCCCAAAACTACCCTGAACATGCTGAACATTGATGGCACCCCTACTGTGGACCCAAAAGCCATTGTGAACGCTTTCAACAAAGAATTTATAAACCTTAGCAATGTTCTTCCCCCCGACTACCGACTACTTCATGGTTACCCCCTCAGGTATGAACACTGCAGTTCAGAACCCACCCAGAGACCACCCACCATTTTACTTCAAAGCAGTGTCTATAAATGAAGCCAGACATTATCTTAAGAAGGTACTGGGGAAAGCTAGATTCAGTGGGGAGTCCTTGGACTTAAAGTTTGTTGCCCTTACCTTCGAGGAAATCCTCACACCTCTTACCAAAATAATCAATCTGTCACTCTCTCAGTCACAATTTCCATATCTTTATAAATGAGCAGTGGTCACCCCAGTGCACAACAGTGGTGACTGAGCACTGCAGGGAAATTACCGCCCGATCTCTATTCTTTCCCCGATTTCTAAGGCCCTGGAGCACATTGTGCTGATCAACTCATAGAGTATCTTGATAACGACCAACTCCAATGTCCCCAACAGCATGGGTTCAGGTGTGGGCATAGTACCATCACTGCTCTCCTGGAGTTTACAGGCGTTATCAATAACTCTCTGGAACAAGGGCCCTTGGTAGGGGCAACTTTCATAGACCTTACTAAAGTCTTTGACACTGTCAACTACAATCTCCTCATCAGACAACTCTCCTCCATTGGTCTTTCTTCTGACACTACAAGCTGGTTCTCCAACTACTTAAGCAGCTGAACACAGCAGGTAAAAATTGGTAACGCCCCATCCGATAGTAGGCCTGTACGCTCTGTAGTACCGCAGGGATCTATCTTGGGTCCAGTGCTTTTTAAGCATCTTCCTCAATTCACTACCAGGAGCTTGCTGCAACCACAAACTTCTATACACTGATGATGCTGTACTTTTTACCAGTAACATGGACCCTCACCTTCTCCAGGACCAACTTTAGCAATCTTTTACATCTGCAGAAAAAATGGTTTCAGGATAATAAGCTCATCATCAATTATAACAAGACTAAGACAATGTCGTTTTCAAACTCCCAAAGCAGACACAAAACCTTCCCACTTACCATCATTAATGACACTGGTTCCCCCTCTTGAACTGGTTCACCATTTCAAGTACCTGGGTATAACTATTGACTCTACCCTGTCTTTCACCCAGAACATCGACCAAACAGCCAAAGCTATTAACCAGTGTTTAGGAGTTCTATACAGGAACAAACATAATCTCATTCCAGAAGCACTGAACACAGCCATCCACAGTTCTGTGGTCTCTCTCGCAGACTATGGTATTGTCATTTATGGTGTGGCTACAGACACTGCCCTCTGATGTATCAAAATGGCCTTAAATAAAGCATGCTGCCTTTTACTGGTGCTGCATACTTGACACACACCTGCAATCTTTATGCCCAGGTTAGCTGGTTACAATTTGACAGCAGGCTCAAATACCAATTGTGCCTGCTTGCAAAAAAAGTCACCTTGGTACTGCTACCCCCTGTGGTAATGGCCCTTCTTTCCCCTGCATGTAACTCATGCAGTACCAGAAGTTCTGGCAAACAGCCTTTCAGAACTCCATTGTGCCACACTGCCTTTGGACAATGTGCATTCACATACAGAGCTCCTCAGTGGTACAACTCCCTGCATCCTGACATAACCAATGCTACTTTGCTGGGCTCCTTTAAGAAAAAACTCCATCAGCATCTAATCTCACTGGCAACCTATGACTGCTACTGCTAATTTGCCTTTACTTTGCTCCCTACCATTTGCAATCTCTGTGATTGCTATTGATTAGTAAAATGTTATGCTTCATGTCTATTTCTTGGGCCCCCGGTCAAGTTAACACTTTTCACGGGCTTTCTACCCCCGCCTAAATTATTTATTTTCCCTCCTACCTCCCTCCACCTCCTCTTCCCTTTTTTGCCCCTCTGCCATTCCATACCTCTTTCCTCCCTACCTCCTTAATTACATCTTCATCATCACCCCACCACCTTCACCTCTTCCTCCCTACTCTCTTCCACCCCTCTTTCCCCCCACCCTCCTCCCCTTCATTCCACTTTGACTACATAGTTATTCTTCCCTTTCCCTTCTATCTATCCCCATCCTTCCTCCCACCTCTGCTTGCCTTCTCCCTTCCCGCACTTTCCTCCTCCCTCCCCTGTCCCTCTGTACTGGTACGAGACCTTCCTTCTTTCTTTGACTCAGGCACAATCCAGTTATCTGCCTATGTTGTTAGTCGTACAATTCTCCTGTTTAAACAAGCGTCCTTATGTTATGTTACCGTTACCTAGTAAAACGTTAGCCTTTGTTTTGACTCTGCACCCTGTGCATGCTTAGATTGTGTAACTATTGTTAGAATTAATGACTAGAGACAGTTTTCAATTGTTTCTTGCTGTATCAGTATCTGTGGAACATATCTGTATTTTTATTTGTGCCATACTTGACGTGGAACTTGTTAAAGAGCTTTCTGCTCAAAGGTGTTAATCCAAGATCTCAGCAAATAAATAAATAAACAGCTCTTGACAATGTTCCTGTGTAAACTGGTTTTGACAATGCTCCGATGGCTCTGCACTCTCTTGTATTTTATTGTTGAAATCTTTCAGTGATGTGGGACCTTTGTAAAACAGCACTTTTGCTCAAAGGTGTATTTCCGAATGAACGAAAGAATAAATAAATAAATAAACTTCCTGACAAGAGTTGGGGCATTTTTGTTAAAAACAAAGACTCAACAGAATACAATACTCAATTTACAAGACAGGTGTAGTCACAGTAATTCAAACTGTAATTGCATTAGTTAAAAAAATATCAATGAATAAAGCAACTCTTCACCAGAAGAAAACACTGTTAAACCCCTGCTCCAAACACCTAATTTAACCAATCCACCCTGTTCCAGTACATTCTAAACATCTCTATTGGTAACACAGTATGTTCTCTTTCTCTGATATGCCAAAATTCCATTGGCAAGAGTAGGGGGAGTTTTTTATTGGAAAATAACATACAGGAGAAACCAAATAAGGAAACATACTCCATCAGTCCACATGGAAAAAAAATTATGGCCCAGATATTCAAACTGCGCCCAAAAATGTGCAATAGCAGGAGCAAGCACAAGTCTATTGCGCCCATGTGCAAGAGATGTGATATTCAAAAATGGAACAGGCCAAACTGCGCCTACAACCGATGACTGAATATCGCACCATCTGCGCCATAGTGCAACTAGGGAGGAGAAGCTGAGCAGATCTGATGCACCATAGTGCAACAAGGGATGTGCAGCTGAGCAATCCAGAGGTGCCATAGCATAACCAGGGACGCCCCCCAGCAGCAGAGCACTGTAACTGCACAACCAGGGAGGTAGTGGCCCACCACCCATGCCACAGATGGGCACAGGAACATACAGCAGAACAAACATCATCCCCCCACACCCCATGCACTGCACAACTGGGGGAGGGATGGAATAACCACTGGCCTATGGAGACAAACAAACAACCCACAGCCAGGCCACGGTGCCCCATCACACCTACTGGCAAGCTGTGACTGGCACACAAAGAGGGCTGACCACCCCATGCCACACCATCCCCCCCAATGCAGAGCACACCCTGCACCGTGACCCCCAGACACCCCCCTAGGAGCAGTGACCACCACTGCAGGAAACCCCATGCATGCCACCACCCCCACTGTGACACTGCAACCCTGTGCACCACAGAACCATGCAAGCCAGCCCCACCACGAGCACCCATCAGTGGGTGGCAGCACACAGCAATGCAACAACGGCAGACACAGTGCCCACCATGCACAGTCCCCCTGAGGTACTGCTGAGAGACCAACCATGCATCGGCACAAGAGGTACCCCACACGGGACAGGGCGTGCCCATGACACCACCACCAGTGGTACAGCACCCTGCACAGTATTCCAGTGACACACCCCGACCCACCACTGGCCACAACAGCCAGCACAGCCTCCCACAGTGGTGCATGGAACACAGTGTATGGACAGACACCCACCCATACCCAAGGGCACAACAACACAGGGATGCAGTGGTGGGGCAACCAAGCCCCCATTGTGGGCCCATGTAAACTGTGTACACACAACCCACAGTCCCCCATGGCACTGGAGTGCCGGGCCACCCTGTGCAGGCACTGTGGACCCGTACACCACCAGCAGTCATCTGGAGCACAAGTCACAGACAGTGAGGCACATCCTCTGCAACACACACAAGGCACAGCATGGAGGTGGGACAATGACTGTGGTGCCCACAGTGCCACCCGAGCCAGGCATGCACCACACCAGTGACAGGAGGCAACCCAGCAAAGTGACGGGTACAGTGGCCTCCCTGCAGGGACTGCCACCACTGACATACCAGCGGACCATGCAGGCCACAGACATGCATGTGTGTCAGCTGCACAGGCCATGGATGGGCCGATGGGTGCACCATGGACACAGAGCACGCACCATGGCCCACTGCACACAGTCAGCCAGTGCACAGGGAACAACACACACACACCACAGACACTGACTGATAGCTACCCCCACACCATAGTCACCTCCACACTGACACACACACACACCCATGACCACACCACCCCTGACGCCATGCACACCACTGCAGCTGAGCGCCTATAGCCCGCTGCAAATCAGAGACCACGACAGTATTCATATCAAAATTAAATCTATTGAAAAAATATATAACCATCAACTATATACAATATCACAAACTATATACAATAAAACAGTGGAACTATATACACGGTGGGGGCCACAAACAAGGTGGGGGTGGGTAGAGGGCAGGGGTGGACAAATGGGATGGGGAAGGAGGGGCGTGAGGGTGGGTCCAGGGGGTAGGGGAATACTGCCAGCCATCCACACTAGCAGGAGCGCCTCTCCCTGCTTTGGCTCCTCCGGGCTCTGTGCCTCCTCAGAACCCCGGTCTCGTCCAATCTACGCAGGATTTCCAGCGATGCCCGTGTGACCACCAGGATCTCCCGCAGTGCCTCCCATATCTCTTGAAGATGGCGGGTACCTAGGACAAGGGAGCACAGTCAATAGGTGTGAATGCACAACCCCATAAAGCCCGCCCACTGTGCATGGCATAAGGCCGTGGGACATACCACTGTGATGGTGTGTGACCACCTGCAATGATCACGTCCACAGGACCTGCCCACCCAGGCGCATACAGCCATGTGGAATGCTGCACACACCCACCGGCCATGTCACGCACAGCACCACCGTGGCTGTTTAGTGACATGGCTATGTGGTGCAAAGGCAGTGGCACAACCATGTACCTGGTGCACGCATGGACCACCATTTATGCACTCCCAAACATGCATTGCCACTGGACAGTGTTGACTGTAACAAGTTGCGTGCATGGCAGTGGTGTCAATGTATGGTGGCCATGCCCCACTGCCCACCCTGTCACACAGCATGCAATAGTAATCATGGATGTATGGCACTCACCTTCATCGGGCCGGTCAGGTGGGCGGTGATGGCCCTCGCCCCGCCTGGGTGCACTGTCCTCCTCCCTCCGCCACTCCTCCATCGCACGGTGGCATTCTTCTGGGCCTGTGGGGCAAACAAGGTGAGAAGAACATCAGTACAATCCCAAAGCAAAGTCCCCCTGCCCCCAGGTGTGTGCCCTCCCACCCTGCCAGACCCACCCACCCCACACCCTGTGAACACCACCACAGCCAACCCCAGATGGCCCCTCCCCTATGTGCTGGACACATACAACACTGTTACCCATATGGATGATAAAAGTGTGTTGACGGAACCCCTACCTCGCCATGGCACCGTGCTCCTCCTGGCACGTGCTCGCAGTCATGCCAGTAGCTCCGGCTCCCTCCTCCACAGGTCCCTGTAGTGGTGCCTGCAGTGCTCCATGCTTCTCCCCCATCCAGTGGCCTCCTCCAGGGCAGTGGCCACCTCCTGCCACACCTGGGTCCTGGCCCTGTCCAGGGGCGCCTCACCGAAGAGAGGCCCAGTTGTGGCTCCACAATTGCCACCAGATTCACTAATTCTATTGCAGACCACTGCGCTGCCCATCTGCATGCCATTCTCTCAGTAATAGTTGGCAATATGGCACTTTGCAGCACGGCTCCCCATGTGCAGATGCTGCTCGGTACAGCACTGCCATTCCCTATCGCGCTGTTACCGAACAGGGCAATAGAGGTGCACCCATGCCTGACGCATGGCACCTAGGGGGCAAAGGTCAGGCACAGGGTCAAGGGTCTCTGGCGCATGGCCATGCATAGTGCTATTGGAACACAATGCATGTAGCGCGATTGGCTGCCTGTGTGTCAGCACCATAGCGGCCTACCATGCAGTTGGCCCATTGCGCCTATGATGGCCCAGTGCCACAGTGCCATGTAGTGACCATCGCAATAGTGCCACTGGCACAATGGTGGCCATGCCCTGCATTGCCTACCATGCACAGCACATCATCAGTGCAGCAGACGCCTGCATCAGCAACCCGGGCATGCGCAGTGAGGTGTGTACTACGCATGTCACAGAACTGTGCCATTGGCTCAGCACGTTCAACACAATTGCGCAAAGTGCAACAGCGCGATATTCAGCCATCATATGCAAATCATCTAATCAGCCATTCAATGGCGCAGCACTGCAATTTGCATCTACTTAAAGTTGCTCCTCGCCTCATTTGCATGGGTTGCGCTATAAAAGTGTGACATTGTGCTGCAGTAGCCATAGTCGGTTACTGCAGTCTATTGGTGAGTTGCATGCTGTTTGGGAGTGTGGACTGTGGATTCAGGGACATGCATGGGACTGCACAGTCACAGGTAACAACTGCCATTCTCACAGGCTACATAATGACTGAGCAGGTTGTTGGAGAGGAGGAACACAGTGGTGGGAGGAGGAGGAAGCCTAACTTTACAAAGGCTGAAACCAAGGCCCTGTTCAAGGCCTACCTGGATCAGAAGCCACTTCTCATGGACGGTGGGGAACACCTCAAGCCTGTGCTGCTGCATGGGAGGAGGTGGCATGTGCTGTGAACTTGCATGGCAGCCACCAGCGCTCCGTGCAGGAGTGTAAGAAAAAGATGGGCACAGACAGGAGGAGGATAAAGGAGAAGGTGGCTGCCATCAGGGCAGCACGTGCTGCAACAGGTGAGGGACAGCCGGAGGTGGTACAGCTGACCCCACAGGAGGAGAGGCTTGCTGGAAGCATGCAGCGCAGTGCCATTGAGGGTGTTCTGAGTGGTGGCTTCCAGACGGGTGGTGGCCCATCACTGCATGGTAAGTCATGGTCTGTCTATGGGGGGGCAGGGTAGGTCACATGCAGTAACGCGACTTTGCTTTCCCTTACAGATCCTGAGCATCTGCATGGGTCAGCGGTGGTGAGTCTGTCCACTGTGGACAGACAGCTGGAGTTGGAGGAGGGACCATCCACCTCCACAGGTATACATGGAGCATTGCGACAGTGGGGCCACCTGGCTGTCCACACTGATGTTGTTGTACCAGGTGTGGAGGAAGCCCTGCCTGTGTCCCAGCGTGCTGGCATCCACGGATGCCAGCATGCTGTGACTGTGGCCGGTGCAGAGTCCGTCACCGGTGATGATGACACTACCGTCATGGGCAGTGACACGTGTGTGCCACAGGATGGCCACACAGCAGGGCAATTCGTGCCCATGGCTGTGGGTGGTTCTGCCGAGGAGGCCTGCATGTCACCACAGTCCCAGACTGTGTCTGTCAGCACCAGTGGGGCAGCACTGATGTCTGTTCAGGACAGTGGGACTTTTGCGGCCACTGCAGTGACACCACTGAGCCCTGGGGAGCGGCAGTCAGAGGGGCAGCATCAGCAGTCGCCCAATGGGCTTGGGGGTACAGGGTTCAGTGGTGGCATCTGTGCACTGCCTGTAGACATGCCCAGACCTGGTCCTGGTGTGCAGCACCCACCCTCAAGGGGTACTGATCATCGGGGCCGTGCACACCCTGAGGGACAGGATGCCGAGGAGGCTGATGACCTCTTGGATGAGCACACCCACCTACTGCAAGTATCGGTCCAGCAGCAGATGCGGCTTATGACATCCATGGATGCAGTGTGTGGCTCTGGACTGGACAGAGAAGTGTCGCAGCAGGGACGCCGCACTGATCCTGGCAGGGATGGACTGTTTGCGGGAGGATGTGACCGCTGCCATTGACAGGCATGCACAGGCATTCATTGCTGTCATGGCCACAATGGGCACACAGTCAGGTGCCCGTGCATCGCGGACACCACGCAGTGCACTATCCACCCCCCTTTCCGGCGTCATGCAACTCCCACCCTGTTGACGCCGGGTTCAGCTGTGGGCATCCCGAGCACTCCTGGCGCAGGCATGTTTGGTGTGCTGCAGACCCCTGCGCAAGCACGGTCGCATTCACACAGTGGAACCCCTGGGGGACCATTGGTGCCACCCCATGAGGCCAGCGGTCAGCCTGTCAGTGCTGGCGGGTCCCGGCGGGGCCGCCCAAGCATCCATGGCAGCCGGGGCACTGTGTCGCATGACTGACCTATCTCCCAGCATGGCTACTGTCTGGTGCTGCCCTGTGTGCATTGTGTGTTTCAGTGGGCAGTGCACGGGTGGGTACCCGGCCCTGCACGTGGACACACAGTCCACCTGCACACCCTCCCGGCTACTGTCCGCAGTTGTGTGTGCATGATGATGCCTGCATTGTGCTGTACACCAATGTGCAATGGTGCTCAGCATCTGACACATGCACATGGACAGGCAGCGGGCCTGGTGGCCTGTGGACATGTGTGTTGCTAGGGTTTGCATTCTGGGTCGGTGTGCCTCCTGCCCTCTGTGCATGTTTGTTGCATTGTGTGTGTGCGTGTGTGTGTCCGTCCATGTGGCATGTTAATCCTCACCCATCCCTGATTGTGTGTATGCTTCTGTGCCCTGCCACTTCCCTTGACGGCATGCACCCCTGGTGTGTGTCCATGCATGTTTGTGGGTTGTGCCTTAGCCACTGGTGGTTGCACATGGCCCCATGGCTTACCTTGGTTGGCTGAAGTGCTCCTCCGTGATGGTGTCCCGGTGCAGCTGTGCCAGCCGGAGCAGTCAGGGGTCCCATCGGCAAAGGGGGGGCTGCCTATCACCATCGTCACCGGCATCCCCATCGTTCCCATCGTTGTCCCACTCTTCAACCTGTACGGCTATCCCACATTCGTTGGCCATGTTGTGCAGGATGCAACAGGCAAGGAATAGCCCACAGGCCTTTGAGGCGCTGTACTGTAGGGTACCGCCAGAGATGTCCAGGCAACGGAAACTTGCCTTCAGCATCCCGAACACCCATTCAATGACATTACGTGTGGTGGCGTGTGCCTCATTGTAGCGTTGCTGCGATGGGGTCACGGGCCGCTGGTAGGGTGTGAGCAGCCAGGGACGGAGTGGGTATCCACTGTCACCTGTGTGTAGAGGGTGGAGGTTAGTTTTGTGATCAGCATCGCCCTGCCCCAGGCCATGTAGGCCACTACCCATGTCACCTCTGGCCATGCCCCCAGGCCCTATGATTGTCCATTTGGTTTGCATACTCACCCACTAGGTGTCCAGTGGGGATGTCCCCACTCTCGAATCTGTGGCACATTGCTGACTGGTGCCAGATGAAAGAATCATGTGCTCCCCCAGGGTGTGTGGCACAGACACTGATTATGCGACCCCTGGCATCGCACACCACCTCGCAGTTGATGCTGGCATAGCCCTTGCTATTTATGTATGCGGCCCTCTCGGGGCCAGGTGGTGTGCGTATGGCCACATGGGTGCAGTCTATTGCCCCTAACATGCCAGTCATACGTGCTACCCTGTGGAACTCCTGTATGTTTGCTGTGCGCTCCGCCGCTGTGCTGGGGAAATGGATGTACTTCGCAGCATGTGGCAGCAGTGCGCTGAGGAATTGGGTGAGGTGGCGTGACGTGGCTGACTGGGTTATGCCTGTGGAGTCCCCAGTTGGTCTCTGGAAGGTACCCGTGGTGAGCAAGCACATGCAGGCTGTTACCTTAGTCTCCACTGACAGGGCATGGGTCTGTCGTGTGGGTGCCTGCATCACATCACTGCACAGCTCAAAGAGCCACCTCAGAATTGCCCTTTCCAGGTGGTACAGGCCCACAATCTCAGTATCAGTGTACAGCTCAAAGCTGGTGCGGGCTCTGTACTGCCTGTTGGGGGCATACCACCGATGGGCCCTTCCACGGCCATGTCCCCCTGCCGCCTGCCTTCTCACCCCCCTCATAAAGGCCTCCATTTGGAAGGTGGCACTGGCCATGTCCCTGGCTTGTGTTCACCCCCCTGGCAGCTGTTGCTGTATTTCCCCCGCTGTCCTGGCTGCTACTTCCCCTGCACCGGGTACACCTGCCTGTGCTGGCCTCTGTGCTGTGTGGCTCCCCACACCTTCCCTGTGCCTGGCTGTTCAGAGTGCCCTTTCCCTGGCCTGCCCTGTTTGTGCCTCCTGCCCTGTCTGTCTGCCTATGCTTCTGCCTCAAGTGGCTTCCCTGTAGTGTTCTTGTGCCTCTCCCTTACTCCTTTTTATTTTGGCTCATTTCCGCTATGGCGCAACTTCCGCTTGCTCCCCTATTGTGCATGGCACAAATCGTTGAATATCGCACTGCGCCATTTATGCATGGTTCCTCCCCCTTCGGTTGCGCATGCCTTCATTATCATTGCGCTGTTGCTCATCATGATTTCGGGGGTGCAACTGCCTCTTGCTGAATATCGCAGAATGGCACAATTTTGGACTTGCGCAGGCGCAACCCTATTGCACATGGCTCAACTCTTTTGAATATCTGGGCCTATAAATACAAAATGTAGCCGTTAGTAGTTAACAAGAGAAAACAGAATGAAGCAACAGTGGAAAGTTAACAAGTGAAACAGTAACATTAAAAAGAAAGTGAGTATGATGTTATACCGGCTGGGGCTGAGCAAAAAAAGGGGAAACAAAATAAAATACTAAGAAACAGAAATAAATAGTTATGACAGCACTGGATAGGTGCTCATTGGCCACAGAGTGGATAAAAAAGAAAAGAAAAAGAGAAGAAGAGGTAAAAGATAAAAAAGGGAAAAGGCATAACAGAAGGTATTTTGTAGTACAACCCAGCATAATCACAGATAAAACAAGCATTTGTCAATGCCAAATGTTGTCTCGCTGGCATTGGCATTGGTAGTGCAGGAGCTAGAGAAGCATAATAGGAATGGCAGTGAAGTATTGAACTGACGCCATCCTCACTCCCTCCCTGAAGAGACACATTTTCAACCTAGACATTTTGGGATCTCCCCTCACGAACAGTGGCACTGTGATTTTGTTAATCTGTCCCAAAAGTTGATTTCCCACAGTGACCAAGCTATTCTGCGCCACAGGTGCGAAAACACATTTTGGGCAGTATGTGAAAAATGACAGCTGTACTGTTCATAAGGAGGTGTGAAAAAATGGCAGTGTTGAAAATCTGGCATGAAAATATTGCAAATTTGCGAAGCTACAAGGGTGCGTGGAAACTGCGCAATGCATGCTTGTAACACAGTCGTTTTATGGACTTTCATCACCAGACTTTCAACATACACATTTTAGGGCCTCTGCTCATGAGCAGTGTCACTGTCATTTTCTCAAACTGTCCCTAAAACTGATTTCACACAGTGACTGCAATATTCTGCGCTGGAAGTGCGAAAACACATTTCGGCTAGGATATGTAAAATGACAGCTGTACTGTTCATAAGTAGGTGTGGAAAAATAGCAATGTTGAAAATCTGGAGTGAAAATATTATAAATTCATGAAGTTACGAACATGCATGGAAACTGCGCAACGCACGCTCGTAAAACAATCATTTGTTGGATTTTTCTCACCAAATTTGCAATATAGGCATTTTGAGAGCCCACCTCATGAACAGTGGCACTGTCACTTTGTTAATCGGTCCTGAAAGGTGATTCCATGCAGTTACCGAGAAATCACCTTTCGGGACAGAATAACACCATGACAGTGACTGAATTCATGAGGAGGGGCCCCAATAACCCCATGTTAAAAATTTAGTGAAAAAATTCCAAAACATGCCTGAGATATGCACCAAAGTTGAAAAAACCCTATTTAAGCCATTATACAGCTTACCAGCATTTCTTCAGTTCAGGTCGGCTTTGAAGAGTGCAGATGTTCGGTCCATCAAGATCTTCAGCAAGACCTGGGGTAAGTATGGGGTGGGGGTGGGGAGGCAAGGTGCACAGAAGGTGGGCATGGGTTGGAGGAGGGAGCAGGACAGACCACGAGGGACTGGTTTCTTCTTTTACAGGTTAAAAAAAACATTGCAGGACAGTTTTTTTTTTTACGGGGCATTTGGCATGCTGGGATGGGCTCACAGCATGCCACCTGAGTGTTTGGGGACTAGATGATGGGGGATTGGGCACCCCCATTGGTACATACCGAAGGGGAGGCTAGAGCCGAGGAGGATTGGGTACCCCCCTCGGCACACAACAATGGGGGGGGCATTATGCCAACGGGGAGTGGGCTTCCCCGTCGGCACATGAACTGGGTCAGGGCATTCCGACAGGGGGATTGGGCACCCCCGAGAAGTCGGCATTATGGCAGGCGGTGGCGGCAGTCACTGCCGCCATGTTTACTAGAATGATTCACCAAGAAACCACATCGGGAGGTGCCGCTGCGCGACAGCTTGGCTGTCATTGCAGCTGACCTTTTCCTAGATGTGCTCACCACATTACGTGTTGCTGATGTGGTGCCTGCATGTTGCCTTATTGGGGAATGAGGGACACACCTACTGATGCGTGCCCTGCATCCGCCCACAGTGGCTGCACCTCCAAATCTGCTACTACTGCAATATGCTGGCTGGTGCTCAAGCACGAGCTAACATAAAAACAAAGTAATGATGTACAAGCGGCAGCAGGAAACAGTGGGATCTTGTCTCAAAGAAGGTGTGGTGGCCTCAAATTATCTGGATGGGGCTGACATTGCGTCATTGGGAAAGTAAAGCACCCTCTGAGAGATTCCAACTATCAATCCAGTACAGGGCAAGTAATTCTGTGTCAATCAGGTTGAGCAAGGCCGCAGGTGGGATGGTGTTTTGTTGAAACAAGAATGCACAGTGGGAAAGCCATAGAAAATATTTAATGACAATCAAAAGTAATCGCAGGGTGCCGGTATCGTAGTTTGATGCTGAGGGGGAGGTGCCCAAGATAATGTCAGCATAATCCAGCCAGATCCAGCCCAAGCCCCCCCCAGGCATATGCTAAATAGGACCAAAAGGCTGTAGTGTAAGGACAACCTTCTAGAAAATGTGACATAGTTTCCATGTCAGTGGCACAACCAGCACTTTTACTGTATGTTTGATATTCACCTTACCACTAAGTCTGCTGTGACAACTGAGCCACACAGCAAATCCCACATCTTAAGCGGGGTTTGTTTGTTCAACAGGGATGAGTGAATAGTAGGGAGTGCCACTTTGGGTATACCCGGGCACATAGGAGTATCAAGAAAATTTGAGGACATAATGCCAGCGTACAACTGTCAGGAAGGCGAAGTGCCCAAATGCATGGGATCAGTTGTCCAGCACTTCAGCTTGTCCGTCACCATCCACACATATGGCAGGAGGTGAAGAGTGAGGGACATTGGAAACAGGGATGTTCTCCAACCCCATAGCAGGATGTCCAACCATGGGGCCACCCACAAGGTCCAGGGTTTCTGTACCGATTTTAGGAAAGGTGCTATAATCCAGGTAAGGAAGTGGCTGAATGTGAAGACCAATGGGTTGATCATGTGTAAACCATCCTCAGCAATAGGGAGACAGAGAATATTCTGCTTAATAGGGTTGAACCTGCTGCCCCACACCAGCTGAAAGAAGAGGCTATAAAAATGGGCTTCCAGTGACTTAGGAAGGGGGTAATCTTTAATGAGATGGATAAAGAGAGGCAATAAAAATGTTTTTAACACTACCACCTTCTTCTTCTTTGTCTGATGCCAATGTTCCCATTATTGGATCTCCACATTACACATATTGGGCACTATGCATCAAGTGGGCCGTGGTAAGCAAAAAAAATGCTTAGCTCACCTACGTAGCTGCGCACCCACAGACAGGTGTTCCCATACCGGCATTCACTAACACCAGTCACCTGTCTATGGCTCCTACCCCCAGTGCACAGGACTTCGCAGAGCTGCTGGAGTAGGAGTCAAGGTCCCGGGTGGGCATCCAATGGGATGCCCCTCCCAGGTCCCGAAGTGGATCCCTCGCACAGCGAGGTGTGGGTCCAGGATAGTGCCTTCCTACAGCAGGTACCCAGACCCACACACCCAGTGGTGGGCTGTGTGACCCCCTTCCCCCCGGCACCACCACCTCCCCCCAGCACCTGTACATGCTGGTCAGTACCAGGCAGTCACTCGACCGGCAGTCCCAGCCTCCCCTCACTGCCCAGTGGGTTGTGGCAACATGGGGGAGTCATGGCTATGTCCCGCCATGCCCAGTGGGATGCATCTGTGGGGGCACGTACCAGGTTATGCCTGGTCCCAGCTTGTGTACCTGTCACCACCTTCTGCACCCATGCGGCCAGCACTACACAGGTTAGTGAATACCACATAGTGCTGGCTCTCCCCTGGAATGCCCCAGGTGTGTTGTGGTCTGTGCAGCAAGGGAAGCAGCTGCATTCTTGACCTGTGCCTGGATTTGTGAATGCTGTGTGTGGGGTCCATTGGACACCGCTTCATGGCTTTACAGCATATCGATGCCAACACACCAGGTTTATGCGACACATTGGCATTGTGCATAGGGCCCATTGATTTTATCATGACAGTTCTTTTATGCCATATCCCCACCCCAAAAATGACTCCCAAAAGCTTCAGCAAAGTGGAGGTGTTCCCCCAATGGTAATGACCCACATGGAAGGAGAGTCAATGGTCAAATCTTGACACTTTTGAAGGTTAAGTTTTGCTCTGGATATAGGGGAAAAAGAATTCAAAAGAGCCAATGCTATGCTGCCTGAAGTCTCATCTTGGACAAACAGGATCATGTTGTCTGCATATGCAGCCACTTTTACCCTCGAATCCCAGTGCTATTGACAATACCATGTATCTGAGTGTGTTGATGTATCTTCTGAAGTATGGGGTCAATGCAAAAAGTGCATAATAAGGGACTAATGGGGCACCCTTATCTCACCCCATGACACAGTGAAATCCTCATCCCAATATGGCTGTTAATAAGTGGAACAATGGACACAGAAGCATATAAGGCTTGAAGCCAGGTGCAAAAGTGTTGTGGAACTCCCAAATAGGTAAGGGCCGCAAACAAATACTGATGAGAACCTTATCGAAAGCCTTCTCCTGGTCTAATGACAGGATGTAGCCCGGTAATCCACCCGTCTCTCCAGTGCCCATAATTTCCTGCGGCAGGATCTAATTGTCTGCTGTGTGGCATCCCGGGACCACACAAGTCTGTACCAGCATAACAATATATGTGGAAAGATGAACTAGACGTTGAGTCAGTATTATCATGAGCAGTTTCAGATCAGTATTCAGGAGGAATAGCAATCTCCAGTTTGAAAGGTCAGAATCCTGTCCCTTTTCAAAGAGGAGAATCTGAGTAGCTTCTGTGAATGCTGTCGCAGAGGGACCACTCATTAATTCCTCATTAAAAACTATAGTCAAGATGTCAACCTGGGGGTCATGAAAACATCTATAAAATTCAGTAGTGAGGCCATCTGGTCCGGGGGCTGTATTCGGGTGTAGTTTTTTAATCATGTGGCTGACTTCCATGGGGGTAATGGGCTTGGTCAGGCCAGCACTTATGGACTGCAGAACCATATGGACGTCAATAGAATTGAGGAAGGTGTGTGTCGTCCCATGGCATCCGGGGTGCCAAACATGTCATGTAGGTATTTTGGACCTGTGACAGTATATCACACTTGTCATAGGTACACCGGCTGTCAGGAGTGGCAAGTCTGGAAGTATTTCATCATCATACTCTGGCCTTACAGCTTTCAAATGGGTTCCCTGTGCAGTGGGAACCGAGCATACCAGCCTGATGTTCCATAGACAAGGAGCGACTCTGATCATATTGGAGCTTCCTCATTCGAACCTTAATATTCGCGATCGACCTACTGTAGTTTCCCTGTCCCAAATTTATCAGGGAGATTGCCTTTGTCAATTGAGTAAGAAGGGAGAGGTATTTGAGATACTCCCGTCTCCATTTAAATCAAGATAGGCCTGTCAACATGGATTTCAGGTCCCGCTTCATGGAGTCCCACCAGTCCCTGAGATAGTCCGTTATGCACGTTAAGGATTGGTTGACTTGGAGGAGGTCTAAGACTTGACCTTGCACATGTACTGTAAGTCAGGCAATAAGGAGTTGTTCATTCTCCAAAGACCTCTACCCATCTGGGGGGTGGGAGAAACCCCAAAGGTACCTCCCAAAAGCATGTGATCCGAGATCGCTATCAAAACTAGTGACAGAAGCTGGGAATGTAGGTGGGAAGAGATAAATAGATACTCAGTCTTTGTAGCAAGGGTGTTTCTGTGGCAAGTATTCTCTCCCTCTAATGCCTGGGACTGGTATGCATCAGTTAAAGAGGCATCCTTAATGATTTTGGCTAAGGTATTTGAGTCACAATAAATTTTAGCCATACAATGTCCCCTATTCAAACTACAGTTGAAATCTCCACCAAGGGTAACATGGCAGAAAGTGTGACAGTAGGGCTGGATGTCCCTAAAAAGGTCTACCTGAGATTTCTTAGTCTGGGGGTCATAGACATTGATAAGGCAGAAAGGGGACCCTTTTAAAGCACGTCCAACAGAAGGGCTCTACCTGGTTCGATATCAACCAATTGCTACACTTTATATGTTCAGAACCTAAACAAAATCCCCACCCCATCACATTTGTCAGTGCCTATAGACCAGTATGACGGTCCCCAGCACTGATGTTTGTCAGCTTGTGAGATGTCCAAAGAACTAGCTAGCCTGGTCTCCTGAAGAAAGACAATATCCAGGGCCAAGTCCTTGAGGATCAGAAAAATAAAGGACCGTTGAGCCACATTCTTGATGCTGTTCATGTTTATGGTAGCAAGGTGTAAAGTGGGAGCCATCATGAGGATATAAAGAAAGAAAAGGACAATATGGCTATATGCTAACCACAATCTTTGGGTTTAGGAAAACCGCTTCTAGTGTTCATCCGAAGTTTCTTCCGTATCTTTGTCATAGGAGTACAGGCTTGTATGTCCATTTCTTCCTCAGTGTCGGTCATAACAAGGAGTTCACTGAAGTACAAAAGGAGACATCTGAATCAAAGCTAGCCTCTGTGTCCATGAGATGTGAAGCCAAGGTATCAAATGTGTTATCCAGGAGGGGAGTAGCAGGGCAAAAGGTCTGTGATGGAGGTTTTCCTTGTTTGTGGGAGTCTAGAGATCTATTCCTGCTCACCACAGTCATTTCAGGAGGCAGCATGGGAGGATCAGTCATATGGGAAAGTGAGGGAAGGGGGCAGAGCAGAATATCCAGGCTGGGATGGGGATGCCTTGACCTGAGGCATGCCTGGAGGCATGGGATCTAGGAGGGGCAGAAGATAGCAGTCTTGGGGGTGGGCTATGGATGTAGAGAAGTCCCAAGAGTATCACTTGTCGACAGAGTCAGGTCTTCCTGATCAGCCATTGCAGCTGCTAAGTCCTTTCTCTGTCATTGTTGAAGTTTCTGTGCCTTTTCCAACAAAAAATCCTGTGCATGGTCTTCTTCCTGATTGTGTGTAGCCCACTTATATTGCTGGTACGAATGTCCCATCTCCACACATAAATTACAGCACAAGGAGTTGAAACATTGTGAGCTAACATGTCCCAACATGTCCCAAAGTCAAGCAGAGGTTACACCACAGGGTGTCACAGACATTGCTGAGGTGGGAGTCAGATCCACAATGAAAGCAGGATTTATGCCGGCCTGGATAAAAACACTGAGCTCTGTCTCGGCCCAAGAAAAACACACTAGGGATGTTTTGTAATCCAGATGCTGTATGCCTCAGTTTTATTTTGAATCTCCGATGACCTGTCCAAAAGACCTCTGAGTCAAGGATAGGCTCTGGGTCCCCTAGGATGTGACATCACTGAGATAAACAGAAATGGACACCCTGCACCTTAACTCCTTCATTTTTCAGCATAATTGTCAAGGTTCTAACAAAGGGCTTTGTTAAGTGGATCACATGAAACAGTAGCCAGAGAGAAGTGGTCTTTAAAGAGTTATACATAGTCCAGAATTTATCCAAATAGACGGCAGTCTTAAAATTCAAGTCAAAATAACCATATTTGGGGGAATGCAGGAGGGCATACAGTTCATTAGGAGTAACCAGGAGTGACTCCTTCAGTAGGAACTGTCCTATGTAGGCCCTATAAGGGGTCTTTTCCAGGCCTCCTTTATACAGGAGCCACACAGTGTTCCTTCGCTGTGCAGGGGCCGGAGCAGATGGAAATGCATCCTGCTGTCGAAAGTGTGCCCATCACTGAGCAGAGGTCTGGGCAGCTGTATTACTGAGCAGCAGTCTGGGGGGGGGACCATATAAGAGAGGTCAACTCTGTCGGCCCAAGAGAAAGGAGATGGGTCCAGAGGGTTTGAAGCTTCCAGTATGCCGGTATCTGCAGTCATGGGTACAGACAGAGTGGGTGTCTTGGGATGACCATCTTCCGTGGATGTCAAGGGGGAAGGGGAAGGGGCAGCATCCTGAGGAACAGGTAGAGGAAGATTCATTGGGACATTCAAGGCCCCTAGAGGAGCAGGCTGGGAGGCTTTAGTCTGTGCTATGGAAAGCTGAGGGGTGGTAACCACAGGTGTAGGCAGGGAGGAGCAAACAGGGCCCTGAAAGGCACGTATACTGAGAACAGGTGCCTTCTCTGATGGATTGCAGCCACCCAAAGGATCGGGAATAAAGATCTGGGCCGATGGCTCCATCAGCATTGCAGAGTGCCACTGTCCAATAATATCACGGTCCAAACCACCTTCTAAGTGCTCGAACGGGGGACCATCCTTCTGGGGGGCAAGAGCTAGTAGCAGAGCATGTATCCATCGACCGACGCCAATCTGAAGTCTGCGGGAGGGAGTGTGAGGTCCATCGGGAGTTCTCCAGTCGAGGAAAGAGGTAACTCCCTATGTCCCTGTGAAGGTCCCATACCGGGAGCAGTAGCATCAGTGTGAGGAGGCGCAGCTCGCAGGAAAGGAGAGGCAGAGGCCATGGGTGGGATGGCTCTGTCCTACACTGAACCACTTCAGACTGTGTAAGTGGAGCACGTGTGTCTTGCGATGTCGGGGAGTTCAACGGGTGATTTAGCTCCAAGACAGAATTAGGAGCCTTACCCATCAGGAAACATTGGTGTCCAGACCCTGTACCATAGGCAGCAGTCTCCAGTCCATGGTCCACTCGTCATAATCCACAAATCAGCAGTGGAGATGCACTTTGGGCTGCAAAGAGATGCTCCTTTTCCAGGAGGTAAAATGCCTCCCCTGTGCTAGCAATTCCATCAGGTACTGTATGTCTTCTTGGAATGTACAGCATCTTGGAAATGCTGGTTTGCATCCTGCAGAGTGGTTGTTGACCGTGTAGCAGTAGCCATGTCCTCTTTCAAAAGGGTAGTCCCTTCAGTCTGGGAAAATCCATGCTCTTCAGCCCCAGCAGGTAACACAGTGGGAACAGGGGCCAGAGTTATCTCCCCAGACTTGGCCACCAACGCGGTGGACAGCAGATCTGCCATCATGGAAAAAACTAACAGCAGTGCCCCCTATCCAGGACCAGGGGGAATTTCTCTGGTGTCCTGACCAAATATCCCCCTTTCACTAAAATTCCACAAACAGGTTAATCTGGTTCAGTTTCAGTTGGTTTGCATCGGTATTCCCCTGCCCATGGGAAAGGGCAACAAATAAGCAGTATTGTCTAGCTCTCCTTTCCTGGTCAACAAAAACTAAATAAATAACTAAAATACATAGAAACATAGAATCTGTCAGCAGATAAGGACCTAATGGCCCACCTAGTCTGCCCTATGTTCCCTACCTATAGTGTAGCCGCAGACCCTACTTGGTCTTCGGTCCCCTCCCCCCCACCGCTAATATCCCTCTGTGTCTATCCCATGAGTTTTAGAACCCTGTCACCATTTCTGCCCTCACCACCTCTGCTGGTAAGCTGTTCCATGTGTCCAGCACTCTCTCCATAAAGAAGTACTTCCTCACATTTCCTCTGAGCCTCCCCTTTCTAACTTCATAGCATGACCCCTTGTCCTTAAGCATCTTTTTCTGTGGAAAATGCTTCACTCCTGTATCTTGTTTTTGCCTGAGGTATTTGAATGGCTCCATCATATCTCCCGTTTCCCTCCTTTCCTCCAAGGAGTACATGTTACGTTCCTTGAGCCTTACTCCATAGGGCTTTTGATGCATGCCATGCACCATTTTGGTTCCCCTCCTTTGTACTGCCTCCACACTCTCTATGTCTTTACAGAGGTGGGGCCTCCAGAAATGTACACAGTACTCAAGGTGCAGCCTAACCAGTGATCTGTATAGGGCTATTATTACCTCCCTCCTTCTGCTGGTAATTCCCCTTCCTATGCATCCCAGCATCCTTCCTGCCTTCCCCACTGCTTTGTCACACTACCTTTAGGCCATCAGCAATGGTCACTCCCAGGTCCCTTTCCTGCTATGTAACTGTTAATACCTCTCCTTCCAGTTGGTATGTTGCCCCCAGGTTCTTATGCCACAAGTACATTATTTTGCACTTCTTTACATTAAACCCCAGCTGCCAAGCCCTTGACCATTCTTCCAACATTTCTAGATCACTTCTCATTTTTTCCATTCCTTCCGGTGTGTCTACTCTGTCGCAGAGTTTTGTGTCATCTGCAAACAGGCATACGTTCCCTTCCGGCCCTTCTGCAATGTCACTGATGAAGACATTGAAGAGGACTGGCCCTAGTACTGATCCCTGTGATACTCCACTGGCCATTTGCCTACTCCGGAGTGACTGCCATTTACCACCACCCTCTTATTCATATTGCCCAGCCAATTTTCCACCCATTTTACTACCTTATGACCTACTCCTAGGCTTCCCAGTTTGTTTAACAGCCTTCCATATGGAACAGTGTTGAAGGCCTTGCTGAAATCCAGGTAGACCATGTCCATCGCTCCCCCTTCATCCACTTCCCTGGTCATCCAATCAAAGAACTCAATCAGGTTTGTCTGGCAGGACCTCCCCCCCCCCCCGTGAACCCATGCTGCCTCTAATCCTGCAGGTTATTGGTAACTAGGTGTTCCCCAATTCTTTCCTTTAGTAGTGTTTCCAGTACCTTGCCTACCACCAATGTCAGACTGACTGGCCTGTAATTTCTTGCCTCCTCCCTATTTCCACTTTTGTGGAGTGGGACTACATCTGCCCTCCTTCAGTCCCTCGGTATCTCCCCTGTTTTTAATGACATGTTGAAAAGTGCTGCCAGAGGTGTAACTAGCTCCTCTTTCAGTTCCCTCAGTATCCTGGGGTGCATCCCATCTGGCCCAATTACTTTGTCTACTTTTATCTTTGATATTTCCCTAAGCAGTCTTTCTTCTGTAAATGGTTTTGTGTCCACTTCACATCCCTTTATACAATTGCTATTTATCTCTGGCCCATTTCCTTCCCCCTCCGCCATAAATACTGAACAGAAATAGTTGTTTAATAAATCAGCTTTTTGGTGGTCCTCTTCCACACTGCACCTTTCTTCCCCTTTCAGTCTTACTATCTGCCCCATGTCCTTTTTTAACTTATTTATCTAAAAATTGTTTTATCTCCCTTTGTCACTAACTTGCAATCCTATCCTCTGTCTGTGCCTTTGCGCTTCTAACTGCCTTCACTGACTGTGTTTGTTTCTCTTGCTAAGCCTCCGTATCCCCCTTTTTCTTTGTTTTTTGTATGTTCTAAATGTCCTATTTTTTGGCTCTTACTTCCTTAGAGAACCATAGTGGGCTTTTTCACTTGCTCATGCTAACCTGCCTTGCACAGATGTTTGTAGCTTGCCTTATTTCCTCTTTTATTTTTACCCACCTTTCCTCGACTCCCTCAGTTTTCCTATCCCGTCAGGGCTTCCCTCAGACACTCTCCCATTTTCTTAAAATCTGCTCTCCTGAAGTTCAGGACATGCGTGTGTGTGTGATTTGATTTTGACCTGGTCCTTGGCTCAAATCACACTGTACATTGGTCACTGTTTCCCAGGCGGTCCCCCACTCTGACGTCAGTCACAATGTCCCCATCTGACAGTACTAAATCCAGAAGTGGCCCTTCTTGAGTGGGTTCCAACACTAATTGCCTAAGAAACTCCCCTTGCATGGAGTCCAGGATGTACCTACTCCTGGCTATAGCTGCAGGGGGAGACTCCAATCCACATCCAGTAGATTGAAGTCTCCCACTATCAGTACCTCCCCCTTGCGCACCATCTTCCGGATTGCTTCCACCATTTCCTTATCAACCTCTTCCCCTTGAGTTGGAGGTCTGTAGATCACTTCTGCTCTAATAGTGGACCCTTTCCCTCTTTCCAGAGTGGCCCACAGTATCTCCTCACCTCCCTGCTCCCCCTGCATTTCCATGTTTTTTATATCATACCCTACATATAGAGCCACTCCTCCCCCCTTTCTACCTACTCTGTCCCTTCTGAATAGTGTATGTTCTGGAATGGCTACTTCACAGTCCTGGTTTGCATTGCACCAGGTCTCAGTGATGGAGACTAGGTCCAGATCTAATTTTGCCATGGTGGCCTTCAGGTCTGCAACCTTGTTGTTTAGATTTCTCACATTTGTACACATGGCTTTCCAGGCTATGCTGCCACACTCTATCTCTTGTCCCTTTTCCCCTCCCTTTTCCTGTCCACTGTGTTTTTTAGTTTTATTCTTGCCTTGTATCCCCTAACCTTCATTGTTGTTTGCCCCTTGCAGGATATTCTCTCCCTCCTTGCATTCTTTGCTTGTCTCTTGAGTTCGTGGGGGAGGGCAGTGTTTGTTCTTCTGCCCCCTTCCGCCTCCCCCCTTGGCTAGTTTAAATGCTTGCCAATGAAACATTTAAACTGCTCAGTGAGGGCCACAGTTCCCCTCTGGCTGGATGCAGGCCATCGCTTTTGTAGAGGCCCTCATCCCTCTAGGCGGGGCACCAGTCCTCAATGAAGCTGAATCCCTACTCACTGCACCATCCCTTCAGCCATGCGTTGAAGTCCCTGATACTGCATTCCCTAGCCTTCCCCTTACTGAGGACAGACAGCAGCTTTGAGAAGGCCTCAGAGCATGCTACCTGCCCAAGACCCCTTCCCAACTTCCTAAACTCTGCCTACACTACCTCTAACCCTGTCTTGCCCCTTGCCAGGTCATTTGTCCCCAGATGGACAATGAAATCTAGCTCCCTCCTCCTTGCTACCACCCTGGCAATCCTCAGGATCTGCCTTCCATCCCTCTAAGCTGCACCTCCAGGTAGACACTTTACCTCCCTCTCTCCCTCACTTCCCGATCCCAAATCTATCCCTCTGACAATGGAGTCCCTCACCAGGATTTGCTTCCTCCTCCTCCTCCTCCTCTGGGGTCTCCTGCCATCCATCCTTGGGGCTCCCTTGTGGAGGACCCACTCATCCTCCCTGGTTACTACATCGAGTGCCACTGTGTGACCTTTCTGCTCCTCCAAGACTGTGTAGGAGTTCTGTTTTTGCAGCGGCTCAGGGATGTGCCTCTGCCCAACCTCCCTCATACTACTCAAACCCACAGTAGTCCATCCACTTCTCCCATCTAGCAATCTCCGAGGAAGTGGTGGCAGAGTTGGTGGTTCCTGGGTGGGGGAGGAGGCTCTCTGAGTCTGAGCCAACTAGGCCCAGAGACTAGCAACCTCCTCCCTCAGCCCAGCAAGGTGCCTGCAGATGGGGCAACACTGTAGCATCCAGAAGGTCCTCCTGAAGACAGCAGCCCCACAGCCACTGCACTACATCACTCCCATCATCCTCTTTGTTTCTCTCTCTCTGTTTCCTTCTGTCTCTCTCTCTCTTCCTCTGTCTTTCTTCCTCTTTCTCTCTTCTCTTCCCTTTCCTCTCTCCTCCTTTACCCCTAGTTATCTGTCCTACTGGGCTTTGGTTAGCCCTACGTCCCTGCTACCTAATAAAGTGGGAGGGGATTACAAGCAAATACAGTCAATGTTACTTGTTGTTCCCACCCTTCCTGTTCCTGACAAGAAGTTCAGGTGTAAGTCAAATTGTATTGTCTATATATTTAGGTCTAGACAAAGGTGGGTAGGTGGGAGGGCAATTTGTCTCTGTTCACTTGGCCAAAAGCTGGTCTCAAACAATCCCAAAGAAATTGAAGTGAAGCTCCTTCATATGATTTAAACATTTATTCATGCTTGAATATATGAAAAGACACACACCAAACATGCACACACAGTACCATCTCCTCTCCTCTATGTTTCAAGCTGCACTGGCTCTTTGTCAAAAGTCTTGATAAAAAGCCAGTGTGGCTTGAAACATAGAGGAGAGGAGGTGGTACTGTGGGTGCACTTTTGGTGTGTGTCTATACATATTCAAGCATGAATAAATGTTTAAATCTTATGAAGAAGCTTCACTTAATTTTCTTTGAGAGTGTTTGAGACCAACTTTTGTCCAAGTGAATTTGCATATTTACAATGAGGATCCACTATTTCACTTTATGCAGTCTTTTCTTACCTTGTACTTCAATTTTTCTCAGTGTTTGTGTGCTGTAATCCTCTTCTACCTCTCCTCGGACTCTGGCCTCACTGTTCCTCTCTCAAATCTGCTGCTTCTAAAAGCTCAAAATGGAGCTGAGGCACAGCTGACTCTGCTTTTACAGGTCACAGGCCCCTCACAGTTAACTGAGTCAGTTAGCAGTTAAGTGAGTGGGGGAAGGAGAAGCAATACCAGAGGTCACTGTGCACGCAGATAGTGTGGAATATGGAAGCATTTCACACTGACCTGGATGTATTCATGGTAGAACGTTGGATCACTGGTTACAACTGCTGAACTTGAATGTGGGACAGACTCAATAGACTGCCTACTTCGGTTCTGAGTAGTGCAATGTAATGTATGAGATGGGCCTGTTTGCTTAATTGCACTAAAGATTTCTCCACCACCACCACCTGCACAAGTAGTTGCTAAAATGGCAACTTTGGACATTCACTCATCTGAGTTAGCAAGCAATGTTTTTGTCTATAATGTGGGTCAACTGTTGAAAATTGAGTCCTTTACCTCAAACTTTAAACCTGGGTTGAGTAAAGCCTTCACATACTAGTAGGGTCCTTCTTCTCCCTGCTTGCCATGTGTTCATTCTCTCTGCCCTGTCCATTAGTTCCCAGTGCATGTCACAAGCTCCTGCAATGCCCAGGTCTCTTAATGGAGACACAGTTCTGTTTTTATTTCCTAACACATCAATTCAGATACAGCAGTCCATCTGCATAACCTTGCGTTTGCCAGATGACCACCAGCGAATATAAAACAATAAAAATCAAAGCTTTCTACATGATCTGCTCAACTGGTCTACAAGTAATGCTTTCTCAAGCTCTGCTGTTCTATCACATGGGTCTCTGAGGTAACACTTTTAGTCAGTGAACAATGGGCTTTTGATGTTTTGCAAATGACTGCTTTAGCTTTGCATTGACCACACAGCATACTGTTCTGGTCCATCTATTTTGTTTGTCCTTAAAGACAAACTTCCCAAAGGGCTTCATGAGCTGACTGAGCTATGTGAATCAGTAGGGTCATTTTTGGTTCAAACATTTATACTGTACCTTTCTTTTTTTTGAGCCAGTCATTCTTATTTCTGTGTGTGCATGCCTGTGCAGCAAACATTTAGTTATGAAGAATGGCATTTCAGAGGTGTGTAACTGCTGAGAACATTGTAGCTCAAAGGGCTTGCCACAGACAGGCCAATGGCAGGTTACTTTGGTCATGGCACTAACACTGTTTGGTGGGTAGGAACTGTGCATAGTGGAAAGAACTGAGTCGCTCCTATCAACAGCGTTGGCTTGTTTCATCGACATAACGCCACCCAAAAAACAGCTGAGCAGTGCTGGGGGGTGCTCTCTCTCTCTCTCTCTCTCTCTCTCTCTCTCTCTTTCACTGTGCTCCCCTTTCTCAGCTGTGTCACTCAGCTCTCTCTCTCTCTCTCTCTCTCTGTTTCTCTTAGTCAGTGTCTCAGTTTTGGTTCCAATTCTCAGACAAATGAAGTTTGTGTAGCAAAAAAGTCAAGGAAGCTGCACTTGGAGACGGGACTCCCAACAGACTCCCATCAGTCCATCTTCCATCCATTCTCTCTGACATAAAGGAAATGCCTTCCATCCAACTGTCCAAGTATGCCATCAAAGTGATGCCCACCAACTATAACTAAAAGGAGTACAGCAAGCTGTGCCGCAGGGTCACGCAGTACTTCAGGGTACCAGATGTCTGTGCGCTAATGCTAACAGACTGCAGCCAGTAGGTAAGGAAGGGGTGGGGGAGGTGTGGGGTGGTGGGTGCTAAGTGGGAAGGTCAGACGGGGAAGGTGATTTGGGGGACTGTGGCCTCCTCATCAGGTCATGGTTCTCTAGCCAATGACAGCAGATGGGTACTGGCCATCACCCTCTCCACCTGTGCAAGTGCTTCTACTCATGATTATTTCTGACACAGGGGTGCCCAATCCCTTGTGCCAGCTAATACCCACACCAGGCCCATTTCCACTGTGTGAAACAGGGGAGTCACGCCCAGTGCCATCAAACATGACATCAACACTGGGGTGCTCAATCTCCACTGCTGGCACCTCAAATAAAGAAAACCATTCCTTATAGTCGTTTCTTATTTTTTTAAACCCCTGTAAAAAAGAAAACAGTCCATCAATGTCTGTTGCTGCTGCAATTACCTTCCCCATCTGACCTTCCCACTCAGCACCCACCACCCCACACCTCCCCCACTCCTTACTTATCTACTGGCGGTCCAATGCCATAATACTCTCTGGACCAGAGACACATCTTCACTCTTCAACACTGGACTAGGAACTGAGAAAAACCAGGTGTGTGGTCAATGTACAGTATTTCAATGCATTTTGAGCTTCTACTCATTACTTGGTCATTTTTTTAATTTTTTCACCCCAAATGTTCAGCATGGCCTATTGGGACCACACCTCATGAACAATGTAGGTGAAATTATTCTTCTCTGGGATGAAAGGTGAATTGGTAGTCACTCCGTGAAATCACTATCAGCGGGATTTGAAAATTTTCACCTACTGGGTTCTTGAGGTGCAGTCATAAGAAGGCTATGTTCAAAATTTGGGTAAAAATACTAAAAAACAACAAAGTTAGGAAAGTATGTTGACATTTTTCAACAGTCACTCATAATTTTGGCAATTTTCAATATTTTGACCCCAGGATTTCAACATGGCCATATTTCCACACTGCCTCATAAACACGACATCTGTCATTCTTCAAATCCTGGCCAAATGTGTTGTAATTCCTCCAGTGTGAAATGACATTTCAGCTAGGATTTGAACATTTCCACCTACTTGCTTCATAAGGTGGAGTCGTAAGAAGACTATGCTGAAAATATGAGGTCAAAATATAAAAAACAAAACTAGTTTATGAAGGTACCTTGACATTTTTCAATGCTCACTCATAACTTTGGTAATTTTAATACTGTGATCCAAAATTTCCAAAATAGTAATTTTTTCACACCATCTCATGAGACTGACAGCTGTCATTTGTTTAATCATGCCCAAAATGTGATTTTGCACTAGTGGTGAAAAATTAAGTTTTATCCAGTATTTTATAAATGACACCTGTCATGTTCGGAAGGTAGGTCATAAGAAGGTTATGTTGGAACTTCAGGGTCAAAACTGTTACAAAAAAATGATAACGTAATGTCTGCAGTAATGGCCATTGGCCAAGTGGGGACTATATTGCATTCCTGTGCCAGTGCCCCAGGTTTGGGTTCAAGCTCAGTGAGCCAGCTGAATGGGTCAAAGCTGGGGTAAAGGCACTGCTGCCTGCAGCACTGGTCCCACATTGGCCAGGGACAGAGCAATGTGCTGGTGCACACACAATGCTTTGTTGCACACCGGGGAGCCGTCCTTCACAATAGGTTGTCGTGTGTGTCTAACTTGGGTAATTTTCAATATTCTGATCCCAAATTTTCAACATATCTCTTTTTTTAACACCATCTCATGCACCCAACAACTGTCATTTTTCAGATCCTGCCCAAAATGCACTAGTGGGGCAAAATGAAATTTCTTCCAATATTTTATAAAGGACACCTGTCATGTTCAGGTTGCTGCATAAAACCCAAGGGCAAAGCCCGAGGGGTTTATCTAAGCAGCCCACCCTGAGGATGTGCATTAAATTTGAGTTTTGCAGTACCCCCTCCCCCCACCATGTGCTGTTTTATGTAATTGCTGGGGGACATTTTGTCTCCAGCCAGATTTCATTAAATAAAAAGACTGCTTTTCAAAAAGTCTTGTATTCGTTTTTTTCTTTATTACAGCATGTGGCACAGTAATTAAAAAGTGAAAAAAGTGAGGCATACTGTTTTAAAAGGTGTCTTTGCCTGCTTTAGTAAGATACTGGGTCAATATGTCATACGCTTAATAGCGTACGACACAAGCGCTAAATGGAAACAGCATGGTACATGACAGCAAGAGGGTGCAATACTGTGAATGGTTCTATGAGGGGTACTGCACCCTCCCACTGTCCCAGACAAAGGAAAAGACCTCTGTTGGGATAGGCTTTTGCTAAGGAGCTGCTGTGCCTTGATGAGATGAGCCACTGGCAGCAAGAGATACAGGCAGAGTGTTTGGGACTGGGTTCAATTCCTGGTCCCAGACGCATACAAATTTTATTTATTTTCGCACTTTGTGCAATATTTACTTTGAACCTCCCCCCCGGAGTTAGTTATTTTAGTTGGGAGGTTTGGAGGGTGCAGCCACTGTAACGGGTGGTGTGGGGAGTGGATCCTCCCCTATAAAAAACATGCTGCATGCAAGATATCACGCTGTATTGTAAGCGCAATCTATGCATGCAGCATAATGTCTTGTGACATTATGACCCCATGCCCTTTAGTAACTTTTTTTTAAATGAGCGAAAAATAGATTGCTCTAACCTAGTGAGTGTTAGAATAGGAGCGGCTTTATTCCTACAATGAAAACCACAGCAAGTTACATCTGCAGGAAACAGCAAACTTGGGCCATGAAACAGTTTTAATATTCAGCAAGCATGTTTTAAAAACTGTTAAGATGTTTGCAGCTAAGCCAGCCCAATGGCACTGAGGGCTGAGTCGCTGGATGCCACACCTAGTTCCATGCTGGCAACCTGGGTTCAGGAATGACCTCGAGTCATTGGGGGTTGGCAGGGGCAGGAGAAGATCAAGCATCTGGAAGACTGCTCTCCTCTCCTGTGGGTGGGTGGGTTGCATCTCCCACTGTGACAGCAGCTCCCAGTGGAGATGCTGGGCAGTGTGACAGTCTGGAGACAAGCAAGCAGATTGGAGGCAGTGGAGGATGGCTTGCAGATGGGTGCAGGAGCTTGCCCATCATGCGCTAGCTGTCATGGCACGTCCATGCCTCCTGGGCATGAAATGCACAGAAATGCCCTGGCACTCAGATAGACGAAGGTGGAACTAAGGATGTCCCCAATGCCCACAGTCAGACCCAATTGGCCAATCACTGTATCTCTCCTCCACTCCCCGGCTGCTCTTCTAGAATATAGACAGAGTGCTGGAGGAGTAAAATGGTGATCCCACCCTAGGGGGGCTCAGATCCCTGCGGCAGGGTGGTTGGTGGAGATGGGGAGAGCTCCTAGGAGCAGCAGACAGATCTTGGAGGACCTCGGGCTGGGCGGGACATGGACGCCCCAATACCCCACTGGAGAGAGGTCTATGGGACCAGTGAGGAGGAATAAAAATAACTGAAAAAAATATGTTTGTAGCTGATGTTGAAAATCATTTTTATAAAGTCCAGGTCATCATTGTCATGGTGATATTTAAATTAGGACAAAGGTCAGGGCTTACAGCTTCTGTTTGTATGGAGATAGTAGAGAGCAAGAGCAAGAGTGAAAATGCCCTGTAACTGCTGGAAAATGTTAGGTGAGGGTGAGTGCTAGATATTTTGCTGATTTTTTCTTGTATGACTGCTTTTCTTTAGTCAGAGGAAATGCAGAATAACAGAACCTGAGAGAGTTGTGTGAGTTACTGAGCATGAACAGGGCTGCAGAGAAACTGGCATATGTTCACTGTTATAACCCACGGATTATAATGGTGAATTATAACAAGCTTCTCCTACAAGAAAAAGCATGCCCCAGTTATTACATAGTGAATAATGCATGGGGTAGGGTGCATTATGAGAATTTAATTTATTTATTTAGTTTTTGTTCACCGGATAGGTACACTAGACAAAAACATTGCCTGTTTTCAGGCACGACCCAGGAGGTTACAGGCATGTGAAACAACAAAATTGTTTACAACTTATACACAAATTACACTGGATCAGAGACATCAAACAGATAAGCACAGAAAACTAGAGCAATAAGGAGTACATTGAGCAGAAAAAGGGTGTATAGGAAAGCAACAAAATTAAGTGCCAAATTGACAAGAGATATGACACTATCATAGCTCCAATGTGCACTCAAGAGGTGTGTGGATGCTACATAAACCACGAGAATGAAGATCTAGGGTTTATAAAATCATTCCACACCAAGGGTGTGCGTTGAATTCAAGTATGCACACTACCCCATGCTTTATTATTTATAATTACTGGCGAGCAATTTCTTCCAGTCAGATTCCTATGACTATAACACCTGTATAGTGAGTGAGATAGTGGTATGAGAGGTACCGTAAACATTAAATTGTAATTATGAAACTGTTAAACTTTATTTTAAATATGTTATTGTTTACTTGTAAAATGTGAGAAACTTAAAATGTGAAAGTGGAGCAAGAAGAAAATCAAACAAGGACAACTGGCATTATGTTTTTTTGAACTATGTTAGAGTAACGTGTCAGACATAGAGAGGTAATAAATATTGTTTAGAAGGTAAACTGTTGCATGGCAGAACTTACAACTCTAACAATTCTAGTCTTTTAACAGTTTTATCAGTTTATTTTGTTGTCTGGTACTGATGTTGGTTTCTGCCCTACTTCATGGCTTCTGTGGTCTGTTGGTTGCCTCAGCAACGGAGTTGTGCGGCTTTGATGTTTGAAATCACAAAGTCATTTTTTTTTATCTCTAGATACTCTGGTGTGTGTTAATCCAATCTGATGATTTCTTGAGGTAAGTTAAACAGTTTGGGGTCGGAGGTGACGGCTGCCAGACAAACTGAGCTTCACTATGTTGTTTTCTGCACCGGAGTGGTTCTTTTACTTGGCCATGGTTTTTGCTCTGTTTGTGGCTTGTGCTTACTGTTCACAGACCGAGAATGTGTTTGCCATAATAATCGGATGATAGCATTGGGTCATAATGCCACGGATGAAATAACGCAGCAAATAATGCCACAGGCAAAATGGTGTATGCTGAAATAAGGTGGGGAAAAACACTGACTACAACAGAAACAGTACACACCATTGAGAAAAATACCACTGCCATTTTTTTGTGGTGGGCTTTGCCACCCGCACCCTTTCACATGGGGGACTTTGCCCCCCACACCCCTGGACTAAAAATAACTAACTCTGAGGGGGGTGTGGACATAGGGGATGGGGTGAAATTCTGGAAGGGGGGAATTCATTTTTTAAATTAAAAAAAGCCACAAAACTATGAGACCTGGGGGGAACAGATGACAGCCCCAGGTCCCCTATGCCACTGGGTGCTAGTGCCTTAGTCAATCCACCATGGCAGTTGCTCAACCAGGCACCACACCGGCAGCCACTTTAATACTCCCCTATCAGAGTGTACAGCAACAGGGTTAGTGGTTATTCCTGAATGCTGAAAAAACTCTGTCACTGTACATGGTTTAGCACTATCTGATGTGAGAGGGTACAGACATCAGTTACAGGACACTGCACCCAAAACTGAGGGTATGGAATCAACTTCCTGCTGCCCTAGTCAGTGCTCCCAACTTGGCAAGCTTTAAACTTAATTTGAATAAATACATCCAGGAAGGTAACTTAGGAGAAGTGGGGACAGCATTTACAGGCCTCGGCCTTCTACTGTCCTAAACACCATAGTATTAACCTTAGTACTGTATATCTGCAGTGCAGTTATTGCCGCACTGTTCAGCTATATTGACTTGGTACCCTGGATGGTTATTACAGCAAATGAGAACTGGCTGAGTCCATAGAAAAAAATTGCTCACCAGATATCATAAATTTGTTATATGTGCAAGGAAAGGATCATGAAAAGAAAGAATTAATATGCTATTGTTTATTTATTCATTTTTTAAATTTGCTGGAGTTTTACTTTCTAGATCCTAGTTGAAACATTTAGTGAATAAAGGTGGCAGTCGTGTTTGTGATGTAAATTAAGGATCAGTGAAGTTGCTCATGAGTTCTGTTAGAAAATGGGTTAGAGAAACCCTGCTCCCTGATTTGTGGACAGCACCCACAACCCAGGTGGGTATCAGGCAACAGAGACCAGTACATACCTAGTCCCTGTGTCAGACTGCCATTTTACACATATCAATGTGCCCTCTAGAATTTTCAAATCCTGAATGGCTGTCATTTTTTTTACTCACTTTGCGAACCCCTACTACAGCCTCAGTAGTTGTGTACTGTGATCAGCTTGCTTACCACACTCTCCAGTTACTTCTAAACAAAATACATTACTTAAATAAAATGATGTCAGTGGTTCTGACTGAAGCTCCATTGTGGCAGGTCCCATGTTGGCCATCATGTAACATCTCAAGTTAGTAATGCACTCACTGACATTACAATTAAGGGACTTTGTTAACTGTGCCCAGTAAACAGCTGAAGTGGGAACTGAAAACTTTCTTTTTTGTATATAATATACTTTATTAAGAAAATATTCAAGGATACAGTTACACAGACAATTGCAGTTTGCAAACAAATCAATTATACAGTACAGACAATGTCAAGCTTCCTTATTCTTCATTCTGTTAGAGCATGGGGTGGCACCTGGTGCACCCAGACTTTCAGCAATTGCAGTTGGGATATGTCTCTCAGCAGTGGGTTGGCTAGTGATTGTTGAGAGTAGGGGGCTTATTCCTCCCCTGTGACCTGGGGAGGAGTCAGTCCAGTTGCAGAAGAGTTTCTAGGGATCCCCATCTTTTGTAGAACTGGGGCAGTTTGTTGTTGTGGGAGCTAATTATTTTCTCCATTCTAAGTGCTTCCAGGATGGAGTTGTGCCACTCCCTGAAGCTGGGCACTCAGTCATCCAGCCAGTGTTTGAGTATTACCTTTTTGGCTATTGTAGAGATGAGGGAAATGTGAAATTTGACAGGGCCAAAGACTAAGTCAGTGTCAAGGCCCAGTAAGCAGATTCGAGGTGTAAAGGTATCATAGAGCCCTAGGAGTGGGTCTAAGTGGCTGCAGATATCTTCTCATAGAGGTTCAGCTTTTGGGCAATCCCATAAGATTATTTTAGACTTCCTTTATCTGACACTTACTACAGTTAGGAGATGGAAGGTGACCCATCCTATGGAGTTTGGTTGGTGTGTAATACATGTTGTGAGTGATCTTGTATTGCATTCTTCTGAGCCCATCAAATTTGATGTATTTGTGCAGATTCCTCCACATGAGTTGGGGAGTGGGGAGATGTTTGAGTTGTGAGAATTCTTTCTCCCAGTCGGAACACTGGTCTATATCCTTGGGGGTGGATATCTCCTGCAGTTTTTTTATAAACAGCAGGGAGGTGGCATGTAGGTGAGTAGCTAGGAGGGTGAGGTCCACCCATGGTGAAGCAGGGGGGAAGGTCCAAGGTCTGGGGCTGAGGGTAGATATGATTGCATGTCAGAGCTGTAAGAAGGAAAGTGGGGATATTTTTATGTTGGGGAGTGACTCAGAGAAGGTGTTGAATGGGATGACTGAGCCCTCGTGTATGAGTTGCTTTAGGACTGGGGTGGAGGTGGGTCCTATGAAGTTGTGAGGAATTAGTTTGTTCTGTATTTTGAAGTTGGGATTACCTGAAATAGGCTGATCCAAGAGGAATAGAGGCGGGGTATGAAGGATCTTGTGTAGCTGCTTGCTTGCTAGTAGGGAGGTTCCAATGGGAGTATCCCTGAGTAGCTTAGTTAGTTTAGTGTGTGGTATATGGATCAGCACTTTAGGATTGATATAGAATTGATTACATAACTCTGTCTCAATTCACAACCATTGGGGGAAATAAGAGTCAGCATGGTCTGGTGGGGTCATTGGCAGCCATTTCAGGAATTTACTAGTGTGTAAAGACTAATAGTATAGGTAGAAGTCTGGCAGTTGTAATCCCCCCATCTGCCTCAGTGGAAAGAGTTTGTGATAAGCTCTGGATGGGAATTTATCTCCCCAGAGGAATGGTGTCAGAAGGAATTTAAGCCTGGTGAACCATTTGATGGGCAAAAATGGGTTGATCGTCCCCAGTGGGTAGAGTAATCTTGGTGGGCTGGTCATTTTAACCACATTGATTCTAGCCCAGAGCATTATGGGGAGGGACATCCAATGGTGTAGATCCTGTCTGATGGCTAAGATAGAGTCTAGATTCTTGGTAATCATCTTGTGGGGGCAACTGGCAACATGCATCCCCAGGTATTTGGTGGAGTCTGGTGCCCAGGTTCCTCCACACTGAAGAACCTGAGATTTTAGGGTCCAGTGATTGAGAGGCATTATGGTGGTTTTCTCTATGTTCATCTTATAACCTGACAGGGTGCCAAACTCAATTAGTATTGAGATGGTGGCTGGAATTGATTGTTCTGGATCTTCTATGTGAAGTAGAATATTGTCCGTGTAAGTGGAAAGTTTGTATCTGCTTTGGCCTACCTTGATTCCTTTAATTGTATCACACTAAAGGATCTGTTTTGTTAGGGGTTCAAGGTATAGGTTAATGAGGTACGGAGAGAGTGGGCAGCCCTGACTTGTGTCGCTTTGCAGGCTGAAGGGTTCTGATTGAGCCCCATTGCAGATAATAAATACAGAGGGATTGGAGTATAGGAGCTTAATCCAGTCTGTAAGGGATTCCAGGAAGCCGAAGTGACTCAATGTTTGGAACAGGAAGGGCCAAGAGACCCTATCGAAGGCCTTCTCGGCATCTAGGGATATCAATGCCACGGGATGCTTCGAGTCCCTGGTTGCAGCAATTAAATGCGAGATTTTGCACATGTGGTCTGAGGAGAGGTGGCCCTACATGAAGCCCACCTGCTCTGGTCAAATTAGGGGGCCCCATACAGCCCCTATCCTATTGGCAAGTATAGTGGCCAGAAGTTTGATATCTGTATTGAGAGGATAGATGGGCCGATAGTTCTCTATGTGTTCTGGGTCATTGTCCTGCTTTGGGAGAATAGTAATGGTGGCCTGCTGCAGAGAGGGTTCTAGCCAGATACTGTGTTGTGCTTTGTTAAAAAGGGTAGTTAGTGACTTTACCAGGAGTTGTTGGAGGGATTTATAGAGGTTGCTTGGCAGTCCATCAGGACCTGGGGCTTTGTCTATGGGGAGGTTGTTAAGTGCTTGGGCCACCTCTGCTGCTGCAATATCTGCTCTTAATTTGTCCATGATTCCCTGGGGTATTTTGGGCAAGCGGGATGCTTTTAGGAAGCTCTGGATGTCCAAGACTGTTGCTGAGGTATCTTCTGAGTGTAGTTGTCAATAGTGTTCAGCAAATGCTTTGGCTATGGCTCTGGAGTTGGTGACTAGAGGCTCCAAAGAGGAAGAAAAAATGCCTTTTTTTCTTTTAAGGGATTCTTGTTGCTTTAGTCCAAGTGCAAGAAGTTTGCCCGCCTTTTCCCCTTGGTCTATATATGTCACTCTCACCTGGAATATGGCAAATTCTGTCTTTTTCCCTTAAGAGTTCCTCATACTTGGCTCTGGTTGAGTTCAGCCCTGAGCCAGTCACTGACTGGGGATGATCTGGAAACAGTGTGCTCCATTGTCCTGATTTCTTGGAGCAGTTCTGCTACTTTGCAATCATTTGTGCACTTCTTGGTGGCTGCTATTCATATGCATTCTCCCTAAGGGTACATTTATATGCTTCCCGCACATGGGCATAGTTGTCTACTGTATTGGTGTTTTCCTTAAAGAAGTGCTCTGTGCTAGTTTGTAGTTTTTTAAGAGTGTGTGGGTCCTTGAGGAGGGAGGTGTTTAGTCACCATGTTCTATCTCTGTCTGATGGGTTAGGGGTGAGAAGGAGAGTGGGACTGATGCATGGTCGGAGATGACTTTAGCAAGGATTTCACATTTGGCTAAATTTGTGAGGATGTCAGGGGACGGAAGGAAGTAATCCAGATGTGAGGATGTATTGTGCACAGGGGATAGGAAGGTGTAGCTTCTGTCTCCAGGGTGAAGAACCCTTCAGGTTTCTATAAGACCCACTGAGTCTTGGATTTCCCACATGGCCCATTGATTTTGGGTGAGGCCTTTCCGAACCGAGTTGGACCTGTCCGGTGTAGCATCTTGAATTGAGTTCCAGTCCCCTGCCAAGACACTGGTGCTGATTGGTGTGTTCTTAGTTCCACTAGAAGGGAGGAGAAGAACTGTGGGTCCTCATTACTAGGGCCATGCACTGATTCCAGTAGGATCTCAGTCCTGTCCAGCACCCCTCTGAGGACAACAAAATGCCCATTAGGATCAGAGGGTGGCTAATTAACTGGAAGGGGGTATTGTGGTGAATGAGGATGGTTGTCCCAGCTCACTTAGTATTGGCCCCTGCTGTGTAGACCTGGCCTACCCACTCCCTTCGCCATAGGTTGAGTTGGAGTTGGGCGGGGGGGTGATTCCTAAAGTAATGCAATGTTTGTGCCTAAGTGTTTCAGGTGCCAGAGAATTTTATGCCATTTTTCTTTTGTCTGGGCCCATTTAACATTCCATGTGGTGAGATTATAGCCTGGGGATGTTATCCTATATGGTATGTGGTCATGGCATAGGCCTCGGTTGTTGGATGTGCAGAGGCAGGGTCAGTGCACCCTGTCCCCACACACCTGGCGGGGTCTGCTTTGTGTTCAGTGGGCGGTTTGGGGTTGGACTGTTTACCTCGAGGTCTTCTGCTCCTGGTGACCCCCCCAAGATGGCATGGAGAGGAGGCTAGCAATACTGTCTGACTGTAAAGTTTAATTGTCTGCTGGGGAAAGCTTGGTTTGACAAAAGCATATGCAAAAAAATAACAACTACATATCTTAAAAGTTCTAGGAGTAACAATAAGGTTGCTAATAAGGCTAGTACTAACATAATCTAACTAGTTCACTAACTATAATTATAAACAGAGCAAAACAAGGGCGGGGCCTGCTGGAGCCTATCCCCCAGACTCCACAGTCTGGGACACAGATAGGCGGGGGCTAGCCCCCGAAAACTTTGGTCCATGAAGGCTCTTGTCCAGTGCTGCTCTCTGTCTGTGATCCAAGGTTTAATAGCTTTGTGCAAGTGCAAAACATTCTTATCAGGTATTACACAATCATTGTTCTTTAACGTTATACCTAGAATTAATAATATGGGGTAGAAAAATCAGGCATGTTTACAGGTTACCCACTGCTTGTGTGAAGCCCCCCCCCCTCTTAAAGTGGTTTATTGGCTTCACAACAGGGAAGGGGGAGCCCTGGGACAACCAACCAGTACTGCATGTAATTTGGCATCCCTTTTATTGGACCCTGCCAGTTGGCCATGGTCTTGATGTAGCTAATTTGGGGCTGTGGAGGTAGGGCCTGCTGCTTGGCGGGGACCGCCCTGCTCGCAGCCTTTGGATCTGTAGTAATATTCTGGTGAGAAGCCCTATCCATAGCATTAGCTCCCCTGATGTGGTGCATTTTCCTCCCCCCCCATCAGCTCCAACAAAGGACTGGGTATTGTGAGTTAGGCTGCATGGTTGCTTACTGCTGTTGGAACTTGCTGTTCATTTGGCGTCTGGTGCTAAGCATGCCTGTCTTACCAGGGGGGTACCTTGTGTGCGGCATACTCAACTCCTCTAGATGCGAGGTTACTGCAACAGTATCTTCAGCATTCAGTTCCATTTCATGACTTAATAGCAAGTTCCCGTAATATACAAGGTAAATGCAGCAAAATATCCTACAAATTAGTGTGTGTGTAGGTGTGTGTGCATGTGCGTGCGCATGCATGTGCATGCGTGCGTGTGTGTGTATGTTTGTGTATGCATGTGTGTGTGTGAGTGAGAGTGGGGCAAAGCATTTTTAATGTATTGCAATAAAGTCTGACTTGAGTTTGCTGATTCTAAGTTAGATGTTTATGTCTATGTGTGTCTCCACTGCATGCACACACAAGCGTGTGATAAAACATGGGCATATACCACACACCCACCCTAACCCCCATGGTATGTGTATGCAAGGCTGGTGCCATGCTTACAGAAACCCCCCAGGTGGGAGGTTAGTTTCTCTAGTTACTTTTCTACATCAATTTGTTCTTTAGAGGTAATCAGGTTAATAGTGCACTTCTTAGTTTCACATTTTCAATTCTCCATGCAGCTCATTACCTCTCCCCTTCTAACTCCTGTAGGTTTGACAGCCCCTCCCATATACCATGCTATACATCAGGCACCTCTCACAAAATTGAGAAATAAATGGACTGCTGGCAATCCCTTACCCGTCTTTGCCTATAAAAAAAATTGATTCAATTGTACTTATGCAACTGGATTAGATGTATGCTTGTGTGACTTCAATACATTGTGGCTGTTCGCCTCTCTATCCGTGGGATATACCACCCTCTAGGGGTACAATGCAAGGAACCCTATAGGAGGGTTCCCCCCCATAGGTGCCACGGGAATAATTCCCTTGGCTAAAGGTAGCTTAGGAAGAAGCCCACGGGAAAGAGAGATGAGCCACTGGAGGAGGAGGGGTGGATGGTAGGCAACAAAGAAACTAATCCTGGAACAGTCCAGGAGGAATAGCCTTTTAAGGCCTGATGGGGGAGTGACATTGTTGCTCCACCCATTGAACCTCAGGCTTAAAGCCTTATCATTCAGTGGTGCTTATGCAACTGGATGAGATGTATGCTTTTGTGACTTCGATACATTGTGGCTGTTCCTCTCTCTATCTGTGGGATATACCACCCTGTAGGGGTACGAAGCAAGAAACCCTAGAGGAGCGTTCACTCCCCCCATAGGTGCTGTGGGAATAATTCCCTTGGCTAAAGGTAGCTTAGGAAGAAGCCCAAAAAGAATATCCAAAAGAGTATTGAGCATCAAAGAGGCGAGAAATCAGAATATATCGAGACCAGAAAATAAGGAGAGAGATGTAGATGGGAAGGACAGGAGAAGAATGAGATACGATGAGGACAATGAATGAAATGAAAGTTGACAAGATGCAGAAGGGCGGACTTCCTAAGGAGAGAGGGAACAGCTGGGGCCACCATCCGACTCCATCCAACAGCAGAACCTAACTACGGAACTGATGAAAGCACTAACCCTGTCTAATATTATGACCATTAGCATGGAGGAGAGGAGAGGAAAAACCCCCTTTGAGAAGGAAACCTCTGGGGATCTAAGGCCTAGGTTGTCTTCCCTCCAGGCTGAAGGACGGTTTGATTAGTGATGGCTCAGCTACTGCAACTAGAGTCGATATCGGGGAAGTGGAACAGATTCCAATACAGATGAAGCTTTCACTCTGTCCTCGTAATGGGAATGTAACTAGAAGCTCCAAGCAAGAGTGGAAAGAAATGACTGTTGAGGCACTCAGCTGGCCTATGCAAACCTATGAAACAACCAGTGAACCAGAGGTGGTCAGACAGAGAATGGAAAAGAGGATGCCTCCGATCCCACTCGGGCAGCTAAAGGAGCCCCGGTAGCTGAGAGGCCAATGCAGCCAGCCCCGAGCCAAGGCATATCTTAGAGTGGAAAGCAGTTTGAGTCGAGGTACCATGGACCCAAGAGGGTTATGCTTGAGTAGTCAGTGTGAAGGAATGGATCCACAGAGAGGTCGGATGAGTATGGGAGACCAAGATGCAGTCAAAAGGAGATTGATGGTGATAACCATTGAAATGCAGCAGTTCGATGAGGTAGCATAGACCCAATGACAGGTATGCATGATTAATCGATGTGAATGAGTAGACTCTGAGGTCAGACTGAACGAAAGAGAAGCAGCCTCATGTCATGAGAAAGCTACCTGTGATTGGCTACCACAGGAGTGAATGCCAACTGGGCCCATTGAACCAAACTAGGAAGGGACAGAAGTGCATGATGGTAGGAGCGAGAGTGGCTGAATGAAGCCAGCAACCGACTTTGAGGTAGGCAGTACCGGGAGGACATCTGTATAGGTTTGACTAGAATGGGAGAATAGGGTCAGAGGAGGAGAAGAGTAGGCAGGTAGGCAGGGTGATATGCAGGAGGGAATAGTAGGCAATGTGAATGAGTAATGGTGGTAGCAGGAGGTAATAGAGGGACAGCAGGATAGGCAAGCCCCCAAAAGAAAGCAGAGGCAAAAAAGGAGAGGAAACAAGGGTGGAGGGAATGGGAGGAGGAGGGCGAGCACCCACCATGGGGAAGCACAGGAGGACTGAAAAGAAGAAAGCATAGCAGGGCAGAACTAAGAGCAAGGAGCGGTGAAGGGAGGAGGGCGGGGAGGATGGTGCATCAGCGCAAGGCAGCTGCATGCAGGAGAAAGAAAAAGAAAAGAATGAGTAGAGGCAGCCATGATGGGTCAGAAAAGGCTCGGGAGGGGATCAACACCACAGGGAAATAGATTGAGACACAGGCAGGGAGGCCAGGAGATGAAGGAGTGGAAGGAGGAGGCAATATTGAGGAAAAGGAGAAATGGGAGCCGGAGAGAAGCTGATGAGGCCGGGGTCCAGAACAAGGAAGTGCCTGGTGAAAGCAAAATGAACTGAAGTGAATTAAAATAAAATTATATCCATAGGGTACTTAAAGAAGGTAAACGTGGCTCAAGAGGGTGGTGAATGTAAGTAGTGTGATGGAACCGGTACCACAGAAAGTCTAGTGACCATCAGAGTCACCAGAAATTAAGCAAATCAGCACTAGACGAAAACCAGGTGCTAGAGTAGCCAGACATAATTCACACCATTAAGAAAAATGAAGTAGAGAAGTGAAATGAAACAAGAAAAATGCCACCCTGGATCATGTGGGTCAAGCAGAGACCTGGAAAATGAAGGCGAGGGATGGGCAGGAAATCGACAGTGGGAAGGGGTAAAAATGCCAAGGCACACTACTGCGGAGCTGCAGAGACAGGGGAGCAGTAAGGTGAGACAAGAACAGTCAAGGAAGATGCAGGGGAAGTGCAGAAAAGGAGCAGAAATTGGGAAGCAAAGTTTGAGCTGCAGAACAGGGGGTTCGGGAGAAGCGGAGCCATGTACAGCTACAGCAATGTAAAGTCAAGATTGAGAAAGGAGGAAAAGTCCAGTTTAGAGGAAGCTCTCGTTCTGTCCTTCTAAATGGACAGCTGTTGAGGGATGTGAGCGATGTCTCTGCAATTAGATGCTCAAAAGCAAGAGAGGATGGACAATGATGGAAAGAAGCCTTGAAGGCTTGAATGGTTCAAGATTAGGAATGAAATGGATGATGTACAATATGAAATGAGGCCTAGAAGCCTGGTACGGTTAAGGTGAAATATGGAGAGGAAGATGAACAATGATGGAGTGAAGCCATGGAAGCTGGTACGGTAAAGGTGAGGTATGAAATGAACGATGTACGATGATGGAGAAAAGCCTGCCAGCCCTGAGCAAAGGGGCAATAGACAAAAGGTCACTTCTCCAAGTGGAGAGCAGGTCAAGTCAAGGTAGCATGGATCTGAGAGGGTTATGCTCCAGTAGTCGATGCGAAGGAGTAGACCCACGAAGAGGTCAGATGAGTGAAAGATGCCCACATGCCATCATGAAAAGACTGATGTTGATAACATCAGGAGTGCAGTCGATGAGGTAGCATAAGACCCAATGAGAGATATGCTTGATTAATCTATGTGAATGATTAGACCCTGAGGTCGGATTGAGCAAAGGAGAACCAGACTCAGGCACCGGGACACCAGATGGACTAGGGTATGAGGAGGGCATGAATATGGAAGGTGTCGGCAGGATAGGGAAAACCCCAAAAGAAAGCACAGAACAAGGAAGGAGAACAGGCGAGGGCTGAAGGGGAGGGCTGTCAGTCTATGTGGCGAAACGGGAAGGACAAGTAAACCATGGAGAGAAAGAAAGGGAGGAAGGACTGGCAGCTGTGACTGAGTGGATATGCAATAGGAAATGTGAGTTGAGGGAATAGTGGAGGAGGAAGGCACCGAGGAAGTAACCAAAGTGATATATAAGCTAGGCCAAAATACCATTGCCGACAATTCCCACGAACGCCCGTACAACATGCTGCAACCTGGCGATGATGGCCATGTGAGAACAGGAAGTGGTGTATAACCCCAATGTCAAGCTTTTTTGCAGTCATTTAGAACTGTGGAGGCACTTTATGGATGATGTGCCAATTGTGTGGTGGTGGGGGCATAACACGCTTGCAGGGCATCATAGAATTTCAGCACAAAAGTAATAAGAACTGAAAGTGGTCCTTGAAATATATAACGGACAGCACTGAAGTACTGGACAGAAAAATCATCGCAGAAAAACAAAGTGAGAGAGTCCAGACCAAGCACTAAACATAGAAACATAGAAGTTGATGGCAGATAAGGACCGCAAGGCCCATCCAGTCTGCCCATTTCTTTTTCTACCTTATAAATGTGCCATCGGCCTTTGCTTTGTCAGTGGCCTATCTATTCATACTCATCTGTATTGCTCCCTTATGCCTATCCCATGCCTGTTTGAAGCCCTGCACTGTATTCCTAGCCTCCACTTCTTGAGGTAGGCCATTCCATGCATCCACCACCCTTTCTGTGAAAAAGAATTTCCTCACATTCCCCCTTAATCAGCCCCTCTAATCTCATGCTGTGTCCTCTTGTCCTGCTATTTTTCTTATATTTAAACATGTTAGACTCTTTCACCTTGTTAATGCCCTTAAAGTGTTTGAATGCCTCGATCATATCACCTCTCTCCTCCTTTGCTCAAGGGTATACATATTGAGCTCTGTTAATCTGTCCTCATATGTCTTCTGATGCAGTCCCTGCACCATTTTGGTTGCCCTTCTCTGGACTGCCTCAATCTGGTTAATGTCCTTGTGAAGGTGTGGCCTCCAATACTGCACGCAGTACTGCAGATGGGGCCTAACCAGTGTCTTGTAAAGAGGGATTATTACCTCCCTCTTACGACTTGTGATACCCCTACTAATACACCCTAACACCCACCTAGCCTTACCTACTGCTTTAGAGGTCTGCTTGGATGATTTCAGGTCATCAGTGATGATGATGATGCCCAAGTCTCTTTCTTCCTTTGTGACTGCTAGCAATTCCCTCCCAGCCTATAGGTGGCTTCAGGGTTTCTCTTCCCTATGTGCATGATCTTGCACTTCTTTGCATTAAATCCCAGTTGCCACTCTTCTGACCATTTTACTAGTTTATCCAGATCTCTTCTCATTCTGCCCACCCCATCTGGATCATCTACTCTGTTGCAGATCTTGGTGTCATCTGCAAACAGACAAACCTTACCCTCTAGTCCATCTGCAAGGTCACTAATGAAGATGTTGAAGAGGACTGGCCCCAGGACTGATCTCCCTGAGGTACCCCACTTGTGACTTGCATCTCTTCTGACTGTATACCATTTACCACCACTCTCTGTTTTCTGCCCGTCAACCAGTTTGCCACCCATTGACCAACTTCTGACCCACCCCGAGCCTACCCTGCTTATTTATCAATCTTCTATGTGGAACAGTATCAAAAGCTTTGCTGAAGTCAAGGTAGGCGACATCAACTGTTCCCCCTTGGTCCACCACTCTGGTTACCCAGTCAAAGAAAGCTATGAGATTAGTTTGACAGGACCTTCCTTTTGTAAACCCATGCTGTCTTGGATCTTGTGCCCCTATGGATTCCAGGTGTTGCACTATCCTTTCCTTAAGGACTGCCTCCATAATCTTGCCCACTACTGAGGTAAGACTGACTGGTCTGTAGTTCCCTGCCTCCTCCCTGCTACCACTCTTGTGGAGAGGGATCACATGAACCCTTCTCCAGTCTTCTGGGACCTCTCCTGTGCTCAGAGACTCACTAAACAGTTCTGCTAATGGCTCTGCTAGTTCCACCTTTAACTCCTTAAGTACCCTGGGATGTATGCCATCAGGTCCCATTGCCTTATCCACCCTGAGCTTAGCAAGCTCTTGTAGGACCCTTTCTTTTGTGAAGGGAGTAGTGCTCACCTCCCTCCCCCCTGTGTCCATGGTGCTGAGCTGTGGGCCCTGCCCTACCTTCTCTTCAGTAAATACTGAGCAAAAGTATCTATTTAGGATAGATGCTTTTACATGGTCCTCCTCATCACATGCTTCCTTTTCTCCATTAAGCTTAGCAATACCCCCTCTGGACTTTCTCCTTTCACTAATGTATCTGTCGAAAGTCTTGTCACCTTCTTTTACTGTTCGTGCTAGTGTTTCCTCAGTTTGGGACTTTGCCTGCCTTACTGCCTTCCCTGCTTCCCTTAGGGCAATTTGGTATGCCTCCCTATCTTCATCCCGCTGTGTTCCCTTATATTTCCTGGAAGGCCAGCCTTTGGCTCTGACCTTTTCTGCTACTGTATTTGAGAAACAAAGTGGTTTCCTTCTTCTTTTGCACTTCCTTTTCTGTCTAACACAATGGGATGTTGCTTCAAGTATTGCATCCTTAATGCTTGCCCACTTTGCCTGTACCCCCTCACCTGTGTTTCTTTTTGCCAGGGCTAGCTTAACTCTGTTGGCCATCTTATCAAAGTCAGCTCCTCTGAAGTCCCATATTTTTGCCTTGGAATGGGATGATTTAGATGTAGTAGCCAAATTGAACCATACCATGTGATGGTCACTGGCCCCCAGGTGACCTTCTACCTTGAGATCTGTGATCCCTTCCCTGTTAGTCAGTACTAGATCTAGGATAGCCCTGTCTCTTGTGGGTTGTTGTACCAGTTGTTTGAGGCCCTCCCCCTGCAGGGAATGCACTATGTGTCTAGTTCTGGCAGATGTTCCTGCTGGTATTGACCAATCTGTATCCGGCATGTTGAAGTCTCCCATTATCAGAACCTCCCCTTTAGCTGTCATGTTTTGTATATCTTCTAACAGTAATGTGTCTATGTCCTCCCCCTGGTCTGGGGGTCTGTAGACAACCCCAGTTCTTATGGCTGTCCCTTTTCCTGTTTCCAGGGTGACCCACAGTTCTTCTGGTTCCTTATGTGTATTCTGAATTTCTGTAGCTTTGATATTTTCATTGACATACAGGGCCCTCCTCCCCCTTTTTGCACCTCGGTCTCTTCTGAACAATACATAGCCAGGTACTGAAGTCTCCCAAGTGTGGTTACTAGTAAACACGTCTCACTAATTACTACTATGTCCAGTTTAGCCTCTGACATTATTGCCTGCAGGTCTGGGATCTTATTTCCCAGGCTGTGAGCATTGTGTACATGATTTTCCATTGGCCAGATTTCGATTGTGTTAGTTGTTGGGTGAGGTTTGGCATTACCCTGTGCATCGTATGGGAGACAAACCTTTTTCTTACCTGGTGATGCAGATGAACTTGAAACATGCTGAATCCCTGTTTACGACCACTAGCTGAGGGGGTGGAGTGTTCTTCCCATTGATGGTATGGTGCTGCACCCTCTCCCATTTGCTAGTTTCAATATTCTGCAAAGAGCGTTCAAACTTCTGCCCCAATGCACTGACTCCTCCTTAGTCAGATGCAGTCCATCAAATTTAAAGAACTTTCGCTCCCAGAACTGTTGCCAGTTCCTACAAATCTGTGTCCTTTTCCTGGCACCAGCCCTTGAGCCACGTGTTTAACTCCCCTATCTCCCCTTCTCTGACCTTCCGTCCATCTGCCCCCCTCTCCCAGACTGGCAGGATCTCAGAGAAGCAGATGCTGGATGAAATGGATGATAGTTTGTCACCCAGCCTGGTCAGGTGTTCCTTGGTCTCCACAACTGACCGGCTGGTGAGATCATTAGTACCTATGTGTACTAGGACATCAGTGTTTTCTCCTGCTTTCTGAACAATGTTAGCAATGCGGTCAGTGTCCCTCCATGCTGATGTACCTGGGAGACATCTGACCATTACCCCTGGCTGGAGATGCGTATCAACTCCCCGAATCATGGAGTCTCCTATGATCAGAAGTTTTTTTGATTTCCTTTTTGCTTTTTTGTTTTGGTTCCTGATTTGGGTGAGTTTTGTTGTGCTAGCTCCTGTGCGCAATGTCCTGCTCTGCAGTGTCTTCTGCCTCTTTGTTTGATTTCAGAGATAGAGGCAGATACCTGTTTAGTAGTGTTTATATGGTTTTGGAGGTAATGTGTTGGAGAGCAGAGGTGATGGGGAACCCGATTTTCCCTTCCTAACCACCTGCCAACCTCCTGGTCCAACTACCCTCTGCGGTCGAGGTTTTTCTGTTGGATGCTGGAGAAATGGTGGGTGGTTCTTATAATGTATTTCCTCTTGAATATGAAATTTGAGACTTGCAATCTCTGCCCATGCTGCCCGGAGCTGAGCCCTAAGATCTCCAGTGTCCCAGCATGTAGGACAGTGTCCTAAATCCTGTAAGACTATCCTTCTGAAAATTGTTCCACAGTACCTGCAGTTAATGATATCCATTCCAGATAAGTTGCTGGGTTTATAACCTAGTCAGAGCAATTAGAAGGAAAAAAATGCAAGTAATGGTTTGATTGTGTTTTTTTTTTTAACTTGTTATAACAAGTTAAATTACTAGTGCCCCTGTAAATGAGCTCGCCTTGTGGATGCCCCACTGATCCTCCCCATCCTGCTCTGCCACAGAAAATGTCACAGCTGTGGTACCCTATAAAAGGAGTGTAGTGTGGGGTGGTTGGGGATGGGGGTTGGTGTCTGAGCCCTTCCCCTGCCAAAAAAGAAGAACCACGGACGAAAGAACAAGGAGGTAAGAGCAGAAACAATCAGTCAACAACAAATGCAGTAACCCTGAAAGCTTATCCTAATGTTAGATAAAAACTGTAAAACCTGTAAGCACCACCTGTAATAATTTCAGAGAGATATCACTGTAAGAAACACTTTGCTACAGAGAAAATAAAGCAGTAACAGAAGATATACCTTGCAAAAGACAATTTGAATCAGAAGATTACAGCAGTAATCTGTTAGCTTACCTATAGAGCACACCTTGTAATAATGCAGAAGAGTATACCAGCAACAACAATTTGAATCAGAGAAAATAAAGCAATGAACTGTTAGCAACAAACAGTAGCAATCCCTGTGAGTAAATAATAAAACAACACCACAGTAAATCTGCTAGCCAAAAAGTCTTAATCCTTTTCCTTGCTCTGGTAAGGTTTCTCTACTCTGCCTTTCAAAGCAGTCTTGGAAGGAAAAAAGCTCAGGTGAAGCTAGGTGCCTTGGCCAGCAAACCAAGTCTTCCACCTCCAAGATATCAACTAACCTGACCTTTTAACCCTTCTTTCTGTTGGAAGTTACTGACAGTTTGCCAGCTCCACCCCTCACATACACACCTAATCCTTTGGAAGAGCTGTGGGAGGAAAGCAATTAGCTCCTCACTACCAGAAACCTATGTATGAAAACATGCAACTCATGGCTAATACCAGCCACCCACATCACACAAATAGCAACATCCCTAAAGGCCAGTGTGACAGGGGGAAGTGCTCCCGGAGGACACAGAAGTTTCTAATACAGCCAACTGCTGACGTGGAAGGCAGAGTCCATGAAAGAGGCGATATCCAATCTGGCACACGAAAGGCACAAGAGAGCACAGAGCAAATAAGCAGAGAAACACTGCTGATTGCAAAACAGAGAAATAGCCCAGGCCCAATAGGAATTTTAGTTCTGTCACTTTATGTACTCCATTTGCAAAAGAGGTGGAACAGGTACAGGAACTGCAGATAGGCATTTGAATGAAACTTGGAAGAATCCTCCATAAACTGTAGTTCAATGAGCACAAGAACAGATCGGAGTTATGACCATCAGTAGGGTACAGAAGGAAATAAATGCACTGCAGAAGGTGTCGCCTAGCCAGAGAAGGTAAGCACTGCAGTGCCACAAAACAAAGGATCAGTGGAGCAAGCAAGGTCCAGATAGCATTCCCCCACAGAGAGGGCAAAACAAGGACCTGAGCTAGGGAAAGTGGCAGAAGCGGAGGAGCACGTGAGCTCCACAGAGGAATGGGAAGGGATGCCAACTAGGCAGGCAAGAGGAGCGAGGTGAGGGAGGTGAAGACAGGTAGCAGAACAAAGGAATGGTGTGAGCCAGGCCAGGTAGGAGACATTAAAGCCAGAAGTGCGAGCGAAGAGACAGAGATGGGCTGGCCGCTGCACTGAAGAGGAGAAGCGAGGAAGAAGCCAGGCACAGGGGGGAAGGCACACCCGTAGTGCCAGCAGGTGATGGACAGGAGGAGTGGGTAGCTGGGAGGCCCAGAGATGGGAAGGAGAACCAGGAGCACAGCAGCGAAAAACAAGGTATGGGGAAGAAAAGCAGAGCAAGATAGGAGCAAAATGGAACTCTCAGCTAGAGAAGGGAGCCAACGAAGAATGGGGTGATCAGGGGAGCAAATGAAGGAGATGGGGAGGAACAAAAGAGAGGAAGAGGGGAGAAAAATGAGGAGGGGAGAAAGCAGTGAGCCGGCAGTTGGAGGTGCCACAAAACACAGCAATGCTGAGAGGAGGGAGGTATGGGAAGGGAGCGAGGAAGAGTGGCACCTCTGGTGGCAAAGAAGAAACTAATCCTGGAACAGTCCAGGAGGAGTGGCCTTTTAAGGGCTGATGGGGGAGTGACACTCTTGCTCTGTCCATTGAACCTCAGGCTTAAAGCCTTCCCATAAAAATCTACAGTGACTTTAACGGTAATTTAGGCTTAATGCTTTAAAATATAAAGAGTTGCTTGTCTGTAGATTGGCTGTATTCTGCATCTTTGATTTTTTTTTTCCTGAGCAAGCAGGAGAGTCACATGCAGGACAGTCAAAGGAGAGAGACAGTGCAAAAAGTTTATTAGGGAGCTGCTGTGTATAGGCTGGGTGCTTGGTTCCAGGCCACTGCCCCAGATAGCTTGTCTGCTTGAAAGACTAGGATGGGGGTAGAGTTAAGGATGGTTGGAATTCCAATCAACTAGGCATTGTCCCAGACCTATATGCAGCAACTAGTGTCAAATGGTAGTTTTATGGCTCCAGTGGGGGTGGTCTTCGGTGGGAATTCCAGTTGATGAAGAAGAGAGAACAAAGATGTTAATTGACCACCATGTTTCATGCTTTAACCCCTTCTCACCAGTGTCAAACAAGGGTTTGTGTAAAAAAAAAGTAATTATTTGTCCTTGTCAGTGAAAGGGGTTTAAAAAAAAAAAAAAAGTAACCTGGAGTGCTGATCCCCCTGTCCTGCAAAAGCTGTCCATTGTCATTTAAGTGTGATGAGGCTTCTCTGAGGAAAAAGTAGTTGCATTAAAGTGTTTATACAAAGGCTGTAGGAATGAGAGAAGGAACATGTCTGAGTTCCTGTCATGTTAAGTGGTAGTCCATGACCATAACTACTGAGATTGAGTGCCTAGAAAAAACATTAATTCAATCTTGGCGATTGTGATCACGGCTGCCTACGGAGGAGGGCGATCAGATACTGGGGTTAGCGAAAACGGTGATAGGAACTCGCGGGTATATGTGTGTGCACACCCATGGGGGGGTGCGGGGAAAGGATGACATGTGGGAGAGGTTTCGGTGAGCAACAGATGAGCCAAATTGCTGGAGTCATGGGGAGGATGGTTGGCTGGGAGTCATGGGGTACCGGGTTCCAGTCTGGTTTCGTGCATTTTATTTTTTGCCACCTGGCGGCATGTATTGCCCCAAGTTTTTGCCCCCCCCCCCAACATGCACTCCTCTGGAGTTGAAAATCTATAAGTAGGGGGGTGCAGGTGGCAAAGTCCCCCATGGGGGACGGTGCAGGAAACACAGCCCCCTGCATTAAAAATTAGACCTGTAGGTTTCGGGTGCTGTTTTTCACTGTGCTGCAGTGCGCATCTCAAAATTATTTTTCTGCGATGTGCACTCACCATAATAGTGATCGCTGTTTTGTGATCGCTATTAGGACATGGAACCATGTTAAGCAGCTTGATTCAGAAGAGATGTCTGGTTTTACTAAGGCCGCTTGATTTTTGCATGATGCTTACCTGAGGTTAGTGGCTTCCTGAATCTTATTTAGGCACTGTTGGTTGGTTTTGGTGGGGAGGGAAAATGTGAGAGAGAAGCTTCGATAGATCTCTGCAGGCTGATTCTGCACTGGGGGAATTCATGCGATGTTCCAGAGATTGTTACTATTAGTCTTGCTGGATGTAAAATGCCAAAGTGGATATTTGCTTGATGTAGGGCTTTCTTTATGTCCTGGTAAGCCCACTGTTTGTCTCAGACAGTGGGTGTTACATCGCTAAAGATAAAGAAGCATTTGCCCTTCCAGCTTAGGGCTCCCTTCCTGTGAGCCTGTGCAATGATGTGCAGCCTTTCTTGGAAGTTTGTGCAGTGGAGGACTATAGCTCTGGGTTTCTCACCTTTGGGTGGAGGGTGTTTTTGTGATCAGTGCACATGCTCTATCCCATAGGCTGCCCCTGACTCTGGTGGGCCATCTACCTCATGAAGTAGTTTCTGTGTAAATGAAATGAGATCTCTGCCCTCAGCCATCTCCGAAATGCCCACCAGGACAAGGTTGTTGCTTCTATATCTGCTTTCTTGTTCCTCAATTCGGTTTTCTAGCTTGTGAACTTTCTGCCTTAGGTCCAGTAGTGCCTTGCTGTCCCTGAGCTGTTGGTCTTCAATAGAACTAATTCAGGTTTCAGCATCTAAAATTCTGGCTGTTAGTGATTCTAGAGTTTATTTTACTGACTTCAAGTCAGTAGCCAGTTCCCCAGTGGTCAGTTTCACCACTGCAAATTCTAAGAAGAAATGCTTCATTCTGTCTATGAAGCAGTTGAGAGGAGCTGAGTCCAGCGATGTCTCTAGTGGTGGTGAGTCCTGTTTCTGCCATTTAGCTGGCTGAATGACTTGCTGCTGCTAGAGCTGTGTCCCAGTAATCTCCATTTGCTGCTTTCCTGCCATGTCCCAGAAGTATGATTCCTTAATAATTCATTAGTTGCTTGTTTTGTCTAGCTGTAAAAGTGCAAAGTTGTAATATTTCTGCCCTTTTAATCCATTTTTTGCCACGGTTTGGTTGTTGTGGATCACAGAGCTCTGAGAGAGATATCTGCTTAGCTTGAGCTCATCACGTGACCCCCCAAACTGAAAACATTTTAAACCTTTCATCATATTTTATCCTTCTGCTTGACTTCTTGCTGCTGTCCATCAATCCCTGCCATGCTGCCTGCATCTTTATTGAGCAGCGTGTCCCCCACTCATCCGTCTGCTGATGAATATTGTGTATGCAATCTGCTCCATTTGGTTTCATAAGAATGGAGTTGGTTACAAACACTAGTAATCATTTTCTACAGACGAAGATTAAAAAGAAGTTCTTGTAACCATTCTTGATAGGATATAGTGACTTGGTCTCTCCAGTGTTGGAGAACCCGTTTAACTGAGATCGAGATAATGGCCATTGTGTATTTCAGTTCTTTAACAGAGATGCCTTCATAATCTCCTACTATACATACCTCAGGGGTAAATAACTGGGATATGCCCAATAGTGGCTCAGCTTTCAACTTAATGACCTCCCAGAGAGGATGAACTTTACAGCATTCCCACAAGATGTGGAATAGAGTGCCCTTGGCAGTACCACATCTAATACATATCGGGGAGTTAACACTGCCAATCTTGAACAATTGTTGAGGGGTGTAATATAAATTGTGTAGTTTATTAAACTGCATTAGATGAAGTTTATCATTGGCCTTATAGGAATGCATATACTTCCAAATATGGGTCCAGTTAATGTGCTGGGAAGGGAACACTCTATCCCAGTATTGACAAGTCCCTGTTATATGGGTGGGGGAATAAGTGAGCAGTAATTATGTGATATACCTGAAAGACGGCATGAGGTTGAGAGGCCAAGTCCACAGCCAAACCCTCAAAATCACTATGTCTGCACGTCAAGGACCAGGGCCTAAAGAAGACATAATTGCATTTTTTTTTTTTATCACATAAGATTTTATTAAGGTTTTTCAAAGTACGATCAGCCAGCTAAGGGCACACACATACCATGTAAAGCTATATCCACCATACCAAAGGCTTAAGTACAGCTTACTACTAAGACCTGTAAGTAATATAAGCTTCATTCAAGTACAAAAGGACATTCTATCCTATACATAGGTAAGAAACGTATACCTTATACAAAAAAAAAGGAATAAGGTTTAATTCACACTAATCTCTATGGACTCCATATACTTGGAGTTACTGTAACTTAACCTATCATGGTGATACAACCTATTTTTGGTATCTTGTAAGCATAATTGCATGTTTAAGCTGAAAAACTTAAAAACAGAACTATTGTCTAATTGGTGTGTTCTGCATTTGTCATGCACAGTTATAAAATTACCATCCCAGAGCAGATGAGCAGGACTATCAATTGTTAATTGAGAAAAACAGTTCCTAGAGAGGCATTTGCTTCCCATCTTAAAATTAGGGTTCACAAATACTGGTTGAGAGTCATCCTTACTGAATTGATAACGTAAAGCCCTACCCATTTGTTCATGCACCTTTATAGATAAGCCAATTACAGAGCCCCGGACTCCTTTCAGAAGAGTCTGGAAAGGGACAAAGGGTAGTGGGGAGAGTGACAGACCCTCAGTGGCATTAGGTTCTATGTCTAACCACAGAGGAACATAATTAGGAGAGGTTGCATCACCACCGTGGGTAATCCATTGCAAATACTTGCTAGCATGGGTTGCAAAATAATACACTGTTAGATAGGGCAACTTGAGCCACCACCCCCCCACACACACACTGCTTACAGACTGCCAGTCTATTATATGCATGTCTGGAGTTTTTACCTAATCAGATAAAATTAGAAATAGTGGCATGGACTCTCTTAAACCAGGTCAAGGGGAAATAGAGATTGAGCATAGGCAAGGAGTAAAATAATCGGGGGAAAACATTAATTTTAATAATATTTATTCTTCCTCAAAGTGTAAGCAGGAGGGATTTTCATTTAGATAGGCCTTGTTTAATGGTCAATAAACGGTCATGCAAGTTGAACTTTTTAAGTTGGGAGTGGTTTTTGATAAGAAATACACCCAGATACTTGAGTTGGTTGGGTGCCCAGCAGAGGCCCCACGAAAGAATGTTCACCTTGAAAAGTCCAGAATTAAAGGTTATCACTATAGATTTGTCAATATTAAGCTTGTTTTTGGTGACCACACCAAATTTCCAGATGGTCTCCAGGACAGCAGAAATATAAGTAACTGGGTAAGTAAAGTGAAAATAAATCATCAGCATAGACTAAGAGTTGAAAGGAGCCAGTGCCATTAGGTATTCCCATAATGAGGGGCTGGGTCTTAAACTTATATAACAAAGGTTTGAGATATAAATTAAATTAACTAGGAGGGAAGATAACGGACAGCCCTGCCTTGTTCCACAGTGCGATTGTATAGATGACATTACAATATATTCTGGCACTGGGAATCGTGTATAGGGCCCGCAACCAAATAATGAAAGCCTCCAGAAAAACAAATTTTCTCAGTGTGTAAAAACGGAAGGGCCAGCTGACTCTATCAAAGGCTTTTTCCTTGTCTAGGTACACCAGGGCTGCAGGTACAGTGGGATCCCTGGACACGGAAAAAATTTGAGCCAGCTTATGGAGATGGTCCACAGAAGATCTGGTAGTCATAAAGCCTACCTGTTCCCTGCATATTAAGTGAGCCGAAACATGCTTAGTTCTGGTTGCCAAGAGCTTGGCGAGTATTTTGTTAGGAGTGCAATCTAGTTTTGCTCTGTATATAATTAGAATAGATAAGCTGTCTGGTTGCACCAGCAGACAGAAAGCAGCTTCTCCATTCACATCCAAGCCCTGCATGCATACTGTATGTTCAAGCAGCTGCTCTGCATCCAAGCAATCTCTGATAGTGAACTAAAAGGTTCTAGAAGTGCTCCTGCTATTGATTGGTGGATCCAGTCCTCTCACTGGGTGAGACCCCCTGTTATTCACTGTGGAGTGTCTGTCTGTCTGTCTGATGCTCTATGACTGATTGGTCACATCACTCCCTAGCAAATTAATGAATTCCGCATGTGTCCCAAAAGCCCTCTGGTAGCCGTATTGACTGTGTTGCCAACCTCTGACCCTATTGCTATATCTCCTATGGGTCAAAGGTGGCTCAAGATGGTGCTGATCGTATAATCCTTGAGATGCTTGCCCCAAAGTCCTTATTTTGAAGGAGTGCTGCCCTTAAACATTTATCTGTGCACCCTGTTGGCATGCAGGTCATGTGATTGCACCTTAATGTCTGGTTGGGTCAGGGCAGTCATTAGGGAAAGTCCCAGGTTGTTGTGAATGCAAGCCATTTCTCTTTTTCTCTCTTCTCCTGCACTGCTCCAGTCCCCCACACTAGTCCAGTTCCTCAGCCACAGGAGACTACAATACATTGGTGGCAGGGAAATGCCTGTGGAAATATGAAGATCTTTGTATTATTTTTAATTCTGTCACACAGGGTGAGATACGGATGAACAGGGTGAGGGAATTCTACCAAATTGGAGCTGCAATAAAGGAAGCTCCATCAGCACCAGACTTTAATTTCAAATGTGGATGAGTTAGGAATACCACTACAGAGAAGGGCAGCAGTCATTGCTTGACATAAAAGCAAACAAGATCAGAGATGTATGTAGAAATTAGACTGTAATGCCAGCTGACACAACTGTGGCTCAGTGTGACATTGCACCATGCCCCTGACTCAATGCCATGCTGAACTGTGGTTGCAGGCATACACCAGATACAGCTCCTCAAAGCAACATGCAGAACCAGCAGCCAGTGTTCTCACTCAAGAATCCACCAGTGTCATATATAGCAATAACTGCAACAACCGATAAGGCCAGGCTCTAACACCTATGAAAGTGGTAGGGCCATGGCCACAACAGCCCCACCTGTGTCAGCACCTCTGCGTGTACACATGCAACCCTGGGTGTGACATACAATGCTGGGTACTTACCTGGATGCCCCTCCCTTAATCTGCTTCCACAGGCCCCATCATGGCTTGATGACCCTGTTCACTGTTCCTTCCAGCACGGCTGATCCTGTTGTGTTTCACCCTTGTCTGGGGCTGTCTGTCTGCTGTCCACTGAAGTCTGTAGAGAAGGAGGAGGATGTGATCAGTACCCTGCAGTAGAACACAGTGTACCATTCAGTATTCACTACACAGTATAAATGCTTATATGCCTCTACTACACCATCTGCCACATATGCACGATGCAGATGGACAGGCCACCAGGTCTACAACATACCCCTAAGACCACCTGTGGTGCCACAAATATGCATGCTATGACACAGGTGCAGTATGTATGATGCATCCCTTTGTGGTAGGTTGGGCCTTGCGCAGTGTATGCCAGCTCATGTAGTGCCTGCATCTTACCAGCCCCCCAGCCGCTGTACAGCAGACCATACCTGTTGGCTCCAGACCTTTTCCAGGCATAGTATGCACTGTGCACCAGGCAACAGATAACAAGGGCAGGTAAAGCATGCCAGGACAATGGCTGAGGGCCAGGATACAGTAGATGTGGGCCTGCATAGTGGCCAGTGCATGTCTGGAACCCCCAATGCAGTAATATAGTACCCCATGTTGTACCTGGCAGATACAAACCAGTGGCCATGTTGTGCAGTATGGACAGTGCGCCCAGCACAAAGGGTGGCCACATCCAAATCCTGATGGAGACACCTATCAGTACAGCTACATGTAAAACACATCTGACTTCCTACCTGGTCATACCCAAAATAGGCAGTTACTTGTCTAGATCACTGTATCCCATAAACAGTCCTTGCACAACATGCCAGGACACTATATGTGGGCCTGTCATGTACCTTGACGCTGCTGCATTGTCACTGTGGTGGCCCGCAGCAGTGCAGCAGAGGCAGGTGCATTCCTCAGGCAATTCTGGCAGGTCCTGTCATATACAGAGCACAAGAACATCCCATGTGACAGGTAGCCCAGAGACCTCCATACATACTGACAAGCTATGCAGTGCGGCATGTCCCATATTATATAGGGGAACAAGCAGAACACAAAAGTGATGTGCACAATACCTCAGGTGCACTAGCCCTATTGAAGACTACCATAGAAACATAGACTTTGACGGCAGTTAAGGACTGCTTGGCCCACCTAGTCTGCCCATTTCCCTACCTAGAGGATAAGCTACAGATCCTACTTAACCAACAGCCTATTTCTTCCTACCCCTCCCAGAAAAATTGCCTTATGTCTGTCCCATGCATTCTTGAATTCTCCCACAGTTTTAGACCCCACAACCTCCTCAGGAAGGCTGTTCCATGCATCCACCACCCTCTCTGTGAAAAAAACTTCCTCACATTGCCCCTGAGCCGTCCCCACTCTATCTTCAAATTGTGTCCCCTTGTCCTTGCACATCTCTTTTTCTGAAAGATGCTACCCTCTTGGACTTTGTTGATTCCACTGAGGTACACAGGTCTGTACACAGGCCAGTTCTCGCACACTACATATAGCCAGCTGTACTCACCCTGCCTGGGCATGGTGCCACCATCCACCATGGCCCTCAGTTCCAACAGATGGCAAGCCTCCCTACTTTGCAAATCATTGTAACAATGCCTGCATTAGTTCCCGATGAGGTAACCCCTGTCCATCTCATAAGGTGTGGCCCCACAAATGCCCACACCTCTCTGTGGGGCCTGTCTGTCTTTCTGTCCCTGCCACCTCCCCCATAAGCTGATCCTCTCTGGCCACCACTAGGTCGACCAGACTGGCTAATTCGATGGGGTACCACCTATGGTCTTGTTGTTGAATGGCCCTGCATTGTCACTTTGCCATGCTGTTCACACTACTTAGCTTAGCAGTATGACACTGCTGCTTCCTGTTCCTGGCTTGTGTGACTATTGCACAGCGCACTGTCATGTTAGTGCAGCACTACATCATGTTGCACTGCACTAAAGCATGTCCAGCCCACGGGCACGCAGCTGGCAGGGGGTGACACTTGCATGTGTCGTGCATGTGCGTGCTGCTCATGTGCTGCACAGTGCTGTGCTCCCCACACTTGCACACTGGTGTGCCACACATGGCTGTACAGACTGATGTTGTCATAAGCTCCACCTGATGTCATGCCTACACCATGGCCCCACAATGAACAAACACAGGCATGGCACAGTGCAGGTACAGTGGGCAAAACTGCAGTATTCAGCCAGGGTGTGCAAATGAGGTGATTTCACAGTCTGTGGCAAATATCCACATTTGCATTTCATTACTAGCAGGTATGCATACATTAGCATGCCTGATTGTGCCTGGAGTATGAAAAGGGACAAGATAACAAGGAAATATAGCCATTCACAGGAATAATGCTCCCATGGACTTGCAATGGTTATACAGAAAAACATGGCAATTTGGCACCCACAGGCTGTAATGCATGACACACAGGAAACACAGGAAATGTGCCATTGGGCTGCAGGGAAAATACCAAAGCAACCTAGGAGCACTGTCACTGTGACTCCAGGGTATATTCCTCAGTGTTCTGGTACCTTCCATCACGTAATATGGAGGACAATGTATAAGCGGGAGGTCCGGTACATCACTTCTACTACTCAGTGGGGCAGGATGATAGTGGTGGTGGGCCTCTCATACATGCACCCAGGAGGTGCTTGCATGAAGGTCCTGTGACTGGCCCAATGTAACCCCTGTGTTCATGCTGTGTGCAGTGGTTCCCTGGATATATGGCAGTGGTTACTGATGTTGTCCACCTCTAATTGTTGGTGCTGCTGAGGTGTCTGGGTGAAGGAACCCCCTCCCATAGTCCATGATATACACTGTCAGCAGAGTCAGCCTTCACATGCATCCATGCATGGTGTGGCCCTCAGTCCTGTGGAACCTGCCCTTGTTCATCCCTACCAGTCAGTGACCATTACCATGGCTGTGGTTATGCATGGGCAGCCCAGTGTCAGGCGGATTAGGACTGTAGGAATGAAGGCTCTGCTGGGACACCTACGTGGTTGGGGGGTGGGTGACTACACTACTCTCCTGTTCAGCTGTGTACCACTATATGTACTCCCCAGTCACCTGTATTGCACATTATAAAAATAAAAATAAAGATTATTATTATTACTGTCCAGCAGGTACTGTGGAGGACACACCCCAACTTCAGGCCCACCGCTTCACCATGGAGGAGTTACAAGCATTGGCACATGCCTACAAGACTAGGGAGGAAGTCTTGTCCAGGAGTAAGAGCATGAATGTCCAGATTTGTTGGACCTGGGAGGAGATAAATGACAAGGTCAATGACATCAGCACCTGCAACAGGCCCATAAAGCGTGAGAAACACTTCAGGGACATGAGAAGGTAGATGAAACAGAGCACAGGGAGCTGCATGCCACAGATGGGGGCCTACAGGCATTGGCGACTGCACCAACCCAGGATCTTGCAGAGGAGGCCATAGCATCCATCCTATGGCCTGTGCAAGTGACAGAAGTGCCTGGTGGTGGTTACAAAAGCCAGGTGGAACCTGCCCAGCCATGTGAGTGACTGCCAGTGTGACATCCTGTCGGCCATGTGTGTATATGTCTGGGTGTATACACGTATGGGTACATGTATGCACCAATGCTAGGTAACACATTGGATGCAGGCCACACTACTGTTTCCCTGTCACCCAGAGTGTAACCATCTATGTGCAGATAGATGACTGTGCCCCATGTGGTATTGCCTGTCTGCTCACCGGTTCTTGGATGTCTGCTTCTTGGGAATGGGGTGTGTGCTTGCTTCACCTGTGGAGTGTGTCCACTGCTGCTGAGAGTGTATTCCCTGGTTTTAGGGTGTGTGTCCACTGGTGCTAGGTGAGTGTTCACTGGTGGTGGGGCATGTATTCAATGGTGCTGGGTGTATGTGCACAGGTGTAGAGGTGTGTGCGCACTGATGCTGAGATACATGCTTATTGGTGCTAGGTTGTGTGCTAAATGGTGATGGAGTGTGTGCTCACCAGTGTAGGGGTATATAGGTACCTGGGAGGTATAGACCCTATACTGCACACGCACCTTGTGTAATGTGTCACCGTATCCTGGGCATACATGCTACCTTGACCTGCACACTGCTCAGTATGGTACAATGCTATATAATCCCCATCTCCTCTCCTCTCCCAACAGCACACCACATTGGATTGCAAATGGCAGAGGTTGCTCCAGCACCATCTTGGTGTCTGCAGCCTCTGCCACCCACCCATCTGTGCTAGCCAGCAGATAGCAGCAAAGAGGACATTGAAGAGGATGATGACAAGACCTAATTGAGAGTTTGGAACAAGCGGAGCCACTCCAGACCAATAGAAGTTGCACCCCCCCCACCAGCCCCATACCAATAGGGTCCAACTTCAGTCCCCAAGCAGTCCAGTGGTCACAGCAGTACTGCCCAACACAGCTCCTCTTGGCACAGCCACTGCTGTGCCACCCCAGAACACCAACCATGGGAGAACCATTGCCCTACCATCTCCAGCTGTTACAGGAGAGCCAACCAATGATGCACTTCCTCATGATGCATCCTCCGGCATACCACAGCCCTGCTGCCCCAGGTCCATCCCACTGGGCCAGCCTCAGCCATCCCGCAGCATCCATGATGAACCACAGCACCTACCACAGTGCAGCCCCACCCTTATACAACAGCCGAGGGTGCTGTCTGACCCTGTCCCATGGACAGTCCCCAGTGACAGCGGGATGCAGCCGACAACTGGCAGCTGCTACAGTCCACCGTGGAGACACAGAATATTGCACAGCAGGAATTGACATATCTTCACCACATGCTGCATGAGAACATGCAGCATGCTGAACAGTGGGTGGAGGCATGCCATTTAACGCACATGGAAGCCCTATGCAACCTGCACCAAACTCTGGACATTGGCAAGACTACCTGCATGGATTGCCTGTGTGCCACTGTGCTGGAGACTGAATCCATGGTGTCAGGTACTGTGAAGGCTTGACACAACCCCAGCCTGTCCAGTGGGAGAAGTGCCATCCCACAATGGACACCACCGCATACGCCCACAGCATGCGGTGCCAGGGCTAGAATGCCCAGCACACCCAGGACTTCCAGGTCACCAAGGGCATCATGCACACCAGGTCATAACCTGCTCCTCCCCGGGGCAGTCCCCTTCAGGGCCACAGCCAGGAGCAGGTAACACTGTCCCCATGCTCATCCCCATACCGTGGATGAGGTCCCCCCCCTCAAACATACCAGGTACAGCACAGACATACTGTCCACACCCAGCGTGTGGTAGGGGATACACATAGGCTGCACATGATCAACCCTCATCAACATGTTCCCCCTCCCTCCCCCTCCACACCACTGTCACATTGCCATCTTCCCCTGTGTCCTAGCCCAGACAGTCCTAACAGCACCACAGATGGCCTGTATTAGAGTATTAGAGCCCCCCCCACCTGGCTGGCCGGTATCTATGTGTACAGCCTTGTAGCCCATCCCCCCCAACAGGACCTGTCTTTGTGTGTGTACCCCATTTGCTACCCCCTTGCCTAGTGAGCCTGAATTTCCATGCATCCCTGTCACCCTCCCTCCCACTTAGCTGACATGTATGTCTGTTGACACCCCTTTAGCACCTCCTGCTAACATGGACTTTTTTGTGTGCACCCTGTGTGCTATCTACTGCCTGGTTGCAACTCACCTCCGAGTCCACATTTTGTCCCCCCCCCCCGGCCTAGCATGATGCACTGTATGCACTGTTCTCGTTGTTTGATAATACATTGCTGAACCATATTACAGTCTCCTGTATAGTCTGTACTGACTTGCCATGTCCAATGATGTCTCTTATGAGATGAGCTCTGCACTCCTAGGCCCTACTGGCCATTCTGGGATCACACCTGTCAAGCTGCTCCACTGTTGTCTGGGCCTCTGGTTCTGAATCCACTGCAGGTTGCTCCTGTGGGGCTAGCATGCATATCCCATGGTTAAGTGTCATGTTGTGTAGGATACAACGGGCAAGGAATATGTCACAGGCCTTCTAAGGGTGTACTGTAGGGCACCACCAGAATGGTCAAGGCACCAGAACTGCATCTTGAGCATTCCAAACATGCATTCAGTGATGTTGTATGTGGCAGTGTGGCATGCCATACTGTACCTGTCCTCTGCAATGGAAGTGGGGCATAGGACTGGAGTAAGGAGCCAGGGATGAAGGGGATAGGCATTGCCCCCTATTTAGGTAGAGACCATGGGTTAGTGTCATCATGTACAGTACCATAAGAGGCAGGAAGAGAGGGGCCAGTGGGGTACACTCATCGACAAGGTGCCCACTAGGGATGTCCCCACATTGAAAACATGAAGTAGAGCCATATGATGGTGTTGTGGGCACTGATGGGGTACCATGCCAGGACACTGATTCTGCATCCTATTACAGCACAAACCATGTGGCAAGTAATGGAGCTATACCCCTTCCTATTCAGATATGCCTCCACTCTATCACTGGTGGGTGCCCAGATGGAAACATGGGTGCAGGGATCAGGGACCCCATTACTTGCACAATCTCCTTCACCCTTACCACCCCCTCCGGCCTCTCCAATCCACCGATGAGGGATTGCTAGAGATTCCCAGGGTTCATTTGAAATCATCAGGTGCCAGGTGTTTTGCTTTTGTGGTCCTGATCCTGTGGAATTCTCTACCTCATCATGTACGAGAGTGCCTGACCATCCAGAGTTTTAAAACAGCATTAAAACATATCTATTTAGTTTAGCCTATCCAGAATCCGGTGTAAATTGATTTAGCCTGGTTTACATAGACTTATTTTAATGCCTTTGACCTGATTAATTCTATATTTATTGTTTGAATTTGGATTTTAATATTTGTTTGTTATGATGGTTTTATATTGTGATGTTTGTTTTATCTTTATATACAAGAGCCTTGGTTTTAGAAAGACGCTTTTTATAAATAAAGAACTCAATCAATCAATCAATGGCATTGAGCACAGATGGCATGTGCACAACACAATGAAACTGCTGCATGGCTGCGGTTGGCTCTGCAGGCGTGCTGAGTAATATAATGAACTCCCCAGCATGGTCTAGCAGAGCATCTAGAAACTGGCCCAACAGGTGCGAGGTGGCTGACTGCCAAATACTGGTGGAGTCCCCCGCCAGTGTCTGGCATGTTCTGTTGGCCAGGAAACACATTGCAGCCATCACCTTCAGCTTTACAGACAATACATGGCTGTGCTGGGTGTTTCTCCAGAGCTGGTCATGCAGCAGCTCACACATCTGCCAGAGCATGGTTCTGTTAAGACTGTGCTGGCCCAGGATTTGGTCGTCACTGAGGACTTCATATGTGATTCATGGATGGTACTATCTGAGTGCAGCACAATGCTTCCATGGCCTTTGAGTAGGCTCTAGGAACTGCTGCATCTGGTAGAATATGTGTGCTCCCCGACTGCCATCTTGGACTGTGGCCTACAGTGTTTCCATACACCTCTGGGGTTTGCCCCAGTCTAAGACGGCCTTTTTATAGGTGGTAATTGTGCCGCACTAAGTAACCTGCACAAACCTGTTTGCACAGTGCTAACATGCTGAATATTGTACTGCACCAATATACTTGGTCCCACCCCTCCCCTTGCGCACTGCATAGATTATCTCTGTACAGCGGTGCAAATGAATTTAGCATGCATAATGGTGCCTTTGAATACAGACGTTTGGCACAAACCCACATGTAAAGTGGCACAATGACTTTGCACTCTTTGAAAGCTTTAAAGCAGCAGTGCAATGAAAAAAGTCATTCCAAAAAGCTAATTTTGTGCTATGATTATGAAACATTTTGCCAGAACTGTTGATTTGTGTTTTCTGAATGCTTATATGCCATGTACTCTACATGTGCATGTTTGTTTGGATTCGTACCCTCTCAGGTATTCAGTATTATTTCTACGCAAAAATGAGGCAGCCATCTTTTTTCTTCAGAAATAATTATTTTAAAACTTTAATAAAATTATTAAATTATAACAGAAACTGGACATTTCACCACCAAAATAAACCGGAAGACATCTGGCATTGATAAGGAAGAAAAAAAGGTGTCAGATTTTAAACCATTTTCATTGCACTGCTGCTTTAAATATCTTGGTAACAGACATCAGAAAGCAAATACAATAACAAAGTAAAGATACGTGGCTGGCAGTATATGCGAAAAACACACAATGTCCTGGTCAACCATCAATTTTTTGAAGTACATTTCTGCCTTTTTTCTGCATATGTTTCCACATCAATAGGAAAGTATGTGACTATGACAATTACTTTCTACAACTTTTACTGAAAAAGAAAGGGGAAAAAACATCACTTCTTACAAAGTGACAGCATTCTGGTTTCAACATTATTGGAAAAATATAGAAATACTCCCAGCTTTCAAAAGTGTGTGCTCATTTAATTGAAGCAAACTAGAATACAATGGAACCAGAGAAAGCAGACATGCAAAGAATTAAATATATCCTGCATACATCTGTAAAGTGTCAAGAATAAGAATATGGCAATAACCATTTCAACATATTGCACAGTAAGAACTCAAGTGACTGTAACAGTATTTGAAGTCACATATTACAGTATTCATGGGAACAACACCCAGCCATTTTTCCCTTTTCCATTGGGGGCAGCATAGTGACGTCATAGCGTACGCCGACATCCGCTCTTCCCCCCTTGCCAATCGGTCCATGTGTCCTGCGCTACTCCCAGCCTCCGCTAGGAGCCAGCAGGTGCTGGAGCTATCCCGTACCCTTCCCCCAGAGAAGGAGAGCTTTCCATGGGACGCTTGATCCTTCTCACCCCGTCTGTTCCTCCAGTGACCCTGGCTTGTTCCTGAACCCGGGTCACAGGCGTCGCAAGTGGAAATCCAACCACTGCACAGACGGGCCAGCCATATGTTGAGATTTTTAAATATTAAGAATGTTATTTGGACAGTGAGTTCACTTTTGAATCCCATATACAGTATTTGAGAAACACTTTACATCAAAGGTTGGGATTGTTATACAGGATTAAGTCTTTTTTGGCTGTAGACTCCAGGAAATTGCTAACACATAGTTTTATGTTCAGTATTCTAGATTATGGGCTAGTAATTTATTCCTCCACTAGTAGTCACACCTTAAATTGTTTAAAGGTCACATACAATTCTGTGCTCAGCTTTTGGTTATTCTTTCATACTGTACCCACCGCTATTGCTTGTATGAACAATCTGCTTCATTATCTTTTGATAACAGGGTCCTTATAAAAATGGATGTTTTTCTTTACAGAGTTATGATAGGGTTCTATCCCTCCCTCATAGCTGATTTGTTTCCTAGGTTTGTTAATTCTGCTTTCACTAGGCTCAGTCTAGGTATACTTTTAAAATTCCATCATTCAAAAATATATTTTAGCAAAGATCCTTACTGTTTAGGGCACCCACATTTTTGAAACTCTATTCCTTCTGAAGCTGTTGAAAGTAACACTGTTTGGGGTCTTAAAACCCGACTTAAACAATGGATCTTAATTCAGAATGAATGTACTTGTACAAAGCATTGATTTATGTTGAATTTTTTTTTATTGTAATTTGATCATTTGTATGTTAAACTTGTCACCTGCAAAAATGGGCAGTTTGCTCATCTGGTCTGCAAGTATAAAAAAAAATGAAAAAATAAATATATACCTTCCCTAACCTACAGGGCTATGCCTCCTCCTTTACCTTTTCCTCTATCATGACTAAACATAGTGTAACCTGGGACTGTCAAGTCCCAATCGTTATTCTCTGTTGCCCAAGTTTGTGATGGCTCTTAGATTCATCGCAGTGCCTGCCAGCATTGCCTGGAGCACACTCATTTTATTTCCCAGAATCCTGGCATAAAGGCAGACCCCCTTTCCATCTCTCTCTCTCTCTGTCTCTCTCTCTCTCGCGCGCGCTCTCTCTCTCTCTCTCTCTCCTGATCCCCTATTGGCTTTTTCCTATTCCTACTCCCTTATTCTTCTCTAGTCTCCTTATTTTTTTTTTATTTTTAATGTTGAATGTAGGCTTTGCTAGCCCTGTCTCATTGGCCTCTTCCCATAACCTAATCTAAAACTTCAACCTTACTGTTACCCATCGTGTCACTACGTACCACTTCCTTGTTCAGGGGGAACCCTAACTAGGTTCCCCACTTGTTGTCCCTTCTCATTGGTTCCCCCATCCTCTGTCTCCCCTGCAGTCAGTTTAACTGTCAAATGTAAATGTCAAACTTCAGCCTCAGAGCACTTATCCCCTCTCTCATCAGGTGAAGTCTGTCACCTTTGAAGAGCCTCCTGTCCCAGAAGTCATCCCAGTCCCCCTCATAGTGGTACCCCTTCTCCTAACACCATCCTTTAAACTCTTCATTCCTTACCCTATTGTTGCCATTTCATCTTCTTTTATTTTTGTTAAAAAAAGGTTAATTCATTTTACTAGATATTTGTTTCAGAGGGCTTCCCCCTACCTAATAGACACAAATGAATCTGTGCGTAGTAAAGTATAAATTTAACAGGCCTATACTACTGTCAAGTATTTGTTTAAGTTGGCTTCTGTGTAACAACTGAAGAGCTGAAGATGTTATTAGGTAGTATTACAAGATGATCAAATGTCACAGTACCTACTGTGCTCTGTTACTTCCCAAGGAATGGGAGCAGTGGTAGATAAATGACTATTATTTAAAGTCTGCAACAGTCTGTGTCTTAAATTGACCTGACATAGGCCATCTTGCTGGCACAGCAGTAGATCTAACACTAGTGATGCCCTGAGGACTGGTCAGAGAAAGAGGATTGTGCGTCCGTCAAACATATCTCCCCCTCTGAACTGGTGGGTTTTGAGATCTACATGTGATCCCCACCTAGCAGATGCTAGGTGGTATCACAGTTAAGGTCATCGGCAAGAGGAGTGGCAGATACATGAACTGCTGCTTATAGTGCAGTGTGTGTGCATTATACTATGGTTGGTGGCTTTGGGGGGAAAATGGGAAATTTTCCCAGCCCACTGATGTAGATGTTGGCATCCCCAACCCCAGCAGGGCTATGCACTACCAGCTTGGCTCTCCACACACCACTAGTTAGTCCTGGGTAAGCAGTGGATTTGTATAAGTCCACAAGAAGGTAGGTTATGGGGCAGTGATGGGGAGTTGCTGCTGATGGAAGCAAAGAAAATGACAAAAAATGAAATAAATGAAAAATTACTAGACAGTAAACATAAAATAAAACAGCACAGAGTTAATATTGAGGCTGTGAGCACTTACACATCTGGGTCTAACACAGGAGTTTTACCATCATGTTTGTGGAAGGAAGGAAGTGAATGGACCCACATTAGATAAAAGCCATTTTCTTTTTTTGTTTTATATATACATTTTATTGCCCGGTCTCCCCTGGCTGCCCCCTTCAGACTGACCTCCTAGCCCCATCACATTGGCATCCTGTGACTTACCATCAGCCTATGCACTCTGCCACAGGGCTGCAGCAGTGCCCTGTCACCAGGTGCGCGGAGCCTGCAGTGGGTGGTCATCACCCACAGCCAGGGGTGTTTTTCCTCCATTTTTCTCCCTTCCCTTCCTTGTCACTGGGGTGCACATGTCAGACGTGCATGTGTGGAGATGTGTACATGCCTGCAGAAGTCCCACATCACCCTCCCTGCTTTGGCACCCAACAGACTTGTACTACCCTCTGGCCTCCACTTGGGGGCAATCGTTCAGTGGGAGCGCCAGTCCTCCCTCCCCAGGGTAGGAAAGCAGTCCTCCAGGTACTTGATCCTCTCACTCCCCAGCAGATTCCCGGTTGCCCACTTGCACCATGAACACAGGTCATATGCATAGTAGGAGGAAAGGCACAGATGCTACAGAATTCCATGCCACTGGGATAGCTTCAATAAAAGCCATTTTCAGCAGGTCTTTTTTAGCAGAATATGAATTATTTATTTATATGGCAGAATGCAGCCTTGTCATGCTAAAAAATGATATGATGTCATTCCTAACATCCCATGATGAGCATAGAGAAATGGTGTGGGTTAAAAGAGGAGAGGAGAGGAAAGAAGCCACATGAAATGAAAAAAAACTATAACTGTTAATGCAGAATCACGAAGAACAATAAATCTGTGACACTGCACATTTTCTGTGGTAGGCTGCAAGTTCTGTGAAAAATTCTGCTGCTGCTGCAGAACTTCAGAATTCTAGGGGCTTTGCCCCTAACCTTTTTTTTGTACTTGCCTAGGGCCTCAGCCTCTCCGGGGTGGGGGGGACTTTGTAACCCCCACAGCTCCTTCGCCGGGTCCTCCCATCATACTGGGATCCCAGCATCATATCAAAAGCCCTGTGAGGAAAGGCTTATCAAACTTAACCACACCCCCAGCACTGTCACCTCAGCTACTCCTAAGACTTACCTGGAAGTGGGACACCTGGATATTGTGGCAGTCACAGAAACATGGTACACAGAGAGCCATGACTGGCATGTCAGCATACCAGGATACACAATCTACAGGAGGGACAGGGAGGGTAAAAAAGGAGGAGGAGGAGTAGCTCTCTACACAAGGGAAGGGATCAAAGCAATGGAACTAAAGGGTAAACAAGAAGGAGAGGAGACACTGTGGGTCACCCTGGAGACAGAAAATGGCACCACAATCTGTATGGGGGTTGTATATAGACCCCCTCTCATGGGGAGGAAATGGACAAGGAAATGATAGAAGGCATCCTTAGAATGGCAGAAAAGGGGGAGATATTGTTGATGGGGGACCTGAATATGCCAGATGTTAACTGGAGCACCTTTGCTGCAGCCACAACCAAGAACAGGGTAATTCTTGATGCACTACAGGGGGCATGCCTCAGACAGCTAGTAGTAGAATCCACTAGGGAGGGAGCAATCTTAGACTGGTACTCTCAAATGGGAACATAGAGAAGATCTCAGATTTAGAAGTGGGTAGCCATCTGGGAGCAAGTGATCATCAAACAGTGTGGTTCACGATAAACACAGCCATAGAGTCAAGTCAAGTCACACAAAGGTAAGGGTACTGGATTTTAGGAGGGCTAACTTTGGCAAAATTGGGGAGTGCCTCACAAAAACACTAGCAAATGTGTAAGAAGGTGGGGTGGAGGAACAATGGGGAAAAATCAAAGCTGCCATCACAGAGGCTTTCTGTGAAGCAAATAAAACAAAATGAAGTAAAAAACCACCATGGTTCTCCAAAGAAGTGGCGGGGAAGGTTAGAGAAAGAAAGATAGCATTCAGGAAGTATAAGAAAACACAGCAGGAGCAGGATAGAGAGCTGTACCAGTTAATGCAGAAGAAAGCGAGGGAGACAGTCAGAATGGCAAAGGCCCAAACCAAGGAAAAGCTAGCCAACTCAGGGGACGAAACATTTTATAGGTACATTAGGGAGCGAAGAAAGATGAGGTGAGGGATAGTGAGACTTAATGAAGGGGAGGGGCTGGGCAGAGGGTGATAATGACTAAGCAAACATACTGAACAAATACTTCTGCTAGTATTCACAAAAGAAGAGGAGGGGGAAGTACCTAAACCAAATAATAGAAGCACACTGGATAGGGGGCTCGATATGAGTCCCTTCAAAGAAGAAAGGGTCCTGAAATAACTCCTAAAACTGAAGGTGGACAAAGCAATGGGGACTGATGGGATTCACCCCAGAATTCTTATAGAACTAAGGGGAGAACTAGTGGCACCAGTGACTACCCTTTTTAACAAATCATGGGAGGAGGGTGTGGTACCTGAGGACTGGAGGAGGGCGGATGTGATTCCCCTTCATAAAAGTGGGAGCAAGGCAGAGGCAGGAAACTACAGACCTATTAGTTTGACCTCAGTGGTAAGCAAAATGATGGAATCACTTCTGAAAGAAAGAATTACTGAGTACCTAGAGGCCAGCGGGGCACAGGACCCAAGGCAGCATAGAGTCACAGCGAGAAGGTCATGTCAGATGAATCTAATAGATTTCATTGACTGAGTGACCAAAGTAGTAGACCAGGGAGGGGCTAGGGACGTGGCCTACCTAGACTTCAGCAAGGCATTTGACACACTCCCGCACAAAAGATTAATAAACAAGTTAGCCAGCCTGGGAGTGGGTCCCAGGGTGGTAAACTTGGTTAAAAATTGGCTGGACAACAGAACGCAGAGGGTAATAGTAAACAGCCTTCCTCCTGCACTTTTGACTGAACATAAACTAGGTCCTTTTAAATCCCAGCTATGGCACACCTCTGTACTGTCAGCTCCTGTGATTGCACTTAATCTATCCTTCACCTACCCTTACCCCTTACCTAGTCATGTTTGCTGTGTCAGTGCTCACCTTACTATGTCTAATTCAGACTGTTACATATGTGCTTCTTTCATCTTTGTTGTTTGTAAATTCCCACAGATTATTGTGGGCTACCTGTTTGGTCATTACCTTGTTACCTTGTTATTACTGTGGATTCTAGAATTATTAGCTTTCCAAAATGCCTTGTATCTCAGGCTATAACTACACCTGTAACTTGTCTAATTGTACAGTACAATACTTACCTTTCCATACCATGTTGTTACTTCTGTGACTATTAAGCACCAATATCTGTTCTTGTATTTACTGTACCGTATGCTAAATTTGTATCTCATGTTTATGATGTTTCTTTGCTTGACGTGGAGCCTTTGTAAATGTGTCCTTGACTGAAAGATTTGTAATTCTAAAACTCAAATAAAATAAATAAATACTTTTCTAGAGTCCACTATGAAGAAGGGGGGGGCGGGTTACTAGCAGGGTACCACAGGGTTCAGTACTGGGACTTGTCTTCTTTAATGTCTTTATAGGTGACATTGCAGTAGGACTTGAAGGAAAAGTATGCCTCTTTGCAGACGACACAAAGATCTGCAACAGGGTTGATACACAGCGGGTGGAAAGGATGAGAAGGGACTTGGCAAGGTTGGAGGAATGGTCAAAAGTATGGCAGCTGGGATTCAATGCAAAGAAGTGCAAAGTAATGCACCTGGAAAAAAAAAACAAGGGAAGAGTACACAGTGGGGGGGGGAAGGTATTAACAACAACAAAAATAGAAAGGGACCTGGGGGTAGTCATATCAGATGACCTAATGGTAGGCAGGTCATGAGAGAAGGCAGTAAGAAGGGATGGGGGGATATTGGGAAGCATAGAAAGAGGCATCACCAGTAAAAAAACAGGAAATTGTTATCCATCGGTACAAACAGTTGGTGAGACCCCATCTGGAGTACTGCGTGCAGTTCTGGAGACCCCATCTCTGGAAGGACAAAGACAGGATGGAGGCAGTCCAGAGGAGGGCAACTAAAATGGTGGAGGATCTGCACCAGATGCTATACAAAGAGACACTAAGAGAGCTTAATATGTATACTTTTGAGGAAGAGGGGGGAAATTACAGAAATGTTCAACTATCTCAAGGGAATCAATAAAGTGAAAGAGGTTAGCATCTGTAAGAAAAAGAGATGTGCAATCACAAGGAGGCACACTCTGAAGATAGAGGAGGGATGACTCAGGGGCAACGTGAGGAAGTATTTTTTCACAGAGAGGGTGGTAGACATATGGAATGGCCTTCATGAGAAGGTAGTGGGGTCAAAAACAGTGGGGAAATTTAAGAATGCATGGGACAGACATAAGACAATTCTAGTGGAGGGTAGGAGGAAGTAGCCTGTTGGTAAAACTAGGATCTGCAGCTTCTCCGATAGATAAAGAAATATGCAAACTGAGTGGGCCAAGCGGTCCCTGTCTGCCATCAAAGTCTGTGTTTCTATGTTTCTATGCTCCTGAGGCTCATCCTTCACAGCAGAGTAGTGGGAGCATCCTCAACATCCGTTTCAAAGATCCAGTGGGTGTGTGGCCTCCAAGGGCAGCAGTCACCTATGCCAGCCAGAGATGTCCCCCCCCCCTTTTCAGTGCATCCCTCCTCTCTTTGCAGCATGGAAGAGTGGTGCAGAGACATCAATGACAGTGCCATGCATGCTTCTGTGTGGGATGCACCGGATGCCTGCCACTACTCCATTGCCCTGGTGTTCTGGTCCCTAGCTTCCACTGGTGGCCAGTGCTGCTCTGGGCACCATGCCACTCCCTCCTGGAGAAGGAGAGCAGTCCTGTGGTCCTCAATCTTCTTTCCCACCAGCCAACCCCGCTATGTCCCAAGTTTGCTCCTGAACCCAGATCATCGGTGCCACAAGCAGTAGCACTATCACTGCTCCGGCAGACCTGCTGATATGTAGCTATTAACTCTGAGATGGAACAATGGCAGCCAAAATTAAAGTACTTTATTATATTCAGTTAATAAATGTTCAAACAATATGGCAGTCAATTAATGCTTTGAAAGGTAAATATTTAACAGCTATGAAATGGAATGCTTTTCTGTTACACTCCTTTCACCCATACACCTCTTCACAACCTTGCAACACAGGCACTGCAGGTTTTTAAGGGTGCTGTGGTGGGATTTGTACCAAACCCCCTTTGCTGTCAAGTTGGTGCTTTAAAACCTCACTGCACTGGATGTTGAGTTTGTTGGCTATCAAAGGGTGGGAGAGAGTTGATAAGCAGCACCTGAGGATAACAAAGGGGAAAGGGTGAACAAGCATGAGTCTTTCTGTTTCAGTTAGATGGAGATAATGAGGGACTGATCTGCAGAGTTTTTGTTAAGCTGAAAACAATCTTTTTTTGTTTCTCTTGCTAGAAAAGTGAAGAAGATTTCATTTCATTTAAACTGACGTCCAGAGTGTTCTTTTGGAGGGTATTTCCCCAAGAAGCTGCAGGGTTTGCAATGCTGTCACAGGTTACCACTAACGTTTCAAACAAACTGCACTCTGCAGTGCACCCTTACCTGTTCTGCAATGTAGGGTATTCTGATACACTCATTGGGCTCGATTCTTGAAGGTTGATTCAGGACTTTCACAAGCCCTGTGCCAAACCCTGCACTACCCTGAACACTTTGTCACACAGTGCGCCCGATTCTCGTAGGTCGCTCGCCTTGGTGACACATTATCCTTTTTATGGTGGCTTGCACCAGATACTTGGCACAAACCCCGTAAATAGGTTGGGAATATTAGACCAGCAAAAGCTGGTCTAACTCACCTCATGTGTCACATGGTGGTTTAGGGGACTGAGAATCCAGATTGCCACCCAGGGAATGCTGCAAGCCACATGCACCATGCGTTCAGCACACCTGGGGCTTGCACCATTCAAATCCGTTTGAGAATCAATCGCATTGTGTACTGGCTTAGTGCCTTGAGGTGGGATGGAGTAGACAATGAGTACAGAACAGCCAGAAATGCCCATGTCCAGCTTTGAGTGGACCATGGTGCTTGACATGGTCTGCCATATCCCCTTGACACTGCAGACATTAGGTGGCAACACAAAAATGCAAATTACTGCCTCTGACCCAAAATCACCATAGGAGGGCTAGGGTCCCTTGCTTACGCTCCAGCAGTAGTAGTAATTTTATTGTTCAGTCATAGACCATTACAAAGAATGAACACAATTTTATACAATTCACAAAATCTAATCACCACACATCAACAATAACATGCACAGCATAACATTTTGATATTAAAAATGACTTCAGTTGTACAGGTAATAAAATACACATTTTTATCCCAATAAAATTGGTTCTTGGCAGAAGTAGGTACTTATTCATGTTTCTTACGTATAGCTGAGATAGCTGAAAAGTAACCAGCTACTTGGTTAATTATAAATTCATCTTCCACAGACAGCATAATATCTAACAAATTGCTTCTATTCCTAGATCCAGTTTCTGACCATATAGGGAATAACCAATAGGCCTGTGGTTTGGTATACCAAGAGCAGGTGGACATCACATGGGATATGTCCTCTATTTCTTGACATGTGCAGCTGCAGCAGTTGGCCTTTGGCTCATCCAGCTTCCTGTATCTAACTTTTAGTTCATTGCTTTTGGATAGTTCCGTACTATATCTAGCGTATAGATTTCTTAAGTCAACATCCGTAAGTGCATCCAAATAGTATCTATAGGCATGTAAATTATTGTTTTGAACCAACCAGGGTGCTATCCTGAGTTTTGCTGTGGCTTCACAGTTTTTTCCTTTAAAATAGTTTATAATTTTTATTGTACAGTATGATTTATATTTCAGGCTAACTGTAATAACTTTATTGACTTAACCTTTTAAATACAGAAGACCATATTCTTGTAAGACATTATCACGATTTTTATACCAATATGATTATTTATATTCCAGGCTAATCCATTTCTTTTTTTCCATTTAACATTCATAGGGTAACCTATGAGGGTCCATTCTGGTAATGTTGATCCAATATCTTATTAGCCTGACCATAGAATAAGCTTCCAAACTAATGAAACCTAGTTCTGCTCTGACTAAGGGAGCAGGTACCGAGCTCTCAAGACCGAGAACTCTATGAAGCATCTTATTTAGTGGAATTTCTAATACTTTTGTTTTTTCACACTCTCATGTTTTACTTAGGTATAGTGCCTGAGGGACAAACGTTGCTTGAGCTGCTTTTAGAAGCGGTATAATTTAATCATCCCCATATCTCATATTAAATTTCAAGAGTGCACTAACTGTTTAAGTTTTATTGATTGAGTTTTCATATGTTGGTCCCAATGACCATTGTTTGAGAAAGTTAAGCCTAGATATACCGTACATAAGTTCTAGCAGTCTTTATTTTATTTTTCCCTACTTGCCAGAGTTTGATAGTGTTCTTGGAGCCAAACATCAAAATCTGGCTTTTATTTTCATTTATTTGTAAGTTATGAGAGTGTGTGTATTTGTTTAGAATATTTAGTTTCCTTTGAAGCCCTGATTGTGTTAAGGCAAACAGTGCCAAGTCATCTGCATAGGCCAAGGCCAGACAGGGCCTTGTGCTGATTAGTGGGGTGTCAAAATGAAAGTGCAGAAGTTGAACAAGTAATTGATCCATGTATATACAAAATAATACTGGGGCCATGACACAGCCTTGTCTGACACCTTTGTTTGTCATTATTTTTGAGGAAAGTTGACCCGTTCATCCTACTCTTATTTGCGCCTATGTTTTGTTATAAAGGTCTTTTATAATACTGATCAGTTCTGGTTGAATACCTTTTTGTAACATGATTTGCCATAAACTGTTCTGTGAAATATTATCCAGTGCGGCAGTGAAGTCAATAAATGCCACACAAAGTTTTTGCTTTCTCACAAATACATACTTTTCAATCAAATGTAAGAGGATAAAACAGTTATCTGAAGTGCTATGCCCAGAACAGAAACCTGCCTGGTATTCTGAAATATTGCCAAGTTTAGCTAGTTGATCTAATAATCTGTAAAGAATAATTTTAGAAAATATTTTACCGTTTGTGTCCAATACCGTTTATGTCCAAGCATTGTGGAGGCATGTGCAATTTTGTATTTCCTTGAAACTTGGCTTCCTGGCCAAATGCCCTTTGGGGTAACCACTGCCTCAGTGCTTGCGTACAGAGGTTCTTTGTCTTTCAATAGGGATATATGTCTATACATTTTGGGATTGGATTTATCCCCTTTCTTAAAAACAGAGACAATATTTGCACCTTTCCAAGATATTGGGACACTACTCTTTAATATACACAAGTTATTGAAAGGGACCAATAGTTTGGTCCAAAGAGAGGAGGCAATAAAATAGGCTTCTAACAGAATTAGATCAGGCCTAGGTTTCATTTTCTTTTACAGGCTGACAACTGTAAGATATACTTCCTGATATGTCACTAGTCTAAAGCATGCCTTATTTAGCTGTGTTTCCCATGTGGTAGAAATATTATTGATACCAGGATCATAAAAGAGGTTGGTGTAGTGAGCAATCCACTGTTCCAGTGAAATATAAGAATCAAATTGTTTTTTACTGTTATTTGTACCCTTTGCCGTAAGTATCCAGAATGATTGCTGGTCATTTTTTGCATTACTTTAAGCATATGTTCCCATTGTTTCATTTGAAAGGTCCTATGTTTATTTTTCAAGAAGTCTTTGTAGCTTACTCTCCACTCCAGGAAACATGGCCCTCTGCATGGTCAGAGAGCACACTAAGTCACTGTGACAGACCCCAGCAACATGAGGTACAGACCATGCCCCCAGACCTGTCAGCACCATAGACAGTGTTTCCCATAGGTCAATGTAGACACCTAACCTCAACAGTAGAAGATTCAGGATTTAGTCAGCAAGAAACTGGGCCATGAGCTGCTCCATGAGGCAAGGGACAGCCATAGATTGCATGGAAGCTAATGCATTTGGCGGTGGCCCTCAGACGGCCTATATACCATGTATGAGGGATAACACACTCTAAGAACTGGGCCCATAGGATATATTCTACCTTGTTTCAGCTATAACAGTTTACTAGAAAATATATTCTTATAATTTCCAGATTTCCTTTCCAGGGATTATAACACATTTTTATAGTCTATCCAATAAGCCTGTATAAAACGCATTGGTCTATTCCCTACTGACCGCATAGTAACTTTGTTTATGACATCATAATGCTCACCATGACAACATACTGTGATGTCACAAACAGAAACTATGAGGTCAACTGGAAACAGTAAGATGCTTTTTGAAAGAGTCAGTGAACTATATGCAGAGGATATGCAATGGGGGGCTGTGGGGAAAAAGGATTTATTTTCATGAGGGCTCCGGTGACCTCAGGTAACCTCACGAGTGGTGTAGCGTAGCCATGAGTGATTTACCCAAGGTCACCAGGGCACAAGTGAAAATACATCCTTTATGCTATGGTCCCCATCACATGTGTGATTTATGTCATAGGGCATGGTGTATTTTTGGGGTATTTTTGTCATGTTTTCATTTCGCTGCGAGTGCTTTTGTGTGGGGACTTCTTTGTTCTTTTGGTTGTCTTCCAAAGGTTGTTTGAGTATGTGGTGTGTTTTTTGAATGGATTTTGTGTTGTGGATCATGAGTGGTGTGATATGTTAAATGGGGTAGTGTAGTGGCTTTTGATTGGATGATGTAGTGTGGGAAAATTATTGTGATTGGTTGAGGGTGTGGTTACAGGAGTGAGAATTATTGTGAATGACAGATTGTGTGGTGTTTTTGATTGGGTGCTTCAGTTTGTGCCTACATTCTGATTGGTTGGTAGGCCTGGCTACTAGTCATGGCACAGTTTGGATGGAGTGCTGATAGAGGAAGGCATCCTGAAGCTGTCTCTTTGATGCTGGGCCTATTTGGGAGTGAGAGTTCATTGCTGTTGGTGCCGATGGATGGAGTCTTCTTCTGGCTGGTGGTGTAGTCAAGGATCGGTCGCTAGAGTGGTAGTGAATCTGGTCATCATGGAGGATTATTTGATTTTTCTTTGGGAGGAGGACATCTACTTTCTTTGTGGAGGTTTGAAGAAAAGTTTTTGTGGTGGATTATTTATTCGAATGTGGATTTATTTTGGGGGGGGGGCTGGATTTTCATTGGAGTACCTGAAGGAGTCTTTGTGTGTGGATTTGGTCTTCTGTTTTGGGGGGTTTCATTTTGGATATATTTCTGGGTTCTGAATTATGACTTTGAAGACTCAATTTTTTAATTGATGGATTTTTTTTGTACATTTTTTTTATTTGCAGTATCTCTTGGAGTCAGGAATAACAAGATAAGAATGTTTCAAAACTTATTTTCAGAGCAAAACAGTGCAAAACAGTGCAGAACTGCAATTTTAAACTTGGAATAGTGCAAAGCAGTGTGGCCAATAGTATATTTTTATACTTTATTGGGTAAGGGTAGGGAGGGGGCTGTTGGAGACAGAAATATGGAGGAATGTTTTAAGTTGCTTTTCAAGTCTTTTTTAAACAGGTCAACAGTAACAGTAGTTTAAACTTTACTATCAGTGTATTTGTTACAAGAATTCTTTTTTACTATCTCTTTTCATTTTTTGGGGGTGTCAGATCTTCTTACTGCTAGCACGTTGTCAAGTTTATTTTACATGTCAACAATAACAGTAGCTTAAAGTTCATTACCAGTCTATTTGTTGCAGGAAATTATTATTTGCAATCTTTTTTGAATTTTGCAGTGTCAGATCTTTTTTCCGTTATTATCTGGTATTTGACAGGTCAAGATGTGTCACAGTTCATGGAGTTGATGTACCATATTTTTGTTGCTTGATGTTGCAGGAGTTGTCTTCAGATCTTCTTTCTGGTTTTCAGATCTTTTTGCTGGGTTGATCTTGTGTTTTTTTTTTCAGGTTTTAGTGGTTGGTCACTTTAATCTGAGTCAGTGTCTGAATTCAGAACCATGGATCTCTTTCTTTTCCTTTTTTTTTTTTTATTTGCATTTTTTCCACCTCCTCCTAGCTGCCGGCCACCCAATGTTCAGCCCGGTCACGGGCCAGCGGCTTCCACCCCCACGCCGGCCTCGGGTCCTCCGATGCAGTGGCTTGCCCCCAGGCGGGAGCTCTTGGGATGGGAGAGGCGAGGCATCCCGCAGAGACCGTAATTAGTTGGAAGACTGGCCTGGGGGCTAATCAAAGCTTGGCGGAGCTTCATGGAGGGTGGCGGCGGCCGTCCATTTTCCTCTTTTTTCGGGGAGGTGGGGTCGTGCAATGGCGTCAGCGTCCGCCCGCCTCCTACAATCTTTGGCCAGCGGCAGCGTGGGTGCTCCTAGCCCCTCCGCTAAGTCCCATCGCCGGATGCTACCCCATCCCTCCCGGAGAAGGAGAGCAGTCCAACAGACGCTCAATCCCTCTCCCGGCCGGCCCTCCGAGCGACTCACGGGTCCGTTCCGAACCAGGTCGCCGACGTCGCAAGCGGAAATCCAACCGCTGCGCCGACGAGCCGGCATGGATCTCTTTCTGGTATAGTTGTCATATTTGTTTCCTGTGTTGGGGAGAGGATAAATATAGTATTGTTTAGTGAACATGTTACATGCATTATTTATTTGGAGTGGGTTGGTTAGTATGGGAATAATAGATGTGACAGTTAGGTTTGGGGTAGGATAAAGAGCTAATGGTTTTTTAATATTTATATTTTGAAAGAGTTGTATTGCACTTACCTTGGATGATGTTGAATGTCACATATGTGGCGTTTATTGTAGGTGTGCTTATGCATGTTCTAAGGAGTTCTTTGTAGTTAGCTGGGATTGTGGGGAGTAGGTGCTGTTGTTGTTATTTATTAGGTTTTTGGACTTTTTTGCCACTAAGCAGAGTGCTTATTTCTTTTTGCTTTGTTTCATTAAGCTTGGAGTACTCATTGAGGCTCTGCAGCTTTTTGTGGCCTGATATTTGAATTATGTCCATGGGTGGAATGCCACTGTCAACTAGTTTTTGTACTAGGTGTTTACAGACTGAATGATTGGTTAGCCTTTTGTCTGTTTGGATTCCTGCATTAAAAATCATAGTCTTTACAATTGCAGACAGTTTATTGATGCTGACAGGTTGATTTTTGTACCACTTGGCAGATTTACATACTAGTGTGTTTGTGTTTACTGATAGGAAGAAGGGTGCCTCTGAGTGATTGCTTTGTCCTGGCCTGTGGCATGTGTACAGTTCATAGTTTTTGATTGGGCATCTTATGTGGTTGTCAATGAGTTCATATGCTTGGGGTTTACTTTGCTTATTTCTTTGGGGTTAGAGCCAGATCTAGTTTTAGTTTGTCTTTCATTTGCATATTCAAGGTAGGTTTGGCTATTTTCATCTTTTTTTATAGACATGTCTCCCCAATTGATTGCTTTCATTTCTGTCATTCCCCTTACTCCAAAACAGAGGCTTATGTTTAGCCACATTGTATTTAGCAGGCTGTTAGCTGTATATGGATCTAGCTGGTGGCAGTCATAGAGCTAATTTATGTGGGAGTCAGTTAATTCATCAGCTGTCTTTGGCTTGTTGCCTTTGCCATAGCTTTTAAGGTGCTTTTGCTTACATTGTAGTAACTGTCTGGTAGTTAGGAAGGCCGGTGATGTTGACATGAATTGTGGGTAGTGCTTGGTTTTTAGATACCTTTCTAGTCTCTGGAATGTTGCTTGGAGTGTAAGGGGTTCATATGGTGACCCCTTCTTTTTTGATACAGTTCATGAAGTATGTTGCTAGTAGTTTGTCTAAGTCTTTCGGTGGTATCTATTCCAGTGGAGTTTTCATTTTGTGGATGTCTTGGAGGTATTTCAGGATGGTTCTGATGTCAATATTTTTTTTTTTAACTGTGTTGGGGGTTTTGCCTGAAGTTGATATATTTTTGTAGGGCAGCTTCATTTATTAGTGCTGCTGCGCTTGTGCTAGGTTGAGGTTCTTCATTTTGTTGTTTGGGATGGCTGGCTTCTTGTTCTGGGTCAGTTAGAGGCTCTGTATCTTGTTCAAACTGTGTTAGTATTTGTGTGAGCTCCATGTTGAATTCCGTGTTTTGTGTTTGCTGTTCCATTTTTCTCCTTTTCCTGATGGTATGAGCTTTTTGTGTTTGTAGTCAGAAGTTTTAATTATTTGGAAGGAATATCACAAATTGTTAGTTGTTTGGTATTTTGCCAGTAAGTATGAAATATATTGGTGCTGCCATGGCATTTTATGGTGCCGAGTTGTGGTGGCTGAATTGAAACTGGTGATATGTGGCAGCATGAGAAAAAGTGCAGGTGTCTTTTTAGCTCATGCCTTTTTTGATTAAACTTGATTATACCATACATGTGTTGGTATTATGTAGGTCTGGCAGGCTGAGTTTGATTGACAGCTTGCATTTATACCACATAATGAGCTACATCTTGGTTGCTGAGATTTATCCCACAAATGTGGAAATAAATGATTTTATGTAATGGGTTTTGGATCCACACCTATTGCATAAATAAGTGATATGCAATGGGGAACTGTGTGATACATAATTTATCTGCACAAGGGCAGTTTGACTTCTGGTAACCTCATGAGTGGCGTAAGCCATGAAGGATGTGTCCAAGTTCAAATTGCCCAAGTGCAGATAAATTATGCACCACGTAAGCTCCTCATCACATATTTCATTTATGCAGTAGGGAATCAGCTTATGTTTACTGATAAAATATAGTATCTTTTCTTTTAAAAGCCACTTTTTTCATAACTGTAGGTGCTTTTCTTTTATTTTGTGTCACTGTGCCTTCAACAGAGCCATGCTATGGTCATTGTTATGGTCATGATGTCAGGAAAGGAGTCATCCTGGTAGTGCTGTCCTGCTTGGTTGAACAGCCTGTGTGGGAGGGCAATAGAGTTTTAAAAACATGGTGGTTGTTTCTTACCTAACAAGAGTTAATGATGGCTGTCATAGTTTTGGCATGTGAGTTTTTTTTTATTCATTTAGTTTATTTATTTGGTTGATGCTGTCTTTTGAGTATTATTTTATTTTTTATCACCGAGCATCGGTCAGGGAATGAGTGGGACTGTGATCATGCAGCAGTGCTACTGGACTTGAATTACACAGCTTGGAAAAGAGGTAAACTTCTTTTTGTAGTTGTCCAGTGTGAAAAAGAAAAGCAGAGCAGAGAAAACAGGGTGCCATGGAGGTAGCCTAACAGACTTCAGTGACAGTGCACTTTGAAAGCTGGCAAGTAGTGTTGTTGGGGGGTGGGTTGATTGACAGGTTGCATTTATCATACATTTATGTGATACATTTTGGGTTCTAAAATTTATCACACATATGTGTAGATAAATGGAGTTATCACATGGATTTGGAGTCCACGCCTGTTGCATAAATATATATTATAGTGGCGCAGTGGCACCACCATAGGAATGATTGAGTAGGCTGTTTAATGTTAAATCCTTAACTTCACACTTTAATAGCGTTGACACCCATTGAACGTACTTGCATAAAATGTTGCTTGCACAGTCTAGGTGGCAAAGTTTCTTGGTTTGCCAAGTCTTGTTCCAGTCAGATTCTAAGATTTGGATAGTGCTTTCTTAGGAAAAATGTTTTTTTTTTTGTTTTTTTTTGCTGTTTTTTTGTCATCATCCAGATGGTTTGGAATTTTGGTCAGAAACATGCAGGGTAGAAAGGACTTGCCTCAGAATGATGCCTTTCATTGATTTGGTAAAAAAAATATGAATCCATTCCCAAGTTATAAGGATTTGAAAATTCAGTTTTGAGCATGCTCAGTACGGTCTTTTAGCAACTTGTTTGATACCCTACTGAGCATGCTCAGAATTAAAATCTTAAATCCCTATAATATGACAATGGATTCATATTTTTTTCACCAAACCAACAAAAGGCACCATTCTTGGGCAAGACCTTGTACCTTGAGAATTTCAGACCAAAATTCTAAACCCTCTAGACTATAAATGATGACAAAAAACAACTCCGATTTAGCATAAAACAGTACTATCTGGATCTTGAATCCACACATCTGACTGGAAAGAAACTTGGTGTAAATCAAGACACCTTGCCCCCTTCCCCCAACTGAGCATGCACACTATTGTGTAATTCTGTGTAATGGAGGCAAATCTACTAATATATTCCTTATAGGGGTGCTACTGCTCCGCGATAGTTAGGGTTGAGTTGGCTGTTTAATGTTAAACCCCAATTTTTGCACTTTAATAACTTTGGTGTCATTTGACACAATAGCCCAAATTTTGGCATACAGGGTCAGGTTGCCAGAGTCTCAAGATTTGAAAAGTTTTGTGATGGCTTCTTGTTTGGTTTTTGAGATATGGAGTGCCAAAGAAAGGGGGGAAACAAAGAGGGTGGTTTCCTCATACTTAACAGTGGGTATTTTTTGCTGTTGCCTATAGCCTAGATGTGTGGTATTTTTTCCATGAAATTTTTAGAGTTCAAGGAGCCCATGCCAAAAGTGTGCCTTTGGAAGATATCATGAAAAAAAATATTACACAGTTCCAGAGCTATAATGATTTTAGAGTTAACTTCCTGACATGAACAAAAAAAAAGTAAAAAAGAAGAAAGATCGGGACTGCTTATTTTCAAGATTTACCTCTATTGCTGACAAAAATTACTGATTGTGTCAGCTGCCATTTTGTTTCTCATTTTAAACTCATAAACACTGAAAATGTGATATCTTTAAAAAAAAAAACACAAACAGCAGAATCTAGCCAAACAGGACCCATTCAGTTAGATTCTGCTGTTAGTTTTTAAACTTGTCAAAAGTATATTTTCTGGGCATCCCAAAATCCAGGGCACTCAGCTTAGTGAGAAGAGTCATTAACCTGCATTGTCTGTATGAGAACAGCTTCAGCTGGAACTCATTCTGAGGTCTGCACTGAGAGCAGTGAGCCACCCTTTCCCTGGTGTCTTGTGGCACACTCTGCCATCCCATTGCTGGCCCCATATTTATATAATGTTTCCCTAGTGTCTAGTGGTACCCCTACCCTCTGATTTATGTCCCCATACTTGTATGATGTTTCCCTGGTGTCTTGTGGCACCCCCCAACCTCTGATTGCCATCCCATATTTGTATAGTGTTTCCTTGGTATCTAGTGGCACCTCCCTCCAATTTCCATCCCTATATTTAAATGTTTCCCTGGTTTCTAGTGGCACCCCCACCCTCCTATCACCATCCCCATATTAATACAATGTTTTCCTGGTTTCTAGTGGCACCCCCACCCTCCTATCACCATCCCCATATTAATATGATGTTTCCCTGGTTTCTAGTTGCATCCCCACCCTCCTATCACCATTCCAATGTTAATATAATGTTTCCCTGGTTTCTAGTTGCACCCCACCCTCCTATAACCATCCCCATATTAACATAATGTTTCCCCAGTATCTAATGGCACCCCCACCCTCCTATCACCATCCCTGTATTAATATAATGTTTCCCTGGTTTCTAGTGGCACCCCCACCTTCCTATCACCATTTCCATATTAATATAATGTTTCCCTGGTTTCTAGTGGCACCCCCACCCTCCTATCACCATCCCCATATTAATATAATGTTTCCCTGGTTTCTAGTGGCACCCCCACCCTCCTATCACCATCCACATATTAATATAATGTTTCCCTGGTATCTAATGGCACCCACCACCCTCTGATTACTGGCTCTGTACTTACATAATGTTTTCCTAGTGTCTAGTGGCCCCTGTCTTCTGATCACTGTCCCCATATTTCTGTGTCTAATCATACCCTTCCACCCTCCGATCTCTGTCCCATATTGATATAATGTCTCTCTGATGTCTAGTGGCACCTCCACCCTCTGATCACTGCCCTGCATTGCTGTACTGTTTCCCTGATATCTAGTGGCACCCACCACCCTCTGATCACTGGCTCTGTACTTACATAATGTTTCCCTAGTGTCTAGTGGCCCCCACCTTCTGATCACCATCCCCATATTTCTGTGTCTAATCATGCCCACCATCCACTGATCTCTGTTACATATTGCTGTAATGTTTCCCTGATGTCTAGTAGCACCCCCACCCTCTGATCACTGTCCTGTATTGCTGTAATGTTTCCCTGGTGTCTAGTGGCACCCCCACCCTCTGATCACCTTCCCACTATTAGTTTTACAAATCTGACCTGTACTAAAGAAAACCATCCCTCAATGTTTTTTTAAACCTGTAAAAGAGAAAACAGTCCTTTGCCAATCTGACTCCTGCTACTCTGACCTCCCACTCAGTAGTCATCACCCCATACCCCCAGCACACTGCTATACACATTCACTCACCTAAACAGGTCCCACTGCAATATGAGAAACTAAGGTAAGTGCAGTTCAATGTATTTCAATGGAATTTTGAACTCTGATGCATAACTTTGTCATTTCTGAATGTTATGGCCCCAAATTTTCAATATGGTTGTTGTGGGACTCTACCTCATGAACAATGGTGGTGGAATTATACAAATCAGACCCAAAAGATGATTTCAGAGTTGAGTTACAAAATCACCTTTTGGGTGGGATTTGACAGTTTTCACCACTCTTGTTCATGAGGTGGGGTCATTTGAAAGCTATGTTAAAAATTTGGGGTCACAATACATAAAAATGACAAAGTTATGCACGTATGTCAATATTTTCTATACTAGCTCATAACCTTGGCAATTTTAAATATTTTGGCCCCAAATTTTCAACATAGTCATTTTTGCACACCACCTCAAAACACTGACAGATGTCATTTTTCAAATCCTGGCCAAAATGTGTTTTTGTACTTGTGGCACTGAATGACATTTCCATGGTGCAGAATGATGTTTTGGCAGGGATTTAAAAATTGTCACCTACTGGTTTCATGAGGTAGGGTAATAATAAGATTACACTGGACATCTGGTGCACTAATTTGGTAAAATGCCCGTGTTATGAGTGAACGTTGCAGTATTTTAATGTTCACTCATAATTTCACTAATTTTCAATATTTTGACTCCAAGTTTTCAATGTACCCATTTTTACACACCTCTTTATCAATGTGACAAATGTCATTTTTTAAATTCTGTTCGAGACATATTTTTGCACTTATAGTGTGAAATGAGATTTCCTGCCAATATACTAACAATGATACATGTCATGTTTATAAGGGCAGTCATAAAATGACTATCTTGAACATTTGGGGTCAAAAGAAAAGAAAAGAATGAATGCGGAAGAGTGAATCAGTGAAGAGTGAATGTGTACTGTATGTGTAAAGAGTGAATGTGTACTGTATGTGTAAAGAGTGAATGTGTACTAAATGCGTAGAGTGAATGTGTAAAGAATGAATGTGCCAGGCCCTGCACTTTTGTAGGCAGAGAGAGTCTTCCCATACCTCATAGACCAAAGAGCCCTGCACATCTGCACCTGTTCATGCAAGTCCCAAAGAGACTTGCATGAATGATGATGCAATTCCACTATCTCAAAAATAAAGTAAATGCTTTGAAAAAACTTTGTTATTGCACCAGTTAGGGTAACTTAATGCCACAAAAGTAGGGAAATGGAGCGATAGAGTTTCCAACCCTAACTTCCAACCCCCCCACCCTCAAAGCAGCAAAAGCAAAAAATATTCGGATTTTGGGTCTTCAGAGTCTTGGAGAATCAGTGGTGGGGTCTTTCTTGGGATTGTCAACCCTAATGCTCACCCCATTCCCTAAGCAAACAATGTCTCACATGATCTCCTTTCTTCACAGGGTTCACAGGGTCCCCAGGGCCCCATTTGAAGACAGCTATACCAAATTGTGCTGGCAACATGTGGCAAGGCATATTTCTCTACTTTTAAAGAGTGTATCACTATGGGACACTGGCTTAGAGCTATACCTTGTGCTTCAGACTGAAGGCTACAGGCTGGGGGGTGAGCATTAGGGTTGACAACTCCAAGGAAGACCCACCACTGATTCATCAAGACTCTTGAGACCCAAAACCCTAATTTTTTTTTACCTTTTGCTGCTTTGGGGGGGGGTTAGGGTTGGAAACCCTAATGCCACATTTCCCTACTTTTGTGGCATTAAGTTATCCTAACTGGTACACTAACAAAGTTTTTTGCAAAGAATATATGTATTATTTTATTTGTTGGTAACCAGGTAAGGCCCACTAGGCACAAGTGCCTGTTTTCAGGGGTCACCCGAGAGCTCTGGAGAGGTTTAGTAACTTGTTCAGCATCACACAGTATGCAAGTGGAGGCTGCGGGAATCAAACCATTTTCTGCTGGATGTACCAAGCTCATTCACAGCTCAGTCTTCTGACCTCTAGGCTATACTTCCAGCCCCTGCACTGCATTATTAGAAATACTTAGTAGACCAAGAACTAAAGGCAATAAAAGAAAAATAGAAAACACTAGTTAAACATAATTGCTATTAATTTAATAGTTTTAAGGATTGCTCCTAGTAAAACCTGACTGGCTGAGAATCGATCAGGGTCATGTTGGTGAGCGACCATGTCTTTTACATGTTGCTGGTGGAGGCTTGGTTCAGGGATGTTGTAGATGTGGAAAATATGCTGCCCAACATGCTGGCCAGCATGTACTATCACTGTCTGGTAGGACAGTGGTCACACAGGGGCAGTTGGTTTGATTGTGATTGTAGCTGAGCACTAGTTACATGCGCTTGATAAATTCAAATCAATGGCACAGTAACCATGTCCTGAAAGCTTGAGGTAGCATTTCTATTAGGAGTATAGTTACCTTTTAAACCACAGTAGGTTGTGTTCTCAATTAATGCACACCTGTGGTGTTCTGCAACACAGGTACATGCTAATCTAATGTAGTGTCATGTGACGAGATCCTGATCAATGGGGCGAAGAACTGAACAGTATCGATTTTATAAATCCATGTAATGCACTACCTGGAGGTTTTTACTTCATTATAAAATGTTTTTTTGAAATACAAAGAAAGAGAACTAAACTAATTATTTTTATATGCTATTTTTATTGAGAATGACCACTAGGGGAGACAATGATGCCTGTCTGAAGTGATTTATTTTATACTTACTTTGTCCTTTTGAGTCAGATTTGGAAAGAAGTTTGCTGGGGGAACCAGAAAAGATGTGTGTGATTCAGTAGCTCTTCTGCAAAATGTTAACTTCTTAGTAGGAAGGCAATCTGCTGTCTTTTCCAAAGTACTGCACCTATAAAAGGGAAGTCCAGCTCAAAGTCCTACATTACAGAACTGGAATCAGCATATCCCCAATGAGCCCCATACCAAAAATCAGGTCTCTGAGTTACTTTGTTTAAAACTTACAAGTATTTTGTAATCCTATTTCCACTCCCTGTTCAAAAAAGCCAGTTTCAATGAAGAACTACTTATGATGTCACAACAAGAACTCACAACCTATTTCACCCTATCAGCAATATTATCGGTCGTTTTCTCTAAAGTTAAAGAAACTATAGTTGCAGTACTGTAATCATTAGTAAAAAAAAAAAATGACTCAGGGTTGGGTGTAGTGCAAGCATTTCCAGAATGTTCAGATGCAAGAAATTATACTTTAGAATGTAGCAGGAGGTGGTTTTAGAATACAGCGCTGGATATAGGTATGGAATGTCCAGGTGATGCACAATTTCAGAATGCTGGGGGCACAAACAATCTTGCAATGTGGCAAGAATGGTGGTGGGGGAACTCAGTCTCAGAATGTGACAGGGACACACATCTATGACTGCGATGGGGACTGACAATTTCAGAATATAGCAGGGATGCACACTGTCAGAATGTGAGAGGAAACATTTTATTTTGCAATTGCATGTCCCTGCCAAATTCCTGAACTGTACATGCCCACACATTTTAAAATCGAGCATTGCATCCCCACCACATTCTGACATTGTGCATCCTTACCACACTTTAACATTGGGGCCTAATCATTAAGGTGCAGATTGCCTCTGCACCATGGATCAGTGGTGGGTAGGCAACCCTAAGTGTCAGTGCCATGCACTAGGGTCCTGCAGATCCCTCCATGCATGCACAGAAGTGATACACATCCCTTCTGAACCTGATCCCCCAACCAATCACTCAGCTACTCAAGCAGTTGTTCAGGAGGCATGTCTGTGAGCATGTCTGCACTCAACGCCATTCAAGGCTGGCACAGGATACAGTAGCAGGGACCTTGCTGTATATTTTATGCACCCCCCCATGATACCCGCTGGCTGCAGTGGAACATAGAATCCCTCAACCATGCTACCCCAGCCCACTTGGCTGACAAGGAGGGCTAGGAGCAGCCATTTGGGCATTCACCCATACTTTAAAAAGAAGGTGCTCCCACAGCTTCACAGAATCCCCTGCTCATGCATAGCAGGGGATCCACTTCAGGACCCAGGACAGGCATCCAATTGGCTGCCTTCCTGTGACACTTGAACTGCTACCCCCCCCAGTTGCACAGCAGGGGCCTGGGCCATGGACAGATGCCCTGTTGGTAAGTGTGGTTATGCATACTGGACACCCTGTGCCTGTCCACAGGTGCACAACTATGTGGGCCAGGTACATGCAAATCCGGTGCACCTTTGTGCACAGCCTCCACTATGAGTTCCTTCCATATTCCAAAAGTGCACATCCCTGTCCCCATCAAATTCAAAAGTTGTGTGTCAATGTGAAATTCTGAAATTGTGTCACCATTTCATTCCAAAAGTGTGCCACTGACACATTCCAAAAATGTGAATCCCCACTACATTCTGAAATTGCACGTCAACATCACATTTCAAAACTGAATGTCTTCAAAACATTTTGAAATTGTGTGCCCCAGCCACATTCCAAAATTGTGCATTCATGCCACATTCTAAAATTGTGTCACCACAACATAAAAATATTGTGCATCCCCATCACATTTTGAAAATCATCACTCACCACATTCCACAATTATGCGTTTCTGCCACATTTTGAAATTGCCTTTCCCAGCCACATTCCAGAAGTAGGCCTCCCCCTCCACACACACACACACACACACACACACACACACACACACACACACACACATTATAAAATTGTGTATCCCAGCTTCATTCAGAAATTATACTACAGTGTCACAGTGGGGACCACCTGGGGACCAGTGATCATCAGGTTTAACATAAGAACTGTTCCAGAATCTAACCAGACAAGGATGAGGGTCCTGGACTTCAGGAGGGCCAGTTTTAAGAAAATGGGAGAATGCCTCAGGGATGCCCTAGCAGAAACAAGGAAACTAGAGGGACTAGAACAGTGGGCTACAATAAGTGAGAGAATTGAAAAAGCTACTAAACTCTGTGTCAGGCAGGTGAGCAAGGGCAACAGAAAAAAGAGACTGCTGTGGTTCTGTACAGAGGTAGCAGAAAAAGTAAGAGCAAAAACAAAACTAGCCTTCAGAAACTACAAAAGAACACAAAAGGAGGAGGATAGGGAGAGTTACCAGGAGAAACAAAGGGAGGTGGGAAAAGGCTGTTAGGAGTGCAAAGTTGAAAACAGAGGAAGATATAGCTAAATCAGTAAAAAAGGGTGATAAAACATTTTTAGATACATTAGTGAAAAGAGGAAGTCCAAGGGATAGTAAGACTGAAAGGGGAAGGGGGGGGGGTTTCAGTAGAAGAGGACATATTTAAACAAGCATTTGTCAATGCCGAATGTTTGCTTGCTGGCATTGGCATCGGTAGTGTAGGAGTTAGAGAGCTGCATAATAGGAATGGCAGTGAAGTATTGAACTGAAGCCAACCCTGCCACAACCCTGCAGAGACTGACAGGCATTGAAATGTGCCTTTGGGTCGTCAGGCATAACGACCATGCCATTTCACCACACCCTACCCTGCAGACACTGACAAGTGTCACGGTGTGCCTTGGGGTCCTTGGCCCTTATGCTCACCCCGTTCCATCAGGAAATACGGTGAGATGGGTGCTGTATAGGAGAATGGGGGTGAACTTTGGGGCTGAAGAGTCCAAAGCACACCTCAATGCCTCTCATTGGCTGCAGGGTGTGGAATGGTATGAACATTACAGGCAAGAATTCCAAGTCACACCCCAATGCCTGTCAATCTCTACAGGGTGGGACGTTATGGTCGGAAACCCTAACATCTCAGGCGTTCATTGGCATTTTCACTCCAAATTTTCAACATGGGATTTTTGTGACCCCCCCCCACCTTATGAACAGTGGCAATATCAGTTTGTTAGCTGAAAGCTGATTTTGTACAGCAACTACACCATTTGGCACCACAGGTGTGAAAACACATTTTGAACATGATGTGAAAAATGACAGCAGTACTGTTCATGGGGAGATGGAAAAAATGGCAATGTTGAAAATCTGCAGTGAAAATACTAAAAATACTGATGAAGTCACAAGCTTGTTTAGAAATTGCACAACGCACACCTATAATGCAATTAGTTTGGGGATGTTTTTCAGCAGATTGTCAACACAGGCATTTTGGAACCTCCGCTCATGAACAGTGTCACTGTGATTTTCTTAATCTGTCCAGAACAGTGATTTCCCACAGTGACCACGCATTTCTGCACTGGAAGTGTGAAAACACATTTCAGCCATGGTGTGAAAAATGACAGCTGTACTGTTCATAAGGAGGTGTGGAAAAATGCCAGTGGTGAAAATCTGGACTGAAAATATTAGAAATCCATGAACTTACAAGGGTGCGTGGAAACTGCGCAATGGTCGCTCGTAAAACAGTCATTTTGGGGAATTCTTTCACCAAATTTTTAACATAGCCATTTTAACACTTCTGCACATGAACAGTGTCATTATGATTTTTTTAATCTGTCCCGAACATTGATTTCGCACACCGGCTGCGCCATTGTGCGCTACATGTGCAGAAAAACATTTTGGACAAAATGTGAAAAATGACAGCTGTACTGCTCATAAAGAGGTGTGGTAAAATTGCAATGTTGAAAATCTGGAGTGAAAATATTGAAAATTCGCGAACTTGCAAGAGTGCGTAGAACAGCGCAACGCATGCTCGTAACACAGTCATTGTATGGAGTATCATCACCAAATTTTCAACATAGGCATTTTAGGACCTCTGCTCATGAGCAGTGCCACTGTCAGTTTCTTAATCTGTGCAGAACACTGATTTCCCAAACAGACTGCGCTTTTCCTCACCAGAAGTGCGCAAACACATTTTGTCCAGGGTGTGAAAAATGACAGCTATACTGTTCACAAGGAGGTCTGGAAAAATGCTAATGTCGAAAATCTGGGGTGAGAATATTGTAAATTTGCAAAGTTATGAGTGTGCATAGCAACTGAACAATGCACAATCATAAAACAGTAATTTTTAGGATGTCTCCCACCAAATTTGCAACATACTGTAGGCTTTTTGAGAGCCCACCTCATGAACACTGGCACTGTCATTTTGTTAATCGGTCCTGAAAGGTGATTCTGTGCAATAACCGCAAAATCACCTTTCGGGGCCGATTAACGCCATGACAGTGACAGAATTCTTGAGGAGGGGTCCCAAAAACCCCATGTTGAAAATTTGGTGGCAAAAATGCCTGAGATATGCATCAAAGTTGAAATAAACCTATTTATTCCATTATACAGCTTACTGACATTTTCTCAGTTCGCGGTCAGCTTTGAAGAGTGTAGACGTGTTCCCAGCCCATCGAAGATCATCGCGCCAGACTCTGGAGGTAAGTATGGAGTGAGGGGGGTGTGGGGAGGCAGAGTGCGCAGTGGGTGGGTGTGAGTTGTGGCAGATGGGGGATTGGACACCCCCGTCAGCACACAACAAGGGAGGGTACGTTATGCCAACGGGGATTGGGCACTTCCGTCAGCACACAACAACGGGAGGGTTGATTATGCTAATGGGGATTGGGCACCCCTGTTGGCACACAATGAAAGGGGGGGAACATTATGCCGATTGGGATTGGGCACCCCATCAGCAGACAAGAAAAGTGGGGGGTGGCCATTGTTACATACTGCCGACAGGGAGTGGGCTTCCCCGTCAGCAACATACATCTGGAGCACTGCAGCCAATGGGGATTGGAGCCCCCGTAGGCAAGCAGATGTGTTGGGGGGGCAACATGACAGTGATAGAATTCATGAGGAGGGGTCCCAAAAACCCCATGTTGAAAATTTGGTGGCAAAAATGCCTGAGATATGCATCAAAGTTGAAAAAAAAACCCTCTTTATTCCATTATACAGCTTACTGACATTTTCTCAGTCTGCGGTTGGCTTTGAAGAGTGCAGACATGTTCCCGGTCCACCGAAGATCATCGCACCAGACTCTGGAGGTAAGTATGGAGTGAGGGGGGTGTGGGGAGGCAGAGTACGCAGTGGGTGGGTCTGGGTTGTGGGAGATGGGGAATTGGTCACCCTCATCAGCACACAACAAGGGAGGGTACATTATGCCAATGGGGATTGGGCACCTCCGTCAGCACACAACAACGGGGGGGTTGATTATGCCAGTGGGGATTGGGCACCCCCGTTGGCACACAACAAAAGTGGGGGAACATTATGCCGATGGAGATTGGGCACCCTGTCGGCAGACAAGAAAAGTGTTGGGTGCCGTTACATACTGCCGACAGGGAGTGGGCTTCCCCATCAGCAGCATACATCTGGAGCACTGCATCCAACGGGGATTGGGGCCCCCGTAGGCAAGCAAATGTGTTGGGGGGCACATGCTGCCAGGGGGATCAGACACCCCCTTGGCAGGGGAGGGGGTTAATATTGTTTGTGAACAGGTGGCAAGCTGCCTCCATGTTCACAAACAATATCAGGGCTGCAAGGTCCTGCCCTGCAATGATGGGTTGCTCCCTCATTGCAGGGAATCACTGATGCTGCAATGACGAGGTGGCTCCTGATTGCAGCGGCTATTTTTTCACAAGTTGGTGGCAAGGTTCCAAACTAGTGTCACCGGCTGTGTCCCCCATTATTGGTGGACATCACACATGCCCCAAAATGCCATGCTGGCATTGGCCTCAACAGTGCCGCACCTCCAGAACCTGCTTTGGCACCAAGCTGCTGCAGTATGTTTCTTGCGCTGGGGGCAAGCAAACATAAAAATACACCTGTTCAGTATTCACAGAGGAGGGGGTAGGAAACTGGTCTTTGTTACAAGACAAGGGTATAAAGGGTCAGGAGGTGAACACTAGCCCTTTCACAGTGGAATATGTCCTAAGGGAGTTGTCAAAGTTAAATGTAGACAAGGCAATGGATCCAGACTTGGTGCACCCCAGGATGCTGAGAGAGATCAGGGAGGAACTGTCTGTGCCTCTGACAGCCCTGTTCAACCAGTCACTAGAAACAGGGGAGGTACTGGGGGACTGGAGGAGGGCAGATGTAATCCCACTCCACAGACGAGAAATAGGTAGAAGGTGGTAAATTACAGACCAGTCAGCCTGATTTCAGTAGTGGGCAAAGTAATGGAATCATTACTGAAGAAAAAGATTGGAGATTACCTTGTTGCCAGAGGTCTACAAGATCTGAGGCAACATTGCTTCACTGGGGGGAGATCCTGCCAGAGAAACCTGATCAAGTTCTTTGTCTGGGTAACAAAGGAAGTAAGCTAGGGAGAGGCGGTTTACCTGGTTTATCTGGATTTCAGCAAGACATTCAACATCATTCCACATAGAAGGCTGGTAAACAAAACTGAGTAGCCTAAGAGTAGGTCCTAAAATAGTAAAATGGGGGGGGGGGGTAGAGTAGGCTTCGTGATGGAAGCCAAGAAGTGGTAGTAAATGGGGTACACTCTGGAAAGGGCAAGATGACTAGCGGGGTGCTGCGGAGGTCAGTATTAGGCCTCTTCAATGTCTCCATCAGTGACATTGCAGAAGGACTAGAGGAGACGGTGTGCCTATTCACAGAGGACACAAAAATCTGCAATAGAGTAGACACACGGGGGGGGGGTTGAAAGAATGGGGGATGATCTAAAGAAGTTAGAAGAATGGTCACAAGTACGGCAGCTAAGATTCAGTGCAAAAAAGTGCAAAATCATGCACTTAGGGCACAAAAACTAGGGGGCAACATACCAACTTGGGAGGGTACATTATCAGTGACAAAACAGGAAAGATACCTGGGGGTTATCATTTCTGATGTCCTGAATGTAGCTAAACAGTGTGACAAGGCAGCAGGAAAGGCTAGCGGAATGCTCGGAGGCATAGGGGGTCTACCCCAGTATAGATCTCTGGTGAGATCCCACCTCGAATACTTTGTACTGTTCTGGTAGCCCCATCTCTGAAAGGACATAGATAACAAAGAGGTGGTGCAAAGGAGTCAACTAAAATGGTGCAGGGCCTGCATCAGATGCCCTACGAAGAAAGGCTTACAGATTTAAAGAAATACAAAATCACACATACTCCCATAATGCAAAGCATCATGGGATGTAAGAAAACACAAATTGCACATATCCCAATAATGTAAAGCATCACGGGAAGTATGTGCAAATGCCCATGAATTAATTTGGACTGGCTCAACTTTAAGCAGAACTGCTTGGTGCCAGAAGGCCTCACAAAACAATCAGCAAAGGCTGAGAAAAGCAGACACAGACACATGTTTCATCCTCATTTGGACTCATCAGTGTGCCTTATCTGTACCTCAGCCCAAAAAGAGATAGCCAGCCACCCTATAGTGGATCTTATTGGTTTGGGTCATGGTCAGCCTAAAGTGGAGAGAGAGATGAGAACAACAAAAGAACCCCAGAGCGAATGCACTGGGGAAGGGTTATCCCAGAGGGTATTGGCCATACAGCCAAAGCATCATGGGAAGCATATGCAAATGCCCATGAATGAATCTGGACTGGCTCAACTTTAAGCAGAATTGCATTGTGCCAGAAGGCATCACAATACAGTCAGCAAAGGCTGAGAACAGCAAACACAGACACATGTTTCATCCTCAAAAATGGGCTGCACCTGTTACCCAGAGGGAGTGGGGGTACTGGCCAGGAAAATGGACTAGGCAATCATGATGATTATCACTAGAGCAGCAGTTCTCAAACTTTGTCATAGTGAGCCTCCCCTAAGCCATGGAAAAGATCTTGAGCCTCCCCCAAAATACTGAAATATTTTTGGGCCTCCCCATAGAAAAATAACCTACTTTTCACAGTACATCGGGAATAAATTGAAACCTCTTTGCATAGCTGGTTCTCATGTTATTAAGCTTATTGTAACCCCCCCCCCAAAAACAGGACAACCTACTTGCTCCAATATTTTGACTCTCGAACCATTGTTACCCCTTACTGCCATACTTTCATGGGTTAGACTGCATTTTCTGTTTCCCCCTCTAACTGGAATAACAATCCTGCCAACCTCTTCCTCTCCCCCTCTCTCTCCCTGCTCTTAAACAACTTCTGCTCCCTCCTGCTCTTATTCCTAGTGCCTGTATGGTTGACTCTTTTATTTGGACAGTTCTGTTGCCAGTCTAATTGATCAATTTTTCCTTGCATTGTTAGTTTATTGTTCTTAATTTGTTTGCACTTTTATTCATTTTGTTTTGCTTGAGTGTTTTGCAGTTACACTTTGAATTGTATTCTCTCACTACTCTTCCCTGGGTACACCTGAAATAAGCCATGGCTCAGTGTACAGTACCTTCCCTGGTCACAGACTTGTCAATAAATACATAAATTCACCTGTTATCCTCTTTCAGTTTGCCTTATCCCTTCACACAAAATCTATAAAGTTCAAAATTGAACTATAACACTTTTTCAAGACTTGCTTGAGCCTCCCCTTGAACAGGTTGGGGCCTCCCCAAGGAGGCTGGCCTCACCATTTGAGAACCCCTGCACTAGAGGATAGAGAAAAGGATCTGTTGTATGTATCACCAGGAGCAAGAGACAGATGCAGAGAAAAAAAAAGAGAGAAGGACAACAAAACAAGAGAGTTCCAGGAGATGAGACCCATGGGGTGGGGGCAGTGAGGAAACACAGAGAGTAACTATTTAGCATGCAGGCCAAAAAGAGGCCAGCAACATGGGTGAGCTTGAGGGCCTAATAGACCTTGAAGGCCAGATCTTATTGGCAATCACAGAGACCTTGCAGGTGGAAGAAAATGACTGGGACACCAGAATAGATTGATGCAAACTATTCAGCAGGGATAGGCCTGACAGGAAAGAGGGTGAGATGGCTCTCTTCATAAAGGAGGCAACAACTTTGGAGGATAAGAAGGAATTTAGGGAGCAGACCGTATACCAGAATCCATCTGGGTTGAGCTGGAGGAAAAAGTAGGCAAAAGAGTCTCCCTAGGGGGTGCTGTAGGCTGCCAAACAGCTCAGTGGAGTATCTGGCACAGCTGATTGGGAGATTCACTGGTGCCGGAACGGTTTGAAAAGTGGTAGGGCCAAAGATGCAAGAGGTACATTCTCCCCTATTAAATACATTAACGTGATTGCAAAAACTGATAGGGCCACTTATGAAAGAGGTAGGGCCATAGGCATAGTGCCTCCCCCCCGTTCCGGCACCTATGGGAGGACAACAAGTGCAGCCAAATCAGATACATAGATACAGAGACACTGTTGGCAGATAAGGACCTATGGCCCACTCAGTCTGCCCATTTGAGCTTGTAAGTTCCCTTTATGTTTTTCTAGAAGTCTGTTTCTCCTTACCCCTGACTTTCAGGATCCCCTTATGTCTATCCCATGCATTCTTAAATCCCATGATTGTCTGCCAGATGCAGGTGTGTTCCTGGGGGGACCTCAGTCTCCCAGGTATAGACTGGCATCTCAAAAGCATTAATGGCTGGACTGAGACAGAGTTCATGTCCACCTTCAAAAACTGCTTCTTAGAGCAGCGTTGAACAGGGGACTAGGTTTTAGTACATCCTTGATTTTGTACTCAGCAGTGGTGGGACGGCATCATCTCTGGTAGGAGACAGTGACTACAATCAGGTAACATTTTCTCTGGTGATAGCGAAGACTAGCTATGTCACAGACACCAGGATCCCATAGTTTAGAAACATGGATATTGCCAAGTTGAAGGAGCTGGTGTCCATTGGCCTTGAGCTGCTGCATGAAGCTGTCAAAGAGCACATGTTGAATTTGTTGAAGAGGATACTCAAAGCAGATACCTACATCCTCATAAGAAATGCTGTATGGGGAAAATAGTAATGTGTCCCCCTTGTGCAACAGAGACCAAAGGCAACTGATCCTGAACGACAAGACTGTCTATGGTTGCTGGAAGGAGATGTGTTGCCTCCAGGCCAGAGATGGGTACAGTGCAGCACTGAGGAACTGTAAGGCTAGAATTAAAAAATCCAAGAAGTTACTGGAAGCCAGGATAGCAGTAGGAGCTGCAGATAGCAACAAAGCCTACTTCCAGTACATAAGTTGAAGGAGGAAAGTGAAGGAGAGGATCAGGCCTCTGAAAATAGGGGAACCAGAGGCCTTTAGGAGAGCCAGGGTAATAACAGATATGCTGCATGAATATTTCAGTTCTGTGTTCATCCCAGGGCCGGGGGGGGGGGGTGCTCATTCTGAAAGTCCATGGCATTGGGAGTTGCCATGACGCAGCCTGCAGACATCATACCCAGTCTGGTAGTTGACTGCCTGGCAAAGATCAAAGCAGGTAGGTCCCAAGGCTAGGACGGGATACACCCCAGGATTATAGTGAAGTCAAATGAATAATTGGTTGTACAACCTGCAGTAATATATCATGAGTCTGCCTAGGCTGGTGTGGTGCTGGAAGACTGGAAAGTGATGGTGTGGTCCCCATCTTCAAGAAGGGGGCAAGGATTGACCTTCATAACCTCAGGTTGGTCAGCCTGATTTCAGTGATGTGAAAGGTCCTGGAAACTATTATGGAAGACAGAATAAAGGAGCACTTCTTTGAGTCCAAGTTTCTTGTCCCTCTCAGCATAATTTAATGATGGCCTGATAATGCCAAATTAACCTAATCACCTTCCTTGAGACGTGAATCTGGAAAGTGTACGGAGGCAGAGTCATAAATGCAGTCTACTGGGACTTTAAAACAAGGCCTTTTACATTGCAGTATGTGACAAGCTTCAGGACAAAGTATACTAGTGTGGTATACACAAAAATATACAAGGGGGATTGCTATCTTGCTTGAATGCTGGAATCAGAAGGTTGTGGTAGATGAGGACTACTCCAAGGGAATTAGAAGGAAAGTAGAATACTTAGCTGCATCCTTCAGGGATCTGTGTTTGGGCCACTGGTACTATTCAGCTTTTTATCAGCAATCTAGAAGCTGGAGACTTGAGCAGGTTTCTTAAAGGAAAGTATAATTTGCAGGTCATCTTGAAGCCTGAAAGCCTATGAAAAGCTCTTTCAAATGAGGCAGTGTGGTTACCTGTAAGTGTGAGCGGTCCAGAGATATTCATATGTAAATCATAAATTAAAACAAGGCAGCTGCCATGTAATGATAAGCTGAGACAGAAGTGATGTCATGGGAGGACTAACTGTGCTTAAAGAGCAGGGGCTGGATTTTCAAAGGTTAATGCAGAGATTGCATCAAGCCCTGCATTGAAGCTGTGCACTGCCACAGCTGTGGCATTGCAGATTGTCACAACTGCACACAATTTTGTAATCTTGGGCACAGTTGTGACAAGCAACCCACTTTATGGAGGGTCCCTGGTATTGGCACAAGCTAGACCACAAAAAGATGGTTTAATGAGCATCACTTTGCCACAAGGGATTGAAAATCCCTTAAGATAGCAGCAAGCCTGGTATGCCATATCTTTGGTGCAGCCAAAACATTCAACACCAGGATGCAGTACAAAAAACTTTACATTTATCAAAGTGGTCTAATAATACACAAATACCTGGCTGTGCTGGGTATTGTGCCATTTTTTGCACAGCACAGCAACGTATTTGTGTATTATTAGAGCAGTTTACTAAATGTAAAATTTTTTGTACTGCATCCTGGTGCCGGACGTTTTGTTTATTTTGCTGTTACCTTTCTGACTCAGGCACAGGAGCTGTAGTGGAGTGGCATATTTTCTACTGTGACATATCTTTGGTGCACCTGGTTCTTGAGGCAATTCTGTCTGTCTGGCCCTTGAACCAATATGTGGGCCTGTGTGTCTACAGCTACTATATTAAATATTCAAATTAATAGATGTGAACACACAGGCCCACATGAACTGAACTGAACCTACACAGTACAGTCACTGTGATGAAATACAAAGTAGGGTAAACTGGTTGTTGGGTTGTAGTAAAAGGAACTTTGTATCCAAAGTAGTAGTGTCATTGTTCCCTGATATGGAAACTAGATTTGACCACACTTAGACTGCACTTCACAGTTCTGTTCCCCATGTAATGCTCAAGGACTAGAATTTACATAAAAGTTCAAAAGCACCCAGTTTTTTTTGGGGGGGGTCTTAGCCACCCTCCCCAGCCTTTGTTCACCCTTATCCCTCTGGTACAGTAGAGAGGGACCTTTTAAGCAAAGTGCGCTCCTTGGATCAATAAGGATGGACCCCCCTGGAAAGCATGACCCAGTAAGGTACCCTACACCAGTGTATGTGCTTATTTATGCATTTATTGCAGCCATTTGTTTAGTTATACTGTGCAGCCTGCCAGCATTCTCTTCCCCTGCCCAGCCAGTTTTCTCCAGAAACAGAAAATCCCTTGTTCTCCCTTCCCTTTAGCAGGCATGAGCCAGTGCCAGCCAGAAAGTAATTTTAAATGTCCATCTCTCACTGCATGGTTGGTTGCCCCCATGTTGTCAGGAACTCAGCATCCAAAGCATTAGGGACCTACAAATAGGACCCTTGTTGACCATAGCTCAGTTCTTAGATAGCCACTCAGGAAGTGAAGCAGTGCTTTCAGGTGCTGAGAAATACGGTCAGAGCCCTGTGGCATGGCCTGAGGAAGAGAGGGAATGCAGGCATTTAGATAAAGTGAATGGCTTACCTGTGGTCCTCCTCTTGTTCTTCCCTCAGTCAGTTTCTGGCAGTTCCTCTCATTGAGTGCGGCAGTGTCCACAGGTTCCCCTTGAGTGTTGGCAGCATTTTTCTCAGATGCAGTGATCCAATCAGAGGATTGGAAGCAGTGCATGACTGGGTCCCCTGAGAAACAGCAGCAGTTATGCTGCCCCCCCATGCAGCAGTATTATGGGAAAACAGAGGCGGACCAGCATCCAGTAGTTGCCAGCCATGAGAGAGTTGGTAGCTGCGGTGTGTTCTATGTATAGCCCCATTTGTTATTTGGAAGGCTGGGCATGCAGTTCAATGGACAAGCAGCCAGCCACTCCCACTTCCTGACCTATATAAGCAGTTCCTCTCAGCATCCTTCTGAAGCACTTTTTCTTTGTCAGTCAGAGGCTCTGTCAATCTGTCCTCTGCAGCTGGCTGAGGTCTGCCCCCCTGCCTGGCTGCTTCTGCTTGTCTCTGCTGGTCTTCTGTGTTTGTTCTTCTGTATCTGGTTTGTATTTTGCCACTGGCTGTGTGCTTCTTTCTGTTGTTTGTTCCCTGTTTCTCTGTGTTTGTATGTCTTTGGTTTTGCCTTTTGGGGGCTTTGTTTCTAAGCTCCTAGTATACTGCTAAACCAGAGGTCATGCTCCTTGCTTTCAGTTACTCACAATGCAACTGCAATTATTATCTGTGTGTTTCAACTCAAACCACATAGCTGCTCTCCATGCCACACACTTAAATGTTTTCACCTGATTCAGGCTCACTCTGAACCCTAGCTATACAGCTCAATCATGCTTCTCCAACTCATTCTACCTACCTCATTGTTGCAGTTTCATTGCACTGCCTGGTGATAGCTGCTTTTCAGAGCATTGCACCTCCCTTCATCCTATGTTTATCGAATTCTACAACTCATAGTTACTTAATACAGATGCTGCTCTCTATGTTTGTACACAGCTATTATACTCTGCGGTCAGCTAAGCTACTATGCCGTAAACTAGTTTCAATATCTGCAGGTGGGTCTTGGTGCCTTCCATTACTTTTTTGTTTTTCCTACAGTGGGGACTTGGAGGTGTTGGGGGAGTCGTGACCCTATGTGGCTACTTACTTTATGTTCTAAATTCTGCCTCAGCCACCGAAAATCCTCAGAGTATTTTTCACCTTCATTGGCTTTCTTGAATGCCTAGCTGGCTTGCCCAACTATTCATATTGCTGTGCCTCGGTCATGCATGCAGGTCCCACTATTGCTACTCTGTCTTGAAGATCTATGTGCAGGTCCAACTATTGCTACTGTGCTTACTGACCTACACGCAGGTCAGACTATTGCTACTCTACCTTACTGACCTACATGCACGTCCAATTTTTGCTTACGCAATGATTGCTTAATGTTCACTTCTGCCATATGACCTCTGCAAGGTCTCAGCACTCAACACTCATTCAGCTCATCAGTTGTGTGGGGCATGCCAGCCATACCATTTTGGTGCAGGGATTCCCTGTGGCCAACAGTCTTGCTCTGCACTCAGAGTCTGCAGCTTGATCATGCAAAGCTTAGAGCAGGGTCCTTCTCACCTGGCTCATAGCTAGGAAGGTCCTCACTCACCTTCAGTCACCAACCATACTGACGGCACCTCATGTTGGAGTATTTAAAACTCAGCAGCAAAGGGGTGAGGCTCTCACAGGGCCCCTTCAGCTGCCCGAGCAGGTTCAGAGGCACCCTTCAAAGCTATTCTCCCCATGACTATCTCTGTTCCACCTGGTTTGTTTTTAGAGGGAGTAGGCCAGGTGAGTGCTCAGCAGTTGTCACTCTCCTCCTCCTCCCACCTTGGCTGTCTTGTTGTAGAGTAACGCTGCAACCTTCCACAGCATTCCTGTTAGAAGGATCGAATGAGAGCTTTCCTCCAAATGGAACTTTTCCACCGCCTTTGACTGGGTTTCCAAATCGCAGCAGCAGAGCTGTCACTAAACAAATTTTCTCTAGCCTTGGATCCTGAGAGATTTCCTCCTCAAAGAGTTTTTTTTTTCTCTCCTCCATGCCTCTGGTCATAAACATTAGTTAGCTGTAATTGTTTCCTAGTTCCTTTGGGTAGGTTCTGTAGTTGGATGGAGGTAGATGGTGTCCCTACCAGCCATTTCCTCTCTCCCTGGGAGGACCTTTAATAACCAGTGCAAACTATCGTTCTCATGCCATTGCTAACTTGTGCTTCTCATTATGTTATCAAGCTGCCTAATGCCTTATCTACTACTATGTCTCACAGCTAGCTACTGAATGCAAACTTGTTTCGTACTACTACATTTCTTTTCAGGGATCCTTCCTAAGGCATCTTTAGCCAATGGAATCGTGCTGCAGTGCATCTAGGGCTGGAACCCTCTTAGAGCATTCCTTGCCTTCAGTGCCCCTACAGGGTGGTGATTCCTCTGGAATAGAGAGTGTGATCGGCCAAAACCTAAATATCAAAGTTGAAGAAGCATAACACTTACTGGCTGCATAGGCCATTGAATTGGAAGTCTGGGCCTGTAGTTCAATGGACAAGCATCCAGCCACTCCCACTTCCTGATCTATATAAGCAATTCCTCTCAACATCCTTCTGAAGCACTTTTTCTTTGTCCCACCTCCCCTCCTCCTCCAGCGGCAGTGCTTCTCTCCTTGGGATCCTTTCTAAGGTACCTTTAGCCAAGGGAATCATGCTGCAGTGTCTCTAGGGCTGGAACCTTCTTAGAGGGTTCCTTGCCTTCAGTACCCCTACAGGGTGGTAATTCATCTGGAAGAGAGAGTGTGATCACCAAAACCTAAGTAACACAGTTGCACAAGCATAACACTTACTGGCTGCATAGGCCATTTCATTTATTAATTAAGCTTAAAAGTCCATTGTCAGCAACGTCAGTGAAGCCATAGTGATGAGAAGGCATACCAGGAGAGTGAGAAGGGCAGTTGGGATGTGGTGACAGAGTAAGAGGAGAGGAACCATATCAAGGCATGGTCCTGCCTGAGTACAGCGGCAGTCAGCCCTGGTGGTAAGAGAGCAGGTCAGGGGTCCTTGGTGGCAGCAGCAGCATCTAGGCAATTTGGGCCCTCAAAACAACCCCAGCCTCCAGTTCCCATCTGCAGCTCCAGTCAGGGACAGTCATACCCCACCAGCAAAGCTGTCTACTTAGCTCCAGCAAGTACTACCTCCCCATCTACAACAGCACTACACTCCATGTCAGAGTGGTGAGTCAGCAGCAGCAACAGTGGCCAGGTGCTGTCTATTTCAATTTAAGTACATGAAAGGTGGAAAAAACTGTGAGTATAAATTTAGTGCCAAGTAAGTGCACAGAGGCTACAGACAGCCAAGGCTGTGAGGGGTGTGAGCAAGCATCCCAGGAAGCTCTGCCAGAAGTGGGCAGGATAGGCATATGAGCTGAAGGCCATTCCAGCAGGGAGAGCCCACCAGTAAAGGAACAATCCAGCAGGTATTTAGCAAAGGTCACCAGACAGCAGCATAGCTGTGATTGACCCCTCAACAAGGGGCAGGGCTAGCTTGTGTTTTCTACATTAATTCATTGATAAGCAGTTCCACATAGCAACCAGTGGAGCTCATGAATATTAATTTTATGCTAATCGGTAGCAGTGAAAATTATCTACAAGAAAGTTAGAAAGACAATACTGCTTATTGCTAAATTTGAACTGTCTTCTATTGTGCCCCATTCTATGTGTTGGTGTCCCACCAAATTACAGTACATGTTTCAGACTGCCTATGTCCTTAAAGTAAAATAAACCATCAAACTGCCTATTTTAAAACTGCCTAAGGAATTCAAAGTGAAAGTGCTATTGAACTGCCTGTTTTAAAGCCTGCCTAACTGATTTACAAGTAATGCTCTTGATTAGCTGCCTGGTAAAGACTGCCTACAGCATTTAAAGCTGTTCCAGTCAACCAACTTTAAAGTGACAGTGCCTATGTTAATTACTGATTGTTCAAGGGACTGCGCCTTTATTGTTAAACCATAAATCATTTAATCAAATTGCATGATCTACAGCCATCGCATCTACCAAAGAATGTGCCATGTACATTCATGAGCAGGGCCGCATTAACGTACATGGCACCCATAGGCTGAGAACTTCATGCACCCCCCAGTGGTCATAAATACATAAAGTGAGAGAGAGAGAAAAAAAGACCTGTAGATACTACAAGTATCTGTATTTGAGAAGCCAATGGAAATGCCTCATGGATGATATTACAAATCAACAGAAAAAAAATCTTCACAAGTCCTTAGATGTTCTAGAAATCTTTAAATCAGGTGATAAGACACAAAGACCTCCTATTCAGAGGCTGATGCAACATGGCAGGGAGCTGACTCTCTCCCTATAGAGATAACAACTCTTCTATATCAAAAGTTTACTGACCTCCACAGCTACAAAGCTCTGTTGAAAGCCAATCTAGGGCTACCTCACTGGCCCAGGGGCAGTGCACTGTGCTGTCATGCAGGTGAACTGGGCTTGGGAGTGCACTCAAGTTGCAGAGTTGGGAGGCAGGCCAGGCTGTTGCCGAGAGGAAGCTCACCTTGACTGGGGAGGGCTAGTAATAGGGTCTTAGACTCAGGGACTCCTGTGGTTGGGCCATGGAGCTTGCACCTTCTGCAGGGGCACATTGTGCATGCACAGGACCAATAATGGCACTGCCTATGCCAGGGGAGTAGGGAAGATGGTGGGCAAAACTGTGGAGAAAATACCCAGCTACTGTCTCCTTGACAGTTTCTGCTTGAACACGGTATATCCCTGGATGGTGGCATAGTGGGGATAAAATCCAGAAAAAAAAAATTATCTAATGGAACCCGTGCAAAGTCTTGCAAGCCACACTGACTACTCTTGTTCTAGTACTGAGGGAGTAAACCAGAGTCTACTACAAACACAAGGGATTCCTGAAACGGCCTGCATTAAAATCTGACCTGTAAGATGGGACATACTGTTTTCAGCATCAGATATCAGAGCTATGGCTAATTCTTTTCCCCATGCTCATCATCCCAGTTTCTATAATAGGTTAACTCAGCAACTCCATTTGACTAGAGCTCGCCTGAAATCAGAATTGCACCTCTGAGCCCTGTATGCATATGCACCTAACTAAGTAAATCCTTCTCTGATAGTTATTGGTCTTACTATTGAAGTTAAGGGGGAAAAAAACAGAAAAAAACAAAGCCAGTACTGCTAATAGTAGTACGGCAATGACGAGAACAAATATTTCACACATACACCCACATATACACACTTGACAATCATCATCATTTTAAAATATAATTAGCATGGTTATGTTTTTTTTTAACCTTTATTCAGGGCAAGATTCATGTGGGGAGTAGGAGTTACTTAGTGGGTCAAAACATCAATTTGAATCGAGAGATTTTTTTTTTTTACTTACCTCAGGGAAAACCCAAATCAAACCTCTTTGCTCTGCCTTCTGCTGTTGCTCGTTGATCCCAAAAAGCAGAAACACTGTGGTCAGTTGTCAGGGTGCCAAGAGAAGAGACAACAGTTATGTTTTTTCCAAGTAGTCCCAACAGTGCTATTGTGCCACCACCCACTCGCAGCCCATCTGAACTGAATCTGCTGAGTCATCATCCCATCCAAAAGAAAGAAAAGCTGCCCAACTGAAATACGACCTTCTTATACCAAGCACACCTGACTCAGTATTCCCTGGCCACTGTAACCAATATGGTACCAGTGGATTTTGAACTCCAAATCTGCCACTGATTGGGGAGGACACCAGATTCAGCATCACCACCTCACTTCTATGAATGATGGAATATGACCAGGAGGCAGGGACATTCATTGCTGCAAAGGGTGGGGGGAACAAGAGAGACAACTCTGGGCAAGCATTTTTTCTGCAGAGATGGGAGGGGGACATAGGGAGGGGACCCAAAATGCCAAATGTTTTGATGGCAGGGGATGACAGCGGGATAGACAGACTGTTGTTTTTTTGCCTGAGGCGGACTTCACTCCACCACAGCCAAGCCACTTAAGTTATCATTATTCATCATGCTAGTTAAACCTGCTCAGCAGACTCAGGCAGTGCCAGCCCAGCAGCAGAGACAATGAACAAGCAGCAACCAAAAAAAAATTATTCTTAATTAGTGCCTTTCATTCCCAGGCACCCCTAAAGAGCTTGTGCCCATAGGCTGCAGCCTACTTAGCCTATGCATAAAAACTACTAAAAATTGCCCTGTTCATGAGACCAGCCATGTTGTATGCTACAGATACTGAGAAGGTGTTTAGTTATCGTAGTTGATCGTGAGGCTCATTCCACACCTGGATCTACTGAGCATTTGAGCTATAGAACTTTGGCCCCCTTGTCAGCAGTATTAGTCAGCTTAGGAACCCCACCAGTTCAATACTCAGGGCTCTTTTGATGTAGAGTGGGTAGGAGTTCTTCTTTCCCCAAGTTCTGCAGAGGTTCATCTTCCATTTCTCGGATCCACATCAGTTTAGAGGGTCAATATTTCTTCAGGTTCTACAGAGGTTCATCATCCTTTCCTATACTCCACTGCAGCTTGGAGACTCAGCATGTTTTCAGTTCTTCAAGGGTTTCTTCATTCCCCAGAATCCATAGAGGCTTGGAGGGCAATCATTTCTTGGGCTTTTAATTTCTCAGGCTCCACTGCAACTCAAAAACTTGCCATTTCTTTATTTATAATGTTTTCTGTCACTTTCCAAGCTATTCAGCATCTTAGAAGTCCAGCACTTCTTCAAGTGCTGTGCAAGTTGTCCTTGTTTCCCTAGTTTTGAGTGAACCCAGGGACCATTTGTCTTTTCTCCCTTTCTTCACACTCCATGTACTAAAAGCCAGCCAACAAGTCAGTGGTTTCTTCATGCACCCTCATCGAACTCCATCTTGTGGCACCACACCCCATTCGATGCTTGGCAATGGTGGTTACTTCTGAATGTCTTGGTGATTGTCAAATTTAGAGTTAACCAAATAGAGTTTTAAGTAGTGATACAGCCTGAAGCAGTTATAGAGGTCTAAGTATTTATGCAGTCTGAAATATTTCTAGAGCGCCAAGTATTATGGAGTATTTAAGTAGGCATTACAGTATTCACAGTATATACAGTATTGGCTATCACAGTGATTGCATAGCTTTCTTTCATCCTCCTTGTACCTTGTCTTACCTAAATAATGTATTCTCCATGCCGTTCTACTAACATTAGTCTCCTGCACCTCTTTGTGATGAGTTTGAGCACTATATCCATGCCAATGGAAGAACCAGCTTCATAACCACAGCAGTTAATTCCATGGACACAACGCAACAACAATACCAGCACCACCATCTATGGTGGTGGTGGTGGTGGGGGTCTTTCTGCCCACTGCACCAATACCAATTGTAACATGGCAAAAATTAGAACATTGGAAAGAAGCAACACAATCCGCTGAATAGCGCCACATGGCACACAGAGCGACACAGCATTATGGCACTATAATGCCGTGTTGCCATTGGAAGCATGCAGAGGAAAAGACTGGAGCACAAGAGGAGGTGTGGATGAGTCTCAGAAATGTGGAGCATGCCTGTGAAGAAGTGAAGATGGCATACATTGCCGACAGTTTGACCAATAGGTGGCACTACCAACAGACATCAGGTACTGCAAGAGGAGCGAACCAGGGACTGGAAAGTGTAGGAGTCGCAATGTAGTGAAACACATCAGTAGCAACCACAACCGAATAATAAATGAGTCGCAAACAAAAGGAAAATTGTGTTGGTTCTGTAAAAGAGCCACCTATTGGTGGGGAAAACGATCAAGTGGTCGGGCAAAAGCCCTGTCTCTTGTCGTGGGCTAGAATAGTGAAGCACTGAGCACAATCCAGACTACACAATATATGTATCGCAGCCAGAAAAGAGCTTGTTTACATGTAGCTAGGAAACTGACTGATATGATAGTGGGCACATGATATGTTCATAATGAAACTAGCAGCATACCAAAGAGATAAATGCTAAACAGATCGACAGTAAAATGGTATTGTCAAAGCGCCACCTACTGGTCGTAACACTGACAGCTGTGCAAGAGACAGAACTGAACTGAGTGATTTTACCGAGATAGTAAGTGATGCAGGGAATACAATCTTCCCAAAAGCCACCACTGCAAGAATCTCAGCTCAACACAGATGGTGAGCAATATAGCAGCTGATAAGACTGACAACGTTTTTAGCTGTGATCATTGTGTAATGGAACTGGTAGAATTTAAAGAAAACTTGTAACTGTGCAGAAATCAGTACATACCACATTACTGCATATGGGCTGTTCAACGTGCACGTACATAGCTGTAGTTAGACAGAGCCTTAGAAAGTAAGACAGCTGAAGCAGGAAAGTGGAAGTCAAAGAAGTTGTTGTGCTCATGTGTGTTTCATAGCAAAGAAAGCAATATATAAGTAATACTTGCCTTACACTTGCCATGCTATAAGTGCATTAAGCCACTTTGAAGGTGGCATCTAATGGGGAATTAATGCATGGTTGATCCATTGTAGGCACTCAGCCTGCGGCCTCGTGCCACAACAGTCCCAACCATGCATTAATTCCCCATTAGATGCCACCTTCATCATGGCTTAATGCTTACTTAGAAAATGCAGGAAGTTGATGACTGGCAATCTGGAAACACTGGACAAATATGCTTGGAACACCTGTGTGAAGTCTGGACACTGCATTCATTATTTGATTGGAGCCCTGTGAACATGAGTTTTTTTGGGAGGCAAGGAAATTAAGGACTGCAGTCTACAATGGAGGAACAAAGCTAGAGAAAGAATTTAATCTGTTGCAGATGTATTCCTGTTCAACACATCGTTAAATCCTGCAGAGGTTTGCAGTGTGAAAAAATTCCAGATCTGCAAGCCTTCCAGATGTGCAAAATTGAATTCTGCATGGAGAATGACACTCTTGTATGTGACTGCTAGCTTTAACAAAAGACTGTGCAGTAACAATATTGAAAAAAAAAGACACTATGTTGCAACCTTCTGAAACACGGGGATTGTTGCACAAACCTGTATGTATTCAGCCACTGAGCTAGCCAAGACAGAGTAGAAGCAGCTGAGGTTTTTAAGTAAGCTGAATGTGGAAAAGGCTTAGGGCAATCTGCTGTGCTGCTGTGCTCATTAGCAGACTGCCATGGCTTTACTGACACTATTCTGTTAGTAAAATGCATGAGGCCTCCTTACACCCCCTGGTCATGAATGGCAAAACTGCATAATAAACAGACATGTATTAATAATTTTATCCGTCACACACACAGGGGGAGAGGGTGAGAAGTCAAAAGCTGTCATTTGTAGGAGCTAAAGAGGCATAATTAAAATGATAAGTGTCATGTGATTAAAATCCTTTCAGAGTTAATCTACTGTGAAACAACAACTGCATAAATACAGCAGCATATGCTACAAAAATTAAATTCACGTAGCAGGCAGCTGATGCAAGCAGTAAAGGCCATTATACATGGGCATGCAAAGTGAGGCCTGATGCATTGCTGAAATCCCTTGCATACTGTAGAGTAATCTCATTACATATGAATGACTAGATGAATAACACTTGAATGAACTGCTTCCTTCAGTATTCAGCATTTCCCAAGGCAACATATCTGATAAGCATTTTTTTTTCTGTGTGTCTGGGCTCCAGTCCTCCAAAGACAAAATAAGGACAGTATATCAGGAACAAATGTAGAACTTAGAGCACCACAAAAACATTAAGTAGAAGTCCTGGATTTTATTTCAAATATTTTATTTTATTCTTTGTTAACAGCATAAGGCCCACTAGGCACAGGTGCCCATTTTCAGGGGCGACCCAGGAGTACTGAAGAGGTTAAGTGACTTGCTCAGAGTCATGCAGTATGCAAGAGGAGGTTGTGGGAATCAAACCCAGGTCTGCTGGATGTACCAAGCTCATTTACAGCTCATTACTCTAACCTGTAGGCTATACTGCTGGACACTATATGATGGTGATGCCTGTTGATTATGATGAATGCAACCTTAAACACATTCATTTTTTTCTTCTTTTTTATTTTACAAACAAGGATAGTCTAATTATTTTCAAATATATGAATATACAAAAACAGGAAAGTCCAATAGTTTGTTATGCTCTTATACCCACTAACTCAGTAGGCATAACAATTTGCAGCATTTCTTTTTTCTCTAGGTACTTATCTGGCCTAAAGTTAAAATGTAAATTGCAACATCTTATGATCAGTAGGGACCATCTTTTCATTTTTTTGCAGCTGGAAGAGCTGAAGCATGAGGAAGTCAGGTGACATTTGTTCCATGTCAGACAGGGAACCAGTAGCTGTGGTTGGCTTTGAACATAGGAGCTCATTATTTCCAGTTCTATGCTCTAACCACTAGACAACACTGAGGTGCATGAATAGAGGTAATATTTCCGCTGTTAAACTTGGAGGTGTGTCCACATTCAGATTAGGTAACCAGATTGTTAATGCCATGCAGCAGAATGGATGGATAAGTTGGACCTAAAGTCCCTTCTATTATTATAATACTATATTACTATGTCAGTGTTAGGTCTCTTACCCATGTGATCCTTATCTACCTTGTTTTTTTATAGATTGGCAGGCCCTCCAAACTTGCTATTTTTTTTTCTAAATGTGATCTTTTTAATTTATCTAAAGATTAGAGCCAGTCCATTGGCACAGCAGTGTGCAGTTTGTGGAACCCGCAACATGGGCTTTGGAATAATCCTGGAATACTGGAGCGTCAGCAGAGGGAGGTGGATTAAGCATTCCAAAGGACCCCCACCTCCTTAGGGTATGATATTATGTTTCCCTGCTGTGCTGGTGCCACCTGTGGGCCCACAGATAGTGTGGGCAAAGTGAGAATGGCTTTGGGAGGGGAGATGTGTGATTTTGCTCCACACACCCCCTTTGTGTGCTTGTGCAAGAACATTCCCACCAGCATCTCAAGGCGAGAGTGAAAAGTGTGAAAATTCCTGGTCTGGCAGCATGTTGCCTCTCTGTATATTTAGGCAGTGTGTCTACTCTCTACCCAGCATGGAGTGATGCCTTGCCATCAGAGTTGGAAACTGGAGGTAATGCTACAAACTCAGAAAACTATGTTGCACACTTCATGAATACAAAGCATAGAGTATCTTGCACACATGCTGTTCAGCTTATAAATGAGGAAAGCCCTTTTATTTTATAGCCTGTGAACCTTCTGAGAATCTGAAGGTAATGTTACCCTGAAGACCCTGCCTGGAGATAAAGGTAAGGGACCCTCTGGGATGCAAGTTGGGTAACAGGGCTGGGTGGTAGCTCAGTAAGGTAGATGGGACTGAGACTTCGGGGGAAAATGAATAATTCAGAACTATTTACGCAGCGATCATTCACACAAACATCTGAATCCTGGGTAGTTCAGATATTACTGAATAGTTCCAGAGTACAGTACTTTGAAATAGTATTTCAAAAACCTTTATTACATCTAATGCTTGAGAAAATGTGTAAACTTCTGCACTGTCACGCATCAATACTGATGCAGCATTAAGAGTTTATGCAATATTAGGAAGCAGTGTGATCTAGTGGTTAGAGCACTGATGTGGGAATCAGATCATTTCAGGTTTCAACCCCCACTAGAGCCAAACACTTACTGTGTGACCTTAGGCAAGCCACCTGACCTCCCAGTGCTCCAGGTCACCTGCCTTCAGACATGGGTAAAAAGCCAGATTTCACTGGAAATTAGATGTTGCATCTCAGCTAGGCTATTCTAGGCAAATAAAATAAAAAATATTTTGAAGACCTTAGTTTCAGTGTCAGTTAATGACTGCATAGCCAAGTGGTGCAGGCTGCAATGTGTTACACTACCATGATGGAGAGTAATGTTTAATGCTCTACACTGACTCCGTTCTGCACTCAGGTAGAGTCACATGGGCGCTACAGAAGGGGATGGGATGCTGTACACCTGCCATCTGTCCACTGCCTATATCCATGTCAGGGGTCCTGACAAGGAAGCAAGTCATAAGGGACCACAACAGCCAGCAAGTAAGTCCTGGGTGAACTGGGGTTTCGGATTAAGAGCTTGGCATGTCCTTGGGTGTTATCCAGTAAAGGGAATAAAGTCAACTATGATTAAAGCACTATCAATTGTTTAAGGATTTTTCATTGCACCATACATAAATGCACATTCACCTCATTTAGACACTAGGCAGCGATCCTCATGATTAAGTGTGTTCCACAATTTTTATTAATATTTTCTTTGTCTTCAGTTTTCTGCTGCTTTTATCTTGCACTCACTTTATGACCTTAAACTGGGCTTGCATCAGTATCAGTCTCTGTCTCCCTGTTCACCTCAGTTCGATGTGCGTGCCATGCGATGTCATTTTCCATGTGTCTGCTTGAGCGCACATTGTGCATCCAAAAGTTTAAACCTGGTAGCCCGGACAGGGGATTGGTGCACGCCAGCTTGCTCCTGTAAATGACAGGATGAACTTGTTGTGAAGAGTGCAGCCTATACCTAGAGACTTTTAAATTCCTGCAAAATTTTAGAGGTAGATTCCAATGATGTCAGCTGCTGAAATGTTAAAAAACTATGCAAATCAATAACATGGAAGAATGTATTTTTTTTTTACTTACAAAAATTCACTTGGATACAATAAAGCACTGAAAATAGTATTTAGACCTATGATGCCAATGGATACATATTAATAACATTTGGAACAAAACAGCCAAATGAAAGATTCTGTTTGAATTTTAAATTTGATATATTTAATTTATAATGCAGACCATCTAGCCTGTCCTTCAGCATTTTTGTAAATATTTATCAGTTTTACAGTTTCATCTGACATCTACCATAGCAGAATGTGCAGGGCTCACTTTGGCTTTTATTATTTTGCACCACTGTTTTTGACAAAATGTTTTCTTTTGTGTAATATACTAAGTCGAGCTTGATTATATCAACATTTGATAGTGCTAAACAGTTTTATAAATTACCATTTAAGAACAAAACAAAATTGGACCAAATGGTGAGTGTCAGGGCTAGCCTTGCATGTGGCTATCTCTATTACATCTATGGAAAATTTGCTTTAGATAAAATTGCTGTCAGTTACAACTGGGGCAACACCCTCCCTCCACCCCAGTCTGGTTGATTAGGTCTTTTTAAATGAGAGGCAGTATCTTTGACAGATACTATAATATGGCACAGGGGCATCCAAAGTAACAAAGAAAGGCATAAGTTTAGATCACATGCACTATTTGCCTAATATCAGATTCTGTATTCTTAAAGATTAACCCTGAATAACTACAGAACTACTAGACATATGCAGTCTGAGGAACAGCATATGGTCAAAAATCTAAAATGTATGGGATGCCCAATGGTACAGCAACAGGCAACCTGGGTTAATGATGGAACTGACTAAGGAACTGACTGGGCTGCCCAGAGAAGGTGCTGCCGCATGATAGCAGTAACAGCCAGGGAGGACTGGCACTTTGTTCTGGAGGTTTGGAGAGCTAGGGAAGCTAGGAGGATATTAGTTGTGCATAAGCAAGGTCAAATGTGACTACTATGAGACATCATGGATGGAGTATGGAGGGAAATTGGGAAAAACAGATGGTTGCATCTAGATGATAGCCACAACTGGTACATGCAGGCCTCATGAAGACCACAATTGGCCCTGGATCATGACTGAGTCACTGGGCAGGATGTTCCCCACTCAAAGACCTCTAACTGAAGAATTATGGAAGTATGCATCAGCAGTGATGTTAGTGGAGGAGGGGCTGGGTGGACACTACAGGACCAGAGGAAGATATTGAGGGCCTGCTTGGGGAAACAAACTACAGAATAACATTTTAAACATAGGCACACATGCTTGATGGGAGCAGTACTGACTATTTTGAAATAAATGTACATTGTCATTTTTGTACATTATAATCTGCAAAAAGTTGTTATTTGGTGTCATGCCCCTGTAAACCTTTCCCCCCATGTAAGTCCTGGAAATTAGCTCTGACCCGATGTGCCTTTCTGGACAACAGGCTTAACTGACTTGACAAATAACATTTTGCTACACAGAATGAAAATAGCCAAATCTACCAAACTGCCAACCAGTTTTGGCATCTAAAAATGTCTAGAATGAAAAATAATACTAATCATGATAATATTAATCCTTAGTTATATCATGATTTATGTCAGTTTCAAAGTGTTAAAATAGCAAGCAAGTATAAAAGCAATAAGAATAAAAAAAGATAAAATTAAAAGTGTTTCTGGCTGCATGGGCATTTTCAACTGCTTGAAAATGCCCATACAGTCAGAAATGTGGCTGTGGAACACACAAGAACAGCTGAGCTGCATGAAACTACTGAGTTCGGCTTAACGACACTTGCAACATATTTCTGTCTTGATAGATTACAGATAGTTCTTTTGAGAATTGTGATTGTTATGATTGCATGACCACCATCCCATGAGAAATCCCTTAGGGTGAAACATTGGGTTTGGGTACCAAGGCAAGAATTATTAAACATATTGATTTTCTAATATGACCTTTATGAAATGTGGCTGATCTTTTTCACTGGATGGCTTTGTTGCTGTTAAAATCAGCTGCATGAATAACTTTTGATTGGAAGACGCTCCTAGTTAAGGAGGAGGACTACCCAGGGAAACTTTCCATTCATGCTCTGTGGTACAGCAAAATGTTGTCCCTCAAAGGTAAATTTGTACATCATGGATTAAGTGCTGTATGCATTCTATCACCTTGTTGAGGACCACCATCAAGTTCCTCCTAAACTGAGATTAAGAAATGTAACAAGAGGCTAGCAGACAGATTGTATCCAAGGTGGAAGGAGGTGGTGTTCTATGGGGACAGTCTAACCATATAGAGGGGGAGATCAGGAAAATCCTCCATTATACTCTTGATGCCTTTACTCCAGAGAGGATAGGGAAATGGGAAATTATTTAACTAGGAAAGGCACACTGAGCCAGATCTTGTTTCCAAGTGTGACCACGGAGCACAAGGAAGTTAAATGATTTGCACAAGGTCACACTGTATTTGAGTGAGAGCTGACGTGATTGACACCCAGGTATCCAGGTTTGCAGTTAAATCCTCTTAACCGCTTCACTATACTGCCTCCTAATGGGATCACTAATGTATGCTGTGCAACACCCAGTGAAATGGTGTCTGTTGCCCAGGGAGGTCCAATTAAGCTTGTCTACCTGAGGAGTCAGTGACTGCAGATACAGAATAGGAAAATAGAAGTGAGGTCTGGATCCCCAAGGGAAGTAATAACCATGTGAATAAAATGTAATGGAAATACAGAAGTTGTATGAGATGATCTAATTAACCCACACTACTTGACAGGAGACTTTTGTATGGAAAATGTGTTTGTTATAAGGAATCCAGTTGTCTTATATGTGCCTGTTGCATATCAGTTTCTGAATGGTCTGGCCAAACCTAAAAGAATCCTGTCTGGCCATCTCTAGTGGTGAAAGGCCTAGTAGTACCCAAATGCCTGGGGTCAGCTATATGTGTATTGTTGCAAAAACATTTCAAAGGATTACCAGTATTTACAGTCAACAACATACATGCCTAGGCACCAATATGCTGTTAACCCCATTGTGATATATTGAGCCAGTGCAGGAAAAGAGACTTATACATGGTGTGTCAGCTTAGTGGCCAACTTTTAATTTACTATGAGATAGTGGTCTTACATTATTGGACATACACAAAGAGAAAAGCTTACTGTGCATGACAGGACCCCATCCATGCCACCAAATGTGATATATTGAGCCAGTGCAGGAAGAGAGACTTATACACAGTGTGTCAGCTCAGTGGCCATCTTTTATTTTACTCTGAGATGGTGGTCTTACATCACTGGACATACACAAAGAAAAGCTTATTGTACATGACAAAAAACTTACATATACAATGGACTATAATACCCATATACATGAACTACAACTCTAATCCACTTTCTACCATATATATCCATGTACAACATGACTTTATTTATTTTATTTATTTCAATTTTGGTAACCAGATAGACCCACTGGGACCATTACAGTGCCCTTTTTCAGGGGCGACTTGGGATTAATTACATACAAATAAATGGCAAGAACAGCTCAAAGCAAATAGAGAAATACATTACCAGAAGGACGTAATAAATTATACACAAGCAAGTCAGGTACAATTGAAGATCAGCATGAGGAATAAAACAGTTTCATAAGAATAAAACAATTACGCATATCTTATCAGAACAGTAAGGATCATAATATGGAGTACAGACCAGACAGGAGGCCAACAAAGGCTAATGAGATAGTCCTTTGTAGTGTTCTGACGCTCAGCGGTAACATGAGCAGAGACTTAGCCCCAACAGGTGGGTCTTGAGACCTTTCTTAAAGCCTCCAAGGGAGCAGCAATCTTGGAGGTTATTAGAGAGGCTGTTCCGGAGAGACAGTATGTAAGCTGCGAATGACCAGAGCCCTTGAGATATCCAAACTCTGGGGACATGGAGGAGCTGCCGATTGGGGGGATTTTAACTTTCTTCCAGCCTGCCTAGGCATAATAGTACCAATCAGACTGGGGGGGGCATTAGGTTACTGAAGCTTGAAGACCAGACAAAGAGAAGGGTACATTAATCTTCCCTCAAGACAAGGCCAGTTCAGTGAGTGCAGTACTTTGCACTGGAATTCTTGGGGCAGTGCACCTAGGGCAAAACGCCCAACCCTATGATATACTATTCTCAGTTTTTGCATCTCTGTGCTTCTCAGTGTGTGTAGCACCAGGGCCCCATAGAACGATGTGGGCAAGAGCGTGTCAGTGGCTACCCTTAACTTAGATGTCTGAGTGAGGAATGGGCTCAGATGATACAGGAGACCAAGTTTCTGTTTAAGTATTTTGGTTAGTTGGTCGATATGACCTCTGAAAGAACAGTCTTGATCTATATACAGACACAGATATTTAATGAAATCTACAACCTCTATCTTAGAATCACTGGACAGATAGGAAGACAATAAGTGTGATCTAGCAAGGCCCAGGCTTTTGGGCCCAAATAAAGTAGCTTTGTTTTGTTTTTTCGATTGAGGACTAGCCGATTGGTCAGGAACCAGTTCTCCAATATGGAGAGGTCCACCATCCTGGCTGAGAAATTTATTGAGTTGTGCTACATCATGAGATGACCTGTACAGCACAGCATCATCAGTGTAAAGGCACCTGCACAGTGCTTTGGCAAGTTGTTAATAAACAGTGAAAACAAGAAGGGCCCCAAAATTGAACCTTGGGGGAATCTGTCAAAGATGGAGCATTTATCAGACTTCACTCTAGCCATCTGACTACTTGAGATCTACCATACAGGTAATCCGTGAACCACTGCACTGAGTGGTTGTCCAGTCCAAGGGTTCTGAGCCACAAGAGTAGCAGTTGATGGTCCACCAGATCAAAGGCCTTGGTGAGGTCTATAAAGATTGCACCAGTTAGTTGGCCATTATCCTGTGCTGCAAGGATGTCTGAAGTGAGGCTAACTAAAGTGGTATTAGTGCCATATTGCTTTCTAAATCCATGTTGCTGGGAAGTGAGTAGGTTATGTTCTACAATATATTCTTGGACTTGTTAGTACACAATTCTTTCTAGTTTTTTGCTTAGCATGCATAATATAGAAATTGGTCTATAATTCTCAACCAGCTCATTTGGCCCCCCTTTGGGAATGGCAGTAACCAGAGCAACTTTCCAGGCTATAGGAACTTTATCGTCCTGCTTCGACCTATTGAATAACCATGTGACTGAAGTGGCAATGGCATGGGCTGCTAATCTGAGTAATCTGGGTTCAAGTTTGTCATAACCTGCTGAGCAAGTGACCTTAGTGTTTTTGAGCAGCTTTAGAACCTCAGGTCTAGACACCAGTTTAAGGTGGAAATTAGGCAATGGGGGAGGATCCACTGTATAATTGTAGGATAGTAGTTTAGAGCTGCTGGGGTAAGCCTTATATCTACCAAGGTCGGTGAGAAATGCATTGAAGGCATTTGTGGATTCTTGCGGATTCATGTGATGGACACCACCCGCAACAATATCACAGACATTTTACGTGGTATGTCCCTTTAGGATGACATTAATTTGAGACCAGAACTTTCTAGGGTCAGATAGAATTTTTGTTTGCAAGTTCTGGAAGTGCTGCCGCTTGGCCCATTTTAGTTCTGTTTTGCACTTATTCCTGAGTTCTCGGTACTGGACCCAATCATTGGATAGATTAGTGGATTTGTACTTACCCCAAACCCTGTCTCTATCCCTCATTAATTTTTTAAGGTTGCAATGATTATGATTAGCCATTCAGCAAGTTCAGCTGTAGCCCTTCCAAAATTCCCTATCAGTGTATGTGAGACAATCAGTTGAGGAAACCTAATTAGTAGAAACAGAATGGATATCTATGCCACCACTGTCAGAACCAAATGATACCCCAAAGGCTAATATATTTGCAAACAAGTAAATTTATTTTACAAAAAGAGAAAACCAGGGTACCTGTAGTGTCAGTCCCTCATGGAGTTGCCAGCAGGATCGCACAATGAAAACTCTGACCAGTTTCACATTACAGCATCATCAGGGAGTGCCAGTAGAAGTTTTTCATGTGGTTGAGAGGGTAGTCTCTGACAATGGTGACTGCTTTTGAGTGCTTTCAAAAAGGATGACTCAATCACAGCACCTGCCCACAGGGCTACCAGGCAAGGAGGGTGACAGGATGAGGGGGATCCATGAATATAGCGACATGATATCACTTTATGTACACGTGCATGCGGGGGAGGGGGAAACTAGCACACCGTGTGATGGGTGGAAGGGGAGGGAAGGTTTGTTGGGTTTAGTTCAGCGGTTGGCTGCTGCGCTGGCCGTGTGGCATGGTGGGTGGGTGATAGGCTAGTTTGGGAGGGTACTGGATCTGGTCCTAGGCACGATCACTTTTTTGTGCACTGTCCATGATTTTTTTTGCATGTGTATTGCGCCCCCCCCCGACATGCACCCTCCTGGAGTTGAGAATCCTTAAGTAGGGAGTATGTGGGGGGAGCAACCCCCCAATAAATTAAAAAAAAATAAGTCTCTGGCACCCTTTTGCTGTGCGCTGGTAGTGTACATCGCCATAATTGATTTTCAGTGATGTACACTTGTCCCAACGGCTATTGCCTTTCCATGATCACCATTTTCACATGGAACTGTTTAATTAGGCACTGGCTCTTAAAGCCACAGAACATAAAGGGCATGTTCAAGCAATCAGTAATAATGGAAACATACAAGACAGTCCAAGTTCTAGCTTTAATAAAACACACATATGTAGATGTATCACAATATAGTAACCATGTAAAGTCATGTGGATTCATAGCGTTACTGATGAATACATACTGGATCAGTAGTGGGGCTAGAACATAACAACATGCAGACAGGCAATGATAAGGGTAAGAAGGAAATGAGGAGGGAGGAGATAGGGTAAAGCACAGAATGGAAAGAAAACCTGCCAGTTTTTTTACTTGAACTCCCTCATACCTTTGCTCTATATTTCCATCATGGTTATTGTTCTCTTACACTTGCTCTTATGATGTTCGCCATCCTTTCATACTTGCTCATTACACAGGTGGTCAAACTGAGTCCCCCAATTTGACTCACCTGTATCATGGGATATCTGTCTGGGATAGGATTCCTGATGTAGGTATTGTTTCATTTGGCCTTTTGGAAAAGGAAATGTGATCAGAAATGCATCAAGGTGTTTTTTTGGCACTTCATTAAACTTTGGGCACTTTATATATTTTGGAGAGCAGCATCTTTTGTATACTTTGGTGGTGAGTGTTGGATTTTCTACAATTGTTACTATTTGCTTAATATCTTTAGCACCCCAACTCAGTGCACTTTTTCTTATTTCTGTATACACATCAAATATATTGTTATCACCATGCCCTGTTATATCAGGGGGACTACCAAGATACTGGGTATCCTGGAGGATTCACAGGTTGCTGGTGACTATAGTCATTGAGGCATGGCTTAATATTGATACTTTGTACAGGGGCTTCTTGAAAGATTTTCTTTGCAGGCTTTCAGAATTTGTTTTGAAGTGCAACACCTTTCTTTTCCAGGGGCAATACATTTCACAGGTAAAGGGTACGGTGATAGGAGCAACTTTTGCCCCAATTACACCAACCTCTACTGGGCCCTTACAAAACAAAAGTGGTTTGCACTTCAGAAGTGAACCCATTCTTTAGATATGTGGATCTTTGGCATTGTTCTATTGACTACTTGTTGATGGTGTGGCGTGGGGAGCATGAAGGAGCTTGTGGACTGTGTGGCATTCCTGGAAGAATCAAATCCAAATTAGAAATTTTGGGTGAATTATCATCCCAACAAGGTACAGTTTTTGGATTTGGATATTTTTAAGGATGAGGAGGGTGCCATAAAAACAGACCTGTATCATGACAGTCCTGCTAGAAATACCTCCTTTACTCTAGCAGTTGCCACCCATACCACACCAACAACAACATCTCCAAATCACAGTTCCTCTATATTATGAGGAACTGGGAGGAGGATGATACTTCGGAACAAAGGTCAAAGCAAATGCAAAAATGGTTTCTGCGCAAGGGTATAGCACTCAGTTAATCAGCCAGGTGAGAGACGAAGTCAGGAAGTATACCCCATCTGGATTTGCTGCAGCACAGAGAAAGAGGAAATACTAGCCCAGATAGGGTTAGCTTCATCACCCACTATTCTGTACAAAGTGGCAAAATCAGAGAGGTGCTTAAAAGAATTGTTATATTCTTACTACCAAGCCTGCTCTGAGAAAGGTGGCTGATGCTGTCCTCAGAACTGTCCATAAGAGAGATGCCAGTCAGAAGCCGGCCCAGTGGTAAAGAGGGCTAAGGTGCTGTAGGGGTCTTATCTTTTCCCATGCTGGTGACCTGGGTTCAGGAATGGATGCGGGCTGCTCAGGGGTCAGCCAGGGAAGGAGGACTCCGCAACTCAGTGATCGACCCCTACCTGGAGGAATCTAGGTGGTGGTGCACATGAGTCACCAGCTGGGAAGGGCTCTGGGTTCAGAATGCTGGGGACATCTCTGCAGAGGCAGAGTATGCACAGCATGCTAATTGCACATCCTGTGGAGCCCAGGGGAGAAAATGAAAGGTGGAAAACTAGGGGATGGGCTCCACGAAGCCTTGCCCATCAAGCCATTGGCCCGCCTGATCTCTTTGGTTCTTGGGTCATCCCGATATGTTTTCTGGGTGGGGGAGGATGACCCTCTCGTCCCAGCCTCACCGTGGGACGGGGGTTAATCCATTAGGGACCATGGTCCCCGGACACCAGAGGAGCATTGGGATGGCTACAGCTGACAGGGATGGAGAGGAACAAACTGCCATTCTGCCAAGGAGGAAAAATACCTCTACAGCAAAATCTGGGTGACCAAAGTAGCAGACCAGGGAGGGGCTGTGGACATGGCCTACCTAGACTTTAGCAAGGCATTTGACACAGTCCCACACAAAAGATTAATAAATAAATTAGCCAGCCTGGGAGTGGGTTCCAGGGTGGTAGCCCGGGTTAAACATCGGCTGGACAACAGGACACAGAATGTAATAGTAAATGGAGTCCACTCTGAAGAAAGGGGGGTTACTAGTGGGGTACCGCAAGATTCAGTACTGGATCCGGACCTTTTTAATATCTTTATAAGTGACACTTCAGAGGGACTGGAAGGAAAAGTATGCCTCTTTGCAGACAACACAAAGCTCTGCAACAGGGTTGATAAACAAGGGGGGGTGGAAAGGATGAGAAGGGACTTAGCAAGGTTGGAGAATTGGTCTGATGTATGGCAGCTTGGATTCAATGCAAAAAAGTGCAAAGTAATGCACCTGGGAAACAAAAACCCAAGGGAAGAGTGCACAATGGTGGGGGGAGGTAGTAACAACAACAAAAATGTAAAGGGACCTGGGTTAGTCATATCAGATGATCTAAAGGTTAGCAAGCAATGTGAGAAGGCAGTAGGGATGGCTTGGGGGAAACTGGGATGTATAAAGAGAGGTATCACTAGTAGAAAACAGGAAGTTGTCATCCCTCTGTACAGACAGATGGTGAGACCCCATCTGGAGTACTGTGTCCAGTTTTGGGAGACCCCATCTCTGCAAGGGCATAGACAGGATGGAGACGGTCCAGAGGAGGGCAACTAAAATGGTGCAGGGTCTACAACAGAAGCCATATGAGAAGAGATTAAAGGAGCTTAATATGTATACCCTTGAGGAAAGGGGGGGGCAGGATAGAAACTTTTAAGTACCTCAAGGGCATCGACAAAGTCCAAAAGGGTAGCATCTTTCAGAAAAAGAGATGTGCAAGAACAAGGGGACACAATTTGAAAATAGATGGGGAACGGCTCAGGGGCAATATGAGGAAGTAATGTTTCACAGAGAGAGTGGTAGACGCATGGAACAGCCTTCCTGAGGAGGTCATGGGGTCAAAAACGGGGGGGGGGGATTCAAGAATGCATGGGACAGACATAACGCAATTTTGGTGGGGGTAGGAAGAAATAGGCTGTTGGTTAACTAGGATCTGGAGCTTATCCTGTAGGTAGGGAAAGGGGGGAAGACTAGCTGGGCCAAGCGGTCCTTATCTGCCATCAAAGTCTATGTTTCTATCATCTATGTTTAAAAAAAATGGTAGTGTCAGTCTGTCTGACATACTTGTCCATAGCTTCCAACCAGTGGGAGAAAAAAAAAGCTTCAAACTGGCTCCCAAAAGCTCCTATGGTTGATTGTCACACTTGTGGTCATTGCTGTTGTTTTGGGGTGATCAAAACTTGTAGACTTCCAGCACTGTTAACAGCTCCAAGGAGTACACCATTACCAAGTTTGTTAATTGCAGTAAACAATGCATAATTTATTTAGCAACATGTAGTTGTAGCTCCTTTTATGTTGCCAGGATAAAATGATGCTTTTAAAGGGTACACTGTCAACCTGTTTTTCATCATATTATTTCTAGACAAAACCCCACATTTTATGATTGCTTACCCTCTCTAAAATTCACTGATGTTTCTGTTTGTTTTGTCTGTCTCCTTGTTTAGTAGATGTGAAATACATGGCAATGTATATTTATAAATAACCTTGTTTTGTTTACAGTCCTGGATCTGTTCTTACTTCATGCTTCCTGAACATTAGAAACACACCCACAAAGTGCAGACACTCATAAGGCAGTAGCTTCCTAAACTCCCACTGCATCTTGAGGGGCTAGACTGTGTTGTGGGTGTTCCCAAGTCCAGGAAAGACGCATTTGGAGCTGATCAAGGAATATAAACAAACCTGTTTTTATGTGGTAACACCAGTATGTTGGGCAGTCTGTTTTTCACTTTTTTAAAGAAAATAAGAGTTAGAATTAAACTATCAGCAAATCAACAATCTTTACAGATTTTTGGCAATGATGAAATGTGCTTTTGTATTTGTTTGCATGCATGTGCAAGAAACATAGTGCCACCATCCTAGTTTTCGTAATTGTGCCTCCCCCACTTCCAATGCCCTGCTCCCTTTTGCAGACACACCTGCACCACGCCAATGAATGTCCAAACTGTCTATGACAGCCATTCAGATGCAGTGGCGTGCAGTTCTGAGGGAAACACCGCCACAATCAGCAGTGGTAATGTGTAGTCAATTTGCATACTGCCATTGTCAGTATGCAAATTGCCTAGACGTTCGTCAACACTGCATATGAACTGTCATAGACAGTTCATCGTTCCCCCTTTGAACACTACGTAGCATGCTGGAAGCCCATCCCAGCATGCTTATGCACTCCCCTCCACCCCTGCACACTGTATGACCGACGGGGGCTCCACTGCTCCCCCAAACAGACTTCTAGGTGCCAAGCTGGGAGGCCACCCCAGTGTGGCAAAAGTCCTTATGGCCAATGGGGGTGCCTAATCCCCCGTCTGCTCCACTGTGCCCCCTCCCCAAAAAAGATACAGACTTCTAGGTGCCATGCTGGGAGCCCACCCCAGTGTGGCAAAAGTTGGTATGGTCGACGGGGGTGCCCAGTCCCCCATTAGCTTCACTGCGCCCCAAAATAACTTTCCAGCTGCCATGATGGGAGCCCACCCCAGCATGGCAAAAGTCCCGTGTTGTCTTCCTAAATAAGAAAAAAATAACCTGAAAAAAAAAGGTCCCTCGTCACCTGTCTTGCCCCCTCCCCCAACCCATGCCCAGCCTCTGTGCACCCACCTATCCACACACCCCTGACCCCATACTTACCTCCGGAGCCCAGCGCCATGATCTTTGGTGGACCGGGAACACATCTGCACTCTTCAAAGCCGACTGCAAACTGAAGACATGATGGTAAGCTGTATTATGGCATAAATGGGGGGGGGGTTCAACTTTGGTGCATATCTCGGCCATTTTTGGTAATTTTTTCACCAACTTTTCAACATGGGATTCTTGGGGCCCCACCTCATGAACTCAGTCACTGTCATTTTGCTATTCTGTCCTGAAAGGTGATTTTGCAATCACAGCACGGAACCACCTTTCAGGACTGAGTAAAGAAACCACAGTGTCATGGTTCATGAGGTAGGCCCCCCAAAACCCTATGTTGAAAATTTGGTGAAATAATTCCCAAAAATGACTGTTTTATGAGCGTGGGTTGCGCAGCTCCTATAAACGCTCATAACTTCACGTATTTTTTATATTTTCACTCCAGATTTTTAACATTGCCATTTTACCACACCACTTTATGAGCAGTATAGCTGTCATTTTTCATAGCTTGACCAAAATGTGTATTTGAGCATGTAGTTCACAATGGCAAAGTCGATGTGTGAAATCAATGTTCGGGACAGATTAAGAAAATCACAGTGACACTGTTCATGAGTAGAGGTCTTAAAATGGCTATGTTGAAAATTTAGTGACAAAAGTCCATAAAATGATTGTGTTATGAGCGTGCATTGCACAGTTTCCATGCACCCTTGTAAGTTCACGAATTTGTACTATTTTCAGTCCAGATTTTCAACACTGCCATTTTTCCACACCTCCTTATAAACAGTATAGCTGTCATTTTTCACACTCCGGCCAAAATGTGTTTTCACACTTCCAGTGCAGAAATGCGTGGACGCTGTGGAAAATCAGTGTTTGGGACAGATTAAGAAAATCACAGTGACACTGTTCATGAGCGGAGGTCCCAAAATGCCTGTGTCGACAATCTGCTTTAAAATAATCCCCAAACTAATTACATTATGTGTATGCATTGCACAGTTTCTATGCACACTCATGACTTCCCCAGTTTTTTTTTTATATTTTCACTCCTGATTTTCAACATTGTCATTTTTTACTCTTTCCCATGAACAGTACAGCTGTAATTTTTCACATCCTGTTCGAAATGTGTTTTTGCGTCTGTGGTGCCAAATGGCATAGTCGCTGTGCAAAATCAGCTTTCAGCTAACAAACTGATATTGCCACTGTTTATGAGGTGGGGTCACAAAAATCATGTTAAAATTTGGAGTGAAAATATAACAACACCTGGGGCATTAGGGTTTCCGACCATAATGCCCCACCCTGTAGAGACTGACGGGCATCAGGTGTGACCTGGGATTGTCGCCTTTAATGCTCATGCCATTCTTCCCCCACCTACAATCCTGCAGCCAGTGACAGGCATTGAGGAGTGCCTTGGACTCTTCGGCCCCAAAGTTCACACCATTCTCCTATACTGCACCCATCTCAACATATTTCCTTATGGAATGGGGTGACCATAAGGCCCAAAGGCCCCAAGGCACACCGTGACACTTGTCAGTGTCTGCAGGGTAGGGAGTGGTGAAATGGTGTGGCTGTTATGCCTGATGACCCAAAGGCACATCCCAATACCTGTCAGTATCTGCAGGGTGGTGGTGGGGTTGGCTTCAGTTCAATACTTCACTGCCATTCCTATTATGCATCTCTCTAACTCCTACACTACCAACGCCAATCCTAGCAAGCAAACATTTGGCACTTAGAAATGCTTGTTTAAACTAGGGACACTTTGAACTCTAAGTGGATTGACAGTGTCATTTTACAGTCAAAGTGGAAAAGCATCTCAGCTTGATCAGAAACAGGGACAGTTAAAATGCTTTGTATAATGACTTAGAAGGAGCTACTGTATGGGCAGTGGACTAATTTTGAATTTTGTGTGGCAGAGAAGATGGAATTAAGGCCTAGTGCTGTGGACCTGGAATTGATGGTTTCTAAATGGGAATCATTTTGGATCTGTGAACTGGGTGCTCTTAAACTGTCTGGTCAGAACAATAATATAGAACTTTAGGCATTTCTCATACAGTACAATAGACTATTTCTCAACCGTATGCTATGTTTGTATATTTAAATATTTAAAAATTCTATATTTGTTATAGTGTATGGAGGGGGGTTCATTATTTGTGCTTAAATAGTTATGGGATGGATTAATAAGTGTCTTGCTATAGATACTATCCAGCATATTTTGTCATTCCCAAATTACCATAACCAGCCAGCACTTTTCTGGGTATTTCCTACCTTGAAGGAGTGGATTGGAAAAAAAATAACTGCTGTTGCTCGTCTCAAACACAGAACTGCAAAATCCAGCCAGTTCTCACTGAAGCAAGCCTGGTAAAGGTGCCACGAGATTTTTCTGTAGGGACACCTGTCGTGACTCACTCATTGCACTTAGAGTTTCTGTCATGTAAGTCCCTTTTCCCATGTAGATTTACTATTCTAACAGCACATTGCCATGGATCACCACTCAAGTGAAATTCTGAGAAAAGAAAAATGAGGGAATGCTGTGTGGATTCAAACCCACAACCTCTTGTTTATGAGACTGCAGACCTTTCAACTACACCACAAAGCTTGCACAGTAATGAAGCTGAGCTCTTTAGCTGTAGAGGTTAAAACCGTGCTAGGTGGTTCCTGACAGGAAAATTTCCTGACAGGACAATATCATTCCTAAGAAAAGAATGTCATTCCAGAGAGGAGAATTTCCTGACAGGAAAATCATGTGGCACCATTACCAGCATTCCTCTCATGGAAAACTTGAGTGTGACACTGAAATACCTCCTACCAGCAACTCTTCCCTGAACAAGTGTTCCTTTTTCAAAGTGGTTAGCTATTTCATAGAAACATAGACAATGACAGCAGAAAAAGATAAAAGTTCCATCTAGTGTGCCTGGAGTTCCCTATCTGGCCCAGGATCTATTGTCCATACTGAGTTTTATTCCTCTTGGTCCACCCCATGCTCCCCTCCCTACTGCTACTGACCTGAGCAACCATCAACCTTCCGGACCTTTTCTCTGGGAAATAATGGCTGCCTCTTTTCAGGAATGCTACCGGCAGTCACCTTGATGCCACTTTCAGGCAGGGGAGCACTGTCTTTTCTTGTGAAAACAGAGCAGAAGTAATTGTTAAAGATGGCTGCTTTTTGTTCATCTTCTTTTAGTACCCTCTACCCCCACAGCATACTAACAATATCCCCTCCCTGCTACCCTTTTTCTTAATATATATGAAGAGTTGTTTTTCCCCACCCTTGAACCCTTCATAATATGTAGCTCTGTGTCTTCTTTTGCCTTCCTGACTGTCCTCCTGCTTCCCTTGTTTTTATTTGGTACTTACCCATTCCTCCTCCCCATGCTTTTCCTTGCACCTGGTGGAAGCCTGTTTTTTTGGCCCTCTTGGTTTCCCTGAACCTTATTGAGAACTATATTGGTCTCTTGTATTTGTTCCTTTTGTAATAATTCTCATGCATGACTTTTTTGCCTCAAGAATGGTACCCTTGTTAGCCCCAATCTTTCCTCTATGCATCCGAATGCTGCCTGCCCTGATCAATTTGTCTTAAACCAGCTCCCTCATCTGGTTGAAGTCCGCTCTTCTTTTTTTCCAATGAAGTTTTCTCCTGTGGGAGTCATTACGGCTCTTGAGCCCCAACCCTGCAAACCCAGATTGGTACACACTTTCCTGGAGATGGAGCATACCTGCCACCAGAACCCCCAAGGACCCCCCTTCCCCCCCGTGGTGGAGTCAAGAGAAGGATGGCCATCCACTCCCCTCCCAAGCATACAATACATTTTTTTCAGCTACAGGTACGCTGGGTGGCTGTGTGGATCCACAGTCTGGCAGGCAGGACTTTTCATAGCCAACACTCTCCTCTTTTCCATTTTTCTTTCCCCATTCCACTGTCTGTGGCCATACATGTGTGTGTATGTGAAGTCACATACCACCCACCAGGCCACCAACCCTCCCATTACTTGCTGCCCTAGCCTGCACTGACATCAGACTTCCACCTGACAGCAGTCACGGGCCGTGCTAACAAATCCTCCCTCCCTCCCTGGTGGAGGAAAGCTATCCCTCGGACACTAAATCCTCTTCCCCACCAGCCGACTCCCAGCTCCCCGAGTTCACTACCGAACCTAGGTCGCTGGCATGGTGCAAGGCATGGCGTCCAGTGCCTCAGCCCTCAATGCCATTGGGCTGGCTTTGAAGTTTGCTCTTCTGAAGTTTAGAACTTTAGTTTTTTATAGGGGAATTCTAGTCCCAAGAGGCAGCCTGAATCAAATGGAGTTATGGTCATTGGACCCCTGTGGCTTCCTACCCTCACTCCGCTCACCATCTCCAAGTTGATGAGCACCAAATTAAGAATGACATCTGTCTGCTGGATTCTTTAATGAGCTGCACCTTCAGGCAGTCCTGCAGTGTACCAGAATTACACAAAGACAAGCACTCCAAACAGGTAAACGTAAGCCCACTTTATTTTGTAAAGCAAAGTTGCTTACTTATACTGCTTGCCATAACTGTATTGAACCCCGTCACTTCGAGGTGTAAGCCAGTGCTTCCTCTGCAATGAATGCAACAGGGTCTGATTTCTGGTGTACCTGGCTGATGTACTGTCCCAGTCGATATCCAGCAGGAGCAGATCACCCACCACCACTTCCCCTTCTTCACTTCCCTTGCCATCTGTTCCTCAAGCTGCCTGTGTCTCTCTTCCCCTTGTCCTAGTGGTCTATAGATCACCTCCACCTGTATCTTCTTGCATGAGAGCACTCTGATTTCTCCTTGCTTCCCCTGGGATGTCCATCCTCTACAGCCTCTATGCCCTTCCTTTCATATAGGGCTATGTTCCCCCCTTGCCTTTTCCTCTATCCTGTCTGAACATTGTATAAATTGGGACTGACAAGTCCCCGTCATTATTCTCTGTGGCCTAAGTTTCTGTGATGGCTATGAGGTCTATCTCACTGTCTTCCACCAATGCCTGGAGCGCATTGATTTTATTACCCAGACTTCTGGCATTAACGCTGACCCCCCTTTCAACTAGCTCTGGATTCTCTTTTCCTGTTTTGTGATCCTACACCTGCACTCCTTCCCATTACCTTATCTTCCTAGTTTTCCTATTGCTTTCAGACACTGAGACCCTTCCCCCCTTTGCCTCTTCCACTACTCCATTTTGAACTTCAACCTTATTTTTACCCACCTTACTGCTACCAGTTTCCAGTATAGGAGGAGTACTACCTAAGTTCCTCACACTCCCATTACCATGATCCCCCCTCTCAGTATCCTTCAGAGTCAGTTTAATTGTTTAATGTGAATGTCAAACTTCTGCAAGAGTGTGCTGGCCCCCATCTATTGTTAGGTGAAGGTCATCTCATTTGAAGAGCCTCCTGTCCCAGAAGTCCTCCCAGTCCTCAACAATGTGGTACCCTTTCTCCAGACACCATCCCCCACACATTTAATTCCTCTATCTGTTCACTCCTTACTCTATCTTTTCCTTCGCTCAACACAGGGAGGGCTTCAATAAAGATTAGGGAGGCTGAGTGTGCCTGCAATTTGTCCCCCAGCCGTTCAAGGATCCCCTTCATTTGCTCCACAGGCTGGTTCACCAGATTTTTTGGAACCCATATGTACCAGCATCCCCAGCCACCCCCCCCCGCTATCCCAGATGGCTGATGCCCCAGGATGGCACATGACTATCCCCCACCATCCACCATACTCCCCTGATCATAGCACCCCCAACCACTAAGATTCCTAGCTGCTTTCTTCCTACTCTCACCCCTGGGTGTCATCAGGTCATTAACTGTTATTTTCCCTGCCTTACCCAGAGTCGCCCTGGTGGAGTCAGGTACCTGATTCTCCACAAGGGGTTCAAAGCAATTTGCCATCAGGATGATGTGAGGTTATTTGATCTCCTTTTGGCTGCCCCTGCAAACCCTCCCCCTCCCCTTCTTTCACAACTCTCACCCCCCCACCCCCGGACAGTGGGCCTTTTGGGGAGTGGGGGTGTAGGGCTTTTGGCTCCTGCTGAGCCAAGTGCTACAGAAGAGATATTTCTTCACTTATTGCTACCAGCTGAGCATGGAGCTCTGCAAAGATCCTGCAGAAGGTGCAGTGACCCCTTTTCCAGAGCACAACCTTTGAGAAGAGCACCACACAGTCCCTGCAACTGACTAGCTCCCTGCTAAACCTCAGGAGCTTTATCCGGCTGTACCCCTTTGCTCTCCCTAATGCACTGATTCTGGATGCAGAAATAAAATGGATCTGGAAAAAAACTGATATTGCTTTCTCAGTTCACAGGTTAGATGGCTTAGGTGCAAAGTAGATGGGGGGAGGAGGATCTTTAGCTGACTCTGCCTTTCTGCTCTCCCAAATTCACTGCTTCTGAAAGAAGAAATAAAATGGAGCTGGGAAAAAAACAGAGACTGCTTTCCCAGTTCACAGGTCTGTCCCCTTTACCTGCCTCAGGTGCAAAGTGGAGGGGGGAGCTTTAAATGGCTCTACAACACTTCTCTCCTTAAGGCACAGCTTCTGAACGAAGAAACAAAATAGATTTGGGACAAAACTTAGACTGCAACAACTGCAGTCCTTTGGGACATCCATGAAAAGGAGGTGCCATATTTCAAGGATTGTTCCCAGTGAGCAAACAACATAATGTGGATTAATAAATAAATATCCTTTTCTACAGAAATCAAAGAAAACCACAACAAATAACTTGGAAAACATTTTTTAAAATGGGTTTCAAAAATCATCAAACCTGACTGGCTGATGGCCATCTTTACCTGTGCTGTTATCTCGAGCACAACAGCATGGAATAACGACCAAGTAGCCACTTCGCAATAAAATCAAAACAAACCACACATCCCTGAATGCCATTACAAACATGGATGTCACCTTTACTCACGAAAATCTTTAACTATGCCCTAAAAGTAAAACTGCCTTAAATTAAAAAAAATACTTAAATGTTATATGCCCTCTTCTTAAACACAGACACATAATAAAAAAAAAATGAAGTACTACACCTACCTAGTTTTAACTTCTGAGGTTTCTTTGCTTACCATGAACCCCCCCCCCCATCTTAACCTGCATACCAGGGAAATATCTGCTGTTTAACCTGCTACGGGTAAAACAAAAGTCCATTTTCTATCGGAGGCCTTCTATTGTTGGAGTGTAAGGGGTGAACATTCTGTCAGCAGAAGTTTGCAAAGATTTTAATTCTTGTCTTCCATCCATAGAAAACATTCTATCAGTGTAGGAAGGACAGAAAAGAAACACTGTGGGGAAAAGGGACAAAAGAATCTAAAGAAGGAGGACAGGTGAGGAAACAGGTCAATGGGATAGTCAGGGGTAAAACAGAGGATAAATAACTAATTTAAAAAAATTATTTTGCTGTGCAAAATATTTGAAACTGAGATGGCAAGCCAATGCTGGGATCTGCTGGGACTATTTTGTTTAGGTGGATGAACGTTTAAAAAAAATCATTAAATTGTTTCACATTATTTTGTTTTTGCATGTTTTTTCACTCTCACCAAAAAAAAAAAACTTGGACCCATTTTATAATCACAGTAAGACATTCCAGAGTGTGCTTTGTGGTGGTATAATGGTACTTCTCAGGAGGTTGGATGCACGCAGCGATGCTTCATGCCTCATCAACTCATCCGAGTTGTACATTAGCCAACCACGATGCACACTCTGTCATGTCTTACTGCTTAATTGTTATATTGATCAGAGGTTACAACTTTTGAAACTGTTTGCAATGCTACCCAGCATTAGATAAGAAATAAAGTATTCTTATCTTCAGGTACTTCCTTGAGAAGCCCTGCCATGTAACAGTTGTAATCTTCAACACGCTTCTAACATTGCAGTCAAAAAGTATGGCTTAAACAACCTGTGTTACACCTGCTCTTTTCCAGCATCAGCTCACACTATGCCCCTCAAAACAGTATACAGTATAGGCTAGATATTCAAAAGTGCACCCAGAACCTGTGCAATGGGATGTGCTGTGCAATCTAGTTGCGCCACAGCAAACAAAAGCAATATTCAGCGGATGTGCCACAGAAATGCGCCTGTGGGAACCACACTGAATATAGCACAAATGCTCCACTATGCAACCATACATGCGATGGAGCAATCTGAACTATGCGGGAGAAACAGTGTATGCTGAATGTAGCAGGTGGAGCAAGGTGCACCATGAGCAAGGGAAGAAAGGCAGGTCTGCGCAAAGTCACAGGACCTTGGAAGTGGATGCAGGGAAGAACCACAAGGGGAAAGAGGTGTAGGAAGCACAAAACAGGTACACAACCCAATGGCCATGGACATTGCGCAGACACAGACACTGTGAACCAATGAGACAGGGAACGGAATGGCCAGGGAACAGACGGCTGGGGGGAATGATCACCCCAGGAGCACAGTACCAACAGCCAACACGGGATAGCCAGCCAGTGTAGCCACTGTGTGAAGGCGCCATGCATGCACACTGTGCCACAATCACAAGGCCACACATGCACAGGGCAGTATGCCACACGCACCACACAGCCTCACAAAGACACAGGACGCTGCACCGCATACCACAGCAGCATGATGAAGGGCAGTACAGCAGGGGGTGCAACATGATACATACAGTATGTGGTCATGGGCACATGGCACTGTGGCATGCACAGAGGAGGGCCACAGCCCAAACCCGTGTAACAGTGACATACATCAATGTGACAGACATGGCACTGGGCACCTACCAGACCCACATTGCAAAGACACCACTGGCAAAGACATGTACTGGCCAGACTACAGCAAAACAAAACACCAGCTCAGAGCTGCCCCAAGCATGTGAGGGAGACATGGAAACATACAAGCAAATGTTATGAAGAGGTTTAATCAAACAGAATAACACATACAAAACAACACGGGATGACACAGCTAATGTGGCGAATACAGGAAAGGGTAACAAAAAGGAAAACAGTGTATAGTCCAATGGTGAAACAAACGGTACAGGGATGGGAGTGTGCAGGGAGCACAAGGGGAGGCAACACAACTGTCCAAGTGGGATGGGATGAATGGGAGGGACACATGGGGCAACAAAGAGTAGTGTCCAAATATTATCTCCACAGCCGGTGGATGTCCACCATCATTCTGAGCACCTCCACCACCAGCTCCCTTGTCGCTACCAAATGCCTTCTGATCAGGTGGATGTGGAGTGCCAGTCTATAGATGATGCACATGATCACATGCTGTAGATGCAGCATGACGCCTCCCAGGATGCCAACACCTCGACAACCACTCCCTGGCCCTGGACCACCTATGCAAGGGAAACACAGAACAGTCACTAATTGACAGGTCCCACACAGCAAGTGGCCAAGACCCCCCACCCAGGGCTGTGTGTGCAGGGGACTGCAGGAGGGCACTCCCATGGATGATGCCACCAACAGCATGTGCACAGCAGACACCCACAAACAGCCCAGGACACCATGCCACACACAGACTGTGTGGCTCACCATGAAGTACCAAGCACTATTGCTGGTGCACAGACACCCCCACAACAAGGGATCGATGCCCCCCAGGGGCAACACATGAGATGACAGGTCAGAAGCAGCATATGTACTCTGTGGGTCACACACAGGCACCACCAGTGACAGCAACAGTATCAACATACAGATGTCACACTCACAATGGGACCACCACATGTTGCTGACCAACACAGGCAACAATGGGAGGAGCCAGCACACGCCATATCACTGCATGCTGGTATTGCCTGTCATGAATCCTGCCTCCCCATACCCAGCAATTGATGTATAATGCATACAGCACACACTCACCTGCCACCTGTCCCACTGGCCCAGCTGCAGCACCATCGACATGACACCTGCCCAGCCTATCGGCCTTGGCCCTGGCCCACCTGCAGTCCTCCAGCCATGTGAAGGAAACATATACAGAAAGGACCATGAGAGGCATGACAACAACTTACACCCATCCCCCTCCCATCCAGGTCACACACTTCGCACTGTGTTGCAGAGTGCCATGCCATGACCTGGGCCCATTAGACAGGCCCACTGTTGATGGCCACTGGCACAGTGCAGCAGTGGATCACACAGGGTGCAGCGCCACCACACCACAGTACCCACCCACCCTTACAGGGCTGTCCAGCCCTGTGTGCAGGTGCACATGCACCATCTGCATGCCCCAATGCATCATGCCCACCCAAACAGAGGAAGCATGTACCATGCACTGACACACTTACCTGGTTGAGGGACCACACCACAGCGGGCATGGTCCTGCAGTTTTTGCAGCTGTTCTGGATCATGGGGTAGCAGGTCTCCAAAGCAGTGACGGCACTGCTTCCTCATCCTGGTCACACCAGTGTGCATCTCCAGGTCCTCAGCCACATGCGCCCACACTTGGAACCATGCTTCCTTCAGGTCCCCTGCCAAGAACAATTTGTCCTCCAATGGGGCCACCACTGCCACCAGGATTGCCATCTCCACCTTGTTCCAGTTTCTGGCTCAATGTCCAACTCCACCAGCATGTGCCATGTCCACCATGCAGTACACCAGCCTGCCTGAGCAATGTGGCACCTATCAGTTGCCCACATAGCAATGCTGCTCTTGTTGCATGACAGGAACACACAGTATACTGTCGCACAGCATGTAATTGCATGATAGACATGCAGAATTGCTGCCGATCACACAGTACCACACAAATGCGCAAAGCCGGAAGTGTGGGTGGGAGACTGGGGTCATGTCTGCAACCCATGTATGCACAAAGGTGCATATATGCCATCTTGTGAAGGTCATGCATTGCCACATATACTGCATCCCAATGGTTCATTGACCACACATGCGCAGACCATGCTAATGGTGCTGCAGGGCCAGATGTGTGCAACCACGTACACATGCGCGATAGGGCATGCATGCGCAGCACATGCAGATGCAGAATACACAGGCACATACAGAGCACAGCTGGCTGCGTGCATCGCATCTGCAGTACTGAGCAGCGTGCATGTGCTAAAATGGTGCCTGTGTTCTGCTCCGGCACATTCATGTTGCGCACAACACTGTCTCTTGTGCATGGAGCAGTTATGCAATATTTAGCTGGGATGTGCAGATAGCCTCATGAGCCAATGCCAGGCACAAGTGCTCACATTAGCATCACATTACAGGTTGCTCATAGGCTCATTTTGCATGAGTTGAGCCATAAAAGTGACACCATACTGCAAGGCAAGGCAAGTTTTATTTAAAAGACACCCAATCCCAGGTGCTCTGGGCGCCATACATAAAACCAACATAGAACAAACATCAATGAATAATCATTATCATAAAAACAGTTAAACTAATTAGATAAGCTTCAGTAATAAATGACAGAATAAATTATAAAAAGAAATCAGGGACAGAAGGTATAATAAGTCAGAACAGGGTGATATTTACAAAGCTGGGTCCAGAAAAGCCTGTGCAAACAGGAAAGCCTTGAGGCATGCCTTGAAAGCCTCCACCGAGGGGGATTCCCTTAAAGATGGAGGAAGTGAATTCCACAGGATGGGGCCGAATACACTAAATTCTCTGTAGCCTGCAGTTTTAAGCCTCATCCTGGGAATTGCAAGAAGGCCCCTCGAGGAGGAACGGAGGGAGCAGACTGAAGTAACAGGTGAAAGAAGGTACACCAGATAACCAGGGCCTAGGTCATGTAGGGCCTTACAGGTGATCAAGCCCACCTTGAAGAGGATCCTCCACCTGACTGGTAGCCAGTGCAGTGCACACAGCACTGGGGTGATGTTGCAGTACTCAGACTTCCCCATCAGCAACCTAGCAGCTGCATTCTGCACTAGCTGAAGCTGGCAGAGGGTACCTTCTGAGACCCCAGGGTAGAGCGCATTACAGTAATCAGGCCTCGACATCACAAAGGCATACACTAAGGTTGGGAGGTCCAGGGGTCTAATCCTGGTGATATTCCTCAGATGGTAAAAACTAATGCTGACCACGGCCAACACCTGAGCCTCAAGTGTCAAGCTGCTATCCAGAATAACACCCAGACTGCACACTCTGGAGGAGGCCTTCAAAGGCACTGAACCCAGGACGAGTCCTATCTCAGTAGCCACAGCCATCCTATCATGCCCTCCATTCGACTCCGCTACCATTACCTCTGTTTTGTTGGGGTTCAGTCATAACCAACTGGAGGCCATCCAGTCATTGATTTCAGCAAGGCAGCTATTAAGCACATCTACTGTGTTGAATGTCCCAGGTGCAAAGGAGAGATACAGCTGGGTATCATCGGCATAACAATGAAAACCCAAGCCATATTTCCTAATGACTCCTCCCAGAGGCAGCATGTACACAGCAAATAACATTGGTGACAAGACCGAACCCTGAGACAGAGAGAGAGAGAGAGAGAGAGAGAGAGACAGCTTCCTTAAATCAAGGAGGTTATTTTCTAGACTACACTGAACTGAATTATTACTTTTTGGACCTGTGTAAGTAACTAGTATTGATTCTGTTTTTGGGGTTGACTTTTCTTAGTTTTAACTTTAATTCGCCAGGGAGGAACTGTGGCTGGGAGATATGTGCAGTCATTTGTGACTAGACCTGTTACTTAACCTCTGTGTCTGAAAGGAAGGAAGGCACTCCCTGGGGTGGAGTGTCAGAGTTGTAGTTGATTGTTTTTGAACAGCATAGGTTTACTCAATCCCAACCTTCCCCTCAACCCCACCCACCCCAAGTGCCTACCTTTCTTTATAGCAGGGGTTCTGACATCACTTCCCCAAAACTGCTAACAACATACACCTGTTCATATTATTAAAAGCACAGCACACTGAATAGGGGGTAGAGACACTCACAAGTTTGCACACACTAAAACAAGAACAAAAAACAAAAAAAAACTAACAAAAGAAAAGCATCTCCAACAGGAAGAGACATAGACATGTGGGGAGTGGTGCAATGCACTGGCTGTGGAGCAGCAGTCTTCCGGGAGACATTCTGGAGACTGCATTGCTGCCCTACTTGCAGACACCTCTCTGGTCTGAGGGAGGAGGTTGTTTGTCTCCAGGCTGACCTGGCAAAGATTCCGGAAACCTGCTCCCCCACCCAGGAATGACCCAGACCACCTCCACTACCTCAGAGGTTGCCAAGAAAGAGTAATGGGTGGATCATGGTGGGCTCACACAGGGTGAGGGTGGTGTAATAGAGGCACATTCCTCCAGTTGTGCTTCTCCACAATTCATTCACCACTCTGGCAGAGCGTGGTTCCTCTATGGAGGTACCCGCAGTGGAGACCAAGGAGGATGCAGGGAACCTCTACAATGGAGACCCACAGAAGGGTGGCACAGGACCCCACAGGGGAAGAAAACAACTCCTTGTGGGGAACTCAATTGTTAGTCGGTAGAACTGGGGAGGAAAGGGAAAGGGAGACAAGGTATCTGCCCAGCACCATGGCTTGGAGGGACAGAAAAGGAATCCTCAGGATCATGGGAGCAGTTGCTAGGTGGAGTGAGATAAATGTCATTATCCTGCTAGGGACGAATGACCTGGCTGAGAATGGGATCACAGCAGTGCAACAGGAGTTTGTCTAGTTGGGGAGAGGCCTCAGACAAATAGCATACAAGGTAACTTTCGCGGAAGTGCTACCTGTCTATGGCATGGGTAAGGCTAGGGTACTCCGTACCATGGGATTCAATGACTGGCTGAAAAACTGGTGCAGAGCTCAGGGATTTGGCTTCATTGAGGACTGGGGCTCCACCTGGAGGGATGCAGGCCTATACAGGCGTGATGGTCTGCATCTGTCCAGGAGGGGAACCAGTATCCTAGGTGACAGATTTAAGTGCTTCATTGGCAAGCATTTAAACTAGCCAAGGGAACGGCACTGAAAGAGAGAAGGGAAATTCTAGCCCCCACAAAAAAATCAGGGTAGTTAGTGAGGTAAACACCAAGATAGGGCAGTCGATAGGGATAAGGGCAGGGGTAAATGGAGAAAAAGACAAAGGCAGTAAGGACAGGGATGGGGCAAAAAGACATAAAGCCATAAAAAATGAAGGGTAATGAGTACCAATGCCCATAGTCTAGGTAAAATGCTCCCTGAAATGGTGACCTTGATGGAAGAGGGATGCCTGGATATCATGACAGTCACAGAAACATGGTACATGGAGAACCATGACTGGGATGTCAACAAACCAGGGTACACAATATACAGGAGGGACAGGGAGGGAAGAAGAGGAGGAGGAGTAGATCTCTATGTAAGGGAAGGGATCAAAGCAACAGAACTAAAGGGTAAACAGGGAGCAGAGGAGGCACTGTGGGTCACCCTGGAGACTGGAAATGGCTCCACAATCCGCACAGGGGTTGTATACAGACCCCCATCTCAGGAGGAGGAAATGGACAAGGAAATGACAGAAGGCATCCTTGGGATGGCAGAGAAAGGGGATATATTGCTGATGGGGGACCTGAATATGCCAGATGTTACCTGGAGCACCTTTGCTGGAGCCACATACAGGAGCAGGGCTATTCTTGATGCCCTACAGGGGGCATGCCTCAGACAGCTAGTTTTGGAACCCACTCGGGAGGGAGCAATCTTAGACCTGGTACTCTGAAATGGGGATGGACAGAGAATCTTCAATCTTGAAGTGGGTAGCCATCTGGGAACAAGTGACCACCAAACAGTGTGGTTCACAATAAACTTAGCTGCAGAGTCAAGCCACACAAAAGTGAAGGTACTGGACTTCAGGAGGGCTGATTTTGTCAAAATGGGAGAGTGCCTCAGAAAAACACTAACAAACAGGCAAGATGGTGGGGTACAGCAACAATGGGGAAACATCAAAACCACCATCACAGAGGCAACAAGCCTTTGTGTGAAGCAAATAAACAAATCAAAAAGAATGCAAAAATCACTATGGTTCTCAAAAGAAGGTAAGAGAGAAAAAGATGGCATTCAGGAAGTATAAGGAAACACAGAAGGAGCAGGACAGAGAACTGTACCAGTTAAATCAGAAGGAAGCAGGGAAGGAAGTCAGAATAGGAAAGGCTGAAACTGGGGAAAAGATAGCCAAGAAGGGGGATAAAACATTTTATAGGTAAATTAGGGAGCAAAGAAAGACTAAGGCAGGGATACTGAGGCTGGATAAAGAGGAAAGTGGTTGGATAGAGAGTGACAGTGAAAAAGCAGGGATACTGAATGAATACTTCTGCTCACTATTCACAGTGGAAAAGCAGGGGAAGATACATAATCCAGTCAATAGAAGCACTCTGGATAGGGGGTTTATATTAGTCCTTTCACAGAAGAAAGGGTTCTGAAAGAACTCTTTAAACTGAAGGTGGATAAAGCAATGGGGCCTGGTGGGTTTCACCCCAGAATTCTAAAAGAACTAAGGAAAGAACTAGTAACACCACTGACTACCCTTTTTAATAAATCATGGGAGGATGGTGTGGTACCTGAGGACTGGAGGAGGGCGCATGTGATCCCCCTTCACAAAAGTGGGAGCAAGACAGAGGCAGGGAACTACAGACCTGTCAGTTTGACCTCAGTGGTAGGGCAAATGATGGAATCACTTCTGAAGGAAAGAATTGTTGAGTACCTAGAGGTCAGTGGGGCACAGGACCCAAGGCAGCATGGATTCACAACAGGAAGGTCATATCAGACAAATCTAATTGATTTCTTTGACTGGGTGCCCAAAGTAGTAGACCAGGGAGGGGCTGTGGACATGGCCTACCTAGACTTTAGCAAGGCATTTGACACAGTCCCACACAAAAGATTAATAAACAAATTAGCCAGCTGGGGAGTGGGTCCCAGGGTGGTAACCTGGGTAAAACACTGGTTGGACAACAGGACACGGCTGGTAATAGTAAATGGAGTCCACAGTGAAGTAAGGGGGGTTGCTAGTGGGGTACCACAGGGTTCAGTACTGGGGCCGTTCCTTTTTAATGTCTTTATAAGTGACATTGCAGAGGGACTGGAAGGAAAAGCATGTCTCTTTGCAGATGACACAAAGATCTGCAACAGGGTTGATATGCAAGGAGGGGTAGAAAGGATGAAAAGGGACTTGGCAAGGTTGGAGGAATGGTCAAATGTATGGCAGCTTAGATTCAATGCAATGAAGTACAAAGTAATGGACCTGGGAAACAAAAACCCAGAGGAAGAGTACACAATGGGGGTGAGATACTGACAACAACAAAAATGGAAAGGGACCTGGGGGTAGTCATATCAGATGACCTAAATGTAGGCCAGCAATTTGAGAAGGCAGTAAGAAGGGCTGGGGGGATACTGAGATGCACAGGGAGAGGCATCACCAGTAGAAAGTAGGAAGTGGTTGGCCCTCTGTATAGGCAGTTGGTAAGACCACATCTGGAGTATTGTGCACAGTTCTGGAGACCCCATCTCTTCAAAGACATAGACAGGGTGGAGGCTGTCCAGAGGAGGGCAACCAAAATGGTGCAGGGTCTGCACCAGAAGACATATGAAGAAAGACTAAAGGAGCTTAATATGTATAGCCTCGAGGAAAGGAGGTAGAGGGGGGACATGATAGAAATTTTCAAATACCTCAAGGGAATCAACAAAGTCCAAGAGAGTAGCATCTTTCAGAAAAAGAGATGTGCAAGAACAAGGGGGAACAATTTGAAGATACAGGGGGGATGGCTCAGAGGTAATGTGAAGAAGTATTTCTTCACAGAAGGGGTTTTAGATGCATGGAACAGCCTTCCTGAGGAGGTCGTAGAGTCAAAAACTGTGGGGAAATTCAAGAATACATGGGACAGGACTTCCGGTTGGGCTTCCAAGCAGCATGGCGGTGTAAAAGGAGAGCTCCGCTACACTCCTTGCTAAACTTTCTAATTTGATGCTTTTAACAACAAACAACTTAAAACAAGCAAGATCCTGATATCGGGAACATATGTAAGAAGCATTTTAAAGAAGAAAAATAAAAGAAACTGTACAACTATCGGCAGTAGTGAGCAGAATCAAATCGAGCAGCAATGTCAGCCCAGAAGCCCTCCGAATCCGAAAACTCTCAAGCGCCAGCAGAACAGCAGGATCAGATGACCATACCAAATAATAAAGTGAGAAACAAATGCATAAAGCTAGATACTACATTCATATCGTTTCATGCAGAAATTAAAGATCTTTATGGAGAGCTTCGCAGAGACGTAGTGAGCCTGGAGCAATGAACTGATGCATCGGAGAGACAGATAACAGCAGTAGAGAACAGAGTAGATGACATGGAGAATACAATTCAACTCTTACAAGATCAGTGTGTACAATTACAAGAAAAACAAGGAGATATGGAAAATAGAGCTTGCAGAAAGAACCTAAGATTATATTGTATCCCTGAAGGCTCAGAAGGTCAGGACATTACTGAGTTTACTCAAAACAGCTCTTGAATTGCCCTCAGATATTCAATTATCATTAGAGAGAGTTCACCGTGCACTAGGCCCATGGCCTACAGATATGAATACTAGGCCTCGAACTATTATTATATGCTTTCTTAGCTACGCAGTCAAGGAGACAGTATTAACAGCAGCATGGCGAAAAGGCAAGGTCTTTTATGGACAAACTCATTTCTATGTGGATAATGACTACGCTCCACAAACTATGCATAATCATAGAGTATATGCTGACATCTTACCAGTTTTGAAGGAGGCAGCCATTAGATTCACAACACTGTACACAGCCAGACTTGTGGTGCAACTACCATCAGGAAGGAAGGAATTTCATACTGCGGAGGAGGCCAGAGAGGAGCTCCTTAAAGCAGGAATTCAAATAAAAACAAAATCCACATTAGGATTACAGAAAATTGACCCACTGCACTGGCATATGGTGAATTTGGGCAGAACACAGAATGGTGGAGAAGTAACAAAGAGGGGGAACATTTCTAACTGCCTGGCGTCTTTTCGCCGATCGGCAAGGGGAAGAACCTGACTGATTGAAGATGAAGCTTGGCTTGGGATTTCTCGATGGTCCTCTGAATAGAGATCTCTGAAAGAGTATGACTGATGAGAGGGACTGGGAATTTAATTGTCTGAACTGGAATCTTTACTAGATGACAACTCTCTCACAGGAGGTTGGACAGAGAAAAGGAACGCTTAATAAGTTTACCTGCAGAAAACCCTGCCATAACAAAGAAACAAGTAAAACTTTTGATTTGGCTGTTCAAACTGGCTCTGACGATTGCTCTGAAGGAAGCAACAGATATAACATTAAAGAGCAGATTATTGAGTGCTGCTTGATTTGTTTTCAGGGTTAAATTGCTATAAGGGCCTGAGAAAAGTTGCCCTGGTTGTATTCTACAAAAGTTAGTTAATAATAAAATAAACATTTTACTTTATGGGGGGAAGCATCTCCAGTCATTACAGGAAGCCTATTTCAAATCAAAGACAGACAGGAAGAATATTTTGAGTTAACAGTTGGATTTTTATTTAGCTTGTCTGCATATTTCATTTTACTTTTATTAGGGGAGCAGTATATCCCCAGGAGGCCTGGGCATTTGGTGTTTCCAGATATCCTCTGGTGACTCCAGACTACCAGGAAGCACACTTAGGGAGTAGGTTTTTAGACTCCCCTACCTTGGAAGTCAATATTATTTGGAATACAGTGTATGTACATAGTTATCAAGAAAAAGGTCAGACATATACTGATAATTTGCTTCAGATTTCAAAAAGATTGATAAGGTCGCAGCAGATGTTTAAGAATAATCTAGATGAGAAAGGCATAAAATGTTTCAAAAAAAGTGAAGTTCAGAAAGATGGCTCGGGGGGGGGGGGTACACCAGGACGGTGATCCTTCAGGAATTGGATTATTAAGATGGGGACAACAGAAGAGAATATGTTTCCATAAGGGAATAAGATAGTAAAAGCACTGTCGCGTAATATAAATGGGCTTAACAACCCCATTAAAAGGGCCAGACTGTTCCAATATATTAAGAAACACCCCAGTGATTTTTATTATCTCCAGGAAACACACTTAACAGATACCAAACATGCAAAATTGAATTGATGGGGTAGGTTCTGGGTATATGTGTCATCCTTCCCTAAAGGGAAATGGCGAGGAGTAGCCATTTTAATACCTAGAACCTCTCCTTTTCATTTAGAAACACAGTGCGTAGATTCAGGGGGAAGGTATGTAATCTTAAAAGTACCCTTTATGGGACAAAGGTCACGTTAGTGAATGTGTATTTTCCCCCTCTTACATCTGTTTGTCTTTTTAAAAGATTTTTTGTAAAGCTCCTAGATGTTATACACGGCTGTCTTATTATAAGGGGAAATATCCATTTAACTTTGACACCTCGACTGGACTTCTCTGCCCCTTCCAAATATAGGCTAACATCAGCTCAAAGATTATGTACCTCCCAACTGAGGGCATTGGGTCTAATCGATTTATGAAGACAATTTTATCCTCTTTCTGGGGGATATACGTTTTTCTCCCCTAGACACAATTCTTACTCAAGATTGGACTACTTTTTCCTTTCAAAAGAACATTTGGACTGCTTATAAGATTTAACTATAGGACCTAGATTTCTTTCTGATCATTCCCCCCTATTTTTGAGGCTAGATTTTAAAATACCAAGGAAATCCACTGGGTGGCGCTTGAATACATCCTTTCTAAAGGATAAAGCTTTTAGGGACAGCTTAACTCAAAAATAGCTCAGGTTATTGCAGAAAATTCGTCCCAGGAGACATCCAATAAAATAGTTTGGGATACTCTGAAAGTTGTGATCAGGGGGGAGATAACTGCGTATTCAGCATACAAGAAGAGATACTGGGAAACACACTATGGTAAATTACATGAGAAATTAAAGGAAATACAAAGTTTACCCCTATTACCACAGAGGCCCAAGCCCAGATTAATCAGACAAAAGCTGAGCTCCAGAAACTTTTAGACAAAAAAACACAACAGGCATTATTTTACTTGAAAACATATAGGTATGAGGGACAGCCAAAAGGGTCGAGGAATTTAGCCCAGAGGCTTAGGGGACATAGGACAGCCGCAATCATAACACATTTCATGGATCTGGAGAGAAAAACAAGAGCTTTTAACTCACAGTAGATAATGCAATTGTTCCAGAAATATTATAGGCAGCTATATGAGAAACCACAAGGTCCAGAATTTAACAAAATAGAGAAATGTCCCCCCCCCACATTAAGAAAGCTAACTAGGAAAATGGAAATCAGATTAAAAGCCCCTGTCAGATCAGAGGAAGTCAGACTTGCCATAAAAGAAAGTAAATCATTAAAAACCCCTGGCCCAGATGGATTACTGTCTGAGTGGTACAAGACTTTTAGTAAACAACTGACTCCTTTACTACTAAATGCCTTTTTAGAAATTCAACAGGAGAGTCCTCCTCCTCCTCCATCATGGGATTACACTAATATTTCACCTATATTAAAAGAAGGCAAACCAGCAGATTTAACTACTTCATATAGGCCAATATCCATATTAAACATGGATTGCAAGTTATTTATGTCCATATGGGCACATAGACTAGAGGAATTGTTACCCTATTTGATTAATTCAGATCAATCCTGGTTCATTTGAGCCAGAGAAACCACAGATAATATACGTAGAATGATCCATTTGTTGGACCACTTAAATCAGAGATAGATACAGGCAGTGTTGCTCAGCCTCGATGCAGATAAAGCTTTTGCTCGCGTTAGTTGGCCTTTTTTATGGGAAACTTTGCACAAGTTTGGATTTCCTGAGGAATTCTCTAACATGATACAGATAATCTATACCTCTCCAAAGGCATATGTTAAAGTGAATGGACGGTTATCTTCAATGATACAACTGGGAAGGGGAACTCGGCAGAGTTGCCCACTTTCCCCCTTACTGTTTGCCATATACATTGAGCCATTGGCTGAAGCCATAAGGCAACATCCTAATATTCGGGGGGGGGGTCCCTTTAGGAGGGAGGGATTTCACTATATCATTATATGCAGATGATGTATTATTAATACTCCTAGAACCTGAAAAGTCCATTCCTGCTACCTTACAAGTGATAGATACGTTTTCAGAGATAGCTGGATACAAAATAAATATACAAAAAACAGAGTTATTATCTTTAACTCCCGTCTCTGAAGAACCAGATCCCTCTGAAATGGAGAAATAACAAGATTAAATATTTGGGTGTAAATATTTCCCAGAAATTGGAACATTTGGAACTGTTTAATTTAGAGCCTCTATCGATAGAGATAGAGAACTTAGTCAGTAAATGGACACATCAGGTATTCTCTTTTTCAGCTGTAATACAAGCTATTCAGATGATCTTATTCCCTAAGATATTATATTATTTCCAGACTTTGCTGATTATTCCATCACAATTCTACTTTGCATCCTGGGCTAGAATCTTTTCAAGGTTTGTATGGGCCATACAGCAGCCAAGGGTCAGATGGTCTCTGTTACAGTTACCAGTGGCAAAGGGGGGTTGTCATCTTCCAAACCTTAGAGATTACCATAAGGCAGCAACATGTAAAATAGTGATGACATGGCTGAATCTTCAGGTAGAGAAACCATGGAAAGGTATTGGATGTATACTAAATGATCTAGTAAACATTATCCTTATTATATTTGCCCCCCAAAATGCTTATCCACAGTTACAAAACTTTACATTTGGAACCCGTTATAGGTTAAAGGCTTGGTTTGAGCTAAGGGTGTCTACTACTTTAACTGAAGTTTTTGGTTATTTTAAACTAATAGGTACAGAAAGTGTATCTCTGGAGATAGAAACAGGAAACAGGAAATGGGACAGCCATAAGATCTGGGGTTGTCTACAGGCCCCCAGACCGGGGGAGGACATAGATACATTACTGTTGGAAGATATACAAAACATGACAGCTAAAGGGGAGGTTCTGATAATGGAAGACTTCAACATGCCGGATACAGATTGGTCAATACCAGCAGGAACATCTGCCAGAACTAGACACATAGTGGATTCCCTGCAGGGGGAGGGCCTCAAACAACTGGTACAACAACCCACAAGAGACAGGGCTATCCTAGATCTAGTACTGACTAACAAGGAAGGGATCACAGATCTCCAGGTAGAAGGTCACAAGGTCACCTGGGGGCCAGTGACCATCACATGGTATGGTTCAATTTGGCTACTACATCTAAATCATCCCATTCCAAGGCAAAAATATGGGACTTCAGAGGAGCTGACTTTGATAAGATGGCCAACAGAGTTAAGCTTGCCCTGGCAAAAAGAAACACAGGTGAGGGGGCACAGGCAAAGTGGACAAGCATTAAGGATGCAATACTTGAAGCAACATCCCATTGTGTTAGACAGAAAAGGAAGTGCAAAAGAAGGAGGAAACCACTTTGGTTCTCAAATACAGTAGCAGAAAAGGTCAGAGCCAAAAGGCTGGCCTTCAGGAAATATAAGGGAACACAGTGGGATGAAGATAGGGAGGCATACCAAACTGCCCTAAGGGAAGCAGGGAAGGCAGTAAGGCAGGCAAAGTCCCAAACTGAGGAAACACTAGCACAACAGTAAAAGAAGGTGACAAGACTTTCTATAGATACATTAGTGAAAGAGAAAGTCCAGAGGGGTATTGCTGTTTAATGGAGAAAAGGGAGCATGAGGAGGAGGACTATGTAAAGGCATCTATCCTAAATAGATACTTTGCTCAGTATTTACTGAAGAGAAGGTAGGGCAGGGCCCACAGCTCAGCACCATGGACACAGGGGAGGGAGGTGAGCACTACTCCTTCACAAAAGAAAGGGTCCCTACAAGAGCTTGCTAAGCTCAGGGTGGATAAGGCAATGGGACCTGATGGCATACATCCCAGGGTACTTAAGGAGCTAAAGGTGGAACTAGCAGAGCCATTAGCAGAACTGTTTAGTGAGTCTCTGAGCACAGGAGAGGTCCCAGAAGACTGGAGAAGGGCTTATGTGATCCCGCCCACAAGAGTGGTAGCAGGGAGGAGGCAGGGAACTACAGACCAGCCAGCCTTACCTCAGTAGTGGGCAAGATTATGGAGGCACCTTAAGGAAAGGATAGTGCAACATCTGGAATCCATAGGGCACAGGATCCAAGACAGCATGGGTTTACAAAGGAAGGTCCTGTCAAACTAATCTCATAGATTTCTTTGACTGGGAACCAGAGTGGTGGACCAAGGGGAGCAGTTGATGTCGCCACCTTGACTTCAGCAAAGCTTTTGACACTGTTCCACATAGAAGATTGATAAATAAGCAGGGTAGGCTCGGGTGGGTCAGAAGTTGTCAACTGGGTGGCAAACTGGTTGACAGGGCAGAAAACAGAGAGTGGTGGTAAATGGTATACAGTCAGAAGAGATGCAAGTCACAAGTGGGGTACCTCAGGGATCAGTCCTGGGGCCAGTCCTCTTCAACATCTTCATTAGTGACCTTGCAGATGGACTAGAGGGTAAGACTTGTCTGTTTGCAGATGACACCAAGATCTGCAACAGAGTAGATGATCCAGATGAGGTTGGCAGAATGAGAAGAGATCTGGATAAACTAGCAAAATGGTCAGAAGAGTGGCAACTGGGATTTAATGCAAAGAATCATGCACATAGGGAAGAGAAACCCTGAAGCCACCTATAGGCTGGGAGGGGAGTTGCTAGCAGTCACAAAGGAAGAAAGAGACTTGGGCATCATCATCACTGATGACCTAGAAATCATCAAACAGACCTCTAAAGCAGTAGAGTGAGCTACAGGGTGTTAGGGTGTATTAGTGAGGGTATCACAAGTCGTGAAGAGGGAGGTAATAAACCTCTTTACAAGACACTGGTTAGGCCCCATCTGGAGTACTCATGCAGTATTGGAGGCCACACCTTCACAAGGACATTAACCAAATTGAGGCAGTCCAGAGAAGGGCAACCAAATGGTGCAGGACTGCATCAGAAGACATATGAGGACAGATTAACAGAGCTCAATATGTATACCCTGAGCAAAGGAGGGAGAGAGGTGATATGATCAAGGCATTCAAACACCTTAAGGGCATTAACAAGGTGAAAGAGTCTAACATGTTTAAATATAAGAAAATAGCAGGACAAGAGGACACAGCATGAGATTAGAGGGGGCCGATTAAGGGGAATGAGGAAATTCTTTTCACAGAAAGGGTGGTGGATGCATGGAATGGCCTACCTCAAGAAGTGGTGGCTATGAATACAGTGCAGGGCTTCAAACAGGCATGGGATAGGCATAAGGGAGCAATACAAATGAGTATGAATAGACAGGCCACTGACAGAGCAAAGGCCGATGGCACATTTATAAGTTAGAAAAAGGAATGGGCAGACTGGATGGGCCTTGTGGTCCTTATCTGCCTTCAACTTCTATGTTTCTATGTTAGATGCTGTTCAGGTCTATCAAGAAAGGCAGAAAAAAGGTCTACTTTTGTTATATCGATATCTGGATGTAAATGGAGTACTGCCTTTTGCCACACTACAGGCAAAATATCAACTCCCCCACACACATCATTATAGATATTTACAGATTCGGACATTTATACAGAAAGAATTAGCATTAAATACTCTGCCCTCTCTCATACCTATGTTGATGTCCCTTTTAAGGGACTCTATAGAAGGCAGGGAACAAATTAATCTAATTGGACAAATATATAAAGCAATAAGAGATTTTTGGAAGGAATCCACTGAGGATATCTTGGGAAGATGGAATAGAGAGTTAGGGACTCAGATAACTTATGAGAAATGGTTGGAACCTATTCCTCACTCGATGAAAGTATCACAGTCATCATACTGGTCAGAATATATATGGAAATATCATAGTAGATATTTTTATAGCCCTGGCAAAATTGCTAAATTTGTATCCATGAGGCATGGCCTTTGTTGGAGAGAATGTGGAGAAAAAATGGCAAATATAATACATATTTTTTGTACTTGTCCGAAAGTTACCCAATACTGGTTAGATATAGAAAAGAGCATACAAAATATTGTGGGACCAGAAATTAATTTATCCAATCAGATGATTCTGCTTTATATTGGCGAAGACGGAAAAGTTCCACCAGGTAGAAATAAGTTATACCTGTACCTGGCAGCAGCTAAAAAGGTTATAATTCACCTTTGGTGGATGGCTAAAGTACCCACCCTCTCTGATTGGCATTCATTAATGACTGAGATATATTATCTAGACAGAATAGTAGCTTCTACAGCTGGAAGGATGTCGCAATTTGAACTCCGATGGAGGCCATGGGTTTTCTATATCTCACCTCAGGATGAAACATTTGTTCCCTGATAGAGCCATTTGAAAGTGACCAATTTTTGTAAGATATAGATTTTGATCTAGTGTCATTTGATATATAACAGAATGATGTTGTAGAAACATGAATTGCCATCCCAAAGAACATTTCATGTATTGTAAGACAAAAGAGCAATACTGTATAGATGAACTCCTGCTGTCATATATATATATATATATATATATATATATATATATATATATATATATATATATAAAACTATATAAAAACAATAAAAATAAAGAATATTAAAAAAGAATGCATGGGACAGACATAAGGTAATTCTAGTGGGGGTAGGAGGAAGTAGGCTGTTGGTTAACTAGGATCTGCAGCTTATCCGTTAAGTAGGGAAAAGGGCAGACTAGGTGGACCAAGCAGTCCTTATCTGCCACCAAGGTCTATGTTTCTATGTTTTTGAGATACTCCACAAGACAGGAGACTGGGGAGGAGGAGGAGGAGAAATTTCCCATCACTACCCTTTGCCACCTGTCTGTGAGAAAGGACTCAAACCAGCAAATAACTACCGGCTGGTCCACAAAATTCTTTTAGGCGGTCAAGCAATACACAATGGTCCACCATGTTAAAAGTTGAGGAGAGAAACATAGAAACATAGAATTTGATGGCAGATAAGGACCGCTTGGTCACCTAGTCTGCCCATTTTCCTACCTAACAAATAAGCTGCAGATCCTAGTTAACCAACAGCTTACTTCCTCCTACCCCCCACTAGCACTGCCTTAAGTCTGTCCCATGCATTCTTGAATTCCACCACTGTTCTTGACTCCACAACCTCCTCCAGGAGGCTGTTCCATGCATCCACAACCCTCTCTGTGAAAAAAATACTTCCTTACATTACCTCTGAGCCGTCCCCCCTCTATCTTCAAATTGTGCCCCCTTGTTCTTGCACATCTCTTTTTCTGAAAGATGCTACCCTCTTGGACTTTGTTGATTCCCTTGAGGTACTTGAAAGTTTCTATCATGTCCCTCTCTCCCTTCTTTCCTCAAGGGTATACATATTAAGCTCCTTTAGTCTTTCTTCATGTCTTCTGGTGCAGACCCTGCACCATTTTGGTTGCCCTGCTCTGGACAGCCTCCATTCTGTCTATGTCTTTGTAGAGATGGGGTCTCCAGAACTGCACACAGTACTCCAGATGGGGTCTCACCAACTGTCTGTACAGAGGGATAACAACTTCCTGTTTTCTACTATTAATGCCTCTTTCTACGCATCCCGGTATCCCCCCAGCCTTCCTTACTGCCTTCTCACATTGCTTGCCCACCTTTAGGTCATCTGATATAATTACCCCAGGTCTCTTTCCATTTTTACTGTTGTCAGTAACTCACTCCCCATTGTGTGCGCTTCCCCTGGGTTTTTGTTTCCCATGTGCATTATCTTGCACTTCTTTGCCTTGAATCTGAGCTGCCATACATTTGAGCATTCCTCCAACCTTGCCAAGTCCCTTCTCATCCTTTCCACTCCATCTTGTGCATCAACCCTGTTGCAGATCTTTGTGTCATCTGCAAAGAGACATACTTTTCCTTCCAGTTCCTCTGCAATGTCACTTATAAAGACATTAAAAAGGACTGGTCCCAGTACTGAACCCTGCGGTACCCCACTAGTAACCCTCCTTTCTTCACTGTGTACTTCATTTACTACTACCCTTTGCATCCTGTTGTCTAGCCAATTTTTTATCCTGATCAAGAGATCAAGGAGAATGAGAATTGTCCCCTTCCCTCAATCTCTTGCCCTACGAAGGTTATTGTGCACCTGAACTAACACAGTTTCTGTGCTGTGCCTCGCCCAAAACCCAGACTGGACAGGCTTGTATAGATCAGAGACCACAAGGTGCTCCTCAAGCTGAAGCACCACAGTCTTCTCAATAACCTTACCCAGGAATGGAAGGTTGGAGATTGGATGGTAATTTGCCTTGTCGTCAGGGTCCAAAGATAGCTTTTTTAGAAGGGGTCTAACCAATGCCTCCTTCAAGGCCTCAGGAAAGACCCCCTCAGACAGGGAGCACCGGACAATCAAGGCAAACACTAGGCTAATGGAGTTCACACATTCCATCAAGAAATGTGTCAGCAATGGGTCCAGTTCACAATATGTGTACCTCAGCTTGGAGGCAACCTTTTTTATTTTTATTTATTTAGAGTATCGGAATTACAACCTTTGAGCTAAAAGCTTCTTTACAAAGGATCCTCATCAGACAATGGGAAGGGGAAACTTATACAGGAGTATACAGCACAGCTAGGAGGCATTGTCAGAAATCAAGCAAGTTAGAACATAATAAAACCATAGTGCAGGTAATCGTAACCAAGAACAACTCCCAAGTAATATCATGGTAAGGAATTAATTGGTAGCAGCTAAGGTAGCATTGTCAATAACCCCAGAACCTGTAACCAGGAACAACTCAGCATTAGTATCATGGTTAGGAATTCATTAGTAGCAGCTAGGATAGCATTGTCCATAACCAAGAGGGTACTGTGTTTGGGGGGGTAGGCTGTAAGCTAGTAGGGGTGAGGGAGAGCGGTCGAATGTATAGGTTGCGATAAATAAGATATGCAATGTGGTGAGATAGGGAGGGAGAATGAAGTGAGACCTCAAGGAGGGTGGTGGTGGGAGCAGAAGGGGGGAAGGCTTAAAATTCCCTACTGGGTAGGGCAAGGTGACCTGCAGTGTAGTCACATGGCCCCTGTAGGCTGGTGCTAGGTGGGTTTAGATGAGACAGTAGCAGCATACGGGGGGGGGGATAAATTTACAAAGCTCTGATTTGAAGAGTCTGATATGCTTGAGGCTTATAGTGGCATGTGGAAGTTCATTTAACCTGACCACCTTCACTGGTCTAAACTCTCCCCAACTAGGCGGAGTGCTCTCTGTGCATCCAAGGCAATCACTGTCGAAAAAAAAATATTGGCTCACTGGTGAGATTCCATGCCTGATGATGGACAGTCTGTCTGAGAAGAACTGAGCAAACTCTTAACATAAAGTGTTCAAAAAGGCTATTTACAGCTGCAGACAGGCTTGGTTTAGCAGCCTCTCTTTAGTCTGAAAGAGCACAGTTGGTTGGTTCTTCCCAGCAGCAATTTCCCTGGACAGGAAATCTGCCTTCTTATGGCTAATTACCTCCAGGTACTCTGCATAGTGAGCATGCAGAGCCAGCTTGTCTACCTCCATGACAGTCTTTCGCCAGCAGCACTCCAGCCTCTGACCTAGAATCTTCATCGCCTTGAGCTCCCCATCAAACCACGGAGATCTCAAGTGAGAAGATCTGGGTCATACACGGACTGGTGCTAGAGAGTCAAGTGCCCCAGACATCAGCTTATTATAGGCAGTGACTGGAGTGCTCATAACCCCCTCACATGTAATGCCCACATTAGATAGGTCAGCCACCACCAGAAATCCCTAAGGGGCCACACCCCTCAAAGGGTGGTAACTTACCATCTCAGCAGGTGGAAGGCTCTCGGGGGGTGCCCCAAATGTGAACTCCACCGTGCAATGATCGGAACATGCCACCTGATCAGTCTTGAGATTATTTCTTTGAAGCCCAGTGAGAAGACCAAGTCCAACATGTGACCGCTCTGGTGGGTCACAGCAGAAACGTTCTGTGACAGGCCCAATGATGACATAGTTTGGAGGAAGTTGTAACCAAGCCTAGAAGATTCATCATTGGCCCAAACATTGAAGTCCCCCAGAATTAAACATCTGGGGGCCTCCAATGTTTCGCCAATGATGAAATTGGCTACCTCCTGCAGAAATTCACCCACCGCCCCAGGAGGGTGGTAAATCAGGAGAATTCTGCAGCCTGCACCCAGACCCCCAAACACAGCCACACATTCAAAGGAACCCGGTCTTCCCACTGGGTGCACAGTGAATCCCAGTTTAGATCTAAGACAGATGGCAACTCCCCCACCCCTGTGTTCCACTCTGGGGCAGTGTACAACAGAGTACCAGGAGGGGAAGGCTGCAGCAAAAACCGGGCCAGCATTGTCAACCACCCAGGTCTCCATAATGTAGGCCAGATTGACAGATGAAACAAGATCTGCTATATTTGTGGCCTTGTTTCTCATCAATCTGGCATTGCAAAACAACACCCACAGGGGACTGGTGGACAGTGCAGCCCCTCTGGCTACCTGCACACTCGGTCTGGTGGGAACACTGGATATGGGCACCAAACATGTCTCACCTCACCCTTGGCCCTGATGAACCCCAGGGCGCCTTCTGCACCTAGCCACCCCATCCTGTCCCCTACTGATGTGCACGTGGCACTCAGCCACAGTCGATCAATGCGGTTCCTCTGAATTTCGATCTTCCGACAGTGGCATGTTGTGCTGGTGGTCACTGGAGGGTCAAAAAAGGGGTGCAGATCACACAGCTGGGACACCCCATATATCATCCTAGCATGCCCCAGGCCCCCATCCTTCACCAAGCACATCCTGTCTGACTCTACTGACCCAAAATCCTATACTTCAAATAACTAAAAAATACACTCAATCATCCAACACCACACTAATACACAACTAGCCTAGTGCCATCCATACAGACACACACTCACTTAAAACTAACCCACCAATACCTCCACACCTCCACCCACAAAGAAAGCAGTAGCAAGTCCAGGATAGAATTACTGAGAAATAAGAGAGCACTGTCCACAGCTCGACAGTAGGTCCTACAAGACAGGATGGCTAAAATGGATAAAATGCAAAAACATTTTAGTCACAGACAAGTAATAAAAATATAGTATATGTTAGAACTTTGTATTGCATCGAAATCTAACTTTACTGAGATTTTTTTATGTCCTCTTGTGCCTCCGATGAACTGCGGTGCTCAGTTTGTCGTCTCTATGAACCGTGACTCACGCATACGCACAGAGGTCCGTGCTGTTGTACTATCGATGTGACGTACTCACGATGGTACAACAACATTGTGACATCATATCGATGGTACAACAACTCTAGGTAAAGTTAGATTTCGATGCAATACAACGTTCTAACATACACTATATAGAGCACAGTGGATGGGCAACAGTAAACAACAACACTGTGTTACACTTCTCGAGGTTTTCATGCCAACCGAAAACCTCTCAAGCTTCACTCTCGAGGTTTTCTTGGTTGTCATGACAACCTCTCAAAGTGAACAACAGTGTTGTTGTTCACTGTTGCCCATCCACTATCCTCTATGTCACAGCCTTAGCAGCTGAAGGCTCTCTCACCACCTCCAGTCACTGCAGGGATGACCCAGCTAGATCAGTCACAATGAATATCAGCTACACAGGATAGGTCCTGGGAACTCCACAAAGCTGCGTCCACCAGATCTGGGTCCCGGGAAGTGAAGGCAAAGAACTGGTGACTGGCCCCCCAAATCGATAATACTAGGGGCACACAAAAGTATCTTCAGTCTTTTAATTCCCAAACAAGCCACACAGGGATTGCAAACACGCAGGTCCCACCAAAAAGCTGAAGTCTGCAGAGTCTTTGTTCCACAATACCGGCCACACCAACACATGAACAAATAGACAGATAGCTGAGGCAGCAACAGTCCCAGAAACAGCACAAACACTGCTGATTGCCCAGGGATATAATGCGTGGAAACACTCTCAGACCATGCTCTCCCAGGGAGCAGTCCTGGCAGCAACAGATTCCACAAGTCACCATCAGCCCTCTCGAAGTAAGAAGCACCTTCAGAGAATTCAAGGGTCCAATGCTACTGTCCACACTGAAACGGGAACTGGCATATAATGGGATGGTTCAAACAATTACCATTCCTTGGCTCCAGTCCCTAGTCCATGAGAGGTTGCAGATTCAAACAATGGGCTCAGCATGGCGGCTGGTGTAAGATACCTGGGCAATTTGGGGTGCACAAAACCAAGCGAAGTCTTCGGGTCCCCAGCCACACCAAATCCTGCAGGACTGCTTGTGGTAAGCGGCTGCATTTCAGTTGTCTGCCTAAAAAATAAGAAAACTCACTACCTAAACTAGCTCTATCCCCTGCCCTACCTTGCACTAAAAAACCCTAACTATCACCCTATCTACAACACTTTAAATTTGGGAAATTTGGTCGACAATGTGGCCAGAAAACAGACGCATCAAGATTAAAGCTCTCAGAGATAAGCTCTCCAAAAGTAAAGCAAAAAGCAAACTTATTTTTGGGAGGTGCAAGTGCTCACATTGAGGAGCTCACAAGTAGCAGCTCAGCATTGCACTGGTCACATTAACAGGTATTGCAGCCATTAAGGTAAGTCTGTTCACAGTTTGAAACTGACATTATTATTGTAGTGTAACATCCCAGTACTGCACTGCAACAGGGAATGCTAACATGCAGCTCATCAGTGCACCATTAGTGTTCACTGGACTCATGATGTCAGAATCGGAGGGTGCTGAGGAGCAGGTGCTTGCCAGGAAGTGCAGGCCGAACTTCAGCAAGGATGAGAAGCAGGCCTTGTTTGAGGCTTACTGGAGAAGGAGGACCTCCTGAGTGGGGCCACGGGGACCACACAGGAATGGGCCAGTGGGTGGGATGAGGTGGCGACATATGTCAACGCCCATGCTCACTACAACAGAAGTGCACAGGAGTGCAAGAAGAAAATGGGCACAGACAGGAGGCATATAAAGGAGAAGATAGCTGCCATCAGGGCATCTCACAATAGGATGGGTGGTGGACCATTCACAGAACCCATCCTGTCAGTGGAGGAGGAGTTGGTGGCAGCCACCATCAGTCGGGCATCCGTTGAGGGTGTCCCAGGGGGTGGCTTCCAGAGAGGAGGCAGCCTGTCACATCACTGTGAGTATGCCAGCGGGAGGGAATTGCATACTGTTCAGGGGGGTAGGCATGCCTGTCATATGTGTACATCTGCATCACACTGCTATGTGTATACACTGTTGCAGCCACATGCCCTGAGACATGCATGTGCCATGACAGGCATGTCGTGCGGTGCTGCCACACCACATGCAGGTGAGGCCTGGCACACATGTGGCACACATGCAGACATTTCACAGTACACCAGACTGCATGCATTGATGCCACAATGCTGTTAACATTACCCATTCTGTATTTCAGCTCCATCACGCTTCAGGGGTGCTGTGCAGGATGAGGATGTCACCGTGGCACATGACGAAGCAGTGCCATCAAACTCTACAGGTATTGTGGCCACAGATAGGGGCCACAGAACAGGTCTGGGACTGGTGGACATCCTTGGCATGGGGGATGAGGATCCACTGGCTGACCTCCTCCTCCCGGACAGCCTACCAGTGCTAGTGCCAGCAACACAGGATGACGATGCATATGACAATAATGATGACCTTACCCTGGTCCTGAGTTGCGCCAATATCGACACACCACTCTGGGGCCAGGTATTGACACAGGCAGTGGCAGGTGGACCTGGTGGCCCAGAGAACATGCAGGCCCCCCTGCCCACTTGTTGGCATGTGGTGCTGCTGCCGGTGCTAGCCAGGGATGGGGAGCAGGTGTGGTCACTGGTGCCGCTGGACAGGTCCAGCAGGCTGCTGCTATGCTGCAATGGCTAGCGGGGCACACTGTGCAGCAATCCTGAGGGGCAACCATCAGCACCCACAATCAGTCCCCACCACATGTGCAGTCACGTGTGCAGCATTCCCAGATGGAGGATGTTGCACAGCATGCCACCACCCCTCCAGCCTGTCTATGGCAGCACCATGATATGCCTAGAGCACACAGGCTGGATGAGCATATCAGGCTGCTGCGGGATTCGGTGGGCAACCAGGCAATGCTAGGTCAGAGATACATGTGCTGCATGTTGTGGTGCATCAACTGGCTGAGCGAGGGGACACTGGACATGCACAGCTCATTGGTGAGGTACGGCAACTGAGGGAGGCTATGACTGCATCTCTGGAGTGCATTGCAAAGACCATTGCTGCAGGCTTTGCAGCAGTGGCATCCAATGCCCACAGCAGTGCACACAGGACTCCCCGTAGCAGTAAGTCTACACCACGGATTTGGCATCTGTGACCCTCTTGAGGCTGATGCCTAACACCGCCATGCCCATCCCGGCCACACCCAGCAATAGTCTGTTTGCAGGTATGTACGCACACATGAGGACCCTGTCATGTTCTCAGACCTCTACCCCTGCGAATGTGTTGGTGACACCACTTGTGGCTGTTGAGCGGCCTGTGGTTGCCACACAGTCAGGGTGTTGCTGCCCACATGGCCATGGCTCCACACGATAGTCCTGATGGGTGCACTTCCCAGTCCAGTTTCCTGCTGGGGTTGCCAACTGCGCGCATGTCTGGCCATGGCCTGGTTCACATGCTGTGGCACACGTGTGGCCTGGGTCAAGTCCGGCATGTGTGTGGGCAGTTCTGCTGGACCATGTGGCATGGGCATGATGAGCACAGCACTGTGTTGGTATTGCCTGTGTGCTGGCGCATAACCTCTGATCCATGCTACTACCTGTTGTACTGGTCTGTGTGTATAGCTCTCCATGGCTGCACTGTTGTGTGTGTGTGTCCAACCAGGTGCTGTGTCCCATGCTGTGCACCCTGTGGTGGTACAGCTGTGTGTGTCTGCCTATGTTTGTCCACATGAGTAGCCAGCACACACCATGTGGGTGGTTGCATCTGGATCTGTTGCTACATGGGTGTGTGGGAATGTGTGCATGTCTACCTGTGTGAGTAATGTGCGATCATGTGTCCCTGCATGCATCTCTGTGTGTCTGTGTATGTCTGTGTGTGCGTGCGTGTGTGTGTGGTGTTGTACATGCACTGCTGCCCTGTATGGTACTCACCTGCAATTCCCGAAGTGCTTCTCGACTATGGTAACCCTGTGCTTCCTGGCACATGTGGCCAGCCTGGGATCCCTCCTCTCCATGGCTGACTGCACACCCCATCCAGCTGGTCCTCTTCATCATCATTGGCACTGTTGCCCTCATCCACCTGGACAGGTATCCCATGGTCAATGGCCATATTGTGCAGCGTACAACAGGCCAGAAATATGCCACAGGCTTTTGCAGGTTTGTACAGTAGGGCACCACTGGATCTGTCTCGGCAATGGAACTGCATCTTGAGCATGCAAAAGACACACTCTATGATGTTGCATGTAGTGATGTGTGCCTTGTTGTATCTCTCCTCTGCACCATTGCTTGTTCACCGTATGGAGGTGAGCAGCAAGGGTCTGAGGGGATACACACTGTCACCTGTGGGGAGGACACATGTGATGGTTACTTCCTGTCATTGCCTGCTACAACCACCCCCTTGCAGTTCACACTGCCACCACCTGCCACCCAGTGTGCTTTGGCCAATGCACCCCTTGCACGGCAGTTGTGCCACCATTCATGACTCTTCATCTGTGATCTGTATGCCAGAGCACCTCTATTCATGCCCCCTTGTACTGTTGCTATCCTCATTTCCAGTTCTGTCCCCTCACCTGGCACTGTCCTCATTCCCCTCCTTCCCAGCCTGCTGCTGTATGTTTTACCACACTGCTGCTGTTTCTACCTCTTCCCAGGCCATACTCACCAACTAGGTGCCCCATGGGGATCACCTTACTCTCAAAACACTGGCACAGGATGGAGTGGTGCCATATAAATACATCGTGTGTACACCCAGGGTGTGTGGTGTACACATTGATGATGTGCCCAGTGGCATTGCACACCACCTGGCAGTTGACTGAGTGGTATCCCTTTCTGTTCATGAATACTGTACGTTCCGGGCCAGGTGGTGCATGTATGGCCACATGGTTGCAGTCAATGGCCCCTACCATGCCTGGCATGTGTGCCACCCTGTGGAATTTCTGCATGTTTGCTGTATGCTCTGCCTGTGTACTTGGGAATGTTATGTACTCCAAGGCATGTGGCAGCAGTGCGTTGAGGACCTGGGTGAGGAGGCAGGATGTGACAGATTGAGAGATGCCAGTGGTTGCAACCACTGGTTTATGGAAGGTGCTTGTGGTGAGCAGGCACATTATCGCTGTCACCTTGGTCTCCACCACCATGGCATGACTCTTTCTGGTGGGTGTCTACAGCCTGCAGCTCGTCATGGCACCTGCTCACATAGCTGCCTCAGAATTGTCCTGTTCAGATGGTACTGGCCCTCTATCTCGTTGTCCCCATAGTCCTCGAATGTGAGCCAGGCATGGTACTGTCTGCATTGGGCATACCACCGACGGGTCCTTCCTTGGCCATGTTATTTTTCCTCCCTCATCCTCCTCCTCATCCCCTCATTACCGGCTCCATTAGGAATGGTGTTACATCCATTGTTATTGCTTTCCTGGTTTGTGCCTCTGCTGTGTGTGTGGTTGAGCCTCCTTCATTTATGCTCATCTCTGTGTGGCCATTCTATGAGTGGCTCCACAGTTGCACCATATGTTACAGCTGAATATCCATTGTGCCGCATACTCATGGTCACGCCCCCTATACTTGTGCAGCATACATTACTGTTGCGCAGCGGCACAACTGGAATTGCGCTGTGCATTACTGGCTCTGGAGTGCAATTCTGTGATTGTGCCAGTACATTCCAGTTGCGCAATGTGCAACTCCTTTGAATATCTATGAGTTCAGTAGGTAGGTGACGTACTGTGTGCACTAACAGAAAAATCAGTTTTTCCCCTGAATGTTAAAACCATCGACATTACTTTATATGATAAAGTCAGCTTTAATGCAACTTTTTACTGAAATAAGAACCCCACCAGCAGTGTAATAAAGAGGGATGCAATCAGTGCAACAGCAAATAGTTATAACTGTGTTGGTGTGAAAATACTAACTCATGTGGAGAATGATAGGTGCGCTATAGAAACATAGAAACATAGACTTTGCCGGCAGATAAGGACCGCTTGGCCCATCTAGTCTGCCCATTTCCCTACCTACAGGATAGGCTGTAGATCCTAGTTAACCAACAGCCTATTTCTTCCTACCTCCACAAGAATTGCCTTATGTCTGTCCCATGCATTCTTGAATTCTCCCACAGTTTTAGACCCCACAACCTCCTCAGAAAGGCTGTTCCATGCATCCACTACTCTCTCTGTGAAATAATACTTCCTCACATTGCCCCTGAACCGCCCTCCTTCTATCTTTGAATTGTGTCCCCTTGTTCTTGCACGTCTCTTTTTCTGAAAGATGCTACCCTCTTGGACTTTGTTGATTCCACTGAGGTACTTAAAAGTTTTTATCATGTCCCCCCTCTCCCTTCTTTCCTCAAGGGTATACATATTAAGCTCCTTTAGTCTCTCCTCATACAGCTTCTCTTGCAGACCCTGCACCATTTTTGCTGCCCTCCTCTGGACTACCTCTATCCTGTCTATGTCCTTTGTGAGATGTGGTCTCCAGAACTGAGACAGTACTCCAGCAGGGGTCTCACCAACTGTCTGTACAGAGGGATGACAACTTCCTGTTTTCTGCTGCTGATGCCTCTCCCTATACATCCCAGTATCCCCCCAGCCCTCCCTACTGCCTTCTCACATTGCTTGCTAACCTTAAGGTCATCTGATATGATTACCCCAGGCCCCTTTCCTTTTTTGTTGTTGTTACTACCTCCCCACCCACTGTGAATTCTTCCCCTGGGTTCTTGTTTCCCAGGTGCATTATTTTGCACTTCTTTGCATTGAATCCTAGCTGCTGTACTTCTGACCATTCCTCCAACCTTGCCAAGTCCCTTTTCATCCTTTCCACACCTTCTTGTGTATCAACCCTGTTGCAGATCTTTGTGTCATCTGCAAAAATGCATACTTTTCCTTCCAGTCCCTCTGCAATGTCACTGATGAAGACATTAAAAAGGACTGGACCCAATACTGAACCCTGCAGTACCCCACTAGTAACCCCACTTTCTTCAGAGTGGACTCCATTTACAATTACCTTCTGTGTCTTGTTGTGCAGCCAATGTTTTACCCAGGCTACCACCCTGGGACCCACCCCAGGCTGGTTAATTTGACTATTAATCTTTTGTGGGACTGTGTCAAATGCCTTGCTAAAGTCTGGTAGGCCATGTCCACAGCCCTCCCTGGTCTACTACTTTGGTCACCCAGTCAAAGAAATCTATTATATTTGTCTGACATGACCTTCCGCTGTGAACCCATGCTGCCTTGGGTCCTGTGCCCCACTGGCCTCTAGGTACTCAACAATTCTTTCCTTCAGAAGTGACTCCATCACTTTCTCCTACCACAGAGGTCAAACTGACAGGTCTGTAGTTTCCTGCCTCTGTCTTGGTCCCACTTTTGTGAAGGGGAATCACATCTGCCTTCCTCCAGTCCTCGGGTACCACACCATCCTCCCATGATTTATTAAAAGAGTAGCAGTGGTTTCACTAGTTCCTCCTTTAAGTCTTTTAGAATTCTGGGGTGAATTCCATCAGGACCCATTGCTTTGTCCACCTTCAGTTTTAGGAATTCTTGCAGAACCCTTTCTTCTGTGAAAGGACTGGGATCGACACTCATCAAGAGTGCTTCTGTTAATTGGATTAGGCACTTCCTCCTCTTTGTGAATACTGAGCAGAAATATTCGTTCAGTATCCCTGCTTTTTCACTGTCCCCTCTGCCCACCCACCGTTCTTTCTATTCAGCCTCACTATCCCTCCCTTTGTCTTGCTACGCTCTCTGATGTACCTATAAAAGGTTTTATCCCCCTTCTTAACTGAGTTGGCTATCTTTTCCTCAGTTTGGGCCTTTGCTATTCTGACTTCCCTCCCTGCTTCCTTCTGCCTTAACTGGTACAGCTCTCTGTCCTGTTCCTTCTGTGTTTCCTTATATTTACGGAATGCTATCTTTTTCTTCCTGACTTTCACAGCCACCTCTTTTGAGAACCATAGTGGCTTTTTCTTTCATTTAGATTTGTTTATTTGCTTCACACAAAGGCTTGTTGCCTCTGTGATGGCAGTTTTGATGATTCCCCATTGTTGCTCCACACCTCCTTCTAGCCTGTTTGCTAGTGCTTTTCTGAGGCACTCTCCCATCTTGCCAAAGTCAGCCCACCTAAAGTCCAGTACCCTCACTTTTGTATGGCTTGACTCTGTAGCTGAGTTTAACGTGAACCACACTGTTTGATGGTCACTTGTCCCCAGATGGCAACCCACTTCTAGATCTGAGATCCTCTCACTGCCTCCGTTTGAGAGTATGAGGTCTAAGATTGCTCTCTCACGAGTGGGTTCTGAAACTAGCTGTCTGAGGCCTGCCACCTGTAGGGCATCAAGAATGGCCCTGCTCTTGGATGTGGCTGCAGCAAATGTGCTCCAGTCAACATCTGGCATATTCAGGTCTCCCATCAACAGTATCTCCCTTTCTCTGCCATTCAAGAATGCCTTCTATCATATCCTTGTCCATTCCTCCCTGACATGGGGTCTGTACACAACCCCTGTGCAGATTGTGGTGCAATTTCCAGTCTCCAAGGTGACCCACAGTGCCTTCTCTCTTCCCTGTTTACTCTTTTGTTCAGTTGCTTTTATCCCTTCCTTTACATAGAAAGCTACTCCTCCCCCACTTCTCCCCTGCCTGTCTTTCCTGTAGGTTATGTACCCTGGTATGTTAATATCCCAGTCATGGTTCTCTGTGTACCATGTTTCTGTGACTGCTACGATATCCAGGCATCCCTTTTCCATCAAGGCCACCAGCTCAGGGAGCTTGTTGCCCAGACTACGGGCATTGGTTCTCATTACCCTCAATTTCCTGATGGCCTTACTCCCTTTTGCCCCATCCCTGTCCTTCTTTCCTTTGTCACTTTCTTCATTTACCCCAGCCCTTCTCCCTATCGACACCTCTATGTTGGTGTTTGCTGCACTTATTACCATGATTATTTTGGGGGGGGGGCTAGGATTTCCCTGCTCCTTTCCAGTGCCTCCCCCCTAGCAAGTGGAAGACTGATATTCCTGAAATGTGGACTGTAACTTTCCATGACAACTGTGACATATTGAAAAAAACTCAGGGGATAACTGTAATGTGCAGTGCAACCTAATTATTACAGGCTTATTAAAAACCTGGTCTATGCATTGTCCTTGCTACCTAGGTAAAACTACCATAGGCATCTAATGCAAATTTAATTGTTTTAAAGCAAAACCTCCTAAAGAAACATTTTTAGCATGCTCCTGTCACTTTCCAATTACAGCTGCATGCCAGCTAAAAAATCTTGCAGTTGTTTCACATTTTAAATACATATGAAAATGACAGCAGATACAGGCCATAGCAGTCTATCAAGACTGTTCGAGTGTGCAGCTCCCAGCCTATTCTACTGCAGCAAATAGTATGATACTCCTACTGTATGACAATTAATCTGTCACAGATTTCTAACTGTTCTTCTCAGTAGGTATACAGGTTTACTGTCATCCGAGAGCTGTATCTTCCCTATGAAGAACCACAATGGAGACTCACACATCAGGACTGCTGCTTATTTAGAACACTTGCTCAATAAACATGTACTACTGGATTTTTTTGTAATAAGTGTCCTCAGTTAACAGCAATCCTGATTCTTCAGTCTTTTTGAGAGCCTGCACAGGGAATATGCCACTTCATGACATCACGATCATGATTTCTTTGGCATAGTACACCTGCAACATAACAGCAACCCACCTATCACAGAGGAGTATAATGTTGTTAAAACAGCTTAATATTTGTTTAAACAGCACTTGTTATCTTTAACAATTACAAATCAACAGGTGTAAGCTTACAAAATCTATATTTTTTATATGAGATCTTTTTGTGAATGACAGCATTTTATATTGATGATTGAACTGGTTTGGCAAGAGGAAGTCACTTCATTTAATGCAGATGTGATGTCCTTAAATTGTGGCTGTGCAATCCCTTTCTACTGTAGCTTCAAAAGGAACACTTTAAAATTTTGAGTTAGTTTGAAATCATCAGTTTCTGTAGTACTCTACAGGAAGTTTTACAACTGTCGACAGGTTAGCTCTCAATCTTACTTATAGTGCTCCACCTCTAAGGAACAGAAAAAATCTTGGGCCTTCCCATTTAAACAGTTTTGCACAGTATACCAGTAATAAAGTGAATTGCCTTTGAATAACTGGTCAAGTTACTTGATAGGACAGTAGCATATTTTGAAATGCTGTTAGCCCGGCCCAAAGTTGCTTGGACATGAGAGCTAAGTCACTCTAGTAGCCATGTTATTGAGGAGCAGATCCATACATATGGGGTGGACTATCATATTTAAAATGTTTTATTTATTTATAGAGAAATGTGTGACAAAAGAGGCACACTGAGGTGGCGCTGATTTCCTGGTGCAACCTGGAAGATGGGGGGGGGGTTACAAGGTGGTAAGAAGTACGATAAGCAAAATGTGGCAAACATTAAGTAGAGCACCAAATAGTTACAAGTGCAATGTAAAATACAGAAAATCGGCAAGCACAGGGTATAACATTTACAGACTTGCAAGAATCTGCAGCTTCAAAGATTGACCAGTATAATGTAATACCTCAGAACATCAGAAGCTGCAAGGTACAAACATTTGCCAAACTACAAAATCTTGTTGTGTTAAGGGTAATAAATCACTTAAATTATGTATGTAGTGGAAACATTAAAGCAGTGGTACAGGTTTGCAAAACTTCACAGTGTGAATGGTGATAAATCAAAAAAGCGGTGGAACAGTGTGAGGGTGCTGTGGTATCCAGATGAAGGTAATGCACCAGCTAAAACTGGCATCTTGATTTTTTTTTGTATTGCTATGGAGTAGCTGTCCTTCAGCAATGTGAATGGAGCTGAACTGGGAGTCAACCAATGTTAGAATGCAACACTTCAGAGTTTGGTTTAGGGCCAGTGTTGCTGGGACAGCAAGAGGCAGTCTGTGTGTGAGGTAGGGTCACTGGTGCACTGCGAGAGGCTTCTTATGAAAAAAAGTCACATCTGTTTCTTGCTCTTAGGCCCAGTGAGAGTGCAACTCAAGTGATGTTTGGTAGGAGTGGCAATTTTAAAACTGAGATGTAATGTCAGGCTTCTTACCATCCCTGTAGAGCTAAAGAAATATTTTAAGTCTGTTTCATTTCATTTCAGTTCAGTTTTTTAATACATGTAAGCACAATGAGCATGTCTGCCCATTTTCATATGCGCCAAGTGTACAAAAACATTAAAATATTACAAGATCTTGCACAATAAATACATAACAAAAAAGACAAAAATGCCAACAGACATAACAAATACATAGCAATCAGTTCAAAGCCTAAAATAAGTGCATTTATTTGCATCACAGAGCTATTGCTGTAATGTTTTTTTTAAACAAATAAACAATGGAGCAGTTGGCAATATTAGATGGGAGTGTGTTAAACAATTGAGAAGCTTTGTAAAGTAAGGACCTCTGACCAAAGGTTTTTCTGAAAAATGGAAGAAAAAAGTTATCCTGCTTTGCAATCTGATTCCACAACCATTCAGAGCCCTTGGAAATAGAGCATATGTAGAAGGAGGTAAAAGACCCAGTATACCCTTGAAAAGAAATAGCCCAGTCTTGTAACATACTCTATTTTGAAGATACAGGCAGCCAGATAACTTAATAAGCTCACAATGATGAGTGCGATTGGCTGATCCTGCCATAAACTGCACTTCAGAGTGTGTTCGGGGGCCAGTGCTGCTGGGAGAGCAAGAGGCATTCTGTGTGAGGCAGGGTCACTGGTGCACTGCGAGAGGCTTCTTATGATAAAAGTCGCATCTGCATCTGTAACTAACCTTAATGAACCTAAGCTCACCAGGAGAAAGTGTGCCTATTCATCATGGGGACTCTGGGTACGCTGTCTCATAAAGCTGATCCTGCTACTTCTCCTGATATCTGGGAATGTGCACCCAAATTTAGGGCCACCTCGTGCCGGACCCACACCAAAATCAGGACAACTAAAGATTGTCTCCCTTAACATATGGAGTCTTCTACCTAAGTTTGCACAATTCCAGGCCTGGGTGGAGATGATCAAAGTGACATCATTTCTCTCACGGAGACCTGGCTCTCCCCTAAAATTACAGATGAAGCCGTCTCTCTGGATGGCTACAACTCCTTCCGCCAGGACAGATTGTCAAAGCATGGCGGTGGCTGTATGGTCTATCTCCATAGTGATATTAAAGGACAGATCCTGCCATCTAGCCACCATACCAAGGAGGCACAATTTTTGAACATAAAGCTAGCCATAGGCCAACAGAACAAAACCTTACTGCTATCCACAGTATACATACCTCCTGGCTCTCGAAGAACTGGCTTCTTGCAGTTCATCAGTAATCAACAGCAACTTGGAAAACAGTGGGAAAGGATTATTGTTGGTGATTTCAACACCATGTGTCACTCCCAGGATGCTACTGCAGCCAGAGATCACATTACTGGTCTTTATCTCACAAAAACTGGTGACACTAGCTACAAGACAAAACTATAAAATGGGTTCTAGTACACTCTTAGACTAGATCCTCTTCTCCCACCTGGAACATTTTCGAGGTATTAGTCTTCCCGGACTCCTTCATTGATCATTCCCCAGTGCTCTGTACCTGGTCGAACAGCTTCACTTGGTGCCCCTCCCCCCACAGGTCTCAAGAAACAAATCCCTGAGACCGGGGCTCCTGGATGCTTTTAAGTACTACCTAAAACAGACTGACTGGATCCCAATTGATAAAGCCAAGGATGGAAACCAGGCCCTAGATTACTTCCTTAAAACCTTTACAAGAGCCTGCGACATCTTTGCCCCTTTCAAGTCCAAAATGGTAAAAGAGTCCTCTAATCCCTGGCTGTCGGGATTACTCATTGGACTCATGCGACATAGGGACAACCTGTGGCACAAGGCCAAGGAGTCTGGGATGTAGGCTAACATATCTGCCTTCAGAGCCACCAGAAACAATTATACTAAACTAATTTGCTTAGCCAAAGCATCCAACTACATGGACCTCTTAAACAAAAGCTGGGGAGATGGCAGGGAGTTCTGGAACTCAATTAAATCCCTCATAAGGAAGGCCTCAAGAACCCCACCTGATCTGATAATAACATATTCCAAGCCACTCCAGGAGCTCAGCGATATAGCTAACACTCTCAACACAGCCTTCATAGACCTATCCGCTATACTACCGAGTGAGTATCTCACACCACCACCAGCGAGGCAGCCCCCTACCACCATACCCCTCGTCTACTGACAAGAATGTACCACCTTTCTATTTCAAACCCCTAACTAAACCCAAGATGATTAAATATATCAAGTGGGTCCTTGGGAAGACCAGAATGGGGAGTGACCAAGTTGACATGAAGTTGGTCGCCCTCACACTTGATGTATTAGCAGACCCACTCATAAAAGTGTTCAATCCCTCTTTAAGATCAGGTGTGTTCCCCAACAGATGGAAGGCAGCACTGGTTGCACTGGTCCATAAAGCAGGGAATAGAACAAACACAGCTAACTACAGGCCCATCTCTATTCTACCCCCCCAGTATCCAAAGCTCTTGAAAGGGCTGTCTCAGACCAACTCACTGGGCACCTAGAAAAGTACAGCCTACTCTGTAAACAACAGCATGACTTCCAAAAGAAGCACTCACTGTGCTGGTCAATTACAGCTCAAAACTCTATGATGCATTGGATAAAGGGATGGCTGTGGGGTCTATCCTTATAGACCTCACTAAAGCCTTCAAAACCATTAGTCATCCACTTCTCCTAAACTGCCTGCTGGCCATTGGCCTGTCCAGTGATAACATTACCTGGTTTGACAGTTACCACTCCCATAGGATACAGTGTGTCAGGATTAATGGCATACTATCTGAACCCGAGGAGGTAAGTTTAGGAGTCCCACAAGAGTCCATCCTAGGCCCACTCCTACTCAGCCTCTTCATAAATTCTCTCCCCTCAGCCTGCCCTGTACATATGGGTGCTTTACACTGTTGATGCCATCATTTCGGTAGCTGGCAGTGATCAATCCTCAGTCACCACTGAGCTACAAGATAGCTTCCATATGCTTGAAACCTGGTTCACTCAGAACAAACTGATGCTCAACCATAAAAAAACCAAAAGCATGCTCTTCTCTGTGCCACAGAAAAATAACAAATACAGTCCCATAATGGTCCAGAGCAGTCAGGAAAACCTTTTGGAACAGGTATCCACTTCAAATACCTTGGGGTACACCTTGACAGGACACTCAGTTTCACAACCCATATTGACCATGTGGTCAAAACTGCAAATATAAAGCTGGGTGTTCCCTACTGCCACAAAAACTCAATGACCGCAGCAGCCCTGAAAGTAGCTACAAGCAGCTCAGTCTTATGCACAGTAGACTATGGCCTGCCCATCTATGTGGCTGGTTCTGAAACCACCCTAAAAAGAATAAGAACTCCCCTAAATAAGGACGGCCAACTGGCCCTAGGGGCTGATCACCTAATCCATGCCTGTACCCTTTGTAGCAACACAGGATGGCTCCCACTCCACCTCAGGGTGCAATACCAAACCTGCATACTAGTAAAAAAGCAGCGCTGGGACTTACGCCTGGCATGATCTGCAGAATTCTCAAAGCTGCACAACCAGTTCAGCAAACCAGAAAAAAAAAACAGAGGTGGACTCCTAGTGCCTTTAATGCATACAGAGTTTGCCCAGAAACCCTTCTCCTACCAAGGACCCAGACTGTTCAATGAGCTACCTCATACACTCACTGAGTGCACAAAGATCAGTCTATTCAAAACTGGGCTACAGGCTCATTTAGAGTGTAAAAAGGTCAGTCGATGTCCAAAACAATAATCCCCCCATCTCTCGAAACCTTGACCACCTCTAGCACCTACACAAAAAAAACCTTAACTGCTCCATGTTGCACTCAACTCCCTCCTTCATATACCCTCTCTCTCTTCACTCCTATCCAAATCCCCCATACCCCCACCCCCTATGCACTTAATCGCGGTTCCACATGCTGTCCTCGACAATGCCTACTCTGGATGCTCTACCTTAGTGTTTCTCACCCCTGTCAAAGCACTGGCCGAAATACCACACCTCCTAACTCAGGGTCTCCATCCTGCCTGTTGGTCTCCCTGCACACATGCAACGTGTATTCTGCACAAGCAGTGTGCCTATTCCTATGTTCCCAGACACCCAATTTCCTGCCACTGGACTTTCTCCTCTAATCTATATCTTTGAATTATATGTTCTGTGCTGAAACATTACTGTTTTCATCTGGTTAACTATGTGAATATATCATACTTTGTTTCTCCATGCTGTATTTGACCATATTGTTTTTGACTGACTTGGAACCTTTGTAAAAAAGTCCCTGACTCCAAGGTGTAAATCCCAAACTAAAATCAATCAATCAATCAGTCAATCTCAAGACTGAGTTATAGGCAACCCTAAGATTATCAAGAATATTATTAGAAGTGGCAGTATATACAATTAAACCATAATCAAGTAAGCTTAACAAAAAACTGTGAGTCAAAAGTAAACGTGATTCCTTTGTAAGGACCCTATATAATGAGCCAATTCTTCAATTCTTTGATTAAATTTTTTCCATACTGAACACATTTGAGGCTCAAAGGACAGGTTGGAATCCAACAAAATTCATAAGTATTTAAAGGTAACTACCCTCTCGATAACCTCAGCTCTAAGATCTACTATGGGATTTAAAGGAGGAATGGGTTTCATTCTGGGTCCCATAAACAACATAAATTTAGTCATTGAATTCAGAATCATATACCTAGAGATCAGCCAACTCTGGAAATTGGAAAAATCTTCCTGAACTATTCTTGAAGCAGAATTGGGGTCATCAGAGATCCCACAAAGTACTGTGTCATCTGCATAGAGTATCATAGATGTTTGAAAGCAGATTTGGGGGACTAAATTCATAAAGAGTGAGATAATCAGGGGACCCAGGATGAAACCTGTGGAACTCCACAACAAATAAGTCTAAAGGGAGAAAGAACCTCATCAGTCTTGGTACTATGATGCCTATTATTAAGATAGTTAGAAAACCATGTTATAACCTCTTGGGAAAAATAAAATTCAGACAAAACTGAGGGCAACAATGAATATTCAACAAGGTTGAAGGCCTTGGTGAGATCCACAAATATGGCTGCAACAGAACACCCTTTATCAAGAGCACTCTGAATGCAGCTAGTGAATCCTATCGAGGCCTTCTCTGTATAGTGTTTTAATTTGAATCCATGCTGGAACTCTGAGAGTAAATTATTGCCATCGAGGAATTCTGTGGTTTGATCAAAAATTATCTTTTCCAAAATTTTGGAGTGAAGCTAATAATGATATTGGATGGTAATTTGGGATATGAGATGGATTAAAACTTTGTAAAATGGGTTTCATGGTAGCCATTTTCCAGATGGGGGGAAACAAACCAGACCATATAGAAATATTAAAAATAAGTGAGAGTGGAAAGAAAAAGAATCGATCCCCAGTTTAATGAATCTATAATCAAAGTTATCATTATGTTTGCTTGCACGCATATGCAAGAAACATAGTGCCATCATTCGAGTTTTCGGAGGTGTGGTAGCCCTCTTCCAATTCAGGCAGTGTGTTTGCAGGCACGGCCGCAGTTCTCCAATGCCTGCTGGAACTGTTTATGACAGCTCCAAAATGCAGTGGCGTACAGTTGAAAGGGGGAGCTATGCTTCAGTGAGCAGCGATAAGATATCGCCTGCTCAAGCGCACTCCCCCTACACACACACACACACACACACACACACGTACACACAGGCACACATACTGCATGCTTGCCCCCCCCATGCACACACTGTGTAGCCGACAGGGGTGCCCAATCCTCCATTGGCTGTGCTGCACCCCCACCAAAACAGAGTTCCTTATGCCCCGCTGGGTGCCCACCCAAGCGTGGCTACATATTATAGCTGACAGGGTGCCCAATCCCCATCAGCTCCACTAGTCCCCAAGAGTACAGGGTGCCATGCACAGGAGCCACCCAACGCGGCAACACATGCTGTCCGCCCGACGGGGTGCCTAATCCTCTATTGGCTCCATGGCCCCAACCAGCCATCCTTGTGCCATGCTGGAGCCCACCCCAGCGTGGCAAAAGTCCCGCGTCATTTCATTTTAAACAACCTGAAATGCAAAACGGTCCTCACTGTGTTCGCCCCCACCAGCACCCACCCACCCACTGCACATCCCACCTCCCACACCCCTCACCCTATACTTACTCTCCTGCGCAATGATCATCAGTGGACCGGGAACACTTCTGCACACTTCAAAGCCGACTGCGAACTGAGGAAATGCCGATAAGCTGTATAATGGGATAGATAGGGTTTTTTCAACTTTGCAGCATATCTCAGGCATTTTTTAGAATTTTTGCACCAAATTTTCAACATGGGGTTTTTGGGACCCCTTCTCATGAATGCTCTCACTGTCATGGCATTAATCTGCCCCGAAGGGTGATTTCGCAGTCACTGTGTGAAGTCTCCTTTCAGGACTGAATAATGAAATGACACTGCCACTGTTCATAAGGTGGGCTCTCAAAAAGCCTATTTTGAAAATTTGGTGGAAAAATTCCTAAAAATGACTGTTTTATGAGCATGCATTGCACAGTTCCTACGCACCCTTGTAAGTTCACGAATTTTCAATATTTTCACTCCAGATTTTCAACATTGCCATTTTACCACACCTCCTTATGAGCAGTACAGCTGTCATTTTTCACATCTTGTCCAAAACGTGTTTCCGCCCAGGTAGCACACAATGGTGCAGTTGGTTGAGTGAAATCAATGTATGGGACACATTAAAAAAATCACAGTGAAACTGTTAATAAGCAGAGGTCTTAAAATGGCTATGTTGAAAATTTGGTGAAAAAAATTCCTAAAAATTACTGTTTTACGACCGCGCGTTGTGCAGTTCCTACGCACGCTCGAAAGTTTCTGGTACCAATATTTTCACCCCAGATTTTCCACATTGCCATTTATTACACTTCCTTATGAGCTGTGCAGCTGTCATTTTTCACATCTTGCCCAAAACATGTTTCCACCCATGTAGCGCACAATGGTGCAGTCGGTGTGCGAAATCAATTTTTTGGGACACATTAAGAAAACCACAGTGACACTGTTCATGAGCAGAGGTCTTAAAATAGCTACATTGAAAATTTGGTGAAAAAATTCCTAAAAATTACTGTTTTACGAGCATGCGTTGTGCAGTTCCTACGCACTCTTGTAAGTTTGCGAATTTTCAATATTTTCACTCCAGATTTTCCACATTGCCATTTTATTACACTTCCTTATGAACAGTACAGCTGCCATTTTTCACATGTCACCCAAAATGTGTTTCCACCCATGTAGCGCACAATGGTGCAGTCGGTGTGTGAAAGCAATGTTTGGGACAGATTAAGAAAATCACAGTTACACTGTTCATGAGCAGAGGTCTTAAAATGGCTATGTTGAAAATTTGGTGACAAAAGTCCATAAAATGACTGTGTTATGAGTGAGCATTGCGCAGTTTCCAAGCACCCTCGTAAGTTCATGACTTTGTAATATTTTCAGTCCAGATTTTCACCAGTGGCATTTTTCCACACTTCCTTATGAACGGTACAGCTGTCATTTTCACAACATGGTCGAATGTGTTTTCACACTTTCAGCACAGAGATGTGTGGTCACTGTGGGAAATCATTGTTCGGGACAGATTAAGAGAATCACAGTGACACTGTTCATGATTGGAGGTCCCAAAATGCCTGTGTTGACAATCTGCTGTAACAAAATCCCCAGACTAATTACATTACAGGTGTGCATTGCACAGTTTCTATGCACGCTCATGACTTCACCAGGTTTTTTTATATTTTTACTGCAGATTTGCAACATTGCCATTTTTTACACCTCCCCATGAACAGTACAGCTGTCATTTTTCACATCCTGTTCGGAATGTGTTTTTGCACCTGTGGTGCTAAATGCCATAGTCGCTGTGCATAAGCAGCTTTGGCTAACAAACTGATATTGCCACTGTTCATGAGGTGAGGGTCACAAAAAAAAAATGTTGAAAATTTGGAGTGAAAATACCAACGAATGCCTGAGGTGTTAGGGTTTCCAACCATAACGCCCCACCCTGTAGAGAATGACATGCATCTGGGGTGTGACTTGGGATTCTTGCCTGTAATGCTCATACCATTCCACACCCTGCAGCCAGTGAGAGGCATGGAGGTATGCCTTAGACTCTTTGGCCTCAAAGTTAACCCCATTCTCCTATACCACACCCATCTCACCGTATTTCCTGATGCAATGGGGTGCGCATAAGGACCAAAGACCCCAAGGCACACCGTGACACTTGTCAGTGTCTGCAGGGTAGGGTTTGGTGAAATGGCATGGCCATTATGCCTGATGACCCAAAGGCACACCCCAATGCCTATCACTCTCTGCAGGGTGGTGGTGGGGTTGGCTTCAGTTCAATACTTCACTGCCATTTCTATTATGCAGCTCTGTAACTTCTACACTACCAATACCAATGGCAGCAAGCAAACATTCGGCATTGACAAATGCTTGTTTATTTTTATTTTAGTATTTGGTAACTGGGTAAGGACCACTAGGCACAAGTGCTAGTTTTCAGGGGTGACCTGGGAGCACTGGGCGGTTAAGTGACTTGCTCAGAGACACTCAGTGTGCAAGTGGAGGTTGTGAGAATGAAACCCAGGTCTAGTCTGCAGGATGTACCAAGCTCATTCACAGCTCATTACTCTAATCTCTAGGCTATACTGCCAGCCCATGGGCAATAATGGGCCTGGGTCCATTTTTAATATGTGTTCTTTAATGTATTCAGCAGAGATATTCCTGAAACAAAATTTGGGATGAGATACAGGGATACTGTCCAAATAATTGGATAGTGGAGCTGAAGTAGAGGGTATCCTGTATTTCTCCAGGTTTCCGAAAAACTAATTAAAGGACCTGGAGACTATATAAGGATCACTCGGGGTAAAGCCACCGATTTCTAGAGTTATAGGTGCATCCTTCTGTTCTTGACCCAAGAGGCTATTTAGAGTTTTCCACATTTTTTGGGATGACCTGCACATTTTTTTTGTTGTGATAAAAAAACTGCTCTTTATATGTCCTGATTTCTATTTTGCATTTATTCCTTAGGATCTTATAATTTTGTAATGAGCAATCATCCTTTGTGATCTTATATTTCTTCCAGGCTTTATCTCTACTTTACATTAAGCTCAAAAGCTCCTGATTGATCCATTTATTTGATTGGGCTCTAACCTTAATCTTCTTTTTGGGGGCAATGCTATTAATTATTAAGGTATAATAATTAAACACAGGTGTAAGCACATGCACTAAGCAGCCCTTCTCACTGAATACAGTGGTCAGTTTATAAGGAACAAACCCCTTAGTTCTATGATTTTTCACATATGTTTTGCAACTGATGTATTAATACACTCACTGGTATATCACTGCAGTGTTTTCAAAAGTCAGACGCTACCCGTCCAAGGAGGTGAGCAATGGGTGTGTGCCAGCTTCCATAGTGGGATGAGGAAAGAAGATGATTAGTTCCAGGGGTGCCACTGGACACCAGTGAGATTGGAGTAATGGGAACCAGAAGAGGGAGGGGGTACTGCTGAACACCAGGGATATGATAACTGGGAATATGGAGTGGGAGTGGGTGCCATCAGACACTAGGAATGCAATGACAGAGGACGGGGGGGGGGAGGTATACTAGCACTGACACCACAGCCCACAGTCTTCATCAACTGTATGGAGAAATTTATGGGGAAATTGGAGAATCATGGAGCAATGGAATAGACTGCCTAAGGATGTGGTAGAGGCATAAACAATCAATGGGTTTAAAGTAGGATGAGACAGGTATGGGGGAATAATAAGAATGAGGGAGGCATCTCAAAGAGATGTGAGCTAGTCTGGTATGGTGAAAGGCCTACATAATTCCACATAGCTGATAGTCATTACAGGGCAGATCTGATGGACAATTAATCTTTTTCTGCTGTTACCTTCTATGTATCTGTAGCAGCACAGCCAGAATACAACACAGTAATGCTGCATTATATTTATTTTTTTATTTGTTTATTTATTTCGTCATTCAGACATAACCTTTGAGCAAAATGCTCTTTTTCAAAGGTTCCACGTCTTGACAGGGGAACAACACAGAAAGGTAGTTACAGAGTATGGGTGCACAAGCATAGAAACAAAAAATACAAGAAATAACAGCAATTGGTCTATTTACAATTGTTGACTATCTCATATAGAGGTACCGCATATTGTATATAGGGTACGCAGTGAGTGCTGTGGGTTTAAGAAACAAATTTAGCAGGAGGTAAAGCAGCCAGGGAAGGCATTGTCATTATTGCATATAAAGTTTGGGGGGGGGGACTCAACACAGGCTTTCACACCCTGTATGTTAACGCAGCCAACAGGAGGCTTTGTCATTAATTCTAGTCAAGGGGGGGGGGATTCTGTGTGCAGAACTGACCTAGTAGGAACATACTAGATAGCAGTGTGAGGGAGGACCATACACAGAATAAGCTGGGGAGAAACAGGTGCTTTGAAACAATCATATTTGTGCAGGGGCAGTGGCAGAGGAGGGACTTAAAACAGAGTGCTGAGTTAAGGATAGTAGATAGTAGGCTAGTCGACAGACTGGGGCTATGAAAGCCTCAGTTTCAAGAGCTGGCAAGTAGTAGGAGGAAGTGGGTTACTGGGCAGCAGGGTAACAACTCGGAGAATGCAGCCCAGGAGCAGGCTGAGTCCAAGCTACCGGGTGATAGTGCTACAAGTTACCTGAAGCAACAGACCTCAGCCTTGGCCAGGTGATGTCTTAGTTCTGACTTGAAGATGGGGAGGCCGTTAACGAGTAAAAGGCATGATGGGATCTCAGTTAGCCAGGAAGGAGCCCTGTAGGCAAAGAACAGTTGGCCAAGTGCAGTTTTTCTGAAGGGGATGGCAAGTGGGCAGCGAGTGTGCCCTCTAGTGCGGTACCCGGATCTACCTTGGAGCAGTTCTTTGAAGGCCACTGGACCTTTACATTGGAGAGATTTCATGCCAAGCAGGCACGTTTGGTGTTTGATTCTATTGGCAAGTCTGAGCCAGTTAGTGCGCTCTTAGAGGGAGCAGGTGTGTAGGAGAGTATCAGCCCCTAGAGCCAGCCTGCAGGCCTTGTTGAGGGTTGTGCTTACTCATTTTAGTACAGTGTCAGATGCTGACCCACAGTACATGAGTCCATAGTCAATAACAGACAAGATGGAAGAGGAGACTGCCAACCTGAGGGCCTCAGGAGTTAGGTACTGCCTGTGCCTGTAGAGAATTCCAAGTTTGGTGTTCACTGTTTTGATGACCTGGTTGATGTGCTGCATGTAAGCGAGGGTGTCATCAGCGATCACGCCCAGGTATTTAAAAGAGCTGACCTGCTCAAGTGGAGCAGCCTTGTTGTTAGTAATAGTAAGGGACAGAAGAGATCTCACACACAACACACTGCAGTATACTGCAGGGAACAGTATAATTCAATGGACATTAAGCCCTTTTGTCATGGAGTAATTTGTGACATGTCAGTTGCTACAAGTTACCGCATAGCATTGTGGCTAGCTCTGCTGCATGTATGTGTATATATATATATATATATATATATATATATATATATACACATAAATTTGTCTTTCAATGAGCATGTATGAGAGCTGGCCTGGTGATACTGAGGGTTGAGGCACTGGATGTCACACCTTGTGACATGCCAGTGACCTGGGTTCGGGAACGGACTCAGGTTTCTGGGGGTTGGCAGGAGAGGGAGAGGGAGAGGACTGAGCATCTGGAGGACTGCTCTTCTCTTCCTGGGGTGAGATTCAAGGATGCCCAGTGTCATGGCAGCCCCCGATGGAGATTAGAGGCACTACAGGTTCACCAGTCAACGTAAGGGGCAGGGTGTGGCAGATGCCAGCAGAGCAGCTGTGCACCGGTGTCACTGCATGCCACACTCCTGGGAGGAAATAAGTAAAAATCCCCTCCCTCGGGGATAGGCGACAGCACCTCTGCCCTGAACCACCACTCCCAATAGGGCACTCTCCTCTCCTCTCGAAGGCCCCGTTCACTCAACCTGGCACTCTGCACTATAAGTAGATTGCCCTAGGTGGATAGGGCAGCCCCTTCCCGGGTGGGGGTTCAGATCTCCGGGCTGTGTCAGAACGAGTGAGGGAGATGGTGAAGAGTCTCAGGTGGGAGGGAGAGATCGGTGGCTATAGGATGCCGCAGAGAGTTCTCCAACGGGGTTAAGAAACAGAATTTGAAAAAAAAAATGAGCATGTATAAGACAGTAAGTATATGGTAAGGGGGTATAGGGACATACATCTTAAATAAGGTCATTAATATTTCATATACCAGTATTGCAATTTGGGTCCTTCATGCTAAAGTATATGTTCCTCGCAAACTGCCTGATATGCTCAGTTTGGAGGGGTGTTTAATGCATGTGGTCACACCTATGTTTTCTACTCAAACAAATATTAGGGTTTTGCTTTGCACAGCACTGACAGGACATGTTGTATTCTGCGAATCTCTTTGTATATCCCAGGATATTAGCACAGGGTTCTCAATATACTGTATAGTATCTCCTTTAACTACTCATGCAAATTAGCCCAAGTGCATTCTCTTTGTGTGGCAGTTTGCTCAAGGTTTCAATACGCCAACTGTTTTTTATGTTTGAAATGCAAGAAACATTATGCGACAGCTTAGGAGAGAAGCGGGTTGTGGAGGTGTTGCACTCTGGCAGCCAACGGGGGCACTGTATTTGGGGGCTTGGCATTGGAGGACCAATGCAGGCCCAATGTCTTGATGACACTGGTTCTGCAGAAGTGCCACCAAGTTAAAACATTTTCACCACTGCAATCAGGGGTTGCCTCGTCATTGCAGTATCAGCCATTTTGCTGCAATGAGGGAGTGACCTGTCTTTGCAGGGCCATACCTTGCCATCCATATGCCACCCTGACCCAGTACATTTGCTGACAGGGAAGCCCACTCCCCGTTAGCACACTGTAAACCCCCTCCCCATTTCTTGTGTGCTGAGGGGGTGCCTAATCCCCCCTTGGTAGCATGCATGCTCCCCCAACAGTCTTTCTTTGCCAATGGGGGCCCCAATCCCTGTCGGCTTCAGTCCCCCCCCAGTTCAATTTGCCAATGAGGGAGCCCACTCCCTGTCATCATAATGTCCCTCCAGATTGTTGTGTGCCGAGGGGTGCCCAACCCCTTAGCTCTACCCCCACTGGTATGTGCCGACGTGGGTGCCCAATCCCCTGTTGGCTACAGCTCCCCCCCCAAAACACTCAGGTAGTACACTGGGAGCCCACCCCAGCATGCCATAGTCCCTGGAAATAAAAAACAGTCCCGCAATGTTTTTTTTTTTTGAACACCTGTAAAACAGAAAACGGTCCCTCGTAGAGTTTGGTGGCCCCTTCCCCAACCCATGCCTACCTTCTGTGCACCCCGCCTCTCCACACACACCCTCAAGCCATACTTACCTCCGGAGCCCAGCGCAATGATCTTTGCTGGACTGAGAACACGTCTACACACTTCAAAACCAACAGTGAACTAAAGAAATGTCGATAAGCTGTATAATGGCATAAATAGGGTTTTTTCAACTTTGGTGCATACCTCAGGCATTTTGGGAAATTGTGGCACCAAATTTTCAACATGGGGTTCTTGGGACCCCTCCTCATGAATTTAGTCACTGTCATTGCGTTATTTGGTCCCAAAAGTTGATTTCGTGGTCACTGTGCAGAATCACCTTTCGCGACTGATTAACGAATTGACAGTGCCACTGTTCATGAGGTGGGCTCTCAAAAGGTCTATGTTGCAAATTTAGTGAAAAGTAATAAAAAAAAATGACTGTTTTATGAGCATGCATCGCGCAGTTTCCACGCATGCTCATAACTTCGTGAATTTGTAATATTTTCAGTCCAGATTTTTAACATTTGCATTTTTCCACATCTTCTTATGAACAGCATAGCTGTCATTTTACACATCCTGGCCAAAATGTGTTTTCGCACTTCCGGCATAGAATAGCGCGGTCACTGTGGGAAATCAGTTTTCGAGATAGCTTGTGAAAATGATAGTGATACTGTTCATGAACAGAGGTCCTAAAATGCCTGTGTTCAAAATTTGGTGACACAAGTCCATAAAATGACTGTGTTACAAGTGAGCATTACGCAGTTACCACGCACCCTTGTAACTGCAAATTTGTAGTATTTACATGCCAGATTTTCAACACTGCCATTTTTTCACTCCTCCTTATGAACAGTACAGCTGTCATTTTTCACATCCTGGCCAAAATATGTTTTCGCATTTCTGATGTAGAATAGCGTGGCCGCTGTGGGAAATCAATGTTTGGGACAGATTAAAAAATGACAGTGACACTGTTCATGAGCAGAGGTCCTAAGATGTCTATGTTGAAAATTTGGTGATGAAAGTCCATAAAATGACTCTGTTACATGCATGTGATGCACTGTTTCCACACACCATTGTAACTTTGCAAATTTGTAATATTTTCATGCCAGGTTTTCAATGGTGCTCTGTTGGGACTGCTGCAGATTTCTTTGTGGGCAGAAAAAGGTGCCAATGCAGGCAGGAGTCCAGTACAAAAGGGCAGCCTGCAGCACCAGGAGAAACAGAATGAGTGAGTGAGAGAGGGGGAGGGAGCGAGCTCAGCAGAGCTCTGTCGAGACTGCTGTGGATATCTTTGTGGGCAGAAAAATCCGCCAATGCAGGCAGGAGTCCAGTACAAAAGGGCAGCCTGCAGCGCCAGGAGAAACAGAATGAGCGAGTAAGAGAGGGGGAGTGAGCGAGCTCAAAAGAGCTCTTTTGGGACTGTTGTGGATTTCTGTTTCCACACACCATTGTAACTTTGCAAATTTGTAATATTTTCATGCCAGATTTTCAACACTGGCATTTATTTTTTCACACCTCCTTATGAACAGTACAGCTGTTATTTTTAAAATACTGGCTGAAATGTGTTTTTGCACTTCTGACGGAGAATAGCGCGGTCACTGTGGGAAAATCAGTGTTTGGGACAGATTAAGGTCGAGCGAGTGAGGGAGAGGGACTGAGTGAGCTCAATGGAGCTCTGTAGGGACTGCTGTGGATTTCTTTGCGGGCAGAAAAAGGCATCAGTGCAGGCAGGGGCCCAATACAAAAGGGCATCCTGCAGCACCGGGAGAAACAGAATGAGCGAGTGAGAGAGTGGGATTGAGCGAGCTCAACAGAGCTCTTTTGGGACTGTTGTGGATTTCTTTGTGGGCAGAAAAAGGTGCCAATGTGGGCAGGAGCGCAGTACAAAAGGGCAGCCTGCAGCTCCAGGAGAAACAGAATGATTGAGTGAGAGAGGGGGAGGGAGCGAGCTCAGCAGAGCTCTGTCGAGACTGCTGTGGATATCTTTGTGGGCAGAAAAATCCACCAATGCAGGCAGGAGTCCAGTACAAAAGGGCAGCCTGCAGCGCCAGGAGAAACAGAATGAGCAAGTAAGAGAGGGGGAGTGAGCGAGCTCAACAGAGCTCTTTTGGGACTGTTGTGGATTTCTTTGTGGGCAGAAAAAGGTGCCAATGTGGGCAGGAGCACAGTACAAAAGGGCAGCCTGCAGCTCCAGGAGAAACAGAATGATTGAGTGGGGGGGGGAAGGAGCAAGCTCAATGGAGCTATGACAGGACTTTAGAGTTGTAGGAGGCCCATGGTCCTTTGTGGTCCTATATTACAGCAGGGTCTCTGGGGTGGAGACAAAGCAATGATTGGATACTTTTAGGATTGCTGTAATAATACAGATTTAGTTGTTCTGTTTATTTCTCCAACTGAGCTAAGTACCAAGCTATACTGTTATGATTGCTGTAATAATACATATTTATTCATTCTGTTTATATCTCTAACTGAGCTGAGTAATACTTGGAGTGCAATAGGATTCCTAAGTGGGCTAAGTGAAACTATATGAGAGCTGAGAACAAAAAGTATGGTAACTGAGGGGTGAAAACTGGACAAGGAGACTTTAGGATTGCTACAGTAATACAGTATCTAACAGATGAGATTTGAGACTGAATTAACCCGGTCAGCAAGGGGCCAGTAGGGAGACTAGTGCGGGGGGGGGCAGGAATTTGTTAGTAAATAGGGGCCTAACAGTTGTAGTAGGGTACAGAACCTGAGATTAAGAGCTTGTAACATAAAATGGGGGCCAAAATGGGGCAGGTGCCACATGTCAATAGGGCGGGCATCTTTGGAAGGGTGGTGTGGTGTACAGGGTGTGGGTCTGCCATGATCCTGGACTGGGCTTGGAGGATGGGGGGTTGTATGGTCTGTAGACAACTGGTTAGTTTGAGGGAGGAACTGTGTAGGTTAGGTAGGAGTCTAAGTGGCAGGGCAGATAAGTATGGTAGGCATCTTGGCTGGGGGGTAATAGGGGATGGCAAGGGGGGATAGAGGAAGAACAACTAGGGACTGAAACTGACCCCAGTATCAGAGGCACTAGCAGAAAAGAGAAGACAAGGGTGGGGTGCCCGAGGTGAGAGGCGTCCTCCTGTTGAGGGAGGAAGAGACCACGAGAAGTACCAGGGGAGAGAGCAGATGGCTGCAGGTAGGGAGGGAGTAGGGGTGGGAAAAGGGGTGGCATGGAGGGGAACAAGTAGGAGGAGGGAATCGATAGGGAGAAGAGGTGTAGGAGGGGTATCGACTAGGAATAGATTCAAGCCTCTGCTATGGGACAGAGAGGGGGAGCAGGAACGTTCTGAAGGGAGGAGGACAAGCAGGGCATGACAGGGATGGCAACAGCTAGAGGAAGAGATAGCGAGGACAAAAGGGTAGAAAGGGGGAGGCCTCCTGTTGGAGAAGGAAGAGACCATGAGGAGTACCAGGGGAGAGAGCATATGGCTGCAGGTATGGAGGGACCAAGGGTGGTATGGAGGGGAACAAGTAGGAGGGGGAACTGATAGGGGGGCAGAGATGTAGGATGGGTATCGACTAGGAATAGATTCTAGGTTCTGCAATGGGAGAGAGAGAGAGGGAGCAGGAACATACTGAAGGGGGGGAGGACAAGCAAGGCACGAGAGGATGGCAACAGCTAGGGGAAGAGATAACGAAGACAAAAGGGTAGAAGGCGGTCTAGTAAGGAAGGAGGGGGTGGTGACTGGAGGAGAGAAGGCTACGGGAAGGGGGAAGGATGGGAAGGGATCACTATCAAGGTAGAAGAGAATAGAGACTCTAAATCGTCAACAGTGGGGATAAGACAGGGGTTGGAAATCTGCAGAGAAGGAGAGGATGTCGATATGGGAAGCCCAGTAGGAAGTAGTCAGGCTGGGAAGGGGTTCAAGAGGGACGGGAAGAATAAGGTAGAGAAAAGGGGTGAGGCGGAAGTAGGGGGTACAGATTCAGAAGTCACAGAGGGTGCAGCTGGCAGGGGTAAAGGGCAGGGAAGATCAAATATTAGGGTGGTGGAATGAGCATTAGAAGGGAAAGGGGCTAAGAGATGGGTGGGTACTCATCCTAGAGGATTGTATACTGACAGGGGTAAGATGTGGTGGAAGGGTGAAGGCACAGCCATATTTGGGTTGAGGTTATCCCCAGGTTGACTGCAGGAGGTGCAGGACAGGCACTGTTAAAGTGTACAGTGAGGGGGAGGAAGAAACCTCATTTATTGTTGCATGTGGGTACAAATGACTTGGCAGGGAAGACTGTGGAAGTAGTGAGGGGGAGGTTTGAGTAGTTGAGCAAGCAGTGTGAGAGGGTGGGGGAGTTGGTGACATTCTCGGAATTACTCCCTGTACCATGTGCAAGCATGGGGAGGAAGGGGAGGATTGAGGAGTTCAATAAGGGGTAGAGGGATTGGTCCCACAACAAAAATGATGTGCTACTGACTAACTGGTGTAGGGTCTAGGGAAAAAGTGACTTGTATGCGGGGGACAGGGTACACTTCAGCAGGAAGAGGAAGGGATTATTAAAGGCAGGATTCAAGGGGTATATCTCTACTAAGATAGATTTAAACTAGTGAGGAGGGGTGGACAAAAGACTGAGGTTAGTAGAAAGGTCCAGACAGGGGAGCCTAATGAGCTCACCCCCCCCGATACAGGTAAAGATGGAGGTGTAGTAACCTTGGGAGGGGGGCAGGCAGAGTGGTCTGAGTGTAATACAGAAGGCACCACAACCTGATAAGAATAAGGAGGAGAAAGGGTGCAGACTACCTGGAGGAGGGACATAGGCCAAGGAGGAGAACAGTGAGGAGAAGGAGGGGTCCGGGTGGAAGATGGTATCTCTCAATGCAAGAAGCCTGAGGAACAAAACTACAGAGCTTCAGGCGCTCCTTTCAGAGGGGAAGGTGGACACTGCTGCAGTGACAGAGACTTGGGCCACAGAGTACCGTGATTGGAACTTGGCAGTCCCGGAATACAGGATATACAAGAGGGACCTGGGGCATTGGAAGGGGGGGTGGTTGCACTCATGTGAGGGAAGGGATTAAATTCATAAGGGTTGAGGGAGGAGAGGAGAGGACAGAGGCACTTTGTGTGCAGCTCCTGCACTCCAAGGGCCGAAAGCTGAGGCTGGGAGTGGTGTACAGACCACCAGCCCAATCTGGAGAACTGGATGGGGATTTGGCAGAGCAGATAAGGAGGGTGTGTAGAAGGGGGAGTGTGGTGATAGTGGGGGATTTTAACCTACCTGGGGTTGACTGGAGCACCCCGTCACTAGCAGTATCAGGGAGCATGTGCTTCTTGATGCATTCCAGGATAGCATTCTCACACAAATGGTAAGTGGGTCTACAAGGCTTGGTAGCACTCTGGACCTAGTACTGACAAATGGGGAGGTGGTGAGGGAGGTAAGGGTGGAGGACCCATGAGCAGGTATCAACCACCAAACAGTGTGGCTTGTTGTCGTGCTGGGCAGTGAGACAGAAGGCATGGGCACTAAGGTGATGGACTTTATTAGGGTGGACTTTGGGGGGATGGGAGCAATACTGCAAGGAAGACTTGAGGATATAAGGCCCAGGATGGATGCTGAACGAAAGTGGGGAGTCATAAAGACTGGACTGACAGAGGCCACAGTAGCCTGTATCAGGGCCAGGAGTAAGAAGAGCAGAGGCAAGAAACCATGCTGGCTGAACAAGGAATTGCTGCAAGGGGTGAGGACAAAGATGGCTGCATACTGGAAGTACAGGAGAACAGGGAAGGCAGAGGATAAGGAGGCTTTCGGGAGTTATTCAAGGGAGGTTGACAGGAGGGTAAAAAAGCTAAGGCCTCCAGGCAATTAAGTTCCATACAGGGCATAAAAGGAGGAGAAAAGGACTTTTTTAGGTATGTCAGGGAAAAGAGGAGTTGCAAGGAACATATTGTGAGAATAAAGTGGGGAAGGGATTGGCTGGTAAAGGGGGAGGAGCAAGTGGAAATTCTAAATGAGTACTTCTGCTCCGTTTTCACTAAGGAGAGGGATGGCCCACTGCCAGAATGGGCTGGGGCGGTGGGAAAAGGGGGGTGGAGGTGACAGACAAAGTGATCACAGGAAGTAGGGTGCTAGAGGGGCTGAGGGTAGTAAGGGTGGACAAGGCACCAAGCCTCAATGCCATCCATCCCAGGGTGCTGAGGGAGATGGCGGAGCTGTTACCTGAGCTGCTGGCAGATCTGTTCAACACCTCCCTGGAAATGGGGTGTGTGCCCCAGGTCTAGAGGGTGCCCCATGTGGTGCCCATGCACAAGAGTGGGCCTAGGAAGGAGCCAGGAAATTATCAGCTGGAAAGTCTCACATCCATAGTGAGTGAGCTTATGGTGCAGATACTGAAGGAGAGGCTGGTGGCATTCCTAGACAGTAACGGCCTCCAAGATGGGCGCAACATGGGTTCTTCTCAGGGAGGTCTTGTCAAACCAGCCTAACAGAGTATTTTGACTGGGTGACAAGGAAATTGACACTGGGGGCAGTGCAGTACATGTCCTGTACTTGGACTTCAGTAAGGCCTTTGATACAGTGCCTCATGGGAGATTGGGGGGGGAAGCTGATGGCAGTGGAGGTGGGGAAAAAGCTGACTAAATGGATAGAGAACTGGTTGCAGGGGAGGCTACAGAGGGTGGTGGTGGTGGGGGAGTGCTCGGCACCCAGAGCAGTGACAAGTGGGGTGCCGCAGGGGTCAGTGCTGGGTCCTGAGCTATTTGGGCCTTTATCTCCAATATAGCACATGGAGTGGGGAGCAGGGTTAGTCTGTTTGCACATTATACCAACCTGGGGGCAGCGGTGGATGAAGAGGACAGATGGGGAAAACTGCAAGGGGATCTAACCAAACTAGAGATATGGTTGGTGGAGTGGCAGCTAGGATTCAATGCAAAGAAGTGTAAGGTGATGCACTTCAGGGCTAAGAACCAGAAGAGGAACTATTGGTTGGGGATCAGAGAGGAGGAGAAGGACCTAGGGGTTTTGGTAACTGGAAGCATGAACAACTCAGCCCACTGCACGAGAGCAGCAGTGAAGGCAAACAGGATGCTGGGGTGCATTGCAAGGGGATTCTCATCCAGACACAGGGATGTGAGCCTACCTCTCTACAGATCATTGGTCAGACCGCTCCTAGAGTACTATATGCAATACTGGAGGTCATGCCTGAGAAGAGATATAAAGTTACTGGAGGGGGTGCAAAGGAGGGCAACAAAAATGTTAAAGGGAATGGAAGGAAAGAAGTATGAAGTTAGGTTGAAGAACCTGAACATGTACACACTGGAGGAGAGGAGGGATGGGGGGATATGATTGAAGCATTTATATACCTGAGGGGGTAACTAAACCTAGCACCGAGGGGTTGTTTAAACTAAGGAGTGGAAGAGAGATAAGCAGGCATGGACTAAGGTTGAAAGGGGGACGTTTCAAGAGGGAAATGAGGAGGCACTACTTCTCTGAGAGGGTGGTGTCTAGTTGGAATGCACTGTCAGAGGGTGTGGTAACATGTAGGACAGTCAATAGCTTTAAAGAGGAGAGGGATAAAGCAAGAGGAAGAGTTGGGGGCAGGGGCTGGGACAAGCAGGAGAGGAACTGAGGGGGAGGAGGCTGGGGCAGCTGCAATCTAGGGTGCTAGCTGCACACTCGGGCAGACTTATATAGACCGATTGGTGTGTTCTGTGGGCAGATTCATATGTTCATATTTAAAATCACAGTGACTCCATGAGCAGAGGTTCTAAAATGCCTATGTTGAAAATTTGGTGACAAATGTCCATAAAATGATTGTGTTACAAGTGTGCATGATGCAGTTTCCATGCACCCTCATAACTTTGAAAATTTGTAGTAATTTCACTTCAGATTTTCAACATTGCCATTTTTTAAGTCCTCCTTATGAACAGTACAGCTGTCATTTTTGACATCCCGCCCGAAATGTGTTTATACAACTGGCGCAGAATATCGTGGTTGCTGTGGGAAATCAATGTTCGGAACAGATTAAGAAAATCACAGTGACAGTGTTTTTGAACAGAGGTCACAAAATGCCTATGTTTAAAATTTTGTGAAATAATTCCACCAAATTACTGTGTTATATGCATGCATTGCGCAGTTTCCATGTACGCTCGGAAGTTTGAGCATTTTTAATACTTTTACTACAGTTTTTCAACATTGCCATCTCTTCACACCTCCCTATGAATGGTACAGCTGTCATTCTTCACATCCTGCCCAATCTGTGTTTTTGTACATCTGGCGCACAATGGTACAGTCACTGTGGAAACTCAAATTTTGGGACACATTGAAAAAAATCGGAGTGCCATTGTTCATGAGAAGAGGTCCCAAATGCTTTCATGAGGTGGGGCCACAAAATGCCTATGCCGAAAATCTGTGCTACAAATACCAACACATGCCTGGGGCATTACAGTTTCTAACCATAATATCCCACCCTGTACAGATTGACAGGCATCTGGGGTGTGCCTTTGGACTGCCGACTGTAATGCTCATGCCAGTCCAACCTCACCCTCCACCCTGCAGCCTCTAACAGGCATCAAGCTGTGCCTTGGACTCTTCAGCCCCATAGTTCACCCCATTCTATAGTGCACCCATTTCAGCATATGTCCTTATGGAGTGGGGTGACTATAAAGCCAAATACCCCAAGGCACACCTCAACACTTGCCAGTGTCTGCATGATAGGGTGATGTGAAATGGCATGAACGTTATGGACGACAACCCAAACTCATACCCCAATGCCTGTCCATCTCTGCAGGGTGGAGGTGGGATTGGCGTGAAGTTCAATACTTCACTGCCATTCCTACTCTGTATCTGTCTAACTCCGACATTTCCAATGCTAATACCAGCAAGGAAACATTCGGCACTGACAAATGTTTGTTTTGCATTTGATGCCTGTAAGAAAGACCTCTTTCCACATTCATTCAGAAAAGTTGATAATCATTTTACTCAAGAAGACCAGCTGATTTCTGTGTACAGCATTAGCTGTGTGAGGTCCTCCAACCTCGCACCCTTTTCACACACAACAGGAAAAACTTACATGGTTAGCTTCTTATCAGGCTTGTTAGAGCATCCAGTGGAAAAGGTCATGGCCTTCACTGGGAAGCTGAGCACACAGACTGAGAAAAAATGGTCTACTCTATGGCACCACACAACAAGATAAATGTATTGTAATAGTTTCCACTTTATTGTTGACATATTCCATATTTAGTAAACAAACTGTTATTACAAATAATATCTATTATGAATACAAAGTTCTTAGTCATGAGTATCACAAATCTCCGATAAATTTTTATTGGAGGGAATCCCAGAAATGGGTAGTATTGAGGTCCTAATGAATAGTGCTCACTTATGGGAGCTGGTCAGTAGTTTTAGGGAAAAGACTGATGTGAGAATAAAAAGCTGTATGGAGGGAGATATTGGGGATTTGGGTTGACTTATTTTCCATTTTCAATAACTGCTGTTGTATATTGCTAAATTTTTAAAGCTGCACTATATTGTTTCCTAGTAAACAAGTAACTGCACATGCCTAGCACAATGGAAGTGTCCTCAGACAACATACATTAAATATATAAATAAATAAATGAATGCTGGTCACTGAGCACTTTATTTCAAAGCCTCTTTCTCTGTTTATTCTACCTTAGACTGTCTTTCTAGAAATTAGTAGTACCAGGTATTTGAAGATGGGTCTCCTAATGGTTCATATGATGTTGTATTTTCTTCTGAATGATCCACTAGAGGGTAATTATAGCAATGCAAAAATAGCCAGACACCGATAGTTTAATAGAAACTGTATCTGTACATTTTATAGTCAAAGAACCACAGCACAAAAGCACTGAGGCAGGTGCATTACCAATAAAGGCAGGTTTCAAAGGAACATTAAAGCACAGATAGCCTCGTAATGCAAAGCATCATGGGAAGTACATGCAGATCATCATGATAGAGTTCAGACTGGTTCCGCTTTAAGGAAGAGCGCATGGTGCTGCCAAATGGCCTCTTACACACTCGCAGTGACTGAAAACAGAAGACTCGGACTGTGTCTTCTGTTTTCAGACTTTCAAGTCTTCTGTTTTTATCCTTTGCAGTGTTTGAGAGGTCACTTGGCAGTACCATGCACTCTTGCTTAAGACCAAACCAGTCTAAGCTCTTTCATGGTGATTTGTATTATTGGGATATGTGTAATTTTTTTTTTTATAATTCTTTGTACATTTGATACTTTCTTTAGTAAGTCAAGACCAATATAAGGAAAGCAGCAGAAGGTAACCATTGCTTTATTATTATGTTTTTAAATGACTCAATTAAATGCTGCATTTGATAACGTTGTACTATGTTTTATTATTGCAAACCTGAATGATGCATAAAAATATTCCTGTATGCAAACAGTGAGTCTGGATGTAGAAATTCTGATTTGAAGAAAATGACAATGGTGTATATCACAGTTCACATGTCACTGTTTTGAATTGGTAGTAAATTAAAGATGACTTGCAACACGGAGCTCTTCTCTGAGGAATGAGTGTTAGAAGTGCATGCATAGAAGAAAGGCACAGCACAGTCCTGTCAAGCTTAATATCAGCAGGGAATGGCCAGCGCAACCACAATACTGTACAGGAAGGCTGGACCCTGTCACTGCACAAAGGAAGCACTCACCAGCACTGCTTTATTTCTCTATCAATGAGTCAATCCTTTCTGCTCACTGACTGACCCACACTGCATTTATAGCAGAGTACTGTAGACACACACTTGCACTGTGGAAGGAAATGTGCAACTCAATGAAACCAACTTTCCTAACATAGATTTTTAGGGGAAGCTTAAGAAGTCACATATTTCCTGCTCATATAAAGGACTGTATGATAACAAGATGTTATTTACTACTTAATAATTACCACTTTTTTGTGAAGAATGGTGAATAAATGATTCAAATTTGTTGTTACAGAGCACCTTTTAGACACGGTATATCTCTAACTACTTTACAAAGCAACAACAAATGCTGCAGCTACTGGATATGCAGTCATTTGCCATCATTATGTGTTTAATATTCACTCGCAAAGGTTAAGCCCCAGCTCTTACAAAATGTCCCATTAACCAGTGATGCACTATGACATTTTTAACAGCAGACTCTGAGGAGTTAGCAACTTTTGTTTTTTTTTACTAGGAGAGACACATTAAGCTGAAGCTTTTTTACAGGTGCGACCTGGGAGCATAAGGAAATTAAGTGACTTGCTCAGGGTCACACAATATGCAAGTGGGAGGCTGTGGGATTCAAACCCAGGTCTCCAGGTTTGCAGCTCTGAACCTTAAACCACTGCACTATACTGCCTCAAACTGGATCCCTACACCACCTTTCCCATTCATTTTAAGGGGGGGCAACATTTAACAACCACCTCTGTAGAGCTCCTTCAGCACATAGAAACATAGATAATGATGGTAGAAAAAGACCAATGGTCCATCCATCTGCCCAAGTTTTCTGTTTAACCCTAAGACTTACTGTCCACCAAGTCCTAGCCCTTCCTCTCCTCTCCCATTCTCCTTCCCGATTCTGTCATCCCGAGTAACCGCTATACTTTGTCCCAACAGTGCTTGAAACCATCAACTGTTTTAGTGCCCACCATTTCACCTGGTAAACTGTTCCATGGCTCCACCACCTTTCTGTGAAATAATTCTTCCTCATGTCCCTCCTGAATCTCCCTTCTGTCAGTTTCCACTCATGCCTCTGTGACCTCGAACTAGCATTCAAGTTAAATAGTTCCTTGCAGTTCAATTTGTTTAATCCTTTAAGAAATTTGAAAGTCTCTGTCATATCACCCCCTTCCTTCAGATCTCCAGAGAGTACATGTTGTTACACAAGGTCCCTGCACCCTAATTGGTACCCTTAGAGGTACACCGTAGACAGCTAGCACTTAGGTATATGTTATACTAACATATAGGGCTAAGGGCATCTACCGTACAAGAGTAGATGTCAGGATATGAATGCATATGTTGTAATACACTTTGCTTGCTAATACATATATTCTGCTATGTATTTTCTGTGTATTTCTTGCTTGTAAGATGCCAAGGCACCTGTGTCCTTGGAGTAATTATAACATGTAAGACGGCATTGCCACCTTTTGGTGATTTGTACCACTACACTGAGTTATGTAAGACTCTGTATAAGAACTCTTTTGTTCTCAAACTGATGACTTTACAGAATTGTATAATGTTATCTTGGACCATGGAGCCACCTCTAATTTAGCCAATAGGGCTCATCTCTGTAACTAGAAATGTTTCTATCTTTTGGTAACCATAGTAATTATCATAGGTATATAATGTAATGCACAAGCCTTATACCTCGGAGACCCGAGAAACCCCAAGAGACACAAAGAGAAACCTCGAGGTGTAGAGAATGCTTAGCACTGGCTCCTGGTTCGTATTGGTAAGAACTGCTTAGGGCAACTGTGATTTATCCCTTTGGTAGTAATAAACTTGTTTATTACTCTAATGCAACGTGTCTGTGATTACGTGCATTCCCAATATCGTCAAGAATCTGAAAGTGAGGTTTAGACCTCCCAATAATGTTCAGTGCCTTGAGGCACTCTTTGTAAAACCTGCCCTGTTGGCGCCCTAAATCATTTTTGTTACCCTGCACTCTACTGTCTCCAGCCTGTCCCTATCCTTCCTGAGGTGAGGGCCCCAGAACTGAGCAGAGTGGCCTCACTAAAGATCTATAAAGGGACAGCATTACCTACTTCCTCATGCTATCAATACTACTCCCTACACACCCCAGCATCCTATTTCCCTTACTGTAGGCATTGGCGCTCTGGCTCAATTGCTTGAGGGTGTCACTGATGATAACTTCTAGGTCACATTCCCCAGTCATAATGCTAAGTCTCCCCCACTCATCCAATGCTCTGTCCTGGGGTTCATATACTCTAGGTGCATCATTTTACACTTTTTGGCATTAAACTTCAACTGAAAAACCTTAGACCACCCCTCTAGTTTTTGTAAGTCACTGTGAATTTCTCTGATTTCCTCAATGATATCCACCCTCCCACAGAGCTTAGTGTCATCTGCAAAGAGACACAACCTGCCCTAGATACCCTCTCCAATGAGGACCGGGCCCAGAACAAGTCCCTGTGGCACCCCGCCCATGACCTCCCTCTCTTCTGATTGGATCCCCTACCCACAACCCTCTGCTGCCTACCCTTTAGCCAGTTTCCTACCCAGTTAACTCTGTCCTTAACCACACTGATATCTTCCATCTTCTTCAGCAAGCACCTGTGGGCCACCAAGTCAAAAGCCTTGCTAAAGTTGAAATAGAGCAAATCCCTGGCATGGCCCCTAATCTATTCTCTCATTGCCCAATCAAAGAAAACTATAAGGTTTCTCTGACAGGACCCCCTGCCAGTAACCCATGCTGTTTATTATCCTGGAGACTGTTGTTGTCCAGATAGTCCACAAGGTCTTCTTTGGTCAATGATTCCATCAGCTTCCCTACAATAGAGGTCAGACTGAGAGGTCTGTAGTTCCCTGCTTGTTCCTTGCCCCCCCCCAACCCTTATGGAGTGGAATGATGTTGGCCACCCTCTAGTCCTTAGGAACTACTCCCATTCTTAGTGAGTGGTTGAATAGCCCTACCAGGGGTTCAGTCAGTTCTTCTACCAGTTTCCGGAGTATCCGTGGATGTAACTTATCTGGTCCCAGGGCCTTATTTCTCTTTAGGGCTGCCAGCCTTTTCTTCTCTTACATCTCTTACTTACATCTTTTACAATTTATGTTTAAAGTATGGAAGGGAACCTTTCCTAAATATATTTTAAAATTGTTCAAAATTAGGACTGTCAAACAAGGCCTGAGATCTACCTAGAGCATAGAGTACAGCATCACTAATTGCAATTTGGGTGTTGGGAGGTCCTCGATTCCCTATAAGGGAGCAGTATTATGGAATGCTATCTAGCCTATCCCTGTAGGACTGTGGGGGACCAACAGTACTATTTGGTTAAGTCAACTAAAAAGATGACTTGTAGAACAGGGAACCATCCCACTGCCTTGTTGTTCTGGCACAATTACCTAATCTTGAGACCCTAATAAAACTTGAAAACAGTGACTGATGAATTATATTTTGTTATTTTATGTTCTTACATTGTTCGTTATTTAGCTGAATATTTTCTTTTATGTGTTGTACCCTTGTTATATTATAGAAATTTCTTAGTTTATGTGAACATATGTATTTTTATTGTAGTGTTTTATATTAGTTTTTTAACCAGTTTTTAAGTATATATTGTTAACAGGAAGTATTAGATTTTGTGACTTGAATGGTAACTTATATGAATGTAATGGGACCTCATTGGAAATGAGCTATGCTCAGATGAGTTTTATCCCTGTTCATGATCCATGAATAAAAGATGTACTACTACTTGATCTTGTCACTTGTAAATATTGGCTGCCTCATCTCTGGCAGCCCCTTATTGGCCACATTGATGCCACTCTCAGACAAGGGCCTGCCTTCCTCCTGGTGAAAACTAAGCAAAAACGATCATTCAGGACAGCAGCCTTCTCTTCATCTTCTTCTATCACCCTACCCACCTCCGATAGTCTAATGATTCCCCATCCTTTCTTTCTTTTTTCCCTATTATATTGGAAGAAATGTTTTTACTAACATACTAATATACTAAAATGCCAGCAAAATAGGCCTAACAGTCTTTCGAGTCTGCTCGATTGGTCAGCCCCCACCCTGGGTGCTGACCTTGCTGCCCCCCTTGCCTTCTCTGGCTTCTCCCTTCCCAGTTCCGGATATTCTTGCTGCATTGGATTTTGCTTCCAGAACCCTTCCCCTGTACCTGTCCCAGCCCATCTTGAACCCCTCCACCGCCTCTGCCTCCACCAGCCCCTAGGTAGTGCATTCCATGGCTCCACCACCTCTCAGTGAAGTAGCACCTCCTCTTTCTCCCCGAATCTTCCCCTCCAGCTTCCACCCATGCCTCTAGTGGCCCCCTCCTCCTTCAAGCACCCTGACTGTTCCTCCCTATTTACCCTCTTCATGTACTTAAAGACCTCCTATCATGTCCCCCGGTCCCTTCTATCTTCCAATGTGTACATATTTAGCTCTTTGAGCCTCTCCTCATAGGTTCTGTCCCCAAGCCCCAAATCATTTTGTTGCCCTCCTCTGGACCCTCTCCAGGAGTTTAATGTCCCTCTTTAAGTGTGGCCTCCAAAACTGCATGCAGTACTCAAGGTGTGGCCTCACCAAGCAGTTATACAGAGGAGCATCACTTCCTCCTTCTGGAGGTGATCCCAGCGATGCATCCCAGCATCCTGTTGGCCTTGGCTGCTGCCCTACAAGTCTCTGAGTTGTTCATTTTGACATCCACCACCACCCCCAGGTCCCTCTCAACCATCGAGACTTGTAGCATTTCCCCAGGGTGTACACTTGGCCCGGGTTTCTGGACCCCAGGTGGAGTACCTTGCATTTCCCTGCATTGAACCTCAGCTTCCACTTTCTAGATCATCTTTCCAGAGCCTCCAGGTCCCCCTGTAGGGCCACCCTCCCCTCCTCCCCATCCACCACCGCCCCCAGTTTTGAGTCATCTGCAAAGAGACTCATCTCACTCCTGATTTCTGTCCTTATGTCAGAGACGAGGCGTGAACAGGAGGGACCAAGGACTGATCCCTGTGGGACCCCACTACGACCCTCTTTGGGGATGAGACTATCCCGCCAACTACGACCCTCTGGGTCCGGTCATGGAGCCAATTGCCTATCCATCTGATCATCTGGTTCCTCACCCCCATTTCTCCCAGCTTATCCAACAGGCCCATGTGAGGAACAGAGTCAAATGCCTTGCTGAAGTCTAGAAAGAGGACGTCCACTGGTCTACCAAAGTCCAAGGCACTCATCACCCAGTCATAGAACTCCACAAGGTTTGACTTGACACGATTTCCCCGAGATGAATCCATGCTGTCTATCGTCCAGGCACCCTGACTTTTCCAGGTCCCCCCCTAGCCTCTCCTTGACAATGCCCTTCATCACCTTGCCCACCACCGATGTCAGGCTGACAGGCCTGTAGTTCTCTGCCACCTCCCTTGATCCCCCCTTGTGGATAGGCACTATATGCACCACCTTCCAGTCCTGGGGCACCCACCCTGTCCTCAGAGAGATGGTGAAAAGCTCCACTAGGGGTTTCGCCAGGAGATCCGCAAGTTCCTTCAGCACTCTGGGATGTAATTTATCCGGCCCCAGTGCTCTCTCCGTCTTAAGGGAGCTGAGGGCTTCCCTCACTCTCTCTGCTGTGATTTCCACTTCCAGTACCTCTTCTCCCTGCTTAGCCCTGTCCCCTCCTGCCAGTGATGCCTCCCCCTCTCCCCAGACCCGCCGATCGTTAAGGGTCCCCCCCTCCTCAGTATCTCTGTCTCCTCCCATGTATGATGCAGCACCCCCATTTTCTTTGGTGGAAACTGAGGTGAAGCACTCATTTAGTACCTCAGCCTGCTCCCGGGTCTTGTGCCCATCTCCCTGATTTAATCCTGCTAATCTGCCCTTCACCCTTCGCTTTTCCCCAATGTATCTAAAGAACCCTTGTTCCCTCTCCTGATTTCCTGGCCAGGTTCTGCTCCTTCCTTGCCTTAGCCCTCACCACCCTAGTGGCCCTTCTAGCAATCAGCTCATACTCCCTCGATCCCTTTCACCCTTGAGCACTTGAATTGCCTATAGGCTGCCTCTTTCCCTGCACCACCTCCTGGACCTCCCTGGTCCACCAGCAGGGTTTTCGGGCCCTACCACATTTTCGCCTTACTCTTGCACAGGTGCTGGTAGCATCTTGCACCCCTCTCCTGATGATTTCCCACCTACTATCAGCGTCCATGTCTGACCCAGTCCCATCCAAATGCTCCTTAAGGATCCTTCCCATTTCCTTAAAATCCGTTCCCTGAAGTCAGTTACCTCCGCCTTTGTGCAGCTTTCTAGCCCTCCTAGGTCCAGGCAGAACCAGACCATGGCATGGTCACTCCCATGGGGTCCCTTACCTCAGGCCCCTAATCTGGTCACTGTCTGAGGACCACATCCAGTACCCGTGCCTCCCTGGTCGGTTCCCCCACCTGCTGAGTTAGGAATACATCTTGAAAGACATCCAACAACCTCTGTTCCCTGGTCACAGAAGATGTCATAGTCTCCTAGTCTGTTCCTGGCATGTTTAAGTCCCCCAACACCACCACCATTCCTCTGCCCAGTCTGCAGTGTCCCCCAACATCTGCCACCAGACTCTCCTCCAGCTCCTCCGCCAGGGCAGGGGGTCTATACACCACTCCTATTTTTACTCTCTTGACCCCCCTTGTTATCAAGGTGACCCAAATTGCTTCCATGGTTCCCTCTGCCTCCTCTACTCCCCCTATGCCAATGCAGTTTTTGATGATCATTGCTACCCCTCCTCCCCTTCCCTCCCCCCTGTCCTTCCTGAACATAGTGTAACCCTCCAGGTTCAGGTCCCAGTCATGTCCTGCAGTGGCCCAGGTCTCAGTGACCGCTGCCACATCTACTGCTCCCTCAGTTAGCATCGCCTGGAGCTCAGGCATTTATTTCCCAAGCTCCTGGCATTTAGCAGGACTACCTTCCACCCTTTCCCTATACTTCCATTTCCCCTGCTAGTGTTCCCATGGGGATTCTGTTTTCCCCTGGTCTGCACTTTACCAGTCAGCCTTTTCCCACAATCCTCCAGCTCCCCAGGGGGGTGGAGACAGAGTCCCTCCTTTATCGGCACCCCCTTGACAGCCTTTTCTCCCATCCCTCCCCCCTTCACAAGTTTAAACCCCACTTTTCACCAATGAACCTCTTTATTTTCAACTTAAGGATTCCCCTCCTCTCCAAATTGAGATGGAGTCTATTGCTAGCATACAGCTCCTTATCCTCCCAGGTCTCCCCCCAATCCCCCATCAACCCATACCCTCTGGCCTCACACCACTCCTTGAGCCACTGGTTTATCTCCCTAATCTTCCTTTTGTGCTCCCCACTAGCCCTTGGCACCGCAGAATTTCTGAGAAGGAAACTGTGCATCCTATGTCATGACAGACCCTGGCAAGCTCCTGAATCTTGCCTGTATCTCTAGCTCGCTATTTCCCTCAATGTCATTTGTACCCAGGTGGACCAGTATGCCCGGGGAACCCCCACAATCCTTTGCCAGCTGATATACCTCGTGCTTAGCCCTGTGCACCATTAGTCCAGGGAAGCATTTTGTTCTAACTGGCCAGGCTTCTCCTCCCTATCCCATTTGATACCCCTGATCATAGAATCCCCAACAGGAGCACTCTGACCACCTTTCCTCCATTTCCCCCTCCATGTCCCTCATCCTTTCTACTGGCCCTCCACCCAGCCGCTCCTTGTTCCTCCCCTATCTGGGTGCCACATGCCACCCCTCCTTATTTACCCTGACCATCCCTCCCTCCAATCCTATGCCTCCTCCTCCTGAGTATCCTTCTGTACCTTGCTAACTCCCCTCACTGCTCGCAACTGGTCCTTCTCCCCCATCTGCTAAACTAGCCTGGCTCGTCCTCCCTTCCTTGCTGTCTCCACTTAGTCCCTCCTTGCTTGTTGTGCTCCCCTGGCCTAAACCCTCAGCTCCCTTTACTAAATCCTCCTTGTACTTCTGGTCCTTCTCCTTTACTTTTCCTCCCAACTGGTCCTTCTCATTGCGCTTTCCTCCCTCTTCCCCCTGCCCATCCTGCTCTGATTCACTGCTCCCCCCATTTTCCTGCATTCCAGGTTCCCCCCTGTTCTTCCTTCTATCTGGCCCCTGCCTCCTGCCCCCCACTCCCTTTCCATCTCTAACCACCCCTGTCATGGCTACATCACCCCACTCATCCTCGAGCAGAAGAAGAGAACTGAAGCGGTTACTGAGTGTAAGATCTGATCCACCTCCCCGCCTTGCTTCCTTCTGTCCAGCCCTGGCCATCTGCCTACTTCCCTGAGAATGTTGTCCCTCTGTTCCTCCTTTGTGAGGGTCCCCAGTTACCTGCCTGCTTCCTTGGTAGTGTTCTTTTGGAACCCCTCTGCCAGGATCCCTATGTGACCCCTGAGTATTCTCCTGCACTCCTTTCCCTATGCTGCTGCCCCCAGTGCTTGGTGTAACCCTGTGGGAGATCCCCTGCCCCCTTCCCCAACCATACCTCCCCCCTTCCCCCAGCTGTCTCCTAATCCCCGCAACCTCCTCCCTAAGCTGTGCCAGCTGGTAGCACACTGGGCAACCACCAAACTTCCAAGCCCAGTCCAGTATCATGGCTGCTTCACACCCTGTGCACCCCACCACCCTCCCAAAGATGCCGGCCCTAATGCCATGTGGTTCCATCCCCTTCCAAGTAGGTTTCCTTGGGTGAGCCACCAGGTTCCCATACACCCCTACTGCCTAATCAGGTCACCCACTAATCTTAGATACAGTCCTACAGTACACCGGTAACCCTGTTACTAGGTGCAGTACAACACAGTAAACTTATAAGGGAAATGAACAACTCCCTAAGCTCCTCTCTCCCGGCCTTTAAATCCAACCCCCAGTGGCTAGAACTACATGAGCTGCACCTGCAGCCTTTTCCTCCAATTGCTGGGCAGGTGTTCCCCTATAAATTAGCAGAACTCTGGGGAGGGTGAGTGGGTCTTGGGCAGACACCCGACTCAAGAGAGAGTGTATCAGCCCTGTGTCTCTCCTCCAAGCCCAGCAGCCAAATACCCAGGCCCAAGCAAATCCCACCAAATAGGTTTTAAATCAGAAGAAATAGGCCTCCACCAGCGCAGCCTGTTACACAGTGAAACATCCAACAAATGAGCCCACTTACAGCCACCAAGCCAGTTTTCAAACTCCAACAGCCCCCACAACAATACCCTGCTAGCCCCTTAGAAGTAAGAAAGCAAAGAAATAACCTTCTACCAAGCAAAATCCACAAGAACCCTGTAAAAGCAACAAGCAGCAGCTACTGTCCTGGAACACAACTGATCCTGTCCCCTTCCAGTTCCTTCTGAGGAGACAAAGCAGCCAACACCACAAACCTGATTCAGCTCTGCCTCCAGTCAATTAGCTGAGTGAGACCTGGCCAGACCATTAACACCTTCCCCACTATGCATTAATTTTTGCAGCTACTGAAGTCAGCAACAATGAATCAAAATTCAACCCAAAGCCCCCAAAATATGTTTGTTGCCAAAGGAAACAGGTCTCCAATTCAATCAGCTTCACTAAAAACACAAAGAAATAACCTTCTACCAAGTAAAATCCACAAGAACCCTGTAAAAACAACAAGCAGCAGCTACTGTCCTGGAACACAACTGATCCTGTCCCCTTCCAGTTTTCTCTGCCCTTGACCCCTTCTATAGTACGTAGCTCTGTATCTGCGTTTGCTTCCCTAACCATCCTCTTTGCCTCCTTATTGCTCAACAAATATTCTCTCCATTCTTCCTCTCCCTGCTCATCTTTGTACTTGTAGAAGGCCTTTTTCTTAGCCCCCACCACTTCTCTGACTTTTGCTGAGAACTCTAATGGCTCTTGAACTTATTCCATTTGGTTACTGTTCTCATGAATAAATTATATGCCTTGAGAATGGCCACCTTTATTATCCCCATCTCTCTTCCACCCCATCTAAATTATCTACCCAGGATAACTTTTCCTTGACCAGTTCCCTCAGCCTGCTGAAGTCTGCCCTCCTAAAATCAAGGACTTCAGTTCTCGACTGGGGTTTTCACATCTCAAGTGCAAGTTTTAAGCAAATGGGATTATGGTCACTGATCTCTAGTGGCTCCCACACTCTCTCTGCTCATACCAGCTCTGAGTTGGTAAGCACCATATTGAGAATGGCAGTCTGCCTAGTGGGTTCTTTAACTAGCTGTACCAGGAGACGCTCCTAGATTACATTCAGTAATGCCTGACATCTGGTGCTCCTCGCCACCGGAACATCCCAGTCAATGTCCACTACTACTTCTTCCACCTTTGCTACCACCCTTTCCAGTTCTTCGCCATGCTCTCTGCCCTCTCTTCCCCTTGCCCCAGAGGTCTATAGAGCATCCCCAAGTGTATTCTCTTGCCCAAGGCTGCCATGAGTTGCACCAACAGTGACTCTGACTACCTGTTATTACCCCTTATCCACCCATCATCCACAACCTCAATGCCATCCCTGACATAGAGGGCTACTCCTCCCCTTCCCCTCTACCTTTTCATCTATCCCTCCTGAACAATGAGTACTCAGGAATCGTCAGGTCCCAGTCATTATTTTCTGTATCCCATGTTTCTGTGGTAACCACAAGGCCTACCTCAGTGTGTGCCATGAGCGCCTGTAGCTTGTTGATTTTATTACCCAGGCTCTTGGCATTAAGGCAGTATGCTCCCTTCCATCTGATCCCTGACCCCACTTTACTAGTCCCCTGTCTACGGCCCTTGTGTTTCCAATGTTCTCTTAGCCTCTTTATTTTCTTGGTGTTTGTACACTTTGCATTCCCCCTGTCTAATGTCCCGTCACCTGCTCCAGATTGTACCTCATCCCTTTTTATACCCACTGAGTTGCTATTAGCCCCCAGATGTGGGGGTGTACTGGCTAGGATCCTCTTCTCCTCACCTGTTGCTGTGGTTCCCCTAGCCCCAGTCTCTCCAGCAGTCAGTTTAAACGTGCCATATACTGTAGATGTCAAACTTTAGCCCCAGCTTGCAAGCCCCTTCCCTTGTCAGGTGGAGTCCATCACCCTTGAAGATCCTCCTGTCTCAGAAGTCCCCCACTCCCCACAAAGTGGTACCCCTTCTCCTGACACCGTTCCTTATGCCACCCATTAAACTTCTTTATCTCATCCCCCCTAATTATATCCTTTTTTCTCCCTGCCCCACACAGAGAAGACCTCAGAAAGACTTGGGAGACTGACTGTGCTGTCAATCCATTCCCCAATCTTCCAAAAGTTCTGATTCACCATCTCCATAGACTGGTTCACCAGATTATTGTTACATAGGTGTAATAGCACCTTCAGCTACCACTGGTCCCTCTCTGCCATCCTCCCTAGCCCGTCTATTTTCTGGATGGCTGAAGCACCTGGAATGCACCTGACTATCCACTTCCCTTCCAGTTCCCCTCTCACCTCCCTCTCCCCCTAATCATTGAGTCCCCAATCACCAGGACTTTCCTGGTAGACTTGCTTCTGCTTGTCCCCTTGGGTGCCATTGTGCTGACTTGCTCCACACACAGATTGATTCAAAGTCCCTCTCAACAGCGTCAGGTACCTGAGCCTCCCCTATGGATGCAAAAATGATTTGCCATCTGGATGGTGTTGGGCTGGACAACCTCTCTGTGGCTAACACTGCCTCCCTTCCCCACCACATCCCCACCACTCTCCACCCATCTGGGCCAATGGGCCTTTGGGGAAGTGGAGGTGGTGGGGGTGGTTTCCAGTTGAGGTAGTGATACAACTGAGATATCTTTACAATTGCAGCTGAGCATGGAGCTGTGCCATGGTCCTGCAGATGGAACAGTGCCCCCTCCTCCCTCCAGAGCATATCCCTAGCGAAGAGTGTTCCACAGCCACCACAACTTACTGTCTCCCCCCTGTACTACATACTAATCCCTTAGGCAACAACTTTAGTACTGAAACTGGTGTCTAATTGAACTTGTAGTGCTCAATCAGATAGGGTATAGCAATAGATTCAACTTTAGTACAGACTTCAAAATTAAACTGGAAGTATCAGTATTAGCAGTAAGTGCCACTACAAAACAGACTACTAATTTAACTATTTGTGCTTACCTAGCTAGGGCGAAGCTATTAAGCATCAACTTTGTCTCAGAAGTTTAAACTGAACTGGCAGTGTTATTAGCAACAGGCTGCACTGCAGCACAAACAGACCGCTAAATTGATTTGCAGTGCTCACCCAGTTAGGTGTTGCTGAGACCTTTCTTAAGCAGGTTCAAACAAACAAGGCACTTATCTTTATATACAGTATATAGTTTTACCAGAGTTGACATGTTCAGGGTTCCTGGCTGTTGGCTGTCTCTCCTGGCTGACTCCCTTTTAGACTCTCAGTGAGTTTCTTTGTGCTTGGTCCATAGTGTGGAGGACCACAGTTTGGAGGGCTGCTGGCAGAGAGAGGCTTAAAATGGATTTGGGAAAACCTGACTCTGCTTTCACAGGTCACAGGTACCTCCCATTTAGTTGTCTCAGCTAGCTGTGGTGGGGGAGCTTCAGCTGGCTCTAGCCTTCTACTCTCCCAAATATGCTGCTTCCAAATGCAGAATCAACAAGCATTTGTCAATGCTGAACGTTCGCTTGCAGGTATTTGCAGTGGTGTTTGGCATGTATGGTGCTTTACCCTAATGCCCTGTGCGAGTGCTGGTATTTGCACAATAAATTTTCAGCATGACCTTTTTGTTACCCCCATTGTGCACTATATAGGCGGAAACACGTTTTGGGCAGGATGTGAAAGCAGCTGTACTGCTCATAAGGAAGTGTGGTAAAATGGCAATGTTGAAAATCTGGAGTGAAAATATTGAAAATTTGCAAACTTACGAGCGTGCATAGGAAATGCGCAACACACGCTCGAAAAACTGTCATTTCTAGGAATTTTTTCACCAAATTTTCAACATAGCCATTTTAAGACCTCTGCTAATGAACAGCATCACTGTGATTTTCTTAATGTGTCCCATACATTGATTTTGCACACCGACTGTGCCATTGTGTGCTACATGGATGGAAACACATTTTGGGCAGGATGTGAAAAATGACAGCTCTACTGCTCATAAGGTGGTGTGCTAAAATGGCAATGTTGAAAATCTGGAGTGAAAATATTGAAAATTCGCGAACTTACGAGCGTGCATAGGAACTGCGCCGCGCCGCTCGTCAACAGTCATTTTGGAATTTTGCGCAAATTTTCAACATGGGGTTTTGAGACCCTTCTCGCAGATTATGTCACTGTCATGGCATTATTAGGGCCCCGAGGGTGATTTCAGTGACTGCACAGTGACGATAATCACCTTTGGGCTGAATAACGCCATGACAGTGACATCATTCATGAGAAGGGTCCCAAAACCCCATGATGAAAATTTGGTGCAAAAATTCCAAAAATGACTGAGATATGCACTAAAGTTGAAACCCCTATCTAGCCCATTATACAGCTTACCGGCATTTCCTCAGTTCGTGGTCGGCTTTGAAGAGTGCAGACGTGCCCTTGGTCCACCAAGATCATGCTACCGAGTCTGGAGGTAAGTATGGGGTGAGGGGGTTGTGGGAGGCTGGTGCACAGTGGTGGGTGCGGGTTGTGGGAGGGGGACTGGGAGACTACTGGGACCGTTTTTTCTTTACAGGTTTTTTAAAAACAGACTACGTGGGAAGCTTGCCACATTGGGTGGGCCTCAGCATGGCAGAAGATGGCTGGGGTGGCCAAGGAGCCAATGGGGATTGGGCACCCCCGCCAGCACCCACGCTGGGGGGCCGAGGAGCACAGGATTGGGCACCCCGCCAGCAAAACAACGGAGGTTTGCCACACTCGGGATGGGCTCCCAGCATGGCAGAAGGATGGCTTTGGGGACGTGAGCCAACGGGGATTGGGCACCCGTCGGGTAGTCACGCTGCCACGCTGGGGTGGGCTCCCATGGCACCAAAGCTTTGGGCAGCGGACGGCGCTGGGAGCACGTGATATGAGGGGGGCGGTGTGACGTGGTGCTCAGTATGACAGCGGTGGTTTTCTTTGAAGCGAAGACCACCGCTGTCAAACAGAGCTCCCGCACCCATTGGTGCAGGACCGCCATGCCTGCTTAACAGAGCACTGGATTGAATGGGAGAGGCACACCTCCAAAGTGTGCTACTCTCCCAAAACATTCCTTGCGCATGCGCGCAAGTGAACGTAAAAATGGATCTGGGGCAAACCTGACTCTGCTTTCACAGATCACAGGTTCCTCCCATTTAGCTGTCTCAGCTAGCTGCTAAGTGAAAGGGAGATGGAGCTTCAGCTTGCTCTGCTCCTCTATTCTTCCTAATATGCTGCTTCTAAAAACAAAATCATAAATGTATTTGGGGCAAACCTGACTCTGCTTTCACAGGTTACAGGTCACTGCCATTAACTTCCACCTAGATAACCTCCAGAGAATGGCAGAAGGGAACTTAGTTTAATATTTTATCGAAAGAATGGCAACTCCAACAAGGCTGCAATCCCTAGTAATGGTCATATTTTTGCTTATGCCGTACTGAGGTTCATATAAAGCAATACTGTTTTATATCATACTACACTGCAGTATCAGCACTGAATATGGGCTCAAGACTCTGATGGGGGACTTGAGCCCATGACCTCCTGAGTGAGAGTGCAAAATGGTTGCCTTGATAAGAATTAAGTTAACGGAACAATACTGACCCTAATACAAAAAATCTGACCATTCAGATTTTGAGAGTGGTCAGCTTGATCATGGTCAATTTACAAAGGGGAACATCACAGCTGCCATACTCATCAATCTGGCCAAGGCCTTTGACTCAGTGTCTCACCCTCTCGTCCTGGATAAACTGAGTTCTGCAGGCCTCTCAGCTCAGCTCTGCTGTAGGCTGGTTCTGTTCTTGCCTCTTGGACCATCTGCAGTCAATACTGGTTGGTAGTGCCCTGTCTCCTCCACTTCCTGTCCAGGACGGGGTCTCACAGGACTCCATCCTGGGGCCCATTCTGTTCTCCAGCTTCCTTAATGATCTCCCAACACCTTGTGCCAACTTGCATATCGAAATGTATGAAGGTGACACAGTCATGTACACCTCCAGTACCTCTACTACTATAGCCATGGGAGGTCTGCTTCAGCAAGACTTCTACAATGTCTTGCACTGGTTTCAAGTCTAGCCAGCCCTGAGTCAAAACAAAAAAAAATTACCTCATGACCTTTGGCACCAGTCAAATATTGACCAGGCTCCCAACTCTGCCTATCTTCTCCACTTTGAATGGCATCCCTCTTCAAGTGGTTCATTCATTTAAATACCTCAGTTTGTGGCTAGACAGGAAACTTGACTTCTTTGCCCACACAGATGCCATCCATGCCAAGCTCCACCTTAAACTTGTTGTCTTGTACCACAATAAAAGTTATCTGTCTTCGAAGGTATGTCATAAGCGTGTCACTAAAATGGTCCTGGTCTTTCACTACATGTACATGATCTATGGCACAACTCCTTTTACCTCCCTCATCAGGCTGGATGCTGTCTGCAACTCTTTCTGTTGTTTTGCTACCAACTCCCCATCTTGTATCCCCATCTTGTACCTCCCATTACTCACTCTGCTCCTTATCCATTCTTCCTATTCCTTCATGCCACCAGAACCACTGTGTCTCATTCATATCCAAACACTAGTTTGGGTCTCTCCCCTCTTACTTTTCCTCACTCTTCTCCTCCTTCATTGCCTCTGCCTCCTGCTCTCTCCACTCCAGAGATCTTTGCAGCTTCACCATTTCTTATCCTTGCCTTTCTACTGGGCAATCAGCCTTTTCCTATTACCTCCCTTCACTATGGAGCCTACTCCCAACCTTTCTCTGTTTCAGTGCCTCCTCTGTTCCCTTGGGTACCAACTTAAACTCTTTCCCTTCCCCTGCTTTTGTTTTCCCCTACATTACTGTTCCCTTTACATTTGCCTCCTACCCTGGTGTAGGTGTGACTGAAATGCCTCATTTTTTCTGCTTGCTGTTATGGCACTTACTCCTGTTTCAAATCATGTACTCTGTACCACGATGTTGTAACTTGAACTATGTCAGTGCTACGTAATTTCATTAACTGTGCACTGTGTCCATGCTATGCAGTTGCCTCCCCTGTTCCCTTCCCCCTGTTGTACCTGGAAATGAGCCTTGGCTCAATGTGCCTTTCCCAGTCACCAATTTTCAAGTAAATGAATAAATAAAGAGATGACTTACAAATTAGAATTCATCAGAAGATAAGTATTTGGAAAAGTGCTGATAATGGAAATGAGACAAGTTTGTGAACTAGTTAAGGAATGGGTTTTGCATTTCCACTTTCCTTGTACCGTCATAAGTCACACATTCCAACAAATTTCAGGAGGGGAGAAACAGCCCAGCTTGCCCTTAAACAGAATGTCAGCATTTTGGAATGTGCAGATGGGTCCAAAATAGTATATGTGATATGAGGGAGTGTTAAACTGTGACTATGTTAAAAATGCAACTGTGAGAAAGTACTGAGAAATCTTTCCCTTGTTTACAAAGGAGATCTGATTGGCAGGGCATGCAAAAAAAATTAGTGGAAACCATTTAGCATATCCAGCAGATTCCTCATAATTGTCCATCATGAGAACAAAGTCACTCATCTCATTGTTTTACATAAACCCTTGCTGGTTAACAGAAACTAGTTTTCATTAGAAGGTCCATACTATCTGTATCTCATTTGGCTTGCAGTCTTTTACTCCATTGACATGAACTTCTGACTCATTATCTTAACATTTAAAGAATCATTTTAAAAATACATTTCTACAAAAGCCAAAAAGTCTTCAGTTGCTTTAGGGGAGGCCACCACTACACTCTTTGTGCCAGCTGGGTAGCCCTTCTCCTGCAAGCAGCTGAGCAGCAGCATAATAAGTAAAAAAAAAACTACAGTTAGGCACCTGGAAAAAAAACTAATGTACCACTGTATTGCAGTTCTATGTTTCCAGATGGTATCGAGACCTGGTAATTCCCAGTCTGGTTCATGCCTGACCTGTCAGACTGAATATTTCAACCTATCAGCCCTGATTCCAGATTGTACACGTAGTAGGCATGACCTGCAGTTTAAGCCCAGTTTCCCTGTAAATGTTAGTAGTGCTTCTGCTAAAAAATAAATAAACATATTGTGTCTCCGTGCATAATTAAAGTTGTTTCCATAGGAGAATACGAACCAAAGTAAAACTACAGTAATATACAGTATTGTAGTACTAGAAAGAATGCTAAGGATATCTCTCTGCAGACAGAAGAGAGGCTAAAATGTAAGAGAAGAGCCCTTAAAGCGGATAAGGAATGCAAGAAGATCCTTTCTAACAAAGAACTGCAATGCCTGTTCACACTAGATCACAAAACAACAGGCCAAGATCAAAAGATTACCAATCCATGATGGTTCTGTGCTCTGTAGCATCCAGGCTCAACATTACCTCCTGTAGGCTGGTGCTGACTTGTATGAACTTCATCTTGCATGCTAAGCTAGTTTTCTGATTCAATATTGTCATTGAATGGAACACATCTGATTAACAAAATGAAGCAATACAGGAAAAATGAATTCCAGTCTTGCACAAAACTCACTCAGGGAGCTATAAATGTGACATGACCTGGCTTGGCTAGGCTATGTCATTTGTTGAAATGATTAGGTTGGGGGGATGCTATAGCTAGGGCTGTGTGTCCAAACAAACCCTAGGCAATTACACTTTGTCTCAGTGGCATGCAGTGCTTTAAATGGCTTCCAGCATCATAGGATTCACTTGGGTGGGGGGGGGTCAGTAGATGAGGTCTGACCTGGCATGAGCAGGCTGAGCCAATGACTGGCTACACAAGGCTGTGTGGACAAACAAAGCTCCAGCTAATTATAGACTTGCCTAGCAGCCTGACTTTGTAATGAGGGGTTGGTGGCAGCACTGCGGCTTGCCTGACCTCCTATTGCTAGTTGGTTTATCACACTTTAATGGAGAAAAATAATAGACGTATGGATAACTCAAATGATGGGGCTATGCCTCATCTGGTTCGGCATAGACTACTCATGAATAAACTAAGTAATCCTTAACAGGTGCAGTGGATTGCTCCTGTAGGAGAACCTCTTTGTTGTCATTCTTTTTTGACCTGCTGGAAAGCACTGTGAGGTCTGACTTGCTGGACTAACAGTGCTGTTATGCAGATGGGCTGTTTCTTAAGCTGCAGGGAAGGAGGTCAATAATATATCAGCCTGCAGGGCTTTTCTGAGGTTGTGGCAACCTTGCCCTCATGGCACTTGAGCAATACCCAGTAACATGAAAACAGCCCAGAAACAAACATAAACTGGGTATGGGGAATTAGAATTTACTGTAGATTTTAGTCCTATGTCCCACATACTAGAAGAACACCAAAATAAAATAATGTATCTGCAGTGCAGTGAGGAAAAATTAAATACAGTCTACATTTTTTCTTTTTCATTTCTAAGTAGGAAAACATCTGTCTTTGGAGGAGTACGCTGGACCAGTAGACCGTTCTTCAGAACTCCATTCCAAGCATTTTGCATATTATGGCAAGAATGATTAATGATTAGAATAAACTTAAGTATTTTAGAACCAAGATGCATTGGTAGTGCATTGCATTTATCTTTTACAGCATAGAACCTTAAAGAGACAGTTGACCAGCTATAGTTTTAAATGAAAGGAGCCTGATGTTGTTTTAAATATCTCCAGTGTGCAACAAGCCAATCCTCTGATTGCACAGTTCCTGTGTAAATATGAACTTGCATACTTCCTGTGTAGATATGAACTTGCAAATGCCACTGAAATGTGCAACAGTTTTAATCTATCATGTTTACCTGGTGAGTACTGTCCTTGTCCTTTGATAGGTGCAAAGTGTACCCATGCACAAAGAAGCTGTTCCCATGGGCAGGGCTCCTTCATAAATCATACATTCTGTAATCAAGAAAACATCAAATCAAGGCTGACATTCCCAAGACAGAATGAAACCCTGTCCAAAACTTGCTTGAAATCATATAAGTTATAGCATAGCTTTAGACCTGAAATTAATGGGAAAATATCAATTCAATGAACAGCATCGTAGTACTCAGTGATTGAACAAATGCTAGTCAGCTTCACTATAAAAACAGACCAGCTGACTAATAATAATAATTCTGTACAGTGTGTATCAAAATTTCATATGCCTGTGGGTCAGAAAACAGAAAGAAGCCTACTTTTAAATTTAGATTGTTTTGCTACTGAGAATAATTACATTTCAGATCATGGATCTTGAAAACTGGACTCCATTACAGATCCTAGTAAAATATCTCACAGAAAGAATAAAGGGCTCTGCCCAGCAAAGGCTCTGATATACTAAGCAAGGTTAAGAGTCAAATTTTATCAGCTCATATTGGCCAACGCCCTTTTGCAGTCCATCCCCTGACCTGACCTGCTGGTCCCCCCTAATTTGTAATGCTAAAGTTGGAAATACAAGGGTCTGACCTTTCTACTTGAATTCATAATAGCTCTATGAAGGAAAAGTCTTTTTTCAAGCTTAATGTCATTTAGCACACCCAGCCTCTGCTGTCATAACAGAAGGGTTTTATCTTGTTTATGGCGCAGCATTTTTGTTGAACAAAAGAATTACTGCAGATACACAATTTATTATGCATTTCATATTCTGATGCCACATTTTATAGGTTATGTCTGTAAAATGAAAAACAAAATTCAGATTAGAAAATGCAAATCCATTCAAAAATGCTTCCATATATCTGATTTGATTCTTCAAAAAGAAAATCAATATTTCTCTGACTCTCTCTCCCTTTCTCTCTCTCGCTCTCCTATTTTCTATGCAGAGGACAAGAGGGCCGCGCTACAGTACACTGCTGGCTGGCCTTGTATGCTGTTAGGTAGTCCACTGGGATAAAGGCACCAAATTTGATCTTTTTGCAGCAGAAGGAGGAAAAAAATCTGTTATTTTTCCTTTTGGGCTGATAATTCAGAATTGTGAAGGAGAAGCATGGTGGAAATAATTTCTAAAGATTGATTTAATTTGAAGTATGTTATGTATGGCTTTGCTGCTCAGGTTGCAAGCAATTTGTAAGGCCGAAGTCAGGCCTGACTATGAAACATTGTATCAGTGTGACTGGAATCAATAGTTTTTGCACTGTCATTTGTCACATATTTACAAGCCTGAAATATAGTTCATTTTATTCTGATCCCATAAGTCAAAGAGTGAATCGGAACCCTGCAGGGATCTGCAAATACAGCACATTCATTACTGGACACTGGTCTTTGGCTGTACCATAATCACATCCAGACTAATACAGTATCTTGGTATAAAAAAAAATGAAAGCACCACCCACTATGTATTGGGTTGTTGAGTTGCCAGTCAAAATATCAGAGGAGCGTTGGTATAGAGAGAGAGAGAGAGAGAGAGAGAGAGAGAGAGAGAAAAGGGAAGGAAGGAAGGAAGGAAGGAAGGAAGGAAGGAAGGAAGGAAGGAAGGAAGGAAGGAAGGAAGGAAGGAAGGAAGGAAGGAAGGAAGGATGGATGAAAGAAAGAAAGTTAGTTGATCATCACCTGCCTTAGTGATGAAAATGCACAACTGTTGTTTATTTTTCACCTGCAATCACATTTACTAACATAGATATTGCACAAAAAGTATCCTTTCTAGGAGACACACTGCTTTAATATATATATATATTTTTACAATTAGTTAACTGAAAGTGGTGGATTACTTATTTCTACACTAAGCCTTTTCAGCTCATGTCATCAAATGTGTATTTCTGTTGCTGGCCCACTGGCACAGCACTAGTGCTACTGCTCATGACACCGATGACCCAGGTTTGATAATGAGCCTGGATCATCAGAGGGCCAGCTGGGGTGGACAGCTGAGCATCCCACAGAATGCTCTTCTCTTCCAGAGAGGGAGAAGTGATCACTGTCACTGAGTGACTTCCACCTGGGTAACCACGGTGGGGGGAGGGGGGCAGTGCAGCGAAAGTGTAGTAGGGAGGGATTGGGAACAGCCAGTTGGCTACATGGGTGCTCATGCCTTGCATGAGCACACCCATCAGCCACCATCCCTGGAGGAGGGAAGAAAAACAAGAAAACACAGCTGTGCACCCTGACATCTCCAGGGCAACTCACAGACCATACCAGCCAACCCAGGCTCACTCCCAGAGCACCAAAATGGCTTATCTGAGGGTTCTGGTCCAGCTTGAGGACATCCACCATGGAAAGGGGATACCATGGGGCACACTCCTGGGAATAAGGGTAGCACATCAAGTCTGCAGATGGAACAGCAGTGTGGTTAATACTGCATAATGAAAAGTGCAAAAGATTTATGCATTAAGTAGAGATAATAGCACTGGTATGGTACCGTGTATGTGGGATGCATTAACCATACGAATGTTATAGTGTGGTTCCTGCCGAGTACTTGAAGTCCTCTAGTGTGTGCTGGCTAGCCATGCTGGCAGCATGGCATAGAAGTTACTGTCACAGCCTCTGAATGGGCTTGATACTGCCAGCAGACCTGGGCTCGATTCCGGGAGTTTTTTTTTTTGTGTGTTGTGCCTGCCACCTTCCCCAACCCAAAATTGTGTCCCTCCCCCCTGGAGTTAGAGTAGTAAATCCCCCCACCCCGTGAGTTGCAACCCCATCTTCCTGGAGTTAGAATAGTAAATTCCCCGAGTTGCACCTTCCCCAGTTGTGTTTCCCCTGGACTTGGAATAGTAAATCCCCTGCCCCCTGGGTTGCACTGCTGAACTGACTGTACATTTCTGTGGGGGTGGTAATATGCAACCTTTTCTGTTTACAGTTTTCCTTTTAGCTGTATTTTATGAGTGCAGTATTACTTTGCAGTGTTTTTGCTGCTCTGTTTTTTACAGCGCTGTTCTCTATTTAGCTGAATTGATGTGAAACTGGGAATAACATAAGTCCTGGGAGAAGGCAGGGGTGATGGTGTTGTGGCTGCCCAGAGCACCAAGAAGGACTGCCACTGGCTGAGGACAAGGAAAAATAGAAAGTAAAACAAATCTGTATTTCTCTTAAAAATTGGTTTTAGATTACAATTGGGGTTTTGTTACATTTTCAAGTAGCATGTCAATTTTGCATTCAAATTAACATGTTCAATGTAAAGTGTACATTATCTGTAATTGTAAAGAGGAAATGCCATAAAGGGGGTTTGTTTTTGTATTTACTTATTTCACCAGTAAAAAAGCTGCATTGAGCAATGTTCACTTACAAGGAGGAACTGGTTAAGACAGGTAAGATAAAAATTATGCAGCAGATAACATAAAAATACAGGGACTGATAAACCATGGTACAGCAATTTTACATGCAAAAACTAAAACAAGGAATAGTAAACGTAAAAAACATGCAAAATAGTGCACACAGAATGTATAAGGTGCACTAATAGCTGTGTAGCTACACTTTAAAATAGGGCTAACAAACTAAATTTGAGTGAGTCTTTCGAGATGATCTAACATGTGGGGGCGATCCAGCTTAAGGCCATGTTTGCACACTTTGAGTTGCGCCTCAGGACATTAAGCAGGATAGTGTTCTGCCTGCATAGACTGCACAGTCCAGTACATCTCTGCAATAGATTTTGGATATATATGGAGGTAATGAGTTCTGCATGGCCTTGTAAGACCACATATGTAGGCTTCTGAGCCTTTGGATTTTGAGTGGGGTCCAACTAATTGCTGAACAGAGAAGACAATGGTTTGTTCTGGCATGCAAGCCAGAGATAAACTGAAGGGTTCTGTAGTATAACACATATCTAGTTTGGACAGGTATGAGATTGAGGTGTTTCTGTATAGAATATCACCATAGTCCAATAAAGGAGGGAAGGAAGGTCACCTGGACTAGACTTTATCTTGCCTCAGCTCTTAAATAGAACTTGTTCCTCTAGTAGAACCCAAGCCTTTGATGTAGTTTTTTACAAAGATTATTCTATATCTAGGTGGAAGTGATCATCGCACAGTATGGTTCCAGTTTGATATGGGCAGAGAAAATGTCCTCACTAAGAGCAAAATCCTGGAATTCAAGAGGGTGGACTTTAGATAGATAAGCAATTTTTTACAGAAACACGTGGCTGGCATCAGGGCAGATATGGTGGTGGACCAAAGGTGGTCCATTATTAAGGAGGGAATAATGACTGCAGCAGAAGAGTACATAAGACTCATTAGGAAGAATTCAAGGGCCAAAGAACCCAGATGGTTTAGTACTAAGGTTGCCCAGGCAGTAAGAGACAAGAGATTATCCTATAGAAAATTCAGGAAAACCAGGTCAGAGTAGGACAGGGAGAATTATCTTAAGATTGCTAGTGAGGCAAGTAAGGTAGTCTGGCAGGCTAAGGCTCAAAAGGACCTGCAATTACCTGAGGGAATTAAGAAGTGGGAGATTGCCTTTTTTTGCTATGTAAGTGAGAAAAGGGTCAAGAAGGATGGAATTTATTAAGTTTCAGAAGGGGGATGGGTGGGTGGAGGAGAATGGGGATAAAGCAGAAGTATTGAATGAATACTTCTGTTCTATGTTCACCAGGGAGAAAGACGGACTGCTGCTAAAAGGGTGGAGAAAGGGAGCAGAGGGGAAGGGGAGCATGGATGTGGTGGTAGAGAGGGACAGAGTGATGAAAGGGCTGCTAGCATTGAAGGTAGACAAATAATCAGACCCAGATGGGGTACACCCAAGGGGACTGAGGGAACTGGCAGAAGAGCTTGTGGAACCACTGGTAGGCCTGTTCAATAATTCACTGGAGTAAGGCATGGTACCGCAGGACTGGAGAACAGCACATGTAGTGCCCCTCCATAAGAGAGGTCCCAAAGATGACCCAGAAAATTACAGACTGGTCCATTTGACTTCAGTCATGTGCAAGCTCATGGAGAAAGTTTGGAGAAAAGTTTGGTAGAATATCTAGAGGAGCACGGTCTTCAGATGCGAGGCAGCATGGGTTTATGGAAGGGAGGTCATGTCAAACAAATCTGATTGACTTCTTTGACTGGGTCACCAAAACAGTACCCAGGAGTGAAGTGGTAGACATCTTCAACTTCTATTTCAGCAAGGCCTTTGACTCTGTGCCTCATAAGAGGTTGATCAGGAAGTTGGCAGATCATGGGGTTGGGGAGAAGATGACAAGATGGGTGGAAAACTGACTGGGGAACAGGACCCAGAAGGTGGTGGTTGGGGGAGAGTTATCTAGCACTAGGAGGTCACCAGTGGAGTCCCCCAAGGCTAGGTGCTAGGGCTGGTGTTGTTCAGTGTCTTCATTAATGACATTGGAGATAGCATTAAGGGCAAAATGTACCTTTCATGGATGACTCCAAGCTCTGTGAGAGGGTGGACACAGCCAAAGGGATACAGGACCTAAAGGAGGACCTGGAAAAACTTAAGAGGTGGTTTGGGATTTGGCAGCTTGGATTCAATGGCAAGAAATGCAAAGTTATGCACATTGGAGCAAAGAATCCCAGGATATAGTGCTACCTGGGAGAGGTCTGGGTTTCTCCAACAGAAAAGGACAAGGATATGAGTGTGATGATCACTAGCAACCTGAAGCACTCCACATAGTGCAGGAAAGCAGCAGCAAGAGCAAATAAGATGTTAGGATGCATAGTCAGGTGATCATCAGAAGGTGAGAGGAAGTTATACTGCCCTTGTGCAGGTCACTGGTGAGGCCACATCTAGATTATGGAGTACAGAATCAGTGCCCTCACCTTAAAAAGGACATTGACTTACTGGAGATGGTCCAAAAGAGGGCAACGAAGATGATCACAGGTCAGCAGGGTAAAGCATTCAAGGAGAGGTTGGAGGCCCTGAACATGTACTCCGTGGAGGACAGGAGTGAGAGAGGGGACATATTTGAAACCTTAAAGTACTTGAAGGGGATAAATAGGGTGGAAAAGGAAGGTCTCTTTAAGCTAAGTGGCACCCGAAACATGAGAAGACACAGTCTTAAGTTGGTGGGGGAGGTTTAGTAGGGAGGTTGGGAAGCACTTCTTGATGGAGAGGATGGTAGCCAGTTGGAATGAGCTTCTGGAAGAGGTGGTCTCATTAAAGACTGTGGGCAGAAGGCTGGCAGGGGGGAGGATCGAGCATCCCATTGTGACAGGGTAGAATAGGACCGTGTCCCAATTGTTATGGAGAAAGTGTTTAAATGCAAAGATCTGTATTTTTTCCTTTTCTGTCTCTTCTCTGTCTGGTTGCGCAACCAAATTTTCCTGTGAGACTTCAGACTTGATCACCCCAACCTTTTCACAGTTCTTTGCCTCTCACTGTCTCACAGTCTTCACTCGCTGTTCTGTCTTTTTTCTTCCCTTGCATATCTGCTGGTATAAAAATATATGCAAATCATTATGTGGAAATGTAACCAGTATTGGAATCCCTTTGTTTAGAGATTATATAGTGTTAATTTTTTAAATGTATATAATTATAGTTTGAGATAATTGCAAAAAGCTATTAGAAACTCAAGGGGTTATCTGAGTGCATTTGTTAAGCCTTTTGTAAGAGCTGTAGAAAAGAGGGTCTCTGTTCTGAGATACTGTGTTTTAGCAGCACCTGCCTGATACTTACAAGGACATTTTAGAAAAAAACAGGATGCTTGTTAAGAAGGCGGTTGTTGCAAAGACTTATAAAAAGAAGGAAAAGGGACATAGAGACTCAAGAAAAAAAAAAATTTCTCCTGTGTACATAGTTGTTATGAACAAGTTTATTTTTTGTGTGTTACTGCTACTGTAAATAAATATTTTTGGTGAATTCTACAACTGCTCCTGGTTTTCCCTGTGCTTCCTGACCTGTGCCTCGATGACACCCATGGACTGCTCTCTTCCTATGGGGTGAAGGTGGAGAAGCAATGGTGTATACCTGACCTCTGGCGGAAGTCAGGGTTGCAACAGCTGGAGCTCACGATGTTGGGGTGTGTGCCGGATGCCAGCACTCATGCGCCATATGTCATTGCATGTCATGCCTCCCTGGGGAAAAAATGTCTGACAAATGCTTGCCCACAGTATGATGCCTCACCTCGCAGGCCCTACGCCACTGCCCTGGGACACTCAGTTGGAAACTGAGGTCAGATGCCTGGAATGACTCTGATCCATTGCTCCGCCCTGGGTGGCAAGCCAGGGAGGAACACTGGCAGAACTATATGCTAGGAACTGGGCTCTAACTCTGCGAAGAAGGTGCCTACTCAGAGGGCTTGTCCTTGGGGACAAGCCAGGAGGATGACTACCTGAGGTAAGTCCTGGGGGCAGTGATGGCCAGTTTGGAGTGGGGACTGTGTCCCATGTTAGGATCCAGTGCAAAAAAAAAAAGACGGTGGGCAGCTGTAAGAGAGGTTGGGATAGACATAAGGGGAAAGTAAAGTACATGGGAGGGGCAGATGGAATGGATGTGAGGATTGAGGAGGATGGCAGGGTCAGATGCTTAAGCTGCAGAGTCTGCAATATGAGCAGACTAGACAGACCAAATGGCTTTATTCTGCTTATTTTTTCTTATGTTTGTATGTTCACATATGTATACCGAATGATGGTTTGCTATCCAGCCATATACCCAGGTATTTGAAGGATTCTACATATTCCAGCTTGAAACCCATAACGGTGGAGATGCCAGCAGTGTTAGAAGGCAATGCCGTTTGGGACAGAAACTATGTACTTGGTTTTGAGGCATTCAAAAGAACCTTTGAGGCGCAGAGATTAATTTGGAGTTGATCAAATGTACCTTGTAGGTTACCCATCACTGTAGCTAGGGTGGACCTGGAAACATACAAAACAATGTTATGCATATAGATGTACTGTAGCTTGGTATATACAACATTTGTGTAACCACCCCCTGAGATTGCTCCCATTTTCCCTGGGTTTCCCTGTGGTTTTCCCCATCCTGGTTGTGCCCCTGGTTGGTCCCTTTGGTGTTCTTGATGCTCCCGCCGGCACCTGCACTGGTTCTGAAGTGGGACCGAGAGAGCTGGAGTGTGGAGCTGCTGCCAGTTTCTTGCACTTTGGTGCTAGGCTGGAGCTCCATGCATGCGCACAAGTGCATATTCATTCAGCTGTTCTGCAACCATTTCAGCTGCCTCTCCAGTGGTCCCAGACCCTCTGACAAGCAAAATGGGGACCAGTGACTTTAGCTGGACTGAAGAGGCAGTGGGAGAAGAAGGAGAGCATTTTTTGTGAGTGCAAATCGTGCCAGGGAATTGGAGCCACCTCATGAATATTAAGTAGGCGGCTAATGAATATTAATGAGCCACGTCCTGTCTAGTCCTAGGGTAAAGCATAATTAGCGCTAGCAACAGGCATAAAAAATAAATTAAAGTATTAAATGGTTCAGGAGTGTATAAAAGAAAAGGGACCTTTACAGTTATGTGGGGTTATAGTAATAAAAATGTATATTTTGGCTGCAGAAATGGGGTGAAGTTGGGGCTGTGAGTGAACCATACTGGGACTGTGGGTGCTGCCTAGGGGTAATGCAGAATGGCAGTAGTGACTGAGAGAGGGTTGATTAAAACTGGTGAAAGGGGCAGTCACTTTACAGAACACAGGGGCGCCTTCAAATCTGTGGGGAAATGAATAAATGAAAGATTACTGTTTGGCTGAAGGAACATTCAAAACCAGGGACACTGTATAAACTGTGTTGAAAGTTTATTTCAGCAGCCATGTTGTTGCAGCCATGTGATTCAGCCAACCAACCGAAGGGCCAGGATTTTTGCCAAGGACTGTGGGACTGTTTGAAATGACTCTTGGGGAAAAATACTGAGGAAAATCTAGACTCCTTTTTCTCCACCAATGAGGCATTGAGGGAGCCTCATAATATTAATTTTAGTTAAAGACAGTGGATCCAACTAATAGGGGGCTGCCAGAAAGCTCCCAAAAGTTCCGAACCTCTAGATTCTGGGTCATTATTGTGGGAGCCCCTCCACGGGGGGGTCCAGCCCCTAGTGAAAGAATAGGGTTGCAAGGTTGGGAGATGGCCTGCTGGGGGCTACCAGCAATCTGTCCTCCAGGGCTGGCTGTGGCTTCCCCCATTTCAAGAAATAAGAAAGACTGTGAAGGCAGTTCTGTTGTGAAAGAGAGCTGCAGGATCCTGAAAGCTGTAGTAGGAAGTTGCACCACAGCAGTGAAGATATTGAAAGAAGGAGGTTTGAATATGGAAAAGAGGATTAGACCAATGGATTGATCCAGGAAGAGGAGAGAGAGCTTCCTTGGTATTTTGTTGGCACCCAATCAGTGAGACTTGAGTGAGCTGAGATGTGTGACGGAAAAGTTGTGTGAATGCATGAAAAAGGAAAAAGGTTTCATCTGACCCCAGTATAGACAAAGCATCTGAAGAGATGAGGGGAAGACACAGGGTCTGAGGACTGGTTGTAACACTGGGAAATGGCTACTGGAAAATTGCATGGCAATCTGGATTCTGAGAAGTGGAAGAGAGAGCCTCTCCAGCAATTATCTGCTCCTGCATGGTGAGAACAAATGGAGACTTTCTGTAATGCATGGTTAAGAGGAAAAGTTTCTGAAAATGTATGTGAGCCAGAGCAAGCATGCACTGTGTTTAAAGTTGAGAGACTGCGAAGCAGGACAGCCAGGTTCTTTCTGGGTGAGTACCTGTTGTCTGCTCCCGGATACGGCTAAGAAAAGAGACTGCTGTGATGAACCTGTGGTTTAGAATCCGCACCCCCTTGAGTCTGGGAGACCAGGAAGAACAGAGACTGCTTTGACTACACACCATAGCTGGTTCTTGAGTGAAAAAAAGGATGATGACTTAAAGCTTCCATACTAAACCCCAGGCCAGGTGGGGGACTCTCTAGCCCCCATCAAGTGGGGTCTGCTGGCTGCAGGGGATCACGGGTTTATTCCCGAGGGCTAGGGCACTCTGACCTATGAGGGATCCTGGCCATTGGGCCACTCCTAGTCTGGATCCCTTGTGGCTGGCAGGCCTTGCCATATGCTCTGCAAAGGGCCTCAACAGGCCAAAGGGGACAAGCTATGATATTTCTAATCAAGCTGAAGGTCCAAGCTGCAGCATCCTCTTTCTCCTTCAAGTGTGTTCAAGCATCAAGCCCAGTTCTGCATCTTCTGCTTTCATCAACCCCCAGAACTTCAGTCATGTGTGCCACCTGAGGACTGATGTTATAGAATCATGAGTAAAAAAGCAGAAATTGCCCTGCATATTCTGTGGATGTACATAGTTGTTTAATTTGGTGCCCAAGTGCACAGAAAATCTAAAGAGAGCAAGAGCAATTGTAAAAAAGTTGATTTTAATTCTGCAAGCACGCCAATGCCGGCTGACCAGCTGCACCTTAGGAGTTCCATGTCAAAACAATGAATATTGCTGAGCGAGTTCAATTTGGACAAATTATTTTTAACGAATATCATAACAGCGATCGCATATCAGAGAGCATATTATTACAAGCTACTCGAACAATCGCGAGCATCTCAGTGCGGCGAATCTTGCATATGTCAAACATGCACCTGCAAATTATAAATGACACCTCTCAAATATTCCTGGCACATACATCTCGAATACTGGGCAACCACCTGAATCATCTGCTTCTAATAAATTCGACCTCCATCTTGAACCACCTCACCCCATAAACACACTCACCTTTTTCAGCCAGAGTAACACGTCAAGCAGGGAGCTGTGCCCCCCAAGCCCCCCCCCCACATCTAATAGATTACAACACCATGCCACTCCTTGATCAAGGGTAAGGCTATAAGTCTGGTCACCGGGCCTGTGAATCACTCATTTTACAAGAGCGTGCATTAATTGCATTTGCTATAATTGTTTCTCGAGCATTCTGAGCAGTCTTTGATATTGTATGTGCTATAATGAAGTCGCTCAAATGCAGTCGCTGTAATTGCTGTGCTGTATTAACGTGATACCCACCTCAGGCCTCCAACTAACATTTGGGAACTCAAGGACAGAATTTTGGCATTGTTCTGTACTAGTGCTAGTGGGTCTAACCTTTAGGAATACCTGCAGCAGTCAGATAGCTAGGTAGAGAGTTGGTGGCTGCATTGAGTAGAATGGTGGGTTTGAATCAAAATAAAGGGAATGACTGTGGGAAATGGAAAATCTTTTAATGCATATTAAAATGTTTCTGCTTGACTTCTATTCCACTTACCACATCCTAACACTCCCCATGTAAGTAAATTATGATGTTTCAGAAAGAGCTGACTCAAGAGACTGATTTTGGTGAGAATGTTATTACCTGAAGTTAATTATGCCAGCTGTTTAAATGTGGGTATGCGTGAAAGTGGTAAGCCCATGGTTGGGGTAACTGTTTGGGGAGGTGGGTTGGTACAACCTCCCAGGGGGTTGTACTGGCAGAGATCAGACCCACTTAAATGTATTCTGGGTGGAGGCACTGCCATTTTATTCATAATCTTGGGAAAAGACTCCCAGTAATAACAAGTATGGGAACCCAGGGCCCCTTAACCATGGTCTGGCCAGCAAGGCAGGGGTAGTGGCCCCCCAGAGAGGGGCTACATTTGTCCTCAGATCATTGGCAGAGATTAAAAATAAAAGTGGGCCAAGAATGGATCATTGTGGCATACCTTTGCAGATAGGGTCACAGGAGGATGATAAACCTTCCATCTTTATCTGTTGTTGCCATCCAGAGAGATATATCCCAAACCAAACTACTGCTTCAAGCCCAATGCCAATATTCATACATTTATTCAAGAGGGATTATGATCAACAGTATCAAAAGCCTTGCTGTGGTCTAGTAGAAAAAGAGATGTGCAAGAACAAGGGGGCACAATTTGAAGATAGAGGATGGATGGCTCAGCGGCAATGTGAGGAAGTATTTTTTCATGAAGAGAGTGGTGGATGCATGGAACAGCCTTCCTGAGGAGGTCATGGGGTTAAAAGCAGTGGAGGGATTCAAGAATGCATGGGACAGACATAAGGCAATTCTGGTGGGGGTAGGAGGAAGTAGACTGTTGGTTAACTAGGATCTGCAGCTTATCCAGTAGGTAGGGAAATAGGCAGACTGCGTGGGCCAAGCTGTCCTTTTCTGCCATCAAGGTCTATGTTTCTATAGTATGACTGCCACATTGGTGAGCTTATGATCTAGATCTGTAAGTCAGTTGTTGAGAACCTTAACTAGGGCAGTAGATGTACTTTGCTGTGCCCAAAAGCCTTATTGAATTGGGGTGATAATATTAAATCTATCAAGATAGTCTCTGAGTTGTTCATTCACCAATTTTAAAGCATTTTGGCTAGGACTGCAGGAGAGATATAGGTTGGTAGTTACCTAAGGAGGCCTTATTACTTGACTTAAATAGCGGAAGCATATGGACAGTTTTTCACATCGATGTGATTTCACATTTTGCTATTGACAAATTAAAGAGTTGAGTTACAGAAGCTGTTAAGATAGGGAAGCCCATTTTTAGGAAACTGGTTCAAAGTCATCAGCATCATCGCTTTTCTTAGTGTCAAGATTTAGGAGCAACTGTTCACCCCGTAAAAGAGAATGTCTGAAACTGGAAGCTGTCAGAACTTCTAGCTGTCATATTTGACAGTTCTTAGGTGGATGTGGGAATATTTGCCAAGGAAGATTTTTCAAAAGCCATCCCCACCAAGGCAAAGTATGAGATAAATTCCTCTGCAATTATTTGTTTTTCAGTAATTAGATTATTTCCAGATTGAATCTGCTTGAGTAGGGTTGAGGGAGGTACACCTCCTTCCATGATATTTAATAATAATAATAATATTTTTATTTGTATAGCGTAATTCCAATATCAAAGTGCTTTACATACAAAGCATCAATAGACAATTCATTAAAATCACATAAAATAACAACTTTAATTAAAATCCACAGAATACCTAAAAGTTCAAATATTAAATGCCTGTTTAAATAAATAGGTCTTTAAACTGGTCTTGAAGTCATCCATGGTCCCGCACTCTCTAATCTGATGAGGTAGAGAGTTTCACAGGGATGGTGCCATGAACATAAAAGCCCTGGCACCAGATGTCTTTAACCGCACCCTGGGAACCTCTAACAACCCCTCTTCAGCTGAGCGTAGAGGTCAGCCCAGGCTATAAGGAACCAGGAGCTCTTGCAAGTAATCCGGTCCCAATCCATCTAGGGCCTTGTAGGTCAGAAGATTGACCTTGAAGGTGGTCCGCCGCTGTATAGGCAGCCAGTGCAGATCGTGCAGCATGGGAGTAATATGACTTGTGCGTGAAGCTCCAGTCAATAATCGTACCACAGTGTTCTGCACCAGCTGCAAGTGGCGGACATCAACCCCCAGAAGCTCTAGGTCCAGGGAGTTGCAGTAGTCAAGGCACAAGGTCACAAAAGCATGGATCAACATGGGCAAGTCATCAGACGGAACAATGCGTTTAATTCTGGCAATGTTCCTAAGATGGTAAAAGGAAGATTTGATGACTGACAACACCTGCGCCTGCAGTGTCAGTCCATCGTCAAATACTACCCCCAGATTACGCACCCATTCAGAGGTGAGCAGCTGTACACCATCGAGCCAAAGCATGGAAAGTAACCCCACCACCGGCCTCTCTATCCAGTGCCCCTGATCCACAACTAACACCTCAATCTTCCCAGAGTTCAATTTCAGCCAACTGGACTTCATCCAGTCATGGATTTCCACCAGACAGCTGTTAAACATCGAGACTGCATTATCCTGGTTGGGTGCAAAAGACAAATAGAGCTATTTATCATCTGCATAGCAGTGGAAACTCAACCCATATCATCTTACAAATGTCTCCGAGGGGCAGCAAATATACTGTGAACAACATGGGGGACAGCACTGAGCCCCGAGGTACCTTGCAGGGCAGAGAGACTGGTTCAAAAAAAAAAACGAAACCACCCTCTGAGATTTGCTGGCTAGGAAAGAATTAAACCATCCAAGAACTGCACCAGCCAGTCCACAGATGACCTTCAGGCACTCGAGCAGGACCCCATGGTCCACAGTGTCAAACACTGAATAGAGATCCAAAAGCACCTAGATGGAACAGTGCTTCTGGTCTCTCACCATCAGGAGATCATTGAGCACCAGAAACAGAGCAGTCTCGGTACTGTGTCTCTTCCAGAAACCTGACTAGAGAGAATCAAAGATGTCGTGGATGGTAAGATGGTTCTCCAGTTGCAGCGCAACTACTTTCTCAATCACCTTCCCAAAAAAGGGAAGGTTAGAGATAGGTCTATAATTTGCACAGATGCCTGGGTCCAAAGAAGTTTCTTAAGAAGCAGTGTCATTACCACCTTTCAGGGAGCTAGGGAATTCTCCCAAGTCTAAAGAGCACCAGACAATCTCTGCAAGAACCGGGTCAATGTTCTCCAAACACCCTAATACTAGATGTGTAGGGCCCTGATCCAAACTACAGCAAGTTGGCCGCAATTGCTGGACAATCCGCATGATGTCCCCTATCTTCGGTTGGTCGAGAGATATCAAAGAGGACTGAGGGAAAGTGACCATACACCGACCACCACTAACCCCCTTAGAGGGTGCTGGGCAGATTTCAGCCCTGATGTCGGCCACCTTATCTGCAAAAAAGCGAGTGAACTCATCACACATATCTTGTGAGACCGCTCCTCATACCTGTAGACAGGCTGGGTTGCACAGTCTGTCCATGGTTTGAAAGAGCTGAACCGGTCGGTTTTGAGCAGCAGCTAATTCACCGGACAGGAACTCTGCCTTCTTATGTGAGATTGCTGATTGATAGCTTTGATAAAGATCCATCAATCTAAGGTGGTTGACATCAAGGGCTGTCTTCCGCCAGCGACGCTCTAGCCTTCGACCCACCCATCTCAACTTCCTCAAGGTCTCATCGAACCAGGGGGACTGAGGGTGGAGAGAGAGGGGGAGAATGTGGAGTGGGGCGATAACATCAAGAGCCTCAGTGATAGCCTTGTTACAGGCCAAAACTAGATTCTCTGGATCCTCGCCCGCCCTCGGAATTCCCGATAGGTCTAATACTGCCATAAGACCCTCTGGGGTTACACCCCTCAATGGGCGGTATCTAAGCATCTCCACAGGGGCAGGCCTATAAGTGAGGGGCTGGAGATTGAATCTCACTGTGTAGTGATCGAACCAAATGACTGGCTCCACCACCATATTGAAGGACTCGATCCCCAGGAGGAAGACCAGGTCAAGTGAGTGACCATGATTATGAGTAGCAGAGGCAACTACCTGTGTGAACCCCAATGATAACATAAGCTGGAGGAAGTCTTGACCAAGCTCTGACAGTTCATCATCAACCCAGGCATTGAAGTCACCCAGGACCATCAGCCTGGGCGACTCCAATGCCGCGTCGATGATGAAGTCTGCCACTTCCTGCAGGAACACTTTCTCACCCCCAGGTGGACGGTAGATGAGAATGATCCTGCAGCCCACACTTGTTACTGCGGTAAACTCAAATGATCTGGCCTCCTCTACTGGTACATCTGTGAGGCCCAATTCCAATCTAAAACAGATAGCTGCCCCCCCGCCCCTGCAGTCTGATCTTGAGTGGTATATCACCGAAAACCCGTCTGGGACCGCCGCTTCCAAAATGGAGTCTGCGTTGTCATCAAGCCAGGTTTCAGTGATATAAGCCAGGGCTGCTGTCCCAACAAGATCAGCAATAATTGCTCTCTTATTTCTAATAGACCTGGCATTGCATAACACCACTCAAGTCTGATGGGGTTTCGGGGCTGACTGAACTATCTGCCCAGAATTACAGGAGCCCATGGGTATGGTAACCAGACATGGCGGACCATGATCTAGAGACCATTTCACTCCAGGGTGTCTCCTGGACCACACAACCCCGATATGGCCACCCCGCTCACCTCCCCCCCGAAGTCTGGGACCCCCAGCCCACCCCTTCTTTCTACTAACAATATCCAAAGCCCTGCATTGGTTTTAAACCTCTGCAGGCAAAGGAGGAGGATAAAAGGGCCGGAGGTCCCGGAGTTCAGCAGGAGAGTAGTGCCTGACCAGGAGGACAATAGACCAACACATCTTCTATCAGCAGTAGCCTGTATTACTCCACCTCATAAAATTCCAAACTTCTCCTGAAATTACCAACTAATAAAATAAATAAAAACTCCAAAAAAGACTTTATATAATAAACAAAAATAATAGATAATAAACTCAGTATATTACGCTGGAGTTCTCTCATAACTCCAGCATTTAATTGTCCAAAATAGTCATCTCTGCTGCCTCTCACGCAGAGGAGAAAAGAAAATGTGGTAGACTAGAGTCCTCTCAACACTCCAGTTCAATGTTCAGTAAAAGTCATCCCAAACTTTTGCAGAGTCATTCTTATTTTCATCCAGCAAGGTCAGATGATAATTAGCTTTTGTATGGCTTATTAATTTGATACATTGGTTTCTCTTCTGCCTAAAGGATATCCAATCCTGTGGTGCCTTAGTCATTTTGACTTTTGCCCATAGCAAGTCCCTGCCCCTCAAAGCTTGCCTCAGTTCAGCAGTAAACCATGGGAGACTTCTCTTTTTGGTTCTGCATTTAGTGAGAGGGGCATATTGGTCTATAACCATTAACATTTTTTGATGCAAGAATTATGAGGCAGCAAAATATTCTGTGGTGATTTGCATATGCAGCCCATGATGCTTTGCATTGTGGGGGCACGTGTGATTTTGTATTTCTTTGAAACTAGGCTTCCCAGCAAAATGCCCTTTGGGGTAACCCTTGCCTCAGTGCTTGTGCACAGAGGTTCTTTGTCTTTTAAAATGTACAGAGGGTGCTAAGCAAAAGTCTTGCCAGTTTAGTGATTCCAGGTGATAGATATGTTCTTGTGCAATGCTGTGGGGTGACAGTTTTCAGAGAGACTTTCTGGAGACAATGGTACTGTCTCATCTGCACACACCTTTCTGGGTTGAGGGAGGAGGTCGCATGACTCCAGGCCGAGTTGGCTAGGATTTGATAGACGTCTTTCCCACCCGAGGCCACCAAGTTTGCCATCATTGCCTCAGAAGATGCCAGTGAGGAGGAGCAGCTGGACTATGGTGGGCTTTGGAAAAGTGGGGGTGGTGGAACAGAGGCATATTTCTCAACCAGTACCACTACATAATTCCTACACTGCTCTGGCAGGGCAGGACTACCAGGAGGAGGCATCTGCAGTAGTGGACAGGGACGATGTGGGAACCCTCCATAGTGGAGACCCCAAGAAGGGTGATAAAGCACTGCAATGGAGGTGCAAGTAACTTCTGGTGGGGGATTCGATTGTAAGGGCAACAAATTTGGGAACAGGAAAGTGGGGAAGCAGTTTGGTGCCTATCTGATGCCACATCCCAGAGAGATGGGAAGCAGAACCTGAGGATCACTAAGGCAGCAGGACAGGAGGGAAAGTTGGATGTCATTGCCCACCTGTGGACTAATGAGCTGGCTAGGGATGGGGCTGGGATAGTGCAGGGGAGTCTAGGGAACAGGGGAGGAGGTCTTAGACAGGCAGCTCACTCAGAGGCTTTTCCTAAGGTGTTCCCTGTCTGTGACAGGGGACAGGAGAGGGATCCCTTTATCAGGAGCTTCATCTCATGGTTGAAGAAATTGTGCAGAGGGGATGGGTTTGGTTACATTGATGACTGGGGACCATCCTTAGAGGATAAGAGCCTATACAAGGATGATGTCCTGCATCCATCTGGGAGGGCAACTACAGTTCTCAGTGGATGGTTTAAATGTTACTTCAATGAACATTTAAACTAGTCAAGGGGGGTGGTAGAAGGAACTGGGGAGTCAAATACTGCCCTCCCCTGCACAGGCTGAAGTGCAGCATATGGGGTACTTGAGGGGAGAGGAATCTCCCAGGGTGCAAATTAAGAAAGGAAGCAGGGTGGTAGAGATAAAGGGGGAAAGGAACAGGAGCATTAAAAGAGGGGAAAAGGAGGGAGGAGGGAGGCAAAAAGGAAAAAAGGGTGGCAACAAGCAGAGTGGAAACAAAATCTGGAAGGCCAACTGTGCGAATGCTATAAGTCTAGGAATTAAGATTCAGGACCTAGAAGCCATCATGGCAGAGGTTGACCTGGATATTGTGGCCATTACTTGAGTCATGGTGCACTGAAAACCATGACTGAGACATGTTCATACCAGGCTATTCCCTGTTCAGAAAGGACTGGGTGGGAAGGAAAGGAAATGGTGTGGTGCTTTATGTGAGAGAAAGCATAAAAGCACCAGAAATACAGGGAATACAGAGGGAAACAGAGGTACTGTGGGTCACCCTGGAGATGGGGAATGGGGCCACTGTTCACACTGGAGTGATCTACAGACCTCCAGCACAGGGGGAGGAGTTAGATAAAGTAATGGTGGAAGCCGCTGGAAAGATGGCAGAAAAGAAGGAGGTGCTGCTGGTTGAAGATTTCAACCTGCGAGATTTGTTTGTTTGTTTTTAGTTTATTAACCAGGTAAGAGACACTGGTGCCATAAGGCACCTTTTACAGGTACAACCTGGTGTACAAAGATACAAAGTACATACATAATAAATATATTATTAAAACTACAGTACATCTCAAATAAGATAAGAACATTAATGAGAAAACAACAATCCAAACAGTTGAGACACAATTCTTCAATGCTGAATAATGAAGCTTCAGCTCTTTTCAAATGTAGTTTGAGGACTGGGGTGGAGGTCACTAGACTCCATGCTGAGTTGGTTAGGATTTGCAAGACCTCTTGGATTGGCTTAGATTGAATCTTCCCAGCAGCAGCTTCAGCTAGCAGCAGGGACATCCTGAATTCTCTGAAAAGGGTATTCCTAAGGCAACTAGTCAGTGAACCACTCATGATGGCGCAGTAGTAGATCTGGTACTCACTAACATGGAAAGTGCTGCAGACATCAAGGTGGGAGGCCACTTGTGGGACAGTTATCACTGTACAGTGTGGTTCAATATAAGGACAGCTGCAGAATCATACCACACAATGGCGACGGTCCTGGACTACAAGAGGGCAGATTTTATAAAGATGGGTGAATACCACAGGGAAGACCTGGTTGGGGGGGATGGCCTAGGTGGGGTGAAGAACAGTGGTCAAAGACAAAAGGAAGCATAGTGAAGGCAACAAACTTCTACATCAAACAAGTGATCAAAAGCAATAGGACAAATAGACAAATACAGTTCTCAAAAGAGGTAGCTGAAAAGGTAAAGGCAGAAAGGGTAGCATTCAGAAGGTATAAAGAGATGCAGAGGGATGAGAATTGTGATATATCAGGGGAAACAGAGGGAAGCAGGGAAAGCAGTAAGGAGCCCAAATGTGCAAACTGAAGAGGGACTAGCCCAGGAAGTAATGAAAAGGGACAAGACATTTTCTAGGTATGTAAGTGAAAAGAGGAAGATCAGGAGTGGGATTGTAAGGTTAAAAAGGGAAGGAGGGGGCTGTGCAGAGGGAGACCAGGAAAAGGCAGACATCCTGAACAAATACTTTTGTTCAGTGTTTACGGAGGAAGGAGAAGGGGAGGGGCCACAGAAAAGTAACAGAAGTTTTAAAAGGAGGGAGGTGGACACTAGTCCTTTAAGGAGGCAAGAGCACTGAAGGGAACTTGCTAATCTGAAGGTAGAAAAAGCAATGGGCCAGATGGGGTGCATCCATGGGTATGACATAGCTCAGAGAAATACTGTCTGCACCTCTGACAGTTCTGTTTAACAGTTCCCTGGAAACAGGAGTGGTTCTGGAGGACTGTAGGAGGGTGGCTGTAGTCTTACTATACAAAAGCAATGGTAGGGAGGAGGCTGGCAATTATAGGCTGGTCAGCTTAACATCAGCAGTGGGAAAGTTAATATAATCACTGCTGATGGCATGGATTGTGGAATATCTTGAATACAATGGGTTATGAGACCTGAGGCAGTATGGTTTCACAGAGGGAAGTCATGTCAAATGAATCTGATAGATTTCTTTGGCTGGATGGATGACCAAGGAACTAGATCAGGGTGGAGCACTGGACGTGGCATACCTAGATTTCAGTAAGGCTTTTGACACTGTTCCACATAGCAGACTAGTAAGCAAGCTAAGTAACTTAGCAGGTGGTCCAAAGGTGGTAAACCGGTTAAGAAATTGGTTAAGGGACAGGCAACAGAGGGCAGTGGCAAATGGAATTTACTTAGAGGAAGAGAGGGTGACCAACTGGGTGCCTCACGGATCAGTGCTGGGACTAGTCCTCTTTAATGACTTTATAAGTGGCATTGGATATGAACTGGAGGGGAAGGTTTGTCTCTTTGTGGATGACACCAAAATCTGCAATAAGGTGGACACTCCGGGGGGTGGGGGAGATGGATAGGATGAGCAGAGAACTGAGAAAAAGAGGAAGTAGGCTGTTAGTTAACTAGGATCTGTGGCTTATCGGAGAGGTAGGGAAATGGGCAGACTGGATGGGCCAAGCGGTCCTTATCTGCTGTCAAAGTCTGTTTCTATGTTTTTAGTAGGGAGGGCTAGTGGGATTCTGGGGTGCATAGGGAGGGGTATCACCAGCAGAAAGAAGGAGGTGGTATTGCCACTGTATAGGTTGCTGATAAGACCCCATCTAGAGTACTGTGTCCCGTTCTGGTGATCACATTTGTGGAAGGACATAAAGTGGAGATGGGCAAGATGAGGGCAACTAAAATGGTGCAGGCTCTGCATCAAGAACCCTATGAGGAGAGACTAAAGGACTTCAATATGTGCATCTTGGAACAGAGGAAGAGGTGGATATGGTAGAGACCTTTAAATACCTCATGGGGGGTAAGTAAGGTACAGGAGGTAAGTACTTTCTGGAAGAAAAGGTACTCAAGAACAATGGGACATGCTATGAAGCTGGAGGGGGTAGATTCAGGAAAGATGTGGGAAAGTACTTTTTCACAGATAGAGTGGTGGATTCCTGGAACAGTCTTCCAGCAGAGGTGGTGGGGACGAAGGTAGTAGTGGGGATCAAGAATGCATTGGGTAAGCACAAGAGAATCATAGTGGAAAGAAAGGGGGGGGCTGCAGATCAGACACGGTCTGCGGTAATAGTGCAGGTAGGGAGAAATGGGCAGACTGGATGGGACAAGTGGTCCTTATCTGCCATCAAATTCTATGCTTCTATGTTTGTTTTCTGAAATGAGAAAATGAACACTTTCAAATAAAAGGGGGTTTCTGGTAAAACTTTTTTATCCCTTTGACAAAACCACCACATTATGATCACTAAAAGCGTTTTCAAACATAGTTGCAATTGTGATTTTCTGTAGTCTGTTAGTAAGAATAATGTCCAGAATAGAGGAATTAGATGTTTTTTTGCTGGGTTAGGTCTAGTAAGCGCTAGCATTAGCTGTGAAAATCCAGGATCTTCACATAGTAATTTTAAGGATTACTGCACTTAGCTATTAATTTGAGTACTTATGTAGTGCAGTAGTTAGAGAATTGAAACTTGAAACATGAGGTCATAGAGTTAGAATCCCACCACAGCCACAGGCTTGCTGAGTGGCCTTGATCTGTTGAGCAAATAATTTAACCAGATTGTGCCTCATTCCTTCTCATTATAATATTAGTGGGAAGCAGAAGTCCAACTGAAAATGAAAGGCTCGATTTTAAAGGACATTTTGAATGCAAGTTGTTTCCACCCTTGTAACCATTTTTTAGTGCCACGGTACTTGTGTTCAGAATGCAGGATATGCTATCTTGTGTCTAACAGATGCTTGCCAGGCCCCTTTTATTGTGGTCCAGCATGTAATCATTATGTGGTTCCTTGCTCCCAAAGATCAGGGAGTCAGTATAGTGTAGTGTGAGGCAATGTAGTGTAGTGGTTAAGGACACTGAGTTGCAAACCTGGAGATGTGGGTTTGAATCCCTTCAACCCCCACTTGCATACGGTGCAACCCTAAGCAAGTCACTTCACTTCTTTGTGTTCCCAGGTTGTACCTGGAAACAAGCTGTGGCTTGGTGTGCCTTTCCTGGTTAAACATTTTTCCCCTTTTCCCCAAAGTCTGACACAAGCTGCATCAAAGCTACTGCTGCAGAAATCAGAGCTGGTTGGAAAATACGGTGCAGGAGTTAACTGACAGCAAAGACACATGAGCAGTGTCAAAGTCTGTCAGATGCACAAACACAAAATGACATAAATAATCGGGCATAAGATGATTCACCTCAGTTAGACTATTAGTGGTAAATACTGTAATTAGAAAATAATGCTGTTCAACTGTTATGTCTGCTGCTGTTTGATTCTGGCAGTATAGCCTAGAGGTTAGAGTAACAACATGTGAATGAGCTTGGTATATTCAGCAAACATGAGTTTGATTCCCACTACCTCAAATTGCATACTGTATGACACTGACCATGTATGTTAAGCTCCCAGGTCTCCCCAGAAAACAGGCTGTGTGCCTAATGGGTCTTACCCAGTTACCAAAGAATTAAATAAAAAACAAAATGTATGCAAAAATAAAAATACTAATTTTTTTCTTAGCCAATTCAATTCTGCAAAACATGCCCCATGCAGCTGATGATACGTTAACAAGAAATTATCTTCAAGCACAAACTGTTTCAATAATTATAATAACTGTATAAAATACTTTATTCTGTGCAATGTAAATTACATTACAGGAATGAGCTGTTTAATGTGCCTGTTTGACTTTTAACATAATGTGTCAGATACTTTTAAGCAGAAATGTGAATGCTTTCAGATTCTGCTTTATATGTTTATGAAGGGATCCACAAACCTTATCGTTGATTAGCAAGAACAAATGTAAACTCTGCTGTATTAATATACATTACCTTCAAGGAAATGCCATAGAGATAATCAATAAAATAACCACCTCGTTCTGTTACAGATCATTAATAACAAAAGCACATTAATTCAAAAGAAAAAGGTGAAAACAAAACATGGTCTATAAGTCGTATGGTGCATGCCCTCAGCATTTGAAGGTTGCCCCTGCAAGAGCAACAGTTCTGTTTATGTTTGAATCTGTACATAATTCTTGAAAAAGAGACTGCAGAGATGATCATATCTTCAGAAAAAATTAAAGGAGAGTATCTCACAGCAGGACCATCTCTTTGTGCCTCTGAAATGGCATACAGTGTAAGTAACTGAGGTGACACAACATCTGTTTCCTCTTGCTCACAGTTTACTCTGCAGTGATCAAACAATGGGGATTTTTATGCTAGGGATGGGCGAGTCAGCTATGGCCTGGCTCTGATTCCAACTCTGATTTTTTTGGAAAGGGTTCTGATTTACGCTGATGAATGGTGGACATATTTTAGTCTGAGTATGAGAAATGCAGCAGTATTATTCTTTTAGACCCCTCATGTTAAAAAAAATAAAATGTAGCCTTTTTAAAAAAAATAAATGTTGTGTCTGTATTTTCCTGTAATTTTTTAAGGTCAGTAAGCAGCCAGCAGCAGTGCAAAATAAACTGACTGCTGCTCTTGCCAGTCCTGTGTGTCAGACACCACGACATTCATAGGAAATAGTGGACTGAAATCACAAAACTCTTGAAGATCCTGCAGCAGCGGGAGAAACTAGACACAAGTGGGTTGCCACTTGTGGAACCACAGATTCTCCTGCAGCTATGGTATTCTCAAAAGTGGAGCTGGTTTACAACCAGCTCCATGATTTACAGCAGCTTGTGGGTGGTGTTGCCGATGAAATCCCAGCAGCTGCAGAAAAATGTTATGGCCAGTGGGACCAGACGTAACATCTCCCGCAGCTGCTGCAATGTGAATAACAAGTTCTGCAGCTGCAGAGATTTCACTCTGCAACTGGAGTTGCGGTGTAGGATTTAGTCCCAAAATCATTTATGAATCCAGCTCACTGTATGCAGGTCATTTTGGGATTTGCAGTGTGAAATGAGGCAGTGTGTCAAACACTTGAAAAAGAGAGAGCTTTTGCCATCTGTACAACTATCTTCTCCTAGTATTACCAACAAATTCAATAGCAGAAAGACAACTTCAGAGTGTAGAACTTCACTGAGTCTGGTATTCCTTTTGGTTGGAGACAGGCAGCAGGAGCAGGATGTCGTTAGGCCCCAGGCATCCCGCCTGTCCTTTTGACTTGTGATGTTATTTTTTATTTGTAATTAATTTGCATGCCTACTTGGTGTTATAGCAAGCATCACTGGCCCCAAACCATCCCACACACTCCTGTCTGATTAGTCAATTATTTTTTATCACTTGTGATTTCCAACACACTTTTCTTTTTATCTGCTTGATCTTGCCCCTCTCCCGCAGCATTGCAGTTTTTTTTAAAGAGCTGTTTGGCCCAAACTACCACCTACTCCTGCCATAAAGCCCACGTGCCAGTCCCCAGCCAAATCATCATCCCACCCCCCCCGTCGTCAAGCCAGTGGGGATCCACATGATACACTCCACCTGGGTTCCCAAACTGAGAAACACACACAGCAACACATACACACCATGACCGCACAAGAAGGATTTTTTTTTACTTGATCTTTCTGTTATAGTCCCTGACCTCTGTCCTCTGAATTCAAAGAAATAAATCATTAAATTAAATAACATCATTACCATCATCTTCAAATACCAAAAAGGAATCATCCCTATTAGGAGACACCTTTGCAGCTGTTCATCATCATCGCTGTTATGTTCCTGCCATTTTTCACTGGACTGGTAAGATAATTTGTTGAGATTGACTTTTAGGAAGGTAAGGCACTGTACCTTTTTAGGAATAAGTCTTGTGTGGCCATCTGAGACAACATTTCCAGCTGTGCTAAATATACACTCACAGTAAACACTAATGGGAGGGCAATTAAGAAGTGTAATACTGTAACAAAAGCAGATAGTTCAGGCCAGATGTTCTTCTTTTCCAGCCAGTACTCAAAAGGATCATCAGTAATATTAATGAGTGGTTCTTGCAAAAAAGGCATCCACAGTACCAGTCAAAGATAAAGATGGAGGCTTCACAACAGACAGATCGGAATTATCAGTTTCCATGAGTTTTGACCAAAAAGTGTGAGAGTCCTCTGTGTTCTTATCAGAATGACATGCCTTTTTGTAGGGCCATGAAAGAAGGCTTGGTATAAGGACTACCAAAAGTTGATGAAGGAGTACATGGTAGCACTTAGTGAAAATTATTGCTGTCACCACCAATAGATGCTCCATCATCAGATGCTGCATCCACATCATGTGATTCACATGCATTGTCAAATATAGCCCCATCCTTTTCTTGTGCAACTTCTGAAATTGGCATGTTTTTGTATTCAGATGAGTCACTGAAATCTGAAGAAGGCAGCTGTTGCAACTTGAACCAAGGGTCAAGAAGAGTTGAAAGAAGAAAAGTTTTGTCTGTCATGATATTATGAAGTCTTTAGCAATTTTGGAATTGCTGTATCAGTCAGTCTGTGAGGGATGTACCAGATTTGTTTCCTTTTTGTTCAAAACCTCTATGCAGCCTCCTGAATTCCTTGTTCAATAAATTTATAATGGGAATAACCTGGTTTAGAATAACAATCTGTTTGTTAATCTGTCAGGTTACTTCCTCAAAGTGAGTCAAGTCCAATGTAAGATGCTCCATGAGGCCCCACTGGAATTAATTCAGCACACCTTCTGCTACATTGTGCTCCATGGTATATTCATGGACTGCCTTCTTTTGTGTGAGAAATCTCTCACACATGTAAAACATTGAGTTTCATCTTACCAGAACATCTTGTTTCAGTTGCTATATTGGCAAGTCATTTTTTTCTGGAGGTCAGCCAAGAAACCATGTAATTTTGTGGAGTGACTAAAATGGGCAGAGATTTTCTTTGCAGCTCCCACTAGTGTTACTGGTCTTTTTTCACTGGAAAGGAAAGCTTGTACTAACAGATTTAATGAGTGTGCAAAGCACAGAATATGAGTAAGGCCACCACATTTCAATGCATTAACAATATTGGTGCCATGGTCTGAAACCACAAATTCAGTACGGGGTCCCAGGGTCTTTAACCACTCAGAAATGTTTTCACGCAACTCTTCCAAAATATTGTCAGTGGTGTGATTTTTACCAAACATGCAAATGCAAAGAGCTGTAATACTTTGTCTTCCATCCTGTTCACTGCTGCTTGTGATGGTGTTTGAAGTGTTACACCCAATGTACTGTGTTGCACTTAAAAGCAGTGGTTTGAGAACTCATCCACATGTTTGTGGTAAGGTGCAATGAACTACATTCACTGTTTTGATGAGCCAATTTTATTGTATTTTGCATACATTTGTACATTTTTGGAGCAGCATTAGTTGCAAAATATTTACGGCTTGTTATATTGTAACATCGAGCAAAACATTTTAAAAGGGCTCTAAAACTGTCATTCTTCCCCACAGAAAATGGTTGCAGGTCCTTGGCAATAAATTCAGCTATTAAATGATTAATTTTTAATATGACTTGATGTGATATACTGGAGGCAAATTTTTGTTCAAGCATGGCGGTAATGGTCTGCTGTTTAGTTCGTGCGGGGGGGGCCAAAACCACAAAACTACACTGGCAAACCTGTAGCTTGTCCAAATACCTTTGCCAGGGAAGTTGAACATGTTTTTGTTCTGTCCTGTTTGTCAGTCTCTTCACCATCACTTTTGTCTGTAGGATTATTTTCATCACACCTATTTGTCCTTTGCTAAGGACTGGTGCCCAGCTGAATGGTTGGATGTGCTCTTTGCAAATGCCTTATTAGTGATGTTGTCATGAACTGGCCTCTTGCTTCCCAATGACAAAAGCTGCAGACTGCAATAAATTCATTTTTGGGACTTATATGAAAACAGCTCCACACAACTGGGGTGGAATGTTTTGTTGTCATGCTAGGAACTGCAGCAATTTTGGTGGCAGTTGTTTCTGATCTTGATTAATGCATACTGTGGCTGTCCACAGAAGAGCTACCTTGATTATCGATTGTTTTTCCACTACTGGCTGTGGCTACTGGTGGTGCTCACTGTATGTGTTTTTTTCTTTTTGGGTGGGGAAACCCAGGTGGCATCCTCTACCTCATTAGTATCACATTTTGATTCATCATCTTTGGAAGAATGTAACTGTGATACATCATGATTGTGATCTTGTTCTTGTACATTTACAACCTCTTCTTCATCAGAGGCACTGCTTTCTGATGAAGGAGCCTGATATGCATGAGTGGCATATCGTGGAGTGCCACGTCTAGTGGTACTAGATAGAGCCTTTACCTTCAACATTGACTTTCTAGGTCTAAGTGATCTGACTACCTGTTTTTGTGTTTTACTTTTATCTGATTTTTCTGGCAATGCTGACAGTGCTGCATTACTTTGATAAGGGGGTTCACCAAGATTCTTTCATTTTTCTGCTTATGTTGCTTCATCTTTTTCCTGCTTGTATTGCTTCACTTTCATCAGTTGTAGTAATGATATCTTCAGAAGTGAATTTCTTTTCTTTTTTCTGATTTTTTGGGGGGAAATATTTTTATTGTTACGTGTACCAGTTTCAGCCATACTGCTGGTGTTGGCCACATGTTCAATTTCAATAACAGACTATGATTCTGAATCCATTTTCTTGGGTCCAACATAATTGCTTACTTACCAGTATTAGTTCAGACACAGACATAGCCAACACAGAGTCTGAGAAGTGAGTGACACCCTCCTCTCAAAATACGTGAGGCACTATATGATCTAGTACTAGTTGAGGCACAGAGACGGGGAACACAGAGTCTGAGACCTGATGCCCCCCTTCACAATCTGTATGGCGCTATACAGATATAGGCAACACATGGTCTAAGGCAGTATGACCTTTCAGGGCAGCAGAGAGATGGGCAACACAGAGTCTGAGACATGATGCCCCCCCTTCACAATCTGTATGGAACTATGGCACAGAGATGAGAAACATGAAGTCTAGGGCAGTATGACCTTTCAGGGCAGCACAGAGATGGGCAACACAGAGTCTGAAATGTGGGTGACATCCCCCTCTCAAAAATACATGAGGCACTATACTGTATGGCCTAGTACTAGCTGAGACACAGAAATGGGAAACATAGAGTCTGAAACGTGGGTGACACCCCCCTCTCAAAATACATGAGGCACTACATGACCTAGTACTAGTTCAGGCACAAAGATGGGCAACACAGAGTCTGAGACGTGCTATGCCCCCCCCCAGTCTGTATTGCACTATACAGAAATGAGCAACACAGAGTCTAGGGCAGTATGACCTTTCAGGGCAGCACAGCGATGGGCAACACATCATCTAAGATGTGGGAGACACCCCTCTTCAAAATCTGTGGCACTGTATAAGTCCCCCCTCAAAATTACTGAGGCAATATTATCTTCAGCCAGAGTCCTCCTGTCCTGTCTGACTCTGTTGAATTTGGTTCTCTCTCTCTCTCTCTCTCTCTCTCTCTCTCTAGTCTCACTCTCTTTCTGACTAACATAAATGGATGTTTTATCATTTTACTGTGGAGTCTGCAACATCTGCACTCTACTGCTGTCTACTCTGCATTCTGCTGTTGTATTTTTTTTTGTTATTCATTTTTATGCTCCCCTGTTGCTGCGGCCCCCTACCTCAAGAGTGAGCCCCCAGCCCTGTCCCCTGGCATCCACTAGCCAGTGCTGACCCTTACCACCAGGGTTTACCCTCCTGGTGTGGCTGGCGGGGCTCCTCTGTCCCTTGCTGAAGACCTGATCCAGTGTGGTCAACACCATGGCTAGCCGGGAGTGGAACCTGTGAGGTGCCCTCCATCATGCTCCACAGCAACTGTTTTCTCCCCTTTGGAGATGGAGCATGCAGTGATGCCAGCGGTGGCAGCACGCACACTCCTATATGCATTCCTCCAGGTGTCTGCCCCATCTCTGCCCTGATTGACAGCATCAGTGTGCTGTCCCCCAGCCTACGCTAGGGGCCAGTTATACACCAACCACTGGCACCGCCCCTTCCCGGAGAAGGAGAGCAGTCCCTGGGATGCTCAATCCTTCTCCTCCCCTGCTGATCCCCAGTGGCCCATGCTCATTCTTGAACACAGGTCACCACCATGTGGTGTGAGGTGTGGTATCCAGTGCCTCAACCCTCTGTGCCACCAGGCCAGCTACTGTTGAATTTATTAGTATCTGTCTCTCTCTTTCTAATAAAAAAAAAAAAAATTTTAATGAGTACTCTCAGTCTGCTGAAACGCCTGCAGCACTCTGCTGTTTTCTGCTGTTGTATTTGTGGTGTCTCAGTCTCCACTCTTTTACTGTCCCTCTCTCCCACTCCAACAAAAAAAACGTTTTTTGGGGGGGAATCTCCACATACAAACCCACAACTGTCTCCGTTGACTTCAAAGCCCCAAATGTGCTCGATGCTCTGCTTCCTGGGGATGCCTTGTGATGGCTGATACAGAGGATTGGCTAGAACATGTGTCAATCACAGAGCAGAGACCCTTAATGGTTGGATCCCTTCAGTGTCTCAGGATCATGATGGTTTCCATTTGTTGGTCATGTCACTGTCCAGGGATTCTGGAGTCTTAGGCAGAGTTTGGGGGGGGGATGCTTTTTTCTGATTTTTATGTTGCTTGCACTCATGTGCAAGAAACATAGTGCCATCATCGGAGATTTCGGAGGTGTGTCACCTCCTCCTCCAATTCAGTCAGTGAGCTGGCAGGCGCGGCCCCTGTAAGCCAATGCATTTTGGAGCTGTCTATGACACGCTCCAAAATGCAGTGGCATACAGTTGAAAGGGGGAGCTACGCTTCAGTGAGCACCGATAAGAAGTGTAGCTCCCCCTTCCACACGCAGGCGTGCACACCCCGTGAGCGTATTGTAGCCGACGGGTGCCCAATCCCCGCCGGGTTGAGCTGCGCCGTCTTCAGAGTTGGTGCCACGCTGGGAGCCAACCTCAGCGTGGCAATCAGTCCTTTGGCTGACGGGGGTGCCCAATCCCCCGTCGGCTGAACAGCCCCCCCATCCTTGTGCCATGCTGGGAGCCCACCCCAGCGTGGCAAACGTCCCACGACGTCTTTTTTTTAAACCTATAAAACAAAAACAGTCCCGCAGAGCGTCTCCCGACCCCTCTCCCACAATCCGCACCCACCCACTGCGCACCCAGCCTCCCCACACCCCCCCCCTCACCCCATACTTACCTCCGGACTCCAGCGCGACGATCTTCGGTGGACCGGGAACACGTCTGCACTCTTCAAAGCCGACCGCGAACTGTGGAAATGCTGGTAAGCTGTATAATGGGCTAGATGGGGGTTCAACTTTATTGCATATCTCAGGCATTTTTGGGAATTTTTGCACCAAATATTCAACGATGGGGTTTTAGGACCCTTCTCATGAATGATGTCACTGTCATGGCGTTATTCGGACTCAAGGGTGATTTCGGCGCGCAGTGACTGCGAAATCACCCTTTGACCTGAATACCGCCATGACAGTGACATTGTTCATGAGAAGGGTCCTAAAACCCCATGTTGAAAATTTGTCCAAAATTCCAAAATGACTGTTTTATTTAATGTGTGTTATGCAGTTCCTAACGCAGAGGCTCGTAAGTTCGCTAAATTTCAATATTTTCACTCCAGATTTTCAACATTGCCATTTTACCACACCTTCTTATGAGTAGTACAGCTGTCATTTTTTCATCTCACCCAAAATGTGTTTCCGCCCTTGTAGTGCAGAATGGTGCAGTTGGTGTGCAAAATCATTGTACGGGACAAATTAAGAAAATCACAGTGACACTGTTCATGAGCAGAGGTCTTAAAATGGCTATGTTGAAAATTTGGTGAAAAGATTCCTAAAATGACTGTTTTACGAGTCGCTCGCGCTGTGCAGTTCCCCAGAGGCTCGTAAGTTCACAGAATTTTCAATATTTTCACTCCAGATTTTCAACATTGCCATTTTACCACACCTCCTCATGAGCAGTGCAGCTGTCATTTTTCACATCCTGCCCAAAACATGTTTCCGCCCATGTAGCGTACAATGGCGCAGTCGGTGTGCGAACTCAGTGTATGGGATACATTAAGAAAATCACAGTGTCACTGTTCATGAGCAGAGATCTTAAAATGGCAATGTTGAAAATTTGGTGAAAGAATTCCTTAAAATGACTGTTTTACGAGTGTGCATTGCACAGTTCCCACACACACTCGTAGGTTTGCGAATTTTCAATATTTCCACTCCAGATTTTCAACATTGCCATTTTACCACACCTCCTTATGAGCAGTACAGTTGTCATTTTTCACATCCTGCCCAAAACATGTTTCCGCCCATGTAGCACACAATGGCGCAGTCGGTGTGCAAACTCAATGTATGGGACACATTAACAAAATCACACTGACACTGTTCATGAGCAGAGGTCTTAAAATAGCTATGTTGAACATTTCGTGAAAAATTTCCTAACAATGACTGTTTTACCAGCGTGCATTGCGCAGTTCCTACACACGCTTGTAAGTTCGCAAATTTTCAATATTTGCACTCCAATGACTTCCAAATACCTAAACAGCACATAGAAGCAAGCAACATTCGGCATTGACAAATGCTTGTTTGATGCAGTACTGGTGGTGAGAATGTTATTCTGGACCAGACTACAGTTCTGAACTGGGCCAAATTAGCAATCCAGGTTAAGCCATGAAAGATTTAGTTTTCCCAGTCAGAGCTGAGCTGGGCCAGTCCGGGGTCGGAACTGCACCAGAGCTGGCTCGCCTATCCCTAATTTATACATTACCATACTGTATGCAGAAACTATGGTTGTTATAAAACGGACATTGTTTTAATTCTGAGATTGTTTTCCTTAATATCTTTCAGTTAAATGGGAAGATCATCTTTCTTAGCACTGAGAAGAGGGAATCCATTCAACTTATTATTTGGTTTAGTGGATGTGTACCTCATAGCTATGAATTTTCAGAAATAAATCCTAATATCGAAGAAGAGCTGTTCAGTTAAAGAAGACACTTCAATTTTCTTTCTAACAAGAAACCTGTTTTAGAAGACAGCGTCTCTATTTCTTCTATAACTATCATTCTATTGAGGCTGCACATTAAACATTTACTCCATTAGATTCAGTAATTTCATAAAACTGTTAAATCATAAAACTATAGTCTCTTACACGGTGTTCAAACACTGTTACAGCAAGCTGTCAAGTAAGGCAGAATGACAACCCAGGTATGATGTTGTTGTTATTAGACATTATTATGTGAAACTATCCCTTTTGGTCCAGTTAGGCTGCAGAATGCAAATAGAAACAATTTCCAATGAAGTAATAATTGTTGGGGAAGAAATATCTATAACTTAGTAGATTCTACAAGATGTACCTTTAATAGTAGAAGTGTGTCATCTCGTGCATGTGTGAGAACAAAACACGCAAAGTGAAGTTTACTTACTGTCCAATCTTGCCTAGGATGACAATGATATAGAAGATGAGACAAATGAGCATCTATTAACTTGCTGTAAATCATTTAACTTTTAACATGAACCTAAGTGTATGTCCAGATAAGAGACTGTTTGTTAAGGTGTCAACAGTGAAGGGAGAAGGGGCTCAGTGATGGTTTTGTAAACTTAGTCACATAAATGATAAAAAGGAAACCTGCGGGACACCTGAGGTGTGATTTTCAGAGGGACAGGAGAGGTTATGGGTTGTGAAACTATTCACTTGGGAAACAAATCCTCCCGACTGGCATCCTGCAGACAGTTTGCTAGTTTCAGCAGACTCTCTACTGGGGCACTGATTTCCATTCTCTGTGCACATGATACAGGAGAGCAGAAACATGATCTCAAGCTCCCATAAAGCAGGGAGGAGGGTCACAAAAATGGGACACTCTTTGATATTCCTGCACATTCAGCAGGAGTTGTGGCGGCACCTGGGGCACTCCAATGTGTTATATTTTCTAGTACATATGCCGGAATTGGGGTCCTTTAAAAATCCAGACCCAGATCTTCAGAACAATGTAACTCAGCAAGAGGTGTTACAGCCTAAATAGGTGGGTATCCAGCTGATATGATAGGGATCATTTGGTGATTTGCTTTTTGGTGAATGTCGGGGGAAGTCATAATCACTCTGTCACCATGTTGTGATTCCAATCCAATACATGCACACACAATGAGAAAAAGGATTTACTTACAGTAGGTGGTACTTTTATAGTACTTCTCTTTCCACTCACCATCACTGGATTAGGTACTTGAGATGGTATGCATGGCTAAGTTACCACCCAGATAGTTGTAGGAACCTGTGTAAGAGAGAAGGTATGGGACTGGACTTGTCACTAGAGACAACAGGAATTATGAGACATGGGCAACATCAAAGTATGACTCAGACACAGTTTTCAAGAGGAATAAAGGTACATTTACTGGGTTGTTCTGCCAGCATGACAGATACAGCATGCAAATAAATACATAACAATGGTAACACTTTTGCATTCACCTCGTAAACTGACAGCAAATTATACTCTGTGCATATGCTTATACTCTGTTACTTCCTATCCAGCAGCTCCATAGCTGCTAACCCTGGAGACTATAGATCTACACTCTAGCCCTTCAATATACTAATATCACCTGCACTAGGCCATCCCTCAGATGTCAGTCACTGTACTTCCCTTACAATTGCTTTATGGGTTTGCAGTGGCTACTAGGTCTATAAAAGAACCCCAGAGCATATGCCCTGAGGCATGGGTTATCCCAGAGGATGTTGGCCATACAGCCAAGTTTTAAGGGAAACACAACTGCATATACCAGAATAATGCAAAGAATCATGGGAAACATATGCAAATCCCCATGAGAGAATTTGGGCTGGTTCTACTTTAAGCAGAATTGCATGGTGCCAGAAGGCCTCACAGTGCAATCAGCAAAGACTATGAATAGCAGACACATACACGTGTTTCATCCTCATTTGGATTCATCAGTTTGCTGTATCTATGTCTTAGCCCAGGGAGAGGGAGCCAGCCACCCCTTAAGGGGGATGTTATATGTTTGGGTCATGGTGACCCCAAAATAGAGAAGGAAAAGAACTACAGAAGATTCCCAGAACATATGCCGTGAGGCATGGGTTATCCCAGAGGATATTGGCCATACAGCCACGTTTTAAAGGAAACACAATTGCACATACCCCAATAATGCAAAGCATCATGGGAAACTTATGCAAATCCCCATGACAATTTGGACTGACTCTACTTCAAGCAGAGTTGCATGGTGCCAGAAGGCCTCACAATGCAATCAACAAAGGCTATGAACAGCAGACACATACATGTGTTTCATTCTCATTTGGACTCATTAGTATGCCATATCTGTGTCTTAGCCCAGGGAGAGGAAGCCAGCCAACCCTTAAGGGGGATGTTATATGTTTGGGTGATGGGAACCCCAAAATAGAGAAGAAAAAGAACTACAACTAGAAGTACAAAAGAACTACAACTAGAACTACAAAAGAACCCCAGAGCATGAGCATATGAGGATGAAATACGTGTATGTGTCTGCTGTTCATAGCCTTTGCTGATTGCATTGTGAGGCCTTCTGGCACCATGCAATTCTACTTAAAGTAGAGCCAATCCAAATTCTCTCATGGGGATTTGCATATGTTTCCCATGATGCTTTGCATTATTGGGGTATGTGCAGTTGCATTTCCTTTAAAAGTTGGCTGTATGGCCAATATCCTCCGGGATAACCCATGCCTCAGGGCATATGCTCTGGGGTTCTTTTGTAGTTCTTTTCCTTCTCTATTTTGGGGGTCCCCATGATCCAAACATATAACATCCCCCCTAAGGGGTGGCTGGCTCCCTCTACCTGGGCTAAGACACAGATATGGCATACTGGAGAATCCAAATGAGGACGAAACACGTGTATGTGTCTGCTGTTCCTAGCCTTTGCTGATTGCACTATGAGGCCTTCTGGCACCATGCAATTCTGCTTAAAGTAGAGCCACTCCAAATTCTCTTATGGGGATTTTCATTATTGGGGTATATGCAATTGTGTTTCCTTTAAAACTTGGCAGTATGACCAATATCCTCCGGGATAACCCATGCCTCAGGGCATATGCTCTGGGTTACTTTTGGAGTTATTTTCCTTCTCTATTTTGAGGTCCCCATGACCCAAACATATAACATCCTCCTCAAGGGCTGGCTGGCTCCCTCTCCCTGGACTAAGACACAGATATGGCATACTAATTAGTCCAAATGAGGACGAAACACGTGTATGTGTCTGCTGTTCTTAGCCTTTGCTGATTGCACTGTGAGGCCTTCTGGCACCATGCAATTGTACTTAAACTACAGCCAGTCCAAATTTTCTCATGGGGATTTGCATATGTTTCCAATGATGCTTTGCATTATTGGGGTATGTGCAATTATGTTTCCTTTAAAACTAGGCCTATAATCACCTCAGTCAACCTACTCACCCCTTTTTAACCAGATACCTTTCCAAGGTTTCTAAACTGTATGCAATTCACTTATACCGTATTCCACTTTTACTCTATAGCAATTTACTGTAAAGTCACTGTAGCATTTAAATCACATTGGTGAATGAGTACTTCTAATGCAATCACAATCCATCCCAACTCAGTCTTCTAGCAAAGTCTCTTTAATTGCTTGATGGTAGTCTTTGTGTACAGTACAATAGGAATCACAAATCCCAGTACAGCAGATGAGTATTCTTAAACCAATAACACAATAAATTTAAATCAGTGTACCACTTTTCTTAAATGAGCTCTAGGGACATGATGCTGAAAACTGGACTCTCCAGAGATAAGCAGTGGATCTGTGGTGTTGCTAATCCTTGAAGACAACCTGGAACAGGTACCAAATACAGCAGGCAATGCTTTCCCTGCACTATACTCACTGTTCTATTAACCCTCACACAGGGATTCAGGGGATTCCTATAGTCTAAGTATACTTTATGAGAGCTTAGAAAATGTGTTTTAGATTTCCTGGTCTCTGATTTTCTGATACCCATGTGGGGTGGGGGGTAAATTATTTACCAGTAAAGATCAAGAAATAAAATGCCAGTTCAATATGCCACACCACAAGGAAAATCACTTTGTCCAACTCAATTTGCAATCTAAATGTCAGCCATGTTTTTTTCTCACTTAGCGAGTGCCCCCCAACTACAAATACTAACCAAGTGCCACAGAAAACGTTATCAATAATTTACCTCATAGTTACACACTCATCTACTACATTCTCTATGTTTAAAAAAAGATTTTCCACTTCAAATTACTAGAGCTAGCACATCTCATGCTCAGCAATACTATAACACAACCTAACTTGCCTTTCATCTGATCCATCCACACTGCACTGAATTTCAATTATTTATTATTTTTTTTTTAATAAGTACATTTTCTCACTTTATTGTTCTTGCCGTCAACTTGTAATTAGTGTACCTGACCTTCAGCCTCCTGCCATCTTTTTGTTCTGCACAAGCCAGCAGCACACCTCCATTTATGGGTGTGGAAACCAAGAAAGTACCGGTGGTCTCATGCTCGAGCCAGCAGTACACAAAGGCAGCACAGAGGTCAGTAGGCACTGTGGCTGAGGACTTAAAACAGAGCAAGAGAGTAAGATGGGAGAGGATCTGAGGACTCAAAAGAAACCTATAAAAATGAATAATGGTAAAGAGAAAAAAAAATTAACAAAAAAATATACCCATCAAACACTGCAGTGCCCTCTACTGGTAGATATACTAATAGAGGAACTATGTTACCAAAAAAAGGACTAAAAATAATTTTTGGTCTTTTTATAGCATTATTTTATTTTTTAAATCCTAAAAAATGAAACATGTTGCCCATTTTTTAAGCACAATAATACCCTGCAGGTGGGTGGCAGGGGCAATTCTAGACCTTCCAGGAGCTATAAGACCCTCCCCTGTGGTGTCAGACCTCACTATGCCACTGGGCAGTCCAGTATTGCCAATACACCCACCTTGTCAGGTAGTATTGCTTGCTAGTCCCCCAGGCTCTATCTGGTAGTAGGCCTCTATAGGTTGGACTCCCTTTGATCTGGCCTGGTCCCATCAAGTCTGCTTCCTGTTCTATATCCCAAAAATGAGTTATGCAACTCCTTTTATACTGAATGAACATTCTCAGTAACCCAAATGTTGTCTTTAGGGTCCTTTACATGGTCTTCTCATACTGCTTTGGGCAGTGCAGAGCAACTACACCATTACCTAGATTGGCATGTAAAAGCAATCCTCACCTCATCAGAAGTGAGCATTTGATGTCCTGGCTATCCCAGCTTTTCTTGGTTCGCCATTGCATTTTGTCATTTCATACCATTCTGTGGGGCAGTCTAATCAAATCAGAGTGCTCACATTGATACTGGAGAAAGTCTCGTGAGACCCTCCTGGATCCCCTGTGGCCTACCCATACTGCACTTCTCCATACACAGTCCCAAGGATCATGCATGGAATATTCTACCTGAGTGCAGCTAAATATATCTTTAGATACTAGAAAGAAAGCTGAACTCAGGAAACTAGTTACTTTTCAGAAACGGGCTAAAAAGTACTTTAAGAGCACTCCAAAACTGGTGCCATCATACTGGGCATATGCTTATGCATATTCATATTCATATGCATATTCATATTCATATCACAAAGGATATGAATATGCATAAGTGCATGCCCAGTATCAGGGCTCCATTTTTGGTGTGCTTTTAAAGTACTTTTTAGCCCCTTTGTCTGAAAAGTAACTAGTTTTTTGAGTTCAGCTTTCTCTCAAGTATCTGAAGGTACTGTATATTTAGTTGAACTGGGTAGTGTATGTAAAGTAAACCAGTCAACCTCCTCCACCTCACCATGGAAGTCTTGGGCTCTCGGCTGTCCAGAAGGATGGAAGAAAATGCCCGAATAGCCATGAGATTGGTGTAATCCTCTGTAGTGTAGAGGCAGAAGGTAGTGGCGCAGACAGAGTGGAGCGAGCCATTAGGAACTCTGCAATGTAAGTAGGGTGCCATGTTAAGGGCCCTTTTGAGTGAACAGCTACTCTGTTCCAGACCTAAGCACCAATTAACAATGATTCTAGCTTAGAGTTCTGCAGCAGAAACAGCCACAATGGAATCCATAGGTTGAATTTTCAACCATCTCTCATGAAAATTCCAAGCCTGAACTGCCCTGTTCACACTGATTCTATTCTGTTACATTTCACATAAATAACATTAAAATGTACTGAAATAAAATGTAATCACATTCACAGTTCCCCAGCTAGAAAGTTAACATTCTAGTCTGTCTTCGCAGTTTTGTACAGTAAAATTATGCTAAGGGAACCATAAGTCACTTTAAATTAAAGTTTCAACCTTGCGAAAATTGACAGCTTGCTATTTACATTCAGCCACTATCACTGGGAAGAAAATGCTTTCAACTCAAGGCAGCCATTATGGAAAATGCAGAATATTTCACTTGTAAACACTGAGGGAGTGAATGAGTTACTTTCTCCTTTAGATGAATCACTTTCCCTTTCTTTGAGAATGGAAAAATATTCATGCAAATGTGTAGTCTAAAACTCTTCAAAGGGCTGTCCCAAGGGATCCAGTTTGGTACTCTTGCCCAAGAGCACACACTCTCTCCTGGCTCTTCCTTCAACCTCCCCTGCCTGTGACCATGGCTTCTGGATAGAAGGCTCTCCTCTCTGACCACTCCATGTTTGCAGGTCAGTGACCCCTTTTCTTGGTCGCTCAGACAAGTGGGACTATTTTTCCCTGAAAGCCCACACTTACAAGTACAGCATAACCAGCCACAATGCAATGCAATAACTTCCAGTAAGTGATATCACAAAATAGAGTTAAAGCTGCTTAATCAGGATGCGTGGTGGTGGGTGTTTCATTCCTATTAAGCGGCCATCCCTATTAAAAGAAACAACTTTTTTTTTAATATTGCAGCTAGTCTCTGAGTTCAGTTTACCCATCCTGATGCCTGATCCCCATTTTTGCACAGAGCTGTAGGCAGTGTTGTGCGAAATTGGAAATTTTCACCCAGAGAAATATTTTGCATAATGACTGCATTATGCAAAATTTTTCACCTACATGAAATGTAATTCCACTTTGGATGGCAATTTCAATTTTGTCTGTAAATGCGCAATGCATTGTGGATAAATAGCTAAAATATCATGTGCAGGCTGTGTCCTGCACATTATATTGTCTGCTGGGTCAGAGGCCAGTTCAGTGTGGTGCATCACAGCCAATAAACCCTTCAAAAACCCAAAATCAAAATTTTGTTCTTAGTGCTGCTCGTGAATATTTTTTTGTTTTGGTATCTTTGGATAACACTTAATTAAACTTAGGTAGTGTTTTCAGTTTTCTCTGTCCCTGTGAGGGAGTTGAGTGGGGGAGGGTCAGCCATGGTGTGTGTGTGTGTGTGTGAAAGCAGACCAGGCTAGTTCCTGATGTTTGGCATATTTTTCACAAATTGTGAGTGACTTTCTTTTCTTTCTTTTAAGTCTTAATATTTTTGTTGGTGTGCTACTTATTTGTAATATTTTTCTTACATGTTGACCCTTTTTCAGATAAATTTATCTGAAGAGTTATTCATTCTGAGTAGTTCTGTTCCTGTTTCCCTGCGTTTAATCACTTTTCTGCTTCATTTTTGTATTGGAAGTATTCTTGGACATTAAACACTTGTCGTTATACAGGTACACATCATTGTTGAATTGCTCACAGAATTTAGTAATGTGATCTAGCCTCTGCATTGCAGTACTCCTGTTTTTCTGTTTCATTTGCTTATCATGTTAACCCTTTCCTCCCTGTTACACCACTGGTGTTTACTACCTGAACCGTACTATGTAAAAACTACATAGTTTTCAAGAGAGTGGTGGTCCCTGCAAGATTGTTGGAGGTGACTTTGTTTGTTTGTTCATTTGAAATCTTGTTGTCCCTTCCATCTGATATATCTATACACCAAAACTGTATTTGGTAAGCAGTAACACATTGCAGTACTTGCCTTATCCAGAAACCACTTATCTGGACTGTAGATCGCATTGTGACTGTGAGGTGTTCTGTGTAGTTGGTTTCACTTTAGTTTGTGTAAACCTACCTGTACCTACCCACTTATTGACAAGTAGTGTAATAACCATTCCATTTAAAAACTGACATTTGATTAAGAACTATTTAAGTATTTTTTTCAGAGTTACTGCACATCCTTGTTGTGGTGGTGTTCTCTGTCAGTTTGGTATTTAAAGTCTCTCACTTCTGTCCTCCTGTTACCCCATGTTACTTAATTCTTGTTTTTGCAATGGGAAAAATAAAAGTGTTTTAACACTCGAACAGGCTACAGTAGCAGTTGTAGGTAGTTGAATAGACTACAGTGCTGCTACCTGTTCTGACTTCTGTTTGCCCTTTTGCAGATAGTACTACAGGTGTAATTCACACTTATTATATAGAAATACATAATCACATACTTCCGCAGGAAGGCACATGGAACAGGCATATAAATATGCCTGGCAAGAGACATTCCAGTTCAGGGAAAGGTGACCGGGTGAGATGTGGATCAAAGATATCGGTTGGAAAAAGTAGAAATACAGTTCCACTTCCAGTAAGCAAACCTATTTCTGAATCGATGCCTTCTTTGGGCTCCGATGCTGCTGTGGCAGCCAGTGCCAGCAAAATCACAGTTAGAAGTGGCTTTAAGTCTGTGACTGCCCAATCTGTAGCTAGCATGCTTGTTGGGGAAGATCCTGGGAATAAGGGAGACACGCACACAAGTGGAGGCACAGAGGTCCAGGAGGAGGAGGAGGTGGAAAAGGTTTTTGGTGTGACTGTTGTTCCTTCTCAAGGTGGAGCTGATGTTGGTGAGGGTGATACTATCCAGTAAAGCCTGTTTCTCCTGGAGAAGGAGATAAGGAAAGTCAGCCCCCCACAGTGAGAAGATGCCAGAGAAGTGAAACGTTTCTCTGGAAGTAGACAGTGATAGGGAGGAGGAGGATATAATATGTTTCAGCACAGATGATGATGAGGTGTTGGTTCTCCTGTGGGAGCCAGAATTAAAAAAGATGAAAGGTGACGATGTAGTTCATTTAGATGCCAAGCCTCAGGATGAGGCTATCAGAAAGCCTACAACAAGCAGTCCTGTAACCTCCCCTCCCAAACCTAGCATGGTAGAAGTCATGCAAGCTGCCCAAAAAGCAAAAACTTGCACACCTTTGGCACCACTGTCCAAGTCCCAGTACCATGTCAAATCTAAAGGTGCAAAGTCCCTAGTTTGGGATATTTTGGTGTTTGAGTCAGCTGATGAGACTGTAGTGATATGTCAGCTGTGTGAAGCACGTGTCAGCCATGGAAAAAAGGGCAGCCACATAGGTACCGGTGGTCAGCACGCCCACTTGAAAAACAAGCACGCATTGCGCTGGCACCAACACCAGAAAGATACCGGAGCTGTTGGTGGGACTTCCCTTGTCAAGCTTAATGTTAGTGACAGCAGTGCAATAAAGCAGAAGGAGGGAGGGCTGAGTGGGTTGGTGGAGGAGTGTGAGCAATTCTTTTCTCTCTTGAGCAGTGGGCATAGTAGGAGTGGAGCTGCCACTCCCTCAAGTTGAAGTCCGTGAGGTGTGGGGACACCATATAACAGTATGACTAACAACAGATTTCTGTCTTGATTTACTTGCACATGTTTTGGGAAACATTTCTGGACTTCTGGGACATGTTCAGCAGTGGCAGCACCAAGATTAGGCTGGAATACCATTGTAAATGATACAGAAAACAGGAGATTTTGGTCCTGGTGGTGGATGTGAACCATATAACAGCATGACTGACACCAGATTTCGGTCTCAATCTACATGAACATTTTTGGGAAACATTTTTGGACTTCTGGGACATGTTCTGCAGTGGCAGCACCAAGATTGGGCCTGTAATCCTTGGTAAACGGTAGCAGAAGCTTCATTTTGTGGTCCGTGAGGTGGAAGGGACACCATATAACAACATGACTGACACCAGATTTCTGTCTCAATTTACTGGAACATTTTTTGAGAAACATTTCTGGACTTCTGGTGCATGTTTGGCAGTGGCAGCACCAAGATGAGGCCTGTAATCCTTGGTAAACAGTGGCATAAGCTTCATTTCAGGACAGGAAGAACGATTGCCGGGGAAACCAGGTCAGGAGACAAAAGTCAAATGGAAGGAGGCAATAGGGACTTGTGAGGGGAGGCGAAGAAGTGGCAAAAGTCATGGAGTGGAAAGGCGAGAACAGGTTACTATGCAGAGAGAGGGAGCAGGCATTTGTGAAGGATCTTCAGAAAATAGTTTTGCACTGCTAGAGAGGAAGAAGGTGGAGGAGGGAAGTGACGAAATTAGAGGAGTAATTGATAAATGCCTGGACCAAACTGGAGCGGGGAAGTTCTGCTGGGAGAACTGCAACAGGGTAAAAGGCATAATAAGGTACAGGAGGAAGAAGAGGAGTTGGAAATGAGGGAGGAGATGAAAGGAAGCAAGCAGGGAGTAAGAGGGTGGAATCTTAGTGCTGGGGACTCAATACTTAGAGGAGTTAGGTGGGGTAGCAGGCGGAGAGGCATAGCTCATTTGGGTGGAGGCCTTGCCAGGAATGACAGCGGAAAGGGTGGGACAGTCTGTTCTGAAATATGCTAGAAGGGTAGGGACAAGCCTCATTTAATTATACATCTTGGGACAAACGACCTGGCTGACAAGACAGTGGATATAGTCCAGAGGAGGTTTGAGGAACTAGCACAATTATGTGAGGGGCAGGAAGATCAGTAACTTTTCCGAGATACTTCGGTGCCAAAGGCAAGCACAACAAGAAAGCTGAGAATAGAGGAATTTAACAGATGGCTAAGAACCGGTGTTGTGCTAAAGGGTATGGGCTGTTGGGGGTGGGAGGGACCTGGGAGGACAGTAGTCTCTATGCCAAGGACAGACTACACTTGAGTGAGGAAGGAAAGAAAGTGTTGAAGCAGAGGATGGAAGAATATATAGAGGAAGTTTGGAGTTTAAACTAGAGTGGGGTGGCAGTTGGGAAGAGATATGCAGGGACCACAGGTTGGGAAATCATATGAGCTTACCCCCATAACAGTGACAAAGGACAAATGGCAAGTACTATTGGTGATGCTAGGAAAGGAGGGCAGGATGGGAGGAGGGAAAAGGGTGGAAGGTGGTTACCCTTAATGCTAGGAGCCTTGGGAGGAAACTGCAGAGTTGCAGGTTCTCATGGCAGAGGAGAGGTGGACATTGCAGCCATCACGGAAACATGGGCCACCCAATATAATGACTGGGACCTGTCTGTACCAGGGTACAGGTTATTTCAGAGGGACAGGGTGACTGGGAAAGGAGGGGGGTGGCACTATATGTGAAGGAAGGACTGAAGTGTGTAAGGGAGGAAGGGAGGAGGGCAGTACAGAGTCACTTTGGGTGCAAATCCAGGATTCCAAGAATAGGGTCTTAGAATGGAGTGGTGTACAGGCCACCATCTCAGATGGAGGAGTTAGACAGGAACTAGCGGGACAGATCAGGAGGACCTGCAGAAGGGTAGTGTGGTGATTGTGGGGGACTTCAACATGCCAGAAGTGGACTGGAGCACCCCAACAACCAGGAACAGAAGGGAGGTACTGCTGGATGCCTTCCAGGACAGCTTCCTGCTGCAAATGGTCAGTGAACCAACCAGGTTAGGAATACCCTTGACCTTGTGCTGGCAAATGGGAGACTTTGTGAGAGAACTTACAGTGGAGGAACTGGCTGTCAGGGTGACCACCACTCAGTATAGCTCACATTGGATATGGGCAAGGAAGGAGTGGAATCTGGCACAAGAGTGCTGGACTTCAGGAGGGCTGACTTTGGGAGGATGGCGGAAGTGGTAAAGGGTACCTGGCCAGAATTCAATCTAGTATGGATACTAACCAGAGATGGGAGCTCATAAAGTTGGGGATAGTGGAGGCAACCAAACCTGCTGCAAAGCCCAGAGCAAGAAGGCTAGAGCTAAGAAACCGAGCTGGTGGAGCAAGGAGGTCATGGAAAAGGTAAGGAAGAAAAGAGCTGCCTTTAGGAAATACAAGAAAACAGGGAGGGGGGAGGACAGAGAGGAGTACTTGACAGAATCGAAGGAGGTGACAAGGGCAGTAAGGGGAGCCAAAGCATCTACGGAACTCAGGCTGGCACAAGGCATTAAGAAGGGGGAGAAGGACTTCTTTAAGTACATCAGGGAGAAAAGGAGCTGTAAGGACCACATAGTAAGGATTAGGAAGGAGGGGGGTTGGGTGGAAGCAGGGTATGATAAGGCGGAAGCACTAAATGAGTACTTCTGCTCAGTATTTACTAAAGAGAAGAGGGGGGTGACACCCAAGATGGGTGAAATGGCAGACGCAGGGGGGGAAGTGGTGACAGATGGGAATCATGGAGGATAGAGTTCGAGAGGGTTTGAAGGCACTGAGGGTGGACAAGGCACCAGGCCCAGATGGCATCCACCCAGGGTACTGAAGGAGCTGGCAGAGGTCCTTGCAGGACCTTTGGCAGACCTATTTAATGCCTCACTACATTCGGGGTGTGTACCTCAGGACTGGAGGATGGCTCATGTGGTGCCCCTCCACAAGAGTGGCCCCAGGGATGAACCAGGAAACTACAGACCAGTGAGCCTCACATCCATCGTGGGTAAGCTAATGGAGACTATCCTGAAGGAGAGGCTGGTGGCCCTCTTAGAGGCCAAGGGACTACAGGACAGCAGACAGCATGGCTTCATACGTGGCCGATCCTGCCAGGCCAACCTGGTCGGGTTCTATGACTGGGTAATTAGGCAACTGGACGGGGGACATGCAGTGGATGTCCTGTATCTGGACTTCAGTAAGGCATCTGACCCAGTGCCACATGGAAGGCTGGGAAGGAGTAGTACCAGGGGCAGGTGCAATGCTGGTGAGATGGGTGGGAAACTGGCTGCAGGGAAGGCAACAGAGGGTGGTGGTGGGTGGGAGCTCTCACACCCAAGGGCAGTGACAGTGGTGTCCCACAGGGCTCGTGTTGGGACCAGTGTTGTTTGGGATATTCATTGCAGACATATCATGGGACATCAAGAGCAAGATCAGTCTGTTTGCTGATGATACCAAGGTTGGCGCGGTGGTGGATGACCTAGGGGATGGCAGGGGTTGCAGGATGATCTGGCAAAGCTTGAAACCTGGTCAGACACCTGGCAACTGGGCTTTAATGCCAAAAGTGCAAGGTGATGCATTTTGGGATGAAGAACCCAAGGAGGACTTACCAGCTAGGGGAGTGCAGCTAGCCCAGACAGAGGAGGAGAAGGATCTGGGTGTGCTCATCACAGGGTCAATGAACAACTCGGCACAGTGTAGGAAGGCAGCTGCAAGGCCAACAAAATGCTGGGTTGTATTGCAAGGGGTATATCCTCAAGGAGGAGGAGGTGATTCTGCCACTGTATAGGTCATTAGTTAGACCACACCTGGAGTACTGCGTGCAGTTCTGGCGTCCGTATTGAAAAGGGACATTAAGTTACTGGAGGGAGTGCAGCAGGGCGACAAAGATGATCAAGGGTCTGGGGACTTATCATATGAGGGAGGTTGAAGGAGTTGAACATGTACTCACTGGAGAGAGGAGAGACAGGGGACATGATTGAAACCTTTAAATACATGAAAGGAATAAACAAGACAGGTACAGAGGGCTGTTCAAAGTAAGGGAGGGAGGGCCACCAGGGGCCATGATATGAGACTGGAGCGAGGAAGGTTCAGGAGGGAGATGAGGAGACACTTTTTACAGAGAGGGTGGTGGCTGGGTGGAATCGTACCTGCAGAAGTGGTATGCAGTAGAACAGTGGACTGCTTCAAACGAGGATGGGACAGGACAAGGGGGAGGGTTAATGAAGGGGAAGGGTGGAAGGGAGGGGCAGCTGCAGAATAAGGGGTGCTAGCTGCACTTTCGAGCAGACTTGATAGACCTCTAGGCCTTTATCTGCTGGCAAATTTCGTATGTTCGTATGTTCGTATTTTGAGGTCCGTGAGGTGGGCTCTGACTCCAAGTCTAGATGCTGCCTGCTTCCTCTAGAGACATGTAGCACAGGAAATGAACCACTCACTTCCTGCCTGTTTAGACTCAACCATGTGACCACCAGCAGAGAGAAAAGCCAAATTTTGCCAAATTTCACCTTATAAAAGCGCAAGCAAAGTTCAAGGCGAAATTTCACCGAAAGGCCATAATTACGAGAAATGCTTTGCTGGGCAAAATTGGTGATTTCTCCGAAATTTCACCAGCGAAATAATATTTTGCTGCATCTCACAAGGACATTAACCAAATTGAGGCAGTCCAGAGAAGGGCAACCAAAATGGTGCAGGGACTGCATCAGAAGACATATGAGGACAGATTAACGGAGCTCAATATGTATACCCTTGAGCAAAGGAGGGAGAGAGGTGATATGATCGAGGCATTCAAACACCTTAAGGGCATAAACAAGGTGAAAGAGTCTAACATGTTTAAATATAAGAAAAATAGCAGGACAAGAGGACACAGCATGAGATTAGAGGGAGGCCGATTAAGGGGGAATGTGAGGAAATTCTTTTTCACAGAAAGGGTGGTGGGTGCATGGAATGGCTTACCACAAGAAGTGGTGGCTATGAATACAGTGCAGGGCTTCAGACAGGCATGGGATAGGCATAAGGGAGCAATACAAATGACTATGAATAGATAGGTCACTGACAGAGCAAAGGCCGAAGGCACATTTATAAGGTAGAAAAAGAAATGGGCAGACTGGATGGGCCTTGCGGTCCTTATCTGCCGTCAACTTCTATGTTTCTCTATCTGTAGGTCTTAGTACTGTAGCAGCAACTTACTACTTGGCATTCCCTCTTGTTTCAGAGTTGGAAATAAAAGTGATTTATAATCAGCTGGGAGGTAAGCAGTCCCAGTCCCTCTCTCTTACAGCAGCACTTTAGGGGGGAGGGAACCATGAGATTTGGCAAAGAAAGGTGACTTCATTCTTTTGTTTTATTTCTTCAACCTGTTCTCTTTTACAACAGCACTACTGATTGGTTCGCTGTTGGAAAGAAAACTCACTTATGTTCGGGAGGGATGTAAGTGGCAGTGGCAATGGAAAGAAAAACTCTGGCATGGGGAGGCCTGTCCCTCCCTCTCTTGCAGCAGCATTGTAGGGGTGAGGGAACCAGAAGAATGTGACTTAATTCTTTTATTTTATCTGTTCAGCTATGATAGGAGGGGTGAATCAACAAATGGAGGGAATGAATCTGAAAACAAACAGTAGCACAGGACACACAGATGCTTACCAGGACGTGGGGTCGAGCAATTCACACTTTCACACATACTCATCAGCCCATTACTGCCGGCACAGCCTGTGAATCACATTGTGAATTGTAGCATTAATCTGGTGTCCCTGTCCCCTTTAACCAGATACTAGGTCCACTAGAATGTACAGGCACTTAATTGGTTCCCAGGGGGCCATTCCAACAAGCAGACGTCCCCATTATCCGCGTCCTGATTAAGTGACATCTACTGTACTGCATGGCAAAAGGGCTTAATTGCCATTGAATTAAACTGGTCCCTGCAGCATACAGCAGCATTTTGTGTTATACTGCAGCATTACTGCAGTGCACCCTTGCTGGTGCTGCTGTATATGAATACCAAACTTGGTGTGATTCTGATTTAAAATTACTGAGTTATGGCTTTTACTAAAAAAGAATGTGTACTTTCTGTAGTTCAAAACTGACTGTATCATGTCTCATGAACACCCTGGGCTAGATATTCAGACTGTGCCTGGCAGGGGCACAAGCCTGGGTGCAGCGCAACTGGGCTGCGCCAGGGCCAGGACCAGGCGATATTCAATGGTGCTGCGCCATGGCTCAGCACCATTGAATATGGCAAGTGTGGAGCACAGACAGTGCATGGCGCAGTGGCACTGTTCCAGAGCAAGCCACAGAGAGGGAGCACAGGGATGCACCAGCGCAAGTGCAGTTGCTCTGCATGCCTCACCTGCGATATTCAGCCAGCGGCATGCAAATGAGGCAATAATTCATGCAAGATGCAAATGGGACAATTAGCATGTCATTATGGCCCCATTTGCATGCCTTGCACAGGGCTGCCTGGTGACTTGCACTTGGTGCCCAGCTCAGCATTATATGTGTAGTGGGGATCCCAGGCAACCCCCGACTGTAACTACAAACACAGAAATGTGTGAGGCACAATCTCTGGTAGTCTAGTGGCCCCCCTTCCTCCCATGTCCCCAATCGCTGGAATACAGCTGTCAAGTTATGCCCTGGTAGTCTAGTGGAGCCTCCCCCGCCCATTTCCATGATCACGGCATGGTGCCAGAACACAATTCCATGGTGATCTAGTGGCACCCCTAACCCCTCCCACCCACACAGCACCCCTTGCCCACCCCGTTCCCCCCATCATCGGTGGGTGGCTGCAATCTTCCCACATACCGCCTGGCCGCCTGCCGAATGACAGGTACAGTATGGGCTGTAAGCCCATTGGTTCATAGTGTGGACCAATGGGCTTGCAGGGCACACTGTACAAGACAGTTTTTGTACTTAGGTAATTCTGGGGTAAACTGATCATATGGAAAGTTAGGCATTTAGGATTCCCTCAATGCTAGTACTGAATCCCCTTTGTGTTTTGTCTTGGGTCAGACAAAAATAACTTTTGTTCCAATACAGAGCCACAAATATGGGTGCAACTCCGATTCTTTTTTGAAGATTTTTTATTTTTCATGTTTAACTATACTCATCAACAAAATAGGAGGGTGACATTTTCATGGCCCCTCGCCACTTCATCTAGGCCCACTTGTCTCTGTGCTATATATTCCATAGCATATTAAAAAATAAAGTAAGCCATCCACTTAACATGTTATTTAAAATAATGCTCCCTAGTGCTACCATCACCTCAAACAATATATGTAGTCCCAGCACCATATAATTACAATTTAACCATATGTAATGCACTGTTTACATGATAAAACAACTACACTACCCAGGGCTGACAATATTACTGTTTCTTTTCAAGGTAATATTGAACCACTGTATATGTGGTTCCACTATACTGTATATGTGCTCCTAATTGCTAAAGTGTTATATTAAGAAATCAAATTCCACTTGCTCATAGTCATAGAAACATAGAAATGTGGAAGTTTATGGCAGATAAGGACAGCAAGGCCCATCCAGTCTGCTCAATTTTTCTACCTTATGAATGTGCCATAGGCCTTTACTCTGTCAATGGCCTAGCTAGTCATACTCATTTGTATGGCTCCCCTATGCCTATCCCATGCCTGTTTGAAGCCCTGCACTGTATTCATATCCACCACTTCTGAGGTTGGCCATTCCATGCATCCATCACTCTTTCTGTGAAAAAGAGCATCCTCACATTACCCCTTAATCGGATTCCCTCTAATCTCATTCTGTGTCCTCTTGTCCTGCTATTTTTCTTATATTGAAACATGTTTCGATCATATCACCTCTCTCCCTCCTTTGCTCTAGAGTAAACAAATTGAGCTCCATTAATCTGTCCTCATGTTTTCTGATGCAGTCCCTTCACCATTTTGGTTGCCCTTCTCTGGACTGCCTCCATTTTGTTAATGTCCTTGTGCAGGTGCGGCCTCCAGTACTGCATGCAGTACTCCAGATGGAGCCTAACCAGTGTCTTGTAAAGAAGGATTATTATCTCCCTCTTACAACTTGTTATACCCCTACTAATACACCCCAACATCCCTCTAGCCTACTACTGCTTTAGTGATTTGCTTGGATGATTTTAGGTCATCTGTGATGATGATGCCGAAGTCTCTTTCTTCTCTTGTGATTGCCAGCAACTCCCCTCCCAATCTATAGATAGCTTCAGGGTTTCTCTTCCCTATGTGCATGATCTTGCACTTCTTTGTGTTAAACCCCAGTTGCCACTGTTCTGACCATTTTGCCAGTTTATCCAGATCTCTTCTCATTCTGCCCACCCCATCTGGATCATCTACTCTGTTGCAGATCTTGGTGTCATCTGCAAACAGACAAACCTACCCCTCAGTCCATCTGCAATGTCACTAATGAAGATATTGAAGAGGACTGGCCCCAGGACTGATCCCTGAGGAACCCCACTTGTGACTTGCATCTCTTCTGACTGTATACCATTTACCAGCACTCTCTGTTTTCTGCCTGCCAACCAGTTTTCCACCCAGTTGACTAAGCTCTGACCCACCCTGAGCCTATCCAGCTTATTAATTAATCTTCTATGTGGAACAGTATTGAAAGCTTTGCTGAAGTCAAGGTAGGCGACATCAACTGCACCCTCCTTGGTTCACCACTCGGGTTACCCAGTCAAAGAAATCTATGAGATTAATTTGGCAGGACCTTCCTGTTGTAAACCCATGCTGTCTTGGATCCTGTCCCCTTATGGATTCCAGGTGTTGCACTCTCCTTTCCTTAAGGAGTGCTTCCATAATCTTGCCCACTACTGAGGTAAGACTGACTGGTCTATAGTTCTCTGCCTTCTCTCTGCTACCACTCTTGTGGAGAGGGATCACATGAGCCCTTCTCTAGTCTTCTGGGACCTCTCCTGTGCTCAGAGACTCACTAAACAGTTCTGCTAACAGCTTTGCTAGTTCCACCCTTAGCTGTTTTAGTATCCTGGGATGTATGCCATCACATCCAATTGTCTTGTCCACCCTGAGCTTAGCGAGCTCTTGTAGGACCCTTTCTTTTGTGATGGGACTTGTGCCCACCTCCCTCCCCCCTGCATCCATGGTGCTTAGCTGTGGGCCCTGCCCTACCTTCTCCTCAGTAAATACTGACCAGAAGTATCTATTCAGGATAGATGCTTTTCCTTCTTGTCATCTCAGAATTTTTTGTCTCAGCTCACAGTGCTGGTGAATGAAATGTAGCATAAAATAGTGATTTGTGCAAGGAACTTTATTGACATTGTTGGGAATGGTCGTGAAATAATATATGGAAGAGGGTTGTTATGGATGGACTTCGATGAATTATCATCCTTGTTATGGTATCATTGTGACATGAAGAGGTTGTCATACCCTCTTGAGTATGTCACAATGATACCATAACAACATGAATGGCTTGCGCATGTGCGTCTAGTGAACTTCTGGCTTGCGATGAATGGCCGCAGTGGTGAGAACTGGCACTGAAGGAGAATGGCACGATGAAAAAAAAAGTAAAGTAAGGACAAATTCCACTCAACTGGTGCCCATACACTGTAAAAGACAATGGATGAGCACCAGTTAACAACAACACAGAGTTACCATCTTGAGGTCGTCATACCAACTGTAAACCTTTTGAGCTTTACTATGTTGTCATGACAGCATCTTGATGGGAACACAGCATTGTTATTAACTGATTCCCATTCATTATCCTCTATGTTAACAAAGACATAGCATGTAAATATATGAACAATCAGCATGAGAAAACTTTACTGTAGCAATAGTGCTACTTTACTTGTACAAACCTAACAAATGCTGCATATTCATAATGAAGGAATAATATGACTGTGAGCAAGGGGAATTAGATTTCTTAATATAGAACTTTAGCAATTGGGACCACATATATAGCGGATTGATATTACCTTGAAAAAAAAACAGTAGTATTATTGGTCCTGGGTAGTACAGTTGTTTTATCATGTAAACAGTGAATTACATAGAGAATAATGGATAGGTTACAGTTTATTACTGGGGAGTAATACCATTGAGAGGTTCTGGACACATGAACCTTGACAGCGAAGCTTGAGAGGTTCCAATGTGTCCAGAACCTCGAGATGGTTTGACTCCCAAGTAATAAACTGTAACCTATCCATTATTTTATTTAATACATGGATCTAATCTGGAAATGTTCCCCTTTTGTGTGGCGTAGGAGAAAATTTAAAACTTACAGTGCAGGTGAGGTACTTTCCAGTTTAGGGCTAGATGAGTATGGAGAAAGCGGCTGCAGTGACTCGTCCACATCATCACATCGGTGGCCGTAAAGAGGAAATGGTGGGTGGGTGGCTGATTCATCTAGAATCGAGAACGGGAGAGAAAATTGGACTACAGCTGAGGAGGAAAAAAACTGTTCAAAACACTGAGGATTTCTCTCACTAAGCGAGTGATGGGGCTGCCATTTTTCTATGCTGTTTCGCTGGCTATACAGGAAAAGCAGCCAATCAGAAGCACACTTTTGAAGACGTTTTGAGGGAAAGTTGCGCTTGCGTGTTGTCTTTTGCTGGTAATACTATCGTTGAGGTCCCGAATGATAGTATTACCACTCGTGAACGATAGTATTATCATTCTTGAAGTGTAGTATTATCACTTCGAGAGTGATAATATTACCGAGAATTTTTTGTTTGCTTTTGTAGCATATTAAAATAGGAATCCATATATTAAAAAAAGAATAAAATATGGAGTATTGTGTGAAATGAGAAGTTTACACACAACTGAGGGATTAGATGCTACATAAACCCTGAGAGCGAAGTTTGAGGGATTTATAAAAAGCATTTAACTCCAATGGTGTGTGTAAACTTCAAGTTTACACACAACACCCCATATTTTGTTTTATATAATTGCTGGGTCTTCCTTTTTGGCCACAGCCATTATGTAAAATAAAAATAGAAATAACATTCCTGACTCCTGTGTGGCCGTGTTCCGCCTTGGTTTGAGTGCATGGTCTACGGCCGTTTTTATTAATTTATTTAAATCTGTTCTGTGATTCTTTCCTGCTGGCAGGCAAACTTTTTTTTTTATTTTGTTTGCAGTGACTTATTTCTGAGTCTCTAGTGGCTGTTCTGTCTCTTGTGGAACAGGAGGCGATCAGAGGTCCGGGCAGGAGAGCTGCGGTGAGCGCATGGGCAGACTGAGGAAAAACTGTGCGTGTGTTTGCCATAATAAACACTCCTTTATTATGGCAAATTATGTCATGGTTTTCCTTTGGTAAAAAGGAAGACCCATTAATTACATATAGTTACTGTACATTGTAATTATATGGTGCTGGGAGCACATAAGTTGTTTAAGGTGATAGTGGCACCAGGGTGCACTGTTTTAAATAAAATGTAAAATGGATGGCTTACTTTATTTTTTAATATGTTGCAGAATATATAGCACAGAGACAAGTGGGCCTGGATGAAGTGGTGAGGGGCCATGAAATGTTGACCTCCTATTTTGTGAACATGTATGGAGAAACATAAAAAATCTTCAGAAATGAAGTGGAGTTGCAACTGTCTTTGTGATGCTTTATTGTGAACAGATCACATTTTTGTGTTTATTAGTCTCTCCTTTAGCCCTCTCTGTCATTAGATTATTTATTTATTTATTCATTTGTTTATTTGTTTTCATCAAATGTTTGTGGTGCAATGTGAAATCTCACTGAGCAACCTGCAGCTGTCTAAGATGGTGTCTATTTTGTTGAGCTCATCCCCATTCTGCATGGTGATCTCTCTCTCTCTCTCTCTCTCTCTCTACCTCATATCTATCTCTTTCTTCAGGGTTGTATTGCATATTTTTATTAGCAGCCAGTCCCTGTTATATGTCCCTGGCAGTCGACACCTGCTAAACTAAATGATATGTTTTGTGCTAACTGGGAGTTTAACCACTAAGAACGACCTTGCTCTCCATGCTACCCTTACTACAGGAAGCATCCTGTAATGTGAATATAGTAGCTACTCATGATCCCCAAGTCAGCACCCCGCTCTGGACATGCCGTCCTGCACAGTGTAGTAGCACTTCTCCTCCTCTGACATCTCTTTACATTAACCCAGGCTCTAGGCACCGAGCAGCTGCCGCTCTGCATGTCAACAAATAGAGCAACTGCTCTAACTGAAATATATTGTTTATTTATTTATACAAGTTGGATTTACAACCTTTGAGTCAGAGACTCATTTACAAAGGCACTTCTTCACAGGGAGGCAGACAGAATGACATAGTGCAGATTACAACAGTGGATATCATTACAGGTGCAAGAGAAAAAAAGAAGCATTTAACATAGAATACAGTTAGGTTACTTGTTGTTACATATTACAGGTTACAATCTTAGATGCACTAAGTCCTCAGAGTCACAGAGGGGTATGTCCCTATACAAACCTTGTAAGGGTGGGAGAGGTCAGTGAGGGGAGAGGGATTGGCTGTCGAGAGGACGTTGTCAAGTCGGGGGGAGAGCCTGTCAGGAGGGTCCTGCAGTGGTGAGTTAGGAAGGGGAAGCCAGAGTTAGTTGCGTCGACAACAGTGGACATTGAAGAGATGATTCCGGAGGCTGGATTTGAAGGAACCAATTTTGGCAATGTTGGAAATGCAGCTTGGGAGGGAGTTGAACCAGGTGGGGGCTCAGTAGAAGAAAGATCTCTAAGCTAGGGAGGTCTTGGTTCAGGGAACCTGGAAGGTGGCCTTAGCAGAGCTATGGGTGGTGACAGACGAGGACGATCACCGTAGGGAGGAGGAGACCCCGGGTGGGGGGAGAGCCCTAGCAGACATTTGTTAGCAAGTAGGCAGGTCTGATAGTGCAGTTGCTCATAAAAGTTGAGCAGGTTGGTGGTGGAGTAGAGCAGGCAGATGTGGGTGCAGCTGGGGGCACCAGTCAGGAGCCTACAGTCCTTATTGATGGAGAGTTGGATTTTGGAGAGGGCGGTGTTGTCTGCCGCAGCGTAAATGGGTAAGCCATAGTCCAATAGGGACAAGACAGAGGAGGTGATGGCCAGCCGGAGAGAAACTTGGGGCAGGCAATCCCTGTGGTGGTATAATAGGCCTATCCGAGAGTTTATGGTGGAAGAAAGGGTATTGATATGGGTGTGGAAGGTGAGGGCAGTATCGAAAGTGATGCCTAGGTATTTGTATGTTGTCGCTTGTTCTAGTGGGTACAGAGTCCTGGGGATAATCAAAAGGGGGCATTTTTAGCTTTATTTTGGTGGTGGGAGAAAAGCATTGACTTGGTCTTCTTTAGGTTTATGACCAGTCTGTGATCAAGGAACCACCTTTCAGTTTGATTGTAAGCATGCTGGAGGGATAATTGGAGAGAGGATGGATAGGTATGGGAGGCAAAGAGGACCACATCATCAGCGTAGAGGAACATTTTGCCAGTGCAGAAGCTGGGGAGAGTGTTGAGGTAGAGACTAAAATGTACAGGACCCAGGATGGAGCCCTGAGGGACCCCTGAGCGAATGGGTAGTGTGTTGGAGAGGGAGCCGTTGATCTTAGCATGCTGGGATTTAGCAGAGAGGTAGCTAGGAAACCAGGCAAGGGTACCATCAGAGAAGCTGAGTTGGTGGAGGGAGTCGAGTAGGAGGAGGTGACAAACAGTGTCAAAAGTCTTGGAGAGATCAATGAACACTGCTCTGGCAAGGCTGCCAGAGTCAAAAGCAGAGTGCAGGTATTGGGAGAACTCCTGGAGAGCAGTGGTTGTACTGTGTTCTGGGCAGAAACCGTGCTGCTCTGGGTGCATAATATCATATTTGGCTAGGTACTCCGAGAGCTGGATAGATACCACTTTTTCAAGGGCTTTAGAGAGTGGGAGGGAGGATGGAGATCGGCCGGTAGTTGTTAGGGGTGGACCGATCCCCACTCTTGTATATAGGAGTGATTTCAGTTGTTTTCCAAGCACTTGGAAACTGACCAAGGCATAGGAACCAGTTAAGTAGGTCTGTCAGGGGGACTAAGACTTCGTCCAGGACCAGGCTGAGGATCCTGGAGTCGAAGGGGTCGCTGCTAGGGTTATTACTACCAAGAGCTTTTAACAAGTGCGGCCTGGCTTTGTGAGGGGATAAGGTGCACGGGTAGAATGGGGGGCAGTGCAGGACAGGGGGGAGAGAGGGTTGGGGATTGGATCAAAAAAGCTGTGGGGGAGGACAGAGCTTAGATCTGAAAAGGCAGTATTGAGGCAATCAGCAATAAGGAGCGTATCTGTGGTAGAGGTGCCATCGATGGAGAGCTGGGATGATGGGGGGAGCGGGTCTTCCCATTTAGCTCTTTCATGCTATCCCAGAAGGTCCAGGCTGAACCCCAGGTGAATGCGAGGGTGGTCTGGTAGTGCTCCGCTTTGGCCCATTTAATGGCCCAGGTGCACTTATTGCGCTCCGCGTTTTAGACTTTTCTATCAGATGCCTTGCCAGATTCTATTGTGATGTGCTAGAGATTATCTCTGTTCTTAAGTTTCTGGATAAGGGATGGGGTGATCCAAGGGGCATTGTGTTTTTTAGTGTGGATCCAGGTGGGGGGTGAAAGATCACAAGCCTTGTAGAAAGCAGCTGTGAAGCGGTCTAGAGCTGAGTGGATATCAGGAGCATGCCAGATAAGGGACCAGTCTAGCTGGACTAGATGTTGCTTTAGTTTTCTGAGGCCGCCAGGGTGTAGGTTCCGGCACAGTGTGGTCTGGGACACTGGTTTCAGTGTGGATGATGACCAGAGGAAGAGGACTGGAGAATGATCACTAAGGGAGTTGGGGAGGACAGAGATATCCTTGATATTATTGGGACGGTTCGATATAATAACATCTAGGAGGATGCAAGTGCCACTACAGCAGTTAAATCTGGTGGGCTGAGTGACTAACTGGGACATATCCAGGGCAGCAAAGGAGTCCCTGGTGTGGGAGGCAGTGGGAGCAAGTCAGTTAATGTTAAAATCACCTAGGAATGCTGGCTTTAAAATAAAATGTGTTGCAATATACATATTCCTACCCACTCTGGGCTGGTCCTGCTTAATTACCACTAGACCACCAGGGTGCTCTACTAGCCCAGGCATGGCTTAGCAGCCCATACCTACCAACTTGCTGCATAGATTTCATTCTATGAAAGGGGTATTAGGCACCTTTGTACTTGATTCCAACTATGTCCAGTGCATGTGGGGTGAAGGGAATTGATCCTCCCTTTAGCTTGCTACCTCATGGTTCTAAAAATATGTATATGCTACTTATTTTCTTTATTTCTCAGTTTTGACATCCTACATAGAGGATAGTGTATGGGCAACAGTGAACAACAACAGTGTTGTTCACTTCTAGAGGTTGTCATGACAACCGTTGAAACCTCGAGAGCGAAGCTCGAGAGGTTTGAGGGTGTCATGACACCTCGAGAAGTGAATGGCACTGTTGTTGTTCACTGTTGCCCATACACTGTCTTTTATATTGTATGGGCAAAAACTGTATCCCAAAACAGCATTTGACTACCACCACGGTTGCGCCGTGATGTCTATGACTCTCTGCCACCTCCCCGTGTCTGTAAAATCACTCCACTCCTTCCAGTTACTTCATCAGTTTTAAAAAGAAATACGGCTGTCCTGCTGTATGCTGGCCATTATTTAAAAAAATGGCACTTACTGTAGGATTGTAACATCCTCCTGTGCCATTGGTGAATTGCCCTGGACATTTTTTGGATGGCTTCGAATCGCAACTCGCACATGCGCTACTCAATCTGACCTGTTGTACCATCGATGTGACGTACTCACGATGGTACAACAACATTGTGATGTCACACCAATGGTACAACAAGTCTAGGGAAAACTAGATTTTAAAGGACAACAATGTTCTAACATACACTATATGGCAACATCCCACTACTGTACTAATACTGGACCTCCCAATAGGTGACCCACAGCTATGAGGTGCATTTAGTTACTTGTGGAACAGACATTCCACAACTGTTAAAAACTGTGAATTGATGTTTTTATTGTGCACTTACACTGGAGTCTGGAGAGAGTTTGCTGGAGAGTTGCTACTACATTTTCTCTGACAGCAGTTGTACTTGGAAAATAGAATGAGGGTGTTCTGGGATGCAGCACATATTGTGATATCGAGAAGACGCTTCTGTGTTTTTAGTGTGTATTGAATTTTTTTGGGGAGCTGATGAAGGATATTGGATGCATTTTAGAAATTGAAAGAGTAAATTCACAAGAGAAGCTATTGCTCTGAGTTTTTGTAATGTTCTCAATTAAGTTGAGAAATTTCATTCTGTGTAATTTTCAAAATGGGTCAGAAAATTTCCATGGCGTCTTTTGATCAAAGTGAGACCTAGCAGGTGAAACTAAAATTCCACCAGTAAAATTGCCCCTTCAATACTGGCTCCTGGCCAGTTCCAGCTCCTGTCTGCTGTGGAGAACTCCTAATGCCCTCCACCATTGTGACCTAATGTTTCAGTAAATCAAGTTACATCATTCCTCCAGTATTTAATTTTTTTTTGCAGTTAAACTTTTTATTGAGTACAGTTGACAGACATATTTACAGAAATTCAACTTTTACCAGTAATATACAGCAGATTAAGATATACAAAACAGACTGTGGCAGATGGCACTTTAGATACAGAACTGATACATGTCTTGGGTAGTGGGTAGGCTCTTCAATAGGTTGCATATTCATGAGCCCCAGCATTTACTTTTTCCCATATGTAATTGCCTAATTTGGGGCAGCATAACTCCTCTGGGGATAAATACATTCCAAGACATCTGGATCATGGGTTGATACCTTGATCCTATTAACTTCTCAGGGAGTTCTAACCAAGTCTTTAGTGGGGGAAGGGGGTCTTGCTCCAAAGTGACTTACTCTGGATAAACTGTAGATATTGGCCCCATACTAACTGGAACTTGTGGATAGCACTAGCTGTAAAGTGGAGTGTTCTTGTATGTGAAACAAGAGATTCTAACTCTTTGAGCTATTCCATGTAGGTTGGTATTCCTCTGGTACACCATTTTCTAAGTATGAGCCTTTTGGCTTCTACCATTGCTTGGAGTAACCACCTCATTTGTGGGACTAGTAGATGAGTATTTGCCTGCTCTATTACAAGCAGAGTCATGGCAGGGGAGTGTGGGAGTGAAACCTTCAAAATTTGGGAATAACAAGATGTGATTTTTGCCCAGAAGGGCTTTTATAGGGGTGTATTTCCACATTATATGCAGCAGATCAGCCCCTGGAGTGTCACATCTCCACCAGCGGTCATGCTGCAGGATACTCATAGCTTTGAGTCTTTCTGGGCTATGATACCAATTGTGCAGCATTTTATTTTGGATCAGGAGGCTCTGCTGGTCTTTGCAATCCATATGAGCTAGAATACAGCATCTTTGCCAGTCCTCCTGTGTGATGGAAATAATGAGCATATTTTATCAAAGTATTTTGACTGGTGTCGATGGATCTGGGGCGTCATCTCTCACTCACTAGTCTCTGTATTCATCCCTCTACCCCTTTACTTGCTTTAGCCCACATAGAATAGGCAATTTCTTCCAATCACCAGATCCCAAGGTTTTACAGGAGGAACAGGTGCACTTTTCTTTAATCCATGTTGCACAAATGCTTCTTAATTGGAGTTATTTCCAGAAGTCCTCATTTATTAGGCCATATATCTCCTGTAGTTTCCCAAAGGACTCAAAAGTACTTCCATCTGAGATTGCAGATCACCAACCTTAGTGATTCCCTTATTTTCCCAATCTTTCCATGTTGTGGGATGTTTATCAATACACCAATGTGTTCCACAAGGGAATATATTTCCCCCAGGTGCTGACATCATTTAGAGGTTTTCTCTGTTTTGAGCAAAGTGGTGTGTGCTGCTTTTAGTGAGAGACATTCTTTAACCTGCTTTGGCAGTGGGTGTCCTAGATAGACTGAAGGAAGTGCATCTTGAAGCATTGCAGATTCTAATTCTATCCAGGCTGGGGGTTTGTTTGTTCTATCCTGAAATAGATGTTATGTTTTGGAGGTATGGAAGGCCCAGGAATACTGCATAAAATTAGAAAGATTCCAGTCTCCTCTGGACCAATGTGTCCTCAATTTTGCCCTGCTATATCTAGGGGGAGAGGCACCCCCAAAAGAAATTTCCCATCACAGCGTTTAGTTCTTTTAACCAGATTTCCAGTATTTCTAAGGGAATGTGAGAGAGCACATAATAAATCCTGGGCACCATCATCATTTTAATGGCTCTTATTTTCCCGGCCATAGTGAGGTTAAGCTGTTTCCAGCACTCCACCTCAGTTCAAAGCTTAAGTACTAAGTGTTGGACATTTATAGCCACTATGTTCTGCAAATCTGGGGTGAGTTTAATCCCAAGGTATTTAATTTCATACAGAGCCCAGGCCAGACCTGTATTACTGGCCAAAGCCAGGGTAGTGTGACTATTAAGGGGTAAAATTTCAGATTTGCTAAGGTTAGTTCTAAGCCTGGAGATGTGCGTGAAGGAATTTAAGTTGGCTAGGATGTGAGGGATGCTAGTTGTGGGGTTTCTGGTTAATATAAGGCAATCATCGGCATACAATTTAGTGTGGAATTCATTGGGACCTAATTGTAACCCTCCTATTTTTGGGTGTGCTCTAATTGCTGCTGCTAATGACTCTATAGGTAAGACAAATAACAGAGGGGACAAGGGGTAGTCTTTCCGGGTACCTCTATACAGTTGAAAGGGATCAGAGAGGGTATGGTTAATCCTAATCAAAACAAATAAATAAATAAAATGGTTGGTTAGTATTCTTGCCATGGGATTAGAGTATAGTGTGTAGATCCATGCACTGAAGTTCTCCCCAAAGAAGGTATACCTGTTCAGCACAGCATGGAGATACTCCCATTCAATGGAATCAAAAGCTTTTTTGATGTCCAGTGTAATGGAAGCAGCCAGTGTAGGAAGAGCTGCAGCTAACTGAAACAGGGCAATGAGAGCCCTCACATGGTCTGAGCTAATTCTTCCACATACAAATCCCACCTGGGAAGGGTGGATTATGGTTGAAAGGAGTTTCTCCAACCTTGTTGCCAACATTTCCGCTACAGTTGTGGCATCCGCATTGATTAGGGAGATTGGTCTACAACTGGATGGAGACAGAAGGCCTTTCCCTTCCTTTGGTAGCACAGTTATAATGGCTTGAGAGAGAGTGTTCAGTAATTTCCTTCATTGGAATGCATCCTGCAACATTGCCAGCACTGGATGTGTTACCATTTCTCTCACATGTTGGTAAAAGTCTATCGGGAAACCGTCACTTCTCGGTGACTTATGGGGGGCCATGTGCTATATTGGGAGCTTAAGTTCTTATTCTGTAAAAAGGGCCTCTAGTTCCATCTTTTGGGAGTCAGAGAGCATAGGGGGAGAGAAGTTTGCCATATAGCTTGAGAATGCCTGCCCATCCCATTCCCCCTGTACCTTATAAGGCTTCTTATAAAAAACAGTCACTGTTTTTGTTATGCTTTGGGAGTTTTGCTTGGCTGCCCTGAGGGGTCCACAGGTAGGTCCACCTTTCAGCCTGTCTTTTCTTTAACCAAAATGCTAAGAGCTTCCTTGCCCTTTCTCCTTCCATCCAATATTTGTACTGGATCCTGCGTATTTACAATTCCACCCTAATGTAAGCTAACTAATTCAATTGTATCCTCAGGGAGGAGATTTGGGGGGGCTAAATCCTAAGGTTCTATGTAGGGGAATAACTCACCCCACATCCCCTTCAAAGGCCAGCCTTACACAGCAGTTCCCCGCTTAGTGCGCTCTGAAACACTGGTGTTTTGCGGAGCTCCTGGCTCCTGTGTGGCTTGTGGGCTGAGCATCCTTCCCTCCTTTCTTTCTAGCCTGCCTTTTTCTCTAGCTCTGCACCTCTGGTGCTTATTTGTTTTGCCTTCCTCCTGTTTTTGTTTTGCACCCCCTTCTTTTTGTCTCCTGTTGCTTCTCCCCCTCCTCCCCTTCCTACTCCTTGTGCTGCTGTGTTTTCCCATCCACTCTATTTCCCTGCTCAGGTCCCCTTGCCCCCTCCTTTTCTTCCCCTGCCCTGAGGTTTTCTGCTGGGTGGCTGTGGTTTTCTGCCATGTACTGTAGTTGTGCTGTCCGGTTGTTGGAGCTCCCGTTTATGTCCTGCATTATTGCAAATGTGTACACAAGGCATTGCTTCCCGTCTTGTGCTTTTGGCTCCCTCTGTATGGTGCTGTCCTTTCCCTTGCCCTACTGTGGCCCCATCTTGCTGGTGCCTTCTGTTTTGCAGAGCTCTGGTGTCATCTTGTCTCCTTATCCTGTTCTCCCGACCAGCTTCCCTGTTCATAGCATGCGGTCTGTGCTGCTTGTTCTCCTCAGGAAGTTCTGCTGCGGATGTGTGGTGTTCCATATTTTAGATGCAGCTTGCCCGGACAGTCACTGCAGATGGATTCTGCCTGCAGGAGGGGGGGATATCTCTCTCTGACCTCTTGTCCCGAACACTTCATTTCATTACCTGGATTCCTGGATCGGGACTACAGTTCCTTTGCATTGGCATTGCCTGGCTGTAGTCTGGTTCTATAATTCCTTCCCAGTACTTGCTGTTCCTGCTGCTTGCTCCTCATGCTGTGTCCACTCTGGCTGTCAGGACTGCCCCAACACTGCATCATCTGCCTCACTCCTCGGGTCCTTTCATTCTTTCCCTTCTCTGGCCACTTCATTTACCCTCTGCCACTTTGCATTTTGCCCCAACTGAGATGAGTATGTGCCTTCATGTACTTTCACTGGATATGGTTACCTGAGGCCTCACAGTGAGGGCATGATTGGACATGATCTTGGTTAATTTTTCTGTCTCACTGCCTTTGGGTCATTATCTCTTTTAGACTGGAGTAGAGGATATTTTCAACTTTGCAACTGACCTGGCATTTGCTGCACCCCCTTCCCTACCCGACACACCTTCCCGACCAACTAACCACCCGATCAAACTCGCAAAGAAAAAAACAACCTTTCCCTATCTTGCCCTCCCTCCCTCTATCCCACTGCTGTCCTTGTCTGCCCCTGCTGTCTTCTTCCTGGACCTCCTCCCTCTTCCCTGATGCTCTGCCTTTCTCCCCCCCATCCCGCATTCCTGCCCTTGTCCTGTGCTCCCCTGGTTTTTCTATTGGGCCTTTCGCTCCTCACGCCGGCACTCCTTCTCTATCTATACTCCTTCTACTGTTCAGTCCTGTGTCACCTGTGACCCTAGTCTGGTGTCTGCACCCCTTATCCCTAGTCTGGCACCCACAACCCTTATCGTTTTACTACCAGCATCTATAGCCTGCTCAGCCTCAAGATTTTATGTTTCCTTGTTCCACCACTGGTACTCCTCACTTTTCAGCATGCCAGTTACCTGCAACATTCACACCTACTCCCTCTTCCCTGCCCCTTGTGGTGCTCCCTAAGTCGTGCAGCATTGGTTCTCCTTATGTAATTTGTCACGTCAGGCATTATCCATTCTCTGTGACTACCGTATTGCTTGCTTTTTGTTCCCCAATCTGCCTATGACTTGTCCTTCCCTAGGCCCTGACAGTTCCAGAGCCTCTTTCAAGTTCCTACCCTACCATCACTCCAGTTGCTGTTTGGTCTTGAAGATGCTCAGCTTACAGCTCCTCTGCTTTTCCCACGGTGTGGGACTGGGGTGTCATGGTGGGGCATTGTAACTCTGATTTGCAGGAGCCTGCTCTATGTCAGCTATATGATCTGCCCTGCCCTCCTGCCTACATAGCTTCCACTACCCTTGCATACATCATTACCCTTGCAGCCTACTCAGCCTTCAGTTATTCATTGCATTCCATTACTACCCAGCATCCTCCTCTCTGGATTACCCTATCTCCACCTTAAAGGCATTCATGGTAACTTACTCATCTCATTCTCCCACTCTGACTTGCTGCATTCTCCTTTATCCTGCCTATTCTGTTTATCTACATTTGTCTAGGCAGCTCAGCTGCCCTTTCCTTGCTCAGCCCATACCAGCAGTTTTCCAGTCTCCATTACTAACTCTGCCTTCCAAGGCATCGAGAGTAGATAGACTTGTCCTGTTTGATGGGGATGGGAGTCTTTTTCAATCTATGTGCCATCTTATCCTGCTGGTTTCTTCACCTACAACTACCAGTCATACCAGCACCCTAATATCTTCCGTCCCTAACTCTGCCATCAAGTGAAGGTTAGCTCACCCAGACTACCAAGGATGGGAGCCTGTGTCTTCAATCTACTGTTCAACTGACTGCATTCTATTTCTGATAACCGGTTTAGTTTAGTTTAGTTAGTTAGTTTTTGTTGACCGGGTAAGAGCACTAGACAAATCCTGCCTATTTTCAGGCACGACCCGGCGGAGGAGATGCAAATGAATGCTAACTGACCTTGAACCAGATTAAGCTGGTAGTGGTATTTTTAGTGAATTGCTGCATTCCCTTCAGGAACGGGACCACCATACCCCATTTACCTTCAGTCTACTGCTTCAACCAACTGCATTCTATACCTGATACCTGGTTGCCACATTCCCTTTAGGAACGTGACCAATATACCCCATTTACCTTCAATATCCTGCCTCGCCCAAATACATCCTGCACTTCCATGGACTTGATGTACTCAACCCTGCCTTGGCCTCTTCCCATTCTGAATGTGGACCCTGCTGGCTTGTCCAGTCTCCACCTCCTCTCCTGGACTTCCTTGCTGCTTGTCTCCACCTCTTCCTGTGCTCCTGGGCAGCATTGTTGTGGCTTGCCTCCTGGCTCAATCGCCTCCAATCAGCAGTTCCTGTTTGCCATCTCCTTCAGAGATGGGAAACCATTCCCCATCACTGCTGGACCATGCTACTGAATGTTCCAGTTTGCCATCTCCTCGGAAGTGGAACCCTTGTTCCTCAACTTTGCAGCATCTCTTACCTGGATTCACCTGTTGGCTTGGCTCTCCCCCCTGAGGCCTGACTCAGCTTTTCTGCATTCTATTCCCATATGCTGTGGTGTGTACCCCAGTCCTGTGCCTTCCCCGCACCTGCTGATGCCTGTACTGCTCAGCCTCAGCCATCTTCTTATCTCACTCCATCCTTTGGTTGATGGACTTCTGCTTGGTCTATTCCCTTGGTCCTGGGACTGCTACTTTTCTCCTTGCCACTCTGGTGGCTCAGGGATCCTGCTTGTTTGCTGTGTCTCTTTTTAGGCATTCCTACAACTATTGATGTCAGCATCCCTGCCTGATCAACTACTCGTACCCATTCTCCATCTCATACTACTACCTCAGACATCATAACAACTTCCTTCCAATGTGCTATGGAGTACATATTCTTCTCACCTGAGCATACCTTATTCTAGCAATATCCCTTGACTAGTATGCCTTACAGACTCTTACATCACCATAACATCATTAGTACCTCCCAATAAGCTCCCAGGACCCATTTCTGGTATCTCATTTGACTGGACCATAGAGGATTCCATCTCTCAACTATCTCTGTAGGATGCTTCCTGATATATTCTATTATTTCAAGCAGCAGGGGTATCACTATCTCCCATGTCTTTATAGGATCCAAGATTTAGTGGAATCTCTGTCACTCTTATCTTCTTCCCTGGAAATGTGACTTTAATGCCTTCCGAGATGTACCAACTCCATAATAACCATCACCATTAAGGATAACGGGACCCGCAGGGTACCACATAGCAATTTCTGGCATCATCCGATATATCTTCTACTCATAGTCACCTCCTAAATGTGCTGCCTCAGTTTGATTATGTTATTTGACTTGTACTCCCTTATTAGCTATTGGATGTTCCTAAGACCTTCTCCAGCTACTATCCCAGAACACGTATTGTTGGATATTTGGTGCCTAGCTGCCTTGCTGAAGTTACTCTATCTGAGCCACTGTTCCTGGGCCCTGGATGTCACCATAATTTATACAGTTATCTACATCTCTTCATCAGGTTACCCTAAATCATGACAATTACCCATCCTACTGTCCTTCTAACCCATCGGGATTTACCTGCCATACTCCCTCCAGCGAATACCAGCACTGACAGCAGGCTTACATTGATTCCTCATTTGGCACATCCGCAATCGATCTGGCTGTCTCTCTGTATCCCAGCCATGCCCCACAACAATTCTATATCTGACTAAGCAGGCTGGGCACCCATTGCATTCTCTTCTGCTCTCAACTTCCCTTGTGCAGTTTCAGTCCATAGACCTATTCGACAACCCATTCTCACACTCCCCCTCAGCATTCAGACATTAGATGCTCCAGCACTGCAAAGCCACCATGGCCACTCAAGCTCCTGCCACAGGCAATGAAGCCACAGCAATACCCACATCCACCATTTCTCATTAGCAGTCCTTCCTGAATATAAGTCTATACAAATCTCATTATAGCAACAATAACTCTATTTAACCTTCAAACTCATTGTGCTGAACTTTCCAATTAGTCCCATCGATATCCAGTTACCATCTCTACAGCACTTAGGGTAGCTGGTTCATTCCACTGGGGTGTCATACAGACAAGGCACACTGATGAGTCCTGGTAGGATGAAACTCATGTCTGTCTTCTGTTGGCAACCTTTGCAGACTGTGTGAGAAGCCTTTTGTGGAACCATCCATTTCTGCTTAAAGTTGAACCAGCATAATATTTTGTGGTGATTTGCATATACAGCCCATGATGCTTTGCATTATGGGGGTATGTGTGATTTTTGAATTTCTCATCTCTATAGCATATACCACCCATTCTTCATTGGTCTGCAATCCTCCATGGTAACCCTCCTACCAGGTACCTAAAGCTTCTGTCTGACTCATTCTTCATCTCCATAGATGCTTACACTGCTGAACTCCAAGCCTTCAGACTCTAATCTGAATGTCAAGCCCTCTACAAAGTCTGATACATTACTCTATGAATTTTTTAACCCATCATACTTCCCACAGTTCTGAATCTGGTGACCCATTCCTCAACTCATGCTCTTCATGTTTGCATTGACTCTGTAACCCCATTGAATAGCAATCAAATTCACATCAGAATTCTGGACCATGTTTATCCCTTTTCCAGCTGGACCGAATCCATATTCAGGATCTGGATGCTCCTCCAGAATGGACCTGCCTCTTCAGCCTTAGAATCGTTCTTCCAGAACGCATCATTCAACAGATTCTGAAGATGGAATGTCATCTCTCAAGCTGTTCACCTTATTCAAAAATTATAATATGGCTGCTAGAACTTAGGTTTATCTACTTTTAATTTGCCCAGAGGATGGGTGGGTCAGTAGCCATGGGTCCTCAGGGGTTTTATCCACCTTGGGGGTTTTCCCTCTCCTGCACACTACTGGTCATACTCTCCATGAGTTGGAGGAGGTAATCTTTTTGGGCTTTCTATTCCCTACTCACTACACAGCTTATCTACCAAGGGTGGGAATAGAGAAAAGTCAAAAAAGTAAACCACAATTACATAAGCACTATCAACCCCGTACTCTTATTCACCAAAACATTGAATGGGAGGGCTAAAGCCAGAGGTTCAGTGTGAGGGAATAGTCCCCCCACATCCCTTACAAAGGCCAGCCTCCCATGGCACTTCCCCGCTTAATGTATTGTGAAACAGGCTACCATCCACCCTTGCCTCCTCCTTCTCCAGCACTCTACTCAACCTTGGTGTGGGGCTTTCTATTCCCTATACACTACCCAGCTTACCTACCAAGGGTGGGAATAGAGAAAAGTAAAAAAGTAAACTGCAATTACATAAGCACTACTATTCTATTCACCAAAACATTGAATGTACATTATCTTAGAGTCCTGTAACTTGCAGGGGTCTTTCTTATAAATCAGTTCCTTTTCCTTAAGCTCTGTTTCTAACTAGAATGCCTCTTTCTCCCTTTAGCATCTCTGGTGTGCAGCATATCCAGTGTTTTTGCCCTGTATAGTAGCCTTGTAGGGTTCCCATACCATATTCTGAGCGGCTGAGCCTGGGGGGCTGTCCTCAGAGTAGTTCCCTACCTAAGTCTTGATCCACTATTTAAAATCACTGTCCTGTAGTAGGAGGGGGTCTAAGCACCATGTCAGGGATCTTGCAGTGTGGGGTCAAGTGAAAAATTGATGGTTAGTGGGGCATGGTCTGAGATATATAAGGGAGCTATGGAAACAGTCATACTGGCAGTAAAATTGGGGGATGTGAACCAGTAGTCTAATCTGCTAGACATTACATTAGCTGCTGAGAAGTACATATAGTCCCTCACATCAGAATGGTTTGGCCTTCAGCTGTCTGCTAACTGATGCAATGCCAGCAGGTCCTTTATCTTTTTAAGGGACTTTGCATGGGGTTCTGGTCTGGAGTTGGACCTATCTTGAAAGTGATCCATAGCTAAATTACAGTCTCCCCCCATGATTATATCCAGATTGTCAAAGGACATATCCATCAGTTTCTGGGTTACCTTATCAAAGAACTCAGGTTTGTCCTTGTTCAGTGCATATAAGTTAGCAAGTATTATAGGGCCTGTGGGGGGTGGGCATTTTGGCTATCATCCATCTCCCCTCCACATCTCCACTCTGGATGATGGGTTTCCAACCCAGCTTTTTGTGCATAGAATGGATACCCCTCACTTGGCTTTCCCTACTGAGCTGTGTGCCTCTCAACCCACCCATTTCCTGACCAATTTTTGAGCTTCAAGGTTGCTTAATTTCATCTCTTGCAGAAACGCTATTTGTGGCTTCAATTGTTTCAGCTACGTAAATATGTTTTTCCTTTTGATTGGGGAATTTAGGTCCTTCACGTTCCACGTGGTGGCCACTAATGGAGTTATGGAGGCCACGAGTTAGGCTTGAACATGTGTGGTAAATCATATGCATTCAGTGCTCCCAGCTGAAACCATAGAAAAAGAAATGGAAGCATTTCCAGTAAATTATGTCCATCAGAAGTATATCCCAAAGAAAACCAATGCTCTTCCTGTAATCTGTTAATTCTAGATGCTGGTTTACTGTAAAAAGTCTACATCCTGATACTCTTATTTCTTGCAATAATAACTTTAGAAAAAAAATGCTTGAAGGTATCTATATAAACAACAGCTGGAGGGCATAACATCCAAGACAGATATCGACGGGAAAATATTTTTTGAATGAAACAAAGGTGCATGTCTAAATAACAATAGGACAGTTAACATTAGTGTCCAATAAACAACCATTAGCAAGGTTTATAATTGTCAAACTCATCCCACATAAGGGGAGGAAATCCTTTAATAGACCAGGCCGGGGGGTGGAGGAAGGTATGCTTTACTCTGTGAGTTTTAGCTGTTTTGTTAAAGAATAATATAATCCCTGACTAATAAAGCTCCCTATATGAGATGTCTCAGTTAACCTCTGATACCTGGGTTGCATTCCCCAGGGACCTTTAGGGCTATGTACCTCTGGGTTTCTAATCCATGGCCGAGTCCTCTCAGGGAGAGCCTCTCCACCATACAACACCAGGCATGAGGTTGGGTATGCTCTAAGTAATATGCTGCTTCTTCTTACCTCTAATTTAGTCAGGGAGAGTGTGCCAAACATAAGAAAGCAGGGGGTCCAGCCTCCTAAACTACGGAGGTAGTGGGGGGAATTGATTCAAGAAAGGGGCATCTACTAGATACCTGGGAAACCCCTAAGGTCATAGTTTACTGGGATCATATAATTGCTCTTTGGGCCTGACAGATGCCTTGGGTACTGCAGACATGGTTGGTGTGTGTGTGGGGGTGCCTATTAGTGGTCCAGCTACAGCAGTGAGGAATGAGGGCCTTTACAACTGAGGTTTATATAGAGCCGGGCATTCAATTACCCATATCTGGGACTGAAGATCTGGACAGGAGAAAGACTGCAGGTCTGTCCTTTTCAAAAGATCTGTGGCAAGTTTAATAGCCCGACTCCGGGGGTAAGCCACTAAGAGAACAATAAAAATTAATGACAGGAGCCTATTATCTTCCTACACAGCTAAAGATGTGTATAGTATTGAAATACGAACAAGGGAGTGAGCTCAGCTGAAGATGCACTGGAGTCAAGTATTCCCCCCATGACACAACACTATAACTTTAAGAGATTCAAAAACCCTTAGATCAACAATATTCTATATAACAACATTAAACAGTATGAAGGAATACCCTTTTGGTGCTCGCACCAGCTCCCATTATAGATGCTCAATTTGCCTGGTGCTATCCACCACATAGCAGCTCGTTATTAGTACAATGGAACAAACACTTTCACTAGAGGTATAGACTACACCTTTGGAGGATACAGTGCTGCTCTGCTAGGTACCCTGAGTGTGTAAGGTACTACAAAACAAGTTTGTGGTTGTTGTCCTGGCTATTACATGAGATCAGCAGTATGGAGAGCAATTAGAATTGGCACAAGTAAATGGCCACAGCAGCTGTCATATAGACAAACAGATAGCTGTTAGAAGAGGGCTACTACACCCAGGAGTGCTTAAGAATCTCCCCTTATCAGCAAATCAAAATCAGGTGAGCAAACCAACTCAAATGCAGTGGTAGATTTTCTTCTCAGGTCTGCACAGTTTTTTCACCATCAACTGTTATGGTTGAGTGCTGCGGGTTTCTCAAGGATGAGGCTGCTTCAGTTTGCTCTTCAAGGCTCTTGGCCCATTCCTGACAGATCAGAGACCAGTTTGTGCCTCCTGTGTCCAGTAGTTCAGGGGGCTCAGTGGCCTTGTCCACCCCACCAGATGAATCAAGGGGAGGAGGAGTCAAATCCCTAAGAGGTGTATAGCAGTTAATGATTTTAACTGGGGTGTTAACAGGCAAATTACTGCTTGTTTCTGACTGCTTGTGTAGCTGTTGAAGACTACATGAATGGGCTCTCAGGGGAGACAGCTTATGGGGAGGGGGTGTCTATTCTTTTTCTTTTGTCTTCCCCTTACTACTTGTTGCTACCTTTCAGTGTGATGGTGCTCTGAGGGACACAGAATTTCAGAGTTCAGGCTCAGGCTGTGTTGTCTCCATAGGCAGGCTGTCCATGCCATGCAGTTTATATGGATGCTGCCTGGGCACATTTTGATCAGTTTATAAATCCCATAAAAAATGTTCCCCCTCTTTAGGAGTGTTGAAAGTAATAAAGTCAGCCTGATATTGTAAATGTAGCATGGCTGGATATTGGATTGAGGTCAGGATATTTAGTTTATTCAGCTGCTGCTTCACTGTTGTATAAGCCCACCATGTTTTAGAGAGTTCATAAGAATAATCTTGAAACATCATAGTTTCGGCACCCTCCCATTGTAGTCACACTCGGTCCCTGGTAGCCCTTAGAAGAGCTTCCTTCACGGGGTACTTAAGGAATTTGCATAACATGGGTCTAGGGCACTCACCTTGTCTGGGTTAGGGGGTGAGAGAGCAGTGGGCCAGCTCAATCTCCAGTGGGGCTCCATTCTGCATTGCTAGCATGGTAGGCAAGGTGCATTGTAAACATGCTGTCATATCGTGCCCCTCCACTCCCTCAGGCATACCGATAATTCTGATATTCTTCCATCAGGCCCAATTCTCCAAATCATCAACTTTGGATAGCAGGTAGTCAGTCTGTCTTTGTTGTTCCCTCAGTTGCCTATGGTGTGAGTGCAGCATTTCTTCATGATGTAGAGCTGCATGTTCTGTCCCTGAGACCTACACCGTGAGTGACTGTGTGTCTATATTTGTTTGAATAGTGGTTGTTTTAAGCCCTGCAGTGTCCCTAAGTACTTGGCTCAACATTTTTGTTATTTTTGCAAGTTCTGCTGCAGTGTCCAGAGAAGGAGCAAAGTGATGTGCCATTTTCAGGTGGTTGGTAAAATAGTGTGTTGTTTTGTTATTGGTACTGCAGTCTTGATGTTCAGCTGGGAGTTCTCTTGCTACTGTCACTTGATGGTCTGAGCTTTGTCTAAGGGCTCACAATGTGGTCGGGGCTTCTTTCCTTCTAGCTCAGTGCAGGTACCAGTCACATTTGAGGATTTTCTTTGAAAAGGGCTCAGTCAAAAGCTTTTGTCTTGTTCTACCTTCCAGTCACTTTTTTTAATCCAGTAGGCTGGCTGGACTTACAAGTGGACTCAATCAATATCCCCAGTGGTGCTCTCTGATCAAATAAAGGTGCAACCATCTTGGTTGGCAAGCTCCCCCCCCCCCCCAATATTTAACTTTACATTCTCTGTCAGCAATATAATCCATTGCCAGGTACTGTCCTCCCACTCATTGTCATCCTTCTGGGCTCAGAAAATATATGTCTCTCTTCCATACTCACCTACAGACTGGTCATCCTCTGTCAATAAAGCCATACCTGAGAACTAGAATAGCACTGTAATTTGCTTGGAAGTCACTGTTATGCTATACTAGGTCCAACTTATTGCTTGGCAAAGACCAGGAAGTCTATGCATGAGAATGGGACGACTTACGTTTTCCAAGCCCTGGGTTGGGGGGCACAAATAGGAGGTGGTGGAGGAGGAGGAGGAAGAAGAGGACAGTGTCCAGCAATGGATCACATCACTAGATAAATGAAAATATGAAAGTGAATGTTGGCATAGATGTGAAGTACTGAGGTGTGGAAGTGGGTGGAGTAATGTGTTTTTATTCTCCTTCAGTACTTTTACAGGTGAAGCCTAAAAATGCTAGGAAGAGTAAGGTTTCCTAGAGGGCAGAGTGAAATGTTCACAGTGCAATTAAGGTCATAAGATTAATAAAAATTAGGTTGCAAACTGCACAGTTTCTAATTAATGTGCAGTATTACCAAAATTCAGAAAAAAGTAAAACAGAACAATATATATATATGTGTATATATGTTATTTATTTATTTGTTAACTGGATGGGTTCACTGATCACAGGGAATGTTTTCATGTACAATCCAGGCCATGAGGATGGCACATGCAGGCAAAAGGAAAACAGGTACAAAAGATACAAAGTACAGTAAGTAGTTACAATATAAATTAAGTGATATGAAACAAAGATATAGTATTGGGAACATTGGGTATTAAGTGATCTTAGTGTCAGCAATTTCAGTGCACAGAGTCTGTGTGGCCGTGCAGGATGTGCAACATGTAACTTTGCAACAACAGACAGTTTTCAGAGTGTTTCTAGGGTAATTGTGGCACCCCAGTTGTCACAACAAGACAAAGGGGGACAGCAGAGTTGCACCCTAGGGAGGTGTCTGTCTAGTATTAGGGGGCAGTTATAGGTGATGGTAGTGGTGTGGTAAGTCTTCAGTGGGATTTAAATATGGGTTGTGATCCCAGAAATCTCAAAAAATAAATAGTACACATCACATTTTTAAAAAGTTATGTAATTTTATGTATCAATACAAAAAATAGTACTGATACAGTCTGTCAATACAATAAAATACTGTATTATCAATACTATAGGACAGGTTTTCAGACCTCATTGCAAGGACTATGGTTTCTGGTGCAGCCTTAGACTTTGGGTAGCTGGTGCACCTGTACCATTTGTCACACCTGCACCATATTTTCAAACAATAATTTATGTTTTATCAATTGTACATGCTTAACTGTAACTAACATCAAATTCTAGGTGCAAGCAGCTTGGAAGATGCATGCAAGAGGCCCCAGATATGAAGCACAGTAGACCAAAGAAAGAAATATGGTGTCGTGGGCTGTCTCTAAATCACTGATTGAAAATCCCAGTTGTTTGATGCAAGTCCCCTTGCACCAGAAGTCTAAGGCTACTAATTTTCAGTTTTCACTGGAAAACCTGGTGCCATTCTGGAATTTAGATGGTCTGGACACCAGAAAAAAAACATTATTTTTCTCCATAAAGTTTTTACCCACTGAGCCCCAGTAAAATCTAGACTTCAGGCTAGCAATCTCCTGTACAGTCATAGGATTTCAAATCTTGAAAACAGAGGGCTGGATTTTCTAAACTCTTAAATCACTTTTTTGCAGGGTTTGTGGTGAGCTAAAAGGATTTTCCATCCAATATGGCAATTGCCAGAAGTTAGACCATCTTTTCCTGGTCTAACTTGCGGCATTCCCAGGGGCCTGTGTTATGGAGCTTATGCTAGATATGTGGCACAAGCTGCCATTACTCATGAAAACTGTCACAACTGCACCCTAGATTGCAAAATCTGGTGCAGTTGCAGTGATGGGGTTGGTGCACTGCCAAAACCAAAGTATCATGGAACAGGGCTGGGCACAAGCATGGGCCATGCATTGAAAATCCAGCACAGAGTTTCCTAACCTCAGTCTTTGTAAATCAGTGGCCTTGCAGTAGTCTTGCACATCATGGACATATATCAAATAATCTGCTTTGAAAATCTGGCCCTATGTGTTTGCCATTGTTTGGCTGTCACAACTAGTCTAGTTTGCTTGTTCAACACCAGTTTATTACAACATATACATTAGTACAGTAACAGGAGACATAAGTAGCAATATATATATATAAATGTCAACAATAAAGTTCCATTATGCATATAAAAATATTAAGGAAAGTGAATTTAATACTGTCTCCATGTATAGTTGGAGAGTGAGTAGAGATGTAAAATATTTATCTGATCTTGAAGTACAAGATGTAAACTGGACATGATGGTTTGGGTCTGTCTACCTACTTGGCCCATCATGTAATGGTACTAGTAATCACAACATTTGAAAAAGTACCTTCTTCTGGGTAATAAAAGTATATTTCAGCTCTACTCAATCTTGTACACATGCTTGTGTCACAACTGAAAACATGTATCAATACTATAATGAACAAGCATTTGTCAATGCCAAATGTTAGCTTGCAGTTTAACAGGGCTTTAAAGAGCCCCTGATGTTGTTGGGACAGCTCTGAAAAAACATAATATCTAGACATAGTCTAGCTTATATTTCATCCATTTATGTCTGATTTTCAGAGCTTACAATAATCCAGAATTGTTTGAATTAATAGGATTAAATAAAAGCACAACTCATTATAAAGATATGAGGTCACACAACCTCAGATTGATTGGAGAAATAAATAAAACTGTCAAAAGAAGTCAGTGGTTCACACAGAGAGTTGTCAACACCTGGAACACGTTGCCTAGACACATGGTCGAAAGTGAAATTATGACATTTTTTAAATACAGGTTGGATATTTTTATGGGTGAAAGAAAGTTCTTCTGTTCCACCATTAAAACTTAAATGGTGGCAAGTTCATCTGTGGACCTTGGTCTCTCTAAACTTGTTCCCAAACTATGAATCTATTTTTGTAATTGTCACCCTTATTTGTTTATTACTATGACCATTTGCATGGAGACAGGACCTCTGCCCAAATTGCTCTGTCTGCTTGTCTACTTCTGCAGTTACCAGTCTCTTTATATCATCCCAGTCTGCTGCTGTGGAGATAATTATGATGTCATAAGCAGGTCATTATGATGTCATGTGTATACAAGCAGCCAAAGCTAATAAAGTCCAAGGGACAGTAATCTTGTTTTTATGACACTTTCCTCAGTAGTACAGCAAATGGGGAAATACTTGCAAAACTATAACTCATAGTGAATGGTAGAAATGGTAAAAGCAGAGAACTGTAAAACTGTGGATTGCAGGTTCAGTCCCCCTCAGGGCCAGAAACAATATTGTCTAAGGAAATCAGAGCTATACAAAACCTGCAGTCAGCTCAGTGGCATGGATGGCCCACCTCACCTCCCACCACCTCAGAAACCTGGGTTTGGGAATGGACCAAGGTCGCGCGAGGGCTGGTGGGGGAAGGAAGATTTAGCATCCATTGACAGATCTCCTCCTTTGGAGAGAGGTGCCAGTGTGTACTGTTGATTGTCTGCCACCTAGTGGAGGGTAGGGGGCAGAACAGCAGTCACCAGAATTGAAAGTTGGAGGCAAGCACTGAAAGAAGCAGTGTCCTCACGGTTCAAATGTGTGCCATTCCATGCCACTGGCTCTGACTGAAGTGCAGTATTAGGTAGAAAAGAACCCTTGACTGTAGGATGATGCTATGATCCTGATGGCACCACGCGACCAGCATCCAATGCTCCCGCTCATACAATAAGGTAAGAAGTAGATTGGGTAAGTCCTGGAGGTCGGGTGGAGGGGCTGAGGTCAACAGCAGAAGGGAGCCAATTGGGAGGGGCAGGAGGATATAGTCCATGTAAAAAAAGAAAGGATTGCAAAAAAAGAATTTCACAATAAACTGAATTGTGTCTAACTCACATTTTTCAAAGTTATCCAAATGGTATCAGGGGCTTTCTATAGGTAACATAAACAGTATCTAATTTAAGTCAACTATTGCTGGTATTTTCTGCTCATTATTGAAATGATGTTGACATATCTGAAGTATTATGTTGCATTCTGCATGCTGTTCCCCACTCAATTTAGTGCTAGGTACGTGCTTCCTGTCTGAAACTAGGGGGAAACACACACATGCATGTACACAAACAAGAGGCTGGATACTTGTTTTCAAAGCCTGATGATGTCTGCTAGCTGGCTAATGGGCAGAAAACCAATGTGATTGGTGGGTCTTTTATCCTCTGAACTACAAGAAGTTTACAAACATCAGTCAGATGGTCATCATGAGCCTTTTCAACATTGGCTTTTGAGAGACAAGCCTCCTCCATCATCCATTGGCTTATACACTACACACCTACACAGCCCCCCACACCACAGTAACAATATGTTTGTTTTGCACATGCACACAAGCAAACATAAAAAGCAATCTTGAATTAAATTGATGCATACAGGAATAATATTAATACATAAAATAGTTTTGACAGAGCTGATCCCTAATGGTTGGACTCCAAAACATTATTTTTTTTAATTTAGTTTCTAGCCCTAACAATTCCGAAGTCAGACCTTTCAAAATATAATTTCTTTGCAATGTGATCACTTTGGAACTGTTAGGGCTAGAAAGATACAGTATTTTGTTTCGTAAATGAAAACTTGGAGTTTGTTAACTTGATATATCAATTCAGATATTGCTACAGCTAGCAAATATTTATATATAAAAACATAAAACAGTTCACTACAGTTTTAAAGTTTTGTCATTATTTTACAACATATTATATTGACATGTGTAGACATGTAGCAACACATACAGACTGCATCTTTAAGATTTGTACATGTTGACTAGACTCTAAGCTTTTGTAACAAAAAAACCCCAAAAAACTTAAGTTTCTATGTCTAACAGCTCAGATGTTACAGCTTTTGAAATATAATTTCAAGCATTATAAAATATCATAATAGATTACTTTTGGAAATGGTTGGAGGATACTAGTGGTCATTCTAGCTAAAAAATAAACACATATCCTTTTTAGTTTTTTTGTTAAAACTGCATTTTGTTTTCAAGAAAAACATGCTATGCAACGTTTTCTCAAGAGAGAAATCAGGAAGAGCAAAATCAAACATTTCAGCATTCGGTTACACTTAGCCACTCTCTGTGGTGTTTGGATAAGGGGGATTCCCCATACTGCTTTAAATATAACAAAGAAGTATAAGGAAAAGCTATGCTATGATATTCAGCTACTTTGGAACTTTGATCAAATAGATTTGAGCCTTAATTGTGAGCTAATTTCACAGAGTCCATTTATAAAAAAGTTTGTAGGCTGATGGTAAGGTTCAATAACATGTAGACCATTATATTCTTGTTTGGTTCAGTAAAGAAAGAAATGTATTTTCATATGGCCCAGTGCATGATGAAGCCCGGTATGCACTGGAGAAGGCAAGTACCAACCTTTGTAACTGCAGGATGTGTACCTGGCCCTTTCCAGACACACACGGCAAGGATGCAGAACCCCCAGCTGGCCTTATGCCCAGCCTTTTGGTTCCATACAAGGGGTGAGGCCAGCCAAGTGTCCAGACCTGGACCAAACTGTGAGCTTCTAAGGAGAAGCACTGAGGGACGGGTCCCAAAGTAGATCTTCTGTCCCACTGGAGCTGGGGATCTTAGGATATGGCATTCCATGTAAGGAGTGCAATGTCATTCTCTGCAGAGGTGTATAAAATTGAGTTGTATACAAGTGTGCACTATTTCCATCATCCACTCCTCAGCCCTCTGTAGAATGGGACAGGGTTGAGGTCTGTGGCTGTGGGGCGTAATCAGGTCATCCATATTCCTATGGGGTGGTGCACCTATTATGGCAGCCTTCTGACTGGCTTAATAAACCCCCCCCTCCACAACACGAGCCAGGTAGGGCATAAACAGCATTGTGCATGCCACACTCTGCTGGCCCAATGCTGGGATGCCCACTCCCCACCCTTACCCTGCTTGGTCATACAGTCACCATACAGTCACAAGGGTATAGGTGTAGTTGAGCCTGGCAGGAATACATGTCGGGGGTGGGCTGTCAGTGAATCCATGGGAGTCCATTGGACACCTGGGATGAGCATAACCTGGCCCTATGCACCACTTATTGTGGCACATATGGCCATAGATCCTTAATGCGCACAGCCCATTTTTAGCATAACTCTGAACATGTGATAGCAACAATGCCTATAACACAAAGCAGGGTTACAACATAATGGGTTAGAACATTCTGGCCCAGATATTCAAACTGTGCCAGTCTGAGGCGCAAGCCCCTGCGCTGCTCAAAATAGTTGTGCAGGGGTGTGGCCGGGGTGATATTCAAAGGAGTTGCGCTGTTGAGCAACTCCAGCACAGATCGCCTAGCTCCACAACGCTGCGCGTAAAGCGCGGTGGAACTTGCGCTTCTGCAAGTTGCCGAGTTGAGCATTCAACGCGTTGTGGCGCCAAGTACCATTGCGCCATCGTAATCTCGATATTCAAAGGTGACATGCAAATGGGGCCATAATTTATGCAGGCGCGGGGGGCCATTTGCATCTCTTTGCTAACCCCATTTGCATGCTGCCACGTAGCAATTAAGTGCCGATCCCGAGGACTTGCTCCTAGCCACCCTGCCAGGAGCAGCCGTCGAGGACAACGCACCTGCAGCCCGATCGCGGGCATCACAGTTACATGCCCCCCCACACTCCACAGCCCGATGGCGGGCCAGAACCTGTATAAACCCCCAGTGCCCGATCGGGCAGAACCTGTAAACCCCAGTGCCCGATCGCGGGCAGAACCTGTATAAACCCCCAGTGCCCGGATCGCGGGCAGGAGATGTAACCTCCCCCCAACCCGAATAACTCCCTGGTGGTCCAGTGGACCGTAAAGCCCGATTGCGGGCAGAATGTCTAGCAGAACCCCCAAACATCTCCCTGGTGTCTGGTGCTCCCCCACCCACCCACGAGCCCCTCCACCCGCTCCCCGCGGCCGGCGGGCGACAGCATCCACCCGCCTGCGCCGCCCGCCCACCGAGTCGCTCGCCGGCCGCGGGGAGCGGAGTGGAGGGGCTTCTGCGGTGGGTGGGGGACACTAGACACCAGGAGATGTTTGGGGTTGTGCTGTGACATTCCTGCCCGCGATCGGGCTTTACGGTCCACTGGACCACCAGGAGTTATTCGGTTGGGGAGGGGTTATCATTCCGCCCGCGATCGGGCACTGGGGGTTTATAGGTTCTGCCCTTGATCGGGCACTGGGGAGGTTTATACAGGTTCTGCCCGCGATCGGGCTGTGGGATGTGGGGGGGACATGCCGTGCTGCCCGCGATCGGGCTGGTGGGGGGCACAGGAGCGAGTTGGGGCCAGCCAGGTGGCAGCTGCTGTGTTGCACCCTGCAATGCAGCAGCTCACCTGTGGGTGGCCCCACTTAAGCCTTTTTTGGCTCAAGCTTGTGCGGGCACAGCTTGTTACAGATGCATAACTCTGCGCAACCCGACTGAATATCGGGTTGCGCAGGTTATGCATGGATCCTCCCCCTCCTGTTGAGCATGCATTCATTTGCATTGCTCTCTTGCGCAACCTGGTGCCAGTGGCGTAACTGCCTCCTGCTGAATATCGCAGAATGGCGCATTTTGGACTTCCGCATGGCGCAACCCTGTTGCGCATGGCGCAGCCCTTTTGAATATCTGGGCCTCTATGTATTAAAACTCACTCTAAAGATTCAGGTGCCAATATAGCCCAACTACAACAGAGAGACTAATCCTCATTAAATCAACATTCACACCTGCCACAATGTGGGTGTCAGCTTCAGAGTGGTTGTAATAGTTGAGATAAAGTTGATAAAAGTTTTTTGGTATGTGTATATACATTACCACATAGTATTTCCATTATCCAATAATTCCTTTTCCTTCTCTCCCCTTCAAAGCTTCATGATGCTGGCAAAAACATGTCCATGTTTGGTAACAGACTGCTTATTAGCCTTGTTCATTATGGTCTGGGACTAAAGCCACTCCTTCCTCCGATTCTTGGAGAAACTCCACCATGGCCATCTTGACCCATCTGCTTGCATCCTCCAGGTTCAAGAACTGGAAGCACTTCCCCTGTATATGATCCTAAGAAGCGTTGATGCAAGATAGGCATTCATGATTCAGAGAGCCTTCAGTTGTCTGCAGACTGAATTGAATTACTTTCACTCTGTGCATGAAGTAAACAACATATATGAGTACAATTTAACATGTAATAGTAGTTTAAAGAGGAATGGAAGGCCAGTCAATCTGTACAGCAGTAGGGCTGCCACTCATGATGTCACAAACCATGTTTGGGAATACATTCAGGCCATTTTAGGCTGGCTTGGGGTGAGGAAGATTGAGCATCTCTGAGGCTGCTGTCTTCCTCCAGGGAGGAAGGGTCACTTCCATAACTGCAGCATTGCTGCCTGGGTAACTACAGGTGGCAGTTCAGTGGCAGCACAAGTGGGGAGGGGGAATGTTGACCAGGCTCCACTTGAGCATGAGCATGGGGCTTCAAGCATGCTGGCATTCCAGGTGTAGAGAACCTAGAAACAAGGAAAAAGCACTTGAGTCACACAGGATGATCTTGGGCCATGACCCCAACTACTGTCCTTTCACTGCTCTACCATGGGAATTCCTGTTTCCAATTGCAGGAGAAGGCAGGAAAGTTGGATCCAGTACAATCACTCACCACTGAGATGGGGTGAAAGCCCATGGGGTTGAACACAGGAAGAGGTGGTGACAGAGATGCAGAGGTGGGGCTGGGCCATTCCCAGGGGAAGAGGGTTGAGTCTAGCAGAGGACGTGTAAACTGAAAATTATAATGGGGAAGTGATCCATTACAGCATTCTAAATGAATGTCTCAACCCTGTGTTCTCCATGTAATTCTGCATTTTTTTTTGTTTTCTTTATCTATGGACCATAAAACTGTGCTGTATGTAGTACCACATGGAGCAATCACAGATGCTCCAACCTATGACATCATCAGATGCAATTAGTCAGTGTGTTCCAACAATAATGCTATTTACGTTGGCTGATATATACATTAAAAGGGGCCAGCTTTTCAGTGTGTGAAGTTTTCATTGAAATATAGTAGCAAGTGCAACCTAGGCAAGTAGCATTATTATTGAGCCACTGACTGATTGCAGCCGATGATATCACTGACTGGGGCACTAAAATGACACATTGGGGGGATAAATACAGATCCTGTTTTAAAGAAAATGGATAGAGAACAAAACAGGCATTGGTAAATGCAAATGTGTGTCTGCTTGTATTTGTTGTGTAGCTGTTGGTCTTAGATAGCGTAGCAGTTACAGTAAAATTAAACAAGCTTTATTAGTGAAAATGCCATTATTCAGAAATGAAGAGGTTCACACATAATTTAGTTTTTTAAGGTGTTGAAACCAAATGTTCTATGTAGTTGGCAGAATTTTCTAATGCTTGTGAATGCTGCAAGTCCCAGGTGCACTGTATATATGTCTCATGGAGCTTGCGACATTCACATGCTGGCAATTGAGATTTTCCATCCCATGTGGCAATTGCTGCAAGCTAGACCAACTTTTAGTGGTCTAGCTTGCAGCAATCCTGAGGACCTTTTTTTATGGAGCTTGCACCAGTTATTTGGCTCACGCTGCTGTATATAGTGGAAACTGTCAAAACTACACCCAAGATTGTAATATTGGGTGCAGTAGCAGCAGATGGGTTTGGCACACCACCAGATTCTAAGTGCCATGGCACAGGGCTTGTTGCAAGCCCTGTGCCATACTTTGAAAATCCTGCCCAGTATTTTTAGGTGAGCCATCAACACAGCAACAGCATTACGGCAATGCCCATGGGTGTGCCGCAACCAGTTTGACACTCACAGTGCTGAACTGGTTGTTGGAGCTTGGTACACCCACAGCGCCTCACCAGTGGTACCTTCCATCCACAGCACCCTCCCAGAGGTGATTATTTGATATTTTGGGGTGTGCAAGGGGTGAAGCCACCATGCGGAGTGGGTGTGTGGGTGCTGAAGCACCCTACAAACAGCCTAGATGTGCCCCAGTGCTTTGGGCACCACGGCAGTCAGATGGCACAATTGCTGGGTGACACGGTCGCTGCCAGCATTTGGGTGTGGCTGTAATGCTGGTTGCCAATCTGGTTTTTGAACTGACATGGTGGAACCATATTTTTAGTACTCTACCTTTTGAACATGATAGGTGTCATTTATCAAATCCCAACCAAGATATGATTTTGCAGAACAAATACAAAAACAAGTGTCTGGGGGATTGAAAAATGATACCTGCTATGTTTATGACATGGGATAAAAAAGACTTTGATGAAAACTGAGAGTCAAATTTTAAAAAAAAATACTAAAGTTAGGAGCAAACATTAAAAAATTGCAGCGTTTCTTCTTAACGTCATTTTTTTTAAAAAATTTTGACCATATATTTTTAAGAGTCTTTGAAGGAACATGACAAGTGTCATTAATCAAATCCTGCTCCAAACAACATTTGGCAGAACAATGATGAAACCACATTTTGGGCAGGATTTGAAAAATTACACCTGTCATGTTCATGAGATGGGATAAAAAAGGTTATGTTGAAAATGTGGGGTCAAAATGTCAAAAAACACCAAACTTATCAGTAAACATTGAGATAGTTCTACATTTCTTCATACCTCCATTGTTTGAGATTTTGACCCCTAATTTTCAATATTCTCTTTTTTTTACCCCACTGAATGACCAAGACAGGTGTCATTTTTCAGATCATGTCCAATGATGATTTTTACTTAATGATTGTGAAAACATGTTTCATAGGGATTTGAAAAATGACACCTATCTTGCTCATGAGGTGGGGTAAAGAAACTCATACTGAAAATTTGGGGCTGCAGTCTTGACAAATTACAAAGTTATGAATAAAAGGTGAAAATGCATTAAACAAACACTAACCAGAATTACTATTTTTTCAGTTCATAGTTGAGTGTGGTAGTAAGAGCATCTACAGTTGGTTAGTGGAGTGCATCGTGGGACTCTGTGGAGGTGAGTTGGGGATGGGGTTGTGGGGTGGGTGCTATGAGGTGTCAGGGGGCTTGGTGAAGGGGGCTGGGAGACATCATTGAATGTTTTTCTTTCATTAAGTTAACCGCAAAAAGAAGCATGCATTTGTCAATAATACAATTCAAAGAATAAATGCACAATTGCAAAACTGGAGTAACAGGCTGGAAATTAAATTTAATAATACTTGGGATACATTCTTTGATAAAAAAACACTTGTTTGCTTGAGATGGGCTACATCTTAATAAAGCAGGAACCAACATTCTGGGAAGGATTATTACTGATAGTTTATCAAAGGTATTTTAAACTGATATCCAAGGGATGGGAGTGGGGGGACGGGACATTCAATGTACACACAAACCTAAAGGTAATATTACTGAATGCCAGGAGTCTGAAAAATAAGAAAGAAGATCTTGAAATACTGTTACATTCTGATAATATTGACATATGTGCAATTACTGAAACATGGTGGAAGGATGATCACTGGGAAAGGGAGATCGAGGGTTACAATGTATTCTACAAAATCAGGGAAATAAAATTGGTGGTGGTGTAGCACTACATATTAGGGAAAATATTAAAGCCATTACTTTAAATAGCTTGGATGAATATGTAGGGAACATGAAACAACTGTGGGTATAAATAACACACAAAAAAATTATAGAAGTTTCTATCTGTGAGTTTGGTACATAGCCCAAATCTTACAGCAGAGGAAAATGAGAAATTTCTGAAAATACTTGACAATATCGACCCAGGACAGAAATGAACTAAATGTGGGAGATTTTAACCTCCCTCATGTAGACTGGTGTTCCCTGAGTGGAAATACTGTACAACACTGGATAATAAGTTAATTGAAATTATGGTCACACTAAGTCTAGATCAACATGTAAAACAGAGTGCAAGAGGAGACAGTATCTTAGATTTAGTCCTCAGTAACATGGAGGGGGACATGTTTGATTGTATCGTCCATGAACCTTTAGGAAATAGTGACCACAGTATGGTTCAGTGTAGAATAGAGGGTAGCTGTAGATCCCTTAGGGGTAAAACCAAGATTAGATGTTACACCAACGCTACCTTTAAAGACATAAAAAGATATATTGGCAAATGGGACTCAGCAAAAGGCTTTGTAGGAAACAATCTAGGACATAAATAGAATATACTGAATAACAAACTACAGTACTGTATATGCAAGCATGTACCTGAAAAGGACAAATATAGTAACACCGGTAGAATTACTATATGGTTTAATGGCACTATGAAAAATTTGATTAAACACAAAGAAAGAGCCTTTGCTAATTATAGGAATGCATCAACACCAGCCAAATGGCAGCTTTTTAAATGCAAAGTAAAACAGTGCAAATCTAGCATCAAGAATTCAAAAATGGATTTTGAATGCAGGTTAGCTACCAAAACTCAAGATAATAAAAAAAAAATTACAGTTATGTCAATAGCACCAAAGTACAGTAGGGAAGCCTCAAATTGTACCAATTAGAGTAGACAATGAAACAATACAGGAAATCTCAAAAATGGGAAAATTATTAAAAAAACACTTCTTGAGCATTTATCAGAATAAAGACTTAAAATGAACAGACAACACGGTCGACAAGAACAGTACTGTTACATTTACTATAACTGATGGTAAAAATAAACTGCTAAAACTAGACTCTAACAAATGTCTGGGCCCAGATGGGCTACATTCAAAGCTGTTAAAAGAACTGGCTGATGAACTAGCAAGCCCATTAACAGATATATTTTCAAGCTCAGTACTGGAAGGAAGAGTAATACCTGAATGGAAGGAGGCTACCGTAATCTCCATGCATACGAAAGGATCGAGAGCAGACATTAGAAACTAAAGACCTATAAGTCTTATCTTGATTATAGGAAAAATAATGCAAGACTTCATAAAAGAAGAAATAGATAATCATATGAATAAGGATGGTAGACATTTCCCAAAATGGATTTAAACCCAAAATATCATGTTTAACAAAACTTATTTCATTTCTTTGATCCAATTAGCAGAGCCCTAGATGTTTGACCCCCAGTGGATGTATTGTTTCTAGACTTCTCCAAGACATTTGATATGGTGCCCCATTCAAATCTAATAAATAAACTAAAAAATCTGAGACTAGATGCTAATATAGTCTACTGGGTGGACTCGTGGCTGGACAAGAGGAGACTAAGAGTAAGTGTGACAGGCCATTTCTTTGAGTGGGGTGGGGTGAGGTTACAAGTGGGATCCTAGAGGGATCAATATTGGGGCCTACACTATTTAATGTCTATATCTCATCCATGCAGACATCAAACAATTTTTGGTTATGCAAATTTGCAGACAATGCAAAAATAGGAGCCACTGTTGACGACACCAGAGCTATAATACAATTTCAGATGGAAACACTCAGACTACAAAACTGGGCACAACAGCACAAGTTAACTTTCAGTCTCAACAAATGTAAAGTAATGCACCTGGGAGTAAGCAATGTGATGGCTATATACATTCTTTATGGTAAAAAGACAGAAGACACAATTAAGGAGAAGGACTTGGGAGTAATTGTAAACAACAAATTATTGTTTGATGAACAATGTAGAGAGGCAGTGGCAAGAAGTAATAGGATTTCAGGCTGTATATGGGGCAATATAAGAAGTAGGGACAGTGAGATGGTTGTACCACTGCACAGGGCCTTGGTGCTGCCCCATTTAGAGTACTGTGTACAGCTATGGGCACCATACACCAAAAACAACATCAAACTAATTGAGAGAGTACAGAGAAGGGCAACACAACATATAAGGTCAATCTCTAATAAACCATATGATCAGAGATTGAGGGACCTGAACTTGTACTCCCTGGAGTACAGAAGACAAAGAGGTGATGTGTATTGTATACAAAGTTTTTCATACTGTAGTGATGACCTATTTGAATGTCTTGGGCTTGAGAGGAAGACAGCTGAGAGAGAAATTAGACTACACAACCTCCAGTTAAGAAGGGACCAATATAAAACAAACAAAAGAGGTGCTTGGTTTAATCAGAGGGTGGTAAGCACCTGGAATAGCTTACCAGCAGAAGTAGTACTCAATGAATACCTTCAAAACATTATTTGACAAATATATGGGTGGTAAAACCACCTCCTATTGTGGGTCATTTACTGCGAGTCATAAAGATCTATGGCTGTCTGACTCATATTATTCTATGATTACAATGAATGCCAGATGTTTGCCACTGGTATAGAAGGCCTAGGGTACTAGATGCTTTGTGGTGCACTCTGTGGCTTCTTTTGAAGCTAAATAAAATCTCTGAGCAGTCCTGGTACAGGAGATACTTGTGTTCCAGTTTTCACTCATTCCCAGAGTATTAATCTTTGACAATGTTTTACAAATAATGACTTACCAAGCCTAAAAATATTGTCAGAAAAGCTGTTCATAAAGTATGTTGCAGCTGCAACCCTGTCTCAGTACTTGCATCTGTACATACACACAGAACCTTTGACTTGCAAATATTACTGGGTTTTGCTTGTACACATTTTTACTATATATATTTACCCAGGATGGGGCTATGTACCAAGCAGGTGTGGGTAAGCAGAAATGTCATGTACCCCATCTGTGGCCCTGCTCCCCACAACAGGTGCACCTGTACTGGCATTCTCCAACACTGGCCACCTGTCTGTGTCTCCTCCCTCCGGCTTGCAGGACTCCACAGGGTGCCCAGGGTGGAGTCTTCATCTCGGGCGGGCATCCAATGACCCTTAGTGGATCCCACACATAGGGAGGCATGGGTCTGGGGCCGTGCATGCCAATTGCAGGCACCTGGACCTGCACAGCACTATCCCATCCTGGTGCCGCCGCTCTCGACATTGGTGGGCACTCACCCTTCCAGCTGCCCCTGCCGCCTCCTGCTGCCCAGTTGTCAAGGGCAGCACAGTGAGCCCTGTCCAGTTCATCTGGTGACTGGAGGCCTGTTTCTGTGGGGGCATTGGGGTCAAATTCTGGAAAAAATAAAGTTATGAGTAAATATTGGAGCAATTTGTTTCCTCATAACTTAGTTGTTTTTTCACATGTGTACCCCAAATTTTCAGCATAATCTTTTTATGACCACTCTCTCTGAGCACGTCAGGTGTCATTTAGAAAACAATGGCTGAAATGTCATTTTGCACCACAAGTGTTAAAACACATTTTGAGTAGGATTTGAGAAATTGCAGTTGTCACATTCATAAGGTGGTGTCAAAAAATTGCTATGTGTAAGAGCTGGGGTCAAAATATTGAAAATCACCACAGTTACGAGCATGCATTGAAAAACTGCAATGTAAACTCATAACTTTGTTGTTTTCACATATTTTTACCAATCATTTTCCACATAGCCTTCTTATGAGCCCCCCACAATAACAAAGGTGGAGTACATTTTCAAATCCTGCCCAAAAGGTGATTTTGCTCCACAAGTGTGAAAACTCATTTTGGCAAGTACTGGAAATGACAACTGTCACATTCATGAGGTGCAGTGAAGAAATGGCTATATTGAAAATTTGGGGTCAAAATATTAAAAATTATCAAAGTTACAGTATGAGCATGCATTTGTTAATTTCAATGTAGGCTCATAACTTTGTTGTATTTTAATATTTGTGCCCCAAATTTTCAACATAGCCTTCTTATGACCCAATCTCATGAACAAGTACAGAGAAAATGTTTTCAATTCCTGCCTGAAAGGTGATTTTGTGCAGGGACTGCAAAATCACCTGTCAGGACATAAAAACACATTTTGGTCAGGATTTAAGAAATGACAGTTGTCACATTCATGAGGTGATGTAGAGAAATTGCTATGTTGAAAATTTGAGGTCAAAATATTGAAAATTTCAAAATTTATGAGGCTGTGTTTGCAAATTGCTATGTAGGCTCATAACCTTTTTGTTCTTTTAATATTTTTACACCAAAGTTTCAACATAGCCTTCTTATGACCCTACCTCTTGAACAGGGGCAGAGAAAATGTTCAACTCCTGCCCAAAAGGTGATTTAACATAGTGGCCACAAAATCACCTTTTGTTACATATTTGCCTAATTTCACTGCAATTATTCATGGGGGGGGGGGGAGCAAAAAAGGCATATTGAAAATTTGGGGCAAAAACAGTAAAAAATGGCCAAGTTATGCCACTAAGTTCAAAACCCCACTGAAATACATTGAACCACATGCCTGATTTCAACAGTTCATGGTCCAGCTTTGAAGAATGAAGACACCTCTGTGGTCCACAGGGAATTACGGAGTTTAACTGCTGGTGGGTAAATAAGGGATTGGGGTGTGTGGGGTGGTGGGTGTTGAGTGGGAGGGTTCAATGGGGGGACTAGCAGTAGAACAGACATTGATGGATGTTTTTCTTGTTTACAGGGTCAAAAAAATGGCAAGGGATGGTTTTCATTATTTTTCAGCTGGCAACAGCAGCACTGGGAGTGCCAGTAATATGTTTGCGGGTGGGCATGGGGGGGTTCTGAGATGGAGGGTCAGGTGGGTGGGACAGTTACAGGTGCAGCAGCAGCAGACCAAAATAGATGGTTTTAGTATATCTATCTATCTATCTATCTATCTATCTATCTGGGGCACGATGTAGCATGTTTAATGTTAAACCTCAAATTGTGCACTTTAATAACTTTGCAACTGATGAATGGATTTGCTTAAAATTTAGTATGTGCTGTCCCATGGGGGTAGTTTAGTTCCAGTTGGATGTGCAGATTCTAAGATAAAGACAGTGCAAAAAAGTCATAAAGTCACCACTTTTTGCAGTTTTTTCCTTATCACCCTGTGCCCAGATGGTGTGGAATTTTAGTGTGACTTTTTTATGGTAGAACCAGCTTGGGTAACAGAACAGGTATTCGTAGTTTTGTGAAAAAATATTCATCAGTTGCAAGGTTATAAGGTTTTTCATTTCCCATTGTTTTCAATGAGAAGATCAGTTTTCAGGATAAATGGTAAAAGTTCAACCAAGGATTTGTTCTTGTGAAAAAGGATTCACTCTCATGAGACCCATTCCTTTTCTGTGAGATTTAAACCCTTTTTCATGAGAGAAAAATCATTTTTCATGAGCCGTCATCTTGTTTTGTGTTTTTCCAAAAATAAAATTTGAAAACCCCCAAAAATGAAGTTGTACACAGACACCAACTCATGTATCTTGGTCATCATGATTCTGTTAGGTGAATTCTGAAGTCATTTGGCATAAAAACAACCTTGGAAGGGCTTTTACTTAGCATTTTGAATCCTATTTCACGACTCGCTTAATTCCTTTTTCGTGAGCTGATTCCTTTTCACAAGTTTGTGAAAAAGGATTCCTTTTTCATGAGCTTGCAAAAAAGGATTCCTTTTTCCTGAGCTTGCAAAAAAGGATTCCTTTTTTGCAAGCCACTACCTTTTTTGTGAGCTCACAAAAAAGGATTCCTTTTTCGCTAGTCAATTCTTTTTTTGCGAGCTCATGAAAAAGGATTCCTTTTCTGTGAAAAAGGATTCCTTTTAAACAGAAAATGAATCTTTCTTTTTCACAAAAAATGAGTGCAGAGTTCAAAGTACCCTGTGCCCCCACCATAAAACTCAGGAGGAGTGCAAGGTTTGAAGGACCCTGTGCTGGTGCCTCAAAACATGTGGGAGAGCATGGTAAGAAGGACCCTGCAATCACACCACAAAACTCATGGGAAGGGTCCCTGTGCTCCCACAGCCAAAGAAAGACAATTTCACAGAGTGGGAGCACAAGGCCCAAATGGCCCCTGCACGTCCACAGCCAAAGAAAGACAGGACAGTTATGGAGTGTGGGAGCACAGGGCCCTTTGGGCCTCTGCACTTTAACAGAGAAATAAGGACTCAAGTAAACTATCTCAAAAGGTCAGGAAATTAATTGCAAAAGACTTCATTAATGCATCAGTTAGGGATAAAGTGACAAAATTAGACAAATGTGGCATTAGGGTTACCAACCCTAGCACCCTACCCCCACCCTTCACAGACCAAGAGGCATCGGGGGCAGCATTGCGGTCATCAGCCCTAACATGCACTGCATTCATCTATACTGTACCCCTAATGAAATGGGTTGACCATTAGGGCTGACAAAGGTTTTTACTATATATATATATATATATATATATATATATATACACACACACACTGTATATTTATATATATATATATATAGTATATTTATATATAGTGTATATTCTTTGCAAAAACTCTGTTAATGCAGCATTTAGGGTTGAGAGTACAGCATCAAAAGTAGGGAAATGTGGCTTTGGGTTTTCCAACCCTAAAACCTCAACACCACCCCTAAAGCAAATCAGGGGCAGAGTCTTCCTAGGGGTTGTCAGCTCTAAAGCTCACCTGATTTTCTACACTCCAGAAACATACACACCTAATGGGGTGAGCTTTAGGGTTGACAAACCATTGGAAGACTCCACCCTGATTTGCTTTAGGGGTGGCATTGGGATTTTAGAGCTGGAAATCCTAAAGCCACATTTCCCTACATTTGATGTTGTAGCCTCAACCCTAAATGTTGCATTAGCAAAGTTTTTGCAAATAATTTCCTTACTTTTTGAGATAGTGTAATGGTATCCTTATTTTCCTGTTTCCCTCCATAGATGCATATATATATATATATATATATATATGCCATACCTGTGAGGATAAAAAAGGCAAATATTTTCAATATTCTCAGGATGGTCAGACCTACAGTGAGAATATCGCGTTTATCCTCACTGTAGGTAAATTTATTCACACAGTAGGTAGAGAGTGGATCATTCGGAACTCATTTGCATATTCAGCTGCAGTAGCGGTAGTAACTGTATTTAAATGCGAATAACTTTGAAATGAAAAATTATACCATGGTACTGTGAGCATGAAAGTTGTTCAGCACAAAAATATCTACAAAATTAGTGGTGTTTCATTTATGGATAAGTTTTATTTTGTTTTATAATTAGCTGAAAAACAACAAAAAGTGAAATTTTTTCACTTTTTTTGATGAACAAATGTGAATAACTTTAAAATGCAAAATGATAGCATGGTACTGCGAGCACAAAAGTTGTTCAGCACAAAAATATCAACAAAATGAGTGATGTTTTATTTATGACTAACTTTTATTTTATTATATAATAAACAAAAAAACAGCAGAAAATGCTATTTTGTTTTACTTTTTCAACAAACAAATGCAAATAACTTTAAAATGAAAATGATAGCATGGTACTACGAGCAAGAAAGTTGTTCACCACAAAAATATCTATAAAATGAGTGGTGTTTCATTTATAGATACCTTTTAGTTATTTTATAATTAGCAAAAAGAAACCTCCAGAAAATTCTATTTTTTTCACTTTTTGCAAAAAACAAATGCATATAACTTTAAAATGAAAAATAGTAGCATGGTACTTTGTGAACAAAGTTGATCAGGACAAAAATACCTACAAAATAAGTGGTGTTTCATTTATAGATTTATTTTACATTTTTTATAATCAGCAAAAGATGGCAAGAATTTACTTTTTTTTTTTTTTACTTTTTTCGAGATATGGCATAAATGGAATATGTAACCCCCCTACTGGAAATATTTTCGATATTCTTTGTTCTCATGCCAGTTGACCTGATAACATCACTCATGGCTTCACCACTCATGATGTTATTGGGACAATTGGCACGTGAACAAAAAATATCAACAATATTTCCAGTAGGGGGGTTATGATCCTCTATATATATATATATATATATATATATATATAGATACATATATATATATATATATATATATATATATATATAATTTATGGGAAACACAGGGCCCTCTGGGCTCTGGGCTTCCATTTGTATGACAAGAACAACCACATTGTCAACATAGCCTTTCTATTATCCCACCTCATGAACCCAATAGTAAAAATTGTGAAATCCCCACCAAAACATCATTCCATGCCACCACAGCATCATTCCACACCAGGGAAATGAAAGGACATTTTAGACACATTTGAAAAAAGACAACTGTCACATTCATAAGGTGGTGTAAAGAAATGGCTATGTTGATAATTTGGGGTTAAAATATTGAAAATTACCAAAGTTATGAGTGAGTGTAGCAAAATGTGAATGAATGGCAGATGTTTGCCATTTTAGCATATTTTGACCCCAAATTTTCAACATACCCTTCTTATGACCCCACCTCATAAACTAGTATGGTGAAAGTTCTGAAATTCCACTTGAAAGGTTATTCCACCAACTAACTTCAAAATCACCTTTTGGGCAGGAGTTGCATGATGACAGTTATATGGTTCATGAGGTGGGGTCCCCAAAATGCCATGTTGAAAATTTGTTACCAAAATGTCCAGAAATGGCGGAATTATGCACCAAAGTTGAAACCCCTTTGAAATGCATTGAACTGCATTTACCTTAGTTTCTCATATTGCAGTCACCAGTTCCAGCAGCAAGATGTGTCTCCGATCAGGGAGTTGATTTTCACTATGGCACCAGCTCAGGTGAGTGATGGTCTCTGGGGGGTGTGGGGTGGCAGGTACTGAGTGGGTGGTGGGGGTGGGGGTGTCAGATTGGTGAAGGACCATTTCTTTTTTTACAGGCTACAAAAAAAAAACAGACATCCAGGGGCCATTTTCCTCATTACAGGCAAAAGCAAGAGAGGGTGGGAGCCAAATCATTGTACTAATCTATCAGATTATGCTACCAGGTAGGATACTTTCAGGGAGTAGCATAATTTAATAATACCATGCTATCAGATTATACTACCCGATAGGAAAATCTGGGGAGTACCATGATTTGCTATTACACTGGACCCTGACAGGATTCAAAGTTTGCAATGTCCTTCATGGTGATTGGTGAAGCAAACTATTATGAATGGCACTGGTTAGCTGGAAGCAAGGAGACTCACAGTGTGGTTTGAGTGTGATAGCCAAGGAGGAACTTCAGCACCATTACAATGAAACAGGATCCTTAACGAATGAAGAATTAACAGATTTGTCTTTTAATGCATGACTGAATTTTCAATCATGTTTATTAGATGGACTAATCCTGCATTTTACTGTGATAGTATAATCCATTTGGCCACATTCTTATGTGGCATGTTCATTGAAAAAATTAATGAAATAGCTTTGCTCACCAGAAGTCAGCCACAATAATGTTTGTGGTTTAGCCTTCTCCAAATAGTAATCCTAATATTTTATATTTCTTTTCACTTATTATCTTCACATTGACTTAGTTTAAGATGTTTGGTTACTGGGTATGTTTATCATTGTTTTAATCAGAGTTTGATCATGTAACCACTCCCTTCACTATTTATGGTGAGTGGTGGGACCTGTTAGCCATGCACCCCCCAGTCCCTGAGGAAGCCTAATAAGGGCAAGGTTCCAGGGAAGTCTTTTCATTGTTTGACTACTTTTGCTACTGCTTGGTCCTGGGTTCAGGTAACACTAGATGTGCCATAGTGTTTATTACACAGCAATGACTATTTGCACCTTTTGCCCTGAAGTGTTCTTACAAACTGCCTGATAATTTTTATATTAACCTTGTGAGCATATGTACAATGGACAGTTGAAATATTGAATAGCATAGCTGAACATTTCACAAAGCTTACTAGCTACAGAGCTTTGTTTCCAGCATACCTGATGAGGCAATGAAAGAAGGGGACAGGGATTGGGGGGGCGGTGCCAATAGACACCAGGAAAAATCATAAAACCAAGGGGAAAAGGATTAGAGAGCGGGGTGATGCCACTACACAGCAGGAAATGCAGTTTTCCCTGATGAAAAAAAATCCTTTTTCATCACTCGTGGTATGAAAAACGGATCTTTTTTCATATCATGTGATACGAAAAAGGTTTTATACACTTAAAAAATAATATTTGAGGGGTATTAGTGGGGCATTTAAGAGGAGACTACAGCTAAGGGGGTCCCAATATGCAAGCTACATGTCTTGGTACCTCCCCAGACCCTCAATAATATGGCATTTCAATTTGAAATTTTTTGGCAAAACACAAAACAAGATGGCGGCCAAATGAAAAAGGATTTCCCTGGAATGAAAAAGGATGACATCAGTACAAACAAGGAATTCTTTTTTCATTTCATACAGCTATTTTGAGGTGCTTACAGAGCATGCTCAGAACCAGTTTACATTTTTTTTTTAAATTAAATAACTTTGGAATTGATTAATATTTCTTTACCAAACCAGCAAAAGGCATATCTGTGGGTCATTCCCTTTCTACCATGAAAATTATTAGACCAAAATTCTAAACCGTTCAGGCTGTAGCCAAATTCAAAGACAATCCCATTCAAACCAATGGGAAAAAAATGAAAAATCACTTTTTTCACTAATCCAGATCTCAAAAATTGAACATCCAAACAGAACGAAACATGGCACATCTACCACCGGAGACTGCGCATGAGAAATTTCTTGCAAATCCATTGAACTGTTGCAAAGATATTAAAGTGCACAATATGGGGTTTAAATATAGAAACCACAGTTCAAATCTAAGTATAGCACGACTGCATGACTATAACACACACACACATATATATATATATATATATATATATATATATATATATATATATGACAAAGAACCTCTGTGCGCAAACACTGAGGCAAGGGTTACCCAAAGGGCATTTGGCTGGTAAGCCAAGTTTCAAGAAAATACAAAATCATACATGCCCACACAATGCAAAGCATCATGGGCTGCATATGCAAATCACCACAGAACGTTATGCTGGTTCAACTTTAAGCAGAATTGCATGGTGCCGAAAGGCCTCTCGCAAGGTTTGCAAAGGGTGCATAGAACCTCTCATCCTCTGTGCGCAAACACTGAGGCAAGGGTTACCCCAAAGGGGTACTCAGTGTTTGCGCACAGAGGTTCTTTGTCTTTTAAATAGTTTTTTATTTTAATGGGTTCACCACAACATAACCCAGACAGACCGTCTTAGGGTAGCTGGTTCATTCCACTGGGGTGTCAAACAGATGAGGCATACTGATGAGTCCTGGTAGGATGAAACACGTGTCTATGTCATCTGTTAGCACCCTTTGCAAACTGTGAGAGTCCTTTTGGCACCATGCAATTCTGCTTAAAGTTGAACCAGCATAACATTCTGTGGTGATTTGCATATGCAGCCCATGATGATTTGCATTGTGTGGGCATGTGTGATTTTGTATTTATATATATATATATATATATATTTATATACACATACACATATATATATATATATATAGCATAGTTAGGGATGATGAGGGTGTTTAATGTCAAAGCCCGATTACTGCACTTTAATAACTTTGCAACCATTCAATGGATGTCTATGAAATTATTTACTGAGACTCTCCTGTGGTAGTTCTCCTGATGTGGTAAGTTTCGTTCCAATTGGTTGTGTGGTTATGATGATACAGAGTTTTAAAAATACTTGGAGCAGTAGGGTGGAAAAACCCAAGACACACCCCTGATGCCTGTTAGTACATGAAGATTCGGGGTGGGGTGTTAGGGTTAGAAACCCTAACACCACAGTTTCCTACTTTTGATGGTGTACGCCTAACTGACGTGTCAGCATAATTTTGTAAAGTATATATATATATATATTCATGCAAAACAGTGTTACTGCATCAGATAGGGTTGAAGTAGTGTAGGGAGGCATTAGGCTGAGATCCTAACACCTCTCCACCCTACCACACCACCCCATCCCCATCCTCCACAGAACGACAGTCAATGGGGTGTGCCTTGGGGTCATCAGCCCTAACTCTCACCCCATTCCATGTGTAAGAAAGCTGACATGGTACAGCATAAGAGAATGGGGTTAGAATTAGGCCCAAAGACTCCAAGGCACACCCTGTATCCTATTGGTCAGTAGAAGGTGGAGGTGGACTGGCATGGTAAGGTGGAGGGATGTTAGGGTCTCAACCCTAATGCCTCATTTCCCTACTTGTGTTGCTTCAACCTTAAGTGATGCATTAATGAAGTTTTTTGCAATGAATTTCCTTACTTTTTGAAAAAAGTGTAATCTTACCCTTATATGGTCCCATAGTATCAGTTTTTTTGTAATGAACTGTAATCTTCCTGTGGGATCACAGGGCCCAGTATTGCATAATGGATGGCCCAGCAGTCCCATTACTGGATAATAATAGTACCCATATGTGGGAGTGCAGGGCCCATCTACCTATAAGGGTCCTGCATTCACATGCTATGAGTTTTTTGAAATGAACTGTCCTCTACCTGTGGAAGCAGAGGGCCCAGTATTGCATAATGCATGGCCTGGCAGTCCCATTACTGCATAATGTTATCCATATGTTGGAGCGCAGGGACCATCTACCAAAAAGGCCTTGCACTGTCATGCTATCAGTTTTTTGGAGTACAAGGTCTGTCTATCCATAATTACATAGATATTGTAATGAGTTGTCATCTCCCTGTGGGAGCACAGGGCCCAGTATTGCATAATGGATGGCTCAGCAGGGCCTTCGGGCCCCACACTCCCACCTACCTTTAATGGTAGAGATGCAGCTCAGGCCTAGACACATCCCAAGTAACCCTTGTGCTGCAAATGGTGCAATATCTCAGTAATCATAGTAACCTTGGAAAAAATTCCACTGCAGTTGTAATCATGGACTGGTAACCTGCATGCATGCTTAGTACACCCAAGGTTTACTAAGCTTCGCTTAATGAAAAATTCGTATGTTGAACTGTTTTGAAGATATAGGCACCGAAAGGTGCCTTTGTTCCTCACAATGTAATCATATTGGAAATTTCTCAACTTTGGAATGGCACAACTATAGAACCGATAACAATTTTTACACCAAACTAGAATAAGTCACATCTGTGGGACAATCCCTTTGAACTCTGCAAATTTCAAGCCAAAAGTCCTAACCATTTCTTTGTAGTGAACTGACAAAGAAACAGCAATCTTTAAAATCCATGTTCGTGAACTGTCAAAATCTCTGTTCACAAGCCAAATCCCTGTTCATGAGGTGTCAAAATCCCTGTTCATGAGAAGTCCCTGTTCATGAGATAGGGCCAACTGGTCATCACCATACGAACAGGGATTTTGACAACTCACAAACAGGGATTTCTCACGAACAAGGATTTTGACAGCTCACGAACAGGGATTCTGACACCTCACGAACAGGAATTAATTTTTATAATCCCAATTCATGAGTTGTCAAAATCCCTGTTCATGAGAAATCCCCATCTGTGAGATAGGGCCATCTGGTCATTGTCACAAACGTGTTCAGCCGGTCAGCCCTCTACTCCCAAAGTGCCAACCTCTGAGATTATGATTTGTGTACAGTGAACAGAACAAGGTAACCCTCTTGTCTGTTTTGTGGGTTCAAGTCACCTTAGTCTCAATCTCTGGAGGGATTCAATCTGATAACCTCTTGTTAGCATACCCAATTATCAGGCTCAGATAATTCTGTCTTCGGAGGGCCAGATATCTTTGTCTATTGGCACCCAACCAGGTCTTTCAAATGAACCCTTAGAACTCTATGCAAGACTTTAGAGAACTCTACCCGTTTCCCAGTTTGGTATATCAATAAGCTTAAAATACAGTGTCACTTATAACCACTGTAAACTCTACTTAAATAAAAAGAAATGTCAATGCACTCCAAGCAGTTTCCATTGTAAAATATATCTTTACTTTAAAACATCAAAACAAAACAATAAATACAGAACAAATATCCCAAACACATACAATCTTAAAAACAAAACAGGTTTTTAAAGGTACAAACTATGCTATCTTATCCACGTAATACTTCTCCCCTACAGTGCTGATGTTGTCCTTCTTCTCTCAGTCAGAAATATTGTCTTGTGTGTCTCTGTCCAGGTTCTCTCAGCAATTAAACACAGTTCTGAGCCGGCCTTCTCATCAGGTCACTAACTCTACCTTGGTGTAACAACATCTATATTTTGTCTCACAGGATGTCCAAATAAAATATTTAAAAAAACATAATAGGTGAACGCACTGCCTTTCCTCCCTCAGGTTAACCAGACCAAACCAGTTTGTGCTCTGCTACACATACATCTCAAAAGTTTCTTTGATCTAAGTCACTGTATTCAAGCAAAAGTGTATTTGCCTCCTTAATCCCATCTGGACCTTGGAATCTACACCTCAAAGGTCTCTCTGATGTAATTCAAGGGTTCCCCGGGAAAGTATATTGGACCTTCCAAAAGCACCTGGGTCCTTCCTGGCTCAGACATCAACCTCTCTTCAATGTCCATTCAGGCTTCTCTCTGACATCCCTCCCTCTCAAGTTCTTCCTGACAACTATTGTAAGTCAAAGGATTTTCCCTGAGGGAATTATGAATGGCTAATCTTATTTCCTGGGATGAAAGCAAATTGACAAGGTAATTGCACCCCAGATATCTGCAGTTTAGCTATGTTCTGTCCTTTGAACTTATCCCTGGGGGGTCTTGATGTGTCAGTTCCAGTAAGACAGTAGTTTCCTCAAACTAACCTTCACATCACATATTTTATATGTAATAAAAAAATTGATACAGCAATCAGAGCTGGCTGTCTATGTCACAGTCGTCACCATACAAACAGGGATTTCTCATGAACAGGGATTTCTCATGAACAGGGATTTTGACACCTCATGAACAGGGATTCCTTTTTATAATCCCTGTTCACGAGCTGCCAAAATCCCTGTTCATGAGCTGAATCCCTGTTTGTGTGGTGTCAAAATCCCTGTTTGTGAGAAATCCCTGTTCGTGAGATAGGGCCAGCTGGTTGTCACCATATGAACAGGGATTTTGAGAGCTCACGAACAGGGATCGGCTCGTGAACAGCTTGACACCAAGGTGTGCTATGGGGTTGTGAGGTCTAACTTACCCCACTCTCATTTAATGTAGCATGTAAACCTGCTTACACATGGAATGGTGTGAGAGTTGGTCTGACTACCCCATGGCACACCCTGGCATCTGTCAGTCTGTGGAGGATGGGTGTGTGGGTTGTGGGGGTGTTAAGTGCTCAACCCTAACATTTTATTTCCTCACTTTTGTCGCTTTAACCCTAACTGATACATTAAATGCAGTTTTTTGCCATAAATATAATATATATATATATATATATTTATGCAATGGGGTGGAGATAAACAGAGTGTGATAAATCAGTTTATCTGAGTAACTGTGTACATAAATTTCATTTATGTATACAGTGCTTATGTCATCAACCATTTATCCACACAGTGCTTATGTCATCAGTCAATTATCTATGCAGTGCTTGTCATTTAGAATGTTCTGTCTCAGTTGCAGTATTAACCATATTCAAATGCAAATAACTTTAAAATGAAAAATGATAGCATGATACTGTGAGCATGAAAGTTATTTGGCACAGAAATATCTACAAAATGAGTGGTGTTTCATTTATTGATACCTTTTAGATTTTTTGATAATTAGCAAAAAAACAGCAGCAAATTATTTTTTTTTTCATTTTGTCAGCAAACAAATGTAAATAACTTTAAAATGAAAAATGATAGCATGGTACTGTGAGCACAAAGTTTATTCAACACATGAATATCTACAAAATGACTGGTGTTTCATTTGTAAATACTTTTTAGTTTTTTTCATAATTAGCAAAAAAACAGCAGAAAATTCAATTTTTTGTGCAGTTTTTCATCAAACAAGTGCAAATAACAAAATTAAAAAATGGTAGTATGGTACTCTGAGCACAAAAGTTGTTCAGCATAAAAATATCTACATAATGAGAGATGTTTCATTTCTAGATTCCTTTTAGATATTCTATAATCAGCAAAAATTAGCAGAAAATTAAATTGTCATTCACTTTTTTGACTAACAAATGCCTCCTACAAAAGCAAAAACAAAAGAATTGCATAAATGGAACATGCAATGCAAAACTCTTGTAATAAATGATTTATCTGCACTAGAGCAGTTTGACCTCGGACACCTCACTCGTGGCTTATGCCACTCATGAGGTTACCTGAGGTCAAACTGCTCTTGTGCAGATAAATCATTTATTACACTTGCTTCCATTGCATATCCCTTATATACATATATATATATATCTAGAGATAGAGATATATATATAGAGAGAGAGAGAAGAGAGAGAGAGAGAAAGATATTACAGTGGTGCGGTAGCACCACAATAGTTAGGGCTCAGTGCTTAGTTTAATGTTAAAGCCCAATTTGTGTAACTTAATAACTTTGCAATGGTTCAATGGATTTGCATGAAATTTTGCATGCTTAATCTCATGGGTTAGATGTCATGATGTGGCAAATTACAGTTACATTCTATTCTGTGCTATTGGAGATACAGAGTATGAAAAATTGTGTAATTTGAACGTTTTCTGCTGTTTCTTTGTCCACCTGTATCTTCAAAACTGCTTCAATGTTTCAAAGTGTGGTCTGAAATGTTCAAGGGAGGTAGGCTTTGCCTCAGAGATGTGCTTTTTGCTAGTTTGACGAAAACATATTAATCCATTCCAAAGTTATTAAATGTTGAAGTTCTCATTATTTTCAATGGGAAATTAGAGGTGTTCAGCTCGAAAATGGATCCTTTGTTGCAGGCACGTAATCTTTTTTTTGCAGATGGGTCATCCTGTGTTGCAGATGGGAAATCCTTTTTTGAGCTGTCACCATCTTGTTTTTCAGTCAGCGAGGGTAATGGCTGATTTTGTGGAAGTATGAATTGGACCATTTTTGTGGGACAGGAATGAATGTTAAGTGCCTTGCATAGTCAGCAGGTGTTGTATTTTAGAAATACAGGCTTTATTCAGTGGGACTTTTACTAAGCTATCAATTTAGGTACACAAAATTATAATAGTAGTAATAAGAAGAAACAAAAATATTGAATTTCCAAAGCATAAACATGTTCCTCTGGCAACCTGTTTTAATACTCATCTTGAAAACAACTGACTAAAACTTGAATGGGGCATATAGGACAAGTGCAGAAATTAGCCGGGTACCTGCATAAAGATGCAAAGAAATTGTTTTAAGAATTATTGTGATAGTACCACATTTTGGGGGGGTGCCATAGGGCGCATAATGTCTCCAGAGGCCTGATTTACCTAAGAAAGGGCTGATTATTTTAAAAGAAAATTCCAGCAACTGCAGAAGTTTTCTAAGTTATTGTAAAACCAGGTCCAAAAGATATATCACATCTGGGCCAGGATTCACAAAAAGAATGCAAATTAAGTGCAAGAGTCCATACTGCACTTCCCGGCTGCACTGGTGGGCAATGGAGCTATTCACAGTCAGATAGGGCAGTGTGCTATCTGACTGTGAATAGGGGCAGTGGGGGCAGCGCTAACCCAGGAAAAGCAGTGGAATACCCAGTAGTGCTGCCCCCATAGCCATCCAGGAAAATGGCCCTGCAGCCAGTAGTGATCAGGTGCTAATGTGTAATTCATGAAAGGAGCCATGCAAATGAGCCCATTGGGCATGCAAGGTGCTAGTGGCCATTAGTATGGCCATTATGGGTTCATTTGCATGCCATTAGTGTGGTGGTGCATGGCCTCCCCACCAGCCCAAGTGCCACGCAGCTGCATTCCCCCGTAGGCCAGTGGTGCCTTCCCCAACCCTGATTGCAGACGTGATAGTAAGAAAAATATTATTTCAAAGTGTAGGTTCCTTCCCTGGTCCCTGATCTTCCTCACATAATGTACAAAATATTTGCTATAGTGTAGGGTCCTTCTTGTTGCCCGATCTTCCAATCTCCCACCTGTTGATAATAAAACTAGTCTTCCATAGTGTAGGGTCCCACCCCATTGCCTGATTTCCCACCCGATATGAGATATAACATCTTTCCATAGTGTAGTGTAGTGGTGCCTCCCCTCTCCCCAGTCACCAATCCCACAATAAAGAACATGTTTGCATAGTGTAGTGTTCCACCCCAGTGCCCGATCTCCCACCTAATATTGTACAATCTCATTTCCATAGTGTAGTGTTTGACCCATCCCCCCACCCACTCCAGTAATCACATACCACCCACTCTCTCTGCCCCAGCATGGCCACTGGTCAGCAAGCAGCACAGCCCTCCTCACACCTCCACTACTACCCTCTGACAGAACTGTCAATGACAGCATACAGTATACACTACAAGCCCATTGGCTGACACTTTTGATGTGGTAAGTTTTGTTTTGGTTGGATGTGTGGGGGCAGAGATACAGATTGTCAAAAAATGTAAAAATTACAACTTTTGGTGAAATTCTTTGTCACACTGGTGTGCAAACATGGTGTGGAATTTTGGTCTGGCATCATTAGGGTATATAGGTCTTGGTTCACAGATGTGCCTTTGAAGGTTTGGTGACAAAATATTAATCCATTCCAAAGTTATTACATTTTAAAGTTTCCCATCATTTCCTATGGAACCAGTTAAATGTCTTGCTCCAAACAGGATTCTTTATTGCAAATGCAGAATCCTTTTTTGCAAACACAGGATCTTTTGCTACAAATGCAGAATCTTTTTCGTGATGCTGCCATCTTGTTCCAGTTAGCGAGGGAAAAAAATTTTATTTCTAAAAAATAGAGAGGTTTACTAGACACCAACCATTGTCTTTACCTAATTGGGCCCCGTAGAATCGGATTCTGGGGTCAGTTTTTTTATAAGTTGTTCATAAATGTGTTTTTTTAACCACGAAAAACTTATGCCATGAAACAGGATATTTTTCTGCAATTTGTGAAAAAGGATTTTCTTTTGCTGCAAATTGTGAAAAAAGGAACTGTGAAAAAGGATTTTCAAGATGTCTGTTTCTTTGTCACTGCACAGTTAGAAAATGGCTTGTTATTTTGGTCTGACATTTTCAGGGTACAAAGGGCTTGCCCAACAGATGTGCCTTTTGCTGGTTTGGTAAAAATATATTACTTTGCTCTGGAGTTCCGTGGGGTTAAATTTTGCTTCATTTTCCATAGGATAACATTGTAATGGGAGTTGTGCACAGTCATTTCTTTGTCACTCCACTGTGAAGAAATGGTTTGCAATTTTCTTCTGAAATGTCCAGGGTACAGGTGGCTTTCCCCACTGATGTGCTTTTTGCTGGTTTCATGAAAATCTATTAATTTGTTGTGGAGTTCTGCAGGGTTAAATTATGTTTCATTTCCCATAGAATGACATTGTAATGGGAGGTGTACAGAGTCATTTCTTTGTCACTCTGCTGTGAAGAAACAGTTTGCAATTTTCTTCTGAAATTTCCAGGGTACAGATGGCTTGCCCCACCAACATGCCTTCTGCTAGTTTTGTGAAAATATATTAATTTGGTATTGAGTTACACAGGTTTGAAATTTTCCTGTGTTTTTTATAGGAGAATATTGCAATACCAGGTGTTTCTTTGGGTCTACACATTACGGCATTGGAGCACAAGGCCCTACACTATCTTAAAAATTATGCATGGCTGAGAGCACAGGGCTCAGAGGGCCCTGCACCCACATGCAAATAAGTGTACCATTGAGGACTGATGGAAATACAGATATGATTACAAAATCTTAAACATTATGGATGGATGGCACTGTGTGCTCCCAGATGCAAATATGAATACCATTATGGAGTGCTGAGAGTGCAGGCCTTATCCATACATGGCAGCACAGGGCCTGGATGCCCTGTGCTCCCACACACAAATATGCAGAGTTCAGGCCCTTTGCTCCCAATGGAAAAAAAGGATACAATAACAATCTCTGAAGTATTATGGACACGCACATAAGCCTACAATTATTCTTTCTCAGACAGTAAGGAAGTTCTCTGTAAAAAAAAAACTTCATTAATGCACCATTAGAGTTCCAGTGACAAAAGTTGGAAAATGCATTCTTAGGGTTTCCAACCTTAACACCCACCCCACCCTAACTTTCCAACCCTAACATCCCACCCCCACCTAATATGCAGAAACAGGTGTGGGGAGTGTGCCTTGGGGTTGTGAACCCTAATGATCACCCCATTATCCTATACTGTACCCATCTCAGCTTACTTACTCATGGAATGGGGTGAGCATTGGGGTTCACAGCCCCAAGGTGCACCCTGCACCTGTTTCTGAATGCAGTGCAGGGGTTGGGTGTTAGGGTTGGAAAGCCAGGGTGTGGGTGGGGTGTTTTGGTTGGAAAGCCAGGATGGGGGTGGTGTGTTAGGGTTGGATACCCTAGGACTCTATTTCCCAGCTTTGGCCATTGGAACCCTAATGGTGCATTAACAAAGTTTTTTTTTCCTGAGAATATATATTAAAATATGAGGTGGTGACATTGGGGTCTTGGGCACTCCCAGTGTCAGTGATATGTTTGTGCGGGGGTGTGGAGTGGTGGGTCTGAGAGGGAGGGCTGGGTGGGACAGTTACAGTGGAGAGAACAAAGGATAGTTTTCAGTTGTTTATAAATATGTAGTGTATATGTATGTATACACACACACACACATATAAATATATATTCATTGTAAAAAAACTCCATTAGTGCATCAGTTAGGGTTGATTCTGCACCAACAAAAGTCAGGAAATTCGATGTTAGGGTTACCAATCCTACCTCCCCACCATCTGGAGACCAACAGGCACTGGGGTGTGCCTTGGGGTCATCGGCCCTAAATCTTACCTCATTCCATGTGTAAAGAAGCTGAGATGGTACAGTATAGGAGAATGTGGTGAGATTTAGGTCCGATCACCCCAAGGCACACCCTAGCATCTGTTGGTCTGTTAATGGTGGGGGCTATGTGGGGGGAATAGGGTTGGTAACCCTAACATTGAATTTCCACACTTTTGTTGGTGTGGAATCAACCCTAACTGATGCATAAATGGAGTATTTTTACAATGAATTTCCCTTCTTTTTGAGAATGTGAAATGTTACTTATAGGGTATCCATAGGTGGAAGAGTGGGCCTCTGGGCCCTGCGCTGATACCCACCCATCAGTGTATAGGCATAGCACATGAGGGATCTGTGCTCCCAGTTTTGCATAATGGGATGCATATTTGGGAGCATGGGCCCTCTGGGCCCTGTGCTCCCACCCAGCTATAAGTGTAGAGACATAGCAACTGAGGTCCCTGTTCTCCCAGTATTGCAAGATGGTGTTCATGGGTAGGAGCATGGGCCCTCTTGGCCCTGCACTCCCACCTGCCTAGAAGTATAGCAACATAGTGCAGGAGGTCTCTGTGCTTTTAGTTTTCATAATCATATCCATAGGAGGGAACACGGCCCCTCTGGGCCCTGCACTCCCACCCACCTGTGATTGTAGAAGCATAGCGTAGGAGGACCAAGTGCTCCCAGTTTAGCATAAATAGTATGCAAAGGTGGGAGTGTGGGCCCTCTGGGTCCTGTGCTCCCACCTCCACATGTGTACAGACAGACACATAGCACAGGCCTAGAGGCATTCCAAGTAACCCTTGTAATGCATATTTGGCAATATCACAGTAACCATAGCAACTGCAGAAAAAATTATTTTGCAATTGTATTCAAAACCTAGCCTCCTCTTCCACATGTGCTTAGGACACCTAAGGTGTACTAAGATGTGCTTAGCAAAAAGTCTGTATCTCAAACTGTTTTGAGATATAGGCGCCAAAAGTGGTGAAGCCACCACAGTGTTATCCTTGGGAAAACTGACAAATTCAGAGTACTGTCACTATGGAACTGGTGTACATTGTTGCACCAAACCAGCAAAAGGTACATCCGTGGTACAACGGCTTGCCACCCTGCAAATTTCAGCCCAAAAGTCCAAACCGAGTAGTGGAAGTGAGGTGGCAAAGAAACAGTGGTTTTGGCAGACACCACAATGTTATCCTATGGGAACAATTCACAGTTTTGGAGTACTGTAACTATGGAACTAATGTAACTTTTTTCACCAAACCACTAAAAGACACATCTGTGGTGCAAGGGCTTGCTATCCTGCACATTTCATCCCAAAAATCCAAACCGTGTAGTGGCAATGAGGCGGCAAATAAATGGCAATGTTTGAGGTAGTACTGTCACAAATTATGACACTTTCGACAAATTTGCAAAAGAACAGTGTAAAACGTTAACAAATTTTGCAAAAGTGCCACACTATTCTTTCACAATTTGTGAAAATACGTTGGGACAAATGAAAAAAAAAAATAGTTCCAGGGCTTATTTAAAAAAAAAAATAATGGCAGCATTGTGTTCCTCTGGCCCCGATAAGGTAAACTCAAGTGTCAGTGTTTACCAAGGGCAAGTAAAATTTGAGTCACAGCAGTTTTTCTCCACTGCTAACTGAAAATATGATGGCAGAGGCATGACAGTACAGAGAGCATTTGCAATAGAAAAAGGTGTTTTTGTGGACAAATCTGCCACTGTCGCATGGAACATATATTTTTTTTCCATAAGCTATAATGAGAAAGTTTAAACTTTAATAACTTTTGAACAGATTCGTATTTTTTCACCAAACCTTCAAAATGCATATTCTTAACCCAGTCTCCACATATCCTGAAAATGTCAGACCAGCTGGACAAAGCATTCAGTCTGTGTGGATGAACAAAGAATTCGCAAAAGTTGAGGATTTTTCACACTTTTCAACACTCCACAGCTCCACAACCACAAATCTGACTGGAATGCAAATTTACAGATCCAGAGACTGTGGTACAGCAATGTGCATGCTAAATTGCAGGCAAATTGGACAAATGGTTGCAAAGTTATTAAAGTGCACAATTTTCAGTTTAACACAGAAGTGGCCGTGCAACCCTAACTATAATATATATCTATATCTATATCTATATCTATATCTATATCTATATCTATATCTATATCTATCTATCTCTCTCTCTCTCTCTCTCTCTCTCTCTCTCTCTCTCTATATATGTATATTTATACAATGGGGGTGAGAGCACTATCAGTGTGATAAACTTGATTATTTCCACTGGAGTGTGATATCTGACGATGACATCACCGGAGGTGCAATATCTGACAAATATACATACTCTGCTGATGTCAAAACTCACTCACTCACTCACTCCAGCCTGCATACTAAATTGAACTTCTTTACAAATCTGTTTTTCACTACTACTTGCAAGTAACTCAATTAACATTCAAAGAACATTCAGCTGTTTTCCACAGTGTTGTAAAGCTCCCAACCCATTACTACATTTTCAAAAAATCCTGCATTAAATAACAGTACCTCACACCTTTTGTTTCTCACTGCTACTTGCAAGTAACTCACTTAACATTGCAAATAACATTTAGCTGTTTCCCATAGGGTTTGTAAAACTCCTAGCCCATTACTATGTTATTTTAAGTTCAAGAAAACCAGCAATCTAAATCACAGTGCCTCACAGTTGCTGTTCCTCATTGCTTGCTGAAACTAACTTAATTAGCATTGTCAAACACATTCACCTGTTTCTCATACTGTGTGCAACACTCATAGCCCATTCAGAAACACGTAAACACCCTCAGAACGCAATCAAACACTGCTCTCAATATAGCCTAGAGCTTAGAATAATGAACTTTGAACAAGCTTGGCACATCCAGCACACCAGACCTGAGTTTGATTCTCACAACTTCTCCATTCACATGGTGTGACTCTGAGCAAATCACTTCTAAAATCTTAGTCAGTTACTAAACAATAAAAGAGCAAACAGGAAAACTTAACTATACTTCAGAAGCTCTCACCCCATTGTATAAATAGCACACATACTGTGAAAATTATATGCTTTGGATAATATTGTCACTCCTGCATCATGAGCTTTGAATACTTTTACTCATGCCTTCAGCACTCGTGAGTATCTAGAGCTCACTCTGCAGGAGTGACAATATTATCCATATCACACCCTGCCCAGTATGTATCCTCTCTCTCTCTTTTTCTCACACTCTCTCTCTATATATATATATATATACAGTATATATATATATATATATATGTATATATAATATGTGATGGGAAGAAGTGGGATATGGAAAATATTCTCACACCTGCAGAGTGAGCTCTGTATTCTCACAAGCACTGAAGTCACGAATGAGAATACACAGCTCACTCTGCAGGACTGGGAATATTTTCCATATCCCACAATCTGCACATCATGTCTGTGATTTATATCACAGGGGTGAGAGCTTTAGGAACATTTTTTTCTGTTTATGTGTGTTTCCTCATTCTGTGTGTGGCATCAGTGTGTGTGTGTGTGTGTGTCCTGAATCGACTCCAAGTTAGAAACACAGGTGAGTGTGTTTTGCAAAGCTAATTGAGTAAGTTATAGATTCAGTGAGAAAGAGAAACTGCTGCAGGTAGCACTAAGAAAGAAAAACTGCTTTGTAAAAGAGTTTCATTTAGAATTCAGGTTGTTTCTGAAGCAGAGATCAGCACAGTAATGGGCTAGGAGTGTTAGAAACACAATGGACAGAGGTGAGAGTGTTTTTCAAAGCTAACTGAGTAAGTTGCAGCTTCAGTGAGATAGGGAAACTTTTTTCTGAAGCAGTTTAATTTAGAATGCAAGCTGCAGTGAAGATATTCTCACTCTGGTGACATCAGCCGAGTGTGGATAAATGTTGATATCCTCACTCTGCTGATGTCATCAGGATTAATCCTCACTCTAGTGGAAATGACACAGGATATGCTACTGAGAAAGCTCTCTCCCTTGTGGTATAACTATATATATATTATATATATATATATATATATATATATATATATATATATATATATTGTAGGGGTATGGTTGCACCCCTATAGTAAGGCTCTGAAGTCACTTTAATGTTACACTTGAAATTGTGCAGTTTAATAACATTGGACCGGTTCAACAGAATTGCATGAAATCTGGTATGCATGGTGGAGCATGGTAACTCTCTTGATCTGCCAAATTGTGTTTTGGTCAGACATACTTTTTGCACAGTGAATCGCTGAACAATGCACATTTCGTCAGTTTTCAGGGCAGTTTTTCAGATTCTATCCTTGGCACTGTGCAGTCACCATGTAGTGTGCCAGTCTGAAACTTGGCATGTAGAAAGAGCTTAGGTCAAGGGACATGCCATGTTTTGTTTGGTGAAAAAAAATTAATCCATTCAAAAGTTAAGAAACTTTGTAGCTCCCATTGTAAGTCTATGGAAATATTTATATGATTATTTTGCGAAAGAAGAATGGGGGTTTGGCCATCTAGTCACTCCTCACAATCAAAGAATTTGAAGGCTCATGATCAAATCTTTGATTGCAAGAAATTTATCCATTACTATGGCCACCATCTTGTTTTCAGTTTGGGGTTGGAAAAAAACAAATATCTCAGCCCAGGGGTGACTTCTGAAGTAAAACTTGGATGGGTTTTGCTCAGGGGGCTTCCCTCTATCGAGCCACATCTGTAGTTTAATGTAATTGTCTTAAAAAATGGAGTTTTAACATTTTTAAATTCTTTGATCATGAGCCTGCAAATTCTTTGGTCTCAAGATTTCTTTGATCGCAAGCTTTGTTTGTGAGGGTGGGATGAGATGGCCAGATTTTTGCTGGACCAGATGTCTCTGGTAGGGACCAGATAGCCCAGATTTCATGACCAGATGTCCCCTCACAATCAAAGATGATGTTTGATCATGAGGTCGTGGCCAGTTCTCATGGTCAAAGAATTTTTAAAGGTGCAAAAACTGTAAAATTAAATATCTAGGAAAAGGTTTGGTCTTTTAACTTGAAATTTTGAGGGTGTTGAGCGGATGTCCAATAAATGTGACTTATGGTGTTTAGGTGCTGGAAAATGAATTTGCTGTGGAGACTTTGTGTGACACAGTTTACGTTTTGTGGATAGCACTCTGCATTGTGGTAGTGACTTGAAATTTATAGGCTAGCTAGCCTTACTGCCACAAAGATACTTTTAGCGGTTAGGTGTGTAAAATGTAAACAGGTGCGGAATTATGCCTCTCCGACGAATGAAAATCTAAAACTTTAAAATTAAATATCTTGGAAACGGTTTGGTCTTTTAACTTGAAATTTGGAAAGTGTTGAGGGGATGTCCCGTATATGTGAATTATGGTGTTTAGGTGTCAGAAAAGTAATTTTCTGTGGAGATATTGTGTGACACATTTTACATTTTGTGGATAGCATTCTGCATTGCAGTAGTGGCTTGTCATTTATAGGGTAGCTATCCTGACTGCCACAGAGGTAATTTTCAGTGATTAGGTGTGTAAAATGTAAACAGGTGTGGAATTATGCAACTCTGATGAATGAAAATTTGGTTTGTTTCAAGTTGTGCGACATTGTACTTTACTATGCTTTCTCAAAAAGTAAGGAAATTCTTTGCAAAAATCTGCGTTAATGCAACAGTTTAGGTTTTTACAATGACAAAAGTGAGGAAATTTGTCATTAGGGTTACCACCCCTTGCAACCCACAACCATCCCACCCCCACCAACAGGCATCGAGGTGTGCGTTAGGGTCACTGGTCCTAACTCTCACCCCATTCTCCTATACTGCATCACCTTAGCTTACTTAACATGGAACGGGGTGAGAGTTAGGGCTGATGGCCCACAATGCACACCCTGATGCCTGTTGGTGGGGTTGGGGTGGTTGTGGGGTGCAAGGGGAGGTAACCCTAACAGTTAATTTCCTCACTTTTGTCACTGTAAAAAACTGTAACTGTTGCATTAATGCAAATGTTTGCAAAATATATATATATATATCTATATGTGTATGTATATCTATATATATATATATATAAATATATCTACGTGTGTGTGTGTGTGTGTGTGTGTGTGTGTATATATATATATATATATATATATATATATATATTAGAGTAAAAAACTCAATTTAATGCATTAGTTAGGTGTTGTTCCACACTGACAAAAGTGAGGAAATTGATTGTAGGGATTAAGCCCCCTTAGACCCCCACACCTCCAATCGACATGTGCGTTATTAGGTTGTTACAACTCACCCCATCACATGTAAGAAGCAGAGGTGTAGGAGAATGGGGTGAGAGTTAGACCAACCCTAATGCACACCCCAATGCTGGTTGGGGGTGTGGGGGGTCCAAGAGGGGTTTTCAACCCTAACACCGAATTTCCTCGCTTTTGTAGGTGTGAAACAACCCTAACTAATGCATTAAATGGATTTTTTGCCTCTAATTTCCCTTCTTCTTGAGAATGATAATGAGAAATAGTGAATGTAATGCGGCAGTGGGAGCGGGGGGCCCGAAGTGCCTGCAAACGCAAGTGGTAATGTGAATGGTGACGCAAAGTGAAACAGAAAGAGAAACAGTAGTGTAGACAGAAATGTTAAAAACAATGCAAAAGGAAGCACAAATGAAAACGCAAAGGGTAACGCACATGGTGACGTAGATGTGAACGTTAAGTGAAACGGTAATGGAACCACAAGCGGAACCGGTAATGGTAACAGTAATGGAAGTGCACAGGCTGGTTTTCCCCAAAAGCTGCATAGAGAAAGACAGTGAGTACAAAGAATGTATGGATAATAATGGTTCTCGGAGCAGAAAATGAGGGGTTGGAATACTAAATTGCTTATATCTCAGGAACTGTATGACATAGAAAAAAAATTTAAAAGTCATATGATTTATGACTTTCCTGGTTAGTTTTATACTTATCCCCTATTAGGGGCTAATTATTTTTCTGATGAAAAGTTCGTATCTCGCACTGTTTCCGAGATACGGGCCCTGAAAGGCACGGTGAACGTCGTAATGTTATCCTATGGGGAAAAAAGAGAAGTTCGGAGTGCCATAACTTTGGCTTCCTGCAATATTTTTTCACCAAACCACAAAAAGGCACATCTGTGGGACGTTGGCTGTGTTCCCTCCAAATTTCAGCCCAAAAGAGCAAACCATTATTTTGCAGCAGGGCGCCAAAGGATTCCTGTAATGCATTGGACGCCGTAATGCTATCCTATGGGAAAAAGCATAAACTTTGGAGTGCTGTAACTTTGCCACCATGTCATATTTTTTTCCATGAAACACTGAAAGGCACATCTGTAAGATGTCAGCTCTGTTTCCTCCAGATTTCAGGCCAAAACACCAAACCGTTCTTTTGCAGCAGGGTGCCAAAAATTGCTGTCATTTTCCCACAGCCTAGAAAAGTACTGTTGAAGTTTTCAAAAGCTTTCGCAAAGTCATTCAACAATGTCGCAAGTGTGATAGTACTATGCGAAAGTACTTTTTCCAGAAATTTGAAAAACATATTTCTGGGGTGTTTTACCTCAAAATAAAGACATGGCTAGCATCCTCAGGGTCCGACTAGGTGAATACAAAAATAATTAGGTTGCTAGAAGATCCCAATTTTAAATGCCAAGCATTTTTCTGATCGCTAACTGAAAACAAAATGGCGGATTTGCCACAGTAAAAGGACCATTTGCGAAAGTAAAAACTGCATTTGCGACACTGTCAAACTTTTTGTTAACTTTTCCCATTGATATATAATGGGAACTTGTTTTTTGAATAACTTTTGAACTGTTTAATATTTTTTCATGAATCTTCGAAAGGCACATTGGGGACCCTGGCCGTTCGTTCCTGAAGATTTCAAACTGAGTGTACATAAACCGTGCTGCGACCTGTAGAAACGACAATAAAATTCCAGAAAAGCATAAACACGCGTGCAGATCACGCATAATAACTCCGCAGCCCTATATGCGACTGATACGAAACTTGGCATATGGGTCTTAATCAAGTATTCCAAATTTCTGGCAAATCTGTCAAATGGTTGCAAAGTTATTAAAGTGCAAAATTTGGGGTTTAACATGTAAATGGCTCCTCAACCTTAACTATAGTGGCACTACCGCGCCACTATAATATGTGTGTGTGTGTATTATATATATAATATTATAGTGGCATGGTAGTGCCACTATAGTTAGGGTTGAGTACCCCATTTAAGTTTAAACTCTGAAATTTGGCAGCTTAATAACTTTGCTACCGTATGACAGCTTTGCCTTAAATTTGGCATGCACAGAGTGGTACCATACATCCCTGAATCTGCCAAGCTTTGTAATGGCTGGCTATATGGTTGCAGAGCTACATAGCACCGTAGAATGTGGTAATTAAAGATCATGTGCAACGGTTTTTACATATTTTTAATAAAAGCTTAAACACTGAAATTCAAGTCCTTGTGTCATGATTAGTGTTTCCTGAAAATTTCATGCTGTTTGATTTTGTGGTTTTCTTTAAATCAGCATTTGTTAACTTGCTCTACAGTGGCTGGAAACAGTGGAGTTATTTTTGTCCTCTCAGTCAAGCTTAGAGAGCGATGACATCATTTTGGAGTACAGTAGCTTGCTGTTTCAGATTCCCAACCAGAGTAGCATTCTGTAGAATTTGTTGTTTGCTGAGCTCTCCAGGTTTCTTACAAACCCAGTCTCCGGTTTGTGTTTAGATAGATCAGCTTAAAATATATCATTCTCTTCCTTTAAAAAGCTGATAATTTCTGTTTCAATGCTGAACTGAAGTACAGTAGTGCAAATATTTTTCTGTGAGAAATCAGCTTGTCTGTATCACAACTCTGTTCTAAGCAAACATCATTTTTTTTCTAAAGCCCGGATATTCAAACTGTGGCAGGCTGTGGTGCAAGCCTGGGTGCAGCTCAACTTTGTTGTGCAGGGGTGTGGCCTGGGCGATATTCAACGGAGTTGCGCTATGGCGCAACAGCTTTGAACATCGCACCCTGGCCACCCCCACTGTGCATGGTGCAGTGGCACTGTGCCAGCGCAAGTGGCCAGAGTGGAGCCTGGAGATGCAGTGGCGCAAGTGCCATTGCGCCATGCACAGCACCTGTGATATTCAAATGGGGACATGAAAATGGGGCCATAAGTTATGCAAGGCACATGGGGGGCCATTTGCATCTCATTATGGCTCATTTGCATACCATTAGCATGCAGGTGCGCCGATCCCTGATGACTTGCACCTGGTGCCCTGCCAGGCAGCAGCCATGGGGGACCAACGCCCCCTGCAGCCCGATCGCGGCAAGTCCCGTACGATAAAAAAACATCCAATATCCCTGGTGGTCCAGTGGACCTCTATGTGCCCCGATCGAAGGCATCATTAATCACTCCCCCAAGTCCAATATCCCTGGTGGTCCAGTGGACTGCGCTGAGCCCGATCACGGGCATCATTAATCACCCTCCCCATGTCCAATATCCCTGGTGATCTAGTGTACCCACCCCACCCACCCACTAAGCCCCCCACCCGCTCCCCGTCAGCGTGGCGGCAGCACACCTGCCTGCTGCCTCGCTGCCAGCTGACTGACAGCTCAGCAGGGCTGCATGCCCATTGGTTCACAGCATGAGCCAATGGGAGTGCAGCTCCATATCAGATTACCAGTCCAGATTCACACATCTCGACTGAGTAGAGCAGAGAAGTTGCACGCCCATTGGCTCATGCGCTGTGAACCATCGGGCGCAGCCCTACCTAGCTGTCAGCTGGCGGGCAGTGGGGCGGGCAGGCAGGGGTGCTGCCGCCCACCTTCTGATGGGGGAGTGGGGTGGGGCCCAGTGGGTGGGTGGGTGGGGGTACACTAGATCACCAGGATATTGGACATGGGGAGGGTGATTAATGATGCCCACGATTAGCTCAGTGTGTCCACTGACCACCAGGGATATTGGACTTGGGGGGAATACAGTGATGCCCACGATCGGGTCACATAGTGGTCCTCTGGACCACCAGGGATATTGGACTTGGGGGGAATACAGTGATGCCCGTGATCGGGGCACATAGCGGTCCACTGGACTACCAGGGATATTGGACTGCGGGGGCATTACAGATGCCAGCGATCAGGGCACGGGGGTGCTGCCAGGTGCGGCAGGAACTCGGGTGGTCACCCACAGGTGGCAGCTGCTGTGTTGCACCCTGCAATGCCACAGCTCACCTGTGGGTGGCCATCACTTGTTCCTTTTTTTGGGGCGTAACTTTGTGCAGGCGCAGGTAGGGGTTACGCATGCATGACTCTGCACAGCCGGGCTGGAATATCGGGCTGTGCAGGTTATCATGGCACGCCCCCACCTGTGCTGCATACATTACTGATGCGGCCGCGATCGGGATTTAGTGCACTTTTCCCTTTTAAATATCGCACCGGGCGATCAGTGGGTGTGCATGGCGAATACTGTTGGCGCCATGCGCAACCCTTTGAATATCTGGGCCTAAATGTATAACACATGGCTGTTTAATGAATATTAAATAAATCTAAATTTTCTTCATTCACAGAAACAGTTTGTCTTTGATTAAGCCTTCATAGATACAATCATATAAGAACGTTCCTTTTCATGTCAGATTGACAAACAGGTGCTTGTCACACTCTGCTACAGTGTTTCAAGCACATCTACCATCATAACTCACAAATTTCAGTTCTTTGGTGGTTTCTGTGTGGAAATACATCACGTGTATAACTAGAAACACTATGTGGCATCCCAATGCACTGTGTCTCTACCCCACAACTGAGACAGCTGCAGTCCACTGCCACCAGTCCCCTGCCCTACAAGCCCCTGCCTTCTGCTCCACATTCAAGGCTGCTGCACCCTGCTGCCCACTGTCTTCTCCCACACAGTTAGGGATTGTGCACCCTGCTGCCTCCATACCCTGCCTAAAGAATCAGGACTACTGCACCCTGCCGCCCCTGCCCAAACAATTGGGGTTGCAGCACCCTGTTGCCCTCTCCCCCTCATCCTCACAGTTAGGAATGCTGCACCTGTTGCCCCTATTCCTGTCTCCACAGTCATGGCTGCTGTGCTGTATTAAGCCCAAGGGTGCCAGGTTCCCTGCCTCCATAGTTGGGGCTGCTGCACCATGCTGCCTTAGCCACCACAGGTGGGGCTTTTGCTGCACCCTGCTACCCACTTCCATTGCCCCAAATGGTCAGGGCTGCTGCACCACCTGTACCCCATCTCACAGTCAAGGGTGCTTTACCCTAATGCCCCTATATTCTGCATCACAGTCGAGACTTCTGCATCATGCTGTCCTCTGTCCCCTGTCACCAGAGATAGGACTGCTGCACCCTGCTCCTTTCTACACAGTTGAGGTTACTGTGGCCTGCTGTGCCCTAGAGCACCATACCTCTGCAGTTCGGGCTGCTGCACAATGCTGCAACTTGTGACAAGATTCAGGGCATTTGCTGCACCCTGTTGCATGCCTTCACAGTTCAGGCAGTTGCACCCTGCTGTCTCCCTGCCACCAGTCAGATCATTTGCTACACCCTGCTGAGACAGGAACAGAGGGCAACAAGTGCAGTGTCCCTGACTGTGAGGGTGAGGGAGAGAGAGGGTAGCAGGGTGTAGCAACCCCAACTGTTCGGGAAGAGTGCAGCACAAGAGTAAGGACATTTACTGCACACTGTCCCCTGCCTGTGGAGGCAAGGTACTCTGTGGTGCAGCAGGGCACAATGGTAGCAGGGGGCAAAGGATAACATGGTGCAGAAGCCTTGACTGTGGGGCAGGACACAGGTGGGTATCAGAGTACAGCAGCCCTGACAATAGCACAGGGTGCACATTGTGCAGCAGTCCAGCCCATTTGGGGCAATGGAAGTGTGTAGCAGGGTTCAGCAGCCAGAACTGTGCATACAGGTGGCATGAGACTCAAGGGTATAGCACAGCAGCCCTGACTGTGGAGATAGGAACAAGAGGCAACAGGGTGCCATGGCCCTGACTGTGGGGGTGGGGACAAAGGGCAGCAGGGTATAGCAGCCCCGAATGTTCAGGCATGAGACATGGGTGGCATCAGGATATAGCAGCCCAAATTGTGGGACAGGGTGCAGCAGCCATGTCTGTTTGGGACAAGGGATGTGGGCAGCAGGATGTAGCAAAGGATCTGACTCTGTTGGCAGGGGGACAGCAGGGTGCAACTCCCTCAACTGTGGAGGCATGCAACAGGGTGTAGCAAATGCCCTGAATCTTGTGGCAAGTGGCAGCATGGTGCAGCAGCCCAAACTGCAGAGGCATGGGGCTCTAGAGCACAGTAGGCCATAGCAACCCCAACTGTGTAGAAAGGAGCAGGGTATAGCAGCCCTGTTTCTGGTGACAGGGGATAGAGGACAGCATGATGCAGAAGTCTTGACTGTGGTGCAGAGTATGGAGCATCAGGGTAATGTAGCCTTGACTGTGAGATGGGGTACAGGTGGTGTAGCAGCCGTGATCATTTAGGGCAATGGAAGTGGGTATCAAGGTGTAGCAAAAGCTGCACCTGTGGTGGCTGGTGCAGCATGGTATAGCAGCCCCAGCTGTGGAGGCAGGGATCCTGGCACTCTAGGGCTTAGCACAGCACAGTAGCCCTGACTGTGGAGACAGGAACAGGGGCAACAGGTGTAGCATCCCTAACTGTGAGGGTGGGGGAGAAAGGACAGCAGGGTACAGCAACTCCAACTGTTTGGGCAGGGTGCAGCAGCCTTGATTCTTTAGGCAGGGGATGGAGGAAGCAGGTTACACAATCCTGGACTGTATGGGAGAAGACAGTGGGCAGCAGGATGCAGCAGCCTCTTATGTGAAGCAGAAGGTGGGGGGCTTGTGGGTTAGGAACAGGTGACAGTAGACTGCAGCTGCCTCAACTGTAGGGCAGAGACATGGTGCATCAGAATGCCACATAGTGGTTCTAGTTATACATGTACATGATATATTTTCACACAGAAAACACCAAAGAATTGAAGTTTGTGAGTTCAGACAGGTGACTGTCACACTCTGCTACAGTATTTCAAGCACATGTACTGTCTGTTGATCGGACATGAAAAAAACGTTCTTACATGAATGTATTTATGAAGGCTACATCAAAGACAAACTGTGTCTGTGAATGAACTAAATTGATTTATTTTATATTCATTAAATAGCCCTGTGTTATATAGTTAGAAAAAAAAATCAGAGTTTTGTTTAGAAGGAACTGAGAGCTGTGATACAGACAAGCTGATTTCTCACAGAGAAAGGTTTCCACTACTTCAATTCGGCACTGAAACTGAAATGATCAGCTTTTTATGAGAAGACAATGATATATTTTAAGCTGATCTATTTAAACACAAACCAGAGACTGGGTTTGTAAGAAACTTGGAGAGCTCAGTAAACCATTAACTCTACAAATGACTGCTCTGATTGAGAATCTGAAACAGCAAGCTACTCCAAAATGATGTCATCACACTCTAAGTTTGACTGAGAGGACAGAAATAATTCCACTGTTTTCAGCTACCGTAGAGCAAGTTAACCAATGCTGATTTAAAGAAAACCACAAAACCAAACAGCATAACATTTTCAGTAAACACTAATCATAACACAAGGACTTGGATTTCAGCTTTTCAAGCTTTTATAAAAAATATGTAAAAACCGTTGCACATGATCTTTAAGCATTTTTGTGCATTCTTTGCTTGTGCCTACAGGTCTCACGGTCTGTGTGACTGGACCTAAACCTTCAGGGAACATGCAGCCAGGGACCCTGGCATGCCTTTTGAAGATTTCGTGAAAAAATATTAAACGGTCCAAATGTTATTCAAAAAACAATTTTCCCATTATAGTCAACGGGAAAAGTTAAAAAGTTTGACAGTGTCACAAATGACCCCTGTAGTGTTGCAATCCGCCATCTTGTTTTCAGTTGATGGTCACAGAAATGTTTGGCATTTAAATTTGGGATCCTCTAGGGACACAATTCTTTTTGTGTTCACCTAGTCTAGCCCTGAGGATGCTAGCCATGTCTTTCTGGGGGGGTTGAACACCCCAGAAATATGTTTCAAAATTTTTTGGAAACAGTAGTGTTGCAAAGTAGTGTCGCACTTGCGACACTTGCATGATTTTTTTTTTTGTGAAAGTGTCACAAATCATGACGCTACTTGTGACACTATGCCAAAAACAACAGGAAACTTTGCCACCCTTCTGCAAAAGAACTGTTTGGTCTCTTGGGCTGGAATTTAGAGGGAAGAAAGCCAAGATACCACAGATGTGCCTTTTGGTGGTTTGATGAGAAAATATTAGAGGGTTGCAAAGTTACAGCACTCCGAGGTTGATGATTTTCCTATAAGCAACACACGTCGCCCGTCACTGGGCCCATATCTCAAAACGCTTCAAGATACTGACTTTTGGTTGGAAAATGCTTAGCCTCCGATAGTGGGTTAAGTGCAAAACTAGCCAGAAAAGTCATCAATAATATGAGATTTTAATTTTTTTCTATGACGTACGGTTCCTGAGATATAAGCAATTTAGTATTCCAAGTGTTCATTTTCTGCTCCAAGGGCCATTATTATGCATACATTCTTTGTATTCACTATGCTTCTGAATGCACATTTTGGGGACAAACAGTGGGTACATTTGAGTTACTGTTACAGTTAGCATTTCTGCTTGCATTTCCGTGACTGTTTGCATTAGCGTTTCCGTTTACGTCGCGATGGGTGTTACCCTTTGTGTTTTGCATTTATGCTTGCGTTTGCGTTACTGTTACTATTTTTTCATTACTGGTTTTGTTTGCATTTGTGATTCCTTTTGTGTCACCGTGTGTATTGCCATTTGCATTTGCATCCGTGCTTCCGTTTACATTTCTGTTTCCTTTGGCGTCATCGTTGCTGTTACCTTAAGCGTTTGCATTTCCAATTGCATTACCATGACTGTGCGCATAATCATTTGCATTTGCTTACGTGCTTGCATTTCTGCTTCCATTTCTGTTACTGTTCCCTTTGGCATCCTCCTTGCTGTTACTGTAACCGTTTCTGTTTCCAATTGTGTTACCATTACTGAAGGGCCCCGCGCTTGCACCACCACATTCCATTCACTATTTTAAATTTTTTTTTTTTTATTTAGTTATTTAACCAGGTGAGACACACTAAGCTGAAAGTTTTTTTGCAGGTGCAACCTGGGAGCACAGGGAAGTTAAGTGACTTGCTCAGGGCCACACAGTATGCAAGTGGAAGCTGTGGGATTCAAACCCAGGTCTGGTCTGCTGGATGTCACCAGATTTGCAGCTCAGAGCCTTAAACCACTGCGCTTTACTGCACATTCTCAAAAAGAAGGGAAATTCATTGCCTTAAACCACTGCGCTATACTGCACATTCTCAAAAAGAATGGAAATTCATTGCAGAAAACTCCATTTAATGCATCAGTTAGGGTTGTTCCTCAGCAACAAAAGTAAGGAAATTCAATGTTAGGGTTACCACCCCTTGCACCCGACGCCCACCCTGCCCCCACCAACAGGCATTGGTGTGCATTGCTCATCGGTCCTAATCTCACCCATTCTCCTGTACTGCACTGCACTGCCTCAGCTTGTTTACACATGGAATGGGGTGAGAGTTAGGCTGACGACCCAATGCACACCCCAATGCCTGTTGGTGGGGTGCAAGGAATGGCATCCCTAACATCAAATTTCCTTGCTTTTGTCGCTGTGGAACAACCCTAACTGATGCATTAAATGGAGATTTTGCTATGAATATATATATATATACATATATATTGTCACCGCTGGCCTAGCGTTCGATTTATCCCCATATGCTGCACGTGTAAATAGCCTGGACAGTACAAACTCCACTACTCCAGAAATGAGCCATCCCTTCCAGCTGCTCCCCCTTACCTTCAAACAAGTTGAAGATTCTCTTAAGAACTTGGACACCAAGAAAAGTGCAAGGCATAATGGAATTGAACCATTTTTCCTGAACTCAGATTCACCTACCTTACGGCCCCAATCTTACACATTTTCAACCTCTCTATTTTTTGTTCCATAGTACCTTCATGTTGGAAATCAGCCCACATCCTACCTTTATTTAAGTCGGGAGATCCATGAGATTTAAATAATTACAGACCCATTTCTATCTTATCATCCTATCCAAGGTCTTTGAAAAGCTAATTTACGCACAACTAAAGAACCACTTAGAAACCCATTCGCTCCTGAATCCAGCCCAATCTGGCTTCTGCTCTAACCACAGTACCGTCACTGCATTGGCTAAAGTAACTGACGATTGGATCTCCGCTATGAACTCCAAGAAGTTCACGAGAGCTGTCTTCTTAGACCTCAGCAAAGCTTTCAATACTGTAGACCACAGCCTAATTGAAAACAGCCTTGCTAAAATAGGTGCCACCCTGCCAACCATCCAGTGGTTTAGTAGTTACCTTCCGGGAAGGTTGCAAAAAATCAAAGCAGGTGGCCTGTTCTCCTCACCCCTACCACTAAGCAGAGGAGTCCCACAAGGCTCCATCTTAGGCCCGATCCTCTTCTCTCTATACATTAATGACCTCGACAGCCACATATCCAACTCAAAATTGCACTTCTGTGCTGATGATACAGTCCTCTACACATCTAATGCCTCACTGCTTGAGGTCAGGGATGTCCTCCAAGCTGACTTTGCTCTGCTTGAATCCAATCTCATTAGCGTCAAACTCCTCTTAAATGCTAAGAAAACCAAAGCTATGATCTTGTCCCATAGTACACTGCCTTCTATACTTGCCACCCTGCAGAAAGACTTTATACTTACCTCTCTAGGTGAGCCCTTGGAAGTCACTTCCAAATTTAAATACCTCATTTTTTGGCTAGGCAGCAAGCTTGCCTTCACCAAACACCTTGATGACCTATGTAAAAGATTAAAAATTAGGCTAGGCTTCCTCTACCACAACAGGTCACTATTCCCAACCGAGATCAGGACAAGGCTTGTCCAAGCCACATTCCTCCCATTATTAGACTACGGGGACATAATCTATAACTCTTCTACAACCTCAAAACTTAATAAACTGGACATTCTCTACCACCGAGTGCTGCGCTTCATTACGTACACCCATATCGGACACATCATTGCAACCTGTATTCAGCTATAGGTTGGACGTCCCTTACTAAAAGACGCATTCTCCATTACAGTACCTTGACTCTAAAGCTTCTCCTTAACAAACTCCCAAGCTATCTAACCTCAATCATCCATACCCGCTGCAGTACCTATGCACTCAGAAAATCAGATTTTATCTTCCTGGACGTCCCCAAAACTCGTACCACCTTCGGTAAACGTGATATCTCCATTGTCTTCCCAGTCATCTGGAATAGGCTCCAATCCTCACTGAAACTATCTAATCTAGTCTCTATTAGTCTCTTTAAAAAGTTAACTTCTGAGAAAATAAAAGATGTCTGTAATTGTCATTAAAATAGTTTTTTCTATGACTGTATATGCCTTCTGTTAGTCTCAAGGTCCATATGGATGGAAACTGCACTTTATGTATGAGTATGATGACCTACTCGATGTGAGTCAGAATAATGCTTGTACACTTGTCGCTCATGTACCATACCAGCACTTGAAATCCTGTTGTATGCATTTACTGTATGTTTCTGTTAGTCTTGTTGAACATGTATTCCAGGACCTCCTTGTGAATGAGCTTGCTCAATGGAGTTTTTTTCCTGCAATAAACTTGAAGATATATATATATACATATATATATATATATATATATATATATATATATACAGTATATTATAGTGCCACAGTAGTTAGCAGTTACATTACAGGTTCTCAAAAAAGAAAGGACATTCATTGCAAAAAACTTCATTAATGAATCAATTAGGGTTGATAGCACAGTGACAAAAGTATGGAAATATGATGTTAGGGTTACCACCCCTACTGCCCCTCCCCCACCCCTTCCAACCTCCAAACACCAACAGATGTTGGGGTGTGACCTGGGATAAACAAAGCTGAAGTAATCTAGAGCTTGGTTACCATCTTTGGTGGTGTCAAGTGGTGACCAATCAGTTAGCCTTAGGTGCTGTCTGACATATTCAAGCAGTCTGGGTCTTAGTGAGCGAGTCCTAGTGTGCTGGGGCAAATGCTCTTCGAACTTATTAGACCAAGTGCACATAACTGGGGAGTGGTCGCTTAGAGAGTCCTGTAGGACAGAGACCTCAGTGATGTGGTGGGGCAAAAGGATAGGAGCCAATCAATTAGAGTACTTGAGCCAGTCCTGTAATTTAGCCTTGTGACTTGGGTGACCAACTGAGTGAGATAGAAACTTGTTATTTTGTCTCTCGCTGCGGCTGCATCTTGGGATTGCCAGTTGGCGATGAAGTCTATGAACTACGAGTTGTTCCCAATTTTGGCTGATCTGCCCTTGGTGGTTAAAGAAGTGTTCCAGACCTGGCCTCTGTTTACCAGGGGGTAAATATACTGTTGAGAGTACAAGCACCTTATTTTGTTGACCAATGGATAGTTTAACACTGAGGATTTGAGCTTCCTTGTTACGCAGACTGGCCGGTAGTACTTGACCCGTAATATAATTTTTTAAGTAGATGATGCAGCCACCACCCCTCTTGGACAGCCTACCCTGCCTAAATATGGTGAAGCCATCTAGGGTTATTGCAGCATTAGGGATCTTGGGGGACAGTCACATCTCGGTGAGAGCAATGACATCAGGTTTGACCAGTTCTGCTCATGCTTGGAATTGTGGGAACCTAGACATGAGGCTTCCAATATTCAGGAATACTATCCTTAGATGGCCAAGCCTCGAGTTGGCTCCTACATTGGGATGTCCTGGGCCAGGGTTGGGGTGCACATTGCCAGGAAGTAGAAGTAATAGTAGGATCAGTTTCCTGAGGGACCATGATGAGAGTAGCTAAGGTAAACAGGCCTGATGTTTCTTGCAGTTCCTGAGGAGCAGCTTTAGACAAGTCAGTCCAACATTTAAAGTGGGGAAACAATTGGAGTCTATAATTAAGAAAAGGATATTGGAGTTCTTGAAGGCAAATGTTCTGCAGGATTCCAGTCAACACAGATTTAGCAGTGGGAAGCTGTACCAAATGAACCTGACTGAGTTCTTTGATTGAGTGACAAAGGCCATGTATAGGGGTCATGCAGATGATTTCTTGTACCAAGACTTCAGCAAAGCTTTCAACTCCACCCCATACAGGATATTGATAAAAAAGTCTGGTGACATGGAAGTGGAGGACAAAATTACAGGGTGGGTGAAAAATCAATTGAGTGGGAGAACCCAGAGGGTGATCCTGGATGGAGAACCCTCAGGATGAAGGAAAGTGCTGAGCCGGGTTCCCACAGGATTGGTTCTAGAACTGGCTACCTTTAATATAATTGGAGAACATGAAGGCATCAGCATAATGTAGCAGGACTGTGGGCAAGGCAAACTGGATTCTGGAGTGCATAGGGAGAGGTATCATAAGCAGAAGGAAAGAGGTAATACTGCCCCTGTATAGATCTCTGATTCACTCTGCCTTGGTGTATTGAATGCAATTGTGGAGCACACACTTAAGGATTGACAAGGACATGTTAGAAGCTGTGCAGAGATGATACAGGGGCAACAGGGTAGGTCCTTGGAGAAGCGTTTGGAGGACCTCAGCATATACACAACATACACACTTTGGAGGACAGGAGAAAGAGGGGAGACATACTTCTACAGAATAAACAATGCTGATAGGCAGCAAGCTATTCTCAATGAGTGGTAACACTCCTACAGTACCAGGGGGACACTTTTGGGGTGTGGGGTTGAAGTAAATGTGTGAGGAAATACTTTTTTTCACACAGAGAGTAGTGGTGGACTGGAACAAGTTTCTTGAGGAGATCATCAGGGCCTTTAGGGGTTGACAGTATAGCCTAGAGGTTAGAATAATGAGCTGCAAGCTGTGAATAAGTTTGTACATTCAGCAGACTTGGGTTTGATTCCCACAGCCTCCTCTTACACACTGACTGACTGTCAGCAAGTCACTTACCCTCCCTAGTGCTCCCGTGTTGCTCCTGAAAACAGGCACTTGTGCCTAGTGGACCTTATCCAGCTACTAAAAGAATAAAAAAGTATGCAGGTTCAAAAGGGGATGGGACAGGCACATTGGAAGGTACATAACGGGGCACAGCGGGAGGACAGGTAGGGAGGCCTGGCAATTGCACAGTCCCAGATTTAGGCTTGGGAAGTATGAATGAGCAACTAGGCCTTTATCTGCCACCATTTTCAACTTTTTTTGAAATATTGGTGCTATTATCAGTTTAAAAGTGTACATTTTCACAACAAAATCCATTTTCTTTAGTTTTAATTAATCATATGTTCTGTTAATATTTTTAGAAACAAAATATATTGCTGTTAAATGAAATTATCATCTGTACTCTTGTAGGTGAAGATCAAAATTCCCTATGAGTCAGTTAGAAAACACAGTCTGAAGTGACTCCCTTTATGCCAACTGCAAATGTGGTCAACATAAAGGAGTTGCTGTAATGTTGGTCGACAATGAAATTGTCGAACGACTGTCATAGATCCGTATTGTGCTATACCAGACTGCCCGGGGGTGTAATGAGGCTTGATGCTGCAGGCAGAGGACCTTTTAGCCCCTAGAAGTTCCAATATAGCCCAATAGTGCCCACCATGGAGGGTATTGTTGCAGTTAGAAAATGGGCTACATGTGGCATTTTTACGTAAAAGCAGACAGAACAACCAACACCATAAATCCTTTGCAAAAGTTTTTTACTCCATATTTTCTTATTCCATCATATTGTTGGCCACCGTACAACTTGTCAATGTTTTGCTGCTTAAATACAGCTTTATCAAGGCAGTGGTCCCAAGCAAAAATAAAAGCACATCTTTACTCTCATGTTCATGTACAACCATTTCATAACCTTTCCATTTTTTTTTGCATAAACAATTTCTCCTTGGAAATGCAATGTTGTCGCACTTACTAGGAACTATTGATAAAACAGTTTCAAAAGCAGCCATGCTGCATCAGAGCTCAGAGGTAGCCAGAAAGTGAACACTTCCACCCATGCCATCTGAAAGAACAGAATGTCAGCCCTGTCTTTCCTCCCTTTCAAGTGACACACAGAAGTGTGGTGACATTATCATGTGCATCACGCCATGTGTGGTGTGATGACATCATGGACCCATGCTAAGCACTGGCATGCTGTATCTATGTGCCTCTAAGCTACTGGGGTGACCTCCATGAGCAAAAGACTGTCACATTAATTTGTTAAGGCAAAAGGGGGGCATTTTGGATCCAAACGTTTGGCACCTTGAATCCACATTTTGGCCTCAATGAAGAGATTGACTGGGCTCTTATTTGTTAACGAGTTTCACATATCTAATTGCTGGAATTATCCCCTCTTCCCTGGGAGGGACTCAAACTTATACCCCATTAGTATGCCTCAGTATGGTTTAACTTTTTGGAGGATTGTGAAGGTACAATTGCCATAGAGTGGAAATTTGTATTTTGTCTGCAGCCCTGCGGTTTATTGTTTTTCAAATATAATTTTAATTTTTGTCTACATTAGCCTCTGGAAGAGCATCTGGCCTACTGAATCCTCTGGGAGCAAGTCCCTGGCAATATTCCTACCACCATTTAAGTCTGACTTCCGTGACTACTTGTGGATTGGGGGTATAGAAACATAAAAGTTGCCAGCAGATAAGGACTGCTAGGCCCACCTAGTTTGCCCATTTTCCCTGCCTATAATATCACTGCAGATCCTACTTGATCTCCACCCCATTCAATCACCCCCTTCCCTTTTGCTAAGATTCCCTTATACCGCACCTATCACATGCATTCTTGAACCCCACCACTGTTTTGCCCTCACCACCTCCACTGGAGAACTGTTCCAGGAATCCACCACTATGTTTGTAAAGAAGTACTTCCTCACATCTCTCCTGACTCTACCCTCTCCAGCTTCTTTTTGTGCCCCCTTCTCCTTGATTTATAAATCCTTCATTTATTTAGTGATTTGGAAAAAACCTTTAAGCACAAGCTCTTTTACAAAGGTTCCACATCATAGATTGCAAAACAAAGTACAGTAGGAGAAAGCAAAGGTACATTACAATGAATGATACAGCTTGGATTCAGAACTTACAGAATAACTCAAAACATAGGAACAAGTTAAATAACAAGAAAATAAACTTTATGAGGATGGGGGGGGGATAAGCAGCCACAAAGTGCCTTGTCAGTAGTTCAGAGGGACAGGGATAGCTGGCAGAAGGGTGAAAGAAGGGAGGTACGAGAGAGAGAGGTAAGTACTGTGGTGGAGGTGAGAGGGTGGGTGAAGAGGGACGATAAGGTATAAGGAGAAATGATGAGGTGAGGGGAGGCTGAGCAGAGAGGACATGCTAGAGTAAAATGGTGGGGTGTGAGGGGGCATGGTCAGGCAGCCAGCATTAGTAGTGACTGGGAAACTCACGGGACTGTGAGTTGGGGAAAGGATATCCATATACATTATTTACTTCTGTGAGGCTTTTAAAGGTATCCATCATATCCCCCCTCTCCTGCACCATTTTAGTTCCCCTCCGCTGGATTGTCTCCACTGTGTCTATGTCCTTCCAGAGATGTGGTCTCCAGAACCGGACACAATACTTTAGATGGGGTCTTACAAGTGATCTGTACAGAGGCAACACCAACTCCCCTTTTCTGCTTGTGGTACTCCTCCTTTTGCACCCCCAGTATCCTACTAGCCCTCCCAACTCCCTTATAGCACTGCCTGACCACTTCTAGGTCATCTGATATGATTATCCCCAGGGTCTCTTTCCTGCTTGGTGGTTGTTAGTACCACTCCACACCATTTTGTACTCTGCCCTTGGGTTTCTGTGCCCAAGTGCATTACTTTGCACTTTTTCACTCTGAAACACAGCTGCTATACCCTTGACCACTTTTCTCAGGTCTCTGTTCATCATTTCCACAATCCCTGAAGTGTCTACTGTATGGCAGATTTTGGTGTCATCTGCAAAGAGACAGACCTCCCCTTCCAGAGTTACAATTCCAGTTACATTTGCTATGAAAATCTGTAGTATGATCTGATTGCTGATGTTATGCAGGTTTCTCTTTATTTGTAAAAAAAAGTGCTATTAACACATGAATGTAACAGTCTTTTGCTCATGGAGGTCACCCCTGTAGCTCAGGGGCACATAGATATAGCATGCCAGTTCTTAGCATGGGTCCATGCTGTTATCATATCATGTATTGGGTGACACACACAATGACTTCACCATTCTACTGTATGGCGCTTGAGAGGGAGGAGAGACAGGGCTGCCATCCAGATTCTTTCTGATGGCATGGGTGGAAGTGTCCACCTACCTCTGAGTCCTGATGCAGCATGACTGCTTTTGAAACTCTTATCAGTGGTTGCTGGTAAGTGCGACAGCACTGTATTTCCAAGGAGAAAAATTTTTAGGCAAAAATAAATGAAATATTATGAAATGGTTGTATATGAACATAAAATTAAAGATGTGTTATTTATTTTTTCTTAGGACCACTGCCTTGATAAAGTTATATTTTAACAGCAAAACATTGGCAAGTTGTATGTGGCCAGTGATATGATGGAATAAGAATATATGGGGTAAAAAACATGTTAATAATTTATGGTGCTGTCTGTTGTGTTTGCTTTTCCTGAAACTTTGAATACAAGTTCTCAATGGATCGCACCAGTGACGCACCCAGGAGGTTGGGCAGATTTTGTTTTGCTTGCATTTTTATGTAGGAAATAAAAGTTGCCAAGAAAATACAAAAACAATTATACAAATGATTGTAAGGTTGTTTTTTTTTTCTTTTGTAAGTAGACGGCACTGCACTCTTTCAGATTGCTTCCATGCAGAGACTCCCCCCCCCACATGCACACAAACAGTCCCTTAGAGTTGGTTCCCTGCAATGACTTTTCTTCCCCCCACACAGATGGTGCTCCGTTTTTCTGTTGTTAGTGACAGTTGGGAATGACTTTCACTGCAGATCAGTTGGGATCGCAGTTACAATGTAATGTGATAGCTTTCTGGTTGAAAGATTTGTGTGTGGTTGCTCTGCTACTGGTAAGGTGCACACTTACTTTAATGCTGCTTTTAAAAGAACCGGGGCAAATGGAAGAATAGCACGAGAGTAGTGCTGAAATGAACGGTTGTGTCCATGCTGGTGGTTTACTTAAAAAAGATGCCTCTGCATTTCTTACAGGTTTCATGACTCTCTATGATTAGTGGGGCACTTAGGGTTGCAGTTAGACTGTTAGAGGATGGGGCGGGTGGGGAACCATTTGTTCGCTAAGCAAGCAAAAAAAAAAGGCTGCCAGTAAGGTTTTAAAAATTATAGGGTACAATTATAAACCACGTAGTATGGCTCTCATTATGGCACTTGTTTTTTACCAGGCATCATTGAAAAATAATTGTATGCCTAGACAGACCTCTCAGCCAGTCAGTATTCAGTATTTTTCAAACCCGTTTTCTAATATAAATTGCAGAACTACAGCACCTCATGCTTCACAGCCCACCTGCGGTGTGTGGTACTTTAGCATTGCTTCGCACCCTGTCATATATTATTGCTTAATGAGTAACTGCATTTGTTGTGAGATTGCTGTACATTATATGGCTGCAAAGTACTGTCGTTTATTAGTGCATAATCATGTGCAATGAATTATAAAGGTATACTATGGCTGATATTTACAATCCTATGGAAAATTATTGTTTTCTTCAATGACTTGCCTTCACATACATAAGACGTCAAAGAAGATATGCAGTGCTGGATGAAACACTGATGTAGAAAGAGTGTTAAAATGAAACTTAATGGTCCAAGTGTGTATGTGTGTGGGTATTTTTCTGAAACAAGCATGTAGAAATGAAAACTTAGTCAAAACACACTGTATAATTATATAAATATTGTATCTGATGAGATATGTGAAAAGAGAAGATAAGAGAAAAAAAATCTCAAAAGTAATAACATATTTTCAAGTGAAAATTTAATACATTTCCTCCCCACTCTCAATGTGGAACAGTCAACATTCTTAAAGTCTGCAGGGACACCCTCTTATAGTTAAAGGGGTCACCTTGTGAAGGTAAATCCTTAGGGCTGATTGGTGGAATCTGCACACTCACAGTGATTTATAAATCTGATCATATCTTTGGTTAGAGCTGTGAGTCCTGAGAGAAGTAAGGTTACATAACAGAAAATAAAACTGCAGCTTTCATCAGATTATAATTCCCAGCAAGGAGAGAATCGTGATCATTATTACACTTTCCTTCTATGCAGTCATATGTTACTAAACTGACTAGAAGATTAGGTTCATTTTTGGCTAGTACAGTGCATGGCATAATCACAGCGTTATATCCTGGGATGAAAGCATTCAGGTTTAGACTTCAACCTTTCATAAGGAGCAGTGTAGTCTTGTGGTTTAAGTGCAGAGCTGTGAAGCTGGAGCAATAGGTTTGAATCTCACCAGAGCTGCTTACTCACCGTGAGGCACTGCGGAAAACATTTAACTTGTCTGCGCTTAATGTCCTCTCTTTCTCTTTCACTTAACTTCCTTGTGTTCAACTATTTGCTAATACAATAGTTCATGCCTTGTAATGTGCTTTGGGATACAGAGTAAAGGAACAGCACTATAGAAAAAACAAACTCCTTTGTTCCTTTCGTGAGCATACTAGTTCTGTTTAGTGCTAAAAAACTATTAAACTGTCTTTAAAATAAAATGGGAAAAAAATACCACAATTTCATATTGTATAACAAAAACACTTTATCTATGACAACAATATAAACTGACAGTAAGACCCATTTCCCTAACTCTTGGTGGGGGTGGGGCTGATAAGTAGGGGCATGCAAATAACGAATTCAGGGGTGATTAACATACTAACATACTAAAATGCCAGCAGAGTAGGACTCATGGTCTATTGAGTCTGCTCGGGAGTCAATACCCTGACTGGGTACCGTAACTATCTTCCTGGTTCCTTCCATGCTCGCTCCTCCCCCCACCAAAGTTACCCTCTGGACAAGCCTTACTCAGCTTCACCCCCCACCTATACCAGTCCCAGCCCCTCTTGAACCCCTGCACAGTAGATACCTCCACCAGCTCCTCAGACAGTGCACCCCATGGTTCCACCACTCTCTCTCAGTGAAGTACCACCTCCTCGTCTCCCTCCTGAGTCTTCCACCCTCCAGCCTCCAAACTGTGCCCCCTGGTGACTCCTCCCTCCTTGCTCTGAAGGATCCCATTTGGGCCTACCTTATTTACTCCCTTCAGGGACCTGAAGACCTCAATCATATCTCCCCGTCCCTCCTCTCCTCTAGTGAGAATAGGTTTGCGCTCCCCAAGTCACTCCTCATATGTCCTGTCCCCTAGACCCCAGATTATCCTAGTTACCCTTCTCTGAACCTGCTCCAGGAGCAGGATGTCCTTTCTTGGGTGCAGATGCCAAAACTGTATGCAGTACTCGAGGTGTGGTCTAACCAGGCTGTTGTACAGCGGAAGAATCACCTCTCTGCTTCTTGAGGTAATCCCCCTGGCAATGCAGCCCAGCATTCTATTGGCCCTGGCCGCGGCCCTCCTACATTGCTCAGAATTATTCATTTTGACATGTACCAGAACCCCAGATCTTTTTCCCCAGCTAAAGCCTGCAGCATGTCCCCTCCTAGGGTATACCTGGTTCTGGATTGCTATACCCTAGGTGAAGCACTCTGCATTTGCTGAAGTTAAATTTCAGTTTCCTGGTGTGTACCCACCTCTCCAGAGTATCCCAGTCCCCCTGCAGGGCCATCCTACCCTCTTCCCCATCGACCACCACCCCCAGCTTAGAGTCATCTGCAAAGAGGCTCATTTCGCACCTGATACCCTCCCTGATATCGGATTAATGAATATGTTTTACTATTTGTGGTATTCATAGTAAAAAAGGGTTCAAAAATATTTAAAAAGCTATTCCTGCTTCTCAGGAAGGCAGAGGTAGTTCTATGGCCATCCCCACTCACTCTTCTTGGTCTCACGCCCTGCATCACACACCTCCCATCCCATTCTTCCCAATATGTAGAAAAGCAATAGCTCTTTACAAATGTATCTGGCACAGTGCTAAATTCTGATAGCATATTTTTAAGATGTTACCCCTCCCTAGCCCAGTTCTTCTTCTCCCCTACCCCTTGCACCTATGGGCCACATACATTATGTAGCTCCTCCCTGATCTATGCTTGTGGAGCAATAGAAGGCTAACTCAGTGTCCCCCCTTCCTAATCTGAAGTCCTCTCCCTCTCCCTCTTCTGTAATGTGTTACCTCAGACTGACAGCCCAGCATGTTCGGGGGGGTGATCTTTGACTCATGATGTGATGCTAGGTGAACTGAATGCTTAGTCTGCCACCCTTTAGTCAATGATGTGCCTATCACTACTCCCCACCCTCTCCTGAGTACATACAAAGAGGCTGTAAAAGCTGGGACACCACATTATAGGAAAGGGATCATGCTCCAGCTTAGGCAGATAGACTGCTGAGATAGGGTGGATATACTTCCTTCTTGTGCTCATGACCTCCAATCAGGGATCAGAGTCACTGGGGGCTACTTTAAAAGCAACTAACACCTCCTTAAGAACATGGAAAAACATAATATTCAGTCACAATGTGACTTATATTTATCTCTAATGTTACATTTCTCCACCCCATTATTTGTTACTGTAGACACATGAAAACTTGATCTTTGTTCTTTAAGAGTTCATTCACTTCTAAACTGTTGCTAACTCACCACCTGTGGTTATAATCATCTGCTTGTGATAAAACGTTCATTACAGTGGTAACAGATTGTGATATCACAACACAAGAGAAGATTACAACCTCAGGTGAAGAATAAGCTACAAGGGCAGATGGATAAAGATTGAGGCCAGGATTTTTAAACTGCATCATGAAAGGGCACAAGTGTGTGCGCCACGCAACTGAATTGCGCTGGAGCATAAACTTGCTATATTCAAACAAGATGTGCAATGCACATCCCATCTGAATATAGGAAAGAATGTGGGCAGTGCAAATGGGGGCCACCGAAAATGTGCTGGCGCAGCCCCCTGCATGGTCTGAATATCTGGAATGGGGATGCACAGTGCATCTTCGGTATGTGCCAGGTGTAAATTCCAGATAGTCACACTGCAACATGCAAATGGGCAATTAGCCATACAAGGCACAAATGGGACCATTTGCATGTCATTATGGCCTCATTTGCATTTCTTGGGCAGGGATGCACCCGGCAGAATGTGCAGGGTGCCCGGCAACTTCCTTGTTTCACGAAAGCACTCCACAACCCCCTGGTAGTCTAGTGGCCCCCTTCCCATCCCAGATAGTGAATAAAAATAAAAATATCCCACATATCCCTGGTAGTCTAGTGGCCCTCCTTCCGTTCCAAATCCCCATATAGTTTAAAACAGGATCTGCCATACTCCCTGGTAGTCTAGTGGTACCCCCCTCCCATTCCCAAACATGATAGCAGTGTAATAGATTACATCCCAGTATCTCCGGTAGTCCAGTGGGCCACCCACACAGCCACCCATTGAGGGACCAACACACCACCCCACTCCCCCCATCCCAGACTGGCCATTGAGTCAGCAGGCAGCACATCCCTCCACACACCACCATGGCTGCCCGCTGACTGAGCTATCAGTGAATGACAGCGTACAGTACACCTGTAAGCCCATTGGTAGTCACTGTTGACCAATGGGCTTTCAGTGTGTACTCTACACTTTCACTCACAACTTCATGTCATTTACAAAGTTGTGAATGAAAGTGTACAGTACACATAGCAAGCCCATTGGTTGACAATGTTTACCAATGGGCTTAGAGGAGTATAGTACACTGTCATTCACTAACAGCTTAGTCAGCGGGCAGCCGCGGTGGTGTGTGGAGGGATGTGCTGCCCACTGACTCCATGGCCGAGTGGCCAGTTTGGGATGGGGGAAGGGGGGTGGGGCGTGGGTTCCTCAGTAGGTGAGGAGGTGGGGGGTCCACTGGACTACCAGGGATACTGGGATGTAACCTATTACACTGTGATCATGTTCAGGAATGGGAGGGGGTACAACTAGACTACCAGTTAGTACAGTGGATCCTGTTTTAAACTATACAGGGATTCAGAATGGGGGACACTGGACTACCAGGGATATGTGGGATATTTTTATTTTCATTCATGAATGGGGATGGGAAGGGGTAACAATGGACTACCAGGGTTACGAGGGATATTTTTATATTTCTTCACGATCAGGGTTGGGATGGGGGTACCACTGGACTACCAGGGATATGGGACTTGCTATACTTCCATACACGATCAAGGCTGGGGGGGTAGCCACCCAGGGCCTGGCGGCTGCTGTGTTGTGCTGTGCAATACAGCAGCTCCCCTGTGGGTAGCTACGAGTTAGGCATGGTTCTTCCATGCCTAATTTTGTGAGGCATATCTCCGAGATTTGCGGGCAGCTGTGCTGCACATCTTGGCTAAATATGGAGATGTGCTGTGTATGCATGGGGGTGCCTTCTCCGGATGTGCCGCTTACATTATCTTTGTGTTACGGTGCTTCCAGAATTGAGCTGTGCATCTGCCCCTTTTGAATATGGCCCAGGGTCGCATTTTGAAGATGCACCGGCTCAACTCAGTTGCACTGGGCACATCTCCTTTGAATATCTGGGCCTATGTTTTCAAGCAGATTTCCTCAGTAAAAAATAATGGGAGGGAATCTATAGAAGATACATGACATTCAAGCTGATTTGTGCCTAAATATTATGTTTTTTAAAGTTTTTTCAGAGGCTTCAGTAGCATTAAAAATATTCTATTGGGAACTGGCACTGTGCCAACTCCATTTGTAACTAGCTGCAGCTTTTCTGCACATTGGAGAGGATAAGGAAAGGTGGAGGATGAACAACCATTCTGAGGGGTGGGGAATGGCTGTGGGACTTTTACAGCCTCTTTTATAAGAACTTTTTTTAGCATGAATAAATAATAGTGAACAACTAAATATGTGTCCCCAAAATACAAATACTCAGCTACATCTTGGAATTATGGTATTTACCCACCTCTAGCAATGGGTGGTGTGTCCCTCTCCACTATGTTTATTGTGTACCTATATATGAATTTATACATTTTTCTGAATAATACACAATGTGGGCACTTGTGCAGACATTTAAGACAATTAGTCAGTTATGTACAATATTATACAAATTAATTTACAGTTTTAGAATGGGACCTTTAAAGATACATTTTAGATCACACTGGCTCCTCTCTAAATTTTTCTATGGTTCTATGGAACGTCACAGTGACCACACAATGTGGATCATCTCCCCGCACACAGGAAGAAAATTATGGGTGACTTCCAGTCAGGGGTTTTGAGAAGGCAAAAAATTTAAAATCCTAATCTACACAGATGAAAGCAGCAGTTTATTGCCCACATGACTGTGTGTCCCAACTTGGCCAACACTATGGCCCCCCACCCCCCAAAAGGCCCTACTGGGCTTGGGGAAGGGGTAAGAAGAAGAATATGTCAAAGTACAAAGTTTTAGGGAGATCTGGAGTGGTGTCCCCAGGGGTCCAGAAGATTGGAGCAGTTACACAAGAGGAGCAGCTGACCAAGCCTGAAAAAAGTGACAAGTAATTTAAGGCAGTGCATGCTGAGGGGATGAACGTATACAGTGAAAAATATTTAAATTGACTTTTTAAAATTTCTACAAAAGATATTTCTGTCTGAACATCTGTAAGGTACAATCCCTTCAAGTCTAATAGTTTTGTTGTGGTGACAAAAAGGCAGCTATTTCTTTAAGATCAGGGGGTAAAGGCCCATTGGACTGGAAAGTCCAGCGAGGTGCATTGTGAGTGATGCATGTGGCTCTTTTTTTTCTCTGCGTGCATTGTTATGTCATACTTGATTTATGTTGGCCACTAGCAAGGATTTATAGTCTCAGCACTGTGGGCCAGCATCATGCACACTCCACACTTTTCACTGGACAAAAGAACAGAGCAACATCAGCTTACAGATGTATTATCACAAGTTCCTTATTGTCTGTAAATGGACTGCACTGGACTCAGGGACTAAAATCTGAATAATGCCAAGCACTAAACTAATCCTGTCTAGGTCACGTATCATCCTCTAGCTTTATTTGGCTCCAGATGCATGAAAGTACAGTATGATTTGTTGCAGAGGAGTAGCTAAGGGAGACCAATGACATGGACATGACCCAGATAGCATTAATTGCAGTCTTTCAAAACCAGGACCCAGCTGATCTCATTGATCCCATCTGCACAAACAGGGAAGCATTTTGGGATCTAATACATACAACGGATAATCTATAATACATATGCAGATTTTTTCCACAGCAGAGAACAGTGGGGTATGCAATTAGTACCCAAATGCTGACACTCATGAATTAAATTAGTTAACTTAATTTTGATTTGTGCTAAAAATAACAGAAGCACAAGCACAGCTTGACCTAACTGATTTGTTGAAAGGCAGGTTTGTACTGCATACCATTATAAAATATCCTGTCCCTATATTTGTAACCTCTCCCTTTAAATATTACCACATTTTCAGCAGTGTCTATAGTGGTATTCACCAAGACACAGTACTACTTTGAAGTTCCCTTTTGTGGAGCCCTGACAATGTTGACTTGGCTCCTACCATTTTTGTTCCTACTAGTAACCCTTTGCAATCAATTATTTGCCTCAGTGCCTGGCATACTAAGATATGAAAACTCGGCACAAATACAGCTACAAATCTTGCCCTGCTCGTGATACTTGCAAGCAATCTCAAGTCTTTCCCTGCAGTAGGCTGCCACACAAGCCATCTAACTTCCCTCCCATATGGTTTCTCTGTCCCTTTCCTTGATGATTGGTGTTAACCACAGGTGCATCCTTCCTCTGACTGGGAGAGTGGTGAGTGGTTGACTTTACAGCTTCTACCAGTGCATTTCCATCAGAGTTGTGGCCAACAATTTAACAGAGTGGAGGACAGTCAGAAGATAATGGTATTCATTGGCTCATGAGCAAGATGTACACTTAGGAATCTTCAGTGTCAGTGTGCAACACAAGTGGTGTGGATCTAAAGTCTATGAGCTATAGTATAGAAATAACAAAGCACAGCAATTTCAAGCAGGCCTGTGTTTAGATCATTCTGAACAATGATATGCAGATGGTCATGGATAAGTGGCACAACCAGGGGGTTAGGGAGGTCAGCAGACCCCTCACTGTTTTACCTGCAGGTCAGCCAATGCAATTTGACTCCCAACTTTTCAATCAGTGAAGCAATATTAAAATAAGGCTGTTGGAAATTCTTCAATGACAACAGGAAAACTGCTTTTAAGCCTTTTGGTATGCAGTACACATTGAAAACCAGGAAGCCAAAGCTATATTTTTTCCAGGAAAAAAACTTTGTAGGCTGCAATTTCTGTTTTACTATTGAATGGTCTGCATAGTATAGGTGTTTTTACTTCTTTTCACCTCGCAAAACTCTCCAAAAGCTGTACTTCCTGATCTTGTTCAGGTTAGATAATCCAGAGTAGCCCATGCATTATTTGTAATAAATCATGGATTATTCATCACAATGCATGGGTTATTTGGGGTTAAAAAAAGATTGGTAGGTTGACTAAAGTGTATTTAAGAAGGTTATATTGTCTTCCCAGTGGAATCGTTTAACATGTTCTGTGGGATTCTGACCCTCTGCTTTTTTGTACACTACCCTGCCAGTACAATGGAATGGTACTAGGCAACACTGGTGGCAGCATCTAAACTTAAGAAGGACAGTCATATTGTTTGTTCAGTTATTGCCTGTAATTTAATCAGTGGGAATAGAAAGAAAATGAGAAAGAAAGAGAGAGAGAAAGAGAGAGAGAGAGAGAGAAGTGAAGAGAAGGAAGTTAGACAACTATAATGGAAAAACCCTGTTCAGGGCCAAAAGGGCTACAAAATGATTTTGGATGGGTGAGAAAGATGAGCAAAACTCCTGGAAAAAGTAATGGATAGAGAAATGCCCAGAGAACTGTGCATCATGTTGCATCTAAATAATAAAATATCACTATGCATAGTCCAAGATCTGGTATGGATAAGCTAGTTTATGTGTGTGACCACTTGTTATTGTGCCCCAGGGTGTGGTGTCATGGTGTCACTGATCCCCATTGCCCCTGACCCTGTGATGCAAAGTTGACTGGTGTGGGTGCAGTACTGGTCATCATGGTGTAAGGTGGGCACTCTCCTGGATGAGATGCCATCCAATATCCCTAGATGCAGGAGGGTGACCAGGCTGTTACATACCATTTCAATTAAATTTATACTTTATACATTTAATGCAGAGAAATACTCTGATTATGATTTGGATTCCAGTATAGCCATGAGTCTATAGCAATGAGCTGTAAATAAGTCTGGGACATTTAGCAGACCTGGGTCTGAACCTTGCAAACTCCACCTGCATACTGTGCAACCCTGCACAAGTCACCCAACCACCACAGTACCCCCCAGGTCACCACCGAAAGCAGTCACCTGTGCCCAGTGGGCCTAATGTGGTTACCAAAGAATAAAATAAAACAGAAATAAAATAAATGATCCAGTCTCCATCCTGCAAGGTCAGAATTATAAACATCTGCATTGCTCATTACTAAAATAATGTAAGTCACCCCAACCATTTGCCATGTGGATGCATATGTTGACAGGATCCACCTTCTAAAATATGATTATGCTGACACAATAACCATTATGCTTTAATAACATAAGTATGGTTGCCCCAGGACCAAAGTTTCTCTAGATCCCACCCTAATATGCAGCTCAAGGAATTAAAGTTTGGCAGGTGTGCAAACAGTAATAACTAAGGAGTTTATGCAACAGCTACTCAGCATTGCACACAACATTCCATTTGTGGGACAAGGAGGGTGGGGTAAAATGGACCAAGCTAAGGTTGAAGAAAAAGTTCTATTAGCCTGGTGTCTATGGGCTGGCAGTATAGCCTAGAGGTTAGAGTAACGAGTTGTGAATGAGCTTGGTATATCCAGCAGACCAGACCATGGTTTGATTCTCACATCCTCCACTTGCATACTGTGTGGCTCTGAGCAAGTCACTTAACTGCCCAGTGCTCCCAGGTAGCCCCTGAAAACAGGCACTTGTGCCTAGTGGGCCTTACCCAGTTACCAAAGACTAAAATAAAAAAAAAAATAAAGTTGTGGCTTAATACTGTGACACTTGTGGCACATGTCAAAGTGTGGGAAAGCAAGAGGACAAAGGTTTTTTTTCCATTAAAACGTTTACTGATTTTTTTAAACAAAAGAAAAGAAGGGAAAAGAAAATCGAAGAAAAAACATACAATAAAATTAAGTAAATTATATGAACACTTGCTAATACATATTCAGTAAAGCAGCAGTATTGATTTTATCACTAGCAATGAACTAAAAAAAAATAGTTTAATAATTCTATAGAAGAGTTGAGCAATATTGTAATATAAATAAGTTATACCCATCAAAGTGTACATACAAAGACATTTAAGTAATCACCTACTAATTCACATGTAGTAAAAGTATCAATCCTGTGCTTATGCTTGTTTGATGTTTATGGATCAAGCAGAGGTTGACACAAAACTTCTATTGGCCCAGTGTCTATAAAGATGTAGCTGAGTACTTTCATACTTGTGACACGTCAGAGAATGGGACTGCAAGGGGCAAAGGCTTTTTTCCATTAAAACATTTATTGATTTTTTTTTAAACAAAAGAAAAAACGTACAATAAATTTAAATACATAACATGAACACTAGCTAATACATATTTCAATAAATCAGCAGTATTGATTTTAACATTAGCATTAAACTAAACAATTAGATAACTAATAATTCTGTAGAGTTGAGCAATCCTGTAGCATAAATAAGTTATACTCATCAAAATGTACATAAAAAGACATTTAAGAAATAATGCCTGACAGGGTGTGTGTTGTGCTGGGATAATGTCATGCCTCAGTGGTTGGGCATGAGGCCTCAGGCTGAGTGTGTCCAACAACTGAGACATGACATTATATCAAACGACACACACCCTGGAGGGCATTATTGCTATTATACAATGGCTCGTTGTTATACAGAATAAAAAAAAATCATTTTAAAGATGTTTTTGTGTGGAAAAATATTTTTGTTTTTTAAGAGCAGATGAAACAATCAAGCTCTAGATGCTCAAGATCATCTACAGGTTCACAGTAAGGCTGAGACTGAGACTAGACCTGTGATGTTGAACTAGGATAACATCACGGGTCCAGCCCAAGACTGACCAATCTGAGTCTAGGATTTTTCCTTGCCATTGTATAATTAGGTAATCACCTACTAATTAATTATTTCTAAAAGTATCAATACTATGGCACTTTAACATAAAACATTGATTGAATTCTTATGCTTCTTTGAACTTTAACAATTCTCTCTCTACATTTGTTTACATAAGTAATTAGGTTTGGTTGAATCCCCCAACTCCATTGCGTTTCCCCAGTAAAAATTAATCAACTAAGCTAATCTCTTTCACTCATGACAAATCTGATAAAGACCAGATGCTTGTTCCCCTCAGTAAGTGGAAGAGTCTAAGTGAATGTAAATGAATGAATTATTACTAAGAATATAGTTCAGTGGCGAAGGAGAGGGGAAGACATATAGGAACACCACTCTGCTAAACGGAGACAACCTCATGTGCTTCAATTCTAGCTGTGGAAGGAGACAGTTTAGGTATCCTGTCATGTTTTCTAGCTGCTCTCTCTGTGTAATCACAGAAGAACTGCATAGGATTTCTATGTAGCCCTAAAAATAGTAGAAAACCAATGTTAGAATTGGGAAGGTGAGGAAGAAGAAGTGAGCAGTAGGTGGATGCTGGCAGCACTCCTCCAGTTCTGGAAAACCTAGATCTCTGCCAGAAGGAACCAATTCAGCTGGCATGATTAGCTCACTGGGTAGCATAAACTGAAGCATTTAAATGTTCTAGTAGCAAAAAAACAGGCCTTCTACTCTGAGCCAACCAAACTGTTCTTTTTTGTCAAGGATCACAAATGCCTTTGCTATTGAGAAAGAGCAAAGTCCTAGTCACAAAACAACCTCTCATTCTATACCTAAGGTATTTTTTTTTAATTAAAGGCCCATACTCTGCCGCACACAAAAATCTTATGTCACCTCAAGAGCATTTTGTTTTACAGTTCTGCTCCTCATTCCAGATGCTAATGTCATTGACAGGTGAGTCACAAAGATGTAGACAGTGAGGCCCAGATATTCAAAAGGGTTGTGCCATGCGCATTAGGATTGCTCCAGTGCAAATCCGAAAAAGTGCCATTCTGTGATATTCAGTGGGAGGCAGATGCGCCCCCCAAATCACGCTAAGCAAGAGCGCAATGATAATGAATGCATGCACAACTGAAGGCGGAGGAACCATGCATAAATGGTGTAGTGTGATATTCAACAACATGTGCCATGAGTAATAGGGAAGCAAGCGGAAGTTGCATGATAGCGGAAATGAGTCAAAATAAAAAGGAACAAGGAAGAGGTGCAAGAACGCTACATGGAAGGCACATGTGGTTGACGGCTAAGCAGACACACAGGGCAGGACAGACACACAGAGGAGGACAGGGAAAGGGCACCCTGAACCCATAGGCACAGGGAAGGTGTGGGGAGCCACAGCCAAAGACAGTGCAGAAGGGGGAAGTGCCACACAGCACTGAGGCCACCACAGGAAGGTGTTCCCGGTGCAAGGGAAGTAGCAGCCAGGACAGTGGGGGGAACACAGAAACAGCTGCCGGAGAGGGAACACAAGCCAGGAACATGGCCAGTGCCACCATCCAGATGGAGGCAGTAATGAGGGGGGTGAGAAGGCAGACAGCAGGGTGGCGCAGCCGTGGAAGGGCCCGTCGGCAGTATGCTCCCAACAGGCAGTACCAAGCCCGCACCAGCTTCGAGCTGTACAGCGATACCGAGATCGTGGGCCGGTACCGCCTGAATCAGGCAATTCTGAGGCAGCTATGTGATCTGCGCAGTGATGTGATGCAGGCACCCACACGATGGAGCCATGATCTGTCAGTGGAGACTAAAGTGACAGCTTGCACGTGCCTGCTCGCCACGGGTACCTTCCAGAGACCAACAGGGGACACCACAGGCATAACCCAGTTGGCCGCGTCACACCACCTCACCCAATTCCTCACTGCACTGCTGCCACATGCTGCGGAGTACATCCATTTCCCCAGCACACTGGCGGAGCGCACAGCAAACATACAGGAGTTCCACAGGGTAGCACGTATGCCTGGTGTGCTAGGGGCAATAGACTGCACCCATGTGGCCATCCACATACCACATAGCCCCGAGGGGCCACTTATATCAATTGGAAGGGCTATGCAAGCATCAACTGCCAGGTGGTGTGCGATGCCAGGGGGCGCATAATCAATGTCTGTGCCACGCACCTTGGGGGAGCACATGATGCCTTCATCTGGCACCAGTCGGCACTGTGTCACAGATTCGAGAGTAGGGACATCCCAACTGGCCACTTAGTGGGTAAGTAAGCAAACTACGTGGAAAAATATAGAGCTTGGGAGGGGTATGGTCAGAGGTGACATGGGTACTGGCCTACATGGCCCAAGGCAGGGCGACGCTGATCACCAAACTAACCTCTACCCTCTACACACAGGTGACAGTGGATACCCACTCTGTCCCTGGCTGCTTACACACCGGCGGCCCACGACCCCATCGCAGCAATGCTACAATGAGGCACATGCCACCACACGCAATGTCATCGAGCAGGTGTTCGGGATGCTGAAGGCACATTTCTGTTGCCTGGACACCTCTGGCAGTGCCCTACAGTGCAGCCCCTCAATGGCCTGTGGGCTATTCCTGGCCTGTTGCATACTGCACAACATAGCCAATGACTGTGGGATAACTGTACAGGTCAAAGAGGGGGACAGCGATGGGGACATTGAGGACGCTGTTGAAGATAGTGATGGGCAGCCCCCCCCTTGGGCGACGGGACCCCCGACTGCTCCGGCTGGCACAGCTGCACCAGGACACCATCACAGAGGAGCACTTCAGCCAACCCAGGAAAGTCATGGGGCCATGTACAACCACCAGTGGTAGAGGCACAACCCACTCTCATGCATGGACACACACCAGGGGTGCATGCTGTCAAGGGAAGTGGCCAGGCATGGAACCGCACACACCGCCAGGGATGGGTGAGGTCTAACATGGCATGCAGTCATGCACACACACCTCACAAGACATGCACAAAGGGTAGGAGGTACGCTGACCCAGACCGCCACCCCTAGCCACACACACATCCACAGACCACCACACCCACTGCCTGTCACTGTGCATGTGTCAGATGCTGGGCACCATTTTACAGTGGCGTACATCACAACGCAGGCATCATCATGCACACGCCACAGCGGACAGCAGCCAGGAGGGTGTGCAGATGGAACATATGTGTGCATGCAGGGCCGGGTACCCCACCCGTGCATTGCCCGCTGAACAACACAATGCACACAGGGCAGCATCAGACAGTAGCCATGCTGGGAGACAGGTCAGTCTCGCGCCACAGTGCCACAGCTGCCACAGATGCGTGGGTGGCCCCGCCAAGACCCGCCAGCAGTGACTGGCTGACCACTGGCCTCTTGGGGTGGCACCGATGGTCCCCCAGGGGTTCCACTGCATGAACGAGACCGTGCTCATGCAGGGGTCTGCAGCACACTGAACATGCCTGCGCCAGGCGTGCTTGGGATGCCCACAGCTGAACCCAGTGTTGACAAGGATGGTGTTGCATGACGCTGGGAATGGGGGGGTGGACATTGCACTGCGTGGTGTCTGAGACGCATGGGCAAATAACTGTGTGCCCATTGTGGCCATGACAGCTGTGAATGCCTGTGTCTGCCTGTCAATGGCAGCGGTCACATCCTCCCGCAACCGGTCCATCCTTGCCAGGAGCAGAACAGTGTCTCTGCTGCACCGCTCTTCTGCCTGCTGCAGAGCTGCACTCAGTGCATCCACCGCTGTCACAAGCCACATCTGCTGATTGACTGATGCTTGTAGTATGCAGGTGTGCTCATCTGAGGTCATCTGCCTGATCGACATGCTGTCCTTCAGGGTGTTTGCGGCCCTTGAGGGTGGACGCTGCACACCAGGGCCAGGCCTGGGCATGTCCACAGGTGGTACACTGATGCCACCCCATGACACTGTACCCCCATAGCCATTGGCTGACTGCTGATACTGCCCCTACGTCTGCCACTCTCCAGGGCTCAATGGTGCCACCGCAGTGGCTGAAACAGTCCCACTGTCCTGGACACACACCAGTGCTGCCCCACTGGTGCAGACAGGCACAGGCTGGGACTGTGATGACACGCAGGCCTCCGCAGTGGCACCACCCACAGCCATGGCCATGATGTCACCTGCTATGTGGCCATCCTGTGGCCTACATGTCTCACTGCCCATGACGTTAGCTCCTTCATCATCGGTGATGGATCCAGCACCAGTCCAAGTCTCAGCATGCTTTCATCCATGAACGCTGGCATGCTGGGACATGGGCAGGGCCTCCTCCACACCTGCTCCACCAACATCAGTCCAGACGTCCAGGTCCAGATGTCGCCCTGATCCCCATATTCCTGTGGAGGTGGATGGGCCCTCCTCCATCTCCATGATACTGGCCTCAATGGAGAATCCCACCACCGCTGACCCATGTAGATGCTCAGGAGCTGTAAGGGAAAAAAGTAGCATTACTGCATGTGACCTACCTTGTCCCCCCCAATAGATAGACCATGACTTACCAAGCAGTGACGGGCTACCACCCATCTGGAATCCACCACCCAGAACACCCTCAATGGCACAACACTGCATGCTACCAGCAACCCACTCTTCCTGTGGGGTCAGGCGTTGCACCTCCTGCTGTCCCCCACCGGTCGCAGACCATGCTGCCCTGATGGCAACCACCTTCTCTTTAATTCTCCGCCTGTCCGTGCCCATCTTCTTTTTGCAGTCCTGCACGGACAGCTGGTGGCTGCCATGCAGGTTGACAGCACATGCCACCTCCTCCCATGCAGCAGCACGGGCCTGTGGTGTTCCCTGGTGTCCACTGAGAAGTGGCTCCTGGTTGAGGTAGGCCTCAAACAGGGCATCTGTCTCTGCCTTTGTGAAGTTTGGCCTCCTCTTCCTCCCACAACTCTGCTCCTCTTTCTCCACCACACGATCGGTCATGATTCATCCTGTGAGAATGACAGGTGTTACCTGTGACTGTGCAGTCACATGCATGTCCCAAACACCACAGTCCACACTCCCAAACAGCATGCGACTCACAGCAATAGACTGCAGTAACCAACTATGGCCAGTGGAGCCCAATGTCGCATTTTTATAGTGCAACCCATGCAAATGAGGCGAGGCGTATCTTTAAGTGGATGCAAATGAAATGACCGCGCAATTGAATGGCTGATTAGATGATTTGCATATGCCAGCTGAATATCGCGCTGTTGCACTTTGAGCAATTGTGTTGAACATGCTGAGCCAAGGGCGCAGTTCTGTGACATGTGCAGTACACACCTAACTGCACGTGCCCGGATTGATGACACAGGCGCCTGCTGTGCTGCTGACATGCTGTGTGTGGGAAGCAATGCAGGGCATGGCCACCATTGTGCCAGTGGCGCTACAGCGCTGTTCACATATATGGCGCTGTGGCACTGGGGCGTCGTAGGCACACTGGGGCAACAGCGCCGTAGGCAGCTATAGGAGGTGGCACCCAGGCACCCAGTCATGCTACACGCATTGGGTTCCAATCACGCTATGGCTGTCCGTGTGCCAGAGACCCTTGACCCTGTGCCCGACCTTTGCCCCCTAGGCGACATGTGTCAGGCATGGGTGCACCACTATCGTGCTGCTCGGTGACAGCGCGATAGGGAATGGCAGCGCTGTACCACGCAGCATCTGCACGTGGCAGGACCATGCTGCCGAGCGTCATTTTGATTCAACCACACAGCAGAGATGGCGTGGAGGCGTGCAGTCATTTGCAGCCATGTTGAGCTAGCCAACCTGGTGGCTATAGTTGAGCCCCATTCTGGGGCTTTGTATGGTTAGGCACCCCTGGACAGGGCTAGGAGTGCAGTCAGGCAGGAGGTGGCTGATGCCCTGGAGGAGGCCAGCAGTATGGGGTGCATGGCGGAGCAGTGCCACCATCGTTATGGGGACCTGAGGCACAGGGACCTGGACCTGCTTGCCCACCTGTGGGCACATGCCAGGAGGGGCACGATGCCACAGCCAGGTAGGTGCAACACCCATACACTATTATCGTCCATATGGGTATCATGGTTGCATGTGTCCGGCACATGGGGGGGCCATCCGGTGTTGGCCGTGGTGGTGGTATTGGGGTCTGGAGTGGATGGGTATGGCTGCGTGGGATTGCACACACATGGGGGCAGGGGGACTTTGCTACTGGATTGTACTGATGTTCCTCTCTCCATGTTTGCACCTTAGGGCCTGAAGAACGCTGTCAGAACTGGGACCGGAGGTGCCACATGGAGGAGCAGCGTTCCAGGAGGTATGATGGTGGTCAGCAGCACATGGACCAGCCTGATGATGGTGAGTGTTTTACATCCATGATTACTATTGCATGCTGTATAACTGGGCAGGCAGTGGGGCATGGCCACCATCCATTGACACCACTGCCATGCACGCAACTTGTTACAGTCAGCACTGTCCAGTGGCACTGCATGTCTGGGAGTGCATCAATGGTGGTCCATGCGTGCACCGGGCACATGACTGTGGCACTGCCTTCACACCGCCTAGCCAAGTCACTGTACGGCCATGGTGGTGCTGTGCAGGACATGGGCGGTGGGTGTGTTCAGTGGTCCACATGGCTGTGGCTGCTTTGTGGGCAGGTCTTGTGGACACAGTCACTGTGGGTGGTCACACACCATCACAGGGGCGTGGCACATGGCTGTATGCCATGTACAATGGGTGGGCTGCAGGGGGCTGGACAGTCACACTTATTGACTCTGCTCCCTTGTCCTAGGTGGAAGACAACTCCAGAAGATACAGAGGGGTATACGTGAGCTGCTCCAGGTGGTGAGGGAGTCGTTGGAGCTGCTTCATCGAATCCACCGCCACGGGGTGAGGAGGAGGAGGAGAAGCAGACGTCGGTGCCATGTTGAGGAGGACTGGGGTGCACGTTGATGTCCCCTTGCCCCAACTACCACTTTCCCCCTTTGACCCACCCTCACACCCCTTCTTCCCTCTCCCATATGTTCACCCCTGCCCCTTACCTGCCCCCACCTGTTATGTGGCCTTTCCCCCCTCTTGTAAATATTTGTGAATAGCTTTTTGTTACATCTTTTAAATATATGCATTTTGTTATGACAACTGTGGTGGTCTCTGATTTGCAGTGGGCTACAGGTGCTCAGCTGCAGTGGTGTGCATGGCATCAGGGGTGGTGCATGGGCGTGTGTGTGTGTGTGTGTGTGTGTGTGTGCATGTGTGTGTGTGCAGAGGTGAACCGCCTATGGTGTGGGCAAAGGGATCAGTCACTGTCTGTGGTTTGTGTGTTGTACTCTGTGCACTGGATGCCTGTGTGCAGTGGTCCACGGGGCCTGCACTGTGTGCATAGCACCCCTGTCAGACCGTCCATGGCCTGTGCAGCTGACACCCTTGCATGTCTGTGATATGCACAGTCTGCTGGCGTGTCAGTGGTGGCTGTCCATGCTGGATAACAACTGTACCCGGCAAAATGCCAGGTTGCCTTCCATCACCAGTATGGTGCACTTCTGCCTCTGGTAGCACTGTGGCCTCCGCTGTTGTTGTCCCCCCTCCATGCTGTTGCTTGTGTCTGTTGCAGGGGATGTGCTTCAGTGTCTGTCACCTGTGCTCTGGCGGCATGCTGGTGGCATACAGCTTCATGGTGCCTGCGCAGGGTGGCTGGCACACCTGTGCAATGTAGGGGTGCTGGCCATGTGTACACATCAGCCGTGGGCACATGCCAGTGGCTTGGTTGACCCGCTACTGTGTCCCTGTGTTGGTGTGCTCTTGGGTATGGGTGGGTGTTTGTCCATGCACTGTGTTGCATCCTGTGTGGTGCATGCCTCCATGCTACACTGTGCATGTCTGTGCTGGCTGTTGTGGCCAGTGCTGGGATGGAATGTGTCCTTGGGAGGGTGTTCAGGGTGCTGTACCACTGGAGGTGGGGTCTGGGGCATGTCCTGTCGCATGTGGGGTACCTTGTGTGCTGACGCATGGTCGGCCTCTCAGCTGTACCTCAGGGGGATGTGCAGGGTAGCACTGTGTATGCATCTGTTGCATCACTGTCTGCTGCCGCCTGCTGAAGGTGCTCATGGTGGGGCTGCCTTGCATGGCTCCATGGTGCACAGGGTTGCATTGTCACAGTGGGAGTGGTGGCATGCATGGGGTGTCCTGCACTGTTGGCGCTACTCCTGGGAAGGGTGTATGGGGATCATGGTGCAGGGTGTGCTCTGCATTGGTGGGATGGTGTGGTATGGGGTGGTCGGCCCTCCTTGTGTGCTGGTCACAGCTTGCCATGGGGTGTGCTGTGGCACCGTAGCCCGGCTGTGGGTTGGTTGCTGGTATCCATGGGCCAGTGGTTATTCCAGCTCTCCCCCGGTTGAGCAGTGCATGGGGTGTGGGGATGATGTTTGTTCTGCTGTGTGTTCCTCTGCCCATCTGTGGCATGGGTGGTGGGCCCCTGCATCCCTCATTGTGCTGTTGCATTGCTGCCCTGCTGCAGGGGGCATCCCTGGTTGTGCTATGGCGCATCTGGACTGCTCCGCTGAGCATCCCTTGTTGCATTATGGTGCATCAGATATGCTCAGCTTCACACCCCTAGTTGCGTTATGGCGCAGGTGGTGCGATATTCAGTCGTCGGTTGTAGGTGCATCTTGGCCTGCGCAGTTTTTGAATATCGCGCTTCTTGTGCATGGGTGCAGTGGACTTGCACCTGCTCCTGCTGTTGCACACTTTTTGGGCACAGTTTGAATATCTGGGCCTGAGTATTTACATTGTTTTGGATCCTAATAGATAGTGAATATATGTGTGGGTCACAAAGTCACTAAATGAGTGGTGCAAATGGCAGACTTCCAGTACTGTACATCTGTATTTTTTCTTTCACTCAACATTCAAACTGGAAAAAAATTGAATTTACTCACCTAAGGTTGACCTGCAGCTAACAGTTCTGAGTTGTATGTATGGATGGGGAAAAGCTGTACTGCAGGTTTACAGTTTTCACTATAAGCATTTCTTTTTTCACTATGCAAGTGAATAACTATAGGGCCAGATTTTCATACAGCTTTGATTGCTGCAAGCCCTGGGTTCATCAATGATATGGTGCACTAGGCTTGTAGCAATCTAATGGGATTTTCTATTCCATGCAGTAATTGCGACAAGTTAGACCAATTTTTTGTGGTCTAGCTTGCAGCAATTCAGGGGGCCATTTCTTTAGAGTTTTCACCAGATATTTGGTGCAAGCTGCCGTAAGCCATGGAAACTGTTGCAGCTGCACCCAACATTGTAAAATTGGGTGCAGGTGTGGCAACTGGGACTGGCGCAGTTGCACTGATGCAATGGTTTGACACAAGGCTTGCTGCAGCCCTGCGCCACCCTTTGAAAATTCAGCCCATAGAATCTTCAGAACTTGAAGGCCTGTTATACACACAAGAGTGCTTTGCATGCTGTACACCAATGTATGTGAACCAATTCTCTAAATTATTTTTTCCAGGGCCTCCAGGACAGATCCTAAGTGGATCACCTTAAGGCAAAGAACATGTACAGTACACACTAGAGGCCATGAGAGAGTGGCGAGATAATAGAAACCTTCTAGTACCCGAAACAAATGACAAGGTAAACTGTGAGGAACTATTTAGAAGGAATGGTGAGTCAGAAACAAGGGGAAACATGTGGAAGCTGGTGGGAGATTTAGGAGAGATGTGAGAAAATGTTACTTTACAGAGCCATAGAGAGTGGTTGAGCCATGGAACAACCTACCACCTGAGGTGGTGGGCACAAAATCCATTAATGGATTCAAGCCTGGCTGGGACAGAGATAAGGGCTTAACAGTTACTCAGGAAGGTTGCAGTAAGGCAGGAAGGGGGTAGGTTATGGATGAAGGAGAGGGCAAATTAGGGGAGACTGGATTGGCCAACTGCCTTTTTCTGCTGTCATTGTTTGTGTTTCTGTTTTTTCGATAAAAATGTGCCTCATTTGGAAACTGACTTCATACTTTATCAGTTCTATCAAGCCACGTAGTGCAGAAAAACCTGTTAGTAAATTTAAAAATCACAGATACGATGAAGTTCTATAGTAAAAAGGAAAAAAAAATGTTTAACACAGGACTTTTTTTCATGTCACAGAAAATAAAGTATTCAACTACATTGTTGTCAGGTCTCAGTGTTGGGCAGGCAGTCGGCCTAACATAGAAAAATGAATCTAACAAGCATCACATATTTAACAACTTCAACACTGAATGAAATGTAAGGTTGTTTGTAATGTTTCTGAGATTGGAAGGAGTGCTTGCTTATTGCCAAATGGGACAAGCACCAAAGAGCAACATAATAAAAACTAAATCATTAGAGGCCATGTGCTGCAATCAACTACAGAGGTAAACTTTCAGCCACATTAGCCCACGTTAGTGCTCCACCTTAGCCTGAATAAAACTAAAAGTAAAAATAAATCTGTGCAGCTTGGATACTTTCAACCACGTTAATTGAGGTGCTGTGAAAATACTGAAATGTGAGATCCAGCAGAAGGAAGATTGGGAGAGGTATATCGGACTTCAAGACACTTTTTTTTTTCACAAGATCAGGGAGTAGTTTATCCAGATGCACAAGGTGGGGTGGAAAGGATGAAAAGGGACTTGGCAAGGTTAGAGAAATGGTCAAATGTATGGCAGCTTAGATTCAATGCTAAGAAGTGCAAGGTAATACACCTGGGAAACAAAAACCCAGGGGAAGAGTACACAATGGGGGGTGAGATACTAACAACAACAAAAATGGAAAGGGACCTGGGGTAGTCATATCAGACGACTTAAAGGTGGGCAAGCAATGTGAGAGGGAAGTAAGGAGGGCTGGGGGGATACTGGGATGCATAGGGAGAGGCATCACCAGTAGAAAACAGGAAGTTGTTATCCCTCTGTACAGACAGCTGGTGAGACCCCATCTGGAGTGCTGTGTGCAGTTCTGGAGACCCAATCTCCGCAAGGACATAGACAAGATGGAAGCTGTCCAGAGGAGGGCAACTAAAATGGTGCAGGATCTGCACCAGAAGACATATAGAGAGAGACTAAAGAAGCTTAATATGTATAGCGTTGAGGAAAGGAGGGAGAGGGGGGACATGATAGAAACTTTCAAGTACCTCAAGGGAATCAACAAAGTCCAAGAGGGTAGCATCTTTCAAAAAGGTGTGCAAGAACAAGGGGGCACAATTTGAAGATGGGGCGGCTCAGAGGTAATGTAAGGAAGTATTTTTACAGAGAGGTTGTGGATGCATGGAACTGCCTTCTGGAGGAGGTTGTGGAGTCAAAAACAGTGGTTGAATTCAAGCATGCATGGGACAGTCATAAGGCAATTCTAGGGGGTGGGGGTAGAAAGAAGTAGGCTGCTGGTCAGCTAGGATCTGCAGCTTATCCATTAGGTAGGGAAATGGGCAGACTGGGTGGGCCAAGTGGTCCTTATCTACCATCAAATTCTATTTTTCTATGTTTCTATGTAAGTTGGGAGACAGTGTCGGGTGTGGGGGGCCAAATTACACAATGGATGAGTCAGGCTGTAGACCAGACAGAGCAGGGAGATTGGGAGAAAGCTCGATTGTCCACAGGTTAAGGTACACTCATCAAAATCTGATGGAAGGTCTTCTTTCTTAGTCAAACAATTATATGGGAGAAACAAAACTGTAAATGAATAAATAAATAACTGTTAGTGTGTTTCAAAAAAAGAAAGGAAGGTACAATATAAACTGAATGGTGGTTCCAAGATATCTCTTATGAAATCAAGAGTATCATCTTGTTAATGGAACTTCACATTCAGCACAGCTCTAGTTGTCACGGGTAGTTTTATGGCTTCATGGCAGGAATAAGCAATATGAACAAGTAAAGCCTAAGGAAAAAAAAAATCCTGTTTCAATGAAAACTGATTTATTAATAAAAATGGAAGGCTTGTAAATTCAAAGGTTTGGGGAATTTTGTGTATCTGAAAGCTAACTGAATTGTTTGCTGGAAGCCAGAAAATCTCTTTAATGCTTGGCTGCTGGCTAGTGTCATAACATTTGCACAGGAAGTGTTTGGATGCAAAAATAGTGGGGTTTCAGGTTTCAGGGCTTTCTGTTAATCTACCTTTTTGGGGGATGGTATGGATTGCTAGTGTATCCGAAGAAAAATGGAGGAGTAAAGAGAAGGCCCAGGGGTTTATATGAGCTCACCCCCTGGTGAATGGTGTGGAATCCAAGGCTGTTGGGTAAGTGGCCAAAAGGGAGCAACAGAATGGAGTTACTGCTTTATGTAGAGGGTGATATTCCTACCTGGCTGTGACTGTCCACATCATTGGGATGTTTTAATGCTTACCTTTACCATGGTTCTGAGGCAATCTCCTCAGTTGTGCACTGGCCAACTGGCAAGGTATTTGTCAAGCTCTTCCCTGGTCACAACAAGAAACTCTCTGTATGGTGATCAGGCTGCCACCTGGTGACCACTGAAACTGTATCTAGGCCACATGTTTGGAGTGTGTCAAACCCAGGATCCTGAGTTAGGGATTGTGGTCCCAAGGTAACATAATAGAATTAATTTACTTTTTTTTGATTAAACAGGGTTCTTTCTTGATGGTTTAAATTCAGCAGGAACACAGTAAAAGCATGCTGTGTGTTTGAGTAAAGCCACCTCTTGGGCATCAGCGTGGGATGGAATGCTGATGCTGAGCTGGCTGGCCAAGAAAAACTAAGTATCTTCTGGAGCTCCCAAAATTCTCTTACCATCAATTTGTCATGACTCAATCATTAATGGACATGTTTTGCTTAAATTGTATTTATCTGAGACTTTCTGAATGCTCAAGACGTATCTACCTGAAAGAAGCTGTACTTGTAAATATAATTATGACTCTTTTTCAATTCATTATTGGCATTATGCAGAGAAGCACAGAGTGAATAGGGGGCTGTCTCCACATAAACACAAACACTCCCACAGAATTCTCTTTGACCCCACCATATATGTAGATGGAACATCCTGCAAAAAGCACTGTGATCCATCAGAATGACCACCATTCTGTTCTGGTAGACTTGGGGTGGGCATTCCTGCACACTGGTGACAATTCTTAACTCACTTGCAGATGGTCCTATCAACCCATCAAGAAAAGCCCCACCACTCTGGACATTCCTAGGACAGTACAATAGCCCTGCAGCACAGACATGTACACCTCATACAAGCCTGCATTCCCCTTGAAACATCACTGGTAATGTTATGTGACCTACAGACAGACATCAGGGCTTCCCAGAACTGTACACTATATGAGGGATATACACATATACCATGAACAACTTAAGCAAAATATGAAAAAAGGAAATGTTTATTCAGAATAGGTTTGGATGGTGGTGGTGGTGGTAGAAGGTGATGACAGGCACAGAACACATTATTCTAACAATAATCAAGCTTCCACTGCCTACAGGGTCAGGGTTCATGCTTGGTTTCCATTGTTGTGCATCTGGAAAACACAAGGTGGAAAGGTACAGTAAAGATGAGGCATGTGACTCATAGCAGGTAACTCATTATTATACACCAGTTCCTCCAGTTTCCAGGAATTATTCACAGAGAGTTCAAAGATCAAGGTAAGGTGCTGTTTTCAAAGTTTATTGCACTCTAGAGTCAATTTCAGTTCAATTCAAAAGTGTTAAAAGTGCATTGACAGTGTTCTTGAAGTGATTGCTTTGTACTGAGGCAGTCAAAAAATACGTAAGCAGCTTGGTGTTTCACCTTACAAAAAAGGCTTTGTCAGGGAATCAAACTCATTTTTATACATGGCAAACATGAACATGCACCACACCTATGACTGGGATTCATCTCACAAAACAGTCAACAATGAACCACATTTGGTTATGCACATTGATCTCCTTCATTATCCAGGGTGAGGATGGGCAGGATGGGTGTGTTGTTATTAAGGATCAGGTAGTGATTCCCAGGTATGGCTTGGCATCCCCTCTCCACCACTCTGAAAGCCAGCATCAGTCCCAGATTCTCACCCAGAAAGCACATACAATGGAGTGTGACACTTTAGTCACTAACTTAGGATATACATGTGGCACACTAATCCATAGGTATGTTTTAACTGAATAACCAGCAGTGCAGTGGAACATACTGGCTCAGAGGAAAGTGTTGTAGGGATCTGGGCTGTCAGTGTTTGGCAATTGTTGACACAGGAATGGCCTATTGTCACACTTCTGCAACACTGTCCATCCACAACAGGTTTGGAGTTTTGATGCCTATACTGCATAATATCTTCAACAATGTGTCAAAGATCACTGTACTCAGGGCTCACAGACAGTCCACAGAGTGCCTGTAGACTAGGGAGGGCATGATGTCAACTGGTACAGCAGACAGTAGTGGACAATTGGGTGGCCATGGCCAAGGTGATACCATTCTGGGGTCACATCCAGCACAGCACCATCTCCATCCATTTTTCTCGTACTAGAGGACTTTAATTGGAATTGACGTTCCCCTCCCAACTCCAGGATTCATCAAGGTGCCATGTCTCTAAACCTCACTCAGCTGATCACTGACCCCACCCATCTCAACCACAGATCTCTCAAGCACACCCTGTTAGGTTGGGCCCTCACCTTACATCCCCATCACATTACTGCCACTGGCATTCTCCTAGATGCCTTCAGTGACCACATTATGATCTATTGCATTTGCAAAATCCACCATCCCAAAGCCCCTCCCAAACTACTTCTGATCTAATCCTTTAGGTCCTTGGATCTGTTCACCTTCCATGAGGAAATTGCTATAACCGATTGGCTGTCTGTTTCAGCCTCCAGCACTGTCAACCTTGTAGATAGATTCCAATCAGTTTAAATTAGCAACTTCATTTACCTGCCCTCCCATTCTGCACTGGTGTCCCCCCGGACTCCATCCTTGGCCATATTTTATTCTTGGTCTTCCTAAATGACCTTCTTGCTGCCTGCACCTCAGTGTCCATTCACATGTATACTGATGACACAGTCATATTTGCCTCCAGCTACTCCCCTTCTGATTTGATGACCAGACTTCAGTGGGACTTTGACAATGTCCAGCTCTGGTTCCACTCAAATCAGCTGCCTCTTAACACCAACAAAACAGTCTCAATGACCTTTGGCACAAGGCAAAAGCTCTCTAGGATTGGTAATCCACCTCCTTCTGCATCGTGGATGAGTCCACCATTGAGAATGTACTATCCTTCAAAGTACCTCAGGATCTGGCTTGACAACCACCTCGACTTTTCTGAACGCGTTGATGTCATGTGCAAATAATTGCAATCTAAGTTAGGAGTGCTTGGTGGGGCTAGAGCTTAAATTATCGGTATTTGCTGATGATATTTTGCTTCATTTATCCAATCCGGCAGAAAGCTTTCAGAGGGCTTTGGAAATTATTGAGAACTTTTCGAGGGTGTCTAATTATAAATTGAACTTGTCTAAAACTCAGGTTCTCCCACTCACAGCTCATACTCATAGGGCAGATTTCGATCATTTTCAGATTAATTGGGCTCCGGACAAAATCAGGTATTTGGGGATATGGATTCTGGCTAGATCCGCAGTTGGGGTGGAAGAAAATGTGGATGGTATCGTAGTCAAAATTAAGCAAGATATTGAAAGGTGGAGGAGGCTTCCTCTAAATTTCACTGCCAGAATGGGTCTAATTAAAATGAACCTGCTGCCTCGACTGCTTTATCCGATTTGTCTTTCTCCTTATTGTATCCCCAAGAGCAAGTTTACTTATATTCAAAGGATTATCCTGGAATTCCTTTGGAGCTCTAAACCTGCTAGGAAAAAACATGTTGTTTTACGCCTCCCTCATCAGGAGGGAGGCATGAAGGTTCCAGATCTGATGTTATACTATGCTGCAGGACAACTTGGGTATATGGGGCGATGGGCTAGACAGGGGGAAAATGAGGCATATATTCCAACGTGGTTGCGAATTGAAAGGCTTGTTCTGGAGGACTTAAAGCTCTCCCCAAATGCCCTTCTATATGTAGACCTGGCGACCTTGCCAGGTATCAGCAACCAATCTCCGATATATAAATCAGTTAAAGCATGGTGGGAGTGGTTATTTCCGGGGCAAAGGAGAGCACAAAGAGGGGCTAGGAACCAGCCAACAGTGGGAAACCCTAATTTTCGAGTGGGGAATCGGGTGTTGAGAGGGCAATGGAGGTCATTGCTATTGGATTCTAAAGTAGCGGATTGTATGGATGCAGATGGGGTGCAACTGCCTACGCCATCTCGAGATTGGGACTTTTTTAAAAAGATTCAGTTTACTACGCTCTTGCAAAAGTTGCTCTGAGGCGTATAACAGAAGAGGAAAGTCAAGTCTTTACGTGGGAGCAATTAAAGAAACTGGATCTTTCACATCATCCCTTGTCTAAAGTATATAAGATCTTGTTAGATTTTGTTGGTACAGGTCCTGAAAATAGGACTTTATACTGGGATAGGTTTTATCCCCTGAAATTGACTGGATTGAAGTGTGGAAATATCACGAAATACCAGCCTATTCAAAATATACTACTATGCAATTTTTATTTGTTCAAACATCTACTACACTCCAGTTAAATTGTGTTCTAGTAAACTCAGACAGACAGATCGGTGTTTTCGATGTGATAGGGACTCTGGAGATCTACTACATGTTTTGTGGTCTTGCTCCAGGATTCAACCACTATAAGCCCAAATTAAAGCAAAATGGACCGGTATTAAATTATGGAGTATATCTGCCCTGAAATATGTATACTTGGGGACATGGGTAGAATACCAAGAACCTTGCTAAGTGCCATGTATCTTTCTTTATCAGCAGTGGTCAAAGCTTTTGTTCTTAAGCACTGGAAGGATGATAATGCTTATAGTTATGACCATTGGCTGGGGACTTTCTCCAGATCTTGAGAGACTTAAGCAGCATATGTGGGTGGAAGGAAAAAGACAATATTTGACAAGAAATGGGGAGCTCTGGAGGCAGTGTACACATTGCAGTGGAAAGGTCCTCGGTCCGGATCTGTCTGTCTGAAGAGTAGTACCTGGTCTAGTTACATAAGACTAACCCTTTGGGGGGCGTCGCTCCAGGTGAACTGGTGCTTAATCGCTGAGAAGCTTCGTATTTCCTTCTATATATCTCTCACATTTGGTTGGAGGTTAAGCTTAAAGGATTGGTCTTTTCTGGGTTGGGGGGTTGGGATTCTCTCTCTTTCCTAGGGGCACAGTTACTCAGGGTCAGATGTAAATAGCATCCGAACTTACATGATGGAAGTGAGGGAAATTTGAGTAAGAATGGTCTGCTGTCTTCGGGAACATTTTATTGTAACTGTGCAGGTATATAGTTGAGGGGTTGTACATAGTTTCCACTTCCAGTTTGGGGACGTGGGCCCGGGGTAATCCCTCGGGATATAAGTGTATATGTCCTTGTCTTGGAAATTATTGCATAACTTCAATAAAGAAGGTTGCAACAAAAAAAGGAGTGCTGTACTGTCACACGGCTACATCCCTCTGCAAGCCCACAGAGCCATTGTTCAGAAAATGATCCTCCCCATATTTGACTATAATGATACATTCTACCGCACTGCCCCTAAGTCCACCCTCTCCAGACTGGACTATCTTTTTTGATCTCCTTCTGTCATTTTGCTCTAGACTACCAATCCAGCACTCATCACTGCAGTCTCTATACGCCCCTCTCCTTTCCTTCCCTTGAAGGCAGATGCTTGGCACACTGTTCCTCTTTTATTGTCAAATACTGGTTTTGATCCCTCTCTTCCTACCTCTCCTCTGCTCTCTCCCAGCTCCCCCCCCAAACTCCTATGCCCTTCACAGCTTCCACTTCCAGTTCCACTACCTTGCACTCCCCCTAGGACCTCCTCAGCCAGCCAGGCAGTTTTCTGCTACCAACTCCCTAAGCTCTGGAACTCCCACCTAATCCCTATGTGCTTTGCCTCCTCTCCCCCATCCTCCCTACTGCTTAGCATCACCTCCCACACCTGTAACTGCAACTGAACTCCACTACTTGTGTCCTACTGCATTCCCTCATCCCCACTCCCCTCTTCCCAAACTCTCAGTCCTAGCTCCCTACTGCCTTCCCCAACCCCCTCATCACAAACCCCCTTCCCCCAATTTCATCCCTCTAAGGCATTCACTCTCCCTCTTGCTGGACTCACTGTCCTCCCTTTCCTGCCACCCTCCTCTTCTCCCTCCTGAATGCCTGCTTTTTCCCTGTTATTCCCCACCTCTACCCTTTCTTCAGTATAGGCCAGGTAACCAGTCTCAGACTAGTGTGCTCCCACTCATGACTGCCTCTTGTGGGGTTTTCACCCCAGAGGGATGCTGGCTTGCTTCCCCTCTCAGCCTGCCCCTCTTCCTCCTATTCCTCCTTCTCCTTCCACCCAGTTGTGACTGGCCCAGAAGGGATTTTCACCCCAGAGGCTCTGTGTCTATTTGCTTTACACTGTTTATTTCACATACCCACATATAGTACATTGCTATTTTTCAATGTTATTTAATTTGTGTAAAAAGTTTATTTTTTATTAAACCTTTTTCTGTTGTAAAATCAAGTTGTACTTTCCTTGTCCCCTTTCCCCAGGACGCATCTGGAAATGAGATATTTTAGCTCAGTATATGTTTCCTGGTGAAACTTTTTCAAATAAATAAACATGCAGGGAGCTATGTCTGCCATACTGTTTGTTTAAGGTGGCATGCTGCCCGTATGAGGATGGAATGGCACCATCTGGTAGGAGATGGAAAGCCAGCTGAGGTATGTAATGACAGCAAATGTCCACTGCTTGTGCAGTACTATACTGGAGTAGTCATACTATAGGAAGAGTGGCACTAAAAACAATAAGAGCACCATTCAAACTTTGAGACTGATTACCTAGCCAAACTTACGATTGTTCCAGACCTGGCAAGCCTAGCACCTGAACTACCCACAAAATCCTGAGGTTGACCTCCCTTGGATTAGTGTAGCCTTGCTTCTAGGGGACATTGAGATAGAGTTAAAAAAAATCATCAGAAGTCTCTGTTCAGAAGGGACAATCGTTAACACAGGAGTTGTTATTGGCATTGCAAGGGGAACACTAAAGTGCAATAACCTTGGCAGCTGGTTGATTCTGGTGCTCCTCTAGTTTTCAGCAAGCAGTGGGCTTGGACCTTTCTGAATCATATGGGTGCTACCACAAGAAGGGTACCAAGGTAGGCAGAGAGATCCCAAGTGATTCTATGGAACTGAAACTGGAATTTCTGGAGAGAATACAGAATGCTGCAGCAAGTGAGATCATCCCTGCTGAGCTGGTCATAAATATCGATGAGACCAGTACTAATTTAATGCCATGCTCCTAACAGACAATGGCCAAGATGGGTTCCAAGCAAGTTGAAGTCATTGAGTTGGAAGATAAAAGGCTCCCTCCGCAGGTCATCTATCACACTTCACCAAGGCCTTGATCCAGCTGCTGTGGGGGTTGGAGAGAGTCACCCTTTTCATCCAGTGAGACTCCTGCCAGCAATTGCTATCTCCAATGGCCACTGATTCCACAACCACTGGGAGCAGTGCATCATGGCAGTTAGCCCCACCCACCTCCTTGCCCAGGACCTATCTGTTTCATGCCTCATAGGTAAAGTGCCACTCCCCCAGCAGTCTTCCGTGCTTGCAGTCTGCAGAGACGAGGGTACCACACTGTGGGTGTCAGCTGTGAGGGTCAGCCGTCAGCCAGCCGCTCTAACCCACGTGTCATCCAGAGCACCTTAGTCTGCAGCTGATAAATGGTAACTGGAAGCAGGCAACATGCAGCTGTATAAGGGACTACACTAAGATAACACACCAGACTGAACTGCAATAATAATGTTAAGTATGCTGGTCACATGGACGTCTTATTTTGCATCTAAGCAAATGTGCTAATGTTTAATTAATACTGTATTGACAGAAAGAGCTTAGTATAATATATCTCATGATCCATGGACCGTGGTTTAGCCTGATTACTTTAGACTGTAAGTGCCAGGCCGTGCCTGTATTACAAAAGTTTGCTAAAAACCCAATCTAGGGTAGGTCGAATTACAATGTTAAAGCTCTAACCGTGCCTAAGAAATTGCCTTTATTATTATATGTGGCTAAATACCCTATCTTGGGTAGGCTTCTATTACACTCATCGATTACTGTCCCAGCTGGAACTCAGAAATTGCCTCTGATATTGCATATGTTACTAAGTCAGCTAACTCCCTATCTAGGGTCAGCCAGTAATACAATTTTGAGTTCTGTCTCCTCTATCTAAGTAAGAAAGCAGACTTTACCTGCTTATTGGAAAGTAGAATTTATTTGTTTATTAGAATTAGCTAAACACTAATCTAGGATAGGACTGACTTGCAAATTTAGTTTGCTGCCTCCTCTGTCCAAGCAGGAGTTACATTTTGACTGTACAACTGAACTCAGCTAATCATTGTATCTAATGATTATCTAATGATGATTTTGGGAGGCAGTATAGCATAGTGGTTTAAGGCTCTGAGCTGCAAATCTGGTGGCATCTAGCAGACTAGACCTGGGTTTGAATCCCACAGCTTCCACCTGCAGACTGTGTGATCCTGAGCAAGTCACTTAACTTCCCTGTGCTCCCAGGTCACACCTGTAAAAAAGCTTTTAGCTTATTGTGCTAGTCCTGGTTAAACAACTAACAAAAATAAAGTAATGCAGGGCTGAATTACTTCTTTCAATTACTGCATCCTTTTCACCAGTAGGAGCTCCTTAGAGGTATCCTGAGCTCTGTTTATCAATGAGGGTCCGCTTGCTTTATGCAGCTATACTCTTACACTAGAATAATTAACTGAAATTCTGCTGTTTCTAATTCACTTTCTTATAAACGTTACTATCTACAATATTTCAGGGATGTTGTTTCACCACATTATCTTAACTATAGTTAAGACCTAGACATTTTTGAAATATGGAGAAAGTGCTACTTGGGACTTTACTATTATTGTGTTAATTAGGAGAACTTCTTGCCTGGGACAGTCCTCTCCCTCCTCATCAAATTGGTAAGCAGCAACTATATATGGGGCCAGTCCCTTAGTGGTGCATAGATACCATAAAAATAGTAACCTATTTGACCACTGTACAACCATTGACAGTGCGTTTGCTGCTACTTATTAAGGTCTCATATGCCAAGTATTTCCTTTCTAGCATTTGTAGCCCAACTTTAGGAGTCAAACCAAAATCATAAGGGTGAGCATGTATGCTTCATAGCAGATATCATTTGAGTAAAAGATTAATTTTACTACTACTGATGTGCTCGGGTAACACTGAAATGAATCCTGGCCCGCTCTCTCCAGTTGCATCCTCCTCTGATTTATCTCCCCTTAAGGGATTGAAATTCACCTTAATCAATGTGTGTAACCTACTCAAAAAGCTGGATGGGGTAAAAGCCTGGGTCTCATACACAAACCCAGATATTCTCATCCTCACAGAAACATGGCTTAATGGGACAGTATCCCACCATGAAATTGCCCTACCGTCATACACCCTTTTCCACCTGGACAGATCTACTAGGGGAGGAGGCCACACCATTTATATTAATAACAAATTCAAGGGGGTTGATTTTGGCTCCCTCTCAATGCCAAAGGAATTTGAGTGTCTGGCAATCAAACTTTCTTTATCTGCTGCTGAAACTATTAATATCATAGGTTATTACAGACCACCTAAAGGTGGTTTAGAACTCCTGAAGCATATTTACAACATCCTAAATATGCACCCTAATGAAACAATAATATTGAGAGGCTTACTTAAATCTAGATTGGAACTCCCAAAAATCAAAATGCTTAAAAAATCTTTGAGACAATTTTGGACTAGCACACATTAATTAAGGAAGCCACAAGACCAAACATTAAAAAAAAACTACCAATGATTCCACACTAGACTGCACACTGACTGATGAGCCCTATAAGTTCACCCATGTAGCTGTATTCCATAGTGACCTCAGTGACCTTAATATCATGGCCTGTGTCACAGGTCCAATTAAACAAGAATCTCATGGAAAATTCATTTTTAAAAGGAGATGCACAAAATTTAATACATCTCACTACCTAGCTGATTTGAGCACAGTAAATTGGCAGCAATTCTATCAAGCCCCCAACATCCATGAAACAACCTGGCAATTCAATCAAACTTTGTTGGGAATCATAAACAAATACACTCCCCTGATAAAACAGCGGGTCAAAAAGAATTTGTGAAGTTGGTTCAATACTGAATAAAAGAAAAGCCTTAGGGGCATGGCTTGCTTTCGACATGAATAGCAGCTTGACCTGACAGCTCTGTCTACCCTGGAATACATCGTGCTTTATCTTTGCCATCCTAGCCTTTTCTGATCTGCAAATGGCATTACTGGATGGCTAATTACTCTCTGTTACTGGCAATTGCACTTGTGAGCCAAAATCTACAGGAAGTGAGGTGGCATTTGTTTCTTTTCCTGTTACCTCAAAATTCTGGGCCTACCCTGCTGGCACACGCCTGAGATGGCATCGCCAGCTCCCCAGACGATGGACACAAGCCTACAAGAAAGAAAACAAATGTTGATTTAACTGATGGCGCAGATTGATAAGTAGGCAATCATTGCCTAGAATGCTGATATTATCTTTCTGTCACATCGTGCTAATGTCAATGAGCAGTGCATTGCAGACAATGAAGACAGCAACAGGAGACTCCAATCCTACCTGCAGAAAAAAGATCATACCATTAAGCTACTCTTGCAGTGAGTAGAAGACCTAGAAAACCACAGCCACAGGAACAATCTACATTTTGTGGGGTTCCCTGAAGGCTGTGAGGATCCCTATGTGCTTACTTTTCTACAAAAGTGCTTCCCTAGAACCTGGATCATACCTTGGAAGGCACATTGAGATAGATAGGGCCCACCATTCACTGGCACCCAAGCCTGCCCCGGGGGGTTGGCCACAGCCCATCCTGCCTCGATTCCTGTGCTGTAGTGATGAGGAACAAATCATATTGGCAGCCAGGAACAGGCAAATCATTGAGTGGAGAGGACACTGAATTCAAATCCTTGCTGATTACTTCCAAAAGTTATCGGAGCAGTAACGGGCCTTCTCTAAAGCATGACGAGCCTGTGCTGAACTGGGCCTGGGTTACCCTTTATGTTATCTGTCACACTGTGGATTACTATCAATGGCAGCCACAGATCCTTCAACACCCCAGAGGTGACCAAGGGGTTTCTCACCTCCCAGCACCACAGCTCAACTGGCAGAAATGTCACCCTATCTCCCAATCTGATAATGTGAGGAACTGACCATTGGCCATGGACACTTTGGCTCCTGCTGATATGGTTCTGACCCCCATAAAGTTGGAGACCCAACCCTGCCCACTCCCCTATGGGGAGACTGACCTGTGGATACCAGCCCCGAGTAGCCAGAGACATAACATGAAGAAATGCACAGAGGAGGTGAGACTCAGGGACAGATCTGCCAGGCTCTGATCTCAGATCTGCAGCCATAGTAGAGATTCACATACCTTTTCTGGGTCTTCTGCCCCACTTTTTGGATAGAATAGATTTTCAGCCCTCCAGGACTTACCGGAAGACTTCCTCTTCCCCCACTGTCACTGGTCCCTGCTGACTCGTCCCTATCTTCCAGTATGGCTGGGGCTCCTCAAGGTGCATCCAAATCCTGGGCTGAGCTGGTTGCCCTGTTGACTCCTCCAGCTAATAGTCCCCTCCAGTGCTGAAGGTGCTCAGGCTGGCCAGTGGCCTACTTCTTCTCCCGGCAAAGCTGCTGCCAGTGTGTGCTGAATCTTGGGAGTCTGACTTCTTGGCGTGGCTCTATTTTGGCTTTGGCCCACCCTGTAACTGCACTTACCTGTAATTCTTTCCATAATGCATTATGGGGGGGCATGCTATTGTTTGTTTGCCTTATTGGGCTGCAGGGGTCATGAACTCTGTCCTAATTTAAAGGGGCACAGTCCTTGGTCAGTTGGATTCATCCTGTTGCTGAATAGGTATTTTCCCCATTCTACCTTTAATGCTTGGCTTCCAAATGTGGGATATGGTACTTCTTATGGCACAGTGTTCTGGGTCTGAGAATTCACTTTTAAATTCAGACAGGGTAGCGTTTTGTGCAAAACTGGGAGCTCCAGCAGTGGGGGGCTATTGGTATGGGGAGGGTGCTAGTACTTTTCAAACAGTATAGCATCCCCAGTAGGAGCTCTGTTTCTTAATACATCAGTGTGTACTTGTATATTGTGCTGAGTGGGGTTGGCTGCTCTCATCTGAGTTTGAGACCACTATTCCCCAATGCAAGGCTTTTTATTAAGGGGACCTCCAGCTGCTCCCCAGCCCCTGTATACCATGGTGGTATATGAGCCATTTCCCTCTCTGCCCTCACTACTGCAAAGTGCATTCAGTAACTGCTGACTGTAAAGGAGAGGGCCAGTCTGCTTTAGCCCTGTGATAAAGGGTCCTACCCCTAACTATAATCCGCTAAGGCATATTCCCTAGCAGGCAACAGGGCCCCACTCAGAGAATGCCTACCTTAGTCAAGCACATGATTTAGGGCATCGGGCCCACCCAGAAATGTTTCTTAATATCATAATGTCCCAAGTCCTCCTGGTTCCAGATGCCTTGAGACACTGGAGCTGTTTTGTGGCACACAGTTTCCCATTTTCTTTCTCCCTGTCTTCTATTCAGGCATCATTATGGCAGTGAGAATATACTGACATTCCTATGGCAATCCTGGCCTATATTAGTCCCTTGGTTTTCCAGGGGCTAGGGGCGAGCCATGACTCCTTCTTCTCAGGGGTTTTGATAGAGCTTAGTAGGAGATGTCAGTTTGGTTTTTCTCTTTTCAATTGTTGTTTCCCCCAGCGACAGTTGCTGGCATGTGGGCTGATTTTTGGTCCAGTGGATGGGTGGGGAGGGAGTGAGGGTTGTTCTGAGTTACTATGTTAAGGTGGTCACCACAGTTTTGGGGTATGTTTGTTATTGTTCTTTTTATAGTTATATGTCTCTTTTTTACAGGCAACTGGGAAATTTGGGGAATCCTTATTATGTGTAGGGACTGGGGGGCTCACTCAAGGCAAGGACACCTTAGGCAGAGCTGTGGTCACTGTAGATTCCATCAGTTGGTCCTTATCTGTCAGCCATCTAACTGTCCCTCCCCCCAATGGAGACTAGATTTGTCTCTTGAAACGTTTGAGGCCTCAATTTGCCAATTAAATGGAAAAAAGTCTTGCTACACTTAAACAAATTGAGACTCCATGTTACGTTCATACAAGAAACTAAACTGTCTAGTGTGGAAGCCAAGAAACGTAAACAGGGATGGGAAGGAGCTGCACAGTGAGGCTGTATCTAGGAAGGGGGGTAAATTTTGTTCCACAAAGATCTGGGATGGTCAGTGCCCTGGTTCTGGGAGGGACAACAGTTGCAGATGGATAATGGTCAAGTTGGTGACCCTGGATGAGTCTTTAATTTTTCTTAATGTTTATGCACCTAACCAAGATGACCTGGGTTTCTTCCATGATCTCAATCAACAACTCAGCGATTTTAATACAAGCCACCTTCTAGTCTTAATGGTAGGGGAGTTTAACCTCACCCTGGACCCCTCAACAGACAGAAGTGGGAGGGTACAGATCCACATAGCCAAGCAGCACAGGGAGTCCTTCGACTTATTTCTGAACACTCTCTGCTGGATGCCTGGCACACCTGGCATCTGGGAGTTAGAGATTATGCCTATTTTTCTGCAAAGCATGGGTCCTGTAGTAGGATTGACCTGTGGCTGACAGCATACTCATCTTATGAACTAATATCTAAGGCCCAGGCACACTCTATTGTAATCTCAGATCATGTTCCATTGGAACTGACACTGCGCTGGGGCCTGGAGACCCCACGTCCCTCCTTTTGGCGCTTAGACATTTTATGCTAGAAGATCATCAGTTTATTAAGTAACTGAAAAAATAAGCCATGGACTATTGGCAGACCAATGATAATGGGGAGGTATCAGACTCCACCTTGTGGGAAGCCTTCAAAATTACCATTCGGGGCAGGATTATTGCCTACTCCTTGGATAAATGTAAAAGGAGGGAAGCAGAACAAACTGCCCAAGAATAGCAATTGGTTATACTAGAGTCTCAGTGCAAGTCTCACAGTACTGCCACTCCCTCACTGGCTTTGCTCACCCAGTTAAACAGCACCCAAGTCCTGCTTAATGCCCACCTCACATGGAAGGCTGAACTAGCTTTGAGAAGGTTACATCACTCATACTGGGAGGGGTGAGAAAAGTCCAGTAAACTCTTAGTGTACAGACTTAAGAGTAGACAGTCAGCTAGAACTATTTCTATTCTGAAGGATGGGGCTGGTAGACTAACAAGCTCACAAGAGGATATTAATAAAATTATGGCTCAATTTTACGAGCGTCTATATGCCTCCCCTTTACCTCCAAATGCAGTCACAATAGAGGACTTCCCATCTGCAATTTCAATTCCCCAAATCTCCACCCAGGTGGCATCCTCCCTAGAAGTCCCTTTTGTCAGAGGTTGAGATCAAACAGGCCAACAGGACCATGAACTCCCACAAAGCTCCTTGAGGGGACAGCTTCCCAACTGATTTTTATCAGACTTTAGAAGAAGTTGTTGGCTATCTCCTGCATGTCTTCTGGGAGTCTCTCTCCAGAGGGGTCTTGCCACCCACAATGAGGGAAGCAGTGACTATGGTGCATCCTAAGAAAGGCAAAGACCCCACTGTACCTGGCAGCTACTGCCCTATTTCTCTCATTAATGCAGGTGCCAAGATCCTAACCAAGGTCTTGGCAAGACAACTTGAGGAGACTCTCTTTGGCCTCAGTCACCCAGCACAAGCTAGATTCGTCAAGGGGTTGTTGGGCTCAGACCATCATAGGATGTTGATCTCCCTTGTACACTGTGCCCAGAACAGCCACTCACTAATGGCGGCTCTTGCAGTAGACTTTGACAAGGCTTTTGACTCTGTTGAGTTGCCTTACCTAATGTCCACATTGAGGAAAATGGGTATGGGACCAGCCTTTTGATCCTTGGTGGGCCTCTTATATTCTCTCCCTAAGGCCTTCATTCTTACCAATAGGCTTAAATCCCCAACATTTGAGTTACAAAGGGGACGAGACAGGGATGTGCACTTTCCCCACTTTCATTTGTCTTGGCCATTGAGCCTCTGGCAATTGCCCTTTGAGAGGCAGAAGAAATAACCAGGCATTCGAGTGGGTACCCAAACCCTTAAAACCTTTCTATATGCAGATGACTTCCTCATTACCATGGCATATACTCCCCCAAGCCATTTGCTCCATTTTCTCTACCCTCTGTACTTTCACTGATGTATCAGGCCTCAGAGTTAATTAGTCCAAGACGGAAGTTCTGCCACTGAATAAGCTTTGTCCAGAGGAAGGTTTTACAGTATATTGCTAGAACTTAAATGGGCCCTGAATGGTATTACCTACTTAAGCATCAAACTGCACTGGAGCCTCTTGAAACTAGCTCATATCAATTTCTCAGCTCTGTTGAGCTCCTTAAGGCTGGACCTAGAGCATTGGAAGGCTCTGCACCTGTCCCTAGTGGGGAAGATAGACTCCTTAAAATTAAGGATTGCTCCTAGGCTGCTGTACCTCCTGACACATCTTTCTGTCCAGATTCTCTCGAAATGGTTTTCAAAGGTTGATGCCCTAGTGGGTAATTTCTTTTGGGAAGGGCACACCCCCACCACATTCCATCAGGCAGAAGCTATGTCAACAATGGAACGATGGGGGATGGGGATTACTATGGTTCCCAGGCTACCATATGGTCTTCATAATGGCTCAAAACAGTTAAGTGGTTAATGCCCCCCCCCAGCTTCCTCCCCAATCTGGATGAAGCTGGGACAAATATTTACTGAATAACCCTCACCAGCAATCCTGCTTTACTCTACTAATCTTATCCCCCCACTCTCTCCTACTCTCATAGCCCGGTCAGTGTTTTACTGGCATAAGGTTCATAAACACCTGCGGGTCTCACCCACCCCATGGGCAGTCACTCCCTTGTGGAACAACCAGGCCATCACCATTGGTAAATCCATGATTCACTGGCATCTATGGGAAGCCCAGGTTATCAGAACAATACAAGATCTCCTGCTGCCTGGCATCAACTCCATTGACTCCTCCGAAGCTGTGAAGGAGTGATATTAGCTTCCCCCTAACCACTTCTGGTGATATTTACAGTCCTGGACACTATTACCCATCTGAATATCCCACTACCTTGCCCAGATCCCACTCCAAAACAGGGTGGTCCAGCAGGATTTACCATGCCCTTAAGGATGCCTTTCCTGACCCCACACTCTCTGCTAAATACAAATGGGAGTTGAAGATGGGCACATCCTTCTCCAAATTGCAGTGGGGCAGCTGCTGAGCAAGAATCCATCAGGTCTGTCAGGATGGCAGAACTAGGTTAATCATGAAACAAAACACTACTGCAGTGGTACCACACCCCAGAAAACTCAAAAAACTATGCCTCCTTACCAAGGATACCTATTGGAGACATGGTCAGGATGATGCCCAATTATATCACATTTTGTGGGCCTGTCCAGTGGTACAGCCCTTCTGGGTTGTGGTCACCAGGATGTGCTATCAAGCAACAACTGAGGTGGCAGTAGATGCACCATTTCTTCTCCTAGGCTGTAAGCCAGAAAGTACTCCTAAGCATGACCATGGTGTGCTATGGGCTATGGCAGTAGGTGCAGTGGCAAAAAAAAACTAATTTTGATGATATTGCACACCTCCCAGTGCCCTTCCTTTCAGAAACTACTGCTATCCATTGGACAGGTGACAATGTATGAAAGGATGTCCAGCTTTGCCTGTGGTTTTCTGGACAGATACCTTAGATGCTGGCAACCCTTCTTACTCTAGGTGTATTAAGTTCTTTGTTGACTATGAGTGCTTAGTCCTTCTAGCATTAGTATTTGTGCAGTTTTCCCTTGTGGTTGCCTAATTTTGTATATAGTTGTTGTTAGGTTTTAGGATGGTGGGATATATATCTGGGGCTCTCCCCCCTTGAGAATAGATATGCTATTCATTATCTAACCTAATACAATATTTGAATGATGACTGTTATTGACAAGATTGCTAGGGTTCAGCTTTATAATTCCTCAGGAATTGTATCTCAAGTTTATGGTCACTCTTTGTACTCTCTCTCTGTTTTGTGAGGACTATTAAGACTCCTTGACATTGGTATTCATTTCTGTATCATGCTCGGATAGTATCCAGCAACACTGACTTGTGTATTGTTTTCTGTCAAATCAATAAACTTTTGAACTAAAAAAAAAGCCTCAAGAACAAGGGATAGACTCTGGACTTTTGCTAGACTTGTAAAATCTGAAGCTGCATGGACTGCCTTCAAACAAACGAAAAATTAATGTACCAAACCCATAAGGGATACTAAAGCTAAGTTTTACCTGAATGCGTTGAATAACTTTAAAAACAATGCAGCCAAATTCTGGAAAGTGGTAACAAGTCATCCCCTCCCTTACTATCAAATTTGAGTCAAGAGATAAGTTAATAACAATTCTATAGATAATTCTGGAGGAGTTAACCTCTGATTCTGTCACTGCCAGACTTGCCTTTGATAACTCTCCAGCAGCTCATTATCCCAACCCCCCACAAGGAAAACAACTCTACCCATATTCACCCAACAAACCTTTTCACGTTCCAGCCCATCACACATAATCAAGTAGAAGGTGCATTCTTCTCATATGCAATACTAACTGGAGGAGTACCACAGGGCTCAATCCTGAGCCCCCTACTGTTCATGCTATACTGTACATCAGTGATCTAGATAGAAACATCACTGTGGCTAATCTACAGTTCTTTGCTGATGATATGGTTCTTTATATCTCTATGCCAGCCTTATGCAGTGTATGCAGCAATCTCCAATGGGAGTTTAATCAGCTATAGTTAAACCTATTCCAATCAAAGCTACTGCTAAATGTTAAAAAAAGTAATGTTTTTCTCGGCTGCTAACATGATACCCTCCACTCTTCCTGACCCTACTATAACCTCACCTTTAGGAGACTTACTTGAAGTGGTGGACAACTTAAAATATTTCAGTTTATGGCTCAATAGATGCATGTCTTTCAAAACACACATTGAAGACCTCTGCAAAAAACTAAGAATCAGATTAGGCTTCTTTTATAGAAACAAGAACTGTTTCCCAATGGATATCAAGAAGAAACTAGTGCAGGTCACCTTTCTTCCCCTCCTGGATTATGCAGACCTGATTAATAGCCATTGTTCGAATGCCCTTCTAAAAAAATTAGATGTGCTCTATAACAGGGCCCTAAGATTCATTACTAACTCAGCACCTATAACCCACCACTGCCTAATTTATGCCACAGTAGGATTGTCATCCCTAACCACAAGGAGACGGAACAATCTATATCTCTGAGCCTACAAAACAATAACCCCAAATTTACCACAATATATTTCAGATCTTGCCATCTTGTCTTATAATAGATATGCATTAAGGAAGGGCAGTTATAGTCTTCTTGATATCGCAAAATATACTACCCAATATGGTAAAACAGCGATTATCAGCATCATACCTATGATCTGGAACAACCTGCAAAAATCATTCAAGCTCACCAGCATAGTCAGCCTTGGTATCTTCAAATCACTCATATGAAAACATAGCATTAAATCCTGTAACTGTAAGTAGCATAAATGTGTGACCATCACTGGACCTATCGGTCACTTGTCCACAGTAAGATTCTCCTGAATTATACTTATGAATCCCACAAGCTACCCCTATGTACATTAGGACGCACACAAATTGTATTAGATAGGCACTTATCAGTCCTTCTTGCTACACTTCAAACAATGCTGTACTATAGTCTACTCTTCTCTATCACTACCTTTCTTATCCACTAACCGATGCCACCACACCTCCATTATTTCTGCCAAATTTTGGTTCAACATGCTTCCCCTCTACCTCGCCTCCGTCTTATCCCCTTCCCTTCACACAGCCTACTCCCTCTACTCATGTGACCCTCGTTCTTTAGCCCTCCCCATCCACACTCAAATTCAAGAATGGCTGTTTTCTCCTTCTTCTTCTTCTTCTTCTTTCCTCATTTTTGGAATTCCCTTCCCACTTCACACCATTTGCTACCCTCATTAAAAGGTCACTCTACTGCTCCCCCTACCCCAACCCCTGCTCTTGCCATCCACCTGACTAAACCTGCTTCCTTGCCCTGGTTTTATAATGGCAGCTTCAAGTCAATTTATTTTTAGATCCGTCCCATGTTTCTTGTCTGCATTATGTCATTATGCTGTACCCCATGTCCACTCTGTGTACTCCTGCATTTTGGTTTTTAATATGTTATGTTTATTATTGTATGTTTGCAACCTGTTTTTGAGTTGTATATTTCTAGTTTTACATTTTTCCTGTTCTTTTGATTGCATTTGTTGCTACTTCCTCAGACATCACTGTAACCAGCCTGAGGCTCTGCTATACTGTACTTGCCTTTTTAACCAGGCTAAATTGTAACCTGCCTGAGACATACAGTCGTGGCCAAAAATATTGGTGCCCTTGCACTTTTTCAAATAACTCACAATTTCCTCTAAACATAAGTTGAAATTAACAACAGTACAGTATTTGGTCTCCACAATTCTTTATTTCTCTGTTAATATTACAAAACCTTTGTTTTTGATTCAGAATTTAATATATCCTGTAAATCAGAAAATGAAAAGAAATGGCATTGACAAAATTATTGACACCCTAGACTTAATATTTGGTAGCACAGCCTTTGGTCAAAATAACTGCAATCAACCGCTTCCAATAGCCATGGATGAGCTTCCTGCACCTCTCTACTGGCAGTTTGGCCCACTCTTCTTGTGAAAACTGCTCCAGTTCTCCCAGATTTGAAGGGTGCCTTCTCCCAACTGCTGTTTTCAGATCTCTCCACAGGTTTTCAATGGGATTTAGATCTGGACTCATTGCTGGCCACTTCAGAACAGTTCAGCGTCTTGTCTTGAACCATTCCTGGTTGCTTTTTAAAGTGTGTTTAGAGTCATTGTCCTGCTGGAAGACCCATGACCTTCGACGGAGACCCAGCTTTCTGACACTGGGTCCAACATTGTGCTCCAAAATGGCCTGGTAATCTCCAGATTTCATGATGCCATGCACACGTTCATGGCACCCAGTGCCAGAGACAGCACAGCAACCCCAAAACATCACTGAACCTCCTCCATGTTTGACTGTAGGGAAGGTGTTCTTTTCTTTGAAGGCTTCATTTTGTTTTCTGTAGCCATAGAGATGATGTGCTTTACCAAAAAGCTCTAATTTGGTCTTATCTGTCCACAGGCCATTCTCCCAGAAGGATTTTGGCTTGTTCAGGTGTGTTTTGGCAAACCCCAGTTGGGCTTTCTTATGTCTCTCTCTCAGCAGTGGGGTCCTCCTGGGCCTTCTACCATATAACCCCCTTTCATTTAGTTGGCGACGGATGGTGCGAGTTGAAACTGTCGTACCTTGCATCTGAAGGTCAGCTTGAATCTGTTTGGCAGTTGATCAAGGTGCTTTCTCCACCATTCAAACAATCCTGCACTGCAATGTTTGATCAAGTTTTCTCTTGCAGCCACGTCCAGGGAGGTTGGCTACAGTGTCATGGGCCTTAAATATCCTGATAACATTACGTATGGTGGAAACAGGAACATCAAGGTCTCTGGAGATTGATTTATAGCCTTGAGATTGTCCATGCTTGGCTAATATCTTCTATCTGACCTCCTCAGACAATTCTCTGGCTGTCTTTCTTTTCTCCATGCTCATTGCGGTACACACAGTGACACAAAACAGGAGAATGAGTCCTTTTCTCTATTCAAACTGGTTGAATGAGTGATTTTTATATTGCAGGCACCTGCAACTCACCACAGGTAACTTCAATTCCAAAGTAAAGGTGAATCACCTGCTTGAAATCTAATTATTTCTAACTACTTCTAAAAGGTGCCAATAATTTTGTCTCGGCCATTTAAGGATTTCTGTGTGGAATAAGCTAAGACTTAGTAAATTTTTCTGCTTTTTGTGTATTATTCCACTGCAAACCAAAGAAATACATATGTGGATACCAAAATATTTTTTAATTTCAACAATTTTCTGGAAGGAATGGTGCATTATTAGAAAAAACTGCAAGGGCGCCAATATTTTTGGCCATGACTGTACTTGTTGCTGGTCTCCATTTCATGTATGTATGTATATATTGCTCCTTTTGCCCCTTCCCATGGGTCACACCTGGAAATGAGCCTTGGCTCAGTGTGCTACTCCTGGTTACGAACTTTTAAATAAATAAAAATAGTCTAGACTTACTCTATATTTATTGACTTTATACTTTTTTTTTGCTATCAAGCCCTTGTGCTATGTTATTATGTCTCTAACTTTTGTATCTAGTTTTTACTTTGTGCTGTTCTAGCCAGGATATCATTGTAAATGAGCTTGCTCAATAGAACCATTTCCTGGTGAAATAAACTAACTTAAACATATCAGGGGGAAAACTCCCTCCTGTCACCTGACCTACAGTTGCCCATCAGACTGGTCAGTAGCGCATAGTACGACCCACTGGGCAAATGAAGAGACTATGATTTCTTATGCTGATGCTGTTCTAAAGCCCTACATTTATTTTATTAAGATAAAAAAATGACTTTCCAGGTGAGCAGAGAGCACTTCTAATTCTGGACTTTTTTCAAGCTCACACAACAAAGGATGTCCTATCAGAATTTGAGGATGCTGGATTAATCCCTGTGTTTGTCCCACCTGGCTGCACAGATGTGCTCCTGCCTCTTGACATCACTATTAATAAACTGTTTAAAGATGGTACTCAGGCTTAATATCATACCAGCTCTCTAATGGTGTCTCTGCCAGCAATGTCAGTGTGGACCTTAGAATGACGAACATCAACGGTCTGCATGCGCAATAGTTTTTAACAGTTGTTACCAGTACTGAGGATTGTCTGCAGGGGTTTCAGGAGCCCAGTATCACCGAAGCATATTGGCAATGCCTTGATGGACAGCTGGAGCTTACCATTTAGTGATATTTTTTTAATTATTTCATATTGTGACTTTTTTTTTCTTAACTACAGTAGCATCCGTAAATCCTGCCTTTTCATTACAGGTGCCATCCTGGACAAGAACCGAGACCTGAGATCTAAAACCTGAGATGAAGCTGCAGTGGATGAAGACTAACCTCTCTGCCATGTTTTTTTCTTGTTCTCCTTTGCTCTGCTTCTTTTTATTTTTCACATTTTTAGTTTTTGCACAAAAATAAAGAATAACACTAAAGAATATAGTACTAGCATCCTTACATAACACCGCACCACATGGTCTACCACATAGCAACCCACATAGCCACCAGTTTGGGCAACACAGTAAAATTCAAGGGTACACAGTTACGGTTACAAGATATGGTTACAGTAACTGGACTGCCAGTAAACCAAGATAAATCAAGGTAAATTGAACTAAAAGACAAATTCTGCTACCTCGGTAGCATTCATCGAAGAACACCATGAATGAGAGTGACGCCACTCATTGGATTGGCAGGGCCAGCTCTGCCTTTGGTAAACTTGAGTGGAGACTCTGGCAGGAACAAGAGGTTAGTCTGCAAACAAAAGTCACTATATACCAAGCTATTGTCCTCGCCACTCTCTGGATCAAAGTCGTGGATCTGCTACCACTGTCACATTAAGTGACTTGACCATTTCCACTTATGCTGTCTACAACATATTGCTGGCATCAAGTGGCAAGACAAAGTGCCTAATGCAGATGTCCTCAAGTGTCGTAATATAACAGGTGTCATGGCCATGATCAAAAAAGTCCAATTGTCCTGTTCGGGATATGTCAGTTCACATGCCTGACTGTAGAATTCCCAAAGCTGTCTTCTATGGAGAATGGCAGTTTGGGTATCGTAACAGAGGTGGGCAGATGAAACACTACAAAGACACACTAACAGCCACCTTAAAATCTTGCAGTATTAACCCAAAACCTGAGAAAACACAGCCACAGACAGAGAACAATGGTGTCATGTCTGCCAGGTCGGTTTGAATTAATTTGAGGCTGTGAGGTTGCAAGATTGGGCAGACAACTGTCTAGCATGAAAGGCATTTCATCTACCCACCTCACCTGGCTTCCAGTGTGACATATGTGGCTATATATGTACATCCAGGATTGGGCTCTTCTCCCATCAATTGACCCATAGCAACTGAGACCCATCCATTGACTCGATGGGAGACTTCATCAACAAAAAGAGGATATTTGGACAGCAAGTAAATTCAGATGAGCGAGAAAAGAAATCTTAATGCATTGCTTGGGAGAGGGAGGATATCAGGTGGGGTGGGGAAGTGCCACAGTCAGGTTGCAAAATAAACTGAACTGAACTAAAGTAAATTCTGATGAGCAAGAGATACAGGGCTCAATTTTCAAAGACTGGGGAATGACACAAGGTCTCTGCGACAAACATAAATGACGCAAGTGGTATCATACATCAAAAGATACAGCATTCCCAATTTTCAAATGCAGTCTGTGTCAAAAAGGGAAGCCACTGTGCCACAGTGGCACCACACCAGCTGTGTGACCTACAGCAGGGTGCACCAGGTTGCAAGGAGGCTTGTTCCATGGTGGGGCTGCAACATCCCCTTTTTGGGAATTTTGTAAGTCTCATCATGGATGCAGCAGGGGGTTCCACTTAGACCAGCCAGGAGATGGTCTAAGTGACCTGAATCATTGAGGGACCAGTGCCACTGCCAATGGGGAAGACCAGCCAGGAGGGGGACGGGGATAGACAGATCACTGGTGGGCTGCCCTAGGGGGCATTAGTAACACAGAGCAAGTGCAGCATTTGCTGCCGACATACCATTTACAGTGCTATGCCATGTCCTATATTACCCCCCCCCACATTGTCATCCTCTAGGCATCACTAGTACAGTGTACCTACTGTACTAACTGTCTGGCAGTGGCCCTCCCTACCCCCCTCCCAGACCAGGATGTGCTCTGAACAACCTGCTAGCCAATAGGGTGTCAAGCTCATAGGTTGCCATCTCGCCTGCAGCTGCTGCAAGCCTGTCTGCAGCTTGCGGCATTTCCCTCTAGTGCATCCTTTATCTAGTGCAGCTGTTGGATTGTGGCAAACCAGAAGAGTTTGGCACCAGGACCATGATTTTTGCAAAATCGGGCACAGGGTCCCTGGCACACACAAAGTTTGCAGCAGCCTTACATCGTTGCAAACTGTGGCAATCTAAGGGCTCTTTGAAAGTTGAGTCCCCAGTATTAGGTGGAGTGGGGAAGTGCGCCAGTCAGGTTGTATGTTGCTGCAGTCAGCACCCAGTTGTTCACAGTACTTTATTTTTCACATTAAGTGTCTGATCTATGAACATAGTGAAAAATAATGAACTGTAAATATTGTGTGTTCTGCGGTAAGCACCCCTGAACACAGGGGAACAGGTTTCATACTGTATAATATTTAAAGGGAAAATCACACTTTACAGAACATGAAATGAGATGCACAACTAAAATGAATTTGGATTGCTGCACCTATAGAAAGGAGTTGTTACCAGCTCAGTACTGTACAATACTGTACAGTGTAGTACTGTTCTGTATGTCTTTCATTGTAAAATGTTTGGGTTGAATAAATCAACCAATTATGATATTTTCTTGCCATAGGCACTGCAGTGAGACTCATGGTTATTTATTTTTTTTTTTTTTGCTGTTTTATATTAATATTGATTTGAAAATACACAGTTACACTATACACAGTATACAGTACAATGACAGTCACAGTTATTTTAGTATGAAATAACATTACAGCACAGCATATCACATCACATCACCTTACACATTTGTAAGATTTTCATTCTTTTGTGGGTTCCTCAGTTATTTATTCTGTCCCTTATTAATTTCATGTGGCTGCTGCCAACCTCCCAGTGCTTCCTGACAACACTTAACACCTCATGCATATGGCACTCTGTATGGACCTCTTTGTCCTGCTCCAATCCCAACATACTTGTTATCCCCAAGACTGATATTGATTCTGAGGCACCAGTGTCTAAACCACAAGAGATGCCACATGATCTGGCCTGCCATTGGCCATAGTCATCAGTTCAAGTTCTCTTACCACACTAATAGGCACAAGCTGCATTTCCTGAGAAGCAGATGTAAAGTTATTGTCATCACTATGTCAGAACAATAGGCTGGAATATCAGTTACTTATTATATCCACTGAGCTTGGGTTCAAACGTTTCCCTCTTTGCTTTATGGACCATGAAAAACAATACAAAATGGCTCAAATTTTCCCTCAGAACCTATTGCACATACAAGGTTCTTATAATTTATAAATGAACTTGGCATGTGGCAACCTCAAAGTAAAAAAAAAAATAGAGTGTATTATTCCTGTACAAAATAAACTAACAACTAATAACACTACTGCATAGATATCAAATATTGTAAACACTGCACAAGGCAGAATAAATACAAAGTAATAAAGCCTAAAAAGAAAGTAATCAGACAAAATATGCAGTCTTTGAAAACTTTTAAAAATAACAACAATATTTTTGCATAGACTTATTTAATAAGGTTATTTTTGTATATCCATATTATGCTACATATGCTATAGGATTTCCCTTATGTAACCACCCCTTCCCCAAACTACACTAAAAATATAAAATTATTAAAGTGATACTTAAACACTTGGGGCACGATTTTCAAATGTGTGTAGATCAATGCAAGGACTTGTGTCAAAAGGGTTTGCTGCAAGCGACTTGTGTCAGACATTGTAGCAGTGCAATGTTCTAACATAGTCTACGTCAAACCTCGACGTAAGTTCCTTGCAAATATCTTGCAAGTTAGACCAGCTCCCTCCTGGTCTAACTTTGCACCATTTTGGGGCCCATTTTATGGGGCTTACGCCAAAGATTTGGCACAAGCTCCCATAAAGTGTGAAAATTATCACAACTGTGGCAAATGTTCTAAAACTGGACTGCCTTGCATCAAAGAAGTTTGGCGCAGTTGCGTCAAACATTAGGGTTGACGCAGGGCTTGATGCAAGCCCTGCGTCAACCTTTGAAAATTGCATCCTTGGAGTTTGTACAAAATGTGAGTCTTTCCTCATGATGCAAAAATAATGGAGAATCTTCTTCTGCAGTTGATGTCACTTTGGTGCTTGCTCTTGCTGGAAGTACAGCACTTTCCTTCACACTGGTATGACAAATGTCTGGTACAGAGGCTCGAGCTATTGTTGGAAAGGCTTTTCAGCTTGAATACAACAGTGTGGACCCAGACAGAAGCTGGCTTGAAGGAATTCTATTTAGATTTCGGTGTACAGCCTTGCTTTGACAGTGCTCAAACCTCCTATATAAGGATCATTCAGAAAAGCAGGTGCTTATGCTAGGGTTTAATGTTACAAATAAAGCTAGTACCCTCTGGTACTCTTTCATAAGCACTCATTCAATAAGGTACTGAAACCTTTTTTTCTTTTTAAACTGAATTATGGTGTTTTATTTATTGGGCTTTTTAAGCTTTCTGAGCAATTAATTTAATATAAAGCTTGTATGACGTGAAAACCAACAGTACTTATCCATTGCAGTACCTAATGTTAGGCCGTCCGTGTCCTGAACTAAAAGTTCCTTAAACTTCCAAAATCATAACTGAGGAATTTTTCACGGCACAATGGTCTAGTCCAATGGGTATTTGTAAATGCTGGAATGCTGGAACAATCATAATACGAGGTAAGCATTTCTCTCTACTCGGCGGCCATTTCACTGCACTGAAATGGCTGCCAAGTTGAGAGAAGCACGTACCTAGTATTATGATTGTTCCAGCATTCCAGAGTTTACAAATACCTAATGGACTAGGCAACTGAGCTGTGAAAAGTTCCTCAGTTACAATTTTGGAAGTTTATGGAACTTTTGGTTCGGGACACAGACGGCCTAACATTAGGCACTGCAATGGATAAGTACTGTTGGTTTTCACGTCATTCAAGCTTCATACTAAATTAATTGATCAGAAAGCTTGGAAAGGCTGATAAATAAAACACCGTAATTTGGTTTAAAAAGAAAAAAAGGTGTTGCATCTTATTGAATGAGTGCTTATGAAAGAGCACCAGATGGTACTAGCTTTGTTTGTAGATTTCAGTGTGTCTGGTATTAATAAGCTAGCCACATTTCCATAATTATGACATCGCATATTCTGGTTTACAAACTCTGACTGGACCATGCCAATGAGGGGGGAATGGCAAATTTCTGTCCTTGTTTCCACCCCCTCTCTGGCACAGTTCCTATCTGTCCACATGACCACAAGTTGGTATTCAGGCTAAATAGTTCCCCACAGTTCACTTTGTTAATTCCTTTAAGGAACTTGAAGGTCTCTGTCATATCTCCCCTCTCCCTTCTGATCTTCAGTGAGTGCATATTTAGTGCCTTGAGGTGCTCCTCATAGGATCTGTCCTCCTGGCCCTGAATCATTTTTGTTACTCTGCATTGCACTGTCTCCAATCTATCCTTATCCTTCCTGAGATGAGGACTTCAGAACTCGGCTCAGTACTGTTTGCTATGACATATTTCTCCTTTTGAATTAAAAATTGTTTTCTAAAATAATACAATTTTCTAATTCAAAACTGCAATCCTATTGTATGGATATACAGTTGAAACATCACATAAGATATTAACCATGAGTAGGATGAATTACGAATCATATACCATAATAGAAAAGTTACATCATCATATGTGTAAACCTATGACCTTATCAGAATGTGACATCATTGAAAGTGACTCACCAGAGATGTACAGTTTTACATAAAAAAGCTAATCTAATGCATAACTAAATACAGTCACAACTATGTACATTTTTCAATCTACTGTTTCAACAGATTTCTTTGGCATATTGAACTTATTACAGAAATTTCACAAGTGGGGCACTTATTCATTGTTGTTTGTTAATCACAGCTATCAGTATCAAAATTAAAATTTACATTATGACTATTTTTCATCATTTTCACTGTCAGTTCAGACATGAAGCCATACTTGTTTACATTTACGGTATGGTCTCAACTGATTAATATGAACCCATGTAAGCATCACTTCATCAGTGTTCTTTTTCCTGATTTCAATTTGGTACACTACAGGTGAAATGTTATTGTTAATTAAGAAGGGTCCTTCACAGCTTGAAAGGAAATTATACTTATTAACTTTAGCAGTGCTCCTGCTGTAGTTAAAATAAAACACCTTGGGCCCCATTTTCAAAAAGTTAGCATGGCAAAAAACAGGTTTGTATTGTCTTAACCCAAAGTAGTACCAGCTGTTGAGTGTGTGGCCATACTCAAAAGCCACTTATGTGTGGCGCCCCTCCCTGATAGTGCTGTGGCACACAGTATCACACTGCAAATGAGACAGCCTCCATGCATACACAGCACAGCATGGCACTGAACATTTTCAGAAGTGCTAAACAATCACAAACTTGTCGCAGTTGATCATTTCTGAAACCCAGTGCTTAACAGTTCACAGAGGGGGTCTGTTCCCCACACCCCATCCATGCACCATCAAGGGCTGGGTACCCTGGTAGTCTAGTGGTCCCTCCCATGCCCTGATACCATCCCATACCCAAGGTTCTTTCTTTTTCAGTAGTCTGGTTAGAGGATGGGCAATTCCAGCATAGTCCTGAATAAAGTGTCTTGAGTAATTACAGATTCCAAGGAAGCTGTGTAACTCCTTTAAAGTTTTGGGTGGACTAATTTTCTGAATTGATTCTATTATGTTGCACTGTGGGTGCACCCCATCGAATTTAATTTCATACCCAAGGTAGTTTGCCTTACTCTTGAACCTTTGTCCCTTTGTCAAAGAAAATGTTGCACCAGCATTTTTCAGCTGGTTTGAAACATAAGTTACATCTTCCAAGTGTTCTTCAAAAGAATTACTTTTGATTAGTATATCATCCACATAAACCAGACTTCCTCTACTTTCATCATCAGGCATGGCCTTGTGCAGAAAGATATTAAAATCTGCAGGGGGCCGGCCCGGTGGTGCTGAGGGTTGAGGCGCTGGACGCCACACCTCACGTCACGCCAGTGACCCATGTTCGGGAATGACCCCTGAAGCTGGGGGTCGGCAGGGAGGGAGTAGGATCGAGCATCCAGAGGACAGCTCTCCTCTCTCTGGGGTGGGATCTAGGGGCATCCCGGTGCAGTGGTGACCTCCAGTGGAAGCTGGAGGCATTGCTGCTGTGGGGGACACAGCGGGGGATGCACGCAGCTAACGTCTATGGTAGCTCCGTGTTGACGTCATTGCACGGCTGCGTGTGTAGGGGCAAGGAAAGAAGGGGAAAAATTCCTTGGTGCGCTGCTTGATGGCCGGCCTCATGGTGCTGCTCGGCTTCAGCCTTGGATGCTCCCCCTGATCGAGACCCCCCGGATCCTATGGTGGTGGTTGCATACCCGCTGCGGTGGATCGCTGTGTAGGACCGAGGAAGGGGTAAGAGCTTGGGGTGTGGGGAAGAGTAAGGGCTAAGGGGTCTTGCTGGACTGGGGGGGAAACATAGGTAACACCCCCCCAGCTGCTGAGGAACTATAAATAAAAAAAAAATCTGCAGGGGAATTTAAATACCCCAAAGGACACCTGTTCCATGTAAATTGTCTTCTTCCAAAGGTAAACGCCAATTTGTATTGATTTTCTGGAGCTACGTTTAATGTCCAAAACCCATTTGCTATATCTAGAGTTGTGAAATATTTTGCACCCTCAGCTTTTGAAAAACATTGATCTACATATGTCATGCACCAATGAGATAAAGCTACCTGCCTGTTTAACTGTCTGTAGTCATTTGTGAGTCTCCACCTTCCTGTAGGCTTTAGTATAGGTCAAATGGGGGGAATTATAAACAGAATTCACTTTTCTTATAATTTGTCATTCCATCAGGGTATCCAGTATCTCTTGTATGTGTTCATAAGATGCTAGTATTCTGTACTGGCATACAAAAACTGGACCTTTACTAGGGTCTGTTGGTATTCTGGTAACATGAAGGTCAGTTACTCCACAGTCATAAGCATCTTTGAAAACATATCTTTCAACTGAAAAAAAACATTTTACAAACAACTTCCTTTTCTGTTTCAGATTCATAACAATATGTTTGTATAGCTTGTTCAACCTGTTCTTTAAAATCAGGATAGAGTAATTTTCTCCTAACTCTACCTTATCTTCAGTTGTGCCAGAAACAATTTCAGTGTCAACTACATGTACTACTTTAAGCTGTTGTGTCACTAACAGTAATGGACAATACAAGATAATCATCTTCAACTGTACATTATGTATTTATTTCTTGCCAACTGGACAAATTTTCTGCAGAACAACTAAACCATTAGGTAAAGACTTACTATTGTCTCCTCTAGCATTCTCCCAGATGCTATATCGGATCACTCTCCCACCTACTGCATATGGGGCATCTCCCCTCCTAAGATCCCCTGCAAGGTGATCCAAATGAGGAACTTCTCCAAACTCAACATTGGGGACTACATTGCTGACCTGCGACACGCTGACTGGTCCTGGGTCATTGCCATAAATGACCCCTCAAGGGCCCATGACAACTTCCTGACTGTCTTCACCCCCCACTGCATGACAAACATGCTCCTCTCACAAAAAGGAGGGTGGGGGCACTGTCACAAAGTGGCTCCATGAAGGCCTTTTTTCTCTTTATTTATTTATTTAGCTTTTGTTGACCGGGTAAGTGCACTAGACAAATCCTGCCTATTTTCAGGCACAACCCGGGGAAGGGGGATACAGATGAATGCCAACTGACTTTGAAACCAGATTAAGCTGTTGGTGGTATTTATAGTGAATGAGGGAAATTTGGCCAGGACACCGGGGAAATTCCCCTGCTCTTTTTGATAAGTGCCATGGGATCTTTAACATCCACCTGAACTACCACCAATCCAGGCAGATGAATTCTAATGAGTTTCTAATGAAACAAAGGGATAAATGCTGGGTGAGATACAAGAACTCCCTCTCCAGTACAGACCTCCTTGAGTACAGGCAGCTGAGAAACTCATGCAAAAGAGCCAGGGACCCTGGTTTTCCATTTTTACCAGTAACACCGGTAACAATCACGGAATCCTGCTTGGTTTGTGGATTTTGAATTCTTGTACCGATGCCTCACGGAAATTGCATCTCACTGCACAGAATCCCTAAGATTTCAGCATCTTTTTACAATTTTTTATTTTCTCTTTCTATGCCCCCTTCTCACAGCATCAGTCTCCACTTTTCAGATATTCCTAGGCTGGGTATCCCCTAGCTTCAACCCAGGTAATGCTCAGGAGCTCCTGTGAGCCTGCCCCCATCCTTCCTGGGTTGTACCTCTCAGGTGGGAAGGGAGAGAACCCTAGGTCACCCCTCCACAGTCCTTTAATGTGTGTTGGGCAGCCCAGTGGGTCTCTCATGGAACCTAGTTATGAAATCTGGGGCAGCTGGGTGCCTTCTACCAGCAGCCAATGTGGGGTGATTGTTACTGGTTTTCTGGTCTCTGTCCCTGAGGGCAACAGCACTCAAGGGGATCCAAGGAGGTAGGGCACATAGAGACATGCCATTGCTCCATAACCTGGTTTGCTTCCTCTCTTCCTGATTGCTCTGTAGCCCCATTGCACCACCATCTGTGGTCACCCAGGTGACAGTAAAGCAGCAGGATCTGCAGGCCACCATTCCCAGAGGAGGAGACTGGCCCCCAGGTGCACAATCCTACTCCCCTGGCCAGACCTCTAGCAACCCAAATTCACTTTTAACGCCGAGTCCCTGGCATTGCAAGCAGTAGTGCTACCACAGGCTATTTACAGTGTTCTGTCAACTATACACTCACTTTGGTGTAAGAAAACATAAGCAGACGGAGAGGCAAATAATTCAGTTTTAGTAAAATGTAAAGTGTTTAATGTTCATAATTTGCATTGTAGGTACTGTACACTATTACCGAAATCATATATTAAACATTATATATGTGTGTTGTGGCTGGCAGTATAGCCTAGTGGTTAGAGTAGCAAACAGTGATTGAACTAAGTCCATCTAGAAGACTTGGGTTTGATTCCCACAACCTCCACTTGCATACTGTGTGACTCTGAGCAAGTCATTTAACCTACGCAGTGCTCCTGAGTCACCTCTGAAAACAGGCAGTTCTGCCTAGTGGACTTACCTGGTTTACAAAAAATATAAAAAAAAATACCAATATATATTTACTACATCATACGATAGTCAGGGTACCATGTAATTTACCTGAGTTTTACTCGGGCTGCAATGATTTTGTATAGGTAAATATAAATGTTCAAATACATTTTACGTGTTTTATAAGCTTGTTTTTAGACTTTATCCAGGTTTTTATTGTATTCTTTGCATGTGAACATCTAGGCTGTAGATTGCTAAGCGCAGGATCATTGTTACCAACTAGCTTATTCAAATTTATAATCGGCAGGGCCATCCAAAATCCTCAGTTGTTTGAATGAAAACTAGTCTGAATGAAAGTATGTTCACAAGGCAGAAACTGCCTTACTACTTACAAAAAAGACTTCACAGTTACCACCCCATTTAGGTGAATGGAATCATTTGTACCGTCTCTCTCACCTGCTGTTTCAGTCTCTATGACAACAAAAGGTTTTTTCTGACAGACTGCTTTAATAAAAAGCAAATGTTAAGTGTTTAATTGTACTTATGCTTGGCCAGTGGATTTGAAAGCACATTCAGTGACACACAGAGCGTAAGACCCCAGGGGAAGTATGATGCTGGTGGGCAGAGTGGTGCTCAATTCACATCTTAGCTCAGACATGAAAACTGAGAGACATCCTTTTCATGGAGACCAAGGGGAAAAAAAGGCATCCACGTGTTTGTGAGATGCATGATTTTCCATTAGAAAGTCCTCCACTAATCACTTGTGAATTTTTTCAGGTGAAGACACTTTATTTCAAAGAAGCAAATTCAGGCAGGTTTTTTTTTTTGCTCCTCCTATCTCCTGGCCATCCACTCCTTCAGGTTTGCCAAGTCCCCCTACCTCTGCTGCTAAGTCCTGACCACCATCCACTAACCCTTATGGCAATGCTACCAGGTAACCCAAAGTAGCCCTTCATTGAGTGGGCCCCTACCCCTGTGGGAGGCTAACAGGGGAGGACAATCACCCTAAAGAGCTTCCTGTATGTATCCCAGGCATGGCAGGGGTCTGAACAGATACATGTGTCTGGGGCTTCATGCTTATGGAGGGACCAGGAGCCATCCTCCGGGTGGCCAGCAGGTGTTTCCCATTTTCGTGGGAGCGTGACAGGCCTCATGGTGTAAAGGCACAAGCTGACATCCATCACACTCCCTCCCATAGTGAGGGCCAATGTGTTGCCATTCCTACAGCCTCCACCTGGGGCCAGCAAATGCTGAGCTGTGAATACACCCTCCCTCCCAGGAGAAGATGAGTGGTCACTGGATACTCAAGCCTTCACCCTCTGGCCAGTCCTCCAACACCCAAATCTGTTCTCAAACCCTGGTCAGTGGTGTCACAGGCAGAAATCCAGTTCAGGCAGCTAAATGATAGGAAAAACAAAGGTGGTCCACCTTAGTAGTGGTGATTCAGATTAATTCACATCTGAGTTCTAACAAACAAAGAGACTAAGTAATTTATAACTTGTGCATGTGGGGTGTAGGTGTTGTAGAAAGGGGATCATAGTACTGTCACTACTGCCATCACCCCTGAAGGATGTGGACTGCATTGTTGCTACTGTCATCACACCTGAGAGACAGGGGCTGTAGTGCTTCTGCCATAACCACTGGTGGATGGGGAATGTTGTACTGCTGCCATCCCACCTGAGGGATGGGGCCATAGTGCTGGTACTGCCATCACACCTGAGGGATGGGAAATGTAGTACTGCTGCTGTCACACTTGAGGGATGGGGCCATAGTGCTGATACTGTCATCACACTTGAGGAATGCAAAACATAGTACTGCTGCCATCACACCTAATGGATAGGGGCCACAGTGCTGCTGCTTCCATCACACCTGAGGGAAGGGGGACACAGTGCTGTTGCTGCTGCCATCACACCAGAGGGATGGGTTTGTAGTGCTGTTGGTTCTGCCATCGCACCTGAAGGACGGGGGCTGTAGTACTGCTTCCATCATACCTCAGGGATGGGGGCTGTAGTGCTGTTGCTGCCGTCACATCTTGTACCTAAAATAACTTTAAATTGGTACAAGGATGGAAGGATATGCAATAGTGGAGGTCAAAACTGCTAAAATGCATGTTAGCAGAGTTAAAAATTGTTAAATGCAGTAGACAAAACCAAAAACTGGTAAAACTGGATTTTGACTTAGCAGACACTGGTGACAGTACCATTTTTTATAATGTGCAAAATGGAATTTGCCCCTTTTCAATCCCGGTAAACCAGTGTCCCTGAAAAGAGCCATCCGATCTGCAAAAAGTGAGTTCTGTCAATCTGCCCTACTCTCCACAGCCAGAAACCTGAGGAGTTTCTGGCAGAACATCAAGAATGTGGCTGGGGGGGTCCACCAGAGCTCAGGTTACTGATATGCACATTGGCGGGGTAAACTGCAACAACCCCCGTACAATTGCCAATGAGTTTAACTTCCTGTTCTCTAACCTGCCAGCTCTCCCCAACCAGACATATGACCCAAAGGATCATGCCCCCCCTCCCAGGAGAAAAGTCCCCCACCCACCCTTCTACCTTAGGGTCATCTCTGTCATGGAGACGCAGAAGCTGCTTGTCAGCCTCTCCCCCCATACTGGTGCTGGGCACGACTGCCTTGAGCCCGAAGTACTTAGGCTAGGGGTGTTCTATCTTGCCCGACCCATCATCCACATCTTCAATGCATCACTTACCTCGGGCATAGTCCCAGACATCTGAAAATGGCCAAAGTCATTCTGGTCCCCAAACAAGGTGAACCAAAAGACACAATGAATTACCACCCTATAGCGATCCTGTCAATGATCAGCAAACTCCTGGAAAAGGCTGTCGCCTCTCAGCTCAACCTCTACCTACAGACCCACAATCTACTCTCTCCAGCTCAGCACGGGTTTAGAAAAGGGCACAGCACCTCCACTGTCCTAGCAGCTGTTACCTCCACTATCAGGACTGCTGCTGACCAAGGCAAACTGACTGGGGCCATCTTCGTGGACCTCTCAAGAGCCTTTGACTGTGTTGACCATGCTCTATTATGCTCCTCTTTCCTGTCCCTTGGCTTCTCCTCCCTGCCCTTGTCTGGTTCAATAATTACCTCTCTGTCAGGCAGCAGTACACAAAGTTCAACAAGACCCTGTCTGAGCCAGCTCCGGTTAGCTACGGGGTCCCCCAGGGCTCTGTCCTGGGGCCTCTCCTGTTCTCCCTCTTCATAAATGAGCTACCCTCGGCCCCGGTGCATGGGCTCACCACTCTGTACATAGACAATCTAGTCATCATGACTAGCTCCCAGGACATTTCTACTATCAACGCCGAGCTAAACTCCAGCTTTGACTGAATCCAAAGCTGGCTAAAGGTCCACAAGCTCATGATTAACCTGCAGAAGATGCAGGCCATGCTCTTTGGCTCAACAGCCAAGACAAAAGCTGTCCCGGGACTGCTTAAGCTCTTAGGTGCTGATGGGTCCTTACTGCAAGTTACAGATTCTGTCAAGTACCTGGGGGTGATGCTTGACCCTCAACTGGATCTGAATTTGCACATAAGCAACACATGCAAGTCCTCAAATTGCAAGTTGGGCCTTGCACACAGAGCAAAAAACTGCCTCACCCCTGCTGCCCAACTCGCCTTAGCCAGGAGGGTCCTCCTACCCACGATCTACTATGGGCTTATCATCTTTGCCTACATTTCTAAACCCAGCCTCCCAAAATGGGACATTGCATATAACAACGTATGTTACTTTGCGCTCTCAGCTCCCCGCCTTACCCACTGCTATGAGCTCTACTTCCAGCGTGAGTGGCTCCCACCAGAAAAGCACCATTCCTATGTCTTGGTCAATTTCATAGATAATGTTGTCAGGTCTGCCATCCCCTTAGCACTCACTGAATCTCTAGTTCCGACTAACCCCAGAACCTACCTTCTGAGATCCAATGACTCTCAGGCCTTCCTGGAGCTCCACACTTGCAACCAAATGAGTGACCGGACCTTCGCTGCATATGCACCCAGGTTGTGAAACTCCATACCCTCAAGCTCTCGCTCCTCCCCCTACCACCATGGCTTTAAAGCCTCCCTCTGGGGCTTTCTCAAATCAGCCTCCCCCTGCCTATGCACCAGACGAACCCACCTGACCTCTGCTGCTCTGACTGGCTGAGTCACTACCAAACTTATCTGGCTATGGTAGTGGTCCGCCGCACCATTATTCCACTACCGAGCAAGAGACCAGCTAGTTAGATTAATCCACTTAAGGCCCAACCACTCAATCAATGTGTGCATAGTTAGTGTCCTACTTTCAGACTATGCATTGGGCCTCCTCCACTCTAGTTTGTTTCTTCTCTGCCTACATACTAGTTTTTATTGAGTTGCCACCTGACATGGTGGCCTCTGCCTATCCTGAGACTACCCTAATGTTATACTACCTGCTGTCTGCATTGTTAAAATCCTGCTGTCTTCCCCGTACTGACCTTGTTGTTTGATGCACTTTAAATGTAACCTTACCTGTTTTGCCTGTCCAAGAATGTACCATTGTAACCTCCCAGGTCACACCTGAAAATAGGTACTTGGTTGTCTAGTGTGCTCACCTGGTTAACAAAAGCAAATAAAAAACAAGCATTTGTCAATGCCGAATGTTTGCTTGCTGGCATTGGCAGTGGTAGTGTAGAAGTTACAGAGCTGCGTAATAGGAATGGCAGTGAAGTATTGAACTGAAGCCAACCCCACCACCACCCTGCAGAGAGTGACAGGCATTGGGGTGTGCCTTTGGGTCATCAGGCATAACGGCCACGCCATTTCACCACACCCCACCCTGCAGACACTGACAAGTGTCATGGTGTGCCTTGGGGTCTTTGGCCCTTATGTGCATCCCATTCCATCAGGAAATAAGGTGAGATGGGTGCGGTATAGGAGAATGGGGTGAACTTTGGGGCCAAAGAGTCCAAGGCATACCTCGACGCACCTCACTGGCTGCAGGGTGTGGAATGATATGAGCATTACAGGCAAGAATCCCAAGTCACACCCCTGATGCCTGTCATTCTCTACAGGGTTGGGCATTATGGTTGGAAACCATAATACCTCAGGCATTCATTGGCATTTTCACCCCAAATTTTCAACATGGTTTTTTTGTGACCCTACCTCATGAACAGTGGCAATATCAGTTTGTTAGCCGAAAGCTGCTTATGTACAGTGACTACGGCATTTAGCACCACAGGTGCAAAAACATTCAAACAGGATGTGAAAATGACAGCTGTACTGTTCATGGGGAGGTGTAAAAATGGCAATGTTGCAAATCTGCAGTAAAAATATTAAAAACTGGTGAAGTCAACGAAGGCTATAGAAACTGCGCAACGCACACCCGTAATGTAATTAGTTTGGGGATTTTTTGCAGCAGATTGTTAACACAGGCATTTTGGGACCTCTGATCATGAACAGTGTCACTCTGATTTTCTTTATCTGTCCCGAACAATGATTTCCCACAGCGACCATGCATCTCTGAGCTGAAAGTGTGAAAACATATTTCAGCCATGTTATGAAAAATGACAGCTGTACTGTTCATAAGGAAGTGCGGAAAAATGCCACTGGTGAAAATCTGGACTGAAAATATTACAAAGTCATGAACTTATGAGGGTGCATGGAAACTCTTGTAATGCTCACTCATAACACAGTCATTTATGGACTTTTGTCACAAATTTTCAACATAGCCATTTTAAGACCTCTGCTCATGAACAGTGTAACTGTGATTTTCTTAATCTGTCCCAAACATTGCTTTCGCACACCAACTGCACCGTTATGCGCTACATGTGCAAAAACACATTTTGGGTGACATGTGAAAAGTGGCAGCTGTACTGTTCATAAGGAAGTGTAATAAAATGGCAATGTTGAAAATATGGAGGAGAAAATATTGAAAATTCGCAAACTTACGGGCGTGCATAGGAACTGCAAGAACGACGGCCAGAAACAGTCATTTTTAGGAATTTTTTCACCAAATTTTCAATATAGCCATTTTAAGACCTCTGCTCATGAACAGTGTCACTGTGATTTTCTTAATGTGTCCCATACATTGATTTCGCACACCGACTGCACCATTGTGCGCTACATGGGTGGAAACACATTTTGGGCAAGATGTGAAAAATGACAGCTATACTGCTCATAAGTAGGTGTGGTAAAATGGCAATGTTGAAAATCTGGAGTGAAAATATTGAAAATTCGCAAACTTATGAGCGTGCGTAGGATCTACGCAATGCAAGCCCGTAAAACAGTCATTTTGAGGAATTTTTCCACCAAATTTTCAACATAAGCTTTTTGAGAGCCCACTTTATTAACAGTGGCAGTGTCATTTTGTTACTTCATCCCTAAAGGTGATTTTGCACAGTGACTGCGAAATCACCCTTCGGGCCCGATTAATGCCATGACAGTCAGAGCACTCATGAGAAGGGGTCCCAAAACCCCCACGTTGAAAACTTAGTGCAAAAATTCCAAAAAATTCCTGAGATATGCAGCAAAGTTGAAAAAACCTTATCTATCCCATTATATAGCTTACCGGCATTTCCTCAGTTGGCAGTTGGCTTTGAAGAGTGCAGACGTGTTCCCGGTCCAGAGAAGATCGTCACGCCGAGGTCCGGAGGTAAGTATGGGGTGAGGGGGAGTGTGGGGAGGCAGGGTGCGCAGTGGGTGGGTACAGGTTGTGGGAGGGGGCAGGGAGAAGCTCTGAGGGCAGTTTTTATTTGCAGGTTTATTTTTACTGAGATGACGAGACGCTTGCCACGCTGGGGTTGGATCCTGCACAGCTGGAAAGGCTGTTTGGGGCTGGAGCCAATGGTGATTGGGCACCCCTGTCAGCTATAACACATTTTGCCACACTGGGGTGGGCTCCCAGCGTGGCACCTGGATGCTTGAGGGAGAGACAGTGGAGCCGACGGGGTTGGGCACCCTGTCAGGCTATACATGTAGCCATGCTGGGGTGGGCACCTAGCATGGCATGTGGAAGGCTTTTGGGGGAGTGCAGCACAGCTGATGGGGATTGAGCACCCCGTTGGCTATACAGTGTGTGCGTGGGGGGAGCAGCACGCAGTATGCGTCGTGTGTGCGTGTGTGTGTGTGTGTGTGTGGGAGGCGGCGCGCGGGCAGGCGATATCTTATCACTGCTCACTGAAGCGTAGCTCCCCCTTTCAACTGTACTCCACTGCATTTTGGAGCTGTCATAGACAGCTCGAGCAGGCATTGGAGAACTGCGGCCGCGCCTGCAAACACACTGCCTGAATTGGAAGAGGGCTGCCACACCTCCAAAAACTTGGATGATGGCACTATGTTTCTTGCACATGCGTGCAAGCAAACATAATAAATATTCACATCTGTCTCATTTTACTGGGTAATATTCTCAGATAGTTCTCCAATAACAGGAACAGTTAAATTCAAATCATAAAAGGATCTATCTATTGCTATTCCTAACTCACAGTTAGGTTCTATAATGACTAGCTCTGTTGTAGGATTATGCACCAAAGTATGCATTACTTGATTGCTCATATCTAAGCAAGGTGTGGACTGGATATTTAAACCCATATCACTAAACTGCTGATTAGGCACAAATAATGCAGATTGATCAAGAATTTCTTGGCCTTCCTTTACATCAACCCTAACAGAAAATTCCCTCAGATTACCTGGAACTATTACTGTAAACTCACTGAATACCTGACACACTTGAGGAATGGTTTGTCCAGACTTCAAGGCTTGTGATGTCACTTTTATTGGATAAGGGCCCCCCTTTATTCATGACCACAGAACATCGTTGGCTAGGTCTATACACACACCTAGTTGGACAAGTATATCAAACCCAAGCTACATGGGAAACTTCAAACCTTGTACTACATACATAGAGACTTCAAAATCAGTGTCAGAGTCTGATTCTTCAGATGATCTCAATTTTTTCTCCTTTTTACTTTTACTATTTATACTTTTCTCTGTCTTCTCTACCATTGTATCTGATTTCCTTAATATATTTTTCTGTTTTGTCAGTGCACTAGTTTCTTTTTCTGTATATATTTTCCTTTTTCTTATGTCTATTTCTTTCAACTCTGACTCTCTTTCAATACTAGACTGAATAGGAGAGTGTTGCTGGTGAGAAGTTATTCCTTTTACAGGTTCTGTACCAGACAATTTCCAAGAAGGACTTTGGTCCTTGCCTATATTTTCTTCTTTTTTTTTACTCTGAGACAGATAGCTAGGAAACAAAAGACTTAAGCCCATTGAGTCAGAGTTTTCCTGTGTTCCAGGATCTTTGAGCCATTGTTCCTTTTCACTTTCATATTACTCCTGCAAAGTTCTATACTGTTTTCGTAATTCAATCAAACCTTTTTCAAGCAGTGTAATTGTTCAGTCCAAGTCAACCTTCTCCCTCATCAAATCTAAGCACTACATTTTGTACTGATCAGCATCGTGTAAATCCATGCGCAAAAGAGCACTGTCAGTTCTTAGATCAGCCAGGGCACCATCTTTATCAGAGAGGTTCTTTTTGCTCTGTTCTAACTGCTTCTGTAGCTGAACTTGAACAGCAAGTTTACTAGATTCCTTACACTCAACAGTTTCATATTGGTTTTTAATGGGAGTCAGCTGGAATCCTGGAGGATGCATCACTGTATCCAATTTAATAACATCTGCACTTATACTTAGGGCTACCTTAGCTTAACACCAACAATAACCCATTCACTAAAATACCACCAACAGCTTAATCTGGTTCAAAGTCAGTTGACATTCATCTGTATCCCCCACTCCCAGGTCGTGCCTGAAAATAGGCAGGATTTGTCTAGTGCACTTACCCGGTCAACAAAAACTAAATAAATAAAATAAAATAAATAAACAACAACAATTAAATATAAACTTAATATATATGTATTCTAAGAGCACATCAGGGATCTTGTGCTTATGCAACTGTACAGTTCTCACCTCCAGATGTCTTCTCTTGCTCGTAGAATGGTGACAAGCAGTCATAAACTGTTATTGGCGGGGTTTCTTTTCTTCCTTCAGTGCTCAGCAGAACAGCAGCACTTCTTCTCACTTTTCAGTTAGATAGCTACATGAGTTAGATTAGATTTGGAAAAACCAAAAACAGGAACAATTACTTCCATGCAGTGAAAAGCTTCTCATCTATTTTTTTGTACACATTTAAGTCATATGCATTGTTCATTAAGGCAAAACCAAAATTCATACCAATATCAAAATAATATTATTATTGATATAAATAGTTTTTTTTTAAATCCAAATAATCCCAGACAAGCCCCCAACTTGTCAGGGGAATAGGCTGGAATATCAGTTACTTATTATGTCCACTGAGCTTGGTTTCAAACTTCTTCCTCTTTGCTTCATCATTCATGCAAAACAGTGAATATGGTTCAAATGTTCCCTCAGAACCTACTGCACATACAAGGTTCTTATACTTTATAAATGAACATGACATTTGACAACCTCAGGGTAATAAAAAAATAGATTTTATTATTCCTGTACAATATAAACTAATAAAAACTAATTACTGCATAGATATCAAATCTTGTAAACACTGCACAAGGCAGAATAAATGCAAAGTAATAAAACTTAAAAAAAAGAAATCAGACACACTATCCAGTCTTAGTGAACTTTTGAAAATAGCAACATTATTCTTGCACAGACATATTTAATAATAAGGTTATTTTTGTATACCCATATTATGTTACATACGATAGAGGATTTCTCTTATGTAACCAACCACCAACCCTTTCCTAAGCAACACTAAAAATATAAAATTATCAAAGTGATTCACTAACAAAATACCACCAACAGCTTAATCTGATTCAATGTCAGTTGGCATTCATCTATATTCCCTTCCCCCAGGTTATGCCTGAAAATAGGCAGACTTTGTCTAGTACACTTAACCGGTCAACAAAAACTAAATAAAAAAAACTAAATAAATAAAGTTGGAGTTTGTACAAAATGTTGATCTTTTCTCATGATGCAAGAATAATGAAGAATCTGCTTCTTCTGCTGTTGATGTCACTTTGATGCTTGCCCTTGCTAGAAGTACAGTACCTTTCTTCACACTGGCATGACAAAGTTCTGGTACAAAGACTTGAGCTATTGTTGGAAAGGCTTTTCAACTTGAATACAACAGCGTGGACCCAGACAGCAGCTATCTTGAATGAATTCTAACTAAATTTCATTTTGTCTGGTATTGATAAGCTAGCCACATTTCCATAATTGTGACATCACATATTCTGGTTTACCAGCTCTGATTGGACCTTGAAAAAGATGAAGGAGTGGCAAATTTCACCCCTCTCTGGCACAGTTCCAATTTGAAAAGACATTTAACATCAAAGTTATGTTTCACTCTAATGTCTGGAAGATACCAAATACATGTGTCAACACACAGGTCTTTGAATTCATCACATCATTTTGTACACTCTGATGTATGCCCCATGTCCCTAAAGTCCACAGTTCACAAGTTGGTCCATAAACATTGTTTTCAAGCAAATATCATTCTAAAAACTATACTTGCTTAAGCCTCATTTCATGCACACTAAAATGAAGTATATTTACTTCCAGTAAACCTTTAGGAAATAGCTCAGCAGACACCAGTTCTCTTTTGAGTCAAAGTTTCTTTATTTGAAATTCTTCCAGTGTGGCATGTCATAAATCACAGAGCTGTCACAAAACTTTTAAGCAACTAAAGCAGAACCTTCAATCAATGGGGCCTATGCATGAATGGGTGGAGTGGCTACACGCTGCAGATCAGCATCGCATAGCCAATCCACACCCATTGTGCTCCCCATGCATGATGCATGAGCTGGGGTGTGAAGCCCCTATGCACCCAATCCTCCAGCTGCACAGACAGCAATATACTGGGGGCAGGCTTGGGGGCATGCCAGCACTATGCATCATGCACTAAGGTGCATTGTGCTGCCTGCAGGGTTACACAGGAGGGCACAGGGTATACCAGGGAGAACCCTGCTGTAAATGCCCTGCAAGACCCATGTACACAGACCACTGCCCAGACCTGGCAGATAGCCACCATCCCCCACCATCAGGACCCCAGCACCCATCCCCCTGGACCACCCAGTGCCACCCACCCCATCACTCTTGTGTGCCCCATGATGGCTGACCACTCACCCACAGCATGTACATGCATAGGGGCACTGGGCTTGGAATTCAGCCTCCCCATGGTACCATCAACCCACCCCCATCCCCTTTACCTGGGAGCAGAAGCCACTTCCCAGGATGGCCAGCAGCACATCACTATTTTCACTACCTCAGCCATTGCCCATCCAAGAGATGCTGGGAGTGCACTGCCCATATATAGGCAGTGCACTGCCAGCATCACTTGAATGGCCAGTGGCCAAGGAGGTGAGAGGAGGGATGTGCCACTGGCTGTCCTATGAAACAACCTCTGCTCCCAGGTGCAGATAGATGGTGGGAGGGTTGGCAGTTCCATGAGGAGGGCAGCAAGGTGTACAATGGGCATAGGGCTACCATGGGCCGAGTGGACCAGACATTCAAGCACCAGGGTCATGGATGGCATTTGGGGGGCCATCATATGGGTCAGGGGTGGGGGTCCTGCTGGGGACTGCACAGGTCTGTGGAGCTACTGGGGCATGGGCTGGGGTGCCCTGTCCAAAGGGGCAGGGCTGCGTGGGTCTGGGTGGCTGCGTTGGTCATTCACGCACCATGACCCTCTTGTGCAAGGGATCCATCGTGGGACCCATGCTGGGAATCTGATTGTATGCTCAACTGGGTCCGTGAATCTCTGCCCCCAGCTGACCTGCACAGACATGCATGCCAGGGGGGTGGGCCCATGGACAGGTGGTGGCTGTTGATGAATTCGGCCAGTGCACACCTGTTCGTGGGTGAGGAGCTATGTGGGCGGATAAGTGCCTCTGGTGTGCAATTCCTGCCCATTCATGCATAGGTCCCAACATAACTTGTTTCTGCAACCACTCAGAAACATAAAATATATATATTTGAATGTTCCATGATGTGAGTATTAACAAGAAACCAAATAATAATAATACTAATAATATTCTTTATTTATAATGCGCTTTTCAAAAAATCAAAGTGCAGAACAAGTTATAGAATCACAACATGATAAAACATTACTATAAAAATTACAATAAAAATTATTAATACATTACATCAAGCATCATAAGACAATAATAAAATCAAACCCAAATCAGTCAGTCACTTCCCCATAAGCCTTAATCCATAGAAAGGATTTTAAGGCTTGTTTAAAACCCCCCACTGTCACACACTCTCTAATCCGACGTGGTAGAGAATTCCAGAGGGTCGGAGCCACAAACGCAAAGGCCCGGGCACCCGATGATTTCAAAATGACCCTCGGAATCTCGAGCAACCCCTCGCCGGCCGAGCGGAGCGGTCACTCCAGGAGATAGGGAACAAGGAGCTCTTTCAGGTAGTCAGGGCCCAAACCATGCAGGGCTTTGTAGGTCAACAGACCAACTTTAAAGGTGATCCGCCACTGAACCGGCAGCCAGTGCAGTCTCCACAGCACCGGGGTAACATGGGAAAAATGAGAAGTCCCAGTTAACAACCAGGCTGCAGAATTCTGCACCAGCTGCAAGCGGCGGATATCAACCCCAGGAAGCCCAAAGTAAAGGGATTTGCAGTAGTCCAGACGCGAGGTCACAAAGACGTGGATCAGCGTGGGTAGGTCCCCCGATGGAACAAGGTGCTTGATCCTAGCGATGTTCCTAAGATGGTAAAAGGAAACTTTAACGAAGGATAACACTTGATCATGTAGTGTCAGCCGATCGTCATGAATCACCCCTAGGTTCCACACCCGTTCAGAGGTGGGGAGCTCCACACCCCCCCAGGAAAAAACCTGAGGGATGGTTTATCCTCCACTCCCCTATCCAGCGACCAGGATCCACAACCATCACCTCCATCTTCCTGGGGTTTAACTTCAACCAGCTGGACTTCATCCAACCTTGGATTTCACTGAGGCAGCTATTAAATGCCGAGAGTGCTCTATTCTGGTCAGGTGCAAAAGACAGGTAGAGCTGAGAATCATCAGCATAACAATGAAACTCCAGCCCATACCATCTTACAATGTCTCTGAGGGGAAGCATGTACACTGCAAACAACATGGGAGACAGCACAGAGCCCTGAGGCACCCCACATGACAGAGAGACAGGATCAGAAGAAAACACTCCCGATACTACCCTCTGAGTTCTACCGGTGAGGAAAGATGTAAACCATCTGAGGACCAAACCTGAAAGCCCACAGATGATACTCAGGTGCTCAAGCAGAACCCCATGGTCTACAGTGTCAAATGCTGATGACAGGTCCAAAAGGACCAAAATGGACCATTTTTTCTGGTCTTTCGCCATCAGGAGATCATTGAGCACCCAAACCAGCACAGTCTCGGTGCTGTGCCTCCTTCAAAAACCCGATTGAAGGGGATCGTAGATGCTATGGATGGTCAAGTGGTTGTCTAACTGGGTAGCCACTACTTTCTCAATTACCTTCCAAACAAAGGGAAGGTTTGAGATAGGCCGGTAGTTACCAAGGAAGTCCGGGTCCAAAGAAGCCTTCTTCAACACTGGTGTCACCACTGCTTCCTTCAGGGAGCAAGGATATTCACCAGAGTCTAAGGAGCACCAGACTATCCTCATCAGAACCGGGAAGATAATCTCCTCACAGCCCATAAGGGCCCCAAGGCTGTGGGGCCCGGATCTAAACTACAGGACGTAGCGCACATACCACGGACAATCCTCATAACATCCTTGATTTCCGGCCTCTTGAAGAAACTCCAGGGAATAAGAGGACATGTGACTGGGGCCAGGTCCACGGCCACTCCTATAGAGAGTGTCGTGCAGGTCTCCGCCCTGATGTCTTCCACCTTACCTGCAAAGAACCGAGTGAGCTCCTCACACTGAGATTGCAAAAAAGCTCTATGAACCTCCAGACAGGCTGGGTTGCACAGTCTGTCTACAGTTCAAAAGAGCTGAGCCAGTCAGTTCTGAGCAGCAGCAATTTCCATGGACAGGAATACTGCCTTCTTACGGGTGATTGCTGACTGGTAGAGTTGATAATGCTCTAGCAGTCTAAGGTGGTTAGCATCTAAGCCAGATTTCCGCCAACACCTCTCTAACCTGCGTCCAAGTTGGCTCATCTCCCTCAAGTCCCCATCAAACCATGGTGACCGGGGGCGAAGGGAGAGAGGACGCACATGGATGGGAGCAATAGAATCCAGGGCATTGGTGATGGCCTTATTATAGGCCAGAACCAAGGCCTCAGGATCCATGCTCATCATCGGAAATTCTGATAGGTCAAGCACTGCCGATAGATCATCGGGAGTCACATCCCATAAAGGGCGGTACTTGACCATCTCCACAGGGGCAGGTCTACACAAGGGGGTGCTGAAATTGAATCTCACAGTGTGATGATCAGACTATCTGACAGGTTCCACCCCCACACCGGAGGCTTCCATCCCCAGGAGGAAAACCAGATCAAGGGAATGGCCGTATTTATGAGTGGCAGAGGTAACAACCTGTGAGAGGCCCAATAAATTCATCAATTGGAGGAAGTGCTGTCCAAAATGCGAGAGTTCATTGTTGATCCAGGCATTGAAGTCGCCCAGCACCATCAACCTGGGAGACTCCAATACCAGGTCAACGACGAAGTCCGCCACTTCCTTAAGGAATGGCTTCTCATCCCCGGGTGGATGGTAGATGAAAGCCACTCTATAGCCCCCACCTGCCACTATAACACATTCGAAAGATCTGGTCTCCTCTACTGGAACACTAGTGAGACCCAATTCTGTCTTAAAGCAGACCACAACTCCTCCACCCCTGCGATCCAATCTCGGGCGGTGGTGTATCACCGAATACCCGGCCGGAACAGCTGCCTCAAGAACGGGGCCAGCATTACCATCCAGCCAGGTTTCGGTGATGCAAGCCAGATCCACTGTTCCCACCAAGTCCACCACAACGGCAGTCTTGTTTACAACGGATCTGGCATTGCACAAAACTGCCCGAGTTGGACAGAGTTCCGAGGATCCCCCAGCCACCTGCCCACCGTTATTAGCGGCGGTGCCCTTGGGTATGGGGATCAGACAAGGAGACCCATGTTCTGACCTCCATTTCACTCCAGGGTGTCTTCTGGACCTAACAATCCTGATTTGAGTGCTCCCCTCATCCATCCTCCACTGTTCAGGCCCCCTGCCCCGACCCCTCCTCCTTCGTACAATTCCCAAAGCCCTACAATGTTGATAAATGGAAAACAATAAAGGAGGGGGAGAAAAAATGGCAGCGGGCCAGAAGAGTGGAGGATGAGTAGCGCACGACAGGGGGGGATAATAATAACACATATCTACGTCCTTCAATGAGAACTAATAAAGTCCTACTCTCACAGATCAATACAAGAAAGAAACCCCCTAAAATTAGAACATTTACTAAATAACATAAGCAAAAAATAAAATTAATCCCAATTACCTCCTATTTCTCAGAGTCGAAACCTACTTTCCAGAACCCAAAAAATAAACAAAAATAACTAACAATAAAATAAACTAAAAAATAATAATAATAAATAAATACAAATGGGAGACCTTCCTCTCACAAGGATATCCTGTCATAAACTCAAAAAACAAAAAACAAAAGAAAAACACATACAGAACCATAAAAAACCCAAAATAAAATAATAAATTTATAAATTTGCCAAGAAAACATGTACTCCCACTACACGCTTAATTAGCACCAGGCATTCTCAATACCTGAAAATAAAATACATATAATACTTCGAAATAATACAATAAAAGATTGTGAGTAGGCAGGGACTCACACTCCCCACGAACGCACAATAGCCGAGCACTCTCACTGCAAGGACAAAGTGTTTAGGTCCAGAGAAAAGGTTTCAGTTCGGAAAAAATTCCAGAAAACAATAAGATAGTCCAATCACCAAAGATTGATCTACAGTCACCTCAATAGGTAAAGTAAGTCTTCAAAACAAGCAAGTACTCGGGACAAAATAAACCCCATAGAATGCGCTGGTCGGGGGGGCCCACAGACCCTACCCCTAGGGTCCGGGCCCCAGAGACAGGGCGGTATCACAACCACCCCAGCACCTCAAGCCCCTCGGGTCAGACAGAAGCCCAACCCTCTGGCTGGGCGATGACTAGCCCCCTCAGCCTCTGGTAGCAAGGACCGGGGGATCCCACCCACCACAGCCATCTTAGGGCAAAGCCCGGTTTTAAATCTTTCCTTCCACGATAACAGGTAGAACTTGCACTTGATGAAAATGTCAAAATTCCCCAAGTAACCAAACGCCAACCAAAGGGGAACAAAGTCCAAGTAGCAGGATCCCAAAACTCCAAAACAGGCCAGGCAGATTTCCTCTCACACTAAGGAAAATAACTAAATGATCACCCACAAGATGCTGAAAAAATTTGAGTACTTAAACTTTTAAACTGTTAGCACAGGACATTTTTTGTAAATAACTGCTTTGGTATGAAGTATTTTCTGATGAGCACTGGGTTTTCGTCAGATGGAACCTTATGCTACCAAATTGTGTTATTTTCATACTTGCAGTAACTTTAGTTTCATAGAAATAAGCAAAAATACATGCCCAGTATTTTGAAACACTGAGTCCCTCTTTTCCAGGGATGAGATCCACAGCAGTAACTGGATCTTATCAGTTCTGTAGTAGGTTACAATGGAAATATCTTCAGTTCTCTGGCTAAAATTCACATCTTTGACTTTTGTAATAGTCTGTAGTCAGCTCACACTGAAAACCATGGGGCTCCTCTTTCTGCTGGAAGGACAGTAATAAAAAAAACTCAACTTTGTTTGCACCTCTTGACTTTATGAGTCCATTCAGATGAATACAACTATTTGGAATTTTCAACAAGCCACCAATGTCTTAGTATCACATGACACCCAAATAACCATGTTCTATAACCAAATATTACAACGTTTTTATTTTTTTAAAATTTGCTATGACAAATACAAGGCACACATGGCAATGCAAGAAACTGTCTGCGCTTATTACTGCTGTACCTTTACTGCTCTCACTGCTTGGAACTAGATCCTCTGAATTAAGGAGCTGTATAAATGAAACAGATGATGATGAATCATGTGGATGTGAAAGCACTGGACTGCATGTGCCACTGAGCTTCTGTAATAACTGGAGCACAAGATGCATCTTTCTTTTGATGCTGATTATCCTTTCAGCCATGTTATGCAGTTAAGTGCTTGTTACTGGCATCAGTTCATCCTGTAGTTGTCCTGACATGGAGTCATCCTTGCTGTCATGCTGCAGCTCATGTACTTCTATCAGATCTAGCTATGCTGCAATTTCCTGTTGATCATCCTTGACTTCCTCCTCCTCTGTCTGCCCATCTCTGTCTGGCTGTAATTAAGTTATTGGTGTTCTTCCTCAATTTACTCCTCTATTTGTTTGTCACTTTCTGTTAGGATGTCAGGAATCTCTGGTTGGTCCACCTCCATTTGCTACTCCAGCTGTTTGTCTGTTTTATTCTCATTATGTTCCTCATGCTGTGTGTTATTTTCTTCACTGTCACTGCATGTTCTGTAGTTGTCCATCTTCTCTACAAGCTTGTATTATAAAACCTAAAAGGAAACAAAAGCAAAATGTCTATTACCAGTCACACAGAAGGCATGCAGTACTGTATAGGTACAGTATGTGCAAAAACAGAAAAACAGTATCAGGTGATTATAAAACACATCATCAAAGCAGGTGTGTATGTGCGTGCATGCATGGACACACACACACACACACACACACACACACACCACAAACAACCAGAAATTCAGGCACTGCAGGCTTCTTTAGGGTAACCTGGTTTGTTGGGTCACCATAATGACAAAATTAATGAGGGATTTTAATGAGTAGCACACACACCAAAATGTGATTTGTGGCTTACTGAGCTGCGCCTTTGGTGTCTTTGTCCTCCTTATCCATAGACTGACACCTTTTCAGGGCTTGACATGAGCTTTTATTTGGTCTTGCCAAGTTCTCCTTTCTAGTGGCAGCAGACAGCCTGGTCACAGATGGTGTCCTATTCACCAGGCCAAGACTTTTTCAGAATTCCTTGATTCCTCATTAGATTTTCTCCCATAGACAGCAATCTTGTCCATGGTGGAATAGTTGAATTCATTTATTGAAATGTTTCACCAGGATGGCACACCAAGCAACAGGTTGCTCATCTCCCAGTGCAACCTGGGTGGAAGGGATACAATAGGGATGAGACATTTTACATTCAAGTTACAAAGATCAACATAGCATACAATTAATTAAGGCAGTTGTTACAAACAGTGTTGCACACATATGTAATTTGTGAGAACAATTAATAAGTGCAATGGTAATAAGTGAATAAGTGCTACCGTAAAATAAAGGGTGAAGGAGAGAGAGGATAAGATGACAGATAGTGCAGAGTCATGTCCCAGAGAGACATCTTCAGGATGCAGGGAACCCTGCAAGGGGACAGTGGATTGGAGTAGGGATTAGAGAGGGAGCAAGACAGGCAGTAAGTGTCATTAACACCTAGGAGGGGAAATAAGGTCTAACCCAAAAAGAGAACCCTTCAGGATGTGACAAACCCTGCAAGGGGGCAGGGAAGTTCAGGCAATTGTAAACCCTCCTGCAGTTAGCTTCTGTAATTATAGAGGGATAGTGAGAGGGAGGGAATGAGAAATAACACCTGGGAGGGGATGAGACCTGATCCAAGGAACCATCCAGGATGCTGGGGACATTGCAAGGAGACCTGGAAGGCTAAGGATAGGTAGATGGGGAAGAAAAGGTGGTAAGTCTAGGCACTATAGGACCCCCTTCAGGATGCTGAGAACCTTGCAAGGGGAGTGTGAAGGCTAGGGAAAAAGGGGGAGAGAGTAGGGGAAGGGAGAAAGGTATGAGAACTAGCACCTAGGAGGGACTAGGGTAAGTAGAGGCAGCAGAGTCGATAGGGGCATTGGGTAAATTCTAAATGGATGAACTGTAAGGAGCAAGATGAAGGAAATTAAGGAAGGTCATAACAGGAACAGTTAGGTGCAAGATAGTTAGAGATGGCAGTGTTGATGAAATAGAGGGAGGAGGAGTGTCAGATTTGGGGAGGTAGAGTGTTCCATATTTTAGGGAAATGGTGAGAGTGCCCAGACTGGCTGGAGAGGATGGAGCAGCGAGGGACAGTTAGTGTGCAAGTGTCGGTAGATCTGAGGAAGTGGGAAGGAGGAGGGGGTGTTATAAATGAGGGGGAGAGGTAGGAAGGGATTTCACCCAGCCAGTGTTTAGCTGTGAATTTAGCACAGTGTGAGAGGCATCTATTTGTAAGGGAGGAGAAGGAAAGGGCTCAATAGAGGTCACAGTGGTGGGTGCGAGAGGGAGCATCAAGGGCAAGGTGGCAGAAGGAGTCGAAGAGAGTGCTCAATCTGGTCAGGGAGGACCTAGAAGCAGCACCATATACTATGCTGCAGTAGTCAAAAATGGGGAGGCTCATCTTCTGGACAAGCTCATGCCTAGCTGCAGGAGGGATGCAACTGCGGTTCCTGAACAAGGCATCGAGCTTGGGGTACAATTTTTTCTGGATGGCGTCAATGTGTCCAGAGAAGTTAAGGTGTTGGTCTAACCAAAAATCAAGGTATCTGAAGGATGAGGTGTCCTCAAGTAAAGTCCCATCAAGAGTGAGGAATGTGGGCAGGGAGGGAAACCTAGAGAGTCTCTGCCTTGTGTCAAAGGTCATGGAGACTGTCTTCTTGGTGTTGAGGAATAATTGATGGTTTGCAAACCAGAGCTGGACCTTATTGAAGTCATGCAGCAAGCTGGATGTAACCTCGGCTGGGCATGAGCCAGATGCATACAGGACAGTATTATCAGTGTACATGTATATGGTGGATGGAGGGGGAGCAGACTGATGGCAGGTCATTAAGGAAGATGGAGAATAGAAGGGGACCAAGCATGGAGCCCTGTGGGATGCCAGTGCAGATTGGGAGGGGTGACGAGATGGCATCAGCGATCTTAACTGATTGGGTTCCTCCAGTAAGGTAGGCTTTAAACCAGTTAGTGGCCAAAGGGGTTAAACCAGTAGATAAGAGAGAACCAAGGAGACGAGAGTGGGAAACAGTGTTGAAAGCCTTGGCAAGGTCGACAAATATGGCTGAGGTGATTTGGCCATTGTCCATCCTGGAGAGAATGGAGTCAGTGAGTCGAAGTAGGGAGGTGATGGTAGAGTATTTTTCCTGAAACCAGATTGTAACAGGGTCAAGAAGGAGGTATCAGATAGAAAGGAGGTGAGTTGAGAGAGGACTAGATGTTCTTGTAGTTCGGCTAGGGTAGAGAGTAGGGAGATGGGGAGATAGTTGCAAGGGGATGAGAGGTCTCCACCTTTAGGTAGGGGGAGGACCTCTGCATGCTTCCATGCAGTAGAGATATTGGAGATTGAGAAGGAGAGATTTAAGATTAAGGTAAGGGGGGGTAGGCAATGGTCAGGGCTGAGAGAGAGATGAGTTTAGGGTCAAGGTCATCTGGGGAAGAATCTTTTGAGGGATTGATAGCGAGGAGGGCATTTAGAGTATCAGTGGGGGAGACTGAAGAGAATGAGAAGGAGGGGTGTGGGGAAATAGGAAGTCAAGTGTTTTTTGGGGGGAGGGATAAAGGGGCAGCCATGACATTCGAAGAGGAGGGGGAAATGGTGCAGTTGAATGATGCAGCCCTGACAATTCTTCAGAAAATGCCTTGTAAAATGGGCAGTGGGGCATTTCTTTGGGCCCTATCTAGGTTGAGTGCTGATGGCATCTGGTAATACAGTGCACACCAAGAACTGGTGAACTTTTTGGAAGACAATGGTTTCCAAGACAGTCATCAGCATGGTTTTGTCTTGAGCAGATCCTGCCTGACAAACCTAGTCGGGTACTACGACTGATTTACCAATGAACTGGACAGGGGCCATGCATTGGACGTCCTGTATTTGGACTTCAGCAAGGCCTTTGACTTGGTGCCGCATAGGTGGCTGGGGGGGAAACTGGAATATATAGGGGTGGGAACAAAAATGGTCAATTGGATCACCAACTGTCTGAGGGTTAGGCAGCAAAGGGTGGTGGTGGTGGGGAACTCTCATCACTATGAGATGTTATGAGCAGAGTGCCCCAGGGATTGGTACTGGAAGCGGTACTGTTTGGGATATTCATAGCTGATATCTCCAATGGGATCCGGAGTAGAATCAGTCTGTTCGCAGACGATACTAAGATCGGAACTGTGGTAGATGACATAAATGGGTGGAGGGAGCTGCAGGAGGACCTAACCAAACTACAGGAGTGGTTAGAGACATGGCAGTTGGGGTTCAGTGCAAAGAACTGTAAGGTCCTGAACTTTGGAGCAAGAAACAAGTGGCGGAAATATCAGTTGGGAGGGGTACAGTTGGAAAGCACTGTGGAGGAAAAAGATCTAGGGGTACTAATAACAGGGAGTATGAACCACTCAGCTCAGTGCAGGAGGGCAGCTGAAAGGGCAAATAAGATGCTGAGGTGCATAGCGAGGGGAATCTCCTCCAGGCACAGAGGGGTAATCCTTCCCTTGTACAGGTCACTAGTCAGGCAGCATCTGGAATACTGCGTGCAGTACTGGCATCCATTCCTGAAGAAGGACATCAGATTGCTGGAGGGGATGCAGCATAGGGTAACAAAGATGATCCAGGAACTGGGGGAAAAATCCTATGAGGAGAGGCTGTGACAGCTGAACATGTATTCCCTGGAGGAGAGGAGGGATGGGGGATATGATCAAAACTTTTAAATACTTAAAGGGAATAAACAAGACTATTACAGAAGGGATTCTTCAGATCAGAAGGTGGAGGGACATGAGATGGCATCAGCTGAGATTGGGGGTAGATTCAGGAGGGAATTCAGGAGACACTTTTTCATGGAAAGCGTGGTAGACATGTGGAATACTCTGCCCGAGGAAGTGGTATCATGTAGAATGGTGGGAGGATTTAAGAGGGAGTGGGACAGAGTGAGGGGGTTGTTATGAGGAGGGGAGGGTGGGGCAGCTGCAAACTGAGGGGATAGCTACACAATCGAGCAGACTTAATAGACAGTGAGACCTTTTTTCTGTTGGCATTTTCTACGTTCGTATGTGTGTTCGTATCTTAGATGCATTCCATCATCATATTGGCCAGCAGGTGAAGTGACACAGTATTCTTTGATGTTTCAAAATAAATGATGTGCTACCACAGCTGGGCACCTTCTTGCTGTAATCATAATGGTCACTTACAATGGTCAAGAAGATATCTGTAGAAATCAGTACGGTAATCATGAGATTGAGGACTGAAGGACAAAGCATGAGGAAGATTCAGACATCTCCTAAGAGCATTGACAATGCCCCAATAGGCAGTGGGATGAGAGCACACTTGAAACACCAGACCCCAGCTTGATTGGTCCAGCAGTCCACTATGTGCACATGGTAATTTAACATGCAATAGATCAATGTTATTCACCACATTACATTAAGTTACTGTACTGTAGGTTTAATGTCTAACTAGGTTAATTGCCATAGAGTATCGAACACTTGACTTACTTAAGATGTAATTTTCCCACCTTCTGCACACAGAGAAATCATGCTGCTTGTGGACAATATGCTAAATGAGGATGATGATACCACCACTGGGGAAATTGTACAACATCTGGAGGTTGAACATGGGGTATTGGCATCTGTCTCTTCAATAAACTTGATGTACCACCAGATGGGGTGGACATATTGGCATGTATGGTAAAGGCATCAAAATCTTGTCAATTGTTTAGAAATATTCATGTTATTATTACACAGAGTGCCATAACAAATTACAGGCACATTATCTATCAAGTAGTTTTGTTCCCTCTATGTTTTGCCCTATGATCAGGTACTGCAACACATTCAAGTGTGTCAAGCAGTCCAGCACATGGATAAAGAACAAGGAGATGTTCCATGACATCATTTTGTAGCCAAAATTACAGCCTCTTGGGAACAGTTTTCAATGTCATTTTGTAAGAAGGGGCAGGACTCCATGACACCTGTGCCAAAACATCCTCTTAAGCTTCATGTCTGGGGCTCCATATCCAATAAGGGCATGGCCCACTGAATAAATCTGAGGGTTTGTGATGTCCACTTTTAGGAGCCAAACATTTCACTAATACAATTTGCTGTACTGTGCAATTTGCTTTCTGCAGACAGGAACTGGGGTGAGGAATTCTTCAGGGAATAAATTGTGTTGAATGGCACAAAAACATACATCCGGAGAAAGAAAAAAAAAACATGGATGGAGCAGGAACTGATTAATGGTATAAAACAATTTTGGAAAACATTAAAAAAAGGAGACTGCTGAAGATATATTACATATTTGCAAAAAATGTTGCTAGTTTTTGTTGCCAAGGATGGGCACACTGCTGGAATGTGAGTCACATCAGGGCTGCAGTATATTGTATTATTGTCTGCTGTAATATTTTGGATTACTTTTAAGAATATGTGAATATTCTGCTAAAACACAATTTCTGTTTTGTGTTACATTGTAATGTATTAATGTATACTGCAAAGTATGTAAAAATGTATGAATTCAATCAATATAATAACCTCTCACACAAATGCAGTTTAAAGCCCTATCATAAGACATATTTAAATCCACATGCCCCACACTGTGCAAGTGAGCATAAGCAGCAAACTCCACTACCAGAGATGTTTAAACAGGAGTGTGGCAATATTTAATTAAGTGCTCCTGGGGGGGTATCAAAGGTCATGGTTTCCCAGAGATTTCTAACACTGGCAATTTTTTCTCTCCTGCATGCTTGGATGGTGTAAAATGACACTGTCAAATCAAACTGTTGTTTTTTTTTTTTAAAACAAGTACTAATATACTTTACAAAGCCGATTATGACACATTTCCTCATGCACATCCCACACTATGGAAGTGATCGTAAGCAGCAAACTGCACTAAATAGATGTGCAAACAGGTAAGTGACAACATTTCATTAAGTGCTCCCAGGAGGAAGGAGGACACATCCAAGACCATGGTTTCCCAGATTTCTTTTTTTTGCTCCTCTGCAGAGCCAACAGGTGGCTCTGACCCTCCCTCAGAGGACTCCTTCCTCCAGCTTCGGTCATCCTCTGCTCCGCCGACCCCACAATTCCACTGTGGATAGCCCCCATGGCGGGGTCAGGCTGAGGAGTGCTGGTTTACTCTCCCCCAGAGCAAAAATCCAGAAGTCAGGGGCGGCATCGCAGAGGGACATACTGGGCCATCATGGGTCCTGTTGGCTCCCCGCTATTTTTCTCCTGTTTTTGCCCTGAGCCCACATGTATGCAGTGAGCAGAGCAGCTGTCCCTGCTTCCATGGTGGCAGCCTAGTGCTCTGGATGTGGGCCCACCCTGTGCTTGGCTGTTCACCTGTGCTGACATCCAGCCACCGCTAGGTGTCAGTCTACAGCGCACAGTGCTAATCCCCCCTCTCCGAGTAAAGAGAACTGTCTATGGATGCTCAGTCCTTCCTTACCCCATCTGACCCCTGAGCAACCCAAGTCTGTTCCCAAACTTAGGTCTCCAGGGTGGCACTCGGTGTGGTGTCCAGTGTCTCAACCCTCAGCCCCACATGGCCAGCTTCAAAGATTTTTGCCAGTGACATTTTCTTCTCTCTGGTGTACCTGGATGTTGTGAAATGATACTGCGTAACTAAACTGTATTTTTTACCATTTGGAAAACACAGTCAGCAACAGTGCAAATCTGATTTGTTGTGCACCATGCCCTGGGCTCATAAATAGAAAGACACAGTGCTGCATGGCAGCAGAAAGTGGGTCAACACAAAGACTTTGTGCTGACCAACTTGTTGCAACCATTCGGCACTGTCTTTTTCTATGTATTTCTTATAAACCATGCAAAATATATTGTCATCTCAGTTAGTCAAGAAAAAGGACCTTTCTGTACCATAGCACGGTTCAGCCACTTGAGCACAGACATGGCAGCAATGCAACAGCCTTGCCAGAATAGAAGTTCTAGAAATTTTTTTTTTTTAGCCAGCTGGAAGTTAACAGCTGATCACAGCTGATTACAGGTATGGGTAATTACAGGTACTGGTGTGTTGTAACACAGTACCCTGTATTACTGTGAAAGGGCAGCCAGAAAAATGTGGATACATTCTCCTGCATGTCTAGTGAGGCACTCAAATGATGGAGAAGATAAAAAAAAAAACAAGACTGCCCACCCCAGTCATTATGCCCAGCGTTGCCGGCATCCCATGATAACAGCCCTCCATCTTGATGGCCGCTGTGTAGAGACCTGGATGGCTGAGTGTGGGACAGTGAGCTACCCAGTTCAGTAACTACTGTATATTCTGTGCCATTCATTAAATCTTTTATTGTTTACTAAGTTAAGTACGCAATAACCCATGACAAGGTATCGAGTTACTGGGGATTAATCCACACAATGGCTGTGTTGTGAGGCATGAGGCTGCAGGCTGAGGGTCCTCACAACACTCAGAGTGTGCATTAATCTCCAATAACCCATACCCTGGAGTGGGTTATTGCACTTATAACATGGTGTGTGTGTAAAAACCACAAGACACAGAAATGAATTTTTTGGGGTGGTGTTTAAATGTGGAAAATGTTACTGTATCCTGTCAAGCTGAAAGTAACCCCCAGCAATCATGCATATGGGATTTAGTTTATAAACATAAAAATGCCACACATACAGTGCTGAAATGCATTCTTATATTTGTATGTGCATAAAAAAGATTACATATGCATGACTTATTTTCCCCTGGCTGCTGCTGTGTCTCTTTCTATCTTGCTGTTTGTCTCTATCTGTGTCTCTCTCCGGTGCTGGTTATGTGTCACTCTCTCCCTCTGTTTCTCACTGTCAAGTCACTGGAGCTGTGTCCCAGGGATCACATCCGCAGACAAGCGGAGTTGCCTGAATATATCTGACTCTGTCACTCACTGCAGCTGTGTCCTGGGGAGTCAAACTCAGTGCATGACATTGCAGGTCTATGCTCCTCGATATGTGTCTCTTTCCCTCTATCATTCTGCATGGTGCTGACAGCCAGAAAGAATACAAACAGGTGAAAACTGAAGAGAGAGACAGAGGACACTGTAGGACTGTTACACTGTTTCTCTAACTATCAGTGTGTCTGTTGCTCTCTCTCTTACTGTCACAAGAGGGACTGGTGCTGGCAGTCAGCAATACGGAAAAAGTCAAGAGACAGGCACACACAGAGGGTACTGTCTGGTGCTGACAGCCAGAAAGAATGCAAACAGCTGAAAATTGAAGAGAGAGACAGATGATACTGTAGGAATGTTATGTTGTTTCTCTTGTCGTCAGTGTGTCTATTGCTTTCTCTGTCTCACTCTCTGTCTCTCTCTTACTGCTACAGGAGGGACTGATGAGGGCGGTCAGTGATATGGAAAAACTCAAGAGACAGACAAACACAGAGGACACTGTCTGACTCTCACTGTCAGTGTCTCTTGCTCTCTCTCTCTCTCTCTGCTATGACTTGCGTCAACCTTTTTAAATTGCTACCTTTTTTTTTTGGATTGTGAGGGAGGAAACGAGTTCACATGGCATGTGTCTGCCAGGGATACTGATTGATGCCCCTTTACAGCAATTGTGCATTTACTAACACTTAATCAATGGTCAGGTGATGCTGTTGAACCAGTTGGCTTTCTTGTTTTCCCTACACCATATTATAATACTCCTTAATGTTGGCCTTAATATTTTGTATGCACAGTTGCTCATAAAACTGTATGGTTAGTGATATCACAATTACATAATACAATAAAAAGATATCTGCTACATTGTGTCAGTACAGTGTTTTAGACATGTGAAATGATTGTATATAATTAGTTATACAGATTATTACAGACTGCATATACTGTAATTGTAGTAACAATTTATATTTCTTATTCACTGCATAGACAAGTTGGGAGATACGCAGCATCTTCATGTGCCAGCTGGAAGCCCTGGTGTTCCTGCATGGTTTCTAACATCCATGTGGAACTGCCCCTGTCCCTGTCTTCCTTGCCCTGGTGTGGCTGGATCTGTATGAGGACTGAGCAGTGGGGGTACTTCTGAGTTTAGTAACTTAAGTTATTGATTTGAGTAACTGTACAGAAGATGCAGGGTTATGCTGGTAAACTTATGTGCACTGTAAAATAATTATGTACTGTATGTACTGTGTTGCACTTTATTGACATTTGCTTATCACTTTTGCTAATAGTACTCTGTTGTGCACATTCTTGTACTTTTGAATTTATTAACTAGAATAATTAATATGCCTTGGGCTTACTATGACTGTACTGTGCTATGTACAGTACTGTATGTACAACAGTACCACCACAGTTTTTTTGTCTCTTGCAAGAGGAGATAAGAAGTATGTCCTTGCAGTTGGCGGAGGGCAAGAAGGCAGAGGCACTGTGGTAGGTAGCCACTGACACCCCCACCCCAGAAAGGTAAAGCAGGGAAAGCAAGGTGGGGACCAGGGCAGAACCACAGTTGAAGCAACTGGTCCATGCTGATGGCCATCAAGGCAGTAGACAAGCCACCAATGCAGGAACACCAGGGCTTCAGTGGTGCACAAAAAAGAGAAATAATAAATAAATGTAAAAAAAGAGCCAATATCAAACTTGATTACTATTGTCAGACTAGTGATTCCTCCAATTGTGCTAATGTACAGTGTTTTCAAAAAGGTGTTCTAATACTGAGGTGTGCAAACAGGTACTGTGAAGTGGTTCTCAAGGGGTGCATCAATGTGGTTTCTTTGAAACTGCAGGCTGTCTTTTCTGTGTATCCAAGTACCTCAGTTTAAAAGACATCACACAGAAGCACACCTAACTTCAGTGTTTCTTACTGCATTAACAAGACATTGGTTGTACATGGTCCCTAAACAGTCTCCTGATGTCCTCCTAATGCACAGGATGAAATATTGAGGTTAAAGTAATTTTTTTTGGGGGGAGGAAGATTTTGTGTGATGCTTGCCAAACTGCAGGAACACTTTTTTCTCCTCTAAGGGTCTTACTTTATGTAACAAACATCACACAAATCACCCATAACTTTACAATTTCTTGGTATATTAAAAATAATTTTGGGACACATGTTCCCCAAAGGGTTCCCTGAGGGTCACCAGATGTCCAGGTTCAAATGTTGAGGGTAAAGGGGTTTTGAGGGATGTATCTATGTGGTGTCTTTGAAACTGCAGGATGTTTTTTTCTCTGCTGCCTGATGCTTTGGATAAAAATTAGGGGCTGGGGTAGCAATTGCATGGCTCACAAACATACCGAGCATATAGAGATTTAAAGGCATTCATACCGCGGAGGCAGCTTCATTTCAATAATTTTTGTACTTTGTTCCACAATGTTGGCAACAGGAAACTAATGGCCACTCTGTCATAGTGAGAGGAAGCCTTGGGGATACATAATGTGATATAGGATGCGCTTCTTAAGGCATGCGTTCCTTAGTCACTTAGTGGGAGGCAGTCTATTACATATTGTGGAAGCCACTTCAAGAAGACTCTATAAGTCCAAAGGACTGCATTTCTATTATGCCTAAACATAAGAGAGGACCACCCCATGGCTTTGTACAAGGAACAATGATGGGTAGAGATGGGGAGACCAGTAATAAACTGGATGGCCCTGTGGTAAAGCATATCCAACTTTGCAAGCAAGGCTTTAGGTCATTGACTATATAGGAAATCTGCATAATTGATCAGTGAAAGAAAAGTAGTTTGGACAAGGTGCACTTTTGCATCTCTAGTAAGAAACAGGTTAATTCTAAAAAATAGCCCCAACCTCTGCCTTAACTTCTTTACAAAGTCCTCAACGTGCTCAGTGAATGATAGATTATGGTCTACCCACACACCTAGGTATTCAAACTTTGAGACAAACTCCAGTTTCTCTTCAAGAATTGTGGTACTCTGAGGTAGTGCTCCAGAGCTGGCTTGATTCATTAAATGGCTATAGGGTGAGAACAACATTGCTTTTGTCTTCTTAGCATTTAGAAGAAGTTTTTTATGGACAAGCTGGTTCTAGAGCTGGTTAAATTCCTCCTGGATGTCAGCACAAGTGGCTTCAGGTGTTAGACGACTTAGATATACAACCTTTTTGTCAGTAAACAGGTGTATGTTGGCCTTGTTAATACTCACATCAATATAATTAACATAGATAGCGAATAGTAAGGGACCAAGTATGGATCCTTATGGTACTCCCCTCAGTAGAGGTTTGAGTGGGGATAGCTCACTCTCAGCCTTAATTTATTGACGCTGTCCTACAAGGTACTCAGTAAACCAATGCAAGGAAACTGAGTCCAGGCCTATACTCTTCAAAGAAGAGAGAAGCAGGATATAATCCACTGTATCAAAAGCCTTACTAAGGTCTAGAAATACAGCACAGACAAAATTTCTGCTGTCCAGTTCTCAGTGCCAATCATTTGTTACTTTGGCAAGAGTCAAAATAGTGCTGTGTTTCATTCTAAAGCCAGATTGCACAGGGTTTAGTAGATTATTGGATTCGAGGTAGTCCCTTTGTTGATTGCTGATAATCTTTTCCAGAAGTTTCAACAAAATTGGGAGGAGGGAAATTGGTCTATAATTGTTAAGGTCACAGGGATCCCCTGATTTAAACGAGGGGATGATATGGGCAATTTTCCAGATCTGGGGAATAAGCCCTTGGGACAATCATAAGTTAAATAAGTGGGTGATAGGAACAACCAGGACATGATAGGCAATGTTAGGGAAATAAGGATCCAAAGAATCAGCACCAGCACTTTTCTTAATATCCAGTTGAAGCATGAGGTGTTCAAGGTCTTTCTGGGATACTATGTGGAACGAGAAGTCAGATACTGGGGCAGGAGAGTCTGAGCATGGGACACTTAATTGGGAGTGGACCAGGGATGTAGGGGAATTGTCGAAAGCTAGACCAGCTGTGGCAAAATGATTGTTAAATGCATCTAGGATTCCCAGTTTATCATTGATAGTAACACTCCCAGTTGCAATCTTAGGTGGCAAGGAATTACCAGGCATATATCCGGACATGTCCTTGATTGTCCTCCAGAATTTGGAGAAGCACTTTGCTGCAGAATCCAATTCGGTAAGATAAAATGCTGCCTTAGCATCCCTGACCATTTTCGTACAAGCATTGTGTGCCCTTCTGAATTGATACCAGTCTGAGTCAAGCTTAGTCTGGCGAGCTTTTTTCCACAACTTATCCCTACCATGCAATGTAGCTTTCAGCTCGGCAGGGAACCAATCACATGGTTTGTTTTTTACACACATTTTTACCACGGGGCATACATATTTAGGGCCCCAACAAGTATATCATGGAAAATATCATATGCCAAGTTAACCATGTTAGCTAAGTAGAAGTCTTGCCAATGTGGTGAGTGTTCCAACTCATAGACACAGGCAGCTGCATCAAAGTTATGATGGGACCTTTTTGTACGAAATTTAGCTGTAGGTCCTGTATGATGCAGTGATCTGACCGCAGCCATGAAGCAATGGTCACTGACATCAGCAAAGAAGGTTCCAGCATGTGAGAAGAGATGAGGTTTAACGACTAATATAACATCTAGCAATGTGCTGTTGCTCATTTTCTTTTTGTTTGGATGTGGGGGTTTGTGAATTAGTTGCACCAATCCACGGGAATCACAGAAAGTGTTTAGGGGTGAAGCAGTCTTCAATAACCAGTCAAAATTAAGGTCCCCTAGGATGACAGTTTTAAGGTTCTCTTTCTCCATAATAGAGCCAAGATGTGTAAGAAGGAGTGTACCAGCAGATGGGGGTCTATAGCAACCAATCACTCTGAGGGCAAGGGAAGTAGATAATTCCATCTTCAGGGTCAAGAATTCAAATTAATTTCTGACAGAAGTAGAATCCAGGCAGGACATTATAAACCTTTCCTTAATGTACACCACCACACCACCTCCCCTAGTAGGCCTGTCCATTCTGAATAACTGGTAGGAAGGAATACTAATCTCCCTGTCTTGAGAGGCTGGCCTAAGCCAAGATTTGGAGATTACCAGAACATCTGGCTGAGTATGGCTGACCCACGCCTGAATCATGGTGAACTTTTTTAGGAGGCTGCAGACATTAACATGCCAGAAACTCAGCCTTTAAGACAAGCAGTATCCAAAGGGGATGTAAGGTAGCGATAGGGCCAGGGTTTAGCTGAATGTTACCTGAGCATAACAGTAACAGAAGTAATATCTTTGATAGGGCAGTGATAGTTAGTTTAAGAATCCTGGTCCTAGTAAGTCTATAAGGTTTGCCAGGTTGGGTAAGCCAATCACCACCCCTAAGGGTGTACCACCCTAGAGCTAGGTGAATCAGCACCCTGACCGAGAAATGCAGGGAGAGACTACCACTATAATGAGCAGGAGACAAACTTTGAAAAGGCGGCTCAGCACAGGTACCACCACAATGGGTGCCCTGGTTATAGGCAGATAGTAGGACTACCTGTAAGGCACATAGATAACTGTGTGGCAAATTCATATCCAGAATACAATCCACTAAAGAGTCATAGTCTGCTTGATGAGATGCAGGCTTCTGCCAATAAAATGCCACTGGTACACAGGAGAGACTAACCAGTATGGAGAACAATGGGAGACCCCACATGATAGGGCACTCAGTGGCACCCATTCCCAAAATTTACTGGAAGCTTATGCTAAATTTGGCTTGAAGACAGGGAACTACAGCTAAAGTATAAGCTCTCCTTAAAGTACAAGGTCCTGGAAGTGAGGAGAGCAGGCAAACCTAAGAAATAATATTAGAGGCACAGAGTGTAGAGGAACCTAAGAAATAATATTAGAGGCACAGAGTGTAGAAGAAGCATTGGTAATCAAGCAAGGGATGTAGCAAAGAGACGTCTGTGGTGGCAGGCAGCTACCTCAGGGGGCATTCCAATAAGGCAAAATGGATGTCTGTGTTGGAAAACAAAGCGTCTTGGTGGACGTACTTTTGAAAGGAGGGATAAAAGTGTATTTAATAAGTGGAGGGGAGGGTGGGTGGGTGTGAAAGTATTGGCTTTAGCCGTCCCTTGCTAATGGAAAGTCCAGGCTTGGGGTCTCATTCGGCGGTTGTAGAAGCGACGACCACCCGGTGTCCGAGAAACTCATGCCTGTGGGTCAGGAAGACCCTGGAGAGCTTGTCCTTGGCTGGGGAGAGAAAGAAGAGGTCAAGTTTAAATGCTGGCCATAGACAAAGTACTGTCTCACTGGCAGGAGAGCCAAATCAACAGGACAAAAGAATGTGTATTCCTTTGGATCCCAAAGTCTGGCGCAAGCACAGAGTTTCAGTAAGGAGTGTAATCACACAGTTTCCCAGGACTTAACACTCTAAACAATAAAAATAAAGGTCTTAACAGAGAAACAAATAATTAGTTACAGCTTTTTTTAGGCAATATCAGCGAGAAAATCAGATTTTTGCTAGGTTTTTAGAAAGAAACACAGAACAGACTGCAGGGACCAATTGGAAGCCAGAGCCGAGAAGCACTCACGTTCCAATTGGTTAGTGGCTTTGCCGTACCTTGCTAGTGGAGAGTCTGGGCTTGGGGTCTCAGGCAGTGGCTGTGGAAGCGCTGACCACCTGGTGTCTGAGAATCCCATGCCTGTGGGGCAGGAAGCCCCTGGAGAGCTTGTCCTCAACTTGCTAGTGGAGAGTCGGGGTTTGGGGTCTCAGGTGGCAGCTGTGGAAGCACTGACCACCCGGTGTCCAAGAATCCCATGCCTGTGGTGCAGAAAGCCCCTGGAGAGCTTGTCCTCAGCTTGCTAGTGGAGAGTCCAGGCTTGGGGTCTCAGGCGGCGGGTGTGGAAGCATCAACCACCCGGTGTCCAAGAATCCCATGCCTGTGGGACAGGAAGTCCCTAGGGAGCTTGTCCACAGAAAAGTACACACACCTATGGCATTTCTTGGTGTATTAAAATTAACTTTTAGATGCATGGTCCCCAAAGGGTCCACTAGCACATCCCAAATGTCCAGGTTGAAATACTGAGGGTAAGGTGGTTTCCGGGGGGGGGGGTGATTTTGTGCAGTGTTTGTCAACTGCAAAATGACTGTCCTCTGACAGCATGGCTTTGGTTGCCAAACATTACACTACAACGCTCATAACTGTGGCATTTCTTTTGTGCATTTTCACCAAAATTGTAAATACATTTTCACAGAACAGTCCCCTGTTGTTCCCCTAAATTCCCGGGTTCAAATAATAGGTGTGAACCTGTGTTTTTGTCTTTCAAATTATACACATACAGATGTTCACAAAGTGACACAGATACAGTATTCTTGGGTAACCTGAGCCATACATGGAAATTACACACTAAGAAGTCTTTCCTATATTTCACTTCTAATTCCTAAGGTCAGAACATGCTATGGTAGATTAGCAATCGATCACACCCTTCCTGTCCTCTGGAACAATATACAAAACCCCCTGAATCTTGTAACCCCAGTGAAGCTGATTACCTCTAAAACCTTGTTTGCTAGTTCTTTCATGGAGACCTGCAATTATTTCCACTGATGGCCCTCTTTTATGTGCCCTTCCTTGGCTTTCCTTCTCTTACCTTTTCCTTTTTTCTCATCCCTCAGTTTTTCTACTAGACTGTTCTGTCCATCTCCACCCCCCTCCGGTCACCCTTCTGCTAACTGTCTTGTCTCTTCTGACTAGTTCCCCTAACCAATTCTCACCCTGTGTGGATTGCTGAACTGTATATATTGTATATAGGTTTTCCCTGGATATTCTCAGAGCACTGTATAGTTTGTTTATTTTTCTTAACTGCTTTGTATTTCATGTACTATTACAAGTTCCTTTTGTCTATGTAAACATTCAATTGCACTTGCTCTTGTAACCTCACCCAGGTCTGCCTTGTAAATGAGTGCATCTCAATGGTGCTTCACCTGGTTAAATAAAGTTTGATTGATTGATTGACTGACATAGGAAAGCAGGTGAAGCAATGCTGAACTGGTGCATGTGCATAACTGACAGCTTAAAATGGCACACTCTAGAAATGAGATGCAATTACATGGCAATCCACAACATTAACACCGCCACCATCTTTGTCTATTTGGCCAAAGCCTTCTGTAGCCCATGCTCTTTTCATTAACAAACTTACAACAGCAGAGCTTTCCATTTCCGCTACCAGCTGGTTCTGCTCATACCTTGAGGGTAGGACACAATCCATCAGACTCCAGAGATTTCTTATACCCTTCACTCCACATCAGAACTGGTGTCCCCCAAGGTTCATTCCTTGGCCCAACACTCTTTTCAACTTTTCTAAATGACCTCCCCACTGCTTGTACCTCTGCATCAGTCCATATGTAGGCAGATGACACAGTTCATCTTGCTTCCAGTTCCACCCCTTCTGATATGATGGCCAAGTTCCAGCCAGACTTCGACAACATGCAACACTGGTTCCATTCAAATCAATTGTCCCTCAACACCAACAAAATGGTCTCCTTGACCTTTGGCTCAAGGCAGAAGCTCTTCAGGCTTGCTGCCCTCTTATCCATCCACACCCCTGTTAGGTCCATGATCGATGATGTCCCCTCCTTTAAGTACTTTCGGGGTCTGGCTTAACAGACACCTTGACTTTTCTGGTCACGTGGATGTCATTCATAAAAAATTACACCCTAAACTATGGGCCCTGTACAGTAACCATGGTGGTATCCCTGGACGACTCACAGAGCCATTATCCAGAAACTGATTCTCCCTATTTTTGACTATGGAGACATTGTCTACAGTGTTGCTTCTAAGTCAGCCCTGACCAGACTGGATTCCCTCTTCCACTCCTTCTGTCATTTTGCTCTGGACTGCCTGCCCCACACCCACCTTTGCTCCCTTTATACCTCTCTCTCCCTTCCCTACCTCAAAGTCATGCAACTCTCTCATTGTACCTCTTTTTGTAGCAAAATACTGGCTAAACTCTCTCCCCTCCTACCTCCCCTCTCCCCTCTCTCCTTTCTCCCCTTCTCACTACATCATTCAGAAATCTGGCTTTTATTCCCTACCACTCCCTTCTAGAATGTTCGCAGCGTGCAAGGCTGCCTTCTGCTACTACTTCCCCAAACTTTGAATTCTCTTCCCCTTTCTATCCACTCTGCCTCCTCCCTACACTCTCTCTCCTTGCATATCCTCAAATTCACTTCTCACTCCTGCAACTTCACCTGATACCCGCCTCTGTACCTCTCTTCCCATCTTTCTACTCCCTGCCTTCCCCCTTCCTTGTCTCCCCCACCCTAACTCCCTTCCTTAACCCCTACTGCAATCCCCCCTTCCCCTTCTCCAATGATTTGCTCCAGATACCTTTGCTACCACTTGCCTATGTTTATTGTACTCTGCAATTTAATTTAGCTCCCTCTTGCTACCCTCCTGGATGCATTTCTGCTATATCACATCCCATTGTACATGATGCTTAATTAGCCAATCTATTGCAGTTTGTCATCATTACTTAGCCAATTGTACATATTTGGCTAATTGCCTATCTATTGTAGCTTGTTTCTGATGCTTAGTTCTGTTTCTTCCTTCTATGTAAACTCTGTTCCTATTGTTACTTGGCCCTCCTCTTACCCACCCTATGGTGATAGGGATGCATCTGGAAACAAGCTACTATTAAGCTCAATATGTCTTTCCTGGTGAAACTTTTGAAATAAATAAATTAATACATAAATAAATAATAACCTCAAAAATAAATAAAGTTAGTGCCATGGAGGTGATGTGTACCCAGAGACCAAATAGCCATGTTGTGCAAACAATGAGTCTCTGCCCTGTTATGTGGCAGGAACCAACATGCTGCTGGGCACAACTGTAGGTTGCTGTATGGTCATCCAGACTCTGAAAATGGTGGTGCTGTCATGGGTGACCCCACCTTTCTGGGTTGGGGTAAGCAGATATATTGGGGGCATTGTTTGTGTTTGATTGGTGACAGGTACTAGCACTTGATTGGGGGGAATGTGATGAACATGTAGTATCTTAGGACATCCTGTGTAGCAGAGCATGTAGGCCCATTTCTGTATTTATGCAGCTGTTGTGCAATATACAACAGTGTGTGTGTGTGTGTGTGTGTGTGTGTGTGTGTTTGTTGGGTTGTGTGTAATGGAATGTGTGGCACACATTGCAGATTGTGGACCATGGGGATGGGGCACATGTCTGTAACTCACCTCAGGTGTTTTTACAAAGTTACCTGGTATAGGTTTGTATGTGCTGCTCAGATACGGTACATATTTAAGTCTTCACACCCCTTCTGCAGCCTCCCTCCCCTGCCGGTGATCCAGTTGTGCAGCCTATGACCAACATGTGTAAGCACCTATCCCCTACTATGGATAGGCATCCACATGCAGAAATCATGCATATTTCCAAGAACACCCATATGTGTAGAGCTGTTACTACTTTGTGCAGATATGTGTGCACAGTACTTCTACTCAAATTTAGTGTAGTGTATACTGTGTATTGTCATCCCAATGATCTCTGAGGCTTTTGTGCAGAAGCACCTACATGCTTATGTTACACGGCTACCTGAGCATCTTGAGGCCATTGTGGATCATTGTGGAAGTGCAAAGTAATGCACCTGGGAAACAAAAACCCAGGGGAAGAGTACACAATGGGGGGTGAGATACTGAAAACAACAAAAATGGAAAGGGACCTGGAGTTAGTCATATCAGATGGCCTAAAGGTGGGCCAGCAATGTGAGAACGCAGTAAGGAGGGCTGGGGAGATACTGGGATGCATAGGGAGAGGCATCACCAGTAGAAAACAGGAAGCTGTTGGCCCTCTGTACAGACAGTTGGTAAGACCACATCTGGAGTACTGTGTACAGTTCTGGAGATCCCATCTCCGCAAAGACATAGACAGGGTGGAGGCTGTCCAGAGGAGGGCAACCACAATGATGTAGGGTCTGCATCAGAAGGCATATGAATAAAGACTAAAGTAACTAAAGATGTATAGCCTCGAGGAAAGGAGGGAGAGGGGGGACATGATAGAAACTTTCAAATACCTTAAAGGAATCAACAAAGTCCAAGAGGGTAGCATCTTTCAGAAAAAGAGATGTGCAAAAACAAGGGGGCACAATTTGAAGATAGAGGGGAGATGGCTCAGAGGTAATGTGAGGAAGTATTTCTTCATAGAGAGGGTTGTGGATACATGGAACAACCTTCCTGAGGAGGTCGCAGAGTCAAAAACAGTGGGGGAATTCAAGAATGCAGGGGACAGACATAAGGCAATTCTAGTGGGGCGTAGGAAGAAGCAGGCTGTTGGTTAACTAGCATCTGCAGCTTATCCATTTGGTAGGGAAATGATCAGACTAGGTGGGCCAAGCGGTCCTTATCTGCTGTCAAATTCTAGGTTTCTATGTTTCTATGATCAGGGCCTTAGTGTTAGTTCTTATGTTATTATGTTATTATTATTTAGATTTGGCATTTTGAACCTGGGGAAGAGCTATGAAAATACAGACTCTATTTTAAAATAGAATGATAATAAAATATCAGGTATTCCAATCCTAAGAAATACTAAGTCAAAGAGCAACAGAATATTCCTAATTTCATATCAAGTTAGACTGAGCCCAAAAAATGACTATTAAAACACAGACTTAAAAATATATTAAAAAATCCAATTTAAAAAAACCTTTAGAGTCATTTAATTAAAAAAATAAGATGACAACCTTGAAATGAATGAAGAAAGAGTTTACTAATGTTCAGGTTTCTAAAGGAAACAGAACATGGCTTCTAACAGACATGGATGTAATACCTGCATCTGGACTTTAGCCAAACATTTGCTGAGGTTAATATAATAAGTAACTGGCTGAGGGAATAAAAGTCAGAGTAACTGGTAATTATTTTTTCAGGGAAGGATAAAAGCTGTTTGAAAAGCAGTGGCCATTGATGTGCAACAAGGATTGTTTCTTGGACCAGTATTTTATCCTTTATGTAAATGACTTGGAGTAGGGTGTCAGAAGCCTACTGCTAAAGTTCACTAATGACAATATATTGGCCAAGATAAACATCCAGGAGGAGGAGGACTATAGAAACAAGGAAAGGCAATGAATTTGGTTTTATATAGCTACTTTCATACAAACTGTATTCCAAATTGCTTTAAAGTGCAGGAGAGGAGAAAATGTTGCTGTCATTTCAGGTGCACATCAAGAATTAAAGGAGACAGGGAATGTTGTGAATTTGCAACTCTTTATATTGTTCAAGTTGTCAGAAATTAGATTCATGCCATCAAATGATCCATATCTAACTGTCCTTTAATAAACATTGATGTAAAAAAAATATTTTTTCTATTATTATTTTTTTATGAATAACAGTTTCTTCATGGCACTAGGAATTTAGAACTGTGCATATGTCACTGCATGCATTCACAACTCTAAAGGTTGTTCTTATAGGTCATCAGCTTGTAATCAGAGTTTTATACCATACAGGGACATAGTCAATACCCCATGCTACTGCCTGTATGAAAAGAACATTGCAGAATGTTTTCCATAAAATGACTACACTACAAAATATTGCTTTTTCACATCATTATATATTCAGTTATCGTTAAATATAAATAATTTAGGTATATGAATATAATTTCTGGAGTTAGGAACTTTACAAGCAGCTACAAAGTTGCACAAACTTTTTGGTCCCTTAAACAGCACAGAGCTAGATATGATAAAAATTAGAAAAAGGTTAGGCACCAGGCGGTTAAATGATTTGCAGACTCACACCATATGTGTGGCTATGGGATTCCATAGGGATTACATAACAGCAGAAGAACACCACTGTCATCATTCCCAATGCTGTTTAAGGTGAAAACTGTTTACTTATCTGTCATGTGGCAGGATCCTCTACATGAATTCTGAACTAAGAAGAACTAAGAAGATACCTAGAAAAATAGTAGAAAAGGGTAAAATAAAACTCCTTGTCAGTATTAAAACTGTTTTATGGAAGGAAAAAAAAAATAGGGCCACTTGTTAGCCCAGTGGTAGAGTGGTACATGCCAGTGCAGGCAACACAGATTCAGAGCGAGCCTGGGCCTCTGACAAATAGATGGCCATGGTTGGGGACACTGTCTACAGCAGCCTGTCTCTGACAGGGAAAGGCAGGTGATCCATTCTGTGGTCACTACAACCACAGTGGTGGGCCACGAAAGGTAGCACTCTTCTGCAGGGAACAGCTGTGACTTTTGAAGTCAATGGAGGGCATGGCACAGCTCTGTCAAAGAGGCTGAAGGAGGAAAGGATGAGGTAAACAGGGAGAAGAATACCAGGCTTACTGAATGACACCACCAATAATCTTGGTCCCTAACCACTCAGAGAAGTTCCTATGGGGCAAGTGCTGTTGGGACAGGGAAATCTCTGGAGCTGAAGGATAGCCACAGGTCATGCTGTGGGGGGGGGGGAGTTGTTGATAATCTTAACTAAAAAAAGAATAAATTAATAGGAGACCAATATTTATCTAATAAGGGATATAGTGAAATTTCAATAAAAAAGTGAAAAAAGGTAAATTTAAACATCACAAAGAGACATGTCAAACAAATGGTGACCAGAGTAAAGAAGACAGAGGAAGCAAACAGAATAACTTGAAAAGGGTAATAACAGTTAAAAGAATAGAATACGTGCAAAAGTGAGCATAAACAAGCAAAAGAGAAATAAAAATAAAAAGAAAGAGGCTAAATTAGTGGAGGGTGTTCTGTCAGATAGTCTCATTAAAGAATACATTTTTATAATTTTTTTTCTTGTGGTCCACTGAACCTTGCTATAAATATCCCTAGTGTTTCATAAGTGGATGACCCCACTGTCATCAGTGGATAGGGCACTCTCTTTCTTTGTCTTCAGTTTGGTGGGACATCAGCAGCCTTCACAGCAGCAGCTATATTGGTATATACAATGCATGCTTTTCTGTATTTGTTCTTGAGTGTTTTATAGGTGGCTGGGTACAGTACCTGCTGGGAGATATGACTCCTATGTGAATCTGAATAAGTCAAAAGGGTCATTCAAGACTGACTGTGTGATGATTGCCCGTTCACAAAAATTGTCTACTGTATATTCTTAAATTGAAAAAGTTGTGTTTCTTTTATTATCATCTTCAAGTAATGCAGCTTGTAAGATTGAAAAGGAAAAAAAAATGCAAGATTTTTTAATTCATTTATTTCCCCAGCATGTCCGGGCAGGACATAATTACTGACAATTTGTCATAAATTAGGTTTAAAAACAGCAGAAACATGAACCAACATTTTATACATTTTAGTTTTGGAGGTTTGTGAGAATAACTGTCACATTTTAAACTTATGATCACTCACTATCCAGTTTTTTTTAAGATAGTTACAACGAATCACCATGGGATTTGCAGGCTCTGTAATTGTACTTTACCCTTACGATACTTGAACAAAATTACTTTTTATTGGGCCAACAAGAGATTCACAGACTGTTTTAAGCTTTCGAACTTACACAGAGTTCATCATCAGAAAAATGGCAGTTATACAAAGAAATCACTTTAAGTGCATGGGAGTCGAGAAAAATTGGTATACAACAGAGATAGAAAACAGAGATAAGAAAACAGTCTTTGAAAACCTAGTAGGGTGTAAATCTACTCCTCTCAGAATGGAGTGTGATGAGGCAGCAGAAGGTTTATAAATTGTCAGGTCCTAATTACCTTCCTGAAAATAGATGATTGTTTGTGTGTGTGTGTGTGTGTGTGTGTGTGTGTGTGTGTGTGTGTATACGCATGTGTGTGTATATTGGCAGCACTGAAAAACAGCCAATCTGTGTGTATGAAGTAATAAAAAGTATGAAACCAAACATCCATCCATCCATCCATCCATCCATCCATCCATCCATCTATCTATCTTTAAATATAACCACGTTAATATATAAAGGCACATTAAAACATGTATAAAAAATATGAGACGTGTTCATGTACTGCATCTGAGACAAGAAAAAGACAGCTACAGTTTAAATTGTATAATGGGTCATGACAATAATGTCCACATTTATTACATCATTACATGTATTGAGAATAAAAATAAGTCTGACCTCATACGTCCGTCTTTCTTGTCTACTTCTAAAGTGTCCTTTGAGAACCAGAAAAGAGAGGTCAGAGATGGAATGATCAGATTGAGAGAAATGTTGTCCCACTGGTTTTACAATATTTTTTCATTTTAATGTTGTGTCTGTTTGAGTTCATTTGGGTTTGAAGGGGATGTCTGGTTTCCCTAACATAGCCTGTATGTAGACATTTCTTGCACAGGATGTAGTAAACAACATTCCAAGATACACATGTCTAATTTCCCAGTATCTTGAATTGTTTGTTTTGGGGGATGTTGACAAAGTCCAAAGTGGAAATGTGCTCTCGTGTCATACATTTAGGACTATTGCATTGTTTAAGGCTGCCTAGTGTTCTGTTGTTTTGGTCAAGTGTAAGTTTATATCTGACAATCATGTTGGATAAATTAGGTGGTTGTTTGAAAGACAGTAAAGGTAATTCTTGGAAGATACATTTCAAGGTGTCATCTTCACTGAATGTTGGTTGGAGGTCTTTAATGACTTTACATAGGGGCTCCAAATCAGGGTTGTATGTAACAAACAAGGGTATCCGGTTGGTAATGGTCTTTTCTTTATATTGTAGTAGTTGTTCTCTTGGCATAAGAGTAGCATGTTCCACAGTTCTGTCAATTTCTCTAGGGGAGTGTTCCTACCAATCAATGTTTTTTTTTTCAGTGTGGCCAGGGGGTTTATGTCCATATTCCTCACTCAAACAGATGTGGTGGTGCTGAAGTGCTTGACTGTATATTACAGATTTTTTAGTGTGCCTAGGATGATTGCTGTTTTTGTATATTTCTGTCTGTCTGTCTATCTGTCTGTCTGTCAGTTTCCTGTAAATACAGGTCTTCACAGTTTCATCTTTGATGGTAACTGTGGTATCCAGAAAACTAACACTAATGTCAGAATAATCCAGGGAAAGTTTAATGGAAGGGTGGAGGATGTTAAGTTCCTGATGAAATTCTTTTATTTTTTCGTACAACTTTTTCTCTCCTATGGGGCAGATGGCAGGCATGGCTCCAGCTTTGTCAGTGAGAGGGCTCCATACCCACCCATGTGCCCATCTCTCCCAATCATGGCTCAGGCCCCAAGTGAGTCCCCGTGGATTTCCCCCTGTGATGGGGCCAGGAAGGGGAGGGCTGACTTCTACCCCTGATGCACAATCCAGAGTACAGGGCAGAGCTGTGGGCTGGGACCACAGTCAGGGCTTCATGTGCCTGCCAGCATCCCCTTTTCCATTTTCTCCCTCCCCCTCTTTGATGGAGAATGTACATTAATGTTTGCACATGGAGGCATGTGCACACTGCAGAGTCCTGCAAGTACCCTCCTGTTATTAGTGTCTCAGGCCCCTTCTACCATCAGACCTCCACCTGGGAGCTGTCATTCAGTAGGAATGCCAAGCCACACTCCCTGAGAGAGGAGAGCTGTCCTCTGGACATTTGATTCTCTCCCTCCCTGGCTGATGACCAGCAATCTGCATTCACCACCGAACATGGGTCGGCGGTGTGGCAGGAGGTAAGGCACAGTGCCTCGGCCCTCCATGTCACTGTGCTGGCCCTGATGAAATCTTTTGAGAATGTGAGTACCTTGTTTCCCAATTATAAATAAATCATCAGTACATCAGAAATAAGCAAGTGGTTTGTGTGTATACTGTTTCAGGAAATTCTCCTCCAGATTTGCCATGAAATACAATACTTGTCAGAGATTTCAATTTCATCTGCCCTCATCACAAGTGCAATGCTACCTTTGGCATGGAAATATATCCACAACACTGCTTAGTACTGAATCCCAAATTCACTACTAATTGGGCTTACAACATTGTATTCCACTCTCAAATACAGATACAGCCACATTTACTTTACTGTGGTCAGATGTTCAAAGCGCAGTCTGTAATCTGAGAATGGATTCAATTTAGTAATAATAACCCATATATAGTTCATCTTGCTAACATTACAGATTAAAAAGCTTGATTGGAAATAGGCATACATTCTATGAACATCAGACTCTAGAGAAGTTTTGGCACCATGTGCAATGTAATTTTTCTTCTATGTATGTTGCACATTGAAAGCCAAAGAAGGAAGTGTCACCAAAGTAAGAGTGGTGAAGTCCCAATCCGTGAAAGCCTAAGTGATTCGCAAAACGTCCGGGCTTTGTCAGACTCTGCTCCAGCAGTATGGATGTACATTTTCACAATGGCATTTGTATGTCTCAATATATTGGGTTTAAGCAGCTACATTGCTGTGTGAGTGCCATCACATTTTTGATTCATGTATGTTGCACCGCTGACAAACCTTGTACTTCGCTTAATGTTCTGTTTGACATATCACAGTCTCCTAAGCTGTGTTGCTCCTGGACTTTCTCAAAAATCGATGCCTCCTATGTGCCCAAGGTGTGGAAATGTTTTAATCAAATACAATATCTGTCTTTAAAGATGGGGAAGTACAGTATTTCTGCAGGTTTGCAAAGAAGAATATTTGCCATCAAATACCTTTAAAGCTGCAGTGCAGTGAGTCCCCAGAAACAGTTAATCACTTGAAACATTTGTAAAATATACTGTTTTATCTCTGCATGATGTGAACAGATTTTTTTTCAAATATCAAAGTTAAATCTATGTTTGGAAGGCTGACACTTGATTACAACTAGTGTTGTGCAAAATTGGAAAATTTCACAGGGCTAAATATTTCGTGGAGTTTGTACATTTTGTGAACTATTTCGCCGGGCGAAATGAGAAAATTCTCCCATTGGGTGAGTGAAATTTCGCCCTCAAACCAGCAAAATTTGCAATTAGAGGATGAAATTTCACCACCCATGGGTGAAATTTCTCAATTTCACCACCATGCCCTCAATCTTGCAGGAAAAAAAAAAACAATTGCCTCCCATGACCCTGGTGTCTAGAGGCCCCGACTGATCATCATCGAATTCAAATCAAGAACCCTCCCTCTCCCAAGTCACCTTGAGCCTCTGGCCCAATCTTCTGAAAATAAACAATCCTCCTATGTCTCGTCTCGGGTGTTCATCGCTGATCACTAGTCAATTCAAATCAAGAATCCTCCTGTCACCCTGAGCCCCAACACACGAATCTTTGTAAAAAAACCAAAGCAATCCCCTCTCCTCCCCGTGTCTGGTGTCTAGTGGACCCCCACCCTGTCTTACATCAGAGTCCACCACACTCCCCCCAGTACCCTGATTGTGCCACCGGCACAGCCCTCCACTCACCTCCATGGCTGGCAGCCCACCTGAGTGCTCAATGAATGAGTGTGGTACACATGCACTCATTCATTAAGCAGTCAGATGGGCTGCTGGCGGTGGAGGTGAGAGGAGGGCTGTGCCAGTAGCCCAATCGGGGTACTGGGGGGAGTGGGGTGGGCTTTGACTTAAGATGGAGTGAGGGGTTGGGGGGTCACAAGACACCGGGGAAAGGGGAGGGGATTGTTTTTTTCTTTCTACAAAGGTTGGGACCTGGGGCTCAGGGTGACTGGGGGGAGGGAGCATTCTTGATTTGAATTTGGCCTGTGATCTGCTGGGGGGGGCCACTAGACACCAGGGACATGGGAGAGGATTGTTTTATTTAGCAAAGATTGGTGGCTGGGACTTAAGATGACTGGGGAGGTGGGAGGGTTCTTGATTTGAATTCTGCCAGTGATTGGCTGGGGGGGGCACTAGACTTCAGGGACATGAGAGATCAGAATGGGCATATAAGAATGGATATAGGTGAAATTTCACAATTTCACTGCAATTTTTCGAAATATTTCTTGCGGCAAAGTTGCTGATTTCGTGGCAATTTCGTTGGCGAGATAAAATTTTGTAACATCTCTAGTTACAAATCCTCCCATTCAAAGAATTCAGACTTCCTCATTCTGTAATACCTAATTGTTTTACGCATTCAAAAAAACCTTGAAGAACTTTTTAGGGTGGAATGTAATTGTTCACTCCAGAGGATGGTTTTGTGCTGAATTTACCCACTTCCTGGGTAGGTAAAATCACTCAACTTTGCCCCATGCCACATAATCCAAGGCTTAGGTAAAGCATACAACCTCCCACACCCGGTTGTGCTTTGTTGCTCAAATAAATAGTAACTAACTATGTCTGCATTGTTATTTGAACTCATACTAATATGTTTTGCTGAAGTCTGAGGTCATGTCTACAGTGTCAGCTCATAACATTCACTAGTTCCATTTGCCACAATTGAAGGGTACTGGTACCAGTAGAAAACAGGAACTTGTTATCCCTCTTTACAGAAGGAAAAGTATGTCTCTTTGCAGATGACACAAAGATCTGCAACAGGGTTTATACACAAGGTGGGGTGGAAATGATGAGAAGGGACTTGGCAAGGTTGGAGAAATGGTCAAATGTATGGCAGCTTAGATTCAACACAAAGAAGTACAAAGTAATGCACCTGGGAAACAAAAACCAAGGGGAAGAGTACACAATGGGGGGTGAGATACTGACAACAACAAAAATGGAAAGGGACCTGGGGGTAGTTATATCAGATGACCTAAAAGTGGGCAAGCAATGTGAGAAGGCAGTAAGAAGAGCTGGGGGAATACTTGGATGCATAGGGAGAGGCATCACCGGTAGAAAACAGGAAGTTGCTATCCCTCTGTACAGACAGTTGGTGAGACCACATCTGGAGTACTGCGTGCTGTTCTGGAGACCCCATCTCTGCAAAGACATAGACAAGGTGGAGGCTGTCCAGAGGAGGTCAACCAAAATGGTGCAGGATCTGCACCAGAAGACATACGAAGAGATACTAAAGGAGCTTAATATGTACACCCTCGAGGAAAGGAGGGAGAAGGGGGACATGATAGAAACTTTCAAGTACCTCAAGGGAATCAATGAAGTCCAAGAGGGTAGCATCTTTCAGAAAAAGAGATGTGCAAGAACAAGGGGGCATAATTTTAAGATAGAGGGGGGATGGCTCAGAGGTAATGTGAGGAAGTATTTTTTCATGAAGAGGGTTTTGGATGCATGGAACAGCCTTCATGAGGAGGTTGTGGAGTCAAAAACAGTGGGAGAATTGAAGAATGCATGGGACAGACATAAAGCAATTCTAGTGGGGGGTAGGAGGAAGTAGGCCATTGGTTAACCACAATCTGCAGCTTATTCATTAGGTAGGGAAATGGGCAGACTAGGTGGGCCAAGTGGTCCTTATCTGCCATCAAATTCTATGTTTCTGTGTTTCTATGGTGGTCACCTACTATAGATAGGTACAGTGACCGTGTTCTCTCTTCCAAGTCAGCAAGCTACTGGTGTATTATTTTCATTTATGTATTTGGTAAACGGGTACATATACTGGTCCAAAGGACTGTTTACAGGCACAACCTGGGCTATATAGATGGAACAAACAACATAGGTTGCATCACCATACAGAAACAAAATTGTCTGCAGCAGTGTCAATGATACTTGGTTACAATTGATTAGAAAGCTTGGAAAAACAGGCAGGGTCATTACGATAGTGTATAACAAATACTTCACAGAGACACAAATTACAGTCAGCCGTTATCCCTTTATGAGGACCTGGTTGAACAATGAGCTAATACTTCCAAGAATACATCCCAACTAGTGTTCTTGCTAGCAGTTACAGACTGACATTGCTATAAGTATATTCCTAAAGAGCTTTGTGAAGGTCAAAGGAGATTCCGGATTTATCAAAAAAACAAGAGCACAATGTGACTTCAATATAAGCAGAACTGAAAGTTGTATATTTTTTTTTTGCTGGGACTTGGGACCCTAAAACATTTACCCCATAACATGTTCCTTCTATTGTTTAGGCTATATACCCTGATCCAGGACCACTTCAGCTGAGTGGCCCTGGCGATGCTACCTGCTGGTGGCAGGACCTCTGCATCCAGCCCGCCACCACCTGACCAAGGAAAGCAGACACAAGCCCAAACAAGGCTCTCCACTTCAGCTGAGTGGCCGTTGCACTGCTACCTGCTGGCAGCAGGACCTCTTCTTCCAGCCTGCCACCCCTTGACCAAGGAAAGCAGGTATGTTTGGTCAGCTCCTAGCTCAGAGCTGTCAGCCTTCAATCCCTGTAATTGGACTGGCTTCTGGGGATTGTGGCTGCTTCCCAATTGGATGCTGCAGATCCCCACTGACAAAGGAAGCACACATGGCACCTTTTTCAAATTACAGCTCGGCCACTGCCTTGCTGTACTGCTCTCTGGACAATTTTTTTCTGCTGAATTTACTGCTCATGTGGAAATATATATATATATATATATATATATATATATATATATATATAAATAACTGGTCAGCAATTTCTGTCAATGTACTCACCAGGTTGATATTTTCCATAACTACCGGCTGGTTGTTATGACATTCATGAGTCATGCCAGTCAAAGTATGCTGCTGCTGCCTCATTGGCCAACATTCTGTATGTGGGCAGGGCCAAACAGTCTCACAAACTGCTGGAGAAAAATTGCTGGCCTGTTATTATAAAAAATAAAAGATGGGGATGGTGTTTCATATGAGAATTTAATGCACACCTTCGTTGTGGGATGCTTTGATAAACCCCTCGGTTTCGCCTCAGGGTTTATGTAGCATCCCACAACTCGGGTGTGCATTAAATTCTCATATCAAACCCTTCCCCATCCATTATTCTCTATATATATTTTTTTTTATCTCCTCCTGGAATTTTAGGCTGTTTAACCTGCTGTATTAGCTAGGCCTGACTTCTATATAGCTTATGTCTTGCACTACTGAATATTTCTATTGCTTAAACATTTTACCTTTAAACTATTGCACTGTATATGTAGGAATTGCCTAGCAGAGTTGTAGCTAACTTTAACTGACTGCCTGACATTTATATAGCTTACTACTTGCACTACTGAATTTTTTCTGCTAATTGCCCAGTATTATATAATAGTTAGAACTGACCACTGCCTGCTGTTTGCTCTGCCACACTTTTCTCATCACAGTTCCTCTCATTCATTCTTATTCCCCACAATGTTTCTCTGCCATCTACTGGACCCTGATTCCCTCTCCTGGCACCCCCCGAACTAGCACATTCTGTAAATATTGCCTGGCATTTTGGGTCATCTTCTCTACCCATTCCAGACTACCCTGAGTCTTCTCCACCACACGCCTCCTTCCCAGCTCTCCCTGGTCCCATTGAAGGGACTCCCCCCAACCTCCTGAATCAGCCTTTTGTTTTTCTAAATTCCCACCTGGCACCTTTGACCAGACCTCTCTGCAGGAACCTTTCTCTCCCACTATTTGCACCTACTCCTGCCCTGAGCACTAAATTGCCCAGGGCCCTCCCACCAGTTTACTTGACCTTTGTCTCTGGCTTTTTAACAAACGGCCCACCTTTTTTTTTCTGCTCTATTTTAGACACAAGCCCAAACAAGGATCTCCACTTCAGCTGAGTGGCCCTGGCACTGCTACCTGCTGGCGGCAGGACCTCTGCATCCAGCCCACCACTTCCTGACCAAGGAAAGCAGGTACGTTGGGTCAGTACCTAGCTCGGAGCTGTCAGGCTTCAATCCCCGTAATTGGACCGGCTCCTGGGGACTGTGGCTGCTTCCCGATTGGATTTTGCAGATCCCCACTGAGAAAGGAAGTGCACAAGGTGCCTTTTTCAAAACATCGCTCGGCCACTGCCTTGCTGTACTACTCTCTGGACAATGTTTTTCACCTACCACCCCACTCCCTCCTCCCTCCTATATAAAGTACACTTCCCCAGTGATCCACAGCCCCTTCGGCCTCACACTTGTCAATTACAGCAACTGCTTAAAGGGGCTCTCCTTTCTGTAACTTCTGAAAGGGGTGATCCTCTCTTGAGCTCACTTGTCTCCTCTAAGCAATTCCACGATTTCTTCATGAAGCGTAATTGGTAGGATACCCCTGCCTGTTGAAGATAAATCCTTAAGACATCTGTGCCATCAGGCTGTTTTCATGTATTTTTGTGTACCATCGATCCTTGTCTCTTTTAGCTAGTCTAACATGGAGCAGTGATCCTTAAGACTTATAGAACCTAGCTAGTGAGTCTTGGTGCAACTCGCACCCTGTTAACACATTGGGCAATCATGGCAGTCCTCGTGTGGTTTCAATTACTTACCTGCTTATATATGGTGCCCCATGTGACAGACCATTCGAGCAGAATTGACCCCAACATAGAGTCATGCCTACCACTGCTGGACTGCCTTTATATTAATAATACGTATAACTCATTCTTCCACCACATGACTCTGCAACCTTCTCACTTTGTGGAATCCCCTCGAGGTGGAACCGCTACCTTGTTACCAATATGTGGCCCCTCACCCCACCCACCCAAAACCTACATGTCTTGGTGCTATCTTGGATGGACCATAGGCTACGCATCCCTAGGTCAGCACAAGGGGAAACTTTGGACTCTGAACCCCCGCTCTCAAACTTATACTAGATGCAGAAAGATTTGTTGTTTCAAACTACTCCTCACTGCCCTAAGGAAAATTGTGTTCCTACTACTTTTGTGTTCAGGTAATGTTGAACTCAACCCTAGTCCCACAAAAGCTCTCTCATCTCCATCTGACCTTACAAGACTGAAAGGAGTCAGCTTTATGCACTCAAATGTTTGCAGTTTTTTAAAGAAATTTACATCAGTCCAGGCATGGATTACTCATACCACACCAGACGTACTTGTGCTCTCTGAATCCTAGCTTCAGGCATCCACCCCAGATAGAGAGGTTAACATCGCTAACTACCTCCTATTTAGAGCCGATAGGCAGACCAGGGGAGGCGGAGTAGTCATCTACGTCAAAAACTATTTTCAGTGTCCATCCTAGACTCTACCTCTATTGCAGGTGGATTCAAATGTTTGTCCCTTAAAGTTGAACTTTCCTCATCAATGGCTTTCCGTGTCATAGGCTGTTACAGCCCACCAGCCACGGGGCCTCAGCTCCTGTCCCATCTGTCATCTATTATGGGATCTGTTCCCATTGAAACAATTATTCTAGGAGACCTTAATTATGATTGGTTGACAAAGGTCTCGCTACCCCTGAAGCAATTCTGTGACTCCCATGGGTTCACACAACTTATTACTGAGCCAACTTGCATTAACAAGAAAAACCCAATGAACAGCACCCTATCGGATGTCCTCCTCATAAACAAACCATATTCCTTTTCCCATGCTGGAATTTTTTCAGCTGATGTTAGTGACCACTGCTTTATTGCTGGTATAAGAACTGACAATAAACCCTCACCAACATCTAAATTTTCCACTAAAAGGCCCAGACGGAACTTCAATCCTCTCGCATACTTCAATGAATTAAAAAACTCTTTGCCCTGGCAGAGTTTTTACCTTGCTAAATCGGTGAGTAATGCCTACGACATCTTACATGAAATTATAACCAGTGCCCTAAATAACCATGCTCCTCTGGTAAGAACACGTATAAAAGCTAGAACATGTCATTGGTTCTCAGTGGACCTCAAGGCTGCCTTACTAAAAAGAGATCAACTCTGGAAAAAGGCTCACAAATCACACAGACAAAGACTGGTGTCTCTTCAGGGCAGCTAGAAATGCCTGCGCTAAGATGGTCAGAGAGGCCAAGGCCAATTTTTACAGATCTGAGCTAGATTCTGCCTCAAAATGCCCTACCAAGTTCTGGTCCACACTAAAAGAACTGACTGGTCATTCTCCAGGAAATGTGCTTCCCTCCAAAATTACCACTGCAATGCTATAATCAGTGACAGAAATAAGATCCTGCAGGCCTTCAACAATCATTTTGCCACTGCAGGCCTAGCATTCGATAACACACTGGTAAGCAGACTACACCCACTAATCAACACTAAGCTCCCAGAACCGAGTAACAATATCGTAACCCTGTCATTCTTACCCACCTCGGTAAAGGAAGTTGAAGATCTTCTCGTAAAATTGGACACTAAAAAAAAGTGCTGGGGCTGACTTCTTCGACCCATATTACTTGAAAATTGCTTATCACATCCTTGCCGCACCTATCTCTCACTTATTCAACCTGTCCCTATCGCAAGGTTCCTTCCCTCAGTTATGGAAAGTTGCTCACATCATCCCCCTGTTTAAATCAGGGGATCCCTGTGACCTAAATAACTATAGGCCGATCTCCCTCCTCCCCATACTCTCCAAGCTCCTAGAAAAAATTGTAGATACCCAGTTGAGATCTTTCAGACAACTCAAACTTACTAAACTCTCTGCAGTCAGGCTTCAGAGCAAAGCACAGTACCATTATGGCCCTGGCAAAAGTAACTAATGACTGGCAACGGGACCTAGACAACAAAAAATTAATCTGTGTAGTTTTCCTGGATCTCAGTAAGGCCTTCGACACCATCGACCACTGTTTGCTCCTCTCCACTTTGCAAACAATAGGCCTAGACTGAACCTCCTTGTGTTGGTTCCATGACTACCTCACTGGCAAGCAACAACAAATCAAGGCTGAAGGGGAGCTTTCTTCACTTAAACTGATAAAAAGAGGTGTCCCTCAGGGGTTCATATTGGGACCATTACTGTTTGCTATCTATAGCAACAGCCTGGATGTAGGCATTAAGGAAGCAAACATTCACCTGTTTGCTGATGACACGGTGCTCTCCGTAAGCCGTGAATCTTCTGTAGCTGCCTGTGGTGACCTACAAACTGACTTTAACATCCTGCAGCACCAGCTCCTCAGTAAAAGACTACTACTTAATGCCAAGAAAACCAAGGCAATGCTATTCTCACCAACTGGCCAGGGGGCATATTCTGCCGCTGCTGGTCCATTACCTTCTATCTCCACCTTACTAAGTGAACATCTTGAATACATATCAAAATTCAAGTATTTGGGTGTCTGGATAGACAATAAACTCTCCTTTATGGAACATATAGAAGAACTGCTGAAAAAGCTGAGGCAGAGGCTTGGACTCTTCTTCAGAATAAATTGCCTCCTGACCACAGACGCCAAAAGACAGCTTGTCCAATCCACGTTCCTCTCACTAATTGACTATGCTGACTTCATATATGGCCAGTGCCCAGCCTCACACCTTGCTAAATTGGACGTACTGTCTCATAGAGCTCTGAGATTTATAACAGGCCTCCCCTTATCCACCCACCACTGTTCATTATATGCAGCTGTGGGTTGGCCCTCCCTTCAACACAGGCAGTATAGAAATGCAGCCCTCTGGACACTCCGAGCCATCACCAACAAACTCCTGCAATATATTGCTGACTCTCTCCCACTAAGCCTGATTGAGAATTATGCCTTGAGAAGTCACTCGCTGGTTTCTCTGAAAGTACCTAGGGTCAGTGCCCACCTTGGAAAAGCAGCCATAAGCTTTGTCCTGCCCACGCTTTGGAATAGGATACAGAAATCGTTGAGACTTAGCACTCCTGTTAGTCTTGCTATGTTCAAGACCCTGTATGTCAAAACATTTGTGGAGCTCTGTAACTGTTTCCACCATTCCTAGTTGTCCAGCTGATGTTTCCGCTCCATCTATGTCCTTCCCATTCAAACTAAATGTTCCCTTACCAAGTTTACTCTCCCCATCCCTTAGTCCATTCTAGTCCCACCGGTACTACTGGTTCACCTCAGTCCATTCCAGTCCTACCGGTACTACGTACTCACTGCAACCCCCCCCCATCGTCTACACTTATGCCCTGATACCACCTGCTTAGTACCCCAGAATCTTTCTGCCAGTGTCCCTGCCTCCTACGTGTGCACTTTTCCATGTCCCAGGGACTCCTTTACAGGCTATGAACATGTTATTGATGGATAGGATTATAAAGGCATCTCTGTATATATTATTTACCTTTATTTCTACACCTTATATATTTTGTTGTATATGTCTTGCTACTGTTGTTTTATATATATTTTACTTGTACTGTATTCTGTACCCTCGTCCTTGCAAACTGCAGGTCCACCTTGTAAATGAACTTGCTCCATGGTGATCGCCTGGGCAAATAAAGATTTTGATTGATTGATTGATTGATTCTTAAATATTGCTTTGCTGTATTTACAGTACTTCTTTCTTTTTTTATTTTTTTCTCCTTCTACCTTGCTGGCCTCATCTATATTCAACTATCCCCCCAGCCCCATCACCCACATTCTCTCATGCTTTTTCCTTTGCATCCATTCCCCCACAGCTTCTGCCCTGTGTCAAGGCCATCAAGGTTCCCCAAGCCCCTCTGGATGTTATGGTTGGTTAGAGGTAGGTGTCCAGTATGCAGTGTGGAAATTGTGGGTGATCACCACTTCATCCTGCTTGGTAGCATGGCATTTCCTCATTTTCTTTCCCTTGATTTCCCAGAACACCTCATGGGCTGGTAAGAGCAGAGCATGCTCGTGCTACTGTCAGGAGCCATATGCTCACTGATTTCAGCTCCAGCCTTCACCATCACCCAGTGTCACATGGGTGGTGGCTTTTGTCACAGAGCCTGCTTACCCCTTCCCCAGAAGAGGAGCATATCCTATGGGATGCTTTATTCTCCTACCACTGGCCAGCTCTTGATGGCCCAGGCACATACCTGAACCTGCTTTGCCAGCATAATGAGTGAAAACACTACAGCTGTGCCAGCAGGCTGGTTGTACAGTACTCTTTTCGTATACATCTCATTTTACTGCAGGCTTAGCATCTTAATATATCTCAAAATTTTCTCCACAAAATGCACTGAGAATTACAATTTCCCTGTAAAAGAGATATGAGTGAATTTACTTTTTCTGCATATGACTTTTGTCTTTTCACAAAGCATAAAATATGACAGACAACAAAATATAAAAAAAGATGCAGATAGCATTCCATAATATTAATTACCCTCATTTATTTAGATCGCTTTATCACTTGCATTATAAGTTTTTTTTACCCAATATGCTGTATGATTAATTTTGCTATAGAAAGGGGATACTTGGTCTTTAAAAGATTATTGTGCAAACAGGAAAAGTGGCTCTTTAAGTGCTGTGTCATCTGAGATAGCCTGCAATCGTACTGTGAGTTAAAATAAGAGAAACACTTAGCAAATGTGCTCATGTCAATAAAGCATAGTTAATTCTTCTATTATCCCATAAGATACCCTGCTTGCAATCTAGACAAGATTCTGCTCCACCCTCCTTCAGTTGGTAATGCTTTTCCAAGGCGTCATTTGTCATCATTACAGGACAATAAGAGCAGCTGTTTCAAAGCCATTATCAAAATTGCTGGAGATGATTTCTAGTGTCCTCTTTGCACGTTCAAAACTCATTTCCCCTCCATAGTCTCTTGCCCCCTGTTTTGAATCACTCAATAATAAACTAAATAAGAAGCAGAGGACATGTGACCAATCACAAAAGAGCAAGTGACAGTTAATGTCAGGGTGCAGCAGATATTTGAATACAGTTGAAGCAAAAGTGATCACTTAAACACTTTTGTTGTAATGTGTTTGAAGGGCTAACTGCAATGTATTGACTGTTTTTACCTTTTTTATTTTAAGTGTCTAGGCATAATAGAAATAGTAAGAACACTTAGAAATCTCATTTTCAGTGTGATCCTTTTAGCCTACTTAAGAACATTGAAGGTATTTGATGCCTTGTGTGTCTCATAAAAACTTAACAAAGTTGTCCAGATTTTGTGGAAATGTACATACTATGTAAATACATTTCTTTGTACGCAACAATACTTACCCCAAATACTTGACCTGCTGCAATCTGACTTTAAAGGCAACTAAAACACAATGGGAAGGCTCCTCTGTTGTTGACTGCTGGGTTATAGTAAATCAAGGAAATATCTCAGATTCATTGCTGAAGGCATTCAGCCAAAGGCCAGTCTGTGACCAACAGTATTTGTTTTACTGTAAATTGTTTTATCTAAAGCAAAACAAGGGACCTACAAAGTCAATTTGAGAATAGGATAGCACCTCAGTCACATTATCAGTAATATTTAGAAAGGCTGTTGACTGCAATTCCAGATCATAAATTCATTCTCAGTTTATTTATTTATTCATGTAAAGTCTTCATTTAAAAATCCTGAATTGACAGTATCTTGTTTCCAGAAGCATCATAGAAGAGATGGTGCAGGGGAACATAATATATATTATGCTATGATAAAGTGAGCAAACGTTATGATACAACAGTGGATACAAAGTACAAACTAAAAGTGAAATGTAAGATGCAAACTCAAGAGTTCATAAACAGTGCAAAATTGCAGGGCAAGATACAAAAGGCATGTACAGGACAACAGCAAGGGGCTGCAGTGCACTGTACAGAGTAATGTATAATTTATTAATTTTACTTATTTATATGTTCACTTGATGGGCACACTAGTCCCAGGAACCATTTTCAGGTATGAACCAATCCATGAACATGGCAAGAAAACAGAAATGGCAGTAATATAATATTTAAAAAACACAGTGTATACAGCCAAGTTACATAATCAACAATTGGTAACAGTAGGAAGATAAAATATGCCGACAATCATTACTTATAAAATACACTCAATATCTGCAAGAAATGAACATGCACCAATAGCAATTGATACAAATAATGCAATCAGGGGAAGCATGTGCAGGTTGCATGAGCTAATAGAGCAATTTTATGGAGCAATTTTAATTAGGAATTTGATACTAAAGGGCATAGAGAGCTATGCAAAATGCAACTGTGCATCGTATTTGGTATGTACAGCCAAATCAGCTGACTTAACAGGGGCAGGGGTGGAAGAGGTGGTAATGACGGAGTTAAAAATATTGAATTAGACTCAGAGAGAGACAGAATTGGTAGTAAGAGTGAAGGTGAATAAGGGTAAGGTATGAAAGTAGGAGAGGGCTTAATTGCAAGATCAGAGATGAGAGGTGTGGTTACAGAGTAAAGTCTTAAGGTCAGAGGGTAAGGAGGAAGAATGGATGGGGGGTGAGGCTTGCTCAAAGCTGTGTAAGCATGTAAACAGTGCCCCAGTTCTCAATAGCACTTCAGTCCTACTTCTGTGGCAGGGCACTTAGGATTCTGTGGCATGTTTGATCATTCCTGGGGCATAAATTATACATTTCTGTAGCAGAATGCAGTCTTGCCCCTGCCATTGTCTATGATATGATGCATTGTCATCAATGACATCACACACTGAGTATAGAGGAGTGGTATCAGTATAAACAAGGAGAGGAAGGGGGCAAAGCACTACAGAAAACTATATATTTGAATGAAAATTTACTAAGGCCAATGGATTCTGTGAAACTACATATGTTCTGTAGCATGATGTAAGTTCTGCCATAAATCCCAAAGCTGCAGAACTGCATAATTCCAGGGGCTTTTCCTATTACAGAAAGCAGCCTGAGTGGCAGAGGCTGCAAAACATGGGAGGGAAGGGTCAAGGGTCAGAGTCTCTGAGGTGGTAGGGAGAGGTAGGGGGACAGGGATAGGACCAGGAAAGGATGACGCTAATATGAGAGGAAAATAATCCAAATCAAAATTTGGAGACAAGGGAGGCACAGTGGGAGTGGCATCTGCACTTGAGTGAGGAGATTGAGAGTGAGGAGTAAAATCAACAGTGATAACTTTGGGTGAGGACAGTCAAGAGTGACAAGAGGAGTGGCAAAGGGGGGCCAGTCTTGCAAGGGCAGAGGAGGAAGAGCTATACACCACATCCACATAGTCAAAGATCAGGAGGATACTTTTCCCAACTATGGACAGGGAGGTGTATACTGGTTTTATTCTTGTGAAGTGCATCAAGTTTAGAGAAGAGTTTCCTAAGGATGGTGACAATGTGTAAAAAAAAATCAATATGACTGTCAACCAGACACCCATGTATTTAAAGACCAGAACTTCCTCCACCTAGGAGGCATCTAGGGTGGTGAAGGCCAAGGAAGACTAGATTAGGCCCAGTTTCTGCCTGGTGCCAAAGATCATGGATGCCATTTCTTGACATTAAGAGTAACCTGATTTGCACTAAACAAGTGCTGGATAGTAGTAAAATCACACTGCAATTGTGCTGTTAGTTATGGGGCAGAAGGACCACAGGCAAAAAGCACAAGCAACCATGTACATGTGACTGTGTGATGAGACACATGCCTTGGAGTGGTCATTTCCAAAAACTGAGAAGAGAATGGGACCAAAGACATGGCGATGGGAAACACCTGATCAGAAAGAATGGGTGATCTATGGAAACGGCCTGGGACCTGTCTGCCAGGTATTAGCTGAGATATTTGACCATGAGATATGAAGCTCCATCCCCTGTATATTTGTCCTAATATGGTTTCACGGGTAAACAGTGGCAGTAGAAATATCAGAACCTGTAATTGCATAAGACTAATGTGCTTTTAATGATTTTTTGTTTGTATTTCTCCTACTGCAGTGCATTTTGAAACTAAGCCAGTTATCAGAAGCTGGCACACAAAACTTTTACTACTGTGTCCTATATATTTTTATACCAGCTTGATGCTCATTGTCCACATTTTCCCCAGTCAGTAAGTTTAATGTTCATCCACTCACTTGAATTCTTGGCAATGCTGCAGCCAGAAACATTGATTTATAAATGCTTAAATGGTCTTACAGTAGCATATCTAAATCAAAAATTAATAAGAACATCATGTGGTATGAGAAACCGTGGATTGCATATTTAGGATGCTTTAATAGGAACAAATAAATGTTACTATGCAGGAGGTCTGGGTATAGAATGAAGTAACCAGTACAGGCCATAGAAAATGTAACATAGGTACAAGGTACAGATTTTCTTTGCCCATAACATGCCAGGGAAATTGATGAGTCAATATAGAAACATAACATTTGATGGAAGGACACCAAAGGTTCATTGAGTCTGCCTGTACTATACTACCTCACCCCACTGACACACTATCCTGGTGGGCTGTATCCCCCCACTATCCCACCCCTCAAACCCTTGCTGCCCCACTCCCAGTTATTATGAGTCTCCTTGCCTTGCCTCAACCAGGTTTCAACCCATTAAGGATAGCTGCTCTCATCACTTCCACTGGCAGTATTTTCCATGTTTCCATCATCATCTTAGTGATATAGAACTTCCTCAAGTTTCTCCTGAATTTTCTCCCCACCAACCTACAATCATGCCTCCTAGTGACCGTATCCCTATTCCTTACAAATTCATCTTCACTATTTACCTTGTTATACTGATGAGGAACTTATATATTTCAATCATGTCCACCCACTCTTGTTTGGCTTGCAGCAAATACATGTTTACTGCCTTCAATTAGACCTCATAGGATGTTCCCTGCTTGCCATGGATCATCTTGGTGACCTTTCACTGTATGGACTCCAGTTTGTCGATGTCCCTCCTCAGGCAAAGATTTGAGAACTGGGCACAGTAATTTGGATGAGGCATTACCAGAGATCTGCATAGTGGCAGATTCAACTTGCTTCTCATTCTGTCAAAACCCTTCCATATGCAACCCAGCATGCTCGACGACTTGCTGTATGCTTTGTTCAATTGACTTGTTTGCTTTAGGAAGTCATTGATCATGACCCCAGAACTCTTCTCTGTTGAAGTGGTTCCAGTTCAACTCTACCCATCCAGTACTCTGTGTGGATTCTGTCTTTCTAAGTGCATTACTTAGTAGTAGTAGTAAAATGTTTATTCAGTGTAACATACTTATACATAAATTTGGTTATACCCCATTGAGCTGAGGCTCATTTTCAATGGGTATCAACATTGTGAACTTAGTTACAATAATAAAAAAAAAAAAATACATTCACATTTCTGTACTTTTAAAAACCCACTCAGCTTACATACATGCAAATTCACTCAATGCTATATAATCACATGTACCAGTGTGCAACCACTAATTTACAGATTGATGTCAAACCAGTGACAGTGCTAGGGGTTTAAAACATGGGTCAAATTAGACCCACTGGTGTGAAAAATGTGGGTCAAAATGGGAAACAACTGGGTCAAAACCTAATCATAAGTAGATCAAGGAGGGGCTGTGGGCATGGCCTACCTAGACTTTAGCAAGGCGTTTGACTCAGTCCCACACAAAAGATTAATATACAAGTTAGCCAGCCTGGGAGTGGGTCCCAAGATGATAGCCTGGGTAAAGAATTGGCTGGAGAATAGGACACAGAGGGTAATAGTAAATGGAGTCCACTCTGAAGAAAGGGAGGTTACTAGTGGGGTGCTGCAGGGTTCAGTATTAAGACCGGTCCTCTTCAATGTCTTTATAAGCGACATTGCAGAGGGACTGGAAGGAAAAGTATGTCTCTTTGCAGATGACACAAAGATCTGCAACAGAGTTTATGCACAAGGTGGGGTAGAAAGGATGAGAAGGGACTTGGCAAGGTTAGAGGAATGGTCAAATGTATGGCAGCTTAGATTTAATGCTAAGAGTGCAAGGTAATGCACTTGGGAAACAAAATTCCAGGGGAAGAGTACACAATGGGGGGTTAGATACTAACAACAACAAAAATGGCAAAGGACCTGGGGTAGTCATATCAGATGACCTAAAGGTGGACAAGCAATGTGAGAGGGTAGTAAGGAAGGCTGGGGGGGATACTGGGATGCATAGGGAGAGGCATCACCAGTAGGAAACAGGAAGTTGTTATCCCTCTGTACAGACAGCTGGTGAGACCCCATCTGGAGTACTGTGTGCAGTTCTGGAGACCCAATCTCCACAAGGACATAGACAAGATGAAAGCTGTCCAGAGGAGGGCAACTAAAATGGTGCAGGGTCTGCACCAGAAGACATATGAAGAGAGACTAAAGGAGCTTAATATGTATAGCCTCGAGGAAAGGAGGGAGGGGACATGATAGAAACTTTCAAGTACCTCAAGGGTATAAACAAAGTCCAAGAGGGTAGCATCTTTCAAAAAAGAGGTGTGCAAGAACAAGGGGGCACAATTTGAAGATGGGGGTGGCTCAGAGGTAATGTAAGGAAGTATTTTTTCACAGAGAGGGTTGTGGATGCATGGAATGGCCTTCCGGAGGAGGTTGTGGAGTCAAAAACAGTGGTTGAATTCAAGCATGCATGGGATAGCCATAAGGCAATTCTAGGGGTTGGGGGTAGAAAGAAGTAGGCTGCTGGTTAACTAGGATCTGCAGCTTATCCATTAGGAAGGGAAATGGGCAGACTGGGTGGGCCAAGTGGTCTTTATCTGCCATCAAATTCTATGTTTCTATGTTTCCATGTAAATTTCACCTGTAGAGAAACTTAAATTTGTCAAGTGAAAATACTTTTCTATTGTTTACTTTTCTGTCTTTCAAATGTTGCAAACAGGTGCACCACTTTGGACCTACTGTCACATGAAAAGTGGGTCATTTCTGGACAAACTGCAACTTTTTCCCTTTTTCCCCTATCTAGCACTGTCCCTGTGTCAAACCATCCAATTATTATATAAATTAATCAATGTTGCTACTCAATGCACATTACACCATATTTCTATGCCTTTAAAAAAGCATTTAAGCTAGATTATTACAACAGGACAGAGGTTCACTAGCTTCATTTGTTAACCAGCTGTGTATTATTCCAAAATGTAGAGATTCTTTTATTGACCTTAATCAAATAGGAATGGAATTCCATGTAACATGACCATCATCACAGAAATCACAGAAACTCACAGAAAAGAGATACAAGTCAATTAGCCATAAGCCTTTATTTGACTTATCACTATTCAGTGGAAACTTCTGGTATTTTCGTTCACCAAGTGTAAGTCTAATGACTTTTTAAAATGTTCCATACTTAAACTATGTACTACCCAGTTTGACAGATTATTCCAGATACTGACAACTCTCTGTTTAAACCAGTAGCTTCTCTTTGTTGTTCTGTAGAATTCTCCTTTTAACTGGCAGTTATAAAATCATGAGTTTTTACCATTCTCTTTTTTTACTAATAATGTTATTATGAAATGCTTTGTATACATAATATAGGTCACCTCTAAGTCTTCTATATTTCAAGGAGTGCAGACCTGTTTCATTTAATCTGTCTTTGTATGGTAAGTCAATTATTTTATGTACCTTCTTTGTAAACCTTCTCTGTATATCTTCTAACAATGCACCACAAGTTATATCCTGGGGTGGACTTAAGGGGGCTCCGTATTCTAGAATCTGTCTAATCAAGGTGGAATAAAGTAGAATTAAGTACCTCTTTTTTTCTGCTTTTTATGTTCCTTAGGATGCAACCCATGACTGTATTAGCTTTCATTACTCTATCTATTGTATGTTGTTTAAATTTTAATGTATTATTAATTATAACGCCCAAATCTTTTTCGTTATCTGTTGTCTTAAGTATTACATTGTTGATGGAGTATGTGTGTTGTAAGTTTTTATGTCCAAAATACATGATTTTACATTTTGATTCATTAAATTGTAATTTGTGTTGCTTAGCCCAATTTTCTAATGATTTTTTTTGTTCCTGAAAGGTTATAGCTGCTTTGAGATTAACTATTGCACCTATCTTGGTGTCATCCATGTATTTGCATAACCATGTTCCCTGTCCAGTTTGCATACTAGAAATAAATATGTTAAATATTGTTGGCCCCAGAATGGAGCCCTGAGGTACCCCACTGGTCACCTGTCACCAACTGGACATAAACCCTCTAATAGAAACCCTCTGTTGTCCCTCAGATAGCCAAGATGCTACCCATGATATTACTCTAGTGTCAAATGATAATTCATTTAATGTTTTTGTTAAATTATATTGAGGGACAGCGTCAAAGACCTTGGAATACAACAAAGATGATCTTTCTATATTCATATTCAAAGTAGATAGCTGAAATTCCACACCCTCTGATGATCTTAAATTTAATTGATTGGATTTTATAGCCACATATGTAATTTGGAAGGGATTTCTTAAAGATTTTATGCATAAAGTGTAATGTGTGGAGTTTCCTTCAGTTCTCCAATCTCAACCAATTTAGTTCTGTGTATAGAAGGCAACGATGCTTCCTTCTCAGAGCTCCAAGTATTTAGCGTGTAAATCCATTATATACTACATTAATTTTACTCCACTCCACTCCACCCTTGACACACCCCCATACAATAAATCTCCATAATCAATTATTGGGATGGTCATAGCCTCAACAATTTTTACTCCATCTTCCTTTTGGATGTTAGTGTGAATTTTATACAACATACCTAATTTCTGATTTCGATTTTTTATCTTGTTATTGATATGTACATTCCACTTACAGTATTTATCAAGCCAATTTCCAAGGTATCTATAGGCATCCACATGCTCTAATATTTTGTTATCAAATGTCTTGATTTTCAAATCTTCCTTCTTAACAATTACTCTTTCTGAATATTTAAATGTTATGACTTTTGATTTCATTGCATTCAATGCCCTCTTGTGTTCAAAGAAAAAATCCTGAAGTAAATCAAACATGCTTTGTAATTCACTTTGTATCTGAGTATATTTTTTATCTACAATATAAACATTTGCATTGTCTGAGTATAAATGAAATGTTATATTGGGATTTGAAAAACCATACAAACATATGAATTTGCCAGTGGAAACAGGCCATAATGATCTTTCAAGTCTGCTTGAGTGTGCAGCTCTATTTAGTTCCCTGGAGCTGCCCCCCTTCCCCTACTTCCCCTGTATTCAACTATCCCTCCACTAGTACCCTCCCCCTCCCCATCCTAGGAACACCCCCTTCCACTCTAATATTATTTTTCACCCTATCCCACCCCCCTTTGAAACTAGCCACTATATTTACCACAACCACCTCCTCTGGCAACTCATTCCACCCAGACACCAGCCTTTTAGTGAAAAAAATGCATCCTCATTTCCTCCTTAAATCTACCTTCCACTAGCTTTAGGCTGTGCTGCCTTGTTGTACTTTCCTTCCTTAAGTTAAAGATGCCCTTTGATCTTACCCTGTTTATTCTCTTAAGGTACTTGAAGGGCTCTATCATGTCCCCCCTCTTTCTCCTATCCTCCAGGAAGTACATGTTGAGCTCTTTCAGCATCTTTTCATATGTTTTGTCCCACATACCCTGGATTATCCTGGTCACCCTCCTTTGGACCCCCTCCTATAGCTAGATATCCTTCTTCAGATATGGACACCAGAACTGCACAAGTATCCCAGGTGCAGCCTCACCAGTGACCTGTACAGTGGCAGAATGACTTCCTCCCTCCTAGAGGTTATTCCCCTGGTGATGCAGCCTAGCATTTAATTTGCTTTGGCTGCCACCTTGTGGCACTGTGCCAAGAATTTCATGTAATCTCTGACCATCATTCTGAGGTCCTTTTCCTCCTGTGAGACTGCCACCTGTACTCCCCCCAGCCAGAAGCTGGCCTCTGGGTTCCTGGCACCCATTGCCAGATGCCTGACCATTTCTCTAGCCTTGCCAGATCTTCCCTTAATTCCTGTCTCCCCTCCACTGTGTCAACCCTCCCACAGACCTTGGTATAATCTGCAAAGAGGCAGATCTTATTTTTGACACCCTCTGATATGTCTCCAATAAAAATGTTGGACAGCACAGGTCCTTGTAGTGAGCCCTGTAGGACTCCTCTGTTTGCAGGCTGAGGTTTGGATAGTTCCCACCCTACCACCACTCTCTGATTCCTATTCTGTAGCCAGTTCACTGCCCTGCCCAACCCCCACCCCAGTCTGCCCCTACTTCACAGTGACTGCCCCACCCACCCTGGTCCATCCCTACTTATATAGGTCTCATCCTGTCATGTGACAGGTCACGTGAAACAATCTCCCTACTTCATTATTTGTTTTTTATACTTGGCCTCCACTAGGGGTCACTACTGAGTACTCCTCACACCACTCTTTTCCTTCCTAGTCCTTGCTTCATTTTCCTTGCTAGATCCTACATACCCTTCTTCCTCAGCCCACTTTCAGGCATCTGCCCCTATTTCTGCCCCTCTGAACCCCCCTGGGTCTTGAACCCCTGATCTTCTGCACTAGAGGCAACAACTCTATCACTGCACCACTGCAGCATCCTCATTGTGTTCTGTCTCCTTGTGACCTTTATCTGTCTCTGACCTGACCACCTCTCCTACTGGCTGCTCCAGTTTTCTCATTGAAGTTTACCTGCTCTGCCTCTCAGCCAGCCATACTGTATTACCTCATGGCCTCCTCCCTTTCCTCTCCCTCCTACTATGTGCACCCTCTGTGCTCTCGCCTTCCCTGTCCCTATCCTCCTTCTCCTTCCTTCCTCTGCCCCGCCCTCCCCACCAAACTTAAACCTACTCCCTAGTGCCCTCTACCCACTCTGCAACCTATCTACTCCTGCTACCGCCTTCTCTCACCTCCCCCCTCCCATCATCTTGTGCCCCCACTTCATTATACACCATGGGCTGCTCATCTACTCACTCCTAACCTCTGCAGTCATTTGTCAACTTCGTCCCCATTACACCCTCGCAGGTCCTCACTCTAGCCAGCCATCTCAAGCATAAAAATCATGCCACACACCTACATGTCTTGGTCCTCCTAAGCCTCCTAGCAGGGGACATTGGACCCAATCTTGGTCCCACCTGCCCTCCTACCTCTCATCAGCAAAGTCTCCCTAAAGGCCTTCAGATTTTCCATATTAATGCACACAGCCTCCTCCCCAAACTTGATGAACTAAATGTCTGGGCTACTCAACACTCCCCTGATGTTCTATGCATAACAGAAACTTGGTTATCCTCCCATATCCCTGACTCCCAGCTGGCCCTACTTGACTTTATCTTTCTCCTACAAGACTGTGGTAAATGTGAGGGCAGAGTGGCTATCTACTTTTGAAGGTTCCCTTAACTGCACCATCTTCCATCACAAAGCTAGCCCTCACTCCCACAAACTCCACTTAATCAATCTCACCTTCCCATCCTCATCTCCCCTTCTTGTAGGGGTTCTATATGCCTCCCCCAAACTTCCCCCCTCATCTCTTGTGTCCTGCATCTCCACCGCCTCTATGCTAGCAAATGCTGGTGAACTAATCCTTCTAGGTGATTTCAGTCTCGACTGGCTCTCCCCTTCTTCACTCAGCTCCTGCCAGCATATTGAGGCATTAAACCATACTCAACTGATCAAACTACCTACCCGTTCAAACCCAAAACATCAGTCACACTCCCTTCTCAATTTAGCATACCTCTCAACGTCCTGCCTCATAAATCAGGGACAAGACTTTAAAAAATCAGGGACAAAGGACCAAAATCAGGGACACATCTTCAAAATTGGGGATATCAACACAGGAAGCTGGTAGAATAAGGGTCTCAATGTAAAATGCATTTTCTAAGAAAGAACAAGTCTGTAACTTTAAGGTTTGACGTTATTTTGTTCTTACAACTCCCACTGTTGGGTCACGGAAACACAATTTTTAGGAGGGACAGAGTAAAATTTTGAGGCAAAATCAGGGACCTCCCTGAAAATCAAGGACAGTTGAGAGGTATGCAATTGGGTGCTCTCATCCCCCCCCCACTGTATCTGCTCTACTGGTATCTTACCTGATGTGTTTAGTGACCACTGCCCCATCTTCTGCATCAGAAAGACCCATCCTCCTTCTCCTTCTCCTCCCACCCCTAAATACATCCAGTGTCACCCCCTCAAGTCCTTAGATATGTGTGAACTTCTTCATCACCTGACTCTGGCAGACTGGTCCTCTATCCTTTCCTCACTCTTGGTCAACACTGCCCTAACCCACTTCATATCCACATTCTTAAAGATCTGGGATACCCAAGCACCACTTAAAACTACATGAGTAAGACATGCCCACCTCCTCTGGGTTACCCCCTCCATCCTAGCCAAATGTAGAGCTCATGATCTTACTTGGCGCTGCTATAAATTCTCACGTGAAAAACTCTCCTTCCAAGTCTTTTGCACCCTACGCAACAGCTGCACCATCAGCATCTGCCATGCAAAAGCTGATTTCTTCAAGTAATGTTTGCATCCCTCAAACAATTCTTCATCCTCTTTCTGGCAAAATCTTCGCTCGCTCCTACACCCCCACTCTGATTCCCCCCCCAATCTGTGAGGGTGACTCACTAATCTCCAATCCCTCTAGCATTACCAAAGCCCTAAATAAGTATTTCACTTCCTGTGCAGTTCCATCTGGTCCCCTGACCTCCTCTCCCTGCACCCTCTTTCACCCCTCAGTCCTCAGGCTTTCAACTGCCCCCAATCTTGCCATCCGAAATGTGGAGAGCTCTTACTACACTAAACTCCTCCAAGTCCAGCCTGGATGGTCTTCACCCCAGGCTCCTCAAAATCTCAGCCTCCTCAATACTTATCCCCTTAACCTACATCCTAAATCTCTCACTCTCCTCAGACCCCATTCCAGTACCCTGGAAATCTGCCACAGTCCTCCCCCTCTGAAAAGATGGTGATCACACAATCCCTAGGAAGTATCACCCCATTTCCCACCTCCCTGCCTTTGCAAAAGTCCAAGAATCCCTCATCCTCTCTAGGCTCAACAAATTTCTCACCACCTCAGATACTCTCTCCTTTGTCCAATCAGGGTTCAGGAAATCCCATTGAACCACCTCCTCCCTCCTTTAATTCACTGGAACCATTCACTCTGCCATGGATCTTGGATACATTACCTCAGGATTTTCATAGACCTTGAAAAGGCCTTCAACTCAGTTTCCCACCCTCTCCCCTTTCATAAACTCAGCTCCATTGGTCTTTCCCCTGCCTCAGTGTCCTGGTTCAGCTGCTACCTTACCAGTCACTCTCAGTCAGTGTTTTTATGCAATATCCTGTCCTCCTCCCTCCCCATCATTGCTGGCGTGCCCCAGGGAACTATCTTTGTGCCCATTCTCTTTTCTGTCTTTATAAATGGTCTTCCTTCAGTCTCCACACAAGCCAGTATACACATGTACGTGGATGACACTGACCTGTTCCTGTCCAGTCCATCCACCTCAGCAGTCCAAAATTATTTCACTGCAGTAACTACCTGGTTCAATGCAAATTCACTAAAAATAAACACCAAAAAAATGGTAACCATGACTTTTGGTTCTAAACAAAAACTTGCCAAACTTCCCTCCTTACCAGTCTTTTTTCTCTGTGGCTAACACCCCTCTAGAAAACATCCCCTTGTACAAGTACCTTGGTGTCTGGCTCAACCCCGCCCTTGGTTTTTGTCCTCCCACTTTAGTGCACTACACACCAAACTGCATCCTAAACTAGGATTACTCTACCATCATAAGTCCAGCCTGTCCCTCCCTGTAAGACACAATCTTGTCAAGTAGATCCTCCCAGCCCTCGATTATGTCGACATAGTCTACAGTGCTGCCCCATCCACCTCCCTCGCCAAGCTGGATGTCCTATTCCATGCCTTCTGTAGGTTTGCTCTGCACTCCCCCCTTCAACCCATCACTTCGATCTCTACTCCTCCCGCTCCCTCCAGTCTCTTGCACAGAGGTGTTCCTCTCACTGCTCCACCTTCATAGCCAAATACTAGTTTGGATCCATCCTACCTTGCCTCTCTCTCCTCACTTCCACCTCTCCCTCACCCTGTGACTCGAGGTCTAACTGTGCACACACCTTTTCCCTCCCTTGGGTCTGCACCACAGCTAGCAAACTCTCCTTCTTTTATATATTTCCTTCCCTTTGGAACAGCCTCCCTTCCCTAACTTACTTCTCTCCCTCCTTCCTTGTTCTTAAATGGTTGCTCAAACCCACCCCTCAAACCTCCTGCACCTGCTCCCCTTCCTATTCCTTGCTTACTACAGCATATTGCTGAGTTCCACTGTAAATACCCAATTTGTAATCTACTGTGTACCACTGCAAATACATATTATGTAATTTATTTTGTATTTATTTTGAACCACTGTAAATATTATTTGGCACATTGTGTTCTCTTATTTTAGTGCCCTACTATTTGTACATAGCTCCTGTGTTGCATTTTCTCTGCTTACTGTATTACCATTGTTTGTATTTCTGTCTTGACTCCTGTACCCCCTCCCTGGGTCCCATCTGGAAATGAGCTTCAGTTCAGTGATGTCTTTCCTGGTTATCAACTTTTAAATAAATAAATAAATACAGTTCTTGACCCACTCCAGCAGTTTGTCCCCTATCCCAGGTTTCTCAGCTTGTTTATCAGCCTTCCATGTGGCACTGAATTGAATGCTTGCTGAAGTCCTGGTACTGGCCGTCCACCACCTGCCCCCTGTCCAACAACCTTGTAACCCAGTCAAAGAAGTCAGTCATGTTGGTTTGACAAGATCTCCCCTGACAAACCCATGCTGCCTGTCATCTTGGAGACCATTTTCCTCAAGGAAGGACACCAGCCTTTCCTTTAGAATGGTCTCCATTATCTTCCCCACTGTGGAGGTCAGGCTAACCAGCCAGTAGTTATCTGACTTATCCCTGGGACTGCTCTTGTGAAGTGGTGCCACATGAGCTGCTTTCTAGTCCTGCTATACACATCTCTCTTCCAGCAAGGTGTTAAACAGGTCTGTTGGGGGGGGCTGCTAGTACCTCCACCAACTCTCTCAGGACCCTCGAATGTAAACCATCTTGTCCTAGAGCTTTGTCCACCCACAGTTCACTTAGTCTCCCTAACACCCTGTCCGTCTCAATCTCCCCTTCATAATCCACCCTGCTGGGCTCCCCCCTTCCTCCTCTGTGGTATCAGCCCTTCTGCTTCCTTAGTGAACACAGAGCAAAGGTATTCATTTAAAGCCTCCACTTGATCTACTCCCTTTTCTGCCCATCCTCCTTCCCTCTTTATCCTGACAATCCCTTCCCTTCTACTTCTTTTCTCCCTAACATATCAGAAGAAATCCTTGTCCCCTTCCTTAATTCTCTGCATCATTCTTACTTCTTTCTCTGCCTTGGATGCCTGGCCCTCTCTCCCCCTGCATCCCAAAAATTCTCTATATAAACCTCTCTGTCCTCCTCCTTCCTCAAAATATGCTTGTACTTCAGGAAGGCCTCCAACTTTGCTTTCATCTTCATAGTCACCCTCCTGCTATACAAGCTGGGTCTCCGACAGCTGGAGTTCTTTTTCCAAATCTTCTTGTAGGTGTCAGTGGTCTCTATTAACACCTTCTTGATGATGGCAACTTTCCTACTCTGTATCCATCTGCAGCCTGAGCTTTGCCAGGTGATTCTTCAATATGATACCCATTCTAGAGAAGTCTGCCTTCCTGAAATCCACCACTCTTGATTTTGTCTTGGCTGCATCCTTCCAGATGTTAATGTAAAACCACACTGTGCAGTGGTCACTGCCTGCAAAGGGATCCCTCACTTCCACTCCCTGGACATGATCCCCATCTGACAGCACCAGGTCTAGTATGACCTCCTCCCTTGTTGGCTCTGTGACTCCCTGTGCTAGGAAACACTCCTGGATAGCATCAAGGAGGACCTGTTCCCTGCAACAGGAGGTAGCTGGGGTGCTCCAGTCAATATCAGGCAGATTTAAGTCTCCTAGTATTACAGTGTTCCTTCTCCCTCCTGCCATCTTGATCTGTTCCCCCAGCTCCCTATCCAGCTCTATGCCCTGTGATGGTGGTCTGTACACCACCCCTCCCACATCTTCCTCCCTGCTGTGTTCTGTTGCACTACCCATAGGATTTTGGTTGCTCCCTTCTCCCCCTCCTGTCTAATGCACATTATCCCATCCCTTATGTACAGTGCTACTCCTCCCCCTCTCTCTTTCTCTGTCCTTTGTTTAAATGTAGCTTATCTGTCAAGTACCTTTCCAGGTTGTCTTTCAGAACCCTTGTGCCTTCCTTACTCAGATGCAACCAGTCCTTTGCATGTAGGTCTTTGTGTTCCCATGTCCTGCCCCAGTTTCCTACCAGTCCATACCCATTTGCCTCATACCAACCTCCAAACCATGTTTTGAATTCCACAATCTTCAGTTTTCTTACAGTACTGGCTCTCAGGACAGGTAGTACCTCTGAGAATGCTACTGTTTTTTTCCCACTCTGCTGCAGATTCTTCCCAGTTTACTGCACCACATTAACCTCGCACCCTGCCATATCATTGGTGCCTAAACCAACCACTATGTGAGGTTTCCCCGTTTTCCTGCCCCACACATTTTGGTAAGATTGTTTCAACCCTCTCTGCAGTCATGCCAGACCTGCACTCCACCCTCCTGTTGTTCCTCCTTGTATGTTTGTTACCTCATCATATTCCCTTCAGTACTGAGTGTCCAAGAATTACAACTGTCTCCCCCTTCTTCCTGACCCCCTTCTGCCATGGCTTCCCACCTGTTTCTCTTCTCCTATATATTCTCTTCCACTATGGGTACCCCCCAGAGCATTACCTCTTCTCTGTAACCCAGCTTCCGTTTTCCCCATGCTTACCCCCAGCTTTGCCTCCCAACCAACCAAATAAATTCATGTATATATTAAAAAGAAGAGGGCCCAAAATTGAACTCTGTGGGACTCCAGATATAGTAGGTAAAAAATGTGAACAGTATGAACTTAAGCTAACCTGGTGTGATCTACCTGTCAAATTTTCCTCAAACCACCTCAGGTGGTACTTCTTAGCATTGAATCTCAACTGACAGACCTTAATACAATTTTTCTAGTTTCTCTAGGTTCTTCTGGAGCTCCTGCAACATTTCCTCATGATCCACCCTGCCACATAGCTTTGTGATGTCAGCAAAGAGACACAACTTTCCCAGGATACCCTCCCCAATGTGAATTATGAATATATTTTTGGCACATTCACAGTGGATATCACCAGGGTATAAGCAATCACCATATGATGTGGTTTGGTATATGGATTAGTCAAGAGGAAAACCACACTAGGATGAGGGTCCTGGACATAAGGAGGGCATAAATTAAAGAAATGAAAGACTGCCACAGTAAATACCTTCATGTGAGGATGGCTGGGGAAGGGGTTGAGGTACAATGGAAAAAGATCAGAGCGGGTATAACTAAGGCAATGTCAAGCTGTTTGATGGAACTAGGCAAGGGTAGGAGAAGGAGGAGGTCACTATGGTTCTCAAAGGAGTTATCTAATGCAGTAGGGTGGAAAAACAGCTTGCAGAAATTACAGGAAATCCCATGCAGAGGGATACAGGGAAGTATAGCTAGATAAATAAAGGAAGGCAGGAAGGAGGGTGAGGGAAGCTAAAGTGCAAACAAAGGAGGGGATTGCCAGGGAGGTAAAAAAAGGGAATAAGACTTTCTTCAATTACATGAATGAGGAAAGCAAGAGGTGTGATAGTGAGGATCAAGAGAACAGGAGGGTAGACTGTGCAGAAGAAGATCAAGAGAAAGCTAAAATCTTAAATGAGTACTTCTGCTCAGTCTTCACAGTGGAGGGGGATGGATAAACATATATCAGTAGACACTGGAGAGAGGGGGAGTGGACACATGTCCATTTTCAGAGGACAGCAGTCCAAAGGAGATTGGAAGTCCTAAAGGAGAACAAGATGATGTGACCGGATGGGGTTCACTCAAAGGTTCTAAAAGAACTGAGCATGATTCTAGCCACCCCTTTGTCAACACTATTCAGTAACTCATTGGAGATGGAGTGGTTCCAGAGGACTGGAGATGGGCCGATGTGGTCCTTTTGCACAAAAGTGGTAGCAGGGATGAGGTTAGCAATTACAGGCCAGTCAGTCTCACATCAGTGGTGGGGACATTAATGGAGACCCTGCTGAAGGAGAGGCTAGTGGAGTACCTGGAGACAAATGTGCTGCAGGACCGCTGGTTTCACAGGGGTGATTTCATGTCAAACAAATCTCATAGATGTCTTTGACTGCATGACTAGGGAGGTGGATCATGGGAGAGTAATGGACGTGGCCTATCTGGACTTCAGTAAGGCCTTTGACACTGTACCGCACAGGAGACAAATACAAAAACTGAGCAACCTGGGGGCTGGGAAGAAGGTAGTAAGCTAGGTATAAAACTGGTTGAAGTATAGGAAGCAGAGGGTGGTGGTAAACAGCAGTCACGTAGGGATGGGAGAAGGACCAGTGGAGTGGCACAGGGATCAGTAATGGATTCCTTCTTCTTCAATGTCTTCATAAGTGACATTGCTAAGGAACTGGAGGGGAAGATGTGTCTCTTTTTGGAGGACACAAACATCTGCAACAGGGTGGACTCCCAGGAAGGGTTGGAGAGAATGCAATGAGATCATAAGAACATAAGAAGTAGCCAGCAGAAGGATATCTTTTCTGCCCGATTTGTGTCGGGTTCTTGTATTTTATCCCACCACCGAGTCGTGTGTCCCCTCCCCTCTCGCTCCCCTTATTTTTCCCTTTCCCCATATCCTCCCTCTGTGTTTGTCCCCGGCTCTCTTGAAACAGCCTGCCATTTGGGATGCCATGATTGCCTCCAGCAGCTCATTTCCTGGAGTCACCACCCTTTCTGTGAAGAAGTGCTTCCTCACATCCCTCCTGTACTTTCCTTCCATTAGCTTTAATGTGTGTCCTCTGGTGGATGTATTTTCTCTTACATTGAAGAGACCCTCCCATGCTACCTTGTTTATACCTCTTTGGTATTTGAAGGTCTCTATCATATCCCCCCTCTGCCTCCTTTCCTCCAGTGAATTCATCCGCAGGGACTCCAGCTTCTCCTCATATGACCATTCCATCTGCCTCCTGATCAGCTTAGTCACCCTCCTCTGTACCCCCTCCGGCAGTTTAATGTTCTTTTTAAGTACGGGTACCAATACTTCACTTCATATTTCCAAGTGAGGCCTCACCAGTGACCTATACTGTGATAGAATAACCTCACTGTGTCTGCTACTGAATCCCCTCATGATGCATCCCAGCATCCTATCGGCCTTTGCTGCCACCTTTTTGCATTGTGTGAACTGCCTCATGTCCCTAGTGATTGCTACTCCTAGATCTTTTTCTTCCTCCGACTCGCTACCTGTATTTTTCCTATATAATATATATATATATATATATATATATATATATATATATATATATATATATATATATATATATGGTTCTTAGCCCCATGTGCATCTCCTTGCACTTCTTGGCATTGTGAAGCTAGCTCAAATCCATGACCATTTTACCAGTCTGGCTAGGACTTTTCTTAGTTCCTGTACCCCTTTCTGAGTGTTCATCCCTGCACAGATTTTGGTGTCATCAGGGAAGAGACATATTTTGCCTTGAATACCTTTTCCAATGTAATTTATAAATACATTGAACAATACTGGGCCCAAGATTTGTCCCTGTTGTACACCGCTAGTGACCTCCTTTGTTCTGGAGGTTACCTCCCCTACTATCACCCTATGCATCCTGCCTCCCCCAGTTCTCTACCCATCTGACCAATCTTTCCCCACCCCAATTCCTTCCATTTTTTATTAGCCTCATGTGTGGCACTGAGTCGAAGGCTTTGCTAAAGTCCAGATATATGATGTCTATTGCTTGTCCCTTGTGCACTGCCTTAGTGACATAGTCAAAGAGTTCAATTAAGTTTGTTTGACAAGATCTTCCAGCCACAAACCCATGTTGCTTGCTGTCCTGCAGACCATTCTCCTCCAAGTATTTCGTTAGCACCTCCTTCAGTATAGACTTCATAAGTCTGCACACTATAGTGGTCAGGCTCACAGACCTGTAGTTGCCTGGGTCCTCTTTGGGGCTCCTTTCGTGGAGTGGCATATTAGCTGTTCTCCATTTCACTGATACCACCCTTGAGTTCAGGGAACTATTGAACAGAACTGCCATCGGGCTTGCCAGTTCATCTACCAATTCCCTGAGCACCCTGGGGTGCATCCCATCCAGCCCTGGGGATTTGTTCACTTTTAGTCCCCTCAGTCCCTCTCTCACCCTGCCTATCCCAATAACCCCTATGGGATTTATCCCTGTTCCTTCCTTCCTGATCCCTGCCTGTGGCATCGGACCATATTTCTCTTTCATGAAGACAGTGCAGAAGTAGTCATTTAACACTTCTGCTTTTGCACTGTCTTCCATTACCCACTCTGCCCCCTGCTTGAGCCTGACAATGCCATCTTTTTTGTCCCTTTTTTCCCTTATATAGTTAAAGAATGTCCCCCCCCCCTTATCTCCTGTGCTATATGCAGTTCTTTCTGCACCTTTGCCTTCTGGATCTCCTTTTTTGCTATTTTGGCCAGTCTGTGAAATTCCCCACCATCCTCATCTCTAACAGTTTGTTTGCTCTTTAAGCTGCTCTCTTTTTCATTATTGATCTAGTTACATCCTTGCTGAACCTGCTAGGCCATCTTGCTATCTTCTTCTTCCCCTTCATTTTTATGCAACTGTCCATGGATGTTTGAATGACACTTTTGGGATAGTCCCATAATGTTTCCACCCCCATCCCTTCCTCTAATGTTCCTAGCTTTTCCCTTATCACATCCCTCATCCTGAAGTCCAGCACCCTAGCCTATGTTTGGATATCCTCTTTACCCATATCTAGTTTGAACCATACTGAACTGTGGTCACATCCACTAAGGAATTCCCTGATATCAATATCCTGGACATGCTCCCCATTTATAATCACTAGGTCTAGAATTGTTTCCCCCCAGTTGGTCCAGCCGCCAATGGTGTTATGAAGCCATCCTGTATTGCATCGAGGATCACTTGACTTCTGATACAGGTTGTGGTAGAAGCATCCCAGTCAATTTTTGACAGGTTGAAGTCCCCCATTATTATCTCTTCCCCCTTCCCTGCTATGTCCCTCAACTGCCCACACAGTGCTCTGTCCATTTCCTCCCCCGAGTAGGTGGTCTATAAACCACCCCAACCTTATTTTCCTACCCCTGAAACTAGAGGAGTGGTCAAGGGTGTGGCAGCTGGATTTCAATGCCAAGAAGTGCAGTTATGCTCCTGGAGAGGGGAAACCTGGGGACTGTGTATCTAATGGCAGAAGATACAGCCACCAAGTGAACAATCATGGATGATGATCTAATGGCAGCAGAGCAGAGCAACAAGGCAGTGGACAAGGCTTGTGTGTTGCTGGGATTCATCAGTAGGAGGATTTCCAGCAGGAGAAGAGAGGTGAGGTTGCTACTGTATCGCTCACTAATGGGACCTCTCCTAGAGTACTGCCTCCACTTCTTGAGGCTGCACCTCCACAAGTAAACAGGGTTGAAGTGGTCCAGAAGAAGGCTACCAAAATTGTGTGGGGTTGTATGAGAAACCATATAAGGATAGGCTGCTGGAGCTTGATATGTATTACCTGGAGGAGAGGGCAACAGGAGACATGACTGAGACCTAGAAATACATCAAGGGGGGATAAACAAGGTACAGGAAGGGAGTCTGTTTCTGAGGACTAGGAACACCAGAATGCAGGGTCATGCAGGCACTAGACTCCAGGATTTAATTACTAATATATTTTTTTTTTGCATTGGGGCCATTGATCAGAGAAGAGGAGACCACTAGACACCAGGGATTTAATTACTAATATTTTTTTTTTACATTGGGGTGGCAATGATCAGCAGGGGGAGGCCACTAGACTCCAGGGATTTAATAATATATTTTTGGGGGGACCAACAGACACCAGAGCTTAAATTAATATATATATATTTTTACATTGGGGCCCTCAATTGGCGGGGGGTGGATTCACTAGACACCGGGTATTTATTTAATAATAATGTTTTTTTTTACATTGGGGCCAGTGATCAGCTGGGGGGGCCACTAGACACTGGAGCCCAATTCTAAAAGTGGCTATGATCATCGCAGGAGACTTGCGGCAGGCTGTTTGACACAAGTGCTGACTTGCATCAAACTTGGTGTTCTAGAAGCCAATGCCACAAGTCCCTGACACTGCAATTTTTGACCATCTACCTGATGGCCTAACTTTGCATCCATGCAGTTGTATTAAACTTTGTGGTGGATGCAGGGCTTGGTGCAAGCCCTGTCCCCATCTTCTGGAATTGATCCCAAGGGATTTAATTAATTACATTTTACATCAGGCGGCAATTGGCGGAGGCACCCACTAGTAGACACCAGGGAAGTTTTTACTGTGAAGTGTGGAAGTTCACCAGAGAAATTCCACACTTCACAGTCAATCCACGCTCCACAAACTGGTGAATTTTGTGAATTGCATTTTATGAATTGAGCAACATTTGCAAATTAATTTACAGGGCTACTTTTGCCGACTTCACACATCTCTATTATTAAATAAGCCTTGGGACTTTTTTCAGTGCCTCCCCTGCCATTTTTATCAACTCAATAAATCTACAGAGAGTTGAACTTGATACTTATCCTTAAATTTAAAGTGGTGGTAGGGAGACGTGCTTTAGTCTCACAGACTTGGTATAGGTATTAACTAATCATAAATATCTAACACCAATTAAATACATCTGAGATATCTGTATAAGTCTAGTTGTGTTGCATAGGTAGCTATGACCCCTGAGCAAGAGGTGTTTTTGCCTCAAAGTGCTGGGGCCCATCAGGAAGCTGTATGTTTGGCCCCTGTTTCAAATACATGCTATAAATATATTTGTAAAATTTGCACAGTATGTATATTAAAGTCACTATTAATTTCCCAATACAGTGGAGTGCTTGTTTTCTTTGTTTGCCAGGCTGATATCTTACCTGACAGGTACAGCCCATGTTGCCTACAACAATATGGACAATGCACAGTCAGAAAACTATGACCTTGTGAAAAGAGAAATCCTGAAAAAAATATGATATCTCTGGAGAGACCTACAGACAAAGATTTCAATCCCTGAACTACCACTCGGTTGACAATCCACAAGAAGCCTTCAACTGTCTCAGAGAACTCCTCATTAAATGGCTCCAACCAGAGGGCAAAACAGTGCCAGGGATCACTGACATAATTGCAATGGAGTAATTCATCAACATTCTGCCTTCAGACGTGCAGTTTTGGGTAAAAGAACACCGACCAGAAAGTGGGGAAAATGACGTTTCTTTGGCTGAGGACTATTAGATGGTCAGGCAGACTCCAAAGCAGCAAAGTAACAGCCATTGACTGGTAAGACTCTTTTTTTCCCACTTTAACTCCAGGTCAGATAGGAACTCTGGTGGGGGTAACAACTGGCAAAAAAAAATAAAAAATAGGAGGGTAACATTGGAGCAGATTTGTCCTTAGCAAACTCGGTCAAGTATTTAGCAGATGTCAAGGTTGGAGATAAGACTATGAAGGGACTTAAAGATTCTGGAAGCAGACAGCCCATATTGCATGTTGAAGTGCTGGGCAAGAACTGTGCAAAAGAACCAGGTACTGGGGTCATCTGCATCCACAGGAACACACAGTACTATCCCACCACCCAAGTGACTCTGAATATTAATGGGGTGTCACTTCCTCTGTGATTTACTGAGTTAATCACAGAGGGAAAAAAAACTGTATTTTCAGCAACTGTGATGACAAGAACACAGGCAAAGAATATCTCAGATGGTGGGGACACTTTTCCTTTTGGTGACTTTGATGCAGACTTGTTTGAGACCAGCTCCAAGATCCAGAAGTCCAGAAAAGAAAGAAGATGCCTGAAAAAACAGTTGCAACAAAAGACTGATGAGCATAAGGGGTTAATATATGAAAATGTTGAAACTAAACTGATAACTGATTGAGATTTTGTTTCTAAGCAAGGTGATGATGTTTCTCTCCAAGGTTATTTTAAGCAGCTGGGGGTGAAACAAAAAGAGGTTGAACCTATGTTTAAAAAAATGAAATCAGCTACTGTAGAGAGTTTGTGTTAATTCTCAGACGCAGGAACAGATAGAACAATTGGTCATACCAAAAAAGTATAGAACTGAGTTGTTACAGAAAGCACATGATATTCCTATGGTTGGTCACAAAATAAGGTATAGCACATTTGTGAGATTGCTGTACAGATTTTAATGGCAAGGGATTCATAAAGATGTTACTAACTATTGCAGTTCTTCTGCTGAATGTCAAAAAGTAGTCCCAGTGACTAAAAAAGACAAGGTGCGCCTGGTGTCCCTATCCTTGATAAATGTGCCTTTTGAGAGAATTACAATGGATGTGGTTGGTCCCTTAGACGAAAGTAAAAAGGCAACCAATTCATTTTGGTAGTATGTGACTATGCCACTAGATACTCAGAAGGGTGTACTGAGCACAGTGCAAAACCACAACAGTGAAGACCATCACAGCGACAGGATTTGAACAAATACCTTGGATCACTGTGATGCTGTCTGCTGGCACCGGGACTGCATCACGCAGTGTTTTGTCCTTTTCCCCAAGACAACTCCATCCCAGAGTTGTATCCCTTGAGACCAGGAGTTTGGGGGGGTACAGCCCCCCACATGGGGAGGTTGGGGCACAGACCCCCTGATAGAAACAATGTGGCATCCCCAACAGTGCAATGCCGACACTCAACATTGCAACTGTCACTGTTGGGGATGTCGGCTAGACAGATGTCGCCTCACTATAGAAAAATCCCACAGAGACAGTTCTAAATCTTACTATCACAGCCCCAAATGTGGCAGCAGAACTGGCCAAAAGTTTCAGCAAGGTGGGCATACCTAAAGAGATTATTATTGATCAGGGAAGAAATTTTGGTGCTGCATTGCTGAAGGAGCTGTACCAATTACTAGGTATCTGTGCCATAAGAACATCCCCTTATCACCCTTAGACAAACGACCTTGTTGAGTGCTTTAATCAAACTTAAAAGCACCTGTTTAAAAGGTTTTTGAAAGGTGATGAGAAAGATTGGGACCAATACTTATCTTAGCTGCTTTTTGCTTAGAGAGAAGTTCCACAAGCGTCAACAGGTTTTTCACAATTTGAAATGTTGTATGGTAGACAACCTAGAGAACTACTAGATGTAATAAAAGAAACATGGAAAGACCACCCCACTAAGAAAAAATCTATTACATACATGTGCCCTAAGAAAGAAACTGGAGAAATATGTTGAAACTGCCCATTGTAATCAGGAAGAGGCCCCAAACCAGCAAAAGGTGTATTATGACCATGGGTAAAAGAAAAGGTTTTTGAGCCAGGTGAAAAGGTCTTGCTACTGTTACTCACTACAAAAAATAAACTGTTAATGAAGTGGCAAGAGCCTTTTTTAAAATGCTTAGATATATTGGCACAATTAACTATGAGATTGAGACCCCTGATAGGAAAAATCCTACCAAGATATATTATGCCAACCTCCTCAAGAAATGGGTTGAAAAAAACACCAAAGGCTGCTTTGATAGTATTCCCAGAAATGGATAAAGAAACTATTGATACAGCTTATGACAGACTGGAACAGACTGGAACTTATGATGCTGCAAAGCTGAATGTTTCCTTAACCTCCAAACGCAGAAATTCATAACTTGGAAAATACATTTAACAGTACTTTTTACCATAGTGCCAGGACAAGCAAAAGGGGTCGAACACATACCGTAAAAGTGACAGGGAATGCTCGTCCTATCAGAAAAATAAAAATACTGATTACCAGTGTAGTTAAGAGAAGACATGGTTAAGGCAATACACAAACTTAAACAGTTGTGTATCATGGAAGAGTCGTGAAGTGCTTGGTAATCACCAGTGGCGATCGTAATTAACAAACTCTGGTCAGAGCCAATATAGCTGCAAAATAAAGGCAATAATGGCAACTGCTAAAAATGGAAGGGTGCTTCAGACATGAGGGAAAGTGAAGAGATCATCAATGCATAAGCAGGTGCAGATGTGCAGGGGCCCTGTGGACCATGCACTATCAGAAGACTACATCTGTCTACAGAAGTGCAGGGCCTGGCACATTTACTCTTTAGACATTCACTCTTCACACATTCAGTACACATTTACTCTTCACACATTGAGCTATATTTTCAAAGTATGGCGCAGGGCTTGTGCCTATCCCTGCACCATGACACTTAGGTTCTGACAGTGTGCCAAACCCCATTGCTGCAACTGCACCCAATCTTTTTACAAACTCAGGCACAGTTGTGACAGTTTCACGATTTATGGCAGCTTGTGCCAAATATCTGGCACAGGCTCGGTAAAAAAAGCCCCCCAGATTGCCACTAGTTAGACCAGAAAATATTGGTCTAACTTGTGGCAATTGCCACATGGGATAGAAAATCCAATTAGATTGCCTCAAATCCCATGCAACCTATTGTCAGAGCACCTGGGGCTTGCAACAATCTAAGCCCTTTGAATGTCTGGCCCATTCACTCTTTACACATTCAGTACACATTCACTCATCACACATTCATTCTTTATAAATTCACTCTTCACAAATTTTCTGTTCATACATTTGCTCTTTACACATTCACTCTTTTTTTTATTTTGACTTCAAATTTTCAAGATAGTCATTTTATGAGTACTCTTATAAACATGACATGTAACTTTTTATAGCACATTGGCCAACATGTCATTTCGAACTTCAAATGTGAAAAAAAGTTTCATATAGGATTTTAAAAATGATACCTGTCACGTTTTATGAGGTGGTGTGGAAAAATGGGTATGTTGAAAGTTTGGAGTCAAAGTATTGAAAATTAGCAAACTTACAAGTGAATGTTGAAATACTGCAATGTTCCGTCAAAACCTGAACATTTTACAGTATTTCTACATAAAATTTTCTGCATAGCATTTTTATTACCCCACCTCGCGAATCCCATAGGTGAAATTTTTCAAATCCCTGCCAAAATGTGATTCTGTGCCATTGAAATATTATTCCATGCCACAGGTGTGAAAACACATTTTGACAAGGATTTGAAAAATGACAGCTATCACGTTCATGAGGTGGTGTAAAAAAATGGTAGTTTTTAAAATATAGTGCTAAAATATTTAAAATTACTAACGTTATGTGTGAGAGTAGAACATTTTCAACATACACTCATAACTTTTTCATTTTTATATATTTTGACCCCAAATTTTCAACATAGCCTTCTTATGACCACAAGTCAAGGAACACTGTGGTGACAATTTTCAAATCTCCTCCTACTACTACCTTCAGCCTACCACCCCAAGTTCTATTTGTGGTATGTCTACCCCTCCGAAGTAATCAAACTTGTTAGATCAAATAGTCCTAGACCTTCTACTGAGCTCGATAATACTGACTTCAGGGTCCTTAAACTCATCTGTGATTCCTTGGCTGTTCCCCTCATTAACATCCTCAACTATTCCCTTTGCACCGGGTCCTTCCCCCTTAAATGTAAATGCACCATCATCAATCCCATTCACAAATCTGGTTCCAAGGTCCAAGTTTCCAACTACCGCCCTATTTCCCTCCTTGCCCCCCTCTCCAAGATCCTGGAAAAAATTGTTCACAAACAAATCACTGATTTTCTCATGTAACACAATCTTCTGTTTGAAGCACAACATGGCTCTAGGGCTGGTCACAAGACAGAAAACGCCCTTGTGAAATTCACTCATTTCATCGACAGAGCCAATTACTAAGACTTTTACACTGGTTCTGTGTTTGTAGACCTGACAAAAGCTTTTGATCTGGTAGATCATATTGTTCTTCTCTATACCCTTTCCACTCTCCACTTCTCCCCTGAAGTCACAAATTGATTCCTCAACTACCTCTTTCACAGGTCTCAACAAATAACCATTCGGGGGATTCTCTCTGAATCCTGCTCCATTAAATATGGTGTTCTTCAAGGATTCATCCTGGGTCCCCTACTTTATTCACTTGTTATAAACTCTCTTCCTGACATCTGCATGAAAACAGATCTCATTCTCTACGTCGACGAAGCTGCTCTGTTCTATAAAGACAAAGACCCCTCCTCCCTTCTTGATAAGCTACTGGCTGATTTCCTATGGCTGTGACTCACTTCCACTTTTTTCATATGGCCAAATGAAAACAGAATTTAGTCATACAAAAAAGGATCCCATCATGCATAAAAACATTTTGGACTTCCTTATAATTGGGATTATGTGATTAGAGAGATACAAGGAATTCAATTAACCATTCCGAGAATGATCAGTTCTGAGCTGCGCGATGCTCATTAATATTCATTACACGTAGCTACTACTAGTTTTCATCCAACTTTTTTATGTGAACAGATCTCAAGTAGCGGCATATTTAGAGATACATGGTTTTCTGTTCCTTTCCTTTTTACCCTGTTTACCTGTGGAATGGCCATTTCTACATAATACAGGGACTGTTTTTTTCCTTAATATACACAGAGGAATGTAAATTGTAGTATGGGCCAAACTCATCAATACTGATAAGCATGGAAATGCACTATGTACTGGTCACAGACACCTTAGGATTGCATGATATACATTACTATGCACAAAATACTTTGCATGCTATGATCTTCCGTTTCTGCTTTACTATGTTTCTGATTCCTTAACTAAGATTTTGGACTACAGCTTAATCACAGTGATAAGTTATTGCAGGGCGGTATCACTCTGACCCTATTATCTACATGGATAGGATCAATTTTAAAGTTTCAAATACGGGATCTCTGTTTGAGTGTTGAACCCCATTTATGAATATTCATGTAGTCTAATTTAAATATTGTTAGCATCCAGACACATTCCACTGCATTAAAAACCTTGTAAATAAGTAATGAATATGAGGCTTGAGTTTTCTGGAGCATCAGGGTGGAAAGCATGCACCAACTGTGCAGGTTTTCTCTTCTCTAGTCATGGTGATGACATTATGCTGTCCCGTTGCCTAGATGTTTTTCTTTCCCTGGTATCTAGTGGCATCCTCATGTTCTGATTGTCATCCCATAATGATTTTTCCTGGTGTCTAATGGCACCCCCCACCCTTTGATCGCTGTCTCTGTAATTATTTTTCTTTTCCCTGGAGTCTAGTGCCTCCCCCACCCTCCGATTGCCATCTCCATCATTTTTTGCATTTCTCTGGTATCTAGTGATATCCCCACCCTCTGATTGCCATCTCTGTTACAGTTATATATTTCTTTGGTGTCTAGTGGCACCCTCCACCTTCCGATTGCCGTCTTGTCTGAAATAAAGAAAATGGTCCCTCAATGTCTTTTTGTTTTAAACCTGTAAAAAACATAATGATCCCTCACTGATCTGACACCTCCCACCATGACCTCCCACTGAGCAACCACGGGCGAAGTGGGCTCAATCCGATCTGCAAAGAGTTTTGCAGAGCACAGGCAGATTCATGGAGTGTTCCATAGCAGGCAGCGGAGTACTTCGTGTTATAATGAGGAACGCGAAGTGCATTGGAAACAGTGACTTTGCATTACTCCACATCCACTGGTCACTACTCTTTCAATTTTTAAGGCGAAGTACATTGGTGGCAGTTCACTTCACTTCACTTCGCCTTGTTTTTGAGCTCCGAAGGTGGATTTACAGTGATTCATGGGAGTTCAGGTCACATGGGGTCTATATTGATCTGCACAGCCTCAGTTCGGGGTAGTATGAGTAGGAAGGAGTAGGAGACAGTGTGCTCTGATAGCTGTCTGTAGGAATCTTTTAAAAGCTGTTCAAAAAGCATTTTTGCTTTTTTGGGGGGGATCCAACTGTAGTTCATTGATTGTAGGAAACCCTCCTGTGCTCACATCATCGAGTGTTTTTGTTTGTGTGTGGATTTTGAATGTTAATTTACAACATTGAGTGTGTGTGTGGTGAAAGACAGTGAAGTGTGCTGTGTGGGGATGGGGCGTATCTGTGTGTAGGTAGATTTAAGTTGGAGAACTAGTGATTTCTTTGTATTTTGGTTATATTTTTGTTATATGACTGTGTTACTGTACACATAGTAAAATTGTCAGTAATAGTACACATTTTCTTGCTGTTTGTTGTGTGAATGTGGTGCAGCATTTCATAAGGTCTGATTGTTTAAATTACAAATTTACATTACGTGACAGTACACTGAACTTTTGCATTTGCATCGCATTCCTCGTTCAGCATTGTACACAAAGTGTTCTGTGTTGTGTGTGCAGTGTTGCATGCATCAAATATAATACACCTTTTAAAATTTGTGACAGACTCGTGTAAGTGCAACTAAGTGCAGCAGTGTGAACCTGCTATCCATTGCAGCTGCCTGATTTTGTACTGCGATTGTGTTCTCTGTTCTTAGTTTTGCTGCTTGTAGTGCCGTAAAAATCAGCACAGTCTGTATTCAGTGCTCCCCACCCCAACCCCCATGTTGAAAAGGTATTTTTTACCAGACTGGATTGTTTTTGTGACCCCATCAGCACTACTGGTTACTGAAGTTGTTTTAATTCTGTGACAGTGTCACAACACAGTAGTCTCTTATCTGTTGCTGAAGCCACAGTTGTTTATTTTGCTTCACATCCAGCCAGCGTCCCTCCAGTCAGAAAGTGAACGTATCAAATCTGAATTTGGTAATAATATTTGTGGTTGATCCCCGAAAATGCCTGCAAAGAGATGTGCAAGTAAAGCTGTTTCTGGCCACGGCAATGTTGGCAGTAAGAGGGTCTGTGGGTGTGGTAGTAGTACGTGGACAGAGAAGTGCATTGCTGATGTGAGGAAAGGTATTTCTCCTGCAATGTTTTTTACAGCCCAATCAGTAGCTTCACTGATAGTTGGAGGAGATGAGGAGATGATGTTTTCCCAGCCAGTGGTATTAGTGTTACTGGTGTTAGTGGTGGTGGAGGTAGTATTAGCATTGTTGCGTCCAGTTCTAATTCCGACCAGTGTACCATATCCAAACATACTGAGTGTGAAGCAGTGCAAGTGTGACAGCGTAGATGATGTCATACTTCCCAGTAACATCCCATTAACTGAACCTGATTATGATGATTATGTCAACAATAGCATACAATGTGATATTCCATTCACCCTGGCACTTAACTTCATGCATTTTCCATACAGTGATTCACAGTGTGGTGAAAAAATATCAGGTGATGGTGGTGTAGATGCTGATGATGAATGTGATGATGCTGATGATGATGATGTTGCTGTTATTGCAACATGCAGTCCACATGTTAGCATCCAAGCAGAAGATGTGGATGTGTGTGACAGTGACTTTGATGAATATGATGATGGTGATGTAATTGACCCCAGTTGGGAACCGGAGAAAAAGAAATTAAAAGTGGCTGTGTCTGAATCTGTTTGCAGGAATCCCCCCCCCCCCGTAAAAACATGTGATTTACCAGTTTAGTGGATGATGATGATGATGATGATGATGACCCAGTAATCAATATGATAGGTAGTCGTGGTGGTCAGTTGCAGTCCAGGTGTGCAGTGCCAGAAACATCACGTGCCCCCCCCCATTTCAGTGCTTAAAATAACAGACTTAAATAAGCCACATCATCATGGACATGTTAAAAGCAGAGCATCACACTCCCTTGTTTGGGATTTTTTTGTTCAAGATGCAAATGATGATTCAGTTGCAATCTGCCAGGTTTGCCATGTGCATGTGAGCTGAAGTAAAAAGGGGAGCCATTTTGGGACAGGAGGACAGCATACACATCTTAAGAATAGGAACTTGTTTCTGTGGACCCAGCACAAGCTGGCAGCTAATTCCAGACTGGGGCATTCACCCATATCACCGGCAACCATAGCCAGCATGTTATCCCCTTCCATGACTGTTAAACCCAGTAGGAAATTAAACGTGTGCAGTAGTGCAGTAATAAGAGCAGAGGATTACTACAGGCATGATGAGATGGAGGACCATAATGACTTTGAAATGTTGTCCAGTGCTGATGAGAGTAGCAGTTTTTGTGGTGGTGGTGGTGGTGAATGCAGTATGTCTAGTGCAAGTGGTACATCAACCCCGGTTGGCAAATCTGGAAAAATAACATCATTTCTGGGTTTGTCATCATCACCTGTGCAACCGTCTTCATCAAATGTCCATACTCCACTCCCTGCCAATGGCATTCATCACAGAGCACAACCATTTGTGACAAACAGCACACCCTGTGTAAAACTTTTAAGTCAGCCCACGTTACATAGTGCTTTTGTGCATAAGCTGAGGTACCCCCCCCCCAATCATACAGTGTCACGTGAATTTAATGCTGCTGTAGCAGAAATTCTGGCAATCAATATTTTGCACTTCTCCTTTGTGGAGAATTCTGGGTTCCGGTGGTTTGCTGCCCATGTCTGTCCAAAATGGAAAGTCCCATCCAGGACATACTTTTCTACCTGTGCTGTTCCTGAGTTGTTCCGGACTGTCTCAGACTCAGTAAGACATGCCCTTCAACATTCCTCCTCTCTATTCATCCTTTTAAGTATGGATATGTGGACAAGTGGCAAAACAGCAGGGAGTTCATATCTGTGTATAACTGCACACTGGGCGCAGGTGCTGGGGATCGTTTGTGATGCTGGTAGTGTGAATAATCAGTGCAGAAAGGTGGATTGTCGCTGTAGCAATCTTCCTGGAATTTACCAACATGCAACAATTGCTATGCGCAGTGTGACCCGTTCACACACTGGTGAGAACATGTTGGACATGGTACTGACTGAAATTGACAGATGGCTAAACCCTCTGTCCCTGAGAGTTGGGTTCATAGCAAGTGATAATGGGTCAAATATGGTGAAATGCATCATAAATGGTGTTTTTTTTTCGTATTCCATGCATGGCCCACTGTTTAAATCTTGTGGTTCAGGAGTTTCTGCAGCATCCTGACATAAAGGAAATGCTGACCATTACACAATGTATCTGCTCTCACTTTTCAAGATCTGGAAAGGCCGTGACCAACTGCGGCAGTTGCAGATACAAAACAGCCTGCCTCAGCACCGCTTGAAGCTGGAAGTTGTCACCCGATGGAACTCCACATTATACATGGCAGAGAGGTTGTATGAACAATACAAAGCCATCTCAGAATACCTTGTTATGCACAGTAGCCATGACAGTTCTGGGGCCTCCATGTCTATGATGACTGAACATCAGTGCCGGTGGTGGTGGTGGTGGTGCCTCATGGACTCAGTAATAACAATTTTGTGGCCTTTTGAACATGCCACACAGGCAGTGAGTGGCAAGTATGCTTCCATTAGCCAATCAATTCCACTGCTGCAGATGCTGAGGCAGACATTGGTGAATGTACAGCATAGCCTTGATGTTGCCGGAGACGGTGGTAGCAGTATGTTGCTGCAACAAATGCTGATAGTATTCAACCAGAATTGTCACATTGTGAGCATTTAGCATAGTGACAGCTTTGCCATGGCAACAATGCTGGACCCATGATACAAACGTGGAATTGCATCAGTACTGGAGGGAGGGCCTCAACAGGTAAAAAATATCAGTGGTCAACTGGTTCACTTGGTTCATGGGGCACAGAAGTTACGTGCCAAGGTTTGCAAACCTCAGCAGCATAATCCAGCTGAAGGTGTAGCTGGAGGACCAGCAAGCATATCATGCAAGGGTAAGGGGACTGTAGTTCCAGGTGGTCTGTCATCCAAAGTGGATGGCGTCAGGCTGCTTTGGGAGGCTTTGTTCCAAGTGGGTATTTGTGAAATCAATGATTCTGGGGAACAGGCTGATGCATCAACAATTAGACTTAGTGCGGCACACAGAATGGTTGAGTCATATTTGTCTGGAAACAGGCATCTGACAATAAGTGAAGATCCTCTTTTGTACTGGAGTGGAAGTCAGTGAATGGCCAGAGCTGACTGCAGTGGTACTGAAGTACCTCACATGCCCACCCTCCAGTGCAAGTGTTGAGAGGGTATTCAGCTCAGCAGGTGCAATAGTCGGGGATCGTCGGACAAACCGGTCTCCTGCAAATGTTAGTTTGCTAACATTCATTAAAATGAATGAGAGGCACATACCAGCACAGACTGCAACCTCGGTATTTGTACCCTGGCCTAGTCATGGTGATCTTGCTGATGTGGAAATGGAGCATCCTGGTGGCACTGGCAGTGGCTGCCTGAAATGGCCCACCATTGACGTAGATGACGACACAATGGAGAAAGAATTTCCCAGTGGTCAGACTTCAGACATCGATGACTGTGAGGGCAGTTTTCTTTATGAGGATGATGATGTGGTTAATGTTGGCAGGTTTTAACTGCAGGTATTTAAAAGGTGGTGTGCCCCCCACCCTGACCACCACCACCACTGGGACTGATGTTATGCAAGTCTGCCACCATGAGTCTGTCTGCCCCCATGGACCACCACCACCACCACCACCACTGGGACTGATGTTATGCAAGTCTGCCACCATGAGTTTGTCTGCCCCCCACAGACCACCACCTCCAGGACTTATGTTATGCAAGTCTGCCACCATGAGTCTGTCTGCCCCCCACGGACCACCACCACCACCACCAAAACTGGGACTGATGTTATGCAAGTCTGCCACCATGAGTCTGTCTGCCCACCATAGACCACCACCACCGGGACTGATGTTATACAAGTCTGCCACCATGAGTCTGTCTGCCCCCATGGACCACCAGCAACACTACCACCACCACCACTGGGACTGATGTTATGCAAGTCTGCCACCATGAGTCTATCTGCCCCCCACAGACCACCACCATTACCGGGACTGATGTCATGCAAGTCTGCCACCATGAGTCTGTCTGCCCCCCATGGACCACCACTACCACCACCACCACCGGGACTGATGTCATGCAAGTCTGCCACCATGAGTCTGTCTGTCCTCCACAGACCACCACCACTGGGACTGATGTTATGCAAGTCTGCCACCATGAGTTTGTCTGCCCCCCACAGACCATCACCTCCAGGACTTATGTTATGCAAGTCTGCCACCATGAGTCTGTCTGCCCCCCACAGACCACCACCACCACCACCACCACCACCACCGGGACTGATGTTATGCAAGTCTACCCCCATGAGTCTGTCTGCCCCCCACGGACCACCACTACCACCACTGGGACTGATGTTATGCAAGTCTGCCACAATGAGTCTGTCTGCCCCCCACGGACCACCAGCAACACCACCACCACCACCACCGGGACTGATGTTATGCAAGTCTGCCACCATGAGTCTGTCTGCCCCCCATGGACCACCACCACCACCACCGCGACTGATGTTATGCAAGTCTGCCACCATGAGTCTGTCTGCCCCGCACAAACCACCACTACCATCACTGGGACTGATGTTATGCAAGTCTGCCACCATGAGTCTGTCTGCCCCCCACAGACCACCACCACCACCACCGGGACTGATGTTATGCAAGTCTGCCACCATGAATCTCTCTGCCCCCCATGGACCACCATCACCACCACCATGACTGATGTTATGCAAGTCTGCCACCATGAGTCTGTCTGCCCCCCACGGACCACCACCACCACCACTGGGACTGATGTTATGCAAGTCTGCCACCATGAGTCTGTCTGCCCCCCAAAGACCACCAGTCCACGAGTGCACCACCACCACCAGCTTCTTAATATTTACACCAAAAGTGAGTATGTGCACTCAGGTTTGTTATGCTGCCTCCCTTTCTTAAGTTGTCTGTTTTGTTTTCTTTAGCTTTTCAGAGCGGCAGTGGCAAAACACATACAGTATACTTCTTTTGTTTCTTTTACAGGAGAACAAAAACAGGCTCCATCACTAATGCTCATTGGGAAAGATGCTGTAGCTATACCGGACAGGGAGGAACCGATGTAATGTCCATGTGAAATCCATTCTGGTAAGTATGAAGATTTTATTTCATCCATTTCATTGCTTTGTGAAGACTGCTGCAAATATTTCACACAACAGGTTGCCTTAGTAGTTGACAAGATGTGTCTCTGAAATGTAACTTGACAATAGGGATTGAGATTTGAGAACCAGGGAGGGACATCTAACAATGAAGTTGTAACTTGTAAGAAGTCATTCATTTCTTTTTTTAGGAAACTTTGCGATGCTTTGTTGTTCTGTCAAAGTGGCCTTATCCGAAAAAGTTCTTCAACATCAGGCACACCCTTCCCCCGAGCTTGGGCACACATGCAACATGCAGAAGTCATTTCATTAGATGACCATGACCATCATTAACAACTGGACTCCAGAAGGATGTTGATGAAATCTGTGAAGAAGTAAAAAAATAAGAAACCATTACAGACAAAACTGAAAATATGTTTCCCCCCACAAAAAAAAAAAAAATACTTACCTTCATGTGCTTGAGAGTTATCCATTTCCATTTAAGTGCAAAAAATTCTCAGTGAGCACTGGAATGTGCACAGCAACAGTTTATGAGTCACCTGTGTGATGCAGAGCAATAGCATGAGTACATGTCCATGTCAAGTTCAACCCTCCTCATCATCACCTACAAAATACACAACCATATATGTATATATATTTCTACTCACCAAGGCTACTATTAGTGTACATCCAAAGGGTACCTTTCAGTCCAGTTGAGATGATCACATTTCATTTGGTGGAATCATCTCACACAACACATTGGACCAGCAACACCAACCTTACAGTCATCATTTTATACTGGGGTATGTGCTGAAACAGTCTCTTTTCACTTTGTTACCACTTGTCAATTTTCTGCACACAAGGAGGATGCATGTGGGGCTGCAGAAAAAATCTGGGGACTCTGTGCCACCACTGCTCACATGACTGAGTGTGCCATTAATTCTGGGGGACTTTGTATGTGCTGAAACAGTCTCTTTTCACTTCGTTATCACTTGTCAATTTTCTGCACACAAGGAGGATGCATTGTGGGCCTGCAGAAAAAATCTGGGGACTCTGTGCCACTTTTGTGTGTTCTGTGATTGTTGCTGTGAGCTCATAGTCATGATGTCATAGTGACATTGTTACAATTAAAGCATCATTGCAAGAATGTCCTCACAGTTCTGAACTGTACTTTTTTATGCTACTTTAAATTGCCACAGCAACCACTACTTATGTGCGAGTCGTCAGTGACTTGAATGATACGATTCTTCTCACGATTTATGTCTGCTTCTCTTACTCCTACTTTTTTCGTGTATGAAAACAAAATGAACACATCTTCCAATATTGTTTCAATCAGCTTTATATTTATTTGCAGCTGCTTTTCAATAACTGTTGTTCCGTGGAGTCATATAAAACACTGACTGATGCATAACTGTTAGCAACAGAAGTGCTATATGACAACTACTTGATGTGATGGAGAAAAGCAGAGGAAAACAATGACAAAAACCTGATCACACTCACTGCCAGCAGCACCAATTTAAAAGGAATGCTCCTTTCATTATTTCACACATGAAAAAAGGTAGTACAGCACACTCAACTACTGCAAATTATCGTATCATTCCAGTCAGTCAGGATGTAAGTAAAGGAAGTTGTAACATTGCATTGAAAAATATAGGTCAGAGTTATCAACAGATTGTTGCACTGCTGCTTTACAGACAGTCACCACATTACATTGTTATGGTGATGCACATAAACTAATATGTGGGGTTTGGGAGCATTACTACCACTGGAATATTTCTTGCTCCACAGAGTGCAATATATGTCTGTGAAAACCACCCATAATTTCGTTACAGTAACTCACATGATGGAGGAATTAGCAATCTGAAAAGCAACCCACATTTGTGCCACACTTCCTCAGCAACGGTAAGATGTAATGGCAGGGGGAGCGCAGGTGTATGCTCCACTTTACTGAATGTCCAGCAGCTATCCCAAGCAATGTTTCCTAATGTTATAAGGTTCACTTTGTGGTGAAATTTGGGATGTTTTCACTACCAAGGCTCTTCTTACTGGAAACGTGGCCACACATTTCACAACAAACTGACCATTAACATAAAGAAACATTCGCAAACCTGCACATTCCGATATTCACTGTAAGGAGCATGCACACGCGCTCTCCCTGCCATCATGTCCTAATGTTGCTGAGAAGGGAGGCAGAAAGTGGGAAGATTTTCAGAATGGGAATGCCTCCATCACATGACTCATTGTAATGCATTTATGCATGGTTTTCAAAAATGTATTCACTAGGTGGTGCAAGAAAGATTCCCCTGGAAGGGAAAATGTGTATGATTTAATAACAACAAACAAAAAACACACAACAAAAGTACAACACAGTAGTGGGGTGGGATCAGGGGTGGGGGTGGGTGTGGGGGCCAGAAAACAATACCCGGACTTACTATGGCTGTGGGATGCCATGGTGGTCCAGCAGCAGGTGCAGCACTGAAAGTATTTGCTGCTGCTGTGCTTCCAGTCTGGTAACCTGCTGCTCCAAAGCAATGAAATGCTTGTTGTTTTCCTCCAGTGCTGCCCACACCAGGAGGAGGTCAAGTTGGCTAACAGGGACTGTGCCAGGGTCCACCACAGTGGGTAATCCAGGTAGTGGGGCTGGTGGTGGACAGGGTTGTACTGGTGGCTGTGGTGGTGGTGGTGGTGGTGGTGGAGCACCTGATGTAGCCCTCCCCCTCCTGCTGTGGTGGTGACTGCTACAAGGCACATCTCCCACCCCAGCAACACCCTCGGTCACTGCCACAGAAGGTCCAGCAGGGGGACGCCTGGCCCCTTCTGTGGCAGCCTGTCACTCTGCCCTGTGGTGATTCATCATGTGGGTGTGCTGGCCACTGGTCCCCAAATGTGTCCCAGGGGGCCCACGGCGCACCAGCACTCCACACACATGGCACTGCACCATTGTGCTGTCTCCCCCCACACAATTAAAAAACACTCCCACACTGGGGAGCTGCGGGGGGATGAGACACAGTACGCACTTGTCAGGCACGAGTCCCACCACCACCCACAAATGCCGGACCACCTCCTGTTGCTGTGGAGGTGGTGGAGGGGGTGCTGTTGGAGCCCCAGCAGCTTCTGCTAGTGGTGGTGGCGGAGAAGGTCGATGGGCAACAGCCACCGGTGGCATTGGTGCTGCTGCTGCTGCTCCTGTTGCTTCTGCGGGGGAAGCAACACTGGCCAGGTGTCTGGAGCGGTCCAACATAGCATGACTGCCCTGCCCCCATGGGTCCATACTCCTCCACTCCTAATGCTCCCACATGCCAGCGACTCCCCTTTCCCGACTCCAACGTGACCCTCCATCCTCCTGGGTCCACGGGACCACACACACACACACAGACAGTGGACACACACACACATACACACACACACACACACACACACACACACACACACACACACAGAGTCAGTCACACACACAAAACAAAAACAAAACTTATACAAAAAAATTCACTAACCAAAAAACACTAAGACAATACAAACACTAAATAACATTTATTTTAAAAAAGCTGTTTGAATTGGATTGGCAGCAACGAGAGATGACTCTGAGAGCCAAGCAAACTCCTCTCCTCTCACAAAACAATTTTGCTTTCTTCCTGTACAAATGCAAAGGAAAAAGTGAAACTGCTTCTCTGACTCACTTCCTTCCTGCCTGGCTAAAGCATGTGACTTACAGTACTGCAGGCCATGTGATGTGCCTATTTTCTTCTCACTTTGCCTTACTTCGCGTTAAGGCATAATGAGAATGTGAAGTGGCAATGATAACATGAAGTGAGCACTTTACAGGGTCCACTTTGCGTTGTGCTCCACGGACACAAAGTGGTCACTTTGCATCCACTTTGCAGGTGGATTTATAATTCGCTGCATCTCTACCCACTACCCACCACCCTCCCACACCCCCACACACCCTCACTCACCTGAACAGGTCCCAGGGTGAAGATCCACTCTCTGCTGAAAGACACATCTTGCTGCTGGAACTGCTGACTGCAATATAAGAAAGAAAGGTACGTGTGGTTCAATGTATTTCAAAGGGGTTTTCAACTTTGATGCGTAACATTTCCATTTTTGCATATTTTGACACTAAATTTTCAACATGGCCTTTGTGATACCCCTCCTAATGAATAATGGTGGTGGAATTACCCAAATCACCTTTGGGCAGGATTTGAAAATGTTCACTGTCCTTGTTCATGAGGCAGGGTTATGAGAAGGGTATGTCGAAAATTTGGGGTAAAAATATGTAAAAATGGCAAAGTTATGTGCATTCATTGAAATTCTGCTCATGTGCTCATAAATTTGGTAATTTTAAATATTTTGACCACAAATGTTTAGCATACCCATTTTTTTTACACCACCTGATGAACATGACAGCTGTCAGTTTTCAAATCCTGGCCAAATTGTCTTTTCACACCTCTGGTGTGGAATGACTAGCGGTGGAATGGAATCACATTTTGGTGGAGATTTTAACATTTTCAGTACTGGGTTCATGAGGTGATGAATTGCTAACATTTCCAGGCCCTGTACTTCTACAGCAACATACATATACACATCTATGGAGGGATGGAAGTGCAGGGCCTAGAGGACCCTGTGCTTTCACAGGCAAATAAAGATATGATGACGCTATCTCAAAAAGTATGCATAGATAGGAGCAAATAAGGGTATGATTATACTATCTCAAAAAGTAAGGACAATTTTTGCAAAAAACTGCATTAATGCAACATTTAGGGCACAGGCTAAAGTGAAAAACATAGGGACATGTGGTTTTAGGGTTTCCAACCCTAAAACCCCATCCACACCCCTAAAACAAATCGGGGTGCAGTCTTCCTTGGGGATCTCAACCCTAATGCTCACCCCATTCTATACACTCAAGAAACACACACCTAATAGGGTAAGCTTTAGGACTGAGAACCCCAGGGAAGACTGCACCCCTGATTTGTTTTAGGGTTGGGATGGGATTTTAGGGTTGGAAACCCTAAAACCACATTTTCCTACTTTTTTTGCTTTAACCTGTACCCTAAATGTTGCATTAACACAGTTTTTTTTGCAAAGAATATAGTTATATAGTTGAAATGATTGCAAAAAGCTATTTGGAACTCAAGGGGTTAACCTTGAGAATGGATACAGTTTGACCTCCACAAGCTCATTTGCAGAATTGCCAGCAGGAGATCAGTTGTGGGACACAATGTTCTATTTTGTTGCACCTGCACAGAAAGAAACTGACAAAGTTTGAGGACATTGTGTGAAAACAGGAGATGTATCTTAACAAGCTCAGGATGCAAAAGTTAATTGCCAGAAAAAGACATTGGCTGGGATATTCAAAGGGATTGCACCTGCTACAACAGGGTTGCACCATGTGCAACCCCCAATGTGCCCCAACACAATATTCAAAGGGTCAGGTTGTGTGGCACAAGCCCCGATGTGCCAGGCTGCATTGGTAATGAATGCGGAGCAGATGCAGGGGGTGTGCCCATGCATATGCAGCACATCCCAATATTCAGCCTGGGATGTGCGGCGCATATGCTGGCACAACCCCTATGCTTGCACACTGGTGCACAAAGTCGAGCCGAAAATAACAGGCTCAAATGCTGGCCACCCACAGGTGGGCAGCTGTATTGCAAGGTGTAACACAACAGCCACCAGCCGTGGGTGGCCACCCGCCCAGCAGAAACACCGTCCACAAGCACCCTGACCCTCCCTGTAGTCTAGTGGCCCCCCTCCTCAGATGCATGATTGCGGGCATCTGTAACAATAATATAATTACCTGGTGGTCTAGTGGTACCCCCACCCCACCCACCCACCCACAGAGGACCACCGCCACCTAGTCCCCTGTCATTGGTGGGTGGCAGCACCACCTGCATACCCAGGCTGGCCCCCACCGAATGAAAATATACAGTATGATCTGTACACCTATTCTTCCACAGTGTGGACCAATGAGCTTGCAGACCATACTGTACTACTAAGGACCAGATGTGAATGAATGTTCATTCACAGCCTATATTACAGCTGTATCTGCAATGTCCTGGTCGACAGCTGACAATTGGCATATGACTCATTGTATGCTGTCATTTGGCGGGTGGCCTGGCAGTATGTGGGTGGGGTGCTGCTGCCCGCCGATGATGGGGGGTGCTGGGTGGCTGGGGATCCTCTGTGGGTGGGTGGGAGGGTGCACCACTAGACCACCAGGTAATTATATTACTTTTCCAGATGCCCGCGATTGGGTGTATGGGGGGTGGGGGCCGCTAGACCACCAGATAATTATTGTACAATTACAGATGCCCATGTTTGGGTGTATGAGAGAGAAGAGGGTTACAAACGCCCACCAGGGAACCACCCCTGATGACTGCAGCTAGATGGGGTGCCAGGTGAATTTCACAGAGCTGCTCTGCGCAACACATGCAAATAGGGCCATCATGACATGTAAATGGCCCCATTTGCATCGCACATACATTATGGGCTCATTTGCATGTCCCCAGCTGAATATCACGGTTGATGCACCTAGCACAACTGCACTAGCACTGGCGCATCCCCGTGCTCCCTCACTATGGCCTGCGCTGGCAGAGTGCCACTACATCATGTGTAGTATGTGCGCCAACCTTGCCATACTCAATGATGCTGAGCTATGGTGCATCACCGTTGAATATCGCCTGGTCCTGGTCCTGGCCCTGGCACAGACCAGTTGCACTGCACAAAGGCTTGCACCACTGCCCAGTGCAGTATGAATATCCATCCCCCTGTGTATAAACAGAGCAATCTTTTGTTGGAGAGAGGAGACAGATATTGAAATTTAGAATTAGAGATAACTTCAGATGAAGGACTTTGTTTTGTTTGAACTGCCTGTAAAAGAGCTATCCTGCACATTTTTTTAACTCTATTGTTATTGATAATAATAATAATAATAAAACACTACTTGTGAATTTTATTACTTCTCTTCATTTTTCATTGCTTCCTGACCTGCACCTCAATGACAGGAAGGATACCAGAGGCCAAATAAGGACCAGGGTGTAGTAACAGGCAGGGAAAAATAGGACAGACTAGATGGGCCTACCAATCCTTTTCCTCTGACAAATTCTGTTTCTATGTTTCTGTTAAATAGGACAGGTCCTAGGACTTATCCCTGTGTAACTTCACTTGTGACATATCTGTCATCAGATTTAGCCCCATTAACCACTACTGTCTATTGCCTGCCCCCCCAACAAATTTCCTACCTCTCTAACTAAACTCGGCTCCACTCCAAAGTCCTTCAGCTTCTTCAGCAACCTGCTTTGTGATACTGAATTGAAGGCCTTGCTGAGGTCAAAGTTGAGCACAACTACTGCCTGTCCCCTATCTATATCCTTGATGATCCAATTAAAAAAGAGTATCAGGTTGGTCTGGAAGGAACTTACTGTCACAAACCCATGTTGCCTTTCATCCTGTAGTCCATTATCATCAAGGTAGGCCACCAAACTCTTCTTCACTATGGTCTCCTTTAACTTACCTATGATGCAGTTAAGACTGACAGGCCTGTAGCTGCCTGGATCCTCCCTGTCCACGTTTTTGTAGACTGGCAGTAAATAGGTGGATCTCCAATCTGCTGGCACCACTCTGGATGCAGTGAGTCATTGAATAGATGGTTAAGGGTACTGCTAATGTTTCAGTCAATTCCCTTAGCACTCATGGGTGTAGGCCATCTGGGCCTGGTGCCTTGTCTACCCTGAGAGCTTCTAGTCCCTTTTGTGCCCTGTGTACACAAATATCTGTACTCTGCCCATTTCCTGGACCCACTTTGTAGTGACCTCAATACTACTCTGTGGCAGCTGGCTATTTTCCTCTAGAGTGCTTAACAATCCCCCACCTGTTTTCCCTTTTTCCTGTAGGTACCTGGAAAATTATTTTTCCACACCTTTTATTCTTTCAGCAGTCCATAGCTCTGTGTCTGCCTTTCCCCTCCTGACCTCCACCCTTGTCCGCTGTTTAAGTTGTACTCAGTAAAGGCCCTTCTTTTCACTCTCACTTGCATCCTTTACCCTGTTCAAAAACTAGATTGGATTTTTGTGCTCACTCCTTTGGGGACCTTTTTTTCACAAGCTTCTGTCTCCTCCAGGAGTGCTCCTTGATCCTGCTCCATTGTTCTTCCACCTCCTCTCTCTGAGAGATACATGCCAGTCATCTAACTAGTTCCTGCATCTTCCCAAAATCTGCCAACCTGAGGTTCGGGACCACTGTTTTCTAGGTGGATCCACTGTTCCCCCCAGACAGTTACATCTTCACAGTGCTGTGAGGTTTTTTGACAGTCATCCCCTCCTCCATCTCAAAATTGGTGAATACCAAGTTGAATATGGCATCCTGCCATGCAGGATCCTTAACCAGCTGCACCTGTAGACAGTCCTGAAGTGAATCTAGCAGTGTCTGACTCCTAGTGCTCCTAGTGGCTGAAAACATACATACTGTTCATATACAGTATAGTCTATTAAATTAGACAAACATCTTAGTTTCATTTTAATTTCCCTCTTGTTTAGCACAACAATAATATAATTGTGTCACAGTCTCAGTAATAACTGTATGTCTTTAGTCATATACGTGCCAGTCTGTGGTTGCTATAATTGGGTGTGGTATATAACATTTATGTTTTTATTTATTTAAACTATTTAGAAGGTAGGCACACTGAGTTGTAAGCAGCTCATTTCTAGGTGTGGCCTGGATGAAGGGTAGACAATACATAATTATTAAATCTAAAGATACATATGCATGATGAGACAGGTACATGCAGTACGCTACATACACTGCTGATTGGCAAGGTACCAACAATTATGGCAGGCATTTAAGCAACAATGCACAACACAGTGTAATACAGTATATCATAGGATATTGTCACCCCATACATGTGTTATGAGGCATGAGGTGTATTTGAGTGTCTTTAATCATCAGAGAAATTATGTTATCCCATGATCTACCATGCACTGGAGTATATTATTGCTATTGTGTTAAAAATTCCCCTTGTGTGTTGGGATATGGCTGAGCTTGACAATTAGTTCTGACTCATAATTATATACAAAGATATTGTCATGGGTAAGACATTCCTTTCTAATTTATAATTAAGCAATGAGACACAACAAGGTATAATTTGTTATGGATTTCATCATGCCTCAGGTTAGTAGCAAGGCACAACATAAAGCCAAGTTCCTTAATCCATCATAAGAGGGATCATTTTGTATATACAACAAATTACGTATGTCAACTGCCTTATTGCTTTTGTATAATGGACCTTTGTTTGATTTTGGAAGGTAAATAGGAATACTTTTCTAACTGTGACTATGTCATAGGTAATGCTACTGGAAGAAATGGTCTCTTTCTCCTAGGTAAAGCCTCTGTTGTACCTTACCATGACATAATAAACAAAAAGCTCACAAGAAGGCAACAGCTGATAAAGGAATTGTATCAAGGGTGGGAGATGGTGCAATCTTTTGTAAACAAGGGATGTGGGAATATGAAAAGGAGGTGACAGGACAAGGTGCATCATGTATGTTACATATTCAAGATTTAGTTACATTACTGATTGACTAAGTACATGAAAAGTGCATGAAAAATGCCCTAAACCAGTAGTTAAGCAAAACATCTACTGGTGGGTATCAGCCATTTGAGGGCTTGTACATAGGGGAGGGGGTGATGATCTAAGATATAGTAATGTAGAGGAAGAGAAGGGTGAGAGGGGAGGACAAAGTGTGGGGGTAACGACATGACTTTGTGGCATAGTAAATAACAACATGGCTTTAATCTTTTTGCAGTTAATAATGAATGCATTCTGGAAATCAACAACAGACTCCTGTCAAAATCTTTTTGCAGGCTGTTATTCAAAGTGTCTAACAAGGTAGTATGTGGGTAGAAAACTGTGTTGTCTGAATATAAGTAGACTTATTTACTTAGAGTATGTTGATAGGGAAAGGAGAGCGAGGCAACTCTGCTTATTTTCAGCCTTGTTGGGGGGGAGGGTGAGGGTACATTGAAAACTGACATTTTGAACCTGCTGTTAAGCTGTTGGTGGTATTTTCAGTGAATGGGAGAAATTTGGCCAGGACACTGGGAAAATTCCCTACCTGTCGGTAGATGGCACTGATGGTCAGCTGAACTGAGAATGAAGGAGTTAGTTGAGTTGGAGAAGAACAAGGGGCAGGGTGGTGGACTGAGTGTGGTTGCTGCAGATGTCCTAATGGAGGATGAAGAGCAATTCTGTTCTCTAAAGTCGAATGAATCACAGGATACCTCAGATGCTGATAGTCTTAAGGGCTTTGAAATGGATGCAGAGGAGGGAACCCTCTGCAAAGAATAGCGGGATATTGGAGTGGCTGTGGAATGAATGAAACAGGAAGTAGATGCAAAGAGGTGTTTGGTGCACCATATTTTGGAAGAGAATGAATGGAGATATGACAAATGGAAGGAGGCTCCTAGATGAGGAGCTAGGAATTTGGAACAGCAGTCGGAGGTTCTGATGGGTGAACTGAGCTGCAGGGAGAGTGTTGGTATAGATGGCTCAGAAGAGAGCATTGGGATTACTATGGATAAGGAACAGATGACTGCAGTGTAATGCCCCAAAGTACAGAGGCACTACAGTAAGGGGAACTTGTAATGGGGTAGTGTGCCCAGGGTGCCCCATTGTCTGTGTGGGATAGCAGGGGACAGTAAAAGGGGTTCCTGTAAGTGTTTTGCCCCAAAGAATTGCCAGGCAGAGCACTATGATGTAGAAAATTATATATTTTTTTCCTTTAGCTCTCTGCTGCCTGCTTTCTCCATTCCACCCCCCTCCCAGAGCAGGCAGCATGAGAGTGGGCACCCATGCACTGGGACCACTGTCCCTGGCTACTGTGTGGTGCCCATTTCGAAATCCTGGCCATTGGAATGGGCACTGGCTTGAGGTTCCAGAATCAGAACCCTGAGCATTTTTCAAGGGAAAACTGCCATTTTTCTGGCAGATTGGGCTGTGCTGTGGAGTGGAGGGGGTCCCAAGAGTGCAATGGAGACAGCGGCTTACCTTGGTGCCGTAGAGCAGGTCCTGTTGACTCTGTGGTGTTCCCCCTCCTCCAACCAGTGAAGACTGCAGTACTGCTGTTCCATGGACGAGTCCGTCAGTCAAGAAAAGGAAAGCAGAAGCTGGTCCTGTGAGGCAGTGTGGGCTCCGTTAGCCCTTTTGTTTTGTTTTTTAAGTTGAAAATAAGTGATCTGGTCCCTCATAGGTGGCATTGCCAGAGCCACATCATGTTGCCGAGAAGAAGCTGTCAACCCTCTAGAGGCCACTTGTCACCTGCCAAGTGCCTGCTGCCATCCCCCTCCCTTTGCCAGCAAGTAACCTCCTACCTCCTCACAACTGCTTCACCCAGGCCAGGATTGGTGAGTTGGTGGCAGCACGTTGAAGAGTTCTGGCCACCTGAACTTTTGAATAGAAGGGAAAAGAAAATGTAATAGTTAAAGTGCTGAGGCGCTGTTGTGGGACTGGGAAGGAAAAGGCCTACTGAATGATTCTGGGTTCAGTGACACCCACGGGGAGGAGCTTACCTCAGAGTCTTTAAGGAAAATTCCCCAAATTTTCATAGGTGGGTGAAGTAAGGCAGGGCAAGCCTTGGGTGACTGGCAACTAGGTCTAACAATGGCTAGGAGATTGTTTAAAAGGGCACCAAGTTCAGAAGACTTAAAGGGGCTGAGCCAATAGACCCATAGCAGCAAGAGGGATCCTGCTAAGGAACACTCCATAAAGTCCACGTGGCTGAATAGAAAGAAGGCCCAGTAGAGGAGGATACTCCACAGACAAGAGAGTGGCCAGTTAAGGGGTATCTGTGGGCAACTGTGGGCCTGCATCGGTTAAAGGAAAACACAGAGTGAGAAGGGCATATCAGGTAATTACCTGAGCCACCAGAAAAGGCAGCCCACAGCTTTAGGGCAACGTGGGGCCTGGTGTAAAAGGGGCACGGGAGTCCTAGTGTAAAGAGGGCAGTTACCCTGAGCATTGTCAGGGGTAGCCAGATCCTACTGGAGGAAGACCCACAAGTGTGAGAGGTCCATCTAAGAGGTTCTTAGCATACAATCTGCTATTGAATGACTGTCAGCTGATTAACTGTGCATGTGAACTGTATATTACTCAAGCATTTGAAATGTTGTGTTGATTGCGAAAGCACCAAGAATGTATTGTACTGGGATTGTGGTTATTTGCCCCTGCAATGAACAATTGCCCCAGTTTTCTGCAATTTGCCCCTGCTCCAGGCAAATTGCTGCTGCAATGAACAATTGCCCTGGATTTCTGCAATTTGACCCTGCTCCAGGCAAATTGCCCTACAACAAACAATTGCCCCAGATTTCCGCAATTTGACCCTGCTCCAGGCAAATTGCCCCTGCAATGAACAACTACCCTGGATTTCTGCACTTTGCCCCTGCTCCAGGCAACTTGCCCCTGCAATGAACAATTGCCCAGCAACTACTGAATTTCAGTGTTTAGTGCAAAATGGAAGTACCAGTGTTCAGTGTAAAGTGTTTGGACTCAGTCTTCTGCCACAACTGATTCTTCACTGAAGCAGTCTTCAGCCAGCAAAGAACTTCACAGCATCTTCCTCCCTGTCATCCGCTGTTAGTCAAAATCCATGTTCCCTGGTGTGAGTTGCAGCCGCCGGTTCCTGGTTCTCCTTGTGGTTCAGTCAGCTTGGAAGTGAAATGCCTTGGAAGAAGCCTTGACTGTCACTTCCAGTCGTTTGCTGAAAGTCGAGTCCGTCGAGACCAAAGTGTGTTTGTGTCTGCCGGTTTATTGTTTTCTGTTTTTGAAGTTCTGGAATCCCGATCTTAACCTCACAGCCTATGCTACTTGCTTGTTCCATCCTGCATGCCCTGTGTGGCCTTCTGGGAGCCAGCTCAATTTTGGTGGTCCTTCAGGTGGATCCTTTACCAAATAAGCTTCAGCACATCTTCATCCTTGGCAATCCTTGCAAGTGGATTCTACATCAAGTCTTGTGTTCTTCATCCTTGGCAGCCCTGGTCGAGGGCTTGTATTGGGAAAACTGCAGCAGAATCTTCACTCTTGGCAATCCTTTCAGGTGGGTTCTATGTCAAGTCTTGTGTTCTTCATCCTTGGCAGCCCTGGTCGAGGGTTTGTGCCAGGGAAGAGCTCAGAAAAGTTTAGTCCTTTTGTGTCATAAGTATTCTGGCGACCCTGGAGAGTGGGTTGGCAGAAGAACCAGAGTCTGTTTAAAAATCTCTCTGATTCCTTCCCATCCTCTCCTAGGTTTCCACCAGTGTAGCTTGGCACCAAGCAGGGGTCCTGTTTTCCCTTCTTCCCCATGCTTACCATTCCTTAGCTGTGCACATGAAGACAACAAGAAAAATTTGGACTTCCTTTGATTCTATAGACGTTTAAGAGATTTATGCCACCTAATCTTCCAGGATAATACCTGGTATTCCTTTTGCACTGTGAAATTGTCTCATCTCTTGATAGAGTTGTAGATGCTTGTGTTGTTCTTTAGACCTCTTAGAGGAAGTTCACCATACAGTATTATAAGTAGTGGCCTGAAGCCAAGGTTCACCTTTTAGAGTTAGTAGAGAGTATCACTTGCTGTTCTTATGTGGTTTTGTTTCCCATTTCCCTTCTGACCATGTCTACCTTTCCCTGTGAGATAATTAAAGCCCGTCAGGCATCAAACTTGTAGACTGTCTCCTGCCTCTCCTTATCAGTGCTCTCCAACATATCACCGCCACAAACCATATAAAAACTACAAACAGGTATCTGCCTCTATCTCCAAAATCAAACAAAGGGGCAGAGGACACTGCAGAGCAGGACACTGCAGCACAGGATCTAGCACAGCAAAACTCACCAAAACAGGAACCAAAACAAAAAAAGCAAAAAGGAAATCCAAAAAACTTCTGATCATAGGAGACTCCATGATTTAGGGAGTTGATGCCTATCTCCAGCCAGGGGTAATAGTCAGATGTCTCCCAGGTACATCAGCATGGAGATACACTGACCACATTGCTAAAATTGTTCAGGAAGCAGGAGAAAACATTGACGTCCTGGTACACATAGGGACTAATGATCTCACCAGCTGGTCAGTTGTGGAGACCAAGGAACACCTGACCAGGCTGGGTGACAAACTATCATCCATTTCATCAGGCATCTCCTTCTCTGAGATCCTGCCAGTCTGAGAGAGGGGGCAGATGGACAGACGATCAGAGAAGGGGAGATAGGGGATCTAAACATGTGGCTCAAGGGCTGGTGCCAGGAAAAAGGACACACATTTGTAGGGAACTGGCAGCAGTTTTGGGAGCGAAAGTTCTTTAAATTTGATGGGCTGCATCTGACTAAGGAGGGAGTCAGTGCATTGGAGCAGAAGTTTGACATCTTTACAGAATATATAAACTAGCAATTGGGGAGAGGGGTGCAGCACCCCATATGTTGAATGGGAAGAACACCCCTCCCTCCTCAGCTAGTGGTCAAACAGGAGTTCAGCATGTTTGTAGTTCATTTGCATCACCAGGAAAGGAAAAAGGCCCCTGTTTCCCATACGACGCACAGGGGAAATGCCAGACCACCAACAACTAACACACCAAAATCTGGCCAATGGAAAATCATGTACACAAATGCTTGCAGTCTGGGAAACAAGATCCCAGACCTGCAGACAACAATGACAGAGGCTAAACTGGTCATAGTAGCCATTAACAAGACATGGTTTACCAGTAACCACACTTGGGAGACTTCAGTACCTGGCTATGTACTGTTCAGAAGAGACCGAGGTACAAAAAGGGGGGCTGGAGTGGCCCTTTATGTCAATGAAAATATCAAAGTTACAGAACTTCAGAATACACATAAGGAGCCAGAAGAACTGTGGATCACCCTGGAAACAGGAAATGGGACAGCCATATGAACTGGGGTTGTGTACAGGCCTCCAGACCAGGGGGAGGACATAGACACATTACTGTTAGAAGATATACACAACACGACAGCTAAAGGGGAGGTTCTGATAATGGGAGACTTCAACATGCCAGATACAGATTGGTCAATACCAGCAGGAACAACTGCCAGAACTAGACACATCGTGGATTCCCTGCAGGGAGAGGGACTCAAACAACTGATACAACAACCCACAAGAGACAGAGCTATCCTAGATCTAGTACTGACTAACAGGGAAAGAATCACAGATCTCCAGGTAGAAGGTCACTTGGGGGGCAGTGACCATCACATGGTATGGTTCAGTTTGGCCACTAGAACTAAATCATCCAATTCCAAGGCAAAAATATGGGACTTCAGAGGAACTGACTTTGATAAAATGGCCAACAGAGTTAAGCTAGCCCTGGCAAAAAGAAATACAGGTGAGGGGGTACAGGCAAAGTGACCAAGCATTAAAGATGCAATACTTGAAGCAACATCCCATTGTGTTAGAGAGAAAAGGAAGTGCAAAAGAAGAAGGAAACCACTTTGGTTCTCAAACACAGTAGCAGAAGAGGTCAGAGCCAAAAGGCTGGCCTTCAGGAAATATAAGGGAATGCACCAGGATAAAGATAAGGAGGCATACCAAACTTCCCTAAAGGAAACAGGGAAGGCAGTAAGGCAGGCAAAGGCCCAAACCAAGGAAACACTAGCACAAACAGTAAAAGAAGGTGACAAGACTTTCTATAGATACATTAGTGAAAGGAAAAAGTCTGGAGGGGGTACTGCTAAGATCAAATGGGATAAGGGGGAGTGTGAGGAGGAGGACCAAGGAAAAGCATCTATCCTAAATAGATACTTCTGCTCAGTATTTACTGAAGAGAAGGTAGGACAGGGCCCACAGCTCAGCACCATGGACATGGGGGGAGGGAGGTGTGCACTAGTCCCTTCACAAAAGGAAGAGTCATACAAGAGAACGATAAGCTCAGGGTGGACAAGGCAATGGGACCTGATGGCATACATCCTAGGGTACTAAATGAACTAAAGGTGGAACAAGAAGAGCTATTATCAGAACTGTTTAGTGAGTCTTTGAACACAGGAGAGGTTCCAGAAGACTGGAGAAGAGCTCATGTGATCCCGCTCCACAAGAGTGGTAGCAGGGAGGAGGCAGGGAACTACAGACCAGTCAGTCTTACCTCAGTAGTAGGCAAGATTATGGAGGCACTGCTTAAGGAAAGCATAGTGCAACACCTGGAATCCATAGGAGCACAGTATCCAAAGACAGCATGGGTTTACAACAGGAAGGTCCTGTCACACTAATCTCATAGATTTCTTTGACTGGGTAACCAGAGTGGTGGACCAAGTGGGAGCAGTTGATGTCACCTACCTTGACTTCAGCAAAGCTTTTGATACTGTTCCACATAGAAGATTGATTAATAAGCTGGGTAGGCTTGGGCTGGGTCAGAAGTTGGTGAGCTGGGTGGCAAACTGGTTGATGGGCAGAAAACAGAGAGTGGTGGTAAATGGTATACAGTCAGACGAGATGCAAGTCACAAGTGGGGTACCTCAGGGATCAGTCCTGGGGCCAGTCCTCTTCAATTTCTTCATCAGTGACATTGCAGAAGGACTGGAGGGTAAGGTTTGTCTGTTTGCAGATGCCACCAAGATCTGCAACAGAGTAGATGATCCAGATGGGGTGGGCAGAATGAGAAGAGATCTGGATAAACTAGTAAAATGGTAGGAAGAGTGGCAACTGGAGTTTAATGCAAAGAAGGGCAAGATCATGCACATAGGGAAGAGAAACCCTAAAGCCACTTATAGGCTGGGAGGAGAGTTGCTGACAGTCACAGGGGAAGAAAGAGACTTGAGCATCATCATCTCTGATGACCTGAAATCATCCAAGCAGACCACTAAAGCAGTAGGTAAGGCTAGTGGGATGCTGGGGTGTATTAGTAGGGGTATCACAAGTTGGAAGAGGGAGGTAATAATCCCTCTTTACAAGACACTGGTTAAGCCCCATCTGGAGTAGTGTGTGCAGTACTGGATTCTACACCTTCACAAGGACATTAACCAAATTGAGGCAGACCAGAGAAGGGCAACCAAAATGGTGCAAGGACTGCATCAGAAAACATATGAGGACAGATTAACAGAGCTCAATATATGTACCTAGCTCGAGGAGGGAGAGAGGTGGTACGATCAAAACATTCTAACACCTTTAAGGGCATTAATCAAGGTGAAAGAGTCTACCATGTTTCAATATAAGAAAAATAGCAGGACAAGAAGACACAGCATGAGATTAAAGGGAGGCCGATTAAGGGGTAATGTGAGGAAGTTCTTTCACTGAAAGGGTGGTGGATGTATGGAATGGCCACCCCAGGAAGTGGTGGATATGAATGCAGTGCAGGGCTTCAAACAGGCATGGGGTAGGCATAAGGGAGCAATACAAATTAGTATGAATAGATAGACCATTGACAGAGCAAAGGCCAGTGGCACATTCATAAGGTAGGAAAAGAAATGAGCAGACTGGATGGGCCTTGCGGTCCTTATCTGCCATCAGCTTCTATGTTTCTATGTTTCCATGTAAACTTAAATGGGCTTGTCCCTTGATCGTGCAAATCATCATGCAATTCACATTGATCATTCAAATTTATGCATTCACTTTCACTTAAATTCTATTGTCAAAAAATGTTCCAGGTTTAGTAATTGCTTATTCAGAAATATTAAAAGTAGAGAGCCATCAATAATGGTTCCACTATATACCAGCATCATAAGAGCAAACTTTGATTATTGTTCCTCATTTTGTGCCCCAACTCAGAGGGGAGATAGGTTATCCAGAGAGAAAGTGCAAAAAAGATTTGTTAAAAATATAACTGGAATGGGCCCCCTGATATATGAGGAAAGACTGAAAAAATTGAACTTGTATAGTATGGAATATAGATCTATGCGAGGTGATCTTTGTTTACTTTATAAAGCAACTAAGGATGAATACTTATTTAATACATTACATTTGACATGGAATCCTACTTCTGTCCAAACTCATTCACATAATTTAAAATTACTTTCATTTACTAACAGAACTATGAAGAGAAATCAATTCTATACTCAGAGAATAGTTCCAATACAGAAATTCACTCCCATATGAGGTTCTAAACTGTGAAAATTTGACTAAATTTAAAATTAAACTAGATATACATATGAAAGATTTTAAATTTGTATCCCACCTAGCTTAGGTGGCATGATCCTAATGGGCTTGTCCCTTGATCGTGTAACTCACCTATGAACCTATGAACCTATTAGTGATGCAGATTTTTCTAAATCTGGAAGTGTAACAATTAATTGCTAAACTCTTGTCTTACATGTTTTGCGGTCCTTATCTGCTGTCAACGTCCATGTTTCTATGTTTCTATGTATCGGGTGTTTCCATCCATCCGACCCCATTCAAACCACAGCGTTGTCTCGCCAGTCCACCTACTTGAGGCGATGCTGGGTGTGCAGCTGTGACAGGTGATCTTCATTGTCAGCACCCAGTTGCTAAGATCACCACAGCAAGATGATCTCTACAAGAAGAGGTGGTGGCTACATTTGGCATCCAAAATGGTGCAGACAAGAGATAGTCTACATGGTTTCCTGAAAAGGCTTCAGGAGGAGCAGGTTGGAAATGGATTGTGTCTGGATCTTGGATTCCAGACCCAGAATGGTTATCTTTTGAGTTGGAGGCTGACGGGAATGCGGTTTTGCCAAATGGAAACCAGGTAACTGTGGGGCTGCACCAAAAGGGAGATAGTGGCAATGACAACACTGATCAGATTTTCCAACAGAAACAGGAGGTCAGTGCAACAGAAGGGCCTGAATTGTCTAAAGTAAGTTTAGAACTGGTGAATTTGGTAAAAACAAGGGGCATTGGAGCAGTTTCCTCTGGGGCTGTTAGTACAGACCACCGAACTCTCTCGACTAAAGATATCTTTGTGGAAGACAGAACAGAGGTGGGTCCTAGTAAAAGTCATACTGCAAGACCAAGACCTTTTTCTGAAGTAGTTGGCACTAATTGGTCTGGGTCAAGGCAAAATTCCTTTGGCAGGGGCAAGCAAAGGCTCTCCCCCTCCCCACCAAGGGGACAAACAAGGCTTTCAGACTTTTCTGAACATTTAGAGCCTACTCCTAGGTGAAACACTATGTGCTTATGCTACAAAGTGGATATGGAGGTTATGCCAGATAGGCTGTTTGTGGCAGAAGTCTTTTGAAGGATTTATGGCCTCTGAAATATATGCTCTTATCCATATTACTGGCAAAGATATTTTTGATGTAAGTGTTCACTCTATGAAAGGTTTAGAGTGGTTCTGGAATAAATATAACCAGATAAAGTCCTCCCTCCTGTGGTCACCATTTGTGGTGATCCCATTGACCAGATCTACTATAAAGAACATTACTGTTATGTTCCAAAATGAAAATGTACATGTGGGTGACATAGTACATTGGTTGAATCAGAAATGTGAGGTGCTAAGTGCTCCAGAGCCTATCCTGGACTCAGAATATCTCTGTACCTGAGGATGGAGGTTTAAGGTCAAGCTGCGCCATACTGAAAAAGGAATTTTGCATATTCCAAACAGTTTTTTTATAGCCCGTGACAGAGGGGTATGTCACTAGCCAGGGCAACCCAAAGCCTGCTATAGGTGTGGTGCAAAGACTCACCTATCAAATGTGTGCGATGTTATGAGATGTGGTTTATGTGGGGAATGTGGACATATCAACTCTCAGTGCCACAATCATGTGAGGTGTAATCTATGTGACAGGGGTGTAGCCAGAAATTTCCATTTTGTACACACACTCTCCAACTGCTGCCCCCCCACATTTAAAATTGTACACATCCTCTCCAATTGCTGCCTTCCCCCCATTTTGGAAATTTACACTTCTTCTCCAACTTCTGCCCCCATTCAAAAAATCAGATTATCAGATGATTCATCTAACCTCTAAACAGGTTGTATACAGATCTATGCCATAAACAATGTAACTTTAATCAGATATAGACACTACTCAGTGGCCTACACTTATTCTAATACTCTAGACTGGAATGATAATGGTAACAAAAAGGCATAAGGTTTGGAAGAGGTACTCAAAAAAACTATACACAAATGTGTACAGTGAGTATGCCTGCCCAGACGCTTGCTATGTAAGGACTCTGGGCATATGTTTTTTTTTTAATTCAAGTTTATTAACATACTGTTGGCACAGAAATGAAAATAGAGTCTTACAGATGATAACCTGTGACAGCATAGTGCCACTTACAATGTACCATTAGAAAATGAACACAACAATTTTCTAGTGTTAGCCCCACCCTATTTAACTACCTTACCTGTCCTCTCATACCACTCCCCTTCCCCCCCCAGATCTGCGAGGGTTGAGATAACTCTGCTCATAAGCAAACGAACCAGGATCAACTTGCCTTACAACAGCTGACTAAGAATGGAGCAAGTAAAATGTTTGGAAGGGGCCCCATACCCGCTCAAATTTCGAAGAACTACCCCTTCTCATAGCCCTGAATTTTTCCATATTTAATTTATGGGCATATGTTTAATAATTGCCCATGGGCAACAAGAAACAATTCTAGAAGTGTGAATCCTGATGATTTAATCAGGAAAGCCCAACAAACAGAGGCACAGAATAGACAGACCACATCTGGGTCAGAACCGGGTCACGTTACCTCCTGAGATCTAATTCCAGACTCTCAGTCCCATAGTCTGGTAGAGGGACCAGTTCTTGAACTCCATGCCCCAGGGAAAGGTTCATCTGTGGAGGCAGAGCCAAGAACGATGCCACAAAACCCTTCCCCTCAGGCTGGTGAAAATATGGATCAAGCCTGTGCCATATAAATGTTTATGGATTTGGCTTCAAGTAATGATATATCCGTGTCTCCACCTTCATCTGTAATGGACATGGAAGAAATGCGCCCCCCCCCATTCCCTTGGTAGGGCCTGACACTATGGAAAGATGACACAGCTTATGTAGTCAAAAACAGTGTTAATCTGATGTAGTAACTGAAACCCTCCTTTGAAGTTTTAAACACTGGAGGAAGATAATGTGGTCTTGATGGGCCATGACTCTGATGTTTCTCTACTTGTATTGTCTCAGAGTATAGAAAAAAAGATGGGTTTAAAGAAAAAGAAGGAAAAAAAAGAAAATCACCTGATGCAATCTAACCATTTTTCCCTCTCTCTTCACTGTTATATAAATGGTGTTATTCTCTATAGCTTTTGCAAATGTGTGCAGTATCTTAAGTAACAAAAGAAGGGATGCGGTCTTCTCTTTGGTAAAAGACCTTGCTTGTGAGGTCATTTTTCTGCAGGAGACCTGGTTTAATTCATATCAGGATATTGCACAAGTGAAGAGATCCTGGCACTGGGACTATCATATTGGTCCTTTGGCCAAGATAGAGCTGATGGGGTGGGTATTTTGTTTAAAGGGGGGGCTTTAAATTTCAGAAAATAGTGGATATACAGCCAGGGATGGCATCACTAGTAGATGGATTATGGTATACACAGTATAGTCATGTTTTGATAGTTTATGGGCCACAGACAAAGGCTGAAAGAGTTCAGTTATGGGAACAAATTCAGCCCTTTCTAGCAACAGCTTGGAATGTGTTTATTGCAGGGGATGTTAATTGTATGCTTGATATGGATATACACAGACCGCAAAACAAAAAAAATTATTGTGACTCTTGTGCTTTGAAACAGTGTATTGAAACTGCTGAATTGGTTGATAGCTTTCATATGGCTTCACCTCTCATTAAGTATACTTACATTAGGGGGGCCTTTACATACGAAAATAGATAATTGTTTTATATCACAGAGAATTCAGGTAGTTAAAACGAAAGTAATGCCTCTGCTAATCATTTATTGATTCAAACAACTGTGAGCACAGACGCAGGGGTTATTCAGCCCACTATTAGGTGGAAAATGAATTGCTCTGCTTTACTTGACAAAATAGTACAGTCGTGTTTACTGTCTGTTTTTATTGCCAGAGCTTCAGTATTACCTGTCTATGAAGATGTCTATAGATGGTGAATAGATAATAAAAAGGAAGCTTGTAGATGGATACAAGAGTTTGGTAGAGTTAAAACAAGGGGGCAGGTTTTTAAATATTTAGGCCTATGAAATCAGTTGTACAGGCTTTTAGCTGAATCTTATACTACAAATAGAGACCTAACAGCCCAGATCACTGGAACAAAAAATGAGATGAAATAGGTTCAGCATGATGGGGCAGCCTCTTTACAGTATGAGTTATGTAGGGTACAAATAAGACACCTTTCTCTGATCCCTGTCAGGCTTGCAAGGAATGGAAAACTAGGTCAAGGTTCACAAGTTTCTATAATGATAAAGGAGAAAGAGAGTTTCAGACTACTGAAATTAAGGATATTGCTGAAAAACATATGAGGTATTTTGCAGAGACTGATTTTATCTCTGAACAGGACATAGCAGAGTATTTAAGTGATGTTCCAGGAGATTTGTTAAAAGATGCTGACGTTACAATTTTGTCAGTGCCAATTAGTGAACAGAAGGTGCTATGGACTATTGATACCTTAAAAACTGATATTGCGCTGGGTGTGGATGGCATACTTATTGAATTTTATCATTTTTTTTCTACTGTAATGGCAGCCTTTTTGACTAGAGTTTTTAATTTTCTCTTTGATAAGAAACACATACCTGTAGAATTTACTCTGACCCTAGTGATTTTTTTTGCATAACTCTGAGGATACTTCTGATATCGGGAATTGGAGGCCAGTTAGCCTTATGAATTCAGATTTAAAATGTTGGCACATGTTTTACAGAAAAAGACTACACATGTTTGCTTCTGATTTAATATTGCTAGTACAGACCTCATCTGTTCCTGGGAGGAACATGCTGGATCACCTGTCAATGTTAAGGGAGGTGACTGAATACAGCAACACAAGATGCTGGATGTCTATTATCATTGGACCAATGTAAGGCATTTGATAAGGTTAACCATGCCTTTTTATTCCATATTTTGAATCATTATGGGATACTGAGTAATTTTATTAAGTGTATTAAAATTATGCATGAAAACACATGAATTACTCCTGAAATAGCTTGGAAGGGAGGGAACTATATTTCCATTCATAGAGGGATAAGGCATGGGTGCCCTGTAAGCCACTTGCTTTATCTTTTTTACATACTGTAGATCCTTTTATTAGGAGAATAACACTGAATGAATGGATTCAGGAAATAACAATCGTAAGTCAAGGGGTTATGGTGAAAATGTTGGCGTATGCGGATGATTTGTGTTGTTTTCTAAAAAATAAAGATAGTCTGTACCATTTTATGGCTGAGGCTATAGCTTTTTCTAGAGTATCTGGGTCTCATTTAAATCTTGGTAAAAGCAGGGGTTTGTTGTTAGTTCCATCAACAATGGCCTGGTCAAATGTCTATGATATTCAAATTACTATGGACCCTCTTAAATTCTAGGTGTTTATTTTGGCCCTGGGGAAATGGATAAAGTAAACTGGGAGAAAACTATACAGATAGGTAGGGCTAAGGTAATGAAATGGAAAGGTTGGAAAATGTTTAAATTAAAATGAGTGTATATAATTAAGCAATTTTTATTGCCAGTTTTCTTATATATCGCTGCTGTCATTCCATTGCCAATTTGTTTTAAAAAGGTATTATTTTCTCTTTTTTTAACTTTTTTTGGGCATCAGGTTGAACCCTATAAAGGGGAAGGTTACCTATTTTCCCATAAATGGGGGTAAATGTGATTAATCCGGTAGTCTTCTTTCATACCTTTTTTTGGATGAAGAATTTGACTAGACTCTCCCACCCACAGCAATCTTTGGCTTCTATATGCAGCTGGAATGTGTTACAGGGATTTTTAACAAATGGCTAGAACTAGTACCTAAGGTGACTAGGACTTCTAGAATACCAGCGTATTATATTAGTACATTTCAAAAATTGCATTAATGGAAGGTGACGAAACAAATGTTTTTTCAAGGAAATAGAAAGATTGTGTATAAATGAATTTGGACCATTTAGGGCCTTTAGAACCACAGTTTAAGAATTGCATCCCGTCAAACAATAAGATTCTTTATAAGGTTTTAACTAAATAAAAGGGTTCCAAAAAAGATGTGGGATTTACCATGGTTGTGTGTGCATGGGAGACTGAGGGTAAAGGGCAATAATCAACATAAGGCAGTGGAGGAAATGAATTGTTTCTATCCAGGATGTAACCTATTACTAGAAACTCAGGAAAATGTTTTATTCCATTGTTCGTATGCGTCAGGGTTATGGCCATTTTTGGCAACTAAATGGAAATTATCATGGCCTACACTGCTGACATATGATGCTCTGGTTTTAGGGAATTTTTCATTTTTGATTTCTAGATTTCATAGTGGAACATTCATGGTATTTTTTGTGTGCTTGAAATATTATCTGTGGCAGAGTAGATGTTAATTTTTGACTCAACAAAAACAATTGTCATACATTACATTTAGTACTATTTTGCAAAATGCATTATTAGATATATGTGGAGAAAAAAATGCACCCTAGAGCTAAAATAATGATATGGTGGAGAGGTTTAACTTTCTTTCAAAAATATGCATAGCCAATAGGATAAGTAATGGTAAGGGTGGAGTTTAAGGGTACTGGATTATGTTTATTACTGTTAGCTTTACTAGGATTTGGGAGAATATGAAGAGTGTCAGTATTGCTTAGGACTATTACTGAAGTATTATTTATGTGGTTATGTGACTTCATATGTTTTGTATTTTTGTGTATTTGGTTTCTGTTTCTCTGAATAAAACTTCCCTACTATTTTTTTCCTGTTTTAAGGGAGATAGAAAAACACTGGGTTCCTTTACTGTCTGACTGGTTAATTTCTTGGTACTCTGAATGACAGAATGGTACCTGGGTGAGTCAGTTGCTGGACCATGTATCATTCTGCAGTACGTTTATTATGCTCTGGTAAAGATAACATTGGGGAGACTAACACCTGCAAATCTTATATCTTGTAATAGGAAGCAGCTGTATTATTACTTTTGTTTTGGCCATTTGTATTAAATGTTTGCTCTAGTGGGAAAGAGTTACTGTAGTAGCTGCTGCACAGTTGCAGAATCATAGGACTCCTGATCAGATGTGGGACATTAACTGGTTAGATGTACATGGTAGGATGATGGTGTGTGATTCCCTGAAGCATAAGAAAACAGAGGTGTGAAATGGGGCTGGCAGTATAGCCTAGAGGTTAGAGTAACGAGCTGTGAATAGAAACTTAGAAACATAAACTTTGATGGCAGATAAGGACCATTTGTCCCACCTGGTCTCCCCATTTCCCTACCTACTGAGTAAGTTGAATGAGCATGGTACATCCTGCAAACCTAGATTTGATTCCCACAACCTCCACTTGCATACTGTGTGACTCTGAGTAAGTCACTTAACCTTCCAAGTGCTCCCAGGTTGCCCCTGAAAACAGGCACTTGTGCCTATTGGGCCTTACCCAGTTACCAAAGACTAAAATAAAACAAACAAAACAAATAACTGTCATGCATCCAGGAGACCCAGAGCCATCTCTTATTGAAATGCCATTATTCCAAATCTTTTGGCCCCAGCTAAGCAGAACATGGGTGAAGTTCCTGTTGACATATATTGACTACCAGGTGGTTGTCTTGGGTTCATATCACGGCCCACTGGAAAAGTTTAATGGCTTTATGTTGCAAGTATGTTTTGCATGCCACAGCGTTTATGTCTGGCAGGCCAGATCTATATTGCAGCTGCAGCTATAGTACTGCACCTCTGAGGTAATAATTGGAATGATAACTAAAGCATTCAGAAAGTTATGCATGTCTGAGAAAACTAGTTCACCAGCTTCTGTTGTTGACAGTCTGTGAAAAGCTGTGAAACAGATACAGGTACACTACTAGATGTAGCATAAGAATTTAACTGTTATGGCACAAGCGTTACTGCTGTTGTGGTTATTGGTGGAATTTTCTTTTTTAATTTTTTACACTTTTTTTGCAATGTATTGTAACTAAGAGCTAGGAAGTTACACGCATGATGTAATGTTATTATTCAGTTGTTTGTGTTTCCTTTGCCATATGATTCATAATATTGCTTTATATTCTGTATGTATGGTATTTCTTTTAATAAAATTCTTCTACTTTTTTCAAGAAATGCCATGGGATCTTTAACATCTGCTTGAACAATCCCTAGAACAGACAGACAGGAATTCAGTTTAACGTCTCATCTGAAATATGGCACCTCAGGTGTGCAGCACTCCATCATGCTGCACTACAGTGTCAGTATTGGGATTTACACCAGTTTCCTGGCATTGGGTGAAAACCCACAACCACTGACTTCGGAGTCTGATGAGGTGGCAGGGAGACAATTAGCAAAACATCAGAAGAGGATGGGTCCACATTTTTAGATCTGTGGGTCTCCAAACTATATGCCACCTGGTTTAAAAGTTACACATTACATGCTAATTACAGACCCATCACTAACCTACCCTTTGTGGGTAACGTTTTTTTATTTTGTTTTATTTACTAGAATTTCGGATAAATACCTGTGAGCCAATGGCTCTTTTACAAAGGTTCCATGTCAGTATACAAAGAATAGAAGTACAGTTTGTGTCGGATTAGCAGGCAAGCAGTTTGAATACAAAATTCAGTACAGGGTATACATGGTCTAAAGCTACAGGTGATATAAATAACAGTTAGAACAACATAATCAGGCATACATTTAAGAATGATGAGTCACAACATATAATATTTACGTGAATTAAAGTTGCTAGAAGGGCATTATCAAAGGGAAAGGTAGAGTGGAAAAAACTGAGTTGCTGCCAATTGTGCCACGTAGCGTAGGAAAGTGGAAGAGAGAGTGGGTGTAGAGGGGTAACTGGGAGGGAGGTAGAAGGAGAGGTGGTTGGGAGGCAAGGATCAGGGAACAAGTGCAACACTGGATGGGTTATTGAGAAGGTGGTTGTGTTGCAGCTGGATGATCATTTGACATCCATGATGTCTATGATCTTCTCCAGTCCAGATTTAGGAAGAGACATAAAACCGAGAAGGCAATTATTTGGGTACTTATTGATATCCTAACAGTAAAAGATTGGAAAACTCATTCAGTCTTGGTTCTCCTTGATCTCTCTGCAGCATTTGACACTATGGACCATGATGTGTTGTTGGAGCACCTACGGCTTATCTGTGGACTGTCTGGTACAGTCTTCAGTTAGTTCTGATCATTCCTCGAGTGTAGGGCTCAGAGAGTGGTTTCGGGGATTTATTCATCAGCACCTCTCCCCCTATCCTGCGGGGTGCCTCAGGGCTCCATCTTGTGATCCATGTTGTTCTCAGTGTATATGCTGCCATTGGGAGACATTATGAGGTGGTATGGTCTCAGTTTTCACTGCTATGCAGATGATACTCAGTTATACATGTCCTTTGTGCCTGGACAGGCTGGAGCCCTCACGGTCTTTAACAACTGTCTCACTGAGTTCCAGGACTAGATGTGTGCCAGCTGACTGTAGTTGAACCTGGCTAAAACTGAGGTGTTGGTGGTGGACCCAGGTCATCAGGGTATTGGATCGCTGGCTGGACAGCGCTCTGGGTTTTGGTTCAAGGGCATCCAGCTGACAACCTCTGGCTGGGTGCGGAATCTGGGCATTATTTTTGAAGACGGTATGATGCTTAAAATCTCAGGTGTCAGCCATTGTCAAGACCTCTTTTTTCCATCTGAGGAATAACGCCTGGGTAAAACATCTGGTCCCACCTGACAATCTTCCAACTTTGGTCCATGCCTTCATGACCTCCCACCTTGACTACTGCAATGCCCTTTACCTAGGGCTTCCAGGGGTTGATATCTGCTGCTTGCAGCTGGTGCAGAATGCAGTGGCCAGACTGTTGACTGGCTCATCATGATCTTGCCATATCATGCCTGTGCTCTGCGGACTGCACTGGATGCTGGTACAGTGGAGAATCACCTTCAAGGTTAGGTTACTGACCTATAAAGCCCTACAGGGGCAAGGACCTCGGTACTTGCAAGATCTCCTTTGTCCCTACCACCCCCTCTACCAGCTCCGCTCCTCCGACGAGGGACTGCTAGAGCTTCCCAGGGTTTGACTTAAGGCCTCGAGGCATGCTCTTTTGCTTTTGTGGCCCCTACCCTGTAGAACTTTCTACCTCATTGGATGAGGGAGTGCCTGACCATCCAGAACTTTAAGACCACTTTAAAAACACATTTATTTAGCTTGGCCTTTCCTGATTGCTCTTAGAAATCAGAATGGTTACTTAAAATTGCATCAGCTGTGAGCATATGAGAACATTTTTAAATAGTTCACAAACTTTTAGATATTATGGTGTTGGTTTTAAATTGATTGTTTTAATTGTATCCGTGTTTTTAGTTATGTTGTACAAGCGTTTTGGACAAATCTGGAATTGCACTTTTTTATAAATAAAGTTGATTTGATTTGATTTTCACATGCTGATGTTGTGTTTGATAACATTCTTAACTTGTACTGCTGTCTTCCAGACAGAAGCATAGAGAAACATATGCATTTATAGGCAAAATACTGGGCTTCGCTAGCAATCCCTCAGGCAACCACATTCTGCTGGAGCATCAATCTATAAAACCCTTGTCTCTGCATTCTTTCTCAGACTGACCATACCTTGAATGGCATACTCAGAATTTCGGGTAGGATTAATTCTTCACTCTCTCTGCCTCATGATGCCAGTAGGGTCGTCTTCCTGGTTAACATGGTTGTCTGCATGTCTGACATATGTCCTATGGATCAGTCCATGCAAATTGGCACTCCTGATATTTTGCTTCTCTGTGTCTTCACAGAGGTATTTTAAATGTCCAAACAAATTTGCATTTGTAACAATTTGGACTGGTATGCTGTCACACAATTTGGCTTGGGGGTACACCAAAGCACAGATTTCCATGGGTCCCTCACCCCCGGTCACATTCTCAGGAATGGTGATCCAAATCTAGATAACTCCTAAGTACCGATATGTTTCATTGCTCAGTTCCACACATCCAGTCCTACAAGGGGCTCCAATGGTACATGACTCAAGAACTCATCATAGTAATGTTTGAATACAATTGGTACTTGTGAACCACTGTCTAGCATTGCTCGGGTAGACTTCCCTTCAGTTTTAATTCACCTCGGACTAGGGTCCAACAAGTTTCTCCCAATCAGTTGCTTTCTTTACTGTGTGACTTTTTTGTGGTACTGCTGTCCTCACATTGGAATATCTTGTATCCAGGGCTCCAGTGCACTCCCTTACCAGGCCCAGCTGGAGTTTCCCTGCTACTGTCATCTTTTTATCAACAACTAATTTACCATTTTCAGATCTTCAGGATGTTGACAATCTCTGCAACTGTACTTTCTCTCCTCATCTATAACAGAAGATATATTCTCACCAAATGGGTGTCCATGGATACTCTTTGTACCAAAATGTATTCTTTTTTTTTTTTATTTAGTACACTTTTTCTTGCTGCCGGCAACCTGGTTCCTCAGCCCGGTTTTGCTTCCAAATCGGTTGCGCCTCGCCGATTCCCCCTGGCTTACTCCCTTGGGCAAGGTCACAGCACCAGCCCCTAAGGTGCTACAATGCTGGAATAGGTCGCTGGGTCAACCTGGGAGTAATGAAAGCCGAGGGCGGGCTTCATTCGGGGTGGCCGGCGGCATTTTTCCCCAGTGTATGGGGACAGGGATGTGCAATGATGACCAGCGTCCACTCCGCCCCTTAACACTTTTGGCATCAACATGTGTGGTACACCCAGCTTCCACTAGGTGTCCGTGTTGTGCTGAACACACTACCCTCCTCCCCTCTGGAGAAGAAGAGCAGTCCTTGGATGCTCAATCCTTCTCCCCCGGCCATCTCTCTGACATTCCAGATCTGTTCCCGAACCCAGGTAATTGGTGTCGCTGGTAGGCAACCTGCTCCTGTGCCAGCAGGCCAGCATGCCAGAATTTATTCTGATGACTCATGTTAGCTGGTCATATGGTTCCTGTACAATACTCTACCCCAGTGTCAGCAGTTATTTGTGCAAATCCCCGAGTATCCATTACCAACTATGTTAACTTTTCACTATGTCTGAGCAGTTCTTTATTACTATGCCCTGTTGGGGTACTCACAGAGAAGTGCCAGTCACATGTTTGAGGGTAACAGTTTTATCCCAGACAACAATCTTGCTTCTTGCTCTCACACTTCTCCCATAAGCTCATCATAAGGGGTAGGCCTGTCCATGCAGTCTCTCAGTCCTGTATTCAACAAAATTTGATTAGAGTATGTTGCTCCATCTAGTATCAGAGAGAAAAGGTTGCTCAAAAGTCCAGTAGGTGCACCAGTTGATGTGTACAATGAAACAGGAGAACACTCAAATGCCACTCTGAAAACACAGAAGCCAGTAGAATTTATTGTGCAGCACACAGTACAAACAAATGGCCAGAATAACTACGAAGTCTTGACATTTTGTGCAGCTGTACTTTGTCCTACTGTTTTGCACTCCATCTAGTACTTGCGTAGCATGGGCACAAGCCATAGTGCCAAACATCGAGCATCCTTTTCTGTATGCTCTCTGCATAACTTTTTTTAACCTCACCAGGAAATCAAACAACTGCTGTCTGTCATGCTGCTTGGTCAGTGATAACATGGTAAAGACAGTGCCAAGTTTCTCTACTCACTTAAACATCCTTTAATAATTTTGAACAGTCACACTTGAATTGGTAGCTTTGAGGGCAACAGTTGCATCTAAAGCAGGACCCTGGACACACTTCCTCATTCGCGCTCTTTTCTCTGAATCTGAACAATGCAGATCTTGCACCATTTGGGTAGCTTGCTCAAGCCATGTATCAAAGTCATTCTCCCCCAATAGGAATTGATTTCACACCAGAAAATTGTTGAAGCCTCCTGTGCTCTGTACTCCCATGTGGACTGATGCACCTTTTTCAATAATCTTCCTACGGCATCAAAAAAATCAATTGCTTGAAAGTTTCCTTCCCGGTCACATTTAAAAATTATTTCATCTTTCTTCGATTTGCCTTCTTATTCTAGAAGTTTCTTCACATTTTTCCACAATTCTCTGAGGGGAGGTGATCCCAGCAAACTATTGGTAGTTATCTCCTTGCTATTAAGATAGCAACCCTCATCTTCAGTGGGCATCAAGCCTGCAGGCAAATCAACAACCGTATAATCTTTTTTGGTTTCCACAAATAAGTTCAAAGCCTTTTTCTCAAGCACAGGTACTACATACTGTGTATCCACTCCCTCTGGAATATTACTGACCAACAACACATTCTTCAGGTCCAATTCTTGCTGCTAACACCATTTTTTGACTTCCTAAAAGGACATTTTGAATTTTTTGAAGTTTCCAAAATTTTTCCAAAAATGTTCACAATTTCCCAAATTGTCCAAAAATGTTCAACATTTTACATGAGGTAGTGGGCCATGTAGTCCCAGCTGTGTCCAGCTGGTAAATAGGAGATCCCAGTGGTGCTTCCAATTATGTGACCTGATTGTTGTACACATGGTACAAATGTTACTTTCTTGGTTACTACATCTACCTTGCACCATGGGGGCTATTTTGAATTTGCTGAAGTTTCAAAAATCTTTTCCAAAATGTCCAAAAATGTTCATAATTTAACACAGGGTAATGGTACTCTTTCAGAAGTACAGGTGAAGTACAGGTGTTCATTTCTCAGTTACTGCCCCTGCCTTGAACCCATGGGGGCCAAGCAAAGTTGAGGGGCTGGGCATGATAAACTCCTAACTTAGTTGTTTTTTTTCAGAGTGGGAATAATGGGAATAGCATGATGCCACCACCCAGAGAAGGAAATAGTGGGTCTGCAATCCAGTAGAATACTGCCCCCTGGGATGTAGTACCAACCCACCTCCCCAAAAATTGTTGGACACCACCCTGAAACACTCTAAGATTAGTATTTACACTCCAATTGCAATTGCAATACACTGGACCAATTAAAGTAGATAATTAATAATATGCTCACACATCAAATGCCAGAGACTATCCACAAGAATTTATTATTCTGCAGCTGTGGACCCACTAACAAAAGGATGACTATACCAAATGCATTAAACAGTAAATTTGAGTACTAGCAACTTGCTAGTTCTCATTAGTGTTTCAGGTGCATCACCTCTAGCCACACACTCAGATAACTAGGCCTTTCCTTACCTTTGAGTCAAGGACTTATTTACAAAGGCACCTCATCATGGGAACAAGTACAACAGCAATACAATGGTACAGTTCATACAGAATGGCTTAAAGAGCAACCAGTGTTACAGACATTCACTGGTGGCACAAAGGTAGCAATAGTTAGGACACAGTACACATACTGTAGGTACACAAGTACCATGTCAGGTGAACAACAGAGAGACAGTTGTATTACAGATGTCAGTAGATGAGGTAAATTGACCACAGGCCTCACAGCGAGGCCCAATACAGTGTTCCCAAGAAGGCTATAGTCAGGGTGACCATGGCTTGACTGAAGGGTGAAATTGTCTGGGGGGGTGTTATGAGCAGTTGCAGCAATGGGAGCTAGTCAGGTGGCTTCTGAGGGCAAACTTGAAAGGACTTAGCTTGGTAGAGTCAGCTATGTTGGCTGGGAGGGGAATTGAACCAGGTGGGAGCTCTATAGCTTAAGGACCTCTGGGCCATAGAGGTCCTTACCCTAGGGACAGTAAGAGAAGTCTTGATAGTGCTGCAGGTGGATACTGAGGGGGAGGCCTGCTGGAGGGAGGTGGAGACCCCGAGGTGGAGAGCCCTAGTAGGATCTTTTTTACAAGAAGGCATGTTTGGAAGTGGAGCCTTTCTTCTAAATTGAGCAAGTTGGTGGAGGAGTACAGCAGACACTTGTGGGTGCACCTTGAGACACCCATCAGAAGCCTGCAGGCCTTGTTTGTAGAGAGCTGGATTTTAGCAAGGGCAATATTGTCAGCGGCAGCATAGATGGGCAGCCCATAGTCTACTAGCAACAGGACAGAGGAGGTGATTGCTACTCTGACAGCCTCTTGTGGGAGGCAGTCCCTATGGTGATATAATAGTCCAATCCTGACATTGGTGACAGCAGAAAAGGTGCTGATGTAGGAATGGAAGGAAAGGGCAGAGTCAAAGGTGATATCCAGGTACTTGTAGGAGGAAACATGCTCAATGGGGTGTAATGTGTTAGGTAGTATCACGAAGGGGCACCACTGGTTTTGCTTTGGTGATGTGAGAAGAACTTAGCCTTGGTCTTTTTTAGGTTCAGGACCAATCTTTGTCCCTCAGACTAATGATCAGCTCTATGAAAAGCATGTTGGAGGGTGGTCTGGAGTGTGGTGGGGTTGGGATCAGAGGTGAAGAGTACTGCGTCATCCGCATAGAGGAGGATCATATTAGAGCAGTCAGATGGGAGTGAGTTGAGATAGAGGCTGAGGAGGAGGGGGCCTAAAATAGAGCCCTGGGGAACACCAGAGTGGACAGGTCATGTGTCAGATAAGAGTACAGTTGATTTTTATGCATTGTGCTCTGTCAGAGAGGCAGCTGGTGAACCATGCAAGGGGAAGAGGGGAGAAACCAAGACATCTGAGGGAGTCAAGCAGGAGGGGATGGCAAACCGTGCCAAAGGCCTTGGAGAGGTCAATGAACATAGACCCGGCGGGGTTTCCAGTATCAAGGGCAGAATGCAGAAAGTTAGAGAATTCGAGTAGGGCAGTTGAAGTGCTGTGACCCGCACGAAAGTCATGCTGCTCATGTCACAGGATATTATGCTTGGTCAGGAATTCAGTGAGTTGGTTGGCTACAATTGTTCTAGGGCCTTAGAGAACGGGAGGAGGATGGAAATAGGTCGATAGTTACCAGGGGTGGACTGATCACCGCTCTTTAGGATGGGAGTGATGATAGCAGTTTTCCAGGCATTGGGGAACTGCCACAGGCGCAGGGAGCAGTTATGCAGTTCAGTAAGGGGGGACCAGGATAGCATCCATAGCCAGCCAAAGGAGCCTAGTGTCCAAGAGGTTGGTGCCAGGGCTATTACTATTAATGGCTTTTTGAATAAAGGGTCTGGCCTTCAGCGGGGAGATGGTACATAGATAGAATGGTGGGTGATGGAGGGTGGGCCAGTGGTGACACTGGGACAGGGTCAAAGAAATTACTGGCTAGGACGGAACTTAGATCCGAGAAGGTATGGTTTAGGCAGTCTGCAATGCCACGGGGGTCAGAGCAGACAGTGCCATTAACGGAGAGTTGGGGGGGAGACCAGGATTTCCCATTCAGCTCTTTTATGTTATTCAAAAAATTCCTAGACAATCACCAGGAAGAGGCAAGAGTGGATCAGTACTACTGGGCTTTGGCATGCCAAATGGCCCAGGTGCACTTGTTTCACTCTGCGTTATACGCCTGCCTGTCTGCTGGCTTCCCAGATTCCACATCAATGTGCCAGAGGTTGTTTCTCATTCAATGGCACAGGCTTTACCCAGTTGTGGTATTGCAGCACTCCTCCACTCACTCAGTATGTGTCAGTGTGATAAAGTTAGAAAGTTCGAGATCAAGGACCACCCTGCCTCGCTCCAATGGGTGCTGCTTCGATCAAGGGTACAAGTACCCTGGAAACAAGTTCCTGTCCATCTCCTCCCAAGAACCTATCAGACAGGTCAGAAAGGCTTGTTTTCCCATTTGTTATCAGCTTCAGAAGATTCACTCTCTCATTATGATACAAGCTCCTTTACACTTGAGTTCATCTCAGATGGAACTTCCAGCAACCACGTTTCTCTCACACCTGGATCTCTGTCAGTGAGATATGGCTAGGCCCTCACTGCTCTTCCTCAGCATTTCTAATCTCACTCATTACTTGGGAAGTACTGCTGCTAACTTCTCCTTAGCAGGGGAAAAATTCAGTTCAGCTCCCAGACTCTGATTGTCTGTCCAACATGTCATTCACACTCCTACATCTTACTGGCTACCAAAGAGCACCAAACACTTGGTTTCTGTTCCTTTCATGTGCCTGTCTGTTTTTCAGGAGCCCTCACATTATGGTTGGCCATTGACAGGGGTCAATGGTCACAAATTGGCACTGTCCATTAAGGTACACACAGCTCAAAGCCTGGCTGATGCTTTACACAAGTTAATTTACTGCTAGCTGCTATTTTCAACTTTGCAAACAGTTAGTCCAACTAGGATTATAATCCGGGTTGCCCCCTGGTGACATTGTCAGTCCTTCTTGTATGACTCCAGGTGTAAGGGCACCCATTTTGTCAGTGATACCCAATGGCAGAAAAAACAGGAAACAACAACACTCCTTTCCTGGCCACCAACAACAATTGCAGCTGAAGAGCACAGGAAATACAGGTGGAGCCTCCCCAAGCCACCTGCGTCTCAACTGGTAAGACCCACCTTTGGAGGGTTACACTATGTTTAAAAAAAGGTCAATAACTGCTGTCAGTGCATATTAAACCCCTTATTCTCCAGAACAGAATCAAACTACCTCAATGTTTGACATGTTGTTACCAACCATTCCTAAAACATACCACATACTGTTAAACCTATACTGGTGACAGTTTGTTTTTTTTGGTCAGTGTCAAGATTTATTGACCCTTAAAATAAAAATGTTATATTTGCAAATATTTGCCTCCCCCTATTGAGAAGTCATCTGGCCTAGTAGTCAGAATGTAGAGCTGTAAACCATGAAATCCAGGTTTGAATCCCTGCAGACCCATTCACAGTGTGACTTTTAGAAAGTCATTGAATCTCCCTTTGGTTTATATCATACTCTCTCTCTATGTCTCTATCTCTCTAACCTACCTCCACCTTACTTATGCACTTTGCGCTTTCCTAGTGACTGATGTAACTCTTCTTGGGTTGTAAAGCACTTCATGAATGGAGACAATATGGATGAAAATCTCTGTATATAGGCAAACTATGTTCCTATCAGGTGAACCTGTCTTGCTTTTGTAAGCAATAACGAGAACAGTGTGAAGTTGTGTAAGCAATAAGCCATGACAGAGTGGGCACTGGGAGGAAATTGATGCATGTCCTAGGTGTGTTCAGCCACCTACGAAGTGCATTGTTTCCTCACAATGCACACCCTGATGTAGCTTATTGAATTAATGAAATGGACATTTTCTTAACTAAAAACAATAAAATACATGGAAATTATTTAGTTATGTTTAGAAGCAGAAGGTGTTATATTAGTATCCTTCCACTGGATAAAGTAGTCCTATTGCAAACAAAGTTCAAGCCACTTGGATGCTGTTTTTTTTTTATAGCTATGGCTCTGATTGGGCCTAGCTGCTGCATACTGGCCAAGGTTTACATTGAAGCAGAGTAGATCTGCAAGGGACCAATAATCTCCAGCTGGCAGAAAGCAGTAGGGAAGGCATCAGCAACCTACCTGCACAGCAGTAAGAAAGAGGGGTTAACTCTCTAACTGATGAGCAACACCTGTGATCTTTCTGCATGGCATTTTTTTTCTTAGCCTAATCTGTGGTAAGAAGGCTTCCTTCAAGCAGGAGGAGTTTTAAAACTGTCTTTCAAGTTGCCAGTATTGGCAGACTCTTGTACAGCAAGTTTTTTTTCAAACTCTCCACCTGATTGACAGCACTTGTAAATCCTGCATAGCAGGTGAACTTTCAGAACTGTTCAGTTGATCAGTGGAACTGACAGGATCCCATAATTAACCAGGATTTCTACTTTTGGCCCAGTCAGGAGCTGGGAGTTAGGGAGGGCTACCCATTGGGTAGCTGGATCAAATAGGTCAGGTATCAGCAATTTTTGGCCTGGTAGGGTAGTCTGGGTAATTTACTACCATATCCAGCATAACAGTGTACTTCACGGTCACGTAGTTTTGACATGGGTAATGTGCCAGGTATCAGGTATTTTTTTAAACAGGCATTACAGACAACCTATTGGGTCCTGGGACTCCTTCCCAGGCTGGGAACAGGCATGAAAGCACAGCCTGTGGAGTCCTTCATGAGCTCACAGCAGAATTAGGAGCACATGACATCAGGCTGACAATCTGATTTGTCAGTGGTGCCTCTGCTCTGTCTGCTGTGGGCCTGTTATGCAGATAACAGCCGGAGTCTGCAGGGAGTGGAAGGAATTGAGCGCTCGCTCTGCATTTTTGCCTAAATTGTGGTGAAAACACATTTAAAGAAACACAAAAGTAAAACCTCTATGAAGGATCATGGGGCTGGAAAATGAAATGATCTGAGGAAGGAGGAGGAAATTGGGATCATCCAATGTGTAGTGCTGAGAGAGAAGGAGCACATGAAGGGGAAAAGTCACTGGCAGCTAGTTTGTGTCTCTGCAGCACAGAGAAAGCCATTCAGGCTATCAATTTCAACTATTAGGTGCCCTAAGCCCTGTCATTTTATTACTTGACATAGCTGTGTGTCTCTGCAGCATAGTGTAAGTCATTTAGGCTGTATTACACTGTCTGTTAGGTTCCTGAGCTCTGTCTGTGGTATAGTTACTCTTTGTGTCTTTCTGAAGCGTAGAAAGCTATTTAGGCTGTAATTTATACTGTCTGTGTTAGGTGCCAGAGCTCTGTCATTTTTAGGGCTGTAGTGGGCAAGCCCCGCAGACCTCTTACTTTGAGAAAGGACTCACATTCCTTGTGAATGCACAATATGATGGAGTGAGAAAAAATTCACCTCCATGACTGTGAAACACTTTGTGCTCTGCACTATTTTGTCTTCCTTTTGGCGGTCTGTGACTGATGAAATACATAATCCCCACCCACCCTCTCTCTCAGCACTCACCACCCTACCTCCCTGAAACAAAATATTGACACTGGGGATGTCCAGTCCCCCAGTGTCTCTAACACAACTCCTTTCACTGCCACGTCCCGATCCCACTACCGTGCATGCATGGTTAATTGTTGTTTTTATTTACTTTCCTCCCTCCACCAACCCTCCCTCTCTGCACCCACCACCCCGTCCCCCCCCCCAGAAATGTAACAGTGGCACTGGGGGGTTCCCAATCCCCCACAGAAATGTAACAGTGGCACTGGGGGGTGCCTAATTCACCAGTGCAGGAATCTTCTGTTTTTCTTTTATCCTGTAAAAAAAAAAAAAAGTCCATCAATGTCTTTTGTGGCTGTTGCACTCCCCCCCACCTGACCCTTCCACTCAGCACCCACCAACCAACAACCCCCAAGCCCTTACTTACTCTTCAGGGGTCCAATGCTGTATCTTCTCTGGACCACAGACATGTTTTCACTCTTCAAAGCCGGACCATGAACTGAACAAACAGGTATGTGATTCAATGTATTTCAGTGGTGTTTTGAACTTAATGGCATAACTTGGCCATGTTATTTTTTTTTTTTTTTTCCTCTCCCAATCTGACCCTCCCTCTCAGTACCCACCTCCCCAACCTCCCCAAAATGTAACAGTGCCACTGAGGGGCGCCCAATCCCCCAGTGCAGGAATCCTCTGTTTTTTGTAAATCTTCAAAGCCAGACCACGAACTGAACAAACAGGTATGTGATTCTATGTATTTCAATGGTGTTTTGAACTTACTAGCATCACTTGCCCATGTTATTATTATTTTTTAACTTTCCTCCCCCAACCCTCCCTCTCAGCACCAACCACCCCACTCCCCCCACCAAGAAACATAGCAGTCGCACTGGGGGGTGCCCAATCCTCCATTGCAGGAATCCTCACTTTCTTTTTTTTATCCTGTAAAAAAATGCCCATCGATGTCCTTTGTGGCCATTGCACTCTCCTGACCTGAACCTCTCACTCAACACTCACCACCTCACACCCCCCCAAGCCCTTACTCACCCATTGGGGGTCCAACACAATAATCCTCTCTGGACTGCAAACACTTCTTCACTCTTCAAAGCTGGATCATGAAGTGAACAAACAGGTATGCAATTCAAAGTATTTCAATTGTGTTTTGAACTTACTGGTGTAACTTGGCCATTTTTTCAAATATTTGGCCAACATTTTCAACATGCCTGTCTTGGGACCACACCTCATGAACAACTGAGGCATGCATCTGTCACAGAAGGTGATTTCGTGGTGTCTGCATGAATTCACCTTTCAGGCAGGACTTGAAAATTTTCTCTGCCCTTGTTTATGAGGTGGGGTCATAAGAAGATGATGTTGAATATTTGGTGTAAAAATATTGGAAAACAGCAAAGTTATGAGCCTTCAATGATTTTTTGCGAATGTAGACTCATAACTTTTGTAGTTTTCAATATTTTTACCACAAATTTACAACATAGTCATTAGTGCTGTGTGGAATTTTCAAATTCTGCTGAAATTCAGCCGAATTTCACCAGAAACAGAATAGTGGAATTCCACAGCAGAAAATAATTGTGGAATGATTTTCTGTGGAAAAAATTCTGTTTCACTAAATATTATTCTGTGGATCTTAATATTTTCAGTGGAAATTGTTGAGGAATAATTGTCCATGAAAAAATGCTGTTCTGCGGAATATTATTCTGTGGATCACAGTAGACAGAATTCTGCAGAAGAACCAGTGAAATTCAAGGGGAAATTCTGAGGCAGAATGGTCATTCCATGGTAATTTCACCAGTGAAATTCCACATTCCATACAGCACTAATAGCCATTTCTTTACAGCACCTCATGAATGTGGCAACTGTTATTTTTCAGCTCTGGCCCAAAATGTGTTTTTGCATCCTGAAGGTTGATTTTGCAGTACCTGCACAAAATCACCTTTTGGGCAGGAGCTGAACACTTGCTCTCCCTGTCTTCATGAGGTATGGTCTTAACAAAGTTATGCTGAAAATTTGGTGTACTAATTTTACAAAACAACACATTTATGAGTCTGTGTTACATTTTCTTAATGCAGGCTAGTAACAGTAATTTTCAATATTTCTACCCCAAATTCCTTTCATGCAGCCCTATTGGCTCTGGCCAGAATTTGTATTACTGTGACATAGTGTAGCTGTGTGTCTCTGCAGCCTAGTGAATGCCATTTAGGCTGTATTACACTGTCTGTTAGGTGCCCAGAGCACTGTCTGTGACATATCTACTCTGTGTGTCTCTCTTCAGCATAGTGAAAGACACTTAGGCTGTATTACACTGTCTGTTAGGTGCCCCGAGCCCTGTCACTTATTACTGTGATATCGCTACACTGTGTGTGATGTCTGTCTTCAGCATAGCAAAAGCTACTTAATCTGTTCTACACTGTCTGATAGGTGCCCCAAACCCTGTCATTTATTACTATAACATAACTACTTTGTGTGTGACATCTCTCTGAAGCATAGTGAAAGCTATTTAAGCTGTATTACACTGTCTGTTAGGTACACCGAGCCCTGTCATTTATTACTGTGACATAGCTACACTGTGTGTGGTGTCTCTCTGCAGCATAGTGACATCCATGTAGGTTGTATTACATTGTTTGCTAGGTGCCCTGAGCCCTGTCATTTATTACTGTCTGTGACATAGTCTGCTACACTGTCTCTGCAACAGTTAGTGAAACAGTATCCATTCCTTTCACAGCTGTGTCTACTATGTCTCATATGTCCCAGTCTAGGTCTACTAAAAGGAAGCATAGTACGCTGCATATGCAACTGTTAATGATGTGGACAATGGATCACAGCACTAATGAAGAACATAGAGGCAATAATAATAACATCACCAGGACTGGCACTAAATGCCATTCTGAACCAAAAAAGCATGTTAGCAATGAAATGATTGCAGAGTTTCAGAAAGAACTGACTACAGTTACTCATAGAGGTATTGAAAGTTTTGCCACATGTATCAGGATACTTCTAGCTGCTGAAGCAGCATGCAAGGAGGCATCCTTCTCAAATATAAGCTCAGATGTTGAGGCAGCAGATGCTGAAAAAGATGGTGGTTGTGATAGTGGGGACTGGGAATGGGATAGCCCAGGGTATGTCTCACATGATGATAATGGCACTTCCAAATCTTCTAAATCTTGTGGCGATGAGGTCTATAGTTCCTATAAGCGGAAGAAGAGGATGCTACTGTAATGCATGAGAGGCAAGTGCAGAAAAAATCATATGCTAAATGTAAGAATAAGAAGATGAACAGGAACGAGAACAATTCATGTCAACAAGGAAATTACACTGTAGGGTTTCTCCAGGTCCCTTGAATGTACAAGAAATAGTGCCAGGCACCTTGGTACAGAGCACAAAGGTAAATCTTTACTGTGGAATTTATTTTATATTGACCATGCAGACAACTCTCAGCTGTATGCAGTCTGTGCAAAAAGAGCATTAGTCATGGTGACAAAGTAGGAAATACTGGGAACATTAGTCATGATGTGACATGCAAAGGCAAAACACCCAATTGAGTGGAGCAGGGTAAGGGACAGTGTGGTTGGTATGGGTGGTAGTGGAGTTGGTAGTGGTGGTGACCTTAGTGAGAATGAAATGGAAGCAGGAACTGACACTGAATCACTTGATGCATCCTTGTAGTCTTCCCAGACAAACATAGATTGTTTTCTTCAGACACCATTAAGTACATAACAACCCAAAACAGTAGACCATGGGAAAAAGGTGTGAAAAATACAGTCCCCCCAAAGTTAAAAATTACCCATGATTCTCATCAACTAACATTAAAAGAAAGTACTGCGAGGACATCAAAATTTACCTGCAAGCATCCATCATGGCAGCTGTTAAATATAACCATTGCAGAGCTGTTGGCTGATTGTCAACTCCCTTTTGCTTTTGTTGCCCAGAAAGGTTTCCTCAAGTTCATGAATCATATTGAACCACACCTATGTGTTAGCTACATTGCTAGCTTCTGGCTTTAAGTGGAACATTGAAGCTATCCTTTTTGCAGGGAAGATGTTGAGTAGTGGAAAGATCTTCTGAGGAAGTATTATTTCACAGAGAGGGCAGTGGATGCATGGAACAGCCTTCCTGAGGAGGCTGTGGGGTCTAAAACTGTGGGAGAATTCAAGAATGCATGGGACAGACATAAGGCAATTCTTGTGGGGGGTAGGAAGAAATAGGCTGTTGGTTAACTAGGATCTGCGGCCTATCCTGTAGGTAGGGAAATGAGCAGACTAGATGGGCCAAGTGGTCCTTATCTGCCATCAAAGTCTATGTTTCTATGTATGATTTGGTATATACTACAGTCATTAAGCAGTTGAAACTCTTTGAGGTGAAGCAGGTCACATAACCACAGATATATGGACCTACAACCAAACAATTGACTACATGACTATTACAGCTCATTGGCAAGTTTTCAGTCAGAAAATCAACATCCTGCTCTACCATAAGCAGTAGGAAGCAGGCTGTATTATTTGTTACCACTTTTGGGGAAAACCACACTGCTGTGAATATTTTGCAGGAGCTACACAATCATTCCAGAAATGCTTACTCCATATTCCTTATTTCCAGGTTCATAGTGTCAGATAATGGTGCCAGCATAGTCAGCATAGTCAAAGCTGTTAGAGATGGCAGCTACAACATATATCTTGTTTCTTCATTTTTCCACAATTCTCTGAGGGAGGTGATCCCAGCAAACTATTGGTAGTTATCTCCTTGCTATTAAGATAGCAACCCTCATCTTCAGTGGGCATCAAGCCTGCAGGCAAATCAACAACCGTATAATCTTTTTTGTTCCAAATAAGTTCAAAGCCTTTTTCTCAAGCACAGGTACTACATACTGTGTATCCCACCCTCTGGAATATTACTGACCAACAACACATTCTTTCAGGTCCATTCTTTGCTAACACCATTTTTTGACTTCCTAAAAGGACATTTTGAATTTTTTGAAGTTTCCAAAATTTTTCCAAAAATGTTCACAATTTCCCAAATTGTCCAAAAATGTTCAACATTTTACATGAGGTAGTGGGCCATGTAGTCCCAGCTGTGTCCAGCTGGTAAATAGGAGATCCCAGTGGTGCTTCCAATTATGTGACCTGATTGTTGTACACATGGTACAAATGTTACTTTCTTGGTTACTACATCTACCTTGCACCATGGGGGCTATTTTGAATTTGCTGAAGTTTCAAAAATCTTTTCCAAAATGTCCAAAAATGTTCATAATTTAACACAGGGTAATGGTACTCTTTCAAGTACAGGTGAAGTACAGGTGTTTCATTTCTCAGTTACTGCCCCTGCCTTGAACCCATGGGGCCAAGCAAAGTTGAGGGCTGGGCATGATAAACTCTAACTTAGTTGTTTTTTCAGAGTGGAATAATAGGAATAGCATGATGCCACCACCCAGAGAAGGAAATAGTGGGTCTGCAATCCAGTAGAATACTGCCCCTGGGATGTAGTACCAACCCACCTCCCCAAAATTGTTGGACACCACCTGAAACACTCTAAGATTAGTATTTACACTCAATTGCAATTGCAATACACTGGACCAATTAAAGTAGATAATTAATAATATGCTCACACATCAAATGCCAGAGACTATCCACAAGAATTTATTATTCTGCAGCTGTGGACCCACTAACAAAGGATGACTATACCAAATGCATTAAACAGTAAATTTGGTACTAGCAACTTGCTAGTTCTCATTAGTGTTTCAGGTGCATCACCTAGCCACAACACTCAGATAACTAGGCCTTTCCTTACCTTTGAGTCAAGGACTTATTTACAAAGGCACCTCATCATGGGAACAAGTACAACAGCAATACAATGGTACAGTTCATACAGAATGGCTTAAAGAGCAACCAGTGTTACAGACATTCACTGGTGGCACAAAGGTAGCAATAGTTAGGACACAGTACACATACTGTAGGTACACAAGTACCATGTCAGGTGAACAACAGAGAGACAGTTGTATTACAGATGTCAGTAGATGAGGTAATTGACCACAGGCCTCACAGCGAGGCCCAATACAGTGTTCCCAAGAAGGCTATAGTCAGGGTGACCATGGCTTGACTGAAGGGTGAAATTGTCTGGGGGGGTGTTGTGAGCAGTTGCAGCAATGGGAGCTAGTCAGGTGGCTTCTGAGGGCAAACTTGAAAGGACTTAGCTTGGTAGAGTCAGCATGTTGGCTGGGAGGGAATTGAACCAGGTGGGAGCTCTATAGCTTAAGGACCTCTGGGCCATAGAGGTCCTTACCCTAGGGACAGTAAGAGAAGTCTTGATAGTGCTGCAGGTGATACTGAGGGAGGAGGCCTGCGGAGGAGGTGGAGACCGGTGGAGAGCCCTAGTAGGATCTTTTACAAGAAGGCATGTTTGGAAGTGGAGCCTTTCTTCTAAATTGAGCAAGTTGGTGGAGGAGTACAGCAGACACTTGTGGGTGCACCTTGAGACACCCATCAGAAGCCTGCAGGCCTTGTTTGTGAGAGCTGGATTTTAGCAAAGGCAATATTCAGCGCAGCATAGATGGGCAGCCCATAGTCTACTAGCAACAGGACAGAGGAGGTGATTGCTACTCTGACAGCCTCTTGTGAGGCAGTCCTATGGTGATATAATAGTCCAATCCTGACATTGGTGACAGCAGAAAGGTGCTGATGTAGGAATGGAAGGAAAGGGCAGAGTCAAAGGTGATATCCAGGTACTTGTAGGAGGAAACATGCTCAATGGGTGTAATGTGTTAGGTAGTATCACGAAGGGCACCACTGGTTTTGCTTTGGTGATGTGGAGAAGAACTTAGCCTTGGTCTTTTTTAGGTTCAGGACCAATCTTTGTCCCTCAGACTAATGATCAGCTCTATGAAAAGCATGTTGGAGGGTGGTCTGGAGTGTGGTGGGTTGGGATCAGAGGTGAAGAGTACTGCGTCATCCATGAAGAGGAGGATCATATTAGAGCAGTCAGATGGGAGTGAGTTGAGATAGAGGCTGAGGAGGAGGGGCCTAAAATAGAGCCCTGGGGAACACCAGAGTGGACAGGTCATGTGTCAGATAAGAGTACAGTTGATTTTTATGCATTGTGCTCTGTCAGAGAGGCAGCTGGTGAACCATGCAAGGGGAAGAGGGGAGAAACCAAGACATCTGAGGGAGTCAAGCAGGAGGGGATGGCAAACCGTGCCAAAGGCCTTGGAGAGGTCAATGAACATAGACCCGGCGGGGTTTCCAGTATCAAGGGCAGAATGCAGAAAGTTAGAGAATTCGAGTAGGGCAGTTGAAGTGCTGTGACCCGCACGAAAGTCATGCTGCTCATGTCACAGGATATTATGCTTGGTCAGGAATTCAGTGAATTGGTTGGCTACAATTGTTCTAGGCCTTAGAGAACGGGAGGAGGATGGAAATAGGTCGATAGTTACCAGGGGTGGACTGATCACCGCTCTTTTAGGATGGGAGTGATGATAGCAGTTTTCCAGGCATTGGAACTGCCACAGGCGCAGGGAGCAGTTATGCAGTTCAGCAGGGGACCAGGATAGCATCCATCAGCCAGCCAAAGGAGCCTAGTGTCCAAGAGGTTGGTGCTAGGCTATTACTATTAATGGCTTTTTGAATAAAGGGTCTGGCCTTCAGCGGGAGATGGTACATGATAGAATGGTGGGTGATGGAGGGTGGGCCAGTGGTGACACTGGGACAGGGTCAAAGAAATTACGAGCTGGGCGGAGACTTAGATCCGAGAAGGTATGGTTTAGGCAGTCTGCAATGCCACGGGGTCAGAGCAGACAGTGCCATTGAACGGAGAGTTGGGGGGAGACCAGGATTTATTCAGCTCTTTTATGTTATTCAAAAATTCAGACAATCACCAGGAAGAGGCAAGAGTGATCAGTACTACTGGCTTTGGCATGCCAAATGGCCCAGGTGCACTTGTTTCACTGTTAGTACGCCTGCCTGTCTGCTGGCTTCCCAGATTCCACATCAATGCCAGAGGTTGTTTCTCATTCAATGCACAGGCTTTACCCAGTTGTGGTATTGCAGCACCTCCACTCACTCAGTATGTGTCAGTGTGATAAAGTTAGAAAGTTCGAGATCAAGGACCACCCTGCCTCGCTCCAATGGGTGCTGCTTTGATCAAGGGTACAAGTACCCTGGAAACAAGTTCCTGTCCATCTCCTCCCAAGAACCTATCAGACAGGTCAGAAGGCTTGTTTTCCCATTTGTTATCAGCTTCAGAAGATTCACTCTCATTATGATACAAGCTCCTTTACACTTGAGTTCATCTCAGATGGAACTTCCAGCAACACGCTTCTCACACCTGGATCTCTGTCAGTGAGATATGGCTGAGGCCTCACTGCTCTTCCTCAGCATTTTAATCTCACTCATTACTTGGGAAGTACTGCTGCTAACTTCTCCTTAGCAGGGGAAAATTCAGTTCAGCTCCCAGACTCTGATTGTCTGTCCAACATGTCATTCACACTCCTACATCTTACTGGCTACCAAGAGCACCAAACACTTGGTTTCTGTTCCTTTCTATGTGCCTGTCTGTTTTCAGGAGCCCTCACATTATGGTTGGCCATTGACAGGGGTCAATGGTCACAAATTGGCACTGTCCATTAAGGTACACACAGCTCAAAGCCTGGCTGATGCTTTACACAAGTTAATTTACTGCTAGCTGCTATTTTCAACTTTGCAAACAGTTAGTCCAACTAGGATTATAATCCGGGTTGCCCCTGGTGACATTGTCAGTCCTTGTATGACTCCAGGTGTAAGGGCACCCATTTTGTCAGTGATACCCAATGGCAGAAAAAACAGGAAACAACAACACTCCTTTCCTGGCCACCAACAACAATTGCAGCTGAAGAGCACAGGAAATACAGGTGGAGCCTCCCCCAAGCCACCTGCGTCTCAACTGGTAAGACCCACCTTTGGAGGGTTACACTATGTTTAAAAAAAGGTCAATAACTGCTGTCAGTGCATATTAAACCCCTTATTCTCCAGAACAGAATCAAACTACCTCAATGTTTGACATGTTGTTACCAACCATTCCTAAAACATACCACATACTGTTAAACCTATACTGGTGACAGTTTGTTTTTTTTGGTCAGTGTCAAGATTTATTGACCCTTAAAATAAAAATGTTATATTTGCAAATATTTGCCTCCCCTATTGAGAAGTCATCTGGCCTAGTAGTCAGAATGTAGAGCTGTAAACCATGAAATCCAGGTTTGAATCCCTGCAGACCCATTCACAGTGTGACTTTTAGAAAGTCATTGAATCTCCCTTTGGTTTATATCATACTCTCTCTCTATGTCTCTATCTCTCTCTAACCTACCTCCACCTTACTTATGCACTTTGCGCTTTCCTAGTGACTGATGTAACTCTTCTTGGGTTGTAAAGCACTTCATGAATGGAGACAATATGGATGAAAATCTCTGTATATAGGCAAACTATGTTCCTATCAGGTGAACCTGTCTTGCTTTTGTAAGCAATAACGAGAACAGTGTGAAGTTGTGTAAGCAATAAGCCATGACAGAGTGGGCACTGGGAGGAAATTATGCATGTCCTAGGTGTGTTCAGCCATCTACTTGAGTGCATTGTTTCCTCACAATGCACACCCTGATGTAGCTTATTGAATTAATGAAATGGACATTTTAACTAAAAACAATAAAATACATGGAAATTATTTAGTTATGTTTAGAAGCAGAAGGTGTTATATTAGTATCCTTCCACTGGATAAAGTAGTCCTATTGCAAAACAAAGTTCAAGCCACTTGGATGCTGTTTTTTTTTTTAGCTATGGTTCTGATTGGGCCTAGCTGCTGCATATCGCAAGGTTTACATTGAAGCAGAGTAGATCTGCAAGGGACCAATAATCTCCAGCTGGCAGAAAGCAGTAGGGAAGGCATCAGCAAACCTCACTTGCAGCAGTAAGAGAGAGGTTAACTCTCAACTGATGAGCAACACCTGTGATCTTTCTGCATGGCATTTTTTTCTTAGCCTAATCTGTGGTAAAGGAAGGCTTCCTTCACAGCAGGAGGAGTTTAAACTGTCTTTCAAGTTGCCAGTATGGCAGACTCCTTGTACAGCAAGTTTTTTTCGAAACTCTCCACCTGATTGACAGCACTTGTAAATCCTGCATAGCAGGTGAACTTTAGAACTGTTCAGTTGATCAGTGGAACTGACAGGATCCCATAATTAACAGGATTTCTACTTTTGGCCCAGTCAGGGCTGGGAGTTAGGGAAGGGCTACCCATTGGGTAGCTGGATCAAGAGGTCAGGTATCAGCAATTTTTGGCCTGGTAGGTAGTCTGGGTGTTACACCATATCCAGCATAACAGTGTACTTCACAGGTCACGTAGTTTTGACATGGGTAATGTGCCAGGTATCAGGTATTTTTTAAACAGGCATTACAGACAACCTATTGGGTCCTGGGACTCCTTCCCAGGCTGGGAACAGGCATGAAAGCACAGCCTGTGGAGTCCTATCTGAGCTCACAGCAGAATTAGGAGCACATGACATCAGGCTGACAATCTGATTTGTCAGTGGTGCCTCTCGTCTTGTCTGCTGTGGGCCTGTTATGCAGATAACAGCCGGAGTCTGCAGGGAGTGGAAGGAATTGAGCGCTCGCTCTGCATTTTTGCCTAAATTGTGGTGAAAACACATTTAAAGAAACACAAAAGTAAAACCTCTATGAAGGATCATGGGGCTGGAAAATGAAATGATCTGAGGAAGGAGGAGGAAATTGGGGGATCATCCAATGGTGTAGTGCTGAGGAGAGAAGGAGCACATGAAGGGGGAAAAGTCACTGGCAGCTAGTTTGTGTCTCTGCAGCACAGAGAAAGCCATTCAGGCTATCAATTTCAACTATTAGGTGCCCTAAGCCTGTCATTTATTACTTGACATAGCTGTGTGTCTCTGCAGCATAGTGTAAGTCATTTAGGCTGTATTACACTGTCTGTTAGGTTCCCTGAGCTCTGTCTGTGCATAGTTACTCTTTGTGTCTTTCTGAAGCGTAGAGAAAGCTATTTAGGCTGTAATTTATACTGTCTGTGTTAGGTGCCAGAGCTCTGTCATTTTTAGGGCTGTGGGCGAAGGCCTGCAGACCTCTTACTTTGAGAAAGGACCTCACATTCCTTGTGAATGCACAATATGATGGAGTGAGAAAAATTCACCCATGACTGTGAAACACTTTGTGCTCGCACTATTTGTCTTCCTTTTGCGGTCTGTGACTGATGAAATACATAATCCCACCCAACCCTCTCTCTCAGCACTCACCACCCTACCTCCCTGAAACAAATATTGACACTGGGGATGTCCAGTCCCCAGTGTCTCTAACAACTCCTCACTGCCACGTCCCGATCCACTACCGTGCATGCATGGTTAATTGTTGTTTTATTTACTTTCCTCCTCCACCAACCCTCCCTCTCTGCACCCACCACCCCGTCCCCCCAGAAATGTAACAGTGGCATTTGGGGTTCCAATCCCCACAGAAATGTAACAGTGGCACTGGGGGTGCCTAATTCACCAGTGCAGGAATCTTCTGTTTTTCTTTTATCCTGTAAAAAAAAAAAAGTCCATCAATGTCTTTGTGTTGTTGCACCCCCCACCTGACCCTTCCACTCAGCACCCACCAACCAACAACCCCAAGCCCTTACTTACTCTTCAGGGGTCCAATGCTGTATCTTCTCTGACCACAGACATGTTTTCACTCTTCAAAGCCGGACCATGAACTGAACAAACAGGTATGTGATTCAATGTATTTCAGTGGTGTTTTGAACTTAATGGCATAACTTGCCATGTTATTTTTTTTTTTTTTTTTCTCTCCCAATCTGACCCTCCCTCTCAGTACCCTCCCAACCTCCCAAAATGTAACAGTGCCACTGAGGGGCCCAATCCCAAGTGCAGGAATCCTCTGTTTTTGTAAATCTTCAAAGCCAGACCATTAACTGAACAAACAGGTATGTGATTCTATGTATTTCAATGGTGTTTTGAACTTACTAGCATCACTTGCCCATGTTATTATTATTTTTTTAACTTCCCCCAACCCTCCCTCTCAGCACCAACCACCCCACTCCCCCACCAAGAAACATAGCAGTCGCACTGGGGTGCCCAATCCTCCATTGCAGGAATCTCACTTTCTTTTTTATCCTGTAAAAATGCCCATCGATGTCCTTTGTGGCCATTGCACTCTCCTGACCTGAACCTCCTCACTCTAACACTCACCACCTCACACCCCCCTACTCACTCCATTGGGGTCCAACACAATAATCCTTCTGGACTGCAAACACTTCTTCACTCTTCAAAGCTGGATCATGAAGTGAACAAACAGGTATGCAATTCAAAAGTATTTCAATTGTGTTTTGAACTTATTGGTGTAATCTTGGCCATTTTTTCAAATATTTGGCCAACATTTTCAACATGCCTGTCTTGGGACCACACTCATGAACAACTGAGGTATGCATCTGTCATAGAAGGTGATTTCGTGGTGTCTGCATGAATTCACCTTTCAGGCAGGACTTGAAAATTTTCTCGCCCTTGTTTATGAGGTGGGGTCATAAGAAGATGATGTTGAATATTTGGTGTAAAATATTGAAAACAGCAAGTTATGAGCCTTCAATGATTTTTTTGCGAATGTAGACTCATAACTTTTGTAGTTTTCAATATTTTTACCACAAATTTACAATATAGTCATTAGTGCGTGTGGAAATTCAAATTCTGCTGAAATTCAGCTGATTTTCACCAGAAACAGAATAGTGGATTTCACAGCAGAAAATAATTGTGGAATGATTTTCTGTGGAAAAAATTTGTTTCACTAAATATTATTCTGTGGATCTAATATTTTCAGTGGAAATTGTTGAGGAATAATTGTCCATGAAAAATGCTGTTCTGGCGGAATATTATTCTGTGGATCTCAGTAGACAGAATTCTGCAGAAGAACCAGTGAAATTCCAGGGGAAATTCTGAGGCAGAATGGTTTATTCCATGGTAATTTCACCAGTGAAATTCCACATTCCATGCAGCACTAATAGCCATTTTACAGCACCTCATGAATGTGGCACTGTTATTTTTCAGCTCTGGCCCAAAAGTGTGTTTTTGCATCCTGAAGGTTGATTTTGCAGTACTGCACAAATCACCTTTTGGGCAGGAGCTGAACACTTGCTCTCCTGTCTTCATGAGGTATGGTCTTAACAAAGTTATGCTGAAAATTTGGTGTACTAATTTTACAAAACAACACATTTATGAGTCTGTGTTACATTTTCTAATGCAGGCTAGTAACAGTAATTTTCAATATTTCTACCCCAAATTCCTTTCATGCAGCCCTATTGGCTCTGGCACAGAATTTGTATTACTGTGACATAGTGTAGCTGTGTGTCTCTGCAGCCTAGTGAATGCCATTTAGGCTGTATTACACTGTTCGTTAGGTGCCCAGAGCACTGTCTGTGACATATCTACTCTGTGTGTCTCTTCAGCATAGTGAAAGACACTTAGGCTGTATTACACTGTCTGTTAGGTGCCCGAGCCCTGTCACTTATTACTGTGATATCGCTACACTGTGTGTGATGTCTGTTCAGCATAGCAAAAGCTACTTAATCTGTTCTACACTGTCTGATAGGTGCCCCAAACCCTGTCATTTATTACTATAACATAACTACTTTGTGTGACATCTCTCTGCTAGATAGTGAAAGCCATTTAAGCTGTATTACACTGTCTGTTAGGTACACCGAGCCTGTCATTTATTACTGTGACATAGCTACACTGTGTGTGGTGTCTCTCTGCAGCATAGTGACATCCATGTAGGTTGTATTACATTGTTTGCTAGGGTGCCCTGAGCCCTGTCATTTATTACTGTCTGTGACATAGTCTGCTACACTGTCTCTGCAACAGTTAGTGAAACAGTATCCATTCCTTCACAGCTGTGTCTACTATGTCTCATATGTCCCAGTCTAGGTCTACTAAAGGAAGCATAGTACTGCTGCACATGCAACTGTTAATGATGTGGACAATATGGATCACAGCACTAATGAAGAACATAGAGGCAATAATAATAATATCACCAGGACTGGCACTAAATGCCATTCTGAACCCAAAAGCATGTTAGCAATGAAATGATTGCAGAGTTTCAGAAAGAACTGACTACAGTTACTCATAGAGGTATTGAAAGTTTTGTCACATGTATCAGATACGCCTAGCTGCTGAAGCAGCATGCAAGGAGGCATCCTTCTCAAATATAAGCTCAGATGTTGAGGCAGCAGATGCTGAAAAAGATGGTGGTTGTGATAGTGGGGACTGGGAATGGGATAGCCCAGGTATGTCTCACATGATGATAATGGTACTTCCAAATCTTCTAAATCTTGTGTCGTATGAGGTCTATAGTTCTTATAAGCGAAGAAGAGGATGCTACTGTATGCATGAGAGGCAAGTGCAGAAAAATCATATGCTAAATGTAAGAATAAGAAGATGAACAGGAACCAGAACAATTCATGTCAACAAGGAAATTACACTGTAGGGTTTCCTCCAGGTCCCTTGAATGTACAGAGAAATAGTGCCAGGCACCTTGGTACAGAGCACAAAAGGTAAACTTTACTGTGGAATTTATTTTATATTGACCATGCAGACAACTCTCGAGCTGTATGCAGTCTGTGCAAAAGAGCATTAGTCATGGTGACAAAGTAGGAAATACTGGGAACATTAGTCATGATGTGACATGCAAAGGCAAAACACCCAATTGAGTGGGCAGGTAAGGACAGTGTGGTTGGTATGGGTGGTAGTGGAGTTAGGTGGTGGTGACCTTAGTGAGAATGAAATGGAAGCAGGAACTGACACTGAATCACTTGATGCATCCTTGTAGTCTTCCAGACAAACATAGATTGTTTTCTTCAGACACTATTAAGTACATAACAACCCAAAACAGTAGACCATGGAGATGGTGTGAAAAATAACAGTTCCCAAAGTTAAAAATTACCCGTGATTCTCATCAACTAACATTAAAAGAAAGTACTGCGAGGACATCAAAATTTACCTGCAAGCATCCATCATGGCAGCTGTTAAATATAACCATTGCAGAGCTGTTGGCTGATTGTCAACTCCCTTTTGCTTTTGTTGCCCAGAAAGGTTTCCTCAAGTTCATGAATCATATTGAACCACACCTATGTGTTAGCTACATTGCTAGCTTCTGGCTTTAAGTGGAACATTGAAGCTATCCTTTTGCAGGAAGATGTTGAGTAGTGGAAAGATCTTCTGAGGAAGTATTATTTCACAGAGAGGGCAGATGTATGGAACAGCCTTCCTGAGGAGGCTGTGGGGTCTAAAACTGTGGAGAATTCAAGAATGCATGGGACAGACATAAGGCAATTCTTGTGGGGGTAGGAAGAAATAGGCTGTTGGTTAACTAGGATCTGCGGCTCATCCTGTAGGTAGAAATGAGCAGACTAGATGGGCCAAGTGGTCCTTATCTGCCATCAAAGTCTATGTTTCTATGTATGATTTGGTATACTACAGTCATTAAGCAGTTGAAACTCTTTGAGGTGAAGCAGGTTCACATAACCACAGATATATGGACCTACAACCAAACAATTGACTACATGACTATTACAGCTCATTGGCAAGTTTTCAGTCAGAAAGTAACAATCCCTGCTCTACCATAAGCAGTAGGAAGCAGGCTGTATTATTTGTTACCACTTTTGAGGAAAACCACACTGCTGTGAATATTTTGCAGGAGCTACACAATCAATTCCAGAAATGCTTACTCCATATTCCTTATTTCCAGGGTTCATAGTGTCAGATAATGGTGCCAGCATAGTCAGCATAGTCAAAGCTGTTAGAGATGGCAGCTACCAACATATACCTTGTTTCTTCACATTTTTCCACAATTCTCTGAGGGGAGGTGATCCCAGCAAACTATTGGTAGTTATCTCCTTGCTATTAAGATAGCAACCCTCATCTTCAGTGGGCATCAAGCCTGCAGGCAAATCAACAACCGTATAATCTTTTTTGGTTTCCACAAATAAGTTCAAAGCCTTTTTCTCAAGCACAGGTACTACATACTGTGTATCCACTCCCTCTGGAATATTACTGACCAACAACACATTCTTCAGGTCCAATTCTTGCTGCTAACACCATTTTTTGACTTCCTAAAAGGACATTTTGAATTTTTGGAAGTTTCCAAAATTTTTCCAAAATGTTCACAATTTCCAAATTGTCCAAAATGTTCAACATTTTACATGAGGTAGTGGGCATATGTAGTCCCAGCTGTGTCCAGCTGGTAAATAGAGATCCCAGGTGCTTCCAATTATGTGACCTGATTGTTGTACACATGGTACAAATGTTACTTTCTTGGTTACTACATCTACCTTGCACCATGGGGGCTATTTTGAATTTGCTGAAGTTTCAAAAATCTTTTCCAAAATGTCCAAAAATGTTCATAATTTAACACAGGGTAATGGTACTCTTTCAGAAGTACAGGTGAAGTACAGGTGTTCATTTCTCAGTTACTGCCCCTGCCTTGAACCCATGGGGGCCAAGCAAAGTTGAGGGGCTGGGCATGATAAACTCCTAACTTAGTTGTTTTTTTCAGAGTGGAATAATGGGAATAGCATGGCACCACCCAGAGAAGGAAATAGTGGGTCTGCAATCCAGTAGAATACTGCCCCTGGGATGTAGTACCAACCCACCTCCCAAAAATTGTTGGACACCACCCTGAAACACTCTAAGATTAGTATTTACACTCCAATTGCAATTGCAATACACTGGACCAATTAAAGTAGATAATTAATAATATGCTCACACATCAAATGCCAGAGACTATCCACAAGAATTTATTATTCTGCAGCTGTGGACCCACTAACAAAAGGATGACTATACCAAATGCATTAAATAGGCAATTTGAGTACTAGCAACTTCTAGTTCTCATTAGTGTTTCTAGGTGCATCACCTAGCCACACACTCAGATAACTAGGCCTTTCTTACCTTTGAGTCAAGGACTTATTTACAAAGGCACTCATCATGGGAACAAGTACAACAGCAATACAATGGTACAGTTCATACAGAATGGTTCAAAGAGCAACCAGTGTTACAGACATTCACTGGTGGCACTAAAGGTAGCAATAGTTAGGACACAGTACACATACTGTAGGTACACAAGTACCATGTCAGGTGAACAACAGAGAGACAGTTGTATTACAGATGTCAGTAGATGAGGTAATTGACCACAGGCCTCACAGCGAGGCCCAATACAGTGTTCCCAAGAAGGCTATAGTCAGGGTGACCATGGCTTGACTGAAGGGTGAAATTGTCTGGGGGGGTGTTATGAGCAGTTGCAGCAATGGGAGCTAGTCAGGTGGCTTCTGAGGGCAAACTTGAAAGGACTTAGCTTGGTAGAGTCAGCTATGTTGGCTGGGAGGAATTGAACCAGGTGGGAGTTTATAGCTTAAGGACCTCTGGGCCATAGAGGTCCTTACCCTAGGGACAGTAAGAGAAGTCTTGATAGTGCTGCAGGTGGATACTGAGGGGAGGCCTGCTGGAGGGAGGTGGAGACCCTGAGGTGGAGAGCCTCAGTAGGATCTTTTTACAAGAAGGCATGTTTGGAAGTGGAGCCTTCTTCTAAATTGAGCAAGTTGGTGGAGGAGTACAGCAGACACTTGTGGGTGCACCTTGAGACACCCATCAGAAGCCTGCAGGCCTTGTTTGTAGAGAGCTGGATTTTAGCAAGGGCAATATTGTCAGCGGCAGCATAGATGGGCAGCCATAGTCTACTAGCAACAGGACAGAGGAGGTGATTGCTACTCTGACAGCCTCTTGTGGGAGGCAGTCCCTATGGTGATATAATAGTCCAATCCTGACATTGGTGACAGCAGAAAAGGTGCTGATGTAGGAATGGAAGGAAAGGGCAGAGTCAAAGGTGATATCCAGGTACTTGTAGGAGGAAACATGCTCAATGGGTGTAATGTGTTAGGTATCACGAAGGGGCACCACTGGTTTTTGCTTTGGTGATGTGAGAAGAACTTAGCCTTGGTCTTTTTAGGTTCAGGACCAATCTTTGTCCCTCAGACTAATGATCAGCTCTATGAAAAGCATGTTGGAGGGTGGTCTGAGTGTGGTGGGGTTGGGATCAGAGGTGAAGAGTACTGCGCCATCCGTGATAGAGGAGGATCATATTAGAGCAGTCAGATGGGAGTGAGTTGAGATAGAGGCTGAGGAGGAGGGGCTTAAAATAGAGCCCTGGGGAACACCAGAGTGGACAGGTCATGTGTCAGATAAGAGTACAGTTGATTTTATGCATTGTGCTCTGTCAGAGAGGCAGCTGGTGAACCATGCAAGGAAGAGGGAGAAACCAAGACATCTGAGGGAGTCAAGCAGGAGGGGATGGCAAACCGTGCCAAAGGCCTTGGAGAGGTCAATGAACATAGACCCGGCGGGGTTTCCAGTATCAAGGGCAGAATGCAGAAAGTTAGAGAATTCGAGTAGGGCAGTTGAAGTGCTGTGACCCGCACGAAAGTCATGCTGCTCATGTCACAGGATATTATGCTTGGTCAGGAATTCAGTGAGTTGGTTGGCTACAATTGTTCTAGGGCCTTAGAGAACGGGAGGAGGATGGAAATAGGTCGATAGTTACCAGGGGTGGACTGATCACCGCTCTTTAGGATGGGAGTGATGATAGCAGTTTTCCAGGCATTGGGGAACTGCCACAGGCGCAGGGAGCAGTTATGCAGTTCAGTAAGGGGGACCAGGATAGCATCCATAGCCAGCCAAAGGAGCCTAGTGTCCAAGAGGTTGGTGCCAGGGCTATTACTATTAATGGCTTTTTGAATAAAGGGTCTGGCCTTCAGCGGGGAGATGGTACATAGATAGAATGGTGGGTGATGGAGGGTGGGCCAGTGGTGACACTGGGACAGGGTCAAAGAAATTACTGGCTAGGACGAACTTAGATCCCGAGAAGGTATGGTTTAGGCAGTCTGCAATGCCAATGGGGTCAGAGCAGACAGTGCCATTAACGGAGAGTTGGGGGAGACCAGGATTTCTATTCAGCTCTTTATGTTATTCAAAAATTCCAGACAATCACCAGGAAGAGGCAAGAGGATCAGTACTACTGGGCTTTGGCATGCCAATGGCCCAGGTGCACTTTGTTTCACTTCATGCTATACGCCTGCCTGTCTGCTGGCTTCCCAGATTCCACATCAATGTGCCAGAGGTTGTTTCTCATTCAATGGCACAGGCTTGCCCAGTTGTGGTATTGCAGCACCCTCCACTCACTCAGTATGTGTCAGTGTGATAAAGTTAGAAAGTTCGAGATCAGGACCACCCTGCCTCGCCCCAATGGGTGCTGCTTGATCAAGGGTACAAGTACCCTGGAAACAAGTTCCTGTCCATCTCCTCCCAAGAACCTATCAGACAGGTCAGAAAGGCTTGTTTTCCCATTTGTTATCAGCTTCAGAAGATTCACTCTCATTATGATACAAGCTCCTTTACACTTGAGTTCATCTCAGATGGAACTTCCAGCAACCACGTTTCTCTCACACCTGATCTCTGTCAGTGAGATATGGCTAGGCCCTCACTGCTCTTCCTCAGCATTTCTAATCTCACTCATTACTTGGGAAGTACTGCTACAACTTCTCCTTAGCAGGGGAAAATTCAGTTCAGCTCCCAGACTCTGATTGTCTGTCCAACATGTCATTCACACTCCCATCTTACTGGCTACCAAAGAGCACCAAACACTTGGTTTCTGTTCCTTTCATGTGCCTGTCTGTTTTCAGGAGCCCTCACATTAGTGGTTGGCCATTGACAGGGGTCAATGGTCACAAATTGGCACTGTCCATTAAGGTACACACAGCTCAAAGCCTGGCTGATGCTTTACACAAGTTAATTTACTGCTAGCTGCTATTTTCAACTTTTGCAAACAGTTAGTCCAACTAGGATTATAATCCGAAGTTGCCCTTGTGACATTGTCAGTCCTTCTGTATGACTCCAGGTGTAAGGGCACCCATTTTGTCAGTGATACCCAATGGCAGAAAAACAGGAAACAACAACACCCTTTCCTGGCCACCAACAACAATTGCAGCTGAAGAGCACAGGAAATACAGGTGGAGCTCTCCAAGCCACCCATGCCTCAACTGGTAAGACCCACCTTGGAGGGTTACACTATGTTTAAAAAAGGTCATAACTGCTGTCAGTGCATATTAAACCCTTATTCTCCAGAACAGAATCAAACTACCTCAATGTTTGACATGTTGTTACCAACCATTCCTAAAACATACCACATACTGTTAAACCTATACTGGTGACAGTTTTTTTTTTTGGTCAGTGTCAAGATTTATTGACCCTTAAATAAAAATGTTATATTTGCAAATATTTGCTCCTCTATTGAGAAGTCATCTGGCCTAGTAGTCAGAATGTGAGCTGTAAACCATGAAATCCAGGTTTGAATCCCTGCAGACCCATTCACAGTGTGACTTTTAGAAAGTCATTGAATCTCCCTTTGGTTTATATCATACTCTCTCTATGTCTCTATCTCTAACTCACTTCCACCTTACTTATGCACTTTGGCGCTTCTAGTGACTGATGTAACTCTTCTTGGGTTGTAAAGCACTTCATGAATGGAGACAATATGGATGAAAATCTCTGTATATAGGCAAACTATGTTCCTATCAGGTGAACCTGTCTTGCTTTTGTAAGCAACAACGAGAACAGTGTGAAGTTGTGTTAATAAGCCATGACAGATGGTACTGGGAGGAAATTGATGCATGTCCTAGGTGTGTTCAGCTATTTCACGGTGCATTGTTTCCTCACAATGCACACCCTGATGTAGCTTATTGAATTAATGAAATGGACATTTTCTTAACTAAAAACAATAAAATACATGGAAATTATTTAGTTATGTTTAGAAGCAGAAGGTGTTATATTAGTATCCTTCCACTGGATAAAGTAGTCCTATTGCAAACAAAGTTCAAGCCACTTGGATGCTGTTTTTTTTTTATAGCTATGGCTCTGATTGGGCCTAGCTGCTGCATACTGGCCAAGGTTTACATTGAAGCAGAGTAGATCTGCAAGGGACCAATAATCTCCAGCTGGCAGAAAGCAGTAGGGAAGGCATCAGCAACCTACCTGCACAGCAGTAAGAAAGAGGGGTTAACTCTCTAACTGATGAGCAACACCTGTGATCTTTCTGCATGGCATTTTTTTTCTCTTAGCCTAATCTGTGGTAAAGGAAGGCTTCCTTCACAGCAGGAGGAGTTTTAAAACTGTCTTTCAAGTTGCCAGTATTGGCAGACTCCTTGTACAGCAAGTTTTTTTTTCGAAACTCTCCACCTGATTGACAGCACTTGTAAATCCTGCATAGCAGGTGAACTTTCAGAACTGTTCAGTTGATCAGTGGAACTGACAGGATCCCATAATTAACCAGGATTTCTACTTTTTGGCCCAGTCAGGGCTGGGAGTTAGGGAAGGGCTACCCATTGGGTAGCTGGATCAAGTAGGTCAGGTATCAGCAATTTTTGGCCTGGTAGGGTAGTCTGGGTAATTTACTACCATATCCAGCATAACAGTGTACTTCACAGGTCACGTAGTTTTGACATGGGTAATGTGCCAGGTATCAGGTATTTTTTTTAAACAGGCATTACAGACAACCTATTGGGTCCTGGGACTCCTTCCCAGGCTGGGAACAGGCATGAAAGCACAGCCTGTGGAGTCCTTCATGAGCTCACAGCAGAATTAGGAGCACATGACATCAGGCTGACAATCTGATTTGTCAGTGGTGCCTCTGCTCTGTCTGCTGTGGGCCTGTTATGCAGATAACAGCCGGAGTCTGCAGGGAGTGGAAGGAATTGAGCGCTCGCTCTGCATTTTTGCCTAAATTGTGGTGAAAACACATTTAAAGAAACACAAAAGTAAAACCTCTATGAAGGATCATGGGGCTGGAAAATGAAATGATCTGAGGAAGGAGGAGGAAATTGGGGGGATCATCCAATGGTGTAGTGCTGAGGAGAGAAGGAGCACATGAAGGGGGAAAAGTCACTGGCAGCTAGTTTGTGTCTCTGCAGCACAGAGAAAGCCATTCAGGCTATCAATTTCAACTATTAGGTGCCCTAAGCCCTGTCATTTTATTACTTGACATAGCTGTGTGTCTCTGCAGCATAGTGTAAGTCATTTAGGCTGTATTACACTGTCTGTTAGGTTCCCTGAGCTCTGTCTGTGGCATAGTTACTCTTTGTGTCTTTCTGAAGCGTAGAGAAAGCTATTTAGGCTGTAATTTATACTGTCTGTGTTAGGTGCCAGAGCTCTGTCATTTTTAGGGCTGTAGTGGGCGAAGCCCTGCAGACCTCTTACTTTGAGAAAAGGACTCCCACATTCCTTGTGAATGCACAATATGATGGAGTGAGAAAAAAATTCACCTCCATGACTGTGAAACACTTTGTGCTCGCACTATTTTGTCTTCCTTTTTGGCGGTCTGTGACTGATGAAATACATAATCCCCACCCAACCCTCTCTCTCAGCACTCACCACCCTACCTCCCTGAAACAAAATATTGACACTGGGGATGTCCAGTCCCCCAGTGTCTCTAACACAACTCCTTTCACTGCCACGTCCCGATCCCACTACCGTGCATGCATGGTTAATTGTTGTTTTTATTTACTTTCCTCCCTCCACCAACCCTCCCTCTCTGCACCCACCACCCCGTCCCCCCCCCCAGAAATGTAACAGTGGCACTGGGGGGTTCCCAATCCCCCACAGAAATGTAACAGTGGCACTGGGGGGTGCCTAATTCACCAGTGCAGGAATCTTCTGTTTTCTTTCATCCTGTAAAAAAAAAAGTCCATCAATGTCTTTTGTGGCTGTTGCACTCCCCCACCTGACCCTTCCACTCAGCACCCACCAACCAACAACCCCAAGCCCTTACTTACTCTTCAGGGGTCCAATGCTGTATCTCTCTGGACCACAGACATGTTTCCTCTTCAAAGCCGGACCATGAACTGAACAAACAGGTATGTGATTCAATGTATTTCAGTGGTGTTTGAACTTAATGGCATAACTTGGCCATGTTATTTTTTTTTTTTACTTTCCTCTCCCAATCTGACCCTCCTCTCAGTACCCACCTCCCAACCTCCCAAAATGTAACAGTGCCACTGAGGGCGCCAATCCCCAGTGCAGGAACCTCTGTTTTTGTAAATCTTCAAAGCCAGACCACGAACTGAACAAACAGGTATGTGATTCTATGTATTTCAATGGTGTTTTGAACTTACTAGCATCACTTGCCCATGTTATTATTATTTTTTAACTTTCCTCCCCCAACCCTCCCTCTCAGCACCAACCACCCCACTCCCCCCACCAAGAAACATAGCAGTCGCACTGGGGGGTGCCCAATCCTCCATTGCAGGAATCCTCACTTTCTTTTTTTTATCCTGTAAAAAAATGCCCATCGATGTCCTTGTGGCCATTGCACTCTCCTGACCTGAACCTCTCACTCAACACTCACCACCTCACACCCCCAAGCCCTTACTCACCCATTGGGGTCCAACACAATAACTCCTCTGGACTGCAAACACTTCTTCACTCTTCAAAGCTGGATCATGAAGTGAACAAACAGGTATGCAATTCAAAGTATTTCAATTGTGTTTTGAACTTACTGGTGTAACTTGGCCATTTTTTCAAATATTTGGCCAACATTTTCAACATGCCTGTCTTGGGACCACACCTCATGAACAACTGAGGCATGCATCTGTCACAGAAGGTGATTTCGTGGTGTCTGCATGAATTCACCTTTCAGGCAGGACTTGAAAATTTTCTCTGCCCTTGTTTATGAGGTGGGGTCATAAGAAGATGATGTTGAATATTTGGTGTAAAAATATTGGAAAACAGCAAAGTTATGAGCCTTCAATGATTTTTTTCGAATGTAGACTCATAACTTTTGTAGTTTTCAATATTTTTACCACAAATTTACAACATAGTCATTAGTGCTGTGTGGAATTTTCAAATTCTGCTGAAATTCAGCCGAATTTCACCAGAAACAGAATAGTGGAATTCCACAGCAGAAAATAATTGTGGAATGATTTTCTGTGGAAAAAATTCTGTTTCACTAAATATTATTCTGTGGATCTTAATATTTTCAGTGGAAATTGTTGAGGAATAATTGTCCATGAAAATGCTGTTCTCTGAATATTATCTGTGGATCACAGTAGACAGAATTCTGCAGAAGAACCAGTGAAATTCCAGGGGAAATTCTGAGGCAGAATGGTCATTCCATGGTAATTTCACCAGTGAAATTCCACATTCCATACAGCACTAATAGCCATTTCTTTACAGCACCTCATGAATGTGGCAACTGTTATTTTTCAGCTCTGGCCCAAAATGTGTTTTTGCATCCTGAAGGTTGATTTTGCAGTACCTGCACAAAATCACCTTTTGGGCAGGAGCTGAACACTTGCTCTCCCTGTCTTCATGAGGTATGGTCTTAACAAAGTTATGCTGAAAATTTGGTGTACTAATTTTACAAAACAACACATTTATGAGTCTGTGTTACATTTTCTTAATGCAGGCTAGTAACAGTAATTTTCAATATTTCTACCCCAAATTCCTTTCATGCAGCCCTATTGGCTCTGGCCAGAATTTGTATTACTGTGACATAGTGTAGCTGTGTGTCTCTGCAGCCTAGTGAATGCCATTTAGGCTGTATTACACTGTCTGTTAGGTGCCCAGAGCACTGTCTGTGACATATCTACTCTGTGTGTCTCTCTTCAGCATAGTGAAAGACACTTAGGCTGTATTACACTGTCTGTTAGGTGCCCCGAGCCCTGTCACTTATTACTGTGATATCGCTACACTGTGTGTGATGTCTGTCTTCAGCATAGCAAAAGCTACTTAATCTGTTCTACACTGTCTGATAGGTGCCCCAAACCCTGTCATTTATTACTATAACATAACTACTTTGTGTGTGACATCTCTCTGAAGCATAGTGAAAGCCATTTAAGCTGTATTACACTGTCTGTTAGGTACACCGAGCCCTGTCATTTATTACTGTGACATAGCTACACTGTGTGTGGTGTCTCTCTGCAGCATAGTGACATCCATGTAGGTTGTATTACATTGTTTGCTAGGTGCCCTGAGCCCTGTCATTTATTACTGTCTGTGACATAGTCTGCTACACTGTCTCTGCAACAGTTAGTGAAACAGTATCCATTCCTTTCACAGCTGTGTCTACTATGTCTCATATGTCCCAGTCTAGGTCTACTAAAAGGAAGCATAGTACTGCTGCACATGCAACTGTTAATGATGTGGACAATATGGATCACAGCACTAATGAAGAACATAGAGGCAATAATAATAACATCACCAGGACTGGCACTAAATGCCATTCTGAACCAAAAAAGCATGTTAGCAATGAAATGATTGCAGAGTTTCAGAAAGAACTGACTACAGTTACTCATAGAGGTATTGAAAGTTTTGCCACATGTATCAGGATACTTCTAGCTGCTGAAGCAGCATGCAAGGAGGCATCCTTCTCAAATATAAGCTCAGATGTTGAGGCAGCAGATGCTGAAAAGATGGTGGTTGTGATAGTGGGGACTGGGAATGGGATAGCCCAGGGTATGTCTCACATGATGATAATGGCACTTCCAAATCTTCTAAATCTTGTGGCGATGAGGTCTATAGTTCCTATAAGCGGAAGAAGAGGATGCTACTGTAATGCATGAGAGGCAAGTGCAGAAAAAATCATATGCTAAATGTAAGAATAAGAAGATGAACAGGAACGAGAACAATTCATGTCAACAAGGAAATTACACTGTAGGGTTTCCTCCAGGTCCCTTGAATGTACAAGAAATAGTGCCAGGCACCTTGGTACAGAGCACAAAAGGTAAATCTTTACTGTGGAATTTATTTTATATTGACCATGCAGACAACTCTCGAGCTGTATGCAGTCTGTGCAAAAAGAGCATTAGTCATGGTGACAAAGTAGGAAATACTGGGAACATTAGTCATGATGTGACATGCAAAGGCAAAACACCCAATTGAGTGGAGCAGGGTAAGGGACAGTGTGGTTGGTATGGGTGGTAGTGGAGTTGGTAGTGGTGGTGACCTTAGTGAGAATGAAATGGAAGCAGGAACTGACACTGAATCACTTGATGCATCCTTGTAGTCTTCCCAGACAAACATAGATTGTTTTCTTCAGACACCATTAAGTACATAACAACCCAAAACAGTAGACCATGGGAAAAAGGTGTGAAAAATACAGTCCCCAAAGTTAAAAATTACCCGTGATTCTCATCAACTAACATTAAAAGAAATATTATGAGACATCAAATTTACCTGCAAGCATCCATCATGGCAGCTGTTAAATATAACCATTGCAGAGCTGTTGGCTGATTGTCAACTCCCTTTTGCTTTTGTTGCCCAGAAAGGTTTCCTCAAGTTCATGAATCATATTGAACCACACCTATGTGTTAGCTACATTGCTAGCTTCTGGCTTTAAGTGGAACATTGAAGCTATCCTTTTTGCAGGGAAGATGTTGAGTAGTGGAAAGATCTTCTGAGGAAGTATTATTTCACAGAGAGGGCAGTGGATGCATGGAACAGCCTTCCTGAGGAGGCTGTGGGGTCTAAAACTGTGGGAGAATTCAAGAATGCATGGGACAGACATAAGGCAATTCTTGTGGGGGGTAGGAAGAAATAGGCTGTTGGTTAACTAGGATCTGCGGCCTATCCTGTAGGTAGGGAAATGAGCAGACTAGATGGGCCAAGTGGTCCTTATCTGCCATCAAAGTCTATGTTTCTATGTATGATTTGGTATATACTACAGTCATTAAGCAGTTGAAACTCTTTGAGGTGAAGCAGGTTCACATAACCACAGATATATGGACCTACAACCAAACAATTGACTACATGACTATTACAGCTCATTGGCAAGTTTTCAGTCAGAAAGTAACAATCCCTGCTCTACCATAAGCAGTAGGAAGCAGGCTGTATTATTTGTTACCACTTTTGAGGAAAACCACACTGCTGTGAATATTTTGCAGGAGCTACACAATCAATTCCAGAAATGCTTACTCCATATTCCTTATTTCCAGGGTTCATAGTGTCAGATAATGGTGCCAGCATAGTCAAAGCTGTTAGAGATGGCAGCTACCAACATATACCTTGTTTTGCACATTGTTTAAATCTTCTCATCCATAGTTTTGTAAATGGAAACAGAAATGTTGAAAACCTGTTAGGTTTTGCTGGGAAAATATGTGGGCATTTCTGCCACTCTGTGAAAGCACAAAAACTCCTGAAGGGGCTGCAGAGGTCAAACAACTTACCAATTCATACATTAAAGCAATAAGTTCCAACCCACTGGAACTGAACATTTTGCATGTTGGAAAGGCTTCTGGAATAGAAAAATGATGTACATGAATATACCATGCAGAATCAAATAGGTAAGTAGACAACATGCTCAATTCCAGCAGCTGGACTCTACTTGAATCATTGGTCACCTTATTGGAGCCATTTGAGGCTGCCACACATGATGTCAGTGCGGACAGTGCAACCCTGAGTCAAATGCTTCCTCAAATAAGATTTCTTCACATTTTCCTTGATGACATAAAGAAACACTTTCAGTCAAAAGAAGACACCACCGCTGTTATGCTGGCAGATGACTTGAGTCTCAGACTGTTGACTGGTCAGAAAATAAATACCATGTTTAAGAATGACCTATGTGTTATCTACATTGCTAGCTCCTGGCTTTAAGTGGAAGATTGAAGCCATCCTTTTTGCAGGGGAAAACATTGAGTATTGGAAAGATCTTCTGCTAACCAAATGTGACATTGCCCTACCAACACCGTTAACTGATGTACAGTATTTAAACCCTGCTAAACCATCAGAGTACACATCTGGTACAGACAATAGCACATCTACCAATTCTTTACAGTCAGCAGTGTCATCAGCAAGGGAAAGGACATGTACAACTACTTCTTGAGCATCCTATGTTCAGGGTCAGAAAGGCAAATCACTTCTGATTCGACTGACCTGCAACAACATAGACTAGTATCCTGTGAAGAAAATGCAGCTTGTTCATCTGCTTTGACTGGTAACTGTCTCACACAGCACAATGATCCTGGAGTATTTTGCAGACCATACTGTGACTGGTCTCAAGGGAGATCCATTACTCTGTTGGAAACAAAAGAGAACAATATGGCCAGATCTAGCAAATCTTGCAGTATTGTACCTCAGGTGTCCACCTTCAAGTGTATATTCAGAACACATATTTAGTGCAGCTGGAGGAATAGTCACTGACCACCAAACACTGCTAAGTCCTGTAAATGTGGAACAGCTTACATTTCTCAGAATAATGCTGACAATTTCCCAGTTGTCCCAAACACTGAGTTATGTGATTCTGACCCTGAACATGAACAATAGCCTGCACACAGTAATACTGAATATGATGACTATGTTGTGTACGAAACGAATAGAACTGTCATCACTGCCACCATGCCAGCCACACTACTTTTAGTTTTCTTGTGTCAATCATCAGTGTTATATTGTGTAACTTTGATGCACACCATTGATTTAATTTCTGGAAACTGCAGCACCCTCACTCAGAGAAGCTATGCATCTCGTACCTACTTCATCAGTGCCAGCCATGTGTATAATTTTTGGAAACAACAGCAGACTCAGTTAGAGCAGCTGTGCCTCTGGTACCTACTTCAGCAATGCCTGTTATAAGTATAATTTTTGGAAACAGCAGCAGGCTCACTCACAGCAGCTGCTCCTCTTGCACTTACCTCAGCAATGCCCACCATGGGTATAATTTTTTGGAAACAGCAGCAGGATCAGCAAGAGCAGCTGCACCTCCCATACCTGCCTCAGCAATGCCTGCCATGGGTATAATTTTTGGAAACAGCAGCAGGCTCACTAAGAGCTTCTGCACCTCTCATACCTGCCTCAGCAATGCCCCCATGGGTAAAATGACTCTGGGCACCTAACAAACAGTGTCATAGTCCAAAGAAACTGTCTTTCACATGACATTTGTTAGAGTCAGGGTCAGGTAATCAGGTAGTAGAATGGGTCGGGTAGTTCTACCCAACTTGATCAAACTACTCGGTTTTCATCTGGGTATTTGTAGGGTACTTTAGAGGTACCCATGGGTAGTCTTGAGGATCGGATATTTTAGTACCCACCCATCCCTAAGATTAACTCACTCACTTTGCCACTGATTTACAATTTGTTGTGATCAGGGCCAGTAACTAACTATTTACTCCCAATGAGGCCTGTGAGTTTGATTTATCTGACTATTCAGGGGAGGAATTAATTATTTAGGCAGGATTGGAGCAAGAAAAATTATTTGCTTGCCTCCACTCCCACCCCCCCAGATTTTGCAGTCTGGTATGAATAGGGCCTTGTGTTATGTTTATCCTCTCTATTAATGAGCATTTTTACAGTAAGAACCCAATCAGCACCAGGATTCATACTTGCTTGCCCACTTGATAGGCAGTTAACTGTTTAGCTTGATTAGGGTTGGGAGAATGATTTTCCTGCCTGATTGTGAGAATATTTACAATGTGGTCCCAATCTGGCCTAAAAAGCAAAGGAAGAGCATAAGGCTGAATTTTCAGAAGGGAGTCTGCATATGTGCCAATTTTCCATTCCATCAGCATCCTCCTGTTTGTGCCAAACTTCAGGTGCCCTATTTTCAAAGGGGCTTAAGATATTGTGAGGTTTTTCCAGCTTCTGGCAGCTTGTGTAAAAAAAAAAATGATGCATACATAACTTTTTTAAATGCAAGTACACCCAGCTTTTGGACAGTTGGCAAAAATGCAGCAGAAATTTAGATGCAGATGCCCATCTTTTAGGTAGCTGAAGCTGCAACTGTTAGTGCACCAAAAATGGGACTCACTTCTTTGAAATTCCAACACATTATGTTTGTATTTTTCTTTTTTTATTTAAGTGCAGGCTGGGCCAGCCTGATGATGCTGAGTGGTAAGGTGCTGGATGCATCCCCTCCCTCCATGCTGACAACCTGTGTTTGGGAATGAGCACAGGTTGCCATGGGTTGGCCAGGAAGGGAGAGGATCAAGCGTCTGGAGGACTGCTTTCCCCTCCTGGGAATGGACAACTGGCTGCTCCATCAAATGACTGCCACCAGGTGGAGGCTTGGTGGTAGTACAGTACAGGAGCAGCAGAAAAAGGGAGGTGCTGCAGGACTCCACAGCATGCACGTGCCTCCACATGTGCACACTGATGAGTGTGGCCCAGTGTGGGGACAGGGGAAAACACAGAGGGAAATGGTGGCAGGACCCACTAATCCCTTACATGAAGCATTGCTAGGACCTGGAGGCCGAAGACTGGATTTGTGCTTCAGGGAGGTAGGATGGCCCTCCCCTCCTGACCACACCAAAGGGGAGGAATTCTGGGGGTATTCATGTTCTCAGGTAAGTTCTGGGAGATGCAGGATGGGGGATTGGTGGGATAGAGCTGAGGGAAGCCCAACCTGTCCTAGCCACAGGAGGATAAACAAAATATAGGAAAAAAATTAAGTGCCAGCCAAAAACCAAACCTTCTTCTTTGATAAGAAGGCATATATATATATATATATATATATATATATATATATATATATTTATTTTATTTTGCTTTTGGTGACCGGGTAAGTACACTAGGCAAACAATGCCTATTTTCAGGCATGACCCGGGAGAGAACAGTTTACATATAAACATGTGACGCAGCACATGAGAACAGTACAAATGGGTAAAAGCAGTGTGTAATAAGTACATTGACATTCTGAATAGAGAAGGATAAGATACTGTGAGTGCAGAGGGAAAAGGGGTGGTATCAGAAGAAAAAACAACATGGAAGGTAGAAGTTACAGTGCAATAAGTGCCATAAAGGTAGAGAGTGAGAGGGGGAGAAGAGGGAATGAAAGAGCGTGGCAGGTATAGATCTTGAGTAGAGGAAGGATAAAGGGGGTGGATAGGATGAGGATAAGGGAGAGAGCACAATTAGTAAAGGTTCAAGGAGGGTTAAAACAAGTGCAGGGATGTAGGGTATGAAGGTATTCACGATGTAGTTTCTTGAAGATAGCATGGGTGTTTGTTAGATGGATAGAGAGGGGAATAGAGTTCCAATATTTCGGAGCAGTGTAGGAAAATGCGCGAGTGCCCATATTAGTTCTACATCTTGGGACACGCATATTAAGGGGATACGTGATACTGCAGCATCTGATAGCAGTTTTATTAATATGAGTGGCAAGTGAGCTTGGGGGTTATGACGAGTGGCTCCCACAGTAGAAACCTGAGTGCTATACTCGAGCTCACTGCCACGAAGTGTTGATATAAACCACTATCAGATGCTGCAGCATCACGTATTCATTTATATTATAGGGGTTCATTTCATTATGTCATTTGGTTGTGTATTTCTGTGGTTATTTTGCTAGTTTTCTGCTGTGTTTGGGGGTTTCATTTGTGGTTCTGTGTTGCTGCACTACAACTTCGTACTTTAATTTGTGCTTTACTGCAGTTGAAATGTTACCAGCAGCGTTACTACTGAATGTAATTCGGCATTGATGTTATCAGTGATGTGTAGACAGGGCTGATAGCAGCACCTATGTAATGACACTGCTGATAACCTGCAATTCTTATTGCCTGTCTGCACATCATTATAAGGAATCTGTTTAGTGGTACTGATAGCTGTTTTTATCAAATGAGTTATCTGTCAACCACTATAATATAAATATGCTTTCACCTGGAATCAAATCACTGACCCTTTGGGTTTCTTCTTACTGAGCAACTAATTGGAATTGCTGTACTCCACATGGAAATGTTGGATGTCTGCTATATACAGTACAGTATTACAAAGCTTCATCAAAGAAGAATTAAAAAACAAAAAAGAGCACACACACCACACAGGTAAGAAGGAAAACTTTATTTATTAAGAAATCTTCTCCAGCACTCCAGGCACTCCCATGTATCACCAAACGGCTTTATCAGTGGACGGTGCCAGGAGTGGAATTTATGTAGTTAAAATAGACAATCTGTGCTATAAATAAATAAATCCAAACAGAGCATTACAGAACCATCCTTATGCATACTTAAGTAATTATGGACTCAAAAAACAGTCCTAATAATGACTAAAATCACAACTTGTGATATTTAAAAACAGTTACATATGCACTTTAAAAACCTGAATATTCTCATTCTTCTACAATCCCCCAATCCATTTAGTCCCAAAGACCTTCATGGCTGTTTTAGTTTCCATATTTATAGCTTCATTGCTTTGTCTATCAGTATGCTAGGTGAAAAACTAATAGCAATTAAATTAAAAGACACTAAGAAAGGAAAAAGCACAGAGTTGAGAAAGGAAATGTTGACTGAGGAGCTGGAATGGGGAGAGGGTTGGAAGGAGAGACAGAGGAGAAGAGCATAAGGAGCTTTATAGAAACACCACCAAAATATTTTAATGCATAAGACATGGAAAGGCTGCAAAAGCTTTCTTTATAAATGGAGTTTGCCTTCTAACCTGCATGGTGTGTGCACCATTTTTATGTTGCTTGCACGCATGTGCAAGAAACATAGTGCCATCATCGGAGATTTCGGAGGTGTGTCACCTCCTCCTCCAAATCAGGTAGTGTGCTGGCAGGTGGGGCCCCTGTAAGCCAATGCATTTTGGAGCTGTCTATGACACGCTCAAAATGCAGTGGCAGTTGAGGAGCTGCGGCGAGTGAGCAGCGATAAGAAGCTGCTCACGTGCCGCCCCCAACCCAAGAGGCATGCACGCCTCAAGATGAACAATTGTATAGCCGACGGGTGCCCAATCCCCGCCGGGCTGAGCTGCGCCGTCTCCCCCCAGTATTGGTGCCACACTGGGAGCCCACCCCAGTGTGGCAATCAGTCCTTTGCCGACGGGATGCCCAATCCTCCGTCGGCTGAACGCCCCTCCATCAATTTTGTGCCATGCTGGGAGCCCACCCAGCATGGCAAACAGTCCACTATGTCTTTTTTTTTTTACCTGGAAGACAAAATGGTCCTCCGCAGTGCGCCTACCACCCCTCCACAACCCGCACCGACCCACTGCTCACCCAGGCTTCCACACCCCCTCACCCCATACTTACCTCCGGACTCCGCACGATGATCTTCGTGGACCGGGAACACGCCTACTTTCAAAGCCAACCGCGAATTGAGGAAATGCCGTAAGCTGTATAATGGGCTAGATAGGGGTTTCAACTTTATTGCATATCTCAGCCATTTTGGAATTTTGCATAATTTTCAACATGGGGTTTTGGGACCCTTCTCACATGATGACACTGTCCATGGCATTATTCGGCCCGAAGGGTGATTTCGCAGCATGTGAAATCACCCTTCAGGCCCGAATACAGCCATGACAGTGACATCAGTCATGAGAAGGGGCCTAAAACTCTATGTTGAAAATTTGGTGCCAAAATTCCAAAATGACTGTTTTATGAGCGTGCGTTACGCAGTTCCTACGCAGGCTCATAGTTCGCTGAATTTCAATATTTTCACTCCAGATTTTCAACATTGCCATTTTACCACACCTTCTTATGAGTAGTATAGCTGTCATTTTTCACATCTCACCCAAAATGTGTTTCCACCCATGTAGCGCAGAATGGCGAGTTAAGGTGCAAATCAATGTAAGGGAAAATTAAGAAAATCACAGTGACACTGTTCATGAGCAGAGGTCTTAAAATGGCTATGTTGAAAATTTGGTGAAAAAATTCCTAAAAATGACTGTTTTACGAGCGTGCGTTACGCAGTTCCTATGCACGCTCGTAGGTTTGCGAATTTTCAATATTTCCACTCCAGATTTTCAACATTGCCATTTTTCCATACCTTCTTATGAGTAGTACAGCTGTCATTTTTCACATCTCACCCAAAATGTGTTTCCGCCCATGTAGCGCACAATAGTGCAGTCATCGTGCAAACTCAGTGTATGGGACACATTAAGAAAATCACAGTGTCACTGTTCATGAGCAGAGATCTTAAAATGGCAATGTTGAAAATTTGGTGAAAGAATTCCTAAAAATGACTGTTTTACAAGTGTGCGTTGCACAGTTCCCACGCTCACTCGTAGGTTTGTGAATTTTCAATATTTCCACTCCAGATTTTCAACATTGCCATTTTACCACACCTCCTTATGAGCAGTACAGCTGTCATTTTTCACATCCTTCCCAAAACGTGTTTCCGCTCATGTAGCACACAATGGCGCAGTCGGTGTGCAAACTCAATGTATGGGACACATTAACAAAATCACAATGACACTGTTCATGACCAGAGGTCTTAAAATGGCTATGTTGAAAATTTGGTGAAAAAAATCCTAAAAATGACTGTTTTACGAGCGTGCGTTGTGCAGTTCCTACGCACGCTCGTAAGTTCGCAAATTGTCAATATTTACACTCCAATGACTTCCAAATACCTAAACAGCACATAGAAGCAAGCAACATTCGGCATTGACAAATGCTTGTTTGTTTTCTAATACTGTACATGTAAGTCTGATTTTCTTGTTAAGGGAAACACCTTTTGTTGTGGCTGCTGTGTGCAATGTTGTTTTTTACTTTTCATCAAAGAAGCTGGCAAGGACATTGCATACTGAATCTCCTTACAGCATCCCCGAACATTATCAGCTGGGTTTTATGTATGCCTGATAGGCTAGTAATGCACATGTGACCAGATGGTTCAAAAACTGATCCGCATAGTCCCACCTCTTGACTGATGGAATCCAGTTCCTTTATGCACATCGCAACCCAGGGGCTCTAAGCACACCAGCCTAGCTCTCAAAAATGTTCCTTTCTACTACTGTAAATAGTGAAGCAACTCATACTTTATTTATACTACAGTTTTGGCATGCTTTGGTGGCCTCAAAGTCTATTTTCATCAATAGTACATTTTTTTCTTTGTTTTTTTTTTAGCAGTTAGTGCTGTTTATGTTTAACAGTGTCATACACAAACTGAACCCACCCAGCTGACACAACATAGTGCTCTAGTTGTGTTAAAACTAGTTTTGGGGGGCTATTGCAGGATTATCACTCACAGATGTGGTAGAGGCTGAAGGATGGACAGTATTTTTGTTCCAGAGTGGACTAAGTTTACAGTTTAAGGCAACTGAATATTCCTGTGCTGGCATAGGTGCTACAAAGTAAACGTATTCTCCAGTAGAGAGGGCAGGGAACATTGCATGAAATTAATGTGTTTTTAAATGACCTTGTTGTTTTGACTGTGTAACAAAAAAAATAATATGTTTTTTTAGTTGAGTTAAATGGATAATGTGACCAACGCTGGCAGCTTAGCTTAGCATGGCTAGGCAGTTTATAAATGGCACCAGTCCATTGGATGCCAGACTTCCAGTGTTCTCCCCCTCCCCCTCCCTCTTCTGCCCCTTCCACCCTTCCAATCCCAAATCCTCAGTGTGGTCATGTTATATGAGAGCATGCTACAGAATCCCCTTCCAAGCGGTTTCAACTATTGCAAATGCCGCAGGCAATGACAGGCCATAATAGGTGGCTCACATGTCTCGGAATCCCTTGGGAGTGGTTCCAAGATGGTAAGGGTGCACGATGGATCCCCTTGTGAGTGGGTCCTTCCCCTGCACTTAAGCACCTCAGCCTCATGCTATTTCCATGGTGCATAATTGTATAACTCACTAACGTGCTGTGCAGGAAGCCTCCGAAGTTCCGCTCCCCCTTTGACAATGGCTGAGCACTCCACCAAAAGAAAGCTTCCCTCGCATTAGCTCACTCCATTATCATGTTTCTTGAGATCACACAGGTGCACAGCATCTGGTGGCCATGTCAGTGAGGGGCGTTCGCCTTGCACATCTGCACTATGCCGCTGACATAATGGCTGCCATCTTGTGCATGGCCTGGGCCATTTTAAGGCCATTCCATGGGGACAAACACATATATATAAAAGCTCCCAAATCTCGAGCTGGGGAACAGTTACAGCCATACAACATTCTGCCTAATGGATAACTGTCCCCACGCGCTTTCCCAAAGCATTAATTATCATTGAATTAAAAAACACATACATTTACATAAATTTAAATCTACATACATTTTTGTGTATTTCCCACTACCTCATATCCTGCCACTTTTTCACATCCTGCCACATGATGACGTGCTCTCATATCACCCACCATAACTAGTTCACCTCTCATATCTGGTCAGAATCACAAAGACCAACAATGAGAGGGCTATACAGCTGGGCACATCCCCTCCCTCACCCCATGTAGTGTCCTACGCATATAACAGCATCAGGAGGAGTAAGGGGAATAGGATAAAAATGGATCCTACCATTAGTAGCATCCTCTCTGTTCTTGTTGCCCATAAGTCTGAGACAAAGGCAAAGACAAGAAAGTGCAAATCATGCCACATCATGCTGCTCAGTTCACAGACAAGAAATCTATGCCTGACATGCACTAAACAACAGGAAGAGGATAATGTTATTAGTGAGGCAGATATGGAGTTGGACCCAGACTTAGAGACACAGGATTTTTCACTGGAAGACTTGAACCCCAGCACAGCATCATTCATTAAAACACAGGAATCAATAATGCTACAAATGATGGAACATATGATAGAAATGGCTAAAGCCAAACCTAAGACCAAAACAGATGCCACAAGTACATTCTCTGGATTAAATACCTTATCAGATGACAACATGGACCACTCAATACAGACACAGAATAAAGCACAGATGAACAGAAAAGTAAGAAGGCCATGAAAGACACATCTGATTATACTAACATAAACAACAAGAAAAGTGAAGAGTCAGTGGAAGAAGATGAACAGGCCAATGAAGAAGACAAGCTAGCACTCATGAAGAAACTCACAACAGTGAAGGCACTACCAGAACTACTGAGAGCGATTAAAGAGTCCATTGGATTCGGGGTCCTGGAACCACCATAACAATTGAAACCAAGCCCCCTTATTTACTCTAAGCAAAAGAAAGAGGAATTCTTCCTGATATGTGATACTGTCTTGGAAATCATAGCCAAGGAATGGGTGACTACAGACTGAGCAAGGATTGCTGAAAGGAGAATATTTGACAGATTCTACCCAATTCAAGAAGACATCAGAAGATCTGCTGAATTCCACCTGTAGCTGCACTAAGTAAGACAACAGTATTACTGTCAGAATGCCTCATCTCACTGAGAGACCTGATTGATAAAAAAAGGTAGAACCCATTAAGAAGAACTTTGAGGTGGCTGGCCTGTTATGCAGGGCTGCGACTGCAGCCATTTACAATTCCAAAGCCCTACTAACATGGCTAGAAGAACAGACATCTTCTATAGACCCTGAATATAAACAAGTGGACCTATCTGAGTATGCCATTCAAGCAGCCAAATATGTAGCGGATGCATCCATAGATGCACTCAGAATAGCAACAAAGTTGGCACCAGTCTCCAGCAGATCTGGAAGAATGTTATGGTTGAAACTCTGAAATGCAGACATGGAATCAAAGGTCATGCATAACAAGCGTTCCTTAAAAATACATTTAGTGTTCAGAGAGGGACAGAACAAATACATCAAGAAAAAAAGAGGAAAGAAAGAGCTTAGACAAAGAAAAGTCAGCTCATAATTCATAACTACCTTCTTTTCATGACAGTTTTCATCCCTATAAGAACAGACAAGACAAAATACTGACCAACTACTTCTCTCAGAACAGGTTCTACAACTTCAAATTGGCTTAATTCTCTAACAACAGCTGAGGCACAGCAAGAGGTAGGGGACAAAGAGGCCAACACAACAGCACTTCCTTGTGAGGAAAGTTGAGTGTTGTCTCACTACACAACTCTGACACAACAAAACTCCCCACTATCACATCACCCAAACAATCCACCGGGGCGGGGGGGCAAGGTTATGGCAATTTGCACACAAATGGAAGCAAACAACCAAAGCTAAGTAGGTTATAGAAGTCATCTTGCTAGGATACTCCAATGAATTAGAACAGAAGCCCATCTCAAACACGCTGGTAGTCCCTGGTGTCAGGGCATCCAAAATCCAGGTAGCCAAGGATACAACTATTACTAAACAAAAACATTGCCTCAGATCCAACAGAACAAATCAATCAAGGGATATACTCAATTTTCTTCTTAGTGCCCAAAATGATGGGGGAGATGACGCTGATCCTAGACCTCAAGCATGTGAACTGGTTTGTCAGATACAGAAAGTTTAAAATGGAAACACTAAGATCAACAGTAAGATCAATTAGAATGGGAATTATCTCACATCCATTGATACAAAAGATGCTTATCTGCTCATCACCATCTGACCAGTGCATTACACATTTCTCCACTTCAAAATATTGGGTCAGCACTACAGTATCACACCTTATCCTTTGGGCTCATATCAGCACCAAGAGTGTTCACCAAGATCTCAGATCTGGTATCTCTCAGAGAACATAGAGATAGGCAATTTAATTTGAGGTCAAATATCAAACAACTTATAGTGCCTTATAGCAATACTAAGAAACATGCCGACTATTATACTGTAAGGGCCGCTAAAGCTTGGAACGCACTGCCACAGACATTAGTTGACATCTCAACATTTGACAAGTTTAAGTATGAACTTGATAATTATTTAAGACAACAGCCATCTTGACAACAATTACCCACAAGAGTGGGAGATGGACTCAATGGGCCACCAGCTTTTTCTGTCTTTTCTAACAAAGCAACTAAGTAACAAGGCATTCACATTCTACTTTATCTAGATGACGGGCTAATCATGGCCAAAACACTGCAATTGGCCAAGCAACATATCAAAACAGTGATGGAAACATTGCAAGCACATGGGTGAATGCTGAACTGGGACAAAAGCAGCCTACAACCCAGTCAACAGATACACCATGTGGGAGCTCTGATAGACATGGCAGCAGGGACAGTGATCCCCTCACCAAAAAAGAGAAAGAAAGGTCATAGAATGGGTGCAGTCACTTTACCAGACCAGGTGTCCCACACTAGGGATGCTTCTTCAAGTATCGGGCTCCATGGCATTGTACATAGACCTAGTCCCATGGGCGCTCTGGAATATGTGCCCCCTGCAGATTCTGGCAATTCAGGCAGGGGACCCACTGAACCATGATCCAACACAGACAAACACACAGGGGCCATCCATCAGAAAGTCACTGCTATGGAGGACAACTTAAACCAACCTAATCAAGAGAATCCCAATACAGGCAGTTCAGGATGTAATAATAGCACAGATGTGAGCATACTGGGCTGGGGCACAACTATGGAATACCAGTCCACATAAGGCAAAGGGACAAAGTCAGAATCCATGATGCCTGTAAATATTCTGGAAATGAGAGCAGTGTACTATGTATTATGACATGTTCAGAAACTATTAAGGCACAAGAGAGTGCTAATCAGGTCAGACAATAGGACCACAGTAGCTTACATTGCAAACCCAGGGGAAGAAGGTATGTACACCTACTCAGAGAAACATCAAGAGTGTTGAACTGGGCACAGAGCAACCTCGTGTCCATCACGGCCATTCATCTGGCAGGCAATCTCAATATTCAGACAGATTGGCTAAGCAGACAGGTAATAGCTCCTGGGGAATGGTTGCTACACCCACAAATATTTTCTCAGATAAAGGACTGCTGTGAACTGCTACAAGTTGATCTGATTACATCTGGGAAGAACACCAAACTACCAACTTTTTTCTCTAGATTCAGGGAACCAAACTGACATGGAATAGATGCACTAAGTCAGAAGTGGGAATTTTAGAGGACATGCATCTTTCTACCACTACCATTACTACAGCACATTCTCAACAAGATACAACAGGCTCACTACATGGCAGTACTACTAGCTCCCTACTGGCCGAGAAGGTCATGGTTTATTTATTTATTTATTTAGCTTTTGTTGACCGGGTAAGTGCACTAGACAAATCCTGCCTATTTTCAGGCACAACCCGGGGGGAGGGGGAATACAGATGAATGCCAACTGACCTTGAACCAGATTAAGCTGTTAGTGAATGAGGGAAATTTGGCCAGAACACTGGGGAAATTCCCCTACTTCCTGTTTCCTGTGAGCAGGGGGGACCCATTTTCTGGTGGGACCAAGATGGCGGAGGAGGAGGACAGTGGAGGAGGACATGCTTTGGCTGAGTTAGCAAGGCTCAGCGGGGAACATGGTACGGATTTCCGGATGGCTGCAGAGAGCAGTGGAAGTAGGACAGATGTTGCTCAACTCCTAAATCATCCATGCGGGGACAGTGGTATGGCTGGGATGCACCTTGATGGTGGCCAGCATAGCGTACCGGAATCCCCGTGGCCTGAAGTATTAGTGCACAATGCGGAAGTCATTGGGAGTGTGGAGTTGGAGCAAAACCGTGAGTTTCTGATGGAGCCTGGGATCTCGGGAGAAATGATGGGCAAAAATGCTGCAGTTTTGTGTGGAGCTCCAGCTCTTTCGCAAGGGTCTGAGGAGCTTAATGTATTGTTGGAAAAAAAATGGCAGCTGATAAAAGAAGCTTTGGCTGAGTTCAACGAATTAAAACAACAAGCTGAGGAGGATCGAAAAAGAAAAAGGCCCATTTTGGACTCTCCTTCGGGCCTACCAGGTACTGTGCCTAAGGTTCTAAAAGGCCCCAGTTTTTTAGATCGATCGACGGATGAAACCCTACCTCAGGATGCTAATCTGGTGGTTAATGAATCCTGGTCCCCTCAACAAGCTCTCCAGGAGGCAGGTTGGATACAATCAGATGAGGGAGGCTGGATAGCCGACCCAATAATCCCTCTGCCGGGAACAAGCGTAGCAGATGGGGAAAAGGCCAAATCTGCATCAAGGGATGCTGTATCTAGCTATGGGCCAGACTGTTTTGAAACTTTCCCTGTAATAACTGTACACTCTTCTTTATGTGTGTCTCCTCAAACCAGTATTTCTAATTTACTATCAAATAGTTCTTTTGCTATCAGAGCCCACGTTAGGACAAACTGTCACTCCTGAAGCTTCAAGTTATGTGAATGTTTTTGGTTCTGAGTTAAATCCAGTACAGGATCAGCCTGTTATCTCACAACCCCCTGTTACATTTGCTAGTTTATTTAAAAAACCAGTTACTTTGGCAAAACGTAGGAATGCAGTGTGTTTAAGGTTCCTAGGTCCTATGGATGGTACGCCACATCGTTTTTATGTAGGGAAGGTTTTGATTAAGCAAATGCTGGGTTTTTCTCCAGGGGAGGTGTATGCCCTTATACACACCCCAGGGGATAACAATTATGACATTAGTTTTTGTACATCAGATTTGCTAAATAAATTTTGGATGAGATATGCTCTTTTAAAAACTAACCCAGCGTGGTTACATTTTCAGGCTATACCTCTCACCAAACAATCCTTTAAAGTAATAAATGTACTTTTTCGGAATGAGGGAGTAATTGTAAAAGATATAACGTACTGGGTGGAAAAAAAATGTACTGTTCAGGGGAATTCTGAACCTATATTGGATGATGAAGGTTTCTGGAATGGAGGGTGGAGATATAAGGTTAATCTTGGTAATTGCTTTTTATTCACATATTTATTTAGGGTTTAACCAAGAAGGGGCTTGTAAACTCTGTTTATCTTGTTAGTAACTTCAGAAGGATTTAAATACTGCATTTGGGTAGGTCCTTGGAGGTAGCTAGATTGTCTACTAGGATTTGCTGACAGTTAAACTATTTTTAAATTTCAGGTGGCTGAGCAGTTGAAAAAGAAACTTGCAAACTCTGCTTATCTTGGAAGTAACCTCATAAGTGTTTAAATACTTCATTCTGGTTGTCCCTTTGGGGGTAGCTGGATTGACTACTAGGCTTTTGGGACTGAAACTATTTTTAAATAATTTACTGGTGCGTAGGAGTTTGTGATAGTTAAACTCTTTTTAAACAGAGTTCGGGGGTTAAGGAGTGGTCACAGAAAACCTGCAGTGAAACAGGAAAAAGACGGGTCTTTCAAGCAAATAGAGGGTGGTGGATTAAGGTCTACGTTTTTGCTACAATTTTAAGATTTTCAGTGCAGGAAGAGTTTAAAGCACAGCTGACTTATTTTGGGGCGGACAGCTCTCAGAGCACAAACCACCAGGCCTGTTTTGGGGCTGGGAAGGTTTACCTGTGTCTGACTTGGATGTGTGGATTTTCTCTGATTGATTAGCAGGGTATTTCTCTATCAAATTGTTCTGTAGGGCATCTTCCTGACAGGAAGGCACCCATTGCAGCAGTGGGTCAGAGCTTCTAGCTGATTGTTTTGTGAGGGCACAGTTTAGGCCCAACCCTTCCCACTCCTCACCCCACCCACCCCTGGAAATAGTTCCTTTATACCTGGGGTTCTGACATCATTTCCTCAAGAGTGCAAGGTGCATGTCACTGTCATATCCTCTCTAGCACACTGCACTGACAATATAAGCATAAACATTGTATAATATAAATATATATTTCTACATTACAAACCAATCACACAAAAAAAAAAATGTGGGGAGTAGTGCAATGTAATGGCTGTGGGGCAGCAGTCTTCCCGAGTCTTTCTGGAGGCTGAGATGTTGCCTATTTGCAGACAACTGTCTGCCCTGAGGGAGGAAGTGCCGGCTTCAGGCCACACTGGACAGTAGTACAGGAACCTTCCCCAGGCCACAATGGACAGTAGGAAGGAACCTCCCCATCCAGGAGCACCAGAACCACCACCACCACTACCTCAGAGGTTGCAAAGAACAGCAGTTGGACCACAGTGGGCTCAGGGAGGATGAGGATGGTGAAACAGAGGCACACCCAGTCATGTTACACACCACAATCCATACGCCATTCTGGGGAGCATAGCTCCCCTATAGATACACCGCAGAGGAGACTAAGGAGGCTGAGGACAACTGTCACAAGGGAGGCCCACAGGAAGGAGGCAGAGGACACCACAAGGAAAGGAAGCAGCTCCTGGTGGGGACTCAATTATTAGGGGATAGAACTGGGAGGAGCTGGGAAATCTGAAAAGGTGCCTGCCTGGTGCCATGGCTTGGAGGGACAGGAAGCGCATCCTCAGGATCACAACAACAGCTGCAAGGGGATTCTGAGCTGGACGTAATTGTCACACCTAGGGACAAATGACTGGCTCATCATGAGGTTAGAGCAGTGCAGGAGGACATTGCAGAGTTGGGGAGGGGCCAAGACAAGTAGCAAACACAGTATCCTTCTCAGAGCTGCCTGTCAAAGGCATGGGGGAGGCGAGGGTAATTGGCACCATGCAGTTTAATGAATGGTTGAAAAAATGGTGCGGAGCACAGGGGTTTAACTTCATTGGGGACTGGGGTTCACACGGAGGACACCAGCCTATACTAGCAGGATGGTCTGCATCTGTCCAGGAAGGGAACAAGTCTTTGAGGCAATCGGTTTAAATGCTTCAATGGCAAGCTTTTAAACTAGTCAATGGGGAGGCATGACAACCAGCAGAAAAATCCCAACTCTCCCTACAAAACAGGGTACTAAATGAGAAAAGACCAAGGTAGAACGGTCAGTGGGGGATGCTGCAACAGAAGGTAAGGCCATCAAAAAATGGAGAGCAATGAGTACCAATGCCTGTAGTCTAGGTAACAAGCTTCCTGAATTAGTGGCCTTGATGGAGGAGGAACATCTGGATATCGTGGCAGTCACAGAAACATGGTACACACAAAACCATGACTGGGATGTAAACATACCAGGATACACTATCTACAGGAGGGACAGGGAGGGTAAAAGAGGGGGAGGAGTAGTTCTTTACATAAGGGAAGGAATAAAAGCAACAGAACAAAAGGGTAAACAGGGAGGAGAAGAAGCACTGTGGGTAAATTTGGAGACAGGCAATGGCACCACAATCCGCACAGGGGTTGTATACAGACCCCCTTCTCAGGGGGAGGAAATGGACAAGGAAATGATAGAAAGTATACTTAGAATGGCAGAAAAAGGGGAGATATTGCTGATGGGTGATCTGAATATGCCAGATGTTAACTGGAGCCCAGTTGCAGCTGCCACTTTGAAGAGTGCAGTTATTCTAAGATGCCCTACAGGGGCATGCCTTAGACAACTAGTACAGGAGCCCACTCAAAGGGAGGGAGCAATATTAGACGATACTCTCGAATGAGAGTCGGAGAGAGGATCACAGATGTAAGTGGTAGCCATCTGGGAACTAGCAACCATCGAGACAGTATAGTTCACAATAAACACAGTAATAGAGTCAAGCCATACAAAGACAAAAAGTACTGGACTTTAGGAGGGCTGACTTTGCCAAAATGGTGAGTGCCTAAGGAATGCACTAGCAAATGGGCAGGAAGGGTGGAGAAAACAAGGGAATAATAAAACTGCCATCACAGAGGTACAAAGCCTTTGTGTGAAGCAAATAAACAAAACAAGACGATGTAAGAAACCACTATGGTTCTCCAAAGGAAGTGGCAGAGTGAAGGTTCAAGAGAAAAGCATTGGAAATTACAAGGAATCGCAGCAGGGGCAGGACAGAGAACTGTATCAGTTAAAGCAAAAGGAGGCTGGGAAGGCAGTCAGAACAGCAAAGGCCCAAACTGAGGAAAAGATAGCCAACCTAGTTAAGAAGGGAATAAAACCTTTATAGGTACATCAGGGAGCAAAGGAAGACAAGGGAGGGATATGAGGCTTAATAAAGGGAGGGAGGGTGGGCAGAGGAGAATGTGAAAAAGGCAGCGATACTAAACAAATATTTTTGCTCAGTATTTACAAAGGAAGAGAGGTACATAAAACAAACAATAGTAACACTCTGGATACAGAAGTTGATACCAGCCCATTTACGAAGAAAGGGTTCTGAAAGAACTCTTAAAACTGAAGGTGGACAAAGCAATGGGGCCTGATGGATTCATCCCAGAATTCTAAAAGAACTAAAGGTAGAACTAGTGACACCACTGACTACCCTCTTTAACAAATCATGGGAGGATGGGTGGTACCCGAGGACTGGAGGAGGGCAGATGTGATTCCCCTTCACAAAGTGGGGAGCAAGGCAGAAGCAGAAACTATAGACCTGTTAGTTTTAACCCTGAAAGTGATAGGGAAATGATGGAATCACTTCTAAAGGAAAGAATTGTCGAGTATCTAGAGGCCAGAGGGGCACAAGACCCTAGGCAGCATGGATTCACAGCGGAAAGGTCATGCCAGACGAATCTGATAGATTTCTTTTGACTGGGTGACCAAAGAAGTAGATCAGGGAGGGCTGCTGGACATGGCCTACCTAGACTTTAGCAGGCATTTGACACAGTCCCACACAAGAGTTAATATATAAGTTAGCCAGCCTGGGAGTGGGTCCCAAGTGACAGCCTGGGTAAAAGATTGGCTGGAGAATAGGACACAGAGAGTAATAGTAAATGGAGTCCACTCAGAAGAAAGGAGGTTACTGAAGCGGCACAGCAGGGTTCAGTATTAGGACCAGTCCTCTTCAATGTCTTTATAAGCGACATTGCAGAAGGACTGGAAGGAAAAATATGTCTCTTTGCAGATGACACTAAGATCTGCAACAGAGTTGATGCACAGGGTGGGTGTGGAAAGGGATGAGAAGGGACTTGGCAAGGTTAGAGGAATGGTCAAATGTATAGGCAGCTTAGATTCAATGCTAAGAAGTGCAAGGTAATGCACCTGGGAAACAAAAACCCAGGGGAAGAGTACACAATGGGGGTTGAGATACTAACAACAACAAAAATGGAAAGGGACCTGGGGGTAGTCATATCAGATGACCTAAAGGTGGGCAAGCAATGTGAGAAGGCAGCAAGGAGGGCTGGGGGGATACTGGGATGCATAGGGAGAGGCATCACCAGTAGAAAACAGGAAGTTATTATCCCTCTGTACAGACAGCTGGTGAGACCCCATCTGGAGTACTGTGTGCAGTTCTGGAGACTGAATCTCCGCAAAGACATAGACAGGATGGAAGCTGTCCAGAGGAGGGTAACTAAAATGGTGCAGGGTCTGCACTGGAGGACATATGAAGAGAGACTTAAGGAGCTTAATATGTATAGCCTCGAGGAAAGGAGGGAGAGGGGGGACATGATAGAAACTTTCAAGTACCTCAAGGGAATCAACAAAGTCCAAGAGGGTAGCATCTTTCAAAAAAAGAGGTGTGCAAGAACAAGAGGCACAATTTGAAGATAGAGGCGGCTCAGAGGTAATTTAAGAAGTATTTTTTCACAGAGGTTGTGGATGCATGGAATGGCCTTCGGAGGAGGTTGTGAGTCAAAATCAGTGGTGGAATTCAAGCATGCATGGGATAGTCATAAAGGCAATTCTGGGGGTGAGGTGGTAGAAAGAAGTAGGCTGCTGGTTAACTAGGATCTGCAGCTTATCCAGTAGGTAGGGAAATGGGCAGACTGGGTGGGCCAAGCGGTCCTTATCTGCCGTCAAATTCTATGTTTCTATGTTTCTATTTCAAAACGATGAAGGTCTACAGCATTTACCTAGTTGTTTCTATTTGGGTCGGGATAAGGGTTTTATTTTTTATCCAGGCCAACCAAGACATTGTTATAAATGTGGCTCTCCTAGGCACCTGAGTAGGATGCGTGAAGTGGTAAAATGTGCTCAATGTGGAGAACAAAAGCATGTCCTTGCGACTGCTCATCACCCCAGTAAGTGTTCACTGTGTGAAGATGCACATTCTTTTGTTGATTGCCCTTCCCAGCTGCGCAAAATAAATCTGGAACTATAGTATTCAAGATTTTTACATCAATCTGTTGATTAAAGCTGTCCTTAGGAATAAAACCCTACCACACCTCTAGGAGACCTCAACCACATATTTCTGGTAATCATGGTTTGTGCATTGATTCAAAAGAACCTTAGTCGCAGATGCACCCTGATGTTTCTGAGCCTCTGTCAGTGACACAAAATCCTGTCTCTCAAGTGGAGGTTTCTAGCGGCAGTTTGATTTCAATGCCTCCACCGCTCCCGCCCGAAGAGGCCTTTACTCTGGTATCTTCCAGAAGACGTAGTCTTTGATCTGGCAATATTAGCATGGTGATTCCTGAACCCCCTATGACGGCTACACATGATCCTTTTGTTGTATTACAAGATGACACAGGACGGAGTCTGACTCAGTTTCTGTAAATTCCTCACAACATGATGGTACATCTGATATAGAACCAAAATTTGGCAAAAACTGATTTAGGCAAAAGGAAAAAAAATAGATTGGGAATGAGGAAAGGGAACAAGAAAAAATAATATGCTAAAATGTGTTCAAAAATATGGCTGGTCGTTTCCCCTCTCTTGATGGTAGCAGTTTATAATCTTTCGGTAGCTTCTTTAAATGTGAATAGTATGTTATCCGAGAGGAAACGGGTGTTGATTTTATCACTTTTTGAGAAAAAGGATTATGATGTGTTTTTTTTGCAGGATACTAGGTTACATATCAAACTTGATATTGAATTAGCAACCGCTGGCTGGAGATGGGGGGTTACCTATTGGTCTATGGGTGAAGACCCCTGTAGTGGTGTAGGTATAGCCCTAAATAGTCCCACTGCAAGGTGATACAAATAGTTGATCTTGTCCTGGTCGTGTATTGTTGTTGGATGTAGTGATTAACGGTTTACAGTGTCGGTTAATCAATGTTTATGCACGTCAAACAAAATTTGCACATATTGAAATATTTCGCTTATTTCAACCTTATTTACTTCAAAGTATGTTTTTTGGGGTGACTTCAATTGTAGTAGATACAATACAGATAGGGATGCCGAACCACCAAATGTTTTGTGATGCTACTTGTCTTAATAATTTACTTGTTCAAACAGGCCTTAGTGATGTTATGGCCCTTTCAGGGAATCCAGCAAAAACATTTTTTCAAGGCAATAAGGCCACAAGGATAGATTTTTGGTTTCTTTCCGATTCCCTACAGGTGATTGATACTAGAACATTAGCTGTTACTTCCTCTGACCATGTAATTATAGTAGCTACGGTGGCAAGTCATATGCTTATGCATCGGGCTCCAGGGTACTGGAGAATGAACTTGGCTCTATTACTTCTTCCTACAATTGAAGATGGCTTTCTAGCTATTTTAAAGGCCAGGAAATCTGTGTTATGTCTCTATGATACTTATCGGGAATGGTGGATGGATACAAAACTGAAATTAAACGTTTTTTCAATCAATAGGAGATTATAGGTAAATACAAAACTGATACTTATTTAAATTATAGAAAGGAATTTTTGGATTACGCTTTTGTGTGGCCAATGGTGAGGTTTCAGTCCTCCCCAGTTATACAAAATAAGAGAAAAGATGAATAATTTTCAATATGATCGGGAAAATCTTTAGAAAATGAACGCTTTTTGGTACCCAAGGCACAAAGGCCTTTCTGAATTCATTTCAATTTAGTGCTTCCCAAAGACATCAGAAACATATGACAGGTCTTAATGATCAGGCAGGATTTGGTGCACAGATACCAGAGGAGTTCTGTGATTGTTGATTTAGATGTACAGAAACTTTTGGTATTACTGAAACATTGAGTCACACACATGAGAACTGGTTGGGAGGATGTAATTTACCCCAAATTTCAGATTCAGGGTCAGTTAACTTAGTAGCACATATTACAACACAAGAGGTTGCTGCAGTGTTGGCACAAGTAAAAGCTGGTACAGCCCCAGGAATGATGGTATTCCGTATGAAATTTATAAAATAATTTTCAACAATTATTGGAAGAATTTACGAGTATTTTGAATGAAATACTATCCTCGGGATATTACCAAAAAGTATGAGCGAGGGCTTGTAGTTTTTATGTATAAAAAGGAGATAGAGGATTTGTTAAACTGGAGACCTATAACCCTATTAAATACAGATTTTAAACTATTTACCAAAATATTAAACAATAGACTGTTACTTAATGCACATTCCTTTACATCCAGCACAAACATGTTCCATTCCAAATAGGAACATTACCGATAGATCTAATACTTTTTGGAACTTTTCAAAGGGATCTACAGGGAACTTACAGGTTTGATTTTGAGTTTAGACCAGGCAAAGCCTTTGATAATGTAAGACATGGTTATTTATGGGACTGTTTAGTTGGGTATGGTGTACCCGATACCTTTATAGAATGGATAAAAACCTGTTATGCCAATGCTACTGCTCAAGCTTTTTGTAATGGGTGGGTAGGGACTATATATCCCATATTACGGGGTGTGCATCAAGGATGTCCTCTTAGTGCCCTTTTGTATTTATTTACTATAGATCCCTTAATTAGGTGGGTGTATGGTCATGACAGTATACGGGGACTCTCCTTTTCAAGTACTGATCCTGAAGTTAAATGTATTGCCTATGCGGATGATTTATGTTTTCGATTGGGGATCTTCCCTCTGCAAGGGTTTTCAAAAAGTTTTACAGAGTTTTTGTTATATACAGTGCACAAATTAACTATGAGAAATGTAATTGTATAACACTGGGGATAGAGTATTTTCATCTTACACAGGTTATAGGTATTCCGGTAATTAAGGATACTTGTAAAATTTTGGGTCTTTTATTCGGAGCAGGAGATTTAGCATATCTAAATTGGAAATTTAAACTAAAGGAAGAGCAAACTAAGGTAGATGTCTGGAATACATGGAGACTGCCTAAACTGAAATGGATTCAACTGGTTAAAACATTCTTATTACCCATATTTTTATATTTAAGTGCGGTTTTTAGTCTTCCCTTAGCTTTGGAGACACAGTTATATGGATGCTTTTTTGCTTGTATATGGGGCAGTAGACTGAACCCCATGAAGAGACCCTTGTTGTTTAGGGAGAAAAAACTTGGGGGCCTAAAAATGTTACATCCTGTAGTTTTTTTCTTTACTATGTTTCTCTATACAAATTTAAAACCTCTGTTTATAGATAGAGACACACAATGGAAACCATGGCTTCAGGATACTCTGGGAAATTTATGTCTTTCCTGGCCTGAATATGAGGTATTCCCGAGACAACGTTCCATAAACCATCTCCCACAATCTCTTAAAATATGTTTTGGGAAAATTAAATTATGGGATATTTCAAGGCATACCTTTTTGCATTTTACTAGAAAGGAATTATATGCATATATTTTACAAAAGTATTTTCAAGATTCGGCTCCATTTGATTATTTTCCATCTCCTATAAAACTTGCAATTGGCAATATGTTAACCTCCCCGATTCCACCTCATATGTGGGATGTGTTATAGTTATCCCTATATGGCAAATTAAATGTCCGAGCAAATCTAACACATAAGCAAATTACTGATCGGTATTGCCCTAGAAGTACGTGTTTTGAATTAGTGGAGACAATGGAACACTTATTTTGGAATGTCCTTTTATAAAAGGATTTTGGAGTCTTGTTTTACGAAAATGGCCTACTTTTCCTTTATACCCTATGACGTTAGATATGTTGTGTATAGGGATTCTGCAGTAACCACTGTGCAATATGATAAAGTGACTTTATGTTTGATTCTGCTTTGTTTAAATACTATATATGGCATGTGAGATGCCGTTTCACCATTCAACAACAATATTTTTCACAAGAAGCATTATTTGGTATGGTTGCTAATGCAATATTGAGATTGAAAAGGCAGGATTATGGGAAATTTTCTTCATTTATATGTCACTCTAGATGGGATTCTGTAGATTGGCTATAACTTCATTGGGTTAATTTAGAATAATTATTTTGGATGTATTGAATTAGTGCTTTCTATTTGCTTTTTCTTCTCTTCTTTTTTTTCCCTTTCGTTTCATGTATAATCTTTGTTTTCTATTATGATAACAATATGCTGTATCATTTTCTTTAATGTGACTTAACATTGATTGAATTTATTGTTTGGTTTGCTGTCTATGATAACAAAAGTTCCCCTACTCATTTTGTAAGTGTGTGGGGGGGGGGGAACTGTTTTGCAGTTTTCCTTTTACATTGTTTGGATGATATATCTTTGTAATAGATTATCTTCTATATGATTTATATATTATTTTGTGTGATTTAACACTGTATGTTTTCAATTTTGGTTTACTGAAATAATAAAATTTCCCCTACTCTTTTAGTGGGGTGGGGGGGGGGTTATTTTTTCAGTATGTCTAGTAAGTTTTGAGTCTATTGCAATGTTAGTTTTGTATTTTATGTATGATGGCATATGTATTTTGTTTCGAGTAATTTGCTTTTGCTTTTGTGTATTATTTGACTGTATTTTACTTTCCAACTTTAATAATAAATTCCCCTACTCTTTTTGATAAGTGCCATGGGATCTTTAACATCCTCCTGAACTACTACCAGTCCAGGCAGATGGGACCTCGGTTTAACGTCTCATCCGAAAGATGGCACCTCAGAAATGCAGAACCCCTCTCATGCTGCACTACAGTGTCAGTACTAGGATATTAACCCAAGTGCCAGATGTGGGAACTGAACCCACAGCCCTCTGATCTCCTGGCCTCAGAGGCGAGTGTGCTACCTACTGAGCCACTGACACTGCAACCATCATATAAATGGCAGTCAATGAGCTTTGGATGTTACCACACAAACCAGATGTCCTGATGCAGGGATCAATCCAACATCCAAATCCACAATCCCTCTGGCTTATGACTTGGCTACTGGGAGGCAAAGACTGCTAGAGAAGGGGGTATGAACCAAAGGTATTTATCACAATGACCCAGTCCAGGCAGCCATCCACTACTTCTGCCTATAGCAGACACTGGGCAATATTCAAGAGATGGTGCATAAATAACCAAATCCCCCTACAGTCTTTGGCTATCATGCATGTTCTGCCATTTCTACAGCAAGATGTAGATAAAGGTCTATCGGCCTCATCTCTCACACTCCCAAGCACCAGCAATAGGACCAGGAACAGGGCCCATAGCAACTACACAACAGGAGCTCATCCTGATGTTATTATGTTTTTAAAGGCAGTAAGTAACATACATCCAAGACCCAAGTGGACAATAGTACCCTGGGATCTCAGTATAGTTCTAGACACAGTTGCAAAACAACCCTTCTAACCAGTGTTGACAGCTAGCATATAATGGGTCACATTCAAAACTGTTTCCCTGGTCGCAATATGCTCCACACAACAATTAGTGAATTAAGTGCTCTCTTCTGTAAATACCCCTTGCTTACAATACATAAAAGATTGGGTGTCTCTGCGAATGGTACCATTACTCACACCAAAAGTTGAACACATTGCAGACTTTAGAAGCCCTGGCTTTCCATAATTCTGACTCCCATGACCAAAAAGGGAATACCAAACTGTGGGACATGAAAAGAGTGATCACAACTTACCCTACAGCACACAAAAACCTTTAGACTTTGAGAGAGACTGTTCATAGTACCTAGCAGGTCTAGGAAAGGTGTTGTGGCTGCAGGATCAACATTGGCCAGTTGGATCTAGAAGACCATTAACGAAGCCTATAGGACTCAGGGCCTCAAGCCTCACCACACTCGGTCAAGGCACACTCTACAGGATTGGTGGCTACTTCTTGGGCAGAAGGCAATGATGCTACAATAGAAGAGAAATGTGCCACTGCCACTTGGTCAACTATCTTTTCCTGCCAGCATATTGTTCGTTTCAGACCAACTCTCATCTCAACCCTTGAATTATCCCCCTTCTTTACCATGCCTCTCACTGCTATCATGACTCTTCTACTGGGTGCTTCCTCCCTTATGCTACTTTCGGCTCTCTCCTGCCCTGTCGTTCTCTGCTCACCCCCAAACGCATTCTCTGTAGACAACTTTAAGTTTTCCAATTTAATCGCTTCCTTTTCACCACCTCCTATTCCTCTACTGCACTAATCAGCAAGCGGCGGCTCCTGCTAACCAGGCCCGCCCAGTCAGGACAAATCCCTCCCCCAATCGACAATATGGACTTGTTTAAAGAGATCACCCTGGACTTGCACCTCTACCTAACACGAGCTGGGGATATCGAGACTAATCCCCGGTCACTGGGGGTACCTACCCCAGAATTCTCCCCGATACTATACCTCCCGAAATCCAATGGTCTCACCCTGGCACATATCAATGCTAGAAGCCTCCTAGCCAATCTTGCAGATCTTCAGGCCTGGATGAACATGAACTGCCCGGACATATTAGCAGTCACTGAGACCTGGCTAAAACCCACTGTTCCAGACTCACAGTGCTCCTTTCCCGGGTACAACATGCTCCGAGCTGATCGCCCGGGGACTAAAAAAGGTGGGGGCTTGCGCTGTACTTCAAATTACATCTTAACGTCACACTCATACAAGACCCCCTTCTGCCAAACTGCGAAGTACTACATACCCTTCTTTTACTTGGAGGTGTAAAGAAACTCCATATCTTCTGCATATATGTCCCTCCCAAAAACTCCAACCTGGGTCTCTTAGAACTTATGGACAACCTACAATCTGGGACAGGCAATAACAACATTATCTGCCTTGGTGATTTCAACCTAGACTGGTCAGAGAATAACTCAGCCCACCTATCTTCTATCACTAGTAAGGCCAACCTCTCCCAGCTCATTCAGGAACCCACGAGAGTCTCCCGGGGGGGTGCCTGCACCACCCTACTCGATTGGATCCTCACAAACAGGATGGATTATGTGAACACGGCAGGTGTTCTCCCAGACACCATTAGCGACCACTATCCTACTTACTGTATTTGGGATACCGCCACCCCCTCATTTCCTTATAAAGTCATTTCCTTCCCTGACATATCCCACCTAAGGGCGGACGCTTTCATAACTGACCTTGGCTCTGTTGACTGGTCTCCTTTATATTAACTGAAGACATAAACCAGGCCACTGACTATTTCAACTCCATCCTTCTCCCGTTGCAAAACCTTCACATCCCTCTACCCGCAGGGTGGCAGGAAAAGCGACCAAGTGGCTCAAGCGCCCCTTCTCCAAATGCTGAAACTTAGGGACAAACTTTGGGCTGCGTGGAAGAGCTCTGGTCTACAAGCCGACTTTGAAGCATACAGGGCTTCGGAACAACTCAAAAACAAATTCGCCTGGCTAAAGCACCTACTTCAGGACCCTTCTAAAGTCCTCTGGAGACAACCTAAAACTTACTGGGCACAAATCAAGGAAATTCTTGGTAATAATAAGCCCCAGACTCCTACTGACATGAATATACAGGGCACTCACTGTAATAACCCCCTTACCATTGCCAATGTTTTCAATTCCTACTTCTCCTCACCTCCATCGCCTCTGGCGTAATCCAGGGTGAAAGGTCCGCTCCCTCAACCTCAAGCCCCACTCATCCCTTCTTTCGCTTTCTCCGACCATTACCATGAAGTACATAAACTTCTTAATCTATCCCAGCCGGGCGCCCTGGCCTGATGGCATCCATCAGGCATTCTCCGACAGTTGCTCCTTGGCGCAGCCGGTCCTGAACTTTTAATCTATCTCTCAAGACCTCATCCGTCCCATCAGCCTGGAAAATGTCCAGAACCATCCCTATTCATAAGTCGGGAGGCGTCAAACAAATGACCAACTACCGCCCCATTTCTCTCCTGCCTGCTCTTAGTAAGGTTCTTGAGAAACTTGTACATCCGTCAACTCTCAGACCACATCCATAAGTTTAATCTCCTCACCCACTGCCAGCATGGGTTTAGGCCTGGTCACAGCACAACCACGGCCCTAACCCAACTTACCAGTGACATAAAAACAACATGGATATCGGTCTACTCACGGTGCCGTTTTCATTGACCCTGTCCAAAGCTTTTGACATGGTTCATCACCAACTCCTGCTGTCAAAGCTCCAAGCCACGGGCCTCCGGCCCACCCTTTCTTGGTTCCAAGCTACCTTAACAATGGCTCCAGGCCGTAGCCTTTCATAAGCTATATCCTCCCCAGACAGATCACCCGTGGTGTCTCTCAGGATCCATCCTTGGCCTCTACTCTTCTCCCTTTACCTAGCGACATTTCCCCAATCCTCCTGCCAAGCCGCATTCTCATGTATGCTGATGATCTGGTTCTCTACTCTGGCTCCCACTCGATCGCTAACATCAACCTCTCACTCAAAGACCTTCAGGTCCTTCAGCAATAAGCTTCAGAACAACCACCAACATCTGAACCTGGATAAAACGCATGCCATGCTGTTCGGCTCTGCAAATAAAATCACCCCATAGCCCCAAAGCTTCTGATTCCGGGGCCCGGATACTCCTCGGTCACTGTCGTCCTCCTTCAAATACCTTGGGCTCCTCTTGATCCCTCCTCAACTTTGCTACACACATAAACACAGTCTGCCGTGCCGCCAATATGAAAATTGGTGGGACCTTCCAGTCACACTCCCTCACCCCATCGCTAGAATATCCGTAGCAGGGGGTGCTTCTCCCACAGCTCAATATTGTCTTCCTCTTCTTTACTCAGCTAACCCCAGCATTCTCAGGAGATGGGACACTACTTATAATAATATCTGCAGATTCGCCTTATCACCCCGCCTCACTCATCACTGCCACCTTTACTCTGGGTTAAACTGGCTGCCACCAAAGAGCTCAGGGCCTTCTCTCTGGGTTGCTTTATTGACTCCCAAACTAGACCCTAGACGGACTCCCTGGCCCTCCTGCTTACCCTGCATCTCAAATTCGCTCCATTAGATCCTCCTCCTCACCCCTGCTAACATGTAGACCTTGCACCACAAAATGGGGAACAGGCTTTCTCGTACTTCGCGCCTCGGTTCTGGAACTCACTCCCACTTCAGGTCAAAACTGCCTCTTCCAACCGGATTTTCAAAAACTCATTGTTCTCTCACCTCAGTACACTTGGTCACTGCCGTTGCTTATAACATTGCCACTGACCACCGGCCGGGGGCCCTGCCCCCCTTCAATTGCTGCAACATTAAAGCTTTGTTATGAGCATCCTGGAGTATTAAATTGCTGCCATACCTCTATGTATACTGGGTATATTTAGCCTGCAGCCTATTGTTCACCTTAATGTCATTACGTCATTATGTATCACTTTAACTTGTAGCACTTTTGTCTTGTACTTGACTTGATTGTACCTGAAAATGTTTGGTTCTGCTTTAATTTCAATCTTTTTGTCTGTACAGTCTGATGTCGTTATGTTACCACTGTACTTTGTGACTCCTTTTGTCTTGTACTCTCCCGGGTCGTGCTTGAAAATAGGCAGGATTGTTGCCTAACGCACTTACCCGGTTACCAAAAGCAAATAAATAAATAAATAAATAAAGTACATACTTTCACAAGATGCTATAGACTGGATGTCGGAAATGCCAATAAGACAGTATTTGCCAGAAAGGTGCTGAAAAACCACAGCATCACAGTAGATTTACCATCATCCAAGGACCACACTGAATATCATGACACTGCTTCTTAGAACACAATTAGTAATGGTCAGAGATGTTGTAAGGTGCTGCAGCATATAATGGTGGTTTACTCAACTGGTAAAAGGGACTGCATGACTATCACTTTATAGCAATCCCAGACCCACCCTAAGAGTAATGTCTCGAATGACGGAACATCTAAAGAATTATATTAAGGACATACACATGTATTCTTTTATGCCAGCATGCTGTACAGGCCGGAAGAAATCTAAAGTGTAGTTTAATGGGGTAATGAAACCAAATCTTATATACATGCTAGCATATCCATGGTCTCTATATATCCATTGCTGTAACTGTCTTTCAGTACATGTGATGCCATAACTTCTACCACAGTTCCATTTAGATCATCTACAGCTTGGTAAGATTTGAACTAGATTCTAGCAGCCAAGAAGTGGGTCTAGGTGGATCTGATTTTGAAACATCTGGTCACATATGCATTACTAGCCCATCAAGGTGAACATAAAACCCAGCTGGTAATGGTTGGAGGTGCTGCAAGGTGATGTTCATGCAATCACCTTTACCAGATGAGTAAACTACTGTTTTTGTTGATTATGTTTGCACTGGCCTGTCACTGTCTTGCTGGTTTTGTTTGTTTGTTTATTTTTAATTTGTTCAGGAGAGGGCATGCTGAGCTGTGAACTGCTCATTTCCAGGCGTGTCTTGAGGAAAGGCTACATGGGATTAGCAGATCAAAATACAAATGTAAAGTAATTTAATAGACATGACAGTGAACAGCAAAAATAAGTAATACACCGGTGTTTGTGCAAAATAGTATAGGACATAATAATAGAAGAATTCAGGTACACAATAAGCAAATTCTGCACTCTGGGAGATGCACTGGGTAGACAAGTTGAACCTTGGGGGGGGGGGCAGCAGTCAGAAAAAGAAAGATAAGTTCCATTAAGCAAACAACATAGATTAGAAATTCTTGCAGAATGACAAGCTGATGAACTGAATCCACTCAATCTGCTTCTTCTTGATTTCTCATACACATTTAACACACTGGACCATGGAACCTGTTGTTGTATTGTGTAGGGCATTGCCTAGGACTCTCTGGTAAGGTGTTGCACTGGTTTGAGTCCTACTTCACTGGCAGGGCACAGCTGGTTGTACTGGATAATTCTATCTCTGGGACAGCTATGCTCAGCTGAAGAGTGCCACAGGGCTCGATCCTCACTACCATGTTGTTTGCTGTTTACATGCTGCCATTGAGTGAGATCATAAGACAATTTTACTTGCAGTTTCCTTACTATACCAATGATACCCAGCTGTAACTGTCTTGTGCACCAAACGGTAATAATGTGGTCTTTGTATTCAGCCGATGACTAGTGGAAATTGATTGATGGATTGCCTCTAGCTTGTTCAGTTTCAACTTAGATAAAACAGAGGTATTACTTGTTGAATCTGGTCCCCACTGGTCATCAATGATGGGTGATGGTGCCACTTTTAATGACACTATACTGGGAGCTGTAATTGGGTGAGAAATCTGGAGGTCATAATGGACTGCAATCTGGCTGTAGAATAGCAGGTGTCAGCAGTAATCCATAGTTGTTTATTTCAGTTATGGAACATATCCAGTTTGAACTATATCTAGCACAATGGAACCTGATTACCATAGAACATTCCTTTGCCATGTCCAGATGGGAATACTATGAAGCTCTTTACTTACAGTTATCTGGAGGTCAGATGCACTGACTGTAGCTGGTCCAGAATGCAGTAGTCCACTTAATTGCAGGTACCTCACAGTCGACACTGTACTGCACTGGTTGCAGATTTGGTGGTGTATTAGCTTCCAGATAGACTTACTGCCTTATAAGGCCCTATACAATTTGGGCCCTGGTTAACTGAAAGATATTCTGTCTGCATTTGCCCCCTGTCTGCCCTTGCTACTCCTTCACTCACCATCCCACATTCAAGGCTAAAACTATCTGGGGACAGAGTGTCTGGGGTTGCTGCACTATAGGTTTGAAACTGTGAGCCACCTCATGATTATTATGTCCCCTAAGTTAAGGCCTATAAGAAAGTCTTTTGGTCCCATTTATTAAGGTTAGCTTACAGTAACTGTTTGTAATCATCTTCTCATGTATAGATGTGATATTACATATTATTTTAAATTGTATTATTTATTAAAGTTTCTTTGTAAGGCATCCTGAGTCTCCTGGATAAGGAGTCAAAGAAATCAATGTGCTTGCTTTGTTCCTCTACTTGTATGGGATATGACCTACACATTGCTTTGTAATGCTCTCCCTCCTCACTTCTTGAAACTTGGAGACTCTGGCATTGCTGCACCTCTGGTCCATGTACTAAACTGTTCCCTAACCAGTGGAACTTTCCCTGTGCTCTGTAAGCATGCCATTGTCATCCCGCTACACAAAAATGGCCATGCAGACTCTCCTGTCAGCTACAGACCCATATCCCTACTCCATGTCCTCTTCAAATTACTCAAGAGGCTAGTTGCTTACCAACTTTCTGACTTCTTCAGCAGCAGATCCATCTTTTCTAACTACTAATCCGGTGTCTGTGCTTCACACTCTATATCTACCTTTCTACTCAGACTTACTTATCACATCTTTGCAAACAGAGATGTGGGTTCTCAGACTGGTGTTATTTTCTTAAATTTGGCCAAGACATTTGACAGTGATGACTTGGACTAAACAAACTTGCTGCCTCAGGCCTACCTGACTCCTTCCTCTCCTGGTTCACTTCCTATCTCTCTAGCCATTAACAGTGTATCTAGGATGGCTCTGAGTTATCAGATCCCAGGTATATCACTGTGGGTGTGCCTCACAGCTCTGTTCTAGGGCTGCTTTTGTTCACAAATTTTATAAATTATCTCCCATCTACAGTAATGCAATGTAACATCCACATGTACGCAGATAACATCATACTAGTTCCTTCTAGATGCTGTACAGCTGATGTCACCGCTGCCCTTTAAACTGACTTTGACTCAATTTCCATCTGGCATAATACAAATCAATGCTCTTTGACTCCAAAAAATTATCTTTCCAGTGCCCTGACCTTGTATCTGCACCCCTGATGGTATCTCCCTAACCTCTGTTTCCCAGTACAAGTATCTGGGAGTCACATTGGACAAATCTCTGGACTTCTCCTTGCATATCCACAAACTAATCTAGAAGACCTACAGGAAGCTGGATGCCTTATACAGAGTGGGTGATTGTTTGTCATCAGGTCTACAAGAATGCTTGGTGGAAAGGTTAATGCTGCCAGTCAATGACTTTGGTGATATAGCATATGATGCTGTCCCTAAATGACACCTCATAAAACTTGATATCTTTTACAATGCATTCTGTCCAGTTATCCTATGGGTTCCTGCCTGTATCCATCACAGTTCTTTTTATGCCAAATTAGGTTGGCCATCTCTGCATGATAAACATGTGCAGCATTATATCTGTTTGGATTCAAATATTGGTTAATAAGATCCCAAATTACTTGAGTTCCTTACTTTCCCTGCCCCCAACTCAGGGCGTCACCTCCAATCACATGCATGCAATAGGTTTGTTGTTCCTTTAAGGAAACAGTTTGCTGGTCAACTGGCTTTCAGTTTTTGTCTCCCTCAACTATGGAACAACCTTGAACTAGGCTAGTGGGGGGTAGGAGGAAGTAGGCTGTTGGTTAACTAGGATCTGCAGCTTATCCATTAGGTAGGGTAATGGGCAGACTAGGTGGGCCAAGCGGTCCTTATCTACCGTCAAATTCTATGTTTCTATGTTTCTAGGCAATAGTCCACTTTTCTGTCATAATACTGCCAAACAGTTACTAATTTTTTTTTAAATTTAACATCTTTATTTATTTTATATCATACAGAAACACAAAAACATACTCCTGCAGTATCTAAATTTAACATGAAGCCGTTCTATCTTCGGATAAATTATCTGAATTGTAATAAACCCTTTAAATCAATCCCCAGAACCCTTCCCCCTACTCTCCCCCTCCATTATCACACACACCCTGCCCTGGAGTGTGCCAACGGAACCCAGCATTACAGGAAGGTACTAGGAAACAATAAGTAAATTAATTATAGTATACCAATAAAATAAAAAAGCGCATACAGAGACATAAGGAAGATGATTGTTAATGCAAGTATAAAGCATATGGTTTACCCAATTTTTTATTGAATGAATCCATGTTGTTACAGGAGCTAGCAACCAGTCTTTCAGTATTGAAACAAACTGATAGATCCTTCAATCATTCAGCATATGTTATGGCCAGTTGATCCATCCAGTGCTTAAGTACCAATTTCTTAACCACTATTGAGATTAATGCCAAATGGAATTTGCACTCTTGGATCCCAATGCTGGAAAACATTCCTAAGATACATATCTCTATGGTAAACAGCTCCTCCAATCCTAGTAACGGATCTAGTTTGGATTGAATTGTGTGCCATAGAGGGGCCACCTTTTCACAATACCAAAATATGTGTATCAGGTTCCCTTCAAATTTACCACACCTAGTACATGTAGAAACAGGAAGCTTGCCCAATTTAGCTAATTTAACTGGCGTATAATACAGGTTATTTAAGATGTGATACTCAGTGAGTCTGATCCTATCTTGGGTATGGTATCTATGCAAGTCTTTCCAAATTTGGCTCCATATAGGGGTAGTGTCTGGCAGAAGAGAAATCCATACTTTGGATCCTGGAAGGGCATTTGTAAATTTAAGGCCCAATAGGTAGGAATACATCATTGAGATCCCATGGGGTTTGTTTGCATAATCCTGCATTTGTTCTAGAAAAGGTCTAACCTGAGACTCCCTAAAAGCAGTACCAAAAATAGAGTTAATGAGATGCCTCAACTGGAAGATTTTAAAAATAAGCTTCTGAGGTACCTTAAATCTAACCATAATTTCGGGAGGTGGGGGGGGGAGAAGAGAGTCTTGAGAATAAAGGTTTTCTATCAGGACTCCTTGTAACTGAGGAAGTCATTCTGAAGAGATCAGTGATCCACCTATTTTAATATTAGCATTTAAGATAAAGGGTTGCACGGTATCTCTCTTAGTGGAGATTTTGACGAAATTCCAGCATTGGGCTAGGACTTTAAGAGAGGTACCAATAACTGAATTTTGTATTGGGACCAGTAGTGCCAAATTGGGAAGGAAGAAGATAGTAGACGAGTTGAGGTTATGCAAATCCAATAACCGTCTTTCAAGCTGAAGCCAAATAGGAGGGTGGTCATTGTCCCTGACCAAAAACCATCTCCCCAATTTGGACAGGTGACTAGCCAAGTAATACAAAATAAAGTTGGGGAGACGGAGTCCTCCCAACTCTTTGGGAAGACTAAGCTTAAGAAAGGAATGTCTAGGATGTCTGCCTTGCCAAATAAATTTGGAAAGGACGGACTGAAATAGCTGGAAGTAGGATAGTGGGAGCCACAGATTCAATAAATTTAAAGGATAGAAAAGGCGGGGCAGAACATTCATTTTGATAATACTAATCTGACCTCATATAGAAAGGGGAAGTTTTGCCCATCTTTGGAGATCCTGTTGATTATTTACCACTAAATCATCAAGGTTAAGTTTCTTGAAAGACACAGGATCCTTAGTAAGATGTATTCATAGATATTTAATTGAATGTGAAGACCATTTCATCCTGAATTGAGTGAAATTAGCTTTGTAGGTGAGGGCATTTAGGGGAAATATTACTGTTTTTGATAGGTTCAACTTGTAGTTGGACAGAAGTTCTTACTGTGTAATAATTTGTAAGGCATGAGCTAGAGAAGTATTGGGATGTGCCAGATGAAGAAGAATGTCGTCAGCGTACATTAAGAGAGTCAGGGACTGCTGAAGCATTGAACAACCCTGAACCTGAGGAGAGCATTTAATACTGATAAGGAGAGGTTCCAAGTGTAAATTAAATAGAAAGGGAGATAAGGGGCAACCTTGCTTGGTGCCTATAAACAGAGAGAAACAAGAAGAGAAGACCCCATTGTAATAAATTTTTGTGGAAGAATCCACTGGATAAAAGAGAAGGGGAAACACATTTTCATAAGTGTTGCCCAGAGAAAGTCCCAGTTGAAAATTTCTCTCATTCACTAAAAATACCACCAACAGCTTAATCTGCTTCAAGGTCAGTTGGCATTCGTCTGTATCCCCTTCCCCGGGTCGTGCCTGAAAATAGGCAGGATTTGTCTAGTGCACTTACCCGGTCAACAAAAACTAAATAAATTTAAGGGAGCACCATATTAAATCCTCCCTTGGTATGGAACCTTTATTAATATCCATGAAGGTGGAAATTAGCATTTTAGTATGGGAAACTGTTTGTTCTTCTTTGAGAAGTTGTATATTTAGTCTCCAAGTAGTGTCCCTTTGGAGGTCTGGATCAGCGGAGATCCTCAGCCATACAACTGAGTGGTCTGATAAGACAATTGGTTCGATTGCTGTCTGTCAAAGACCAGATAGAAGGGAGATACTGATTAGAATATAATCTAATCTAGACAAAGACCGGTGGACATGAGAATAGAAAGAAAACACCCGATGCAAAGGATTAAGAAGATGCCAGGGATCACACAATCCCAGAAGCTCCTTGAAGTCTGCTAAGGCCTTTTGTGGGGGGCATAAAGGTTTTAGTGGCAGGTATGTTCTGTCTAGGTCTTGAGATGGTGGAATGTTCCAATCACCTCCCAAAATTAACTTAGAGGCCAAAAGTCTGCCTATCCTATCAGCCAAGCCCATAAGGAATTCTGCGTCTCTCCCCCACTGGTCCGTAAATGAGTTACTAACAAGATATATTGTATTGGACTGTACTTGTTACTGAGAGGCTAATTGTTGTTATGCTCTGTATATTCTCTGATATCATGCTGTATTCTAATCCACAATGTACCACTGCTGACATATATTTTTTATCTATTTTGCTTGATGGATTATACTTTCGTATGTATTTATTACTTTGTATTGTTTTGTTTTGACTTGTCTGTATTGCTCCCCTTCCCCGGTCACATCTGTAAACAATATTTTTATATATCTCTGTATGTTAACCTGGTTAAATATTTAAAAAAAACACATGCATACATAAATAAATTATAGTATGAATAAATATCCAGTATTCCTGTTTCATCCTATTTCAGCCAATCAGTGTGTCATTATCAGTCCTGACACTAAACTATTCCAAAGAGCATTGAAGTGACTATATGCAAGGAAATCAGAGAGATCCCAAAACCAGAGTGGTGTAACATACCAAGGATAAGAATGGTAGCCATGCAGAGGGGATACACTCTGGGCTTGCATCTGACGTAAGTCCAAAACAGCTGGCACCAATAGAATGGCAGTTGTGGACATTAGACACAACTGGGTTGGTTCAAGAAAATGTCCCTCTTAAAAGAATAACAGCACCCCCATAACAGCATGTGAAATGATGCAGAGCTAGGTGGCGATGAATGGGGGTCACCAATTGGGGTTGTTTTCATTATGAGTTTGCATTTAATGAGGACTGAGAATTTTTTTGTTGTTGTTAAAACTTAGAGGATTGAGAAATAAAAAGAAAAAAAAAATTTTTAAAGAGAAGCAAAGGTTGTTAGTTTTTATTTGGTAGCAATACATTCTGCAATAAAATTACTTTAAGCATTGAAAGGACTCTAATCTCATAAGATTCTCAGAACATTTGAATTTTTTGACATTCAATTCTTTATTATTGAACACCTCTGCATCCACCCTCTGGTAGTGCCAGTTGGGGTGGAGACTGCACTGGAGGTAACCTTTTTTTTGATTCAACCAGGGCACCTGAGACTTCAGCATTTGTCTCCATTTACCAATTGAACATTAAAAAGTGTCCATCACCAGAGAGGTCTTATCAGTAGTGCTTCCACCTGTGAAGAACCAATCTGTAATATGCAACAATGTACTTTTCTACAGAAAAATCCAGTGTACGTTAACCAGCTAGGGCTACAGTACTACAGGTATGAGGTATTCAGAAAATACATTTGCATAAAATGCATATGCTTCATTATTGCATTGCAGGAGGCACACATTTGTAAAAATAGCAAATTTTTAAAACAGGAACAGTGCAGCAGATTTGTAAACACAACACACATTTTTTCAAAATGGGTACTGTATCACACCTTTGAATGGTTTTGTTTTTTCGGCACTTCCCCAAAGTCCCAATATAGTCTCTGTATTTTTCCATGGGGAAATGGATGAAAAGTACCTGGACCCATAACAGGAAGTAGTACCAAATGGGGGGGGAACAAAACAATCAGTCATGGAAGTCCTTAATGCCAGTTTATCTGTAATGGGCATGGTCAAGTTTACCTTCTGTCCATCCATCTGGTAACATTATTAAAATGCTGCACACCTTCTTACTCCCATCAGGTCATGTGTACAACACAGCATCCACTTAGGAGTGATCCCCAGGGCAAGGAGGCTGGTTCATGAGGTGGGGGATGCACCCAATGTAAATGTTCACCTTGGGGCAAAGGATCTGGCAAACCACACAACTGGAAGCGAATGCTTTTTTTGTACATTCGGTAGCATTTTGAGGAAGGAAGGTGCCTCAATGACCCTTCAGAGATATTTCCCATTCATATGTTCAGCATGTGATTAAAGAACTGATGCAGGGGGAGGGATCTAAATACATAGGCAAATGGGGCACATTTTGGCTGGACAGGAGGCTCTTTCAGAGGAAAGGACTGTACTTGAGTAAGATGAAGACCTCACTATTAAGGCATAAGTTTAATACCTTCATAGTCAAGAATATAAACAAGTTGGGGGGAGGCTAGGGACCACAAAACTATACGCAACACCTCATAAGTGGAAGACCTGTGTGCATTCCCCTAGCTAATAAAGAAGTGCAAAAATCAAAGGTGGTAGCAAGTGTCGTATCTGTTGGGGGGAAGTGGAGAAGAGGGCAGGTGGGGGAGAATAGGGCATGGGGGATGGATGGTTCTTGGGTAATAGCTGAATATGATGGGGTAGGAGGGCAGGCAAGGAATGGCATGGAGGGACAAAGTCAGTAAGAATGCAAAGTCAACACCAAGGGTTCAATTTTCTTTCCCAGCTTCCTTGCCTGAACCTGTGGGGTCTTTAATGCAATGCAGATGCTTTGCACACCAACCATGGGGGGCTGATAAGCATCCTGCTCTCCCGGTGGTCATGAGGGTTACCTTACAGAAGCTCTCCCCTGTAGGATTCATACCTGAAGCTGCTCAGAGTGTACTCCCCTCACCCAAGGGGCCCGGAGGTCAAGAGAGCTATCTTCCAGAAGCTCTCCCCCATAGGATTCATGCCTGAAGCTGCCCAGGTAAAGACTCCAATTCTGGAAGCAGCTTGCCTGGTCACGACCGTTGGTCCCTGCAGGCTGAGGACATACAGTGGCGTGAAAAAGTATTTGCCCCCTTCCTGATTTTCTCTATTATTGCATATTTGTCACACTGGATGTTTTCAGGTCTTTAGAGAAAATGTAATATTAGATAAAGGGAACCTGAGTGAACAAATAACACTTGTTTTTTTTTTTTCATTTCATTTACTTAATGAAAAAAAGTTAACCAACACCAACTGGCACTGTGTGAAAAAGTAATTGCCCCTTACACTAATAACTGGTTCGCCACCTTTAGCTGCAATGACTGCAACCAAACACTTCCTATAATTCAATATCAGTCTTTCACATCGCTGTGGAGAATTTTAACCCACTCTCTCATAGAACTGCTTTAATTCAGTAACATTTGGTAGGTTTTCAAGCATGAACTGCTCGTTTCAGGTCCTGCCACAGCATCTCTATTAGGTTTAAGTCTGGACTTTGACTAAGCCCTCCAAAACTTAATTTTACTTCTTTTCAGCCATTCTGATGTGGACTTGCTTTTGTGTTTTGGATCATTGTCTTGCTGCATGACCCAACTACGCTTCAGCTTCAGCTGACGGAAGGATGACCGGACATTCTCTTTAAGAATTTTCTGGTACAGAGCAGAATTCATGGTTCCTTTAATTATGGCAAGTCATCCAGGTCCTGAGGCAGCAAAGCATCCCCACACCATCACACTACCACCACCATGTTTGACTGTTGGTATGGTGTCCTTACTTTGGAATGCTGTGTTTGCTTCACGCCAGACATTATGGGATCCATGTCGTCCAAAAAGTTCCACTTTGGACTCATCTGTCCATAGAACATTTTCCCAAAACGCCTGTGGATCATCCAGGTGCTTCTTGGCAAATGAGAGATGAGCATTTATGTTCTTCTTGGTTAGCAGTGGTTTCCGCCTTGCTACTCTCCCATGAAGCCCATTTTTGCCCAGTCTCTTTCTGATTGTGGAGTCATGAACACTGACCTTAGCTGAGGCAAGAGAAGCCTGCAGTTCTTTGGATGTTGTTTTAGGATCCTTTGAGACTTCCTGGATGATTTTATGCTGCGCCCTTGGAGTAACTTTGGCAGGCCGCCCACTCCTGGGAAGATTCACTATGGTTCCAAGTGTTCTCCATTTGGAGATTATGGTTCTCACTGTGGTTCGATGGAGTCCCAGAGCCTTAGAAATAGCTTTGTAACCCTTTCCAGACTGATAGAGGGCAACAAATTTTTTTCTGATCTTTTCAGGAACTTCCTTTGATCATGGCATAATGTGCTTGTTGAATCTTTGTGCTGGCAATGTGACTCTGATGGTAAGGGTCAAAATAAATGAGGTTTATATTGAGCAGGGCTGGCTGTAATCAAGCCTGGCTGTGTTCAATCAGCTGATTCTAATTATCCCTTTAATGGGTTGATTTAACTAGAGGCAATTACTTTTCACACAGTGCCAGTTGGTGTTGGTTAACTTTTTTCATTAAATAAATGAAATAAGTAAAAAAAAAAAAGTGTTATTTGTTCACTCAGGTTCCCTTTATCTAATATTACATTTTGTCTAAAGACCTGAAAACATCCAGTGTGACAAATATGTAATAATAGAGAAAATCAGGAAGGGGGCAAATACTTTTTCACGCCACTGTACTCAAATCTGCTTCTTGGCGCCTTTTCACTTTATTTTTTTTTTGTAGCTCCCTCTTAAAGTCACTAAATAATTTTGTTTGGTGTATGAGTGGAGATAGAATTTTTGTACTAGAATTTTACTTGCCCTCTACCTGATTCTGTAAATCTGTAGCTTGTTGCAGGACCAAAACTTAGTATAGTGCTACTGTTAAGCCATAATTAATTTCTGTACTGCTGTTTGAATCTCCCAGTGCTACTGTTAAGCCAAAAGTAATTTCTGTACTGCTGTTTGAATTCCCAATTCTGCCAACCCCCTTCTCTGAGCTGATCTCTCTCCCTACCTGCCTATTTTATTTATTTTATTTATTTAGTTTTTGTTGACCGGGTAAGTGCACTAGACAAATCCTGCCTATTTTCAGGCATGAACTGGGGAAGGGGGATACAGATGAATGCCAACTGACCTTGAACCAGATTAAGCTGTTGGTGGTATTTTTAGTGAATGAGGAAAATTTGGCCAGGACACCAGGGAAATTCCCCTACTCTGCGGCTGCTTTGTGGCCAGTAGGGGACTTGCTGACGTCCGTCTGCAGTATGGCAGACATGGAGGAACTCGATCGAGAGATGGATGCAGGAGAGCGAGCTGTGCTTTCGGATATGGCCGTGACTAGTGTTATGCACGATTCTATTATGCAGCAAACTGAAGTAATACTTGAAACTGCGCCGAGGTTTTGATAAACTTACCAGAGTTGGCTGGTGGTATTCCAGCATCAGAGAAGGTGCAATTGAGTAGTAAAACTGCTGTTTTGGTATCAGAAGGTGAGAGTTTGAGTTCTGCTATATCTATATTGGATTTCAGTGATTCACAGTCGACGGGAGCCCAGGGTGTTATTTCGGAGGTTACTGCACCGGAACAAGTTTCTGAGGGGACTGCTACTGCTTGCGCCTCTACTACGTCACAAGCACTGCGACAACAGTTTAGACTGCCACAAGTGGAAATGGAGGGTTTTTTACGGGACTGGTCAGAGAATACAGCCTTATCCGAATCTGGCTGGATGAGAGATGATTCTGGCAAATGGGTTCCAGATTTCTCTTGGGACTCTACACTTGCGAAAAATACATCATCAACCATGCATGCCACCGAGAAGCAAATCCTGAGCTCAGGTAATGACTCTTTCTGTGCAGACAGGGGTTCTTCTGGTAAACTGTCCTCAGTGGGAGGGGATAGTGGTTTGGCTTTTGCAAAGCCAAGCACTTCCAAGGAAGGTCAGTCAGACTATGTGAAGGGGCAGGAAGGCATTAAACTTTCTAATAGTGAGTCTGCTAAACAACAACAAACCAAAAAATTACCTATGTCTGAGTTATTTAAGAATGAATTAGAACAAGCACCACGACGAAACGCGGTGAGGCTACGTTATAAAGGAGATCTAATAGAGCACCCTGATAGATATTATGTTTCTAAACAACTATTAAAGAGTTCTATGGGTTTTTTTCCTGCTGATGTTTATGCATTGATACATGTATCTGGGAAGACTCCTTCGATATTAATTTCAAGGCTAATGCTCACCTGGAAAAATTTTGGGAGAAGTATGCCCTGCTTAAGAATACTCCTTTATGGACCCCCTTTTTTGCCATCCTGCTCACTAGACCCCAGATTCGTTTTGTTACCATAATGTTTCGTAATGAAGGTGTAAATGTGAGTGACATATATCACTGGCTTCAAAACAGGTGTGATATTTTAGGCCCCTCGGATGCATTACTTGATACTGAGGGTATATGGACGGGTGGCTGGAAATTCAAGGTGAAGCTCTTCCAGGTTAATGCTGATATTATCCATCTTCCTAACAGTTTTTTCTTGGGGAAAGATAGAGGGGTTTGCTTTTATGGCGGTCAACCACGGGCCTGCTATAAATGTGGGGCACGTACTCACATAAGTAGTGTTTGTGATATGATGAAATGCTCCTTATGTGGGGGATTTGGACACCCCATGGACTTGTGTGAAAACATATTTCAATGCAATTTATGTGATGAAAAGGGCCATGCTTTTCATCAGTGTCCCTGGGCAAAACAAAATCATTCTAAAGGTTGAGATCAAGATGATTTATTACATAAAGCCCAAACTAAGAGAAGGGATTCTATGGGAAGTGTCCCCCTAAGTACGCCAACTAATATAGTTCAGCAAGAACCCACCAGGATAGCTGAATCAATGGAATTAGGGGAGGTAGATATAGGACTAGCTAAGTCCCAGGCTTCAGTAGAGAAAGTTGCAAATATAACTAGGCCTTTGGTGTCCGGGAGACAGAGTCCTTCTATGTCCATGCCTCCCCCTTTCGAGACTGTGAAAGGCAGACGTTTTACTAGGGCCTCACTCAGACATTCTGCCATAGGACCAATTCCTACAGATAATTTTTTTACACCCTTACAAGATGAGGCAGGGGAATCAGACTTGAAATCTGATACGTCTCCTAGGTCAGAATTAGTCACTGAAGATGAAGATAGCAGAACTATGGAATTGGCAAAGGAGAAAAAGGGTAAAAAGGAAAGAAACGAAAAGTCAGTCTGAAAGGTGGACCCTGAATTCAAATGTTTTCTACATGGCTATGCTGAAACTGGCTTCTTACAATGTATGTAGCTTAAAAGCATTTAAAAAACAGATTTCCATCTTAGCATATTTAGTTCTTTTGAATCTGGATGTTATCTTTTTGCAAGAAACCAGGGTTTCTACTCTTTTGGAAGTAGAACAATTAAAAAAGCGTTGGATTTGGGGACCATCTTTTTGGACCTTTGGGCCAGATATGGCAGATGGGATTGGGATTTTATTTAAAAATTCTAATTTCAAAATTACAAAGTTAATAGATGTAAGGCCGGGATGGGCCTTGATTTTGAATTGTTCGTTAGAGGATTTCTTTTTTCGTTTTATTAATATTTATGCACCTCAAACGAAACTAGCCCGGATTGAATTGTTTGAAGAAATTAAACCTTTCCTTTACACTAAAAAACATATTGTATGGGGAGGAGATTTTAATTGTGAAATAGATGTCAAATATTTTGGGTGTTTAGAGAAAAAAATGTATTGTGATGAGAATGCTCTGAAAAACATTGTAAGAGATGCAGGTCTCTTGGATGTTTATAGAAGCATGCATCTCCATTCAGGAGCAACATATTATAGACACACATATGCCACGCGGATTGATATGGTATTTGTTTCCCACTATATTAAACCTCGGTTTAGTACAGTTAAACCCACAGAATTCTCCGATCATCACATTCTGATTAGTGACCTTAGTTTAGCTGATATCCCACCTAGGATGTTAGCTGCATTACAACGATGGAGGTTAAATACGTCGTTTTTAGAGAGTCCAGGTTTTTTTCTCAAGTTAGAATTTTTTTTTGCAGCTAAATTTTCCACTATTGCTATGTTTGACAACATATATGATTGGTGGTTAAATACAAAAAAAGAAATAAAGGATTTGTTCATTAGTTGGGGAAAACTCAAAGCTAACTCTGACTATTTACAATATTTAATGCACAGAAATCAACTGTATAAATTGATGTCTTTTCCTCCAAAAGATCATGTCCAATATAAATCTCAAATCTTAGAGATTAAGAAACAGATGAAGTTGTTTCAATATGATAGGGCCAAGTGTTTGGAAATGGAATTCAGATTTGGAACACAAAAAACACCTATGTCTGACCCTTATCAGGCTTGTAAATCAAGATTAGAGAAGACATTAATGTCAGGTCTATATAAATCAAATGGGGAAGTGGTTACTACAGATATGGAAATGTTATTAGTAATGCAGCAACATGTCAAAGACTCTTTTGCAGCGAGTAATGACTTTTCAGCAGATGCTTTTCCTATCCAGACTTTAGGTACATTATCTCAGGTAGAGGACTGCATGAAATTACTTTTGACGCAACCTATTTCTACACAGGAAGTTGAGGAAGTAATTAACCATCTAAATAAAGGGGCATCCCCAGGTTTAGATGGGATACCTAATGATTTTTACAAAGTCTGTGTGACATATATGGGGTATTTTTTACCTCTAGTCTTTAATTATATGTTAACAGCAGATTTTTCCTGTAAGAATTTTACTATTTCTCTCTTGACTTTTATATATAAAAAGGGTGATAAGAAACTACTGACCAACTGGAGACCAATTAGTCTTCTGAATAGTGACTATAAAATTTTAACCAAAATATTATATAATCGTTTAATAAAGGTAGCAGACTCTCTAACACATCCAGCTCAGACGTGTGCCATCCCTGCTAGAAAAATTCAACATAACCTTTTTTTACTACGAGATCTATTTGAAAGTTGTAAAATTACTACTAGATCAGGATTGGTGGCAGCTTTGAATCAAACTAAAGCCTTTGATGCAGTCTGTCATTCATTTCTTTACTATATTTTATTGCAATATGGCACTCCAAAGAAATTTATTCAATGGATAGTTTTGCTATATAGTCAAGCAGCTACTATCCCTATAGTGAATGGATTTTTTGGGACAGAGATTAGTATAGGTAGAGGGGTTAGGCAAGGATACCCATTGAGCCCCCATTATATACATTTGTATTAGACCCAGTTATTCTGAGAATTATTTGGGATCATAGTATAACTGGCCTTTCTCCTGCTCCACAGTTAGACACGGTAAAAATCACAGCTTATGCTGATGATGTGACTCTTTTGGTAGCAGATGTTACATCTTTGAGGACAGCATTAGATGTTTTTACTTTTTTTGGACACTTTTCGGGGGCTATACTTAACATAGATAAGAGTTTTGTTTTATCTCTAGACGCCATGCCTCCTGATTTGACTGATTGTTTAGGTATAACTTTCTCAGTATCACCACAAAAGATTTTAGGTATCTGGTTTGGAAATGGAGATATGGCAGTTTATAATTGGGAGCAGCAGTTATTGCTGGGGGAAAATAAAATTAACTTATGAAAGCACTGGAAATTTGGAAAAAAGAAATGAATTTTGATTATCAAAAAATTTTTGTTGCCAGTATTTGTTTATTTAAGTCATCTTTATCCACCACCATTTTCTCTGGAAACAAGGTTATATAGCATTTTTTTCCAAATGCTCTGGGGTAATAGGCTGAACCCAGTTAAAAGGGACATTACTTATCTTTCTCTTAAAAAAGGAGGATTGCAGATGGTGAACCCTGTTGTTTTTTTTCACTCTGTTTTTTTATTTTTTTCCTTCCATTTTATATGGTATGCAGCCTGTTTACCGTGGCAACATTGGGTGCAGTTTTTATGGCATAAGTATTTTTTCAAATGGTCTATGTTACCTCCAAAAATATTAGGGTCTGATGATCTTCTGGGGTATGGAATTTCGTGCTTAAAAAAATTGCATCAGTGGAAAGTATCCTTACAAAAATTACGTTCCCTAAATAGGAAAACTTTTTATACAAACATAGTATATGAAGTTCAACAAGTAACTCTTCTTTTCCCTCATTGTATACCCACTAAAATGTCTTTTACTTTACATAAATTAACTGATTTCAGATTACCCGTAAAGACATGGGATATTGTATGGATTTCAGCTCAAGGGAGATTAGGAGTTAGGGGTAATTTAAAATATAAACCGCAAGGTGATAGATACTGTCTTAGACCTACATGTGTTAATTTAGAAGAAAATCAATCTCATTTTTTTTTAGAATGTATGGAGAGTAAAGCATTTTGGAGTACAGCTGCTTTGCACTGGAATATGCCATATTTAGCTTTACTATCATCTGGTACCTTGATTTTGGGAGATTATACAGGGGTATGGAATAAATACCATAAAAGTACTTTGAATGTTTTTTTTGCACTATTACAGTATTTTCTATGGCAGGCCAGATGTCAGTATGTATTGCAACAACAAGAAGTTTTGCATTCAGTTATTATTTCACAAGTTGAGGCAGACCTGTTTACACTTAGAGAAAAGGATGCTAGCAAATATTCTGTAGAAAAAGTTGTTAATTTATGGAAATGTTTTCCTGTTTTTTGATGCTGAATGTTTGTTAAATAATTTGCACTACATTTAGGCACTTTTGTGCATACTTTATGTTTGTATTTTGTTTGACTGAGTTCTTGATAGTACTGTTTTTTTTTCCTTTTGTGATGTTTTGTTTCTTTTGTTCAATAAACTTCCCCTACTCTTTTCGATAAGTGCCATGGGATCTTTAACATCCACCTGAACTACCACCAATCCAGGCAGATGGGACCTCAGTTTAACATCTCATCCAAAAGATGGCACCTCAGAAGTGCAGCACCCCTCTCATGCTGCACTGCAGTGTCAGTACTGGGATATTAACCCAAGTGCCAGATGTGGGAACTGAACCCACAGCCCTCTGATCTCCCGGCCTCAGAGGTGAATGTGCTACCTACTGAGCCACTGACACTAACCTGACATTTAACCTGTGTCTCTCTCCCTTTCCTGCAGAGCATACCCCCTTCCCCCGATGATCCCGGAGGTCATGAGGGCTGCCTTCCAGAAGCTCTCCCCCGTAGGATCCGTGCCTGAAGCTGCCCAGGTAAAGACTCCAATCCTGGGAGCAGCTTGCCTGGTCGCAACCATTGGTCCCTTCTGAAAGTGCAGGCTTAGCCATGCCAAACGCTACGCGTTCGGCTCCCCACCGCCCCCACCACCACCCTTTGTCAGCACTCAGATTTATAGTCAGGATTGGTCACATGACTCTGGAAATAACCTATCAGCCCACTTCTTCAGCTGCAGCTTATACCAGATCAACACTAGTGGCCACTATTACCTACCACCCATACCTTGCCCTCCCTATAAAAAACAATGCTATCCCTGCTACTAGCAGTCCTCCTTACTTCTATGAACCTATCACTGGTTCACCCCCCCCCGAGAGGAACCTAACCTACATTACAACAACACTTCCATTCATCAAAAGTTAACTATTATGATACTATCAATGCCTCAAGCCCTCCACCCAAGCTTAAATGACCCCACCTGCTTCTACCCACTCCCATCCCCTCTAACTATCTCAGTCACACACAATACACACTGTACCTCTGCTCTCCCTCCTTTCAGACCACAGCCCCCCACCCCTCCTGTTAGCTCCAAATCAGGCCCCCAAACTCCCGTCACCCTGTTAACCTGTGTCATTTTCAGTCTCCCTGTCCCCACCACCCACGTTAACAGACTTACAGCTTCCCAGTCCCTACTTCACTCACCCAAACTTCACAGGTTAACCCTTCTGAGGCACACCCTCCTCCTACTGCTACTATCTGGCAATATTCAACCCGACCCGGGACCACCCAGCACAGCAGTCTCGTCCAGGAGCCCACATGGTAGTCTACTGCTGGCTACTCTTAATACATGCAGCCTACCAAAAAAACACACTCCCCTCCAGGGCTGGATTGCCCAGCATGCACCTGACATCCTAGCTCTATCTGAGACATGGCTCTCGGATAGAATACCCAGTGGAACTGTCTCCCTCAATGACTACACCATCTCTGTTCAGACAGGACTAGTAAGAGATGCGGTGGCTGTGCCATCTATGTTAGATCTTCACTAAATAACACAGAAGTACATACTCCAACACCCAAATATGGTGCCCAGACACTCACAATCAAACTTTGTCAGCACCAAAACCATCCACATCACTGTGGCCTACATCCCCCCTAGCAACCAAAAACTCGCTTTTGAATCTATCTTCCACAGTATGTCCCACCTCCCCCCTAGGTGTGAAGTCATCCTACTGGGAGACTTTAATGTCAATTGGCTATCACCTGCCTCATCCAACTTCAAAGACACAGCCCTTGCCTACGATCTTACCCAAATTATCAACTCCCCTTCCAGAATGGATCATAGAACAGGGACCTCAACCCTTACAGACCTCATCTTCACTAACAGGCCACAGAATCTCTCCCAAGTCACTGTGCTCCCTGATTCTATTAGTGACCATTCCCTGGTGACCTGCCAGTGGTTGGCTAAAATCCCTCCTGCCCCCCCAAAGTCACCATACATAGGCGACTTAAAAATGATGCCTAGTGCATCTCAAGGCCCACCTAGCTACCAGCAACTGGTTCCCCATTCACACCACACAGTCTGTAGACATGGCACTGTCCCACTTTATAGCCACCTTCAATGAGGCCTGTGACATTTTCGCTCACTTCACTAGACAAGTAGTGAAAACCAGATGCACACTGTGGATCTCACAATCACTACTTAATCAGCTCCAACACAGGGACAACCTATGGCATAAGGCCCTAGACTCCCAATGCACACAGGATAGAAAACTTTACAAGGAGGCCCACAACAAATGTACCTGGGCCATATAGCAAGCTAAAGCTGTGTATCATCACAAACCCTCATCTCCTCCTGGGGCAACTGTAAACAATTCTGGAACAATATGAAGGAACTCAGTGGGAAATCTCACTCCCCTACCCCTACACAACTCACAGTAAATGGGGATGCCACTCAGGACCCTACTGCTATCGCTGAAGCCCTCAACTCTTTCTTCTCGGACCTCTCCCACTTACTACCTCCAAACTTCTACAACCCCTCCCCCCACCCTCCCGTGACACCTTGAACAACAACAATACAACACCCTTTAGACTAAGAATCATATCCTGCTCTGAGGCAAAACGCTACCTCTCCAAAGCCCTGACTAATGCTCGATATAGCAATGACTCCCTTGATCTCAAACTCATTCAGCTGACCCTGGATGTTACACTACCCCATCTCACAAAAATTCTCAACCTGTCACTACGCCTTATTCAATTCCCCTCAGCCTGGAAGAGAGCCATAATCACCCCTATTCTGAAGAGTGGCGACCCCACAGTCACAAGCAACTATAGACTGATATCGATACTACCACCCCTCTCCAAAGCACTTGAAAAATAGTATCGGACCAGCTTACTGACCACCTAACTAAACACAACCTACTTTGCCAAGAATGGCACTGTTTCTGGAGAGGCCACAGTACTGTCACCGCCCTTACTGAGCTCACTTCATTTATCCATGAGGCCCTAGACCAAGGCTCTGTGGCTGGGGCTATTTACGTGGATCTAACCAAGGCATTTGACACGGACAGTCAAGAGCTACTGCTCCGTGTCCTTCCTCAACTCATCTTGGTCCCAGAGGTCACTGCCTGGTTCAAAGACTACCTCTCAGGCCAGTCACAACAAGTCAAGATAAACACAACCCTCTCCTCTTGCAAACTAGTATGCTCTGGTGTCCCACAGGGGTCCATACTTGGCCCCTTACTGTTCACCCTCTTTTTAAACTTTCTCCCCAAGTCTTGTAATGGTCACTTGCTACTCTACACTGATGATGCTGTAGTATTTTGGAAACACCCACAGCCTAGCACTCTCCAACTAGCCCTGCAGGACTTCTTTAGGGAGCTTGAATCTTGGTTCACTGAACACTGCCTTATTATCAATTACCAAAAAACGAAGTCCATGATCTTTGCGCACCGACAAAGCCCGCAGAGTCATATGACACTACTAGTAAAAAACTCTCATGGCTCCCCCTTAGAACAGGTTTCATGTTTTAAATATCTCGGAATCACATTAGACACCTCCCTCTCCTAACATAGTCATATACTACTTCTCTCCTCTGCTGTTAACGCTAGAGTGAGGATCCTCTACAGGCTAAAACACTGCTTACCTGCCCAGGCCATGCATCTTGCGGTCTCCTCCTCCATCCTCTCTTTGGTAGACTATGGGATAGTCATTTACGGCTCTGCGGAACCGACCGCTCTACGTAGCATCAACACTGCCTTGAATAAAGCTTGCCGCCTAGTCACAGGCAGTGACAGGTTAACGCATACCTGTGAGCTCTATGCTCTGACTGGTTGACTTAACTTCCAAGGAAGGCTAAAGTACCACTCCTGCATCCTTGCCAAAAAATACAACTCCAGCTAGCCCCCATCAGCCTCCACCCAATTATCAGCGTAGCCCCCTACAGGCGTACTAAAAGACTCGCAGCCAACACTTCCTTCCTTGTCCCCCACTGTATCAACATCACTTGGGCAAAGATCATTCCGCTACCATGCCCCACTATGGCTTAATAGACTACCGCCCACTATCTCCCAGACCCATAATCTCTCCCTATTTAAAACAGGCCTCAAAGCACAACTCTTTGACTCAGCATTATGTGACTGTGCATAACATTCCTTTCTTCTGGGGTCAGCCCTCCTCTTGTCCCTTCACTCCCTCTTCCCTGCCCAGATATCTGACCCAGGGTCACTCGAGATCCTACAAAACTGCATCCTGCACTTCTCTGATAAGGGGCATCTCATATGCCACCAACTACTGTCACCATCTAAATAAGATAAAGCTATGACTACATAACCCTGTACTGGTACACTAATACTGTTTGTATGTGTTTTTTTTTACTGTAAACGTATTCCTTCCATTCTTTGTAACTGACGTGGAGCCTTTGCGAAAGAGTCTATGACTCAAAGGATTGTAATTCTGATTCTATTCAATAAACAATAAATCACTCCTGCAGGCAGGAAAGAGGGACTGCTTTGATGCTGTGGGTGACCACGCAGCATTGGAATCCCCTTGTCTACAGGTTGCTGCCACAGGTGCTCAGTGGCTATGTCCCAGGAAGGAAAAAGGGCTTAACCTAGAAAAATCCTCAGAGCGAAGCAGTATGATAGCTGACACATCCTGTTTCACTCTCTGCTACCAGCCACTCCAACCTCACCATGGGTGACTCCCACCAAATTCACAGGAGTGACAGGGATGTTGCCTAGCTGTGGCTCGACCTCACCATGGGGACAAATTGTAAAATCAGAGTGAATGCAGGTAAGAACTGGAGACATGAGGAATGGGGCTGGGCCCAACTGAAGTGATGGGAACACCACACTGAGGGGATTAAAATGTAAATTGCATATATATAGGGAATACATGATGGGCAGGAGTGTGATATGGCAAATAACTTCACTCATGCAGAGTGAGCTCTGGATACTCATGAGTGCCGAAGGCATGAGTGAGATTATCCAGAGCTCACGAGGCAGTATAAAGATATTTACTACACGTTACCCTGCTCACGTGTTCGACGATACCCAGCCGCAGGAGTGTGCGCTATGTGGATATACTGCTTACCACTGATGTCATTTTTGTTCATGTCGTGGTGTTCTTTTGATTTCAGGTGTTCATGCACCAAAGTTATGTGCTGTTTCAGTGATTGTAGGTTCATTCATGAATTGTTCTGATATTGTGGGGTTTGATTGGTTGGTATTTGTGCTTTGTTATGTTTCTATAAGTTGAGATGTGTGTTTTGCCATTGGTGCATTAGTTCTGTGTGGTATGTAGCGTGTGTTGTGATAAGGTATTTGTAGTTTGAGGGTGTGGTTTTGTGTGGAAGTTCACTTATGGCCCGCAGTGCTTGTGAGTAAATGTTTTTTGATTATTCCAGTCAATTAAATATATTTTATGGGTCTGATTTCTGTTTATTTATATTCTGTGCAGTTTGTACTGTTGTCTGGTTATTTTCATCAGATGTTTGTATGTGTTGTTTGAGATCGGTTAACTTCACCGGAGCCCCTTCATTTTATGCACTGATGTGCTTTTGTGTCTTTACATTTTATTTCTTTGGGTTGTAGCACTTTTATTTATTGAAGTTAATTTTTTATGTTGAGAATTGTTCCTTGTGTTATGGCAGTAGACATTTATCTTCTTGTGTTAGTTGTTGTTAGTGTCACTATCGGAGGTCAGTGCTCGAGGTCGCTTTCATCTCGGAGCTCTGTATTTGCCACCTGTTGAGAGAGAAAAAAATAGTTACTGCTACTGCACAAATGTAATTCAATTTTCTTTTAGGTCTTATATGTGTATTTTATACCTTGGATTACATTGAAGTTAATTTTTTTAACTGAGATTGTTGGGTTACTAAAACATGCAGACATTGTGTCTTGCCATTTTGGTGTGGCCAGTTCTTCTGGTGCAGTTTTGTATGGTGTGCTTAAAATTGATGGGGGAGGGTGGCTCACAGTCATAGATGTTGAAGGTATACATTTGTCCATGGTAGTAGAAGTTGATGGCTGAACGTCTGAGTTGGTGCTGAGGAGATGTGCAATATTCTTTTGTTTTTGTTAGTTTATTTTTGCATAGTCATTTAGGGGCTGTCATTTTTTGTGCCCCGAGATTTGCATCACTTCTGTGGGGGGTACGTTACTATCCACCAGCTTTTGTACTAGTTGTTTTCTCACAGAGTGATTCGTAGCTTTTTTCTTGGTTTGTATTCTGTCGGCCGTGATCATATTTTTCACTATTTTTCCCACAGTGTTTATACCCATTGATTGTTTTTTTATATCAGCTAATTGGGTAGGAAGCTTAGGGATTGTAATTCACTGCTAGGAAAAAAGGAAGCATTTTCTGTGTTGCATTTTGGTGGTCTTACTTTTTTACATAGCAGATAGGTAGCTATGAGACATTTATTTTTGTTATTTATTTTGTAGGCGCTTGTTTTAATATATGGGCTGCTTTAGGATTTGTTCCTGTTCTCGTTTTTGTTTGACGTTCTTTGGTGTATTCTATGTATTGTATGCCTTCATCATCAGTTCCAAGTTTTATATCTCCCCATAATATGTTCCTAGCTTCTATGGAGCCTCTAATTCCAAAGAATAAGGTAACGTTGACCCACATAGTATTTATTAATGAAAGTGGGTTGTCTGGTCTGAGTATGTCCTTTTCATATAATTCATTTATTAATGAGTCTGTCAGTTCATCTGCTGCATAAGGCTTGTTTCCTTTTCCTTTTTCTTTCAGTATTTTTTGCTTTGATTGTAAGGCTATGTTTTCAGAAATGTCAGTGATAGGGATATAGATTTAGGATATTCTTGTTCTTTTAGGAATCTTTCAAAACTTTGTAATTTAGCACTGAGGTAGTGGTTCGTATTCAAAACCGTCTTTGCGCTGACAAGTGACAAAATATTGGCACATAATTTGGTCAAGCTGTTGTGGGGGGTATTTCATGGATTTGTTTTTCTATTTGTAGTTGTTGTCTGATAAATTGATGTAGGTGAGCTACGCCATTGTTTGTTTTTCATTTTGTGTTAATATTTTTGGTGGAGTTGATGAAGTCATCTATGTCGTCCAAGTTGATTTGTACTTTAGTAGTAGGCTTTTCTGATGTACTTTTTGTGTTCGTATTAATAGTATTTGTCTTGTTTTCTTCCGGATCCAATAGTGGTTCCTGATCTGTTTTGAATTGTGAACAGATGAGAAAAGCCTCTTTTTGTATGTTTATGATTGTGTTTGGTTTCTTTGTAGTGAGGTGTTTTGATTTTGTGGCATGTTTCATTTTTATTGTTGTTAGTATGTTTATGAATTCATTTAAATTTTTCCCTTTTCTTTTTTTAGATTGCGATTTGAAATGCTTCTGTTTGCTTGTTTTGCCACTTCTGTTTCAGCACAGGAGAATGTGGTTTTGTTTGCTGCAGGTGTTCCTTAATTCAGGTGAGTGTAATTGTGTAGGGTTCTCTTTTTTGCAGTTAGTACTGGCTTATCCATGGTAGTAGGCATATACACATACTCGCACACACCCTGGTCTCTCTCTGGCCAGCCTAGCTCTAACCTATATCAATCTACAGCACCAATTCTGTACTCCATAAATATGTGTGTGCATTGTATTTATGTATGTATAGCTTACATGTAGCTCTAGTGCATATACCTTTAGATGTCTATTACAATGCTAGTAACCATGTTACACTCCTTCCTGGGTAACTGCCAAATTGTAATTATACATATATTGCTAATGTGTTATTATGATAATTACATGTATATTGCTATGTTATTATGATAACCTGCGTGTTAACCTCCCTTGTTCCCTTTCCCCAGGTCGCACTGGGAGACAAGCATTGTTTTGCTCAGTGTGCCTTTTCTGGCGAATCAATTCAATAAATAAATAAATAATTGGAGGGTTTCTGAGAAGCACATATCTTGTGACGTATCAGCTTGCGATAAATCAAGCTGTTACGTAGGCACAGTATGTATAAATGTAACAGAATATGTGTTTGCATATGTTAGTGATGATTTATTTAATGCTGGTGATGATATGTGTTTTTTATCTGATGCATTTATCTTTCACCCTATTGTAGAAACATATATATATATATATATATATATATATATATATATACACACATATATACATATGATTATAGCCACCTGTACCCACATGTACAGCTCTTGTCCCAACCCCTCCCTCTGCACCACTGTAAAAATCAATTCTGACCCTCCACCCTCCTTGTAGTTCCCAACTCCTTTTTCACCCAAGAATTCCCAGAGTGAAGTTACTGTGTCTGTGGTCTGTCACAGCAATATTTTTTTTTGCTTCCCATCCCAGTTGGCACTCCCAGCCTCATCAGCCCAGCTTCCCCCAGGTCTTATCTCTCCCATGGTTCCCCATGATTTGCCCTATGTGGCAGGGTGACAAGGAGACCCTCGACCTGCCAGGACTGGATCCAGATTCCAGAAGGCACCCGAGTCACCCAGTGCAGGGCTTGCAGAGGCCGGTAGTCATCTTGCATGACTGGGAGACATTTTCCATTTTCTCCCAGGGAGACGTGGTGTGTGCTTGACATCAAGGTGCATGTGCAGACATCTGCCATGTCTCCACCACCTTTCTAGGCTCATGCTGCCTTTCCTCTGGCTTCTGCCAGTGGCTAGTTAAGCACCAAGCTCTTCCCCACCCTCCACCCTGAATGAGGAGAGTGGTCCTTCAGTCACTCAATCCCCCCCCCGCTGTCCCTCTGACACCTTGGGCTCATTTCTGAACCCAGGTCATCGGTGTCGCAAGCAGTAGCACTACTGCTGTGCTGGTGAACTGACTTTGTCATAGCCATAATAATGCTGTAATCAATGCCCATCCAGCACCCAAGTTCAATTAGTACCAACACCCACCCATCTAAACTAGAGAGAAAGAGAAAACTGTCCCTCACCACTGCAACTGACCAGACTCTCTCTCCTTGTTCAACAACTTTTAAATGAACTAATCAGCTATGGTGATGATGATGTGTCTAGTAACATCTGATTGGTTGCTGTGGTAAATCCAATAGGATGTTACTAGGCATGTAATCACAGCTGATGCCTTCATTCATGGGAACAGAGAGGGAGTTAGGCCCATCACTGTGGCAAGGGACACTTCTCTTTTTACAGATTTAATGGATATATATTTTGTGGTAACTGGGGAGAGGCTGGTGGATGCCAGAGGGCAGTAGGGTAGAGGTGTATACCTAAAGGAGTAGGTCAGGTGGGAGAGGAATGGTACTAATTGTACAATCCTACACCCCCTGCTCTGGACTTTTTCTTGCATGTGAATCTTTATTATGCCTATGTAAACATACAATGACTTTAAGCCGTACACAGTAACTAGCACTATTTATGTTAGTAGCATGTTTGCTTGCCGTCAGAGGTTTTGCCTTAATAGTGGACCATTTTAAATGAGCTCTTCTCAACGGTTTTAATCCTGAATAGAACTAAATTGAATTGAACTGAATTAGGGCTGAGGAAGGGCATTGATTGCAGTTTTATCTTTACTTTGCTAGACCACAGCCACATAAACCTTGCTGGGGCTACCAGTGGAAGAGGGAGAGGTGCTACACAGCTAGGGGAACTTATTTTTACAATGTTGTGATGGAACAAGATCTGTATATGGGTGAGGTGGTTAATTTCATATATGTTTTAACAACAACAACAAATAAATTTGCATAGTAATACTTTGCTGGCAAAGTGCCACTTTGCATAATCTTTGCCATTCAAAGAGCTCACTTCACATGGCAATGTTAAGATGAACAACACATAGTGGCACCTTTGCCAGAGATAGTGCCCTATGCATAGACTGCGCCCGGCAAAGTGGTCACTTCACCTAACGAATAACAATGTTAAGTTTCCCATCTTTACACATACATTCCTAGCTGCTACTTTTCCTCCATATACCCCATAAACAAATTTCCTATCTTGGCTGGCAGTTTTCTGTTCTACAGGATCATACTCCACCATGATCTCACTCAATGATTTTGGGAAAACTGTCCCTCCTCTTAAACAGCAACTTCCCTACTACAACTTTTAATTTTTCACATTGATCCCCTAGCCACCCCAATCTGCTTTCTCATCCTCGCCCCCTGGTTAACTAGCTCAGCCATCCCATATCTCTTTCCCCCCTTCCTCTTCTCCTTGCCACAACTCTCTGACATTTTCCCAAGCATCTCCTTCTATCAAGGCAGCCACCTACCATTACCCTTTGGGGCCATATCCATTCCTCAGCTTGGGTAGGCACCTTTTTTACTGTGCACTTATAGCCACCACACCCGTCACTATGAAGCCTTTATTCCTCCCCCTATTGGTAGCCTTACTGGCAGGCACCCTTCTGCTAGCTGACTTCTCTGCCTCTTTACTATCCCTCGACCAGTTGGATCTTTTCCATTTCGTTGATGTCAACTTTCCTACCTGCTCCCCCCAGCTAGGTGGGAGTTAACGCCTCTTGGCACCCTCACATCTGCCTTTCTCTCTAACCTTGAGTGTCACCAACTAGCTTCCTTATTACTTTCACCCTCTTTTTCCCTCCCTCCCTCTCTCCTGCCAACTGTGCACCTATTGCCTCCTACTCTTCTTGTTCTTACTGGCAGGGGACATTGAGTCCAACCTGGGCCCAGTGCAATCCATGATCACCTCCAAAGATTCCTCATGGGTTAGCACCTCCCCAGATTAAAAATTGCCCATATGAACATCTGTAGTCTCCCAGCAAAATACCCCGACATTGAAGCCTGGGTCTTCCTCTACAATCTCCATGCCGTGTGCCTCACCAAAACCTGGCTGAAGCCACAGCATCCCAACACCATGTTCCAGCTAGCTGGTTACTCCCTGCTGCACAAAGACTGACCTGGTAAAAGAAAGGGTGGTGGAACTGCCATGTTGTCAGGGAATCCTTCACTGCCATGATCATCCCATGTTCTAACAATGTCTCCCCTAGTGAAAGGCTTATCACCAAAGTTACCCAGGGCTCAACAAAAAAAAAATATTCTTGGGCTGCTACAGTCCCCCTGATGGGGGCATAGAGGGCCTTCACAGCCTCCTTACTGGTTATGGAACTCTCCCCTCCCATGGAATCCCTCTTCTTGGTGATTATAACCTCAACTGGCTTAGTGCTCACAAACCTGATTATGCAAACCTTCTAAAACAGCACAATCTGGTGCAAATCATCAATCTCCCCACCCGCTTCAACCACAGCACTTCCAACCATACACTTCTTGACTGGGTGATCACCAATAGCAGAGACAGAGTCGCCCAAGCTGGAATGCTGTCTGACTCCCTAAGTGATCACTCCCCTACATATGTCATCTGGTCCTCTAAGGCCTCCCACCCTTCTTCCAAGTACCTATACTTTCATAACTTTAATTGCTCTGACACATCCCACCTCTTTGAGGACATTAGGGCCATCAACTGTCAGCACCTCTACATCCTCGTCAATGTGTCTTTAGCTACCACTCACTTCACCAAAGCTCTCCTGGTTATCCAGGACTGCCACTTTCCTATCATCACTTGGCATGTCAGAGGTGGGTGCACATGTTGGTTAACAAAAGAACTCCTGACCCTCATGAAATCAAGGGACAATAAATGGTCTGCATGCAAACTGGCGCCCTCCCCTGCCCTGTGGAATGAGTACAGACACTTGCATAATAAATGTAAGCATGTGATCAGATCCTTAAAATAAGCTCTACTTCCACAGATTCCAGAGAGAAAATCTAAGTAATCCTAGGAAGTTCAGTGACTCCACTGGCTTACTTTTAAATCCCCACACACAAAGCCCAAACATTCACCTGATATCCCTTTCTGGCCTTATGATGGACCCCTCAGTAGTCACTGAGGCACGTAACACCAAGTTCTCTGACCTATCAGCCTTCCTTTGCAAACTCCCACCCAGCCATCCTAAGCCCCAGGACACCTGCACAACCCCCTCATCATCTCCCTCCACTCCTTGCACTTCCTCCACTCCAACGTGTGTGCCCTCTACCCTGGGAACTTGCACCTCCACCTTGCCCTCTAACTCCCTCCCCCTCATGACTCCCCCTCCCACTCCCATTTTTACTTTAAGGCCATATCCTCAAATATTACCTACAAACTCCTAAAGAAGTTATCAAATCAAGGGAGCCCTGGCTCTGAAGTCCTGTCTCCCATCTTCTTGAAATGTTTCTCCTCTTTAATATCTAAGCCACTCACCTTTGTCTTTAACCACGCCTTGTCTACCTCCACCATGCCTGACCCCTAGAAGCCTGCTAGAGTGGTTTCTATCTTTAAATCTGGGGACCCCCACTCCTCCGATAACTACCGGCCCATATCTATTCACCCCACCTAAGCACACTCCTGGAAAGGGTCATACATCAACAACTATCTGATTACCTCACCAAACACAATCTCTTATGCAGCCAACAGCATGGTTTCCACAAGCATCACAGCACATCTACTGCTCTGACTCTTTTTACTGACCACATCCTCTCCAACATGGACCATGGGCGTGCCACTGGTACTGTCTTTGTTGACCTATCTAAAACTTTGATATGGTGAATCACTCCCCCCCTCCTCTCTAAACTATCCTCACTTGGTTGCTCCATTGAGACTACTGCCTGGTTTCAGAGCTACCCCTCTGGACACTCCCAATCTGTGTGTGTTGGCACTACCACTTCCCCTCCACTACTGGTCACCACGGGAGTACCCCAGGGCACCATTCTTGGCTCCCTGCTCTTCTCTATATTTATCAACTACCTCCCTGCTGCCAGCCTCACCTGCAGCTCTCTACTCTACACAGATGACCTTGTCATTTTCCTTAGTGATAAATCCCTCTCTTGCATGTCCTCCATCCTATTTGAGAACTACTGTGCTGCTTTTAACTGGTTCTCATCCCCCTGCTGTTGGTCAATGATAGAAAAACAAGGACTTGTTGTTTGGGTCTAAACTGTACCTAGACAAGACCCCCAATGCCAACTCTACTCTCCTCATATACCCCCCTGATGGCCCTGCCCTTGAAAATGTCTTCCTTCAAGTATCTGGGTGTACTGATTGACCCCCCTTCTCTTCTTCAATGACCACATAAACTATATACAGTACTATAGTCAATAGGGTAAATCAGAAGTTGGGTGCTGCCAATTGCTTAAAGCCCTACCTCACTAAGGAGGCTCATCGACCTATAGTCATGGGCAATCTGCTCCCTATCTTTGACTATTTTTCCTCAACCTAATCTAGAACCTCTACCACCCTTCAGACTAGATTCTCAGTAGCATACAACAATGCGTGATGCTTTGTCCTGTTGGCTACTTACTGAACACACCACTGTGACCTCTGCCTCTCACTTGGTTGGCTCTCCTAGCAAGTGCACTTTGACTTTATCCTCGGCTGTTTTGTGGATGCTGTCCTTAGATGTGACAATGCTTCTCCTCTCTCTACCCTCTTCAATTTCTGAACCTCTGCTAGGAATCACCACTCCTCAACTGCTCCCTTCTTTGAGGTACCTAAATCCATCACCAATATGGATGGGAAAGCTCTCTCAGTTTCGGCCCTCTCCATATGGAATGGACTACCCACTGTTCTTCGATCTTCCAAATCTTATCCAATCTTCAAACATAACCTCAAATCCTGGCTCCTAGACAAAGATAGTTGTAAGTGCCCCACTCACTAGCATCTCTCCACCCTGCCTGCCTGCCTGTATGATTCCATTCTGCTAACTTGCTTTGCCCATCCTCACTGCCCCTGTTGGATACTAGCTCTCTTTGTTAATCTTCTCCTGAAGTTCTGGGTTTTTTCTATCTAGTGATCTCTGTTAGCTTACTTTTATATACAGTATATTCTCCAACTTTTCAGCTTCAAATATGTTGTTATTATTCTTATAAATACTTATTCTACTTTCCCTTCACCACACTCCATAATGTAAATTTGTTAGCTAACAGTACCTTGTGCTCTTGTATATATTCTTACTTTTGCCCTACTGTATGTATACGTTATGAAAATTGTTGTTTGTATATTTTATGAAAATCTGTATACTGGCAAATTTTGTAAACTTAACGTTCCTGTTTTTTTTACTTGTACTTTTCTGCTATTTGTCACACCTGTATGTATCTATGTTGTTCTACTTGTTAGCCTGGGTCATTTCTGTAAACAGTCCCAGGGATCAGTGCACTTACCTGGTTACCAAAGACTAAATAAATAAATAAAACCATCCAAAGGAAGCCCCTTATATGGTTGTTTCCCTTTAGGGGAACTGCCCCTGGGGTTGTGCACCCTCCAAGATGTTCCACAACATGTTCCCCTTCTAAGGCAATGCATATGGAAATGCCCCCGGATTCCAGGTCCTAAGGAGCTGTCCCCAGTGATAGCTGCTATGGTCTATGGCAAAACAGTCTCTGATGCCCTCAAACCATCAAGGTATATGAGACCTCAGAAATCTCCTCTCACATTTCCCTCTAGCTGACTCCTCACTTCTTTACTCCTGGCACCTTCATCTTCTATTTATTTGCCTTGTAGGTCACTGGCACCCTACTTGTCTGCTCTGCCAAATTCTTCCCCCTAAACTATAACCTGAAAGATGATGCCAGAGCATCAGACCCCACTGGCTCATCTCCATGAACATCCACCTTCCCCTACTGTAAGGAAAGGGGGTGGGTACTGTTCTTTTTCCTACTGATGAACATCTGCATGAAGCAAACCAGATGCAGTAACAAGGGGGCATGGATGGAGGCTGGTTCAGGGAAAGATTCTGGAGGGATGTGGGGAAGTTCTACTTCACTGAGAGGGTGGTGGATCCATGGAATATATTACTGGCAGAAGTACTGGGAACAGGGATTATAAATGGGTTTAAGTATGGCTGAGAGAGGCTTAGGGGATTGATATTTCCACTAGGAGGAACTAGGAAGACAGGGTATTCAGGAGGGGGGCAGGGGTAGATACCATTTCAGGACATAGGGTGAGATAGAAACATCTATAGGGGAAGACTGGATGGGCACCTGGCTTTTGTCCACTGGCAGTGTCTATGTTTCTATTTTTAAATTAGCTGAGTGATGAAACCAACCCAGCAGCAGTTATGTACACTGCCTTGTTGATTGGGATACCAAGTTCGGGGGTATGCCCAGACTCCCACGACTACAGCAGGACATATTGCAGAGCAGATATACATCACCTTCAGTCATGAGAGTACCAGCTGCCCAGTGTTATAGCACACTGCACCACTGATGTACCATTTAGGAGCAGCATTAACACTGACTATGAGGCAACTACTCAACTATCCTCCCCAACATTCCATGTATCACTTAATACACATTAACTACTCCAAGGCATACTGGTAAAGATGTGACAAAAAAATAGTAGGCATGGTTGATTGGCAAGTTTATTTTATTCAGTCTATTACCTAGTGGGATACTAACATAAAAGCTTTCATATTTACAATCACATACATTTCAATTGTCTCTTTGGATAAAACCCATATTAAGAGACAATGATTATAGATGGACTTTTTATAGTACTAGAGCTTGCTGCACTATATGTGAATATCCACTCTCACTTTCAGCAGCAAAGCTCTCTGCTTTGTGCATGCAGCCTAGGGTGGAAAAGTTGGTCCTACCCTCACTGACAGAGAGCCAACTATTGATCCCACCCAAGGTTCCTCCCTTATCTGACGGCATTTCTGGGTCAAAGCAATAAGTGCTGGGGTTTTCACTTTCACTGTCTTCATACTGTACAGCATTTGTATCTGAGAGGCACTACTTGGATCCATTATCATGCCAGGGTTGATTTAGCCAAGAGCCAGAAATTTAAAACCAAGCTCTTTTAACTAAGTGTCCAGTAGCTGTTATAACTGAGGCCAGTGGTAAAGGGAGCAGAATGAGTTCCATTCTGCAGTACAAGGAAAAGGCTTTGTTGCCTACTGTGCAGGCTTTGACTCTTGAAATAAGAAGTCTGTACACTTTAATTTTGCTCATAATTTTAAATCTAGATTTAGTAGTTGCCGCATTGGTCCTTGCAAGAATAGATCCAGAAGAGAAAAAAAAAATTAATTAAAGAGCGAACCCTAGCCACTGGCTACCAATTCTTGTGCACCTAACCTGCACTGTACTGCTCACCTAATGCAACCTAAAGGAACGAGCTGCCCTGCACTGGTTTGTTCTCCTGTTGCCAGGCAAAGACGCAGTACTAGGTTCTACTACCTACAAGGCTAGGTACTTGAATTAAGGGGTCAACCCAGAACTTCCTTCCCAAGGTCCAAGCGAGGAACCCAGAAAAGTGCAAGATGGGACCCAGGAGCATGAACAGGGGCATCATCCTGGCATCTATATATATCCTGGCACTACTAGGGATGGACTGGCTCGTTAGTAGTATCTGCTGCTCCTCATATGCCCGGGAGGGGACAGGAAAACACACGGTAAGACACTACAGCTGTCCTTCTCCTAGGTGCAACATCTCACTTCTAGTGGTGCATGAATTCTTTAGGAAAGGGATCCTTTATACATCCTTTCTCCTCACTAGGAGCATAACCCTCTGCTCGACTCTACCCCCTCTAACCCTCACTCTCCGCAGCTTGTTAGCAGTGCTGCTGCTACTGGCAGGGGACATCCAACTGAACCCAGGCCCAGGGACGCCTAACGTATCAATTTCCTCCCCCCAAGACCAGACCTGGCACGCAGCCAAGGGTCTGAGGTTAGCGCACATGAATATTTGCAGTCTGAGGCCTAAGATCCATGAAGTCCAAGCATGGTTGGCACTGTACAAACCAGACATCCTAGCAGTCTATGAGACTTGGTTAAAGCCCCATATCCTGGATCACAAGGTTGCTGCCTCTGGATATGCCTTCTACAGAGAGGATAGACCCTCGAAAAGGGGGGAGTGGGGTTCTTATGTACGTAAAGGACACACTTACATCCTCCCTTGTTAGCAAGCCCCACGGCAGGACCCATGACATAGAATCAATTTTCTTACGACTCACGCTAGGAGGTGCCAAGCACCTCACAGTAGGCTGCGTATATTGCCCCCCTACCAATGCACTCCACTCTCTGGAGATGCTCCTGAAGGACCCAGCTGTAGATACAGCATCTGAGCTTATTTTATTGGGTGACTTCAATCTAAACTGGGCCCGAGAGGCAAAGTCAGCCATAAGTGGCGTATTACATGACTCCCACCTTGCCCAAGTCATCTCTCAACCAACCAGAATGAACCATAAACCGGGAAGGCACTCAACAATTGAATGGGTCCTGGCTTCAACCCCAAGTAATGTAAAATCGGCAGGCACCATGGCCGATGCCTTGAGTGACCACTTGCCTATATTTGCTATCTGGAAGAATAGTGCGAATAAAGTCCAGCCCAGAGTGATTACCACCAGGGACTACTCCAATTTCCATCCTGACCAATTCATTGGCTACTTAGATGGCATCGACTGGAGTCCAATAAGACACCTACCTACCCTGGAGGAGGCTGTAAAATTTTTCCAGATGACCCTCACGAGGACCATTGACCTTTTAGCTCCGATGAAAACCCACAGAGTAAAGGGAAGCTGCTATAAGTGGATCTTGCCCTCTCTAAAAGCTTTGATGACCTCCCATGACAAGGCCTGGAAAAAGTTCAGGAGATCGATGCTACCTGCTGACTTTGCCAGCTACAGGGCCCTTAGAAACCAATGTAAGCATGCCATAAAGATAGCTAAAAAAGACTACATCACCAATCTCCAAAAAACTAACCTAGGCAATCCTAGGTTCTTCTGGTCGCATATTAATGAACTGCTCAAAGGGAACAAAAAAACTACCCCTGGCCCAACAATGGCCAATGGGCAATTAATTGAAGAGGGATCACTCATCGCAGAGGCCCTAAACAGCTACTTCACGAACCTGGATGTATATAAGACAGGGCCCCCTGACAACAGGAATGAGCCTAATGCACAGTGGCCCCCAGACCTAGACCACCCTTTGTTTCACTTGAGGCTGGTCAGGGTAAAGGAGGTCTTGAACATCCTTAAATCCCTGAACTCGAGAGGATCAGGGGGCCCCGACAGCATCCAGACTAGAATCCTCAAGGATGGAGCTAAGCCCCTTACCTGGCTGTTAAACAGGTCCATTAAGGAGGGGTCCGTACCTGAGCTTTGGAAGCAGGCTCTTGTGATTCCCATACACAAGGGAGGGTCAACTGAGCCCATAGGGAACTACAGGCCAGCTCCTTGCTGTGTGCCATTGCAAAAGTACAGGAGAAGCTAGTTTATTCCCAACTCCGAGAATACTTGGGAAACCCACCGGGTAATCTCACTGTCCCAACATGGCTTTAGAGCCAAGCTTGGGACAGATACCGCGCTAACCAAATTCTCGGCCGAAATACTGAGCAATAGCTACTCAGGGGCCAGTACAGGTGCAGTCTTCATAGACCCCTCCAAAGCGTTCGACTTGGTAAACCACAAGCTTCTACTCCAAAAAATGTGCTCACTTGACCTTGACACTCATGCTCTGGGATGGTTCGAGAGCTATCTCTCAGAACGTACCCAGAGGGTCAAGTGAAAGGACAATATCTCCAACCTATTACCACTCAAAGAAGGGGTACCACAAGGGTCAATACTCAGCCCCCTTCTTTTCACACTTTTTTATAAATGATCTGCACACACACTGTGGGAGCAGCAGCGTTATCCAGTATGTGGATGATGCGGTCATTTACAGAGCCTCCCACAACCTAACAGAGCTGGGGACAGCCCTCCAAGAGGACATCCTTCAGATGGAGGACTGGCTCACTCTGAACAAAATGGTTTTAAATACCAACAAACGAAGGTGATGCTGTTTGGGCCCAGATCCCTGGGTCCTGAGAGGTCACTGCTCCTACAACTCCAGTCCAGGGGGGATAAAACAGTTGAAGTGGTAGCCTCTACCAAATACCTTGGACTTACCTTGGACCAAGGTTTCACATTAAAAAATCATGTGGACCAATTCACTAAAGCCATCCATGGGAAACTTGAAATCCTCTACATACTAAAGGACCAGCTTATCCCTGAAGCTAGGGTAGCCATTGCGGCTAGCGTACTTCTCCCAAAGCTCACCTATGTGGCCCCGGTACTCCAGGGTGTGGCCAAGACTGGGCTATGCAAGCTGCAGACCTTGTACAACAAGATAGTCCACTTTGCATCACTGTCACACCCGAGGATTCACCACTGTGAGGCTCTAAATAGGCTCAGGTGGCCATCTCTGGAAGCTTGCCTCATCTATCCAACCCTCTGCCTTACTTTTAAGCTAATGGGTCCTACACCTCCCCCTAGTCTTAATGGTCTCATTAGCATAAAACTTAGCCCACGGAATCTACTGACCTCAGGCCAAACCCTCCTTGTGGTCCCTAAGACAAGGACAAAAGCCGAGTCCATGTCCTTCATGTATGCTGCCCCTTTCAACTGGAACAACCTCCACCTGGAGGTGCAGGAGGCGGAGTCTATCACCTGCTTCCGAACGAAGCTTAAGGCACACTTGCTCGATAGGAGCATATGCCTATGTTACTGGACCTAACCATTTAATGCCATCCCAGTAGGTCAACGCACCTGCCTCAAGGATGGGGAGCACTTACATGTCTGCATGTCCCCCTCCCTTTATGCTCATAAGGAAGGAAGGAACCATATGACCCTAGCCAATTGCCTTGCCCTAACCTTGAGCGAGCACACTTAATCTAAACTTGTACCTACTATGCAAAATGTTTCTCGATGTGTAACTACTATGTCCCAACTGCCTGTATGTCTTTCACAACTTACTGTTTGTAAACTTATGAAGTCTTTTATGGCATATAACATGATAATTATCTGAGTGTACTGATCTGTTACCTATAATAATTGTTACTCCTGGGTCGTCCCTGAAAAAGGGACCTCCGGGGCCCAGCGGGCCTACCCAGTCATCAAAATTCAATAAATAAATTGATACCTTTTAATGGACCAACATAGATGTAACAACAAGAACAAAGTGCTTTAGCTTTCAGACCAACCAGTCCTTCCTCAGAAGCTTTGGTGGAGCTTCTGAAGAAGGACTGGTTGGTCCGAAAGCTAGAGCACTTTGTTCTTGTTGTTACATCTATGTTGGTCCATTAAAAGGTATCAAATCATTTGCTTCTGGCTCATAATTTATTTGACAAATTTTGAAACTAACCACTTTCTTGAATGAGCCTTTTAACGTCCCATAACTTTGAATTCCTATCACAGTGACATCATAAACTTATGTTTGGTAGTTGTTTAGCTTTGTTTTTATTTTTAGGGCTGTAGTAGGCGGAGCCTGCAGATGTTTTGCATGTACAAAAGGAGTGATGTCATGTCTTCTGTCCGTGGAAGTGACTGAAGGTGTAAATAGTCTCCTCCACCTTGCCCTGCTCCAAGAAATGTTTTCCAGCCTCAAATGAATATGCTTTCATGTTTGTCAATGGTTGCAGGGTACTATTTTCTTTCTTAAATGGGTGGTACAAGAACTGGAACCTGAGTAGTGGGTGGCAGCATTCATTTTTTTTGGGGGGGGGAGTATGATCAACCTCCATCTCCACCCAAGAAGCTCTTAAAGATCCACCCCCAGTTTTTTTTCATTCATGTGGGAGGGGCATGAGGTGGATATATCATGTTGGAACAAGACACACAAGTTTGGGACCTGGAGCAAGCAACAGAACAAGTCTGTGGAGTGATCAAGTTGTGGAGCCCCTGCATTTTAAGGACTAGGAGAACAAAAGATAGATAATGCCTTCAAATAGACCTAAAAACCCTTGGAACAAATTATTATCAGAGCCACCTGGGTACTCAGAAGGAAAGATTAATTAAGGAGTGCCTGAAACTACAGCTCACAAGGAAAACAATAGACACAATGTTCTGATTCAAGTTGAAAGAGCCACAGGTTTTTCTTGAACATTTATATAATAAAAACATGAAGTTCAGCTTTTGGGATTAACAATATTTGTTTACTATATATATATATATATATGTATACAGTATGTATAAATATTATAGTGGCAAGGTATCTCAAAAAGAAGGGAAATTAGAGGCAAAAAAATCAATTTAATGTATTAGTTAGGGTTGTTCCACACCGACAAATGAGAGAAAATTCGGTGTTAGGGTTGAAAGCCCCCCTTGAACCCCCCTGCCCACACCCCCAACTGGCATTGGGGTGTGCATTAGGGTTGTTGGTCCTAACTCTTACCCCATTCTCCTACACCACTGCTTCTTTACACATGTGATGGGATCTCACAAACTATCTGTACAGAGGGATAACAGCTTCCTGTTTTCTACTGGTGATGCCTCTCCCTATACAACCCAGTATCCCCTAGCCATCCCTACTGCATTCTTACATTGCTTACTAACCTTTAGACCATCTGATATGAAAGTTCAAGAGAAAAAGAAAGCATTCAGGAAGTACAAGGAATCATAGAAGGAGCTGGATAGAGAACTGTATCAGTTAAAGCAAAAGGAAGCTGGGAAGGCAGTCAGAACAGCAAAGGCCCAAACCGAGGAAAAGATAGCCAACTCAGTTAAGAAGGGGGATAAAACCTTTTATAGGTACATCAGGGAGCGAAGGAAGACCAAGAGAGGGTTAGTGAGGCTTAATAAAGAGGAGGGAGGGTGGGCGAGGGTGACTGTGAAAGGCAGAGATACTAAACAAATATTTTGCTCAGTATTTACAAAGAAGGGGGAGGTACCTAAAACAAACAGTGGGAAAACACTCTGGATACAGAAGTTGATACCAGCCCATTTACAGAAGAAAGGGTTCTGAAAGAACTCTTAAAACTGAAGGTGGACAAAGCAATGGGGCCTGATGGGATTCACCCCAGAATTCTAAAAGAACTAAGGGTAGAACTAGTGACACCACTGACTACCCTCTTTAACAAATCATGGGAGGATGGGGTGGTACCTGAGGACTGGAGGGCAGATGTAATTCCCCTTCACAAAAGTGGGAGCAAGGCAGAAGCAGGAAACTACAGACCTGTTAGTTTAACCTCAGTGGTAGGGAAAATGATGGAATCACTTCTGAAGGAAAGAATTGTTGAGTATCTAGAGACCAGAGGGCCCAGGACTCAAGGCAGCATAGATTCACAGTGGAAGGTCATGCCAGACAAATCTGATAGATTTTGACTGGGTGACCAAAGTAGTAGATCAGGGGAGGCTGTGGACATGGCCTACCTAGACTTTAGCAAGGCATTTGACACAGTCCCACACAAAAGATTAATATACAAGTTAGCCAGCCTGGGAGTGGGTCCCAAGATGGCAGCCTGGGTAAAGAATTGGCTGGAGAATAGGACACAGAGAGTAATAGTAATGGAGTCCACTCTGGAAGAAAGGGGTTACTAGTGGGTACCGCAGGGTTCAGTATAGGATCGTCCTCTCAATGTCATATAGTGACATTGCAGAGGGACTGGAAGGAAAAGTATGTCTCTTTAAAGATGACACAAAGATCTGCAACAGAGTTGATGCACAAGGTGGGGTGGAAAGAATGAGAAGGGACTTGGCAAGGTTAGAGGAATGGTCAAATGTATGGCAGCTTAGATTCAATGCTAAGAAGTGCAAGGTAATGCACCTGGGAAAAAAAAACCCAGGGGAAGAGTACACAATGGGGGGTGAGATACTAACAACAACAAAAATGGAAAGGGACCTAGGGGTAGTCATATCAGATGACCTAAAGGTGGGCAAGCAATGTGAGAGGGCAGCAAGGAGGGCTGTGGGAATACTGGGATGCATAGGGAGAGGCATCACCAGTAGAAAACAGGAAGTTATTACCCCTCTGTACAGACAGTTGGTGAGACCCCATCTGGAGTGCTGAGTGCAGTTCTGGAGACCCAATCTCCGCAAAGATATAGACAGGATTGAGGCTGTCCGAGAGGGCATCTAAATGGTGCAGGGTCTGCAACGGAAGACATATGAAGAGAGACTTAAGGAGCTTAATATGTATAGCCTCGAGGAAAGGAGGGAGAGGGGGGACATGATAGAAACTTTCAAGTACCTCAAGGGAATCAACAAAGTCCAAGAGGGTAGCATCTTTCAAAAAAAAGAGGTGTGCAAGAACAAGGGAGCACAATTTGAAGATAGAAGGGGGGCAGCTCAGAGGTAATTTAAGGAAGTATTTTTTCACAGAGAGGGTTGTGGATGCATGGAACGGCCTTCCGGAGGAGGTTGTGAGTCAAAACAGTGGTGGAATTCAAGTATGCATGGGACAGTCATAAGGCAATTCTAGGGGGTGGGGGTAGGAAGAAGTAGGCTGCTGGTTAACTAGGATCTGCAGCTTATCCATTAGGTAGGAAAATGGGCAGACTGGGTGAGCCAAGCGGTCCTTCTCTGCCATCAAAATCTATGTTTCTATGTTTCTATGTTACCCCCAGGTCCCTTTACATTTTTGTTGTTGTTACTACCCCCTCTTGTGTACTCTTCCCCTGGGTTTTTGTTTCCCAGGTACATTGCTTTACACTTCTTTGCACTGAATCCAAGCTGCCATGCTTCTGACCATTCCACCAACCTTGCCAAGTCCCTTCTCATCCGCTCCACCTTCCCCTCTGTATCAACCCTATTGCAGAACTTTGTGTATATAAAGAGGCATACTTTTCCTTCCAGTCCCTCGGCAACCATCATGACGACGAGTTGAGGTATCTTTGCATGGTATGGTCAACGCCCACTTCACAGATGCAGTCCCTATTCTCTACAGTAAGATGGAACATCTTGGTGTAATGAGTATGGAATACTAATTTTGTGATTGCTATCTTGAGTGTCACTGTTTGTTCTATGCAAAATCCCTTCCCCTCAAAAAAAAAAGAATAATATAGAAATATTCCTAAGGTTACATATGCATTGTCATATATTAAATAGCAGTAGCCTAATATCTGAAATTGGACTGATCCAAACTCTGTAATTCCTAGGTACAAGTCTGTGTACAACAGAAAATGGAATAAGTGTCACTATGTAAAATAAGAGCCCCCATGTGTTATCTGGGAAAAATGTATGTATTATCCTGAATATTTTTTTTGTTCTAACTGTGCATAGAGGAAAGTGTCACAGTCCTGATGTCAATCACAAAAGTAGCAATCAGTAGTCAATAGATAAAATGTTGCATCTTAATGTAGAGAACAGGGACTGCATCTGCAGAATATGGAGTAGCCATGCCATGCAAGTATAGGCCAACTGAGTCATGATATTTGGTTTGGTTGGCCTCAATATGAATAATGAAATGTGCATTCCTAATTGATTCTGATGGTGGGGTTCCAGGGTTCTGAATCAGTCTGTTTCTATCACTATGAGTATATGATCATTACACAAAACCTTTATTGCTTACCATTCCTTCCATTAAAATCGACACCTCCATATCTTTTCCTAATAATGTGTCTGCCTTCCTAGGAATAGAAAATAAAACAAATCTTGCTAGTTAAAAAGCATTGTGTTGTTTCTCCATGTATCCTTCACAATGCAGCACAATCTCACTAACTTCATTATGCAGCCTTGGTGGATCTGACCAGACATTCTGTGTACTGTACTCTGTATTGTCAGTGGAGCCTATGCACGAACCCAAAGAAGCAGTTGCTCAGCACACAACACAGAACATGCGTGTGTAAGGGTATATGTCTGTATAACATGCATGCCACAACCAAGCAGCATTCATGGAGGGTGCACAGCAGTGCACAAACAGATCACATACATAGTTACATGTGGGACACATTACATGCATGTTTGGGGGTGTGGCTGCATATCTACATGCACGCAGGACACCTATGAACATCCACAATGCGCATTGTCACAATGGTGTGGGGAGCAGCCCTTGTAGCAATACAGCTTATGAAGGGCTGCTGTAAACTGCAGGTGTGCAAGACAAGCACACATGTTGCAGCATGGAACACCCATTGTGCATGGTCCCACAGACACTGGATCAGACAGACCCCCTTACTGATGGCACACAACACCACACAGGGGTGAAATAGGTGGATGGCCACAGTGTTCCCCCTGACCCACAGACCCGGATGGTGGCAACTCATCATCACTCAGAATAACAATGACAACAATGGTTATAACAAAATATCTTTAATACAAATCAGTGTTTCACACACACCAGCTCCAAATGGGCTGCACCAGCCTGTGCCACCACCATCACCTGACATTCGGTCCACCATGTCCTGGCAGTCCTCGCTGGACCCTTTTAGTGTACTGAACATGTTCTAGCACTGTTATCAGTACCATCTGGTTGAGAAGGCCATGACACCCCTATAACACAAGACAAAAGAGGACAGTCATGAGTGGTCTGTAAATGCAGCACTGCTGCTATCCACAGCTGGCATTCCTCCATAACATTACCAGTACATACCTTGGGGGCCTCCTGATTGGCTAACAGCTGCCCCATATTGTCCTGGTAATACATGTCCTGGGATCCTACCCTCCAAGATAAAAAGTAAGAGAGATATGGGGCACACACCTCCAGCTTGCCACCACCACCGATGCAGCAGTGTGTCTGACTGCTCCACATACTGGAGCATCATCTGTTCTGGACAGCCATGGTAGTGCTGCAGAGACACAAGAAGCAGGGAATACATCACTGACACAGCACCATACATAATAGATAGACACACACAGGGCTCCCATATGATGTACAATGTATGCTACTTGAACTAATGCTTCAGTTAGCTGTGCTCAGTTACAAGGGTGTCCTGAGTAGGATAGGTAACTATTCTGACATGATAGGGCATGCACCATGGTACGGGTACTCAGCAATGACTACAATATACTACAATACTACAATATGACAGAGTAGACTCAAATATAGAACTATGGAAACATGAACAGTAACACTGCTAATGGAATACCAGATGGATGTGCACATACCTCTGCAGGCTCAGTGACCCACCACAGCTCCCCCATCTTGGTTATCCTGATAAGACATGAAGGACACCCTCCACAGCTTGAGGGGGTGTACCCCTATGTATCCAACCTTGGCCCAGTTGCCGTTCATGTTTGTGGTATAGCTGCCTCTGCCATTACTTGCACCCCTAGTGTACAGTGACCCTGAGACTCTTGATTACATGGTGTTACCCAGCCGTTGTGCTGGGTCACTGCCCATTTAAAGGGGGCCCTGTTTGTAACAGATGCCTGAGCAGTAGAATAGACAGTGCTTGTGCATGGATTGATGGGTTGTGGACATTACACACCATGGGTCATCCATAAGGGGGTCCACAGGATATACCCTGGCCTACCTCTAAATGTCCTTGTGATGGAGGGCAAGAGCGAGCAGTAAAGGGCTATGTGGGCAAGCCAGATGCCATGTGTATTCAGGCCATGGCTGGATGACAGCCAGCTGCAGGACACACATTGCCTTGAAAGATTCCTCCTGGATGTGTCTGTGGTTGCAGGGCTGTGTGATATGTTCCGTGCACATTTGGCACCACAGACATGGAGATCATAGATGATGTCTGTGGAAATGAAGGTGCCATGTACCATGTTGTACTATGCTACAGGTTTTTTAGGGGGGTTGCTGGGGATGTCATTGGTGTCAGGCAGTCATCTGTGTCCAGGGCCCTCCGCCAGGTCACAGACACCCTGCTACTGCATGTGCATGAGCACATAGTGTTCTCCACTGCAAAGGGTGACATACGTACCACAAAGGAGGCATTCCATGCCATATATGTCATGCTCAGTGTACTTGGGGCAATAGATTGTATACATGTTGCAATACTAGCACTGACTGTGGATGAGGCAGGCTACAGAAACTGCAAGACATTCCACAGCATTAACTGCCAGATTGTATTTGATGTGGGTGCTATCATCACCATCATGTGTGGCACGTATCCTGGGTGATGTCATGACTCATACATCACCAATGATTCCAGGCTGTGTGTTCTTCTTGCAGCATGCAGGGGTGCCAATAGATGGTTGCTGAGTGAGTATAGATATGCAGCAGGTGTGACACAAGTAGAAGCAGTGCTGCATGATATTGAAATGCTGTTCTTTTACCATTGCACAGGTGACAGTGGATACCCACTATGGCTATATGTGGTGACTCCATTTCTGGTGGTGACCAGTACAGAGGAAGAGACATATAACAAGGACCTTAAGAAGATAAATACTGTGGTGATGAAGAAGACTATAGGGCTTCTGAAGGTCAGGTTCTGGTGTCTGGATCACGCAGGTTACACAATGATACTTGCCCTGTGATAGCATGCAGAGGTATCACTACATGCACCATGCTGTATAGCATGGCCATGCACAAAATGCTACCCATGTTGCATGACAGACATGGTGCTATTCCACTGAGCGATGGGGGGTCATCCCCCAACACCATGGTACGAAGACACTCTCTGGTCAGGCAGCACATCATGTACTTGTGCTGGGTATGTTCTGTAGATAGGGAGGATACCATCATGGCACTGCAATGAGTTTGGTATGACCTGAGTGTCTGTTCTCTGTAAGGTGACCATGTGACCTTTCCTGTGGCTGTTGTTCATGGCAATATGTGACCATGTTCAGGCGGTGTTTGTGACTGTGTACACAGGGGGTTCTTGTGGCAGTGGTACAGGGGTGAGTTTGTGGCTGTGTATGAGGAGGTTATGTGGCTATGTTACAGTGGGTTGTTTGTGGCCATGTATGGGGGGTTCATATGGTGGTGGTACAGGGGCATTTGTTGCTGTGTACAGGGGTTATGTTGCTGTGTATGGGGGTTATGTGGCTGTGTATAGTTGTCTTTGAAGGTGTACATTATGTTTATGACTTTCGACTTGTGGTACTGGTGTGGTATCACTGACATGGCTCACTTCCTGCTGGCTTATTATCTTCTTAAGCATGTTGACAACTGTGTGCTCAAATGCCTGCTCTTGTCTGTTAACTTGGATCCCCCACTGAGCTGTTCAGCAGGCAGTGCAGCCAGAATCTGCTGTGGTTAGCTCACCTAGGACCCTTTGGAACAACTGAAGTGGTGGGTGCTGGCTGGCTGCTGGCTTCTGTGTGTGCCATGGGTCCTGGAAGGCTGGTGGGTGCTGACTGGAGGGGAAAATTGTGTGTGCCATGGAGCCAGGGGGACTAGTGAAAGATGGCTGGATGAGGGCATCCAAGTGTGGCATGGGGTCAGTGGATGCTGGCTGAACAGGGGCATTCAAATGTGGAACAGGGGCAGAAATGGTAAGCATGATAAACATGGTAAGCAGATGTTCAGTCAGTAACTCCAGTAGGTGACTGATGTGTGGTCAATGCAGCGGTGCACCTCTCTCACCTCGACAGCCAGGTCCTTCAATGATTCTGTGTTCTTTTGTTGTGCCTGCAGGTGATAACGTTCAAGCTGGTACACCTCTGAGTAGTATGTGTGCAATATGCCATGTGTTGATGCTGTCCTTGGCCGGCTGATCAGGCAGTTTGAGGGGCTCTCATCCCCACTGTTGCATGGCCATTGTGAAGTTACCTGGGGCACCTGTTTCCCCTGACTGTGTGCATGTGGTGGCAGAGCATACACAAGGGCCATGCATGTGTGGCTGTATCATGGTGCACTCTATTCCCCATATTCCACCTTGGGGTGGTCAACCATGTTGTGATAGTGGGGTGGTGCAAGACTGGGGTGGCTGTGGGATGGCTTTCTGTGGTTACTGTGCCCATGTCCTGAATGTAGCCTGTGTCTCCTCCCTGATCTCTGTGTTTGTGTCCTTAGGTGAGGACACCTCATCCACTGTGACCACTGTCTCCTGCATTGTACCTCGGGGTGAAAGAAAGGGGCATTGTTACATGCAGCTTCACTGTCATGGGGCTTCATTTTGTACTTCTCAGCACAGTGAGGTACACATACCTGTACCATCTGTGCATGTCTTGGGCAGCATGTCATCCTCCACAGTGGGCGATGCCTCAGCCTGGGGGCTGAGCACAATCTCAGGCTCTACAGGGTGAAACACAGGGTGATTAGCATTCCTGTGGTATCCAGAACTTCCCAGCTCTTGTCCTGGCAATGTACTCCATACCTGGCACTGGGCCCATGCCCTCCTTCTCTCCATGCAGGATGATGTTGACAAAGGTGGCAGCCATCATCCTCTCAGTGGGGGTTATACTATGCTCCTCTGTGGGCTGGTCAGTGCCTGTGCCTAGCTGTGCCTCTCTTATAGCTGCCAGCTTCAACATAGCAGCCAACTGGAGGTCATGCCACTTGTGCTTAATGGCCAACAGTGTCTGTGCCTCTGGACCAGCTGAATTTACAGTGGCCTATATGTCAAGCCACAGGTGGGCTTTTTCTTGCCAGGTGCCTTGAGGGACTCTCAGCCTTGTGTGATGGCATAGTTTGCAGGAATGTCCACCAGCATGGCTGCCACCTGCCTACCTATGAGATTTTCAGACCGTGACTGAGTGCCACTGCATGCCCTGTGACCTTCACATGCAGGTCACAGTGCATTCCTGTCCTGTGCCCTTGGTCCCTGGCATTGGGCCAGGTACATCTGGTGCAGTACTGCTGTCCTCTGCTACTGCCTGTTCTGCCTTGTCCATCATAGTATTCACTTCTCTGTTTGCGCATGGGGTGGCACCCATACCAATATATGGTGGGGTCATGGTGAGGCGGTGTATATTTTTGGACCACCTGACAGTCCCGCCACATGGCGCTGTACATGTCTGTAGGCCCCACCCATGCCTCAGCCCCTCCCATGCATGGGTTTGTGTGTAACATGAGTTTGTTCCTGCATTCAGGGTGTGTAGCTGCATACTGGCATTATGATGCTTCTGGCCACAATTTCAGAGCTTTAATGCACAGGGCCCATATTGAGTGTAATGGTGAAGATGATGTCTCTTTGCCTGTTGCTGCCTCCTGGGATATCCTGAAAATGAGATGCTGCCTATTACAGTGTTGCCCTGATTAACTTATTCTATTTGTATGGCCATTTTTGGTTGGGTTAAGCAATGGATAGTTCCGACGCTTTATGGTGCTACGGGTAAGACAATATAAGTCATTTTTTTTTAGTTTGTAAAAGTGTAGTTAGCACTGTTGTTGTAGTAGCCAGACTTAAGAACAATTATTTTTCATGTAAAAAATAATTGCACTTGGCAGAAAATTTTTTAAAGGCTTTCTCTCTCTTCTACATACATTTAAATTCATATTTTGTTGGCATGTGCCAAATACTCTCAGAGTGACCTTAGACAAGTCACTTAACCTCTCAGTGCTCCAGTCCACCGAGCTATGGAAATAGGAGAAGCAGGACCCAACTGGAGGCAAGATGCTGCATCTCAGCTGGGTTATTCTAGATAAATAAATTATAAACAAAAACAGCCATGAAGTCATTCATTTATGCAAGCACACAGAGAAAATTGAGTGGAGAGGGAGCACTGACCCTTAAATTGATTAGCACAGTGGTTTCCAGCTTTTAAACACCAAGGGACAGAGTGAGACTCTTTCTTGGACGACAACGCTGTTTTTTTCTTGTTGTTTCAAATTTATAGGAAAATTATTACTTTGTATCACTGTGAAAACTGAAAAGAAACAAAAATTACATTTCAGTTTAGAACAGTGGATGTTTTTTATTAAAGAAATACAGTAATATAAGTGGACCTCTAAAGTGAAGGTTAAGAATTACAGAAAGAGTACATTCATTAACTTATTTTGTGGCAAAAATGATGTCAATACAGATTACTCTAATGGATAATTGATGGAAGTACTTCTGAAAAGATTCGAATGCCAAATGAGTTTCAGGTTTCAGTTGCAGAATCTTTAAACACCCATGTTGTAGTGAGGAACAAATAGAAAGGACTGTCTCACTTGATTTGCAATCCTTTCTGTAAAGATTTCCAGTATACAATAGCGATGAAGGCTAAACAACAACCCTTTCAAATCACAGAGAGTGGTCTCATCAGGTCAAGGTTGAGGTGAATTATTGGTGCAATATGAGGAAGCTGCATCAGAAGCCTGTGTTGTAACTAGCATGTGAATAGACAGAAATGTTTAGTTTCCAAGATTGTCTTTCTCTTGCTGTTCGTAAGCACAATACACGCTACAACATTTTAAGAAAATGGAATTCAGGACAAATTATTCAAAATTAAATCAATTGAAGAGATGGTGTCCCTTTAAATAGCTAGTGCCAGTATTAGCACCTCATTATTAAATATCACTTTTGTCCAGAAACTATAATATTCTTATTCCTTATTATGATTATTATTAAAACATTAAAAGAGGTTAGCTTTTAGAACATGACTGCCACTTTACAAACAAGCATTTGTCAATGCCGAATGTTTGCTTGCTGGTGTTAGCGTTGGAAATGTAGGAGTTAGACAGATGCAGAGTAGGAATGGCAGTGCACGCCAACCCCACCTCCACCCTGAAGAGACGGACAGACATTGGGGTATGTGTTTGGGTTGTCGCCCATAACATTCATGCCATTTCACCTCACCCTATCCTGCAGACATCGACAAGTGTTGAGGTGTGCCTTCAGGTGTTCGGTTTTACAGTCACCCCACTCCATAAGGATATACGCTGAAATTGGTGCAATATAGGAGAATGGGGTGAACTCTGGGGCCAAAAAGTCTAAGGCACACCTCGATGCCTGTCACTGGCTGCAGGGTGGGGAGGGAGGGTGCAATGGCATGAGCATTACAGTTGGCAATCCAAAGGCACACCCCCGATGCCTGTCAGTCTCTACAGGGTGGGACGTTATGGTTAGAAACTATAACGCCCCGGGCATTTGTTGATATTTGCACTACAAATTTTCAACATGGCCTTTTTGTGACCCCCACCTCATGAAAGCATTTGGGACCTCTTTTCATGAACAGTGGCATTGTGATTTTGTCAATGTGTCCTGAACTTTGAGTTCCCACAGTGACCATGCCTTGTGCGCCAGATGTACGAAAAAACAGATCAGGCAGGATGTGAAGAATGACAACTGTACCATTCATAGGGAGGTATGAAAAGATGGCAATGTTGAAAATCTGTAGTGAAAATATTAAAAATGATTGAAATTCGAGCGTACATGGAAACTGCACAACGAATGTGCAAAACAGTAATTTAGTGGAATTATTTCACCAAATTTTCAACATAGGCATTTTGTAACCTCTGCTCATGAACACTGTCACTATGATTTTCTTAATCTGTCCTGAACATTGATTTTCCACAGCAACCACACTATTCTGCGCCAGATGTTTAAATGCATATTTTGGGCAGGATGTGAAAAATGACAGCTGTACTGTTCATAAGGAGGTGTGAAAAAATGACAATGTTGAAAATATGGAGTGGAAATACTGCAAATTTGTGAAATTATGAGGGTGCGTGGAAACTGCACAATGCACACTTATAACAGTCACTTTATAGACATTTGTCACCAGATTTTCAACATCGGCATTTTAGGACCTCTGCTCATGAGCAGAGTCACTGTGATTTTACACACAAGCATACATACAAACATAGGAATCTGCCAGCAGAACAGACCAATTGGTTTATCTAAGTTTGCCCAAGTGTGTAGCTAGCACCCTAAATTGCTGCTGCCCCCGCCTCCTCCCCCTCAGTTCCTCCCCCGCTTGTCCCAGCCCATGCTCTCTGAATCTTGCTTTATCCCACTCCTTCTTAAAGCTATTGACTGTCCTACATTACCACTCCCTCTGGCAGCACATTCCAAATAGACACCACCCTCTCAGTAAAGTAGTGCCTCCTCATTTCCCTCTTGAAATGTCCCCATTCCAGCCTTAGTCCATGCCCCCTCGTCGCTCTTCCACTCCTCAGTTTAAACAACCCCTCGGTGCTAGGTTTATTTACCCCCTCAGCTATTTAAATGCTTCAATCATATCCCCCAACCCTCCTCTCCTCTAGTGTGTACATGTTCAGCTCCTTCAGCCTAACTTCATATTCCTTTCCTTCCTTTCCCTTTAACATTTTAGGTGCCTTCCTGTGTATCACCTTACACTTCTTTGCGTTGAATCCTAGCTGTCACTCCACTGACCATGTCTCTAGTTTGGTTAGGTCCCCCTGCAGTTTTTCCCATCCATCCTCTTCGTCCACCACCACCCTCAATTTGGTATCACCTGCAAACAGGCTAACCCCACTCTCCAATCATGTGCTATATCAGAGAAAAAGAGCCCAAATAGCACCGGGCCAGCAGTGACCTCTGTGGCACCCCACTTGTCACTGCTCTGGGTGCCAAGAGCTCCCCCCATCACCCTTTGCACCCTCCCCTGTAACCAGTTCTCTAGCCATTTAGTCAGCTTTTTTCCCCACACCCACTGCCATTAGCATCCCCCCCAGTCTTCCATGGGGCAATGTATCAAAGGCCTTATGGAAGTTCAAGTACAGGACATGTACCGCATGGCCCCTGTCCAACTCCCTTGTCACCCAGTCATAATACTCTATTAGGTTGGTTTGACAAGACCTCCCTGAGACGAACCCATGTTGCCACCCATCTTGGAGGCATTACTCTCTAGGAGTGCCATCAGCCTCTCTTTCACTATTGCCTCCATAAGTTTACTCACTATGGATGTGAGACTGACTGGCTGATAATTTCCTGGCTCCTCCCTAGGCCCACTCTTGTGTATGGGCACAACATGGACCACCTTCCAGTCCTGGGGCACACACTCTGTTTCCCAGGAGGTGTCGAACAGATCTGCCAGTGGTTCAGCCAACAACTCCGCCAGTTCCCCCTGCACCCTGGAGTGGATGCTGTCAGGGCCTGGTGCCTTCTCCACCCTTACTGCCCTCAGCCCCTCTAGCACCCTACTCCCTGTGATCACTTTGTCTGTCACCTCCTTCCCCTTTTCCCACCCCCGCCCATGCTGGTAGTGGACCATCCTCCTTAGTGAAAATGGAGTAGAAGTACTCATTTAGAATTTCTGCTTGCTCCTCCACCTTTCCACCCAATCCCTCCCACTTTATCCTCACAATATGTTCCTTGCACATCCTCTTTTCCTTGATTACCTAAAAGTCCTTTTCCTCTCCCTTTATGCCCCTGTGCTAACCCCAAATTCCCTGGAGGCCTTAGTTTTTTTCACCCTCCTAGCCACCTCCCTTGACCAACTCCTATAAGCCACCTTATCCTCTCCCTTCCCTGTTCTCCTGTACTTCTGGTATGCAGCCGTCTCTGTCCTCACCCCTTGCAGCAATTCCTTGTTCAGCCAGAATGGTTTCCTGGCTCTGCTCTTCTTACTCCTGGTTCTGGTGCAGGCTACTGTGGCCTCTGTTAGCCCAGTCTTTATGACTCCCCACTTTTGTTCTGCATCCGTACCCAGCCTTATATCCTGGAGTCTCCCTTGCAGTATTGCTCACATCCTCCCAAAGTCCACCCTACTAAAGTCCACCACCTTAGTGCCTGTGCCTCCTGTCTCCCTGCACAGCATGAGAATGAGCCACACTGTTTGGTGGTTGCTACTCGCTAGTGGGTAGTCCACCCTTACCTCCCTCACCACCTCCTCATTTGCCAGTACTAGGTCCAGAGCCTTGTAGGCCTTTTAGGCCCACTTACCAATTGCATCAGAAGGTCATCCTGGAATGCATCAAGAAGCACCTGCTCCCTGGTACTGCTAGTGGCTGAGTGCTCCAGTCAACCCCCGGTAGATTAAAATCCCCCACTACCACCACACTCCCCCTTCTACACACCCTCCTTATCTGCTCTGCCAACTCCACATCAAGTTCCCCGGATTGGGCTGGTGGTCTGTACATCACTCCCAGCCTCAGCTTTCTGCCCTTGTAATCCAGGAGCTGCACCCAAAGCACCTCTGTCCTCTCCTCTTCTCCCTTGTCCCTTATGCATTTGATCACTTCCCTTACATAGAGTGCAACCCCCCCCCCCAAATCCCAGTCCCTCCAGTATATCCTGAGTCCTGGGATTGCCAAGACCCAAACATGGTACTCTGTGGCCCAAGTCTCTGTCACTGCAGCAATGTCCACCTTCCTCTCTGAATGGAGTGCCTGAAGCTCTGCAATTTTGTTCCCCAGGCTTCTTGTATTGAGAGAGACCACCTTCCACCCATACCCTTCCTTCTCCTCACTCTTCTCCTTGACCTGTGTCCCACTTCCCGGTAGTCTGCACCCTTTCTCCTTTTTATTCTTACCGGGTGGTGGTGCCTTCTGTATTACACTTGGAACACTCTGCCCGCCCCCTCCTGGGGTTACTATGCCTCCGTCTTTACCTATATGTAGGGGGTGAGCTCATTAGGCTCCCCTGTCTGGACCTTCCTACCAACCTCATTCTTTTGGCCACCTCCCCCCACTAGTTGAAATGCACCTTAGTTTTTTTGTCATGTCACTATTTCTTCTCTAGCAGAGTGGGATCTAGTGATCTCCAGCCTCCAGCTCCCGCACCCCCAGACCAGAAACTTGCCTTTTGCCCAGGGTTAGCCATGCACCTGGGGGTGCACCACTCTTGTGTCCAGAGGTGCAGGGCATAGCCATCAGCTGGCGAAATTGCCCCGCTATTTTCCGCCTCCATTTTCTCCCCGGGAGCTGAACGTGCAATGGCATCAAAGGCACATAGTGCCGATGCCCACTGTACTCCCCCCTCTCAAGCATGCAACTGCAGTGCAGCCAGCCTCCGCTGCAATGTGATGCCATGCTCCCACCCACCCTAGAGGAAGGACAGCAGCCATGGGGCACTCAATCCTTCCTCACCCCAGCCAGCCCTTGGTGGCCTGAGTCCATTCCTGAACCCAGGTCATTGGCATGGCATGAGGTGTGGCATCCAGCACCGCAACCCTCAGCACCATTGGGCCTAAATTCACCTTAGTAGAGACATACCCCTCTAATCCCACATTTAATATTCCCCTCCCTGCTCAAGTGTAGCCTGTACCCAACATACAGGTCACTATTCCCCCAGACCCTACCCCAGCTAGTCACTAACCCACAATATTTGGTGTGGCACTAATCCCATAGCCACTTATTGAACTCCTTGATCCTAACCTTTCCTCCCCATGCTTGCACATGGTACTAGGAGTATCTCCGAGAATGCCACTGACTCCCCCACCCCTTCACACCTCCTGCCCAACTCCTCGCACCTCCTCCTAACTACTTCCACAGTCTCCCCTGCCAAGTCATTTGTACCCACATGCAACACTAAATGAAGTTTCTTCCTCCCCCTCACTGCACACTTGAGCAGTGCCTGCCCTGCCCCTCCTGCAGTCAACCCGGGGATAGCTTCAACCCAAATACAGCTGTACCTTCCCCCCCTTCCACCCTATCTCACCCCATTCAGTATAGAATCCCCCAGGATGAGTACCCCCATTCCTTACCCTCTTTCCCTTCTAATGCCCCTTCCACCATCCCAGTATTCATTCTTTCCTGCCCCTTACCTCCGCCAGCTGTACCCTCTGTGACTTCTGTATCTGCACCCCCTACTTCCGCTTTACCCCTTTTCTCTGCCTTATTCCTCCCAACCCCCTTGAGCCCCTTCCCAGCCTGATTACTTCCTACTGGGCTTCCCATGTCGATCTCCCCTCCTTCCCTGCTGATTTCCAACCCGTCTCCTATTCCCATGGTTGTTGATTTACAGCTCCCATTACCTTTGACCCCGATAGTGATGCCCCTCCCATCCTTCCCCTTCCCCCTTCCCATAGCCTTCTCTCCTCCAGTCACCCCTCTCCTTTCTTACTAGCCCTCCTTGTACCCTTTCGCCCTCACTATCTCTTCCCCTACCTGTTGCCATCCCTGTCATGCCCCTCTTGTCCTCCCCTCTTCAGTATGTTCCTGCTTCCCCTCTCTCTCTCCCATAGCAGAGACTCAAATCTATTCCTAGTCAATACCTCTCCTACATCTCTTCCCTTACCAGTTCCTCCCTCCTACTTGTTCCCTTCTATGACTGCCCAGTCCCACCCCTGGTCCCTCCCTACCAGCAGCCATCTGCTCTCACCCCTGGCACTCCTAGTGGTCTCTTACTCCCCATCAGGACATCCCCCCTCAACTCAGGCACCCCTTCCCTTCTCTCTTTTTTGCTAGTGCCTCTGATAATGGGGTCAGTTTCAGTGCCTAGTATTTCTTCTCACGTCCCCCCTTGCCATCCCCTATTCTCTCCCGCAGCCAGGATGCCTACCATACTCATCTGCCCTGCCACTTAGACTCCTCCCTAACCTACACATTTCCTCCCTTAACCTAGCCAGTTGTCTACAGAACATACACTCCCCCCATCCTCCAATCCCAGTCCAGGATCATGGTGGATCCACAGCCTGTACACCCCACCACCCTTCCAAAGATGCCCGCCCTATTGACATGCGGCACCTACCCCGTTTTGGCCCCCATCTTATGTTATAGGCTCTTACTCCTGGTTTCTGTACCCTACCACAACCGTTAGGCTCCTATTTACCCAAATTCCTGTTCTCCCCATACTAGACCCCCTACTGCCCCCTTGTCAACAAGGTTAATTCAGTCTCAAACCTCATCCATTAGATACTGTATTACTGTAGCAATCCTAAAGCCTCCTTGTCCATTTTTCACCCCTCAGTTATCATACTTTCTGTTCTCAGCCCTCATATAGTTTCACTTAGCCCATTTAGAAATCCTATTGCACTCCAAGTATTACTCAGCTCATTTAGAGAAATAAACAGAACAATGAAATCTGTATTATTACAGCAATCCTAAAAGTATCCAATCATTGCTTTGTCTCCAACCTAGAGACCCTGCTGTAATATAGGACCACACAGGACCCTGGGCGGAGGGTGGGAAACTCTAAAGTCCCGAGAGCACTCCATTGAGCTCGCTCACTCCCCCTTTCTCACTCGCTCATTCTGTTTCTCCCAACGCTGTAGGCTGCCCTTTTGTACTGGTCTCCTGCCTGCATTGGTGTCTTTTTCTGCCCACAAAGAAATCTGCAGCAGTTCTGACAGAGCTCTGTTGAGCTCGCTCACTCCCCCCCCCCACTCATTCATTCTGTTTCTTCCAGCGCTGTAGGTTGCCCTTTTGTACTAGGCTCCTACCTGCACTGGTGCTTTTTCTTTGCCCACAAAGAAATCCGCAGCAGTCCCAATAGAGCTCTGTTGAGCTCGCTCACTCCCACCTCTCTCTTGCCTGTTCTTAATATTTTCCAAACACTAATTACCCACAGCGACCGTGCTATTCCACGCCAGAAGTGCGAAAACACATTTTGGCCAGGATGTGAAAAAATGACAGCTGTACTGTTCATAAGGAGGTGTGAAAAAATGGCATGAAAATATTACAAATTTGCGAAGTTATAAGAGTGCATAGAAACTGAGCAATGCACACTTGTAATGCAGTCATTTTATGGACTTTCATCGCCAGATTTTTAACATAGGCATTTTAGGACCTCTACTCATGAACAGTGTCACTGTCATTTTCTTAATCTGTCCCAAAAACTCATTTCCCGGAGCGACCATGCTACTCTGCACCGGAAGTGTGAAAACACATTTTGGCCAGGATGTGTAGCATGACAGCTATACTGTTCATGAGGTGTGAAAAAATGCTGAAAATCTGGGGTGAAAATATTACGAATTTGCGAAGTTACAAGCATGCGTGGAAACTGCGCAATGCACACTCATAAAAAAGTCATTTTTTTTATTTTTTCTCCAAATTTACAACATAGGCTTTTTGAGAGCCCACCTCATGAACAGTGGCACTGTCATTTCTTTAATTGGTACCAAAAAGTGATTCTGCGCAGTAGCCATGAAATCACCTTTCTGGACACAATAACACCATGACAGTGACTGAATTCACGAGGAGGGGTCCTAATAACCACATGTTGAAAATTTGGTGCCAAAATTCCCCCAAATGCCTGAGATATGCATCAAAGTTGAAAAAACTCTATTTATGCCATTATACAGCATTTCTTCAGATTGCGGTCAGCTTTGAAGAGTGCAGACGTGTTTCCGGTCCACCGAAGATTGTCGTGCTGGGCTCTGGGGGTAAGTATGGGGTGAGGGGGATGTGGGGAGGCAGGGTACACAGAGGGAGTCTGCAGGTTGTGGGAGGAGGCACTAGACACCACGAGAGACCGTTTTCTTGGTTTCAGGGAGATAGAAAAAAAAGACATTGTGGAAAGGTTTTTGTTTTTCAGGTTTGTTTTTTGCACACTGTGGTGGGATCCCAGTGTGCCACCTGCATTTTGGGAGATGGGGAACTGAAGCTGATGGGGGTTGGGCCCCCATCAGCAAAGAAAGACTGTTTGGGGGGGCATGATTCTGAGGGGAGATTGGGAACCCCACATGGCTCACAATAGATGGGAGGGCATTATGCTGATGGGGAATGGGCTCCCCCGTCAGCTATGAACTGGGTTGGAGGCATGCCAGCAGGGGGATTGGGCATCCCCATTCACTTTCATGGGGCTGTGAGGCAAGGTAGATACCACCCTGCAATGATGGGTCTCTCCCTCATTGCAGTGGAATGGCTGACACTGCAATGACGAGGTGGCCCCTGATTGCAACGGTGAAATCATTACAAGTTGGTGGCACTCTGCAGAACCAATGTCATCAGGACACTGGGCCTGCATTGGTTGAGTACTGCCAAGCCCAACAATGCAGTGCCGGTATTGGCTGCAACAGTGCCACACCTCCACAACCCACTTCTGTCCTAAGCTGCCACTTAATGTTTCTTGCACATGCACGCAAGCAAACATAAAAATGACATTTCCTGGAAGAAATGTAGTCCGTGCACTATGATTAAGGTCCTTTGCACTTCTGCAGTATGTGGTGTACCATGTTTGTCACCCACAAAACTGTCATGAATGACATGGTGCACCCAGCTGGGGCAGTGATAGGAGGAACTTTGAATATATTTAGACCTACACTCACCAGGAAAAAAAATATATATCCACCCATCTTCCACACAGTTTCCACCCACAGTTAGAGAATATGCAGTAACTAAAACAACACAATACTTTATTAAAAGGGGGAAGCGGAAAGGGTGTGTAATTTAGGAAAAAACTTTGAATGAGGGTCTTATATTCTATGCAGTTAGAGCAATACAAAAGCCCAAAGGGCCCTCCTCCAAAAGTCTTCACTCTTTAGCATGTACACATGACATTATCCCAAAGCCCACATGCAGAAGAGCACTTCTCTTAGTGCAGCGGGTACTGCACTGTGAAGAATGGTAGGCAGTAACAAGTTGGGCCATTTGGTGAACAAACATTATTCAGGGCACTTGCTGTTGAGCAACATTTACAAAAGAGTTCCATAATGTCCCATTGGTATGTCAAAAGAAAGAAAGGACTGCCTAAGAGCTTAAACTCTGGAGTACTCAGGTTTCGGCAACCTTAAGGAACTAAGTTGCTGGAATTTTCCACTTTGCTGCAGAGAAGAAAAAAGGGTCAATGGAACTCAGTCAAGATGGTGAACTGGATGCAGGCTCACCTGGCTGGATCCTCTCTCCTCACAAAATCTTGACATCCTATATAAAAGTGGTGCCTCATGTTTTTTGTCTCCGGAGTCTATGTCTCTCTAGTTAAGGTTGTATAACAGCTCCAAAACCCACTGATTTGGAGGTGGGACAAGTTTCACCCTAGGCCAGTTACTATCCTTGTGAAAATGCATTAGGGTTTGGTCCACTGATGGGCACAGTCAAGGTGTGGCACAGACAGTGCTCAACCAGAGATACACGCTGCTGAATTGCTGGCATTAGTGATGGCCTCAGATGAATAAGCCTGTGATTTCTAGAAAGGTTCCTTTGAAGGAAGCAGAGAGCAAACACTTCTCTTGACCCTTCTGTGTCTCTGTTGTACAAGTAGCTGTAGCAATTGTAGTAGAAAAACACAATTTAAATCCAAACTTTGGAGAGCATTGAAGAACTACTTGGCCTTTAGCACCAAAGTATTTGTAGCTGAAAAGCCTAACAATTGGGTAAAACATCTCTATCACTTTGATGCTATGATAAGTAGGCTAACAGCCTTGGGCTAAACAGCAGCAACCAAAAAAGCAATCAGCAAAGTGAACAAGTCCTTCTCATAGTCCTATAAATGTGAAGCCTCATTGGTCCTGATGTCTCCAAGGTTACCATGTCCCGAGCATAAAAAATTTTGCAGGCATGGTGTTCTGCAAACTGCAGATCATGATTGGTGTAGATTTGTGGGCTTTTCTTGGGCAAAACTTTAAGCCAATTGTAGAATGGAGGCTCGCATGGCAATAGCCAAATTGCACAGTTCTTAAAGCTATACATTCCCAAGCTTTGCTAAGAAGATTCTGGTGCAGAACTGGTTCCTGAATAGCAGTCAAGTCAGGTGAATCTGGCAGTATAAAAGACATAGTACATACTCAGCTTTGGTGAGGGGGTTACATATGGCTATCCCCAAGGTTTTTGCAATTACTGTTGGCTGTTTCAGAATTCTGTTTCAGATCTCACAGAGAAAGATTTTATTGAACAATGTATAAACAGTAGATTGGATCAAGTAGTGGCAGAGCCTACCAGGAACAATAATATCCTGGATTTAATAATAACAAATATCGAGAAAGAAATTACAAACATCAATATTTCAGCAGCACTAGGCAATAGCGACCATTAAGTAGTCACCTGCCACTTGGTTAAAGGGAGACATAATAATACTTGTAGTACACTCATTAGAAACTATCATAGAGCTGACTTTGACGGAATATGTCAGAATCTCTCAGAAATAGATTGGGAAACAACTCTTGGATCTGGGTCAACACAATATGCTTGGACTAGGTTTAAGGACATATTGATGGCAGTTAAAAATATCTATGCACCAGACAGGGAAAAACACAATTGAAAAAGCAGGATTCTATTGTGGTTAAACTCAAAAATCACTAAACTATTTAAGTATAAACAAAAAAACCTATAATAAGTATAAAAAAGTACCATCAGATGAAAATAAAAACATATATCTCAAAACACAAAAACCTTAAAATATACTATTAGACAGGCTAAATCTTGAATTTAAAATAGCCCATTCAAAAAACAGAAAATTGCTGTATTCGTATATGAATTCCAATTGTCGTAATACAGTTAGAAACATAGGGCCCATTATAGACAACAATCAGGAAATTCAAGAAGATAAAGTGGTTGCAGACAAGTTTAACAATTACTTCTGCTCAGTTTTTTCATCTCCCTCTCAAACTCCATTACCTGAACTACCAAATAATATGGCAGACTTACCTTTCGCAGCTGATGAAATTAGCAATCTATTAGTTAAACTAGATTGTACCTCTAGTCCTGGACCAGATAATATTAACACCATCTTTCTTAAAAAAACTAGTGCTGAGTTATCCTACTCCCTTGCTATTTTTTTAAGTATTCACTAAGGGAAGCTTTTATTCCTGATGAATGGAAGAATGCAATAGTTGTACCAATTCATAAGAAGGGAAGCAGGGGAAAAATTGATAATTATAGGCCCATTAGTTTAACCTCTCATTGCTGTAAACTCATGGAGTGTCTCATTAAAACCAGACTTGAATTACATTTAGAACTTTCAGGGACAAAAGACAAAAACCAACATGGTTTTACCAAGGGAAGGTCCTGGACCACTAATCTGATTATGTTTTATGATAATATTGGTAAAAGTCTTGATAATGGTTATCAATCTGATGTAATATTGCTTGATTTTTCAAAGGCATTTGACAGAGTAGTTCATGAAAAATTGATTAATAAACTTATTAAGTTTCAGGTTAACAGTGACATAATCAGGTGGGTCTATAACTGCTTACTTAACAGGAAACAAAAAGTACATATTAATGATATTATTTCTGAAGAAGGATTGGTGGGTAGTGGTGTTCCTCAGGGAATGGTCCTTGAGCCTACACTCTTTAACATTTATATACAGGATATGGACACAAATATTGAGAACATGATCAGTAAGTTTGCAGATGATACAAAATTGGGTGGAGGGGTGAATACTATACATAAACATATATCTTTAGTTTCTGACCTAGCCAAAATTCAGACGTGAACAAAGGAAAAAGGGATGATTTTTAACACAGACAAATGTGTTGTACTTCACATAGGTAGAAATAACCCAACTTATTCATATATAGTAGAACAAACAAAATTGAAATCAGTCCTAAATGTATGGGATTTGGATATAATAGTAAATGGTTCCCTTTCTTCCAATCATTGCTTGAGAATTGCTAAATCTGCTCAGTCTATAGTAACCAAGATCAGACGTTAATTTGTGAATAAGACAAGACAACTTATTTTACCTCTGTACACTACTTATGTGCAGCCCATACTAGATTATGGATCACAGTTTTGGACACCATATCTGCTTAAGGATATTAAGATAGTAGAAGGGGTCCAGAGGATGATTACTAAATAAGTTCATAAATTAAAACATTTTTATTATCCGACTAGACTACTTAAGACACCTTTACATTCCCTGGAGGCTTGCAGACAAAGGGGTGATCTGCTGTTATTATGCAAGTTCTCTCAGAACATTGAACAAATGAATGAATATAATTTACAGTTCAGTAATGTAAGAGGTAATTTGCATTCTCATAGCAAAAAAATTCTTATACAACAGAATGCGAGTGTAAAGAGGGATCACTTCTTCACAATCAGAGCCCCAATGGTCAAGGATAAACTACTTCAGTTAGTAGTCAATTGTACTGGTCTAACTGCCTTTAAAAATACTCTTGATGTACTTTATTATAATAATCAGCTGATGGTGTGATTAACTCACATATGGGAGGGACATGAACTATGAGACTTGAGCCCCCCTGTGTCTTAAAAATTCCTAGTATTCCTAGTATTCTCATTGTCCCATAATGTCAGGGAGCAGGGTCTGTTGCATGATACTTCATTTTAGTCACAAAAAAGTGATGTTAAATAATGGGTGTTTAAAAACCACTGAGAATATGGAATAAAATCTGGGGATACCCATATTAAAAGACACAGTCATTTTATTCATTAAAAAAGAGCCAGAGCAGACTGTAAATACAGACACATTGTACCTTACAAGACAAGAGAAAAGGAGCAATCTAAAATAAAATAAAAAGTATATGACAACATTTTCACTATAAAATTTACTGCTGTTTAAATGTTATTTCATTTTGACCTGACTTTTACAAATGTAAGGTAACATGTTACAGAAAATCTACCTACAGGGGTACTTATGGGGGGGGAGGCACTAAAAATGATAAAGTGTAGAAGGGCCTTTTCTCAGGAATGCTGGCGTGTCTCCACTGTAAATATTCAGAATTGGCAAGAGCCATATAGCTGGTCAGATATAATTTGATTGCAAAGAATAACCTGCTGTTTAGCCTTAAGGTAAATAGCCCCTTGTGCAACTGCAGTGCTGAATGGCTAGCAATGAGATTCCTGGCTTGTGTCTCCAACTAACCTGCTGTCCACTGGGAATGGACAATTGTCTCTTTAAGAATGTCATGTGTCTATAAGTGTCATGTAAAATCAGTTCACAACAACTATGGAAATTAAACCATCAGTGGCGCAGAATACTGTCTTAAAGGAGACATTTATGGTTCATCAAGTAAAATGTGCTTTATTACATTAATAAGAACAACTGATATATCATTCTGGATAAAACAGAGGGATTTCCAAAGGCTGGCAGCCATCTCCACTGTCCTGGATAAAACAGCAGCAATTTAAGTAGTAATTCATGAGTGAAGAATGCATTTTCTGGTTTGTCAAAATGTGACCATTGCTCACCCAGCAGCTTTTGTTTTCAAAAGGTACGGTATTTGTCTTGGTGCATTTTCTGGGCTTGTTTAACAGCCTTTTGTGTGTTTGAATGACTAACACTGTTGAAAAATACTCATTAATTCTGAAAGGTAATTAGGCCCAAGGAAAGGTCATAGTAAATACTGGAATTTCTGCAACTCTGATAAATACTGTATGGTACTGTACATTCTATTGTCTTTGGCCTGGCTCTTCACACCTGTAAGCCCTCTTCAAAGGCTGAAGTCCTAAATTTCAGAAAGGCAGGACAAGTTGGTTGGAGTGGACAGCATCAGGGGTGTGAAAAAACATGGGTGGGAAATCAAGAAATGCTGGACTCCTGGATTAGCACAACAGGTTACCATTTTAGGTTCTTTATTACAGGTAATGGGAAGAACATGGTCAAAGTAGTTTGTTGTCACTTTCAGAGAATCTGCTGCTTTGATAAGACTTTGAGCTTTGTGGTTACTGGTGTCCTCCAGAGCAGTATAGGTGTTTGTCAGATTTTACATTTCTCAAGAGACATCTGCAGCCATTGCCATTGTTCTGCCTAGGCAACCAATGAGCTACAGGCTATTCAGGACCAGCTTGGTTTACTGAAACATTGGCTAATACAGGTCTGCACACAATGCAACAGTGCATTTTAGATGCTGCAACACTTGGTAAAACAAACTCAGGTTCTGTGTGAGCTATCAATTAACAAGATATTGGTGGAGTACTACTGCACCTGGACTGGAACATCACTGAGGTTATGGTTATGGCCCAGGTTCTGTCTCCCTTTGAGAAAAGCACCTGTGACCAAAGCTCCAATATGGCTTCACTGAATCTGTCCATTCCAGCTATCCCTGTCCTCATGTCAGTGATGAAGAGATTCCAGGACTGCATCACCATGGGCTTGCTTCTACAAGGAAACTGGAAAGGGGGGGACATAAATCCAAGCCAAAAATAAATAATACAAACCATGTTGGTTGGAGGACTGATCTACTAAATGCCAGAAGTTTGACAAATACATTCGAGGAGTTTCAGAATCTACTAAGCACAAACAAAATTCAGATTGCATCAACAACTGAAACATGGTGGGCAAGAAATGATGATTGGAACAATAATATAGAAGGCTTTGATCTCTTTTCACTATCCAGGGAGTATAGGAGGCGGGGTGGCATAGCCATATGTATTGACAAGGAAATAAAGTGCAAGGAAATTCAAAGGGACAAAGATAATTTAGAGATGTTGTGGTTGAAGCTATTACCAAAAAATGCACAAAAAATAAAGTTGGGACTATTATACAGGCCCCCCCATCTGCAAAAGTTGAAGATGATGAAGTACTGTCAAAATTTATAGAAAAGATGGACCCAGCAGAAAGAGTATTGTTCATGGGGGATTTCAACCTGCTTGAGGTAAATTGGGGGTAATCTAACTGGAATTACAGGGATGGAAAAAAGTTCCTAGATACGTTCATACAGGTGGGCCTTGAACAAATAGTCCTAGAAGGGTACTAGAGCAGATAAAACCCTAGACATAATACTAACAAACATAGGGACAAAATAACTAAACTTCTCATCAGCAACCCTCTAGGAAACAGTGACCACCAAACAATTTTCTTTAATATTAAAGACCTTCAGATCAAATTAACATCAGGAAAAACAAGTACACTAGACTTTAGGCAGGCAGATTTCACTTCCGTGAAGAACAATATGGCAAGGTGGGACTGGAAAAAAGACTTTGAAAACAAAACTTTAAATGAAATGTGGAATTTAATGTTCACAAAAATAAGTACAACAACTCAAAAACATATACCTGAAAAATAAAATATGGAAACAAGAAAAGACTACCAGTATGGTTAAATTCAGAACTAAAGAAATTTAGAAACAAAAAAAAATAAGTGGTACCGGAAAACGAAACAATGTCATGATCCACACATACTACTAAATACAGGAATATGGTCAAAGAAGTAAAAGGGAAGATAAAAAAGGCCAATGCAGAATATGAGCTAAAATTAGCATCTCAAGTCAAGGATAGTTAAAAATGTTTTAGACCTATATAAATGGGGAAAAAATTAAAAAACAAATAACATAGGTCCTTTTCATGACAATGAAGGGATTCAAATGAACAACAAAGAAACAACAAAGATGCAAAATCAATATTTTTGCTCAGTGTTCAATAAACATCTTATAGGTCCAAAAGAGAATAACATAAGATCAGTACCACCTGGTAAAATCATTAAAATGCATAAGGATGTTCTGGACAATCTACAAAAAATTAATATAAATAAATCACAAGGCCCAGATGAGATGCACCCCGAGGTTATTCAGGAGTTAACTGAGTTTATAGCCCCCCCTCACTTGTATTTATCAGACATCTTTGTATAGAGGAGAGGTAGTTCGGGGTGGAAAGAGGCCCTAGTGGTATTGATATTTAAGAAAGGATCAAAATCGATACCAGAAACCTATAGACCAGTGAGTCTAACCTCTATACTGGGGAAAATATTAGAAAACATATTAAAAGAATACATACTGCTACATCTGGAACAAACTACCTCACAAGACCAACTGCAACATTGATTTCAAAAAGCTAGATCATGTCAAACAAACTTACTGGTGTTTTATGAGAAAATGAATAGGGCATTGGATAGTGGGAGCTCAGTGGATGTAGTGTTCTTAGATTTTTCAAAAGCTTTTGAGAAGCTACCACACACTGAAGTGATACACTCTTTGAACAACTTAAAACTTAATAGTAATATAGTAAACTAGATCGAGGCTTGGCTGACGGACAGAAGGCAGAGGGTCACAATACACGGTGAGATACCTGAATGGGCACAAGTGACTAGCGGAGTCCCTCAGGGATCGGTATTGGGCCCATGTCTGTTCAATATGTATATATGTATATATATATATATATATATATATCATCCTTAACAACAAATCAACAGGATGTCTGGATGAAAAAATTTGCAGACAATTGCAAGGTAGGAGCTATTACTGACAAAACCAGGAGTACACTGAACTTGCAACAAGCATTAGGTAATATTAACTGGACCAATAGACGCAAACTAGAGTTAAATAGGTACAAATGCACAATAATGCACATGGGGCCAAAAAACATGCACACCTCATGCAAACTTGGAAATACCAGACTTAAAGCTACTACTGAAGAAAGGGACCTAGGAGTTACAATCACAGCTGATTTAAAATTCAGTGTACACTGCAACAAAGTAACTAAAATGGCTAATCAAACACTAAATTGTATAGTGAAACATGAAGGTAGTCGAGATAGAAAAGTTTTAATTCTGCTCTACACTGCTCCGGTGAGACCAAGTCTGAAATACTGTGTCCAAGTATGGTTGCCCTATAAAAAGGAAGACATTCATAGGTTGGAGGGTGTTTAGAGGAGGGCTACAAGGGCAGTGGATGGAATGAAGGGTGTTACATATGAGGAGAGACTTCAAAGATTAAACCTCTATTCTTTGGAGCTAAGAAGAAAGAGAGGAGATATGTGTTTATTATATAGGGCGATGCAAGATAGTATATTAAGAGATGAATTAGGTTTAACACTAAAAATATGTAAATATGAACCAAAAGGTCACAACAGGCAACTATCCTTGAGGAAACAGAAATTGTTAAGATGAAAACATTGGTTTAGCCAAAGGGTGGTCACTCTTCGGAACTCACTACTGACTTATATTATCACAAGTAGCACCATGGACATTTTTAAAAAGGATTGGATGGATTCTGGATAAATGGGTAAATAATCAATTATAAATAGAACAAACAGCATGCATGAAGGATGAAAGCCCATTTATAGCTTGACATACCTATGACACCTATGATACCTAAGCCATCGAGGAACCTGTTACAGGGTTTACTAGGAAGTCGAGATCATGATTGCTACAGTACATAATTGGGGTGTACAGCGATCGGATCTCAGATTTGGACTGGTCTGATATATTGGGCCACAGTCAGATCAAAGTTGATGTGACCAAGTTTTGCTTAATTTTGATTTATTTAAAAGACCAACACCATTTCTTTAACTTCCTCATTCTTTCTCACCAACAAAAGCATACAGCTGATCTTCAGGGGAGCAGAGCTATACATGCCCACATCCTCCAAACTTCCCTTATAAGGTCATTGGTTACTTCCCCCAATTCCCCTTTACATGGTGGGGGGGGAGAAACAGAATGACAATATTGTGGCAAGCTGGGTGTCAGGAAGAGTAGAGTTAGCAAACAGACACTAGACAGTCAGTGGCATGCCAGGAAAGCTGCTGGACTCACGTAAGTGTGTCCTGTTTAATTAGATGCTTTTACATGAGTTCTGCCCCAGATGTATTACTGACTGCCTAGCACCTGTTTACTTGCTCTGCTCCTTCTCACTCCCAGCTTGCAACATTGCTGTTTTTCTGCAACCTCTTCATGTTAAGGGGCATCAGAGTGAGAATAATAAAATAACATTAACTAGGTTCTAGTCAAGGCCCAGCAGATACACACACACACACACACACACACACACACACACACACACACGCACATGCACTCACACACGCACACACACTCCTATTTAGAACTATGTACAATTAAAGTAAAACCCTACTGGAGAAAGTGTCTGACAACCCAAATTAGACATTTATAAGCCATGACTGAACCTTTTTTACCTGTAGGGAATGAGTGTTCCAAAAAACTCTGTTACACCACCACTGTGACATCAGAATGTTGTTTATCAATGTGGTGTCACAATAGGGGTGTAACATTTGCACACTATCAGTCACCCCGTTATGAGACAAAACAGAAGCTGGCAAACCTCTATTTTTGAAAACATCAAAATATCTCAGATGAAATCAAGTTGTAGCCCACCTTGAGATGGATGACAACCTTACAAATGTAATTCTTGGGGGGGTGTGGCCTGAGAGGGCAAGATGGTGGTTGCTGTCTAGCTCAGCTCCCGCCTGGCACTCACTAGCATCAGTTAAAACTCTCATTTCCCCATTATGTAAATGATGGAAGAATTGCAGCTTCTACAGGGCTACTCAGAAAGCTGTAAAAAAAACAGACACTAGTCACTTTTGAGTTCTTAACATCAACTAGACGTCCTGCTCCAGCTATGCAAGACAGCTGCACAAAAATGAGGGATATGACTTCAGGCAGGAAATCTGGGTCTGATTATGTCAACTAGCCACAATCTGTGATGATTGCTAACCTGCAAAATGAACAGATTTTGAGAATGTTTCTGCTCAAATCATGCACACCCAAAACACTGCCACCGAAATGCTGACCTCCCACACAGCCCAGCTGGATGAAACCAAACAGTGGATCAGCAATCTAGAACACACAATATCCTACCTCACCAGAAACAGACACCAATGGAGAAGATCCTTGGGCACTCTACAGGACAAAAAGGATGATCAAAATCTGTCTCTGGTAGGGCTGCCCAAGGGGTTGGAGGACAAATTGCCTTGGCCAAATATGCAGAGGTGACTAGCAGACAAATTAAAACTTGGTGTGGAGGTGACCACCTTCAAAATTGTAGAAGCCCACTGCAGGGGGCCTAGACCTAAACCAAGGGAGCACCCAAGGCATTTCTTAATCCTTTACTTGTAATACCCTGTGAAAGAAACTATCCTTAAAGCTGCTAAATCACATGGTCCAATCCAGGTTGAAGGTGGAAATGTGGCCATCGTCCAGGATTACAGTTGGGAGCTCCAAAGCAAATGACAGCAATTTTCAGAGGGAAAATCAAAACTCCTCCTGAGTGGTTGGGAATTTGTTCACCTCTATCCATTGTGTGTCAGAGTAACCAGGACTGCAAGACCACCCTGGTACTTTGAAACCCCACAGTCCATGGAAGATTTTGTCAGTGCCAGGGATTTAGCCATTGAGGGAAGGAGCTCTGTGAGAGGCAGTGGATCAGCACCGTGATCCCTTTTATGGAGACCAACTACATTTTACCATGAGTAACCTGAATGGCAAAATGCTTGGGGTCCCCCTATCAGTTTCTTAGTACTTTATCCTTCTTTTCCCTACCTTCAACCCTCTTGATGATCCCAGGCCTGCGACAGCACAAAAGTGCATGCACCCATGTGGAGTGCTTGGATAACTCTATGAAAAAGAACAGCACTGTGAGTTCTGTTCACATGTCCTTGACACACTTTTGTGCATAATTAAAGAGCTAATCTAGACAACCAATGCAGAAATTATTTGATAGTTGCCAGTATGTGTAAATTTATGGAGACTAAGGGTCAAGTGGTTAGGACCATGGCGGAAGGAGTGGAGTTGGGGGGGGGGGACTGACTGGCAGAATGCCTGAACGGGGGAACCAACTGCAGCAGGGATTGCCAAATACGTGTTACTATCTCCCACATTGCAGCTAGGTCCTACAGACATTGAAGGGAACAGCATTTGTCTTCTCTTTTCTTTCTCTCCCTGTGAGCAAAACTAGCTATGCTCATATCAGAGTAAAAGCCTGGGACAAACTTACACTTTTGTGAGGGTAAAGTATTTTGGTTTGCACTGGGTAGACTTTCGACATTTAGGGTCACCCTTAACCCAGAGGTCTGGCCAACTGTCTCAGTTCAGCTGAATGCATGAACTGCCTTCCCCACTCATGCCAGAAACTTCTGGGTGTGGAGGTTGGGGGCTTTAAGGTTCCACATCATAACGGTGAACGAGAATAAGCAATTGCAATTATGGTGAGTGTACATCACCGAAAATGAATTTTGGCGATGCACACTCACAGCAAGGATAAAGATGGTACCTGAGAAGTAAGGTTTTTTTTTAATGCATGGGGCTGTGTCCACCACACTTCCCTCACCCCCCTACTAGTGGATTCTCAACTCTGAGGGGTGCATGTTCTGGGGGTGAAAAACTTGGGAAAATAACAAGCCACCCAGTGGCAAAAAAACAACACACTGCACTGGACTAGAACCCTACATCTCCCAAGCGACCACCCACCCCACCACGCTAGTGGTCCAGCTTAGCAGCTGCCTGCCACATTCCCTCCCACATACCTTCCCTCCCCTTCCTCCCCTCCATGCACATATATATGCACATACATCCGTTTCCCCTACCTCATCTATCCTGGTATCCACTCGCTACCCTGCCAGGTAGCCCTGTACACAGGCGCTGTGATTGAGTCACCCTTTTTGTAAGCACTCGATCACAGTCACCCTGTAAATGGTATACCAGACTTTAATTACCATAAAACCACACATAGAGAGGAGGTGAGGAAGAAGTGAAGAAGAAAGGGAGGGGAAAAGGTGGAAAAACAAAACAAAACAAAGAACTGGGAGGATGTTAATTGAACTGACTTCACCCCTGAACACAGAGGGATGTATTTCCCATGGATCTATGGCTACCAGTAGGGATGGGTCATAAGTGCAGTGGGATTTTATTACTTTATTGTTTTGTTGTGATTATTCATTATATTTGTTTTTGGTATGTACAAGCGCCTTGGTTGTAAGAAAGGTGATTTTTGTAAATAAAGATTGAATTGAATTAAATTGAATCGAGTTGAATTGAATTGAAAAGCTGCTAGAAACCCAAACTTACAGAATTCAACATCAGTGACGTGGGAGGGCACTGCAGATTTTGCACTGTTCTTAGTTTGTTCTGGTTTCCTGCTGAATCTTCATGCCCTCACCACCCTCAGGCGACTGCATCTATTCATGAACTATATGGTCTTTCATGCCTTGCAAAGTGAAAAATCTGAAGTTTAGTACCTTCGCTACTAAGCATCAGAGTGGAAGAGTCAGTTACAGCAGATGCCCTTTCATTTCTGTTCCGTTTAATAATTGTCTATATGACTGTTCTAGAAATAAAATGAATTATATCAAATCCACTGGCTGTTTGCAGGGGAAGCGGTTGCAAGCTTTGTTTACCTTAACAGGGAAGGGGAGGGGAAAAAAGACTGTAGTGTTCTGAAAGAAGATGAGGGTGTGGTGTTCCAAGACTTGGGGGGGAGGGAGGTTATTAATGTTTCTTGGGACTGGGGGGGGTTAAATTGGAAAACAAATCTCTGTTTTATGTGGCAAACAGTGGCATTTTGACTATACAAAGGATGCATGTCTCCTGCAGGGTAGAGTTACTATTGCATACAGCTTTGAATGTGGCTGACAAGGTACAAATTATATCTTGGTACGTTATTGGCCTTAAACATGTTTTCAAAGCGAAAAAAGTACTAAACAGGGTTAGGAAGCTAAAGGATGATATATTACTAATGCAAGAAATACACATGACTGAGCTGGAGAAGGGGCGAACAGCGACCTGCTGGGGGGAAATTGGCATAGCTCCTGCTTTAGTGACAAATCTTGAGGTGCTGCAGTTTGCCCGAGGCCTAAGTTTCCAGGGGAAGCAAAAAGGGTCAGGACTGATCCGAGGGAGTAGTTTACATTGGTGCACATCATCATGCATGATGGTGGCTCCCTCTCTGTCAATTCAATATATGGCTTAAACATAGATGACCCCACCTTTTTCTGACAGCTAGCATTGAAAATGGCACAATGTCAGTGCCTTAGGTGCTAGGGGGAGATTGCAGCTGCATAACTGACACAGTACTGGACAGGTCCAACACCATCCCCATCCTACGGTCCCAGAGCACAAAGGCACTGCAAGGCCTAATAAACACACACAGCCTTACAGACAGCTGGAGACATGAGAACCCCTCTAGAAGGGTATAGAGCTTTTACTCACATGTCCATGCATGATATACAAACATACGAAATTTGCCAGCAGATAAAGACCTAGAGGTCTATCAAGTCTGCTCGAATGTGCAACTAGCACACCTTATTCTGCAGCTGCCTCTCCCTTCCACCCTTCCCCTCCATTGACCCTCCCCTTGCCCTGTCCCAGCCTCTTTTGAAGCAGCCCACTGTTCTACTGGATACCACTTCAGCCAGTAATGCATTCCACCCAGCAACCTCCCTCTCTGTAAAAAAGTGTCTCCTCATCTCCCTCGTGAACCTTCCTCCCTCCAGTCTCATATCATGGCCCCTGGTGCCTCTCCTCTCCCTTATTATGAACAGCCTCTTTGTACCTGTCTTGTTTATTCCTTTCATGCACTTAAAGGTTTCAATCATGTCCCCCCTATCCCTCCCCTCCTCTCCCCCAGTGAGTACATCTTCAACTCCCTCAGCCTCCTCTCTTATGATAAGTCTCCCAACCCCTTGATCATCTTTGTCGCCCTGCGCTGCACCCCATCAAGTAACTTAATGTCCCTCTTCAGATACGGGCTCCAGTACTGCACGCAGTACTCCAGGTCCGGTCTAACTAATTACTTATACAGTGGCAGAATCACCTCCTCTCTCCTCGAGGATATACCCCTTGCAATGCAACCCAACATTTTGTTGGCCTTTGCAGCTGCCTTCCTACATTGTGTCGAGTTGTTCATTGACCCTGTATTGAGCACCCCCAGATCCTTCTCCTCCTCTGTCTGAGTTAGCTGCATTTCCCCCAGCTGGTAACTCCTCCTTGGGTTCTTCACCCCAAAATGCAGCACTTTGCACTTTTTGGCATTAAACCCCAGTTGCCAGGTGTCTGACCAGGTTTCAAGCTTTACCAGATCATCCTGCAACCCCTGCCATCCCCCTAAGTCGTCCACCACTGCTCCCATCTGGTGTCATCAGCAAACAGACTGATCTTGCTATTGATGTCCAATGATACGTCTGCAATGAATATCCCAAACAACACTGGTCCCAACATGAGCCCTGTGGAACACTGCTCGTCACTACCCTTGGGTGTGAGAGCTCCCTACCCACCACCACACTCTGTTGCCTTCCCTGAAGCCAGTTCCCTACCCATCTCATCAGCTTTGCACCCACCCCTGTGCCTTCTAACTTACTTCCCAGCCTCCCATGCAGCACTGAGTAGAATGCCTTACTGAAGTCCAGATACAGGACATCCACTGCATGGCCCCTGTCCAGTTGCCTAGTTACCCAGTCATAGAATTCCAGCAGGTTAGTTTGGCAGGATCTGCCATGTATGAAGCCATGCTGTCTGCTGTCCTGTAGTCCTCTGGCCTCTAGGAGAGCTACCAGCCTCTCCTTCAGGATAGTCTCCATCAGCTTACCCACGATGGATGTGAGGCTCACCAGTCTGTAGTTCCCCAGTTCATCCTTGGGGCCACTCTTGTGGAGGGGCACCACATGAGCCATCCTTCAATCCTGAGGTACACACCCTGAGTGTAGTGAGGCATTAAATAGGTCTGCCAAAGTTCCTGCAAGGACCTCTACCAGCTCCTTCAGTACCCTGGGGTGGATGCCATCTGGACCTGGCCCCTTGTCCACCCTCAGTACCTTCAAACCCTCCCAAACTCTGCCCTCCATGATTTCCCCATCTGTGACCCCCTCCCCCCCCCCATTCTGCCATTCCTCCCTCCTTGGGTATCACTCCCCTCTTCTCCCTAGTAAATACTGAGCAGAAGTAATCATTTAGCGCTTCTGCCTTAGCGCACCCTGCTTCCACCCAACCACCCTCCTTCCTAATCCTTACTATGTGGTCCTTACAGCTCCTTTTCTCCCAGATGTACCTAAAGAAGTCCTTCTCCCCTTTCTTAATGCCTTGTGCCAGCCTGAGCTCCGTAGATGCCTTGGCTCCCCTTACGGCCCGTGTCACCTCCTTCGATTCCGTCAGGTACTCCTCCCCACTCCCTATTGTCTTGTACCTCCTAAAGGCAGCTCTTTTCTTCCTTACCTTTTCCATGACCTCCTTGCTCAACCAGCTCAGTTTCTTAGCCCTAGCCTTCTTGCTCTGGGCCTTGCAGCAGGTTTTGGTTGCCTCCACTATTCCCAGCTTTATGAGCTCCCACCTCTGGTTAGTGCCCATACTAAGTTGAATTCTGGCCAGGTACCCTTTTACCACTTCTCTGATCCTCCCAAAGTTGGCCCTCCTGAAGTCCAGCACTCTTGTGCCAGATTATACTCCTTCCTTGCCCATATCCAGTGTGAGCCATACTAAGTGGTGGTCACTCCCTGACAGCGGTTCTTTCACTGTAAGTTCTCTCACAAACTCCTCATTTGCTAGCACAAGGTCAAGGGTATTCCCTAACCTGATTGGTTCACTGACCATCTGCAGCAGGAAGCTGTCCTGGAAGGCATTCAGCAGTACCTGTTCCCTTCTATTCCTGGTTGTTGGGGTACTCCAGTCCACTCCTGGCATGTTGAAGTCCCCCACAATTACCACACTACCTTTCTCGCAGGTCCTCCTGATCTGTCTCTCTAGTTTTTCTGTCTAACTCCTCCATCTGAGAGGGCAGCCTGCACACCACTCCCATTCTGAGAATTCTATTCTTGGAATCCTGGATTTGCATCCAAAGTGACTCTGTACTACCCTCCTCCCCTTCCTCCCTTACACACTTCAGTCCTTCCTTCACATATAGTACCACCCCCTCCTTTCCCAATCACCCTGTCCCTACAAAATAACCTGTACCCTGGTACAGACAGATCCAAGTCATTGAATTGGGTGGCCCATGTCTCTGTGATGGCTGCAATGTCCACCTCTCCCGCTGCCATGAGGACCTTTAACTCTGCAGTTTTCCTCCCAAGGCTCCTAGCATTAAGGGTCACCACCTTCCACCCTCCCCCCCATCCTGCCCTCCTTTACTAGCATCACCAATAGTACTTGCCATTTGTCCTTTTTCACTGTTATTGGGGGTCAGCTCATATGGTTTCCCAGCCTGTGGTCTCTGCATGTCTGTTGCCCACTTGCCACCCCACACTCCTAGTTTAAATTCCAAACTTCCTCTATGTACTCCTCCATCCTCTGTTTCAATACTTTCTTTCCCTTCTCACTCAAGTGTGGTCTGTCCTTGGCATAGAGACTACTGTCCTCCCAGGTCCCTCCCCACCCCCCAGCAGCCCATACCCTTTAGCATGACATCAGGTTCTTAGCCATCCATTAAATTGCTCTATTCTCAGCTTTCTTGTTGTGCTTGCCTTGGGCACTGGAAGTATCTCTGAAAAAGTTACTAATCTTCCTGCCCCTCACATAATTGTCCTAGTTCCTCAAACCTCCTCTGAACTATATCTACTGTCTTGTCAGCCAGGTCATTCATCCCAAGATGAATAATTAAATGAGACTTGTCCCTACCCCTTCTAGCATATTTCAGAACAGTGTCCCACCCTTTCCGCTGTCATTCCTGGCATGGACTCCACCCAAATGCTACTATGCCTCTCCCCCTTGCTACCCCACCTGACTCCTGTTAGTATTGAGTCCCCAGCACTAATATTCCACCCCCTTACTCCCTGCTTGCTTCCATTCATCTTCATCTCTCATTCCCGGCTCCTCTTCTTCTTCCTCCTGCTCATTATTTCCCCCTTTTGCCCCTGTTGCAATTCTCCCAGCAGAACATCCCCCCACTCTGGTTTGCTCCAGGCATTTATCAATTACTCCTCCAATTGCATCACCTCCCTCCTCCTTTTTCTTCCTCTCTAGCAGTGCAAAACTGTTTTCTGAAGACCCTTCACAAATGCCCGCTTCCTCTCTCTTCATAGTAACCTGTTCCCTCCTTTCCACTCCATGACTGTTGCCACTTCTCCTCCCCTCACAAATCCCTGTCTCCTCCTTCCATTTTTCTTTTGTCTCCTGACCTGGTTTCTCCGGCAATCGTTCTTCCTGGCCCTGGCCCCTCTGTCTCCACTTCCCTTCTTCTGACCCACTCCTCACCAATGCTGTCTCAAATTGCCCTCCCTCATCTCCCCTCCTCCCTCCCTCCAATATTGAGCTAAACCCACCTCCAGTCTGCCTTGCTTGTCTTAGTTCCTCCTGTAGACCCTTGATCTCCTTTCTAAGTTTCTCTATGTGGCTGTACACTAAACATCCCCCCACCATCCAGGCAATTTTTAGAAAGATTGGCGCACTGCAATTGTTGCAGCCTACCACCCTACCCATTGCTTTTGTTGCCCACCAGCGACCCCCCACCCTTCCAGATGAAGGATACCAAATACTCCCCCAAGTCTCCCCTCTTCCACCTCCATAGACAGGCTTCTTGTGTCCACATCCACATTGGGGGAGGTGATGTACACAACAAAGGAACCTTTTCTAATTACAGACTATGCCACTGTTCAGCTTTCACTGTCAGTGGGAGGAGCCCCACTGCCAAGAGTTTGGCAACTTGATATGGTGCTACTGAAGCAATCAGATTATGTCTATACTATTAAAAAGGGTATAGCAGACTATTTGGAGGCAAGAAGGAGGAAGACTCCACTCAAGCCACATGATGGGAGGCCCTAAAGGTGGTGGTGAGAGGGCATACAACCTCTTATGAGAGCCATCAGCGTACAATTCATGTTGCAGATCTAGATGGACTGGAGGCTAAACTACAACAAATGGAAAGAGACCATATGATCAACCCTTTGGAAGCCCTATATCAGAGGTTACAGACACTAAAATGGAAAGACAATAGTCTGTCCAGTGGAAAAATAAAAAGAGCCATACTGCTAACCCATGCAGGTCAACAGTTTGATGGAGATAAAGAGGGCAAGTTGCTAGCGTGGCATCATAGAAATGGGGGGGGGCTAGAAATATTGCTCAGTTCATGATGGAAAGCAGAGCACTGACCCCTGAGAGGAGGGATAAAGTGGATGCGTTCTGATCTTGTTATAAGGCTCTGTGCACTAAGGAAGTGCGCCCCACCCAGAATGATAGAGAAATTCCTTGTGTGAGCCCCTATTAATCCAGCAGCAGAAAAAAATAACAGAGCGCTTAAATTAACCTTTAACCCAGAAGGAGGCAGTGAGTGCGGTCAAAACATTATGAGGTAGAAAGACTCCAGGGCCTGACAGCCTCCCTGTAGACATTTATAAGGTCTTCCTGCCAGACATCTGTGACCCACTATATAAAATGATTCAGGAGTGCCTAGGAACAGGAAATTCACCCCCTTCACATGGTCAGCAATGATCACAGTGCACCCAAACCGGGTAAGGATCACTCTCTGTGCATGTCTTACAAGCCCATATCATTATTCACAACAGATTATGAAATTATTGCTAAAATTAGAGCCACTAGACTTGAACCTGTGCTGCAGGAAGTTATTCACTCAGACCAATCTGAATTTGTGAAAGGCTGCCAGGGCAAAACCAATATCAGAAGAACCCAAAATGTAGTGCACCAATGGTCCACAACTAAACATGGAGTAGTGGTCCTTACACTGGATGCCTAAAAGGTCTTTCACCACATGGAGTGGGAGTACATGTTTGAGACCCTTAGAAGGTTTCACCTCAGATCACAATTTATTAAGTAGGTGGAAGCCTTGTATCAAGACCCAGAAGTGCAAATACTGACCTGGGGAACTGGCTTACTGAGCTGGGGAACTCGACACAGATGCCCCCTTTCATCTGTTTTATACCTCCTGACCCTGGAGCCCTTGGTGGCAGCACTGCTGGTGCACACAGGAATCAGGGGGCTAGTGAGGGAGAGAGCAGGAGGAACATAAACTATCAATTTTTGCTGACAATATTCTTGATAACTGCAAACCCCTTCACAGAACCTACCTCCAGTGCATCAGCTTTTAAGAGAATATGGGTCATTGTTGGGCCACATAGTCAATTAGGGCAAGAGTTTTCTGCTACCACTGGGGAAACTCAAACAGAGAATACCTTGTCAACAATTCCCTGGGTCTCGTGGTCGTAGACATTACATAAAATCTAGGTGTGCGCTCCACCTGCTCAGCCACTGCCATGTACAAGAACATCTACAAACCCCTGCTACAGGCCTTAAGATCAGAATGTGTGATGTGGCAGCCTCTACCTCTCTCTCTCTCTCTCATGGGCAGAGAAAACAGTATAAAAATGTGTACACTGCTGAAGTGTTTGTATTTATTTCAGATACTGCCAGTGAAACTGACCACAACATTTTTTAAAGCTATAGACTTTCTTGCTCACTGCTTTGTCAGGAATAATAAATCTGTACCAATTAAGTGATCTAGTCTACAGCAGTTGCTGGAGGTAGAAGGATGTGCCCTACCTGATTTTAAATTCTGTTACTGGGTGGCACAGCTTGCCTGCCTCCCTAATGCCTTCACTCATGTGAAGCTGCCCTGGCTGGCCATAGAAGAGGAAGATCTAGGGACTGACCTATGTATGGGGATTTTATCCCTTGCATTGCAGAGGCTAGACATTCCCAACCTGGATAACCCTTACACTATCAACCTACAGAGGGTGTGGGTGGCAGCCCATAAACAAATCAAGCACACCAACACCCTGCCCCCATTGCCAGACTAGTAAATTTCCTCAAACCTAAAACAAGGTGCAATGTAGTTCGTCCATCAGACCCTCTTGAGGTGAGCACATGTGGGACTGGATATGGAGGGGTCATTATATGAAGGGGGATATTGCATTTATTCTCAGACCTCCAAGCCTAATACAGAATTCATACAGGGGAATTTTTTTGTCTACCTTAGAGTCTGGAACTGGTTGCAATTTAATTCTGAGATGGACAGGTTGGAGGGTTTCTCTTTACCATAGAGAAATTGATATATTGAACCCCCCCCCAAAAAACAGTACACCCCTGATAAAATTTATACAGGATACTCATGGGGGCTGCCCACCCTGCATTCTTGAAATAATGGCTAAATGGAGCATAGATCTGGATGTGGAGGTCACCCACAATATGCAGAAGACAGCAACTGTGCATTTCAAGTGGGTAGCCAGGAGTAACTACCGTAGACAGATCCAGCTAAATTTTATGTACCACACTTTCCTGACTCCCCAAAAATTCAGGTCTTTGACCCTTTCCAATCACCAATCTGTTTGAGGTGTGAATTGAAAGAGGGTGACATCTTAGACTAATCGCTAAGGTTAGGGGGTTCTAGTTTCAGGTTCACAGTATTATGAAATCAATCCTGAAGCACTTGATCCCCAATACACCAGCAGAACTACTGTTGGGAGCTGAAATGGGATCATGCATACCTTGGAGTAGTACAAGGCTCTGGGACCTGTCTATGATCTGCCGTGGATTTAATAAAGGTTTATTAAATGCACGGAAGACCATAGCTCAGACATGACTAGGGAAGACATCAAGTAACATAGCTTTGTGGAGCAACAACCCTTATTGGTGTGTAAAAATTGAGCATACACAGTACAGAGCAAATGGGCATGTAAACGTATGTGATTCCATATGGTCCCCCTTGGGGAGGGCCATTGAAGCTGGCACCTTTCCAGTGTAGTATTTGCATCCAGTAAATTGAAGTCAGGGGGCCCACAACATAGAATACAAGATTTATGATACATATCCCAGTATAATGTTGATAAAAATGTCAGCTCTTATTTGATTGCTGATGTCACTCAAGTGAAATAACCTGTCTCTGGTCTAGTGACCTGTTCTTTATGAAGTACCACATAACATGTTAACCTGAATTATTTTGGTGTGGTAGCACCACTATAGTTAGAGTTGAGTAGGTCGTTTAATGTTAAACCCCTTACTGCACTTTAATAGCCTCACCACCATTCAATGGATGTGCATAAGATTTTGTGTGCTTGGGGAGCTGGCCTGGTGGTATGGAGGGCTGAGGCATCTATGACTCACCTGCCATCGTGCCGGTAATCCAGGTTCAGGAATGAGCCAGGGCTGCTCAGGGGTCAGCCGGGGGGAGAATTGACCATTCCAGCGGATGTTGTCATCCTCTATGCAGGGGAGGTTGTTTGCTCTGTTGCATACTGCCACCTAGGTCACCATAGGTTGCAGTGCAGGCAGGAGGAACAGTTCCAGGTGGGGGATGTTCCCTGTGGAAGATGGCAGCATGTTCATGAATACATAATGCTGCCTTCTCCATGGAACATCTGAGGGTTTGGGGTCCAGGAAAACATGGGAAAAAAAACAGTCAGTAGCATGATGCCTGCCCACACTCACCCACTGCACTCCCCCAACCAGCATCTGAGCTAACTACCTCCCAGGTTTAGTGAGGGGGCCCTGGGAGGCTCTACCATGTGCAGTAGTACATGGAGCACTGCAATGAGTCAGTCAGGGGTAAGTCCCAAAGGCAGTGGGGTGAAAGGACTGGAGGAAAGGAGGCAGATATGAGCAGACTGAGTGTCCAGAGGGATAAAAAAAAATAGCATGGTTAGTCTCGGGGCAAGGTTGCTTGACATGCAAAATTTTGTTCCAGTCAGATATGCAGATTCCAGGATTCAGATAGTGAAAAAAGGTGAAAAAAAATCAGATTTTTTTGCTGTTTTTATTTTTTGTTTGTCATCGCCTAATGCACAGCCAGTTTGGAATTTTGGTCTGAAATTTTTAGGGTATAAAGGGCTTGGGCCAGAGTACTGCCTTTCATTGGGTTGGTGAAAAAATATTAATCCATTCCAGAGGTAAAAGTATTGGAAGCTTTGGTTCTAAGCATGGTCCGCACAGACATTTGGATAGCTGTTTCATACGAAAAAAGAATTTAGGCCATACGAAACAAGATTCTGTTTTGTATGGGGGGAGGGTAATGCTTTTTCATGAGAAAAATTATTTTTAGTATGACTGGCATATTATTTCCATTTTTTTTTAAACATTTTTTTTTGAAAATCCTTAAAAGTCACATCCTGCAGAAACACCAACACATGCATTTTGCTACTCAGGGCCCCCTTTGATGGATTCTGCAGTTAGATTTTTTGAAAAATCACCTAGAAATGTGTCTTAACATATTTTAACATCTTTTTTCATGACCCAAATTTCTTTTTTTCATATGACCATATGAAAAAGGAATAGAGCCACATGAAAACAGAGTCCCTTCATATGAAAAATGAATTTGGACTTTTTTTTTCACATTCTTTTTTCGTATGAAGGAATCATTTTTTTGTATAAATGACACAACCTCACAAAAAGATCCTTTCATATGAAAAAGAATTAGGACTTTTTTTTCACATTCTTTTTTCACATGAAGGAATCTTTTTTCATATGAATGACATAATCTCACAAAAAAAGATCCCTTCATACGCAAAAAGAATTTAGAGTTAGGTTTTTTTCACATTCTTTTTGCATATGAAGGAATCTTTTTTTGTATGAATGACACAACCTCAAGGTAAAAGATCCCTTCATTCAAAAAAGGAATTTGGACTTATTTTATTTTCACATTCTTTTTTCATATGAAGGAATCTTTTTCCACACAAACAACACAGCCTAACAAAATAAGATTTCTTCATATGAAAAAATAATTTGGACTTAGTTTTTATTTTCACATTTCAGCTTTATTTATTTCTTTGTTTTTTGTTAACCGGGTATGTACACTAAGTAACTGAGTGCCTATTTTCAGGAACCATCCAGGAGAGTACATCGCATGAGATAACAGCAGGTCAAAAACACAATTACTTTAACAAGCCATAACCCCTTCAATGTTTGCAGTTAGTGGACAAGCTATATATCAAAATAAAGGTCTTAAAGATCATGTGCAACAGTTTTTACATATTTACATATTTTACATATTTCAGAATTTGTTGCCTTGCTCTACAGTGGCAGAAAACAGTGGAGTTATTTCTGTCCCTCTCAGTCAGGCTTGAAGGGCGATGACATAATCTTGAAATACTGTAGCTTGCTGCTTCAGATTCCCAATCACAGCAGACTGTAGAGTTAATGGTTTGCTCTCTAGATTTCTTACACACTCAGTCTTTGGTTTGTGTTTAGATAGATTAGCTTAAAATCTATCATTCTCGTCTTATAAAAAATTGATCATTTGAATTTCAATGCTGAATTGAAGTAGTGGAAATCTTTCTCTGTGCGAGATCATTTTGTATCACAGCTCTCAGTTCTTTCTCATCAAAACTCTGATTTTTTTCTAACTATACAACACAGTATTGTTTAATAAATATAAAATAAATCTAAATTTTGTTCATTCATAGAAATAGTTTGTCTTTGATGTAGCCTTCATAAATACATTCATGTAAGAATCTTTTTTTTCATGTCAGATTGACAAACAGGTGACTGTCACACTCTACTATTTCAAGCACATGTACTGTCTGAATTCACAAATTTCAGTTCTTTGGTGGTTTCTGTGTCAAAATACATCATATATGTGGGTTCCACCAAGCCGCTTCAACAAGAAATTTGTCGAATGGCATTACAGCGACGGCACAGTGATGACAGTCAGCATTATGCCATCAGTAAAACAGAGTGTTTTTTGCACCCCTCACCCCCTGCAATTTATGATTATCAACCCTGAGTTGGAGTTGTTTCAGGGAGGGGGGTGTACACACCTGAGAAAACAGTGTTGGTACTGGCCCGGTGGTTCTGAGAGTTGAGGTGCTGGGCACTACACCTCGCACCACACCGGTGACCCGGGTTTGGAAATGGACTCGGGTCACTCCGGTGTCAGCCAGGAGAGGAAGGATCAAGCATCCGCCAACAGCTCTCCATCCTCGGGAAGGGAGATAGTGCAGAACGCTGCAGAATGACATCCAGCAGTGGTTGGGTGTTGGCACAGGCATGCGGCCCAGAATGAGAAGCCCACTACCAGGGCATTTTACCACCTCCGCAGAGGCAGAGACAGTCACCCCACCCATTGCATGTTCATGTGCCCTGGGGCATAAATCTGGAGAAAAAAGACAAAGCTGGCAGGCTCCATGATGACTGGCTGTGCCCATGACAACCCCCGGCAGTCTGGATGTTGACTTCAGGGAGTGAGGGGAGGCTGGCATCCCTCGTCACTGGCCCTGTCACAGGGGGTAACCCGTGGGGGATGGCCAGGTGAGATGGGTGTGGGGAAGCCTGGCTGGAGAGGTGAGTCCCCTCTGAGGGAGGGGCCAGAGCCACCTGCCAACTCCAGGGAGAAGCAGAAAAAGTGCACATGGAAAAAAAAAGAAAACAGTGTCAGTGTACCACAGACCATTACAGTGAACTGCCAATTTTGTCTCTGTAACGGTCTTCGCAGTATTACTGTCATTGTTACAAAGGTATAGACTGTATGTGTATAAATAGAAACACTATGTGGCATCCCGATGTACCACGTCTCTTCCCCACAACTAAGGCAGCTGCACTCTGCTGCCACCTGTCTTCTGCCCCGCAAGCCCCCTGCCTTTTGCTTCACATTCAAGACTGCTGCACCCTGCTGCCCACTGTCTTCTCCAACACAGTTGGGGATTGTGCACCCTGCTGCTTCCATCCCCTGCCTAAAGAATCATGGCTGCTTCACCCTGTCACCCCTGCCCAAACAGCTGGGGTTGTTGCACCCTACTGCCCTCACTCCCCCACCCACACAGTCAGGGACACTGCACCTCTTGCCCCCTGTTCCTGTCTCCACAGTCAGGGCTGCTGTGCTCTGATAAGCAACAGAGTCCCAGGTCACCTGCCTCCGCAGTTGGGGCTGCTGCACCATGCTGTCCTAGGCCTCCAGAGGTGGAGCTTTTGCTGCACCCTAGTACCCACTTCTATTGTCCCAAATAGGCAAAGCTGCTGCATCATGCACGCCCCATCTCACAGTCATGGCTTCTGTACCCTGATGCCCCCGTGACCTGGCCTACAGTGGATGCTTCTGCACCATGCTATCCTCTGTCCCCTGTCACCATAGCCAGGGCTGCTGCATCCTGCTCCTGTCTACACAGTTGGGGTTGCTGGGACCTGCTTTTCCTTAGAGCCCCATGCCTGCACAATTAGGGCTGGTGCAGCATGCTGCCAATTGCCACAAGAGTCAGGGCATTTGAGGCACCCTGTTTCATGCCTCCACAGTTGATGCAGTTGGACACTGCTGCTCTCTGCCACCAGAGTCAGATCTTTTGCTGCACCCTGCTGCCCACATCCCTTGTCCCAAACAGGCATGGCTGCCACAACCTGTCCCACAGTTTGGGCTGCTGTTCCGTGATGCCATCCCTATCTCTTGCCCAAACAGTCAGGGCTGCTGCACTCTTCTGCCCTCTGTCCCCTCTAACGCAGTCACAGCCATGGCCCCTTGTTACTGTCTCCACAGTTAGGACTGCTGTGCTACACCATTGAGTCCCATGCCCCCAGGCTCCACAGTTGGGGCTGCTGAACCATGCTTTGCATGTCTATTGCTCCAAATGGGCTAGGCTGCTGCACCATGTGAACCTGTTCCATGGTCAGGGCTGCTGTATTCTAATGCCCACCTGTATCCTGCCATACAGTCAAGGCTTCTGCACCATTCTGTCCTCTGTCCCTGCCACCACTGTGCCCTGCTGCACCATAGAGCCTGTTGCTCTGACAGTAAGGGTTATTGCACTATGCTGCTCCCTCATACCAGAGTCAGATACTTTGCTACACTTCCCAAACTGATAGAAATAAAAAATGTTAAAAATATTTTTATCTTGTGTTATGGGGTGGGGAAAAGTGGGCACAAGGTGCAGCCGCCCAAAATGTTTAGGAGGGAGACAGGGGAGGCATCAGGGTACAGCAGTGCAGACTGTGGGACAGGGTGCAGCAGCCACACCTGTTTGAGACAAGGGACATGGGCAACAGGGGCATAACAAAGAATCTGACTCTGTTGGCAGAGGACAGCAGGGTGCAACTACCTCAACTGTGGAGTCAGAGGTCAGGGTGCAGCAAATGCCCTGACTCTTGTAGCAAGTGGCATCATGGTGCAGCAGCCCTAACTGCAGAGGCATGGGGCTCCAGGGAACAGCAGGCCACAGTATCCCCAACAGTGTAGACAGGAGTAGGGTGCAGCAGCCTTAGCTGTGGTGACAGGAGACAGAGGACAGCATAGTACAGAAGCCTCGACTGTCGGGCAGGACACAGGGGGCCAACAGGGTACAGCAGACCTGACTGTGGTACATGCTCCATGTCATGCAGCAGCCATGCCCATTTGAGGCAATGGAAGTGGATAGCAGGTGCAGCAAAAGCCCCACTTCTGGTAGCCTGGGGCAGCATGGTGCAGCAGCCCTAACTGTGGTGGCAGGGGACCTGGGAATCTAGAGTGTAGCAGAGAACAGCAGCTCAGACTGTGGAGCCAAGAACAGGTGGAAACTGGGTGTATTAGCCCAGACTGTGGGCCTGGGGTACAGAGGGATGCAGGATGCAGCAACCTCAACTGTTTGACAAGGAGGCAGTAGGGTGCAGTACCATGCTGTTATCTGTCTCTGCCACCACAGCCAATGTTGCTGCACCCTGTTCCAGTTTATACAGTCAAAGCTGTGCTGGGCTGCTGTTCCCTAGAGCCCAATGCCTCCACAATTAGGACTGCTGCACTATGCTGCCATTTGCCACATGAGTCAGTGCATTCACTGCACTCTGTCCCCTGCTTCCATAGTTGGGGGAGTTTCTCAATGCTGCACCCTGCCGCCAGAGTCATATTCTTTGCTACACCCTGCTGCCCATATCCCTTGTCCCAAACAGGCATGGCTGCAGCACCCTGTCCCACAGTTTGGGCTGCTGTACCCTGATGCTTCCCCTGTCTCCTGCCTAAACAGCTGAGGTTGCTGCACCCTGTGCCCTCTTTCCCCATCCCATAACACAAGATGAAAGTATTTTTCCATTTTTAATTTCGAGCAGTTTGCGAAGTATAGCAAAGTATCTGACTCTGGTAGAAGGGTGCAGCATAGTGCAATAACCATAACTGTGGAGGCAAGGGGCTCCATGGTGCAGCAGGGCACAATGGAGGCAGGGGAAAGAGAACAGCATGGTGCAGAAGCCTTGGCTGTGGGCCGGGACACAGGTAGGCATCAGGGTACAGCAGCCCTGACCGTGGCACAGGGTGCACATGGTGCAGCAGCCCAACCAATTTGGGACAATGGAAGTGCATAGCAGAGTTCAGCAGCCCCATCTGTGGAGGCAGGGGGCATGGGACTCTATGGTGTAGCACAGCAGCCCTGACAGTGTAGCTAGGAACAGGGGGACATGGCCATGACTGTGGGAGTAGAGACAGAAGGCAACATGGTGCAGTAGCCCCAATTGTTCAGGCAGGAGATATGGGTGGCATCAGGGAACAGCAGCCCAAACTGTGGGACAGGGTGCAGCAACTGTGCCTGTTTGGGACAAGGGATGCTGTCGGCAGCTGGGTGTAGTAAAAGATCTGACTCTGGTGGCAGGGGGCAGTAAGGTGTAACTGCCTCAACTGTAGAGGCATGCAACAGGGTGCAGCAAATGCCCTGACTCTTGTGGCAATTGGCAGCATGGTGCAGCAGCCTGAACTATGGAGGCGTGGGGCTCTAGGGCACAGCAGGCCACAGCAACCCCAATTGTGTAGACAGGAACAGGGTGCAGCAGCCCTGTGGTGACAGGGGAAATAGGACAGCATGGTACAGAATCCTCGACTGTGGGGAATGACACAGGGGCATAAGGGTACAGCAACCCTGACTGTGAGACAGGGTGTGTATGGTGCTGAAGCCCTGCCCATTTGGGGCAATGGAAGTGGGTAGCAGGGTGCAGCAAGAGGCACATAGAAACACAGAAACATAGAAAGTGATGGTAGAAGGGGACCACAAGATCCATCTAGTCTGCCCAAAAATATGTAGTAGGATACTACCCTCCCTTAGCCTTTTTGTAATATGATACCCTTGTGCCAATGCCATGTGTTTTTGAACTCTCTCACCATTTTGGCCCCCACCACCTTCTGGGGTAGGCTATTACATGGGTCCACCACCCTCTCGGCAAAAAAGTACTTTCTATCATTGCCCTTTAACCTTCCACCCTTCAGCCTCATATTGTGCCCTCTAGTTCTGCCACTCTCCTTTACCTGAAACAGCTCCTGGATCCTAACCTTGTTTATACCTTTGATATTCTTAAAGGTCTCAATCATGTCTCCCCTGTCCCTCCTTTGTTCCATGGAGAATATGTTGAGCTCCTGAAGCTTATCCTAGTATGCCATCTGGTACAGCTCCTGAATAATTTTTGTTGCTCTTCTTTGCACCATCTCCATTCTGTTAATGTCTCTTTTGAGGTGTGGCCTTCAGTACTGCACACAGTACTCCATGTGGGGGTGCACAAATGACCTGTCGAGTGGCAGCACTACCTCTATCCTGCAACTCGTGATTCCCCTCCTGAAGCAACCCAGCATGCCACTGGCCTATAGTGCTGCCTTTTTGCACTGTTTCTCATCTTCAAGTCTTCTGATATCATGACCCCCAGGTCTCTTTCTCAGCTGGTGGAAGCTAACTTTACCCCCCCCATAGTAATCCTCTTTGAGATTTCCTCTGCCTATGTGCATAACTTTGCACTTTAGGTGTTGAATTTCAACTGCCAGGTCTCTAACCACTCCTTCAGTTTCAATAGGTCTGAAGTCATACTCCTTGATGTCATCTGCAAATAGACACATCTTTTCCTCCAATCCATTTGTGATGTTGGCTATGAATACATTGAAGAGTAGAGGTCCCAGCACCGACCCCTGTGGCAAATCCCTAGTCACTTGCCTTTCAGCTGACACTGTGCCATGTACCTGTATCCTTTGTGTTCTTTCTCTCAGCCAGCTGTTCACACACCTAACCATCTCCTTTCCCACCCCTATGTGGTCCAGCTTCTTTACCAGTCTTCTGTGTGGAACAGAGTTGAAGGCCTTACTGAAGTCCAGGAAGACCACATCCACTGCCGCTCTCTGATCCACTGCCTTTGTAACCCAGTCGAAGAAGTCGACCAGGTTCATTTGGCAAGACCTGCCTGCCATGAAACCATTCTGCTTTGGGTCTTGTTGTCCACTGGTTTCCAGATATACTATTATCCTCTGTTTGAATATTGTTTCCATCAATTTACCCACTACTGACATGAGGTGAGCTAGACGGTATTTACCAGCCTCCTCCATGCTCCCTGATTTGTGAAGTGGGATCACCGTTGCCCTTTTCCAGTTTTCTGGGACTGTTCCACTCTCCAGTGATTTGGTGAAGAGTTCTGCCAGGGGTGCTGCTAGTACACTCCCCAGTTCCCTGAGAACTCACGGGTGAATCTCATCTGGCCCCATGGCTGTATTTACTTTCAATTTATTTAGGGCTTCCAAGACTTGATCCTCTGTGAAGGAGCTTGTATCAATCCCTGGTCCCTGGGTGCAACTGCTTTGTAGGTTTGGTCTGTCCCCTGCATACTGTACAGTGAACACAGAACAGAAGTACTGACTTAAGGCTTCTGCTTTCTCACTGTCCTTTTCTACTAGATGCCCTTTTGCAGCTGCTAGTCTCACTATCCCCACCTTGGTTTTTCTCGTTTCCCTTATATACCTAAAGAGGTTTTTTTCTCCTCCTTTTACCCCTTGTGCTATCCTTAATTCGGTCTGAGCTTTGGCCTTCCTTATTTCTTTCCCCACTTCCCTCTGTGCTTCCTTGTAAGTTTTTCTTATCTTCTTCTTTCTTTGATACCTTAAAATTATTGTACACCTTCTTTTTTCCCTTACTATAGTTGCCACTTCCTTGGAGAACCAGAGGGGTTTCCTTTTCTTGTTTGTTTTACTCTGGTCCATTGATCAGTTACCACTGTAATAGCTCCCTTGAGGTCCTCCCACATTTCTTTGACCCCTTTCCCTTCTCTGCGCCTAAGGAATTTTGCTGGGATGGCTCTCATTTTATGGAATTCTGCCTTTCTGAAGACTAAACCCCTGATTTCAGAGTGACTAGTGTCCTGGCTTGTGTTCACTTTGAATCTGACCGTATGGTGGTTGATGTTGCCTAGATGGTACTCTATCTCAACCTCCTTAACCCTGTTACTGTTTGTTAAAACCAAGTCGAGGACAGCGTCACCTCTGGTTGAAGTATCCACAAGCTGCCTCAGCCCTGCCCCCCTGCAGGCCCATTACAAAGACCCTGCTTCTTGATAATGATGCTGTATAAGAACTCCAGTTTATGCCTGGCAAGTTGAAATCCCCAACTATTATTGCCTCACTTTTGTCAGTCATTTGTGAATCGTCTCTATTATTTCTTTGTCCCCAATTTTCCCTTGTGACGGGGGCCACCTCTGGTGGCCTAGGGCACCATGGTGCAGCGGCCCTAACTGTGGAGGCAGGGGACCTGGGACTCTAGGGATTAGAAGAGCACAGCAGCCTTGACTGTGGTGACAGGAACAGAGGGAAACAGGTGCAGCATCCCTGACTGGGTGTTGGGGGAGAGAGGGCAGCAGGGTGCAGCAACTCCAACTGTCTGGGCAGGGGCAGCAGGGGTGCAGCAGCCCTAATTCTTTAGGCAGAGGATGGAGGCAGCAGGGTGCACAGTCTCTGACTGTGTGGGAGAAGACAGTGGACAGCAGGGTGCAGCAGCCTCCAATGTGGAGCAGAAGGCAGGGAATGTGTGGGGCAGGGGACAGATGTCAGCACAGTGCAGCTGCCTCAACTGTGAGAAAGAGACATGGTGCCTGGGGATGTCATATAGTGTTTCTGTTTATACACATACATGATGTATTTCCACACATAAACCAACAAAGAACTGAAATTTGTGAGTTCAGACTGTACATGTACTTGAAATAGTAGAGTGCGACAGGCACTTGTTTATCAATCTGACATAAACACTATTCATTACATAAATGAATTTATGAAGGCTGCATCAAAGACAAACTATTTCTATGAATGAACAAAATTTAAATTTATTTTATATTCATTAAACAACCCTGTGTTATATAGTTAGAGATTTGATAAGAAAGAACTGGGCGCTGTGATACAGACAAGCTGATCTCTCAAAGAGAAAGATTTCCACTACTTCAATTCAGCATTGAAACTCAAATGATCAACTTTTTATAAGAAGAGAATGATAGATTTTAAGCTAATCTATCTAAACACAAACCAGAGACTGAGTTTGTAAGAAACAAACCATTAACTATGATGCTGTGATTGGGAATCATAAACAGCAAGCTATAGCACTCTGAGAGGATGCCATTGCTGTCCAAGCCTGACTGAGAGGGACAGAAATAACTCAACTATAATGTATGGTAGAACGCTGTTAACCTTAGGAAATCATCATTTCCTAAGGTTGTTAACCTATCGATGTGACGTAGATATGTTGTTAACCTATCGATGCTACGTCACATCGATAGGTTAACAACAGCGATTGGTCTGCACATGTGCGGGCTTTTCTTTCACGGGGAACCGACGCATGAACAGCAGTGGTTAGGGAAGGACTGAACGGCCGCGGCGGTGGCTAGTAATGAAAAAGTAAGCAGCCTTTTTACGTGGGACCATACACTATAAAAATAATGTATGATCCCTCTATCGGCAACCGGTCAATTTTAACCATCTCGAGGTTGCCATGGCGAGGTAAACCTCTCGAGCTTCGCTCTCGAGGTTTACACGGTCGCCCTGGCAACCTCTTGACTGTTAACTGACCGGTTAACGATAGAGGACCATACATTATCCTCTATGTTTTAGGCCACTGTAGAACAAGTTGACAAATGCTGATTTAAAAAAAAAACACAAAACCAAACAGCATGAAATTTTCAGGAAACACTAATCTTGACACAGGGACTTGAATTCAAGCTTTTTCAAGCTTTAATTAACAATGTGCAAAGACCTTTGCACATGATCTTTAATGAGTACTACAATACAGACTCATCACCCCCTCCCTCCAAAAAAAGCAACAATTTAGGGTCCATATAAACAAAACATAAAAATAAAAAAAAAATTACAATTGCCATGGAATAACATTACAACTTTAACAAAATGTAACTCTTCTGTCATTCTTTGGAGTTAATGGACATGTATATATCAATGGAAAGGTCTTAATGAGTAGTACAACACTAAGTCACTAAGAAATAAGACCCTAGAAAAAAACTTGTTTTCAAAAAATGCACATACATTGTCTTTCTGCACTTCTGCGCCCACATACACATGTGAATAAATGAAGGCAGGGAAGAGCAGGGTATCTGGGCCCTGTGCTTCTGTAATCACATGAATGTGTTCACACAGGCCCTGAAGGGATCTGAATGAGTGACCATACAATTCTACCATCTCAAAAAGTAAGGAAATTCACTTCAAAAACTTTGTTAATGCACCACTCAGGGTTAAAGTGAAAAAAGTAGGGAAATGTGGCTTTAGGGTGTACAACTCTAACTCCCAACCCCCATCCCGAAGCACCAAAAGGAAAACACACTACAGTTTTCCTCATCATAACTCTTGGTGAATCAGGCATGGGGTGTTCCTTGGGGTTCTCAACCCTAATGTTCACCCAATTGTCATATACTCTTCACACATATTGGGAGGAAGTATGGCGTAGTGGTTTAAGGCTCTGAGCTGCAAATCTGGAGACCTGGTTTTGAATCCCACAGCCCCCCACTTGCATACTGTGTGACCCTGAGCAAGTCACTTAACTTCCCTGTGCTCCCAGGTTGCACCTGTAAACAAGCTTTCAGCTTAGTGTGTCTCACCTGGTTAAACAAATGGAAAAAAAGCACACATACAGACCTGTGTCTCTCCATATAGTGCCAGCAACCTCTATGCCTTGCATGAAGAAAATAGACCACATTTGACTTTATTTGTGCATGGAATGGGGTGAGTATTAGGGCTGAGAACCCCAAGGAACACCCCACCCCTGATTTACCAAGAATGATGAGAGGGGAAACTGTATTTTTTTTTCCTTTTGGTGCTTGAGGGTGTGGTTGGGGAGCTAGTGCTGTAAATATGATCTATCAGTGATTATTTTTTTTTCCTTTGTACCACTGTTACATATTGTACAGTTGCTTTTTTTCTTCAATAAATACATTTTACAAAAAAGAAAAAGAATGGAATTCTTATCATGTTCCCAACTTGTCATAGGAAGTAAAAGGTGAACCAAGTATTCAACTCCTGGGTATTTGGGTTCAAGGGCAGAGAGAGGATTCCATAGAGGAAGCAAGTACTAAGAAGGCTACAGTCTGGAACAGACACTCCTGATGAGGGGATGACCTCCATCTGGCTATGACTAGCACTGTTACTGGGTCAGGCAACAGGGTCCCAAGGCAGGCATAGTTTTCCATGGTGGGGCAGGCAGAAGCAGGTCAATGGTCATCTGCCTCAGTGAACACTGTACAACCCATCATCCTGTCACAGCCTCCACTGGCCTTTAAGGCAGACACCTGCCAATCAACTGTCTGTGGATCAGTTACAAACAGCTGGCCCACATGCATGGAGGGTATAAATCTTCATTCTGGGGAAAAGGCCCCAAAGCACTACGAATGTCATTGGTATGTTCTTGTTCAATAGGATTTGTGCTGACTCATATTAAAGCATGCCGTGAAGGAAAACAAACTGTGCTTGTGTGAAGCCACCCATGAAGCTGATAGTGCTCTGTTCTCTATTCTTCACAAGGTACAATATCATGAATTGTTTTTCTGGTGGGGAGTGGGCACTTATGGACATGCTTTATGAAAAAACTTTTCTGTTTGGACACTCAAAATTCAGGACTATACCTACCTGAGGAGCCTTTGAAGTTCAGTGGGAATTTCTACACAGTGACACCTTTCTGTGAAAGTATTTTCTGACTGCCAAGTTAATATTAATTTTTTGGGGTTGCCTGAGGCTGCTGTGTCTATTCAACAATTACCAAGGCTGCAGGTAATACTTCACCTAAGTGCATCTCAGTTTCTGTTATTCACCAAGAGACTGGCACCAATAATCCTCCAGTGTTGGAGAATGGAACAGTGCAACAACAATTAAGTACACAGCCATGAGGGGTGTGGTCTAGCCACCGAAGAAGATGGCAGCATAACTCTCTAGCTCCATCCAGACCCCAGTCTATCCATGCTCAGATGCCACAATCCCTTGGAGCTCCTACCACAAAACACTCACTTGATGCACGGGTAATACCCCCTTCGCTGGGTGGCACTTTCTTTCAGCGGATTTCAGAGGATTTCTTATTTATTGATGGTGCTGAGATCTGGTACTAAGTGAGCCTGTCTAGGCCATTGAAGCCTCATACGCACCATAAGCCAATCTGACTACTCGGCACTGCGGGTCGTGAGCTCCTGCATCCGCCACCACGACTTTGGGGGCTGCTACTACCGATCTGATCGAATCCTTTAATACTCGCTCTCTTCAGAGTTCAGACTGTCTTGTAATATAGGAAAATGGAACCACCAGTGGCTGTGGGGGAATCTTTGCAGCACATCACCAAATTTTTAGAAACCCTAATTACCAGAGTTGATGATATCAGTATTTCTTTGTCTGGCACTACAAAAGATGTTCAACAGCTTCAGGACAGGATGAATGTTGCAGAACAAAGAGCTGAGGCCTGTGAAGCGAAGCAAGAACTGGTTTGGCAATGTCTGCAACAACAGGAGGAGAGGTTGGCAATACTCTGGGAGAGGACTGAGGATCATGAAAATCGGAGCCGCCGGAACAATCTCCGGATTATTGAACTCCCGGATGGAGCAGAGGGTCAGTCTATGAAGAATTTCCTAAATGAGAATATTCCACACATATTAGGAGACAGATAGAGTGGACTAATAGAGGTGGAAAGGGCCCATAGAGTCTCAGCTCACTCAAAGAGGAACACCAATGTCCCCAGGCCAATCGTGGCATACCTGTTAAGATACTTTACAAAGGAGAGGATACTGCGGACGACACAGGACTTGGGGGAACTTTCTTGGCAAGGCACTGCAATTGCTATCTATAGAGATTTTGCTCAAGAAACAGCTGCAAAAAGGAGATCATTTGGCCCCATCAAGTGATTTTTATATCAGCATGACTTTAGATTCAAATTTAAAAATTCTTACTAGACTGAGCGTCTTTAAGGAGGGTCATGAACTCACAGCTGATCACCCTGGAGAGATTGAACTTTGGATTCACAGATTCTGGCCGGGCCTACAGTGTCCTACTGCAAATCCCAGAAGGCTGTGGGAGCCTTCCCATGTTGCACCTCCTGGTAGGAACCTTTTTTTCTAGCTATGGTTCCCCCACAACTCTGTTACCAGCAGGACAGGTCCCGCGGCACACCAATCCCCCACCGAGTGATCGTCCTCGAGCTGCTCATACTGCTCACACTGTGGCCCAAAGCTTGCCCCCACCTCACCAATCTCTAGCAAGCAACTCTTTCTCCCTCAGCGCGCACTAAATCCTCCTAAATCTAGGCAGAGACCTAGAAGTGGGCATCAGCATTCGCCTTCTAAGCTTTCAGAAGCACCTCCTGCAAAGATCTCCAGGGAGAATCTCTCTCCACTGCCTGACCAACTTTACAATGACTCCCTCGATATGGATACAGGGCACCCAACCAACTGGGCTGATCTGCCAGAGACGTTGCTGGTGGAACTTGTGGATACTTTTTCCCCTGTAAGACCTGGACTCATCAGTTATACAGCTTCGGTGGTGAAGACGACCACAGAACCTGGATGTATCCCTCAGGGCTCCCCTGAGTCAGTCGAAGGCCCAAACATTGGACCCTAACTTTTTTTCTATTTTTATTATCAGCTGTTTCATATCTGAGGGGTGGCGGGGCTATGATTAAGATTTCTCCCCCCTAAATACCCCCTATGCAGTGGCCATAGCAGAAGTGGCTCCTTGATCTACCACCCCCCAATTAGGATGGACAAGGCTACACGCTCCTTACCAGAAGCATTAAACCACTAATTGGGCATAGGTCTAACCCCCCCTCCCCGGGTGTGGTTTATATGCTATGCCTGGATCGTTAGTGTGGCACATTCAATCTCTTTGCCCTAATCAGGGTGTAGCTCTTATTTCAAGAGCTTATGGGTGATTATAGCCCCCCAACCTGGGCTATATAAGGCGTTCCAATGTAGTGCTTAAGACCCAGGCTTGCTTTCTCATTCATTACACCATGAGGGCTGGCTTAATGCTATTGATTAGTAACCAGCAGGTGGGTGTACCCACCATCCTTCCCCCTTTTCCTACATCCTTCCCCCCTTCTCCCTCCCCTTCCTCCTCCACAGGTCGCATTGTCCGACCTACAGTTATGGTGGGTCTAGGATGAGTTGGGTTGATAACTCACTCCTATACTACCCCCTCAAATTGAGTGTTGAAGCTAGCATGGCTGTAGGGAACACATTCATGTGTATCACCCTCTCGTGCATTGACTTTCAGACTCACAGTGTTGTTATTGTAGTGTATTGTAGTGTCTCTTTCAGTGGACATTTGTAAAATTTTTGGGCTATTTGCCCACTTCTCCTTGTTTTTTTTTTTTTTGTATATATCGTTTATTTGTTTGTTTTCCTTCTTCTAGAATTGTTAATACTGTTACAGTCTCCGAATAGCTGAAGACCTGTAGGTGGAACATAACAAGCAATGCTTACATCTCCCTCTGAATTAGGGCAGATATTGGTAGCCCTCTTCTTTCTCTGGTATCTAGTGGCTTTGGCACCTAATATCTCCTCCTTTGACTCTTTAAAGGGACAATCTGTAAGTACCTCCTCTTGTCTATTGTGTGAGAAGATGCCTGCTGCCCCTTCCCCGTCCCATGGATACCATTGGATATCCTGGAATGTAAAAGGACTTAACCATCCAGTTAAGCGTACAAAAGTCCTTCAGCACTTGAAATCGCTACGGGTGGATATTGCCCTTCTCCAAGAAACCCACTTGATAGCTAAATGTAACAACTGGCTAAAGAAAATGTGGGTGGGAGAAGTCCTCGCCAGCTCCCCTATCACCAAATCAAAAGGTGTGGTCATTCTTATCCACCGTGTCTCACCTTGGGTGGTGAAGGAGGTCAGAAAAGATGCTCATGGTCAATGGCTTGTGGTGAAATTATACTCCCCCACGAGTACTGTTTTACTGGGGAATGTGTATGCCCCTAATACGGCGCATGTTGACTTCTTCCCCGCTCTCAGTCAGGTGCTGTCAGATTTACAGCCAGACGGGCCGGTGCTCCCTGTAATACTGGCTGGAGATTTTAATATGGTGGGAGACAAATTTTTGGATAAATCTCAACCCACACCACACGCCAACCCCAGGGCTAGACAATCCCTGCAAACCATGATAGATGAATGGGCCCTCACCGACATTTGGTGTAGGAACCATCCTACCGGTAGGGATTTCTCTTTTTACTCAGCGCCACATAATTTCCATAGTCGCATAGACTTCTGGTTGGCCAATGAGCCCACAGCTAGATGTTTATCTGATGCCAAAACTGGCTCGATATTAATATCAGACCACGCCACTGTCTCACTTAAGTTTTCCCCTCCTGACCTTCTCCCACATGGCACTCACTGGTGCTGCAATCCCCTCCTATTTCAAGATCTGGATTTCCACCCCCATATACTACAGGTGGCCAAAGACTACTTCTCTTTGAATACGGACTGTGGGGTAGCTCTGGGTACGGTATGGGAGGTGTTCAAGGTGGTGTTACGGGGACATATTATAGCCTTCTCAGCTGCTAGGGATCGGAAACGTAAGGCAACCCTTAGCCGACTTCAGGCTGAACTGGGGGTCCTAGAGCACCGTTTTAAATCTGCCACCAGTACTAACCCAGACAATCCTCTACACCAACAAATAGTCGGTCTCAAGTACCAAATAAATGTTATACTACATCAAAAGGCAGAATGGCACCTCTTGAGACAGAAGCAAGTCTTCTGGGCAGGAGGGGAGTGTGCAGGGAAGCTCCTCGCATATCGTCTTCACAAGCAGCAAGCAACTACATGAATAAATGCTCTCTGCACTTCGTCAGGTGCAGTAGCAACTAGTCCCATGCTAAATCAACACCACTATGCAACAATTTTATCACACTCTTTATCAATCCCACGCCTCAAACACAGCCCAGAAGTTACAGGCTCTCGTGGCTAAATTTTGTCAGCACACTCCCTTACCAACCCTCACTACAGAGCAGGTCAGACTTTTAGAGGCCCCAATTTCTTGTGAAGAACTCTAACTGGCATTCTCCCAAATGGCTCAGGGGAAAGCCCCAGGCCCAGATGGTATATCAGTGGAGTTATGCCAGGCTCTGGGCACTGCCATTAGTCAGCCTCTTCAACGTGCCTTCCAGTCGGATCATGCTGCCGGCACTCTCCCCCCCACTATGAAAGAGGCAATCTTCTCTCTTCTGCCCAAAAAATCATTCGACCCACTAGATTTTGCCAATTTTCATCCAATATCCCTTCTGTCAGTGGACACAAAAATACTTGCCGAAGCGTTAGCCACCAGATTAGCCTCTATTCTTCCCTCAATCATACACCCCTCTCAAACAGGCTTTATGTGAGGCAAATCAGGCATAGACAATACTAGGCTCCTGCTCAATCTCAAGTGGTTTGCCTCTAAATCTCACCTCCTTTTAGCAGCTCTGATGATTGATTTTTCAAAAGCCTTTGACTCTATCGAGTGGGTGTACTTTCATGAAATCCTCTCTAAATACGGATTTGACACCCATTTCATGCAATGGATACGTACTCTCTACGGTGCACCCACTGCACGCATTGTTACTAACAGTGAGATATCTCCTCCCTTTGAACTACAGTGTGGCACCAGGCAAGGTTGTCCATTATCCCCCTTACTATTTTTGATAGCACTGGATCCTTTAATCAGGACCCTTGTGGCCTCCCCACAAATTCAGGGGATACTGGTTGCCAACTGTTCATACTTAGTAGCGGCCTACACAGATGACCTGCTATTAACTCTGACCAACCCCCAGAAAACTTTTCCAGCGGTACTCCAACTCCTAGATGAATTTGGAATGCTCTCTGGGCTACGTATAAATCAAAGGAAAACCACTTTGGCTCCCTTAAACCACCACTGCTCCAAGTCCTGTCTCCAAGGCACTAATTTGACCTGGGCAGATCATGGGTTTAGTTGCCTAGGTATTTGCATACCCAGGAGCTGCTCAGCGCTTGAATCTACCAATTTCTCTCCTTTAGTGGCTTAATTGAAAATAGAAATAGAGAGATAGCGAAAGCTGCAACTCTCCCTACCAGGTATGCTGATGCTTTCTCGAGTTATGTACCTCCTCAATAACCTCCCAATTGCTATATCACCCAAGCTCTTTAACTCCTTAGAAAAGTTAATGGCTAGTTTTCTTTGGGATTCTAAATTACCAAGGTGGAGTAAGCACAAACTGAGGGCGCACTGGTAGCAAGGTGGCCTGGGCATCCCTTGGTTCGCTGGTTATCACCTATCCTGTATTGCTGCACAGGCGACTAAATGGTTTGTCCCTACCACTGTGGATCCCCTGCTTTGGGTCCAACTAGAAGCTGACCTGTTAGGAGATATACCCCTTTACACACTCCTCACTCTGCTTGCAGGCTTGCCACACTCCCTCTTGCCAATAGTGTCTATCACAGCTCATTTCTGGAAACGCCTTAGGAACAAATCATGCCCTAAAATGAAGTCCTGGACTCCCCCCATACAGTATGCTCCCTTATGGCATAATAGTCTTATTAAAATAGATGGGGCACCCGTATACTGGCCCTCATGGTACAACTGAGGAATCCATAGAGTGCAGGACCTTTCGCCTTCAGGTACATACCCTTTGCTCCCTTTTGATCAGCTTCAGAGGCAATTCTCACTACCACATAAGGACTTTTGGAGATACTTACAAATTAGAAGTGCACTGCAGCCTCTTCTCCCCGGGGGACGAGAAATTACACAATGGTCCTGGCTAGCTAACCTGCACCAGCTCCCTACCACCCGAGGCATCATGGGTCAATTTTATACCTCATGGAGAGACTTTCAACCCAATGCAACTCTGTCCAGCAAAAAGAAATGGGAATCTTATATTGGTGCACCTATTACTGAAGTCCAATGGAATTCTTATCTTAAAGGCATACACCATACTTATGGAGATACCACCAGCCACTTCTTGCAGCTTAAAATATTGCTGTTGTGGCATCGAACCCTGGCAGCCCTCTTTGCATGTGGTTTGCTTAGCCACAATAAGTGCTGGCGTTGCTCACAAGCAGAGGCACACATTCTCCATATTCTTTGGTCCTGCCCTAAGTTGGCCCCATACTGGAAAATGGTAGCTTCTGATATTTCTTTAGTACTTAATCATCGCATAGTCCTGTTGGACCCCAGACTCTGTATGGGAGACACTACCCCCCTTGGGTCAATTAGTCAAACCACATAGGGACTGGTGCATGGTAGCCATCCTAGAAGCCAAGCGTCTTCTCCTTAGATTTTGGCATCAGTCAGCCATCCCCACTCGTTCTGCTTGGCATGCGGCACTGGCCAAACTCTCCATCTTTGAGAGACTCTCTCACCTTCAGAAGTGCAATATGGGCCTCTACTACAAGAGATGGGAACCTTATCTTAATTCATCTTTTTGCAAACTCCCAGCATCACCCTCCAACCCCCCCTCTTTCTTTTTTTGAGAATGGGCTATCTTATAATTCCTTTATCTCAATTTTAGACTAATACTGTCCTAGCCTAGATATCAGAATCTAGATGTAAGCATCGGCTTTCAGTTTTCATAATCCTTCTTATCTTAGAGTATATTTTCTAGTAAGTATTATACCTCAGATTAGAGGCATCATAACTGTTATGAAGTGAATGATTATTATAGGATAGATTGTACAATGGATGGTACTCTTTATTGATGTTGTACTACTTCACTGTATCACGGTCCTTATGTGGCTGGCTGTAGAGCTCGTCATTTGTTGTATAAATACTCAAAATCACTCAATAAAATATTATACGATAAAAAAAAGTACACAGCCACACAGGATCGCCTGGAACATCAAATCTCCCTCTCTGCATCCATCTGCAGAATGATGTTACATGCCATGACACTCTGGTCATGAAGCACTCCAAACCTAACCCAAGGGGCCTGTGTTACACCGTATTAAGAATAACAAATGAAAAAAACCACATAAAACTCAGATCTTCATCTTAAGTTTCAGGTGGCTATATAAACCACTTGGCCTTATCAACCTACCGGAACCTCCTCAATAAATTACAGTCTTCTTGCATGTGGTTTTCCATCTATTATCCTGTGTATTAAGCATATGATTAAAATTGGAAATTGTATTGCACTACTTGTTAAGGTTTTATTTCTTGTCATAGTGGACTGTCTGATGAATCTGAAAACTGAACTTCATTATTTACCCGCAGGACAGAGAGAGTGAAGATAGATGCCCTGCAACTATTCATGTGATGTTCAGTTAGTGTACCTTACTACTGACCTAGAAGGACAACCTTTCCTTGATAAGAGTGTAATTAATTCTATTTGCTCAGCCAATCCTGGGAAGACTGACATCTATATTGAATTTTGTGCAGTGATTTTATAATAAAGGCTACTGTCTTCTCACTGCCGAGAAGTGTATTTCATTTTTGACCAAGGCATTCATTTGATTCCAGACCTTCAGTGGTGATAAGCTATTGCCAGCATATTGTTCTAAAGGTCTAATATATGCTGTTTCTAGTGGCTGGCAGTAAGGTAGTCTGGCAGTGGATCCTTTAAATTATGAACTATGAGGACAGAATACATATGTCAAGTACTACAGTAGCTCCTGTAATAACAAATAGTTGGGGTCTAACCAGGGAACAGAAATTCAGCAAGGGTATAGGTGTTTTGAGACTGAGTACACTATTACATAAACTTCCTTTTTTTTTTTTTTAAAAGTACTAGGTCGCAAAGTGAGCACAGCATATTTGTACCCAGGCACATGCCTCATCTGTTCCCATTGTCGAGCTACTACAACACACAGGACAGCACAGATCTGGCAACCTGTTTAGTCACACAACTATGAACAGAGTACGTAGATTTGTTTTCCAGTCTTCTCTTGGGATACAACATTGTAGACTACAGAAGCATGTAAAATAGTGCAGTGCATAAGCTTCATTGGTGCTGTTTTTCCTACAGATGATGCAGTACCTACATACCAGACAACTCTTTTTACACCTGTGATAAGCAATTATGGCTTCAATGTCTAGATTATTTCTGGACAACATAACCCAAAATAAAAACTTGAAAATGCCAACCAGCATTTGCCCACAGAGCGAACCATGGCTGGGATTACCTAACGTATGAAAGCACTGGCAACTACACACAAGGCTATGTTTCCACTGATGGTTAAGATGATAGCACATGAACCTCAAAAGTGAAACTTGAGAGATCCATGCTGCAATTTCAACCATCAAGTTGCGTGTGCTTGCCTATATTTTATTTCATACAGTGTATGATTTATTTACACAAGAGTCACAGAAACGTGTCTTCAAAATAAAACAAACACACAAAAAAAATTCCCATTTATTTGACCTATTCTATGAACAAATTAAATTTACAGACTTTTACAAGTTAAAAGGTACAACTGTGGGCACTGGGTGGTTAGTAAGCAGCTGATTGTAGTGTGAATGAGGAATTTAAAATGTTATGACCTTTGATATGTGCAGAACAACTTTTAGAATTTGCACAACACCAGTTTGGACTGTGCACAAGAGTTTAGAATGTGCACAACAAGGATTTTGAGCTGGCTAATTCTTATACAGAACAAAGGCAAACCATACACAGTACAGAGGGAAATGTATGGGTAGCCATTAGCAACAAGCCTGTGTCTGCATCAAGAGGTTTCTATAGCAACCCGGAGCCTTGAGAGCGAAGCTCAAGATGTTCACTGACAGCCATAGGAAGCTCAAAATGAAGACACAGTCTTCTCCATGAATGGATGCCCATATATTATATTTTGTAGTGTATAGGCATCCATGCCCATTTCAGACACTCGGCTTCCATTCAGTGAAATGGGGGTTGGCAGGGGAGGCATTTGAGGGTTGGTAGCAGGCTTAAATTACTGATTCAGTGTGTGCTGCAGCTTTTTCTGTAGGTTCAAATTAAAAAATAACTCCCAGCTCAACTGGATAGAGGAAAGCAGCTGTCTGGCAGCATTCTGAGTTTTTGTGCTGTCACTACTGCAGTATAACATCATAATGATGTCACTACTACTGCACAATAACCATATTCTAGGTATAGAATTTTTATATATAACAGGATTCCACCATATACTATAAAACCATTACTTACGGTTGATGTCTTATGTGCAGTACATGTTTACTAGAGGACTTTAATATGTGCCTATTTTTTAAGTTACATTTTCTTCTCATTCATTCTTCATTGTAAGACTACTGATTCCAGTTATGTGAACATTTTTCTTGTCTTTGACTGTACTGTATTGTATTGTATACTAGGTAGTGTTGAGCAACTGCCTTTTTTGAAAACTGCATTTGGCACCCTCAGATATTCTGCATCTCTGTGTCAGGGAAGGATCCGGGTAGTGGAGGAAGGATCCATTAGGGGAGGGATTGGGCAATAAAATAGCTGTTGGTTCAGCTCATGGATGCATCAGGTAACAAATTGTGTGTGGGGTGGTCTACAGACCATCAGGGCAGGGGGACAAGAGCAATAAGGAACTAGGGACACAAGTAAAGCAGGGGACAGCAAAGGAGGAAGTGGTAATAGCGGGCAACCTACCAGACATTCAACTCAACATACTAGACTTTGGCTGGTACATTCCAGCAGCTAGGAATGCCAGAAGCCAGGCCCTGCAAGATATTTGGCAGGACAGCATGCTAGTGTGGCTGGTAAAGGTACTCACATGGTCAGCTGCTATTCTCATCGTGACACTCCCCAACTTGGAAAAACGTAGGTAAGGTGTGGGTTGGGAACTACTGGGGTTCAGCAACCATAACTCCATTTAGTTCAAGGTGGCCCTTGGTATTAGTAAGCCCTAGTCAAATGATGAAGTTCTGGATTTCAGAAAGGCAGATTTAACTAGATAAAGGAATTAATCCAAGAAAGTTTAATTGGAGTGGACAGTATCAGGAGAGTGGAGGAAAGATCTGCTCACTGTTCACTAGGGAGGACAGCGGGCCTTTGCCAGAGAGTGACATACAGACTGCTGAATGGGGGATCTCTTAAATAAGGCAACAGGTATTTACTAGTTAAAGGGTCAGAAAAGGACTAGCAGCCCTGAAGTTAGATAAGGCCCTGGAGCTGCATGGTATAAACCCATGGATGTTCAGGGAACTGGCATGGGAATTAGCTGAACCCCTGGCAGGGCTATTCAGTAGCTCTAGTCAGAGAGGCCTGAAGGTTAGTGGATGTAGTTCCACTAAACAAGGGTGTGGGCAAAGAGCAGCTGGGTAACAACAGACCTGTTAGCCTTACCTCTGGGTTGAGTAAAGTAATGGAGACACTAGTCAAAGAGGACCTAGTGAAATACCTGGAGAAAAATAGGCTGCAGGATAGTAAACAGCATGGGTCTGTGACAGGGAGGTCTTATCAGACCACTCTGATAGTGTTCTTTGACCAGGTAACTGGAACAGTGGATAAAGGTTATGCAGTGGATTTACTGTGCTTTTTGCTTCAGCAAGGCATTCCACTCAATGTTACACAGAAGGTTGCTGAAGAAGCTGGAGGATCTTGGTGCAGCAAAGGACATACTGTAGATGGGTGGAAAGTTGGTTGGAAGGGAGGCAGCAGAGGGTAGTGCTAAATGGGGCAAATCTGAGGAATGGGAAGTCACCGGTGGAGTGCCACAGAGGTCATCCTGGGTCCAGTCCTTTCACTATGCTTATCAGCAAAATAGAAGAAGAAATACAGGCAAGACGTGTCTCTTCACAGATGACACTAAGCTCTGTGGTAAGTTAGACAGCGAGGAGGGAGGGAGGAAGGGAGATGCAGTGGGACCTGCCAAGGCTGGAGTGGTGGTTCAGGGTTTGCAGCTGAAATTGGACACCAAAAAGTGCAAGGTGGTGCATATAAGGAATAAGAACCCCAGAATGGAATATTGGATGGGAGGGGTTAAGCTGGACACCCCTTCTAGGGAAAGTGACCTGGGATACATCATAAATAACTCCTGTAAACAATATAGCTAGTGTAACAAGTACTACAGTAAGGCAGACAGGATGATGGGATATATTGGAAAAGGGTTTGACAGCAAGAGGAAAGAATTATTAATACCTCTCTATAGATCACTGGCGAGACCACACCTAGAGTATTGTGCAAGTACAAGGACAGGCTAAAGACAGTGCAGTGTAGGGTAACCAAAATGATTCAGAGTCAGCAGGGCAGATCCTAAGAGGATCAGCTTTGAGCATTGCATACGTACTCTCTTGAGGCCAGACAACAAAGGCGTGACAACAAAGGTGTGATATGACAGAGACCATCACATTTCTGAAAGGAATGAACAAGGTGAACTCAAGGAACTGTTTAACAAGAGTAGCAAATCTGAAACACAAAGATATGAGTAGAAGCTGGTAAGGGGAAGGGGGTCAGGAGGGACAGTTTTATTTTACAGAGAGAGTGGCTGAGCCATGGAACAATCTTCCAGAGGAGGTGGTGGGTGCCAAAACCAGTAATGGTTTCAAACATAGTCTGAACAGAGTTAAGGGCTTAGTTGTTAGTCAGGGGGTTAGCAGTAAAACAAGGAACAAGGGGAGGTGGGATAATAAGTGTAGAGAAAGACCCTGTATGGACAAAGGGTCTTGGCGTGTGATGGGATGTTACATGCAGACTGAATGGCCCATAGGTCTATTTCTGCTGTCATTATCTATGTTTTTATTTGTTCAGTACTTGGTAATAGAGTTTGCGGAAAAATAAAACATTTGAAAAGAAAATAGTTATCCCTCCTCTGTTAGCCAGAACTAATCTCTTGGCCAGCCACTCCCAACCCTAGTGATTTTCCTCCCCCTAAACTGGTCTTCCCAACTGACTAAAAAAGATTATAATTTGCTGTCTGCATCATCGATGAGGCTAGGCTGACTGACTTATTAGATTTAGGGGTCTGACTAGGGAAGAGGGACAGAGTTAAAATGATGATGATGTCAGCTCTGGGCACAGTACCAGGAGCCAGTAATTTTATTAAAACCTTTTGGGGAGAACTGGGGAGAAAAGGAATATGGCATACTGCACACATACTACTCAGAGGTGTACCAGCTTGAACGTTATCACCTGCTGGCACAACGAAAGGACAGAGAGGCACTGAAGGATCTGGATGTTGAGGTGAGGGGGGTGTGCCACTGCATTGACTGCATCAGTCACCTATGGGAATCAGTGACTTGACACCTGCTAGCCATGTCCATCGCACTCGCCTCTTCTGTCCCTGTTCCACATTTGAATGCCCCTGTTCAGCCAGCATCCACTGGCCCCATGCCACACTTGGATGACCCCATCCAGCCATCTTTCACCAGTCCCCCCTGGCTCCATGGCCCAGACAGATGCCCTCTCCAGTCAGCATCCACCAGCCTTCCAGGACCCATGGCATACACAAATGCCAGTGGCCAGCCAGAACACACCACTTCAGTTGTTGTGGAGGTTCCGGTGGAGAGCTAACCACAGCAGGTTCTGGATGCACTCCCTGATGAACAGCTGAGTGGGGGATGTAAGGTGACAGGCAAGACCAAGCATTTGAGCACACAGTTGTCAATACACCTAAGAAGGTAACAGGCCAGCAGGAAGTGAGCCATGTCGGCAGCACCACACCAGTACCGCAAGGTGAAAGTCATAAACATAGTATACACCTTCAAAGATAACTATACACAGCCACATAACCCTCTATACGCAACAACAGAACCCCCTGTTCACAGCAACAAATGCCCCCATACCACCACCACATAACCCCCCACATGGCCACAAACAACCCTCTGTAACATAGCCACATAATTTCCCCATACACAGTCACAAACACCTGCCCCGTACTGCTGCCACAGTACCCCCTCTGTACACAGTCACAAACACCCCCTTAACATGGTCACATATGGCCATGAACAACAGCCACAGGAAAGGTGAAATGGTCACCCTCCTGAGAACAGGCACTCAGGTCATACCAAACTCATCACAGTGCCACAATGGTGTACTCCCTAGCTACGGAACATACCCTGCACAAGTACATGATGTGCTGCCTGGCCATATGCTGTCTTGGTACCATGGTGCTGGGGGATGACTTCCCATCACCCAATGGAATAGCACCATGTCTGTCATGCAAAATGCATAGCCTTTTGCACATGGCTATGCTGTGCAGCATAGTGCATGTAGTGATAACTCTGCATGCCATCACAGGGGCAAGCATCATTGTGTAACTTGCATGATCCAGGCACTAGAACCTGATCTTCAGAAGTCCTATAGTCTTCTTCATCATCACAGAATGGATCTTCCTGTGGGTCCTGTTTATGCCTTTTTCCTCTGTACTGGTCACCACCAGAAATGTAGTCACCATGTATAGCCATAGTGGGTATCTGCTGTCACCTAAACAATGGGAAAAGAACAGCCATTTCAATATCATACAGCACTGCTTCCACCTGCGTCACACCTGCTGCATATCTATACTCACCTATCAACCATCCATTGGCACCCCTGTGTGCTGCAAGAAAGGCACACAGCCTGGAATGATTGATGATTTACGAATCATGACATCACCCAGGATACTTCGCACACACGATAATGATGATACCACCCACATCACATACAATCTGGCAATTAATGCTGTGGAACCCCTTGCGGTTTCTGTAGGCTGCCTCATCCACAGTCAGTTCTAGGATTGGAACATGTGTACAATCTATTGCCCCAAGTACACTGAGCATGATATATACAGCATGAAATGCCTTCTTTGTGGTGCGTGTGTCATGCTCTGCAGTGGAGAATGCTATGTGCTCATTCACATGCAGTAGCAGGGTGTCTGTGATCTGGTGGAGGGCCCTGGATGCAGATAATTAGCTGACACAAATGACGTCCCCAACAACCCTCTGAAAAAACCTTGTAGCATAGTGCAACATGGTACACGGCACCTTTGTTTCCACAGGCATTGTCCATGACCTCCGTGACTGTGGTGCCAAATGTGCACGGAGCATGTGCATGGAGCATGAAGGGGGGGCAGCAGCAGTGAGTGAACTGTAGGCTGTTACTTGAGCAGACTTGATAGACCAATGGGCCTAATCTGCTGGTAATTTAATATGTTAGTATGTCTCACATCCCTTCGATCATGGCTCGTCCAGGAGGAATCTTTCAAGGAAATGTGTGTCCCGCATTTGTCTGACATCCAGCCATGGCCTGAATATACATGGCATCAGGCATGCACTCATAGCCCTTTACTGCTCCCTCTTGCCCTCCATCAGAAGGACATTTCGAATTAGGCCTGGGCATATCATGTGGACCCCGTTGTGGCCGAACCATGGTGTGCAATGTCAACGACCAGTCAATCCACACACGGACACTGTCTGTTCTATTGCTCAGGCATCAATTGCAGACAGGGCCCCCTATAAATGAGCAGTGACCCAGCACAACAACTGGGTGACACCATGTAATCAGGCATCTCATGGTCACTGTACATTAGGGGTGCAAGTAATGGCAGAGGCAGCTGTACCTTGAACATGAACAGCAACTGGGACAAGGTTGGATGCATGGTGGTATACACTCTCAAGCTGTGGAGGGTGTCCTCCATGTCCTATCAGGACAAACCAGACAGGGGAGCTGTGGTAGGTCACTGAGCCTGCAGAGGTAAGTACGCATCCATCTGGTATTCCTATATGCATTGTTACTGTTCATGTTTCCATAGTGCTATATTTGAGTCTACTCTGTTGTATTGTAGTATCATTGCTGAGTATCCCTGTACCATGGTGCACACCTTATCATGTCAGTATAGTCACCTTTCCTACTCAGGACATGCTTGTAACTGAGTGCAGCTTGATGGAGCATTAGTTCAGGTTGCCTACATTGTACATCACCTGGGTTGCCCCTGTGTGTCTGTCTATTATGTATTGTACTGTGTCAGCGAATGTATTCCCTTCTCCTTGAGTCTCTGCAGTACTACCATGGCTGTCTGGAGCAGATGATGCTCCAGCATGTGGAGCAGTCGGAGACTGCTGCATCGGTGGTGGTGGCAAGATGGAGGTATCTGCCCCTGTATCTCTCCTACTTTTTATCATGGAGGGTAGGATCCCATGACATGTATTACAAGAATGACATGGGGGATCTGTGGGCCATTGAGGAGCCCCCCAAGGTATATACTGGTAATATTATGGGGGAATATGTGTGCCAGCTGTGCACAGCAGCAGCCCTGCATGCACAGACCACTCATGACTGTCCTCTTTTTGTCTTGTGTTACAGGGGTATCATGGCCTTCTCCACTTGATGGTACTGATAACAGTGCTGGTACATGCTCAGTACACTAAAGTAGTCCAGCGAGGACTCCCAGGATGAGGTGGACTGAACGTCAGATGACGGTGGTGGCACAGGCTGGTGCAGCCCTTTTAGACCTGGTGTGTGTGAAACACTGTTTTGTATTAAAGATATTTTGATATAACCATTGTGGTCATTGTTACTCTGGGTGGTGATGCATTGCCATCATCTGCGTCTGTGGGCTAAGGGGAACACTGTGGTCACCTGCCCATTTCACCACTGTGTGATGCTGTGGGCCATCAGTAAGGGGGTCTGCCTGGTCCTGTTCCTGTGGGACCATGCACAGTGGGTGTTGCATGCTGCCACATGTGTGCTATCTTGCATGCCTGCAGTTTACGGCAGCCCTTCACAGGCTGTAGTGCTGTATGTGCTGATCACCGCACCAGAGTGATGTAGTGCACATTGTGGATGTTCGCTGGTGTGCTGCATGTATGTAGGTATGTGGCCACACCCCCAAACACACATGTAGTGTGTCCAGCATGTAGCTATGCACATGACTTGTTTGTGCACTGCTGTGCACCCTATGTCCATGCCGCTTGGTTGTGGCATGCACGGAATACAGACGTATACACTTACTCATGCATGTTGAGAACTGTGCACTGAGCAATTGCTTCTCTGGGTTCGTGCCAAGGCCCTACTGAGAATACAGAGCACAGTACAAAGAACATAATGCCAGTACAAAAATTAAAAACCAGGCTAAAACAACTACCTAATATCAATTTATGATGTCATGGTGATATGAATTCAAAGTTATGAGAAGTTAGAAGGTTTGTTTAAGAAAGAGATTAGTTTCAAACTTTGACAGATTATGAGCAAAATAAAAGTGTACAGACTTCTAGAGTCAAGGCCTGCACAGTAGGCAACAAAGCCCTTTTCTTGTACTGCAAAATGGAACCCATTCTACTCCCTTTACCACTGGCCTCAGTTATAACAGCTGCTGAACACTTAGTTAAAAGAGCTTGGTTTCTGAGATGGCTCCATGGCACCAAGCAAAGGGGTTTGCTCGGCATGCTGGTGACCTGGGTTCATGCACCGAGCCCAGGTGCCAGGAGCGCAGACCAGCAGGGAGGGATTACAGAGCGTCTATTGGATTCTTCCCTCCCAGGGGGAGTGGGCAGGGCCTTGGCACTTGAAGGTGGATTGGGCAACTTGTCTTGGGGGGGCATGGAGCTTTGACATGACCCCTGTATGCCCCCACCTCTGGTCACCGCCACACTCGGCCAATTAGAGCAGAGGGAGTGGGAGGCAGAAAAATGGAAAAATGCCCCCCAAGTGACTGTATGAATACCTCCAGACCCCTGACTCCACAAAACCCAGAAAGTGTCTGGTCTGACCCAGCAGTGCCCGGCACATGAAGTTGCACCTAATGGGTGCCCCCCCCCCCCGTAAGGGAGGGACCATCCCCCAAAAAGGGATACATTGAGTTACCTGGGTGGCTTGGGGCAGTGATTGGCAGGAAGGGGATGAGTGGTGCTGGTTTGCACCTTGGAAGCCCGAAGGAGTGACCAGTCGGAGGTGCCTGGGGAGGAGCATACAAAAATAACAAAACCAAAAAAAAATGAGAGAGCTTGGTTTCAAATTTCAGGCTCTTGCCTAAATCACTACTGGCTTGATAACAGATCCAGGTTGTGCCTCTGAGATACAAATGGTGCAGAGTATGAAGACAGTGAATGTTAAAATCTCAGCACTCATTGCTTTCACCCAGAAATGCTGACAGATAAGGGAGGACCCTCAGTTGGGATCAAGAGCTGGCCCTCTATCAGTGACGGTGGGACCATCTTTTCCACCATAGGCTGCATGCACAAAGCAGAGGGCTTTGCTGCTCAGAGTGAGAGTGGATATTCACATACAGTGCAGCAAGCTATTGTACTGTACAAAAATCCATCTATAATCATCAACATCTCTTAATATGGGGTTTGGCCAAAGAGATAATTGAAATGTGTGTGATGACAAATATGAACGCTTTTGTGTTAATATCCCACTAGGTAACAAAATGAATAAAAAAATACTTCTCAATCGACCATGTCTACTATTTTTTTTTATCCAAATCAGCTCTTGCCATTACTACTCCCCCCTCCTCTGCTCCACTTGCCCTTAGCACCCTCTGCATCCCTCTTATTCACCCCCCCTTCTGCCACATTTACCTAAGGCTTACACAGTTATGCGCACCTCCATAGCTTAGGAACTTCCATCCAGGCCTGTAATGTGTTTCTGCTGGACAGGAATATAAATAATCTTTCTTTTTCTTCTATGGTTTGTATATGACATCCATACACATCCTGTTCCTGTGGGAACTATATATATATATATATATATATATATATATGTATATATATTTATATATATATATATATTACGTTCGGGTTGTGTTATGTATATCTTTCTTGTACATGTGACTTGGAATGTAAATACTCTTCTCCTATCAGTATTATAAACATGTTGTTCCTTTTGTATTATGTATATTTATATGTAACTGTACAATTTTTCCTGCCAACAGCAGGTCCACCTTGTAATTGAGCTTGCTCAATGGTGATCGCCTGGATAAATAAAGATTTGATTGATTGATTGATTTTATCACATCTTTACCAGTATGCCTCAGACCATTTAGTGTATATTAATGATACATGGAATGTAAATTGGCAAGAGTCGTATACCTGGTTAGATATCATAATTTTATTGCAAAGAATGACCTGCTGTTTAGCCTTAAGGTAAATAGTCCCTTGTGCAATTGCAGTGCTGAATGGCTAGCAGTGAGATTCCTGACTTGTGTCTCCAACTGACCTGCTGTCCACTGGGAATGGACAATTGTCTCTAAGGATTTCATGTGTCTATAAGGGTCGTGCAAAATCAGTTCCCAACAATTATGGAAATGAAACCATCAGAGGCACAGAATACTGTCTTAAAGGAGCCATTTATGGTTCATCAAGCAAAATATACTTTATTGCACTAATGAGAACAGCTGATATATCATTCTGGATTAAACAGAGGGATTTCCAAAGGCCTGCAGCATCCTCCACTGTCCTGAATAAAGCAGCAGCAGTTTAAGTAGTAATTCATGAGTGAAGAATGCATTTTTCTGCTTTGTCAAAATGTGACCATTGCTTACCCAGCAGCATTTGTTTTTAAAAGGTACGGTATTTATCTTGGTGCATTTTCTGGGCTTGTTTTACAGCCTTGTGTGTTTTTGAATGACTAACAGTCTTAGAAAAATACTCAATAATTCTGAAAGGTAATTAGGCCTAGGGAAAGGTCATAGTGAATACTGGAAATTATGCAACTCTAATAAATATTGTATGGTACTGACATTATATTGTCTTTGACCTGGCCCTTGGGAACAGTGAGCCCTCTTCAAAGGCTGAAGTCCTAGATTTCAGAAATACAGGACTAGTCGGTTGGAGTAGACAGCAGCATGGGTGTGAAAAAACATGGGGAAGGGGGTCAAGAAATGCTTGACTCCTAGATTAACACAGTAGGTTTCCATGTTGGGTTCTTAATTACAGACAAAGAGCATGGTCAAAGCAGGTCATGATCACTTTCAGGGAATCTGCTGCTTTGATAAGACTTTGAACCTTGTGGTTACTGGTGCCCTCCAGAGCAATGTAAGTGTTTTTCAGATTGTACATTTCTCAATTAAGAGACAGCTGTAGCCATTTCTATTGTTCTGCCAAGGCAACCAGTGAGCTACAGTCTATTCAGGAGCAGTTTGGTTTACTAAAACATTGGCCAGTCCAGGTCAGCATACAATGAAACAGTGCATTTTAAATGCTGCAACACTTGATAGACTAAAGGCGGGTTATGTGTGAGTGATCCATTGACAGGACATTGGTGGAGAACTACTGCACCAGGACTGGAATATCACTGAGGTTATGGTTATGGTCCAGCTTCTGTCTCACTTTGAGAAAAGCACCTGTGGCCAAAGCTCCAATATGGCTTCACTGAATCTGGCCATTCCAGCTGTCCCTTCCTCATGTCAGCCATGAAGAGTTTCCAGGACTGCACCACCATGAACTTGTTTCCACAAGCCGTCAAGGAACTTGTTGCAAGGTTTACTATGGTGTCGAGATCTTGGTTGCTGCAGTATGTAATTGGGGTGTACAGCAGATCAGGTTTCAGATTTGGATTGGTCTGATATATTGGGCCACTATCGGATCAAAGCTGATGTGACCCAGTTTTGCTTAATTTTATTTTATTTAAAAGACCAACACCATTTCTTTATCTTCTTCATTCCTTCTCACCAACAAAAGCATAGAGCTGATCTTCAGGTGAGCAGAGCTGCACGTGCCCACATCCTCCAAACTTCCCATATAAGTTAATTTGCTACTTCCCCCAATTCCCCTTTATATGGGGGAGAGGAGCAATAGAATAACAACAATGTGGCAAGCTGGGTATGAGGAAGACTAGAGCTAGCAAGCGGACCCTAGACAGTCAGTGACATGCCAGGAAAGGTGCTGGACTCATGTAAGTGTGTCCTTTGTAATTGGATGCTTTTACATGAGTTCCGCCCCAGATGTATTACTGACTATCTCACACCTGCTTGCTTGCTCTTCTTCTCACTCCCAGCTGGCAACATTGCTGTTTTCTGCAGCCTCCCCATATTAAGGGGCATCAGAGTGAGAATAATAAAATAACATTTACTAGGTTCTAGTCAAGCCCCAGTAGATACACACACACACACACACACACACACATATGCCTGCATGCATGCACACGTGCACACACATACACACACACACATATGCACACACACCTCCTATTTAGAGCTATGTATAATTAAAGTAAAACCCTACTAGAGAAAGAGTGTCTGAAAGCCAAAATTAGACATTTTTATTCTATGACTGGACCCTTTTTACCTGTAGAGAATAAGTGTTCTAAAAAACTCTGTTATACCACCACTGTGACAGCAGTATGTTGTTTATCAATGCGGTGACACATCAGGGGTGTAACAATGTTTGCTCCATATTATGTGACAAAACAGAAGCTTGCAAACCTCTATTTTTGAAAATATCAAACTATCTCACATTAATTTAAGTTGTAGCCCACCTTGAGATGGATAACAACCTTACAAATGTAATTCTTGGGGGGGGGGGGCTGTCAGGGCAAGATGGTGGTTGCACTCTAGCTCAGCTCTGCATGGCACCCATTAGCATCAGTTAGAAATCTAATTTCCCCCTTATACTTCAGTCTGTAAATGATGGGAGAATTGCAACTTCTACATGGCTTCTCAGAAAGCTGTAAAAAACAGACTCTAGTCACTTGTGAGTCCTTAGCATCGACTAGCCATCCTGCTCAGGCTAAGCAAGAGGGCTGCACAAAACAGGGCATATGACTTCAGGCAGGAACTCTGGGTCTGATTATGTCAACCAGCCACTATCTGTAATGATTGCTGCAAAATAAAATTAAAACCTATTCTTACCGGTAGTGCCATATGGCACTGGAGCCATGCATTGCTTAACTCAACTCAAAATGGCCACATAAGAATGAGTTAAAGCAGGTTTTAAGAATGTTTCTGCTCAAATCATACACATCCAAAACACTGCCACTGAGCGCCAATCTCCCACAAAGCCCAGCAGGATGAAAAGCCAAACAGTGGAACAGCAATCTAGAATACACAATATCCCACCTCACCAGAAACAGAGACTAATGGAAAAGATCTTTAGGCACTCTACAGGACAAAAAGGATGATCAAGAAAAAAGAGCCCAGATATCCAGTCTGTGTCTGGTAGGGCTGCCCGAGGGGCTGGAAGACAAATCCCCTGGACCAAACATGCAGAAGTGGCTAGCAGACAAATTAAAACTTGGTGCAGAGGTGACCACCTTCAAAATTGAAGGAGCCCACTGCAGGGAATGTAGACCTAAACCCAGGGAGCACCCAAGACATTTCTTAATCCATTACTTGTGATACCCTGTGAAAGAAACTGTCCTTGCCAGCTGGTGGCACTGAGGGTTGAGGCACTGGACGCCACACCTCACACCATGCCGGTGACCTGAGTACGGAACAAGCTTGGGTGCTGTGGGTCAGTAGGGGAGGGAGAGGATTGAGCATCTGATGGGTTGCTCTCTTCTCCTGAGGGGAGGGCAATGGGTTGCCTGGTGTCCCAGCGACTCCAGGTGGAGATCCAGGGCATTGCAGGATGCGGATTGCACATATGGGTGAGTGTGGCAGACGTGGGTAGGGTTGCCATGTGTTATGATGTCAGGATTTGTCCCACTAAGGGGGGAGGAGAGAGCTTGGGCACTAACTGCAGAAAAGCCCCTCCAGCCCGGATAGGCAAGGGTGATGACCCTCCCAGTGCTGCTGTGCCACATGCCCAATGCTGGTTCCCTGCCTCTGCCCCTTTGGTCTCCTTGTGCCCATATGCTGCCCTGGGCCTGGGGAGAAAGTAGTGTCTTTGAAGAAGGCAGAGTCCACAGGGGGCGATATAGTGGATCAGGCCAGAGGAGAGGTTTGAGAGAGTTCTGGTGCTAGCGAAGACGAAACATAGCTAATTAAAAAAAAAAGAAACTGTCCTTAAAGCAGCTAAATTGCATGACCCAATCCAGGTTGAAGATGGAAAGCTGCCTGTCATCCAGAATTACAGTTTTAAGCTCTAGAGCAAATGACAGCAATTTTTGGAGGTAAAATTGAAACTCCTTTTGAGAGGTTGGGAATTTGCTCACCTCTACCCTTCTTGTTTCAGAGTCACCAGGACTGCAAAACCACCCAGGTACTTTAATACTCCACAGGCCACAGAAGATTTTGTCAGTGCCGAGGATGCAGCTATTGAGGGAAGGAGCTCTGGGAAAGGGAATGGATCTGCACCTTAATCCCTTTTTTGGAGATCAACTACATTTTACCATGAGTAACATCAATGGCAAAATGCCTAGGTTCCCCCTATCAGTTTTTTAGTACCCTGTCTTTCTTCTCCCTACTGTCAACCCTCTTGACAATCCCATGCTTGTGACAGCACAAAAGTGCATGCACTCATGTGGAGTGCTTGAATAACTCTGAAATGTACAGCACTGTGAGTTCTGTTCACATGCTTGACACAGCTCTGTGTATAATAAAAGAGCTAATCTAGACAAAAAGTGCACACATTATTTGATAATTGCCTGCACATGTAAATTTATGGAGCCTAAGTGTCAAGTGGTTAGGGCCATGCCGGGAGACTGACAGGCAGAATGCCTGAATGGGGAACCAACTACGGCAGGGATTACCAAATACATGTCACTATCTCCCGCATTGCAGCTAGGTCCTACAGATATTAAAGGGACCAGCATTTGTCTTCTCTTTTCTTTCTTTCCCTGTGAGCAAAACTAGCTATGCTCATACTTGAGTAAAAGCCTGGGTCAAACTTACTCTTTTGAGAGAGTAAAGAATTTTGGTTTGCACTGGGTAGACTCTCGACATTTAGGGTCACCCTTAACCCGGAGATCTGGCCAACTATCTCAGTTTGGCTGAATGAATGAACTGCCTTCCCCACTCATGCCAGAAATGTCTAGGTGGGGGGGGGTTCTAACTACCATAAAACCACACAGAGCTGGGGGTGGGGGAAGAAGAGAAGAAGAGAAGAAAAGGAGAGGAAAAGGAGGAAAAACAAAATAAAACAAAAAACTGGCAAGACATTAATTGAACTGACTTCATCCACAAACACAGAGGGATGTATTTCCCATGGATCTATAGCTACCAGCAGGGGTGGGTCAAAAGTGTAGTGGTAATATGGAAGCTGGTAGAAATCCCAGACTTCCAGAATTCAACATCAGTGAGGTGGAAGGGCACTGTGGATCTGCACTGTTGTTAGTTTGTTCTGGTTTACCACTGATTTTTCATGCCCTCACCACCCAGAGATGACTGCATTTATTCATGAATTATATGGTCTCTCATACCTTGCAAAGTGAAAACCCTAAAGTTTAGTACCTTCACTATTGAGCATTGGAGCAGACGATTCAGTTATAGTTAATGCACTGTCATTTCTGTTCTGTTTAATAATTGCCTATATGGTTGTTCTAGCAATAGAAGAAATGATATCAAATCCACTAGCTGTTTGCAGGGGAAGCAATTTCAAGCAACGTTTACCTCAACAGGGTAGGGAAGGGGAAAAAGGATTATGATGTTCTGGGAGAAGATGAGAGTATGGTTGTTACAAGACTTGGGGGAAGGGGGATTGTTAATGTTGTTTGGGACTGGGGGGGAGTTTTTAAAATTGGAAAACAAGTATTTTTTTTTATCTGGCAGACAGTGGCATTTTGATTATACAAAGGATGCAGGTCTTAAGTAGGGAAGAGTTACTATTGCATACATCTATGAATGTGGCTGACAAGGTACAAATAATAGCTTGGTATATTATTTGCCTTAAACATGTTGTCAAACAGAAAAAAGTACTAAACAGGGTTAGGAAGCTGAAGGATGATATATTACTAATGCAAGAAATACACATGACTGAGCTGGAGATGGTGCAAATGGAGGCCTGCTTGGGGGGGGGGGAGCTTGGCACGGCTCCTGATTTAGTGACAAATCTTGAGGTGTTGCAGTTTTTCCAAGGCCTAAGTTTCCAGGGGAAGCAAAAAAGGTCAGGACTGATCCGAGGGAGTAGTTTACATTGGTGCACATCATTATGCGTGATGGTGGCTCCCTCTCTGTCGATCAATATATGGCCTAAGCATACATAACCCCACCTTTTTTTGAAAGCTAGCATTGGAAATGGCAGAATTTCAGGGCCTTATATGCTAGGGGGAGATTTCAGCTGCATAACTGACACAATGCTGGACAGGTCCAACACCATCCCCATCCCACAGTCCCGGAGCACAAAGGCACTGCAAGGCCTAATAAATACACACAGCCTTACGGACAGCTGGAGACATGAGAACCCCTCTGGAAGGGTATAGAGCTTTTACTCACATGTCCATGCATGATATGCATCCATCAACAGGCTTCTTGTGTCCACATCCACATTGGGGGAGGTGAGGTACACAACATAGGAACCTCTTCTAATTACAGACCATGCCCCTGTTCAACTCTCACTGTCAGTGGGAGGGGCCCCACTACCAAGAGTTTGGCAACTTGATATGGTGCTACTGAATCAAACAGATTATGTCTATACTATTAAAAAGGATATTGCAGAGTATTTGGAGGTAAGAAGGAGGGAGACTCCACTCAAGCCACAAGATGGGAGGCCCTAAAGGTGGTGGTGAGAGGGCTTACAATCTCATATGACAGCCATCAGTGTAAAACTTGCTCTGCAGATCTAGATGGACTGGAGGCTAAACTACAACAAATGGAAAGAGACCATATGATCAACCCTTTGGGCACTCTATATCAGAGGTTACAGAGACTAAAATGGAAATACAATAGCATGTCCGGTGGAAAAATAGAAAGAGCCATACTGCTAACCCAGGCAGGTCAATAGTTTGATGGAGATAAAGAGGGTAAGTTGCTAGCATGGTAGGATAGAAATGGGAAGGGGGGGCTAGAAATATTGCTCAGGTCATGATGGAAGCAGAGCACTGCAGCACAGGGTCATAATGTTGCAAAGATATGTCATGATGCAAAATTGCTCTGCCAGTACAGCGATTTCCTGCATGCGAATAATTCTTTATTTTTGAGGGGGCTCTGTCCCTCATCCCCCCAATAAGGATTCTCAACTGTGGGGGGGGGGTTCAACATGAAATTACACAAAGTGTGAAAAAAACATTAGTTTCTGGGACTGTGAATCAAACCAGATCCCAAACGCAGCACCTGGGTTCCTTGCTACAGTGGCTCAGTCCATTGAGCCATGGCAGCTGCTCGGCAGAACCCCATCCCAGCAGAGGTCTTATCCTCTGCCTGGCATAGTGTGAGTGGTACAGTGTAATACCATGTACAGCAGTATTCATGGTATTACACCACTCACTGTCCCGTACAGCGCTATTCTGGGTTAGCGCTAATGTCATACGCTATTAAACATACAACATTATGACCTGGTAGGGTGCAGGGGCCACTGAGAGATGGGATATAGAATATCTGCTCTTATTTAAGGATCTGTACACTATGAAATTGCACTCCACCTCAGAACAATAGAAAAATTATTTGTGAGAGCCCCTATCAGTCCAGCAGCAGAAAAAATAACAGAACACTTAAATTAACCTTTAACCTAGAGGAAGGCAGTGAGTGCAGTCAAACATAATGAGGTGGGAAGGCTCCAGGGCCTGATGGCCTCCCTGCAAACATTTATAAGGTCTTCCTGTCAGACATCTGTGAGCCACTATATAAAATGATTCAGGAGTGCCTGGAAACAGGAAAGTTACCCCCCTTCACATGGTCAGCAACGATCACAGTGCACCCAAACCGGGTAAGGATCACTCTTACAAGCACATATAATTAATCACCACTGACTACAATGAAACGATTGCTAAAATTATAGCCACTAGACTTGAACCTGTGCTGCACAAAGTTATTCACCCAGACCAGTCCATATTTGTGAAAGGTTGCCTGGGCAAAACCAATGTTAGAAGAACCTGAAATGCAGTGCACCAATGGTCCACAACTAAACATGGGGCAGTGATCCTTACACTGGATGCCTAGAAGGTCCTTCACCACATGGTGTGTCAGTACATGTTTGAGACCCTTACACTGCCAACCTACAGAGGGTGTGGGTGGCAGCCCATAAACATATCAAGCACCCCAACACCCTGTCCCCATGGCCAAACTAATAACTTTTCTCAAACCTAAAATGGGATGCAATGCAGTTCTTCCATCAAGCACACTTCAGGTGGGCACATATGGGACTGGATATGGAGGGAGCATTCTATGAAGGGGGATGTATGCACCCCCCAACCCCAAGAACAAAAAGGAAAAACAATTATAGTTTTCCCTGTCATCACTCTTGGTGACTCAAGGGTGGAGTGTTCCTTGGGTTTCTCAATCCTAATGCTCACCCAATTGTCATATATTCTTCACAGATAGAGACTTGTGTCTCCCCACACAGTGCCAACAGCCTCTGTGCATTGTATTAAGAAAACAAATCACATTTAACTTTATTTGTGCATGGAATGGGGTGAGCATTAGGGCTGAGAACCCCAAGGAACACCCCAGCTCTGATTTGCCAAGAGTGATGACAGGGAAAACTAATGTTTTTTTTTTTCCTTTTGGTGCTTGGGGGTGGGGTTGGGGAGCTAGTGTTGTACATATGATCTAGCAGTGATTTTTTTCCTTTGTATCACAGTTACATGTTGTACAATTTTTTTTTCTTCAATAAATACATTTTACAAAAAAGAAAAAGAATGGAATTCTTATCATGTTCCCACCTGGTCATAGGAAGTAAACGGTGAACAAAGTATTCAATGTCTGGGAATTTGACCTCTAAGGGAGAGAGGATTCCATAGGGGGAGCAAGTACTAAGAAGGCTACAGTCTGGAACAGACACTCCTGATGAGGGTCTGACCTCCATTTGGCTATGACTGGCAGTGTTACTGGGTCAGGCAACAGGGTCCCCAAGGCAGGCATAGTTTTCCATGGAGCGGGGCAGGCAGAAGCAGGTCAATGGTCATCTGTCTCAGTGAACACTGTACAACCCATCATCTTGCCACAGCCTCCTCTAGCCATTAATGCAGACACCTCCACACCTGCCAACCAACCGCCTGTGGATCAGTTACAAAAACCTAGCCCTCACACTTGGAGGGCATCAATCACTTATCTGGGGTAAAGACCCCAAGCACTACAAATGTTGGTATGTTCTTGTTCAACAGGATTTGCTCTGACTCATACTAAAGCATGCCATGAAGGAAAACACAGACTGTGCTTGTGTGAAGCCACCCTTGAAGCTGTTAGTGCTCTGGTTTCTATTCTTCACAAGGTACAATATCATGAATTATTTTTCTGGTGGAGATTCGGCACTTATGAACATGCTTTACAAAAAAAACTTTTCTGTTTGGACACTCAAAATTCTGGACTATACCTGCTTGAGGAGCCTTTGAAGTTCAGTGAGAATTTCTACATAGTGACACCTTTCTGTGAATGTTTCTGACTGCCAAGTTAATATTAATTTTTTTGGGTTGCCTGAGGCTGCTGTGTCTATTCAACAATTACCAAGGCTGCAGGTTATAGTTCACCTAAGTGCATCTCAGTTTCTGTTATTCACCAAGAGACTGGCACCAAGCATCTTCCAGTGTTGGAGAAGGGAACCGTGCAACAACAATTAAGTACACAGCCACACAGGATCCCCTGGAACATCAAACCTTCCTCTTTGCTTTCATCTGCAGGATGACGTTACATTCCAGGACACCCTAGTCATGGAGCACCCCAAACCTAACCTAAGGGACCTATGTTACACAGTATTAAAAATAACAAATGAAAAATAATACATGAAACTCAGCTTTTTATCTCAAGTTTCAGGTGACTATATAAACCACTCTGCCTTATTGACCTACCAGAACCCCCTCAATAAATTACAGCCTTGTTACATGTGGTTTTCCATCAACAAGTGGTCCCTCTTTATAAGGAGCACCTCTGGAGCCATCCGATTTGTTCACTATAGCTATTGTTCACTATAGTGAGGTGTTAATGTGCCTAATTAGGTAACAATGGGAGCTTTCACAGGTGTTCACTATAACAGAAATTCCTTATAGAGGGGTTAACTACAGTGAGGGAGCACTGTATTATCCTGTGTATTAAGCATATGATTTAAATTGGAAATTGTATTGCACTGCTTGTTAAGGTTTTAGTTCTTGTGATAGTGGGCTGTGATGAATCTGAAAACTGAACTTCATTATTTACCCACAGGACAGATAGAGTGTAGGTAGATGCCCTGCAGCTATTCACATGATGCTAACTTAGTGCACCTTAGTATTGACCTAGATGGGCAACCTTTCCTCGATAAGAGTGTAATTAATTCTGTTTGCTCAGCCAATCCTGGGAAGACTGACATTTGTATTGAATATTGTGCAGTGGTTTCATAATGAAGGCTACTGTCTTCTCACTGCTGAGAAGAGTATTTCATTTTTGACCAAGACCTTGATTTGATCCCATACCTTCAGGGGTGATAAGCTTTTGCCAGTATATTGTTCTAAAGGTCTAATATATGCTGTTTCTAGAGGCTGGCAGTAAGGTAGTCTGACAGTGGATCCTTCAAATGATGAACTATGAGGACAGAATACATATAATAAGTAGTACAGTAGCTCCTGTAATAACAAATAGTCGGGGTCTAACCAGGGAACAGAAATTCAACAAGGGCATAGATGTTTTGAGACTGAGCACACTATTACATAACCTTCCTTTTTTTTAAAGTACTAGGTCACAAAGTGGGCACAACATATTTGTACCCAGGCACATGACTCATCTGTTCCCATTCTAGAGCTACCACAACACACAGGACAACACAGATTAAGCAACCTGTTTAGTCATATAACTATGAACAGAGTACATAGATTTGTTTTCCAGTCTTCTCTTGGGATACAACATTGTAGACTACAGAAGCATGTAAAATAGTTCAGTGCATAAGCTTCATTGGTGCTGTCTTTCCTACAGATGATGCAGTACCTACATATCAGACAACTCTTTTTACACCTGTGATAAGCAATTACGGCTTCAATGTCTAGATTATTTTTTGGATAACATAACCCAAAATAAAAACATAAAAATGCCAGCCAGCATTTGCTCACAGAGTGATCCATGGCTGGGATTACCTAACGTATGAAAGCACTGGCAGCCATACGCAAGTCTGTGTTTCCATTTAGGGTTAAAATGACAGCATATGAACCTGAAGAGCGGACCTTGAGAGGTCAATGCTGTCATCTCAACCATTAAGTTGTGTATGGTTGCCCATATTTTATTTTATTCAGTATATGGTTTATTTACACAACAGTTACAGAAGTGTCCCTTCAAAATAAAAAAAACAATCAAACAAGAGAACTTCCAATTTATTTTACCTGTTCTATAAACAAATTAAATTTGCAGACTTTTACAAGTTAAAAGGTACAACTTTGGGCACTGGGTGGTTAGTAAGCAGCTGGATGTGGGGTGAATGAGGAATTTAAAATGTTATGACCTTTGAAATGTGCAGAACAACTGTATAGAATGCACACAACACCAGTTTTTGAAGGTGCAGAATAGTTTAGAAGTGTACAACAAGGATTTTGAGCTGTCTAATTCTCATACAGAACCAAAGCAAACCATACACAATACAGAGGTTAATGTATGGGTAGCCATTCACAACAAGCCCATATCTGCATAGAGAGATTTCTATGGCAACCAGGGGATGGCAGGGGTTGCAGGATGATCTGGCAAAGCTTAAAACCTGGTCAGACACCTGGCAACTGGGGTTTAATGCCAAAAAGTGCAAGGTGCTGCATTTTGGGATGAAGAACCCAAGTAAGAGTTACCAGCTGGGGGTAGTGCAGCTAGCCCAGACAGACGAGGAGAAGGATCTGGGGGTGCTCATTACAGGGTCAATGAACAACTCGGCACAATGTAGGAAGGCAGCTGCAAAGGACAACAAAATGCTGGGTTGTATTGCAAGGGGTATATCCTCGAGGAGGGAGGAGGTGATTCTGCCACTGTATAGGTCATTAGTTAGACCGCACCTGAAGTACTGCATGCAGTACTGGCATCCCATATCTGAAGAGGGACATTAAGTTACTGGAGGGGGTGCAGTGCAGGGTGACAAAGATGATCAAGGGGCTGGGGGACTTATCATATGAGAGGAGGTTGAAGGAGTTGAACATGTACTCACTGGGGAGAGGAGGGACAGGGGGGAAATGATTGAAACCTTTAAGTACATGAAAAGAATAAACAAGACAGGTACAGAGGGGCTGTTCAAAGTAAAGGAGGGGAGGGACACCAGGGGCCATGATATGAGAATGGAGGGAGGAAGGTTCAGGAGGGAGATGAGGAGACACTTTTTTACAGAGGAGGTGGTGGTTGGATGGAATGCATTACCTGCAGAAGTGGTATCCAGTAGAACAGTGGACTGCTTCAAAAGGGGATGGGACAGGACAAGGGGAGGGTTATTGAAGGGGAAGGGTGGAAAGGAGGGGCAGCTGCAGAATAAGGGATGCTAGCTGCACATTCGAGCAGACTTGATAGACCTCTAGGCCTTTATCTGCTGGCAAATTTCGTATGTTCGTATGTTCGTAAGAGTGAAGGCTCACTGACAGCCATAGAAAGCTTGAGATGAAGGCACAGTCTTGTCTGTGAATGGATGCCCATACATTATCTTTTATAGTGTATGGGCATTCATGCCCATTTCAGGCACTCTGCTTCCTTTCAGTGAACTGGGGGTTGGCGGGGGTCAGGCACTTGAGGGTTGATAGCAGGCTTCAATTACTGGTTTATTGTGTGCTGCAGCTTTTTCTGTAGGTTCAAATAAAAAAATAAGAAAAAATTCCCAGCCAGACTGGATAGAGGAAAGCAGCTGTATGGCAGCATTCTAAGTTGTTGTGCTGCAGTAATGATGCCGCTACTGTAGTACAACAACATAATGATGTCACTACTGCAGCACAATAACTCTATTCTAGGCATAGAATTCCATGCATAACAGGGTTTCACCATATGATATAAAACCATTACTTATGGTTGATGTCTGATGTACAGTACATGGTTACTTAAGGACTTTAATATGTGTCTATTTTTATGTTGGCTTCCTCGCATGCACAAACAACATATTGAGGTAGTAGCACTTTCAGAGGTGTATTAGTGTTGTGGCAAATGCAGGGAATGCTTTAGTAGGTGTGTCCCTCATTCTCCAATTAGCCAGCATGCTAGCGCTGACACAAGTATTATGCAAAGTGCCACCAACTTGAGAGTAATGTGCCACTGTAATCAGAGACAAGCTCACCATACAGCAGCACAGATGACACACCTCTGTATGGGCCTTTCCTCGTGAAACATTTCAATAAACATGATGGCGCCAAAAGAATGACGACATCAGGGGTGCATTCCCCATGTCAGCATGTCCACCACCCTCCTCCACATTGGGTGGCACACTGGGAGCCCACCCCAGTGTGCCTCTGCTCGCAGAAGCCGACCGCATCAGCATATTCCTCCCCTCACCTCACCCCCATTGTGTGGCGAACACCACCCCCGAAAGTCATGGGGCACAATGGGAGCCCACGCCAGTGTGTCCATTTGTTTTATTTCACCTGTAAAGAAAGAAAACTATCCTGCAGCACAGTGTCCTTTTTTTTTGTACCTGAAAAAAAGAAAACAGTCCACTGTGCATGGTGTCCCCCTTCCTCAACCTGCACCCACCCTCTGTGCACCCCATCTCCCCACACCCCCTCACCCCATACTTACCTCTGGAGGTCCAGTGCTGTGATCTTTGATGGAGCGGGAACACAACTGAACTCTTCAAAGCTGAAGTGCAAAATGAATAAATGCCGGTAAGCTATATAATGGCAAAATTGGGGGGAGGGATCAATTTAGGTGGCTATCTCAGGCATGTTTTTGAATTTTGGCTCCAAATGTTCAGCATGGGGTTCTTGGGACCCCACCTCATGAACACATTCACTGTCATCTCATTATTGGGTCCCAAAAGGTCATTTTGCGGTCACTGTGCGGAATCACCTTTTGGGACTGACTAACAAAATGACAGTGCAAATGTTCATGAAGTGAGATCCCAAAAAGTCTATGTTGCAAATCTAATGAAAAAATTCCAAAAAATGACTGTGTTACGAGTGTGCATTGTGCACTTTCCACGCACGCTCATAATTTTGAAAATTTTTAATAATTTTACTCCAGATTTTCAACATTGTCATTTTTTCACACCTCCTTATGAATAGTACAGCTGTAATTTTTTCACATTCTGGCCAAAATGTGTTTTCGCACATGTGATGCACAATGACGCAGTCGCTGTGGGAAATCACTGTTCGGGACAGAGTAACAAAATCACAGTGACACTGTTCATGAGCGGAGGTCCCAAAATGCCTATGTTGAAAATCTGGTTAAAAAAATCCCCAAAATAATTGCATTACAGGCGTGCGATGTGCAGTTTCTATGCACATTCGTGACTTCACCAATTTTTCATATTTTCACTCCAGATTTTCAACATTGCCATTTTTTTACACCTCCTTATGAACAATACAGCTGTCATTTTTCGCATCCTACCCAAAATGTGTTTTCATTTTAGCACACGTGGTGCCAAATGGCACAGTTGCTGTGTAAAATCACCATTCGGCTAATGAACTGATAGTACCAGTGTTCATGAGATGGGGTCACAACAAGTCCATGTTGAAAATTTTGAGTGACAATACAAACAAATTCCAGGGGCATTAGGGCTTCCAACCATAATGCCCCACCCTGTAGAGACTGACAGGCACCAGGGGTGTGACTTGGGGTTGTCGGGTGCAATGCTCACGCCATTCCACCCCCCATCCTACCCTTCAACCAGTGACAGGCATCGAGGTGTGCCTTGGACTCTTCTCCCCCAAAGTTCACCCCATTCTCCTATACTGCACCCATCTCAGCATATTTCCTTATGGAATGGGGTGAGCATAAGGCCCAAGGAGGCCAAGGCACAACGTGACAGTTGTTGGTGTCTGCAGGGTAGGGTGAGGTGAAATGGTGTGAGCATTACGGCCGACGACCCAAAGGCACACCCAGTTGCCTGTCAGTCTCTGCAGGGTGGGCGTGGGGTTGGCATCAGTTCAATACTTCACTGCCATTCCTATTATGCATCTCTCTCTAACTCCTGCATTACCAATGCCAATGCCAGCAAGACAACATTCGTCATTGACAAATGCTTGTTTAAGTTACACTTTCTTCCAATTTATTCTTCATTGTAGGACTATTGATTCCAGTTATGTGAACATTTTTCTTGTCTTTGACTGTATTATGTACTATGTAGTGGTGAGCAAGTGCCTTTTTAAAAACTGTATTTGGCACCCTCAGATATTCTGTATCTCTATGTCAGGGAAGGAATCCAGGCAGTGGAGGATAGATCCATTAGGGGAGGGAATGGGGTAATAGAATAACTGTTGGTTCAGTTCATGGAGGCATCAGATAAGAAACTGTATTTGGGGTGATCTACAGACCATCAGGGTAGGGGGACAAGAGCAGTAGGGAACCTGGGGCAGAAATACAGCAGGGAGCTGCAAATGAGGAAGTGGTAGTAGTGGGCGACTTACCAGACAGTCACCTCAATCTACCAGACATTGGCTGGGACATTCCAGCAGCTAAGAGTGCTAGAAGCCAGGCCCTGCTAGATACTTTGCAGGACAGCATGATCGTGTGAACAGTAACAAGGTTGCACACACCAACATACTAAATTATGGCACAGGCAAGAATTGCAAGTAAAAAGCATATATAATTTATTGTGCCATGTAATAGCCAGATACTGCTGAAGTCATAACAGAAACCCCTGTGCTTCGACCAACCTTTGCATCCTCCTGGTCTACAAGTGAATCGCTAGTCATTCTACCTACTGCAGTGTGGTAATGTGACTGGTCAGGGAACCCATATGGCTGGCTGCTAATCTCAATGTGACACTCCCCAACTTGGAAATGGTAGATAGGGTATGGGTTGGGGAACTACTGGGGTTCAGCAACCATAACACCATTTAATTCCAGCTGGCCCTTGGTACAAGTAAGCCCTCATCAAACTTTGAAGTTTTGGATTTCAGAAGGGCAGACTTTACTAGAAGAAATAATTAATCCAGGAAAGTTTAATTGGAGTGGACGGTATCAGGAGAGTGGAGGAAAGATCTGCTCACTGTTCACTAGGGAGGACAGAGATCCTTCGCCAGAGAGTGGCATACAGACTGCTAAAAGGGGGTTCCCTTAAATAAGGCAACAGGTATTTACTAGTTAAAGGGTCAGAAAAGGACTAGTAGCTCTGAAGTTAGATAAGGCCCTGGAGCTGCATGGTATAAACCCATGGATGTTCAGGGAGCTGGCATGGGAATTAGCTGAACCCCTGGCAGGGGAATTCAATAGCTCTAGTCAGAGATGCCTGAAGGGTAGTGTATGTAGTTCGACTAAACAAGGGTGTAGGTAAAGAGCAGCTGGGTAACAACTGATCTGTCAGCCTTACCTCTGTGGTGAGTAAATTAATGGAGACACTAGTCAAATATGATCTAGTGGACTACCTTTAGAAACATAGGCTGCAGGATAGTAAACAGCATGGGTCTGTGACAGGGAGGTCTTGCCTGACCAACCTGATAGTGTTCTTTGACCAGGTAACTAGAACAGTGGATAAAGGTTATGCAGTGGATTTACTCTCCTTCTGCTTCAGCAAGGCATTCCACTCAGTACTACACAGAAGATTGCTAAAGAAGCTAGAGGATCTTGGTGCAGCAAAGGACATATTGTAGATGGGTAGAAAGTTGGTTGGAAGAGAGGCAGCAGAGGATAGTGATAAATGGGGCAGATCTGAGGAGTGGAGGTCACCAGTGGAGTACCACAGAGATTAGTCCTGGGTCCAGTCCTTTCACTATGTTTATCAGCAACATAGAAGAAGAAATACAGGCAAGACATGTCTCTTCACAGATGACACTAAGCTCTGTGATAAGTTAGACAGTGAGGAGGGAGGAAGGGAAATTCAGAGGGACCTGCCATGGCTGGAGTGATGGTTCAGGGTTTGCAGCTGAAATTCAATGCCAAAAAGTGCAAGGTGGCACACATAAGGATTAAGAACCCAAAATGGAATATTGGATGGGAGGTGTTATGCTGGACACCCCTTCTAGGGAAAGTGACCTGGTATTCTTCATAAATGACTCCTGTAAGTAATATAGCTAGTGTAACAAGTACTGCAGTCAGGCAGACAGGATGCTGGGGCATATTGGAAGAGGTTTTGACATCAAGAGGAAAGAATTATTACTACCTTTCTATAGAGCACTGATGAGACCACACCTAGAGTATTGTACCAAATTCTGGAGTCCTCACCCATGGAAAGACAAGGACAGGCTAAAGACAGTGCAGTATAGGGTAACCAAAACAATTCAGAGTCAGCAGCACAGATCCTATGAGGATCAGCTTTGGGCACTGGTTAAGTACTCTCTTGAGACAAGATGAGAAATGCATGATATGATAGAGACCTTCACATTTCTGAAAGGAATGAACAAGGTAAACTCAAGGAACTGTTTAACAAGAGTAGCAAATCTGAAACACAAAGATATGAATAGAAGCTAATAAGTGGAAGGGGGTCAGGAGGGGTGTAAGAACATTTTATTTTACAGAGAGAGTGGCTGAGCCATGTAACAGTCTGCCAGTGGAGGTGGTGGGTGCCAAAACCAGTAATGGCTTTAAACATAGTCTGAACAGAGTTATGGACTTAGTTTTTGGTCAGGGGGTTAGTAGTAAAACAAGGAACGGGGGGGGGGGATAATAAGTGTAGAGAAAGACCCCGTATGGACAAAGAGTCTTGGAGTGTGATATGGTGTTACATGCAGACTGGATGGCCCATAGGTCTTTTTCTGCTGTCATTGTATATGTTTTTATATGTTCAGTTCTTGGTAATTTAATTTGGGGAAAAAAAACATTTAAAAAGAAAACAGTTATCCCTTCTCTGTTAACCAGAACTAATCTGTTGGCCAGCCACTTCCCACCCTAGTGATTTCCCACCCCCTAAGCTGGTCTCCCCAACTGATTAAAAAAGATTATTATTTTCTGTTTGCATCATCGATGATGCTAGGCTGACTAAATTATTAGATTTAGGGGTCTGGCTAAGGAAGAGGGACAGACTTATAATGATGATGATTTCAGCTCTGGGCACAGTACCAGGAGCCAGAAATTTTATTAAAATCAGTTGGGGAGAACTGGGGAGAAGAGGAATGTGGAAAATGACTGAGGTGTGAAGTTTCTTTTGGTAATATTTGCTCATAATTTTTAAATAAATTATTTCCTGAAAAGGAATAAATAGTTGATAAAATTCATTATTTATTCCTGAGTAACGAATAAACTATTATTTGTGGTATCCAGGAATTAATATTCCGGTAATGCAAATTCCATATGGTTGACAGCTCCCTCAAACCCTTACCTCTGCTACAGCATCACCTCCCAGTGATTTTTTTACTTCAGGCTGGTAATACCCTTCAGGCTTTACCACCCCCACCAGCAACCTCCAAGCCCTCATACTGTGGTGGCCCAGGAAGCAGGGCCTGAGAGTGGCCGGGTACTATCCTCCTAAAGCTATGACACCATTTATGTTCCCCCACCAAGACTACCTTCCTCAATATGCTAGCACATATGAAGCAATCCATACTGGGCGAGGGCCTTCATCACGGGGTACCTGTGATCACGAACTGCACCTATTACCTTTTCAAAGAATCACTGTTAAGGTGGGATGGGAAACACCCATCCCCCAGAACCAGTTCAGTTTACATTTACTTGATCAGATTAAAAGCCTTTATAATTGAAAAACATACATATAAAATACATATCAACATAAAATAAACACAACTCAATATAATTACACATGGAAATAAGTACACACCAAAATAAAACTCTCTTGGAAAGTAAAACAAAGGAAAAAGGAACATTATTGTAATTTCTTAGTAAGAGGTATAAGATACACTGATGTGGTATAATGTAAGCAGTCTCATGTAGCAGTAGTACTTTAATTTATACAGTGCACTTTCCCTTACAGACTAAAATAAGAAAAACAAAACATAGCTCACAGTGAGAATAACAGCCCAGTCAAAATACAAAATTAAATAATTATAAATAAATAAATAGGAAGAAGTAGGCTGTTGGTTAACTAGGATCTGCAGCTTATCCAATAGGTAGGGAAATGGGCACACTAGGTGGGCCAAGCGGTCCTTATCTGCCACCAAAGTTTATGTTTCTATGTTTCTAAGAAAATAAATAAATAAACAACATCAAAGAGATAGATCAGGTTGTCATATTAGAGGCCTTTCAGCTGTTTTCAAAGGTCTCTTTTAAAGAGGAACATTTTTAGATCTCTTTTAAAAGCCTCCAACAAGGAGACCTCTCTAAGGACCCTGGGCAAGAAATTCCAAAGCAGTGGACCAGCTATAGCTAATGCATAATCTCCATTGGATTTTAATCTTCCCAAGGTACCATCAGGAGGCCTTCCTTGGCAGAGTGGAAAGGGCATGGGCACAGCTAAGGAGTCAGAATTTTGGACAGATAGCCCAGGCCCAATCTGTGTAGGGCCTTATAGGTTAGTAAATGAACCTTGAAGGTGCTAAGCCTCTACTCTGGCAGCCAGTACAATTCGTGCATACTCTCTGAACAAGTAGACTATGTTCTTTTCTGTACCAAGCAATGGCACTGTGAATTGGGAGAAAAGGCAGGGAATTTTTAGCTTTCAGATGGAAAAAAAATTCTAAGCCAGAACATTGTTCTGGGAATTAAAGATCTATCTGAGGAAGTCCTTACTAAAAACCAAAACATTAATGGAAAATCAAAGAGCTTTTATAAAATATTGTACTCTCTAAATTTGTAAATTGACCAAGTTTTTTCTCTCTCCATAAATCTTCCAAAAGTCACTGCTGACCACTAGGAAATACTAAAGCAACCCATTTATCTTCAAAAAATTACCAGAGCTGTTAGTTCTTTACCTTCAGGTAAAACACCTGGACTTGATGGTCTGCCAGGTGAATTCTATAAACATTTAACCCCACAGTTGAGTTCTTATTCATTAGAGGTATATAGGGAAGCCTGGATTAAAAAAAAAACTCTACCCCAACATTATGTGAAGCATTGGTCACACTAATACATAAAAAAACAAGGACCCACTAAGCTGTTCCAGCTATTTTCCCATAATCCTAATGAATTTAGACTACAAAATCTTTGCAAAAATCATGTCATTTAGGATTCAACACATGGTCAAGGACTTGGTGGGACCTGAACAGTTAGGGTTTGTCCCAAGCAGAGCCAGTCAGATAAAGTTAGATGTTTTCTTAATGTTACATGGGCTGCAAATAAGAACAGGGAACCATACACTATTTTATCTTTAGACCTCTTTAAAGTTTTTTGACTCCCTAGACTGGACTTACAGTATATGCTTAAAGCTGTTGATCAGTTTGGATGTGGTGAGAACTTTGGAAGCTGGATTTCCATCATGTATAAGAATGTGTCAGCCCAAGTTCTCACTAATGGATTATTATCAAGCCTGATATGTCTATCAAAGGATACTAGATAGGGCTGCTCACTGTCACCCTACCTTTTTATTCTATCTTTAGAGCCTCTAATCAGATATATCAAAGCTAGCCCAAGCATACATGGCATTCAGGTTAAAGTTCATAGCCACACAGTTTTTGCCTTCACAGACGACCTCCTATTGATGTTAACTAGACCATTTCAGTTCTGTTCCACATTAAAGTGCATCCTTTCTTATTTTGAAACCATTTCTGGCCTCCAGGTTAATTGGGAGAAAACACAGACCCTATGTTCCAATTTAACTTATTTTGTTTCACAGACAACTAACAGAATTATTTGATAAAGACTGGGTTAAAGACCAAATAATCTATTTGGGTTTTCAAATCAGTACAAAGTTAGAGAATTTAATGAAAATTAATTTCCTGCCATTACTAAAAGATACAAAATATGACTTAACTAGATGGCGCCATCTTAATTTATCATTATGGGGAAAATCAACTCTATTAAAATTATTGTAGCACCAACAATCTTTTATATTTTCTAAAACATTCCCCTTCTCTTACATAGAAAATTGCTGAAAAAAATAAACTCTCTTCTAAGACTATTTCTCTGGGATACCAAACTGCCAATGTACAGCCCAAAGATACTACAGGCTCCATGTGATGCAGGGGGCATGACCCTACCATGCTGAGAAAAATATCAGTTGGTATTCCTTTTGAGGCAGGCATCCCTGCATCATCAAAGCAATGCTTGAAGCTTATATAGCAATCCTCTATGGTTGACTATGGAGAAGATTATTCTAAATTCCCACATACTCCCAGACTATATTTATTCCCCTTTTCCATACAATATTTGGAATAATCCATGTATAGCTGATCTATCAGCCTTTTTTAAAATTAACCAGATGCTGAATCCAGAACAACTGATCCTGCATTGTGCCCCCATTTAGTACAGCCCTTATATAACTAATGGAATCTCCCACCTAATAAACTCTGATTGGTCTAAAGTGGGCATAAATAGACTCCAGGTTGTTTTATCTGATAGATCTCACATTTTAATGCCCTTCTTAGAACCTAGGGATAAATTCCACCTCCACAAATGTTATTTTCATTATTATTTATAGCTATAGACTTTACTAAAATAATCTGTTCTACTACCTGATTTCTCTCTCCCTAGAAATGAACAATAGGATCAAATTATTAAGCATAATCTACTAAGAAAAGGTGCTAGCATAATATACAAACTTCTTGTTAACAATTCTTACTGTCAACTTTTGACTCTCCCAGCCAGAACCAAATGGGAGGCAGAACTTCACAACCATATCTCAGACAGCAACCAGCATTCTGCTTGGGAGTATGACTTTTGGGGAAATAGAGAGTTACAAGGTAAGCTTATCCAGTATAAAATTTTACATAATTTTTATTTCTCTCCTAAAAAAGTTATTTGCATTAGGCTATTCTTCTGATAACAAATGTTGGAACTGCAGACAGGCAGATGGCACACTCTTACACATGTTATGGGACTGTCCAAAGCTGATTAATTTATGGAGGGATGTACATTTCACATGTAAAACCTGCTCGTAGATGCAGAATTACCTTTTCCCCCATCATGTATATCCTGGGTATATTTCTCCATAACAACTCCCTTACATATTGTGAAAAATGTTGGCTCTCTGCAGCTGCACATCCAACTGAAAAACTAATTTTAAAATACTGGCATGACCCATCAATCCATGGTTTATTAGAATAGTACAATTTTATGAGTTGTACAACAAACAACAAAGAATTAGCTATTTGATTCTGAATAAAACTGATCAATTTCATGAGGTGTGGGGAACTTTTTTCAGTTAAATGATTAATTAATTGTGTGTATAACTGCATTTATATGCTTGTGAATCTGTAGGTTCAGTAATGAACCATTGACCCTTTATAGACATGTTCTTCTGAATATGCTGTTACTATGAAGATATGTGTTTACTGTATATGTAGTCTATATCAGTACTTCTGTAGACTGTAATAATGTCTGTTCTTCTTGTTGTGGATGACTATTTTGTTGATGTTTGTATTTATTAGCTGTACCTCGCAATCTTAATAAAAATTATTAAGGTAAAAAAAGGAAGGGAGGTACAGAATAGAGAAGCAGCATTGGATAAGGCCCTTAAAACAATATTTCCATTAAAATGATTAGCAGTAAGATATCTTTAAATTTGAGAGGCAGGTCACAAGAGAATGGTGTAACAGCCAATAAATCAGTGACATTAAAAACATCTGGGCATCTGATAACCTTATGCCTCAAACAACCAGAAAACTACTAAATTCTTGCCTAGGGAGACATCCAGCTTAATTGGTAGTGCAAAGAGCAATGGCGGGCATGTGCTGCCTTTAACAGAACAAGCTGGTGGTGCGGTACAATTAAAATTTTTAGTGAATTACTTAAATAATTCACACAAAACAGTGCATAATCAATTCCCTACTCAGTTATAATAATACAACACATTGTAAGAGGCATTTATGTATTTATTTATTTATCTAGGAAAGTACCTGAGAGTCAAAGGCTCTTTTACAGAGGTTCCACATCATAGCAATAATTTATGTACAAATTCAAAATACAGAGGTAATATATACACAATCATCAAATGTTCAGTTTACAGATGGGGAGTGTTACAACCAGTAAAAGTATCAAATGAAGAGTACAAAATACAGAGCAGAAAATGATAGAACAGGTTTAGTTGGTAAAGTTATGCATTTTTTCAGATATAGACAGTTGCTTTGGGGTAAGGGTATCTCACAGTAATATAACCAGGACAAGGTCACATGGTCCAGTTAAGAAAATAAGGCAGTTAGCAATATAGGATGTTTTGGGAAACATGGTGTGCGTCAGAACTAAAATTAGGTAAGCTATGAAAACACTTATCTAGGTTGCCAGATCATGTTAAAGCATCAGTTCTATTGTCTGAAGTGCTAATAAGAACAGACAGCAGGGAGGCCCATGTTTCCAGGGTAATAAGTGATAAGGCAGACACCCTGAATCCTATAGGGGGGAGTGACTTACCAGGGTGGGAGGAGGAGGAGGTTAACAAAAGTAAAATGAGGGAGATGGTGAACAAAAGAAAAAGATGGAGATGGGGAGGGATCGGGAAATGAGAAAATGGGGAGGAGAGGAGAGAGGGGTGGCAGAGAGAGCAGAGGAGAAGGAAAAGGGATGACCATGGGCAGAGGGGGTGGGGTGGGAGGATGGGAGAGCAAGGGGAAAGCCAGGGGCAGAGAGAGGTGGTGAGGGTGGTAGGAAGGGTGGAAACAAAGGGAAGAAAACAGAGAGGAGGTACACAGGGGAGGGAGAGAAGTGGGGATAAAGGAATAAGAGTGTCACTGGGACACAGGACAGTGGAGGTCGAGGGCAGAAAGAGGGGAAATGAGAGGGAAAGGAGGAGGAAAGCCAGGGGGGTAGAACAGAAAGTTCGGAGGGGAAAGGAGCAAGATTAGAGGGCAAGTAGTAAGGTGGAAGGCTGATAAGAGAAGAGTAGATGTGAGGGGGATCAGGTCCCACAATCACAGTTGCTGTTTGAGGCTAGGGCCATACGGAGTTTAGATTTAAAAGGTCCTAGCTTTACTTCTTTTGTAATGCCTACGTCAAGCGCATTGAGCCATAGTGGCGCCTGGTACTCATAGGACCATTGATCTTGTGTGGTTTGGTGGAAGGGCACGCTTAGGCCTGGCCATGCTATTACAGTCAACCTACCAAGTACACGTTCAATTTCAGTTGACTTCCATCTGTATCACCCCCCCCCCACTCAGATGAGGTTGAACATAGGCAGAATTGTCTAGTGAACCCTCCTTCTTGAATTAGCAAAACTTGACTTACCTAAACTAAACAAGAACATAAGGGGAAAGGGAAGCTTTGGAAGCTGTAAACATGTAAATGCAACTATAAACAAGTAAGCAATAGGGTACAGATTAACTGTGTATTTGTGTGTGTGGGGGATGATGTTGTGTGTGCCCTCTTAGAATGGTGATATGTAAAATCAGTGTCAGTGGCTCAGCAGATGGAACACTCACCTCTGAGGCTGGAAGACTGGAAGGTTGTGTGTTCAAGCCCCACACCAGGCACTTTGGGTAAAATCCCAATACTGAAGCTGTAGTGCATCATGAGGGGGGATGCTGCATTCCTGAGGTGCCGTCTTTCAGATGAGGTCCTGTTCAGGTGGACGTTAAAGATCCCATGGCACTTCTCAAAAAGCATAGGGATATTTCCCTGCTGTGCTAGCCAAATTTCTTCCATTCACTTAAAAATACTACCAATAGCTAGGTATGTGGGAAAGTTGCCATTTTCGCCTTAGCGGAACTTTCGCAGAAATGTGTCAACTTTTGCTGAAGTTTCTGATCTTCCACCTGTGGTGGATCAGAAAACATCCAAATATTGGGGGCGAAATTTTGTCATGTTTCCTCCCCTTCCAACCATGTATTTATGTTAATTGTTAATTACCCCCCATGGCTAGCTCTCCCTTCCAAGTTCCAACCCCCAATGTCAATGCCCCCCCCCCACAGTTGCTAATGATTCCACCCAGCTGCCCAACGTGTATTTTGAAAAACACAGACCGGTGATTAGCAGTCCCTCCCCCTCCCAATAACCCAACCGTGTCACCGTAGTAGTGGTCAGTTAATCCCAACCCCCAGCAGCTGCCATCCCTATCCCCAGTACAAGTAACATATTTGTTTTTCCATGGTGGTATAGTGGTAGTAAACCCCCCCTCCCTATCCCCCAATTCCCGTCTCAAAAACTGTAATTTTTTTATTCCTGGACCCTGGTGGTCTATTGGCCACTCTTGCACCCTCCCCCAATGCCAACATGTAGTATCGCACCCCACTCTCCCCAACCTGAAAGTTTCAAATGTAGCTGGACACCGGCACAGCCCTCTGCTCTCCTCCATGGCTGGCAGCCCACTGAGACATCAATGAATTTCACTTAAATTCCATCTGCGGTAGTTTTTTTTTGCACACCCCCTACCCATAGCTTAATCTGGTTCAGTTTCAGTTGGTTACCATCTGTATCTTCCCTTGGATGAGACTGAAACTATGCAGTATTGCCTAGCCCTCTTTTCCTGGTCAACAAAAACTAAATAGATAAAATGTATTTTCTGTCTGGTTTCATTGCTGGTTGTGGTTTTCCACTGCTGGGGTAACTGCTGATTCATGTACCCAAAATGAAAAACTGAAGAGAAGCTTTTTGTTAGTTTGTTTTGTTTTTTATTTTATTTATTTTGTTTGGTTTTAAATATGGCACAGTAAAGAATGCTGGCTTCAGAATTTGGAGAATATTAGTAGAGCCACAGTCTGTACTGTAGATGGTTTTGAGGATATGTGTGTGGGCTGGGGGCTGGTGATGTGTGCAGTTTGAATTGAGAAAGACTAAAAATCTTTAAAGTCCATGGACAGGGGCATGGTTGGTTCCAGCAGTGGGCTAAACTGCTTAATGCACCAAAAATAAACAAACAACAAGAAAAAGAACTGAAAGGTATTTTTTTTTTTTTTTAAATGAGATGTGAATGGCGGCATGAGAATTAAAGGAAAATTCAAATTCTAATGGAGCCAAATGATGTAGTATTTTGCGGCCTTAAGAAAGTCACTTAGCAGCAGGATTTCTTAGCATTTGGCTCAAGTAGGATTTGAATTTGAACACACTGGGCTGGATTCTCAAAATGGGCCTAGATTGGCACAAGCTGCAGCAAAGCTTGCACCGATGCCCGATGCGCCAAGGACCCTGCACCAGATTCTCTATTGGGCAAGGTCCTGGTGGCAAAGTCCTGAGGCTTGCAGCAACCATGGCCATGCACCCAACAGAAGGTGCACCAGGAGTGCTTGCCACAAGCTGCAGGGCAGCCGTGCACCACTCTGGACCCTGGTGGTGTAGCAGCCTACCTCTCTGATCCCCGATGTGTCCCGTGATGATATGACATAATTGTGCCCCCTTCCCTGGTGGTCTAGTGGTTCCCCCTTCCCCAATCCCTGATGTCTCCATAATGATAATAAAAATACTGTCCCCTTCTCTGGTGGTCAAGTGGGCCTCCTTCCCTGATCCCCAATGTCTCCATAATGATAATAAAAAATACTGTCCTCTTCCCTGGTGGTTGAGTGGTTCCCCGATCCCCGATGTCTCCATAATGATAATAAAACATACTGTCCCCTTCCCTGGTAGTCAAGTGGCCTGCCACCCCCCACTCTAGCAGGTAGTGCCCACCACCTCACTTCCCCCATCCCCCATCCTGAAACAGAGCCAGTGACTGGCACAGCCCTCCTCTCACCTGCATGGCTGGTTCCAACTGAACCATCACTGAACACATACTGTACTGTACAGTGTACGTGCACATTGATTGATCAATGAGCACATGCACTTTACAGTACCCGCTCAATGATGGTTCAGTCAGCAGCTGGTCATGGAGGTGAGAGGAAGGCTGTGCTGGTCACCAGCTCTGTTTCAGGATCTGGAGGAGTGTGGTGGTGGGCACTACCTGCTGGGATGGGGGGATGGGGGGGACACTCGACCACCAGGGAAGGGGACAATAGTTTTTTATTTTATCATTGTGGAGACATCAGGGACCGGGGAGGGGGGACATGGAATATTGCCCCAAACAGGCAACTCTCCCAGAGGAGATATTTCTAAGTACCCTTAGACTAGAAACAAACAAAAATCACAGCACTTAATCAGGGCATATTTGTAGAAAATGATGAGTACTGCAAACATTCATTTTAGACTTTGAAGCTTCATTTATTGTGCTAAACACAGCCAAACCAACCTTCCTGGGTCAGGGAAACCACACAAACTGATCTAACGTGTCAACTCCTAAGAGTCTCTTAGACTAGCCCTGGTTGGTCTAAGGGTGCTTAGAATTTCTCTTTCTGAGAGAGTTCTGAGAATCCCATATTAGGGAATGTGGCAGCTTGCCTCTGCCACATGCCCTCTAGCAGCAGGTTGTAGCCTGTTTTTGGGCATGGGACGGTGCAAGCCCCATTTGGGGCAGGCAACCTGCAGTTGATGCAGGCTGCTTTTTTGAATAGCTCAGGGGGCAGTTTCCAATGCAAGGTGCCACTTGCACCATTTGTGTTTGGCGCAGGCACCTTGCGTCAATCTCAGGGCTTTGAGAATCAAGTCCATTTTCTCCTAATTCCCAAATCAGTTTTTTAATCATTCCCATTTCAAACTGGGCACTGAACCAGCCCTTCCCTTCCCACACACACATACTTACCATGAAAATCATGTACAGTACAGACTATGGCTCTGGTAGAATTTTTTTTTATTAAGTAAACTTTATTGAATTTTCACAAAAAACAAGTACAGACAACAGCATTCACAATGAGTAACTAATGCCATCATAGACTATATAGGTGGAGATGTAGCATAGTAGGTTAAGGACATTTGAAGAAAGCGAAAACTAAACAGTTGTCTGTACCCCACCACCCACCACCCAACCCACCCCACTGCCTCTAGGATGATAGTCTAGGGTACTGCTACAGATCGTTTATCTGCAAGGCCTTGTGCAGCAATCAAAAGGGTTTGTGAACTATGGGACTGATCAGACTTGGAGTGGATCAATAGGAGGTTACAGAGTGGGTCCCAGACTTGTCTGTATTTCACCATTCTGTTGGTAATGCCTGCAATAATACACTCGGCTTGTATGGTAAACATAATCTCTTTATACCATTCTATATAGGTGGGAGTAATCTGATCCAGACAATGTCTAAGTATCACTTTTTTGGCACAGGCAGAGATTAGCGCAATGTGTAACCACTGAATACAGCCCTGGAGATTCAAATAATCTCCCAAAATACAATTTTTAGGTGTAAATGTATCTGATAGGGATAGTAATGGGTCTAGATGAGACTTGATGCAGTTCCAGAATGGGGAGATTTTCCCACAGGACCATAACATATGCAGTATATCTCCAGGGGCCTCTAAGCATTTTGTGCATTGATTGGAGGATAGGGACCACATACGCTGGAGCTTAACTGAAGCATAATATAAATTGTGAATGATCTGAAACTGCATGTATCTATATCTGTCGCATTTAATGTACCTATATAAATGCCTCCAAATTTTTGACGAAGACCTTTGGGAAGTAGAAACTGGTAAAGCTTGGTTCCACCAGCAGTGCCTTTGACCTTCTACCCCGGATATCATAACCTGAAGAAATCTATATACATATGTTATGAAGTGGGAGTCTGGATGGGAGTCGACATATGAAGCAAGAGTGGAAGAGTATGAATTAGACCACGGTTCGGTTCCAAAATGCTTTTATAGCATATGGGATATTTGTAGGTATTTAAAAACATGAGTATGAGACCAACTGTAAAGAGAACAGGCCTCTTGAAATGTAATCAATTTACCGTTGGTGACAAGGTCATCAACTACTGTGATTCCATGTTGGGCCAAAAGGAATCAGGTTTAAGGGGTTTACCAGAGAGTAAGAGGTTTGGATTATTAAACAGTGGTTATGCTATATCTTTGAGTCCATCTATTTTGATAAAGGCACACAGCTGCTGGTGCGTTTGAAGTGTACAGCCTAGTGGGGAATCCTTCAGTTTACTGGGGAGGGAATTCTTTTTGGAAAATGGCAAGGTTTTCAGATCTATACCCTATGTTAAACATAAATCATGTTCAATCTTCAACCAGAGGGGGCTATAGGAGGGGCAGGGGGCATTGCCTGAAGGAAGCAACCAGAATTTGAACCTGGTTAAGTGGATAGCCAGGTAGTATAGGTAGAAATTAGGAGCCTGCAAACCACCGTCTATTTTCTGGTGAGTAAGTTTAATATAATTTCTTCTTGTTTTTTTGCCAGCCCATAAAAAGGAGCTAATAATTTTATGTGTTTGGGAGAACCATGACTGTGGTAAGGCCCAATTGTGCATTTGCAGTGGTATAGGATGTGAGGCAATATATTTATTTTAATTATGCTCATATGGCCCCACAAGGACAAGGGTAAACAAGACCAACTCCTAGTGTCCTCTTTTAAGGTATTTATGATGGCATCAAGATTAAGTCTTTCCATGACTTTATGGGAAGGATGAAGATAGATACCTAAGTATTTTATTTTGTCTTTACATCACTGGAGGCCCAGATTTTCAAAATCTGTTCTCTGGGTGTATTTATTAAGAGGAAAAACTTCTGTTTTTTCTAGTTTTAATTTATAATTTGAGATCTGCCCAAATTGAGAAATTATCTGAAGGGCTGCAGAGAGAGAGAGAGAGAGAGAGAGAGAGAGAGAGAGAGAGATTGAGCCAGGGATAAAATATGTAGTAATATGTCATCCACATGTGCCAAAACTTTATAATCAGTGTTTCCAGTGGTAATTCCTGAAATAAGTGGGGAAGAGTTTAATTTTTTTATTAACAGCTTCAGAAAAAGGTTAAATAAGAAGGCAGATGGGGGTTAAATAAGAAGGCAGATGGGGGCATCCTTGTTGAGTTCCCAGGTACAGTGTGAAGGGTATGAAGAGCACCCCATCACATTGGATACAAGCTGAGGGAGAAAAGTAAAGGATTTTGACCCATCTTATGAATTCTTGAGGTATCAAGGGAATCAACAAAGTCCAAGAGGGTAGCATCTTTCAAAAAAAGAGGTGTGCAAGAACAAGGGGGCACAATTTGAAGATAGAGGGGGGGCATCTCAGAGGTAATTTAAGGAAGTATTTTTTTACAGAGAGGGTTGTGGATGCATGGAATGACCTTCCGGAGGAGGTTGTGGAGTCAAAAACAGTGGTGGAATTCAACCATGCATGGGACAATCATAAGGCAATTCTTGGGGGTGGGGGTAGGAAGAAGTAGGCTGCTGGTTAACTAGGATCTGCAGCTTATCCATTAGGTAGAGGAATGGGCAGACTGGGTGGGCCAAGCGGTCCTTATCTGCCGTCAAATTCTATGTTTCTATATGGTATTTTAGGAGCAGAGAGAAAAAGTAATCCCATGATACCCTATCAAATGCCTTTTCTGCACCAAGGAGACTAAGGCTGCAAGTACAGAAGAATCCTTGGACACAGAAAAGAGATATGTGATTTTCCTAAGGTTGTCAGATGACAGATGGCCCTTCATGAATCCAACTTGTTTCTGGCTGATTAATGATTCCCAGACATGGCCTAATCTCAAGGCCAAAATCTTTGCAAGATTTTTAAATCCATGTTGATTAGTGAGATGGGTCTATAGTTAGAGACAAATAGTGGGTCTTTGCCCAGTTTTGGGAGGACAACTATGGTGGCCAGAGTTAAGGAGGTGTCTGAAATGCCTTTTCAAAGCAGAAGTACAATGTGTTTAAGAGAATGGGAGCCAGGGTATCTTTAAGGGATGTATAAAAGTTAGCAGAAAACCCATCAGGGCTGAGGGCTTTATCTAAAGGCAGGGAATCTACGGCTTCCAGTACTTCTTGAATAGTGGTGGAGGATTTCAAGCTATCACTTTGGAGGTCAGTTAAGACTGGGAGGTTAACATCTCTTATAAAAGAGTCCAACATAGGTAGAGAAAAAGCACATGAGGATGTTGTGTAAAGAATATTATAAAAGTCTTTAAATGCATCCACAATGTCTTTATTTATTTATTTATTTATTTATTTAAACATCAGTTTACAACCTTTGAGCCAGAGGCTCATTTGCAAAGGTACCTCGTCACAGAGAGGAAAAAAACAGTACTAACAGGCATATATAAAATAACAGTGCACAGGATTTGGAAGAACATGATGAGATCAAAAAGGTTACGATACAAGTTACAAGTACAAATAGGTTTAGAATAAACTGTGCCTCACGCAAACAGGGAGGGTCTATACAGCAATATGTCTAGCTGAGACAGACAGAGCGGTAGATAGGTCAATATATAGGGGAAGTAGTGGGTTTGGGTGCAGCCACTCAGGGAGCTTTGTCAGAGTGATTTGAGCAGGGGTAGGGTTAAAGGCATGTGAGAAGATTACCTGAGGTTGAATAAATTGAGGAGACAATTCTATTAGAGATTCTATTAGAGGTGTGGGTCCTAATTCGAAGAGTTAAGTCTCCCAGCTCTCTCTCCCTGATCAAAATAATTTATAATGTATGGTACGCCCTTATTACCGCTAAAGAGCGGCAAAATTATTTCTTGATAATCCCATCACTATGGCGTAAATGGTTATAAACCTCTCTTGAGTACGTCATAGTGATGGGATTACAAATAGACCCCATCCACGCATGCATGTACCTGCGATCTCGCACACTGAGGGCCTTCCTGAAACCAGTGCAGTGGCCAGAAAATGACCTTGAACGTCTGCAGTGGGGCCAAAAGTAAGCCATAGTCGCTTGTTTTGCCAGTTTATGGGGACCATACACTATAAAATATAATGTATGGTCCCTTTATCATTAACTAGTTTGGTTAACCTTCTCTAGGTCACCATGGTGATGTAAACCTCTCGAGCTTCGCTCTCGAGGTTTACATGTTCACCCTGGCAACCTCTTGACAGTTAACAAACCGGTTAACAATAGAGGACCATACATTATCCTCTATGTTTTAGAATGAAGCATAAGAAATTTGTTTTTTCAGCTAATAGCTGATTGTACTGAGTCTAAAGAGATTCTGCCTTTTTCCTCTCCTCCTTAGGGGAGAGTGAGGAAAAGCACGATTCAGTTTTTGGAAGCTGATCCAATAGTGAAGAGAGAGCCTGGTTTTTCTGCTTCTCGCACTTCGATGCCAGACAAATTAATTCACCTCTCAATGCACACTTCAGGGCGCACCATAATATGTCTGAACTGTGCATCGAAGGGGAATTATAATAAATAATAATAATCTTTATTTATATGGCACCTTTCAAATATCAAGGCACCATACATTAAAACAATCGTCAGGTGATAAAAGATATAAAACAATAAAATCCATTATATTTCTGGGAATGCCAATATCCACAAAAATGTTTTCAGTGCCTGCTTAAAGCACCCCATGGTCATACACTCCTGAAGCTGACGAGGCAGAGAATTCCAGAGGGTGGGGGCTGTGAAAGCAAAAGCCCAGGCCCTGGAAGATTTCAAAGTAACCCTCGGAATCTCCAGCAACCCCTCGTCAGCTGAGTGGAGCTGTCACACAGGGATGTAGGGAATCAGGAGCTCTTTCAGATAGTCAGGACCAAGACCATGTAGGTCTTTGTAGGTCAACAAGCCTACTTTAAAGGTGATCCACCACTGAATCAGCAGCCAGTGCAGATCGCGCAGCACAGGGGTAATATGCGAACTCCTAGGTACCCTGTCCATAACCGGATGGCAGCATTCTGCACTAGCTGCAGGCAGTGGATATCAGCCCCAGGAAGCCCTAGATAAAGGGAGTTGCAGTAGTAGAGCCGAGAGGTAACAAAGGCATGGACCAATACCGGCAGGTCGCCAGACAGAACAAGGTGTTTGACCCTGGCAATATTCCGAAGATGGTAAAAGGCCGATTTGATGACTGCTGACACCTGATGATGAAGGGTCAGCCCGTCATCAAGCACAACTCCAAGGTCGCGCACCCATTCAGAGGTAAGTATCTCTTCACCCCCCAGATATATTCCAGAGGGCCAATCAATCCTCAACCTCTCTATCTTGCGACCCGGATCCACCACCATCACCTCAGTCTTTCCCGCATTCAATTTCAACCAACTTGAATTCATCCAGTCTTGGATTTCAACTAGACAGTTATTAACTACAGAGAGTGCACTAGTCTGGTGGGGAGCAAAAGACAGGTATAGCTGGGTATCATCAGCATAGCAATGAAACCGCAGCCCATACCATCTTACAATGTCTCCAAGTGGTAGCATATACACTGCAAACAACATGGGGAAAGCACTGAACCCTGAGGGACCCTGCAGGACAGAGAGAAAGGATCAGAGAAAAAAAGAACAAACACAACTCTCTGCGCTCTACCAGCAAGGAAAGAAGAAAACCAACCAATCACTGTATTTGACAGGCCACAGATGGACCTCAGGCGATCGAGCAGCACCCCATGCACTAGTGTCGAAAGCTGAGGAAAGGTCAAGGAGAACCAAGATGGAACAGTTTCTCCAATCTCTCGCCATCAGAAGATCACTCAGCACCTGAACTAGAGCAGTCTCAGTATTATGCCTTTTACGAAAATCTGACTGGAGAGGTTCACAGACATTATGGATGGTCAAATGGTTCTCCAACTGGATTGCCACTACTTTCTCGATAACCTTACCTAAAAAAGGAAGGTTTGTGATAGGTCTGTAGTTGGCAAAAATGTCTGGGTCCAATGAAGCTTTCTTCAGGAGAGGTGTCACTACCGCCTCCTTCAGGGTGCTTGGGAAACTCACCCGATTCCAAGGAGCACCAGACAATTTGAGCCAAGACCGGGTGGATGATCTCATGACAACCCAAAATTAGGGAAATTGGGCCCGGATCTAAACTACAGCATGTAGGGTGCATCCCCTGGACAATCCTCATAATGTCTTCGACATCCGGGAGGTCAAAAGAACTCCAGGAAGTATGGGGAGCCGTGGCCACACAGCGACCAACCACATCACCCATAGAGCGAGTGAGACAGATTTCTGACCTGATGTCGGCCACCTTATTCGCAAAGATTTGAGCAAGCTCATCACAGTCAATCTGTGAAAAAGCTCGCTGCAACTGCAGACAGGCCGGGTTGCACACGACCTGTCCACAGTCTGGAAGAGCTGAGCCGGTCGATTCTGAGCGACAGCGATTTCCCTGGACAGGAACTCTGCCTTCTTATGGGAAATTGCTGATTGGTAGAGCTTATAGTGCTCATCCAAACTAAGGTGGTCGACCGCCAGGGCAGTTTTCCACCAATGATGCTCTAACCTACGTCCCACATGTCGCAACTTCCTCAAGGACCTGTCAAACCAACGGGCCCGAGGGCGGAGCGAGAGGGAATGAACACGGGCAGGAGCTATCAAGTCTAGGGCTGAGGAAATGGCATTATTATAAGCCCGAACCAACAACTCTGGACTTGAGCTGGCATCCGAGAACTCCGAGAGGTCAATCACCACCACCAGGTCTTCAGGTCACACATCCCATAAAGGGCGGTAACTGACCATCTCCACAGGGGCTGACCTACAAAGGGGGGCATAAAAATTGAACCTCATGGTGCAGTGATCGGATCAGCTGACCGGTTCCACCCCCAAATCAGATGTCTTGATCCCCAGAAGGAAGACCAAATCCAAGGAATGACTGAGATTATGAGTAGCTGAGGAAACAACCTGAGTGAAGCCCAGTGATATCATCTGGAGGAAGTGCTGACCAAATGAAGAGATTTCGTCGTCAACCCAGGCATTGAAATCACCCAGGACCATCATTCTGGGTGACTCCAGTGCCATGTCAGCTGTGAACTCTGCCATTTCCTGCAGGAATTGCTTCTCATCCCCAGGTGGATGGTAGACGAGAGCTATCCTGCAGCCCACTCCAGCTACCGCTTACATTCAAAAGATTTAGTCTCCTCAACTGGAACATCCGTGAGGCCCAATTCAGCCTTAAAACAGACCGCTACCCCCACCCCTGCGGTCCAATCTTAGGCAGTGAATCACCAAGTACCCGGCAGGAATTGCTGCCTCCAAAATGGGGCCAGCATTTTCATTCAGCCAGGTCTTGGTGATGCATGCCAGATTAGCAGTTCCAACAAAATCTGCAGTAACTGCAGTTTTGTTCTTGGTAGATCTGGCATTGCAAACTCTGCCCGAGTTGGATGAGGATCTCGAGTCATCCCAACTAGATGCCCATCTAAAGAGATGGTGCCCTTGGGTATGGAGACTAGACATGGATCACCACATTCCAGGCTCCATTAATCCCCAGGGCATCTCCTGGTCCTAACCCCCCCCCATGATGTGAGAGCTTCCCTCTTTCGACCTCCAATGTCCATGCACTCCACCATGCCCACTCCCTTCTCCTACAAACAATGCCCAATGCCCAGCAGCATTGATAAATAACAAAGGCAGAGGAGAGGGGAAAATGGTAGGAGGGCATGGAGAGAAAGAAGCGAATATGAACAGAGGGAGCTGGCAGGCGCATTCCACCAGTCTAAGAACCAAATTAAACAGCAAAATAGCAGAAAGTTACCATAATCAAGCTACAATAAACCCCAAACTTCTAAAACCCACAAAAGACAAATGCTACATTAAATAAACATTAAAACAGCACTTCTCCACCCCAGAGCATTCTCATTGCTCAGGGGAGGAAAGCACTAAAACAACAAATAATCAAAACATAAAAGACCAGCTGTTATAATTCCTGGTAGTCCTCTCACTACTACACAGGACAATTAAAAAAGGCCCTTGGGAACACCTCTGGGCAACATTCTTTCCAACAATGACAACAGAAGTCCTGAGTAATGGTGCAATTAAGTTCTAAGCATATATGGCAGATTTCCTAAAGTAATAGTGCAAACATCTTTTAATAATACCACAGTTCAACCCATGACCACTGATATTCCCACTATAAGGGCCCAAGAGTGTAATGGCACTCTCACTGCCAGAGAATAATGAGTTTTAAACTTGCAAGAATGAAAAATAAATGTCAAAATAAAACTGAAAATCAAACCAGGAGCAGGAACAAGAGCAGGAGCAAGTGGAGAACCAGAACAACTCTTCAGGGTTAGATCAGCTCCACTGCAGGAAAACCCAGAAAATCTAGCCCAAGGCCCATGAAAGGGCAATGCCAACTACTCACGGATCCCCAATGGAACCCAAATTAATTGGTTCCCTGGGAGACCCAAGGGCCAAGATACCAAAACCGTTGGCTACCTGCTAGTAAAGGTATCAGCCTCAGAGCTGCCGCAGACAGGTACACAGGCCTCAGCCAGCTCGGACCTACTCACTCGCAATGAATAGAGCTGCTAATCCCCTAAATCTGTTTCCAGGAAGATTCAACTGACAATAATCCACAGAGATTCCCAGATTTCAAAGTTCAAAAGTCTCAGGAGCAAAGGCAAAAATAGTCCAGTTCCCACAATTCGGACAGATATATCCAAAGACGCCGATCCTTACTTCCAAATCCTCTGGTTATCCTGGTCAGATGGCCCCAGAACAAAACCAACTGATCCACGGGCTCAGGATCCCCAGTCACACAATTCCAACATCCCATGAGTCAGGAGTAATGCAGGGGTCAGGTCCAGGAGGACAGCCAGCACTTAAAGGAGAAGGGAGGGAGAGCGTCAAAACAAAAGTCACCAGAATTATATGCAAATAGCCGGTGAACCTTCACTAAGTGACATTAACAGGTGCAAATACTCTTCTTTTCCCCATCAGCAGCTTATTTGAGGCTACACAGCTTTTAAAGTGGAGACTCAACGCTTTGTACATAGATCCAGCAACACGTTGGGGAGTTCCCTGGCCTCTTGCTCAGCATTATGAAAATATTTCCAACCACCCTGGTATTGTATTGACAATTTTGCTGGGTAGAGCATGCGGAAACAAATTCCAGCCACAATTAACTTTGAGACTGAGGCACGGTAGTCAACCCACTTCTGCCGGGTGGCCACAGGGAGATCTTGAGAAATCCTTATTTGAGAGTCTTCCCACTTAATGGTTTGTAACTCTTTAGATTTTGCCAAAATGTGCTGTCTGTCAATGTAGCTTAGCAGATGAACAATCAGTGGCCTGGGCTTAGCACTGGGTGGGGGCCAAGGCTTTAAGGAATGATGGTCCCTCTCTACATGATAAACAGTGGAATATGGTGGCAGTCCGGTGATTTTTGCAAGGAACTTTTGTATGAACAGTACAGGTGAGGATCCCTCAGCTTCCTTGGGCAGGCCAAAGATGATAATATTATTTTGTGTGATCTGACCTTCAAGATCCTCAAGATTGAGCTCTAGTTTATTTACTTTCTGTCTCAGGGATACTATGTCAGGTTCCATGCGAGTCTGCCAGCCTTCCAGTGATGGTGTACGTGCCGATATGTTGGTGAGTTTCTTGTTGGTCTCCTTCATGTCTGATTGAATGTTTTTGTAGGTCTGTGGCAAATTCTAAGAAGGCTGATTTAATTGGAGGCATTTCGGCTAAGAATCTGTCTTCTGACAGAGGCGTCCCATTCATGGGAGTCTGAGGACTCTTGCCAACAGCCGCGGTTTGACTTTTAGGTTTCTTCAGGACCTTGTCAGATGTCTGGGGAGGCGTGCAGGCATGGGGTGCTTGCCGCATAGCGATCTCCATACCGGAGATGAATTCTTGTTGAATATTCTTCTGAACAAATCTCGGTTGCCGCTACACAGATGGCACTCTTTGATATCCTCTTGATAGGGTTCTTGCATCACAAAACCAGAGAAAAAAAGAGTTTATTTAAAGGCTGAGGTGGAAATAGGTTTGCCGTGCATCTGCTCAAGAGGCTAGCATCACGTGATCTCCAGCTCTAGTAGAATTGTAATCCATTTTCTCCTAATTTCCATCTTCCAGCATTCATTACCATGCCCCATTACAAAACCAAAAAGCAAACAAAACAAAAAAATTATTCCTTTAAGTTAATCATTTGTGTATAGTTTTTTGTTTGTGACTGGGAAAGGGGGGCTAAGAGTAATGCTTATTTTCAGCCTCATCCAAGGGGGTGGGGAATACAGACTCTAACCAACTGAATTTGAACCAGATTAAGCTGGTGGTGGCATTTTAGTGAATGGTAAGTTAGGCCAGGACTCAGTGTAAGTCCCCTACTCTTCATGACAAGTGCCATTGGATCTTTGACATTCACCTGAACAATCACCAGAAAAGGCAAACAGGACCTATGCTTAATAAGCAACTCTGTATTATAATAAAAAGCTTAACGCCACTGGATGTACACCAATTATATTCTAACTTCATTGTCTTGTTTAGTTGTTATTTATTTATTTTTTTGACTTTTTCCTTTTGGAGGACTACTAAATCACATTAGCTGACAGATGGACTTTTTTCCTTGTGCATCTGTACCTATGGCCACATGGAAGAACAGGGCCTACAGGATCTGCCCTTACACAGCCCATGAGACAACCCCATGAATTCTTGACATCCGTTGCTGCATGGAAGGGCCCTGTCATGCCTGGTGCAGGTCCCAGACAGCACTGCACACCTGCATCTGTTCATGCAGGTCTCAAAGGGTCCTACATGAATGAGGATACAATAGCATTGTCTCAAAAAGAAAGGAAATTCATTGCAAAGAACTACCTTAATGCACCAGTTAGGGTTCAGCTTAATGCTAAAAACATAGGGAGATGTGGTGTTAGGGTTTTTAACCCTAACTACCCACCCTCCAAGCAGCAAAAGGAAACGACCACACAAGCAATCCCAGATAGCCATCATCAGATAAGACAAATAACATACAACTGTTTCCAGATGACACAAATGCAATAGTACTGATGGGCTACCTTTGTGTATTTGTATCTGTGGCTGCACATGGGGTATTTGTTTCTGCAACCACAGCTGTGTACAGTATGTATGTTATACAGCCTGCAAGTATACCTCTGGTTGCAGAAGTACTGTTGCAATGTGAGTATCATCCTTTCAGCAGTGGATCTAGACATTTTTCAAGGGGGGTAGCAATTTTGTCTAGACTGGCACTTTCCCTGAAAACAGTAAAATGCTAACTTTTAAAGCTCACATCAGGCTAAAACAGTTTCCTTTTGCTGGCCTAAGAGGGTAGTGGGTGGTACCTCGCTACATAGCTGGATCCACTAGTGCATGGTCTTCTAGATGCAGCTGCATAAGTTTAATCCCCACAGAACCCTGTGCTTCTATAGCCAAGAGTCAGTTTGTGCATCTTACTGTGCCTGAAGAGGCACAGGACCCTCAGGGGCCTGCACTTCTGAAGACAGAAGTACTGTTGCAGTTTTGGTATAATGGATTTTGCAGCACCTTCACTTCTGCAGGCAGAGATGGGTGTGTATGTTTTATACCTGTGGCTGCAGAAACGCAGGCCCCTGCACTTCTGCAGACAGAACTGTGTGTATGTCTTACAGTGTGGATGACCTGTGACTACAGAATCACTGGCCCCATAGGGGCCCTTCTGCAGACAAAGGAGCTCTTGTAATTTGGTTATCATGGATTTGCATCTGTGGCTGCAGGGGCCAGTGCTTCTGCACACAGAAGTAGTGTGATGATTTCAGTACTGTGGATTTCTGTCTTCAGCCAGAAGTGAGTGTGTATGTGCTGTGGTGTGTGAGTCACAGCTACATATCCACAATGGTAGCACATCAGCACTACTGCATCTCTTATCATCTGGAAACAGTTGTATGTTGTTAGTCTTACCTGATGATGGCTGTCTGTGGTTGCTTGTGTGATTTTGTCCTTCTGCTCCTTGGGGAGATAGGGAGTTATGGTCGAAAACCCTAATGCCACATTTCTCTACTTTTGTGGCACTAACATAGATATAGATCCCATCTGGGGTACTGCGTGTGGTACTGGAGGCCACACCTTCACAAGGACATTAATCAAACTGAGGTAGTCCAGAGAAGGGCAACCAAAATGGTGCAGGGACTGCATCAGAAAACATATGAGGACAGATTAACTGAGCTCAATATGTATACCCTAGAGCAAAGGAGGGAGAGAGAGGTGATATGATTGAAACATTCAAACACCTTAAGGACATTAACAAGGTGAAATAATCTAACATGTTTCAATATAAGAAAAATAACAGGACAAGAGGATACAGCATGAGAGTATAGGGAGGTCAATTAAGGGGTAATGTGAGGAAGTTATTTTTCACAGAAAGGGTGGTGGATGCATGGAACAGCCTACCTCAGGAAGTGGTGGATATGTATACAGTGCAGGGCTTCAAACAGGCATGGGATAGGCATAAGGGAACAATACAGATGGGTATGAACAGATAGACCATTGACAGAGCAAAGGCCAATGGCACATTCATAAGGTAGAAGAAGAAATGGGCAGACTGGATGGGCCTTGTGGTCCTTATCTGCCATCAACTTCTATGTTTCTATGTAGATATATAGATGAATTGTAAATGTGTTCTTTGCAAAAAACTGTGTTAATGCACCAGTCAGGATTCAACTTAATGCAACAAAAGTTGGGAAATGTGGTGTTAGGGTTTCCAACCCTAACTCCCCCCCCCAAGCAGCAGAAGGAAAAAACATTAGGGCTTTGGGTCTCCTCATTCTTGCCGAATCAGTGGTGGGTCTTCCTTGGGGCTGTCATCCCTAATGCTAACCACGTCTCCTGAGCAAACAAGGTCAGATGAGATCTCGGGCACTGCATGATGAAAGGTACAACAGATTTTGTTGGCAACATGTGGCTAGATATACTTCTTTACCTTTGAAAAGTGTATCACTATGAGACACTGGCTTGGAGCTGTACCTTGTGCTTCAGACAGAGGCTATAGGCTGGGGGAAGGGGTAGGACTGACAACCGCAAGGAAGATCCCACCTCTGATTTACGAAGACACAGGAGACCAAAAATCCTAATAATTTTTCCTTTGCTGCTTTGCGAGTTGGGGATGGGAGTTAGGGTTGGAAACCCTAACACCACATTTCCCTACTTGTGTTGCATTATGTTGAACCGTAACTGGTGGGTTCACCAACTCCATCACGCTAGGAATTATAGTGATGACAATTAGAGTGCCACTAAAATATCGCAAGTAAACAGAGCATTACACAAACAGATCGACCACAACGGGAGTGAAAGGTCACGGTATGACAATGAGTGAGGATGCCCCCACACAGAGTAAACTGCACATAGTAGTGGAAACATGCAGTACGACAAGACTCATGTACAGTATCTGCATGTTTTGCAGGGGGCGTCACCACCCTCACCCCCCTGCTATTATTATAGCTAACTCTGAGGTGTACATGCAATGGAAATAAGTGTAAGAAAGGGACATGAAACATACTATTTGCATGCTGTGAGTTTATTGTGTGGACCTGTTACCCCACAAGCAAACAATATCACATGTGCTACTGTGATTCTTAGTATTGCAGTTCACTTTCTGAGCACTGTCCCAGCTGTGTACTGTAGAATGTCCTTATCTTTCACCAGGCAGACAAACTGTGGCTCATAGTGTCACACCAGCAGCTGAAAGTTCATTGCGATGACCAGCAGATAGTCCTTTAGTGCTCTGGCCTCATACTGCTCGACAAAATCCATGATGCACTGGCTATGGTCCCTGTACTTTCTTTGGGAAGGGCCTGCAATTTGATGCATTTCCAATAAGTTTTTCCCCTCTAGAGCACTCCTTCTGATATGCAAACCCTTGAAATGCCAACAACAAGTTGCCTCTTGTGCTCTCAATGTACTCCACTGACATACCAGGAAAGACAGACCCACTGCACAGTTGACAATATGGCACACAGTGTCTCCCCGATACACACTGGGAGACTTTAAAAGCACACACCCTCACTGACAATTCACACCACCTGCCCAGTAGAGATGGGCGAAGTGGCCTTAATTTGCTCCACGGGTGATTCGTGAGTGAGGCATTTGCAGAGTGCTCTGGCATTGACGAGAAGTGCCTGTTATAATGGGTAACGTAAAGGCCATTGAAAACAATGACTTCACGTTACTCCTCCTTCCCAAACCACTACTCCACCAATCTTTAAGGTGAAGTACATTGAAAACAATGTACTTTGCCTCACTTCGCCTTATTTTTAAGCTCCAAAGGCAAATTTTGCAGTGATTCATGGGATTTCAGGTCACATGGGCTCTAGATTGTTCTGCACAGCCTCAGTTCAGGGTAGGAAGCTGTAGGAGGCAGTCTGCTCTGATAACGCTCTCTGATTCAAACCTTCTAAAAGCTGTTAAAAAAGCCTTTTTGAGTAATTTTATTTTTGCTGAAACTTTAGTTCATCGATTGTAGGAAACCCTCCTGTGCTCATATCATTGAGTGTTTATTATTTGTGTGTGGATTTTGAATGTTAATGTACAACATTCAGTCTGTGCACTGAGAGACAGTGGAAGTGTGCTTTGGGGAAGGGGTGTATCTGTGGTGTAGGTAGATTAACTTGGAGAAGAAGACAGTTCTTTCTGTTTTGGGGATATTTTTCTTGTATAACTGTTAATGTACACACAGTAATATTTTCAATAATTCTTGAAATTTTTTGCTGATTGTTGTGGTGCAGCAGTGCATAATTTTAGTTTGTTTAAAATACGTGGTTATATTACTGATGTTTTCAATTTGCTACACATTACTTAGTGTGTGTGTGTGTGAGTATGTGTGAGGCGTGTCATCAAATCAGACACCTTTTATTGTGCCACATAGTAATTTCAGCAAAGCAAACCTGCTATCCACTGCAGCTGCATGATTTTTGCACTTTGTGGTATCTTTACTGGTACTAGTACTAGTGACTGTTACTGCCGTACACTGCTGAGGTATTCTTTTCCAGATTTGAATTTCTGACAGTGAGCACTGGTTAGCTGTTGTGCTTTTGTGTCTGTATCTCCTCAGTGCGCATTCTTAATCTGTCTGTGCATTTCCATCTCTTTAGGGCCCAATCTCCATCTGTAACTTAAGTCACAGTTGTTTCTTTGGCTTCCCTTCAGAATACTGGATGGGTGTGGTGCATATCTCTGCATGAACATTGTACTCATTAATATGTGTTTTTAAGTCAGGGCCATCGTCACGAGTCACTTGTGATACAAATTACATTCTTAATCATCATGGTTACAATTGCAGTCACAAAGTATGATTCACGAACACATCACACATCACAAAATTTAGTTTTTTACTGGTTACTTGGATGTATTGTAATCCTGTTTTGTAGTGTCTCTCCTAGCTTCACCACCCCACCACTGTACTCATTAATAAGAGTTTTTAAATTGGGGAGTTTTGTGCTACAGCTCATTGGGGAAGTACAGACATAGGCATTCGCATTCCCATACAGTTTCATATTGGTTATCTCTGTCGCACCGAATCACATTCTTCATCATCACGGTCATAAATGTAGTCACAAAGTATGATTCACGGTCATGTCACGAATCACAAAATGTAATTTTTTTACTACATACTTGCATATAGTGTAAGCCTATTTTGTAGTCTCTCTCCAGGCTTCACCACCCCACCACTGTACTCATTAATAAGAGTTTTTAGATTGGGGAGTTTTGTGCTACAACTCATCGGGGAAGTACAGCCATAGGCATTCACATACCCATACACTTTTATATTGTTTTTTTCACACTGAATCACGTTCTTCATCATCAAGGTCACAAATGCAGTCACAATTTATGATTCACAAATCACGATCACATCATAAATCACAAAATACATTTTTTTACTAGATACTTACATGTATTGTAAGCCTGTTTTGTAGTATCTCTCCAGGCTTCACCACCCTACCACTGTACTCATTAATAAGAGTTTTAAAATTGGGGAGTTTTGTACTACAGCTCATCTGGGATGTACAGCTGTAGGCATTCGCTTTCCCATATAGTTTCATATTGGTTTTCTCACACCGAATCACGTTCTTCATCATCAAGGTCACAAATGCAGTCACAAATTATGATTCATGAATCACGATCATGTCACAAATCACAAAATTAATTTTTTTGCTAGTTACTTGCATGTATTGTAAGCCTGTTTTGTAGTATCTCTCCAGGCTTCACCCAGTCACCACCACTGCACTCATTAATAAGAGTTTTTAAATCAGGGAGTTTTATGATATAGGCTCAGCTCATCAGGGAAGTACAGCCATAGGCATTCATGTTCCTTCCTGTACAGCATGTGAGTTACAGTACTGTAAGTAGTGATGGGTGAAGTGGCCCCAATTAGCTCTGCTAAGTGATTCACAGTATAACACGGAATCCACAGAGTACTCCACAATGTGAAGTGGAGTACTTCACTTCATAATGAGGAACATGAAGTCCATTGAAACCAATGACTTTGCATATTTCCTCCTTCCCCAAACTACTTCTCCACCAATTTTAAGGCAAAGTACATTGAAATCAATATAATTTGCCTCACTTCACCTTGTAATTGACCTCCAAATGAAATTCTGCAGTGATTCATGGGATTGCAGGTCACAGGGGCTCTAGATTGTTCTGCACAGCCTCAGTTCTGGCCTGGATAGTGTGTGTGTGTAGTGGTAACTGAAGACAGTTTACTCTCAGAGCTCTGCGATTCAAAACCTCTAAAAGCTGTTTAAAATGCTTTTTTGAGTCTTTTTTTTTGCTCAAAATTTAGTACATAGATTGTAGGAAACCCTTTTGTGCTCATATCATTGAGTGTTTATTGTTGTGTGTGGATTTTCAGTGTTAATTTAGAACAGTCAGTCTGTGTACTGTGAAATGTGCTTTGGGGATGGGCTCATTTGTGGCAGTCTTTCTGTTTTAGTTATATTTTTCTTGTATAACTGTGTTAATGTACACACAGTAATATTTTCAGTAATTCTTGACTTTTTTTGCTGATTGTTGTGGTGCAGCAGTGTATAATTTGTCTGTTTAAAACATTTAGTTATATTACTAAAGGTTTTCAATTTACTACACATTACTTGTGTGCGTGTGAGTGTGTGTGTGATGCGTGCAATTAAATCAGACACCTTTAAGTGTGCTACAGAGTAATTGCAGCAGTGAACCTGCTATCCACTGCACCTGCATGAATATTTTGCACTGCTTTGTGGTATCTTTACTGGTAGTGGACTGTTACTGCCATGCACTAATCCCTCAACTGGCAAAAGATAATCCTTTCCAGATTTGGATTAGTGACTTGGTTGTGAGCACTGGTTAGGTGTTGTTGTGCCTTTTTGTATGCATATCTTGAGAGTGCAGCACAATCTTAATCTGTCTGTGCATTAGCAGTGCACTATTAATTCTGGGAGAATGCATTTCTTGTTATGCTCTCATTTCACTTCATCAGCACTGGGGGAGCATTCTGGACACAAGACAGTAGCACTTTGGGGATGCTCATTTGGGGATTAATTCTGGTGACTATGTGTGTGCGGTGCTGCCAATATTGTTGTCATTCCACCTTACTTCATGTTAAGGTGGAATAAAAACATGAAGTAATAATCACAAGGTGAAGTGAGCCTTTCCTATGGGGCACTCCATGTAAGGAAGTGCCAGTGCGAAGTGCCCACTTCACAGGGACTTTGCAGGCAGAATTTAAATTTGATGCATCTCTACTGCCCAGTGTGACACGATATTATCATCTGCCTACATACAACTGCTTCCACCTGTACAACAAACACATTGCAGCAACACACATCACCCTACAATCCAGTCTTCCGCCATCCCCAGTAGCTCACTTTACAGGTGCTGTAATGCCATCACTCAAATGTCGGTGACCAAACTATATCACCCCTATACCAGTATACCAACTGGTGCATTAACACAGTTTTTTGCAAAGAATTTCATTTCTTTTTCAGATAGTAGAATCATGTCCTCATTCACACAGGTCCCTTTTGGACCTGTGTGAACAGATGCAAATGCACAGGGTCCTCTGGGCCTACACCAAGGGAAGACTCTGTCCACCTACAGAAGTGCACGGCCTGCTGGCCCTGCACTTCCATGCACTGACAGATGTCAAAAACTACAAAATTATGAACATGTGTAGACAAATGTCACTGCACCTTTATAACTGTGTGGTTCTTTAATATTTTGACTGAAAATTTTCAACATAGCCTTCTTATGAACCCACCTCATGAACCCAGTAGTTGAAAATTGTCAAATGCTGGCTGAAATGGCATTTTGCACTACAAGTACAAAAACACCTCTTGACTAGGATTTGAAAAATGACAGCTGTCATGGTCATGATGTGGTATGAAGAAATGGCTATGCTGAACATTTGGAGTCAAAATATTGAAAATTGCCAAACCTATGCACGTGTGTGGAACAATTTTAACATATACTCATAGCTTGGTTGTTTTTAATATTTTTATCCCAAATTTTCAACATAACCTTTTTATGACCACACCTCATGAACAAAGGTAAAGAAAATTTTCAGATCCCTCTGAAAAGGTGGTTTTATGAAGTGACTTTAAATTCACCTTTCAGGATGGATGTGAATAGTTTAACCACCCTTGTTAGTGAAGTGCAGTCCCAAAAAGGCCATGTTGAAAACTCTTGCAGAAAAATATTAGAAAATGACCAAGATATTAATAAAAGTTTAAACCTTACTGAAGTACGTTAAACTGGACTTACAGTATTTTCTCATATCAGAGTTGCTGGTTCCAGTTGCAAAACATGTCTTCAATTGGAAAGTGGATCTACATCATGAGATATGTTCAGGTGTGGGAGGATGTTTGCGGGGTGGGTGCTGAGTGGGGGTTGGAGTGGGGTAGGGGTCTAACGGGTCAGATCACCGATGGACCCTTTCCTTATTCACAGATTTTAAAGAAAATAAATAAAACTCAGTGAAGGACAATTTTTTTTCATCTCAGGGTCTTAGCTGACACTGGGATTTCACACCCCAATGCTGCCACACATATAAGAGGATGGGGTGCAGGTGACCTGGAGGGGAGGGGGTTGACAGAAGCAGTGCCAGGAGTGGGTACCCCAGTCCTCTTAAAATAATAAATAATAAATATTTATTTATTTATTGTAATCGTGGATTAATATCTTTTAAGAACAAGCTCATTACATAGGTTCCATGTCAGAGATGAAACAAACAGGGGAAATACAAATATTACAGGGTTTCAATAATAAAACAAATTTAACAATATTTAGACTTGAGCAATACAATTAAACTTAGGCAATACCAATAGCATTATAATAAAATAAACATTGGTAAGGGGTGCATTGACCTGGAGGGGTGGGGGTGGGCAAATGGTAGCCAGGAATTTTAATATTCAGTAAATGTGAGAAAAAAATGAGGCAGGACTTTTTGAGTTGGAAGGGGTAGGGAAAGAATACTAATTAAAAAAAATAAAGAGTAAGGATGATAGAGATAGCTAGACAGACAAACAGACAGACATGCAAACAGATTAGATAGAGCAAGAGAGAGAGAGAAAGAGAGAGAGAGAGAGACAGAGACAGAGAGACAGATCAGGGGATTGGCAGCTCACTACTCCAACTGAAGCTGGCAGCATGACTCCAGCTATGGATACAAAATTCAAGAAAGTCCTGCTCAGAGACAGTTCTTTCATAAGATCTCACAAAAGAACAGCGTTTTTTTTGTATGATCTCACGAAATACCTGTGGAAAAAAATAAGTCCCACTGTCATCTTTCATGAGTTGAAATTCCTCTTTTGTGACTCACAAAAGAAGACTGACTCACAAAAGAACTATGAAAAAAAACTAAGACCCAACCTCTTCTTTCTTGAGCCAACAGTCTTCTTTTGTGACTCACAAAAGAAGACATTTAGCTCACAAAACAAGGAAAAAAAATAAGTCCCATTGTCTTCCTTTGTGAGCTGAGAGTCTTCTTTCATGAGACTCCCAAAAGAATTGAACCCCCTCACTAAGCCATCCACTTGGGATTTTAAGAATGTCCCAAACCATATTTCAGGATCTTTTTCCCAAAAACCATACACCAGAATCTAACTAAATGAGTCCTGATTAGCTAGATTTACGTGTTTGCTTTTCTCCAGGGCATAACTTTTATGGGTTTTCAATTTTATTTTTTTACAGAATAAAAAACAAGATGGCTGCTACATGAAAGAAGAGTTTTTTTTCCCTCACAAAAGAAGAATTTTTGCTCATGACAGTGGAATCATCTTTTGTGAGAAAAACAAAACTAATTCAACATTCTTCTTTCAGATCAAACATATAAAATTAAAGACCCTAACTGAGCAAGCTCAGAACTGAAATTTCAAATCCTTATAATCAGGAATGGATTCATATTTTTTTCATCCAGCTAAAAAAGACACCTTTTGGGGGCAAGTCCCTTCTACCCTGAACTTTTCAGAACAAAATTCTGCTCCATCTGGGCTGTAGTTTAGAGAAAAAAAAAGGCCAAAAATAATGATTTTTCCACTTTTTCCATTATCCTGGTCTTAGAATCAGACATCTGACCATCACAACACTTGTCAAATTAAGAGACCTTGCCCCCCAGTCAGTGCTTGCAAAATGCCATGAATGCCCATTGATCCGTTGTGAAGCAATATGGTGGAAAGTTAGGGGTTTAACATAGAACACCCTACTCAACCCTAGCTATAGGGGCACTACTGCACCCCTACAATTATAAATCTCTAACTCTGTCTTCCAATTGGATGTGTCGATTCCAAGATCTGGACAGTGCAGAATGTCTAAAAATGTGGGGCTAGGGTTACTGCTTTTTTGTTGGCCCCTAGCACCCAGACAGCTTGGAATTTTGATCTGAAATTTTCTGGGTAGAAAGGGCTTGGCCCAGAGTAATGCCTTTCTCTGGTTTGGTGAAAAAATAATAATCTGTTCCAGAGCTATAAGGATTAGAAATTTTGGTTCTAAGCATGCTCAGTAGGCACTTTAGGATAGAGGTTTGAAGTGAAAGAAGAATTTGGTCATATGAAAAAGGATCCTTTTTGTATTGGGACAATCTTTTTTTGTGAGAGAAAAATCCTTTCTTTATGGCTACCATTTTCTTTTTATTGTTTAAACTTACAAACATTTAAAGTACATAAAATTAAAAAAAACACCTGAAACTAGTTAAATGGGACCCATTTAGCTAGATTCTGGTGTTTGTTTTTTAACAGTTGGCAGAAATACATTTTCTGGGCACCCAAATTCCAGGATGGCAGCTTAGTGAGAGGAGCTGTTCACCCACATTCTCTGTACTAGAACAGCAGACTTTCTTGACTTTTGAAGCCCCAGCTGGAACTCAGGGTGCAGTGAGAGCTGTCAGATACCATTTCCCTGGTATCTAGTGGTGCCCTCCCCCCATTGCCATCCCTCTATGTATGTAATGTTGCCATGGTGTCTAGTGGCACCCATCACCCTCCAATTGCCATCCTCATAATATATTTTTCTTTCTCTGGTGTCTAGAGTCACCACCACCACCACCACCCTCCAATTGCCATACCCAAAATGTATGTGTCTTTCCCTAGTGTCTAGTGGCACCCTGACCCTCTGAGCACTATACCTGAAATGTTTTTGTTTCTCTCTGGTATCTGTTGGACCCCCCAACCCTCTGATTGCCATCCCTGTAATGTGTTTGCCTTTCCTTGGTGTCTTGTGGCACCCCCCTAACCCTTTGATCGCTGTCTGGTCAGAAATAAAGAAAACTGTCCCTCAATGTCTGTCACTGATAAGACTTCCCACCCTCACCTACCACTTAGCACCCACTACCCAACACCCCCAGTACACCCCCACACACCCTCACTCACCTGAACAAGTCACAAAATGAAGATCCACTCTCTGATCAAAGACATGTATTGCTGCTGAAACTGCCAACTGCAATATGAGAAACCAAGGTAAGTGCATTTCAATGTATTTCAATGGGTTTTGAACTTTGATGCATGATTTGTCATTTTTGCATATTCTGACCCCACATTTTCAACATGGTCTTTTTGAGACCCCACCTCACAACCAATGGCAGTGGAATTATGCAAATCAACCCCAAAAGGCAATTTTTTGGTTGCTTACTGAAATCACTTTTGGGGAGACTTTTAATATTTTCACCTCCCTTGTTCATGAGGTGGGGTCATAAGAAGGCAATGTTGAAAATCTGAGCTCAAAATATGTAAAAATGGCAAAAGTTATGCACACACATTAAAATGTTATTACGCTCGCTCGTAACTTTAAATATTTTAAATTTGACCCCAAATTTTCAACATACAGTAGCCATTTTTTCACACCACCGCATGAGCATGACAGCTGTCATTCTTCAAATCCTGGCCAAAATGTGTTTTCACACCTGTGGTGGGGAATGACATTTTGATGTTGCAGAACGATGTTTCAGGAGGGGATTTGAAAATTTTCACTACTTGGTTCATGAGGTGGGGTAATAAGAAGTCTATGCTGACAATTTGCTGTACAAATGCAGTAAAATTCCCAGGTTATGAGTGAGTATTAAAGATTTCATTGTTTACTCATAACTTCACTAATTTTCACTATTTTAACTCCAAACTTTCAACATGCCCATTTTTCCACATCACCTCTTAAACGGGACATGTGTCATTTTTTAAATCCTGGATGAGATGTGTTTTCACACTTCTGGTACGAAATGGCATTTCAGCCAGTATACTATAAATGGCACTGTACATGTTGTGTTTATAAGGCAAATCATAAAACAAGTATCTTGAAAATTTGGGATCAAAATAAAAAAATTATATATATATATATATAATTGTTAACAAATGTTGTGTGTAGTGCCACTCTTGACCCCAATGGGTATCCTTTCTGATCCTATGCTGGTGAACTGAGTTCAGGGGTGAGCTCAGTGACCCATCAGGAATGGGTGAGGGTGGGTGGATGGTGCTGCTATGCAACACCCCCCAGCCAGGAATTGAAAGGTGCAGGGTTGTCCGCCTGGGCCTGGGTACCATATAGCAAAGATAACTGTCCTCTTGGCATAGCGCCCTGCACCTTCCCCCCTTGGGTGACAGAGGGCCCTGTGCATTGGCTGACAGATGAACTCTTTGGCTTGTGCATCTGTAGTTGTTGCCACATAGAAGTGCAGAGAGCACAGGGCCCTGCACTTCCACAGCCCACCAGAAAGCCCCATGAATTCTTCACATCTGTCATTGCACTGAACTGCAGGACCTGCAATTTGTGGGCCCTGCACTTCTGTAGCAGGATGGAGTCTTCTCTTCATGCAGGGCATCTGCAGCTGTTCATACAGGTCCCAAAGGGACCTGCATGAATGAGGGTACAATTCCACTATCTCAAAAAGAAAGGAGATTCTTTGAAAAAAAACATTGTTAAGGCACCAGTTAGAGGAAGAAGAATAAGAATCAGAATTTACTGTATATAACGCCTTTCATGCAAATGTATCCCAAGGCACTTTACAAGTAATGCTAGACTGGTTGTGTAGTGACTGAAGGCATAGTGGCAACCATATCACACATCAACACCCACACACCGCGTGGACAATTGCATGAATTGGTTTTATGGGAAAGGGAATATTGGCCAGGACACCACAGAAATTCCCCTATTTGACAGTAGGGGGAACATTTGCTGGCCTCATGGAGCAGCTCAGTCAGTTGGGGAATGAGCAGGAGAGATGTTGTGTTTCTCAAGGCACAGCAGCAACAGACTTAGTACCTGAGGATGATTTGGACCTAATGCAAGTTACTCTAGAGTCAGATTCTTCAACAGAAACCAGGTTACAACAAGATTTATTGTTGCAAAAAGCTAATTTGGAACATTTGATTGCTGAGACAGAAACTGACAATGTTTTAAACATCTCAGAGCCACAAATTGAAGATAAAAAGAAACAGAAAATGTTGGAAAATAGCCCTTCTATAATACCCATTAAAAAAATACTTTTCCAGGATATAGGAGCACCTATGGATACTGCTTCAGAGTTACTGCCTGGTCCCCTATCACAAGATTCTATCTTAACACTGTTTTCAGCAGAAGATGCTACATGGTTACCAGGTCAAGCTTTACACCAGTCTGGATGGATTTTCCAAGAAGGTGTATGGATTCCGGATCCCAGTATCCCATTACCTGGATCGGCAGAATTTCATGGCAGGTCCTTATCTCCAGTTCTAGGTGACGCAACATTGATTGAAGGAATGGAAGGTCTGCATTCCATGAACAGCACCTCCACAAAGAGATCAAAGGGTGTGTCTCTGCTTCAAAGAGTTCTGTGCCAGATGCTGAACTGATTCAGCCTTGGAGAACCCGTTGCTAACTGCAGAACAGAACACTGGCACAGAACGTTTAGCTGATACTTCTGGGCTGTCTAGAATTTCTACAGACAGGCAAGATATCTCAGGTACTTCTTCTTTTTCTGATTTGCAGACAAATAATAAAGATAAGGTGGGGAACCGGGTGGATCAGACAATCGTGGAAGGCCTACTAGTTAAGGTAATCTTTTTCACAAACCTAAAAAAGCAGCACGATGGTGGTTTGCAGTGCATCTGTATTACAAAGGGGGATTGGATCTACCCCCTGACAGAAATTATGTGAGCAAAAGGTTGATTATTGACTCCTTACATTTCACAACTGCCGAAGTATGTGCATTCATACAAGCAACAGGTGATCATAACTTCGATATTAGTTTTTGATCTGCAAGATTTCTTGACAGATTTTGGGCTGCATATTATGACATTAAAAATACACCCTTATGGAAGCCTTTTGTAGACATTCCAATTATGAGACCTACTGCCAAAGTTATTACCATTTTATTCAGAAACAAGAGGGTCAACGTTCTAGATATAGTCTATTGGCTAGAAAAATGATGCACAGTAAATGGCCTTCCAAGACCCATTATAGATGACAATGGCTTCTGGACAGGGGGATGGAAATTCTCAATTCACCTCATACCTACAGAGGATGGCATTCAGCATTTGCCAAATTGTTTTTATATTGGAAGGGACCGAGGCATTCTGTTCTACCCTGGCCAACCTCGATCTTGATATCGTTGTGGTTGCACCTCCCACCTTAATTTGGACTATAACCAGCTTAAATGCTTGGTTTATGGTGCTCCAGAGCACTCAGCAACAACATGTGTTGTCCACCCATCATGCAACCTTTGTGGGACAGAGGAGCATGTTTTTGCATCCTGCCTTTGGGTTGCCCATAACAACTCGGATTTTGTTGAACATGATTTTCACATTAATGCAGCCACTTGGTCCCATAAGACTGCACGTAACCCTGCAAGAGATCCTAGCATTCCTCCTTGAACCGCAAAGTCAGGTTCTAAGCAGTCCATGCCACCCTCTTCTGGGTTTGGGGGTAGGCAAGACTTTGCTCCTCCACAGTCTCAGCCCACTATGCCCCCCCGAGTCTGTTACACCTACTGACTCTGTGCTTAAAGTTCCCCTCCAACAGATGAATATGGATTTTTTACCTATTCCAAAGAAAAGAGCCCTCTGTAAGAAACTGTCTAAACCTGTCCTTACCCCTGCAGTTTCCATTTCAAACCAATTTGAACCCCTGCAGAGTTGGGCAGATATCATGGAGAGTGAGTATTCTGATGCCTCCTTACAATCAATGCAGAGTGACCCTTCTACTGAGTTGGCCTCAAATTTGACTGATGTTTCATCTGTACAATAGCAAGTCACTAGATCGCAGAGGAAGAAAATGTTTTAAACTTCCTTTGATATAGCTACAACATTATCCTTGCAGTTAGCTAGTTTAAACGTGAACAGTATACGATCTGATTATAAAAGAAAAGCTACTTATGCCTTGTTACAGCCTTTACCACATGATATTTTCTTTTTGCAGGATACTAGATTGTATACAGATGAGGAGACATGATTAGCTTTTCTAGAGTGGTTTACAGGGCAATCCTTTTGGCCCCTGGGACAAAATTTGTGTTCAGGGATAGGTATTTGTTTTTCATAGACTGATTTCACTATACAGAAAATTATAGATATTGAACCAGGAAGGGCTATGTTATTGGACTTTTATGCCCCCCAGCAAAAAGCATTATGAGTAACCCTTTTTCAGAAAATAAAACCTTATCTCTTTACTAGTAGACACGTTCTCTGGGGAGGGGACTTTAATACCAACATCCAGGGCAGAGTACATTGTAAAACATATTGTGAAACAAACAAACTGAGGCAAACCATTAAACAAGCATCCTTGAAAGATGTGTTTTCTCCATTAGCTAACCCGACTTTTTATAAAGGAAATCTGAAATCACGGATTGATTATTGGTTTGTTTCGGTCCATTTACCTATTTCTGACATTGACACACTTGTGGTCGAAATCTCTGTCCATTATTTGTTAAGTCTTCGAATTTCACCTCATCCCATACATTTACCTGGTAGAGGGCTTTGGAGGTTTAATGTTAGCTTATTAGAGGACCCTCAATTTATTCAGCAATTTAAGGAGATTGTAGGTGATAGACTTTTAGTGATATTTCTATACGCTTCACCTATTGACTGGTTGGGGGATATGAAACACTGTCTGATAGATTTTCTTATATGTCAATCTAGACATAGGGCATATCAAATTCAGCAGGAGAATCTTTCCTTGAGAAGACCTTTTTTTAATACCTTAATCTCATTAAGTAACACTGTTACACAGGGAGATATGGGAGAAATGTCCGAACTCAAGGATACATTAACACATATTCAATATGATAGACAAAGGATGTTAGAAACAGAACAGCGTTTTGGAACTCAATGCAGAAAAAATCAAACAAACCACTTTGAGGATTGTAAAAGGACACAATTGAAACAGATGGTTTCAATATGGGATGGGGCTGGGTCTTTAGTCTTTGGTAGGCATATCTTATTTGTTTTGGAGGAGCACATCGATTTTACATTTGGGCAGCCTTTGGAGGTATCTGACCATATGTCAGTACTATTGCAAGCTGCAGACCCCCCACAAATTACACAGCAATGGAAAATGAATCTAATACAGGACTTTACGGCTGGTGAGCTAGGTTTACTCATTAAAGGGTTAAAAGAAAATATTGCTCTGGGATCAGATGGTGTACCCTGTGAGGTATATAAAGCACTCTGGGACCTCATTCCAGATACAGTACTGGCAATTTTTAATGCCTTTCTTTCTGAGGATATAATCACTGAGACCATGTATGAGGGTCTTATGATCTTTTTGTTTTAAAAAGGTGACAAAGCAGTAATGGACAATTGGAGACCCATAACTTTATTAAACACAGATTTTAAGATTTTTTCTAAACTTTTAGGCAATAGATTGACAAGAGCCATGAACCATTTGATATGCCCATCACAGTTTTGTTCCATTCCAGGTCAGTCTATACAAGATGCTTTGATTTTGATCTGGGAAATATTCACACCTAGAAAAGGTATCCCAAGTCCTGGCTATTTGCTTAACCTTGATCAAACAAAAGCTTTTGATTGGGTAGCATTGAATTTTTTATGGCAGACTTTTATCTTCATATGGATTCCCCATAGAATATCTTAATTGTCTACAACTTTGTTTTTCCCTAGCTTATGTTAAACCATTTGTTAATGGTTGGCTTGGGAAGGTTTGTTTTATAAAGAGAGGAGTTAGACAAGGCTGTCCTTTCAGCCCAAAGTTATTTGTATTTGCTTTGGACCCTATTGTCAGAATATTGAATAAATCACCCTTATTATCTGGTATTCAGTATCCAGGGTTAGGAGAATTAAAAATGATTGGATATGCAGATGATTTGTGCATCTGCTTTCAGATGTACAAACATGGATTTTAATCTGTAAAGTATTGATTGCTCTATTACACATTATTGGTTTTAGTATCAATACAGAGAAAAGTTTCTGTTTACAGATTTCAGGGACTTCACCACAGGATATAAGAGTGGGGGATATACCTGTCTCTGATTCTACTCGGAGAATTCTAGGTGTTTATTTTGGGATGGAAAATATGGCAGAATATAATTGGGAACAGTGTTTAAATAAAGGACGAGAAAAAGTAAGTAGTTGGGCAAATTGTAATATGGGAAAAAAGAAACAGATTTTTATGATTAAAACTTTCGTAGTGCAAGTTTCTTTATTTATTAGTCATATTTTTCTTATTCCAAAGAGATTTGCAATTGCTCTGTTATCCTATTTCTTTTCCAGATTCTGGGGTAGCAGGTTGAATCCAATAAAACAGAATATTCTTTACTTAGATTTTCAGGAAGGGGGTGTTAAAATGGTTCAGCCATTAGTTTTCTTTGTTTCAATTTTTATTGCTGCCAATTTACAGCCAATAATCCAGGATAAACATAAACCTTGGAAAGGTTGGATAGCTGAATATTTGCAGGATATTTAGGTAGAATGGAAACTTTCTTGGTTCATTCATAAAAATAAAAGGAAGTACAAACTATCCATGGATTGAGGAGCTCTCTTTGACCTCATCCGCAAGTGGAACATATTATATCCAGAGGTTGTACAATACTCTAGAAAGCTTTTGTATCAAAGTATTCTGGCATCTAACTTTGCTGAAACCCCATTTTTAGAGCTTCTAGACATTGACCATAAACATGTCAGGGAAAGGCTCACAGAGGGTAGAATTCCGAAGCATATGTGGGACATCATGTGGTTGGGGTACATAAAAAAATAAATACCAGAGGGAATCATAAACATAAACCTGTTGTGGACAGATATTGTTTACAAACCAATTGTATTACTAAACTTGAAACTCTGGATCATTTGTATTTGGAATGTCCTTTCATTACTGAATTTTTGGATATATGGGGAGACCAGTGGAAACTTCACCCATTTAAAAAATGGAATGATAGACAATTATATTTTGGACTTTTCCCTTTAGATAGGATGAAATATAATTCCAGTACGTTGAATGTTATTTCAGCACATATTTTATATTGGACTTGACAAGTTAGGTGCAGATTTATTTTTCAGCAGCAGGACATCCAGCCATCAACTCTGTATTGTATCATTTTTGATGCTATCACAAGACTCAGAGATTCTGAATTTGTTTCATTGCAAAGGGGTATCTGTGAATGACATTGGTCTCTCTTTTAATTCCTGTTTTTGATAGACAAAATGGGTGTTTGCTGGAATTTGGATTTCTTATATTCTCTTTGGTGGGGGGTAGTTATTTTTGGAAAGGTAGATTTTAGTATTTGCATTTTGGAAGTATTATTTATGTTTTTATTTTGTTTTCTTTATTTTTTTACCTCTAATGTTTTTCATTCATTTTGAAAAAATTGGGGATTATGATTTCTACATATTAGAGTTATAAGAAGTTGTTTGTGTTATTGTTTTTTTCATTCAGTATGCAGTAATACTGTTTTGTTTATTGATTCTTCTTTTTTTCTTTTTACCTGTGGTATGATTTAAGAATGTTTTTATATGTTTTGCATTCTAAATCTCAAAAAAAAGAGGAAAAAAATGATATATACAAAATAATAATCCTTTTCCCTAACCCTTTCATAGGAGGGACTGTTGCCAGTATTAGCAATTAAGTTTTGAGGTTTAATCAAGGCTATTTTGTAAGATAGTCTCAATGTATGATATAGTACATATTTTGGTTAAATTATTTTTCTCAATGTTTTTTGATTTTATATGACACAATCTTATTTTGTATGCAGTTTCTTTTATGATAAAAATGAAAATAAATAATTTCCCCACTCTTTTGGGGAGGGGTTGGAATGGTAGAAATTAGTTGTATGTGGAGTTATGGTATGTTATCATACTTATTTATGTATTTTGATTTTTCTTTATTATATCCAGTATGAAGTAATGCTATATATGTTTCTATTTTTCATTATGCTCTTTGTATGAAATAATACTGGTTTATGTATCTTGTCTTTAAGTTTAAAATAAAAAACTCCCCATCTCTGCTGGTAGGGGGAGACAGTGTGTGGCATGTCGGACAGTCCAGAGACTGCTGGTGTACCTACAGGACAGCTAATCTCCCACCCTGCAGGTCCAGCTCAGTAGATCAATGATTTTCCCACAAACAACTCTGAATTTTTGGAAACTGAAAGCGTACCTGTAAAGTCCATACCAGAGGCTTTGTTGCAAGGATGGCTGGAAGAGGAATGGCTCAGAGAGATGTTGAGGAGAAAATGCTCACTTCTCCTACCGCTGCTTGATAATGAACCAAGTGAGCCTTCGGTTTCTGAAGGAGTTTTGGAAATTAATTTGCCTATAAATGAGAAGGAGCAGCAATCCCATGCTGCACTGGAACCAAGCAGTTTGGAGAAACACAAAGACAAGTCGACTGAATCTGTCAGAGAGCTGCACCCAGCTGAGTGTGATGCAGTATCATCAAAGGCCTTGCCGCAGAGCACAGCATGACCGAGATGGTGAAAGAAGTCATGACTTTCCCTGGACTGATGGATGTTGCTGCACTACAAGAACAAGTTACAGGAACTACTAGTCCTGCTAAGACTGTGAGTACCTCTAATTTTACTGAAACTGACTATTCTCAGAAGTGGTCATACACTGAGGCTACATTCCAACTAGGACTCAGAAAGGGGAGACCAGGAACCCTGACTAAATTTAGAGATGCGCTAAAGAAAAAGAAAACTCCCTGGTCAGTGGAAAACTCCCTTGCCAGTGTTGGCTAGAAAAAAACTCATGTGGGACAGTGGTTACCAGAATCTGATCATAATCCCATTCCTGGGTCCCCAGTACAAACTGTAGCTACTAACCAGAATGAAGTTAACCCAGTGAATATATGTCCCACTCCTAACCCTCCTCTTGTAGGAGGGGTAAAAGTGCAGTTTGACACAGAATCTGACCTAGATTTGCACACAGAAGATGTGCTACAAGAACCACAAGATCCACAGACCTCCCCCAAGTGATGCCTACTGACACTGACAGAGACTCTGGGGATGAGGGGCCTAGTAATTGACACAATTCTTGGGGTGAAAGAATGAATAACAAAACTCTTTTACCACCTCCTGTAGCACAAGTCACTACAGACTGTACTAATGCATGGACAAACTTTCGTGAAAGAGATAATTTTTCTCGCCAGCCACCACCAGCATAGTGTAGAAATGATGTACATTGAAGGCCTTGACAACCCCCGATAGGCTCTATATAGGCCAAAAGCTCATTAAGGAATCTATGGGATTTTTTCTACCAATGAAATCTATGTACTTATTCATGCTTTTGGGGAAAACCTATTTGATATCAGCTTTAAGCCACCACAAAGCCTGGAGAGATTCTGGTTAAAATATGAAAAATTGAGATCTTCAGCCTTATGGCTACCATTCTGGGCAAAACCTTTTACTAGACCAGCTATTAAAAATGTGACTGTGTTATTTCACAATGAGAGTATGGCTATTCATGACATTACCCATTGGCTCAAACAACGCTATGATTTATTGGGACCACCACAGCAAATCTTTGATATGAACATTTCCTGATGGGGGGTGGAAATTCAAAGTAAAATTACTTATGACCTCTATGGGTCCTACCCACTTGCCCAGCAGCCTGTTTTTAGGAAGAGACCGTGGCCATTGTTTTTATCTGGTGCAACCCAAGACTTTCTTCAAATGAGGGTATTTTATGCATCTCAGCTCTGCTTGTGATAAAATAAAATGCAGTCTGTGTTTAGAATATGGCCATGTGAGTGCAGACTGTGAGAATGATATGAAGTGCAATCTATGTGATGAAAATATATACTCCTACAGAACCTGTCCATGGGCCACATACAATAGAACTGACCAGCCAGATCAAAACACAATCTTGATCAATGCCCCAAAAAAAGACATAGCAGCCCAGAGACAGTTCAGCACATCTGCTACTGAGCATAGGCAACCTGAGAATTAGGAAGAGAATGCTGAAGTACAGCTAATGGATACTGTTGAACAGCCTCTTACTGAGCAAACTAACTTTGTTTTTTTTCTGTTTTAGATATTTTCTGAAGAAGACTTAAGATTGAAACATAGGTTTTTAACTTTATTTTCTATTTTCAGTGTGTATTTAACATTACCATTTTGTTTTGCTTTCAGACCACATGCTGACGCAGCACCTTGTTTTTGTTCTTATTGAACAAGCCACATCGGTAGACCATAAAGCACCTACACTTTCTATAGAGTCTGCTCCCCCTGACAAGAATATTACAGTACCTCCATCTGTACCTGCAACCTCACAAGACAATACTGTGACCTGCCCAGATCAAGAACCATTTGAAACTATGCCTTCCCCCCATAGTGGTAGTATCAACGAAAAGAGGTTTACAGCATACTAATCCTAGATCTAAAGTGGCTAAATCCATTGTGGTGTCTGTCCCTCTGCAAAACAGATTTGATCCTTTACATACAGACTCTCAAGACTAAGATCAAGGAGGTGACTCTGAGACATCCCCTACCTTCTCCTCTCAGCATATGATCTCCTCGGACTCAGAGAAAAAATGCAAGACTAGGGAAAGCCACCTCTACAGCCATTACATGACTTCTCCACAAATGTTTTTTCTATAGCTGCCCTTAATGTTAATGGTGTTAAAAATGCTGGGAAAAGACTGGTGACCTTTTCTCTGTTGAAGGATATGAACTTTGACCTAGTATTCCTTTAAAATACTCGACTATCACCATCTCCTTAGAACAAAATGCAAAACAGCTATGGTGCTGGGGTCCCTCTTATTTCTCATTTGGAAATGATGCATGTGATGGCCTAGGTGTATTATTTTATGGGACTAAATTTAGTGTCACAAGAATTCTAGACATTAAGCCTGGCAGAGCATTTTTGGTAGATTTTTATTACAATGGTGCAGCCTGGACAGCCCTGAACATTTATGCACCTCAAATGAAGAAAGAAGGAGTTGATCTTTTCAACTTATCAAAACCTTTTTTACACATGACCAGATACACTACTTGGGTGGGAGACTTTAATTGTGTCCTGTCACAAATGGACAGAGATGCAAAAACCACAAAAGAGTACCCTGATACTAATTGTCTAAAGTCAATAATTAAGACTGCAGGTCTGCAAGACCATTATAGACTCAGACAAGCAACAGGAGGTTACACATTTCATAAAGGACAGTTGCATACCAGAATAGATTTTATTTTTACCTCTAAAGGACTTACAGTACACAATGCTAAAGCTCATCCCATAGAGACCTTGGAGCATACTTTTGTGGCTATAGAGGGAGACCTATAACATAAATTTCTATTGGTAGAGGGCATTGGAAATTGAATTCAAAACTATTGGATGATAGAGATATTTCTTCTCAAATAGTGGATGTTTTGAAGGACTAGAATGTCTATCTCCTGTCTCACGGAAGATTTAAGCCAATGGTGGGTAGACACAAAAACTGAAATAAAACAGCTATTTATACAGAATGTCACAAGCATAAACATTGAACAATATAAAAAAATATCTAACCCTTAGACCACATCTCACCAGACTGCATTCATATGTGAATGAAGGAATACAAGGGCTTACAGAGCAAATTGTTAACATAAAAAGAGAAATGGAATCTCTTCAATACTCTAGAGCGGTGTCCTCTTTGCAAGAACATAGAATCTGTACTCTGGGTGAAACAGGATTTGGGAACATTTTCAAAGGTTGTAGGGCAAGGGTAGAAATGACAATTATGGGGAAACTGGTGTGAGAGGATGGGACTGTGGCAACTCAACTACTCCTAAGGATATTCTCAATATATTAAATGTGCATCTACATAACCTTTACACAGCCCTTCCCCCAACCAATCTGCCAGAGATAGATTTTTTTTAATTCCTTCCCTAGACCATATGAACAAGTAACCTCTTAAATGGCTCCAATATCACCACAAGAAATTAGTTCTGCTATTAGTACATTAAAAAGAGATACAGCTCCTGGTATGGATGGACTTACATCTGAATTGTATAAGAAATTTCATGCAGAATTGATTAATATCCTGGAAGCCGTATTTAACTGGATTTTGTTAAACAAATCGATGGCTTTTCATCTGGGAATTGCTATACAAATCTTTGTACATAAAAAAGATTCTATAGCAGACTTGAATAACTGGAGGCCTTTATGTCTCTTAAATACTGATCTGAAAATATTCAAGAAAATCTTGACAGGTAGATTAGCATTGCCAGCGCCAGATTTGATCTCCACAACTCAAATATGCTCAGTAGCAGGCAGGAAAATCATAGACAACCTTCTATTAATCAGAGAGCTGGTAGAACAAGTTAAAGAAGATATGTTACAGAGGTTTATTATCTCACTAGACCAGGAAAAAGCATTCAACAAAGTGTCACATACTTTCATGAATCAGGTTTTATTAGCCTATGGAGACCCAGCTCAATTTTGTAAATGGATTTTTTTGATTTATGGGAGGTCGACTGTAATGCCTCTAATAAATGGCCATCTTGGGACTTATGTTCCATTATGTAGAGAAGTATGACAGGGGTGCCATATGACTCCCTTTTATATGTGTTTTGCATAGACCCTTTGCTCAGAGCACTGCAAATGGATACTTCAATACATGGCATTATACCCCCAAACTTATCAATTGAAATAAAGACTGCAGCATATGCAGATGATGTGTGTCTGTTTACAGCTGACCATGTGTCTAGCCAAAACACTATGAAGCAAGTCACTAATTACTCTAGAATTGCAGGACTTCAATTAATATACAGAAAATTAGAGGGTACGCTCTTAGCTGTTCTACTGTTTGGACAGATACTTTACGAGGGATACCAATTTCAAATGACCCTATTAAAATATTAGACACTTGATCTGGTCTGGTGACAATAATTATTTGAATTGTAAGGAGAAATTGGGGTTAGGTCAGCAAAATGTATCTATCTGGAAAAACCGGCACCAATCGAAAAAGAAAACAGTAATACTCGTAAAAACCTTCCTCTTACCCATATTTACATTTTTAAATGTTATCCATCCTATCCCACAGAATTTTGAAACCCTCTTACTTGGCTTAGTGTTTCAAGTCATTTGGGGGAGCCGATTGAATCCCATTAAGAAAGAAATTCTATATCTCCCCATTAAAGAAGGCGGTTTAGACTTACATAACCTGCTCTCTTTTATGTATGGCATCTTTTTGTACAACAACCTAGCCTATGCTGATATACCTACACCAGCAATATGGACATTATTTGTTAATAAATGGTTGACACAGCTTTTCAGTAATTGGAACCAGAATCAGCTTTCAGTTCAGAATGTACATGCATCCCCAGGTTATATTAAACCACTGGTTTCAAAACTTAGAAAATGGAAATTGCAGCCTCATCATATCATGCATATACCTAGACAACAAATATATTTGAACATACAGGACCAAACTTATAAGGTACACTCAGAATATAAGGGACTCTCTTCTACACATTATCAGGAAGTGTCTCTGACTTTACAGGATAAAAGAACCCCCCGAATGTGGAATGTATTATGGCTTTGCTGTCATAGTAGATTAAGTTTCGGAGGAATGCAAAGCATAAAGGTTTAGAGGAAAGAATGTGTCATAGACAGTCCTGTGGCCATATGGTAGAAACTATGGAGCATTTCTTAATACATTGTCCATTTGCAAAATCATTTTGGGCCCTTCTGGTATAAAGATGGCAGGATTCAAGGTGGGGGAATATAACTTATGAGGAATTGATAGGAGGGTTTTCCTTACGATTGTTGGAACTAGATCCTGGTACAATCAGAATAATATTCACAGGTATTAAGTTCATTTTGTGGCAAACCCATTGTAAATTGTTGTTTCAGTAGCAAAATCTTGCCCCATTATATGTCATACAATCGTTGGAATTTGAAACACAAACTCAGTATCAGTATGAAAAATATCTTAGCACACAGACACACTGGAGAAAGACATGGAGGAATATCAAGTTCCTGACTATTTGATTATCATTTCATATTATATATCAAACAGGCACAATACTTAGGATGCGTTAGACCTCTTGCTTTATTCTATATGAAGTTCATGATCTGGGGGGCAAAATAATAAGGGGGAAAGGAAGCTATTTGGTATATACGGTCAGACTGAACAGGCATACAGGTACATAATCAAAGGCTTATGATTAAAATACTATCAGCTGATGTATTAAACTCAGGTTTACATATAGGTTGGAGATGGGATTGATTTAGAAGAATATTTCATGTTCTTTTTTTCTGTTTTGTATATTATACAGATATTTATAGTAATTCTCTTTAAGTATATGTATTTAGTAACCTGGTTTAGTTGACAGATATGACTGAAATATTATGTTGTTGTTAGTTTTTTTGTTTTTTTCCCTACACCTTCTTAAATCCTGCATTTATTCTTGAGTGCACTACCATTGTATGTTATTATTTGTTGTGAATATTATAATAAAAAATTCCCCTACTCTTGTGGTGGAGGGTGCTGCTGTCCGTTTGCAGGATGGCAGATGCCGGTTTGGCATTGGAGGAGGAGATTGTGCTGCAGATTGCGATCCTGTCCCTGACCTCAGTCAAAGTTTCTCTATGGGATGAAGATATGATGCAGGAGGTTATGGAAATAGATTCATTTCATGTTGAAAACATGGCTATGAAAGTGGATACTAATGAGACAGAAACCGATGGGATACTAATGAATTCATGTGTGAGCCAGAACACTGCCAGTTTTGAGATGGAGTCTTCTGCTGCACAGAAAGATAACATTAGGACAAACCCAAAGAATTCTGTTATTCAAATATCAGTAAAACTCCAGCCAAACATACCGGACAGTCAGCAGGCAGCGGATGACTCAACGCTGTCAGAACACCAGCACATTCCAGGAGAACTGCACCCTGTTACTGCCACTTCAGCTTTACAATAGATTGCAACCGCGTTTGGTATACAAAGACTTGAGGTGGATCCCACAGATATAAACTGGTCAGCAGAAACTGCTTTACTCAGTGTTGGATGGAAACAATCATCTGAAGGTAAATGGATTCCAGATCCAGAATGGACTTTGGATTCACAAGATACTTTACTGACTTTGGGGGCCCACAAATCTTTCTCAACAGAGGACAACCCTTCATGCAGTGGAGCAATACCTAAACGTCTTGAAAAACAGGTACCTGTTTCTAATAGTGTAGCTACAAACTTGCTAAATCAAATCTTATATGAAGGAAATATACAGGATTCAAATACAGAAAACAACAACCTAGAATCCGAGAATGATTCTCCATCTAACTCACAGGAGAATGGACAAAATCAAAGTGCCAGAGGGCCTACCTTTTCAGAACAGTTCCAAAATAGACTGCCACACCTTCCAAGAAGGAATGCTGTAAGGCTAAGACATAGAGGAGGTCTTGAAGTACACCCTGATAGAGTGTATGTGGCTAGAGCTTTGTTAACAAATCCAATTAATTTCCAGGCATCTGATATTTATGCTTTAATTCATGTTTCGGGGGAGGATGTGTTCGATGTTAGCTTTAAAACATCCAATATGTTATAAAGGTTTTGGCATAAATATGACAATCTTAAATCTACTACTCTATGGGCACCCTTTATAGCAATCCAAATGACCAAACCACTGTTTAAATCAGCCATTATTATATTTAGAAATGAGGTGGTGAATGTGCAAGACATTCAGTACTGTTTAGCTAAGAGATGCACAATAATGTATCCCCCAGAAGTGATTAAAGGCACAGAAGGAATCTGGGCAGGAGGTTGGAGGTTCCAGGTGAAATTAACATAAAGAGACAATGAAATAGTTCACATCCCAAACAGCTTTTACTTGGGCAAGGACAGGGTGTATGTTTTTATCCTGGTCAGCACAAGGCCTACTATAAATGTGGCTGCCAGACTCACTTGAGTAGTTCCTGTAACCAGCTCAGATGTGCTTTATGTAATGAGTTCAGCCATGTTTGCATGGGGTGCTGAAACATTTTTTAAAAGTAATTTATATGAGGAAACAGGACACACATACCACCAGTGTCCTTGGGCTGGGCAAAATCACAGGGATATGGTGAACCAGGAAGATATTATCCAAAAGGCCCAGGACTATAGGCAAAAAGCACAAGAAGCACAAACTCCTGGCCCAGAACATTCTAATAGGAATGGAAATAGGAACTCAGCAGATCAAAACCAGACTGAGAGAAGAACAACCCTCTGTCTCCACTGTATCCTCAGAGGAGACTCCTTCAGTGTGCACCCCAACAGAACAAGAAGAAGGTTCCCTTTCCTATGCAGTGGTGGAGGATCCCAACCCCCACAGAAGGGAATAATAAAACAATGAGTTAGTGGTAGAGTCCTCAAAAGAGCAATCCAATGCACAAGCAGATAGCATGGGTCCCCAAGTGATTTTCAGTTCCCCAAATGGCTTACTAAAGCTGCAGCAAAACTTTCTGCTCCTGTAATCCAGCTTCATAATTTCTATCACATGCTACATGATTGGGAGGGAGTAGAATCAGACCCAGACTCAGACATTTCTTCTAGGTCAGGAGCTATTTCAGAAATAGAAGTAGAAGATAAGCCAGCTGTAGGCCCATGTGAAACAAAGAAAAAAGGGAAGGAAAATAAAAATAAAAGGGCCTTCTAAACCATTGCATGGATGGCAATAATGCATCTTGCCTCCATTAATGTCTGTAGTATGAAGGCTTATAAAAAAAGAATTTCCATCTTGTCTCATCTTAGCTTGTCCCCATTTAATATTTTTTTTTTACAAGAGATAAGGTTTAATTCCTTAAGGGATATATTGCAGGCAAAATCATCATGGATATGATGACCCTCATTTTGATCATTTGGGGAGGATGCAGTGAATGGATTAGGGATTCTTTTCAAGGACACTGCTTTATCAGTTCAGGAAATAGTGGATATACGTCCTGGTAGGGCGTTATTAATTGATTGTCTTTACCATGGATTTTCTTTTGGATTAATCAACACTTATGCTCCACAAAGTAAAACAGCTAGAACAGATCTCTTTGACAAAAATCTAACTATATCTGTACACTGCAAAACATATAATTTGGGGGTGGGGGTGACATGAACTGCAGTCTAGACACTAAAAAACAACATGAAAAGTGTATTGGGATTCAAATGCTCGAAAACATATTGTGGCCATGGCTAATTTAAAAGATTCCTATAAAACTATTAGGAAGGATCTAGGATATACCTATCATTTGAGTAGCTATGTGAGTAGGATAAGGATATATTTTCTATTTCATTCAACGTATTTGTTACCTTATAATGCTGCAATAACCCCTTGTGAATTATCAGATCACTCTACATTAATTTGTATATATAACTTAAATACTATCCCACCAAGTTTCTCTTCAGTGCAAAAAAGGTGGAAATTTAATCCTTCCATATTGGAGAATTTGGATATCCAACAAAGTATTTTACAACTTTTGGCAGCTAGTGAATCTGTCAAATGTAGGCATGACTCTATGGGCTTATGGTGGCTGGATACAAAAATTGCAGTAAAAGATTGTTTTATAATGTACAGTAAAAATAAAGTAAATTAAGATTATTTGAAATATGTAGAATATAGACATCAGTTTTACAAACTCATGTCAGCACCTCTGCAAACTGAGTCACTTATAAATCTCAATTAGAAATAATCAAAGACAAAATGTGCCAATTTCAATATAACAGAGCTTCATCTTTAGAAACTGTAGTGAAATTTTGACTACAGAATCAACCATATGCAGATCCTTTCCAAGCCTGTAAACAAAAACTAGAAATAAAATTAATGAATGGTCTGTATGATGAAACAGGTACTTTAAGAAGTTCAGGTGTAGAAATGCTAAAAATTGTACAAAACAAGTTAATTTCAACTTTTGGGAAACCACATGACTATAGTGACTCAGTAGAGAGTATAATATGATTTTCCATACCAGGAATTTCTCCTGAAAATATGGCAAAGCTAGAAGCACCTATCACTTTAAATGAAATCATGGAAGTTATAACCGACTTGAAATCAAACACTTCATCAGGTTTAGATGGACTCTCCACTGAATTATACAAAGTATTTCCAAATGAAATGGGCTACTTTCTGGAACAACTTTATAATGAAATCTTAATAAATCCACTCTCTTGTCCAGGGTTTTCTAAAGCCATGGTAATTTGTTTTATATAAGAAAGGAGATAAACAACTTCTACAAAATTGGAGTCCTATCTGCATTCTAAACACAGACTATAAGATTCTCTCCACTATTTTGTGCAAAACAATGAAACATATGACAGAAACAATTATATACCCTGTACAAACCTGTTCCATCCCTAACAGAAATATTACTCAGAATCTACAATTGCTAAGAGATATACTTGAATTTAATGATCAAGGCAAATTAAATGGATTTGTTTTAGCTTTAGTTCAAGCCAAAGCATCTGATAATGTATCACATAATTATCTATTTAATATTTTTCACTTATATGGGTTTCCGAAAAAAATGTATTGCTTGGATTAAAGTATTATATAATACTGCTTGTATAATCTGCACAGTAAATATGTTATTAGGGAAAGAGATTTCTTTACAGATAGGGGCAAGGCAAGGATGCCCCCTGAGTCCTATATTAAATACTCTACTTTGGTCCTGGATCCAGTAATCAGACAACTTACATGGGACAATTCCATAAGAGGCATTACACCACATACTTCTGTTCCCCACAGAAAGTAACCATTTATGCAGATGATGTCTGCCTTTTAGTAAAAGATCAGAGAGCAGAAATAGCTGCTATTAAGGTTTTCAAACAGTTCTCACAGTTTTCAGGGGCTGGAATTAATTTACATGAAAGTATAGGACTACCTCTAGATAATCACACAGGATCTTGTACTGATATAGCTCAGATCCCACTTTCCCAGATGCCAATAAAAACAGCGGGCCTACAATATATTTTAGACCAGGAAATATGACCTTCCTAAATTGTGAAACCAAGATGTGTATAGAGGGAAAAAACACTAAAACTTTGGAAAGCATGGAAATGTTCAAAACAAAAGTGAGTAGCCATAATCGAACAGCTTATTTTACCCATTTTTACTTATGTCTTTCATATATACTCACACCCTTCTCTGTTAGACACCAGAGTTTGCAGCATTTTTTTCAGATGCTATGTGGGAGTAGATTAAACCCTGTCAAAAGAGAATTCACTTACCTGTCCAAGAAACAATGAGGTTTAAATATGATAAACCCCACTGTATTTTATCAATCCTTTTTTTTTCATAACACTAAGAAAACAGTTGAGAAACTTCTCAACTACCACGGCAACAGTGGACACAATTATTGTTGAAACCCGTACTTGATAAATGGGTCATAGGGCCCCCCCCAAGATAATGGTTTCCTTACAAATACCAGAATTTGCAGAAGCTTCCATCAGAAAGGCTAGACAGTGGAAATCGGACAAATCAGGGGTCAGATATTCAAAACTTTGCCCCGAAGCAAAATTAGCACTGCACAGCATGCTAAATTAGCCCAGAACCATTAGCACACTATATTCAAAGGAATAGCCCTGGGACTAAACCCACTGAATATAGCGTGCAAAGGAATCATTGCAAACAGGGCTAGGAATACAGTGCAAATAACAACAGTGAAGGCCAAAATACAACAGCAGCTCAGTGGACACAGAGGTGGAGTAAGGCAGAGCTACAGTAGCAGGTCACTGTAAGTGATAGTAATGGAGTGTCGCACAACAGCAACAGTCAATGCAGGCCACACACAGCAGAACTGTGCTGCACAAGTGACAGGTTAGCCCAGAGCAAATACTTTATTTATTTATTTAGTTAATTAGTTTTTGTTGACCAGGAAGGAGGACTAGACATACTTTTGCCTCTTTTCAGCCTCATTCCAGGGGAAGGGGATACAGATGGATGCCAGCTGAAATTGAACCAGATTTTTAAGCTGTTGGTGGTATTTTTGGTGAATGTGGGAAATTTGGCTAGGGCACCGGGGAAATTCCCCTACTTTTGGAAGGGGGGCACTGTTGGCCCTTGTTGTTCCAAGATGGCGATCTGGAGGAGACGGACGTGGATGTTTTGCAGGAGATGATGGATGGATTACCTTGACCCTTTGAAAGACACACTGAGGAAGTGGATGAGGATGACTTTGATAGTTCAATTGAGGAGGAGGAGGAGGAGGATTCTTGATTTTAAATACCCATGTTGCAGGATGAGACTGATAAGTTTTCTGACTCTACAGATATTGCAGCTGCCACTGCTGCACAGTTGGAAAAAGATATTGATGAACGTCAAACTGTATTGCTTACAATGTTCACAGAAGATGAAGAAAGATGAAAAAAAGGAAAACCGCCTTAAACAAAAGACAGCTGGAGGTCCAACAAATCGAGGATAACCTGACTGCTCAAAGGTTAGTGATGGGACAGCCTGTACAAACTGTAAACCTGCAAATGGTCAATATAGCACAGATTACTTCTCACTTAGTGGCTGCACAATTTGGTTTGGCACAAACACTTACCCCACAGGAAGACTGGTCCCCAGACAGAGTGCTTGGAGAGGCTGGGTAGACACAGGATCAAATGGGTCTTGGACTCCAGATCCCCCTTACGAGGATTCCAATGACAAAAAGCACTCGGTTAATGAAAAATCCAGGTGGACTGTGATGGATCTCTCCATCGAAACTCCTTTGAAATTAAAAAACAGGCTGAGGTACCACTAGAAACAGAGTTGTCTCCCGATCCTGAAGCGAGTGATAGTCCCAATGTTAATGTGGCACTGATTAGCAAGGATGCCTCAGGTTGTGAGGATATGGAGGATGGAAATGTAATAAAGCAGAATCTACAAACTAAACAAAGGGGGAGAAGGCCTGAAAATTGGGAGTCACCTGAAAATGGCATCCGGGACATGGCGACAGCTGAAAATGACCGAGAGGCTCAGAACATGAATAACTGGCCAGGTTTTTGGCACCAAGAGCAGTCAGAGCTGTGGCAGGTTAGGACTGAACAAATTACAAGTGAAGGTGTCCAGCTGCAGAAAGTGGTCATACATCAGTCAATGGGGGTAAGACAGAACTTAAATCTTATGGTCCCTGAGTTTCAATTGTGGGGGGTGGTAAATAAAAATAAGGAAATGCACACTGAAGGAGGGGTCCCAGAAGAGAGAGATGGGAGTCCTTGCCACATGCTCAGCAATCCCAAAACTCACAACGGCAGTCAGACAAGGGGGCTTCTGATATGGGAGGGCAGCCACCTACACGAGAATAGCAGTCAATGGGAGGGTCGGCTCCCCCCTAAGACCAAGTTTTTCGGACCTCTTCAATAAGTCTGAACTGACTCCATGAAGAAACATGGTGCATCTTTGTTATAAAGGGGGTCTGGAGATGCACTCTGATAGACTGTATGTGGGCAAGAATTTGTTAAAAAACTCTCTCAGATTTACTGCACAAGACGTCCATGCCCTGATACATGTATTAGGAGAGGACAATTATGACACCAGCTTTAGAGCATGGACTGGGCTTGAAAGGTTTTGGCTGTTGTACAACCAATGTCAATTCACCCCACTGTGGACACCTTTCTACACTATTCCTCATTCAAAACCCCTAATAATGATGGTTACAGAGATGTTCTGGAATGAAAGTATACACATATGCAATATACGCCACTGGTTACAGCAGCAATGTGAGGTGCTAAGTGCCCCTGAAGCACTTTTAGACTCAGAAGCCTTCTGAACTGGTGGCTGGCAATTTAGAATAAAGCTAAGACAAACTATGGAAGAAATTGCCCATATCCCCAACAGTTTTATTTTTAGGCAAGGACCGGGGGAAGGGGGGTGTGCTTCTACTCAGGCCAACCAAAGGCCTGTTATAAATGTGGGTCTCATACACACCTGTCAAATGTGTGCGATAAGCTGAGATGTGACATCTGCTGGGAATTGAACCATACCAGCTCCCAGTGCAGAAACTTTGCAAAGCATAACCTTTGTGACGATCATGGGCACATATTCCAAGAATGCCCATGGGTGGCCAGAAATAAAACAAGAATGGTGGATCCTGATGATTAAATTTCTAGGGCGCAAAAGGAGGTTCCCACTTCTGTCCCAGAGCCTGCTACCCAGAACCCACAATTGCCTGGTAGAAGGAGTGATTCTGATGAGAATCTGGATCCTAGTTCTTGAACGGAGATGAAAGAGGGTGGGACAATACCCCCCAGTACCACAGCAGGTTACTGAAACACCACAAACAAGGGAGGTGATGGCAGGACAATCAGAGGAGGGTAGCAGGGATCCATCCTTGCAGGAGAAGCCAGAGGCATCATGCATGCCCTCCCCCTTCGTAGGAAACCTGGCCCCAGCATGAAACATGATGGAGGAGTAGGAGATTGGTTAAAGCTGAGTCAACAGGGAAGGAGATGGAAATGGAAAATCCCTTTTTGATACTGGCTCCAAAAAATTGGGGAGATGCTGAGCTAGAATAAGGTATGTCAGATGGGTCCTCTCAGTCTGGGACTTTGGACTTACAATCAGAAGATAAGAAAACTGGGGACAAGAAAGGATAAAAAGAAAAAAAGCCAGAAAAAACTTCATAATTGTTTTTTAGGGGATGATCTTGGGGGTAACTAATGTTAACACATGGCTTATTTTTCAGCAATTTCATGTAATATACACAGCATTAGAAATCTTAGGAAGCAATCAGCGCTATTTTCTTTGCTCCATGAGTCAAAATCTGAGATTTTTTTTTTACAGGAGACCAGGATGAGGTCATATACTGGACTGTTAGGTATGAAAAACAACTGGGTTTGGGGCTCCTCTTATTGGTCCTTTGGACAGGACCAGGCTGATGGGGTGGGTGTCTTGTTTTCAGCTCACAATTTTAAATTACAAAAATTAGTAGAAATTATGCCTGGGAGAACTTTGATAATTTATAGGATATGGCAAGATGTTCCATTCAGATTTATAATTGTATACATCCCCCAGATTAAGGCTGACAGAGTGGCACTATTTAACCTTTTACAATCTTTTTAGTAACAGCATGAGCCATTCTTATGGGAGGGGATTTTAACTGCACTCTAGAGACAGCTAGTAGGATACTTAGGAGTAAAAAGGTGTACAGTGATTAGATAGCTTTCCAGACATTAATTAATACAGCTGATCTACTGGATGTATCAATCAATGATTCTCCACTAGTGACGCATACTTTTGTGAAAAACAATCTCACATCAAAAATTGATTATATTTTTATTTCTAAGCAACTGTTTAGGAGATCAACCAGAGTGCTGCCTTTAGAATTTACAGATAATTTATTGGTATCTACAATTATTTTAACACAGGGGGTACTTCCAATGGTCACCACTAGATGGACACTCAGTACCTCTATTCTTTAAGATCAGATAGTTTGGTATAATATTACATCAATATTTTTGGCAAGGGTTTTGGTAATGAATTGTATGAAGATCTGGGACTTTGGTGGATGGAGACTAAACAGGACCTGACGGCATGGTTTCAATATTTTGGGAAACGTTTGTCAAATGAGAAATTCTATCACTACCTTAAACTGAGGATGCAGTTGTTAAAATTACTAACACTCACATATACTTCAAATCAGGATTACTTGGGACAAATTACTATTTTAAAAAGGCGAATGAGCGAATTACAGTATGATAGGTCCAAATGTTTACATGCTGAACTTTCTTATGGAACAAAAAAAAACAATGTATAGGGATCCTTGCAAGGCTTGCAAAGAAAGAAGAACTAACTCCTGTATATTAGAACTTAAGACTTCACAGGGGAACATAGTAAGGACTACGTGGGAAATTAGGCAGGAAGTGGAACATTTTTAGCAAAATTATTTCTTCCATGGGACATAAATAAAACACAGATGACTAATTATTTAACCAGGGTAGTGGTGCCAGGTTTAGACACTGATGAAAAAGAAATGCTAATGGAAGATATAACCCCACAGGAAATCTTAGATATTATTAAATCTTTAAAAGACGGTACATCTCCAGGGAGGGATGGGATTTCGAACTCCTTTTATAAAACATATGGAGATTTGGTGGCCCCCTGTTTTGCCAAAGTATTAAAATACTGGGTGATGCAGAAGGTGATATGCCCATATTTTTCAAAGGGCCTGGTTATAATGTTATATAAAAAAGGGGAAAAATAGAAATTGACAACTGGAGACCAATTCGTCTTTTAAATTTGGATTTTAAGATTTTGACAGGCATTTTGCAGAAATGGCTAAGGAAAGTGGCACCAAAATTAATACATCCAGTTACAGACCTGTTCAATTCCTTTTTTTTTAATATTTATTTATTTTCTAATGCATATGAAAAAATCATATATACAGACAGAAAAAAGTAATCAAACATATACAAACGACATACATTTTTCACCATGTGAACATTTCTCTCCAGTTATACTAGAACATCAATTAAAATAACAATATTCCAAAGTCATCTTTCTATTCTTAAAACAGGCAGAAGGATATGAATTATTTCAGTTCAATTAATATAGCATTCCTCTGAGTAATTTTGCATTTCTTTAATTTCCAAATTTATTTTCTCCCGTCTTAAATTCTCCCTAAATTTATAGATCCATTGGTTATAATTCCAGTCCACTTCTTCTGTCCAATTCCATTTCTCTAAAATCTGTCTTTTAAGTACCATAGCAGCCAGGTCACATATTCTGATCTCTTCCCTAGATAGGGTATATAGATGATATCTATTTAATATATAGAAATCTGGGGCAAGCAACATTTTTTTTATTAAGCATGCCTTCTAATTCCACATGTAGTTGTTGCCACCATTTTAAAATTTTGGGTCAAAATCAAAACATGTGCCCATGATTGCCAATACCCCCACATAAATGCCAACAAGAGCCAGGTGCCCTTTCCTGGATAGCAGAAATCCTTGCTGGTGTGAAATATGTCCTTTCTATTATTTTGTATTGAATTCTCTTGTTCTTGGCATATGTATTTATTTTATTGGCATCCTTTCTAATCTTATGCCACTTTCTATAAGAAAAAGTTTGTTTCAGATCTAATTGCCATTTATCTTGTGTCAATATTATTCTTCTTTTGATACCCATCTTATTTTCCAAATACTATATTGTTTATTCAATCCATAATTTAAATATAAATCAATATTATAAGCAGAATCTAAATTCTTTTTTAACCCCATAAATTGTGATTTCAATAAAGAATATAACCACCAATTATCTTTTAGATACTGGATATAAGATAATTTTTTAAATGTCTCATAAGAAATACAATCAGTGTCTTCCAATAAATCTGACCCATTAATAATTGTCTTATTAATGCCTGTCTCAAACTATGTTTTAGAAAGGCAATCTTATTATATAATATGGAGCTATGTAGTAGATAATTTTTAACCTTACTTTTTTTTAACCATTCTTTACATGCTAAGGCTACTCCTCTAATTATCGGATTTATTTCTGGTCCGATAAACAGATTATTCCTTCTTATTATATCCTGAATCCCTAAATTTAAATGTTATTTTCTAAAATTTCTTGAACAATAGTAATATAATTACCTTTCTCATCAATCTGTTTTTGATTTTTATCTATCCAGGAAAGGGCAGTTTTAACCCTTGTTGCTATATAATAACAAAATGGATCTGGACAGCCCATACCAGTGTTCAGTCTTGGTAAAGCTAATTTAAACCACGCTATACTGGGGGAGGCACCCGTCCAGAGAAATTTATTCAAAGCATGTTTAACCCTGGAGAACCATTGCTCCAGAATTTCCCCTTGACGTGCTTGGAACAAAAACATTATATGTGGAAGTATAGCCATTTTAACCATTTCAATTTCCCCCCAAAGTGAAAAAGCCAAGTTTTCCCATTTTTCAAGTAATGTCCTAATTTTACAATATGTATTATTAGTGTTAGTTTTAATCATAGCCTCTATGTTATTTGTAAGAATTATACCAAAATATTTCATGTTGTTTACAATATTAATAGGGAACAAACACTGTTTAGTTTTTTCACTTAGTGCTGTTATAGAAACAGCTAAAGAATTCTTCTGATTTAATTCATATCTAGAGTGCATTGCAATTTTCTTAATTTTCTTAAGTGCATTTGGCCATGAAACAACTGGATTAGACAAAATAAGTAACATGTCATCAGCATATACATTCATTTTATCTCTACCTTTCTTAGTGTCAATGCCTTTAATTCTTTTATTAACCCTAATACCATTTAATAAGGGTTCCAAACATAACATAAACAAAATAGGTGAGAGAGGGCATCCTTGCCTAACCCCATTTGAGATCATAATTGATTCAGAGAGGGAGGAGTTAATCTTTAGTCTAGCAGTGGCCTTGGCATAAATTTTACACAGCGCCTGAATAATTAATTCAGGAAAACACCATTCATTCAAAATTACAAACATATATTCTCTAGAAATTAAGTCAAATGTTTTAGTTGCATCCAAAGCAATCATCACTTTTTCTTCTTCTACATCTACCTTTTAATTTTTAGTTCCCAAAGATATTAATGTCTGAATTTGTTCAAATCCTTGAACAATATTCCTTTCTTTAATCAATCCCCTTTATTCTTCTCCAATGAGTATGCCAATTTGATCTTCTAATCAATTAACTATTAGATTCATAATGATTTTATAATCCAAATTCAATAACAGAATTGGACAATAACTACTCACTTTTTTTGGATCTCTATTATCCTTTTAATAGTAGTATTATTGTACATTCATTTAAAGATGATGCAATATTATCTGATATATTAATCCCATCAATCAATATTTTAAGCCAAGGATTTAATTGTTCATTAAACATAGAATAAAATTCAGCAGTACAGCCATCTGGCCCAGGTGATGAGCCCTTTTTTGTTGTATTATAGCTATATCTATTTCATTTAAAGAAAATGTCATATTACTTATATTAAATTTGTTGTCTATTGAACTCTTTGCATATTTCCTTATTTCTTCTAAGTTTACATCATAACCTTTATTATATACCCTAGAGAAATAAGATACAAATTCTTCCATTGTTAATTTATCTGTGTGCACTTCTTCTTGCCCATTATCTATACTTAAAATAACATTACACTTTATTTGCTTTTTAAGTGCATATGCTAATAATCTACCTGTTTTGTCACCTTGAAAATACAATTTATTTTTCACTTTCCAAACATCATTTTCCATTTGAAGAAGTATTAATTCATTTTTAGTATACTTACAGTCATTAAGTGTAATTAGATCTTCTGCAAGATTTGTTCCTCTTACTCTCTTTTCTAACTTTTTTATTTCTTCTTCTAATTTCTGAATTTGAGTCATTCTATTCTTTTTATTTTTAATTTCAAATGACATAATATAACCTCTTATCACTACTTTCCATGCATCCCACTTAACCACCATAGTAACTTCCATATTATTATTTGTCCTCCAATATTCCTCTAAATGAAACTTTATATAAGCCACACATTCAGGACTATTTATTAAAGTATTATCAAATCTCCATTGAGGAGCAAAAACTCTATCATAGGTCGGAATATACTGTATAGAAATCATGGCATAGTCAGAGACCAGAATGCTATAAATATAAGCAGATTTAATTCTGCTTACCAAACTCTGATTTACCAAAAAAATATCCAATCTACTACACATCTTTAATGGAATAGATTTATAAGTGAATTCTAATTCTGATGAATTCCTTTCTCTCCAAATATCAACCAAATAATTTCTTTTAACAAACTCATTTAGTGCTTTGCAGTTATACACATCATTATTCAGAGGTCTAGTAGTTTTATCAAGATTTGGGTTTAATAAAGCATTCCAATCTCCTGCCAGAATAGTATCCTGACAGGCAAGAGTTATTAAACTCTGTTCTAGTTGCTGTAAGAAACCCCCATAATTAAGGAACAGTTCATAAATTGAACAAATAACAACCTCTATCCCCAGAAGCTTACCTTTAACTAATATATAACGACCGTCTAGATCCTTAATTACTTGGGTACTCTTAAAAATCACATCTTTAGATATGAGGATTGCCACTCCTCTATTATTATTTGTACCAGCAGAATGAGAAACTTGACCAACCCAAGATTTTTTATATCTATTGATTCTACTGTCCAATAAGTAGGTTTCTTGTAGGCAAAACATCTTTATATCATGCATTTTTGCATATTGTAGAATTTTATTCCTTTTATTATATCTGTTTAAGACATTACTATTTAAGGAAGCAATCCTTATATCTACATGATCATAAGACATATCTTTATCCTTCTTTTCCTGTTAACCAAAACTGGAGAGAACCACACCGTCTTGTGATATACCCATATCCCATTTTCTTAAATAAGTCACACAAAAATCTGGTCTCCATTCCCCTATGGATACCTAGTATTCACTTTTATCTGAGAGCAGTCAGCCCCCCCCAACACATCTTTTTGCCTTCCATCTTGCTTCCAGTGAAGAGATGAGGTAAAGTTTAGGTAAATCTTCACTGGCTTGAGTACTTGAGATGAAAAAATAAGGTTTATAATCAATGATTACTCTTAATTTTGCTGGTATTAACAATGCTGTTTTATACACTTTCTGTCATAAAACCTTTCTTAAAGGAGCAACTTTTTTTCTTTCTATAATCTCTTAGGGCAAGTCTTGATAAATAGCTACAATTAACACCTTCAATCATAACCCTTTTTTTATATACCATATTAATAATTCTATTTTTATCTTCAGATCTAAATAATTTAACAAAATAACTGAACGTGGTGGTAAACCATCTTCTGGTCTTGTCTTTAAAGATCGATGTATTCTGTCAATTCAGTTTTGCAGTCCTCCACAGATATATCCAAATAATTATCAAATATTTTCAAGACAATTTCCTTTAATGTTTGTGACTGTTCCCAAGTTTTGGGGATACCAATTAGCTGCAAGTTTTTCCTCCTTGATCTTAATTCTATGTCCGTCATCTTTGTCGCCATATCTGTTAATTGTCTCTCATGATTACTTAATTGCTGCTCCACTAATAGGTTTTTATCTTCAGTTTCTGAAATTCTGTTTTCAATTTGTGATATTTTATTATTGATGGCTGTAACAGAGACCTCTAATTGCTGTATTGTAGACCTGATCCCTTCATTTCTGATATTAATTTATCCATATTTTCTGCTTTAACTTTAAGAAAACTCATAACTTCTTTTATCTCATTAATATTTCCCATCAATGACTTAACCCAGAAAGGAATGGATTCCTTTTTTCCTACTTCCTGTGATTCTTGATGCTGTTTTTTGAAGTCCATTTCCTTTCTGAATTATTGTCTCTTTTATTTCATTTGATGTTGAATGTTTCCCATCTTCCTCATTCATAGAATCCACATCTGATTCTGCTGAAAGCTAAACATTTTCTTGACTATTTGAGGCCATAGCCCCCAGTTCCAGTTCTTTCCCTTTTTTTTACTAGAGTCTTACTCTGAGAAGATAAGGTAGATCTTTCTATAACTTTTCCCCCATCCATTGTATCTTTTGTTAAGTTTTGAGTCTCAAAAGGGGATGTAATTAGGCTTAGAGGATTAGTAATATTTAAGGTGGGTAATTTACCAAAGAAATTCAAAAGGTCTTATTCAGGGGGTAGTTTAGGTTGTAATTTCCCTTTAATTTTGGCTTCTCTGTGTGTTTTATCTTGTTTTCTTTTAGAAAAGTCCACTGAGCTTGTTTTCCTTCTTTTCTTTCTGGTAGACATATCAGATTGTAAATACACTTTGTTAACTAGTCTAAGCTCCTTTAAATAATAATCCAGAGCACTGTATCTTTAGGATCTGGCTGGAATTTATCCCCTTTTTTCCTCTTCAGGAAGACCTGGTAGAAGGATGAGTCAACAATCACTATACACAAGCTCTTCATGGCAGTTAAAAGTTGTTAACAGTTTTTAATTTGCAAAGTTTCAGAGTTCATATTCCCTTTCATTCAGATGTGCTAGATTAATAGGATGCAGCATTTATCTTCATTGCTCCCTTGGCAGAACGTACTCCAACACTGTTTTCACAATTTCAAACTTTTTCATGTGAATATTTGGCTATAGTGAGGGAAAATAAGGTAGTAGCAAAGCTGAAAATACTAGAGGGAGAAGAAGCTGACAGTAACTATAAAAAGAGAGAAAAACAGTGTCTTCAGCTCTACAAAAAGTTCTGGCACTTTAAATTACAGCAGTTTGTAGTTCATTTTTCCCCATTCAGGCAGACAGAATTAGTGCAGTTCAACATCCACATTTACTACTCTGCTTGCAAATGTAGGCCAACACTATTTTCACAATTTTATACTCTTTTTCTTTTTTATGTGAATGTTTACTATAGTGTAGGAGAAAGAAGTAGTAACAACGCTAAAAATATTAAATGGAGAGATTGTTGTTGAAAACCACTATACATGGCATCTTTGAAGCAACTCAAAGCTCCATTTCTAATCTCCATCACTTCATCACTTAAATTTACAGCAACTGTAATTCCTTAGCCCTTTGCATCTCAAACAAATTAGCAGAAGTATAGCCATTAATTTTTGAACCTTGAAATAATAGCAATGAGGATCATAAAGCACAGGCTTAACAAAGGCATCTGCAGATTTACACACTGTTTCTGTTCAAGTCTCCATTGATTAAATAAACAGCAGCTCACTCAAGCACATTTTAAAATGCAGACAGCACACCAAAGCACCAACTTCTCATAAAACAGACTTTATAATTATTGGCAGTTTAAGTTGCAGTGGTTCATGGTTCATATTTCACATTCAGGCAGATAAAAATACTGTATTTCAGCAATCACATTCACTACTCCATTTGCAAACATAGGCCCACAGTCTTTTCACAGTTTAGGAAACTTAACTTTATAATGTAGAAAAAAGAAGCAGTAACAACGCTGAAAATATTTAAATGGAGAGATTGTTGGCAAAGACCACTATACATGGCATCTTTGGAGCTACTCAAAACTCCATTTCAGACCTCCATTGCTCCATTGCTTAACTTTACTGCAGCTGCAATTCCTTACCCCTTTGCATCTCAGACAATACAGCAAAAATCTAATCATTAATTTTTGAGCCCTGAGATAATGGCAAAGAGAATAATAAAGCATCGGTTTGGCAAAGACATCTTCAGATTTACTCACTGTCCCATTCAAGTGTCCTTTGATCCAATTAACAGCAGCTGCGTTAACCTTGCTCCTGTGTACTCACTCAAAAACATTTTAAACTGCAGGAAGCACGCCGATACACTGTCTTCTCTATAAAAAGACTTTTAAACCACAAAAAACAAAGACCAACTTCTGCTGCTTGTTCCGTGAAGCTCTGCAGGTACCAATTCACAACAGGAATGAACTAAAAGCATTGCGAAAGAAAAAAAACACCTGACCTAAAAAAACTTAGAGCCCGCTAAACATTAACATGTTGCCTTGGTGGGGGTTCAACTGCGACTGCCCCACTCCTCTCTCAGAATCCTGTTCCACGCATGTTCATTCCTCGGCCATACACTCACTGCCTCTCACAGACCTGTTCAATTCCTGGTAGGAATATAAAGGAGAACCTTTCCATAATTAGAGATGTGATTGATTACAGTAATAGATGAGGGCTGCTGGGATATGTGGTTTCTCTTGATCAGCATAAAGCCTTTAACAAAGTCAGCCATGATTTTTTGTTTGAATTACTAACATTTTATGGGATTCCAGACTCTTTTATAGGGGTTTTGAAATTGGTGTATAAACAAGCCATGGTTACACCGCTGATTGTGGGTAAAGAAGGGAAATGGATACGGGTTAAGTTAGGGGTCAGACAAGGGTGCCCCTGAGCCTGTTGCTATATACCTTTGTGCTTGATCCTTTAATCAGAAGAATATTATTAAATAGGAAAGTACAGGGGAGTTTAGGGGAACATAGGCCTCTGGAAATGAAACTAATGGCTGACGCTGATGAGTTATGTGTTTTTCTTAGAAATGAAGACAGTATTTTAGAACGGATACAGGAAACTAAGACATATAGTACACTTTCTGTGGCCTGTTTAAATTTACAGAATTGTAGAGGTCTTAGGGTAGAAGCAAAGGAGGTGGGGGTTCTTTAGGTGGGAGGAATCACTGTTTCCAAGGACCCTATTAAGATATTAGGGGAATGGTTTGGAGAGGGGGACACAGCAAGCAGAAATTGGGAAAACAGCTTTATGATCTGTAATGGCAAAGTAAATAGATGGAAAAGCTGGAAATTTTCCAAATTCAAAAGAATTTACATTACTAAACAATTTCTGGTACCCTGTATCTCGGAAACCTGGGGGGTAATTATAGAAATTTGATTCTTAAAAGAGAAGCTTTTTGGATTTTGCAATTCAAAGCAACTATTAGTCCAGGTTGAAATGCTAATTTTGATCTAAAGCCTTTTTTAGAAGAAAGACGTTAGTCTATTGAGAAAGTGAAGCTGATTTTTCTTCCCTTTTTTGTAAATCCCCCCCCCTCCCCAACTTCTATGTTCATTTCCCTTGCATGTGGACTTTAGGTACTAATGATATCATTATTAGACATGTTTGATTTGATGTGTTCTCTAATGATGTATAATTGTCAAACTAGTACTGCTGTTTATTTTTATACATTGAATGTTTGAAGTAATTAGTGTTCTGCCTGTTAGATATATTGAATTCCATGGAGGAATGTAGTTTTCTAATGATGTATAATTGTTAAATTAGTACTGCTGTTTTCATTCTTTGAATGTTTGAAGTAATTAGTATTCTGCCTGTTAGATATATTGAATTCCATGGAGGAATGTAGTTTTCTGATGTTGTATAATTGTTAAACTAGTACTGCTGTTTTTATTCATTGAATGTTTGAAGTAATTAGTGTTCTGCCTGTTAGATATATAGAATTCCATGGAGGAATGTAGTACTGCTTCATTGTTAGACACATTTTATTTGTGTTTTTTAATTGATGTAATTTGTCATGTGATCTATTCTAGGGTTATATATGTGTGTTTTTTTTCTGCCTCATTTAGCCTTTGATAAAGGGTCCAGTGGGACCAGAAACGCATCAGGCAATTCAATAAATCCTTTTAAAATGTTTCCCTTCTGGGCCAAGTTCTTTTGTGGTGGTGAGTACCTGGATTTGTGTTTTTGACTTTTAGTTTTCCATGGCACCCCGTCCTAGTGCAAGCTCCTTTGTGGTTTTTGTACCCTGTTTTCTGTATATCAGTGTGGTATTCCAATTACCTTTAAAATGGGAAACAAAATTACTAAGATTATTTTTTCAAATGCTATAGGGTTCCCAGCTTAATCTGGTTAAATGGGAAATAACATACTTTCCAAAGAACAGAGGTGATTTAACAATTATTAATCCGGTGTTTTTTTTCATACCATTTTTTAGTCAGTGTCCTTTTAGGTAGTGGTGAAAGATGCAGACTCATTAGTTACGACATGGCTGATAAATAACCTGGGACCTATGTTAGACATATGGGGTGAGCTGCCTATGCGGTTTAACCACAGATGTCAGATTTCTGAGTGTTATAGACCCACAGTACAGAAATTGAATAAATGGGGGGTCTGTAGATCACATCTCCAGAGTAAAACAAGGACAGCTTTGTATAATCAAATTCTGGAGTCAATAGGACCTGATATGGTGGAGTTCAAGGGTTGCCTTCTTTCTGACAGGGCTGTAATAGTGAACCAACTCATGAATAAAAAGATACCACTTAGGATGTGGGATGTCTTATGGTTGGTGTCATATGGGAGGTTAGGGGTCAAGGGCAATAATAAGCACAAGACATTGGATGAAAGGAATTGCCCATATCCTGAATGCGAGAACCTAACAGAGACAATGGAGCATTTTCTCTTGGCATGTCCTTACTCCAGGTGTTCATGGAATTTTCTAGCAAATAGATGGAGTTTAACTTGGATAAGGGCACTCATGTGTGAACAGTTGGCATTAGGGAATTACTCAAGCCTTATGGCTGGTGGGATGGATACTACTTTGAAAGTGTTTTTTTTTTCAGTTTTAATGTTTTACCTGTGCCAAGCTAGGAGCCAATTAATTTTTCAACAAAAGAAAATGTCTTATGTTTCTATATGTAGACTGAAGCTGCTTTGAGAGAGGTATATGTGGTGGATGCATGACTGTACCCTAGGCAAAAGGTACAGGCTTGGTGGAAAGATTTTCCTTTTTTTCAAAAAGTTGGTTAATTTTGGAATAGGAAATTATGTTTGTTAGCTGGGAATAATGGATTTAGGATTTTTATAAATTAAGTGTGATACAACACCTTATTTTTCAATTTGGTTGAATACATGTATTTTATTTTCCTTTTTTTCAGGGTTTCTGTTAGATAATGCTGAGTTCATTTCTGTGTTTAATGTGTTTGTATCATCCTTTTCTTTGTATGATGTAACATGATTGTTTTATTTATAATTTGACAGTTGTTCAATAAAAAATTCCCCTACTCTTGGAAGGGAGCGCTGTTTGCCCTTTCCAAGATGGCTTATCCTGGAGTTGCAGTAGAGGTGGAGGTGCTGCCGGCTGTGGAGTTGTTCTCCTTCCCAGCTGAGGAAAGCCAGGAGAACAACAGTTCTAGACTGATGAATGAACCTTCTAATATTTCTGTTATTTCTGTTGAGCCATCTGGCTCTGTGAGCCTACCTTTGGGACTGAAGAGTGGACAGCAGTTGTGGATGATGATGACGCCGACATGGAGGTGGCTTCTGAAATTTTTCATCTTGCAAGTAATGAGGTTATGGTAGCCTCTTAGGTTAAGCAATTCTCTGATTACAAATCTGTGACACAATCTCAGAGACAGCTGGAAATGGAGGTAAAAGAAGCTCATCAAAAGAAACTGCAAAATTGGATTAAGAAAAAGGACCTGTATACATCTGGAGGTGGCAGGCATGCTGCTAGTGATGACTGCACCCAATCTGCCCATGAGAGTTTAAAGGAAGCATTTACATTAGTGTCTCCTGGAGAACTGGAGGACAGATGGACGCTAGAGTGGGCCCTGCAACAAGCTACCTGGAAGCAGGATGTGACCGGTAAGTGGGTTTCTGACCCAGATTTTGAATTTTCTGAACCAATGTCAATAGATGATGCTATGCTGACCACCGAGTATAATGAGGAGCCAGTGAGAGCACAAGACATCCCTAAGAGGCACACACAGCAGGGAGGACAGCTTACTTCAGGCAGCTATAATGCGACAACTGCCACTACTGTATGTCAAACCGAGTGGCACATGTACTTCAGAACAATATTGAGACCCCTGTGACTGATAATTCTGTTGAGAGGAATGCACAGGGGGAAAATAATGGGCTGGAGCTGGTCCCAGACAAAAGCAATAGGACTCAGACTGTTGAAACTCCTGAGGAGAATGTTCAGCCAGAGGATTGTGAGGGTCCCTCCTGAGTGCAACAGGGATGTTCTGGTCCCATTTTAGATACTACACAAGGATAAGGAATTTCTGGAATGGCAGACCAAAACAGTGAGGATGTGATAATAGAATCTGAAGCTGAATCAGAGGGTGAAGAGACACCGACAGATACAGGGCAGCATCAGGAGCACAGAGCAGGACAGGATAACACACAGTCAGATTCTGGAAGACTTGATGATGCTCAACCTCCCCCAGACAACCCAGGTTTTGCAATCTTTTCAATAAAACCCCATAGCTACCTTGCATGCATGGAGTACACATTAGATACAGGAGAGGACTGGAGATGTTTCCAGATAGAGAATATATGGGGAAAAGACTACTCAAGGAATCAATGCATTTTGTACCAGCTGAAGTTCGTGCCCTGATCCATTTATCAGGTGAGGAAAACTTCAATGTCAGCTTCCATACTGGACATGGGCTGGAAAAATTTTGGATTACCTATAACCTAAAAAAATGTTCCTCCCTTTGGACTCCCTCCCTTGTAATCCCTTTAACTAAGCCAGTTGTAAAAAAAAATCACCATTATTTTTTGCACTGAAAATGTGAATGTTGGGGACATTCACCACTGGTTACAGAACCGGCATGATGTCTTAAGTGCACCAGATCCTATCATAGACTTCAAGAGTTTTTGGACTGGTGGGTGGCATTTTCAGATCAAACTTCGTCAGACTGATTCTGGTAATCTTCACCTTCCAAATAGTTTTTTATTGGAAGGGACCGTGGAGTTTGCTTCTATTCAGGGCAACTGAAGGCTTGTCACAAATGTGGGGACAAGACTCATCTAGCAAGTACTTGTGATAAACTAAAATATATCTTATGTGGGAGTATAACCATATTAGCACTGCTTCTAAAAATTTGGCTAGATGTAATCTATGTGATGGGAGGGTTCATGTGTTTTATAACTGCCCATGGGCATCCCATAATAGGCCAGATGGAATTAATCAGGATGCTCTCATACGGAATGCACAAAGAAAGGCTGCAGGGTGGACCAAAACTCACACCCCAAGCTCTTGGGCTAGCACTTCTGGTGAGCCAGAGCCTCCTAGTAAAAGTTCAGATGTCCCTAAAACCCTTCCAATGGAGCACAATATGGAACAGGCAACTGATGCTGCTCCCCCCCATTGGTAGTGATACTAGCTGTGATATTGCATCTGCAAATCTTTCTGAACCCTCCCCCCCAGTCTCAGAAGTCTGGACTTGCTAAGGATCTTCGACCTGTTAAGGCTCCAGATTCTCAGACTATGCCACCCCCTCCCTTTCAGAACCCATGGGTTACCCCAGGATCATGTAGAAGCACCAGACTGCTATCTTCAGTGGCGTCCAATCCAATTCTCAGTAATTAATATGAAATTCTAGCACATAGGACTGAATGGAGAGTACAGATACAGAGGATTCAGATTTGGATGTATCCTTGAAATCACTCCCACCACCTGAACAGAAAGATGGAAGGAAGAAGACAAAAAGGAAAAAACGTGGAGAACTTAAATGATTAAACTTTTTGTCACTAATATACCTGATGCATCTCACTTTTGCTACCCTGAATGTCTGTAGTATATTTAATGGTGGTAAAAGGAAGGCTGTCTTTATTGTATTACAACAGCAAAAGCTTAATGTTATTTTTTTTAATGGGAAACTTGGCTTCTTACAGCTACTGCAGTGTCCCAGTGCAGAAAAGCATGGATGTGGGGCTCATCTTATTGGTCCTTTGGATTGGATAGGGCAGATGGGGTAGGAATTTTATTTCAAGGGGTTAATTTTTCCTTGACAAAATTGATTGATGTGATCCCTGGCCGCTTATTGATTATTGATGGGCAACTGAATGGGCAGACTTATTACAGTCTATGCTCCCCAAAGCAAGGCAAATAGGGTCAATCTGTTTCGATCGGTACAACCCTTTTTGGCTACAACCAAACAGATCTTAATGGGGGGAGACTTTAATTGCACCCTGGATGTGGTTGATAAATCTGAAAGTTGGGAAAAAGGTCTATTGTGATACTCATGCTATGTAGAACTGTTTAAGGATTTATGGACTGCATGATGTCTCTTCTTTATTACATCCCAATACTGTACTAAAAACGTATGTTAGGGGAAATCTAGCCACCCATATTAGAAACATAGAAACATAGACTTTGATGGCAGATAAGGACTGCTTGGCCCACCTAGTCTGCCCATTTCGCTACCTAGAGGATAAGCTGCAGATCCTATTTAACCAACAGCCAATTTCTTCCTACCCCCCACAAAAATTGCCTTGTGTCTGTCCCATGCATTCTTGAATTATCCCACAGTTTTAGACCCCACAACCTCCTCAGGAAGGCTGTTCCATGTGTCCACCACCCTCTCTGTGAAAAAATACTTCCTCACATTGCCCCTGAGCCGTCCCCCCTCTATCTTCAAATTGTGTCCCCGTGTTCTTGCACATCTCTTTTTCTGAAAGATGCTACCCTCTTGGACTTTGTTGATTCCACTGAGGTACTTAAAAGTTTCTATCATGTCCCCCTCTCCCTCCTTTCCTCAAGGGTATACATATTAAGCTCCTTTAGTCTCTCCTCATATGGCTTCTCTTGCAGACCCTGCACCATTTTAGTTGCCCTCCTCTGAACTGCCTCCATCCTGTCTATGTCCTTGCGGAGACGGGGTCTCCAGAACTGGACACAATACTCCAGATGGGGTCTCACTAACTGTCTGTACAGGGGATAACAACTTCCTGTTTTCTGCTGGTGATACCTCTCCCTATACATCCCAGTATCCCCCAGCCCGCCTACTGCCTTCTCCACATTGCTTGCCAACCTTAAGGTCATCTGATATGATTACCCCAGGTCCTTTCCATTTTATTATTCTACCTCCCCATTGTGTAATCTTCCCTGGGTTTTGTTTCCCAGGTGCATTACTTTGCACTTCTTTGCACTGAATCCAAGCTGCCATACTTCTGACCATTTCTCCAACCTTGCCAGGCCCTTCTCATCCTTTCCACGCCTCCTTGTGTATCAACCCTGTTGCAGATCTTTGTGTCATCTGCAAAGAGGCATACTTTCCCTTCCAGTCCCTCTGCAATGTCACTTATAAAGAGATTAAAAAGGACTGGACCCAGTACTGAACCCTGTGGTACCCCACTAGTATCCCCTCTTTCTTCAGAGTGGACTCCATTTACAATTACCTTCTGTGTCCTGTAGTTCAGCCAGTGTTTTATCCAGGCTACCACCCTGGGACCCATTCCCAGGCTGGTTAATTTGACTACTAATCTTTTGTGTGGGACAGTGTCAAATGCCTTGCTAAAGTCTAGGTAGGCCATGTCCACCACCCCTCCCTGGTCTGCTACTTTAGTCACCTAGTCAAAGAAATCTATTAACTTCATCTGACATGACCTTCCCGCTGTGAACCCATTCTGCCTTGGGTCCTGTGCTCCACTGGCCTCTAGGTACTCAACAATTCTTTCCTTCAGAAGTGATTCCATCACTTTTCCTACCACAGAGGTCAAACTGACAGGTCTGTAGTTTCCTGTCTCTGTCTTGGTCCCACTTTTGTGAAGGGGAATCACATCCACCTTCTTCCAGTCCTCAGGTACCACACCATCCTCCCATGATTTGTTAAAAAGGGCAGTCAGTGGTGTCACTAGTTTTCTGCTTAATTCTTTTAGAATTCTGGGGTGAATTCCATCTGACCCCATTGCTTTGTCCCCCTTCAGTTTTAGGAGTTCTTTCCGAACCCTTTCTTCTGTGAAAGGACTGGGATCGACCCTCCTCTCCAGAGTGCTTCTGTTAATTGGATTAGGCACCTCACCCACTTCCTCTTTTGTGAATACTGAACAGAAGTATTCATTAAGTATCCCTGCTTTTTCACTGTCACTCTCTGCCCACCCACCATCCGTTCTATTCAGCCTCACTATCCTTCCCTTTGTCTGTCTACGCTCCCTGATATACCTATAAAAGGTTTTATCCCCCTTCTTAACTGAGTTAGCTATCTTTTCCTCAGTTTGTGCCTTTGCTATTCTGACTACCCTCCCTGCTTCCTTCTGCCTTAACTGGTACAGTTCTCTGTCCTGCTCCTTCTGTGTTTCCTTATACTTCCTAAATGCTATCTTTTTCTCCCTAGCCTTCACTGCAACCTCTTTTGAGAACCATAGTGGCTTTTTCTTTCATTTTGATTTGTTTATTTGCTTCACACAAAGGCTTGTTGCCTCTGTGAAGGCAGTTTTGATATTTTCCCATTGTTGCTCCACCCCTCCTTCTAGCCTGTTTGCTAGTGCTTTTCTAAGGCACTCTCCCATCTTGCCAAAGTCAGCCCTCCTGAAGTCCAGAACCCTCACTTTTGTATCATATTGATTACTGGTTTGTGTCTACTAATGTTACATTTGGGCAGTTACAAGTAATCCCCATTGAATTCTCAGATCATTCCATGCTTCAGCTTGAGGTGCACTTTGGGGCCCATACATGGGAAGAAGGCAGGAGGTGGATGTTAAATACTGCTGTCTTGCAGGATAGCTCTATCCAAAAACATGTAAAGGAATTTTTGCATACCTGTAAAACTGTAGTTTGTATGTATGACACAGCAGGAGAATGGTGGGAGGATACAAAAAAAGAAATTCAGATTTGGTTTAAGAAATATGGGACATAGAAACAAAATTAGAACTTTTTGAAGTATCTCTCACTCAGCCAGCATCTCCAATATCTATATTCCTTAGTTAATACTTCAATGGGGAATTATGCTACCCAAATAACTCAGATTAAAGATTGTATGAAAGAGTATTAATACAATAGAGCAGCCACAGTCTTGGCTGAACTACAATATGGCACCACGAAAACACCAATTGGAGATCCATGTGTGGCATGTAAAACAAGGGTTGAGGATTCTAGGATTACTGCACTTTTGGATGGGGATGGCTTAATTAAAACCTCTCCTGAAGAACTGAAAAGTATTATTGACCATTATTTACTTTCCTTTAATACTTCCCAACATATAGACACACAGGAGATGGAACACTATGTAATCACCTTCAAACCTGTACTACAGTACCTGGGTACATGGGATATAGGTCACCCCTTATCTGTAGTTGAATTAAGAACAGTTTTGAAGGGAATGTATCCCGGGGTCATGATGGTCTACCATTAGAATTTTATTTAGTTTTCCAAGATGAATTATTGGAGACATTGCTTCCTGTATACATGAAAATTATCCAGGATAATTTGGTGAGAAACAGTTTTGCTCAAGAGTTGGTTAAATTTTTATACAAATCTGGTGATAAAACCTTAATAAGAAATTGGAGGCTGATTGCCTTCTTAATACTGACTGGAAAATTCTTGGAAAGCTCATTCATAAGCGTTTACAATCTATTTTACTGGATTTGCTCCATCCAGCACAAATATGTGGAATGCCTGGTTTAAGAATACAAGATAATTTAATTTTAACCTGAGATTGCTATGAATTTTGCAAAAAAAAAAAAAAAACCAACAAAAGGGCTTTATTTTTTCAATAGATCAGAGTAAGGCCTTTGATAGGGTGTCCCATAAGTTTTGTATTACAGGTTTTGTTGCATTATGGCATCCCACAGGCTCTTGTAAGGGGTATTAAAGCACTTTATGAAAAAGCAATTGTGCTACCTTTGGTTGTGGGGACAACTGGATGTCCCATACCTCTGACTGTAGTGGTACGGCAGGGTTGCACATTAAGTCCACTGCCATACACTTTGGTCTTTTATCCTTGTATTAGGCATATCTCCAACAATGGCTCTATTAGAGGGTTATGTGTTCCGTATCAGACTTTTGCATTGATGGTGTCCGCACATGTAGAAGATTTATGTTTATTTTTGAGTACACAGTAAAGTGTTACACACTTTATAACAGAATTACAAATGTATGGGACGGCTTCTGGGGCTATTTTAAATATAGATAAAAGTGTTAGCATTAGTATAGGGCAACCGGATGAGGCAGACAGCATCTCTGGGATAAAGTTATCAAGGGAACGGATTAAAATATTGAGTCTTTATTTTGATGAAGGGGATATGGCACAATAAAATTAGTTGGAAGCAATCCAAAAATGTGATTGGAGGGTGGATGAATAGAAAAATTGGATTTTGTCAAAACATAAATGGATATTTATCATCAAACAATTCTTTATTCCCCTATTATATGTTAGCTGGGTGTATCCTATTCCTAGTAACCTGGAAACAAAAATGCATAGTATTTTTTTTCTATGTTGTGGGGTAGTCGGTTGAACCCAATTAAAGGGATTATACGTACTTACCTGTTACAAAGAGAGGGGTGGGGATGGTATACTGTCTGTTCTTTTTTCCATGTAATTTTTTGGATAGGAAAATTACTACTACTACCTGGTTGGGGGGCAGGTTAGTGTGGACGAAGGCTGTGTTACATCAATATTTGTCCACTTGGCAAGAAGACCCTCTAAAACTATTACCTAAATTACAGGTCCCTGATTTTATGAAACCTGCCTTCAGGAAACTATTTCTATGGAAAATCATAAAATCAGAATTGGTACTACCCCCCAGGAAACAGTTATATGATATTATATTACAAAGGATAGGACCAGCTGGTCCAGAGTTTAAATTTTGTTCACCGACCAAAGTGCCTTGTGCAGTCGCACAGCTTAATAATTCACGAATTCCTATTAGGATGTGGGATAATTTATAGCTTTGTACTTATGGCCGACTTAATGTATGGGGGAACTTAAAACGTAATGCAACAGAGGACAGAGGATGCTCTTATGTAGATTGTCAGACTCACAAAGTTTGCCTCACTTTCTTTGAGAATGCTGTTTTTCCAAACATTTTTGGTTATTTCTGATGGGTAGATGGAGCTTGCCATGGTTAGGTAGATTGACATATGAACAACTGGTGTTGGGCCAATATATGGGCAGATTGACACTTTATGATAAAAGTACCCCTGAAGTACTATTTGCATATTTGAAATGTTACCTCTGGCAAGCTAGGCACAGATATGTTATTCAACAACAGTTAGTCTTATTTAGCTATTGCAAAATTATGTGAGTCTGCGTGTTTAGAAGTTTATTGTAAAGATGCTTAAAGATATTCACAAAAGGTACTAACTCAAGTATTGAAAGGATTACAGCAAGTATTACATTAATAAGATTTATGACTTCCTCACAGATAGTGTATATAGATTTATGAATTATGATCTTTGGATGTGTTTCCTTTTCTTTTTTGATTTGGAAGCCATAGCTCTACACATGCGTATTGTCTGCTTCTACATATCACATGGGGAATGGTTATTTAATATGTGGGGGGGGGGTTATGTATATTGGCCTTTTTAAATGAATTTATTTGATCTGATGTTGTTTTCCTTTTCCCTCACCTTTTCCTTTTTTTTAATTGCAGATGGCTATTTTAAAGCTTTTTTGTTAGCCATGTTTAATTACATACTAACATACTAAAATGCCAGCAGAATAGGCCTAATGGTCTCTCACATCTGCTCAGTTTTCAGCACCTGCATTGAGGGGCAATTTTGGTGTCCCCCTCTCCCCCTTGGGTTATACTGTCCCCAGTCCCAGATGTTCCACCTGTATTGGGCCTGGTCAGATTTACCCTCCCCCTGTACCCGTCCCATCCCCTCTTAATTGTCTTTTTAAGTTTTCCTTCTTAGTTTTTCTGATGTGTTGAATGTTTCTTTTTAATTTCTAATGTTTGTATTAAATTTATTAATAAAAAATGCCCCTACTCTTTTTGAGAAGTGCCATGGGATCTTTAACATCCACCTGAACTACCACCAGAACAGGCACTTGGGACCTTGGTTTAACAACTCATCCGAAAGATGGATTAGCCCTGCCCTAACACTTTGCCCTGGGATAACACATTTGCCCATGGCTAAAGTTTGCAATATTCAAAGCTCATATGTAAATGAGCCTACTTAGGCAATCCATGTGCAAACAGCCACATTTGCATCTCATTGTGGGCTGCTTAGCATATATTTCCATGTAGTTTGCCTGGTGCTATTCCATGATGCTCACAGCTCCACCAGTAGGTTAGCCTGGGAATACAGGAGCCATCTGCATCTGCTCACAGCTCTACTTATAGGTCAGTCTGGAAGTTCAGGATGGAAACTGCAGGCTGGGGTGTGCACAAAGCTCCACCTGTAAGCCAGACCTGAGAACAGCTAGGTAGCTGTAGGCAATGGGTGTCAGCAGGCTTAATCAGTGCAAAACACACAACCATTCAGCACTGCCATGAGGGGAACATATGCTCTGTATAAAGGACAATGAGGGGCACAGATCCCGATAATGAAGGACACTTATGCAAGCATGGGGATAGAAGGTCAGAACACAGTGGCAGGCAGTGTGTACCTGTATAGTCCTGTGTCAGAAGCACAGAACACTAGGAATACATGCTGTAATGCTTGAATGTATAGCACAGTCACTGTGTAAGAAGTACCTGTACCATAAGGGGCAAATGTAGCACAGAGTTATCATGAGGTGTGTAATGGGAGACTTTCCAATACAATCAGGAAAGCCCAGATGTGTGTGTGTATGTGTGTGTGTGTGTGTGTGTGTGCGTATATATATATATATATATATATATATATATATTATATATCTCCATTGCAAAACAACTCCATTGATGAATCAGTAAGGGCTGATAGTACAGTGACAAAAGTCTGCAAACTCAGTGTCCTACCACCACCCCACCCCCTACCCTCCACACACCAACAGACATCGGGGTGTGCCTGGGGTCATAGGGTTTAACTTTCACCCCATTCCTTTCTACTTTCTGTTTTCCTCCCTATGTCCTTTCAACACTGACCCTTCGGGAGCACCTAAGAGTCATCCCTCTGACAGCCACTGTACCTGAGCTGTCCTTGGTTCCCCATGGAGCTGCGGTTTATTCCCAAGTGGGGACAAGGTGGGGCCCTTGACACCCTGGCACATCAGGTCTCGTGGGTCCAAGGCAGCCAGGTGGGTGGAGGCATATCGAGGGCAAGCTCTGTTGTTCTGTCTTCCCGGTGATGGAAGGTATTTTCTTGTTTCCTTCCCATTATGTGTGGTGTGTGCCCTGATGTCAAGGTGTTGCATGCCGATGTCCACCACACGTCTCAACCAATCCTTCCTGCAAGTGCAGGACTGTTGTCATACCCCAAGCTTCTGCCTAGGGTCAAGCAAGCTGTGGACCTTGGTCCCCTCCATCCCCCTGGAGAAAATGAGCAGTCACAGGACACTCAAGCCTTCTCCCCCAGCTGGACCTCCAGCAGCCCAGGCTCTCTCCCAAACCTGGGTTGCTGGTGTCGCAGACAGAAATCCAACCACTGCACTGGCAGGCCAGCTTTCTCACCCCATTCCATGTGTAAACAAGCTGAGATGATACAGTATAGAAGAATGGGGTGAGAGTTAGGCCCAACAACCCTAAGGCACTTGCTGATGTCTGTTGCTGTGTGGTGGGTGGGGTGGTGGGGGGTGGTGGTAGGATTGGTAACCATAACTCTGAATTTCCAGACTTTTGTCACTGTACTATCAACCCTAACTGATGTATTAACAGAGTTTATTGCAATGAATTTCCCTTCTGTTTGAGATAGTATAATAGTATCCTTATTTTTCTGGGGGAACTCAGGGTCCAAAACCCACAAAGTTGTGTGCATGCATAGAATAAAATTCAGCGGACACATGTAATGTGGGCATTTTCAGGAATTTTTCACCAAATTTCCAACATGGCCTTTTAGGGACCCCACCTAATGAACACTGGCACTGTCGTTTCATGAATCTGTCCCGAAAGTTGATTTTGCAAAGTGACTGTATCATTCTGTGCCACAGGTGTGAAAACATGTTTTGGGCAGGATGTGAAAATGACAGCTATATTGTTCATGAGGCAGTCTGAAAGAATGACACTACTGAAAATCTGGAGTGAAAATAGTGAAAAATGGCAAAGTTACGAGCATACGTAGAAACTGCACAACGCATGCTCATACCAAGGTCATTATTTGGAATTTTTCCACCAAACTTTCAACATGGGCTTTTTGGGACCTTCCCTCATGAACACTGGCACTGTCTTCTGTTAATCAGTCCCAAAAGGTGATTCTGTGCAGCAGCGGCAAAATCATCTTACGGGTCTGATTAATGAGATGACAGTTACAGAGTTCATGAGGTGGGGTCCCCAAAAGGCCATGCTGATGATTTGGTGAAAAAATGTTACAAAATGGCTGAGATATCAATATAAGTTTAAAACCCTACTGACAGCCATTATATGGCATTTACCTGGATTCCTTAGTTTGTGGTTTGGCTTTGAAGTGCTGCAGACATGTCCCTGTCAAGAGACGATGACAGTGCCAACCTTCTGAGGTAAGTAGGGGTAAGGGGAGGTGGCAGTGCAGAGGAAGGGTGGGGATGGGAGGGACGGGGTAGAAGACGAGGGACCATTTTCTTTGTTTCAGGAATTAACAAAAAAACATTGAGGGATGGTTTTCTTTTTTTACAGGAAAAATAAAATATATATCGGGAAACTGGGAGAGAGCTACTCAGTGTCCCACACTGTTGGGAGGGCAGTGCCTACAGTTTGGGCACCCTGATGTTGGCAAAAAGGGAACTACATAATTAGATACACTGGGAGTGAGCTCCCCAGTGTACCACAGTGGTGGGTGACAGAGAGGGGCAGACTAAAACTGCCAACATGGGGATTGGGCACCCCAATATCGGCAAAATATAAAACCAATCATTTTGGGACACTGGGAGTGGGCTACCCAGCATCTCACAGTGGCAAGTGGGGGGGGTATGTGCCTACACTCATCTGTACTGCACTCAGTGAAAGTTCAGTGAGCGCCGGTTGCAGAGGTGTGCGGAGGGTTGTGCCAGTGCAGGCTCTGTCCTGACATTGGGGGGAGACCAGTGGTGGGAACAGACTGCTGGGGTGGGAGACCACTTAGTCACCAATGAGAGGGTGACAGTGGCCTAATGTGATGTATTGTCAACAGGGAGTTTGGGTTCACATGAGGGGGGACCACTAAACCACTAATTAGTGGTTTTACTGCTACATGAATACTGATGGGGTTCCAGGGTGTGGGGGGGACCACTGAACTACTACGTAGTGGTTATAATTGAACCTGTCTGCTGGTGGGGTTGTCGGGGTGCTGGAAGGGTTAAACTGTGGGAATGCATGGGGAATGTGGTAATAGATTGCACACAGGGACATCGAGCATCGGCGGGTGGCACTTAACCTCTGGGTTGCCTCCCTTAGTGCTTCATGCATCTTGTGTTGCTGTTGTTTCCATGCCCCCCCAGCCTTTACCCGAGTTACCGCATGCTTTTCGGTGGCGCTATTGTGCGCTGCGCTACAGGTCATGCAAAAACCTGTAGCACAGCACTGTTCTTTTGAATATGCCAGTACGCTGGCATTCATGGCCCCTCCCCTCACTCCTTCCCCTGCATACATTACCTTTTAGTGTTGGTGCTATCACATAGCACCGGAGCTAATTGACATTTTGAACATTGCTGTTGGGTGAAAATTTGGTGCTATTCTGACACAACGGATTTGTGCTCGGCACAAAGCTTTGAATACCTGGCCCCAGATATTATAAACAAATATAGGAAACAAATCTATCAAAAAATTATGAATACAAATTCTGCAAATAGAGCAGACTTTCCTTATTGTATTCCCATTAAAATGCAGTTGGCATTGCTGATGTTAAACGATAAAAGAATCCCTCCCAAAGTATGGGACATTGTATGGTTGAGTTGCCATGGGAAGGTAGGGGGAAGGGGAAACTTAAAACATAAACCACTGGATAAGAGATACTGATTTTAATCAGAATGTGTCCAGATACTGTAGAAGAGACAAAGGAATATTTCTTTATCTCCTGTCCACACACTACCCGTGTATGGAAATCTCTTGCACAAAGATGGAATTTTTTTTATAGAATATAACATATGAAAACTTAATTTTGGGGATTTATGTAGGAAGGTTAGGGAAATTTCATCCAAGTACTTTAAACATTATCTTTGTATGTATTAAATACTATTTGTGGCAGGCTAGGTGTCAGTATTTGATACACCAGTTACAATCTACAAATTTGGCTCTAATATTACAGATTGAATCTATGATTAAACAGGTTAAAATTCAAGACTACAAGAATTTAGACAAAAGTAAGGTAGACCAGTATTGGGTTCACATAAATTGGATTACCTGAATATATATGGATCATGAACTTCTAAGGGTTTTCTGAACCATACTACTGAGATTTCATATGTTGTCTTTTTTATTTTATATACTTTCTGTTTCTTCCTTTTATAGAATGTAATGTATGTCTAAAATTGCTATAAGTATGTTTTTCATTCTGGTTTGTATTGATTACTCGAAATAAAAATTCCCCTGCTCTCCAGTAGGGGGAACCGCTGACAGTGGTTACCAAGATGGCTGACCATGAAGGTGGAGGTGGAGGGACTCCTAAGTGCAGGAGGATCAATTCCAACATGGGACATACTGGATTTTGCTTTACAAGTTCACCAAATATACCTAACCCTGAGGAGTTTATGGATGCCATCTTGGATTTGGATGTACCTGACATATTGCTGCAGGAGAAGGAGTCGTGAGGTGCGGCAGGTCTGAGGCAGAGTGAAGAGTTGGATGAACAGTCCATATCTGTATGATGGTCAGGAGATGCACCATATCTAAAAGTGCCTCATGACAGAAAGGAGCAGAGAGCCTGGCTGTTGCAGCTCTTAGCTGAAGATGAAGTGGCAGTGGGAAGTGCAAGAACCGTGCTGGAGTCCCCTCAACAGATGGAGAACAGTCCTGTTGTTCAGCAAGGTACAGCTTTGCATGTTGATAATGAAATGGAGGTCTTGATGCAAGACAAGGGAGATGAACCACTTTCTTGGTCCCTGGAATGAGCATTGCTCACAGCTGGATGGCAGCGGTCACCTGACAAAACTGGTTGGGTGGCAGGATGTGCCCTGACGGCATGAATGATTATGAAAAACAGTGTTACAGTCAGCAAGTCTGCCAGTTGGGCGGTCTCGAAAGGTGGATATCGGCAATGGATAAAATCTACTATGGAGGGTGTAGCACTGCATACTGATGTGGAGGAGCATTCAGTTCCAATGGAAATGGTGACCCCAAATGTTAACTTTTCCCCTGGCTGAGGATCAATGGAGATGGAGGCAGCAGTGGTGGAGAAATAGAAAGAACAGCATGCTCTGACTGCAGCAACACTGGTAAGTGACATTTCCAGTACTAATGACACCATACCTACTACTGAACAGGGTATTGATTTGGGACTGGCTGTGGAGGGTGTGATACTTGTCAAAGATCAGCAGACAGTACAAATGGACTGTGAGAACAGTGTGCAGGGAGCCACTGCATGTATAGAAAATAGCACGGTACCCCTTGCCACTTCAACTGAGTAGGCAGTGACAGGGGTGGCATAAATAATTTATCAACATACAACAGAACACATACTGCCAGTAGTCCATAAAAATACTATCACTATCAATCCTTCAACTGCCTCATGGGCAGATGTCATGGAATGGGTCAAAGCCAGCCCCTCACACCAGCACCCAAGGTTTGCACAGAAGAAGCAAGCATTTGCACCACATACAGCTTTCAGAGGGCAGGCAGATCATTTTCCCTGACCCTAGTTTCCACCAGGTTTATCAGAAGGGCAAATCCCTGAAAGACTGTCAAATAGCTCCTTTAAGTTGCCTGATTTATTCTCCAATTTGAGGAAACTGGTGACCAGATGGAATGCAGTCTGTATCAAATATAAATGGGGGTCTGGTGACCACTCCTGATAGAGCTTATGTGGGGAGGAAACTGCTAAAAGATTCTATACACTTTACATCCAATGATGTTTCTGCATTGATTTATATCTCAGGTGACACACAGTTTGATGTCATTTTAATACTTTCCAACATTTGGAATGATTCTGGAAGAAATACAAACAACTTAAGAACACCCCTTTTTGGACACCGTTCATGGTTATTCTGCTTACTAAACCAACAGTGAGAAACATTACAGTGTTCTTCCGTAAGGAACATGTCCATGTTTCAGATATTCTCTACTGGGTGAAGCAGAGAGCAGATGTCATTGACTGCCCTACCCCTATTCTGGACTCTGAAATCTTTTGGGCTGGGGGTTGGAAGATCAGAATCCGGCTGCATACGTCTGATAATGGCCTGATTCACCTGCCTAGTTGCTTTTATATTGGCCAAGACCAAGGATTCTGCTTCTATCTGAGGCAACCTAAGACATGTCACAGGTGTGGATCCTTGTCACACCTGAGCAACATCTGTGATACCGTGGTGTGCAATTTCTGCCTCCAAACTGGACACACAAGTATGTTTTGTCATAACCCTATGAAATGCAACTTGTGTGATGATCCTGGGCATCTATACAATGCCCGTGGGCCATGCACAACAAGGGCTCCTTTTATGATCAGGCTGATATGCTGCATGAGGTTCAATCTCGATGGGCCAAGGAAGAGGCAGCCAGACAGCAGGCGCTTGAGCCTGAGGGGGGCCAACATCCACGGGAATTTCCCATAGCAAAAGTGAAGCCAGCAGCTCCAACAGAAAGTTTAAGAGGAGAAGCACAGAGTGCTCCAGATGTGGCTATGCTGGACCCAGTGGGGGATGCAAAAGGCCAGCCCACAGTACCCCACCACCTTGGTTCAGGGGATTTAATAACAGATGCAGTGCAGGAGTAAGCTATGGCAATGCTCCTCCCCCCCCAGCCACAAGACAATTACTAGGTGGTTAAGGGAAAATGGCATTCCATCAGAAATAACCCTAAATCTAAGACTGCCAAAACAGAAAGTGTTGATTACGGAACACTTTCATGGCTTTACAGGTTCCAACTCAAGACGAGAGAGAGGACTCAGAATCCTCATTGGTGACCTCCTTTCATAAAGATTTATCAGACGTGGAGATGGATGCTGCTGAGCTTGTTAGAGTAAAGAAAAAGATTCAAAAGAAACCTTGTTGAGTCCTTAACTTCCTTTCCTGAAATGCATTTATGGATATTTGTTTGTTTGAAAATATTGATGTGGTGTCACTAAATGTGAACAGTAGCCGTAATCATGTTAGGAGGAAGACTATATTTCTCATTCTTAGTCAGTCTGAAGCTAAAATAATTTTATTGCAGGATACCCAGTTAAGAACAACAGCAGATATTCACCAAGCTTAGAAGGCGTGGATCTGTGGTCCTTCCATATGGCCACTTGGAGGAGATTCTTGTTCAAGGGTGGGCATATTATTTAAGGCCTATCAAGTGCAAGTTGGGAAGGTAATGGATGTGGACCCAGGGAGGGCACTCATTGTAGACATTCATGTCCAAGGGCACCTTCTGAGGGTGAGACTGTTGTATGCTCCCCAAAGCAAATACACCAGAGTGGCTTTATTCTGAAAACTCCAAGCATATCTCCACAAGGCAAGAAAGGTCATAGTGGGTGAGTATTTTAATTGTCCTTTGGAGCTACAAGATAAGATAGGGGGTACGCCCAAGTTGTTTTGTGATTCCAATGTATTGAGACAAATTTTAACTATAGCTGAAATGCAAGATGCCTTTAGAGTAAAGCATGGGAAGGATGGCCATACGTATCATAGAGGGGCTCTCTCTCCCCTCGAGAATTAGCTATATCTTTCTGTCAAAGAGTTGAAAGATATAAAGAGCCGAGATGTACCCAATGGCTACACTGGACCATTTTGAGTTGGGTGTGACAGTGGGAGGGTTCCAACCCACGAAAGTCGCGCCAGGTTACTGGCATTTTAATTCCTCAGTGCTTCAAGACTCCACAATAAAACTGCAAGCAGAAGAGTTGTTGTGAACCAGGGCCACAGTAGAAATTTTATATGAACCACTCCTTGATTGGTGCGAGGATACAAAATGGTGCCTTCAACATCTTTTCCAGAAGTATAGTAAGACAAAAGGAACAGAAGAGTATTTTCAGTTCTTGAAATTATGGTCACAACTGTTTCACTTAATTTCATGTCGGCATACTGAGAAACAGTTGTATACTGCCCAGATCACACAGATTAAGTCTGAAATGAAGACTTTTTTATATAATAGGGAAAAATCCTTACAGGCTGAGCAAGCCTGTGGTCTGCATGGATCACGACTCTCATTTGATATGTATAAGGGTTGCCAAGACAGAGTGGCCAAAAAACAGTTGACTGCTATTAGAGATTCACAGGGAGTTATTCACACAGTTGCATCTGATATTTTGACAGTAGTAACCGGAATATTAGGGTGGATATTTGAAAAGCAACAGCGAGGGGATGGGAATTTAACACAGATTTTAGTTGGACAAGTGTTCAAGAGATCAACGCACCAGGAGCAGGTTGCTTTATTAAAACCAATAGCAGTGGAAGAGATGGCTAGTACAATTCATAAAGCACATTTAGAAGCAGCCCCGGGCCCAGATGGCTTGGGTGCAAGGTTTTACCCAGCTTTTTATGTTATTTATTTATTTTTTTATTCATTTATTTATTTATGACTTTGGCAACCAGAGAGGTGCACTGATCCCAGGGACCGTTTTCCGGCACAGCCCGGGCCACGTACTGTGGCACAGAGTTGATCTAAACAGCAGACATGTAGCAGAAAAGCAGTATTACAAGTGGTAGAAGGTTACAATAGCACATTTGAATTCACAAATGGTAACATAAAAGACACAATAACAGGAAAGATATGAATAAATCACAAAGTATAAAGGAATAATAAATACAAGATCTGACTAGGCTAAAACAGTATTAGGTGGCACAGAAAGCTGTCAAGAATCCAAACCAGTTGCATTAGGAAAGAATAAAATTCAACAGAATATAAAAAGTAACAAAAGGTAGGTGTGGGGGGGGAGGTAGGAAAAGAGGGATTAAGCAAGGGAGAAGTGGAGAGACAACAGTCATATTGAAGACAGGAGAGGGGGACTACATATATAGTGGCTACTCTTCTGAGTGCTGTTTTTAATTACATCTTGGAGCACTTGAGTGTATCAGAAGATATGGTACATGCCTTTCTGATTTTATTGTATAAAAAGAGGATAAATTGGACATAAGTAATTGGAGACTGATCTCCTAATTAAATTATGATTTTAAGGTATTGTCTAATATTCTTCAATGCCGTCTTACTACTGTATCTCAGAAATTGATAGCTGTTAATCAAACCTGCAACCTACCAGAGGGCCATGAGGGGATAACCTTTTATAGCTTTGTGAGGTCTTCAAAAGAAACCCGTTTAATATGGTACAAGGCTTAGTAATTTCTCTCAATCAACAGAAGGCTTTTGGTCGTGTACCACATGATTACTTATTTACTGTGTTAGACTTTTATGGAATTCCTCCCAGGTTTATCTCATGGATTCAACTGTTATATTACCAAGCTAACTTTCAAGTCTTGTTAAATGAGTAGTCAGATGGTGCGTGTGGCAAGGGGTGTTAGGCAGGGGTGTCCTTTGAGCACATTATTGTATATCTTTTGTATAGATGTGTTTATCAGGAAAATGAATGTCACTTCACAGATTAGATGTCTGACTCTCTCCATTGAGAGTCCAGCACTTAAAATTTCCACATATGCAGATGATATTTGTTTATTTCTGAAGGAGGAACAATCCTGTCAAGAATTAATTACAGTAATGGAGGCTAATTCACTGCTGACAGATGCCACAATAAATATGGGAAATTTTACCCATAAATAGGTTACAGTAGTTCTGGCTAAAATAAAGATTTGGAAGGTTTAGTTTAGTTTAGTTTATTGTTCTAGGAATTAATACCTTTGAGCCAAAGGCTCTTTTACAAAGGTTCCACGTCAATTGTGGACAAAACCAAGTGTAGTTACAAAGAAAGGCAAAATAAGTTAAGTTATGACAAAATTGCCAGAAATGACACATAACCTTAAAATTGACAAACTTAGTATAAGACAAGGGAAACAAAATACTTTTTCATATACAAAAACAAAATAGATTATGGGAAAAAGACTCAAGAGAAAATGTACTATTGAGTGAGTAAGAGGAGGTAAGGGAAGCAGACAATAGTGAGAAAAGACCCTCACATATGCCTTTGTCAAGAAATGTAGTAAGGAAAGGGAAAGAGAAAAAAAAAGAAAGAAGTAATTTAATCAAGGCAGTCACAGGAGCTGGAGGCAGCAAGGTGAGAGTGGAGCTGAGATTTGAAGACTCCTAGGGGGGTGGAGGGGGAGATGAGAGTATTGATGGCATTTAGCCAGCTGGGTGCACGGTAAGCAAATGATTGTTGACCCTGAGTAGTCCAGCATAAGGAACCTGGAGAGGTTGATGATTCGATCCTCTGGTGAGATGGATGCAGGGATTTGGGCATAGCAGGTCTTGGATACACGGAGGGGTAAGGCCCATGGTTGTTTTTTTCACCATCAAGCAGGTAAGGTACTTTAAGCGGTTTGATAGTTGCAACCAACCAGTTTCAGTGTAGAGCTCACATGTGTGAGTGCACCTATGAACACCAGTGAGCAGTCGACAGGCCTTGTTGAGGAAGGTTGTAATGCGCTTAAGAGAGGCGGTTGAGGCAGACCCATATATAATTAAGCCATAGTCAATGATTGAGATGACAGAGCTTTGAATAGCAATCCTTAATGCAGGTTGGGTGAGGAACTGCCGGTTCCGGAACAAGATACCAATATGCTGATTTGCCACTTTAGCTGTCTTATCGATGTGGGTTGCAAAGGTTAGGCCTTGATCAAAGGTGATTCCAAGATATTTAAAGGTAGTCACTTGTTCAAGAGTACTTCCCAGATATGTATTGATAGTGAGTGGTAGTTGCCTTTTCTTGTTTTGCGGGCTGGAGAAGAGCATGGATTTTGTTTTTTTGTGATTTAGGATCAGTTTGTGATCAAGGAACCAATTCTCAACTTTGGTAAAAGCAAGTTGAAGGCTGTGGAGTAAGGGTTTCGGGTCTTTGTGAGAGGATAGAATTACGGCATCATCAGCATATAAGATTATTTGTTCAGGGCATGAATTGGGGAGTGAGTTTAGAAAAATGATGAAAAGAAGAGGGCCCAAAATGGATCCCTGGGGAACACCTGAGAGAACTGGTTTTGGGTCAGAGACAGCTTCTGCGATTTTTACAGCTCGAGTACGTTGTGAGAGATAACTTTTTGACCCAGGCACCAGAGCTTTGAGAGAGGCCAAGGGATTGTAGTTGTTTGACGAGTAAGCCATGGTGAACAGTATCAAACGCCTTTGTTAAGTCAATGAAAACAGCTCTGGTTTGGTAACCTTTGTCCAAGGCATTGTGGATTGCTCCTGAGAACTCCAATAGGGCAGTTGATGTGCTGTGCCCTTTCCTGAATTCATGTTGCTGAGTGCAGAAGATTCCCTTACATCAGTGTCACACATTACCAAGGAAAGCTTTATATGCCTCCATTTTAGAGTCCTACTTTTTAACCCCGGTTCAGTTTCCTGGGGGTTCAGAGGGCTCTGTACCAGACAATTTGAAACAGTTAACAGAAACACAGCTCCCCAAGCATATGTGGGACGTGGTCTTGAGTACGAATCTGAAATGCAGCTAAACTATCAAGCAATAATGAACTATAAAATGCTGATGTATTAGTATTGTGACACATACCAAATTCTTTCATATTCCAGTAAGTAAGATTAAACGAAACAGGTGTATGCATAAACTGTAAGTTATTAATCAATGAACCTGGGAGGGCAGTAGCTGTTAGACCACTACAGGGACAAGGGGTATGCTTTGGGCATTCCAAAAGCTGTTTATCAGTGGGTGGTAACACAGAGAGGTACATGGCTGCAGAAGCCATGTGGTGTACAGCACAACATTTTTAAGCAGAATCCTTAGACAAAGAATTACAGTATGAAGGATCAATTAAGGCAGTGATGTTATACAAACCAAAATGTCTTAATGCAGTTTGTAACAAGGACAGAGAACCATTTGGGAATAATTTAGCATTGGGCCAACCCTGGAAAGTTCCTTTGAAGAGTTTGTCCACAAGGAGTATTTGTCCTTGCAATGTGGTTTGCCACTCAATTTGAAGGGTAGATTTATCAGGAGCAACAACCGAGGCAGTGAGGTAAGCATCGGAACCTTCCTGGACAGTAATCAGACTATCGGGTATATTGATGGAAACTCCCTCTGAAGGAGATGTTGGAGGATCAAGGTGTGGTAGGTGGTTCAGTACCATGCCTTGGATGAGGGGATAACTCCTGAGATGAGGAGATAATGGAACAAGATAGTCAACTTGTCAGTGTATCTGAAAAGCAAAATCAAACATTAGTAAGTTAGTACTATTCCACCCAATGGGGTGAGGAAAAGCAATTAAGCTCCTTTGTACAGTTTCAGCTGGTTTGCATGTAACCATTACAACATGGGAAGAAGCTTTGGGAAAAGCTCATGACCTTTGAACAAATCTATGACGTTATACTCCTTGTCATTGGTGGAGATTGTCGCCACAACGTGTGAATCAGGGATCAAAATGGTATGGTATTGACCCTGAATCTGTATCAGTAACATATTAGCAAGATCCACCACACAGCCGTCTGGTGCAAGGAAATCAGTTCCAATGATACCAGGATGAACATGCATTACCATCAGTTGGAAAGTGTGTGAGGCCTTCAGATGGCCTAGCTCTACCGGTAGAGGTAGAGAACAGTATGCAGGTAGCCTAGTACCATCAACTCCTGACATGTTGGTCCTCCGTCTAGTGGACCAAGAGGATGTGTCTGGATGTTCATCATGTAATACAGACACGAAAGCTAATGTCATATGTGCATGCCTGTACCAAATTCCCAGATTTTAAAGGACATAACTTCAAGTTTCGACAAGTTTACGATGCTATAAAGACCCATTTTAATAAAAGGGAAACATGGGTACAAAATAGGGTCGAGTTGTCGTTATTACTCAAAGCAGCTGACCAATCCCATTCCATTTCTACAATTTATAATTTATTACAAAGTATAGATGGGAATCTCCCTTCTGGTGTCTGTCACTATTGGACGCAAAGATTAGGGATGGTGGAAGACCAGGGGAATATGGGAACTGATATGGGCTAATAACTACAAAAACATTAGACAAGATAGATATAAATTGCAGCAATTCAATATCATGCATAATATGTACTACACTCCTGCTAAACTTTACAGAATGGGTAAACTGTTGTCACCCTCATGCATTAGATGTGGAACCAGGGAAGAAGACCTATACCATGTGTTATGGGAGTGTGCTCAGATTCAATCTTTCTGGAAAACAATTAGTGACTCATTATCACAAATTAAAGGTATAGCGGACCTTTTTACACCAGAAATTTGCTTGCTGAATAGCTTTCATAATGGCACGACTAAGTGAGATAAATTATACATGGGCGTTATATCAGCCACAGCAAAAGCTGTCCTCTGAGACACTGGAAAGACCTGACTTCCCATCAATTATAGAATGGTACAGAGAGGTGATGCTTGCCTTTACAATTGAGTTACATATTGCCAGGATGTGTAACAGAGCTCAACTATATGACTCATATGGGGACCATTGGGAGCCGCCTTGTCAACTTGGCAAGATAAGATTACCTAATCGCAGACACTGACCCCTCACTAGATGTACTGTTGTCCTGTAATTCCCCTATTACAGAGAATCCTAGGGTTACCTCAATTAGGGTGTGGATGCCATGGAAGGTATGGGTGGTGGGTGGGCCAGGGGGGAAAATATTAGGCTGGCTAACTTGTTATACTTTTAGTTAGTTTTGTAGACATTGTTAACACGTGACCGGCAAGTAATCTAACATGTTAGTGGCACATCTAACTTGTAAATGTATATCTGTGTAACACTGTACAATCTGTGCCCTGTCAAGAGTGTCAATAAAATTAATTGAATTAAAAAATGTAATACAGATACAGCTGCACCTGTATCTAGTAAGACTACTAATAGGCAGCCCCCGACCTCGGCCTCGGTGCAGGACCTTCCGTTTGTATCCAAGACCAGCTTGTTTACAATCCGGACTGGGGCCTGTAATTGTCAATCTGTACTGCTGGGTGCATGGAGAGGTTGGGCCTGACTCTTGTGAATCACTTCACCATGCTGCACCGATGCTATATAGGGAGGAGCTTCTAGGTTCAAGCCTGTATGGGCCTGAAGGCCTGCATTTCCAGTATCCCTATGACCTGTTGGGGTCTGGTTCGCCGGTTGTACCACTGCAAGGGCCAATGCTGGAACAGCGTCTGCTACAGAGCGCACTTGTCCCAGGAGCTCTCGAAATTTCTGATTCTCTTCAGCTATCTCCCTATTTGAAGGGCCTGTTCTTTGTTGTTGTGGTTTACCTTTACCCTTATGCTTTTTATTCTTATGCCAATTCTGGTTCCCACCCATTGCTGTTGTTGTGGTTGTTGTTGGTATTGGGTCTGTTGGGGGTGTTGGTTACCAGCTGAAGGAACCTGTTGATGCTGGGCCTGTTGGTGTTGGGCCTGCCCTTCCACAGTGTAGTGCATCGTGGCCTCTGGAGCAGGCTCCACAGCGGCTACCTTCTTGGAACTGGAGCCCAGATCACGGATATAGAGTTGGTAAACTCTCTCAGTTTTCTGAAGAATTTCAGCAAACCTATCTGTATTGGGGTAGGTGGTTCGCTCTACCTTTTCTTGTACTGCAGGGATAATGTTCCTAAGGAACAGGGTCTTATATTCAATAAGATCTACATCCGCAGCTTCTTGTGCCAGGTGCTTTCCTGCGTGGTAGGCCACCCAAAGTCTCTGGTGGTAAGTCACTGGACTTTTCTATGCATTCTGTTTTACAGGGTATGCAAGCATCACTCCTACTACACCTGGGCTGTGAGCAGAAATGAGCTCAGCTGCAACCTCATCAAAGGTGGAGTTCCCATCCTGGTGGATGGCATCGGTGAGTTTGGCCCACAAACTAGGATCAATGGTCTGGCATAGTATTTGGACATGGTGTTCTGCAGCGAGGCTAAGCATCTCACATTTAGAGCACACCTTTTCTAAGAGACAGCTTAGTTTGTCAGATGGGTTCATTCGACCGATACTGTCAGCTATTTGCTGAACAAAGTAGGCCATTTGTAAGAGATTACTGGGTTGATCAGGCAGAGGTAGAATGTCTTGGGTGTTGTCTAGGGCAGCCCGAGCTGCAGCCTCGGCTGCAGTATGAACAATACAGTCCTGAGTGCCAGCCTCCTGCTGAAGCTGCCTAATTTGGGTTTTAATGGCCCATTTACTTCTCTCAGGAAGAGGTACATTGCCTATTGCAGTTTCAATCATCGTTTCTATCTCTTGCCTATCTTCCACATTAATAATGGCTATTGGTGGTGCCATCATGACCAGGCCTGGGCCTGCTCCCCCCCATCATGAGGGCCGCCATGTTGGCGTCTCCCATGATGGGCGTCACGACGTCGATAACGTATGACATGGTGAGGGTGGAGTGGGGACCCGCCATGTTGTGGATGGCTGGGTGGGGTTTCTGGGTTATCGTAGGGGTGTGACTGGGTGTTGTATTGAGAGATGTCGTCATCTGATAGCTCCCCTTCAGGTGACGTGCATAAGGCAGGTGCTACGCCTCCCATCGCCTTAATATGTCCAGCCAGAACCTCCCACTGATGGTGCAGTTTCACCATCTTGGTTTTACATTCAGCATGACTCACAGTTGCAGCATCCATATCAAGCTCATCTTGCATTTGCTTCTGCAACACTCTATACGAGGCGCTCAGTTCGCGATTGTCCCTAGTAGCTACTTCAAAGTCATTACGTACCTGGTTCATCTCGTCCTGTAGCTCTCCCATCTCCTCACTCAGCTGAGCATTTGCAGTGCTTAGCAAATCATTCATATGTAATGCCTGTCTCTCATCCTGTCTCAAACTTTCACACTCCTCCTTCAACATGCAAAGTTCCTGTTCTCTGGCTTGAGCTGAATGATGCAAAAGTAAATCCTTTTCATTCCACAGAGTTTGGAGTTCAGATTCCAAGTTCTGCTGCAGTCTAACACATTCCGTTTCCTGCAAACCCATCTGTTGCTTAAGAGATGAAATTTGCAGATCAAGGGTTCGAAACCTCGCTTTGGAGGCTTCCAGAGCAGCATATAGAGCCGCAACCATCAACCCTTTAGCCTGACGCTTATTGGTTGATTGTCTCATCTCTGTGTACTGGGTTGAAATCCCCAGTATAGGGTTTTCGGATTGACTTGCATCCCACGCGAAATCAGCCCATCCTCCATGGGAGGTAAGGAAGTTCGAGACATCGAGTCTCAGTTCTGCACAGATATTTGATACGGTGGTGATTTTGTGGAGGAACGAAAAATCAAACTGTGAAAAAGGCACCGTGCTATGTATCGATCCACAGCAGGAGCACTTTATATACAGCTGGGCTACTGTAAAAGTTGTAGACTTGCAAATCAAAGCTGTAATGGAGTGAGTCGAGTTGGCATCGACCACACCCAAAAAGAAGACAGCCAGACTTTGTAAGTGACTACAAACTGGTTTAAAATGGGAGAGGTGATACGGGAATGTACACCTACTGTCCCCGTGGGAAAGGGAAAAATTATAGCAACAAGTGAAAACTTACAAACGCCAAATATTGCCTGCACACGGTCACCAATTGTCAGGAGGTCTAAACCTCACTTTCAGGTTCTTGGCAATATTGAAAATGCAAGTAATCACAGACACGTTGCATAAGAGTAATAAACTTGTTTATTACTATCAAAAAGGATAAAATCACAGTTGCCCTAAGCAGTTCTTACCAATACGAACTGGGAGCCAGTGCTGTATTCCCTATACCTCAAGGTTTCTTTGTGTCTCTTGGGATCTCTGAGGTACAAGACTAGTGTATCACATTATATACCCATGATAATTACTATGGTTACTGTAAGATAGAAACATTTCTAGTTGCAGAGATGAGCCCTATTGGCTAAATTAGAGGTGGCTCCATGGTCCAAGATAACATTATATAATTTTGTAATAGTCATCAGTTTGTGAACAAAATAGTTCTTATACAGAGTCTTACATAACTCAGTATAGTAGTACAAATCACCAAAAGGTGGCAATGCTGACTTACATATCATAATTATTCCAAGGACACAGGTGCCTTGGCATCTTACAAGTAAGAAAGACACAGAAAATACATGGGAGAATATATGTATTAGCAAGCAAAGTGTATTACAACAATATGCATACATTTCCTGACATCTACTCTTGTAAGGTAGATGCTCTTAGCCCTATATGTTAGTATAACATATACTTAAGCACTAGCTGTCTATGGTGTACCTCTGAGGGTACCAGTCAGGGTGCAGGGACTTCATGTAACACTAGTCATGGGCATTTGGGGGTTCATGATAATCAAAAGCACAAGCAATTGTTGGAATATTATTGCCCAAAAGATACGTGCAACCAAGTTAGGGAAACTCAGGAACATTTATTTTTGTCCTGTCACTTTATTGTTAGCTTCTGGAGTAATTTAGCAAATGTTTTGAAATGTATGGAATTTCAGACACTTTCCTATGGTGTTTTGATTTTAGCAGTGTATTCAGGCCAATGGGCCAGGTATCACCCCAGTACCTTACACGTCATATGTGGGATCTTGAAGTATTATATTTGGCAGATTCAGTGCCAATTGGTGTTACAACAAAAGTATGAGGGACAGCAGAAACTGTTAACTTTTATACAAAATCAAGTGATAGCTACATATGTACAAGAAGAACACTGTCTGAAGGGACACCAATTGAATAATCTATGGAAACATGCATTAAATTGGATAAAATAATTTTCCTTCTGTAAATGGTGACTATGGTTCTGGGTTAAGTTAGGTTCTCTTTCATATGGGTGTTTATGGGTTGTAATGGGTTTTGTGCAGTGTTATTTTGTCCTTATGTAAAGTATGATTTCTTTCAATAAAAACCTCCTCTACCATCCAGTAGGGGGAACCGCTGACCGTTCCATGCAATGATCACACTCGGTGAGCCAATGAAGGAAGTGGACATCTTGGAGACTGGGGAGCAGGTCTCCTCCCCTGCCTTGGCAGCACCATAGACTGACCACTTTTTTGATGCAGATATGATGATCGAAGATGTTCCTGAATGGACAAAAGAAACAGCAGCTTTGGAGGATGCTCAAATGGAAATTTCAGATGTAGCTACAGTTGGTAAGATGCTTCCTACTATACTGTTTAATGCTAATATGAATATTCACAGTAACGCAGACTTACAAACATTGCTTAAAGATGTAGAAGCCAGATTCGTAAAAAGGAAGCAAGAACTTACAGTGATGATGCAGGAAATAACCAAACCGGATTTGGATGATCCTGACAATCGCCTGCTGTTTCAACAGGGCAGGATTGAATCCTGTGACACAGAGGCATCCAGCAGTTTGGGTGCAGTCGCTTCATCTCTGATAGCACTTCCCAGCAGGTGGTGGCATCACTGCAACAATACTCTTTCTCCCCACAGAATTGGGGCACGAGCCTGTTTGTATTTTCAAGGACCAAAGTCCCATAGCACCCCAACAGGAATGGCATGTACAGATGGAGGACTGGCTGGCCTAAGACGGGTGCAGTCTTCCAATAACATTGCTTTGCCATCACAGGGGTGGATGGTTGACTCAGCTTTGTGATTGGCTGGCTTGGAAAAATCACAGGAGATGGGCAAATGGGTGTCAGGAGCTTCTCCCATTCAAATGCCCATCTCACAGAAAACATCATCAAGTATGCCACCCCTCCTACCATGTGTGACAGTATCTATTATGTCTCCAGCACCAGTCTCGAACTCTGAGATGGAGAATTTGAGCCAGTGTGCATTGTGTCCCCTGGCCCTCACACAGAGCTTACAACTGACTTCAAACCCTGTACTGCAACTGTGGGATACAGTACCTCAACCACAGGTTCTGGAAAATAACCTACCCATACCATCAACACTTGAACACAGCACCATGTCTGGTGCTCCTGCTGGTCAATTATCAACTGACCCAGACCCTGCTATGTTAACCAAGGGCCCTAGGATGGTCCATCCTCAACCGCCTAGACAAGCACCTTCCTCCAGACCATATGCCTCCCTTTTTGAAACACCTGTATACTCTGCAAAATGACATAATGCAGTGCACCTACACTACAAAGGGGATCTAGACTCACCTCCAGACAGAGTGTTTGTGGTCAGAACCTTGTTTAAAGACTCCATGGGCTTTTTTGCTGCTGAAGTATATGCCTTTATTCGTGTCTCTGGTGAGATGACTTTTGATATAAGCTTCAAAATGAATGGTGGTCAGGAGAAATTCTGGACTAAATTTCATGCTCTGAAATGCACCCCTTTATGGTCCCCTTTTGAGGCCATACTCTTGACAAAGCCAGCCTTCAAAACCATTACGGTACTGTTTAGAAACAAAGGGGTCAGCATCTCACATCTACTGTACTGGTTAAAACAGCACTGCATGGTCCTAGGATCCCCAGAGTCCATCTTTGACTTGGAATGTATATGGACTGATGGATGGTGAGTTCAGGTGGTCTTGCAGACAACAGACTCTGAGTTGTAACATTTACCAATCTGATTTTTCTAGGGAAGGGATAGAGGAAATCCTATTGTCTGCTGGCCAGTCAAAAGCCTGCTACAATTGTCGGTCCACAGGCCATCTAAGCAGCTTTCGTGACAGGTTAAAATGCATGCTCTGTGGTGGGATAGGTCACACTAGTGGCCACTGTGTCAACCCCAAGCTATGCAACGAATGTGATACCAAAGGGCAAACCGATGCTACCTGCCCATGGGCAGCACACAATCAGGAGAACTAGGCTGACAGTGAGGAAAAAAGATTGCTTGTGTCACCTGCACAGAGATCAAAAGCTTCAGCTTCCACTCCCCCAGCCAAGGACTCTTCCTCCACCCCCTCCCCCTCTATAGTTGCCCCCTACGTAGTGCTCAGAGGTAATTTCCATAACCTCCATAGACACACACTCTTCCAAATGAGATAGATCAGGAAATAGCAACTGCAAATGTAACAGAGACTCCAGTTATTGATCCTCAGGACCCCACCCCCCACAATGACCCAGGATTCCCCTAATCTTGTCCAAGAGCCTGCCTCCACTTCCAAGGATAGAAGCATAGAAACATAGTCTTTGACACCAGATAAGGACCGCTTGGTCCACCCAGTCTCCCCATTTTCCTACCTATTGGATAAGCTGCAGATCCTAGTTAACCAACAGCCTACTTCCTCCTGCCCCCCACTAGAATTGCTTTATGTCTGTCCCATGCATTCTTGACTTCCCCCACTGTTTTAGACCCCACAACCTCCTCAGGAAGGAAATTCCATGCATCCACCACCCTCTACATGAAAAAAATACTTCCTCACATTGCCCCTGAACCATCTCCCCCTCTATCTTCAAATTGTGCCCCCTTGATCTTACGCATCTCTTTTTCTGAAAGATGCTACCCTTTTGGACTTTGTTGATTCCCTTGAGGTACTTAAATGTTTCTATCATGTCCCCTCTCTCCCTCTCCTTTCCTCGAGGGTATACATATTAAGCTCCTTTAATCTCTCTTTGTATGGCTTCTGGTGCAGACCCTGCACCATTTTAGTTGCCCTCCTCTGGACTGCCTCCATCCTGTCTATGTCCTTGTGGAGATGGGGTCTCCAGAACTACATGCAGTATTCCTGATGGGGTCTCACCAACAGTCTGTACAGAGGGAAAACAACTTCCTGTTTTCTACTGGTGATGCCTCTCCCTATGCATCCCAGTATCCCCCTAGCCTTCATTACTGCCTTCTCACATTGCTTGCCTGCCTTTAAGTCATTTTATATGACTATCCCAGATCTCTTTCCATTTTTGTTGTTCTTAGTACCTCCCCCGCATTGTGTACTCTTTCCCTGGGTTTTTGTTTCCCAGTTGCAATACTTTGCACTTCTCTGCATTGAATCTAAGCTGCCATACTTTTGACCATTCCTCCAACCTTGCTAAGTCCCTTCTCATCTTTTCCACCCCTCCCTTGTGTATCAGCCCTGTTGCAGATCTTTGTGTCATTTGCAAAGAGACATCATTTCCTTTCCAGTCCCTCTGCAATGTCACCTATAAAGACATTAAAGAGGACCGGTTCCAGTACTGAACCCTGTGGTACCCCACTAGTTGCCCCCTTTCTTCAGAGTGGACTCCATTTACTATTACCCTCTGTAACCTGTTGTCCAGCCAATGTTTTACCCAGGCTACAACCCTTGGGAGGCTACAAATCTTGGAGACATGCCCCCTTCACCCTCCTATCATGACAGACAGCAGGAGATGCTGTAGTAGAAAATTGCAGGATTCTAAAGCACCACCCTCCAAAATATCTAAAACTATTCCCCTCTCCCAAACAAATCATTTTGACACTCTGCAGACCCCATCAGATGTTTCAGAGAATGAGCTGGATGACTCCTCCCTTGGGTTTTTCTAACCTGATTATTCTACAGACACAGAAGAGCTTGCCATGAACACCTGAGTCTAGTAAAACCATCTTTGCTGATAATTTCCCTGGCAATCACCCCAGGAAAGCCAGAGGGATAATGAGCAAGAAGAAAAAAAAAACCTGAATAGATGCAGACTGTGTTCTTTTTACCTTTACCTCTCTCTCATGACTCCTGTTCTGTCACTTAGCACTATAAATGCAAATAGCTTTAAAAGTCACAGGAAAACTCCCCCAGAGGGCCTCAAAGTGGACAAAACAACCTATTGACAGGTTATCCTTTTAATCTTGGCAGCTAAAAAGGCCATGACTAGATGATGGTGAACCAGGAATATTCCTTCCAAGGAGACTTGGCGTACTCTGGTTAGGGGCATCTATGCCCTGGAACACCTCTCAGCTAGATTAAGAAGTTGCATGTATGCTTTTGAACATTGGTATAAATGGGTTTTGCACCAGACTGCCCATTATACTGATTTTGTCCCATGAGAAATAAGTTGGGTACTTCACCTGGGGTAAGCCTTTTATTAGGGAATGAGTTGAGCTGTAGTTTGGGGCTGATGGGATGAGTGGTGTGTTCTTTCCCTTTTTCCCCTTTTCCTTCTCTTTTTTATGTTTCCTTGCATGCATGTGCAAGAAACATTTTGTCAAAGCTTAGGAGAGAAGTGGGGTTTTGAAGGTGCGGCAGTGTGGTGGTCAATGGCCCCAGTGTCTTTTGAGGCTTGGCCCACTTTCCCCAATGTGGTGGCACACTGCTGCTGATACTAGTTCAGCCAGCATGCCACCACCTTGAAACAATTCCTCTGCTGCAATGAGGGAGTGACCCATCATTGCAGGGTGGTACCTTGCTGTCCCTGACCCAGTTCATTTGCCGATGGAGGAGCCCACTCCATGTCGGCATACTGTAACCCCTTCCCCCATTTGTTGTGTGCAGAGGGGATGCCCAATCCACCTCAGCATCATGTGCCCCACCTCAATAGTCTTTATTTGCAGACAGGGGCCCAATCCCCATTGGCTTCATCCCCCCTTCCCAGTTCAATTTGCTGATGGGGGAGCCCACTCCCTGTCGGCATATTGCCCCCCACAAAAAAATTTGTTCTGTGCCGAGGGGGGTGCCCAAACCCCACTTAGCTCTTACCCCAGTATGTGCCAATGGGGGTGCCCAATCACCCATCAGCTACAGCCCTCCCAAAAAAAACACTCAGGTGGCATGCTGGGAGCCCACCCCAGCATGCCAAATGTCCCTGTAAAAAAAAAAGTCCTGCAATGTTCTTGTTTTTTTTTAAACCTGTGAAACAGCAAACAGTCCCTTGTTGAGTTCGATGGCCCCTCCCCCCACCTGCGCCCATCCTCTACACATCCTGTCTCCCCCACACCACCCCTCATCCCTTACTTACCTCTGGAGCCCAGTGCGACAATCTTCGTGGACCAGGAATACGTCTGCATTCTTCAAAGCTGACCGCAAACTGAAGACATGCCAGTAAGCTGCATAATGGCATAAATAGGGTTTTTTCAACTTTGGTGCATATCTCAGGCATTTTTTGGAATTTTGGCAACAAATTTTCAACATGGTGTTATTGGGATCCCTCCTCATAAATTCAGCCACTGTCATGATGTTATTTGGTCTCAAAAGGAGATTTTACGGTAGCTGTGTGAAATCATATTTGGGGATTAAGTAATGAAATGACAGTGCCAGTGTTCATGAGGTGGGCACTCAAAAGCCTATGTTGCAAATTTGGTGGAAAAAATTCAAAAAAATAACTGTTATATGAGGGTGCATTGCGCAGTTTCCATGCATGCTTGTACCTTTGTGAATCTGTAATATTTTCACTCCAGATTTTCAATATTGGCATTTTTCCACACCTCCTTATGAACAGCACAGCTGTCATTTTTCACATCCTGAACAAAATGTGTTTTTGTACTTCTGGCACAGAATAGTGTGGTCACTGTGGGAAGTCAATGTTTGGGACGCATTAAGAAAATTACAGTGGCAGTGTTCTTGAGCAGAGGTCCTAAAATGCCTATGTTGAAAATTTGGTGTTGAAAGTCCATAAAATGACTGTGTTATGAGCATGCATTGCGCAGTTTCCACGCATGCTCATAACTTCACGAATTTGTAATATTTGCATTCCAGATTTTCAACATTAGCATTTTTCCACACCTCCTTATGAACAGTATAGCTGTCATTTTTCACATCCTGGCCAAAATGTGTTTTTGCACTTCCGACGCAGAATAGCGCAGTCACTGTGGGAAATCAGTGTTTGGGACACATTAAGAAAATCATAGTGACACTGTTCATGAGCAGAGGACCTAAAATGCCTATGTTGAAAATTTGGTGACAAAAGTCCATAAAATGACTTTGTTACAAGACTGTGTTGTGCAGTTTCCACGTATGCTTGGAAGTGTGCAAATCTGTAATATTTTCATTCCGGATTTTCAACATTGCCATTTTGCCACACCTCCTTATGAACAGTACAGCTGTCATTTTTCATATCCTGCCTGAAATATAGATGTGCACATCTGGCACACAATGGTGCAGTCGCTGTGGGAAATTAATGTTTTGGACAGATTAAGAAAATCATAGTGACAGTGTTCATGAGCAGAGGTCACAAAATGCCTATGTTGAAAATTTAGTGAAATAATTCCACTAAATGACTGGGGTACAAGCATCTGTTGCACAGTTTCCATGTACGCTTGGAACTTCAAGCATTTTTTATATTTTCACTACAGATTTTCAACATTGCCATCTCTTCACACCTCCCTATGAATGGTACAGCTGTCATTCTTCACATCGTGCCCAATCTGTGTTTTTGTACATCTGGCGCAGAATGGCACGGTCACTGTGGGAACTCAAAGTTTGGGACACATTAACAAAATCACAGTGCTACTGTTCATGAGAAGAGGTCCCAAATGCTTTCATGAGGTGAGGGTCACAAAAAGGCCATGTTGAAAATTTGTAGTGCAAATACCAACAAACGCCAGGGTGTTAGGGTTTCTAACCATAACGTCCCACCCTGTACAGATTGACAAGCATCAGTGGTGTGCCTTTGGATTGCCGACTGTAATGCTCATGCCATTCCACCCCACCCCCTTGCAGCCAGTGACAAGCATCGAGGTGTGCCTTGGACTCTTCGGCCCCAGAGTTTATTCCATTCTTCTATACTGCATCCATTTCAGTGTATGTCCTTATGGAATGGGGTGACTGTAAAGCCAAACACCCCAAGGCACACCTCAACACTTGTCGGTGTTTGCACAATAGGGTGAGGTGAAATGGTATGAATGTTATGGGTGATGACTCAAACGCATACCCCAATGCCTGTTCGTCTCTGCAGGGTGGAGGTGGGGTTGGGGTGAAGTTCAATACTTCACTGCCATTCCTATTCTACATCTGTCTAACTCCTGCATTTCCAATGCTAATACCAGCAAGCAAACATTCGGCATTGACAAATGCATGTTTTGTTGTTGTTTTCACTTTATAATTGGGTTGGCTTGTTTTGTTAGGTTTAGCTGTGGGCTTGTTTAGATAGGTTTTGTTGTATTTTACCGATTTCTTATCCCTTTGCAAATCAATGAATTTGTCATTTTCTTTTCCTTTTTGTTTCTTTTTGAAATGAGACTATAGCAGATGTATTTCTGACACCAGAATGGGTTGCATCCTTTTTCTGTGTATTATGCTGTGTAATTTGTATCTTGTATGATTTTTCTTTCCCTAGTGAACTCCCCTACTCTTTGGCAGGGGGCACTACAGCTTCCTGTTAGAAGGAGATGGAGATCTGCACCAAAATAAACATATGAGGAAAGACTAGAGGATCTCAATATATATTCCCAGGAGGAGAGAGGGGGGGATATGATAGAGAAATTCAAGTACATCAGAGATATAAGCAAGGTACAGGAGGGTAACATATTTCAGAAAAGAAGGTGTACAAGAACAAGAGAGCATTATATCAGGCTAAAGGGGGGGGTAGGCTCAGGTGCAACACGAGGAAGTATTTTTTTTCAGAAAGAGTAGTGGACGCTTGGAACAGCCTCCCTGCAGAGGTGGTGGGGCCAAAAACAGTGGGAGAATTCAAGAATGCATGGGATAGACATAAGAGTACTCTAGCAATAGGGATGAGGGTAAACCACAGATTAGCTAGGGTCTATGTTAATGAATTAGATAGGGAAAAGGGGCAGACTACATGGGCCACATGATCCTTATCTGCTGTCACCTTCTGTGTATCTCTAGCGTTGTGGATGATGGGGGAGGATGAGGCAGCTATGGAATAGAAAAAGACATCAGAAAAGAGAATGCAATGGAAATACAAAACAATCCTGATATGAGATCAGAAAAAGGCAAAACACCTACAGAAACAATGAACAAGGATTTATCAAGAGCAGAGCAACAATTACAGGACAGGAAGGAACAACAAAAACAAAAACTCTTGCAACAAATGTTGGATGTGGAAAGTAATTATCTAAATGAAAAAATGAGACTGGAAGAAGAGAAACAATGAAAAAGACTACTAAATATCTCCCCTGAGATATCTGGAAACAAAACTCCAGTTTCAAAAGTATTTCACTTTGGCACAAAGTCAAAAAACCTGGATTCAAACTGGAGAGCCATCGGAGGAGACACCAAAGGGAACCACCACAAACTTCAAAATGAACATCAGGAAATTCCCTCTTAAATGAAGGATGGATTTATAACAAAAAGGTTACATGGATTCCGACCCATCCATTCCACTTCGAGACACATCAGAACGGACGCAGGAGAATAGCTTTGATAGCTCAGCAGAACTGTCAAAAGAACAAAGGAAACCAACACTGCAGGAAATGACTGAAGCTTCACAAACAACGGCTGCAGCACAAATCACCTCAGATGCTTTTTCTGACTTTTCACAGAATAACAATACTGGGGAAACGTTTTATGAAGCCTTACCAGACAACATAGCAGAGAATTTATTGTAACAAAACATTGATGGCATGAACAGCAGAAATGAAAACAGCACTCAGTAAGCTAATTCTGAAACTAATAATGACAGGGACAATGCTCCCAAATCTGTGACATATGCTAGTTTATTACAAGAAAAACAGTAGAAAATGCAGAAAGATGATTTGCTATCAGAATTTGATATTTGGGAGGTATGGACACTCCACCTGCCTGTTTCTTTTTAGGAAAAAATCTAATAATTTTTTTTTTTTTAACCACAGATATTTACACATTGATACATGCCCCAGGGGAAAGTACATTTGACATAAGTTTTAGGTCAGAAATCTTGCTGGACTGTTTCTGGAGATTTTACACCACCCAGAAAAATTATTCTATTTGGGCATCCTTTCAAGTTATTCCCCTGACCAAACCCACTTTTAAAATCATAACAATCCAACCTACAGCATGCTATAAAAGTGGCTTGGCAAGACGCATTAGCAACATGTGTGAAAAATTGAAATGCATGGCATGTGGTGTAAGGGACATTCTGGGTATCACTGTACAGCCACACCCAGATGCAATTTGCGTGAAGAAGAAGGCCACCTATTCACCACCTGCCCTTGGGCAGCACATAACACCTCAAGTGCTGATTATTGAAAATAATATTTCTGCATAAGTAAAGCAGCCAGAGAAAAAGCAATGCAGACATGAACAGATGACAACTCTAACATCAACACATACAGAACAAGAAGGATGCAAGACACAACTCCCACAAATAATGCACATCTCCTGAAAATATTTCCTCAACAAGAATGAGAAATGCAGAACAGCCATCGACTTTGAATACTATGGAGGAGATAAGGAGAAAGGAATTGTAGAAGGCTGCCATGCCCCTCCCCTCCCACATCCCAGGAGAAGAAGATTTCCAAACAGTGAAAAAGGGGAAATGAAAAAAGAAGTTAGACACTGCACAACAATCCGAAGTTACCACTACAAAATGAATTTGCCATACTACAATGGAGATGAAGAATCAGACACTGCTTCTATACACTCTTCACAAAAGGATATCACATCAGAGACATAGGACCAAAACCAACCCATAAAAAGCAAGCCCAAAAGAAAACAATGGGGAACTACAGGTAGATCTGGAGTAAAAAAAGCCAGCTAACCACCAAATTGTTAAAAAATGGCGAAATAGCTGTTTGAACTTACTATAGCTTCATTAAATGCTAACAGTATCAAATCAGAAAAGAAAAAATAGCAACATTTGCATATTTTGAAGAAAACAAATATGATATAGTATTCTTGCAGGATACCAGATTAGGCTCAGATAAGGAAATCCTTGCAGCAAAAACAGTAGGGCATTGGGGACAAACATTTTGGTCCATAATGGAGGATATATGTAGTAGGATGGGCATTTGAATTAACAATTTTACACCTAAAATCACACATCTGATGGACTTATGCCCAGCCAGAGTATTAGTGATAGATGTCACCATAGGAACACAAGATTTTAGATTAATCAATCTGTATGCCCCACAAAAACAAACAGGCAGAATAGATTTGCTCAAACAAATACAACCTTACCTGTATATAGCCAAAAAATATAATTTTGGGTGGAGATTTTAATTGTAGTATATTTAAATCAGACTCAGGTATTAAAACAAACAAGACATTTTGCAATACATATTCTTGAACAAAGTAATAGTTCAGACTGGTTTGGTTGACAGTTTTCAAACGACAGGTAAAATTCCATCCCATACCTATTTTAGAGGAACCATATCCACACATACTGATTATCTATTACTCTCTTCTAATTTACCCTTTAAAACAACACAGGTACATACAATGGCCACTTCAGACCATGGACTGTTACACTTAAAAATTGCAAATTTCCAAGAAACAGCCATAGGAAAGGGTTGCTGGAGATTAAACGCTAGTTTACTCACAAATAAGGAAGTTATAACATGTATACAACATATAATGGAAGCCAGAAAATCAGTGTATCTTTTATATGATTCCCCTATAGAATGGTGGAATGACAGTAAACAAGATTTTATAGATTTCCTAAAATTGGTTGGAAAATTAATCAGGAAACAAAAAAAATAACACATACAACACACTACATACTAAATTAAACCAATTAATATCACTACAAAAAATATTACAAACGATTACTCAGAACAAATCACAAATATTAAAAATGAAATGGCACAAAGTCAACACAACAGACTAAAATCATTAGAATTCAAACAAAGAATTGGATTACAAGGAAAAAACATTCAGATCAACCCCTCTGATAGCTGCAATGCAAGAACACACAACAAGAATATAAAAAGAATTACAACTGCTAAGGGAAAAATAGTTGCCAAAACAGCTGAGATTTTGTCAGAATCAGAAACTTATGTAAGACAAATGTTTGGGAACCCTTTTCCTGACACACCTCTTACAGACCAATGGCTTAAAAAGTGTGACTTACCAAAAATACCTGATCATATAACAAATACTCTAATCCAACCCATTTCCAGGAAAGAACTAATAGACACTGTAAAACAAGTAAAACTGGGCAAGGCCCCAGAATTACATGGCCTGAACAGTGAATTCTATGGAAAACTTATACCTGTTTTATACAAAGAATTGACATTGCCATCCGATCCCTTCTGGCAATGAAAACTCTCCACACCTTCTAGCTTGGATACTCTTTGGCAACAGTTTATTTAAACACCAATTTAATATTTACGTTTCATTTGTAAAATTCGACATTTCACTGTTTCAGTCCAAAACGCATTCTTAAACAGTCCATTCTATTATATCTCTTTGATCTTCCTTCTTGGCCTTCCTCTTCTTCTGCTTCTTTCCTTTGGGTTCCAGACACCAGATCCGACCCCCCCCCAACACCATCACCAATACCAGGTACCAAACTTACCAGACTCTCATCCCTCCTAGGTCTGGACACTAAGATCTGACCCCTAGTCTATCCCTTCCCCTCTCCCTCTTTTAATTCAATCAATCAATCAATCTTTATTTTACCAAGTGAAAAACTGTTGAGAAAACACTAATTTACAAGGGGGACCTGGGGATGTCAAGGTAAATACAGTGGAATTACATGGTAGGGTAATTTGAGAATACATGTTTACATATGAAACAGATTAGTTTACAATGAGTTACTACTGCATGTGGAGAAGACATACAATATTTTGTAGCAGTGCACCTATAGGCTTTATACATATATACAAATGAGAAATATCATGTAAGTTTGTGGTTCAGCAGCAAGTCAGGTAGATTTTATAGCTAATAGGAGGTTCAGGGTAACAATGCAGTGCAGTCAGAGAGTCAGGCAAAGTGGGAGTAGATAAAGAGGAGCAGTGGAGAGAAGCAGTAGCTCAGGGTGCCCTACTCACTCAAGCAGAGGGTCACTAATGAGGACATTTGCATGTCTCTTTGACAGAGCGATCAAGCAGGGCTTTAAAGAGGGACAGCTTCACAGGATTTGCAAATTTGATTTTTGAATAGTGTTTCATAGGGCAGGAAGGGAGTAACTTATCACTGATTTACCATAGCAAGATCTGACCTTAGGAATGACAAGAGATATAGGATAAACCTCTTAGCGGATAGCTACCCAAGATGCAATGGGACAAGCAATCTGAGATGTATCAAAGGAGCATATTGATAATGGCTTTATATGTCCATAGAACTGAGTTCCTTTGGCATCTAAAACTCAGAGAGCTTCAGCCTAAGGTTGAGTAAAGGGAGCAGTGGTCAGTGGAATAGGGTGCACCCGTAATAAATCTAAGTGCTCTATGGTATAATATGTCAAGCTTAGTCAAGACCATTTTTGGGCCTTGCCCATACACAAAGTTGGCATAGTCCAACAATAACATAAAGGTTGTTTGGACTAACCTAGTTTTTGCTTCTAGGGTTAGCAAGTGCCTGATCATGAAAAAGAGACCAAGCCTTTGCCTAAGCTTCTTTGAGTGCTCCTCGATGTGGTCAATGAATGAAAGTTTAAAGTCTATCCAAACCCCTAGATATTTAAACTTGTCCACATGTTCTAGTGGCTCACCTAAAAGCATGGATATATAAGGTGCATTTCCATGGTTACATTTATTGGATGCAGTGACCGATGGGGAAAAGAGCATAGCCTTAGTTTTTTTGGTGTTTAGGATTAACTTTAGGTATAATAGATTTTTCTGTAGTAGGTTAAATTCCATCTGGAGGTCAGTAAACGCTAGTTCCGGGAGGGCCTATCCAGATAAATGACAGTATCATCAAAAAAACAGATGAATGTTTGCTGACTTAATACTTGCGTTAATGTTATTAATACAGATAGCAAAAAGTAAATGGCCTAAAATGGACCCTTGAGGCACTCCTCGCTGTAGTGTTTTTAATGGAGAGAGTTCCCCTTAAGCTTTAATTTGCTAATGGCACCTGATAAGGAGGTAGTTTGTAAATCAGTTTAGTACCTTGTGGTCCAGCCCAACTTTCTTTAGTATGTCAAACAGCAGGTCGTGGTCCACAGTATTGGAGGCTTTGCTCAGGTCAAGGAACAAAGCGCATGCATGATTTTTTGAATCAAGAGCATTTAGTCACTCATTTGAGACCTTGGCAAGAGCAGATATGGTGCTGTGCTCTAAAGCCAGATGGAAGTGGGTTAAGGAGGTTGTGGCTGTTCAGGTACTGCCTGAGTTGTACATTGACCATCTTCTCTAATAATTTAGACAGGGTATGAAGACGGGATATTGGACAGTAATTATTTAGATCACTTGGATCTCCATATTTAAATAATGGGATTACATGGGCAGTTTTCCAAATAGAGGGGATGGTGCCCTGAGAGAGTGATAAGTTAAAGAGCTGAGTGATAGGGGCTGCTAAAGCATAACATTCTAGTTTTAAGTAGAAGGGCGTGATAAGATCAGCACCCGCACTTTTCTTTGTATCCATGGCCAAGAGAAGATCCTCTACTTGCTTAAATGTAATGGGGCAAAAAGCAAAGCCAGGCATATGACCAGGTGTAGTTTATGCTAGGTAGTTTGAGTTCTGGGTAACCATTTGTGCCCGAATGTTACTGACCAGTGAGATGTTGAATGCTAGTCCTATAGCAGCAAAATGGTCATTGAGTAGGTCTAGTATCTTTAGCTTGTCAGAAAAGCATGAACCACCAGAGGAGATTTTGGGAGGAAGTGCACTGGAGGAGATGTGCCCTTTTATATTTTTTAGGGTTTTCCAGAATTTGGTTGCACAGTTTGTTGAGATATTAAGCTCAGAGTGGAAATATCTGGCTTTCTCTGCCCTCACTTGTCTAGTGCACTGATTTCTCAAGGCTCTAAAAGCTGCCCAGTTGGTCTGTAATTTAGTTTTTCTTGTTGCCTTCCACAGGACATTCCTATGGAGTAGTGCAGTTTTGAGACGAGCTGTAAACCAAGGACAGGATCTCTTTTTGGTATACTCTAACTAAAGGTGCTTGTCTGTTGATAGTTTCCAAGACCATATTTTGGAAAATCACATATGCTTGCTCTACTGTAGAGGCAAGATAGAAGTCCTGCCAATTTAAAAGTTGAAGGTCAGTAAGAAAGGCATTTGGATTGAAGTGCCGGCAACATCTCTTAAAGATATGCCTAGAGGTAGAGATAACTTTTTTCATTGACCTCACACAGGCTATTGCACAATGGTCACTGAGATCATTGAAGAAGACAGCAGAATGGGAAAAATGGTGGGGCCTATTAACTAAAATTAGATCCAGTAATGTGCTAGGTGAAGGGTTTTTGAGGTTTAGATGAGTGGCTTCCTTGACAAGCTGGGTGAGCCCAAAGGAATCACAGATGTCTTTAAGGGGCTGAGATGCAGGAGAAAACCAATCCATATTAAAATCACCCAAGATGATTATTTCTGAGGTTGTAGTGCCTAGCACATTACACAAATGTTCCAGCAATTCCATGCCTGGGTGTCATTTGACCCCAGCCCATGCTGCCCTGCCCTTCCCCCTTCCCTCTCTTGCTCCCCCCTTTTTGTCCCCCCCATTCCCTTGCCTCTCCCTGCACGGGCCACTTGCTACCTGACTGGGCTCCATCAGGCCCCACCACTGCTGCCTCTCTGCAGCTGCCCTGCCTTCTGCCAGGGCCCTCTTAGTATCTTGTCCTGGCTGCCCTGCTGCAGCCCCAAGCATCCAGGCCCCTCCTCTGTCCCTTCCCTCACTCTGACACTCCAGGAGGTGGGTGGGATAAATTCCCAGCAAATGAGATCAACCTGAGAGTGGCACTGCTTTAAACCCCATCAGGAGCCCAATTTGTCCCTTCCCCCCTACCAATCCAACCATGCCCCTGCGCCTGCATCAAATGACACTTGCATGACTTTCCCTGTGACCTCACCAAGCTCAGCTCCCTCCCCTCTCCTTTCCTTTCCTACTGCTTCCCTCCCCTCCCACTCATCTCCTCTTCCCTGTTCATTCCCATCAGGGCCATCTGACAATTTAGGTTGCCTGGTAGTGGCAGCCCTATTTGTCATCCGATCCCTTCTGGCAATGAAAACTCTCCACACTTGCTAGCTTGGATGCTTGTTGGCAACAGTTTATTTAAACAGCAATTTAATATTTACATTTCACTTGTAAAATTCGACATTTCACTGTTTCAGTCCAAAATACATTCTTAAACAGTCCATTCTTTTATATCTCTTTGATCTTCCTTCTTGGCCTTCCTCTTCTTCTGCTTCTTTCCTTTGGGATCCAGACACCAGATCTGAACCCCCCCCCCCAACACTATCACCAATACCAGGTACCAAACTTACCAGGACCTCCTCCCTCCTAGGTCCGGACACTAAGATCTGACCAGTAATCTATTCCTTCCCCATCCCCCTTTTAATTCCACACTTGGGTGCCATTTGACCCCAGCCCATGCTGCCTTGCCCCCCCTTCTGCCTACCCTCCTCTTCCCTCTCTTGTTCCCCCCTTTCTTTCCACTGACCCATCTCCAGCCTGGTGTTGGAAGATGGGGCTCCCCGCTTGAGGGCTAGTACCTAGGACCCCCTCCTCTCTACTTCACCCACCAGGTCTATTAAGGGTCTTATGAACAAGCACATGCCAAACTCTGCTAGGTGGACCCCATCAGACCTATACACTTCAGGAGCTTTGAAAGAAATATCCCTGTGCTGTATATACAACTCACCATTTCAATCACCACTTTAGCCTCCTTTCTGTTGCACCACTTCCTCCCCTTCTCCACCGACCTGACCTCTCTGCCCTGCTGCCACACCCTCCGGAAGGTGATCTTGGACCAGCAGATCACCACCCCGGGCCATCACCGTTTTATTCTTTCTAAATCTGCTGATATTGCTTGAAATGGTCCCCCTCATTGGGTCTCCTCCAAATCATTCCCCCCAAGTGTATGATTAACATGTCCAGTTTGCTGCACCGGACCCTGAGCTCCTCCAATAGTGGCATCAACTGAGCCCATCTCATACCCCCTATCCCCTTCCAATGCACTTTAGTGTGTTCCACCTCTGTCCACAGCTGTGTCCTACCAATTTTGGTTGCTGCAAACTTTTTAGCCCAATAAATAAAGGAGTGCCTCACAATCCAGATGTGTCTCTGCGTTCCTCCTGTTGGGTAAAGGGGAAAAAACAGGATAACCATTATCTTCAGTACCTTACCGACTTTTTGTAGCAGCTGGACCTCCACCATCCCACCTGCTTCACCTCCTCTTCTGACTCGCACCGTATCGAGGCCTCTGAAGCTACAGAATGAAATCCAGAATGAATAGGGGACAAAACTATCCTGATCCTCCCTGACAAACCTTATCATCTTCTTAAGGACCCCCCCAACCTGGAAACCCATCACTGGACTCCCGTCCCTCTGTCAAAATCAAGCAGCCTCACCCTCTCCACAGGTTCTCCCATACTCCTCCAATTCCTTAATGGCACAAACTTCCCTGGGTGCCTGCCGTTGCAGCACCATGGCCACAGCCTTTCCCAGCTGATCGGTTTTTGACCTGACCAGCCACACTACCACTGTGTCTCATCCAAAACTGACCTCGCCTGCTTGCAGACCCCCGTGCCAATTCAACTTCCTCAGAGCCACTACCTTGCTGATTCTGAAAACCCTCCTAGCCATGACCACAAAGACAGCCTGAAATAGACAAGTCTCCTTTGCCAATCTGTATACATGCTGCAGCGCTGCATCACCCTGCTAAGCAGTTGTCCTGCTGCGGGCCTCCTCTTGTCACTCCTCCCCCCGTGGCCCTTTTTCCAACCCAGGAGCATCTGTTTCACAGCCCTGCCTGCGGTTGTGTCCAGCCACACCCTGTCCTTGCAGACCCAACCTATCCCGCCAGCTGGACCCCCAGGGTGGTGTGGGCCATCTCCTCTCCCCATCGCTTGATCATATACTGCTTCACTTGGTTGTCCATGACTGGTTCAGATGTCTCCAGCCCCTCATGGACCCGGAACTCCTGGAAAGCCTCCCACGCTCCTTCATATGCTTTCAGCATGTTGGCCAACCATGAGTTCCGGTACAGACATTTGGCTTTTCCCTTCCAATCTCTCACAACTGGTCCAGAACCCTGGTCCTGTGTACTGCTGCTTGTGGAGCCAATTCTCAGAACCTGTTTAATTGTAAGCTGGAAAGACTGTCAGTGATGTCACTCTGAATGCCTTCAACATGCTACGCTTTAAATGACAAGTTCAGCTGCAGCCCCAACAGAACCAGCTGCCGCATGACACTTCCCACTGTGTCCATAACCCCCCTTGTCTTATTATCACCTCCACCACTCCTTTACTGTTGCATCAAAACAGTATGCACTTCCCCCTCATCCTATCACCCCACACCTTGAAAGCCATGAGGATGGGAAATATCTTGAGGAACGTGATGTCCTATAGCAAACCCGCCTCCCCCAAGTGCTTGTCCAGGCTTCCGAAATCCACTCCCCTCTAAAATAGGCCCCGATCCCCAGGTCCCCAAAGGCATCGGTGTAAAGCTTGAAGTCCATGTTATAGGCCTATTCCTCCTGCCAGAATGTGACCCCCTAATAATTCTCCAGGAACTCCCTCCATACTCCCAAATTCTCCAGCACCTCTATCATGATGTCCACCCAATGAGGTGGCAGCTTCACCTCTTCCCCCTTACCCTCGCCAATCTCCGGGTGAAAGCTCTAACTGGCAGGCAAAATTAAGGTGCCCCAGCAGCTGTCGAACCAATACCAGTGGCACCCTCCTCCCACTGACCTGCTCCAGCAGGCCCCTAAGTTGGGCCACCTTGTTCCCCCGGGAGACAGAAGCATTCTTGCACCGTATTGACCTCTATTCCTTGGAATTCCAGCTTGCATGCTGGGCCTTCAGTCTTACCTTCTACCATTGGGATACCTATGGTTCCACACATCAGAAAATCATCCAAGTAGTGGGCCACTCGCCTATGTCCATAGCTCTATCCAAAAACCCACTGCACCCAGGAACTGAAAAGCTTCAAATGTCGCACATGCCACAGAACAACCCAGTGGCATGGCTTTGTCCAAATACAGCCCACTCTCGAACTGAAACCCCAGGAGATCCCAATTATCGGGCCTCACCAGCAATAGCCAAAAGATGGACTCAACGTTTGTCTTTGCTATCCATGCCCCCCCCAACCACCCTGATCATAAACACTGCCTGGTCCAAAGATGTGTAGGACACCATGCGTAAATCATCAGGGATCCCTTCATTCACTGAGGCCCCCTCTGGATAAGATAGGTGGTCGATGAGTCGAAACTCCCCCTTCTGCTTCTTTAGTACCACCCCCAATGGAGATACCCAGAAGGTGAGGCAGTGGGGCTCTGCAAAAGGGCCCTCCACCCTCCTGGCCTTCATCTCCTTCTGGATCTTTTTCTGGACTATTTCCTTCTTTCCCCTTCACTTATCCCAAATTTGGTGCTCTCATCAATCTTCATAGATACATAGATACATAGATACATAGACAGTGTCGGCAGATAAGGGCCTATGGCCCACCCAGTCTGCCCATTTGAGCTTGTAAGTTCAGTTTGTTTTCCTAGAAGTCTGTTGCCCCTTACCCCTGACCTCTAGAATTCCTTTATGTCTATCCCATGCATTCTTAAATCCCGTGATTGTTTCAGCCCCCACCACTTCCTCTGGCAGGGTGTTCCACTTGTCCACCACCTGTTCTGTGAAGAAATTTTTCTCATGTTTCCTCTGAATCGTCCTCCGCCAACTTCATCCCATGCCCTCTAGTCCTGGAACATCTTTTTCGCTTAAAATAGTGTTTTCCTGCACCCTGTTCCTCCCTGTAAGATACTTGTATGTCTCTATCATATCCCTCTCTCCCTCCTCTCCTCCAGGAGTATATGTTCAGTTCCTTCAACCTGTCTTCATAGGACTTGTGATGCAATCCATGCACCATCTTTGTTGCCCTCCTCTGAACCTTCTCTACCCTGTCTATGTCCTTACATAGGTATGGTCTCCAGAACTGTACACTGTACTCAGGTGGAGCCTCACTAGTGTCTTGTATAGCGAATTATGACCTCCCTTTTCCTGCTGGTGATGCCCCGCCTATACATCCCAGCATCCTATTTGCTTTACCTGCTGCCTTGTCACACTGTTTCCCTACCTTGAGGTCATCAGAGATGACAACCCCAAGATCCCTTTCCTGCTTGGTGCATGCTATATCCTCACCCACCAACTGATATATTGTGCCAGGGTTTTGTGCCCCATATGCATTATCTTGCACTTTGCATTGAATTTCAACTGCCAAACCCTTGACCATTCTTCAAGTTTCTGCAGGTCGCTTCTCATTCTGTCTACACCCTCTGGTGTGTCTACTCTGTTACAGAGCTTTGTATCATCAGCGAACAGTGAAATTCTGCCTTCTAGATCCTGCGCAATGTCACTGATGAAAATGTTGAATAGGACCGGTCCCAGCACTGATCCCTGTGGTACCCCACTGGTCACTCTTCGCTCTGTGGAGTGACAGCCATTTACCACCACCCTCTGTGTCCTGCCACCCAGCCAGTTGCCTACCCACCACACTACTGTCCTGCCCACACCCATATTCCCCAGTTTGTGTAATAGTCTTCTATGTGGCACAGTGTCAAAGGCCTTGCTGAAGTCCAGATAGGCCATGCCCACTGCCCTCCCCTGATCCACCTCCCTAGTCACCCAGTCAAAAAATTCAACAAGGTTGGTCTGACATGACCTCCCCCTGGTGAAACCATGCTGCCTTGGGTCTTGTAGTCCATTGACAACCAGATGTTCAACCAATCTCTCCTTCAGTGTGCTTCCATGATCTTCCCCACTACCGAGGTGAGGCTGACTGGTCTGTAGTTCCCTGCCTCTCTTTGTTCCCACTTTTGTATAAGGGACTACATCTGCTGTACTCAGTCTTTGGGTACCTCCTGTTTCCAGTGATCGGCTAAACAGGATAGCCAGAGGTTCAGCCATCACCTCTCTTAGTTCTTTAAGGACCCTGGGTGCACCCATCTGGCCCCATTGCTTTATCAACTCTTATTACTTCCAGTTCCTTCAGGACCCTTTCTCGTGTAAAGGACTTGTGTCCATTTCTGCACCATTCTCACCCTTGTACTCCCTTCAGACCCATTACCCCCTCTTCCTCAGTAAAGACTGAGCAGAAATACCTGTTCAATATGTCAGCTTTACTGTTGTCATCCTCCACGGCTCCCATCCTCCCCTTCAGTCTCACTATCCCTCCCTTTGTCTTTCTTTTCCTTATGTACCTGTAAAGGTTTTGTCCCCTCTACCCACTGATTTTGCGATGTGTTCTTCTGTCTGAGCTTTGGCTTCCCTTACTGACCTCCTGCCTCCTTTGCTTCTCCTGGTACTTCTCCTATCCCCTTCTGCCTGTGTCTTTTGTATTGCCTGAATGCAATCTTTTTGGCTTTCACTTTCTTTGCTACCTCTTTGGAAAACCATAATGGTCTCCTCTTCCTTTTCCTCTTGCTAACCTGCTTAATGCATAATTCTGTTGTTCTTGTAATCCCCATTTTAAATACTGCCCACTGTTCCTCAAACCCTGATTCCTGTCCCATTCCCCTTAATGCCTCTTTTAAGTATCTCCCCATTTTCCCAAAGTCTGCCCCCCTAAAATCCAGGATACGTGTTTTTGTGTGGTTTGGTTCTGTCTTTCTGTGATTTTAAACCACAATGACTGGTGGTCACTGTTACCCAGGTGCTGCCCCACTGTTACCCCCATCACACTGTCCCTGTTTGTGAGCAGAAGGTCCAGTATTGCCTTCTGCCAAGTTGGTTCCATGACCAGTTGCTTGAGGAAGGCACCCTGAAGGGAGTCAGGATAAATCTGCTCTAGTTGATGCTGCTGCTGGGATGCTCCAGTCCACGTCTGGAATATTGAAGTCTCCAACCAGTACTACCTCACCCTTGTCTGCCATCCTTTGGATGGCTAGCATCAACTCTCTATCTGTTTCTTCCTCCTGGGCTGGTGGTCTATAGACCACACCTGTCGGATGGCTGTCCCATTTTCCTTTCCAGCTTAACCCACAGTATCTCTCCCCATTTTGTTCCTTCTGGATCTCTGTGGCCCTTATGTCATTTTCACATACAGTGCCACTCCTCCCCTTCCTGCCTGCTCTGTCTCTTCTGAATATGTTGTAGCCAGGTATGGCCATCTCCCAGTCATGGTTATCATTACACAGGTTTCAGTGATGGCCACAATGTCCAGGTCTGACTGTACCATGACAGCCTCCAGATCTTCTATCTTGTTGCTAAGGCTCCTGGCATTTGCACACATGGCTTTCCATGATTTGACCTCCTAGACTGCTTCACTGTTCTACTCCAGCCCCTTCCTTGGTTGTCATTTATCCCTGGTTCTCCTTGCTGTCTGCCCTTCTGCTGAATTTTGCCCTTTTCTGCTTATCCACCTCTTGGGCACTAATCTCCATCTTTTGCATACTGCTTTGCAGAGATAGCCACTCCTCTGGTTCACTGGTTCCACTGCTAGCTGTGGGGGGAACAAGTAGGTACCCTCCTTGCTGGCCTGCCACCCCTTCACTAGTTTAAATGCTTGTCAATGTAGCATTTAAACTTATCATTGAGTGCTTGGATTCCCATCCAGGATGGATGCAGGCTGTCAGGCTTGAACAAACCTCCATCCCTCCAGGTGGGTCCCTAGTCACCAATGAATCCAAACCCTTCCTCACAGCACCAGTTCTTCAACCATGAGTTAAAGTTCCTGGTGCATGCACTCCTATGCTCTCCCTTGCCTCTCACAGGTAGTACTTCTGAGAAAGTGACAGAAGTAGCTTACTTGCTTGAGAAGCCTCCTCAGTTTCCTAAACTCTTACTGAACTTCCTTTGGCTCCCCATTTGCCAGGTCATTAGTACCTAGGTGGATAATGACATCCAGCTCACCCTCCCGTCTTGCCTTCCCAGTGATCCCCAGGATCTTCCTTCCATCCCTCCATGCAGTAGCACCTGGTAGGCACCTCACCTCCCTGTCCTCCCCCTCCTGTGTTCCTAGTTGGATCCCTCTTACGATGGAGTCCCCCACCAGGATTTGCTTCCTCCTCCTCTGGGGTCCACTGTTTTCCCCGCTGAGGTCACCTCCTTGGCTAACCTCTACATCCTTTCCTTCCACTTCTCTGGGTACCTCTATTTGGTTGTCCTTGTTTGCCAGTGTGGCATATGAGTTCTTGAGTGGAATAGGATCTGGGATGTGCCTCTGCCTGACTGCTGTAACTCTCCCTGAGCCCACTGTCATCCAAGTGCTCCTCATTCTCGGCATCCTTTGAGGCAGCTGCATTGGACTGGGTGGTCCCTGGATAGGGGTGATGGTACTCCTGACCCAATTTACTTCTGCTCTGAGTCTAGCTACCTCATCCCACAGTCCAGAGAGATGCATGCAGATAGGGCAGCACCTCAGTGTCCAGAAGGTCTGCCTGAATATGGCTACCCCACAGCCACTGCATTGCACCACTCCCCACATTATACTGCAATTCCACTACTTGTCTGCTACTGAAGTTCTCCTAGTTCTCTTTTTATTAATTTACTGTACTAAAATCCTGTCACTAATCCTCAGATATTTTTTTAAAGGAAAAGAAACCAATAAATAAATAAATGAGTCAAAACACTTGTGCTGAGGGTGGGCTTCTTCCCCTTATGCCCCTCCTACTTCACACCTTACTATTCCCTGTGTTTAGCTCCTGTCAATCAGATTTATCAGGGCATATAATTAAGAGTTAGGGAAGGGGAGGAGGGGTATGAAATTTGCAGCAATTAAAGACAGCACAGTATTACACTACCACTATGTTTTAAATTTTCAACAGCCCAAAAACAATTATAAGTAAAGACAACAAAGAAAGTATAGTGTCACTAAATGCCCACAATCTAAGTTTAAAAGAAAAATAGCAATTACCAGTTACTCTAAAGCACTGAATTGAATATGTTTCCTTCCTTCCCCGTCTGGCTTCTTCTGGCTTCATACCCCCTCAAAACCCAATTGAAAACCTTGTCTGAAACCTTGGTGCAGGAAAATGGCTTTAGCTGCATCCAGGCACCGCTGAGTCCAGGAGTCAACCAATATTGGGGTTCATGCCAGGGAAAAATCACAGTGCCCCTCCCCCCACTCACCTTAAATTCCACCTGCAGTTGTAATTGTATCCTCCCCTGCCATGGCCTCCCCTGCCCCTCCCACTGCCACCTCCCACCCCTCATGAAAGGACTGGTCCTAGCCTTGACCCCATTGCTGGGTACCCCGGTCCCCTCCTGTCCAGCAGCTCACCACCAGGTGCATGCCCGAGCACCGTGAGCACACATGCCAGAATTTACAATTTGCCCAGAGGCATGAGGCACTGTTGTTCCCCCAGCAGGTCTTAGCCACCAGGGTGGGTGAACTCTTCTTACTGTGTTCCCCCATGGGCCCACCTGCTGGACCTTACAAAGTTCACACCCACAGCTCTAAGTGGGTACAGTCCCACCTGAGGTCCTCTTTGGCTGCCATCCAATTCCTGAATGCCTCATCATACTTTAGCTACCCATATCCCAGTTTTGCCCTGTATGCATTCTGAATGAGGGCTGTATACATCAGGAGGGGAACTGCTAACTCTGGTTGCTTCTCTAGCACCGGCGCACTATATATCAAGAACCCCACCTGCCACTTGTCTATGTTTTTTCCCTTGTACTTAGCCTCTTCCTCTTAATGCCCCACTACCGCCAGTGCCACTGCCATCTTGGATCTCCCCACTGACTCCTTCTGCTCATACTTCTTAGCTGTATCCTCATCCACCAGCCCAAAGATATCCACATACTCCCCCTTCCAAATCTTCTCCTTAATGGAGGAGAGAACATGGTTTCCCAGGATGAAACCCGGTGGTCCCTTATATACTGTAGCCCAATAAATAAAGGAGTGCCTCACAATCCAGATGTGTCTCTGCGTTCCTCCATTTTTGTTTCTCAGTGGCCCTCACACCCTCCTTGACCCCTTTTTAATTGCCTGCAGCATCTTCTCCAGTCCCTTCACCCCCATATCCCCAAGTAGCCCTTTCAGGTACTCCATTAGGTCACCTTCGTTTGCCAAATCTGCATTACCCTTACCCACATTATGGCCTGGTCCAGATGGTGCCAGTGTGGGTTCTGGTGGAGGGCTAGGCAAGGGGCTGGATGCAGCTCTGCCTGGCCTCTTCCCTTCCCTGCCCCACCAACCTGCTCTTACCACTCCTTCCTCTTCATTGTCACCTCCTCTTTCTCCTCCCACTGCTGGGCAGTCTTGATGAGTGCCGTCATTTTGTCCATCATCTTGGATGCTTCCTCCCTCAGCTTGGCACTGGAAACCTGGACTCTTTTCAGTGCCATCCTCCCTGCTAAAGAATAAAAAGAAGCAAAAGTGGTGAATATCCTGGGCACCCTTTGTCTGGGCCCCCCCCATGCCATGTACCTGGCCGCCCCTTGACTCGTGTATCCCTCTGGGCACCCATCGGTATCCCCTCCTGTCCCAAAAAATGTGAGCACCCTTGCCTCAGGTTCCTGGGAGCCTTGCTTCCCCCTGTTCCTGATGTCTGGGCCAGCCCCCAGGTTGCATCACCAGCACCTGCTTGGGACCCCCCTTGACCAGCACAAGCCGCCTCCCCCACCAGACCTCAGTCATGTTTTCCCAACACCTATGTGGACCCTGATTGGCCCACAGGCCTATTCTACTGCCTCACCCGGCAGCCACATGGTCCTCACCAGCATACCCACTTGCAGCATGGGTGCACCTCCGCCTTGTACCCCATGCACAAACCTGCACCCCAATGCCATTCCAGAATCAAAACCAAGCAGCCAGAGCCCCTTGGCCCCCTCTATGCCTCCATGAGGGGTAGCCACCCCATGTGCTAGGCCCCATAGCCATCTTGCCTGCCGGGCCACGTGGCACCCTGAACCTTCCATGCAGATCTGAAAATATTCACCCAGCCATCTCCAGTCCACACTCGACCACAGCTTGCCCCTGTCACTCATCATTCCACAACCTCCTTTTTGGTCCCTTCTTGGTGGAAAAACCCCAGGGCACTAATGCACCCATTCAGTCATAGCCAGTTTTTTTTTGCACCACCAAGTGAAAACCTTCAGTTGGAGTGACCACCCCCCACCCGGCCCCACCAGACTTGAACCTACATCACAAAAAAGGCATGTGCCCTGGCCTATGCCATCCCACATGCAGTGCAAGCAGCTGACTGACAATCTTTCCCCAAACCACTCTACCCTCCAAACCCTCTTCCTTCTTTTTTTTTTTTTGTATAGGCCGATCAGCCCCAACCACCCAATATGCAGCCCATGCCAAGTGATCCCTGCCCCCAATCCAGGCTGGGCGTACCGTGCCTTGGCTCCCCCACCCAGCCTGCCCCATGCCAGCAGGGTTCAGTATGTAGCCTTGGCCACAAATGCAGGCACCTTGTGCCATTAGCCCAATCGTTCTCCTGTGCTTCTCCTTTCTTCATCATTTTTCATTTTTTTATTGCCTGCTTTCTGCAACTCCCACCCAAAAACCAGCACTGCTCAAAGCTGCTGAAGCACCTGCACCTCATGGGTCTGGCTCCTTCCCTCATCCCCTTCCGGACCCCCACCTGATACATGCCACCACATTGATTGTCCATGAATCCAACCACCCACACAGCTTGGCTCCTCAAGGCCAAAGGTGCCAAACTCCAGCCACCACTTGCCTCTGAACAGCACACTGATGGCATCTTCAGCCAGTTCTCCCCCCATCACCACCACGCCAGAATGGCCATTCCACCCATACAGCCCCTCCACAAAGACTGACTGAAAATCCATCCCCCATCAGCTTTCACTAGCCCACGGGCCAGCAAAGTCTCAAAACTACACCCCCAAATTCTACCAGAAAACCACCAGTCATGGCTGGCACTTGATGAAATTGTAACTCGAACCAAGCCATCACGTCCTGCACACCCTTCTGAAACTCCCTATATCCACACCAAACGCATGCAGAAAAACTCCAGCAGAACTGCTAAAAATCTTATCCACAACAATTCTAGATGATTTAAAGGCATCATAGATAAAAACAGACAGCCTTGGCTGGTAGAAGAAAATAAACATAAACCTGAACTAAAATCGCAGGCCAGAACTACTAAAACCTTATCAACAACAATTCTATATGATTTAAGATAAATTTAAAACATGAAATAAAACTCACAGGCCATGTCAGAACACCACATGGCCAATAGGCCTGATGCAAGCCTGTACGCCTCCACTTTACCTATCTGGTATTGAAGTCAACCTGTTGCAACAAAGTGCTGAGAATGCAATAAAATCCCCAGCAAAAGAATTTGATCTGAGGGTTGTACTGCCTTTTAAACCCCCTCAGGACCCCAAATCAGGACCCCAATTTGGCCCCTACCCCTACCAATCCAACCTGGCCCCTACACCCGCATCAAATGACACCTGTATGACTTTCCCTGTGACCTCACCAAGTTCTGCCCTACCTCCCTTCCCCTTTTCTACTGCTTTCCTACCAAGACCCCAATCTCTTCTTCCCTGCTCATTCCCATCAGGGCCATCTGACAATTTAGGTTGCCTATTAGTGGCAACCCTATTTATACTCTAAGTTCCTATTAAAAGATAAATATCAGAAGACATGTATAAAGGGCTGTTAATATTTCTATTTAAAAAGGGAGAGAAAACATTACTAACCAACTGGAGGTCCATCACATTAATTAATATAGATTTTAAGATTTTAATGAAAATCCTTTGTAACAGACTAGTGGCAGCAAAAGATTACATAATACATCCAACACAAGCTTGTTCAATTCCAAGAAGGAAGATACAGACAGACTAATACTACTAAGAGAAATCTTGGAAAAAGGTAATGAAGGATCTATTATGGGCACATACTCATTCAGGCCCAAAATAAAGCATTCCACATGGTTTCATATGCATATTTATGGAAATGCATGGTAAACTATGGAATTCCAGAAATATTTATTTCATGGGTACAAGTATGTTATAAAGGAGCCTACTGTATGTGCAACCATATATAAATGAATGGATAGGACAACAATGCCCTATTTTAAAATGAATAAGACAAGGCTGTCCACTTAGCCCCATACTGTACCTACTCTCAAAAGATCCACTGCTTCAACAAATAAATAACTCCCCATACATAATAGGACTTTCAGTATCCAGCCAGGATAGAGAAATCAAAACCTTAGCATATGCAGATAATCTCTGTTTAATCTTAGCTGAAAAGCAATCAGCATCACAAGGTCAAACAAGCATTTGTCAATGCCGAATGTTGTCTTGCTGACATTGGCATTGGTAGTGTTTGAGTTAGATAGATGCATAAAAGGAAAGGCAGTGAATTACGGAAGTGACGCCAACCCCACACCACCCTGAAGAGACTGACAGGCACTGAGGTGTGCCTTAGGGTGTCAGCCATAATGCTCATGTGATTTCACCTCACCCTACCCTGCAAAGTCCTACATGTATCACATTCTGCCTTGGGGTTCTCAGGCCTTATGCTCACCCCATTCCATATGGAAATACATTGAGATGGGTGCAGTACAGGAGAATGGGGTGAACATTGGGGCTGAAGAGTGCAAGGCACAGTTCGATGTCTGTCAGTGGCTGCAGGGTAGGGGTGGGGTGGAATGGTGTGAGCATTAGAACTGATAATCTAAAGTCACACCCCTGATCCCAGTTAGTCTCTACAGGGTGGGACATTATGGTTAGAAACCCTAATGCCCTGGGCATTTGTTGATATTTGCATTCCATATTTTCAACATGGGCTTTCTCTCACCCCACCTCATGAAAGCATTTGGGACCACTGCTCATGAGTAGTGGCACTGTGATTTTGTTAATCTGTCCTGAACGTTGATGTCCCACAGTGATTGTGCCATTCTGAGCCAGTAGCTTGAAACCACATTTTGGGCAGGATGTGAGAAATGGCAATGGTACTGTTCTTAAGGAGGTGTGCAAAAATGGCAATGTGGAAAATCTGGAGTGAATATATTAAAAATTCTCCAAGTTATGAGTGTGCATGAAAACTGCGCAATGCATGCTCGTAACACAGTCATTCTGTGGAATTTTCTTACCCAATTTTCAACATAGGCATTTTGGGACCTCCACTCATGAACACTGTCACAGTGATATTCTTAATCTTTCCCGAACATTGATTTCCTACAGCGACCGCACCATTGTGCGCCGCATGTCCAAAGCCATATTTTGTGCAGCATGTGAAAAATAACAACTGTACTGTTTTTAAGGAGATGTGAAAAATGGCAATGTTGAAAATTTGGAGTGAAAATATTAATTCTCAAACTTACAAGTGTGCGTGGAAACTGCACAACGCACGCTCATAAAATAGGCATTTTGCGGAATTTTGTCACCAAATTTTCAACATATGCATTTTGGAACTGATGCTCATGGACAGCGTCACTGTGATTTTCTTATTCTGTCCAGAATATTTGATTTTGCACACCAACTGTGCCATTGTGTGCCACATGTGTGAAAACACATTTCAGGTGAGATGTGAAAAATGACAGCTGCACTGTTCATAAGGAGGTGTGGTAAAATGGCAATGTTGAAAATCTGGAGTGAAAATATTAAAAATTCTCAAAGTTATGAACGTACATAGGATTAGCAAAACACATGCTCATAGCGCAGTCATTTTGGGGAATTTTTCCACCAAATTTGCAACATAGGGTTTATGGGAGCCTACCTCATGAACTGTGACACTGTCATTTTGTTAATCAGTCCCAGAAGGTGGTTCCGCACAGTGACCATGAAATCACCTTTAGGGACCAAATAACAAAATGACAATGACTGAGTTCATGAGGTGGGGTCCCAAGAACCCCATGGTTGAAAGTGGTGAAAAATTCCCAAAATGGCTGAGATATCACACCAAAGTTGAAAAAAACCTATTTATGCCATTATACAGCTTACCTGGCGTTTCTTCCTTGTGATTGGCTTTGATGAGTGCAGGCGTTTTCCTGTCCAGCAAAGATCATTGTGCCAGCCTCAGAGGTAAGTATGGGGTGAGGAGGTGGGTAGGTGGGTGTGCAGAGGGTGGGTGTGGGTTGGGGGGCACGAGAGACCATGAGGGATCATTTTCTGTTTTTACAGGGAAAAGAAAATGGCAATGTGGGATGCTTTGGTCACACTGGGGTGGGCTCCCAGTGTGCCGCATACCTGGGTATTTCTTTGGGGGGCTGGAGCTGAGGGGGATTGGGCACCCCTGTCTGCCACACGGTGTGCTTTTGGGGGGACAGCATGAGCTGAGGGGGATTGGGTACCCCCTCGGCTTACAACAAATTTTTTGGGGGGGACATTATGCCAACAGGGATCGGGCTACCCCATCAGCAAATGAACTGGCGAGGGAAAATTCTAACAGTGGGATTGGGTACCCCCAATGTCGGCTGTTATGGGGACTGTGAGAGGCGGATGGCTCTGCCATGTTTATTGAAATGTTACATCACGGATGGCACACCCTGCAATGAATGGGCACTCCCTCATTGCAGTGGCTAAATCCTTTCAAGGTGGTGGAACACTTCTGCACTGCTGTCATAGACAGCGTGTAATCTAATTTGTGCCACAGAGCCCAGCCCGAAAAAGCAGTGGTGCCACTGGCCACTACCAGATCACACCGCCAAAACCTGCTATTCCAAGTTACGGCAACATGTTTCTTGCACATGCGCAAGACAACATAAAAATAATACAAGATGTCTCAAACAGTACATAATCTTCTATTAAGTACTCTAAAATTGCATGTTTAACATTAGGACTGCAGACTCAAAACATTAAAGAAATTATAGGAATACCAGTTGTCATGATGCAAATAAAAATACTGGGCATTTTTTTTGGATATGGAGAATTGGCTACCATAAACTGGAAATACTGTATATACTAAACAAAGCTATACATAGAGTAGCCCAATGGAATAAATGGCTAATGAGCACAAAGAATCAAATCTACTGTATATGGTTAAAACATATTTAGTCCAAATGTTCCTACACCTTAGTTATATCTGCCCAACCCCAAACATTTAGAAGTTAGATTATATAGTTGTTTTTTTCAGTGTACAGTATATGGGGCAGTAGGCTTAACCCTATGAAAAAATGGCATCATGTATCTAGAAATTATTTTATTTATTTTATTTGAATTTTTAAGACCGGGTAAGACATCTGAGACTAGATGTCCCTTTTACAGGAGCGACCCAGAATTAGTTACATACACTGAAGGACATAAAAGTACAATACAGTACATGGATGTACGGTATTAAGCAAATATAGACATGTTTAAATTAGTTACATGATAAAGCCAAACACAATATATACATACATACAATTAAGCCACTTAGGTGACATAAACATGATTAATCCACTAGTCTTTCTATAGTATTTTCCTATTTTAAAACATAAAACCAGTCATCTTAAATAAACACACAGTATAGCTGCCATGGGTAAGAGATTATACAGTATTCTTATGATACTTCAAGATTGGAAGATAAATACACCTTTCCCTAAACAAAAGAGATTAAGTGATCTATCTCTTTATTTCCAACTCAGCTTGGGAAAAATTAAACAATGGGCAATAACCAAAAATACAATCTTTTCCAATAATAGAAAAGCCTTTTATGATTACATCCAAAAAACACTTTTTCAAGAACAACCACACTTTGTGAATAGATCACCTGAAGAAATAGAACATATAGATCAAATGTTATAAGACTTCAGAACCCCAGAAAAAAATATGGGATGTATTACGGATATGTATTCATGGGAAACTAAATGTTAAAAATACCTTGAAACACAAAGAAATAAATGAGAGGTACTATCCCAGAACCTCATGTTACGAGGTTCTAGAAACAATGGATATCTTTTTTATGACTGCTCCTACATCATCAAATTCTGGGACATAGTTAGAAATCACTGGGGCAATTTCTCCTTCTATAACACTATACCAGACATACAATTTCTTGGAATTGTTCCAAGTGATTGGAGGAAATGTAATTTTAGTAGTATAAGATTAATCCTTACATGAATAAAATATTGAATCTGGCAAATCTGATGCAGGTTGACATTACAACAAATGGAAGTACAACCTGAACAACTGTTTCACCTAATTGTACATAGTATACATGAAGTCCAGAAACACAAATGAAAGTATATTCACAAAAAGGATATTTGGAATTATGGGGAACACTGTTTAGGATACATAAAACAAGCATTTGTCAATGCCGAATGTTGTCTTGCTGGCATTGGTATTGGTAGTGCCAGAGGTAGAGATGCATAATAGGAATGGCAGTGAAGTATTGAAGTGATGCCAACCCCACCCCCACCCTGTAGAGAGTGACAGGCATTGGATGTGCCTTTGGGTCATCAGCTATAACACTCATGCCATTGTACTTCACCCTACTCTGTAGACACTGACAAGTGTCGTGGTGAGCTTTGGGGTCTTTGGGCATTATACTTACCCCATTCCATAAGGAAATATGCTGACATGGGTGCAGTATAGGAGAATGGGGTGAATTTTGTGGCTGAACAGTGCAAGGCACATCACGATGCCTGTCAGTGGCTGCAGGCTGGGGTTGGGGGTGGAATGGCACGAGCATTACATCCAGTGATCCCAAGTCACACCCCTGGCACCTGTCAGTCTATACTGGGTGGGGTGCTACAGTTGAAAACCCTAACACTGTAAGCGTGTGGTGGTATTTTCACTCCAAATTTTCAACATGGGCTGTTCATGAGCCCACCTCAAGGAAAGTGGCACAATCAGTTTGTTAGCTGAAAGGTGATTTTGCACAGCGGCTATGCCATTTGGTGACACAGGGATGAAAATACATTTTGGGCAGGATGTGGAGAATGACAACTGTATTGTTCATGAGGAGGTGTAAAAAATGGCAATGTTAAAACTCTGGAGTCAAAATATGAACAATTGGTGAAGTCATGAGCATGCACAGAAACTGCGCAACACACATCCATAACCCAATTATTTTTGGGAGTTTGTTAGCCACATTTTTAACATAGACATTTTGGGACCTCCGCTGATGAACAGTGGTGCTGTGATTTTGTTAATCTGTCCCAAAAGTTGATTTCCCACAGCGACCATGCCATTGTGCACCACAGGTGTGGAAACACATTTTGGGCAGTATGTGAAAAATGACAGCTGTACTGTTCATAAGGAGGTGTGAAAAAATGCCAGTGCTGAAAATCTGGCATGGAAATATTGCAAATTTGCAAAGTTACAATGGTGCGTGGAAACTGCGCAATGCATGCTTGTAACACAGTCATTATGGATGTTCAGCACCAAATTTTCAACATAGGCATTTTAGGACCTCTGCTCAAGTACAGTGTCACTGTCATTTCCTCAAACTGTCCCGAAAACTGATTTCACACAGCAACCACGCCATTCTGCGCTGGATGTGCAAAAACACATTTTGGGCAGGACATGTAAAATGACAGCTGTACTGTTCATCAGGAGGTGTGGAAAAATGCCAATTTTGAAAATCTGGAGTGAAAATGTTACAAATTCAGGACGTTATGAGTGTGCACGGGAACAGTGCAATGCACGCTTGTAAAACAGCCATTTTTGGGAGTTTTGTCACCAAATTTGCAACATAGGCTTTTTGAGAGTAGTGGCACTGTCATTTCATTATTCGGTCCAAAAAGGTGATTCCGCGCAGTGACCACAAAATCACCTTTTGGGACCTAATAACGCCATGACAGTGATTGGATTCATGAGGAGGGGTCCCAATAACCCCATGTTGAAAATTTGGTGCAAAAATTCAAAAAAATGTCCGAGATATGCACCAAAGTTGAAAAAAAACCTATTTATTCCATTATACAGCTTACTGGCATTTCCTCAGTTTGCGGTCGGCTTTCAAGAGTGCAGACGTGTTCCCTGTCCACCGAAGATCATTGTGCTGGACTCCGGAGGTAAGTGTGGTGTGGGGGTATGTGAGGAGGCAGGGTGCAGCAGAGGGTGGGCACGGGTTGTGGGTGGGGTGCAGGGAGATGGCGAGGGACCGTTTTCTTTTTTCACAGGTTTTAAAAAAATAAATAAATATTGCAGGATTTTTTTTTTTTTTGCAGGGCATGTGGCATGCTGGGGTGGGCTCCCAGTGTGCCACCTAAGTGTTTTTGGGAGATTCTGTAGCCGACGGGATTGGGCACCGAGGGGATTGGGCAGCCTCGGCAAGCAACAAAGGGGGACACATTATGCTGATGGGAGTTGGCTCCCCATCAGAAAATACAAGGGGACAGGGAGATAAACGCGAATGGGGATTGGGCCCCCTGTAGGCAAAGAAAAACTGTTGGGGGGGCATATAATGCTGAGGGGGATTGGGGACCCCCTCAGCATACATTGTACATGGGAGGGGAGTAATTATGCTGACGGGGAGTGGGATCCCCCATCGGCATTGTGACAGGCAGTGGTGGCAGTCACTGCCACCATGTTGCCTGCACGTAGAGAGGCATGTTGTGGTCCCGCTGCATGAGAGCTTCGCTCTCATTGCAGTGGACCTTTTCTTAGATCTGGTGGCCTCATTAAGGATGCATGAGGTCACTGCCTGCTGTTGGCTGATTGGGGAATGAGGGACACACCTTATGATGCATGCCCTACATTCACCCAACAGTGACCGCACCTCCAAATCTGCTAATACTGCAAGATGTTGGCTGCAAGCGCAAGCCGACATAAAAAAGGGATAGCATATCTTGTGATGATAACAAAAACAAGTTACAATTTATTAGCAAAATTAGAAAACTTATAATGAGACAAAGCTAATTGTTGATATTTTTTTAATTGCATTTATTTCGAACAGTGTACTTGTATATTTGTTTTATCATTAGTTTCATTTAATTTCATTATGTGTCAGTTTGAATTTAAGTTCATGAAAAATGTAACTCTATGTTTAAATACTGAAGCATGGGTAAACTCCACTGCATCATTTTTGATTTATTTATTTCATTGGTATCTTTACACAGCTTTATATTGGGCAACAGTTTTGTGGTACATTCCACTTCCTCAGGCCCCTCTGTGTTGCTAATATAAAGACAAGTAAATTTTTTTTTAAATATTCACATCATGTTACAAATGTACAAAAAATCAGTTCTTATGTAGCTGAATATATTCACACAAAAGGAGAAATGAGCAGAGAAGTCACAATATGAAAAAACTAATTCCTTAAATATCTTTTTGGTTTTTTTGAATTAACTTTTGCAGACTTATCCCCAGTTAATAAACTTCCAGATATAGTTTCTAAATGGAAAACAAAATATCATGATAAATATATGCATGGAATAATCTGAGCAGTCCAACTAACTTCATTGTATTAGGTACCTGATTTCTAATGGCTTTAAAACACCAGTATTCTTCCTACCTGATACAGAGGTAGTGCTTATTTTGGCCTGTTTACACACAAAAGAACAAGAAAGGAAATATAATAATATTTTAAATGCTGCATTATTAAAGATTAAAAGTTATCTTCAGATAGGATTAAAAAATTATATGCTTACTTTTTATATCGATTATTTTAAACCAAAGAACGCTGTTTGCTTTATTTGCCTTAATGCTTGTGCCAAAGCGCTATGCGTCTTAAATTTCTCCAAATGCACTCGCTTCTGTTTAAATGCAGGTTGCTTAAAAGCAAACTAAGGTTTATATATTAGAATCTTACAAAATAATTAAGGATGTTCATAGAATATATTATAAAATATCCATTTTACCTCAAGTAGGGTGCAGTATCCTCCTTGCTTGCTGGGGGAGGAATGCTCGCTCGCTTCCGCGATTAAATACCGTGGTGGTGGGGGGAGTCTATGACGTCTGAAATGATATCTCACATCAACTCCTTTGTGATTCCATGTGGTTCCTAGTAAAAGAGTGGTGAATCAAGAAGGAGTATGTGGTGTGACTGGAAAAAGGATCTAAAAATAGAGCCAAGCCATGACAATGATCCACACAACTAGGGGTTCTCTACCCAACCTCAGGAATATACTTTCCTATTAATTAAGCATAAAAATGATAATAATAAACTGTTGTAGTTAAACTGTTTATGATTATTTCCATGCTATATAAATAATTTTATGACTTGTATTTAAAGACTTTGCACCTTATAGTGATAAACAATGTATAAAAAAGTCATCCTGCAATTATGATTTCATCCATAATGTTGTATGTGATTACCATGTGGGTTTTAATCCTACCACTGGTCATAATTTATGTATTTATTATAATACAGGGGCACAAGCCCCATATTAATGTTTTATAAACATAAGCATGATTCCTCATGTGCTATACAATTGGTTCTAATCTCACCATAACATAATGAGATCTCTCACCCTGAAAGAAGAGGTCAGGGGGTAAGAAGGTTTGGGAGAAAAGAGACCAAAATATTTGTGTTAATAGAAATATGACATGATAAAATAAAATAAAATAGACAATGCTATTAAAAAAATAAACCCCAATCACATTCCTCATTTAAACCCACAGATGGGTTTGTGCATTTCAAGGTGAAAATCAAAAAAACTTCTCTTATTTTTAAGGCTGTATCCCAGAAACGTGCACCCTTGTCTGGAACAGGGACCAATTCTAGACCCCAGAAATGTAAAGCTGTGGCTGAATGTCCTGCTTCCAAATAATGATGTGCCATCGATGAAGTTTTAACTTTCAACCGGATATCACTCTTGTGTTCACTGGTTCTCTGTTGTAACTTCCAGGTTGTCTTGCCAACATGTAATCTATCACGTGGACATTGTAATACATAGATCATGTGGTAGCTCTTACAATCAATGTGTTGTTTAATCCAATATTTCTTATTCTTATAAGGATCTTCAAAAAGAGTTTTTTGCTTGTATTGCCATATTGAAAGCAATGACCACAGGGTACATGTCCTGGTGCTAGTGGTCCCAACAACAATTGTCTATCAACTTTTGTTTCTTTATAAATGTTGTGTGTGGACTAATTTGTCCTTGACTGTCTGATTTCTACGTGTAGAAAATAATGTTTTTTCTTTAAATCTGTTATTTCTAACCACTCCTGTCTGTAGAATATGCCAATTGTTATTTGTAATTCTCTTGATTTTCCAAGACAAATGATTGTATGGTATGGAAAAAATGATCCTATTGGAGATGTCTTTTTTCTCCCTTTGGGGACTTAAAACTGATTCCCTGGATAGTGATGTTACTTGTGCTGTATCATATAATTTAGCCAAACCATAGCCTCTTTCTGTATATCTAAGTATCATTTCATTTGCTGTCTCTTTATATATCAATTCCTCACTACAATTTTGTTCTACCTTTATTAACTGTGATTTAGGAATACTATCCTTCAATTTGGGATCATGATAGTTTGTGTAGTGCAAAATAGTATTTTTTGCTGTAACTTTTCTATACAATCTAGTTTGTAGGCCTCCCACACCTTTATAGAATTCTAAATCCAAGAAAGGAATTTTTTCCTTGTCACACACCATGGTAAAAACATAATTGGTGTTACACATATTTAAATACTCATCAAATTGATACAACCTATTCATGTCTCCATCCCATATAAGCAGTATGTCATCTATAAAACACCTCCATGTGGTAATTTCATTGAAAAAAGGGTTCACTTCTGGATTTAATATATATGTGGACTCAAAGTCCCACATAAATAAATTAGCATAAGATGGTGCCATGGTACTGCCCATAGCAGTACCTTTAACTAGTACAAAAAATTGTCTTTGAACTTGAAATAATTTTGCTTCAAAACAATCTCAGCTAGTTGTAACAAAAATTCACTTGGGGGATGTTGATCCTGTCTATTACATAACAATTGAAGTAAAGATTCTAAACCCTGTTCACGATCTATACTAGTGTTTAGATCTTTGATATCATATGTCACTAAAATTTTATTCTGCCAATCATCTATTCTCTGATTTAATTCAATAATTAAATCAATAACATGATTTGAGTCTTCACTGATAAGGGGACCCCTTGACTGTGGGTCCAAGGTGGCAGACGACATGGATGTTGGAGTTGTGGCTGCTCCACTCCTGATGACTTTACTTCCTCCCCAGTCGTTGTTTCTTTCAAGGCTTCACTGTTTTTGGTGAGCACCATTGAATCTTGTTCTGCCTGCCTGGCTCAGGAGTTTTGGTGACTGTTGGGAATGCACGTGTGTCCTGTGTTCAGGAGGCTAAACGGGAGTTGCATGTGTAGCACACCCACAGGAAGGAAGCATTGTTACCTCAGTTTCGTGTGGAGGAGCTCCGCTTTACTCAGCAGGTAACCACTTTAGCTGCTGCTTCATCTTTGTTTGCTGCACCTGTTTCCCTGTTGGCGGAGTTGCCAATGCTGTTTCCTGCAGTAGCAGTTGCTGCTGATTCTAGTACTGCTAATGGTGAATTTTGAAACCCAGGTGCTTGTACACTCTGGAGGTCTACATCAGTTGTTCACACTGAAGGATGGGGGCCCTGGACTCTGGAGCAGGCCCTTGCAGTAGCTGAATGGTGGCTGACTGGAACTAGGACTTGGGTTCTGGATGCCTCTGACCTGGTGGTGCAGTGGTACCACAACACTGTTGCAGGCTTGTGTGCTGCTTCTCCTTCTCTTACACAACTGCATGCCAGACTGACTGTTACATCTCTGCTTCCTTCTGGGTTGCTGAAGGACTCTCCCATGGCTAATTCCCCCTCATGTTCTAGTCTTGTGTGTCAGCCCTTGCCTTTTTCACAGCCTGTCTTGAGCCCCTTGCTTCCAGAGCCTCTTGTCCTAACATCTGCTGCCCACCCCCGTTTCTTTGGAGGTCGATAAAACTGTGGCCCCTGCATTTTGGCTGGTACTGTTTCTACAGTTTCTGATTCTGCTAATTTGGCACCTTCCAATGCTGCTTCTTGCTTGGAGTCAGTTTTACACCCCCCCCTGCAGACTCTACAGCCCCCTGCCTGGCCACGACAAGTTGCTGACCTATTTTAGGTTCATGGGGAGCTGGACCCACATCAAAAAGCTGTCTGTCTGATCTATAAAGGGGGCTTGGACCTTCCTCCAAATTGGGTTTATGTGGCCAAGAAGTTATTGAAAGACTTGCTCATTTAAGGCATCTGACATACATGCTTTGATTAATGTGAGAGATTCTGACTACGATGTCAGCTTTAAATTTATTACTGGTCTGGATACAGTTTGGGCTCATTATAACACACATAAAGCTTTGCCTTTGTAGATCCCTTTTTTGGCAGTCCCTGTCACTCGACCTACTATTAGGACTATTATTGTGCTTTTTCGCAATGAGGGGGTAAACTTTGCAGATATTTTGAGCAAGTTGTACAGATGGTGAGAAGTCCTGGATTGCCTGGATCCTTAGATTGATCTGGAACATGTTTGGATTGGGGGTTGGTGGATCCAAGTTAAGTTGATGCAATCTGAACTTGGGACTTTGCATTTACCTTGCACCTTTTACTTGGGTAGGGACAGGGGTACATTATTCTACCAAAGCCATCCCAAAACTTGCTTTAAATGTGGCTCCCACTCCCATTTCAGTAATGCCTGTAACAGTGTTCTGTGTAGCCATTGCCTTGTCTTTGGTCATTTGGCTAAGAATTGCCCAAATGACTTTTACTGTAATTTATGTGACAAGCAGGGACATTCTTATGTTAAATGCCCCTGGGCATCCCACAACAAGGGATCCACCCTATCACATAACATAGTCTCTCAAGCTCAGCAGCAGCACTTGACCCCTGACCTGTCTAGTGACTAGGGATCGGCACCTCCTATTTCCTCATTGGCTCATCTTATGGACCCCTCCTTGGATCCTCCTCCCCCGGTACTGGATGTTGGTTCCCCTACCCCCTTGAGGACACTGGCTCTGGTAGGTCATCTGGAAACCCTGGTACTGATATACCTGTACTTCCTCTGGTGGAAGATTTGCCTATTTCAGTTCCTTTAACCTTTCCTGTGCCCATGCCATTCATGCCTCCCTCCCCAGATGATTTTGTACTGATTCCTCTAAAAGGGAAAAAGTGGAGACCCAGGCATTTTGGTATCCCTTCCACTACAGGGGGAAAAGGGTGTGGCTGCTTTAATTCACAAGAACAGGTTTGGGGACCTGGCCAAACCAGTTGCATGGGGTGACATGGATCTTAAGGATGGGGACTCAGAGGCTTCCTCCTTTCCCTCCACCCAAATGGATTGTTTCTCAGATGTAGACCACTCTCATATTGAACAGGCCCCTCCTTTAGATGATAGGAGGAAAACTAGATCACAGAATGTGCTTAAATAATTTGTGTTTTGTGCTAGTGTTTTTCTTACTGCTCTTGATGGGATATTTACTGATAGATACTATAGCAAGATAGGCCTATATCCTTTATTAATGTTCCTATGGATGTTCTGTAAGGCACCCCAGAGTTAAGACACTGTCTCTTTAAGAAGGTCTTTTTTTTGTATATTCTTTTTACCTCCTCCTCACTGCACTCAGCCTTCTTCTCCTTCAGGTGGCCATTCCCCCATTGCCCCATTGCCACTTCCCCCTGGTCAATTGTCCTGCTGTTCCATCACCTCCATTGTCATAGACATAGCCCTTCATTGAGGGGCCCCCCTACCCACCTGGGCCATTGGGAGGGGAGACTGGAGTGCACACAGGCAATCTCTTGCATCTGCATGGGGCATGGACTTGCAGCATTGGAGGCATCTCAGCAGAATGGCATGGGAAGGTGGGGCCGCCATCATCTGGATGGCATGAGTGCCATTTTCCTGTTTTTCCTGTTGCCCTTTATTGCACCCCCAATGTAGTGCTCACGGTCTCCACCAGGGGCCACTACAGAGTGAGGCTACCCCAAAACCCACCCCAGGAGAGGAGAGCAGTCCTACATACACTCAATCCTCTCCTTCCCCTGCCAGACCCCAGCTTCCCGAGTCTGTTCCCAAAACCAGGTCACAGGTATGGCACGAGGTGTGGTGTCCAACGCCTCAACCTTCAGCACCACTGGGCCGGCAAGAAGGCCTTTTAACAGCTAAGTAAATAACAAGAACTTCAGTTAAAGCCAGCTTAGGCCTGGCACTCATCTAGATAAGGAACAGACAGGTTTATAACCATAAAAGTCATAACTCTTAGATAAAACTGGACATTTAGTTTCCAGTAACAAAAGAAAGTCAGAAAGGTGGCCTAGGGTCAGGGGCTCAAGCCAAATGCATAGACCAGATGTTACAGGGCTTTGAGATGAAACCACAGTGACACCTGCAAAATAAGGGTAAACTGTTGCACCCCAATCTCTGTATAGTTAGACTATACACCCCATCATTAAAATGATGGGTGGGGCTTGAAAATGACCAGACTTTATCTAATAGACCCATCTTGAAATCAGGGCATTCTCCTGAGGTTTTCAGAGGAGAATGTATATTACTGTAGCTTCAAGTTAAAACCCTGAGAAAGACTTTTTTACTTAGACATCTCAGAGCTGAGAGAACTTAAGCTGTTTATATACTCAGGCTGAAGTGTATGATGGGTCTTGGACTACTTTTAGAACAAGACCTGTGTTTTTGTGGAAAACTAATTTTTCACATGCTAAATGGAAATTCTGATTTTAAGTTAGAATTTGGGAACAAGGACTTCACTCTTCAAGATAAACCCTGAGTTTTGAAAAAGGACACTCAGAGATTAATTTTTTTTAACTGCAACAGATCTTGTGTTTTCCAGAAAACTTTTCTTCACCTACACAGAGAGAAGGTTATTCTCAAAAAGGACACTTTTCTGGACTTTGAAACCTCAGACTAAGGCGTAGTTTAGAACCACAGTATATAGTGTTTTCTATAAACCATCCAGTGCTATTTTTTTGTATTGTCTGCAGTGCAAAGATCTTCCAAATTGTAGAATTTACTATGTTGTTTTTATTTAAAAAATTTTTATGATTACTCTGCCTGGGGTCTGATTGTGTGATCTAACATTTTACCAGAAGGTTTTTTTTGCAAAAACTGTATGTCTTGTAAATGAAGATAGTGACCACTCGGCTATCCTACAAAACTAGTTAGGCAAGAGGCTGCCAGTGGCAGTGGTGGGATTCAAACACAAATGTAGTACAGAATCAAGGGGACTTGAAACTAGTTTCCTCCCTCACACTGGAAAAAAGGAAGGTTGGTAACACTTCGTGAGCCCTACCACTGCTGATGAGTTCTGTAAAAGGGGGGATCCTTCCTGCAAACAGGAGGTCCTGCTGCGCCCCTGAGGTTGGGCTTATGACAGCTACCATTAATGTTAATAGTTGGAAAAGTTATGGTAAGAGGCTGTTGACGTTCATGTCCTTGCAGGCTCTTATGGCTCAAGTTCTTTTCTTACAAGACACCCATTTGGAAACAAGGTTTGAATTGACTCAGGTGTCCCAATTATGGATGAAGAGATCCTCTTTTTGGTCCATCGGCGAAAACCATTGCAATGTGGTGGGAATCTTATTTAATTCCTTAGAGTTTCATGTTTCTAGATTGGTTGACATATTCTCTGGCCAAGCCTTAGCCCTGGATGTCACATTTAGACAGGACAGACTCTGCCTTATCACTGTGTATGCTCCACAGATGAAGGCTGACCGGGTGTCCGTGTTTCAGTCAGTTCAGCCTTTTTTGCATTCTTCCCACTTGGTTGTGTGGGGTGGGGATTTTAATTGTGGTTTGATTCAGGCTGACAAGGGTTTGCAGATAGACAAGATTTTTTCTGATTCTAACTGCTTGAACTTGATTCTCCTGAATACACCCCTTACAGATGCATACAGGGCTCAACAGATTGTCTTTTTATCTCACTGCTGTTGACGGTTGTAGCTGCACACACTAGTGGGACAGAATTCTCTGATCATAGGCTACTGTCTTGTACTCTTGCCTAGACTGGTGCCCAAACACATGGTAAAGGCCCCTGGAGACTACATACTGCTATTGTGCATGACCCACTTTTGAAAGCTAAGTGGACTTCTCTGTGATCAGAATGCTTCTTCATACAATGTCTGTATGATGACCTGGCTGATTAGTGGGTTGATAGTAAGGCTGATTTCAGGGCTCTGTTTAGGAACTATACTGGGCACAAGGCAACTAGTGGGTATCTTTATTACTTGTTTCTACAGGATCAGATGCAGAAAGTATTTTCTGTGGCTGAGATCTCAGGTCAGGACTATAGCTCCCAAATTTGCTCCCTTCAGGCAGATATGAAATGGCTGCAATATGATCGTGTGCAATTGTTGCAGCAAGATATGCATTTTGGCACACAATGCTCCTCCCAAACTTTTAACCCCTTTAAGGATTGTAGGCACCGTGTGGACAGTAGGTCAGTGAGGTCCTTGTATGACTGTACTGGATGAGTTATTCATGTGGGTATGGACGTTTTACGAGTGGCTTCATATTCTATGAAGACTACCTTTTCCTCTGTTCCCCAGACTAAGATGGATTTGTCTTTTCTTTCCCACTTAGTTTTCCCAGTCTTGCCAGAGATCAAGGCTCGATGCCCCATGGCCCCCATTTCTGCCAATGAGGTGCTCTGGAGTATTACCTCACTAAAGATGAACATGGGCCCCAGCACAAATGGTCTGAGTCCTGCATTTTATAAGTGTTTTAAAGAGCCCTTGGTAACCATGCTAGCTGCTGTGTATAATGATTGCCTGACCTGGGGTGTTTTTCCTGCCTCCATGTCTCAGGCTATTCTTGTGATAAGGCTGACCTTTATAACTGGAGACCTTTGAGTCTTCTGAATGCAGACTACAAGATTCTAACCAAGATTCTTGCAGCTCACTTGGGTAGGGTTGCTACACTTTTGATCAGCCTGTTTCAGACATGTTCTATACCACCCAGACACATACAAGATAACTTGCTTACACTGAGGGAATTTTTGTCCATGGGGTGGAGCACAGACTGGATGGATTTGTGCTTAGCTTGGATCAGGAGAAAGCCTTTTACAGGGTCTCTCATGAATATCTTTTCCAGGTTTTGAGTTTTTTTGGCATGCCAGTTTTATGTTTGCTTGTGAGCACAGTGCACAAGAAACATTTTGAGGAGAGTAGAGTATTGTAGAGGTGTGGCAGTGTTTGGTCAATGCAGCCAATGCTTTCAGGGTCTTGTCCCTCAGCCACCAATCAACAGGGAAGCTATTGATGATGGCAGTTTCACAGCGAGTGATGGACTTGAAAGAAATATCCCACTCCACTCAAGGACAGTTTCATCATTGCAGTTTCAGATCTTTTCCCCCCTTCCCAGCAACCAGGCACATTCCAGCCATGTGCATTACAGTGCACAGTAATGTGCATGGCTGTACCTACAAGCAACTCATTTGCTCAGTGTCTTTCCTGGTGAAATAAATAAATCAGCCCTGCCATGCGTAATTGGCGGTTGCTGCCACCCACCACAAACTCCCCCCAAAGCTGATATCAGGGCGCCCAATCCCCATGTTGGCATGCACCCCAAGCCTGAACATACATTTTGCCAATAACAAGGTGCCCAGTCCCTGTGTTGGCATGCTCCCCCCACTATTATAGCACACTGGGAGCCCACCCCAGGATGCCAAATTACTTCTTATGTTTGTCCAACACCAGGATGCCCACTCCCAGTGTCAGACACACCCCCCATGCCCCCTTTTTGTCAGTCGATCTCGGGGTGCCCAATCACTGGGTCAGCATTGATTCCCCCCACTAATCTGGCACACTGGGAGCCCACCACAGTGTGCTGAAATCTGTTTTGTTTTCATCTGTAAAAAAGAAACCAGTCCCACAACGTATTTTTTAACCTGAAAAAAAAAGAAAACGATCCCTCATCATTCCTGCCAGTTCCCTTCCCCCAACCTGTACCCTCCCTCTGTGCACCCACCATCCCCATACCCCCCTCACCCATACTTACCTCTGGAGGTCCTGCACTGAAATCTTCTGTGGACCGGGACATGTCTACAGTCTTCAAAAGCCGACCACAAACTGAAGAAAATCATGGTAAGCCCTATAATGGCAATCAATGGGGAGTTTCAACTTAGTTTGATATCTCAGCCACTTTTTGGAGTTTTGGCACAAAACTTTCAAAATGGGGTTCTTGGGACCCCACCTCATGACCACTGACACTGTCATTTCATTCCTCAGTCCCAAAAGGTGATTTTGCAGTCGCTATGCCTAATCACCTTTTGGGTCTGATTAACGAAATGACAGTGCCTGTGTTCATGAGGTGGAGTCCCAAAAAGCCTATGTTGCAAGTTTGGTGAAAAAACTCCAAAAGATGACTGTATTATGAGTGTGCATTGTGCAGTTTGTACACATGCTTGTAAATTCACCAATTTTTAATATTTGTACTCCAAATTTCCAACATTACCATTTTTTCACACCTCCTTATGAATGCAGAATGGTTCATTCACTATGTGAAATCAACTTTTGGGACAGATTAATTAAATCACAGTATCATTGTTCATGAGGGGAGGTCCCAAAAAGGCCATGTTGAAAATTTGGTGAACAAATCCCCAAAAATGGCTGCATTACGAGTGTGCGTTACACAATTTCTACGCATGCTCGTAACTTCACTACTTTTTCATATTTTCACTTCAGATTTTCAACATTGCCATTTTTTCACACATTCTCATGAAAAGTACAGATGTCATTTTTCACATCCTGCCCCAAATGTCTTTTTGCAGCTGTTGCACCGAATGGCACATTAGCTGTGTGAAATTACCTTTCAGGATTGAGTAACGAAATGATAGTGCCACTGTTCATGAGGTGGGATCCCAAACAACCCATGTTAAGAATTTGGAGTGAAAATACCAACAAACACCAGGGGCATTAGCATTTCCAACCGTAACACCCAACTCTGTATAGACTGACAAGTATCGCGGGTGTGGGTTGGGGTCATTAGCCATAATGCACACACCATTCCACCCCAACCCCCACCCTGCAGCCACTGACAGGTATCGAGGTGTGTCTTGGGGTCTTCAGCCCTAATGTTAACCCCATTCTTCTATACTGCACCCATCTGAGCTTATTTCCTTATGGAATGGGGTGAGTGCAAGGGCCAAAGACCCCAAGGCACACCATGACACCTGTCAATGTCTGCAGGGTGGGTTGAAGTTGAATGGCATGAGCGTTTTGGCCGACAACCCAAAGGCACATACCAATGCCTGTCAGTCTCTGCAGAGTGGGGGTGGGGATTGGCATTAGTTCAATACTTCACTGCCATTCCTATTATGCATCTCTCTAACTCATGCAGTACCATTGTCAATACCAGCAAGCAAACATTTGGCATTGACAAATGCTTGTTATTTGTGAGTTGGCTTTATAGCTTATGTAGTCAAGCCTCAGTTTGCTCCTTAATTAATGGGTGGTTTGACTCTCACAGTGTTTTGAGGAGAGGGGTCCATCAAGGTTGCCCCATGAGCCCTCTCTTGTACATTTTTTGTTTAGACCCCCTCTTACAGAACATTCACATCTGCATTTCCATCCAGGGACTGCACCTGACTCCTCAGGAGGCTCCCCTGAAGGTTTTGGCTTAAGCAGATGACATTGTTGTATTTTGTAGCTCTGTGACTGAAGGCTTGGTTTTGTGCCGACTATTGGATGCTTACTCAGATTTGTCCTCCTGTAGTATTAAAGGGAAACTCCAATATGCTGAGAAACGCAGCAGCTGCTGCAGAAATGCCCAATTAGGGCTTTTACTATTAAAACTAATTTTGTTTTACCTGCTGCATCTACTGTTTATTTTTCAAGACTCGCACTGTTCATAATGTTGGTAGAGCCACCCACAACCATCTCATGCACCGGGACAGCTTCCACTGAATTGGTTATGCTAATTAGGGCTCCCAGCTAATGTCAGAGAGTTGGTAGCATTCATTAGCATAACCCATGTAGCAGAATCTGCCCCGGTGTGTGAGATGGCCACGGGCAGCTCTCCTGACATTATGGATGGTGTGAGTCTTTAAAAGTAAATGCTAGACGAAGCAGGTAAAAAAAAAATGTTATCAGTAAAAGCCCTAATCGGGCATTTCTGTAGCAGCTGCTGGCAATATAACCTAGAGGTTAGAGTAATGAACTGTGAATGAGCTTGGTACATCCAGGAGTCCTGACCTTGGTTTGATTCTCACAACCTCCACTTGCATACTGTGTGACTCTGAGCAAGTCTCTTAACCACCCAGTGCTCTCAGGTCACCCTCTGAAAACAGGTACTTGTGCCTAGTGGACCTTACCTGGTTACCAAAGACTAAAAGAAATGCTGCTGAATTTTATCAGCATATTAGAGTTTCCCTTTAAGTATGGCAAGAGTAGGGGGTTCCCATTGGGTGAAGGAGTGCTTTCCCCCCTCTCCAGATATTGCCTCTGTTCCTGTTTTGACTTCTGACATCAAAATACTGGGTATTTTATATGGTGCTTCAGATATGACTGTTCTTAATTGGGAAGCTTGTATACAAAAAGCTCTGATTAAGGTGCATTAATGTAATAAAACATGTATTTCTAAGTTAAAGAGGGTTTTATTGAATAAGACTTTTTTTAGTGCCAGTCTTTTAATTTGTCAGCTATGACCCCCCCCCCCTTTGTCTCAATACCAGACTTTATAGTGTCTTCCTTCAGGTAGTTTGGGGTAGCAGGCTCAACCCTTTTAGGAGGGACATCACTTATTGGCCAAAGCAAAAGGAAGTCTTGGCCTGTTAAATCACCTTATATTTTTCTTTTACTATTTTTTTCTTTACTAATGTGTCACCTATTCTATGACAATCCTCATCTCTTTGGTCCCCTGCTGTCCAGGTGTGGTTAGTGGTGTGGCTCCTTGAATGGCAATCCACTAGTGTCAAGGTCATCCAGAAACCTACATTTGTCCCTGACTATGTAGCATTCCAGAAGATAAAAAAATGGAAGCTCTCTCATGGTGTTTTATTAACGGCTACTAGGAAGTTGCTTTCTCATTTTATTATGATGGAACACTTCTATTCTGACTTTCAATTTCCGTATTGTCCAGTGTCAGCCTTAAATTAAACACTGTTCTTGGCCATCTTAATAACACTCGAATGCCCCCCTATGTCTGGCCCCGGGTCTGGCTAAACTGTCATAATAAGGTGGGAGTTCATAATTCTCATAAGCATAAGCCTTTAGCAGACCATTATTGCCTTAGTACTGGTTGTGGCTCTACAATGGGAACCCAAGAACACCTTTTATTTGACTGTCCTTATTCTCAACAGTTTTGGTCTTACGCTGCAGCTCAATGGCGTGACCCTCATTTTCTTTCCCTTACATACCAGGAATTGATATTGGGTATTTTTCCCCAGTATGGGCTTTGTATAGTTTCTCCAAATTCTACTGGCCTTATATAGATATTGTATTTGGCAAGCATGGTACTCTAGAGTTCTCAAACAGAAGATGGTTTCCCATCAAGAACTGTTCATGAATATTCAGCTGGAATTCTACAAGGTCTTTGATAGAGATAAACAGTCATGTCCACCTAGGGAGTTCCATGGGTTTAGGGACTCTTGTATCTCATTTCTTTGACTTTACTTTCATATTGTATGCTGCCCTCTACTGTGCTCATTTTTTCTGTTTGCTTCACATTTTTTTTGTATTTTGTTTTTGCTTGCCTTTCCTTTTCTTACTTTTTTTAGTACTGTGCTGTAATAGTTTCTCTTTGCTTTCTTTCTTACTTTTCCTTTTGTAGAAGTATTTCTGTTTGATTGTGTGTAATTTGCTTGGTTGCTTTTTCAATAAAAAAAATTTCCCTACTGTTTTGCAAAGAGTGCCTTGGGCTCTTTTACTTTCACCTGGACACACATCAGGACAGCGCCAGGATGGGTAGAAGTGACCTCGGCTTAACAACTCATCCGAAGGACAGCACACCCAACAGTACAGCAGGGTAACTTAATGCCACAAAAGTGGGGAAATGTGGCATTAAGGCTTCCAATCCTAACACCCCACTCCCACCCTCCAAACAACAAAAAGAAAAAACAGGGTTTTGGGTCTCCGGAGTTTTGGAGAATCAGTGGTGGGGTCTTCTTTAGGAGATGTCAGCTCTAATGCTCCCCCCTCCTCCCCAGTCCATATCCTCCAATCAAAAGCACAAAGTACAGCTCCAAGCTACTGCCTCATAATGGTACACTTTTCAAAGGTACAGCAGTATGTCTCCCCACAGGTTGCCAACACAGTTTGTTGTATTGTTCTTTACCCAGGGCCCAGTGGGCCCTGGATGAAGAAGGGGAGATCATGTGTGACATTGTTTACTGACAGAATGGGTGGGCATTAGGGTTGACAGCCAACAAGGAAGACCCCACCACTGACTCACCAAGACTCCAGAGACCCCAAACTCTAATGTTTTTTTCATTTTGCTGCTTGGCTAGGTGGGGGTGGGACATTAGGGATTGGAATCCCCAGCAGCACATTTCCCTACTTTTGTAGTATTATGTTACCCTGAATGTTTTCTGCAAAGAAGATATATATATATATATATATATATATATATATATATATGTATATATAAATACATATATATATATATATATGTAATATATATTTATATATATCTATATATATATTATATATATCTATATATATATATATATATATCTATATATTATATATATATAGATATATAGATATATATATATATATAATAGAGGTGCAGTCATGCCCCTATAGTTAGGTTGAATAGGCACTTTAATGTTAAACCTCAAATTTTGCCCGTTAATAACTTTGCAACTGTTCAACAGATTTGCATGAAATTTGGAATGCGTAGTCTGGTATGGTAGCTCTCTTGACTTACGAAGTTGCATTTTGGTCAGACATATGGTTTTTGCACAGCAAAACACCAAAAAATGCACTTTTCACCAGTTCTGATGCGCTTTTTGCCCATGGCGCTGAGACCACACCGTGTGGTCTTTTCATCTGAAATTTGGACCTTAGAAAGAGTTTGGGTCAGGAAACAATCCAGTGTTGGTTTGGTAAAAAAATATTGATCTATCAAAAGTTATTACATTTTTAATTTTTGAGTTCTGGGCATGCTCAGTTTACTCAAAAATTTATATGTATATTTTTCGTCATAAGAATTGTTTCACGGTCAAGGATTTTGCTACCTCATGAAAGAAAATCCTAGTCCATCAGAAAAATTCCTTGTCCATGAGCCACCATCTTGTTTTCAGTTTTTCAGCCAAACAAAATGCCGTACCTTTGTCTATGGGTGACTTTTGGGCAAAATGACGCATGGGTTTTGTTTAGGGTAACACCCCCTACAAAGCCATGCCTTTGGTTTGGTTTGTTTTTTGTCAAAAAACATCTTTTTAAAAATTAAAAATTCTTCTCTCATGACTCACTAATGATCCTAGTCTGTGAGCCTGCAAAATCCTGGTCAGCAAGACGATCCTGGTCTGCAAGCTTTGTCCATCAAGGGATGACCAGACAGCCAGAATGTCATGGCCAGATGTCCCTGGGTGTGGCCAAATGTCCCTTGGGATGACCAGATGGCCCTGATGGTGCGACCAGATGTCCCCTCGCGGACAAGAATTTTGCTAGCATGCAGATTAGGATTGATCTGGTGGCCCAGGATTTTGCTATCTCATGAATGAAGAATTTTTAAAGGAGTAAAAACTTTAGAATTGCATAGCTCATTAACGGTTTGGTCTTTTTACTTGAAATTTACAGGGTGTTGAGGAGATGCCCTACTGGTGTGAATTATGCTGTTTAGGTTTTGGGGAATTAAGTGGTTCCATAGATATGCCATCACAAAGTTGAGATTTTCCCCATTGGATTACATTGCGGGGCCTGTCATGCCTTTCGGTGCCCTTATCTTGAAAATGAAGCGAGATACAGAGTTTTCGCTACTGATAGCTTCTACGCTAGTGGAACAAGATTTTAAACCATAGATTAAGCTTGCAGTGGAATTTTTTCCATGGGTTGCATGGTTAATGAGATATTGTCAAATTTGTGTTACAAGGGTTCCTTACCCTGTGTGGTTGCTGTATGGCTCTGTAGCTATGCACAAGTGGGAGTGTGGGCCCTCTGGTCCCACACTTCCACAGATGCATATTGTTATGCAGAAATGGGCAACAGGCCCTGTGTTCCCATCAATACATGTTTTTTACTAGTTATATTACACTTTTTCAAAAAGTGAGGAAATTAATTGCAAAAAAACTGTGTTTCACCAGGGGGAGGTCATGTCAGACCAACCTCGTTGAATTTTTTAACCGGGTGACTAGGGAGGTGGATCAGGGAAGGGCAGTGGACATGGCCTATCTGGACTTCAACAAGGCCTTTGACACTGTGCCACATAGAAGACTATTACACAAACTGGGGAATATGGGTGTGGGCAGGACAGTAGTGTGGTGGGTAGGTAACTGGCTGGTTGGCAGGACACAGAGGGTGAGAATGGCTGTCACTCCACAGAGGGAAGAGTGACAAGTGGGTACTACAGGATCGTGCTGTGGACTGGTCTTATTCAACATCTTCATCAGTGACATTGCACAGGACCTAGAAGGCAGAATTTCACTGTTCTTGATGACACAAAGCTCTGTAACAGAGTAGACACACCAGAGGGTGTAGACAGAATGAGAAGGACCTGCAGAAACTTGAAGAATGGTCAGGGGTTTGGCAATTGAAATTCAATGCAAAGAAATGCAAGATAATGCATATGGGCACAAAACCCTGGCACAATATATCAGTTGAGGGTGAGGATATAGCATGCACCAAGCAGGAAAGGGATCTTGGGGTTATCATCTCTGATGACCTCAAGGTAGAAACAGTGTGACAAGGCAGCAGGTAAAGCAAATAGGATGCTGGGATGTATGGTGAGCATCACCATCAGGAAAAGGAGGTCATAATTCCACTATACAAGACACTAGTAAGGCCCCACCTGGAGTACAGTGTACAGTTCTGGAGACCATATCTACATAACGACATAGACAGGGTAGAGAAGGTTCAGAGGAGGGCAACAAAGATGGTGCATGGATTGCGTCACAAGTCCTATGAAGACAGGTTGAAGGAACTGAACATGTACTCCCTGGAGGAGAGGAGGGAGAGAGGGAATATGATAGAGACATACAAGTATCTCACAGGGAGGAACAGGGTGCAGAAATACACTATTTTTAACCGAAAAATATGTTCCAGGACTAGAGGCATGGGATGAAGTTGGAGGAGGATGATTCAGAGGAAACATGAGGAAGAATTTCTTCACAGAACGGTGGTGGACAAGTGGAACACCCTGCCAGAGGAAGTGGTGGGGCTGAAACAATCAAGGGATTTAAGAATGCATGGGATAGACATAAAGGAATTCTGGAGGTCAGGGGTAAGGGGCAACAGACTTCTAGGAAAACATAAACTGAACTTACAAGCTCAAATGGGCAGATTGGGTGGGCCATAGGCCCTTATCTGCCAACATTGTCTATGTATCTATGTATCTATGTAGTTAGGGTTAAAGCAACAAAAGTGAGGAAATGAAATGGTAGGGTTGAACCCCTAAGCCCCCCACATAACCCACAAACCCATCCTCCACAGATTGACAGATGCCAGGGTGTGCCATGGGGTCATGAGGCATAACTATCACCCCATTCTCCTTTACTGTAGCATGTCAACCTGCTTACACATGGAATGGGGTGAGAGTTGGGCCTGACAACCCCATGGCACATCCTGGCATCTGTCAGTCTGTGGAGGATGAGTGTGTGGGTTATGTGGAGGGGGGTTAGGAGCTCAACCCTAATGTTTCATTTTCTCACTTTTGTCACTTTAACCCTAAATGAAGCATTACATGTAGTTTTTTGCCATGATATATATATATATATATATATCTATATATATATATATATATATTATACAATGGGGGTGAGTGATAAATGAGTGTGATAAATGTAGCTATTTCCACTAAAGTGTGATAAATGCTGATGACATCACTAGAGTGTGTTGATGTTATCACTCACTCACTCACTAACCACAACCTGAATATTAAACTGAACTCTTTCACAAATCTGTTTCTCACTGCAACTTGCAAGTAACTATTAACATTGCAAAGGGCACTCACATGTTTCCCATGGTGTTTCAACAACTCACAGCTCATTACTATTCTACTTACAAATTCAAGAAAGACTGCATTCTAAAACACAGTGCTGCAACACACAGTTTCTGTTTCTCACTCTAAACTGACTCTAAATTACAGTGCTGCAACAGTTTGTTTCTCACTGCAAATTGACTCTAAATCACAGTTTCTGTTTTTCACTGCAAGCTGAAACTAACTCAGTTAGCATTGCTAAACACATCCACCTGTTTCTCATAGTGTGTCTCACACACCCAGCCCATTCAGAAACACTCACACACACTGAAACTGACCATAAACAATGCTCTCAGAATAACCTAGAAGTTAGAGTAATGAGCTTTGAACAACCTTAATACATTCAGCACACTAGACCTGGGTTTGATTCTCACAACTGCCACACTGTGTGACTCTGAACAAGTCACTTAACTGCCCAGTGCTCCTGAATCATCACTAAAAACTTACCCAGCAAACAAAGAAACAAAACTATATTTCTGAAACTCTTACCCCCATTGTATAAATAGCACACATGATGAGCAGATTGTGTGCTATAGAAAATATTCTGTCTATTGCATCATGAGCTCTGGATGATCTCATTCATGCCTTCGGTACCTGTGAGATATCCAGAGCTCACTCTACAGGAGTGATAATATTATCCATATCACACTCCTGCCCATCATGTATCCCCTATTTATATATATATATATATATATATATATATATATATATGTATGTATGGGATGGGGTGCGGTAGCACCACTATATTAGGGTTGAGTAAGCACTTTAATGTTGAACTTTAATAACTTTGCAACCGTTCAACAGATTTGCACAAAATTTTGCATGCTCAGTCTCTTGGGGTAGGTCTCTTGACTTGCCAAGTTTTGTTCCAGTCGGATTTACAGATTCTGAGATCTGGACAGTGAAAAAAACAGAAAATGTGTCAATTTTTCAGATTTCTTCTCATCACACTGCACAAAGACGGTGTTGAATTATGGTCTGAAATTTGTATGATACAAAGAGCTTGGGTGACAGAACAGGCCAGCGTTTATTTGGTAAAAATATATATCCATTCAAAAGTTATAGCATTTTTAAAGTCCCATTATCTTCAGTTGGATTTTCATTTATCAAGATAGCTGCAGGGTACAAAAAAGGATCCTTGTTCGTGAGGGGGCATTCTTTGTTCACCATATGCCAATCCTTGTTCACCAAAAAAAATTCCTTTTTCACAAGCCACCATCTTGTTTTTTTCATTTTGTCCCTAAAAAACTGTCATAACTCTGCCCAGGGATGTTAACTTGGTTAACTTGGTGTACACAGACAAAGTAGGCCAAAGGCCCATTAAATTGTCTCCCACTCATAGTGGGTTTATTTATTAACAGACTTGTGTAATAAATGTTCGTCTAACCTTCTTTTAAATATATCTAACGACGAAGACTCCACAATATTTGCAGGAAGATTATTCCAGATTATTGGAGTACGTATATTATAAAAATATTGATGCCTATTGGTTCTTGCCCTATGTATAAATATTTGTTTATCATGTGATCTTAAATTAACTTGCTTCTGAATCCTTCTTATATTACATTGTACCATTAATGCCTCGTCTTTCAAAATTTGATACAATAGGAGTAAATCACCTCTAATTCTTCTGGTCTCTAAGGGGTATAGATTTAGGCTGAAAAGTATTTCACTGTACTGCATATGGTTTAGTCCCTTAATAGATTTGGTCATCCTCCTTTGAACTCTTTCAATCTGTGTGATATCTTTTCTTAAAAACAGGTTCCAGATTGGGGAGCCGTAATCAAGATGTGGTAAGACATATGTCCTGTATAGTTTAAGGACACAGTCTTTGTTCCTAGAGATAAATGCCCTTTTAATGGAGTGAATAATACTATTACATTTCCCCACAGTCTTAACTATATGTGAACCCGATGACAATTGTGAGTTTATCCATACACCAAGGTCTTTTTCACATGTACTATTTTTTATAAGTTTTTCATTTAGGAAATATGGATATTTATGATTTCTTTTACCAAAATGTATCACTACACATTTGCTTTCATTAAATTTCATATTATTTATTTCACCCCAACTTTCAATTTTCTTGAGGCTATCACTTAGTTCTTTATACTTAATTAATGATGACACTTCTCCACCTATTTTGGTGTCATCTGCAAATTTAATGATGACTGAATCTAAACCATCACCCACGTCACTAATATATAAACCAAACAAGGTTGGGCCCAACATTGAGCCCTGGGGGACACCACTTAAAACATTACCTTCATCCAAAAGAACAGAGTTTATTCTAACTCTCTGTTTTCTATTGGATAACCAATTCCCATTCCATCTTACTATATATTTATTTAGACCCAGATTTAACAATTTCGTAATAAGTTTATTGTGTGGAACCATATCAAATGCTTTTCCCAAATCCAAATAGATCACATCCACTAGTTTCCCTTCATCCAAATTACTACTTACATTATTATAGAATGATAGTAAATTGGTGTTACATGAGAGTCCTCTTTTGAAACCATGTTGAGAAGAATCCTGCAATCCCAATTCAATTACCTCATTCTCAATTTTATTTTTAATCAACTGTTCCAGAATCTTACAACAAATTACTGTTAGGCTAATAGGCCTATAGTTAGCCACATTTGATTTATTTCCCTTTTTATGTATTGGTACTATTATAGCTCTTTTCCAGTCCAGTGGAATCATACCAGTTGAAAGAGATGTATTGAATATAGAAGTCAAAGGGCTTACTACTACATCTGAAAGATGTTTCCAAACTACCGTGTCTATGTTATCTGGACCTGAGGAGGAAGAAGTTCGTAATTTAGATAATTCCTTTAGTACCATATCTCGACTAATACTAAAAACTTCTGAGTTCAATACCCTGGGAATAGTCACCTTTGATTTATTCACCTGATATATTGACTTGAAATAGTTATTAAAACTATTTGCAATTTCTTTATTACTATCAATTATTTCTCCATTAACTATCACTGAGTTTATTTTTTTCCCAGTTTGCTTATTATTATTAATGTATGCATAAAAGGCCTTGTGATTTTTGTTAGATGCTAGTTTATTTTCAAGTTTCAACTTTCCTTTTTTAATAATGGATTTTAGAAGTTTCTGTTGGGCCTTGTATTTACTTAGGTTATTCTGAGTTGGAAGAGATTTATATTTTCTGAAGGCTTTATTTTTCCTTCTTATTTGCACCTTAATATTTTTATTAAACCATAAAGGAATGATACCTCAATTATTTTTATTATTTTGCCATGGGATAAAGTGATGTATTATTTCTTGAATTTTTTATTTTAATTTCTCCCACATTGAATTTACATCTAGTTTACAGAAGGATGTTCCCCAATCTATTTTATTGAAGGCTTCTATAATTTTCATCTAATCGGCCTTTTTGTAATCAAATGCTAAGGAGGATCTATTTAATTTAGGTTTTTTAATATTGATAGTACACTCCACAATGTTATGGTCACAGCATCCTAGATGGGGGAGAATTTCTATACTGCTAATTCTATCAATGGAATTTGTTATTACTAAGTCCAAAATATTTCTCTCTCTAGTAGGGACATCTACCATTTGATGACAACTGTGGGATACTAAAGTATCAATCAATAATTTCTCAAAAGTGGTAGTTCCTTTCATTTCGTCCCAAGTAATGCCTGGTACATTAAAATCTCCCAGAATGAAGATATCACCTAAACTGCATTCTTTATCAATTCTCTCTATTAAGTTAGTGTTATAATTACTATTACTATTAGGGGGTCTATAACAGGTTCCCAGAACTATTTTGGGTGAATGAGGAAATATTAAGTTTATCCACAGGGTTTCAGTTATACTTTCAGAGGTATTAGGTACTACAATTTCTTGACACTGTATATGCTCCAAAACATAACAACAGACACCACCACCCTTTCTGCCAATACGATTTTTCAAGAAAAGATGATACTCAGGAATGTTGTTGGACCAATTGTTGCTCTCATCCCACCATGTTTCAGTTACACATATAATGTCTATACTATATTTATTTATAAGTGTTTTTAATTCAGTTAGTTTGACATTATTCAGACTTCTGGCATTAATATTCCATATTTTAAGTTTCCTAGATTTTGAATTATTAAGGCTATGATCTAATTTGACACCCTCGTCTCCCTTATTTTCTAGTTTAAAGCTCTATGTATCATGTTCTCAAAAGTTCTGCTCAATTTGTAAGCACCTTGCTTACTTAAATGAAGTCCATCCCAACAAAACAATGATGGCTTTTCACAAAAATTTTCCCAGTGAGAAATAGACTGGAAGCCTTCTTTAAGTGTCCATTTACGCATCCATTCATTTATACATTTAATCTTTCTGGTAGTCTGGTAATTAGCTCTAGGAACGGGTAGTCTTTCTGAAAACCATATCTCACAATTAAATTCAACCAATGTTTTACCCAAATTTATGTATTCCTGTTTGATTTCATCAATAGACAACTTTTTTAGGTCTTTTGTACCGACGTGAATTATGACAAGTGGATTGGGGCCTGAGTTGTGTAAAATACCAGAACACATTGTATTTATGTCCTTAAGTCCAGCTCCTCGAAATGATGAACATGCTATATTGTGTTTGTCTCTTCTACACACAATTTTATCAGTGTATTTAATTATTGAGCCACCAAGTACAAAATATTGCCTATTTAAATCATTTGTTTGTTGGTTGTGTTTCCATAAAAAATGCATCATCTGTTGTGCCTAACTGTACTTCTGCTGTTTCATGAGTGGAACTCTCATCAACTATTTTATCGATATTACTTGCTTTATTTTTGAATTTCACTTGATTATTCGTTTCTGAAATGTTTGGATTCGTTACAGCTTCCATTATGCAAGATGAGGGAACCAAAATGCCAGTAGTCAATGTAGCTGCTTGAGTTTCTGTATCAACTGTATTGGAGGGGGAATCAGTTAGTTGTTCATTTAGGGTGCTGTCCTGTACCTTTTCCATGGTATTATCCCCCATATCCAGATCAATCAGGGCTTCATATCTATTACTTAGGGTGATATTGTTACCCAAGGCCCTGCGTCTGGATTTAGATTTATGGCCTATAACAACATCAGTCCATTCTTCAGACTCACTGGGGATACTGTTCTCATTTGACTCAATTCTTTTCCTTTTTTCATATACACTGATCTGACTAAGTGGGTCCGATTCACCTAATTCAATATTGTTAACTGATTTTTTTAGAGTACTTTCCTTCAATAGACTACCTGTAGTTTGACTCAGGGTTTCTTGGTATAGTTCGATAACTGCTAATCTTTTATAGAAATTATGCCTTCCCTCAAAACACTGTTATTTATACATTTGTTACAGACATATATAGGTATTTTGGGAAGAGAATCAAATAAGGTATACATAGAACAGGTGTTACATTTTAAGCCTGTTTCCCCATCAAGAGTCATAATAATATCTCTCCTTACAGGCTTAGATACAATTGTGGGGGCTGTACTGTTACACAGTGCATTATCCAAAACTATTAAGTCAGTCATGTTCCTTTATTTATTGTGGGTGGTAACTGTACTTAAAATAATTTGTACTTACTCCTCTAGTTAACTAGTCCACTCCTTTCTGTCCCTCTGTCACTCTTGACATGCGTGACATGCAATGCGCGTGTCTTTGCATACGTCTTCATGTGCGCAAGCGCACGTACACCCTACTCATGCTCACCCTGCTCGCAGCAGAACTTTCTAAAATAGTGCTGTATGACCCAGAAGTTACTTGCAGAGGTCACCGAGTGGATGATCCGTTTTAACAAATTAAAACTTAAATAAAATAGGTTTTAGACCACACAGTGTGGTAAAAGTAAAAACAGAAGTCTCCCAAGCAGTTAAAACTGCAGAAAATCCCCAGAAAAAAAAAATGAGTTGTAGTTCTACTATTCAAGTACCCGAACTACACTCCTCTACCTAGCGTTGCTAGAGCTCCAAAACCTCGCAATAGCTAGTACAGTGTTTGTTGGAATTATAACAACATACACGAATAGTATATCAGTATAGTATACGTTTTAAAGCAGTATTTAAACAACAAACAGTCATAAACTGAATTATTTTATTTTGCACAGAGTCTAAGGTGCTAGCTCACAGCAGAACTTCCTAAAATAGTGCTGTATGACCCGGAAGTTACTTGAGGAGGTCACCGAGTGGATGATCCATTTTAACAAATTAAAACTTACATAAAATAGGTTTTAGACCACACAGTGTGGTAAAAGTAAAAACAGAAGTCTCCCAAGCAGTTAAAACTACAGGAAATCCCCCCCCCAAAAAAATGAGTTGTAGTTCTACTATTCAAGTACCTGAACTACACTCCTCTACCTAGCGTTGCTAGGGCTCCAAAACCTTGCGATAGCGAGTACAGTGCTTGTTGGTATTATAACAACATACACGAATAGTATATCAGTAAAGTATATGTTTTATAGCAGTATTTGAACAACAAACAGGCATAAACTGAATTATTTTATTTTGCACAGAGTCTGTCTTTTTTATTTATTTTTTATTAGAGCTGTTTCTCCACCTCCATGGACTCAACAGGGGCTATGACCCCCTCCTTCAGAGAGGTACATCCTGCAGGTCCTGTAGCTGCTCCTGCTTGGCCACCACACAAAATTCTCCCATGCCCCCCCCCACTGTGGGGCCAGGGCAAGGAGTGCTGGCTCACCCCCCCCCAGAAACAGCAATCCAGAATTGGGGGCCACTGCAAAGGAGTGATCAGGGCCATCACGGGTCTGCCAGGTCCCATTTATTCCTCCTCCTCCTTTCCTCCCATGCCCTACACCCATGCAATGGGTGGGGTGGCTGCCTCCACCTTCTCGGAGACAGCCAATCACCCTGGACATGGGCTGACTCCTTGTGTTTGCATCTGCGCTGACACCCAGCCACTGCTAGGTGTCAGTTGACAGTGCACAGTGCTATCAGCCCTTCCAAGGAAGGAGAGCAGTCCTCTGGATGCTAAATCCTTACTTCTCCTCGCCGACCCATGAACAACCCAAGTCTGTTCCCAAACCTGGGTCACCGGCATGGTGCAAGACCCAGGGATGTCTGTTTCAGACATCTAACTATGGTTCTTGCTAATCAGGAGTTGATGAGCAGTAATTTGTGCTTTCCGATGTTTGTATGTCCCTAGAAAATGTTTTCTTAATCATTTTAAATCCTTTTTTGTCACTTGCTAACTTCCTTTCTTGCCATTCCTTGTTCGTGATGTGAAAGAGGAAATCAGCTGATGAAGAAGGATTTCCTCTTTTCTTGGCCAGATGATCTTTTGATGACCAGATGGCCCTGCAGGGCCATCTGGTCAGCAAAAAGGGACACCTGGTCAGGAAAAGGGGAAATCCTTTTTCACCAGCCGATTTATTTTTTTGGATCACGAATAGGGATGATGAACAAGGAATCCCAGTGGTAAAAAAGGATTTTTCTACAGCAGTCTGGTCATAAAAAAGGATTCCCAGCTATCTTGTTGTGAAAATGAGACCATCTTGTCATCCAAATATGGCCATCTCATCATCCAAATGAATCCTTTTTCACCAGGTGTCATTGTCAGTGGCTCAGTAGGTAGGACACTTGCCTCTGAGGCTGGGAGATCAGAGGGCTGTGGGTTCAGTTCCCACATCTGGCACTTGGGTTAATATCCCAGTACTGACACTGTAGTGCAGCATGAGAGGGGTGCTACACTTCTGAGGTGCCATCTTTCAGATTGAGACGTTAAACCAAGGTCCCATCTACTTGGATTGATGGTAGTTCAGGTGGATGTCAAAGATCCCATGGCACTTATCGAAAAGAGTAGGGAAATTTCCCCAGTGTCCTAACCAAATTTCCCTCATTCACTAAAAATACCACCAAAAGCTTAATCTGGTTCAATTTCAGTTGCTTACCATCTGTATTCCCTTGTCACCCCTGAGAAAGGGACTTCTAGACCCAGTGGGCTTACTGGGTCAACAAAACAAACCAGACAAAGCCTTTTCCACAATCAGACCAAAGGATTGACCAGAAAAGGATTGCTGATGAAAAAGGATTGCCTTCGGAAAAAAAGGATTTTTTTTTTTGCATTTTTTGAATAGGTCCTCCTTTGAACCTGTTTGTAAAAACATCCTGGTACCTAGTGGCATCACCCCACCCTGTATGGCATAATTTACCCCCCATTTGTTTCATTTATTTTTTAAATAATTTCTTTTTATTTTAGTGTAAGCCCCTACCCTGGTTTTTTGTTTCCTTTGGGGGGGCTTACCTTGCTCCTGGCTTTGTCCCTGGTGTTTAGTGGTCCCCCCACCCTCCAATCTTTTTCCCATTGGTGGTGTACTGTGATCCTCCCACCCTCCCTTTTCTTATTTTCTACCTGAAAATAGGTAAAAGCCCCTCAGTCTCCTATGTTTTTTTTGTACCTGTAAAATAAAAAGTCCATCTCTAATCATGCCTGTACCCCCCCACCCGACCTCCCACTGTGCACCTACCTCCCCACACCCCCCGTGACATCCCCACAGACCCTCATTCACCGAAAGAGATCCCAGGTTTGAGACCCGCTCCATGGATCAAGGACACGTCTTGCTGCCGGAATTGGCGACAATCCTTTTCCACCACCAGAACAAATCATTGGTGGAAAAGGATTGCCAATGAAAAAGGATTGCCACTGATGAAAAATGATTTTTTTGTTTGCTTTTTTTGAATGGGTTCTCCTTTGAACCCATTTGTAAAAAAAACCCTGCTGTCTAATGACATCCTCCTACCCTGTTTTATTAATTTTTTTAATAATTTCTTTTTATTTCAGTGTAAGCCTCTACCCAAGTGTTTTGTTTCCTTTGGGGAGGGGCTTACTTTGCTTCCGGCTTCATCCTTGGTGTCTAGTGGTCCCCTTATCCTCGAATTTTTTTTTCTCCTTGGTTGTATATTGTGATTCTCCCACCTTCTGTTTTCTTATTTTCTACCTGAAAATAAGAAAACGGTCCCTCAATGTCTTGTTATGTTTTTTTTTGTACCTGTAAAAAAAAAAGTCCATCGCCAATAATGCCCACATTGCCCCACCCGACCTCCTGCTGTGCACCTACCTCCCCACACCCCTCGTGACATACCCACAGACTCTCATTCAACTGAAGAGGTCCCAGGTTTGAGACCCGCTCCGCCGATCGAAGACACGCCTTGCTGCTGGACCCTGCAACTGCAATATGAACTAAAGTAAATGCATTTTAATGTATTTCAATGTGGGGGTTTCAACTTTTACCATAACTCTGCTGTTTTTCATCCTTTTGACCCCAAATTTTCAACATGGTGTTTTTGGGATCCCATCTTGTGAACAGTATGACTGCCATTAGGCAACTCATGCCGGAAAAGTGATTTCTCAGTTGACTGGCAAAATTCCCTTTCTGGTGGGATTTGTGTGACACCGATCATATTGTTCATGAAGTGGGGTTATAAGAAGGTTATGTTGAAAATTTGGAGTCAAAATTTCGCATCTCATTATGCACACTCATAACTTGGGAAATTTTAAATATTTTCACCCTATATTTTCAACATAACCTTATTATTACCCCACCTCTTGTATGTGACAGCTGTCATTTTTCAAATCCTGGCCAGAATTTATTTTCTCACTTGTGGTGCAGAATGGTGTTGCAGTTGTGCAGAATTATATTTGGGCAGTGATTTGAAAATGTTCTGTACTGGGTACATGCAGTGAGGTCATAAGAAGGCTTTGTTTAATATTTGGGGTGAAAATGATTAAAAATGACAAAGTTGTGACTATTTGTTGCAATTTTGCTACCCTGCTCGTAACTTTCGAAATTTTAAATATTTTGAGCCCAAATTTTCAGCATAGCCTTGTTATTACACCACCTCATGTGTGCCACAGCTGTCATTTTTCAAATCCTGTCCAAAATGTGTTTTTGTACCTGTGCTGTGGATTGGTGTTCTGCTTGTGCAGAGTTACATTTTGACAGGGATTGAAAAGATTCTGCACTGGGAACATGAGGTGGGGTAATAACATGGGTATGGTGACAATTTGGTGACTGTTATTCTATGTCTGGAAGTGCAGGGGAAAGAGGTCCCTGTGGTTCCACAGCTATATACATATACGCATCTATGGAGGGATGGGAGTACAGGGTCCCAAGGACCCTGCTCTTCCATAGTAAAATAAGGATGCTATTATACTATCTCAAAAAGTAATTATATTGCACTATTAGGTGTTTTAACTAATATACTGTATGTTCTTATTTATTTTGTATTTGGTGCAAGCAGACATTAAAAGAAAAAAATATCCAAGCATTGCAGTCTCTCCAGCTTCCATGTCAGTGAAGCATGTTAGTTCTCACCCATACATGCATAGTACCATGGAGCTGATCCTGAATAATCTAAAGGATCAGTGAACAATGGATAAAAAAGAAACTGTAGCTCAAAATTAGAAGCGTACAAATGGATCAGTGGCACAGACAAGTCAGACTGCATGGAGTGGGACCTGCCCTTAGAGCACAGAAAATATTCAGAACATTGCCATTTATGACAAAGTACATGGAGTGTGGTTCACTCTACTCTCTCCTACCCACTTTCATTAGTTTAATTAAATATAAATGCTATCTAGAAGCTCAATTTTGTTAAAAACACATTTAATGGAGGGTGGTGGTGGTGGGGGGGGGTAACATCTATCCTATCCTCTCCCATCCACTTCTATTCAGTGTCACTGTGACCTACTGCAAAACTTGACATTTTCACTGTCAAATCATTTTCCCTATTTTCACTGAAGCAGTAATTTGAATGAAAATAAATGTATGCTAATTAGCTCTTTTTGCATTTTTCCCATTATACTGAATGTGGTGATAGTGACTTAGTGCTAAAATAAATTTGCACAATTATGATAACCCTTGCCTTTTCACTAATACTACTTTGCATGTAAAATGGTAGTTTTACAGTATGTAAATCTTGTTACATATGTAAATGTGACCTATGAAAATCCTCAGATATGTACTGTAAAAACTGAAAATGACATGGCATGACTGAAGATATATTTATCTTCATTCGAGGCCACTGAAATTAAGATGTCTCACTTGTGGCTAAGCCACTCATCAGCTATCATGATATGAGTGGCCTCTCATGAAGTTAAATATGATATCTTCGGTCAGGCAATGTCATATCCCTTACACACGCAAAAGGATTAGGGCAGGGCTGCTGCCAAAGGGAATAGGGGTATAATTGGCATTCAATGCAATTAATGGGCACTCAGTGCTATCCCAGTACAGTAGGTCTGGAAGGCTAGCTAGGACGGGGGCTGGACCTCCGGCCTGGGTGATGGTATGTGGGCTAGAAGAGCAAGGGAGTGGGAATCACTCTTCATGATATATGAAATAAAAGAGAAAACACATGCTTCCTTGGGTACTCACTACTACATAGCTGGCTAGATGCATAGCTGCTGCTTCACTCATTCAATGGCACTGACCCCTGACCAACTGCAGTTGGGTTGCAATGTTCTCACGTAATAATCAGGACTGTGAGACAGTGATAAAAGTCAGAGCAGCCATGCAGTAAGCATTGTCAGGAGAGAAAGGAAGAAAGGAAGAAAGGAAGGAAATCTTTGCAGTCACCCAGCAGCTATGGATCAATTCAATGCTGGAGAAGGGACAGATCAAGGTCAACTGGGATGGGTTGCAGGACATCACTGGTGGTATAACTGAGGTGCCACTATTGTGCATGTGGCTACGTACCAGTGAGATACTTTTTGAGTAGTCAGAGTTCAGGGAGTGGGTGCATTGTTTGAACTAGGAGTCCCCATTGTGAGATTCTGCTGGCAGTTTTGTTAGTTCATTGCATTTTTTTTCCAGATAGGCAGGCTGGGAGCTGCTTGGTGGGTCTGGTGCATGTGTGTGAACAGCCACATTGAAGCTGTCACCCATGAACCTCTGAAGGCCACCATCTTGTTCATAGTGGTCTATGGGAGGAATAAAAAATGGACAGGCCAGGCAGGGGAATAGCAGTTATAGTTTGTGTCAGACAGTTGCCAATTCCTTAGGGACATAAGTTTAAAATTCAATGTGCCTGTGCAACTGGTTTTGTGCATGTGTAACATAGATAATCTTTGGCTGTTCACCTCTTTATCCATGGGATACACCACCCTGTAGGGATATAAAGGCAAGGAACCCTAGGGGAGGGTTCTACCCCTTGAGGTGCCATGAGAGTGATTCCCTTGGTTAAAGGTACCTTAGGAAGAAGCCCATGGGGAGAGAGAGAGAGAGAGAGAGAGAGAGGCATGCCGCCGGAGGATGGAGGGGCAAGAAAAAAATGCTTGTGTGTGGAGTGAGAACAGCCCTTAAATAGGCCAAAGGGGGGTATGGCCAGTTGCACCACTCCCTTGAACGACAGGTTGTAGCCTTCCAATTCAATGTGCCTGTGCAACTGGTTTTGTGCTTGTGTAATGTAGATAATCTTTGGTTGTTTGCCTCTCTATCAGTGGGATATACCACCCTGTAGGGGTACAAAGGCAAGGAACCCTAGGGGAGGGTCCCACTCCTTGAGGTGCCATGGGAGTGATTCCCTTGCCTAAAGATACCTTAGGAAGCAGCCCAAAAAGAGCGTAAAGCAAAGCATACAAGGCAGTGAACACTTATCGAGGTCAAGGACCTGTAAGTAGGTCGGTTGGTAGTATGGGTTCAGTTGGTATCATGGGTCAGTTAGTAGTATGTTTGAGTAGAGTAGGCAGGAAATAACAGGTGAATAGTGACCTACTCAGAGGTCTGACTGTAAGGTGTGGAGGCCTGTCTTCCTAGTGAGATAGAGAGAGAGAGAAAGTGAACTGCCAAAGTGGGGGGACAGGACACTTACGGACAGTCACCCACTCCATCCAAACAGCGGGAACCTACCGAAGTGACCTAGGGATCATTTCCTAAAGCTAACTAAATATTATGACCTGTGGCATGGAAGAGAGAAAAAGCCCCTTTGAGATGAAAATCTCTGGGGATCCAAGGCCTAGGTCGCCTTCCCTCCAGGCTTAGGATGTTTTTGATTAGTGAAGGCTCTGCTGCTGCAATTTGCAAACTCAATTAAAGGGGTGGAAAATATTCCAATTTGGAGGAAAGCTCTCCTCTATTCCTCTAAGGAGAATGCCGTGAAGGGTTGCAAGGCTAACTCTGCAACACTGCTCCACCAAGGCAGGAGGAGGAGAGTGATGACTGCTGAGGTGCTCAGCTGGCCTACCAATCTAAAAACAAACCAGGTTAACCAGAGGCAGTCATAGGGAGAATAACTTTGAACAGTGCTGCTGAACCCATTCAGGCAGTTTAAGGGGCCCTTCAAGAGAGCCCCACCCCTTTGCTGCTGAAGTCTTAATGCTACATCGAGAGGTGCCATCGGTGCGGTTGATGACTGAAGGTCCACCTGGAGTGAGGACATTCCCAGCTATGGGCCAGGTGAGAAGGACCTCACCACAAGCTTTACATGCTCAAGATGCAGATTTGGGGTGTACAGCAAGATCTTTGGCTGCAGGGCAAGCCCTGTGCTATGGTAATTAATGGTCAAGGTTGGCATGCCTCCACGGAGAGCTTAAAGAAGTGCTGAGTGTTGTAGACCCTCACATAGGTCAGACATTTTATAGCTAGCATATAGCAGAAAACTTCCATTTAAGCAATGATTGGACCTGCACGTAGGTCTGTGAGGCAGAGTAAGCAATGCACATAGGTCAGAGAGGCAGCAAGTCACATAACTTGCAGGGAGGCAAGCAAACCAGTCCCATTAACGAAGCCAATTAAAGGTGACAAAATTACTGGGAGGATTTTTGCAGCAGAGGTAGGATTCGAAGATGAGGAATTTGGACCACATGGGGCCATGAGTTTACCACAACCCTCAGTCCCCACCATAGGAAAAACAAGGAAGCAACAGTAAAGCACCATGACCCACATGCAGATTTTAAAACTAGTTTACAGTGACAGCTGTAGCTCTACTGACCTCCAGAGTATAATGAAGCAGTATATAAAAGTAATGAACAACATCTAGCAGCAAATAATTATAGCTCCTAGGAGCAGCTAAGCTAAACAAACAGTGGAATTGCAGGGAGAGGCAATGTACTGAAACAACAGCAAGAATTACTTTGTGCAAATGTGTGAAAGCAGGTTTCAGTGCCATGGACTAGCTTTTCAGTGTGAGCCTCCACAGGTGCAAACAATTACAGTGGATAAGCACTGAGGCAGTAATCAGGGAAGGATGAACTGAACTGAAACATACAGATAACAATTGCAGTTGCACTGAAGGTTTGCTGAAAGCTAGTGAGTAAATCAGAGCCAAATAGCACCAGTACAGGATTAGCATGATACAAATAAGCGAACAGGGAGCTAGAAAACCAGAAAGCCCCCAAAAATGAAAATGCAAACAAAACTAAAACAGGAGGACAGGAACAAGCAACGCAAAGAGGCATGCAGCAGCCAGCCAGAGGTAAGCAATACTAACCAAAAAGCAGGAGAACACAAAACAAAAGTTCAGCAGAAACTGAGTAGCCCACAACAGAGCAATACAGGTGGGGGGGAGCCCCAGCAGGCTCCAGGGAAAAAGACAGACCGACAGAGGTTCCGGCTGCAAGGACAAAATGCTTCTGTGTGGAGTGAGGAGAGCAGCCCTGAAATAGGCCAAAGGGGCTTGTGGTCAGTTGCGCCAGCCTCTTGAACTACAGACTTTAGCCTTCCAAAAAAAATGCACTAGGGTGGACTGCATGGCGTGGTTACTGATACTGGCATAGGATTAACAGAAGCATATAAGTGCACTATATTGCACAGTGTGGGCAACACTAAACTTAATGTGGGCAAGTGGAAAGTAAAGTATAACACAGGGGCCCCCAAGTTTATATTCAGTTATGAGTACTCTACATGCTTCTGTGACACAATGCTGAGGTTAATTGTTTATGTCCACATTCCCCCCTTCCCATGGTCCATGTGCCAACACTGTGTATGCTAGGCAGGGACTGGACTGTAATCTTGTACACAGCAAATATGTGCTGGGGAAAGTAGCAAGGCAAGCTGGAGCAGCTAATGTCCTATAATTTGGGACCACAGATGCATGAAGGTTTGCTGCATATATTGGCAAGCTTGAGCAGCTAATATCCCATAATTCAGGACCACTGATGCATGAAGGCTTGCTGCATTCTTTGGTTTCTTCACAATGGATGGCCCCATGACCTTGACCGCTATGGAGGTTAGACTTTTTTTTTCTGAAGTTCCATTTTCACAGTGGGTGGCCCAAGGACCCTGATCATTATGGAGGTTATGAAGAGGAGTGTTGGAAGTGCCAGCACTGGGTGGCACCTCTGGGGTTGGTTTTGATGGCCACCAATGCTATGGAGCATGGAGATACATAGACCTTAGCTGAGCTGTTGAGAGGAGTCAGCTTCCAACAAGAAATAGTACCAACATCATGCTCTGTGGCTTAGAGATTTTAGGGCAAATAAGGCCCTGAAAACTTTAGATGGCTAGCAGTATCCCTGGAAAAGAGAAGAGCTTGGACCACATAGGCAGGATGCATGAATGGGTGGAGGAGATCATAGTGGAAGGTAGACTGCAGGAACAGAGAGGGCATAGAGTGTGTTAGATGAAGAAAAGAGACAGACAAGTGTATGGGGGAAGGCAGGGCAGGGACCAGGGGTAGGATGGGGCAGGTCCCAAGGGGCAAGGGGTTGGCACCTAGAGGTAGTAGAAACATTGGAAAGAATTCAGGCTGCAATGGCAAGGCCATCCTCCATGAGCCCAGGCAACAACTTCTTTTTTAACAAAACCAAAAAAACAAATTGGGAGGATTGAGCCTGACGGCATTGAAAGGCCAGAAATGATGCTAATAATGGGGGTGGTGTGCACAGAATGGCCCAGGACAGCATAGTAGCACAAGTAGGGACAGATTGTGTTGCTTCTGTTTTTCAACCCAAGAGTACAGAAGATGTTGAGGAAAGAAAAGGTGCCACAGAAGCAGGAGTCATCAGAGTCTAAGAAGCAGCTACAAGGGCTGGTGCAGACAAGGGACAAAGCCTGGTGGGAGGCCTGTTTTCCAAACTTGAGGGTGGAGTTTGGTAAACCAGCAGTTGAAGGGACGTTGGGGCTTCAGAACCAGCTGACCCCTATGGTGGAGCCAGTGCCGAGTGTGGAGCCTATGCCTGCAATAAGACCAGTGGCAAGCAAAGCATGGTGTCAGAAGAGGGAATAGACATTGTGGCTAAGAGGCAAAGAAATGGGCTATGAGGAAGCCAGTAGCTAGGGAGGTGACACAGAATGGAAAGAAAGGGAGAGCTTAAGCAGCTCCAGTCTACACAGAGCCAGATAGGCTCAATTTTAGTGTTTTTGTCTGAGTTGGCTGAAGTGAATTGTTATCTGTGCAGTTATCCAGGTGTTTGTCTCAGGCGGCTGAAGGGAATTGTTATCTGTGCAATTAACTAAGTGTAGAAAGAGCTCTAAAGTAGGAGGTGCGACTTAGCTAGAAGAAAGCCAGGTTAAAGCCAGATTTAAAAACTTCCCTAGATAGCTTCTGCCAGAGAACAGGCAGAGAACACCAAGAAGAAGGAGCTGCTGTTATAACTATACTTCTCTACTGGGATTATATTGCCCTCCATCCCCCTGCCACCCTAAGTCAGTTCTACTTTTATAGGCACAAGATTTGACTGACAACAGGAACTTCCTGTTTGGGAGCAGGAAGTGAGTGATCACAGAGCCACAAAAGACTCACCATCCTGGAAGGAAAAGAGTAGCTCTCCATCCCCCCTAGCTGGTGGAGGTCTGACTCTGAGCAAATAAGGAGACTACTGAGAAATATAGGAACGTCTTGTCTCAGAACAGGAAGATCAGGAGCTTAAAGGGCACAGTAAGTAGGGAGAAAAAAAATAAACAGAGGAAAGAGTAAGTATTCCAAACAACAGTTAAGGGGCCAGAAATAAGACATGATGGGATGTGGTGCAGTGCAGTGGCTGTGGAGCAGCAGTCTTCCGGGAGATGTTCTGGAGGATGTGGTCTTGTCCAATCTGCAGGCACCTCTCTGTGCTGAGGAAGGAGGTTGCTCATCTCCAGAATGAGTTGGCCAGGATTTGGGGGACATCCTCTCCCCCAGGGACCACCAGGGCCACTGCCGTTGCTGCAGAGGTTGCCAAGACAGAGGACTGGTTGGACCACAGTGGGCTCAAGGAGGGTGAGGGTGGTGGAACAGAGGTGCATTCCTCCAGTTGTACCTCTCCACAATTCATATGCCATTCTGACAAAGTGTGGTTCCTCTATGGAGGCATCCACAGTGGAGACCAAGGAGGATGCTGGGAACCTTCACAAAAGAGACCCACAGGAGGGTGGCATGGGACCCCACAGGGGAAGGAAACAACTCCTGGTGGGGGACTCCAGTGTTATGGGGTAGAACTAGGGGAGGAAGGGGAGGAAGGGGAGAATGAGGTAAGGTGCCTGTCTGGCACCACGGCTTGGAGGAACAGGGAGCGAATCCTCAGGATCGCTGGAGCAGCTGCACGGGAGAGGGAGCTAGATGTCATTGTCCACCTAGGGACAAATGACCTGGCTGAGAAAGGGATCAGAGCGGTGCAGGAAGAGTTTGTGGAGTTGGGGAGGGGCCATAGACAAGTAGTACACATGGTAACCTTCTTGGAGGTGATGTCTGTCTATGGCATGGGTGAGGCTAGGGTGCTCCACACCATGGGATTCAATCAGTGGTTGAAAAACAGGTGCAGAGCTCAGGGATTCGGCTTCATTGGGGACTGGGGGTCCATCTGAAGTGATGCAGGCCTATACTGGCGTGATGGTCTCCATCTGTCCAGGAGGGGAACCAGGATCCTAGGTGATAGGTTTAAATGCTTCATTGGCAAGCATTTAAACTAGCCAAGGGGGGAGGCACTGGAGAGGAGCAGGGAAATCCTAGCCCCCCCTTAAAATCAGGGCAGTAAGTGAGGTAAACACCGAGATAGAGATGTCGATAGAGAGAAGGGCAGGGCTAAATGGAGAAAATGACAAAGGCAATAAGGACAGAGATGGAGCAAAAAAGGGTAAGGCCATCAAGAAATGGAGGGTAATGAGTACCAATGCCCATAGTCTGGGCAACAAACTCCCTGAACTCTTGGCCTTGATGGAAGAGGGATGCCTGGATATTGTAGCAGTCACAGAAACATGGTACACAGAGAACCATGACTGGGATGTTAAAATACCAGGGCACACAACATACAGGAGAGACAGGGAGGATAGAAGAGGGGGAGGAGTAGCTCTCTATATAAGGGAAGGGATAAAAGCAACAGAACAAAATTAAACAGGGAGGAGAGGAGGCACTGTGGGTCACCTTAGAGACTGGAAATGGCACCACAATCTGCACAGGGGTTGTATACAGACCCCCATGTCAGGGGGAAGGAATGGACAAGGATATGATAGAAGGCATCCTTAGGATGGCATAGAAAGGGGAGATACTGTTGATGGGGGACCTGACTATGCCAGATATTAACTGGAGCACCTTTACTGCAGCCACCTCCAAGAGCAGGGCCTTTTTCTCAATGCCCTACAGGTGGCATGCCTCAGACAGCTAGTTTTGGAACCTACTCATGAGGGAGCAATCTTAGACTTCATACTCTTAAATGGGGACAGTGAGAGGATCTCAGATCTAGAAGTGGGTAGCCATCTGGGAACAAGTGACCACCAAACAGTGGGGTTCATGATAAACTCAGCTACAGAGTCCAGCCATACAAAAGTGAGAGTACTGGACTTCAGGAGGGCTGACTTTGGCAAGATGGGAGAGTGCCTTAGAAAGGCACTAGCAAACAGGCTAGAAGGAGGGGTGTAGCAACAACAGGGAAACATCAAAACTGCCATCACAGAGGCAACAAGCCTTTGTGAGAAGCAAATAAACAAATCAAAATGAAAGAAAAAGCCACTATGGTTCTCAAAATAGGTGTCGGGGAAGGTTAGGGAGAAAAAGTCAGCATTTAGGAAGTATAAGGAAACACAGAAGAAGCAGGACAGAGAACTGTAACAGTAAAGGCAGAAGGAGCAGGGAGGGAAGTCAGAATAGCAAAGGCCCACACAGAGGAAAAGATAGCCAACTCGGTTAAGAAAGGGGCTAAAACCTTTTATAGGTATATCAGGGAGCGTAGAAAGACAAAGGGAGGGATAGTGAGGCTGAATAGAATGGACGGTGGGTGGGCAGAGAGGGACAGTGAAAAAGCAGGGATACTGAACGAATACTTCTGCTCAGTATTCACAAAAGAGGAGGAGGGGGAGGTGCCTAATCCAATTAACAGAAGCACTCTGGGGGGGGGGGCGATCCCAGTCCTTTCACAGAAGAAAGAGTTCTGAAAGAACTTCTTCTAAAACTAAAGGTGGACAAAGCATTAGGTCCTGATGGAATTCACCACAGAATTCTAAAAGAATTAAAGGGAGAACTAGTGACACCACTGACTACCCTTTTTAACAAATCATGGGAGGATGGTGTGGTACCTGAGGACTGGAGGAAGGCGGATGTGATTCCCTTTCACAAAAGTGGGAGCAAGACAGAGGCAGGAAACTACAGACCTGTCAGTTTGACCTCTGTGGTAGGGAAAGTGATGGAATCCCTTCTGAAGGAAATAATTGTTGAGTACCTAGAGGCCAGTGGGGAACAGGACCCAAGGCAGCATGGGTTCACAACTCAGTGGAATCAACAAAGTTCAAGTGGGTAGCATCTTTCAGAAAAAGAGATGTGCAAGAACACGTGGACACAATTTGAAGATGGAGGAAGTATGGCTCAGGGGTAATGTGAGGAAGTATTTTTCACAGAGAGGGTGGCGGATGCATGGAACAGCCTTCCTGAGGAGGTTGTGGGGTCTAAAACTGTGGGAGAATTCAAGAATGCATGGGAAAGACATATGGCAATTCTTGTGGGGAGGTAGGAAGAAATAGGCTGTTGGTTAACTAGGATCTGCAGCTTGTCCTGTAGGTAGGGAAATGGGCAGACTAGGTGGGCAAAGTGGTCCTTATTTGCCATCAAAGTCTGTGTTTCTATGTTTGGGGATTGGAGTCTGGAGCAGATGAGGCAACTGTTCGAGAGTCCAAGGCAAACAAGTTCTGGGTGGATATCATTCTTCTTGAGTGCAAGTTACAGTATGTGTAATTTTGGGGTTCAAATTGTGAAATCCACAAAGCAAACAGTATTTAAACTAGCCGATGACAGCAGTTTCAGAGCGAGTGCAGCACTTGAAAGAAATCTGACTCTGCAATTAGGGACAGTTTTGTCATTACAGCGGCAGATCTCCCCCCCCTTCCAGCAGCCATGCACATTCCAGCATTTGCATTACAGTGCACAGTAATGCACATGGCTAGAGTTACTAGCAGCTCATTTGCTCAGTGTGCCTTTTGGGGTGAAACATATTAATAAATAAATAAATGAGCCACTCCACAGCTTTGCACAATTGGCGTCTCCTGCCATCCATCACACACTCCTCCAAAGCCAACATTGGAGTGCCCAAGCCCCATATCGGCATACCCCCCAAGCCTGAACCTATACTTTGCCAACAACAGGGTGCCCAGTCCCCGTGTTGGCATGCCACAGGTGCAAAAACATGTTTTGGGCAGGATGCAAAAAATGACAGCTGTACTGTTCATAAGGAGGTGTGAAAAAATAGCAATGTTGGAAATTTGGAGTGAAAATATTAAAAATTGGTGAAGTTACGAGCGTGCATACAAACTACACAATGTACACTCATAATGCAATCATTTTGTGGAGTTTTTTCACCAAATCTGCAACATGGGCTTTTTGGGACACCACGTCATGAGCAGTGGCACTGCTGTTTCATTAATCGGTCCCAAAAGGTGATTCTGTGCAGCAACTGGAAAATCACATTTTGGGCCGAAGAAGCAAAATGACAGTGCCAGTATTCATGAGGTGGGGTTCCAAGAACCTCATGCTGAAAATTTGTGACCAAAACTCCCAAAAATGGCTGAGATATCAACCAAAGTTGAAATCCCCCATTGACTGCCATTATAGGGCTTACTGTGATTTTCTTCAGTTTGCGGTTGGCTTTTGAAGAGTACAGACGTGTTTCTGGTCCACAGAAGATCATAGCACTGGACCTCCAGAGGTAAGTATGGGGGTGAAGGGGGCATAGTGCGGGGAGGTGAGGTGCGCAGAAGGAGGGTCGGGATGGGGAGATGGAGGCGAGGACAACGAGGGACCATTTTCTTTTTCTTTAGATTTAAAAAAAATAAGACCTATGGGGATGGTTTTCTTTTTTATAGGTGAAATAGTATGAAAAATACATTTTGGCACACTGGAGTGGGCTCCCAGTGTGCTAGACTAGTGGGGGGAATCAATGCTGACCCAGGGATTGGGCACCCAGAGGTCGGGTTGAATAAAAGGGGGCATGGGGGGTGTATCCAACACTGGGAGTGGGCATCCCAGTGTTGGAAAAAGATAAAGAATTACTTTGGCACACTGGGGTGGGATCCCAGTGTGTCACAATAGTGGGGGTGGGGGGGTATGACAACACGGGGATTTGGCACCCCTTTATCAGCAAAAGATATATTTGGGCTGGTGGGGGGAGTCATCCAACACCAGGAGTGGGCATTCCGGTGTCGGAAATATAATTAGTTTGGCACACTGGGGTGTGCTCCCAGTGTGTCACATTAATGGGGAAGAGGGGGGATACATGCTGACACGGGGATTGGGCACCCTGATGTCAGCTTTGGGGACAGTGTGTGGTGGATGGCAGGAGCCACCAATTATGCAAAGCCGCTGTGCAGTTCATTTATTTATTTATTTATTAATATGTTTCACCGGGAAAGGCACACTGAGCAAAAGAGTTGCTCGTAACTCTAGCCATGTGCATGCGCACTGTAATGTGAATGGCTGGAATGTGCCCACGCTGCTGGGAAGCGGGGAGAGCTACCACTGCAATGACTGAAATTGTCCTGATTGCAGCAGCAGATTTCTTTCAAGTGCGGTGCTCACTCTGAAACTACTGTCATCAGCAGCTTCCCTGTTGATTGGTGGCTAATGGATGCGATCATTAAAGGTCCCCTGCTTTGGGCACAACGCTGCCAAGCCTCTGCAATGCTCCACTGTCTCAATACGTTTCTTGAGAGCTGCGAGCGCAAGCAAACATAAAAAATTAAGTTTGCTGCATATTCATCAAAGTCGCTAATGGCAAACATATTTCTGTAACTGCAGTCATATTTTAACAGGTTTACAGAAGTAATTTATATCACATATTTTCAGTGTTTATTTTCATAATTTTGTTTCCTAATGTATGTGTTATAAAGTCAGTTCAGTTGTTAGACCATGTGTAACAAAATGGGTAAGGGAAAACCCTTAATATCTTAATATCTTAACCAAATAATAAAAAGCCTAATCTTAAATGTGCAGAATAATATTGTGGCTCTCAGTTCACTCACCTAGCAGGCTGACTGTATGAAGTGTGCTGATCAGGAAGTTGGTGGATCTCTGGGTTGGGGAAAAGATAGCTAGATGGGTGGAAAACTGGCTGAGGGACAGAACCCAGAGGGTGGTTGTGGGGGGAGAATTATCTGGCACCAGAGAGGTAACCAGTGGGGTCCTGCAGGGCTCAGTGCTGGGGCCCATGTTGTTCAATGTCTTCATCAATGACATTGGGGATGGCATTAAGGGCAAAATGTGCTTATTCGCAGATGACACCAAGCTCTGTGGGAGAGTGGACACAGCTGAAGGGATACAGGACCTACATGAAGATCTGGAAAAGCTGAGGAGGTGGTCTAGGATCTGGTAGTTTTGCTTCAATGCCAAAAAGTGCAAAGTTATGCATATTGGAGCCAAGAATCCCAGGACAGAGTACTTCCTGGGTAGAGTCTAAGTATCTGCATCAGAGGAGGAGAAGGACCTGGGAGTTATGATCGCTAGTGACCTGAGGTACTCCACGCAGTGCAAGAAAGCAGCAGCAAAGGCAAACAAGATGCTGGGATGCATATCTAAGGGGATCAGTAGTGGGAGAGAGGAGGGTATACTGCCCTTGTACAGGTCACTTGTAAGGCCGCATCTAGAGTACGGAGTTCAGTACTGGTGCCACACCTCAAAAAGGACATTAACCTGCTGGAGAAGGTCCAGAGGAGGGCTACAAAGATGATAGTGGGTCAGTAGGGTAAAGCATATGAGGAGAGGTTGGGGGCACTGAACATGTACTCCCTGGAGGACAAGAGAGAGAGAGAGAGAGAGAGAGAGAGAAACGGGACATGATTGGGACCTTCAAGTACTTGAAAGGGATGAATAAGGTTGATAAGGAGAATCTCTTTAAGCTGATTGGCAACTATAACATGAGGGGGCACAGTCTTAAGCTGGAGGGTGGAAGGTTTAGAAGGGAGGTTAGGAAGCACTTCTTCACAGAGAGGGTGGTGGAGACTTGGAATGCGCTGCCGGAAGAGGTCATCTCATTGAAGACAGTGGACAGCTTTAAGAGAGACTGGGATGGGCATAGGGGGAAGGTAAAGATCATGGGTAGGGAGGATAGGAGGAGTGGGAAGGGAGGGCAGGGACATTAGCTCAAGCTGTGGACCCTGCAGTATGAGCAGACTCGATAGACCAAATGGCCTTCTTCTGCTGGCTTCTTCATATGTTCGCATGTTTGTATGAATGCTGGCTGGATTGCATATTTTATGATGCTGGGCTGAATCTGTAAAGTGCTTCAGTAAATCATCTCAGTCCTACGTCCAAAATTAATAATGATGTCATGGTGGCTTTCCAGATCAGGGAAGACATCTGTTGTGAAGCAATGGAATTGTGCTGTCCAGCTAAAAGGAATCTCAGGGATGGACTGAGGATTCCCCATACATTCTGGTGTGCACTTTCTGCCCCCAGATCCCAGAAATTTTATTCTGGGTCAAAAAAACAAGCATTTGATCACCACATACAGTACAGCACAGCACAGCCCTACTTCTTCACATAAAGACAGCTAGTTACAAACCATCTTAATATTCTATATATACAAAAGTGCTGCAGCACATAGAAACTCCCTGAATCAGTGGGCTAACAGGTCTCAGATTGGCATGTACATAAAGTCCAATTTTTATCAGAAGCAGGGAATAGTGGAATCTGGGAAGCAACTACAGGTGCTGGTGCAGACAAAGGGCAAGGCCTGATAGGAGTGTGGCATTCAGGAATCCAGCAGGTGAAGGGACGTCCAGGCTTCAGAACCAGCTGGCCTCTATGGTGGAGCCAGCACTGAGTGCAGAACCTCTGCCTACAATAGGACCTGCGGCAAGCAAAGCACGGGGCTAGAAGAGGGAACTGACATTGTGGCTAACAGAGGCAAAGAAATGGACTATGAGGAAGCCAGCAGCTAGGAAGGTGACACAGAAGGGGAAGAAAGGGAGAACTGCAGCAGCACCAGTCCACATGGAGCCAGTAAGGTCCAATTTTGAGGACTGGAGTCTGGAGTAGATGAGGGAATTGCTCGAGAGTACCTTTAATGGCAGTCATGGTAGGAGAGAGTCAGTGCCAAAGAGGCCCTGGCAGGCCAAAGAGGAGAAACTCCTTTCATGGGTGGGCCAGCCTTCAGAACAGGCAGTCAGAGAAATGGGAGCTGACAGAGGTCATACCCCCCCCACATACCCCCCCCATTGCTCCAGGCAGGTCCTGTACTGGCCCTGGATTTAACTGTGGCTTCCTTGGTTGCCTTACAGAGGCCATACCCCTCACCGGGGTGGGGCAGGTCAGATGGAATGCCACCAGCAGGGACACCTTTCCAGGCAGTGATTCCTGTGGCTCCCCCTGAATTACAAGGAATTGTGCCAATCACTTAACTAGGGGAGCTGGAAGTGCCAGGGAAGCAAATGCACCTGTCCACTCTGGGGCGAATGTTCAACCAGCTCCTGGCATACTGGTAGTCTGACCTACTGGATGGGGAGGTTCAACCACAGCCAGTATGTGAGGGGACCACCCAGCACAGCAGCAGATTATTGGTGGCATGAGGGTCAGCCTATGCCCCTTCCTCTTTTGGCTTCTGCTCTTATCTGGGGCCTGCACCAGCACCCACCACCTCTGCAGTGGGCTTCATCAGTCTAGGTAAGCCAACTGGATCCCACCTCACTGAAAAGGTGCAGCTGCAGATTCTGGGAGGAGAATATGTTGACATGTTCTCCTTCTTGAACTGACCCAGGGAGCCAGAGGAGAAATAGGACTAGAAGGGAAAAGAGGATGTGGATGAAACAAAGAGAAGGGTTCAGGAACACTGTATGTGGGTGAACTGGTTGACAATATTCACTATACTTGAGAATATCATCCAAAAGGCAGCACCAGGGAACACTCATGAGTTGTATAACTATTATAGCAGGATTATGCCAATGCATACCAATAAAACTGCATATGGGTGGTTAGACTATGATGAGGAGTTTCACCATTGGAAGGTGTTGGACATGAGACTGCTATGGACAATGGAACATGGGGTGTTCAGCACATTGACAGTGGCTTCCCCATCAGGATGTCACAGTCCCTAAGGAGGAGAGCACTGGGGACATTGGCCCCTGGAGGGGCAGGGTCATGGTGTTGTTACAATTATAATCAGGGAGTGCGCATGCTGGAGCAGTACAGGTTTAAACATGAATGCATGGCCTGGGTCCAAATTCCCCCTTCCTCCCACTGCAAACCTGGTGGTGGGACCCCATGGCTTTTTTCTGAAGTGGAACTACTGGCCTCCCTAACCCAATAAGGGTGGACAGACTTAGGCCCTGGCTGTCCAGGTATGCTGACCAGAAGGATGCTCAGTTCTTGGTGGACAGCTTCACATGAGGGTTTCAGATTCTGTAGAAGGGCCCTCAGCAGCACTACAAAGCTAAAGACTTGAAGTCTTCCAGGAAGTGACCGGAGCTGGTCAGGGAAAGCATTGGGAAGAATGTTAGAGTGGGGAGGATTAGTGGCCCCTTTTTAGTGCTGCCCTCACCATTGCTGTGAGTATCTCTGACTGGGCTAGCTCCCAAGAAAGCTCCTGGTGAATTTAGGATGATCAATCACTTATCTTGCCCAGAAGGAGACTCTGTCAATGACTACATCAACCCATGCTTTATGGTGGTGTTGCATTCTTTATTTGACAGGGCAGCAGAGGTGGTGAGGGTGGTGGGAAAAGGGGCCCTGCTCATCAAGGCACATACTGAGTCAGCCATCAGGTTATTGTCAGTCCACAAGGAGGATAGAGACCTCCAGGAGAGACCTACTTGGAGTGAAATTCAAGGGGCAGTATTATGTGTACCAAGGTATGCTCATGGGCTGCACAGTGGCATGTGTGGTATTTAAGCTTCAGCACCTTCTTGCAATGGGTGGTGATGACAAGCATGGAACAGACTGAAGCCATAGATCATGTGGATGATTTTTATGTTGCTTGCACACATGTGCAAGAAACATAGTGCCATCATCCGAGTTTTCAGAGGTGTGGCACCCGTCTTCCAATTCAGTCAGTGTGTTTGCAGCCGTGGCCCCAGTTCCCCAATCACTGCTGCAGCTGTCTATGACAGCAGTTGAAAATGCAGTGGTCGTACAGTTGAAAGGGAGAGCTCCGCTTCAGTGAGCAGAGCTCCCCCTCCACACACATACACACGCACACATACTGCATGCTCATGTGCCTCCCGCCCCATGCACACACTGTACGGCCGATGGGGGTGCCCAATTCCCCGTCGGCTCCACACCCCCCAAAGCTTCCAGGTGCCATGCTGGGAGCCCACCCCAGCGTGATAAAATTTGTTATGGCTGACGGGAGTGCCCAATCACCCGTCGGCTCCACACCCCCAAAGTTATGCTATGCTGGGAGCCCACCCCAGCATGGCAAATGTGTTATGGTTTATGGGGTGCCTAACTCTGTCGGCTCCAGCCCCCAAACAGTTTAGCCACGCTGGGAGCCCACCCAGCATGGCAAAAGTCCTCATCATCTAATTAAAAAAAAACAAAACCTGTAAATACAAAACTGTCCCTCGCTGCCTCCCTGCCCCCCCAACCCACACCCACTGCACACCCTGCCTCCCCACACTCCCCTCACCCCATACTTACTTCCAGACCTCGGCACGATGATCTTCGTGGACCGGGACACATCTGCACTTTCAAAGCCAACCGTGAACTGAGGAAATGCCGGTAAGCTGTATAATGGGATAGATAGGGTTTTTTAAACTTTGCTGCATATCTCAGACATTTTTTGGGATTTTGGCACCAAATTTTCCACATGGGGTTTTTGGAACCCCTCCTCATGAATTCTGTCACTGTCATGGCGTTAATTGTGCTGAAAGGGTGATTTCTCTGTCACTGCATGAAATCACCTTTTGGAACTGAATAATGAAATGACAGTGCTAGTGTTCATAAGGTGGGCTCTCAAAAAGCCTATGTTGCAAATTTGGTGAAAAAATTCCTAAAAATGACTGTTTTATGAACATGCGTTGTGCAGTTCCTATGCACGCTCGTAAGTTAGTGAATTTTTAATATTTGCACTCCATATTTTCAACATTGCCATTTTACCACACCTCCTTATGAGCAGTACAGCTGTCATTTTTCACATCTCGCCCAAAATGTGTTTCTGCGCATGTAGCACACAATGGCACAGTCAGTGTGCGAAATCAATGTTTGGGACAGATTAAAAAAATCTCAGTGACACTGTTGATGAGCAGAGGTCTTAAATGGCTATGTTGAAAATTTGGTGAAAAGATTCCTAAAATGACTGTTTTATTTAGCTGCATGCGCCCAGTTCCTACACACGCTAGAAGTTTCATGAATTTTTAATTTTTTATCAGCAGATTTTCAACATTGCCATTTTACCACACCTCCTTATGAGCAGTACAGCTGTCATTTTTCACATCTCACCCAAAATGTGTTTCCATGCATGTAGCGCACAATGGTGCAGTCGGTGTGCACAATCAATGTTTGGGACAGATTAAGAAAATCACAGTGACACTGTTCATGAGCAGAGATCTTAAAATGGCTATGTTGAAAATTTGGTGAAAAAATCCACAAAAATGACTGTTTTACTAGCATTTGTTGTGCTGATCCTACGCACACTCGTAAGTTCGTGAATTTTCAATATTTTCACTCCAGATTTTCAGCATTGCCATTTTACCACACCTCCTTATGAGCAGTACAGCTGTCATTTTTCACATCTTGCCCAAAACATGTTTCCGCTCATGTTTCGCACAGTGGTGCAGTCGGTGTGTGAAATCAATGTATGGGACACATTAAGAAAATCACAGTGACACTGTTCATGAGCAGAGGTCTTAAAATGGCTATTTTGAAAATTTGGTGAAAAAATTCCTAAAAATTACTGTTTTACAAGCGTGCATTGCGCTTTTCCTACGCACGCTCATAAGTTCGCAAATTTTTAATGTTTGCACTCCAGATTTTCAACATTGCCATTTTACCACACCTCCTTATGAGCAGTACAGCTGTCATTTTTTCACATGTCACCCAAAATGTGTTTCCATGCATGTATCACACAATGGCGCATTTGGTGTGCGCAATCAATGTTTGGAACAGATTAAGAAAATCACAGTGACACTGTTCATGAGCAGAGGTCTTAAAATGGCTATGTTGAAAATTTGGTGAAAAAATTCCCTTCAGACGTTCTGCAATGTTCCTAATGAAGACATTGAACAGGACTGGCCCCAGGACCGATCCCTGCAGCACCCCACCGGTCACCCCCTCTCCCTAGACTGCACACCATTTGCCACCACTCTCTGCCTCCTGTCTGTTAGCCAGTTTCTAACCCAGTTTACCACCCTTTCCCCCATGCCCAGCCTACCCAGCTAGTTTATCAGCCTCCTATATGGGATGGTGTCAAAGGGTTTGCTGAAATCAAGGTAAGCGTTGTCCACGGCCCCACCCTGATTCACTTCCTTTGTCACCTAGTCAAAGAAATCAACCAGATTTGTCTGACATGATGTCCCCACTGTGAATCCATGTTGTCTTTGGTCCTGGACTCTGATGGCTTCTAGATGCCCCACTATCCTTTCTTTAAGCAATGTCTCCATGATATTCCCCACTACTGAGGTGATGCTGAATGGCCTATTGTTCCCTGCCTCCTCCCTGCTGCCGGACTTGTGTTGAGGGACCACATGTGCCCTCCTCCAATTCACTCATGTTGAATGACTCAGTGAACATGGCTGCCAGAGGAACTGCTATCTCCCTTCGCAGTTCTCATTATATCCTTGGGCGTATGCCATCTGGTTCCATCGCTTTGTCCACCTTCAATTTAGTGAGCTTCTGCAGGACTCTTTTGCCTTTGAATGGACTATTTTCCACCTCTTCACCCCCTTGGCAACTGCTGTACTGCTGTGGCCCTTGCCCCTCCCACTCTTCTGTGAATACTGAACGGAAAGACACAGTGGATGTCTTGGGAAGAAAGCATGGAACTATCACTTCCAAATTCCTAAACAGCACATTCAAGCAAGCAACATTCAGCATTGACAAATGCTTGTTTGTTTTTGGAAGAGTCCAGAACAGGGGAATGCAGACACTTGCTGAAGGTGTTTCAGGAGGTGGGCGTGGACATCGGAGTGTGCTGACAAAGGCTAAGACTGAGGGTCCCTGCACAATGTTTTCCTTTCTAGGGATTGTGATATAAGGTGAGGGCCTTGAAGAAATTGCTGGACAGGGTTGTAGGAGCACAGACAATAACACTGAGGGAGTTGCAACAACTTTTGGGGCACCTTAACTTTGCATGTAAAATCATTCAGATGGGGAGGACATTTCTTCGTAGAATGGTGAAGATTGGGTCAGGTTGTCTGAAGCCATATGATAGGCTTTGGATCACTGAGAGCATGCGGGAGGATTTGTCAGTCTGGATAGCCTTTTTAAACTTCTTAATGGCAACTCAATATGGCAGACACCCACCACCAGAAAGGAACTGGAGCTGTACACTGATGCATCTGAGGCTTTGGCTTCAGGGCATAATTCCTAGTGGCTTGGTGTGCCAAACAGTGGCTAGAGAGTTGATGGGAGGCAGGGCTGGCATCCAAAGCTGCATTGCTCAAGGTTTTTCCAATTGTGGTGGCCTTATGGGTAGGGGACCCTCAGTTTCAGGATAAGAAGATGACTTTTTCGAAAACAGGGCCTACTCTCCAAATACCTTAGCCCCACAGTCTAACCATCCCCTCTTCTACTTCAGGGAGGTAAGGCTGAATGAAGCTCCCCACTATATTACTGCAGCTATCTCTAAATCTAGATCTAGTAGCGACACCCTGGACCTTAAGCTTCTGTTGCTCACCCTCGATGAGGTAATTCATCCATTAACAAAAATCCTAAACCTCTCTCTCAGCTGTGGAAAATTCCAGGACTTAAGGAAAATAGCCACCGTGACACCTATCCATAAAAGTGGGGATAAGACGTATCACTCAAATTATCACCCTATTTCCATACTGCCCCCACTCTCTAAGGCACACGAGTGCATCGTGGCTGATCAACTTACCGACCACTTGGATAAATACAATATATCTTGTCCACAACAACACAGTTTCTGGAAAGGTCACATCACCACCACAGCCCTTCTTGAGTTCACTGGAGCTTTGCACAAATCCCTTGACAACGGCCTTCTCACAGGGGCCATTTCCATCGACCTCTCCAAGGCCTTCGATACAGTACACAATGGACTACTAATTGACCAACTACTGAATGCCAGGCTATCACCTGACTTCTCTCTGGTTTAAAATCTACTTAGAAAACCAGTCACAGAGAGTAAAAATTGCTGACACTCTTTCTGACACCCTGCCTGTTCACTCAGGTGTCCCACAGGGATCCATACTGGGCCCCCTCCTTTTTAGCCTTTTCTTAAACTCCCTCCCTTACCACTGCTCTGAGCAGATCATACTATATGCCGATGATGCTGTTGTATTCTCCACTCACAAAGATCCTGCAACTCTTCAACACAACCTTCAACTTGGTCTCAGTTCTGTAGAGACATGGTTTCTTAATCATAAACTGGTCCTCAATGACAAGAAAACTAAATCTATGCTCTTCTGCAGCTCTCATAACCAACACAAGCTATACCACTTGGCTATCTCCACCACCCAGGGGAACACTCTAGATCAGGTGGGGTCCTTCAAATACCTAGGGTTACAGCTTGACCCTAATCTCTCCTATGGACCTCATGTAGATAATGTAGCTAGAGCTGCTAATACACAGCTTGGCCTCCTCTACAAACACAGACAACACCTCATGCCAGAAGCTTTGAAGGTTGCTGTCCTGAACTCTGTGATCTCTGTAATAGACTATGGTCTCATCATTTATGGCTCGGCCACATCCACAACCTTTAGACACCTCTCAACTGCCATAAATAAGGCATGTTGGCTCATCACTGGTGCTCACCGTCTCACCCACACATGTGACCTGTACACCCAGACTGGCTGGCTCCAACTATCAAACCGCATAAAGTTTCTCACCTGCTCCATGGCGAAACAATCTACCTTGGTCTTGCACCTTCTGGGGTCTCAACTCTGTTACAACACTGAACCAACAAACGGTGCCTTTGGAGATCCACGCTACAGCTACTGAAAGTCCCCCACTGTCACACTTCACAGGGACAATGCTCTTTTGCTTATCTGGTTCAATGGCCTCAGTCCCACCATCTCCTCTGCCCCAACAATTGGTATGTTTAAAACTAGGCTCCAGGACTATCTCACTATCAACAGCTCCTGTGACTGCCCAACTTAACCTTGTTTCTCCACTTCCCTGCCTGCTCTAGTGGCCCCCTCTCCTCACTGGATTCTACCCTCACATCTTGGGATACCCAATGCTGCACTTTTCACCCTCTCCCCATCCTACCCTCATTCCTTCTTCCCCCTACCCCCTCCCCTCTTCCCTCTCCCTATGACTCTGACACTTCTTATCTCTTGTCTGTTTTCTCTGACAAATGCCACTGGCTGCCTTGCTTATAATGTTACTCTTGAATTGTATTAATCTGTAATCTGTTTGCAATGTCCACATTGTTGTAATGTCTGTCTTGATGTTCCCCATAATTTGTATTTCTCTGATGTGGAACCTTTGTAAAAGAGCCTTGGCTCAAAGGTATTTGTAATACTAGACTTGATAAATAAATAAATAAATAAAAGAAGATAATCTTTTGGTTGGACAACATGACAGTTGTGCATGATCAACTGGGAGCAAAAGGGCCAATGGGATACTTGAGGGCATTTTTCTTAAAATGCTTCATGCTTAAGACTGAATTTAAGGTGTTCCATGGGCCTGGGGTTGAAAATGACATCGCTGATGCTCTTTCTCATTTGCAGTGGCAGAGATTTCAGAATCTATCACCCAAAGTGGAGAAGCACCACATGGTAGTCCCACTCTTCCTCTGGTATTTGTTGAGCCAGAAACTTGGGAGCTAATGAGGCATGCATTATCTCCTAGTACAAGGGCAACTTGCAGAAAAGGTGTGAAAGGTTTTCTGCATGCAAGGAAAATGCATGGATGAAAAAATGCATGGCCCATCCTCGTAGACCAGTTATGCCGGGTACATGCTGTTGAAGAAGCATCAAGGGCACACACACCTGGCATGGGCATAGTATGGTTTTCGAAACCCAATGGTCAACAGGACAACACATGAGCATTTGTGCTCCTGAGAATGTTATAAGGTTGAATGTGGAGTATACACCAGAGGTTAGACCACCAGTGGCCACTGAACCACAGCCTGCTGGAAAGGGTGTGGGAAGAAATGGAGTAGATGAGCCTCGACACCATAGAGGTATTCTTCCTTTAGGGCAGTCTTCCTGGTGGCCTTCTGTGGTGCATTTCTGGTACTGGAGTTGGTACAGCCAAACAAGGCACTGGAAATATGAGTGGTATTGGCAGACAAAGATGTTGCATTGACACCTGAGGGAGGATTTCTTGCACGTCTAGTAAAGCAAAACTGATAGCCTGGTGATAGGCTGTTGGTGTGACTTAAAGGCTATGGTAGGGAGCAGGTGGGATGTTTGGTATGAAATTCTGAACTACATTGCCCAACAACATGCGAGGGCATTCTTTCATCATGAAAATGACACCTCCCTTACAATGTATCAATTTTGCCACGTGGTGGGTAAGGCCATTAAGGGCTTGGGTTTGGAAGTGGCTGAATTCAACACTCATTTTTCCCACTTGGGTGTGGCAATAAATGCAAGGGTAGCTGAGTTGATGGACACCTAAGTAAAGGCCTTGGGGAGATGGAAGTCATACGACTTTGAATGGTACATATGCCCACACGGGTTGTAACTGTTTTCTTTTTGTTTACCAGCAGGTGTTAAGGCCCTGGTGAAGCAGTTGTGGATCTGTGGGCATTTGTTTATCCATTGGGCATCCAGAAGGGTCTGCCACACACCAAAGAAAGAAAACCTTTACTTGGATCCACACCAGTTGCATTTGCAGTAAATGGGCCATAGAGGAAGTCAGTGCAGAGATTTTGTGTTAGAGGTCCTGGCAAAGGCCAGCAGGCAAGGCCCTTCTGGGGTTTTAGTCATCCCTTTGATGGCAGTGACTTTGGTCTGATCAAATCATTGGATTTGATTTGTCAAATGAAGAACAATCTCTTCTTGTTGAGGTTATGTTGGCCTGGGATTATGTTGATTTGGTTGCATATTGTGCAGCAGAAAACCTGGCATTATACCAATAATCTGCGGGCTATTGAGACTAAATGAGTGGTTAATATGTCCATGTCCATGTCCATGTCCAGATTTATTGGGTCAATTGGGGTTAAGGTGTTGTGCCATAATGGCATTACAATGACTTTGATGTACCCATATGTAAGGGACAGGATACATTTTTTGGCAGTGGTGCTTGATAGGTTTTTGGTGGATATGCAGGGCATTTTGGAATGTTGTTAGTATGCATGCTTTTGTGGGACTGACAGTAGTCAACCTGTGGTGGCATGGTAGTCTTCTGGGTAGTGTATGAAGAGGGTAATGAGTTCCTCTAAAGGCTGGCAGAAGGTGAGTCCCTGCTGATGAGGAGCCCTACAGTTCAGTCAGGGATAGCTGCCATGGGTTTTGACCTGCTTGTGTAGTGCCCTCTGACAGGAGAGGGGTGCCCTGTGCACAATGCAGGAGCCACACTTTATGCCTCAGAGGCCAGAGTCCCTCCAGAGATGGTGCACCTTTTTAAGAGATAGCAGTTAAGCCCTGAAGGAAGGAGTAGACAGCACATAAGAAGTTTGATGACACTACCAAGCTGCACACATCATGCTATATGCTGTAGTTTATAAAAAAAAACACACACGGCTGTGGCCATTTATCCTGAAACACTGTTTATGCTTCTGTTCAGATGAAGTGGGTAAGGGACTATCAAAACACTAGACAGCAGACGAAGGCCCCCCCCAAGCCTGTGAGCATTTGTCTGAGGGACCTTCCCCTGATGGCTGGCAGAGAAGGATAGAGATTAGGGGAATAAGGGGAGGAACAGAGAGAAAAAGCAGCTTATGAGAGGGGAGAGATGGCTGGGGAAGAGCTAAGAGGCTACTTGAGGGCCAACACATGTGAGCCCAGCATCTTAGCTCCTTCTACCAGCTTTGATGCTCACCCTTCCACCCTACAGTTGGTGGACAAAGGCTAGGGGATAGGTAGAGTTATCCCACTAAGGGGGGGGGGGCAACTTATGGGTTGTGGAGAAATTTTCCATGGCTGCCTATACGTTTTTTCCTGGTTTTTCACTTCCCCTACCAGGATATTGGTAGGTCATGAGTAGGATGTGGCAGTCATGTCAGTGTAGCAGCACAGTAGTCTCGCAGATAGAGTATGAATGGGGTAATGGGGAGAATCTGCCTCTATCATAGATGGGTTCCTCTAGAGGTTGGCAGGAGGTGTGTCCTGGCCAACAAGGAACCCTACGGGCCAGTCAGGGGATAGCTGCCTTGGGTTTTGGCCTGCATGTGTAGCATACATTGACAGGGCAGTGGCACACAGCACATGGCTCAGGAGCCACCCTTTATGCCTCAGTGGCCAAAGTACCTCTGCAAGCAGTGCCCCTTCTGAAGAGCTAGTGCCTCTGCCCCGGAGGAAGGGGTGGACTGCACAATAAGAGGTTTGCTAACACTACTGATGTGCACATGTCATGCTATATGTTGTAGTTTATAAATAAACACATTGCTATGTCCATTAATTCCAAAGCATTGTGTGTGTCTTTTCTGTTCAGGTGAAGGAGGTAAGGGACTATCAAGACAATTATAGATGAAAACAGATGCATGGATAAATGCTTTTTGGCCAAAGGTAGTATTACACTGTAGCAATTTAAACATGGATTTTTACTGAGATCTAGTTCCCAATTCACTGCATGACTGTGTGAAAAGTTCCACAACACATAGGGGCTTTGATCCTAGAAAACGTTTGTGTAAAATTAATGCAGAGTGGATCTTGTAATGGTTATTGAAAGGTAAGCAACATATAGCATTATGCAGCAGACAATGATGGAGTTTGTAAGGGTAGACCAGTTTCAAATCTGCAGATAAGTATTATATTCTGTTGCATTGCATTGCATTTCATTTCATTTCATTTTACATGATACTATACTATACTGTACTGTACTATACTATACTATACTATACCATACTATACTATACTATACTATACTACTGTATATTATATTATGTTATGTTATATTATATTGTAAGTGGCCTTTATTTTGGCTAGCACTCTCTCCAAATTAGCTGTATAAACCAATGAGCCATAGTCCAAAATGGAAAAATGTAAGCTGTGGGCGAAGAGTTTATGGCTCTGAAATGAGGAACTCACAAGCCCTAAAGAGAAGATCTATCCTGCAACGAATGATTTTAACTGAATCACATGTGGCTCAAAGGAGAGGGAGCTATCCAAAGTGATCCCCAGGTCCTTGAAAAAAATTCAGCATAGTCAAAGGCTTCACCATTCAAGTCATAAATAAAAAGAGACACGTCCCAAAGCTTCTAAGACTTCCCTAAGCTTCCTGGGACCCTTAAACAGCATGGATTTGGTCTTTTTAAATTCAAGACCAATTTACAAGACCTAAACCAATCTTGTATCCTGTTGAAATCACCTTGAACTCTGTCATTAAGTTCCTGAATATTATCTCTAATACTAAAAACTACAGAACTGTTGGTGTATAGGATGACCTCAGTCGAACAACAGACTGGACCCCTGGAGTACTCCACAACTAATAGGTAAAAACTCAGATTTCACAACAGAAATAATCATTCCTATGGAAATGGCTCTCAAGGTAGTTATCAAACCAAAGCAGAACCTCCTTGGAGAAATTCTCTACCGCTATGGAACTGAGTAGGAGACAGTATTCAACCAAGTTGAAAGTCTTGGTGAGGTTCACAAAAACTGTTGCAGCATACATTCCTTTGTCAACGGTACCCTGCACAAGGCTTGTAAACTTCATCAAAGCTGTCCCATTGTTACTGACCAAAAAGCCATGCTGAGTAGCAGTGAGAATATTACATTGAGCTAAGAATCTGTCTGGTCGAACTCCACTCTCTCTAAACCTTTGAGAGAGTTGCTAACATTGAGCTGGGCCAGTAATTAGATTAGTAAACCCTTCTTTATGGATCAGTCTTATTGTAGCTACAGTAGTTTCCACATTTTCAGGAAAGCATGGTGACAGGGTGAATAGTTGAAAATTTTGGAGAGAGAAGTGGAAATTACATCACCAACCAGTTTGAGAAATCTGTAGTCAATGCTGTCAGGGCTAATGCATGGGCATGGATTACACTTCCATATATAGTACTTAAGAACCTGATAAAGAAACTATTTCCTATAGGGTCTTTAAAACTTTGATTGCATCCTATTTATTTTAATTAAGAATCCATTAATTGGAACAGGCATAGTCTAGCACCTGTGGTCTGTGATGCCTGAACCTACTTCTATCAAGAATTCATGGTAGTCTGCAACAAGCATGCTCAGCGAGGAAAATCTGAAAAAGCCTAATAATGCTCCATGCTATAGCTCAAAATTAAACAAACTCGAAATGTGACAAAATATGGATGAAAGCAGAAGTATGAATAGAAAGCCCAACTGGGACATATCTTGCTACTCAAGAACTTGTACATAATGGAAATAAAACAGACTATAAGCGAAAATATTTTAAGGAGGCTTTTTGTAATTGAAAGATTTCATCTGTGGTTTGATGGAGAGCTGCCAGACTCCACTTCCCTGCCCTACATAAGCCACACACTCACACACCTCCCTTGCCTACTGTTTTTCACGTGTGGCCTTACCTTGATGCTGCCTCCCATTTCTCTGCTTCCTCTGCCATTTTGTTTTATGTCACTCCTTATGCCTCCTTCCTCCTGTTTATTTTGTGTCTCTTTGTTGTTTTCTCCTTGTTCTGCTGTTTGTGCACCCTCTGCTGCTGTTGTGCTTTCTGTTGCCTTCTTGTGCCCTTTGCTTCTGTCCCCCCTCAACCATTTTTTCTTTCCTTTGTTTTCTTTCCTGGTTTTGTATGCTGTGCTTTGCTTTTCATTTCTGTGCTGCTGTCTTGCTTTCTCTCTCTCTCTCTCTCTCTCTCTGGTGCTTTGTTTATGCTGTGGCTCCTCTGTCCCTCCCATTCTTTGAACATTTTTTCCCCAGCTGCTTATGGTCTATATCCAGCATCACTGTCGCTTGAACTCAGCCCTATCGCTGATCTCCCATTGTTGGCTACAGCACTAAGGCACTGTAGGGAGGTCGGGATTGGGAGAGGGCATGATGGCGGGCAGCGAGATGCTGGAAGTACAGCGGGTGTGAGCTGCATTTGGGTGGTCAGGACCAGAAGGTACCCTAGGGTAAAGTGATGCCTTGAGAGAGGCCAGATGTGTTTGGCCCCCATACCCAGGGTTCCCACCAGACTGAGTGGGCAGATATCTGTAGGGTTGGCAACCTCCACAAATCCCTTTCGGGTGGTGCTATTAATGGCAGATTAATTAGGAACAAGACCGCAATTATTGCAGGCTTGATTTACTCAGTTTAGTTAGGTAGAAGAAAGTCAGAAGACCCATCATGTCTACCTCTCCACACCATGTGGGAGTATATTACTTAGGTGCCCAAAAAGTACTTATATAAATATCCCTTAAATTGTTTAAAGTTTGTCGCATCTACTATGTGCTGTGATAATTTGTTCTAGAGTTTGGCAGCCATTATTGTGAAAAAGTATTTCCTTTTGTTTTTATTTACCATTGACACAATTGTTTATTACTGTATCTCAATGCATTTGTTTTATTTGCAAAGTTTATACCACATTCTGTCTTTAGAGTGTTATCATTTAAGATATTAAACAGCAATAATAGATCACCCCTGTTTCTACTGGTATCTAAGTCATATAAATTCAATACTTTGCAACTTTCTTTGTAATGTTGATTTTTTAGTCTTGTAATCAGTTTTGTTGTTTTCTTTCGTGCACTCTCCAGTAAATGTCTGCCCTTTGATAGATAAGGTGCCCAGAAGGCTTCCCCGTAATCTAAATAAGGCCTAATAAATGAGTTGTAGATCAGAAGTATGCATGCTTCCTGCCTACAAAAGAAAGATCTTTTTACAGCAGATATAATTTGATTAGCCCTTTGTGTGATGTGTCTGCAGTGTTCCCCTGATGTTAATTGGTCATTTACAAAAATACCTAGGTCTCTCTACAGTGTCATAGATTTTATCTCTGTACCATTTTAATAGTATTTTGTATGGCGATTTTTTTTTGGCCCAAGATGCATTATGACACACTTTTTTTTATTAAAAATCATTTGATTATTGTTTGATCATTTTTCAAGAGTGATACTATCATTTTGTAGAGCTATGGATTGATCAATAGACTTCACCTCACTGAATACTTTGGTGTCATCTGCAAACTTACTGATGTGTACTTTTATCCCGTAATATAGATCTAAAATAAAAATACTGAATAGTGTGGGCTCCAGTACAGATCCCTGGGGGACCTCACTGGTTATGAGAATAGGATTTGAATAGGTATCTTGAATTTTAACCATCTGAGTCCAGTGTTTTAACCATGATGTTACCCATGTGATTATATGTTTATCCAATCCCATGCTCAGCATTTTATCAATAAGGATTTTATGTGATACTTTATCAAATGCCTTTTTGAAATCAAGATATGACATCTACCGGAATATTTTGATCTAATGGTTGACTAATCTCTTCATAAAAACTGATGAGATTAGTGGTGCATGATCTATGTTTTATGAAACCATGTTGTTTAAGATCTTTAAGTCCTTTTGTCTCCATTTCATTATCTATTTTGTTTTTTAAAATCTGCTTCATAATTTTGCATATAACAGATGTGATACTATTGGGTCTGTAGTTTTCCACTATGCCTTTACTGCCTTTTTGATGAATAGGGGAAACCACTGCTTGTTTCCATTCATTAGGTAAGTCTCCCTGTTTTAAGGAAGTATTAAACAGAATTTTTAAAGATTAGCAGATTGAATTTAGTGTATTTCTTAAAAAATGTGGGTTAATGTCATCCGGTCCAGAGGCAGAATTTGGTTTAACCAACCTTAAAGCTACTAATACCTCTTGCTCATTTATCTCTGAAGTTAATGGTTGAACAATTTTGCTTTGATTTATAGTATCTTGATCATTAAATACAGACCCGAAAAAGGAATTGAATTTGTTTGCTATACTTAAATGATCTGTGATTTCAATACCATTTTCATTCAGTTTCTCAATGCCATATACCTTATGTTTGTTGTTATTAATATACAAATAGAATGCTTTTGGATTTTTAGTAACAGCAAGATTGAATTCAATTTTCTTCCTTTCCTTTCCTTTTTGATCACTTGTATAGTCAGTTTCAATTCATATTTATAGTTTGAATAATTAAATTGACTGGGATGTTTTTTCATGATTTTAAATGCTTTTTCTTTTTTGAAAATTTGTGTCCTGATAGTATTTGTCAACCAAGATGGAATTTTACCTTTTTTATTATGTGTTTTTTAATAGGTACATATCATTTTTCAAGTTCATTAATAATCGATTTAAGTAATTCCCAACCCTGTTCAATGTTCAAATGATCAAAAACTACTTCTCAGTTATACCCATTTAATGCTTTATTAATTCTATCATAGTTTGCTTTATTATAATTGTATCTGAAGTGTGTCTTGCCAATACTAGTATTTTGTCTATTGATTTCAAACATAATTGAATGATGGTCACTGTTCCCAACTGGACTAGCTATAGTTAGATTGTTAATATCCACAGAGAGATTTGTCATAACAAGGTCTAGGATGTCCTTTCCCCTGATCAGTTCCTGTACTAGCTGATCAAGTCCTGCTGTTAATGTGCAATCTAAAAAAAGACCTTCCAATGAGGTTTTTGTTGTTAGTGTATCCCAGTTTATCCCTGGGTAATCAAAGTCACTGACTATTCCTACTTCAGCTTGTGATGTTAAAATATTTTATTTCTGTTTGTATAGATGCATCATAATTTAGGTCTGAGGAAGGTGGTCTGTAAAAATTTGCCAAAAGGGAATTTGTTACCATTATGTTGTGTAATCTGAATACATAATCCTTTGATTTCAACTGTATTATTGTTTAGACTTAGAGGATATTCAGTTACAGTAATGTTTTTTGAGACATAAAAGCAGATTTGTCCACCTTTTTTATTCTGCCTATTCTTAGAATACAGTGTGTAACCAGGAGTAGAATTAGACCAGTTTGAAGTTTCATTCCACCATGTTTCACACAGTGCTGCAATATCTATTTGGTTAGTAATGAGTATTCCTGTAACTTCTGCTATTTTTGTTATATTAAGGCTTCTTATATTGGCTACCATGATCTTATAGTTACCTTGTTTTTGTATATTATAATTTATGTTTGGTTTTGAAGCTGTCCCCTGTTGTCCCCTTTTATTTAATTTAAACAGGATTCAATTGTTGCTGTGATTGACTTCCTTAATAAAGCTGCACCCTTTTTACTCAGCTGAAAAGGCTGTTATCAGAAGAAAATGTTTCCCAATGGGTAATACATACAGTTTTTTCGAGCAAACACCATTTCCTCAACCATTTGTTCACTTGTTTAATTTTTGTTTTGTTTTGTGATATTAGCTCTGGGTACTGGTAAAATTTCCGAAATACAAAATTCACACCCTCCTTCTCTTAATGTTGTAGCCAGCTTAGTGAAGACTTCTTTGATATTTTCTAATGTAAATTTATTAATGTAATTTGTGCCAACATGAAGCACCAAAAGTGGGGTTTCACCAGCATGTTTAATGAAGTTTGGAAGCATTCTGTCACTATCTCTTACCCATGCTCCTCCATAGCTTGAACAAGTTATGTTTTCCTTGTCTCTTTTACAAATGTACCCATCAGAGTGTTTGATTATTAAATCCCCTAGGACAAAAACTTGTCTTTTGCATTTGTCTAGAGGTTGTATTGGGTCACTTTCACGTTCCCTGTTAATGATTGACATAGAGTCTGAAGTATCCGAAATTATACTATTAATATCTCCCAGATTTTTATTGATTCCTGCCATATTGTTTTTATTGTTTCATAATCTCGATGGTTTTTCATTACTGCATATTTTGTTAGATGATGCATGAAGCTGAGCAGTGACAACAAGTTTAGTTTTTTTGGGGTATTATATTATTGGTAACAGACGTGGCCTCCAAGTCCTATGTATGTAAAGTTTTAGTTTCTTTGTTGTTCCCTAACACATTTATGGTATTTAGGATACCCTTATGTTGTTCAGTAGCAACTGTTTCTTCATCTGAGTCAAGTGGTGAAAAACTGTTATTTGTTGGAATTACAAATTCCATACATAGTCTACCCCTTTTGGCCAATTTTTAGTTTTTACTAGGCTCCATTCCAGTTCTTCACTATTACTGTCACCTTCTCTACTTCATCTTTGTGAATCTTCATGAGATTTATTGATTTGTTGCAATACCCTAGTTGTACTAGTATCAGTGTTATCCTTTGGTATTTCTGTATTGCTTTTTATACTCATTTTTTATATTTGTTAATTCTTGCTCTAGGTCTATGATTTTAGCTTTAAGCTCCAAAGTTTCCAGACGTTGTGAACATTTCAGACCTTCAAAACCTGCTTGGCTTTCCAAACAAAATTTATGACAGAAAATACAAAGCATTGCAATTTCACTGGTTGATCTGACTTGCATTATGGAGGCCTGGTTGGGGGATGACTCTGGCCCAGTTCTGGAGGCATCTGTCCTGGCCAGGTTTTCTGTAGTGCACTGTCCAAGGATTGAGTGTAGGGGTGGTGATGTGGTCATCTGTTTTAGATCTGACCTAAACTTCTCCATGCACTTGGTGGGGTCCATGTCATCATTTGAATGCATGGCTGTGCAGGGTGAGGGGTCCAGGTGCAGAATGCAGAATTGTTCTTATTTACCAGCCTCTGGGACATGAGGGGGAGTTTCTGAAGGAAGTAGCAGACTTCATGGCAAAGCAGGTATTTAAGTCAAACAGATGTTTGGTGCTGGGTGACTTCAATGACTGGATCAATAACGAACATTTGCAGTTCAGTTACAACTTCCTCCAGTCAATGTCTTCACTTGGCCTACCACAAGCTGTTGCTTCTGCCACCCACAACTGTGGTCATGCCTTGGACATAGAGCTCTCACTGGGGCTTGAGGTCTCTGATCTCAGGGTTGATCTGGTCACTTAGTCAGATCATTGCACAGTGAGGTTTTAATTAAGGGCCCCCCTGTTAGTCCCTCCCCTGTGGAGATGATCCATTACCACCCTTTGAATGGGTTGTCCCCAGAGGGATTGATGGCAGTGATGGATTTATCTGGTGTGAGTGCTGCTTGTGAGACAGATGCAAATTAAGCAGTTGCAGCCTATAGTGAGGCAGTTTCCAAGGCATTTGACTCTGTTGCACTGGTCCATGTGCACCCCAGGTCTTCTTGCTTGAGCCCACCATGGTTCGACGGGGCTCTCAAGGGGATGAAGACAATGGGGAAGAGATAGGAGCATTGTTGGAGGAGAACCTGGTCTGAAGGGGACAAACTGGCTTTGAGACTTCCCTACAGTGAATATCAAAGGCAGTTAACTATAAAAGAAGGTAGAGTTCCCATCCAGGGAGATTGATGCAAGGAGGAACAGACCTGTTCTGCTCTTTCGAACTGTGGACAGGCTTCTCCATCCTGCCTGTCTATAGCTGAAAAAGGCATTTTCACTCACTCAGTGCAAGGATTTTGCTCTGTTCTTCTCTGACAGGGTGTCCTCCATTAGGGCTGTGCTCTCCTCAATGGAGCACTTATGGCACCATGATGGCAAGTCATGTGTGTCCAATTGTACTCCTATTGTTTGGAGCGAGTTTAGGACAGTTGGGGTGGCTAAGGTTTGTGAGGTGATTTTGAAGCTGTGGCCTACACACTGTGAACTGGACCTGGGCCTGACTCTTCTCTTAATGGGATGCATTGTGTCCCTTGGGCCAGTGTTCACCAAAATTGTCTGGTGCTGACTTTTGGAGGGTTGTTTTCTCAATGCCTTAAAAGAGGTGTTGATGAGACCCCTCCTTAAGAAACCATCTCTCAACCCTGATGTTTTGGTGAATCTTAGACCCATCTCTAACCTCCCATTCCTGGGTAAGGTTATTGAGTAAATGGTGGCTCTGCAGCTCGAGGCACACCTTGCAGCCTATGACATCTAAGAGCCCTTCCAGTTGGGGTTTAAGTCAAGACATAGCACTGAAATGGCATTAACCCAGGTGCTAAATGATCTCCTTAGGGTGAGGGCTAGAGGAGAGTGGTCAATTCTCATTCTCCTTGATCTCTCCTCAGCATTTGACACTGTGAACCACGTAGTGCTACTTGATCACCTAAGGGAGCTCTGTAGACTCACCAGTACTGTCATCAACTGAATTGAGTGCTTTTTGACAGGCAGGACACAGAGGGTGGTGATGGGAAATTTCTCATCCTGCCCAAGAGCCCTGCCTCCCCAGTGTACAATCCTGCTGCCTGTGTTGTTCACAGTGTATATGCTTCCCTGAGTGAGAACATCAGATGGTATAGTCTGGGATTTCACTGCTATGCAGATAATACCCAGCTGTACATGTCATTTGCACCTGGGTCTGATGACACTGTGGAAGTAGTAAACAAATATCTGGCCAAGATCCAGGACTGGATGTCTTCTAGCTGGCTGAGACTCAGTCCTGGTAAGATGTAGGTGCTAGTGATTGAGCCCGGTTGTCAGCGGGATGTGGACATTGCTGGCCAGGAACAGGATTGTTTCTTGGGCTGTCTCCCTTGGCAGTATCCACCAAGTTGAAAAATCTGGGTGTCATCCTTGATGACAGATTGACACTTGATGCCCAGGTGTCAGCTGTCATCAGGAGTAGTTGCTACCACTTGATGAATGTCACCCGGATAAAAGCTTTGATTCTGCCTGATGATTTGCCATCACTGGTACATGCATTTATGACATTGCAGCTTGACTACTGCAACAATCTAGGCATCAGAGTCACTGGAGGTGTTCTCCGGTGATTGCAGCTGGTGCAGAATGCAGTGGCCAGGTTACTGACAGTTTTCCCGAGGTCCTGCCATATGACTCCAGTTCTGCGTGAACTGCATTGGCTGCCAGTTAGGTAGAGAATCAGCTTCAAGGTGGGCTTGCTAACCTATAAGGTCCTACATAAATCAAGCCCTGAGTACCTGAATGACCTCCTGACTCCTGCCTGTCCTGGGTGCTCACTCTGCTCCTCTACTGAGAGTGTCCTAGCAGTTCCCAGGGCCTGCCTAAATTCATCTGGAGACCACTCATTTGAGGTGGTGGGCATGGTGTTGTGGAACTTGCTATTAAAATCTTTGAGGGAAGCCCCATCGGTAGATTTGTTCAAGTGGGGCCTAAAGGCGCATCTTTTTAGAAAAGCTTTTTAGACTTATAATTAGTAAACTGCTGCAATATTTTATTTATATTGATTTTAACATGCTTATTTTATTATGTTTCATGTTATTTCTTGATGTGCAGTACTGTATATGTTTCCTATCCACTTGTACAGTGCCCAGAGCCTCCAGGATTGGGTGCGTAGCTAAATAAACCTTTACTTACTTACTTACTTGTCATTCTTTGATGTTCCAATGCCATCACTGTCCCCCTGGACCTCCAACAACATGCTCTGGGGGGAGGCGAATTCAGAGAACTCTTGCTTGTTCATTAGTTCCTATCACTCCTGTGATAAGTGATATAACAGAAGTGCAACTTCCTGTAGAAGAACAGTTGTGCAGCCATGTGCGTTGCCTAGTCTGTATTTGGAACTGGGTCTCTTCCACAGAGCATTGCTCAGGATTCTAGGGGTCATCCCTCTGTAGCCCCCAAATAGAGATGTAACACCAGGATCTCCACTCAGGCTCACCTAATTCTCCTTGTAGTTATTCCTAGTTATGTTAGTTAGTTAGTTAGCTAGTTAATTCAAGTGTTATTTTTTGACAGGATAAAACTTTAGGCCAGAAGACCTGTTTAACAAAGTTGTCATGTATAGCAATACAAAGATACAACAAATCACATAACAAATCAAGATATAAAAATTAAAGATATGATGAATACAATATAAAAAAATTAAACAAACAGATAATTATGGTCTAACAGCATATCAAACCTCATAGTCACTCACTCAGTCAATTTGAACCTGAAGGATATGAATTCCTTCCATTAAATTCTTCACAGGAAGCCACCTCAAAATTTCAGTTCTGCCTTAAGGAATGGACTTTTCCCAAGCTGATCTCTGCACACTGAGTACTGAAGGTCCCTCATTTCTTCCTCTGCTAGAAAGTAGAAACTGATTTGTATCTCAAAGCATTAACAGCAAACCCAGCTTCACCTTCACCAGTACCTACTCCTACTACCACTCTTGCATCACTTCAGTTTGAATGGTAATGGGTTTTCAGTCTCCAAATGGGTACAGCCATAGCCTGGTTTAATTCTAAATTGGCATCCCTGGAATCCAGCCCTTCCAGTCAGTTCTCAAATCTGGTTCCTTTGAAGCAGCTTTCAAGTCTTCCTATGAATACTCCTGTTCCAGTACTGACTATTCCATTACCCTCCATTCCCTGATGTTGTGCCAACAGCCATCACTGATTCTGTATCAACTTCCTGAACTGATTCAACAGCCAACAGCACCCCTGTCAGGTGAATTGCCTATGCCTTCACAACAGGTATCTTGCTATCAGATATGGTGCTCTTCTATGATTACCGCCGGCCAATTTCTGCCAAAACTGCTGCTTTGCTATCAAGAATTAAATCGTGAGTATCCTGGGATGATTTGAATAATAGTTTATAATAACTTACACTCCAGGCACTGCATTGGACAACATGCCCTACCTGTTCCATATGTGGGTTATTTTGTCATTTTTTTCAGCCGTATGTCCTCTTAGTTTATGTCTCTTGCCCATCTTCAAATTCCCATTTATCTCGTATTTCAGTGTCTGAGCAAATATTTTGTGCACCTAAAATATTTTGGATAAAAATGATGACAGATTGTATTTTCTTCCAATTGAGCAATTCCATCAACTTCACAAGTCCACTTGCTTTAGGTCACTTTGCACTTTGTTGCAAGTCTGCAGCTATTGTGGGGTAACTTACTCTAAGATGGTCTGCAGCTACAGTATATTCCTGCCTCTTTCTTAACCAAAGCCACTGCTGACATTTTGCCTCCTTTGGACTCCAGATTAAATTTCTCATCTGAAGCAGTTGTTTTCTAGTCATCCACATGAATCTGATTCAGTTTCTTTTCTTAGGCCATAACAAAGGCTTCCATACCAGACTTCATTTTAATTCCATTCGCCTTAGTTATTTGTTCTAAGACTTCAGTCCACTTCTATAGATCCAGATGTCTCAAGACAAACTGCTCAACATTTTCTGACATTTCTGATCTGGTCTCTTTCTTCTCATCCAAATAATCCTCCACAAAACAAAAATGATTGTCCTCAATGGGACACCTCTATTTTGTGATGAGGATTATTCTCTGAGGAAGAACTTTCACATCCCTTCATAATGTGACACATTTAGTCACAGACACTTCTCTGGATTATCACCATAACATCCCTGCTTCCACTTGTTCAGACCTTATCACGTGGCAACATTTTCTCTTTAGTGAAATAGCACATCAATGTTTTTAAAGATCCCACTCTGGAATCAAAAATCGAGATTTCCTCATTGCAATGCTGGCCTATGGTTTTGTGGCATCTTGCAGCCCATTTTGATTTGTTTGTGCATGGCCATCAGAAATCCAAGATATTCCTTATTTTCAATCTTTGTCTTCTTTGTCTGAACTTTATTTCATTGCAACAACTGCTCTCACCTGTGGTCACCTTTGGAACAATCAACCTGTTGTATTCTATACTGATAACCAAGCAGCCTTAGCCAGAATAAATGCAGATCAATTTTCCTCCTCCATAATGAACTTCCTGAGAAGATCAACATGAACTACTTTAAAGCAATTCAGAATTTTCATCCCATGGCTAAGAAGTTATGACTTATCCATTATCCTAGGCCCTGCATACTGCTCACAAGCAATCGGCCTGTTGGCCAAATAATATTGCTCACATGTAAGAAGCCTGTCAGCTACATCATACTGCTTACAAGCCATTGGACTGTCAGTTATGTCATACTGCTCACAAGTGTTTGTCCTGTCAGCCACATAGTACTTTTCACAAGCATTTAGCTGGTATGCCACATAATACTACTTGTAAGCATTCACCCCATCAGCCACATCATACCACTGCAAGCAATCAGCCTGTTGGCCACATCATACTGCTCACAAACAATTGGTCTTTTGGCCATATCATACTGCTTCTAGTACTCCATCTGTCAGCCCCATCTACTGTTCTGAACCATTAGACCTGTTTGCCAATACTATCAGGCAATATACTGTATACTGGACATTCAGTTTACCTTAATATCCATTTGTCTTAGCTTGTACTGTACTTAATCAGTGCAGCAGTTAAAATATTCCTTCAAGACATCTGAAATCTATTCCTCATGGACCATCCTTGAGGAAGCTTGTAGCCAATGCTCTGTATAGCAAACTAACAAATCTATTCCAAGATGGAGTCTTTGGTTCACAAACTGCTCAATGCTTACAAAAGGCTAAGACATTAGCCTTCTTTGGATTCCTAAGACATGGGGGATGTACATTCTCCTCAGCTGCATTTGTTCCCACTACCTACTTGTCTAATCAATTCTGAGCTGCTTAGCCTCTTGCTGTCAAATAACTTATTCCTTTTCCACCATTCCATGAGCTGCAAATGACCTAAATATATTACTCAACTATGCTTCTGCTACCATCTGGCATTCTCTAGCTGCATCAACAAGTCTGCCTGCAGAGTGTCATGGAATAAATACACTACCTATTGCACCCTTCAAAACATAGACCTCCTGCAATATTCTGTTACTCATGTTCTGACATTTTCATCCTCCTGCTCTCAAATATTTAGCTTGACAGCCACAACAAGCAAACAATATATCTAAAGTATAAAGCTTACTTTACTATCCGTCCATCCTGATACCACATGCTCTTACTTATCCTGTCTAACAATCAAGGCTTTTATTCAAGGTTTGAGCAAATCTGCTCCTCCAGATCCCCTCACAAGGAAGCCTGTAGACTACAACCTATGTTCTTGACTGATTGACGCCTTAAAAGATGGAGTTTTTGGATCTTCAACTGGTCTTAATCTACAAGCAGCCATGACATTAGCATTCCTTGGACTCCTAAGACCTGGGAAGTTTACTTCTTCTTCTGTCTTGAATCCTGCAAGTCACGTAACAAAGAACAGCCTCAAGAAAGCATCAACAGATTACTTTATCCCTACTTTACCACTTGAGATCAAACACTGACAGAAGCAATAGAGGGTTCCACATATCCTATTTTGCAATGCACTCAGCTTGGTGTCCAATTCAAGTCCTCAACCAACTGCAAGCTAGGGACAGACATGCTGGGCTTGACTTTCAAACAGAAAACTTTGACACATGATGCTTGCACCAGACAAGTATGATGTAAGTGGCACCTTGCATCAAAGTTTGCAGCTATCCCGAGTTTTGAATGCAGGCTGCTTCAAAATGGAATGCTGTGTATATAAGTTAGCCTGTGCCACCCTTGTGGCAGAAGGACCAGTGCACCAGGTCACAAGGGTGGTTGTGTGGTCATAAGAGGGGGCTCAGTTTAGACCAGCCAGGAACTCGTCTGACGGCCATGCACCACTGCCTGGCAGGGTGGTGAGTGGGATGTGAGACCTGGAAGGTGGGGACTGGAAGCTGCTGGAGTATTGGGGGTGCCATAGAGTATGATGGGGGCACAGCGACACTGAGAGGGAGCTGAGGAGGCACCTGGTGGAGGTGCCAAATGAAGTAGTGAACAGTCACTCAGACCAGGTTGGGGGCTCAGAATGGTGACACCATCATGACATGGACCCCAGATGGAAGCAGCCCTGGCACCTGCTCCATGGGGCCCACAGTCCCTGGCAGTGTTGTTAGGCATACACTGGCCACAATGCAGGGGGGCTTGGTACCAGATGAATATTGCAATGCCTTGGAGATGTATTTGTCCACTGCATGCACCCCACAACCTGCACCCACTACCATCCACCCTATGTAGAGGACTGTGGCTCCTGTGGGGCAGGTACCAGGGCTGCTTCCACCTGGGGTCCAAGTCTTGATGATGTCACCATGCCAACTCCCCCTACCTGGTCCAAGTGGCTGTCTGCTACTCCATATGGTGCATCTGCCAGGTGCCTCCTCCACTCCCTGTCAGTGCTGCCATGCCCCCGCCATACCCAATGGCACCCTCATTGCTCCAGTGGCCCCCTGGTCCCCACCTTCCAGCCAGATTATACCCAGCCTCCATGGCTTATCTAGGTTTACTTTGAGCAGGGGGGGATGGGTACCTCTATCAAACCCCACAGGTGTGCCACATGTTTGGCACAACCCTACAGCTGCAGCAACTCTTAGGTCTTTGGCACAGGGCCCCAATTTTTTTTAATTGGGCGCAGGGTCCCTGATGCATCACAACTTTGCTGCAGCCCTAGATCACCAGAATTTGTAGTGATCTAAGGGCAATTTGAAAATCGAGCCCCCTGATTCTACTCATCCTCTTCTGTGTTCTGAAAATTATTGCATCATGACTACTTCCTGGTTCATCCTTCATGTCAGAGAGTATTGCTGTCTCCTCTGGATCTTCATTCCTCATCTTTTTTTATATATTTGGGAATACAGCAGCCATCTCTGCTTCCAGAAAGAACATACTGGCTCACATTTTCAAAATCATGGGTCATTTGTGTAACCCCCACCCAGGTATGCCATTTCTATCTTGACAGCGCTACCTGGTGGGCTGGATTCATGGAGGAATATGTCACTCGGCAAATTGGCTAGGTTTGGCTACTCTGCAACAGGGTACCCAAGTAACTCTGGACAAAGGAAGCAATAACTGTAATGTCCAATAACAGAAGTGGGATTCTAAAGTGTGGCTTTTATTCACATCCAACAGAATAAACAAAGAATAGATGGACCCCCATGGGGCTACACTCCTGCTAATGCAGATTTAAGGAGACCAGAACACATCCTCATCACTTTAGCCCTCAGGCTCTGAAACACACTGGGCACACAGCCCAAACTTGTACACTGCTCTGGGTTTTCCCTGGCTTGGCTCCCTTGCCAGCCACTTTGACACTTTCCATATAGCATGGAAACATTTACTGGTGGCTCTCTAAACCACCTATGAGCACTTATGTTCCATAAGGGAATCTTCCACATCAATCCCACGTTTGGGTACTTTCCTCAGGCACTGGCAAAGTACCTGAGAGAAAGCAACAGGTGTCCCAGAGCAAATCCATAGAGGTAAATTTGGTTACTAGTGATGGAGGGGTCTCCCACCTCTCACTCCCATAATTCATACCCGGCCATTTCTCTGGACTGTAACACCTCATCCATTAAAACATTTTGCTGTGTAGATTCTTTTTAAGCATATTCACATTCAGTCTACTGTCATTACATCCCATTTGTGCTGAACTTGAACATACTTAATAAGTGGCTGTGTCCATTATTCTTGACCCCCCCACAGAGTTAAGCAGTCCAATCCCCACATCTTCCAAACTGCACTTGACTGTCTTTTCCTGACCCCACAGTAACAGTCCCTTTAGTTTCATCTTGATTCAGGTGAAAACACATGGCCTTTTAGCAGACCGAACTCACCCCTTGGTTTCAGGTGCCCCACAGGCATTTTCTCTTCAAAGAACTCTCGTCCAGAGCTTCTGGTGCCTCAGCATGAACTTAAATCAGGCAGCTTCTTTTCCCTAGCCGGACCAGGGGGGTTGCCCCTGGAAGCAGGCTGATTCCTTCCCCCATCCCCACAGAGATGAGGCCCTAAACCACTGAAAGTGGTCTCCACCACTTCAATGTGCTCTCCTTGTGTTCCTCTTCAGGTGAGAACACACACCTATACAACAAAAAATAGCTCTTTGACAGAGCTTAGAGCTCTGACGGCCTGCTTACAGCAGAGCACCTCTTCTATTGACTGCACAGACTCTACTCTACTCACTTCAAATTCCCCAACATTCTACTCTAACCTCCAACTGCAACATTCCGGTGTGGCTTATGCAGCTGTGACAGTTCTAAATGATGTCATCCCTCAGTCTCAGCTGAGACTGAGAACAGAGTGAGACAGTGTGAAATCCATTTAACTGGAGTTTCACAAGCTGCCTTCCCTGCCTACCACTAGGTCTTACTGGGATTCTAGTAACCCCAGGTAACAGGGGGTTACACTCACCTTGGGCCAGGAAAATGACTGTCTGCAGTCATTAGTCACTCGACTTAAGCCATCTCACCCCATGTGTTGACTATGGGAAGGTAGTGCTACCTTCTCCCCTACCATGTGCCAGCACAGGCAGACAACACTAAGGGCCTAGAGGCCTTTGGCTGATGCATCAGCCTCTACTCTACCCGCTGACTATGGGTACCTAGTGGCTCCAGTAGAATTGTCCAGAGCATAGCCCTAATAGATCAGTACTGCAACCCCTACTGCAGGTCAGGGCCACAGCCTGTCTATCCCCCCAGCCCTCTAGGGGAAAATCTGTCTGCCTCTAACTTATAATTCCCAAAACAAAACAAACAGGGGACCTCCCTGACCCTGGACACCATGCAACCATACACTAGGAGCTAATACCATACACTATGCATTATTTCCACATTCCCCCACAACCATACCTGTGGAAGGAAAAGTTACACACAGTAGCAACAACAACAACAACAGTACTTTAAACACTGAACTGTAAAGTACTACTGAGGAACTCCACTAAGTCCTTCCTCCTCTTCTTGTCTTCTCTTCTATCTTCTTCAGGAACACCTGCAAGAAAAAGAAAGACAACACACACTCCTAATCTGCATACACAGTCTATCTAAACCCCTACCATCAAAACACTGGAGAAGCCAAAAAAATATTTTTTTAGAAAAGTGGAAAAACAGTATAAACATTAGAAAACAGTAGAAAACAATGACATTATTTACAATACACCATATTTGGGGGATGGAGTGCCCTAAAATTCCCATCTAGTGACCACAGTGCCTGAAGGCAAGTCCATTAAAGAGTCTCTCCTGGGCCAGAGCCCGGTGAAACACAGTTATAGCAGGTCAAGGTCCTAAAGGGGAGAGTCTTTGAGGACAGTTCAAACATCTGGAGTTTGCTAGTGTAGGGTGTGTACTGCAATGTCATAAGAATAGAAAAGTCTGGACTTACCAGTCCCTTGTAGAACAACACAATACCACACCTGGTCCTCAGCCAAAGACTCCCTGGCAGCATTCTTCCAATACAGCTGGGAAGACATCTTCCAGGAAATGACAGGAGGGCACATCTGGAAACTGCTGGGAAGATGTCATCTCTGGAGATGGAACCATGGAACAGGAACAAAAAGGAAAACAGCTGGTCTGAAGTCATCCGATACCCAGGCGATGAATCAGGATACAGCTGGGCTGGTGTCCTCTCTGGATCTGAAATCATCTGGAGGGCCAGTTGATGGATTCTGGAAAGCCAGTACACTGTAGAACTGATGAATGTGGGGCACCTGAGCCCTGGACATCTAGACTGGCGGAACAACATAGGTACGGCAATGGCTGGAGTGGCAGCACTGGCTACCACTGCTCTGCTTTCCATTTGGTAGGCATGGGTACATTCGCAGGAAGGTCTTTGCATTGTGGCCAATAGCACAACAGGTCAGGTGCTGGAATTATCACCCCATCTGGGCGCTCATAATTCACACTGTGAAAGGTTTCATGTCCCTCCCCATCCACAATTCGAACAGTGTCCATAAACAGTGTCCTGCCTCTTTTCCACTGGCTGTATTTTTCTTGAAACATTCTGTTCTTGACATGCTTGTTTACACCAGGATGCACACATTTCATTGCTTTTTCCCAAATCTAGGATTTTCTGCTTTTTTCAATCTCCTCCCAGACTCTCAGAGGAAAGGTAGGAAAGGATATCTCATAGATTTCATTCGCTTTCCTATGATCCAGTCTTTCCTCTTTACTAGCTTTGGTCAACCTGAGACCTCTGGCCTGGCTTGAGGGTGGCCAGTCCTGGTTCTGCCAGCTACACATTCTTAACAACACAAAAAATGGATCCCTGGTTTCTTCTTGCACAGCCAGGGCAGTGGAGTCACCACTCTCTTCCATGCGTTCTTCTGAGGCAAGAGCTAGAGGCTGTGTTCCAGTTCCTTTTTCACAAGGCCACATAGGTTCCCCCTCTTCTTCTTCCTCCTCACTGACAATCTGTGCCCAGGAGTGAGCAGTCATCCTCACTCCTGAGACTGTCCACTCTTCGCTGGGCGCTGAGGTCAAAACCTCCCATTCAAAGGCCTCCCTCATCTCGTCTTCACCTATGAGACTTGGGCTAGGCCCCTCTCTCCAAGGATCTACTGATGATCTTCCTGAAATGTCTCTCTGTGACTCAGACTCTGAAACATCAACACATTGTTCTGTCTGTAAATCTGCAACCTCTTGCTTCATGCCACACTCTGAGGTTCCTTCTCCAATAGGCTCCACCTGGTGCTGTGTGCTGCCAACTGCAGATTCTTGAACTTTTTTTTTCATGTGGGAGCCAAACAAATCTTGGGCACTTTAAACAAACCATATTTCTCTAGGCACCCAGAACAGTGAGGTACCATGAAGACGTCCCTTCCAGCATTTAAGCACATCACACATACTTGCACTGGATATCCAGGAATTGCCACATGAGAAGGCAGTCATCCCCTGTAGTAACATCTCTCAATGTCCCTTAACTTGTTAACTTCTACTGCTATCACAGCCCGGGCATGATCTGGGTAGCGGGCTGGTTCTGAAGCCATGACTGCAGAGAAAAAACAAACAATGCTCACTGTTATTGCAAGTCCCACATCACTGAAAACTTTCTTTCTCTTTCAAAATGGCAACTCTGCTGCTGTGTTTACATTACTACCCCACCCTGTAATGGCGGCGGCAGCACTCTTATGCATCAACAGTCTGTAATTGAGTCAAGCCACTGCGCATCTGATTTACACACTCTATTGATAACTTTGCTCAAACTGCACAAACTAGCACTGTTCTTTTTCCTAGCACATTTATATAATTTACCACATACTTTTTACTCACTGAAGACATTGCTCTAGCTTACAGTCCCTTAAAGCCTCAGTATTTCATAGCACAGCATTGCCTGTATTTCTTGCTGCATATCTGATACAACTCAGTCTCTCACATGGCTTTGAAAATTATACTGACGCTGAACCTATAATTATGCTCACAGTCGATTGCTTAGAATTCTTGCTTTTGCTGGTAAAACTAAACACAGTCCTTGTTTGCAAAGCGATTACACTGCTACACACAGATTTTGCTGGCTTTTGGTGAAATCACACAGTCTGAGCAATTATGTCTCTTGGTACTCACTGTTACCAGTAACTGTTTGCCGCAATGGAAAAACAGCCTGCAGCCAGTCTTGGAGGCCTCTGGAAAGAAGCAGGTTGGCAGTCCTGCCGATTGTCCCTCTGAACACCACACTCACAGTCCAGTTGATTGAGATGCGGGTTGAGCCCAAATTTAAACAGAAAAGCCAGTTTTTTAACTTTTTACAGCGCTTTCAATTACCTCGATGCTCCTCCTGGTAAGCCAGTTCACACACTTCACTCACTCTCCTTCTCGAATACTGTGCAGTCGCTCTAGAACTGGCTTGGGGGCAGGACTGATTGCAGTCTCACCAATCACTCAACGCCATGCAAATGAGCCTCTCTCCTCTCATGCTCCTCTCCTCACGGCGATCAATGAGCAGGCAAATTTAAACTGCAAACCACACTTTTTTTTTCAACTGAAATTCCTCAGCAGGAGCCCATTTTAACCATTTTTCATGGCCATTATGCAAAACAAGTCTCTCAATTCATACAGAAAGCATTTCCAACGTCTAGGGCACAATTTTCCTTTTGCTACACACACTTTTCCACACTTTTCTTTGTCACAAACACTTTTAAAAGCTGGCAAACACTGTAATTTGATGCAGGACAAGGGCATACACTCTCAGGCTTTATTGCTCCTTGGTAAACAGTTGGCATTTTAATAGCAGCACATGGATAACAGCACACAGCAGCACATTAGTTTATATTGCTTCAGTTGTTTTGGGCTACCCACTGGCCAGATAACCAAAATGCTAGCCATTATCCGAGTGACCTTTCTTACATTCTTCCCTAAATTCCAAACCCAAATCCTCAGCGGTGCCTCAATTTTTGTAACCCCCACCCAGGTATGCTGTTCCTATCTTGACAGCTCTACCTGGTGGGCTGGGTTTGGGGAGGAATATGTCACTTGACACATTGGCTAGGTTTGGCTACTCTGTAACAGGGGCACCCAAGTAACTCCAGACAAAGAAGCAATAACTGTAATGTCCAATAACAGAAGTGGGATTCTAAAGTGTGGCTTTTATTCACATCCAACAGAATAAACAAAGCATAGATGGACCCCCCCAGGGCTACACTCCTTGTAATACAGATTTAAGGAGACTAGATCACATCCTCATCACTTTAGCCCTCAGGCTCTGAAACACACTGGGCACACAGCCCGAACTTGTACACTGCTTTGGGTTTTCCCTGGCTTGGCTCCCTTGCCAGCCACTTGGACACTTTCCATATAGCATGGAAACATTTACTGGTGGCTCCCTAAACCACCTATGAGCACTTCTGCTCTATAAGGGAATCTTCCTCATCAATCCCACATCTGGGTACTTTCCTCGGGCACTGGACAAGTGCCTGAGAGAAAGCAACAGGTGTCCCAGAGCAAATCCATAGAGGTGAATTTGGTTACTAGTGATGGGGGTCTCCCTCCTCTCGCTCTCATAATTCATACCCGGCCATTTCTCTGGACTGTAACAGTTCATCCTTTAAAACACTTTGCTGTGTAGATTCTTTTTTAATGTATTCACATTCAATCTACTGTCTTTACATCCCAATTGTGCTGAAGTTGAACATACTTAATAAGTGGCAGGGTCCATTACTCTAGACCCCCCACAGAGTTAAGCAGTCCAATCCCCACACCTTTCAAACTGCACTTGGCTGTCTTTTCCTGACCCCACAGTAACAGTCCCTTTAGTTTCATCTTGGTTCAGGTGAAAACACATGGCCCTTTAGCAGAGCGAACTCACCCCTTGGTTGCAGGTGCCCCACAGGTGTTTTCTCTTCAAAGAACTCTTGTCCTGAGCTTCTGGTGCCTCAGCATGAACTTAAATCAGGCAGCTTCTTTTCCCTAGCCGGACCAGGGGGGTTGACCCTGGAAACAGGCTGATTCCTTCCCCCATCCCCACAGGGATGGAGCCCTGAACCACTGAAAGTGGTCTCCACCACTTCAATGTGCTCTTCTTGTGTTCCTCTTCAGGTGAGAACACACACCTATACGACAAAAAATAGCTCTTTGACAGAGCTTAGAGTTCTGATGGCCTGCTTACAGTAGAGCACCTCTTCTACTGACTGCACAGACTCTACTCTACTCACTTCAAATTCCCCAACATTCTACTCTAACCTCCAACTAAAACATTCCAGTGTGGCTTATGCAGCTGCAACAGTTCTAAATGATGTCATCCTTCAGTCTCAGCTGAGACTGAGAACAGAGTGAGACAGTGTGAAATCCATTTAACTGGAGTTTCACAAGCTGCCTTCCCTGCCTACCACTAGGTCTTACTGGGATTCTAGTATCCCCGAGTAACAGGGGGGTTACACTTGCTTCCTCCAGCTTTGAAACCTAGACATCCAAATTCCAAACTACGCCAAACCTATCCACAATTAGCCTCATCATTTTTATAAGTCTGTAAGAAAGGCTAACCTAGTAACCTTGGTTTCCCAGAGGTTTATCCAACAGGATTTTGTTTCCCTCCTTCATGTTATTGGGTCTATTCTGTGAGTTGTAGGGGCTGGGTTCTGTTACATCACACTTTGGTCTTTGGGTTTTTTTAGTTACCAAACTTCCTTTAACTATGGGAAGCTTCTCCTGGCAACTCTACCAAGGGTGGAAATCCATAGGAAAGTGTCAAGCCAAAGTAACTCATAAAAGTAACATTGCACAAGCACTTACACAACAGACAGCCACACACTGAATTGAAAGGGTTCACCTATGGTTTAATGGGGGGCTGACAGACTCCACCCTGCCTTACATAATCCACACACTCACACACCTCCCTTGCCTAGTGTTTTTCATGACCACCTCCTGCCCCACCTCCTTTGCCAGTGCTCTGCCTCTGGTGTGGCTCTTTAAACTTCCAATTTCCTTTAGCCTTGAGGACCTTCTCCTGGCATGTCTACCAAGGGTGGAAATCCAGAGGAAAGAGTCAAGCCAAAGTACTCATTAAAGTAACATCATACAAGCACTTACACAGCTGGCAGCCACACATTGAATAACAGGTTACAAGCAAAGGATTTCTGAATGACAATAAAAAAATTGCAGAACTAGAAAACCACTGATTCTCCAAACTATTTAACAATAAATGATCGAGAAATCCCTGTAGGTAGTAGAATTATGGAGGAATTTAAAAACTTCTTCATTAGTATGGGAACAGAGGCTATAGGTAACAAAATGAATCAGACTTCTCTAGACACCACTGGGTTTGACAGGATATCTGACATACAAAGTACCTTTGAATTTTCCAAGATTGGAACTGGTAAAGTGTGGGGTCAACTAAACTGACTGAACACTTCCAAGGCAATTAAACAAGAATGTATACATACTATCCTGTTAAAATACACAGCCCTTGTTATTGTTTCCCCCAGCTGTTCTCTTCAGTCTTTCCCTAACTACTGGAGAATTTCTGCAGTGATGGAAAACTGCTAAAGTTATTCCTATATATAAATCCAGCACTGAAACAGATATTGGGAATTATTGCTCCATCTTTTAACTGCATATTATATCCAAGATGATTAAAAGATTAATAAGTGGACAATTAAAAACATAATTGGACAAAAATCATACCCTCGATATATTTTAGTTGGGTTTTCAATCACAGCATAGGACCACTTCAGTACAGGAAAAAAGTGGTCAGGGATGTACTGGAAACCCTGGACAGGAGAATGTTGGTAGAAACAATCTTTATGGATCTTTCTGAGCTTTTGATACATGAAACCATGACATTTTCCTATCCAGGTTGAACTATATTGGTTTATCCTCCTTCTCTGTTGAGACTTTCGGGGGACAGAGCATTAGGAGTCATGACTTGAGCTATATGGAATACTTTACCATTATATATTCATATGGCCAACAAGGTGGGGGCCCTTAAAGCCTCTCTCAAAATGTATTTGTTTGAACAGGCATTTCCTAGTTAACATTCTGTGCCTTGTATTAAGTTTTATATAATTGTATTATAAAGGGTTGTTTTGATTTAGCATTTGTTTAGAATTTTATATGTAAACCATATGCAGTGCTCAGAGCCTGTGGGATTGGGTGCTTTATAAATAAACAATGCCTTGTCTTACCCTCTTAACCCCTAAAATGTTTAAAGGGTATCACAAGGGGTATCAGTTAGTAGTAAGGATTTTGAAACTAGGCCAGCACAGATTATATCAGATATCCCACAAGGCTCAATACTGAGGCATTTGCTCTTTAATATGTATATGAAAGATTTATCAATATCAGATATCACCTATATGCAGACAGCATCATTATATACACTTCAGAAAGTACAGTAGTGTTGTACAGATTGGAAAGGAACTACAAAAAGCCTTTAGGTGCAGTCTTTTTCCAAAAACTACAGACTAATATTAAATGCAAAAAAAAAGATCAAACCATTCTTTTTAGTGGAGAGTCTAGACAAACTTTGACTAAGGAAGCAGCAGCTAATGAAACAGCAATAATAATAATCTGATGCCTCAACAAGTTCAAATCTATAAATATCTGGGGATTTGGCTGGATGAAAAATGGAAGAAGGACACCCACATTGACCAAGGTATACTGTTCCCACAGTGACGGTAACACAGTGAAGACCATCACAGTAACAAAATCAACAGTTTGCTGTGATGGTCTGCTAGTTTCCTGATGATACTGTCTCTGGAGAGTTTTCCCCCTCCCACAAACCAACTCCAACTCAGAGTTGGTTATCTAAAGTGCAGGGGTAGTGGGGGCCAAAGCCCCCTGCAAAAGACACACTTTTGTACAGCGATGGCACAATGACAGTTGGCAGCATTATGCCATTAGTGCAGGGGCAGTCTGCTAATTTCCTGTCACTGCGGCGACATGGAACCAGTGACCAAATGGTTGTAAACTTAAGATGTAAACTGGACATGTTACTCAGGGTCAAAAAGGTTTTAATACAGATGCACATAGACACATAGTACTGTAAATACTATGATCATTCTGATTTTGGAGTATAATGACCAGCTGTATCCGGGGGCATCAGGGACAGAGTTGGCAAAGCTAGAGGTAATTTACAATAGGTTTGCCTGCTTCAACCTCAAAAATCCTTGTAGAACTCTTCATTGCCAATTGTACTCAGAATTAGGGAGGAGGCCAGCCTACTGGAGGAGTGGTTGCACATCTACCTTTCATGCTAGTGACCCAGGTTCAGGAACAGATGCAGGTCACTTGGTAGGCTGACAGGGTGAGGTAGGATTGAGCGCTCAATGGCAGCTGTGCTTCTTTGGGAGAGGGACACCAATTCCCACTGGAAGGACTGCTACTAGGTGGAGGCCAAGTAGCAGTGCAGTGGCAGTGCTTGCAAGGGACAGGGCAGGAGCATTTCATTCTGGGGCACAATTCTTAGTGCTCTGGCACAGGGAACAAAATACCTAGTGTAAATTGGGTGATAGGCTACCCCTAGCTGGTACCCCCTGCAGGCTCTCACATGACCAATACAGCTGGCCACCAACCCAATGGGTTCTGCACAAGAGGTAGATAACCAGTACATCCACAAGAATGTGGGTGATGGGGTTGGGGGATGCCATTAGGCAGCCTCTGGGGGAGACAGAAGATTGAAAAAAAAACTGGGTTGGATGAGGCTGGGGGAATGAATAAACTTTCATATCCTTTGCTATATTTTCAATTGTTATAAAGGAAGAGTCCCAGAATATATTTTAAATAGACTGTAAAAAAGAGAAATTAGGGGTGGAGTAAGGGCAGCAGCATGAATAAAATACACATTGCCAGCACAGAAGATGATCATCAGAAGAGCTTTCTTTTTAGGGCTGTGGGTGGAGCCTATAGCCACATTGGGATCAGATCATAGCTCTAAAAATGGCTGATCGTAGAACCTTCAGTTGAACATTTGGAAGTATCCTTCCAAATGCCCAACTGAGCTTGAAACCCTCCATCATGATTGGCTGCTACAGAATAACAGCCACACTATTTCAGCTGTTACTTCTGCATTCCTGTGCATGAACTGTGCATGCACGAATTGCATATATGCGCAGTTCTGCTGGCACCATCATGTTGTGAATGGCAAACTGCTATTCACTGCAACTGTGCATGCATGAGTGTCGCACATGTGCAGCTGTGTTGCCACCATCAGCTCCGCGGCATTCTGTGGCCCTCACCCAACTCATGTGGCACACTGGGAGCCCACCCCAATGTGCCCAAAGATTTTTCATTTTGCCCACAAACATCGGGATGCCCAATCCCCATTTCAGCATCATGTGCACCCCACCATTCATGAGGCACAGTGGGATCCCACCCCAGTGTGCCCAAATATTTTCTTTTTTTTCTGTAAAAAATAAAATGGTCCCTTGTCGTCGTTCCAGTCGTGTTTTTTTTCCTGTAAAAAGAAAATGGTCCCTCATAGTCACTCCAGTCCCTCTCCCCCATCCGCACTCTCCCACTGAGCACCCACTTCCCTACACCACCCATGTACCCCATACTTACCTCCAGAGGTCAGCACTGTCTTCTTCTCTGGGCAGGGACACATCTGCACTCTTCAAAGCTGAACTGCAAACCAAAGAATCAAAGGTAAGTGTGCTATAATACCATTCAATGGGTTTTCAACTTATGCTGATAAATCAGCCATTTTGGGGAATTTTTGCCTCAAATTTTCAACATGGGGTTCTTGGGACCCCACCTCATGAAAACTGTCACTGCCATTTTGTTACTCAGTTCCAAAAGGTGATTTTGTGGTCTCTGTGCAGAATCATCTTCCGGGGCCGATTCACAAAATGACAGTGCCACTGTTCATGAGGTGGAGTCCCAAAAAGCCCACTTGCAAATCTGGTGAAAAAGTTCCAAAAATGACTGCATTACAAGTGTGCATTGTGCAGTTTCTATGCACGCTCCTAACTTCACCAGTTTTTAATATTTTCACCCCACATTTTCAACATTGCCGTTTTGGCACACCTCCTTCAAAACAGTACAGCTGTCATTTTCCAAAACATGCTCAAAATGTGTTTTTGCAGCTGTGGCACAGAATAGCTCATTCAGTCTGTGAAATCATCTTTCAGGACAAGTGAAAGAAATGACACTGGCACTCTTCAAGAAGAGGGGTCCCAAAAAAGTCATGTTGAAAATCTGATACAACATCTCCAAACGATGGCCATGTTACACCCAGGCATTGCATAATTTCTACACACATGTGTAACTTTGATCATTTGATAACTCTTCACAGCCCTATTGGCTCTGGTTAGAGTTTGTTTTATCAAGGGGCTATGATCTAGAACTCAGACCCTCAGTATTTAAGACCCAAACAGACCTGAATATTATTTTTTATAAAATTAAACATTGGTCTATAGATCCAGCATCTAAAACATTACCTTGCTGCCTGAACCACTATCCAGGCTAACTGTATTTTTACAATAATTATGTACAATTGACTCTTTCTTTCTTTTACATTTTGTCACTTGCTGATAGCTATAAATTGGTCACATAAAATAGTTATGTTTCTCAGTTTTATTTATGCTCCCATCTTCCCCCCGGCAGGGCTTCCTTCAGTCTCTGCAGTGCCTTCTCCAGTCCTCCTAAAATTTTTCTTCCTGGCTTCCTGGCACCGCAGGCCAGCCATGACACACCAGCATTGCTCCTGGTGTGCTCCCAGGGATGAGGTTACATTTTGTGCCTTGACAACAGCCCTGCACAATCCAGTCTAACCTGAAGGAGGTGAAGGTCTGGGTGGTCAAGGAGCTGGCAACTTAGATTCTTTATAAATGGGGAAGCTGGCAGTGCATCATCTTTCTGTGGCTGGGTGAAGATTTTCCACTTTTCTGGTTCCCTCTGGTGGAGAGGGCATGCAATGATGTCTGGGCAGAGCTCGGTGCATTACCACATCTGACATGCCAACACCTGTCACTCCACCAATCCCTCCATCTGCATTGGTCCCTTACATACTGAACCTTCAGCCATCACTAGAGGACAGACTGTTCCCAGGCTCTGAGACCTGCCCTCCCCCGAGGAGGAGAGCTGTTCTTCAGACACACCCGGGCTCGGGGCACAAACATGGTTCTCCAATGTCACAAGCAGTAGCTCTACTGTTGCACAAAGGGGCCAACCAAATAGTTGATTCTTTAACTGGCAATGTGTATTTCTCATTCCTATTATTTTTATTATTATTGTAACCATGGTGTACTTTTGTAATTATGACCGTATTATAGTATTTTACATCCCTACGGTGATGTTAGGCACCCAATAATATATGACTGTATTTATTATGTAGTAATTTAACTGCTTGACGTGTGATGGCTGTGATTTATGTATATGGAGCCAAATATTTATTGTAACATTTTTGTTTCTTTGTCTTTTATATCTGTTGTAACCAAATACTTTAAGGACTCCACTGAAAATGAGCTCTGGCTCAATTGGGTAATCCTTGTTCATACATAAACATGAATAACATTTTTACTACTACTACTACTGATAGGGGGCAGTATCTAAAAATAACATTTGGAACCTGGCAATTTGGAATTTAGATTACATTTTGCAGTGTTGCCCTTTGTGGCATTCTCTGCCTACACAATTGTATTCTAAATGAATGACTGCACTGCCTCTCACTCAGTATATGTGCTCACAGCATCAATGGTTATATGGGTTTAAATACTAGTTAAAGAAAATCCATACTTACCTAAACAATGTTCTTACCCCTATTTCTGGCCTGGGTACAATCTACGCTCCCATGCTGCAACCCAGTTCTTCATCTCAAGGTGCAAAAAAACTCTGGTCAACTTACCTTCCCCTATAGGCTCCCACAGTAATGGAATAACTTACCACTGGGAACCACTCTGCCCATGAGCATTTCTACTACACTGTCAAACAAGCCCTCGAGATGCTATTTACATCTCTTTGTGATTGCACCTGGCCTTGTGCTGTTTCATACTGCAAACCTGTTATCACTGTAGCATAGGCTCTTAACTGTATGTTTCTATATATTGTAAACTTCACACTCACACAATTGTTTTATCCATTCCTGTATAATTAATGAATGTAGTCTGCCAGTGTTGCTATAATCTGTCTGCATAACTGCTTTATACTGCTGCTTGTTGTCCCCTTGTTCCTCTCTCCCCAAACCAGATCACCTCAGTGATATTTCTTATGTATTTCTATATGTTTGCCCAGTACAACAATTTCAATACATAATTAAGGAGAGAGAGAGAGAGAGAGAGAGAGAGAGAGCTAGCTAGACAGACAGACAGATAGACAGACAGAAAACCAAGGACCAAAGTTAAGAACAATAGAGAAACTTAAAGCAGCATTGCATGATATGGTGACAACTTAGATGTATACATTTTGTTCAGTTTTGGATTGCCCTTTACCTTCTGTTTTGTACAGCACTCTTCTTTCTCATTTTGAGTTTGCTTTACCACATTTTGCTTACATTAAAAATATAAAAAAGGGACTCCTTTTAATATGGCTTGGGCCAGGTTTTCATCAATATTCTAAGCTGTTTTATTTATTTATTTATTTTTTGTTTACCAGGTAAGGTGCACTAGACAAACATTTGCCTTTTCAGGCATGACATGGTAGAATTACAACCAAAAAAACAGTATGGATTAGCGACAATGACAAATTGGATTTATAACAAATTCCAGGGAACAGAATGAAACATACAGGGGCTATGCATGACCAATGTTCAGGGAATGTGCGATTCGAACATACCTAGCTCGCATAGCTCCACACCTGTCCATATGACTGCCCCCAAGCCCCAGAGCACTGCTAGATGGGGAGCAGATAAAGGTACACAGGTGGGCATCCAATCCCATTGCCTGTACTGGGTCCCAAAGTGGATTCCCTTCTGTGCATGAGCAGGGAGATTCTGGGAAGGTGTGGGACAGTTGAAATGTCCAAGAACAGGCAGGCTAACACTGAATGGCTGCCCCTAACCCAACCTTTCTAGCCAGAGGGCTGGGGCAACACTGTAAGGGGTGATGTTTTCCCTCAACCTGTGGGATTTCTCTGGGGGGGCATGCAAAAGATACAGCAGAGTTCCTGCCTGCATATCCTGTGCCCCTCTTGACTGGTACTCTGAGCCATTGTGAATGGTGTGGTGTGCGGGCATGCTCCCAGACATGTCCACGGACCAACCACAAGCATAGCTGTAGTATCAGCCAGCGGATCAAGTGCACAAGGGGTGTGTACTCCATCTGGGAATGTCTCCGGGGTTCACCGGACCCCTAGTTCATGGCATTTTGTCTTAGGGTTGCTTATGTGCTGCAGATCCATGGCACAAGGCAATCTGCCTTTTCCTGCATAGTCCCCACAGTGAGAAAATGCAGAACAATAGGCAAAATAGGGTTTATATCCTGAATAACCAGTTTCAAGCAAGAAGTGAAACATATCGTGAAAATACTTGACAAATTCAAAGATAAGAAGTTTAGGAATACTTTTGAAATGTAGAAACAAAGTACTAAAGTATACTAAAAATAAAGAAATGGTGTATCATACAAGACCAGAGATAAGCAGCAATACAATAAAAAGCACAGGTGAAACTTGTCATTCAGATAGGCATTGATGATTTACTAGATTCTGTGCTTGGCATGACCATATTGATTTTATTTCACAATTTTTTAATACAGACAACATTAACCTAAAAAGTGTATGAAGATACGGTTACTACTTATATATGGTAAAAACATCATAATATTGCTTCCGTGGCTTTCCGTTACAGGGATACTATTAAAAATGCATAATTCCAGTATGGTTAATTGTTTTTTCTTCATTGTTTCCTCCAATATCCCTCTTTTCCCATACATCTCAAGTGCTTCACCATATTCCAGGCCATGCTGCTGTTGTTATCAGAATTCATGCCTTGACCTCCAGAGAAAAAACTCTGATGCATCGTGCATACTTCAGTGTAATACTGTACCCATTCATTTTGCTACCGTTATTGCATCTTTTCCTTTCCCTATAATTTTCTTTGCCTCTTTCCAACTTTCACCTCACTTCCTATCAGGAGAGAAGAAAGGAACGATAGCAAGGCAGTAAAGAATTCCAAGCAACACACTGCAATCAGCATCCACAGGAACACCTGCCTTTCTCTCTACATATAAAGGTCAGCAATTGTGAATATGCCACAGTTATATTGATTTGTATAAAAAAAAGAAAAAAGAAAAAAATGCAAAGAAACTGCACTTTTATGTTAAGAAAATGTGTTTTTCTGCTTTTCATTCAATTATGTTGTAGGTATGCTACAGGGCACACAGTGAAACACCAGCAAGAAAGATGTACTGGAATAAATTAAGAATTTTACTTTAGATATACTGTTCTTTGCTTTCTGCTAATCTGTATTTTATGGTGGGAAAACTGGAGCAATGGATCAGCTTATGATTGGAAACATTTTTCTTGGCCCTTTAGCCCAACATTTTAATATTCAAATGCCTTGAGATTTGATTAATATTGGTTTTTGGAGTCACACTGGAAATTATGTAAGCTGCCGCTGATTACCCCAGACATGCTACCACTACTGTATGCATAGCTTCTGAATGCAAATCAGAAGCAGGCTGACTAGGCAGATCATAGCACAGCACTGTAGGAGCAGCCCAAGGTGCACATTTTACCACTGACAGGACTTTTCCCAGAGTGTATGGTGCTGTCATTTGTAGTATAATAGGTGTGGCTTTGTCGTCCATTCTGTGATATGAATATGCATATCATAAAGCTGTCTGTAAGGCAGAAAATGAAATTAAATGATTGTGCCTGGTTCCAAATGAGTTAGGACTTATATTTGAACACCAAAAGCTGGTTCTGACTTGGGACTTCCGTCACAAAACTGACAAAAAGAAAACCTCCACAGGGGCAAAGTGATAGCAGTGGCCCACAGACTGCCCCTTTCTGTAATTGCAGAGTACTCTGCAGCAGCTACAGAAGAAGATGCCCATCTGCCCCAACAAACCCAACCCCACTCGAAATGCAGCATTATGCAGGCAGCCAGGCTGGGACCTGTCAAAGGGATTGAATAATGATCTGTATAACCCTCACTTCTGTGGTGTAGAGATCTGGCAGAGGGAATAACCACAGTGCCAGAAAGACCCCTGCAGTAGTGCTTTCTATGTCCCCCCTCCCCAGAGCATGGCCTCCTGATTAATATAGGGCCCAAATGCCTCCCCACCTGTTGTCCATGCTGCATGATATATAGTGCAGTAGAACTCACTTAATCAGGATACAGTCAATAGGGGCATCTGCTGCATTGGGATGACCCACTAGGAATTATTTAAGTGGCAATTTCCAAGCAAGACTCTGATCACTTAAATGGAATGGATCTGTCAGTTTAACACCACAGATTGCTAATTTATGCAGTACAGCAGGAGAAAACTGGCTGACTTTACTAGCATACATGCCATAATCAGTAAAGGATATTTCACCTTCTTGAGGGTGTAGCCTAAGTACTGTACCAGAGTGTTCCAGGGCAAATGGCATCATGGGAAGTCTGGGAGGCACAGAATTCTCACATTTTTTTTTGTTTGTTTAAATAGTTTTCCCTCTGGAGGTTCAAGATGACCAGTGGTGTAGTGTCACTAAAGGAAATGCTCCCTAATGGACTTGAACAATTAACTAAGAGAAAACCATTAAACATTTTAAGAAAAGAAAGTGACAACAAAAAGGAAACCCCTTTTCTTCATACAGTGCCTGTGTGAGAAGCAGCACCTTTTCTGATCAGTGTACGCATTTTTGTTTGTTTATGTCTAGCACTAAAATAAATTCTCAGATCTCTGGATAGATTTTCAATGTCATGCAAGTTTTATCTTAGAGGAAAAATATGCAGGCATTTTATACACCTGAATTGTTTCTCTCATGTGGGCCTTTATTTTTAACACTAATGTCCTCTATTGGCATGTCTCATTAGACACAAGATTTATGTACACTAGATTTTCATCAGTTCACGTTTCTTACTTGCCTATTTCAGAAGGCAGAAAACATAATTCTTTGCCTCTGCCCAGACCATTAGGGCTTATTTTAACTATTTGTTTGTACCTAAACATTTTCCAGCTTTACAAATCTCTCTTAAATGTGTATGTACAAGTATTTCTCTAAGAAACAAAATTATTACACTCATTGCAATAGACATCTCAAACATATCCAGTTATTGAGCATGGATCCTTCTATTGTTTCACAATGTATGTCAACTTCACCACCTAAAAATCTTGGCCACCCAAGCCCCAAAATTACTCCCTAGTCAGAGGGATGCTTTTAACCAATTTATAATAATACACTTTCTTGTTGCAGCGACCATAATTGGGGATTGGACACCAAGCAGCACAGCGGTAAGGCATGTCAGGGGAAGAGCAGGGTAAAACTCAGTTGAATTTAATGTATTGTTTTTTTAACTGTCCTGTGTAGCATTGGGGAATGCTGTGATTTCTGCTTGGGGAACATGGGGTGGTGGGAGGACACTGACAGTGGGAGGCAGAGGGAGGGACTGTAAAAGGGTCAGAAGCCAGGATCATGTGACAAAGCTCAGCCACTAGGGTGGCTGGTGTCTGAGGCCTTACATGGGGCCATTTTGGTAGTTCTCACTAGTTGGGGATTGGACACTGAGCAGCACAGTGCTGAGGTATATCGGGGGAAGACCCGGGTAAAACACATTTGGATTTAGTGTATTATTTTCTAACTGTGCTGTGTAGCATTGAGGAATGCTTTGATTTCTGCTTGGGGACTTGGGGAGATGGGAGGATGCCAACAGTGGGAGGTGGCAGTAGGGACTGTAAAAGGGCTGGACGCTGGGACCATATGATGCAGTTCAGCCAATGGGGTGGCTGGTGTCCATATTTCTTCCCAGAGGCCAAGTGATTACTCACATGAGGGATCCCAAAGTGTAAGTGCCACAAAGCAGGAGTGTGGCATCTGATTTGGTGGCATCAGCAGGACATCCAAAGGGAGGACCACAGGCCACACTGGGGCAAGGACGAGTGAAAAACAAGGGGGGTCGTTAGGTTACCTAGGAAATATGGGTCTTGAATACAGGGGAAGGAGTCAATCTATCCATCTGATGTGGGCTAAGAGGAGGTATATTAACAGAACTGGGGATATCACAAAGGAGGGGAGAATGTGGCACCCAAAGAGCCGGGGGCAGTGGGACAACAAGGAAGAAGGTTGGTGGGGCAGGGATAGTAGATGGAGGATGCAGGGGGGACTATGAGGTTTGTTAGATGTAATGGTTATGGAGCTGCCATCTTCCTGGGAATAACGTGGAGTGCAGGGGGCTGTCTAGCCTGTAGGCAGCTTAGGCAACTAAGGGAAGAAATAAAGAGGCTGAGAAGGGAACAGGAAAGGAGGAGAGGGTGTGGTTAGTGAGATATGCAGTGGAGGATGGGTAGGTGGTTGTTGCCTCTGGGCAGCATGGTGGGTGGACCAAGGACAGAATCCAGAATGACGATGCACGGTCCAGGAACACCATCACTATGGGGACCAAAGGGGATGAGGGGGATGGCAGGTGGTGAGGGTGGATGCAGGAGGGGGAAGGAATCAGAGCTAGGAGTGAGGATGGGAGAGCAGGGAAGGGAAACAGAAGGTATATTGGACAAGGGGATTAAGACCTATACCCTCCTTCATCTGGCTTAGAAATAGAACAATTTTGCTTTGCTTTTCTATTTTCAGGCTCACTTGACTACATCTATTTTTCTGTTGAATTTCTATATTGATTGTTCCCATTGATTTTTTTTCTTTAGGTTTGTCACATACTGCTTTATACTGGGCTACTCTGATAGTCCGCCAGTTTTATTACTATTTGGATGATGTTTATTTCCACTGTTAAGTTCAAACATTCTATCAGTTTTTCTTTGTAGAGTATGGTGGATTGATATAATTATTACACCCTGTATTTCTTCCATTGTTGATGGTGGTATTTATATGTGTATGCTTGTACCGTGTGCTCTATAAACTTTAATAAAATATATTTAGTTAAAAAAAGGGGGAACAAGTTCTCACACAGGTTCACAGTATTGAAGAGTTTGGATGAGCAGGGGGGAAGGAGGGGAGATCAGGGAGTAGGGCGGGGAAGAGGCTGAATATAAAATTGGGGGCAGGAGAGAAAGGGAAGGACAGAGGTCAAGATAAGAGACAATGGCAGTTACAGTTACAGGGGGGCAGGTGAGCCAGTAGGAGGGGTGGACAAGATAAGCAAGGGCAGGGGGTATAGGGAGCAGGGCTGCATGGGGAGGAAAAGGCGTGTTTAACAGGGGAGTCCAAAGGGGGGAGACGGCCAGACCATGGGGGAGGCTAAGCAGGAGGTAAGCAAGGGGAAAGGGGAAGTTGGGTTTAAGGGAAGAAGTGATGTTCTGGGGGTTGATTAAAACAGAGGAAAATATGAGAGGAAAGGGCAACAGGATAGGCATTATGAGAGGGAAATTCAGTAAGAAGGGGAGTGGGTTGTAATATTGGGAGGCTCAATACTGAAGGGAGTACGATGGGGTAATAAGCATACAAGGAAAAGCAATAGGTGGGTGGAGTGTATGCCAGGCATGATGGCAGGGAGGGTGGGACTAATTATACCAAGGTGTGTGGGGCAGGATAACGGGAAGCCTCACATTGTGGTCCACTTGGGCACCAATGATCTGGAAGGATGTGAGGTGAAGGTGGTACAGGGAAAGGTTTTTAGAGCTGGGAAAGATCTGCAGTGGGGTAGGAAAATCAGTAGCTTTCTCTGTGGTACTGCCAGTCCCAAGGGCCAGTACTCTTAGAAAGCAGAGGATAGAGGAATTCAACTCATGGCTGGGGAAGGGGGGGAGGCAAATGGATACCAGCTGGTGAGAGAGTGGGTCAGGACATGGGAATGCAAGGACCTATGTGCACCAGACAGGCTGCATCCAAGTAAGGAGGACACAAGGGTCCTAAAAGACAAACTGAAGAGATACTTGACAGAAAAGCTGAATTTAAAATGAAAAGGGGGGGCAGCAGAGGGCAATGCACTCGGCACTAGATGATGGGAGCCTCTGGGCCTCCCCCCCTCCTAGTAGGCAATCACAAGAAAGGGAGGAGGCATGGAGAGGGGATAGTAGGGTCAGAGGAGGAGGAGGAGGAGGGACACAAAAAGATGTCAAGGAGCAAAGAGGGAAAAGGGTCACACTGGAAGATGGTATCCTTGAATGCAAGGGTTCTGGCTAGCAAGGCAGCACACCTGCAGGTGCTGATGGCAGAAAGTGAGGTGGTCATAGCTGCCATCACAAAGACATGGGCAACCCAGTACCAAGACTGGAACCTCGTGATCCCTAGGTACCAATTGCACAGGAAGGACAGAGGATCTGGGAGAGGAGGTGGAGTGGAATTGTACGCAAAGGAAGGGATAATGTGGGAAAGGGAGGAGGGGGAGGAGGGCAGGCCAGATGGCCTATGAGTAATGCTTCAGAACACCACTGAGAGAAGGATTCAGTTTGGGATGGTGTATAGACCGCCTTCACAGGGCATTGAGTTGGACAGGGAGCTAGGGGACCAGATCAAGAGGGTTGGAGGGAGAGGGAGCATTATAATATTAGGAGACTTCAATCTACCTGGAGTAGACTGGAGCACTTCAGCTACCTCCTGTTGCAGAGAACAGGTATTTCTGGATGTTATCCAGGAGTGTTTCCTGCCACAGGGAGTCTCATAGCCAACAAGAGAAGAGGCCATACTAGACCTAGTGTTCTCAGTTAGGGAACATGCCCAGGAGGTAGAAGAGAGGGATCCCTTTGAGGGCAGTGCCCACCGTACGGTGTGGTTTTACTTCAACATGGAAAAAGAAGAAGAAGCCAAGACCAAAACATGAGTGGTAGACTTCAAGAAGGTGGACTTCGGTAGGATGGGTGACATACTATTTGGGCACTATACAAAGCTCCACCCAGAGATGGATGTGAATCAGAAATGGTCCATCATTAAAATAGGGTTAATTGAAGCCACAGACACTTGCATGAAGGCTTGTAGTAAGAACTCCATAACCAAGAGAGATAGCTGGTTTAGCAGGAAGGTGGCAGAGAAAGTAAGGGAAAAGCAGGCTGCCTTCCAGAGGTATAAGCGTACCTTGGGGGGGGGAGGAGGAGAGAGTGATATATACACAGAAAAAACTTGAGAGGCAGGGAGAGAGGTCCAGGCAGCCAAGGCTGCAAAAGAACTAACACTGGTGCAGGGGATTAAAGAAGGGGAAAAGGACTTCTTCCGATACATAAAGGAGAGAAGAAGCAGAAGCGCTGTGATTGTTAGTATAAAGAGGGAAGGAGGATGGGCAGAAAATGGTGAAGATCAGGCAGAGGCACTGAATAAGTGCTTTTGTTCTGTCTCTGCTAGGGAAGAGGATGGGTCTATGCCACAAGGGATGACTTGGGGAGCCTTTGGGTGGGGAGGAATATGATGGGGAGATTGAGGTTAACAGAGTCTTAATGGGGCTAAGGGAAGTGCAGGTGGACAAGGCACCAGGCCCAGGTGGAGTGCACCCAAGGGTCCTGAGGAAGCAGGTGGAGGTACTAGCAGCCCCTCAACAGACCTGTTGATCACCTTGCTGGAGAAGGGATGCATGCCGAAGGACTGGAGGACAGTACATACAGTACCACTCCACAAAAGTGGTCCCAGGGATGAGCTGGGTAACTACAGGCCGGTCAGCCTAACCTCCATAGTGGGCAAGTTAATGGAGACCATTCTAAAGGGAAGTCTGGTGTCCCTCCTTGAGGTAAATGGTCTCCAGGATGATAGGCAGCATGGATTTGTCAGGGGGAGATCCTGCCAAACTAATATGACAGACTTCTTTGACTGGGTTACAAGGTCATTGGACAGGGGCAGGCAGTAGATGTCATGTACCTGGACCTCAGCAAGGCATTCGATTCAGTGCCACATGGAAGACTGATCATCAAGCTGAGGGACCTGGGAATAGGGGAAAAGCTGCTGGATTGGGTCAAGAGCTGGCTGCGGGACAGGAACCAGAGAGCTGTGGTAGGAAGGGAACTATCCAAACCTAGACCTATAACCAGTGGGGTCCCACAGGGCTCAGTACTCAGACCTGTGCTGTTCAACATCTTTACTGGTGACAGCAGAGGGAGTCAAAAGTAAAATCTGCCTATTTGCAGATGCTACTAAGCTCTGTGGGAGAGTGGACACAGAGAAGGGGAGACAAAAATTAAGGGAAGATCTGGCTATGCTAGAGAAATGGCCAGGCAGTTGGGACTCAACACTAAGAAATGCAAGGTCATGCACCTGAGAGCTAGGAACCCGGGAGTCAGCTATTGGCTGGGGGGAGTACAGGTGACCATCTCAGAGGAGGAAAAGGATCTTGGTGTTGGTCAGGAGTGACATGAAACACTCTGTGCAGTGTCATAGGGCAACAGCCACAGCAAATAAAATGCTGGGCTGTATCACCAGAGGAATCACTTTTAGGAGGAAGGAAGTTATTCTGCCACTATACAGGTCACTCGTGAGACCACACCTGAAGTACTGTGTTCAGTTCGGGTGCCCGTATCTGAAGAAGGATATCAAACTACTGAAGGGGGTCCAGCGGAGGGCAACCAAAATGATACAGGACATGGGTGATTAAATATATTAGGAGAGGCTGAGGGAGCTCAACATGTACTCCGTGGAAGACATTACAGAGACCTGGAAGGGGAGAATAATGTGATAGGGGTAGATGCCTCCAAGAGGAATAGGGAAGGGGGCAGCTTCAGGGAACTAGACTGAGTTGCACACTCGAGCAGACTTGATAGACCAATATGGCCTGTTTCTCCTGGCAATTTCATGTTTGTATGTTCATAGAATATAAATATTTCTCTACTTAAGACATGTATCCCTCCTTGTTCTAGGGGCTATAGTATGGTCTGTACTGCCTCGATGAGTGCAATGTTCTGACATTTGGCGTATCCCATACTGAATAAGAAAACATTCTTACTTCCTTGTGCAAATCAGTATGAGATGGGGAGAGTAAGGGAGAATGAGCAGGAGCCCTGCAGCCGAGTAACAGCAAGAGAGCTGGGTCCCCCATCTGGGCAGCCTACATTGTCCAGCATGAAGTGTACACACCCACAACTAACCTGGCCCAGATGAGGTGTATTTGATGTGTAGCTAAGGTTTAATTGAGGTGTTCAGCTTAATGCCCCTTGAGGTGTGCATCTTAACTGCACTGTTATCTGAGAGTTGCACATGAGGTTCAACACTAGTGCACTTACCGTATAATTTAGGTGTAGTTGGTATCTCTCTAAAACATGCTAATTAGGCACATCTCAGTGACCTAAGGACCTAAGGTGTAATCAGGAGGTGTACTTGGTTTATATCTAAAAAATGTTTATTAGGCATACTTCAGTATGGTATACACATCAAAGGTGTAGTCAAGAGATGTCACTGAGGTGCACATATCAATATGACCAGCTGTAAGAAAGAAGCCCTAATTATAGGGCAGAAATATTGTTCAAAAGACAATGTAGATACTATTTGCTTAATTAACTAACTATAAGCTGAACTTTAAAAAGCATAACAAGGAGGTAGTTCCCTACAATATTTATTAACCGCCCCCAGCAACTACAGAAGTAGACGAAACACCTAACAATTACTGCATGAAACAGACAGGATCCGTGTCTGCGGGAACAATGTTCAAAATATATTATATACATAATGTCACTGGAAATAGTGAACATTACAAAAAGCACAGGAGAAAAAAATCTGTTGAGTTACAAGCCCCTATACCCCAATAAATAAGCAGAAGAGACATGCACGTAAAAACTTGTACACGACTTCCTGGTAAGACCTTGTCACTTACTACAACATGAACAAACTGTTATTACAAATGGAATTGTCTTACACTGAAAGATTATTCATTTTGTTACCACTGTTCAGCTTAACACAGAGCTTGAGCTGCTGCCTTAGTTCAAACTGCCAGTAGGCAGGTTGTACTGCAAGGGAGTTCAGAAATCAGAACTGCCAATGGTGTCCCTACAGGGCCAAAAATATATATTTTTTCACTCAGTAACATAAGGCAGAGATCAATGTATGACTACGGGGAATATACAGCTAAAAGTTAAGTCTGTGATGTATGAATGAGGTACTGTATATACTGCTAAATGTTAAGTTTGTAGATTGTAGTTGAGGTGTACACCACTAAATGTAAAATTTGCAGCATGCAGATGCACTTAGTGTGTACACCTCAGACGAGACGCACACCTCAGTTCAGTTAGGGTAGCCTAGAGGCCTATATGACCCTGGTGGGACTCGAGGAATGAGAGGGCAATGTTCACCAGCCTGGGAGAGGCTGCAACAAAAACAGTGAGAGGAAGTATGAGGACTCCATGCAGAAGAAGAGGCAAGAAAAGTAATAAGTGTATTACACTGTGTAAACCTGGGCAATTCTACATCTGAGATGTCAGTGGGTTGTATGACTCTCAGCAAAGGAAAGCCCTTGTCAGAGCCAACAGTAGGACACATAGAGAGCGGCCAGAGTGAGAACTCAGAGAGTGGATCCAAAGTGAAAGACTCGAGAGTGGCATGGAACTCATACTGAGTGACGGGGACATTTCTATTTGGTTTCCAGCTTGGTTGTCATTTGGAGCATTTTTCCTTCCCAAGGACTAAATAAGATCCTTTGAGTAATGGTAGGAGTGGGCAAACCTTTGTTTACTCCTGTCTGCACATAAATGTTTCCATTGTAGGATCGGAACCTGAAGCATTCAAAGATGAAAGCAAGTCGGTGCACCAGTGTGAAACTGGTGCAGTGTGTGTGATCTAAATCTTAATTACTGTGTGGTCAGTCAGTCAGTCACCTCAAGTTATTGTGAGCAGGATTTAGTAGAACAGTCCTGAGGGTTGGGAAGGGGGGGGTTGGGGCTTTAGCACAGAACCACCTGCCATATCCACGCAGAATGTTCATTGGGATCAGGGCTTAGGATCACAGTGCAAGAGTTTACCTCAAAGTTACAGAGATATATCAAGTTAAATGCCCAGAGCACTAACCAAGTGTATTAAGTTATTGGTATTGAATTTGTTGCTCCACAAGAAAAATAGTCCTGGGTTGGTGGGGCTCCCTCTTGTGTTGCTAGGGCTCTGAGTTACAGAGAGCAGCCCGATGCTATGTTGAAACATTATAGGAAAGTGCAGGTAGAGTGATATTTGAAAACAGTGCAGCCCAGAATCTAGCCCTGCAGCATCGACCCACCATGTAGCTCTAGGTGAGGGGTATTGGTTGCATTCCAGGGACACAGCATCTTCTTTTTGTTTCATTTTTTCTTACCTGTTAAGTGCCAGGAGTACTATACTGGCACCAGGGTGTTAGCAGTATCATAAGGAGCAGGTCTGTGTTTTACGAGCCAGAAGTGACTGCCACAGAATGTGAAGGGATGGAGTTTCACAGCCTCTGTGAGCTCGCGATATTGTGGAGAACTGGGGAAAGAAAAGTCCGGTTTGACTTTGGCCTGCCTTGTATTTGTGAGGTACAGTATTATTATTTGAAGAATTTAAAATGCAGTACATTTATTTTACAGGACAAAAGGTGTTTCTGGTGTTTATTCGCTTTGAGAACTGGTAGAGTTTATTACTTTCAAAGCAAGTGCATGTTTGAAAGTCCTGCTTTTGCAATCGGGTTTAGCTGACATTGTACAATGGCTTTAAAAATATTGGACAGTCTAACATGCCAGCTCATATTGTGTTTTCGGGGATCAGATTTTATCTAGGACGTTGGTTGTTAGATAGCTGCTCAATTAATTCAAAGAAGCAATTCATGTTTTTTTTTTATTTCCCGGGTACACAGTTTGTAGTGAGAAAAGAATGTCATCTGATGCCTTTGAATTTGCTGGTCGAAGTGATATGCACACCAAGGGGGGGGTTGGCTGGTTGGCACTTCTTCCTGTGGTGTGATACTATGATTTACATGTTGTAAATCATGTCAGCCAGCCAATCAGGAGGAAGTGTTTTTAATGCCATTGTATAATTGTGTATTTCTGTTCCTAAAATCTCCTTTATACACTCCACCAGCTCTTTCCAATATTTTCCCAATTTAAAACATTCACAGAATGTTTTGTTGTAGTCAGCTTTCTCTATGCCACAGTCTCACTGGCATTTTACAGAATGTCTTTTGCAATCTGGCTCTTTGCGGATGACACCAAAATCTGCAACAGGGTGGACACTGGGGTGGAAAGGATGAGTAGAGACCTAAGAAAACTTGAAGAGTGGTCAAGGGTATGGCAGCAGGGTTTCAATGCAAACAAGTGCAAAATACTGCACTTGGGGTACAGAAACCAGGGACAGAGTACATAATGGGGGGAATGTTACTGATGACCACCAAGCAGCAGAGAGAGCTGGGATTAATCATCTTTGATGACCTAAAGGCCAGACTATGTGACAAGGTAGTTGGGAGGGCTAGTGAGATGCTGGGGTATATAGAGAGAGGTATTAGTACCCCATCAGTTGAGTGCTACCAGAACAACGCCACACTATATTTATTTATTTGAACAGCAGTTTGAAAACCTTTGAGCCAGAGGCTCATTTACAAAGGTACCTTGTCACATAAAGGCAGATCACAGTACAACAGCATGTAACAATAACGAGTACAAACAATGGTAACACAACAAGTTGGCACAACAGGAGGAGGCAAACAATGATATCGTGAGGCACCCTAACTTCAGTAGTCATAAGCAGCTTACAGGTGGCTTTGTCATAATGTTAGTGCCAGGCTAAAACTAGTAGCAATTACAGCTACGAGTACTAATTAGGTGATTTTGTAGGGAGGTTTTGAAGCAGGATATAGAAGAGGCATCAGAGATGGATGGGGGCAATGTGTTGAACCAGGATGGGGCTCTGTAGCAATAGGCTCTTTGACCATGCGCGGTCCTAGCCCTAGGAATGGACAGGGTGGTTTTGCCAGAGGTACGGGTATGCACTTGAGAGTTTGCACGTTGGGTGGTGGCCATCAGACCAGGAGGGGATAGCCCAAGAAGGTTTTTTTTAGTTATGATACAGGTCTGATATTTAAGGCGTTCATCCAGGTCAAGCAGTACGGCTTTCGCATATAGCTGACAAGTGTGCGTTAACCTGGGATCCCCAGAGATTAGCCTACAGGCTTTGTTTAGTATAATGCAAATTTTGTTGAGAGCGGTCTGATCAGCAGCGCCGTACACAGGCAGCCCATAGTCCACCAGTGACAGGATGGATGAGGTGACTGCGAGTCGAAGGGCCTGGGGACAATTTTTGTGCCGGTGTAAGATGCCTAGTTGGATATTTGCAGCTGTGGCAAGGGCTGATATGTGGCCATGGAAGGAGAGAGAGGGGTCAAAATAGATCCCAAGGTATTTATAGGAGCAGACTTGCTCAAGTGTGAGCTTGGAGCTTGAGTGTATGTGGAGCTTAAAGTTGCAGGACTTGTTTTGTGGGTGAGCAAAGATCATGGTTTTAGTTTTTTGAGATTTATCACCAGCCTACATTCCTTGAACCATCCCTCAGCTTCATTGAAGGATCTTTGCAGCGAGTCTTGGAGAGCGATAGGGTTACGATCAGTGGCAAAGATGACGGCGTCATCCGCATACAGTAATATATTACCACTACAGGAACCTGGAAGGGAGTTAAGGTAAAGGGAGAAGAGCAGTGGTCCAAGAATGGAGCCCTGGGGAACACCGGAGAGGATGGGATGGATGTCAGAGTGAGCCCCACCAATTTTTACATGCTGTGAGCGGGCTGACAGATAGCTGGTGCACCAGGAGATAGGCCCAGCGGCAAAGCCAGAGTAACTAAGGGCATCCAGAAGGAGGGGATGGGAGACGGTGTCGAATGCTTTTGATAGGTCTACAAACACAGCAGCAGCCAGAGAGCCCTGGTCTAGGGAGGAGTGGAGAAAATTAGAGAATTCTAGGAGGGCAGTAGTGGTACTGTGGCCAGCACGGAAACTGTGCTGTTCTGGGCAGAGAACGTTGTAGTTGGAGAGGTAGTCAGTAATTTGGGAGGCCACTACTTTTTCCAGAGCTTTGGAGAGAGGGGAGAGAATGGAGATAGGCCGGTAGTTTCTGGCCATGGACCTGTCTCCACCTTTAAGAATGGGTGTGACTGTGGCAATTTTCCAGATTGATGGGAATTGCCCCAGGCAGAGAGATTTATTGAGGAGATTGGTAATCGGTGTAAGGACCAGATCTAGAACTTGTGGAAGGATACAAGGGTCCAGGGCGTCACTACCCGTACTATTGCTCCTAAGGGCGTTGACTAGGTGAGGTCTGAGTTCTTGGGCAGTGACTTGGAGGAGATGAAAGTACGGGCATGTAAAGACCAGTGCAGGTGAAGGGGGGGTTGAAAAAATCCTTAGGGAGGATAGGGCTAAGATCCGTAAAGGAGGTATTGAGGCAGTTAGCAACAAGGGCAGGATCGGAGGAGATAGTGCCATTGATATTGATCTGGGAGGGAAGGGGGGAGCGTGTACTTCCATTTAACTGTTTGATACTATCCCAGAAGGTTCTAGGATTCCCCCAAGAGGAAGTAAGAGAGGCCTGATAGTGATCAGCCTTTGCCTTTCTGATGGCCCAGGTACACTTATTTCTGGCAGCCGCATACACCTGCCTATCGCTAGGCCGGCCAGTTTCAGGAGCACGGTGCCATAGATTATCCCTATGTCTGAGTTGTTGGATCGGGGCTGGGGTTACCCAAGGAGCATTTTGCACTTTGGAGCGGCAGACTATCAGAGGAGCCAAGATATCGCAGGCTTTATTGAATGTTTGGATAAAGAAGGTTAGTGCCGTATCAGTGTCAGGGGCATACTGTATAGGAGACCAATCAATTTGGGACAGAAGTTCAGTGAGTTTCTTCAGGCCACCTGGCTTCAGGCGCCGCCGGGGAATGGACTGTGCTGATGATTTGGATACTGTGGAAGTCCAGTGAAAAAGTATGGGCGAGTGATCACTAAGCGAGTCGGGAAGGACTTGGACATCAATGATCCGATTAGGGCAATTAGAGAGGACCACATCAAGAATAGTACTAGTGCCTCTCTTTGGGTTAGTCCTAGTGGGGTGGGTGACGAGTTGAGTCATATCGACCGCAGCAAAGGAGTCATGGGCAGAGGAGGAAGAGGGGCTAAGCCAATTGATGTTAAGGTCACCCACTAGTATTTGGTCCGAGGGGTGGGGCAGCGAGGAAAGGTATTCCGTAAGGGAGGCTAGAGCTAGAGTTTGGTTTCTAGGGGGTATGTAGGCTGTAGTTAGATAGAGAGGGCCCTTTAATGGGTCAGGGGTCAGTTTCAGGGTCAGCGCCTGAGCCCCAGAGTCAAGGGTAGGAGCTGGTAGGGCAAGTCCAGGGAGGGCTTCTTTAATGTAGATGGCACAGCCACCACCCCTTTTACCAGCCCGGTCAGCCCAGAAGAGGGAGTATCCAGGGAGGGAGACAAAGGAGTCAGGGGTGGATTTTGTCAGCCAGATCTCAGGCAAGGAAATAACATTAGTCTGGTTAGTCTGGTTAGCTCTCACATGGACAGCGACAGGGGATTTACAGCACTTGCTGAAAATGCTCCCCTGGCTGCTCTCCATGGTGCCGAAGAAGAAGAAGGGCACCAGACTCCAGGATGATGGCCAAGCTGCTCCTATGGTGTGGAGGGCTAGGGCATTGAGCAGCACGGCCAGCAGCATTGGAGACCAGGGTTCTAATCCTAGTCTTCAACATGTTAACATACCTGGGGACTTAATTTTCTTTTTACATGGGGCCATACCTGCCCTGAGAATTGTAACTTTCCCTGGGATCCGCTCCCCCTCAGAGTGAGAATCCAATAGATGGAGGGTGTGGGGGGGCAGAGCCCCCCTGCATTAGGGGGTGCAGGGGGGGCAATGCCCCCTGCCAAAAAAAAGAGGCACCTATTTCACCACACACACCATGCAGACGCTATTCTTGCTGGCACTCTTAAGACCCAATGCTGAGGTACCACCAGTAGAAGGAGGGAGGTGGTGCTGCCTTTGTACAGATCACTTGTAAGACCTCACCTAGAATACTGTGTGCAGTTCTGGAGGTCACATCTGCGGAAGGATATAGACAGAGTGGAGGCAGTTCAGAAGAGAACAACTAAAATGATGTGGAGTCTGCATCAACAGCCCTATGAAGAGAGAGACTAATGGAACTCAATGTGTATACCCTGGAAGAGATAAGGGAGAGGGGGGATATGATAGAGACCTTTACATATCTCATGGGGTTAAGTAAAGTACACGGGAAGTATTTTTTTCAGAAAAGGAAGGTGTTCAAGAACAAGGGGACATACTACGAAGTTGGAGGGGGGTAGATTCAGGAAAGATGTGGAGAAGTACTTTTTTCACAGAAAGAGTGGTGGATTCGTGGAGCAGCCTACCAGCCAAGGTGGTGGTGGCAAAAACAGCGGTGGGGTTGTAGAATGCATGGGATAGGCATAAGGAAATCTTAGCCTAGTGGAATGAGGGGAGGGAGAAAGAGATGGAAATCAAGTAGGGTCTGCTGTGAAATTGTAGGTAGGGGAAAATGAGCAGACTGTGTGGGCCAAGTGGACCTTATCTGCTGCCAAATTCTATGTTTCTATCAAACTTTCTCAGTACAACCAGTGTTTTAAAAAAAATCTAGTTGTCACTTCCAAGTAAAACTTCTCAAGCCCTCAGGGCATTTTAACAGAATCAAATTACAGCATTTTGCAGGGCAATCTTTCAATAAAAGGCTTGAGCAAGCACAAATGGTAAATGGTAAAAAAAATATTATCATCCATAGTTGCTGCAAATCTTTTAAAATCTCATTCGTTATGTATGGTATTTTTTCCAAGTTCAAAGATACAAACATAAACAGGGATATACTGGCATGGCAAGCAGTGCAAAAATTGGTGTGACTAGCTCACAACTGAACAGTCACAGATACAAATAACTGTGCCCTCAGACAGATAGACAAAAACAGGTTCCAACTTGGAATAATGTAAATTCCTCTAGCGCAGTAATAGGATAGAGCACTGAGGCAGTATTCCAAGGGCCTGGGTTCAATTCCCAGTAAATCACAATATTTCTTTCTCACCACAATTTGTGATTTATTTGCGAAATACTAGCTAATACTGTACCACACACATCGAATTGTCATCTTGATTGTTCCTAGTTGCAGGCTATGCAAACCAAAGAAAGGAAGTGTGTCTGTGAACCCAGGTCCAACCATGTGAGCCTGTAATGTAGATCAGTGGCAGAGATGGTATTCCAGGACCCGGGTTCAATTTCCAGTAGGTCGCATTATTTTTCTTACTATAACTTATGATTAATTTATTTTTTTTTAGTCTTTGATAACTGGGTAAGGCCCACTAGGCACAAGTGCCTGTTTTCAGGGGCAACCTGGGAGCACTGGGTGGTTAAGTGACTTGCTCAGAGTCACACAGTATGCAAGTGGTGGTTGTGAGAATCAAACTCAGGTCAGGTCTGCTAGATGCATCAAGCTCATTCACACCACATTCCTCTAACCTCTGGGCTATACTGCCAGACCTGTATTGAAGAAACAAGAAGCATAGACTCTCTAGCAGTTCACTAAACATTTCTACTTCATCTGCCCCCCCCCCCCACCTTGTGAGGCACTGGTAAGTCTGTTTTTGAACTTTCTTTACCTAGCTTGAATAAATTGAGTAACTTTTTTTTTATTCTTAGAAATGTCCTCTTTTTTTTTCACCTGCTCCAGCACACCATTATCTTTGTCTATAACTGAAAGTTCAGGCTCAGATTCAGAAGTCTGAACTTTTTTCTATCTTGTGTCTGCATTTCTAATAGTGGCATTGTCATTGGTAGTGCAGGAGTTAGAGATGCATAATAGGAATGGCAATGAAGTATTGACCTGAAGCAACCTCACCTCCACCCTGAAGAGACACATTTTCAACATAGGTATTTTGGGACCTCCCCTCATGAACAGTGGCACAGTGATTTTGTTAATATGTCCCAAAAGTTGATTTCCCCACAGTGACCACGCCACTGTGCACCACAGGTGCGAAAACACATTTTGGCTAGCATATGTAAAATGACAGCTGTACTGTTCATAAGGAGGTGTGGAAAAATGCCAATGTTGAAAATCTGGAGTGAAAATATTACAAATTCACAAAGTTACGAGAGTGAGTGGAAATGTGCAATGCACGCACGTAAAACAGTCATTTTTTTTACTTTTTTCACCAAATTTGCAACATAGGCTTTTTGAGATCCCACCTCATGAACAGTAGCACTGTCATTTCATTAATTGGTCCCTAAAGGTGATTCTGTGCAGTGACCACAAAATCACCTTTCATGACAGAATAATGCCATGACAGTGACTGAAATCATGAGGAGGGGCCCAATAACCCCCCGCTGAAAATATGATGCAAAAATTCCAAAAAATGCCCAACATATGCACCAAAGTTGAAAAAAAACTATTTATGCCATTATACAGCTTACTGGCACTTCTTCAGTTCGCGGTAGGCTTTGAAGAATGCAGACGTGTGTTCCCGGTCCACAAAGATTGTCGTGCTGGACTCCAGAGGTAAATATGGGGTGAGGGGGGTGTGGGGAGGCAGGGTGCACAGAGGGTGGGCGCTGGTTGGGTGAAGGAGCAGGACCGACAGTGAGAGATTATTTCCTTCTTTTACAGGGTAAAAAAAAAACACATCACAGGACTTTTTTTTTTTACAGGGGCATTACACTGGAGGATATGAAATTGGAAGAAATTTATCATTTCTGTAATCTGGGCATTAGGTTTGATCACATCATATCATAAAAACCTCATACTGACTACCTGAAGGAGAATGCACAGAAAACCTTGTTAGGCATTATTTGCTTTGCAAGATGTTTCTCAACATTTTAGGCCCTTAAATCAAATTTTGAAGTTAAGAGTCAAAAACTGTATGGCAGTAAAATTTCGGGCTCTTAGGAGATACTCACAGGAAACTGAAACTATTAAGAACTTTTTATTAGCATTACTTTGGGTTTGCCTATAAAATGACTGGAGTGCTTTTATGAGATTGGTGACTGGCCTGTTAGACTGTACCTTTAGAGTTAAGATTAGTTATTAATTCTACAAAATATTGGATCGTGTAATGTTAATGGGAAAGGATAGGCTCCCGAAGCAATGCTGGAAGGACACCATATTATATGGTAATTCGCATGACTGGTTCCATAAAAAAAATAACTACTTAAAATGGAATGGGCTAAAACATTTGTGGTCATCTGATGTGGTTGATAAATCAAATAGTTATGTATCTGAAGCAACGTAGAAGCTGAGGGATATAATCCATTATCACAGTACTTTTAGTAAACTTAAAACTTGTTTTGGAACTGAGAATTATTAACTGTTTTGTGAAAATAAACAGCATACAATGTCCTAATGTAAATTTAGATTGGGGGTTTTGATCAGCTGTCTGCCCCATGTGATAGTATGAAGAAGGAATTGCTCAGTAGCTTCACACCCATGCAACGCAGACTTGCCAGTTTGAATCCACTATCCCTTGTTAGATTTTTCTGCTTTAAATAAGAAGAAAGAAAAATGGATTATTACTTTACTGTATGATTTAGATGCAAATTGAGACCAAAGGAAAACTAAGAATGCTGCCATTCACAGAAAAAAAATGTGTAATTTATGAAAAGCTTTTGCACTTTTAAAGTAATGTGTATAATCTTTGGATTTCACCAGGCGTTATCACTGTACAAAATCATGCTTACAGTCTGCAGCTATATATTGAAGTCTGTTTTTATATACTGTATCTGCTGAATTAGTTTTATTTTATCTGAGAGTCTGCTGTATGTAATACCTTGCTGTAGGACATGTTTTAATCCTGTGATTTTGTACATTTGCTTGTTAATGTGAATCTAGAAGAATGATTACTTTATGGATTTGATTCAGGTTACTATGCATGCATGCATGCACACTAGTCCCTTGGTAAACAGTCAGACAACACTGGGTACCCAGATGGTTATGCTTGCTGGCCAGAATCAGTGCCTGGGGTGGCCAGCATTGTAGCTGTTGTTGGAGCCCTTGATGGAAAGAAAAGGCAGTTAAACATGCAAAAACAAGGCTTTGGTTATTTGTATCCAAGGCCAGTTGGTCCAGTCCTTTGTAACCCTGAAACATACCGGAGCAATCAGATGGTACCACAGAAAGATTCAAAGAAAAGTTGCAGGGAGCTACCCTGAGTTTACTCATGACACCAGTTGGTTGAGGAAGGTCTGGCAATATGAAGACATGCTGATGGAAACTGAAGATCATTGGGAAGCTGGGATTGCATGACTCACCTCCGCTTCACAGCCTTTCCCTCCATGTGACCACAACCTGCGATGTCTTGCTGCGCAGAGGCTGGATCCCCAATCTGGTCTCTCACTGAGAAAACAGTCACTGGTGCAGAAACAGATGGCTTGGGAGAAGTTTGGCATAGGCCTGAGGCTGGATAGGCACTTCTGGCAAAGTTCAGTTTGTCTGTTGGTGAAAACCTCCAGCTGGCAGACAGTTCGGTCACTGGTAAAGAAGGCTCCTTTCTGGCAAGCAGGAGTCCCTGAACACTAATCTGTGACCCACAATAAACATTCAGCACATTTAATGAGAACTGCATTCACCTCTCAAACTCTCAATTTGATTTCAGGCCTGTTCACTAGTTCAGTCGATTCACTGAGCAAACCTCTCAATTTGCAAAACAGTCCCTCACACAACTCTTGGGCCAAATGCTTCATTGGAGCTTCTCTCAGTCCAATATACTGACATACTATTTGTCAGCAGATTAGGCCTTACGGTCTATCGAGTCTGCTCGAACCTCAGATTCCTAGTTGGGTGTCGAGGCCCTCCCTTCCCTTGTGTTCCAGAAACCCCTATCATCCATCCCACCCCCCTGGAACAGGCCATCATCTGATACATCCACTTTCTGTGTCTGTCCCACCCTCTCTTGAAGCCCTCCACTGTGGATCTCTGAACCAGCTCACCAGACAGTGCATTCCAAGGGTCCACCACCCTCTCAGTGAAAAACCTCCTCCTCTTTTCCCCCCTCACCCTTCCACCTTACAACTTCAAACCATGCCCCCTGGTGATACCTCCCTGCTTAAGTCTAAAGATCCCCTCCATGTTTACCCTATTTATTCCCTTGAGGTACTTGAAGACCTCAATCATGTCCGCCCTGTCTCTCCTCTCCTCCAATGAAAACAGGCAGAGCTCCTCAAGTCTGTCCTCATACGTCAAGTCCCCTAGCCCTCGTATCATCCTAGTTGCCCTCCTCTGTACCCTGTCCAGGAGCTGTATGTCCCTCTTCAAGTGTGGTCTCCAGTACTGTACACAGTACTCAAGGTGTGGTCTAACCAGTTCATTGTACAGCGGCAGAATCACTTCCTTGCTCCTAGAGGTCATCCCCCTTACGATGCATCCCAACATCCTGTTTGCCTTGCTAGCCGCTCTCCTGCACTGCTCAGAGTTATTCATACATGCATCCACCATGACCCCTAGGTCTTTTTCCCCTATTGAGGCCTCCAGTGCCTCCCCTCCCAGGGTGTACCTGTATTTAGGGTTTCCCACCCAAGATGCAACACCTTGCACTTGGTGATATTGAAATTTAATTTCCATGTGCGAGCCCAGCTTCCAGGGTGTCCAGGTCCCTTGCAGGCCAACCTCCCTTGTCTCCCTCAACTACTGCTCCCATCTTGAGTCATCAGCAAAGAGACTCATTTCACACCCTATACCCTCCCTGATGTCTGATATGTATGCATTAAACAGGATCGGACCCAGGACCGAGCCCTGCGGTACCCCACTACCAACCTCTCTAGGGTTTGAGAGCTCCCCACAGACCACTATTCTTTGGGTGCATCCAGCTAGCCAGTTTTCAATCCATCTGACCATCAAAGGGCCTACTCCTAACCCCATCAGTTTCTCCACCAGACCACTGTGGGGGACAGAGTCAAACACCTTGCTGAAGTCCAAGAATAATACATCCACAGGCTTTCCCCTGTCCAGTTCTGATGTTACCCATTCGTAGAACTCCACAAGATTGGTTTGACATGATCTACCTGGCACAAACCAAGTTGCCGACTATCCAGACCTCCCACCTCCTCCAAGTACACCCCCAATCGTTCCTTTAGTATACTCTCCAATAATTTTCCCACCACCAAGGTCAAACTGATGAGTCTATAGTTACCTGGTACTTCCCTTGACCCCCCTTTATAGATTGGCACCACATGTGCCTCTCACCAATCCCTAGGTACCCTCCCTGTCTCAAGTGACCGGTTGAAGAGCTCCACCAGGGGTGCAGCCAGTATGTCCGCCAATTCCCATAGTACTCTCGGATGAATGCCATCCGGCCCAGGAGATTTGTCTTTCTTTAGGGCCTTGAGGGCTAACCACACCCTTTTGGAGGAGATAACATCATCCGTCCCCTCCACCTTACTGGCCTTTTTATCCTTATCCACATGTGACACCCCTGGGGTACCTCTCCCTCCCTCTTGCTCCATTTCTGTTGCTCCCCTGATCCCACTCACTGCCACTTCTATCTCCATAATGCCTTGCTTTGTAGATATCACATCCCCCTCCTTAGTGAACACAGAGGCAAAGTACTCGTTAAATACCTCTGCCTGGTCCCTCGCCTCTTCCACCCACCCTCCTTCTGATCTCAATCTGCTGAGATGGCCCTTAGTTTTTCTCCGCTCCCCAATGTACCGGAAGAACCCTTTTCCCTCCATGTATCCCCTGTGCCAGCCGCTGCTCTTTACTGGACTTTGCTCCCTCACCAACCGGGTGACTTTTCTAGATGCAAGATGGTACATTTCCTTATCCCTATCCCCTCTTGTTGTTTTATATTTTTTGTAGGCTGCCTTCTTTTCTCTGACTGCTACCTGTACCTCACTGGACCACCAGCATGGTTTGTGTGGCCTTGCTCCCTTATCTCAAGCTACACTTCTCAGAGTCTCGCGCAAACTGCCACAGTTCAAAGATTAACTTCGGATTAGTCCGATTACTGCTATCAAGCAGTCCAATGCTGGAAAAACCATGGCAGGAAGGCAAGTCAGTCCTTTCCCTGACAAATCTCCACGGCTCCTTTCCTGGAGCTGCCTCTCGATGGCTCAAGCTGCTCACTCTCTCAGCTCTACCAGCAACTGAACTCTTTTATCTAACAGTTATTGAACTAGTCTGGTTTTCTAGCAATCCGGTTGGCTAGGGGAGCTGTCAATCACAGTTCTGGTGCTCCCATTAGTCAGTTTAGGTGCCAGCTTGTAAAACTACAAGAACTACAGTTTTCCTTCCCCCCCCGGGGCACATGAACTAAGGACCCCTCGAGGTCCCTTGTGTCCTAATTGGTTCAAATCCTGGAAGTCCCAGATCAAATATGGTGGCTCCCATTTAGATGAATAAGCTGCAAGGAGGCATGTTAAAGCAAACACTCTAATTCAAATATAACAACAGATCAGAAATAAACATTTAGAGTAATAGTTAGAGCTCCCTCTTCTTCACTATCAACCACAGAATGGAGCAAATTATATACGAACATACGAATCTGCCAGCAGAACCAGACCACCTGGTCTATCAATGTCTGCCTGAGTGTGCAGCTAGCACCCTAGATTGCAGCTGCCCCAACCCCCTTCCCATCTGTCATTCTCATGACGGCCTCAGCCCCCTCCACCCAGACCCTCCCTCTTGCTTTGTCCCACTCCCTCTTAAAATTTCCTACTGTCTTGCATGATACCAACCCCTCTGGTAGAGCAGTGCCAGGCTGGTCACAAGCTTTGAAACACTCATACCCAGCCCAGACCATTTACTGCATACACACTGTTTATAGTCTTAAAGGGACAGGCACAGAGGCACATCATGGTACTCTTACGCAAATCAACAGAATCAAACAAATACCCATGGATTTACTATCTATGCAGGATGTTTGCCTGGCAGTGGGCATGGATGGAACCCATGAAGACAGTTAAGGTAAGCCCCAAATTGGTGGAGAGGGTTACATATATTACTGTGTCCCTGAGCTACAGTATTGCCAAAAAAGTTTATTAACAAAATCTAGCAGGAGCACTTTTGTCAAACAGATGTTTCTAAAACCTGATAGCCAAGGAGTTAGAAAAGATTTGGCTGTTCATAATGTACAGAATTTGATCATTAGAAATGCTCTCAGATTGCTAATGTAACTCAAAATTAGTCACAACAAAATACATTGCTTATTATTACTTTCTGATATATTGCCAGTTTGTAAAAAGGAAACATTCTGGCATACCTTAGGATCCTTACACTTAACAAGCATTGGTGAACTGACTGTGCTTCTTTATCCCAAGCTGGTAAATTGTGACATTTTAATTGTATTTGCTCATTGCATGGTGTTGGGAGCTGCCTGCAATCTACTGCTTATTCTGTGCACTGTATTTGTGCTGCTGCTGACTTGTCTGTGTCTAGTCTACTTTGGTAGCCTTGTTTCAGCACAACAGAGTGTTTTGCTCACTCAGGGTATCTGTGTTGCTTGTACCCTGTTAGTCGCCCCTTCCCCCCATTTGGTGATGGCAGCCCTTGAAGGTGGGGTTGTGATGGTTTAAATTGGCAAGCCAGTAGACGCAGTGGCATCTACTGTGGCGGCCAGTCAGTGGCTAAGTGTGGTGAAGTGCTTGGGAGTCAGTGGAGTCCATGGAAGTCCAGGGAGAGGGAGAAGCACCAGTTGGATGATAGTGTACGGATGGCTAAGATGTTTAGTTTGTGTCTGTTGTTAGTTGTGGGTGGTGTGTGTGTATGTGATATGTTAGTGGGAGATACAGTAGCCAAGGGGGTCAGTAGGGGTTGCTATTCTGTTAAGGATTATTCTATGTCTGAACTGTTGGTGGGTGGTAATATGCGATTTACTACCTGTGGTCTCTTACATAGGAACATTTATGCAGTTCATAATTCTGGCTATTTAATGTGTTGCATTCTGAGTTGTTTGTATTAGGGGAGTATAAAGAATTTAGTGAAAATATTTAAGTGTTTGGTCTTACTTTTGCTATCTGGGGATGTGGAGACTAACCCTGGTCCTCCTGAATCATGTTTTGCATCTAGTGGTCAGGGTATTTCTCATTTGTTATCTTGTAAAGGATTAGAGTTGTTCATTTTAATGTTAGAAGCTTGATTCGTAACTTGAGTGAATTAGAATATTTTGTTGTTTATCATCAACCGGATGATTTGGCTATATCCAAGACCTGGTTGAAGCCCCTAGTCCCTGATAATATATGTTCATTAGCTGTTTATAATCTGCTGAGAGTTGATCATAAAGGGAAGAAGAAGGGAGGTGGGGTGGCAATTTATTTTAAGGATAGTCTTCATGTGACTGTCTTGGGTTCTAGTGTGGAGTCTGATCAGTGTTGAGATTGGTTGTTTTTAAAAATTATTTTGGGTGGGAAAAAACATTTGGTTTTGGGTTGTCTTTATAACCCTCCTCAAATTGGTATTAATGGTTTAAAGGATTGTCTTGACTTTGTTTCTCCATTTTGTTTACGTAATGATGTAGTTTTGGTAGGAGACGTAAATTTGAATTGGGAGCTTAGGGATAGTCTCAGTTTGGTATCCTTACTTCAGTCTTATGGCTTAGTGCAGAAAATTTTCCAACCTACCCACTTAAATTCTTACTCAGTTAAGCATTCAGTTCTTGATTGGGTTATTACTAACCATGAGAGTATTGTTTCAGCTTCTGGTATATTACCAGATGCTGTAAGTTATCATCAGGGTATTTTCTGTACTTTAAGCTTTAGGACAGTGAGGATCCCACCCCGTATTTTGAAAATTCATTACTATGGTAGAATTGATATTGAAGCAGTTACTGCCTGTCTTTCTGTGATTGGTTGGTCATATCTTTATTTAACACCTGATGTGGATTGTGCTTTGGATTACTTTTTAAATCAGTTATTGGATATTCAAAACACGTATCTTCCTTTGCTCACAGTTAGGTGGCATGGTAAGAGAAATAAGTGGTTTTCGGATGACATCAAGCTATATATTAAACAGAGAAATAATGCCTGTGTGCATTATAAATGTAATCCTTCTCCTGCTACACTGGTTAATTACCATATGTTGAGAAACAAGGTTTCAGAATTTGTAAAAAATGCATAAAAGGATTTTTGTAATAAACAATTTACAACTAATTTATCTGACTGAAAAACCTTTTGGCAGAATGTTAATTCTTTATTGTCTCCTGGGATTAAGGATGAAGTTGATAAATTGTGAGTGAATGATGAGATGGTTTTGGATCAATCTGAAATTGCAGATTTATTTAATACTAAATTTTCTGATCAATCAGTTTATAGGTTAGGATTATCTGCTTATGGTTCAGATGTGGTGCCTGTTCATGTGGCAGGCCGTTATTTCAGTTCAGTGCAGTTGACTCTTATGAGATGTTTAATTTGCTTTGTACATTACCAGATAATAGTACTGACTGTGGCAGGGGTCTTGAAGCTAGACTTTTGAAATTGGCTCTAAATTATGTCATTGATCCACTGTGTTATATTTTTAATTTATCTTAATTTTCAGGTCATTTTCCATTGGGTTGTTCCTGTCCTTAAAAAAGCCCATGCTGCTGCTTTGGATGACTTTAGGCCTATATCCATTTTGAATCCTCTGAGTAAATTGCTAGAGAAAGTTGTGTCTAAACAAAAGAAGGATTATTTGGATTGTTATAACATCTTAAATCCAAGCAACATGGGTTTCGACATGGATATGGAACTGGTACGGCCTTGGTCAGGTTCACAGATACCATTCTCAGGGGCTTTCAAAAAGGCCTAATGACTGGGACAGTGTTTATGGACCTGACCAAGGCATTTGATTTGTTTGATCATGATTTATTATTATGTAAATTGAAGGTTATTGTTTTTTTAAAAGTTGTTTTGTCCTGGTTTAGTGATTGTTTAGTAAATCATCAACAGTTTGTACATGTTGGTTCACAGAATTCCCAAATGGCATTGCTTGAGTGTGATATTCCGCAGAGGTCTATATTGGGGCCCTTGCTGTTCTCTCTATTTGTTAATCAATTACCTGTTTGTTGAGGATCCTGTGACTCAATAATGTATGCAGATGATCTAATACTCTTTACCCAGGGTAAATCACAAGATGAGTTGGTTGATGTTCTTGAAGGATCTTTTAGTAATATGTATAAATGGTTTGTACAAATTTCTATGACTCTAAACTAAAAAAAAATGAAATCAATGATTTTTGGGACCCCGGTCATGTTGAAGGATGATCCTTGTTTACTGATTTCTGATGGGGATGGTGCTGCAATAGATCAAGTTACCCAATGTAAGCATCTGGGTGTGGGGTTGAACTGTGTCCTTACTTTTTCATTACATATAAAGAATGTTAGTCAAACAATAAATCAGAAAGTGGGGATTTTATTTAAATTTCAGTCATTTTTTCCTTTTGAAACTAGAAAATCGATTGCTGTTGGTTCATTATTACCTCATTTTGATAATGTTTGTTATTTGTAACAGAATTAGAATGTTAGGGAATATAATTTTTTTTAACCCTATTTTTATACTCCAGCTGACCTCCTCTCTCCACTCTCTTGGACAGCCTCACTACTGCATCCCGATCCAGTCACAATCTGCCCCCAGAGTGCATGTTTCCACTAATCCTAGGTACCCGGTAGCCCCCAGGTGGGTGAGAAGGGACCCCCAATTCCTCCTCACTTCAATAATTCTCTTTGTTATGGTCCCAGCACAGTGGAGTCTGCCACAGCCTTCTGGAAATACAGCGTGAGATGTCATCACCTAGGGGTGTTTCCTCCTGTTTTTTAAATCCCTTCCCCTGAAGTCAGCACGCAATGAGGGCCAATGAGCCCACACCTCCTGTTCCACCCCCTGCCAACTTCTACCCAATGCTACTGCTGCTCCCATCTACCACACCATCCACCCCAGCTCCCCTAAGTGGTGGTATTGTGGTGGGAGTGTGCAGTAATCCCTTCCAGGGAAGGAGACCTGCCATTAGCCACTCAATCCTTCTCCTCCCCAGCTGACCCCCCAGCAACCCATGCTTGGTCCTGAACATGGGTCGCTGGTGTGGAGCGAGGTAAGGCATCCAGTGCCTCAGCCCTCAGCACCACCAGGCCAGTGGAATATAATGTTTTGTCAGTGGCTTATAATAACATTTTCAGGTTTATTTTATCAATTCCTTTTAGGACACATCATTGTCTATTATATTCACAATTTGTTTGGTTATCCCCTAGGGAAAGAATCAATGATTTTTCTGCATGTCTTCTTTATAAGTTTCTTTTTGTTCCTAAATTTCCACTGGAAGATATGGTAACAGTTTACCCATCCCTTCACAAATTACAGTCTGCAAATGGGATTGCATTAAATCTCCCAGTCTTTAAGACTAGGGTTGGACATAGGTCCTTTTCTATTGCAGCCCCATCCCTTTGGAATACCTTACCTACTGATATTCATCAATTCATGTCTTTGTATTGTTTTAAGAGTAAGCTTAAGTTTTTTTTTGTTGAGAAAGTCTAATTGTAATTGTTGATGTGTCTTATGTTTTGTTTTTTTTTCTGTTGCTTGTTCTTTGTTCTGGGTCGGACCTGAAAAAGGACATTGTCCAGAATCCCTACCCGGTTACCAAATTGTTAAATAAAAAAAAAATGTCCTAATGTTTGCTTGCAAGTTTTATTAGGGAAAATGGCAAGATTATTTAATGATGGAAGGTAAGGAAAGACTTAATTGCTGCTGAAGCATGAGCTAGATTAGTATGGCTAGAGAAGTCTTTTGACTCCTGGCAATATTATGTGTGTGTGTGTGTGTGTGTGTGTGTGTGTGTGTGTTTTTAACAATTTATTTACCAAAGAATAATAGGCTAGCTGAAATGCAAAATTTAATTACCAGGGGGATCCTGCTTTTACCTATTTCTATGATGTCCTGTAGTTACCCAGGATAGTCTAACTGAGATGCAACAATGCATTTCCAGTGATGTCGTACATCTATCCATTTCCACAGCTGGGTGAACTGGAGCACTGGGAGGTTAAGTGAGGTGCTTAGAATCATACAGTGAATATTTTGCTATATGATGATTTGAAACTCCAATCTCTTAGTTCCCAAAAGTGCTCCAACCACTAGACCACAATGTCTCCATGGCCTGCATTGTGGGTTTTGGAAAGACAAGTTACTGCCAGCAGTGTTTTGTTTATTTTTTCAATTTGTTTTCCCAGGATAGCACAGCTGACATGCAATCAATAAATTTCCAGTGGGGTTCTGCTTCTACCCATTTCTGCAGCTGTATGAACAAGAGTACTAAAAGGTTAATTGACCTGTTCAGGATTACACAATGGGTATTTGACCCTAGCTATGTGAATTGAAGCATTGAGAGGTTAAGTGACTTACTTAGGGTCACATAAAGTATATTTTGCTCTAGGAAATTTGAAATCATGATCACCCAGATCCCAACTACACTGTGCCTTCACTGCCTGCAAGGGGGAGCTAAAAGGCCATCAGTTGTCACCTATATATTATAGTGGTGTGGTACCACCACTATATTTAGGGTTGAGTAGGCACTTTAATGTTAAACCCCAATTTGTTCACTTTAATGTCTTCACAATCGTTCAACAGAGTTGCATGAAATTTTGCATGTGTAGTCTTGTGGGCTAGAGTGCTTGATGTGCCAGATTTCATTCTGGTTAGATGTGCAGATTCTGAGATGCAGATAGTGAAAAAATATTACAAAATTACTGTTTTTTTCCCAATCGCATAGCACCCAGATGGTTTAGAATTTTGGGCTGAAATTTTCAGGGTAGAAAGGTCATAGCTAAGAAGGATTTTCTATGGTGGCTTGTTGAAAAAATGTAAATTGTTTTCAAAGTTATTAAATTCTTAAAATTCTAATTCTGAGCATATTCATTAAGTTCTTTAAAATAATTGTATGACTTTTCGCATGAGGAATCCATTTTCATGACAGCAATAATCTTTTTTTGTTTGCCACCATCTTCTTGTATATTTTTCCCTAGAAATTAAAATCCAGAAAATTACAAAAATGACATTCTGGACAGTGACCAGCACATGTAGTTTGATGATCATGACCCCCTTAGCTGGATTCTGACTTAGCTGTTGCAGAAATGCCCATGGAATGTTGTTTTTTAAGTTTACATATCTTTTTTCGTGACTTGTGATATGAAAAAGAATCTTTTTTCATATCACACATCAAGAAAAAATATCCTTTTTCATAAGGGGGAAATGCTTTTTTGCTTTGCCAGCATCTTTTCCCTGGTGTCTAGTGGCACCCCTCTCCCTCCCCAAAGCACTGTCCAACCACTGTATGCAAAGCTCTGGACCCATGGAAAGGGGAGATGGGAAGAACTACTGCTAAGACTTTGCTAAACAACTTGCTCCAAACATACTTGTCTTTCTCCATAAATGGAAGAATGTGAGCAGGGGGGAGTATCATTCACAAGCATTCTGCCATACTCATTTTAAACAATATTGAAACTCTTTATTTTGACTATGTGCCCATGTGCTTAAGCACCAAATAAAAGTCTCATTTACTCAGAAGTTTAGGGATAATTCAAAGGAGTTATGGAGTTGGGGGAAAACATGGGGGTAGGGTGCTGCTCTTAGAATGAACTCTCTCACAACATTCGAAAAAAGTATGAGTCACAGATGAAATTTCCATAGAAATGTTTGATGCCTTATAAGAGGAAAACTACAATTTCAACTTCTTCTGAGAATAAGTTCAAAAATATTTTATTTGGTTGACTCTTATGTCATTACAAAAATTTTCATAAAATTCAAAATAGACAGAAACACAATTTAAAAAGATTTGCCATACATCCACATTGTTACAGATAAATAGTATTCAATTCATATTGCATCTTGCTCTAGTTCTTTGTTACTTGTAACGTTTATCAGGTCTACATCCATCATTACATCCATCTGACATTACATCTATTAAGAACTTCAATGATTTAGCTGGCCTGGTGGTGCTGAGGGTTGAGGCGCTGGATGCCACACCTCGCACCATGCCAGCGACGTAGGTTCAGGAATGGACTCGGGCCAGCGGGGGCTGGCAGGGGAGAGGAAGGATTGAGCATCCCATGACTGTTCTCCTTCCTCTGGGGTGGGAGGGAATGGTGCTTTGCACTATAGCAGCAACTGGCGGAGGTCAGCCACACTACAGTGGCATGCCTAGAAGGAAACAGAGCATGGCAGGTGTCAGCACAGACGTGCTTAGATGCCATTGCATGTCTGGCTCCCTGGGACCAGAAAAGCAGAAAATGGTGGGGTGATCTCTGTGCCCCCAGACACGAGAGGCACCTTCATTGGGGAACAGCCAACCCTGTGTGATGGAGCGTATCATGCACCAGACCAGGTCCGGGGGTGTGGGTGCCAGTGGCCAGAGGTCATGGAGCCTGCTCCATGAAAGAGAAAGTATTCTACAATAAAAAAAAAGAACTTCAGTGATTTCAAAATGTATATTGCTCAGTATGCTACAGTCTTTGTTCATCTTAATCTTAAAATATAGCTAATATTTCTCCTGGAATTCATTAAACTGAAAACCCATTTCATATACTGTATCATATTGTGAGTAATGAAATTCATGTGTGGGTTCATCAATATATGTAATGTTTCTTCTTTAGATAATGTTTCTATTTGAAAGTACTGTGCAATATACTTATTCCTCATATTTTTGTATTTGGGACAATAAAGTAAAATATATGGCAAGGTTTCAAGTTCCTTTGAGCCGCATTCACAGTATACATCTTTATATTGCAGCTTATCTCTTGCAAACAGATTTTTTTTATTTTGATGGATACAATTCCAATCTAAACCTTAGAAATATTATTCAATCTTTTTGTTCTTTAAATGTAATAAATAAGGTTCTAAAACATTGTTAAGTTTATTTTTAGCATCCAGGTATGTAGTTTTGATGCTCATGCCATTACCGTGTCATCTTCATAGGATATTTGTTTCAATCTATCTTTGATTATTTTATTATAAGATTGTGAAATTACAGTCCCCTTCTTGGAGTCATCCCATAAATGACTTAGCTCTAATTTTCTAAGTACTTCCTTTATCTGGTCTAGCCAAGGTGATTTAGAACCTTTATGTATTCAAGAAAGTTTTTTTTCTGTATACATATTTTAACCAATCTGTTCAAATTTAAGATTGGGAATTACTGTCCAGTAAGCTAACTTTGCTGCTATGGCCAGGTATTTAGTCTGTACTCTTCCCAATTCTGCCTGTACTATATAAGAGGAAGACAAGTTGGGTAACTGGAGCAAAATTCTATACAACTGCATACATTTTTTTAATAACCACTGTTGATTTATTGTACCATATTTCCACTGCTTACAAAGCTATAGGGGTCAATTTCATTTCCATTGCATGCAGTATAGACAATAAAGAATATCCCCCAAATTTGGTGCTGAATCTAATCAATGCATTTCTGATTTGTTGTAATCTATTCGTGGTGTATCCAATATGTTTTGTATTTTTATTATTTGAAGTTATGTAATATCCTAGGTATCAGTAGGAAGATACTCGTTTCAATGGAATTTTATTTATATACCAAGTATATTTTATGTTTTGTTTGCCCATTGCTAAGACTTGAGTTATTTTGATGTTTATGGTAAGTTTATTTGTTGCACAATATTGCTCTAATAATTTCAGTTGCTTGCCTAAACCTATCAGAGTCAAAGAAAGATTAACCAAATTGTCTGCATATATTAACGCTGTTATAGAAATAGTACCTACTACTGGTAAACGTGAAGAATCCATTAATAATATACTAGGCAAATCATTAATGAACAAAATTGAAAAATAATGGTGCTAAAATACATCCCTGCTTTACTCCATGATTGGAACTAAAAGATTTGGAAATATTCCCTGCTAACTCATATCTTATTTTTGTCCAATTGTTTGAACATAAATTAATAATTAAACACAGTATTTGATAATTCATGTAAAGATTATGCACGTTTTCCACAATAGGGTTCTATCTAGTTTATCAAAAGCTCCCTCAAAATTAGTGTGTGTAAGATACATTGGTAGGTGTTTTTTAACAGATTACTTTTTGATTACGTGTTGTAGTATAAAGCATTTATCATCTGTAGAGTGTTTCTTCCTGAATCCTGCCTGATACCTATTGTGATTTTTTTTCCTTTCAAAACAAATATTAATTCTGGTGAGTAATATTCTTGAAAATATCTTACCCAAAGAATCTAACAGACTAATTAGGCAATAGTTATTTGGTAGATGTGGGTCCCCTTTTATATGAATTGTTACGACAATGTTGCCTTTCCAGGAGAATGGTATATGGTTTTCAACAATTATTTTATTAAATAAAGTAGCCAAAATATTGCTCCACCAGTCTAGATGTACTTTGTATATGTAAGGGGGCATCTTATCAGGACGTGGTGCTTTATTTGGTTTGGTCTGATTATTGCTTTGCTTATTTCTTGAAGAGTAATATTTAAAGTATAATATGTGTCTGTAAGATCCTGATATATTTCTGCATGTTCTATGATATAATCATCAAAAAGAGTTTTTTATAATACACTTCCTAATCCTGTGGGTGTGTATGAGCAGATATATTTGTGGTGTAATTTCCTGTGTCTGAGGCAACCATCTCCCAAAATATCTTTGTGTCTCCTGCATATATTACATCAAACATTTTATTCCAATGTTTTTTCTTGATAAATTATTTTCTGGGTTACTAAAAAGTTTCTGTACTCTTTCCTTATTTTATTAAGATTCTTAATGTTCTCAGATGTATGGTGTAATTGAACATACCTTGCCACATGTTTTTTTAATCTTTTATATTCATTATTGAACTATGTTGTTGGTATATTTTTCCTGGACTGATAAATAATTGGTGGAAAGACATTATTTATGTCTTGTATTATTTTGCATATCTCCTTGGCAGGGAGTTTCTTTGTTATTTCATTTGATTTATCCAATATCTGATGGCTCATAAGGACACTGGAGATCTTTTTCTCCACTTTGTCTGAGTGGAGTATCCTTCTTTTATTTCTAATTTTGATTTGTGGCATAAGATAATTTTGTTGTTGGTCTGTTTCTATTGTTTTTTTTATTATCAATAAAACTGGGGCAATGACCACTTTCTTGTCATAGTGTCATAATATTATATGAAAGAAAGAAGGGAATAAGGTAAAGATGGCAAAAGAGCCATATGGAAGAAAAAGAGCAGACTAGATGGCCAAGTGATCCTTTTCTGCCAACAGATTTTTATGTTTCTATATCAAAATCTATATATAAGTGAACCTGCCATGGTAATATACATATATAATCAACAGTGCTGGCACCTCTGCCACTTAAATAAGTATAGCATGATGTATTTTTTCTCCCAGACATTCCATTTGCAACCAATAATCCTAAATCCTCTAACAGTTGTTTAAATTTTGTTCCATTTTCATTAGTTTTTTTATCCATCAACTTCAATTGCAGGACTGAAATGCCTCTCAAAAGCTGAGCTGACAAGGAACCTTGGTTGGCATTAAAATCACCTGCTAGATTAATACCTGCTTCAGGAAGATCATTCATTGAGGAATGTTAATGTGCTTCTAGGTCAAGCCAGATTTGTGGATTATAGTAAACTGAGTTTTGTGGTAGAACATAAGTATTAATTAAATAATAAGACTCCTGATTCCACTGTATCAATATTGTCAGTATATTTGGATCAATCAAAATAACTGATACAACTTTAAGAGTTACTTGGACCGTAATAAATATGGAAAGGCCACCAACTGATCTTTAATTCTTTAGGAATTTTCCCTCTTTACTGCAAATGAGGTGAACTCCTCAAATATAACCTTTCTAGTGCCTATGTTTCTTGTAGGCAAACTGTTGTGTGTTTAGAGAGGAACTTCTTAAATTCAAGATCCACATTTTTTGAAAAACCTGCAATATTCCAAGATATCAGTATGCCATTTTTAGCTTTTCCCTTTGTTATGGAATAATTATTTGTTAGGTCACTCTCAGTATTAAGTCAATCTTGAGACTTATTTTTAAAACATTGAAATTGATTATACGGAGGAATGTTGAATATTTGGGTCTCAGGTGGAAACCTTTTTGAAATGCCAGTGCTGTTTGTCACAGTATTCCAGTCTAAGTTTGTGTTATCTTGGAATGTATCTATTTCAGTTTCTGACCAGTCATAAAGTAATATACCCATACTGTCTAAATTCCATGATGTTGAAAGTATCAAGTGATACAGAATTTGATCATGCACAGCAAATGCTATTTGTCCCTGGTTCATATAACCTTGTTCCCTGTGTGCGCCAAGTTTTCCTTTATATCCCAGTCTTATGCCCAACACTTCCTTTAGTATGTAACAGACACTTTTCATTAAAGAACTCTGTGTCTCATCATTTTGTTTCTTCACTCCATGTAACATAAATGTACAGTATATTGGTTTGTTTCTGGCTCCTGATTTACTATTGAAACATTTTGTATCCTAGCAATATGTTCATCTATGGGTACATATTTCCCATTACTAAAGTTTTCTCTTTTTTCCTGGAGCAATTTTGTTATTGATTCTGGTTGATCATTGTCAAGTCCAACTCGGTTATCTAAATATTTTGGCCGCCAGATCCAATCTGTTATTTCTATATCAGAAATAATTGCTGAGACTGACTATTCAGAAATCTTTGTTGCCCTGGAGGCAAAAATCAAGTTGTTTCTGCCATTAGGGATACTTAGCTCTTTCTCCAGGAACTGTGCTAACAATGGGCCCTATTCACGAATGGGTTGAGTAGCAATGTGCCGTGGATCTGGGGTGCATAGTCACTATGCGCCCTACACAGGATGCACTAATGGAGGCACACAGCCCAAATGCACCCAATCCCCCCTGGTCTGCAGACTGCACCATACTGGGGGAAGGCTGGGGCATGCCATCACTATGCACCATGCACAAAGGTGCATAGTGTTGACTGCAGAGGTGCAGGGGGGAGAATGGTATGCCAGGGATAACTCTGACATAAGCCCCCTATGTGCCCGATGCACACAGCAGGTCTTTTCCCAGACAGGGCAGATAGCCCACTCATCCATTGGGACCACTGCAGCCATACCCCCATGGCCACCAGGCACCAGCCTCCCAGCACATATCAGTGCATGGCCCCTACCAGGCTCCCCTCCCCACCCAATGCACACCTCACACAGGGGTGCTGGCCCAAGGATGCTTCCCCCATTGCCCCCCAAACTGCACCACCAGTCCACCCCAACCATCAGCCCATCTGGGCAAATGGTGGGGTACAGTGCTCCTCTCAGCACCACCAACAGACCACCCACCTCATCCCTGCACACCACTCTGGTGCTGCATCATGGGATAGCCAGTGGCATTGCCCTCTTCTCACTGCCACAGCCACCAGCCATTGGACATCCATGGGGCACACTGCCAATGCACGTCCTGCTGCATAGGGGATCCTGTATGCCAGGGATGGGTGGGAATGTGGACAGGTGGTGGCTGGTGTTGGATTCAGCCAGCATGCACCTGTATACAGGTGTGGACCTATGCAGATGGGATACAGAGCTCTAGTGTGTAATTCCCACCCATTGGTGAATAGGGCCTGATGTATGTAAGTAATCTGTATCTTCCAACTTATTCTGATGGATTGCTTTAATGTTGATAATTGCTTCATTTCCACAAAACCAATACCCTTTTGTACATTCTTAGCTTCTTTGGGTATTTCTACTTTATTTATTGTGTTTCCCTGAATGGTTTCATCTTTGTGTGAACCATTTCCTTTTTTTTTGTTTTGTTTGTTATGGCCTTTTCAATTTTGTTTTTGTCTGTCTAGGTAATACCTCTCCATTTGTCTCAGTGATTTTGTTGTTAGTTTCCATGGGGGGTGGTCCCTTTGCTTTTTATTAATTTTCTCCCTTATTCTTTTTTTTTTTTAACTTTTTTCTTTCTCCCTTGCTCTTTGATATTACTAGTATCTGAACTACATGTCTCATTTCATATGTTCTTTGCTATGTCTTGTTTGCTTATCATTTTCTGATCACTGTGTTGGTTTTTCTCCTTTGCTGTCTTTTTCTTGGCTTTTATCAGATCACCCCATCCTGGCAAAGGTGAGTTTGTTTGAGCATACCTGGAGCTATCTAAAGGACCTTGGATCATTGAATCAACCTTAGAGCCTAATTCAGATTTGACTAGTTCCTTAAATAGATTTTTATTAGTGTTTCCTGGTGAGCTAGAGTAGATGTCACCAAGGTGACTTCATCTCTCAAAATGTACAACTGTTCTAAGTGTAGAAAATTTGCCATGTGGGGGTCCTTTAAGGCTACTATCAATCTTGGGTGAAGGGAGTAGGATAATTTGCCACCAAGTCTGAAATTATTGCAGAGTATTGGTATTTTTTTTTTGAGAACTGGGGTCAAGGAAAGCCTCTTCCCTAAAAGAAGGTGACTTTTCTAATGAATTTTCTAACAATGGGTATTTTCTATTTTAGTTATTGAATTAGGGAAAGGTTCCCATTCAAATGCAGCAGATGTACTCAGAGAAATTATGTTGACCCGATCCTCCTGTGAGCTTAACTGCGGGATATCAAAGTTATTTTGATCTGCAGCTACTGTAATTTTACCATCAGGTCTTTGTTAATCCTCAGATTTATTTATATTTGTAATCAGCATTTGGCTCTGATCTAAAATTATTCTTTCTATTTGAGGTGTAAAGGTGCAAAGAAATTTATCAATGGTAGTTTGTTTTCCTGATTTATCAGGATTTTGTTTGCAGATGTTTTTCCACTTTAGCTCTTTATAATGTGGGCTTGTACTTGTACTCTCAATGCCTTTCTCATTCCTTGTTATTGTCTTTCCCCCTTCCCCTCTGTCTTACGACATCCATCTGTTCAGAGTTCTGTTTAGATCTTTATGTCTGATTCATGTCTCTTTCCTTCTGGCCTCTTGTTTTTGCCCCCATTAGCTTTGACTTTTTGAAGTCTGAGACAATTTCCAACAATTTATAAGTATGGCTAAATATACTACTTATACTACTTGTAGTTCATACTTTTAACTCTCAGAATATAGAATAAAAAAAGTTCAGAATTTAGTACAAGTTAAAACTACATCCCACTATTATTAAGTATTTATAAAATGGCAGGGTAAAATCATGGAATCTGATTGGCTGTTATTTATGTGTAAAATATGGTTTACACATGGCTAAAAAAAAGGACTGTGAAGAGTCTGGAAACCAGATCAATGGGCATTTGGAACACAGGCATTTCAGTTAGCCCCCTACAGCCAGAACTGATCTTCCACCACAAACATGGTTGCTACCTTTACACTGTAAAAAAAAAAACTTCATCTGGGCCTAAAATAAAACTACCTTAAATAAAATATAAAACAAATTAATTTACGGTAGTTTCCTTGATTATCACACTCTTCTTACACATGAACAAATTAGAAACAATAAGTATTGTTTATAGTTTCACTACAACTGTTTCTTTGCTTACAGTGAAAAATCCCTTCTATCTTTACCTGCTCATCAGGTAACTCTCTTCTTTGTCCTGACAGAGAGATAACTGAGGCTCTGGCTGTAACAAAGGCCTTTGTTGTCTATGCATACAGAGTGTTAGCAGAAAAACATTCTGCCAATGGAACTGAGCAGAATTTTGAATCCATGTATTCCATGGTAAACATTCTATGATAAACATTCCATATCTTGAATGTGGGGAAAAACAGAAAAAAACAGGAAGAAGAAGGTAGGCAACAATACAATGACATCATCAGTAACATCATTTGTTGTGAGTGGAAGGACTATTTGATCATAAATGCACACAAGTAAATCTATTGTTTCTACATATAAACATACTTTTCCCAAATGTAAAAGTTTTTAAAACAGGAGCCCATTTTATAGTGCAATAAGAAACTCCAGGTGAGTGCATGGAACGGATTTTGCTGGCGCCGGGGAACTAAAGGCACTCGGCCAAGGCCTCGTGCCTCATTACGCCCCTAGCCGTGCAGTAAAATCTGTTCCATGCACACCCTGTCGTGTCTTATTGCTTACTTATATTTCCTTAAGATGTGTTACTCAGAGGCTGATAGATGAGTCCATTTTATCCCAGGTCATTTATTTCTGTTCCCCTTTGTGTTTTTTTAAGTGATTGCACTTCTTTCTTCCCTCAGATCTTGATCTGATGTCAGCAATATTTTAGTCTTTTTTTGGTGATGCTAGAGATAATCTAGGAGTACCCGATGTCTCCAGCACTTGTGCCAAAAAAATATGCCCAATAGATATTCAGTGAGTCTCCAGACAGAACCTTGATAGGTTTTACCAAATAAGTAAGATCCCGTAGTGGTCTTTAGATCAGTCTTTAGTTGATTTTGGGAACAGAACAACACTTGAAATAAAATAAAATAAAATAAGAAGTAAAATGTGACTGCAATACTAAAAAAGTAAAATATAATCCATTTAGACTAAAAAAAGAGTGTATACTCCTATATAGGGTCTAAGTACCAATGCTAAGTACTAGTAACAGTTGCAGTTAAAAAGTGTGTCACTGATTAACTAACCCAGATCCACCACACTGTTTTCTCCTTTTCATTGTTCGCCTTTATCCCTTCTGGAATATTTTGTGTTTAATTGTAGTACGGTTACATTATGATCTTGCTAAAATTTACAAAATTATTAGTTTACTAAAAAGAAAGAACAGCTTAAGACTTTTAACGAAAATATATTTAATTATGTTTCTACTTAATTATTATTTTCCCCACTTTTCTTTTGGAGAGATGCCAGACAGAAAACTCCAGAAAAATACCCTGGAGAAACACAAGTATAATTTCCTCTCTACCAAAGGCTATGTCCCACTCTTGGGTCCAATACTACCGATCAAAATAATTTTAGTCACCAATGGCCAACTGTCTAATCTGCTCAGTCTCAAATGGCTTGATTTGCTTGTATACCAGGTGATTTGTGTACCAACGAGGCTTCAGGATGAAATCTCTGAGCACAGAGCAGGGGAATGAAAAGTAATTTTAAAGCTGAGTAAAAGATCAGTAAAAGCATAATAAAAACAATTATGAGTATACAAGACCATTTATCTGTAAAGGAGTTGATGGTCTCAGCCAAGCATTCAATAGTGTGTGTCCTGCGTTCTGCTCCTGAGGAATCAATTGTGTAGAGAAGACACCATGCATTTGCCTTATGAGGGTAGGAAGGTAAGAGCATGGTATCACCTGACCAAATGAAGCAAATTCAAAAAAACTGGGACCCAAGGTATTTTTTATATATTAAAAAGCATGAATATAAAATTTAAATGTGCTTATTCTTTGATAAGATATTTACAACTGCCTTAGCAGTAATTTTCCCACATTTCCCCACATTGATCTAATCTATTACCTCATGAAGTAATCCCTCTGTCAGCTTACTGAAAAATATGGGCTAGTGAAACTTCACATAACTTCACTGACATAAATGAAAGAAAAACTACAAAAGGAAGAAAAGTAAATAAAAAAAATGCTCCCCAAAACAGTCAACTTGTATTTCCAAGATACAAAGGTTTGTTTGGAATTCAGTTTATGCTACCCATGAAACTCATTAACTGTCCATGTTGTTTCATTTCAGTTTTATTTATCACAACACCAGAAGCTCAGATAACTCCACACTATTTGTCTCCCGCTGTTGCACCTCTCATGGCCAGCGGTCTTTTGCAGGTAGAGCCCCTAAGATGTTTAACTCCCTGGGTGGTAAAATCACCAATTTAGCCACCCTCGGCGCATTCAAACACAAACTTCATCAGGCACATGTGTCCAGGGCCATGTGTGACTGTTTATCTTAATTCCCATGACAGCCACTCCCTTTTCCTTTCACCTCTCTATCTTCTCCTCCCCTCTGCTTCTCCCCTCTCCCTCACCTTCCTCTACTCATTTTCTTTACTTCCCTCTTCCCTTTCCTTCCTAGCCTGGCCCCTACCCACTTTTTCATACCAACTAACACTTCTCCTCCTTCCGCCAATTTCTGTCTGCTCACCCTATATGCCACTGTGTCCTCAGAACTTTGTCTCTCTTCCCCTTTTTTTCCTCTTCCATCCCTCTACCCTCGCCTATTTCCTCCCTTGGTATCTCCCTTCCCTCCCATTTTATCCCTCCATATTCCCACCACTACTTGTTACTGGCTGGTTACCTACACTCCCTCCTGTTGCTTATCTCCCCCTTACCTTCACTTACTCCTCCCCTAGTCCTAGCCTGCCATGCTTTAATAAAACTATGTCTTAGGCAACTCTTCCATTTTTTTTGACAATGCCATTCTGGCTGCATTATAATTTGGTATAAATTATGTCTGTGTGATCCATTATTGTATACATACTCTATGTTTTTCCAATTTATCTGGAAACTACATTGTTTGGAACTACACAATCGGATTATGTTACCCTTTACTGAGAATGGATTCCTGAACTACTTGCTTTGCTAAGTTTACCAAGTTTGTCCTGCCTATTTATGTAATCTGACATGGAACCTTTGTAAAAGAGCCTCTGGCTCAAAGGTATAAATAAAAATTCTAATAAATAAATAAATAAATAATAAATAAGATTTCAATGTCAGCTTCACTGGTACATATTTAATGTAGACTCAACTTTAGTTCAGTGAGCTCCGTTAGCATTTCTTCTCATGCCAGTAAACAAGTAGACATGTAAACCAATTGGTGGTGTACACAGTGGCCCAGATATTCAAACTGCACCAGGCTGTGGTGCAAGCTTGGGCGCAGTGCAACTTGACTGCACAGGGGTGTGGACTGGGGGTGATATTCAACGGAGCTGCACCATGGCACAGCATCATTGAATATCACACCCTGGCCACCCGCAGTGTGCGTGGCACAGTGGCACTGCACCAGCTCAACTGGCCAGAGTGGAGCAGGGGGATGTGCTAGCGCAAGTTCCATTGCGCTATGTGCAGCAACTGTGATATTCGAAACTTGACATGCAAATGGGGCCATAATGTATGCAAGGTGCAAATGAGGCCATTTGCATGTCATTATGGCCCAATTTGCATGCAGGTGCACCAATTCCTGATGACTTGCACCTGGCACCCTGCCAGGCAGCAGCCGTCAGGAACCGATGCCCCCTGCAGCCGGCAATGTGCTCCACAGCCCGATCGCAGGCTGCAGTAAAAAAGAGGAAAAGCATAAATCCCTGGTGGTCCAGTAGACCACTGTCTGCCCGATAGTGGGCATTTGTCATATAATGAAGATTAATGTCCAATATCCCTGGTGGTCCAGTGGACCGCTGTCTGCCCGATCACGGGCATTTGTATAAAAAAAGATGAAATCTGTCCAATATCCCTGGTGGTCCAGTGGACCGCTGCCCGCCCGATCACGGGCTAAGTAAGAAAATTATATCCCCAATATCCCTGGTGGTCCAGTGGACCTGCCCGCCCAATCGTGGGCTAAGCAAGAGAATTATATCCCCAATATCCCTGGTGGTCGAGTGGACCTGCCTGCCCTATCGCGGGCTAAGTGAAAATTATATCCCCAATATCCCTGGTGGTCCAGTGGACCCCCCCACCCACCCGCCCACTGAATCCCACCACCCGCTCCCCATCAGCGGCGGTTGGCAGCACCCCACCTGCCTGCTGCCCGCGCCGCCCGACCAATGACACCATTGGTAGGGCTGTATGCCCACTGGTCCACAGTGTGAGCCAATGGGCATCCAAGCCCATACTATACTACACATTCCAGATATGTGAATGGGATCCCATTCACATATCAAGAATGTGTAGTATGGTATGGGCTGCACACCCATTGACTCACGCTGGACCAATGGGCGACAGCCCACCCGGACTGTGCTCAGCTCGTAACGGGTGGCAGGGGGCAGGCAGGTGTGCTGCCACCCACTGCTGATGGGGGGAGCAGGATGGTGGGATTCAGTAAGTGGGTGGAGTGGGGGGTCCACTGGACCACCAGGGATATTGTGGATATAATTTTCTTACTTAGCCCGTGATCGGGTGGGCAGCGGTCCACTCGACCACCAGGGATATCGGACATATTTCTTCTTTTTTTAACAAATGCCCACGATCGGGCAGACAGCGGTCCACTGGACCACCAGGGATATTGGACAGAATTCTTCTTTTTTTTTTTTTTACAAATGCCCACGATCAGGCATGGGGGGGGGCGCCGCCAGGTGCAGCCAGAACTCAGGTGGTAGCTGCTGTGTTGTGCCTTGCAATGCAGCAGCTCAGCTGTGGATAGCCATCTGTTCCTTTTTTTTTTGGATCAACTTTGTGCTGGCGCAGGTAAGGGTTGTGCATGCATGGCTCTACACATCCCGGGCTGAATATCAGGCTGTGCAGAGTATGCATGGGCACGGCGCCCCCCTACCTGCACCTGCATACATTACTGATGTGCTCTAGCACATTGGGATTTGTGCCGCGCACTTTTCCCTTTTGGGTATAGTGCTGGGGCGCATCAGTGGGTTGCACATGGTACAACACTGTTGTGCCATGCACAACCCTTTTGAATATCTGGGCCAGTAAGTATAACTTCCTTGTAATAGCCTTCCTGAAGGACTTTCTCTTCCACTGCCATCCAACCCGCCATCATCGATAACTCTGCCATTGCTCACCAGGAGCCCAGCCTTTATGGGTGTCTTTGTTACTGAAATAGAAAGACAAAAAAAAGAAAGACACCACAAAAGAAAGATTTTTTCACATGATCTCCTGAAAAGTTCTGTAAATTCAAGAAATGGTGGTATATTATTTTTTCTTGTAAAGTGTGCCTTTATAGACCCTGCTAGCACAACTTCTCCTCAGCAGTGGTAATATGTAGCTGCATGAAGAATATGTTTCACCACACATCAGGCTGTTGGAAAAATATTTTAAACTAGAAATTGGCTCAGGGGGCATCAGGAGAGCTGGGTGGGGGTCTCTGGCTCTGATACAGGACTGCCAAAAGCCCGCCTGCTACAGCCTGTGGTTGAGTCTTTTGAAACTAGCTCACTAAAAACTGAAAAAGTTTTTTAAAAGTTTGACTCCACACTCGACAATAATGGCCACAATAGCAACAGTTACTACAGCACTCAGTATCCCTGGTGTCTAGTGGCACCCCTCCACCATTCGATTGCCGTTCTTGTCATAATAGTCAATTTCTATGGTGCCTAGTGGCACCCACCACCCTCTGATTACTGTGCCACTACAGACAATATATGTATCTGGTGTCCAGTGGCATCCCCCACTCTCCAGTTGCCATCCCCATTATAATAATAAATGTCCCTGGTGTCTAGTAGCACTCTCACCTTCCGATTGCTGTCCCCATTATAATGTCTTATTTCCATGGTGTCTAGTGGACCCCCCCTCTGATCAACATCCCTTTATTGAAATATCCTGAAATAAAGAAAACAGTCCCTCGATGTCTTTAGTTTTTTTAATCTGTTAAAAAAAGGTCCATTGGTGATCGCACCTCCCACTAAGCACCCAGCACCCCACACCTCCCACACACCTTCACTCACCTGCACATGTCCCAGACTGAAGATCCTCTGTGCTACAGGAGACATGTCTTGCTGCTGGAACTGGTGACTGAAATATGAGAAACTAAGGTAAGTGCAGTTCAATGTATTTCAAAGGAGTTTTCAATTTTGGGGCATAACTTAACCATTTTTGCATATTTTGACATCAGATTTTCATCATACTCTTTTTGAGACCCCTCCTCATGATCAATGCTGGTGTCATTTTACAAATCCTGCCTAAAAGGCAATTTTTGTTTGTGAAATTGCCTTTCAGGTGGCATTTCAAGATGTTTACCATACTTGTTCATGATGTGGGGTCATATGAAGGGTATGTTGAAAATTTGGGGTCAGAATATGCTAAAATTGCAATATTGTGCACATTCATTGACATTTCAATAAGCTCACTTGCAACTTTTGTAATTTTCCATGTTTTTACTCCAAATTTTCAACACTGCTATTTCTTTACACCACCTCATCAATGTGACAGCTGTCATTTTTCAAATGTTGCCCAAAGTATTTTTTCATGCCTCTGGTGTGGAATGACACTGTCATGGCATGAAATGATGTTTTGGTAGGGATTTCACAATTTTCAAAACTGGGTTCATGAGGTGGGGTAATAAGAACGCTGCATTGGCAATTTGGTTGTTGTACATAAACTTACATATATGCATCCATGGAGGGATGGGAGTACAGGGCCCAGAGGGGCCTGTGCTCTGTCACACTGATAAGGATATGATTATATTATCTGAAAAGTATGGATCGATGGCAGGGACCTGCACTCCAACAGGAAAACAAGGATACAATTATACTATCTCAAAAAGTAAGGAAATTATTTGAAAAAAACTGTGTTAATGCAACATTTACAGTTCTGGCTAAAGTGACAAAAGTAGGGAAATATTGGCTTTAGGGTTTCTAACCCTAAAGCCCCAATGCCATCCCTAAAGCAAATCAGGGGTGGAGTCTTCCTAGGGATTGTCAACCCTAAAGCTCACTCCATTAGGTGTGTATGTTTCTGGAGTATATAGAATGGGGGCAAACTTCTTTTTTTAGCAAAGTATGTCCTTACTTTTTGAGATAGTATAAGTGTATCCTTATTTTCCTGTTGGAGCCCTGAGGACCCTGTGCTGTCATCCATCCATACTTTTTCTGATAGTGTAATCATATCCTTATTAGTGTGGTGGAGCATAAGGCCCTCTGGGCCCTGTGCTCCCATTCCTCCATAGATGCATGTATATGCATGCTTATGTGGAATCACAGTGTCCTCTGGGCTCTGCACTTCCATTGGTAGGACAACAGCAACCAAACTGTCAACATAGCTTTCTTATTCTCCCACCTCATGGACCCAGTAGTAAAAATTGTCAAATCCCCACCAAAACATCATTTGCATCACAACAGTGTCATTCTGTATCAGAGGCACAAAAAGACACTTTGGGCAACATTTCAAAAATGACAGCAGTCACATTCATGAGGTGTTGTAAAGAAATGGCTATGTTGAAAATTTGGGGTGAAAATATTGAAAACTACGAAAGTTATGAGCAAGCATAGTGAAATGTCAAGAAATGCACACAACATTGACATTTTAGCACATTTTGATCCCACTCATTCAACATACCCGTCTTATGAGTCCACCTCATGAACAAGTATGGCGAAATATTTAAAATCCTGCCCGAAAGGTGATTTTGCCAACCAACTGTGAAATTATCTTTAAGGTAGGATTTGCAAAATGACAACAACATTGTTCATGAGGAAGGGTCTCAAAAAAGGGTATGTTGAAAATTTGGTGTCAAAATCTGTGAAATTAGCAAAGTTATGCACCAAAGTTGAAAACCCATTGAAATACATTGAACAGCACTTATCTTACTTTCTCATATTGCAGTTAGTTGTTCCAGCAGCAAGATGTGACTTTGACTGTGGGGTGCAGAATGGTAGCTGCTGAGTGGGAGGTCAGAGTGGGGGGTTCAGTACACTGAGGGACCATTTTGTTTTTTACAGGTTTAAACACAAAAAAGTCATTGAGGGACCATTTTCTTTTGTTTACCTTAAAGAGAGAATTGGAGAGTGGTGAGCCATTAGACACCAGTGAAACAAGATGGACAGTGATTGGAGGGTTGGAGGTGCCACTAGAAACCAGGGAAAAAAACAGGAACAGTGATGAAAGATTAAGGGGTGCCACTAGACACCAGGGAAACAACTGGGATGGCAATTGGATTGTGGGGGGGGGTGCCACTAGACACCAGGAAAACAATGGGGACAGTGATGGTGGATGCCACTAGACACCAGAGAAACAACAGAGACAGCAATCTGGGGGGTGCCACTAGACACCAGGGAAACTTATGAAAAGAATGAGGATGGTGATGGTGAGGTGCCACTAGACACCAGGGAAAATAACTATAATGACAGGGTCAGCAATCCAAGGACAGGGAGTGCCACTAGACACCAGGGAAAGGAGTTTGTCATGGCAAAAAATGATCTCTTTTCATCACTGATGATACAAAAAAAGATACTTTTTTCATACCACATGATGCAAAAGAAACATTTCAAGGGCATTTCTTCAACAGCAAAGTGCAGAATACAGCAAAGGGAATCCCAATAAGCAAGGTACATGTGTTGCTTTCTCCCCTGCTTTTCATTTTTGGTGGGTTCCAAATCTGAATTTTAGAAAAAACTGAAAACAAGATGGTGGACAAATGAAAAGGGTTTTCCATTCATGAAAAAGGATGAGGTCAATATGAAAAAACATTATTTTTTAATTTCATACAGCTGTTTTGAGGTGCTTACTGATCATGTTCAGAACCACTCTATAAAAATTTTTTAATTAAATAACTTTAGAACAAATTAACATTTTTCACTGAACCAGCAAAAGGCACATCTGTGGGTAAGCCCCTTTCTACCCTGAAAACTTCAGACCAAACTTTCAAACTGTCTGGGCGGTAGACAAATTAAAATAAATCCGATTCAAATCAATGGGAAAAAAACACGAAAAATTGACGTTTTTCACTATCCATGTTGGAAACTGCATACCTGACCAGAACAAAACTTGGCACATCCAGAAATCTACCACATGAGACTACACATGCAAATTTTCATGCAAATCCATTTAACAATTGCGAAGATATTAAAGTGCAAATTTTTGGGTTTAACACAGAAACCCCAGTTTAACCCTAAATTTAGTATATTGTTTTGTTGTTTGTTTTTTTACAATTTTTCTACCCAGTACAGCCAAGCTCAGCTGAGCTACAGTATCTCATTTCTATTGGGATCCTGTTTCTACCAATTTTTCCACCTGCATGGACTGTCACACTGGGAGGTTAAGTGACTTGTGCAGTGTCACATAGTGAGTGAATGACATACACAAATGATCCCAAAGACTGACTCACATGGATTCTTGTAAAGAGATACATGAATCCCCTATGTGACACACACACACACACACACACACACACATGCATGCACGCACACACCCACATGCATGCATGCACCCACATACACACACACACACACACACACACACCTTGGACAGTCACATGCAAACTCATAGACTGACACATGGACCCTCAAACAGAACACACACATACACACACACACACAGACCGTGGACAGACACGGTGCGAAGTGATGTGGGTGAGTGAAATTTAGCAAGTCAATTTGACTGCCCGTAGGTATAATGAGTTAGGAAATGTAGGAAGGAGTCATATATAGCAAGTGTAGCAGTGAGTTGTACTCATGGCAGCAAGATATGGGTCTGTTTGGCCAAGCATTTTTGAGCTGGCCATTTGATGTAGTGGCTTGAGTCACCACCACTGAAGGTGATGGACCTGGGTTTGGATTTGGCTAGGGTGGAAGTTTTTTTTTTTCGACTTTCTTCTTTCCCCCGTGTCCACACTCCCCTCTCCCTCCAGAGTTGATTGTAATTAAGTTGGGGGGTGTGGGGGCATAGCTCCCCTCCACATAAACAAGTTTTTTTTATTGCCCCTGTAGAGAGTGTAAGCAACCATCACTGTTGTGGCAGTCACTGTAATTTTGGTCACTCTTTTGATGTCAGGTGATATTTTTTTTGTTGTTTGTTGTTGGCACTGAAAAAAAACTTGCCATTATCACATAAAACCCTTGGATGCACACTCAAATTAAACACTGCACAGCCTCTCCCCCACTACTCCTAGTTTTGAAAAGCTCTGGCTGGACTAACCGCAATTATTATGGATAGGATGTGGCCCAGGGGTAAATTGGTGATAAGCAGTGCCACCCACCAAGGTCCTCTCCCATTTGCACTGGCTAAAATGACTCTAACCAACATCAGGGAGGCTTGTAAAACAAAATCTGGCCAGAGCTGATAGGGTTGCAGCTGAGGAAATTGGGGTACAAATATTGGAAATTACCAAAGTTACAAGTCTGCATTTATATAAATGTGTTATTTTGTAGTATGTTTACCCCAAATTTTCACCATAGCCTTGTTATGAACCTGCCTCATGAAGATGAACAGACAAAATGTTCAACTCCTGGTTTAAAGGTGCTTTTGCGAAGGGACTGTGAAATCAACTTTTGGGATGCAAAAACTCATTTTGGGCATCAGCTGAAAAATGGCAGCTGTCACATTCATGAGGTGCTGTAAAGAAATAGCTATGTTGAAAATGTGGGGTAAAAATTTTGAATATTGCCAAACTTACAAGCCTGCGTTTGCAAAAATCAACAAAGGCTCATACCTTTGTTGTTTTTTAATATTTTTATAACAAATTTCCAACATAGCCTTCTTATGACCCCACCTCATGAACAAGGGCTGAGAAAATGTTCATCTCCTGTCTGAAAGGTGATTTCACACAGGGACTGGGAAATCACTTTTCAGGGTGTAAAAAAAACATATTGGCCAGGATTTGAAAAATGATAGCTGTCACATTCATGTGGTGCTGTAAACATATGCATGTGTTGTAAATCTGGGGTAAAAATATTGAAAAGTACCAAAATCATGAGCCTGCATTTGCAACATTCTATGTATGCTCATAACTTGTTGTGTTTTAATATTTTTGCACCAAATCTTCAACATAACCTTTTTATGACCCCACCTCATGAACAAGGGCAGAGCAAATTGTCAACTCCTGCCTGAAAGGTGATTTCATGCAGGAACTGCAAAATCACCTTTCAGGATGTAAAAAAAAAATGCATTTTGGACAGAATTTGTAAAATGACAGCTATCACATTCCTGAGGTGCTGTAAAGATATGTCTATGTTGTAAATTTGGGTAAACATTTTGAAACAAACCAAAGTTATGAGCCTGCATTCATAAAATTTAACATAGGCTCATAACTTTGTTGTTTTTCAATATTTTTACACCAAATTTTCAACATAGCCTTTTTTTGACCCCACCTCATGAACAAGGACATAGAACATTTTCAACTCCTTCCCAAAAGGTGATTTCATGCAGGGACTGCAAACTCACCTTTTGGGATGTGAAATAACATTTTGGACAGGATTTGAAAAATGACAGCTGTCAAATTCATGAGGTGCTGTAAAGATATGATTATGTTGTAAATCTGCGGTAAAAATTTTGAAACATACCAAAGTTATGAGCCTGCATTCACAAAATTTAACGTAGGCTCATAACTTTGTTGTTTTTCAGTATTTTTACACCATATTTTCAACATGGCCTTTTTATGACCCCACCTCACAAACAAGAACAGAGAAAATGTTCAACTCCTGGCCAAAAGGTGATTTCACCCAGGGACTGTGAAATCACCTTTCAGGACAGATCTGCCTAATGGCAGTTACATTGTTCATGGGGTGGGTTCCTGAAGAAGGCATGTTGAAAATTTGGGCCCAAAATATGTAAAAATGCCCAAGTTATGGCACTAAGTTCAAAACCCCATTGTATTACATTGAACTGCATACCTGTGTCTTCAGTTCCCAGTCCAGCTTTTAAGATTGGAAGACTTGTCTGCAGACCAGAGAGGATTAGGGTGTTGGACCCCTGATGGGTAAGTAAGGACTTGGGGGTTGGGGGAGTGGGGACTGAGTGGGAGGGTTAGGTGGGGATTAAGGAATGGTTGCAAAGATATCGGTGGACCTTTTTTTTTTTACGGATGGAAAAAAAAGAACAGAAGAGATCCCCAATCCGACACTGGGGATTGGGTACTCCCAGTGTCACAGTAATGTTTCTGGGGAATGAACGCAATGCTAAACCTTTTTTTTTTTTACAGGTGGAAAAAGAAAGGACTAAGGATCCCTGATCAGACACTGGGGATTGGGCACCCCCAATTATGTTTCTGGGGTGGGATGTGGTGGGTGCTGATTGAGAACGAGGGTCAGGTGGATGGAGAAAAATAATTGAGGGGTAATATGATCATGACACTGGGGGACTGGGATCCCCCAGTGTCATTTCTATGTTTCTGGGGGGGGGGTTACTGAGATGAAGGGTCAGGTAGGGGGAATTTCTGTAATATAACAAAAAATGTAAATAAAATATGCAGTCACAGTGGAACACAGCCCACTTCGCCATGACCAAGATGGCTGCCACATGCTACTGTGCATGTATGACTGCTAGGGCATGCACAGTAGAGTGCAGCAGCCATCCTGGACATGACAGAGTGTGCCGTGTTCCACTGTGACCAATGGCACTGTGAAATAGTGTAGTTCTGCAGTCGGTAGGGACAACATGGGCGGACTGCCTCATAGACGCAGAGGTGACTGTGATTCAATCCAACATGTTGTTCATTCAGAAGGAATGTGGAGTCCTTTTTCTCATTGATCAAAAAAGGTCTGCAGGGCTCTGCCCACTGCAGCCCTAAAAATAAATAAGTTATTTCAAGAATGGTTCATGGGGGAAGAGCCACCTATCCTATGACCACAAAACTACACTTTAAAGTAAGAAGACAGTTACTAAATCTAACATCACAGTGATTTCAAAATGTATTTTTCTTTTTATTGGTCTTCATATATCTTTCAAAAGCGGCCACAAATTACACCAGTGTTTTGCCCTTTGTGGGCTTTCTCAAGACAGTGGTCCTAAATGGATGAAATAAATTTGTTGTTAATTTATGAGCATTAATACACTATTGTAATAATTAATTTTACAATAGAATAGTAATAAGGTATTTATTAACTTGTAAAAAACAATTATACTTTAATTTGTATATCAATTAATAAAAATAGAAATAAAAGTGAGGTGTGGATTTGCATACACAGCCTAAATGCAAACTTTTACTTCAGTCATCCCTGGTAATACAAGTCACATGCTTATTTCACCTTCATTTCACAGAGACTGACATAGCTAAGTCAAGACATCAATGCTAACAAAGAATGATAAGATGAAAAGAAATACAAAAGGGAACTGCTACCGATCTACAGTGCAATAACTGACTAAATGAAATTCACTTTAGCTCAGTCTCATGTCTAAAACAGTTCTAAATCTTGATGCTTATTTTCTGTTCTTACAGGTATCACTAAACATGTCCTTTCACTTTCATTGCTGGGTCGATCATTTCATCAGCTATTATAATAAAAAAAGTCAAAAACCGTAAATGGTCATGTTAGCTGCCATAATGAAACGTAACTTATTCCCAATGCATTCAATAAACAACAGCTCCTTTTGTTTGTGTTTGATTCTTGTTAAGAATATTTCATTAAACATTTCTGGACACTTATGTTGCTAATTACAGTAATTCAGGCAATACAATATACTTAACTATTTGTTCGGATAGCATTCTTAAATAAAATTACCTGTGGCTGCCTAGGTAGAGAGTCATGAGGCAACAGATTAGGACAGGAGTCCTTGTCCCCCACCGAAGAGGGAGCACTCAAGAAAGAGCTGCCATTTGTGATGGGAATCCTAGTCCCCAAGGGAAAAGGGGGACATGTCACAGAAGAGCAGCCAGTGGCAGACCAAGTCCTGGTCCTCCTCTGAAAAGGCAAATACTTCACATAAGAGCCACCAGCTGTAGCTGTGGCTGTGGTCTTGTTCACCCTCAAAAGAGAAGGATATTTCCTGAAAACACAACTGGCCACAGAGGAAGTCCTGGGCCTCCTTAAAAGAGTGGGACACTTCACTAAAGAGCCACCAGTCATGGCAGGAATCCCACTGCTAGTGTTTGGGGGATGAAAGCATTAGTGCCGCTAAACAGTTCTAACTATCAGCATTGCATTGTGTGTAGGAGGAGTACTATAGCAAGCATTGGTGCTGTCAGATAGCTCTAAATACTTGCACTGCCACTGTGTGTATGGGGGGGAGGGTGAAAGCATCAATGCAGCCAAGTACAGTAGCTCTAACAACTGGCACTGCCACTGTGTGTGTGTGTGTGTGTGTGTGTGTAGTGGTGAAGGCAGTATTGCTGCCAAGCAGCTTTAACTACTGGTACTGCTGGTGTGTGTGTGTGTGTGTGTGTGTGTGTGTGTATGTGTGTGTGTGCGTGTCTGCATGTGTGCATGTGTGCATGAGCGCATGTGTGCATGTGTGAGTGTGTGTTTCTGGGGAGGTTAAAGCATCAGTGCTGCTGAGCAGTTTCACCTACTGACACTGCTGCTGCACGTGGGAGAGTGAATGCATCAGTGCTAATGAGTGACTTTAACTACTGGCACTGCAGTTATCTGGGATAAAAGTATATAAGTGCATCAAGTGACCTTGTAAACAGGCACTGCCTGTTTCAAACTTCCAGCAGTAGAGTGGCCTGAAGTCTGGTTGCTGATCTGTATGGTCACTCACTGCCAAAACTGCCAGTGTGGGGGGAGCGTTAACAGCTGTCCATATTAGCCACATATGGGCCACATACAGTATCTGACAAACAAGCAGATTGAGACCGCAATCCATGAAACACAGGGTAGGAGGGTGTATGAAGGAATGCACACCACTGCTCTTGAAGTTGCCACAGTGCCACAAACAAGAAATATGCACACACCAGTAGGTCCACTGTTTAGAGGTTTATTCAGAAGCCCATTTCATACATAGGATGATGTGCTAACAGCCATGCATATTCCCTTACACATGAGGCTTCATCAGGGGGTGGAGTTAGCCAAAACTGACACTTCTTAAATACCCCAGTATTGTACTTGTCAAATGCTGATTGTTGATTCTAATTACTGTCACCACACCAAAAGTTCTCATTGTGTATAGTGTTATCAAAAGTTCTCAGTGTGGATAGTGTTTTTGTACAAGAACAAACAGTGCATTATTTCTTCAAATGAAAATAATATAAACAAAACAAAAAAGTATCATATATATCTATGTGTATAGATATATGTGTCTGTGTGTGTATATATGTGTGTATGTGTGTGTGTGTGTGTGTGTGTGTGTGTGTGTGTGTGTGTGAGCCTCCCTTGGGGCTTATGAGTGTCAAAAGGGTTAACTCTTGTGTCTTCCAGGGACCGCCCACAGGTGGGTGGCCTGGTTAGCTCTAGGAGGTATAAATTTGAGAGGTTTAGCGTGAAAAAGAGAGAGAAAGAGGTGGTCAGGAGCCCAAACCAGCAAGAGGACCATGACTCAGGGCCAGGATGGAGCAGTTGCCACTCGGACCCACAGATATCAGCAGAGTGGCAGCATCAGGGAACAAGTATGGGAACATTCCAAGGAGGGAGAATGGTCGAATCAAAGAGGTTTACCAGTAGAATGCTCATCCATGCACAGTGAAAGAAGAGGTAGTGGGGCAGTGGTGAGAGCCTGTCTTGTCACTCCCCAGTGATTGTAAGATGGCATCAGAGAGAGTCAAGTGAGGAGCAGGTGAGAAAGAACAGATAGTGAGAGAAGCTGAGATGTAAGTCTCTGAGCGGCTCCATGTGTGGTTGTCTCTGACATGTGTACGGTGTGCCCATCATGTCAACCACATTTGTGGTGCCCGGTGGCCATGAGGTATATGTAATTTTGGAGTGGTCAGCCATGGATGGTCTATTGCAGGTGCAAACTGCCAAGATTCGAGCCCCGTCATGTGCCAGTTCAAGTTTGAAGCTGGAAAGTAAGGGGGGTTCACTCCAGCATTCTGTCACGTATGGGACTTGTTCCAGTTCACATTAAAGTTCAAGCAGGAGTGAAGAAAGGGAGAAGCTGAGCTGCCAAAAAGTGTACTAAGGCCTGATTCAGCCTCCGAGTATGTTGCTGCCACCAGGAAACATGGAAGCCTGATTCAGCTCTGAGAGGAAAAGCTAGTGGGAGATCTTCATGATCACTATAGGACCATTGTGTTAAGGTACTTGTTTGCCTTGGAATTAATTGCTTCCCTTGTTCACAGCCAGGCTCCATGGATTTGTGATTTGCCCCTACAGAATTAAATCATGTTATGAACTCTTGTTCATTGTGTGTACAATGGACTTATTTATTAAACTGTATTTGGACTAATCTTTCCCCCCTTAAGCTGCAGTGCTCTGTGACATTGGGCACCCTGGAGAAGATCAGTGAACCAGATGAACACAACCATTCTGGGTTAGTGTCTGCTGCTGTGGTCAACCCCCCCCCCATGGACATTCCATCTTAACCCTAGACATTGGGTGGGTATACATACAGTGAGATACAGATAGATATACAGTCAAATCCACTTGTATGCCATTCGTTTGTATGCCTTTCCCAATTGTATGCCATTTTTAGCTTGGTCCTGATTTTTTTGCTATCCCTTTAAGCTTATAACATCAGCTTGTATGCCTTGTAATTTTTGGTTGTATGCCTGTTTCAAAGTGCTAACTTAATGCTAATTGCAGTATTGTCCTGTCTTGCACCTTAATGTAGTACCTCACAGTTACACTAACAGGTGCAATTAAGGTCAATTACCTGTAAAAACAGGTTAAAAGCCCAAGCTCTGATTTTCCCCCATAAGTGTGTAAGCCAAAGCAGCAGCCAAAGCAGCAAGCATGGAACCTGCAAAAAGACATGTCCTATCTTTAACGCAGAAAGTTGATTTGATAGAAAAGACTGCTGTGTCAGGTGTGTCCCGCAAGGAGCTTGCCTCCAAATTAGGGGTCAATATCTCTAGTGTTGGTCGGTTCCTAAGAAACTGTGAGCTCATTTCACAGGAATGGACCAGCTGCGGTAACGTCAAATGGAAAAGAAAGAGATGGAAAGGACCCCTAAGTTGAAAAGGCACTTCTTCGGTGGTTTACATTAGGAGTGCCTCTTTCTAGCAACATTTTGATGGAAAAAGCAAGATCTTTGTCATAGTCATTAGGTGTTCATTTCGAACCCACGGCTGTTTGGCTGTCCTGTTGGAAAGAACAGAACAATATCTGCTACCACAGAATCCATGGTGAGAAAGCAGAGAATGACACCACAGCTGCTGAAGAATGGGTATGGACTGTGCTGCCCACAATTTTAAATGAGTATGTCCCCTCTGATATCTTCAATGGGGACGAGACAGTCCTGTTCTTCCGAGTGACACCAGACAGCATGCTATCGTTCAGAAACTATACTCCTTCAGGACACAAGAAAGCTAAAGAGAGGGTATAAGTCATGGTCTGTGCCAACAGTACAGGCACAGAAAAAATCCCTCTCTTACTCATCAGCAAGTCCCATAAACTCGAGTGTTTTAAGGGCATAAACACCACTGCCCTCCCAGTTCAATACAATAGCAATGGGAATGCCTGGATGACCTCTGACATCTTTCATAAGTGGTTAAGGGAGCTCAACAAGAAAATGAGAATAAAGCACGAAAAGATAGCATTAATTGTTGATAACTGCCCTGCCCATAAACCTATCCCCCTGTCCAACATCAATCTGATTTTTTCTGTCTCCGAACTATACTGCACTTATCCAGCCTATGGATCAGGCTGTAATTCATAATCTAAAATTCCATTATCGGAAAAGTATTGTTAGCAGACTCCTCTCAGCAGTTGATGACTCAGCCTAAATGTTCCGTGACATGTCATGAATAATAACGATTCTTGATGCCATCCATTTGATTCATTCAGCCTGGACTGAGGTGAAAGTCGAAACAATAAAACATTGTTTCATGAAAGCTGGCATCTGCAAAGATGAAGAGTTGGCCCATGAGTAACCAGTTCTTCCACCAATAAGAATGCAGCAAATGGATTTTGAATCCTACATGGCAATTGACCAGGAAGAATAGACCACAGGTGAAGTAAGTGATGGCAAAATCTGTCAAGAAATCCTGCCCCAAAACAACCCCACAGCAGAGGATGAAGATGATGAGGAACCAGAAAGCGCACCAGCAAATGCTGAGGTGTGGGGGATGATCAGAAAAATCAGAAGGTTTGTTGAAACTAAGGAACAGACAGACTTCAATTGGTTTTACTCATTTGAAAGTGCATTGACACTATCTTGCAGTGGCACAAAGCAAACGTCTGTCACAACCTGGCTCATACCTGAAACTGAAAATGTAGAGCCGGATGACTTTATTGCCAAACTGTAGTTTTATGTTTTCACATTTTGACAAACATTAGCAGCAGAGCAGAGCAGAGCACTTGCATAAGACTTGCGACTTGCACCCCAAACATTAGATGCTGTGCTAGAATGAACTTTTACCGTGTTTTGTGTCGCTTGCTGTGATCTGTTTCTGGACTAAATTACTGTATATTAATTTTAACTCTTATAAAAATGAAATAGAGTACTGTACTGTGCTGTCCAATATACTTTAATACATTTTAGTACTTTTAGTGCTTTCTAAAAATGTTTAATAAAGTGTTTCTTACTGAGGCTGCATTTGTGTGACTGTATGAGGTTTCTAACTGCCTCTGGCTGAAGGTACTGTTCAAATCACTACTCCCTCTTGTATGCTGTTCTGCTTGTATGCACAAATTCTGTTGGTCTCGAGCTTGTGCATACAAGCACAATTGACTGTAGAAATATATATTAGGTATAGATATAGACATAGACATTCATATACATATATATACATATTGATATAGATATTGATGAAGATATAGATCATTCCATTACATTTTCTGTTCCAATGGCAAAAAAATCTTAGGTATTCAGTAATAAAACTTACAAACATAGGAACATATGTAAAATGCCAGCAGAAACAGGCCATAATGGTCTATCAAGTCTGCTCGATTGCGCAGCTCACAGTTTATTTTACTTTAGTTGCCCCCCCACCCATTTCCACCCCAGAGTTATCTTCCCCTCTTCTACTCCCTCCTGCACCTCCCACCCGATGTGACCCTCCCTTTAATCCTGTCCTGCCCCTCTTGAAACTGCTCACAGTTTTCACTGAGATAAGCTCTTCCAGTAATTCATTCCATCTTGACACCACTCTTTCTATGAAATAGTGCCTCCTCATTTGCCTTTTAATTCTTCCCACCACTAATTTCAGACTATGTTCCCTTGTGGACCCCTTTCTTTTTAAGTTGAAAATGCCCTGTGTACTAACCTTATTCATACCTTTTAGGTACTTAAAGGTTTCTGTCATATCCCCCTCTCCCTCCTATACTACAGGGAATACATGTTGAGCTCCCTCAGTCTCTCTTCACGGTTTGTCCCCCCAGGCCTAGGATCATCTTGGTCATTATTTGCTGCACCTCCTCCAGTAGTTTGATGTCCTTTTTCAAATATGGACACCAGAACTGCACACAATACTCTAAGTGTGGTCTCACCAATGACCTATACAATGGCAAGATGACTTCCTCTTTCCTTGAAGTGATTCCTCTGGCGATGCACCTCAATATCTGGTTTGCTTTGGCTGATGCTTTATGGCACCCTACAAAGTGTCTCATGTCCTCTGTGACAATTACCCCAAGATCCCTTCTGTCCTCTGAAATGCATACCTGTACTCCCCCCAGCCAGTAGCTAGTCCCAGGGTTCCTGGCTCCCAGATGCATGACCTTGCACTTCTTAGCATTGAATCTCAACTGCCAGATGCCTGACTATTGCTCGATCTTTGCCAAGTCCATCCTGAGCTCCTGCCTCCCCTCCTCAATGTTGACTTTCACATAGATCTTTGTGTCATCTGCAAACAGGCAGATTTTACTTCTGATCCCCTTTGCTATGTCCCCAATAAAGATGTTAAATAACACCAGTCTGAGAACTGAGCCCTGTCGGACCCTACTGGTTACTTGCCTGTGTTTCGATAATCCACCCCCCCACAGTCATCATCTGGTGCCTGTCCTGCAGCCAGCTCTTGAACCACCCCACAAGTTTTTCCCCTGCTCTCAGGTTCCTCAGTTTACTGAGCATCCTTCCATGTGGCACTGAGTCAAATGTCTTAATGATGTCCAGATACAGGATATCCACTGCCTGGCTCCTGTCCAGCAACCTAGTGACCCAATCAAGATAGTCTATTAGATTGGTCTGGCAGGATCTCTCCATGACAAACTCATTCTGCCTTTCATCCTGGAGACCACTGGCTTTCAGAAATTTCACTAGTCTTTCCTTTAGAATAGTCTCAATTAACTTACATACAATGGAGGTAAGGCTGACTGGTCTGTAGTTACCAAGTTCATCTCTGGGCCAACTTTTGTGGAGAGGCACCACATGAGTCATCCTCTAGTCCTGGGGCATGCACCCTGACTCCAATGAGGTATTGAACAGGTCCACCAGCGGGCCAGACAGAACCTCTGCTAATTCCTTCAGGACTCTTAGATGCAAGCTGTCCAGTTCAGGAGCCGTATCCACCTGAAGGGTCTTCCTGGATTTCCCCATCAGTTACATCCTCTTCCCCCCTTTCTAGACCCTATTCTTCCTTGTGGCATAGGTCCATCCTTTTCCCTGATGAACACTGAGCAGAAGTACTCTTTCAGTACCTCTGCCTGGTCCACACCAATTTTGCCCATCCCCCCCCCCTTAATCCTGACAAACCCATCCTTACAGCTTCTCCTCTCTCTTATATACCTTGAATAAGTCATTTTCCCATTCTCTGATCCCCTCTGCCAGCCTTAGTTCTCTTGTGACCTTTGCTGCCCGGACAACCCGACTTGCCTCTCTAGATTTCCTTGAGCACTCCTCCATGTCTACCACTCTCATAGTACGCTTGTACTTACGGAAGGCTGCTGTCTTTTGCCTCACTTTCTCTGCCACCTCCTTGCTGAATCAGCTTGGTCTTTTGGTCCTGGACATTTTACTCTGGGTCTTTGCACATGTGTTAGTGGCCTCCTTCAGACCCAACTTGATAATGGATCATTTCTGGTCTGCATCCATCTCTGCACTGATTTTGGCAAGGTGCCCCACTAGGACGTCACCCATCCTACCAAAGTCTGCCCTCCTGAAGTCCACCATCCTTCTTTTAGACCTGGTGGCTTTCTTGCCCAAATTGAGGAAAAAACACACTGTGCACAGGTCACTGCCTGCTAACGGGTCCTCTACTACTATGTCTTGGACTTGCTCATTGGCCGACAGCACCAGATCCAGTATGGTACCATCTCTGGATGGCTCTGTGACCCTCTGCACCAGGAAACAGTACTGGAAAGCCTCCAAGAGGACCTGTTCCCTGGAACAGGAGGTAGCTGAGCTGCTCCAGTCCACCCCAGGCAGATTGAAATCACCTGTTCTGACAATGTTGCCCTTAATACTCAGCCTTCTAATTTGCTCCCCCAGCTCCCTATCCAATTCCTCATTCTGTGAGGGTGGTCTGTACAACACCCCCAATCTAATCTTCCACCCTTTAGTGTTTTGAAGATGTACCTATAAGGCCTCAGTCCTACACTCTTCTACCTCCTCCTCCCTGCTGGATACAATCCCTTCCCTTACAAATAAAGCTACCCCCTTCCCCTTCTCTCTGTCCTTCCTGTATAACCTATACCCAGGGATCATGAGGTCCCAGTCATGATATTGGGTGGTCCATGTCTCCGTGATGCCCTTATCACTTCCCTATGAAAAGATACTGAGTTACTTTTTTCATTATCATTATACAGAGTATAGAGCCAGGTTATTTAGCTGATGTCAAACCTAGTGGTCTGCCATTGCTAAGCAGAGATGGAGGTGTATTGGGTGGAGGGAAGGGGCAGTATTTATTAAAGCAAATTTTATATTTTTTTTAAGGTGAACTACCCCGCTGAAGAAAGTGGCAATGTAAAAAGAGGTTCGAACAAAAGTGAGGTTTTAGTTTCTGAACATTTAGTATTTTAAACAGTTCAACAGTTAATGTACATCAGTTCATATTTAACTAGTTTTCTATTTTTTTATAGAAATAGCTTGAAATCAATTTGGTCATTAAGGCCTCCTGGTGCCAGTGTTCCCAGTGTCACTATCCATTTTGTTTCATGCTGTAATATAGTTTTCGATCTGTCTCCCCCTCTGTGGGGGGGAGGGGGGGCGAAGGGGGTGTTATATGCTCCAGAGCTCTGGAGCGGAAACTTCTTGTGGTTGAGTTAAGCGCTAGTTCTATTTTTGTTTATGACTTCCCTTATATGTTCCTGAATGTGGCACATCAGAGGATGCACAGTCCTACCTACATACACCTGATCACACAGACACCAGGCAAAGTATAGTGCAATGGCAGACCACCAGGTTCGACATCAGTTAAATAACCTTCCTGGCCAGCCCTTTTTCTACCTCTACTAGTATTCTCTTCTTTCTTGTCTTTTTCTTTTAGGACCTCCCACCCCCATTACCCAGCGCACTTATATTTTTCAGATTTCTCTGTCACTACCAGGTGATCTACAGTCTGTATAATGATGCAGTAATGACAAGAACAACTTGGTATCTGTTCATAGGTGCATAATAAGTTAATATTACTGAATACATAATATTTTTTGCCACTTGAACAGAAAATTTGATCATGTGATCAGCTGTTTTACTATGTGAGCAAGCACGGGAGCTCTTTCATTCACTAGATGATGGCTGGCCATGGAGGAGGGAAGACTTGGTCAGTCACCTTCTAGCTTCTTTTATTCAGTTACATGTCATGATATGGGTGCTGGGGGGAAGAGGGTGCTGCTGACAGGTAAGGGAGGTGAGGGAAAATATTTGTTTTTCGGCAACAAGCACTGAAAGACAGCAGTTGGCCGAAGAAGTGGGCAATTGTGCTGGTCACTCACATTAGAGTTTTTATCAAAGTACATGTGCTGGATGGGAGGAGGGTGGGATTGGAGTTCAAACTGTGGTGGAAGGATGGGGGGGGCTTATATATTTGAAAGGATCTGGCCTGGAGAGGAGAGTGGGGGCTGTTTCTTTATCTTTGTTTTAAAAAAAAAACAAATAATGAATATGAATATCAAATACCTGAATATTTGATGGTCGGAATAAAATATTTGGACGAATATTTGGGGTAAGATATTCACACACCCCTATTTTTTAGATGTGTAAGTGAAAAGAGGAAGACCAGGGGTAAGACTATAAAGCTAAAAAGGAAAGGGGGGGCTGTGCAGAGAGGGACAAGGAAAAGGCAGACATCCTAAACAAATACTTTTGTTCATTGTTCATAGAGGAAGGAGAAGGGAAGGGGACACAAAAAAGTAATGAAAGCTTTGGAGGGAGGGAGGTGGACACTAGTACTTTTTTGGAGGTGAGAGTCCTGAAGAGACTTTCTAATCTGAAGGTGGACAAAGCAATGGGGCCTGATGGGGTGCATTGAAGGGTATTGAGGGAGCTCAGGGAAAGAGTGGCTCTACCTCTGACAGTTCTATGTAACAGCTCACTGGAAGCAGGAGTGGTTCCGGAGGACTGGAGGAGGGCGGATGTAGTCCCACTTCACTAAAGTGGTAGCAGGGAAGAGGCTAGCAATTATAGGGCAGTCAGCCTTAACATCAGTGGTGGAAAAGATAATGGGATCACTGCTGAAGGAAAGGATTGTGGAATATCTTGAATCTAGTGAGTTACAAGACCCAAAGCAGCATGGTTTTACAGGGGGAGGTCAAGTCAAATGAATCTGATAGATTTATTTGACTAAATGACCAAGGAACTAGATCAGGGTTGAGCGGTGGATGTAGCCTTCCTATATTTCAGTAAGGTGTTTGACACCATTCCACATAGGAGACTAGTAAGCAAGCTTGATATCTTAGGAGCTGGTCCAAAGGTGGTAAACTGGATAAGAACTTGGTTAGGGGACAAGTAACAGAGGGTGGTTGTAAACAGAGTTCACTCCAAGGAAAGGAGGGTGACCAGCGGGGTGCCTCAGGTATCAGGGCTGGGTCTGGTCCTTTTTAATGCCTTCATACGTGAAATTGCAAAGGAGCTGGAAGAGAAGGTCTGCCTCTTTATGGTCGACACCAAAATCTGCAATAGTGTAGACATTCCAGGAGAGCAGAAAGGATGAGCAGAGACCTGAGAAAACTAGAAGAGTGGTCAAGGGTATGCAAGGCCCCTGGAATTCTGCGGTTCTGCAGTTGCGGAATTTGCTGCAGAATTTGCATCATGCAGCAGAATATATATAGTGCCACAGAATTCATTGTTTTTGGTGAATTTTCATATAAATATACTGTTTTTCCATAGTGTCAGGCTTTCTTTCCCACCTCGTTTATCCTGAAGCCTCTCCTCTATGCTCAGCATATGATGTCATCGATGACATCACATCATATTTAGTCAATGATAGGACTGCATTCTGCCAGAGAAATGAATAAATCATGCTGCAGAAATCAGAAAATGCTGCCATATAAGTCAAGGAGCCCTGCCGCAGAAATCAGAAAATTCTGCCGCAGAACACCAGGGGCCCTGAGGGTATGGCAGCTGGGTTTCAATGTGAAAAAGTGCAAAATAAAGCACTTAAAGCACAGAAACCTGGGGTGAAGTACAAAATGAGTAGAGTGGTGTTGATGATCACCAAGCAGGAAAGAGACCTGGAGGTAATCATATTGGATGACCGATGGCCAGGCAGTGTGACAAGGCAGTAGGGAGGGCAAGTGGGATGCTGGGTGCATAGGGAGGGGTATCAGCCGCAGAAAGAGGGAGGTGGTGTTGCCTCTGTATAGATCGCTGGTAAGATCCCAGAACTGGTATACAGTTCTGGAGAACACATCTACTGAAGGACATAGACAGAGTGGAGGCAGTCCAGAGGAGGACAACTAAAGTGGTGCAGGGTCTGTATCAAAAGCCCTATGAGGAGAGGCTAAAGGACCTCAATATGTACACCCTGGAACAGAGGAGGGATAAAGGAGATATGATAGAAACCTTTAAATACCTCATGGGGTAACTAAGGAACAAGAGGGGAGTATTTTTCAGAAGAAAAGGTGTTCAAGAGCAAGGGTACATGCTATGAAGCCGGAGGGGAGTAGATTCAGGAGAAATGTGAGGAAGTACTTCACAGAAAGAGTGGTGGATTCCTGGAATAGACTTCCAGTGGAGGTGGTGGGGTTCAAGAATGCACAGGATAAGCACAAAAAAATTCTAGTGAAAAGAAGGGGGAGGGAGAAAAAGCTGTAGATTAGGCACTGGCTGATATAATAGTGTAGGTAGGAAGAAATGGACAGGCTGGATGGGCCAAGCAGTCCTAATCTGCCATCAAATTATATGCTTCTATGTGCTTATGTTTACACAATATGCATATGGTAGTTGCTGGATTTAAGCCCAGGTCTACTGGGTCTCCAAGTCAATGCTCTATGCTCTGACAACTAGACTATGCTGCCTCCCTATACTGGGTGTATAGGCCCCTGATTTACAAAATGGGCAATCTTGTGCTTGACCCATTGACTACATGAAATTGCACATTCAACTACAGTTCTAATCTTGTGCATAATTCTTGTTGCTCCCATGGCCTTGCATTGCATGTGGAAATGCCCCCCCCCCGCCAAAGAAAGTGAGATATAATGAAAATTGCTCAGTAACTGTTTACAGATGTGATATTAAGTAGTGCTGCTGCAACATTACACTGTAGAGCTATGTATGTGCCACCAGACACCACGCAATTCATGCTCCACACAGTCCCTATAATTTATAATACCACTCGCCCCATCATATGCCAGCCAGTCCCTGGCATCTAGGCACAACCTCCACACCCAATGCCAACCCCTGTTACCAGTGCAGACACTCCATTACTGATGCCAGTCCCTCTTACTGATACAGACACCCCTTGGTAAGGAAATCATTCCCACTGTAATTGATCCAGACATTTTCCATAACCAAAGTAGATATCACCATTACTGATTCTATTCTCCCTTTTACCAGCACAGATACCTCTCCATTACTCCCACCTTGGTACTTCCCTCTCACCATGGCTATTACGTAGGTCGTTGGCCGGGGACCCTGGTACAGAGCATTATGTTTTATTATTCACTTGTTTCTCCTTCCTTTCGGTTGAGGTGGCTCATTGCCCCTTCCCATGCATTTAATTGGTGCTCCTCCCCCATTCACTCATGATATAGCAAGTCCCTTTCCCAATTTGGTTAGACAGTGATAAGAATTTCCCCATTGCCAGGCCCCAGGATTTATATTCATACATTTTCTCAGTTACATTTCTTTCTTTCTTTCTTTCTTTCTACCCTAATTTCAGTGAGTTGTATTTTGACTATATTGGTGCCCCGTTATTTCCCTCTCTTTTACAACTTTGCATGTACTTTTCTCCCTCTGGGAGTTTTCCTTTGAAGGATAGGAGGTCATAGCCATCATTGTGTGATGCCTCTGTTTACAGTATATTTACTTGCTTCATATGTTGTTACTCTTTGTATCGATATTCTTCTGTATGTCTGTTGTTATATGCTGGGCTACTGCCCATTTGTTCACTTTACACATGAGTTATTTGAAAAATTTAATAAACACCTTTATGGAAGAAAAAAAGATACCCCTCCATTACCAATGTAGACACTTCCCATTATAGATGACACCCTCTATTTACTGATGCAGATACCCCCAGAAACCAATGTTTGTTCCTCACTATCCCCAATTACCAATCCCCAGTTACCAATGCAGACCCCCCATATGGCTGGTGTCCAGTGGTCCCACTGCCCTTTCTCATCCACATCTTCTACCCAACACCAGTTCACTTGGTTGTGAACAGGCCTACCAAAGCAAGCATTAACTCAACAAACCTCTCACTGCCTGCCACTGAGATTATGATGGGCAGAATGCATTGTGACTTGCACTGTGGAGCACTATCATCATGGCCCCAGCCCCTACAACTTGGCATTTGTAAATGGCTGCAGGTGCCCTGGAATCATTTGTGACCCTGTTCACCATAGCTCAGTGGTGTCAGCAACTCAGTGTGGGTCCAAAGTGTTTTGGTGATTATGTGCCTTAAGCAGAAGGGAAAAACTCTAAAGCCAAGAGACCAAGCTTGTTCGATAGAGAAGTGGGTTAGGCTGTGAGGGATAAGAGGCCCCCATAAAGGAAGTTTTAAATGTCCCAAGGGGATAAGGAAGAGGAGGACTACCTGGAGAAAGCTAGGAAGACTACTAGGGTGGTCAAGCAGGCCAAGTCTAGGAAGGAGCAGCAAACTGCAGAGAGGATCAAGGAGGGATAACAGAAAATAGGGTTAGGAAGGGGGTCCTGTCTCAGAAAGATATCAAGTCCCCAGGACCAGATGGCATGCACCCCAGAGTGTTGAGAGAGCTGGTGGAGGAACTGGTGGGTCTGCTAACAGATCTGTTCAACAACTTATTAGATAGAGTGGCACCATAGGAGTGGAGAACCACACATGTGGTATCACTGCACAAGAGGAGGCCTAGGGATGGTCCTGGGGACTACAGGCTAGTCAGTCTGACCTCCACAGTCTGTAAGCTAATGGAGGTCATTCTGAAAGAAAGGCTAGTAGTGTTTTTGGTGTTTTTGGGCTTCAGGACAAGAGACAGCATGGGTTCATGTCAAGGAGATCCTGTCAAACCAACCTGATCAGCTTCTTAGACCGGGTAACAAATGCAGTAAAAAGGGCCAGGCAGTTGATATTCTATATTTGGATTTCAGCAAAGACTTCAATTCAGTATCCCACAAAAGTGTTGATCAGGAAATTGGAGTACCAGGGGGTGAGAAGCAAATTAACAAGGTGTGTGGACTTTGGCTCAATATTAGGACACAGATGGTAGTGGTGGAGGGAGAGCTCACAGGCACAAGGGAAGTCACCATGAAGTCCCACAAGGGTCAATGCTAGATTCAGTGCTGTTCAATGTATTCCTTAATGATACTGGGGAAGGTATTCAAGGCAAAATCTTTCTTTTTGCAGATGAACAGAACAAAAGATGCCAACACCAGACACCAGGTTTATTTGCTTTACTTCATTCATGAAAAAAATATATAAAAAGGCAACTACCCTATACAGTGGTGGTAAAACAGACCATGGTCACCCCAAGTGATTTAGCCCTCTAGCTTTCTCAAGGGATGAGGAAGTAATGTCCAGGCCCATTTTCAAAGTGCTCAGCACTTGAAGTGCAATCCCAAATTTTAAAGTGTAGTACCTACTGAAAAGAACATTTCAACATATTCACCTGAGTAGGCACCTACGTAATTTGATATTGCACAATACTGCACAACATTCAATAAAGGATGAACCATTACCACACATTTGAATATATATATCTTATAACTGAAAATAAAGGAGCTAATCTATATATTGATCAACTACTTCCTGCCCTCTAAAGCTAGACTATTTCATCCCCTAAAGCTAGGGTATTTCATTTTGTTCATGCATTATCATTCATTCGCCCCAACATCTGGAACCTGCAACACAAAGAGTAAAGGGGAAATTGTAAATCAGCAGCACATTGTTGTGATCAGAATCAATTTATTTTTTATTAGGGGCTTTACATTTATTTTGTCATTGAGTCCTGGTACTGTAGATAGTGACCCCCCAACTGGACAATCCACATTGCCTCTCTTCTGAAGAGTAAAGCTTCAATATCTCCACCCCCCTGTCTACCCAGTTTCACCTTCTCTAGCCCACAGAACTTAGGACTATGATTTTCTGTTGTGTGTTTACTTTTAACATGTATGGCAAGTGCATTATTTTCTTCACCTCTACCACTGTAACAGCCTTCTTTGAATTAGAAAAATAACTTTGAAAGCTACAGGTAGGAGAACTTTCTGGCACAGAACATACCTAAAAGCTGATTTAAAGGTAGGATAAACACCACAGGGACTCAGGGTGACATAACAACCTGTCTATGGGCAGGAGAGAGAACCCTTTGCTACTGCTTGGAATATTGCTTTGCAGGAAGGGTCAGTTGCTCTAGTTAAGGGTGTCATTAATGATTATCATGCACAGCAACCAGTAATTCAAGAAGAGTTAAAACAAAAGGAGCTACAGGTTGCAGCTTTCAAAAACCATAAGGATTTTGAGGAACTCGAATGAAAATTCAAGGACAAAATAGAGAAGCATGATTTAAAGTTAAAAGCCCAAAAAATAAAAAGAAAATTGAATGAGACCGTACTGATTACCATATAGGACACATATTCAGTTGGAACAGGAATCAGAATAAATACAAGAGGCATAAAAGCTGAAGTCCTAATAGACTGAAATCAATCCTTAAAAATAGGGGACAATCACCAGCATAGCATACCTCCACAAGTGGTTCAGACAGCGAAACTACAGAGGATTTTTTAGAACAAGAACAAGAAGAAATAGACACAGGACCATGCAGGAGCTAGTGCATAGTCAAATTTCAGAGACCAGAACTACAAGTACAAAGAAAACCAGAAGAGGAATGAAGAATAGCAAATACAAGCAGGGGTGTGACCCCTTTAAGGAAGCAGAGATATAGATAAATGTAATAAATATATCTAAAAGGATGCTAAGTATAGCTGAAATTAATTTACTTCAGAAAAAACTGTTATTTATTCCTACCAGTGACATCAATCAATTTGATTTATATTTGGACTTTTGGAGGTTCATAAGAAATTTAAAACTGAAATCCTTTTGGGCTAGGCAACAGAAAATGGGATACAGTGAGAGTAGCACACTAACTTTCCAGGAAGAAGGGATCCAGGATGGAAATACTGCACAGGTTGGACTACCTATAAATATCAATGTCACACCAGAGGGAGATCCTGATACACAAAATCAGAAGATATGTCATCAGGATTTGGACCTTACTGGCTTCAAGGCACCATTTACCTTTTTCCCTCAATACGATGCAAGTGTGTCGAGAGAGTATGCGAAGAAGAGTTTAGGAACCTCTTTAAACAAGAAGAGATTGGCCAGAAGTACTACAATCTAACCAAAATGGAATGGGAAGCATGGGAACAGTTAGAAAAGGACAAAAGCATTACCATTAAAAAAGCAGACAAAGGAGGGGCCATGGTAATACTGGATACATGTAAGTATCTGCAGGAATGTAAAAGCCAATTGAATAATAATTTTTATTGAGTATTGCAGATTGACCCCACCATGACTTTCAAGAAACATGTATATGAACTACTTACAGTAATTGCTCTAAATTAAAATACAAAAACTGAAATGGCATATACATTTCTGAAGGTTAAATACCCTATTAAGGCATGCTTCTATATTTTGCTCAAGGTGTACAAAAGCCTGATAGATCCTCCAGGGTGTCCAATAGTGTCAGGGATAGGGAGTCTCATTGAGCCCCTATCCCAGTTTGTGGATGATGACATCAAAGGACTGGTACAGACATTACCATCCTACTTAAAATATATAGCTGAAGTGTTGGGCACCCTTGAGGATCTGCAATAAAGCTGGAGAGTGACTGGTGGCTTGTCTCTCTAGGTATAGAGGCATTATACACAAACATACCCCCCAAGAAGGTATAAGAGCACTGAGATACTGGTTAGAAACATGTATACTCTTTGATAGGAGGTTGATAGAGTTTCAGTGAGAATGTGCTGGATTGGTAATTCAATATAATGTTTTCTTGTTCCATATATTTTATCTGCAAATTCAGGGTACTGCTATGGGGGGTGACATTTGCCCCCAATTATGCAAACCTTTATTTTGGACAATGGGAAAAAGAAATAGTCTATAGCCCCAAGATTAATCCTTCTACCATAGGCTTGACTTCTGGAGGCACTTTATGGATGACATACTGATGGTATGGCATGGCAGCAGAGAGGGGATTAGATGAATATGCGAGATGGCTTGAGAGTACAAATCCAGACTTGAAGTTCACCATTCATGCAAGCCAGACAGAGGTGAACTTTTTGGATTTGATGATAATTAAAAAAAAGAGGATGGTACAATAAGAACTAACCTGTACTGCAAAGCTACTGATAGGAACACCCTCCTGCATGCCACAAGCTGCAATCCTAAGTATATGGTGGACAACATTCCTAAATCCCAGTATCTGAGAGTGAAAAGGAATTGCAGTAAAGAATATGACTGCCTTGAGCACACTAAACTAATGAGAAGCAGGTTCTTGGCTAGAGGATATAGACCTGAAATAGTAGATCAGGCTGAGAATGAAGTAAGCTCTATAAGTCAAGAAAGCCTATTAGTACCAAGAGACAAAAGATAAAATGAAACACAGCCAGTCAATTTTGTTAGTACTTTTGGTCACCAGTCCAGGGCAATTAGAAATATAGTAACCAAAAGCTGGGAAATTATATGCTCAGACTCCGTTTTAAGGAATTATGGCCCGGGTTCAACAGGATTCACATACAAAAGGACTAGCAACCTATCAGATAGCATGACACATAGCCTACAGCTGGGCCCATCAAAATTTCACACATGTCTACCAAATTTGCCCAAGGGCAACTATAAATGTGGCCGCTGTAAGTACTGTCCTGACCTAGAAAAAAAAACTAGTCATTTCACAAACATTAATGCCAGTAAACCTTGGAAGTGTGGGATTTTATAAACTGTGATACTACACACATAGTATACCTGGCATACTGCAATTTTGGGACATTGTACGTAGGGAAAACTTCTAGAGTCTTCAAACTATATATTGGAGAATATGTGAGAGCTGTTGCTAGAGGATATGAAAATAATGCTATTCTTATACATGTTAAAAGTAAACCCACAACAGAAAATTATAGTTTTAAGTTGTTTGGGATAGAGATGGTAAAACTGGGAAGCCTGAGAGGGAGATATTGAAGCTTTACTCTTGAGATGAGAGGCAATGTGAATTGTCCAGTTGGGGGGCCACTACGTATCAGGACTCAATGAGAAAATATATGTAATGCCCCTAATAAAAAAGAAATAGATTCAGATCACAACAAAGTGCTGCTGATATTACACTCTCCCCTTTATTCTTTCTGTTGCAGTTCTGGATTTTGGGGCTAACCAATGATAATGCATGAACAGGATGAAATAGTATATCTTTAAGGGGCGTCAAGTTGCTGATCAATATATGGCTTAGTTCCTTTATTTTCAGTCATAAGATAAATATATGCAAATGTGTTGTGTGGTAATGCTTCATCCTTTATTGACTACTGAATATTGTGCGATATCAAATACAGTAAGTGCCTACTGTTGAAATGTTGTTTTTAATGGGCACTGCACCTTTAAATTCGGAATTGCACTTGGAGTATTGAGCACTTTAAAAATTAGCCTTCACATTATTTCCTCGTCCCTTGAGAAAACCAGAGGGTGAAACCAGTTGGAGTAACCATGATCTTTTTTACCACCACTGTATAAGGTATTTAACTTTTTATATGTGGCTATGGCCACCGAATCTCCTGTTCCTCGGCCTCATAGAAGAAGCAGGTCCAAAGTCCTTTGTGTTATTTATGCCTCTGGCTGCATGGGGAGGTCTTTGCCTCTAGTGCAGAAGGGTTTTCAGGGCAAACAGAATGCGAACAGTAATGGCCACACATGTAGTATTTTCGCATGCGCAGCTGAAGCTTAAAGTAGCCATGGCTCCCATAGACGGTTTTGGCAGTGCAGCCACAGTGTAAAGAGATTCCTGGCTCCAGGGCAAGAAGTGGAGCTGGGTGTCAAGTGGGGACACCTACAGGTGCAGAATTGGTGGGCTCTCCCCTGGTAGGGGGCTGTTAATAAGTAGTAAAGGCTGCACAGTTAATGTAGAACAATTGTAAATAATAATTGCGTCCCCCAGTAATCTTTTTGCCACAGGGACCACTAGGAAAGAGTGAAAGGGAACTTGGAGAGCCCAGGAACAGACTGGCCATTCAGATGGGGAGCTATGGACTGCTATAAAAAGAGCCTGAGCCAGGGGAAAAAGGGGAGAGTTCAGACAAACCTGAGAGGGGAGAGATTGTGTGAGGCGCTGTACCAGCCTGAAGGCTAGCCTAGGTACACTAAGTCCCCTCTGTAACTCCACAAGAGGGATTAGGCAAAGTGCCTACAAGCCCATAGTGGCAACAGGGCAGATAGTGTCTGGCTGGTCTGTTTTCTGTGTGGATTTATTGGAACTGTTATTTTGTGATATTGCAGCCTGTGAACTGTTTCTGTGCCAGGAAGAAATGTATTAGGGCTGGGTTCAAGATCATCTAGGATCCCAGCTTTGTGTCTATGTTTCAGTTGCCATTTGATGTCCAGGGTGACTGTCAAGTCTGACAGGTATTGTGGTCTGACAAAAGGTGAAGACGACAAAAGGCCTGTGAGGGGGAAATGGCAAAAGGCCCTGGGGGCGAAGACAATGAAAGGCCTGTGAGGCGAAGACGATAAAAGGCCTGTGGGTGAAGTCAATAAAATGCCTGTCCTAGGTGAAAGGCTGCACACCCCCATCCAGCTGATGTGGTGCATAGAGAGACTGTCTGCTGTAACTAGTGTGGTACCACTAATTTGTGTCCTTTCTCAACACTCCCTGAAACCTTCAGAAACTGTAAGTACCTATTGGTTGAGGCCCAGAGGAGCTCTGTTGCTATTTAGTTGGTTAGATAAGTCAAAGGAGGTGAAGTCCTGGGCAGGACTTGGCAATCTACAGGATAAACCCAGGCAGAAAATTGTAATTTACTGTTTCACATGCTTGAAATTCTATTTGGGGTCCTGCAAAGCTTTGTAGTTCATATTTAAAACTGATGAATTCACTGTTCCCCAATGTCCAAGATGCACCTACTATACATAGCATCCTCTGGCTGGCCACCAGCAACCTGGTGAAGTACCCACCCACAACAGACTGTTCCAACAATTACGGCCATTGGGGAAGCCAGGTGTACCTGCAGGGTGGTACTGAGACTGTGTGGAGGTACTAAAGTAAAGCCAAAGTTATTGCTTGTGTGTTTTCTTCCCATTTATCCCATCCCTGCAATAAACCTAAATTTAGTTCATTTTACAATCAGCATTTATGGTTATTGTTTAGAAGTGTATTACTATTGTGTGGGGAAAATGTCACTGTGTGTGGGATGGAACAAATATTTTTTTCCTGGGGGGTGGTAACCTTGTGTTTTATCCTCCAGGTCCCCCACACTATTACCCCAGGTGGAAGCACTGTGCCATTCTACTCCAGTGTAGCATACCCATTAGTGGACCTAGGGTGGCCCCCTTGGGATGTGTGTATAGTGGAGACCCCAAGGACGCCAGGAACAGCCATGTGGTAAGTTGGGGTTGTTACATGTATGTTGCACTCCACACTGCATCTGAGTATCAGGCCCCCATAGTGGAGTTACATTCTCCCCAAATTAGCCCACCCTTGCTGGATCAGTTTAAAAAAATATGGTCAGTAATAAGTGTGTTGCAGTAAAGGAAGACATAACAATATGGTGCTCTCTAACCCAGACACAATCTAGGGGATCCAAAATGGTCAATTTGTACCTGGGTATATGGCTTCCAAAAGGGGGCTCAGTGTTCAAGCATACTCAGATTGTTTTAATGGTCTTACGGCATGATCCACAAAGGTTTCCCAACACCCCTCTGCAGATGTGAAGGGCCAGAAAACGTCCCTGCACACAGAATGCATACTATCAGGGCACTCTGCTGTATCTACAACCAAGACTGTGCACCCCTTCTGTATCCAGTTCCTGGCTGTGTGCACAGCTGCATGCCCAGCCTGGTTGGGGGGTTAAGAGAGTGGTTGTGCACCTGATACAGGGTACCTCACTGGTGCCACATACGGCCAGTGGAGGGACAGAAGCTGTACAGCCCTAGGAGCTGCTGTAATGCCTGCATGCCCTTCTCCATCATTGCCATGCTGCAAGATACCAGGCCTGATTGATTGTCCTCCAACCAGTCACCAGTCCCATAAGCACTGACTGGTATAGGGCTGGGGGGTGTCACTGGCACTAGTCAATGAACATGTAAATGTGTTCACTGTGCACTGAGGAGATAGAACAGTTCATGGATGACCAACATGGACTACCATATCCTGTGAACCCCAATTCTGTGCAGAGCAGGAGATCCACTGGAGCCCCAACCCAAGCATCCAACTGGATGCCTGGTATCCCTGTCATCACTGAGACCAGTGCCTCCCCCCAGCTCCTGTACAGGGCTCTGCACATGCAGTTTAGTGGAGTTTGGTACTATGAATGAGGACCGTCTCAGAGCAGTCCCAGGGTGTGCAGCTGCAAAGGCGGGATATGCTAGACTTGAATGTATCCCAGCCCCTTTTGGGGATCTATCCTATAGAACACATAAACTATAAAATATTTGATTGTGTGGTTTGATATTACAGGGCTACAAAAGTTTTGAAAAGCTTCAAGTTGCTTTAAACTCTTGAATACACCTTGCCAATCCTTAACGGACTCATACAAGACTTTTGGGCAAGTCCTGATTACTTAAATAACAAGTCTTTCCAAAAGGTTGCATGTAAAAAATACTGTTCAAGTCAATATTAAAATCTATGAACTTTATAACATTTATTTCTAGGTTTGTGAGTTTTGCTATATTTAAAATGTGACGAAAGATCTATTTGGTAACAGACCTGGTACTTATCCTCGCTTCTGTGCCGCACCTGATCGTCGGACTGGGGTGGGAGGGGACTTGCTCACTCGGACCCCCCCACAAAGCTACGGAGAGTTTTCCTGTCCCGGTCGAGGCGCCGGCAGCTGTCCCAGCCGAGCGGACCTCCCGCGGACCACCTGAATGCGGAGAGCCACAGGGGTCCATTGTTGGAACTTTTGAATTTTGGCGCTCGCCGCAGGACGATGGGGATTGGACGCTGGTCTCTGCAAAGCCTTTAAAAGGCTTCTTCCTCACTTCTGTGCCGCACCTGATCGTCGGACTGGGGTGGGAGGGGACTTGCTCACTCGGACCCCCCCCCCACAAAGCTATGGAGAGTTTTCCTGTCCCGGTCGAGGCGCCGGCAGCTGTCCCAGCCGAGCAGACCTCCCACGGACCACCGGAGTGCGGAGAGCCACAGGGGTCCGTTGTTGGAACTTTTGAATTTCCGCCCACCCTCCTGTGTTAGTGGGGACCTTTGTGTGCTGTTCTGTGCCGAAGCCCTGCCCACACGAATGACATCCTCCAATCATCAGCGTGACGCATACCATCTTAGGAGGAGCTCCACGGAGGCAGCTGTAGTAGGGCTTTCAATTTAACTGTTGCCTTAATCCTGTGTGTGTCTGTCACACCTGGCACTCGCCCTCGGCTCTGATCTTATTTTTTATTGTCTCTAGCTTCTACCCAGTTATTCTCTGTGACCTTGATATCTGTACCGAACTTCAACTGACGTTATTACCTTTGACTACCATTGCTTCTTAAAAAACAAAAAAGGGTGTTATGAAGCTTTTCAGTACCTTCCAAGTAATAGGGGTCTAGGCTAGCCTATTTCAACCTTTGATAGAGTGTCATGTTAGTTACTATTATTAAGTTTTGATTCATTTAGTTCTACTATGTAATGTATTAACCTTTATTACTGACAATTACTAATGTTGCTAAAAATCAGCCTTGCACCCTATGTCTTTGGCTGGGGTCCTCGCATGTCCACTTGCCTTACTAGTGTATTTCCTGTGGATTCTCTGCCTAACTGCTAGGTTGTCCCCTCTCATAGTTTACTGTGTCTGGTTGATTGTGGATTGCCTGGATCCTCATTCCCATAGGTTGTCAGCTGAGCTTGTCAACCTCTCTAAGCTGGTGCTGACCGGTTCTTAGACTCTCAGCCACAGACCTAGAATTGATTAGAATGTGGCCAGTTCCAGGTTCCTGGACCCATGAGGGAATGCTCCTGTGATCTCTGAGTGTGGCCCAAAAAAAGAAAAAAAATAAATAAATAAATAAAATTACAATGTACCCGTGGAACTGGAATAAGGGGATCCTCTGGGCTTCAATCGATATACTGGCCCAACTTGGGTCAGACTGGCTCATTGCCAGTGCCACCTGCCCCCCTCATGCCAGTGTGGGATCGGGAGTACACATAGCAGGTCACTACAGATGCCCCTCCACCAGGTGCAATGACCTTCTCTTAGTAGCGTATGAACTCTCTAGGAAAGGGATCCTATATCGTTCCCTTATCCTTACCAGGGGCTTAACCCTATGTCCATCAGCAGCGGTCATTTACCCCTTAACCCTCTCTCTTCGTCGATTGCTTGCAGGGCTGTTACTACTGGCAGGAGACATCCAGCCTAACCCTGGTCCTGGGGCACCTAACGTCTCTATTTCTTTTCCTTCAGATAAGGCATGGGTTGCAGCCAAGGGCCTGAGGCTGGTTCATATGAACATCTGCAGCTTGAGACCAAAGATACATGAAGTCCAAGCTTGGCTAGCGGCCTACAATCCGGACATACTAGCAGTCTCGGAGACCTGGTTAAAGCCCCATATTCTGGATCATGAGGTAGCTGCTGCTGGATATGCCTTCTACAGAAAGGACAGACCCTCTAGAAGAGGTGGCGGGGTCTTGATATATGTAAGGGATACATTTACGTCCTCCCTTGTTAGTATGCCACTTGGCCAGCCCTGGAAGCTGAAGCAATACTCATTAAGCTCACTCTGGGAGGGCTAAGCACCTCACAATAGGCTGCGCTACAACCCCGCCTACAAATGCTCTCAGCTCTCTTACTGCCCTCCTTCAGAACCCAGCAGTAGAATCTGCTTCAGAGATCATCCTACTGGGTGACTTCAACCTAAACTGGGCCCTTGAGGCGAAATCCACCCTCAACGCCAAACTTAATGACTCCCACCTCACCCAAGTCATTACCTTACCAACCAGAATGAATCATGCCTCTGGAAGGCATACTATAATTGATTGGGTCCTGACCTCTACCCCAAACAATGTAAAAATGGCAGGGACCTTGGCAGATGCATTGAGCGACCACTCGCCTGTATTCGCCATCTGGAAGAACTGTGCGAATAAAGTCCCTCCTAGGATTTTTACCTCTAGGGACTACTCCAACTTCCGCCCTGACCATTTTATTCGCTACTTATATGACATTGACTGGAGCAATATAAGGCACCTCCCCAGTCTGGAGGATGCTGTCAATTTCTTCCAGACATCCCTCATGAAATTATGGACCTTCTAGCCTTTAAAACACACAGAGTAAAGGGAAGCTGCTACAAATGGATCCTGCCTTCTCTAACAGCCCTGATGTCCACCGGGACAAGGCCTGGAATAAGTACGAACTCAAGGCAATCGGGGGACCTAGTGGCCTACAGGGCCCTTAGAAATCAGTGTAAAAGGCCATTAAGCTAGCTAAGAAAGCCCATCACCAACCTTCAAAAACTAACCTTGGCAATCCTAGGCTTTTCTGGAAGCACATTAATGAACTCCTCAAAGGGAACATTCAAAAGCCACCCAGCCCAATCCTGGCTAATGGGCAACTAATCTATGAGGGATCACATATTGCTGAGACCCTTAACACTTACTTTACGAACCTGGAGGCATATAAGCGGGGACCTCCTGACACGAATAGTAACCCGGTTTTACAATGGCCCCGGGACCTTGATCGCCCATTGTTTCACTTGAGGTTGGTCAGGGAAAAAGAGGTCCTTACTACCCTCAAATCCCTTCCCCTAAGAGGATCTGGGGGCCCTGATGGGATCAAACAAGAATCCTAAAGAGGGAGCCCCAGCCTTAGCTAAACCCTAACTTGGCTGATCAATCGGTCCATAACGGAGGGATCAGTACCCAAGCTCTGAAACAAGCACTTGTGATTCCCTTACACAAGGGAGGAGCAGCAGAGCCCATTGAGAATTTCAGGCCTATCTCCTTGCTGTGTTCCATAGCTAAGTACAGGAGAAGCTTGTTTACTCTCAACTCCGGGACTACCTAGAAACTCACCGGGTAATCTCACCATCTCAGCACGGGTTCAGGGCTAACCATGGAACGGATACTGCCTAACTAAATTCTCAGCTGATGTCCTGAGTAATAATGATGGAGGGTCAGCACAGGGCGGTCTTCATTGACCTATCCAAAGCCTTGACCTGGTAAACCATAACCTCCTTCTACAAAATGTGTTCTCTTGGCCTTGATTCTCACTCACTGGGATGGTTCCAGAGTTATCTCTCCGAACGCAGCCAGAGGGAAAAGTGGGAGGATAAAGTCTCTAAGCTAGCTCCACTTAAAGAAGGGGTACCCCAAGGGTCTATCCTTGGCCCCCATCTCTTCACACTGTTCATTAATGATCTGCATAATAACTGCGGTAGTAGCAGTGCCATTCAGTACGCGGATGATGCAGTCATTTACAGAGGCTCCCAAAATTTACCTGAGCTGCAGACAGCCCTCCAAGAGGACATCCACCTGATGGAGGACTGGCTAACTCTGAACAAAATGGTTCTAAACACTAACAAAACGAAGGTAATGCTCTTTGGCCCTAGATCCCTGGGAACAGAGAGGTCACACCATCTTCAACTCCATTCCAGGGCGGGTGCAAATCTCGAGGTGGTCTCTTCTACCAAATACCTTGGCCTTACCCTGGACCAAGGTTTTTCCCTAAAGAATCACGTAGATCAAATCACAAAATCCATACATGTGAAATTAGGCATCCTCTATAGACTAAAGGACCAAATCATTCCTGAAGCCAGGGCAGCCATTGCCACAAGCGTACTCCTCCCAAAGATCACATTCGGGGCCCCGATCCTCCAGGGTGCGGCCATGATGGAATTAGGAAGGCTGCAGACTCTGTACAATAAGATCGTCTGCTTTGCCACCTTGTCTCACCCTATGACTCACCACTGCGAGGCCCAATCCAGGCTCAGGTAGCCGTCGCTAGATGCTCGTCTAGCTTACCCTTCCCTCTGCCTTACATACAAGATACTTGGTCCCTCTCCCCCTAGCCTGGTTGGGCTTGTCAGGGCAAAACCCAACCCACAGTGCCTGCGCTCATCAGGCCAATCTCTCCTCGAGGTCCCTAAGATTAGGACCAAAGCCGGGTCTAGGTCCTTTGCGTACACCGCCCCTTCCACCTGGAACAACCTCCCCTTGGAGGTCCGGGAGGCGGAGACTGTTTCTAGCTTCCGGTCGCTGCTGAAGGGACACCTGCTCAATAGGAGCATATGTCTATGCCATAGTACCTGACCTAGCTCAGCCTCTTGAGCAGCTCACTTGACCTCCTAACAGCCATCCTGGCAGGACATCTGGTCCTCTTCTCTTAGAAGGGGTGCACTTAGGTCCCTAACTTGTCCCCCTTCCAACCCTGTGTACATATCAGCTAACCCTAGGTCTACAGACGCTGCCCACTACCTCCTGCGGACCTGGTATCTAACCTACTACTTAGGATGTTTAAGGCTTAACGTGCTCATTATTTGTTACCTTCATGCTCTCCATTCTTTTGCATCTGCAAAGATATGTACTCCTACTTTTAAAATATTATTCCACTCTCCAGTCTGTACTGAACTGCTACCTGTATGTTGTTGTTGCACCCGGGTCGCCCCTGAAAAAGGGACCTCTATGGGCCCAGTGGGCCTACCCGGTCATCAAAATTCAATAAATAAATAATAAATAAATTATACAAACCTTAATAGTTTCAAATACTCTCTATCCAGGACTTGGTGGAAAATATTTCCACTAATGTACAAACAGGAAAAGCAACTTTTCACCACAGTGACCTGGTACCAGTAGTAGGGCAAAAGACCTTGCAGCACAAGTTTGTGACAGCGCAAAGTTTCTCTACTTAACTCATGCAGTTTGCTGCAGCCATTTTGAATCAGCTTGGGCATAGACCATTTTGACTTGGATATGTGGCTTACTGAGTAGGTTAAGGATTTTATCTATAAATGTGCTGCCTCAGACAGTATTACTCTACTTAGGGGTGTCAGGAGACAGTAGATGACAGTAATCAGTAAGGTAGTGTGTAGCGAGGCAGATAAGTTGGGATGGGGAGGTCAGGGCTAAGTCTATGAAAATGTAAGGGAGGAGGGGCACCCCATAACAATGCAATGACTCTGTCTGATCTCAGCTCAGAACTGCTTACAGATGTTGAGCTGAGCCAAAGCCACAAACTGGACACAAGTTTGACTCGAGGTCCCCATTGCCAGCCACCTTTAATTTTAGGCACTCTACGATTTGAGTTATGTATTTTAGATTTTTAAAGGATAAAAAATATAATATATTTCAAACTAGATGACCTTTGCTGAATGTTTGTGTCAAAGGTTTTGAGACTAACTGCCCAGTATCTGACAAATGAGGCAGAGAGGTCCTTCCATATTCTATTTTGGGGTCTATTGGCTGTAGTACTCTTGGTCATCCTACATGCTTGACATCTAGGATCATGATGAATTGTCTCCAACTCCAGCCTCAGATTGTTTTTTAACATTTAATTTAGTTTCTTCCTGTGCTTGGATGAACATGGCCGTGTTATGGATTTCTACTCTAATGTACACCAGCAGGTTGGAAGAACAGGCCTCAGCAAGCTGTGGAAATTAGAGAGGCTGGATCAATAGTCAAGGTCACAACCCCTGGCTCAGATTTTGTACTCTGGCCTGAGGTTTTCTTCCCTTAAAATCTTTGTACAGTCTCTAATGTGAAGACAAGTACATTTCGAGGAGGGAAGCTACAGTATATTTCCAGAAAAAGAGATAGTTATGTCTACAGTCCTTTCCCCCCTGTATTTTTAATTTAGCCAGCATCATAAAAAGAAGACTTCCTGCACTTGATTAGCTTAAATGAGCCTCACTGACCTCTGAAGAAAATGATCAGAAAGGAAAGAGACACTAATAAAGACCTTTGACCTTCTGATACAATGGCAGAGTAGGAAAGTAATATTGTACAAGTCTGAAAATGAAATCACAAATAGCCTAATGGGCATTTTATGAGTTATTTTACCAAGGTATGAACACAATTGTCATACGTCTACTGTAACGGAAACTGCTGCAGATTAAGTACTGTATTTAACATAACAGTTGAAAAACAATGTATTATAATCCATATAATAAGATTTTGACTTTGATATAACCTTATCCTAATTTTTTCTTTTATTATTCCGAAGGAAATCCTTCTAATGCCAGCACTACTTGATTTAGTTCTCTAAAGGCATTATGTGCTTTGCATGCTGAAATTTTCTTCTGTTCCAAGGTGCAATCTACTCTTTTATTTAAATGCAAAATACAGGTCCTGACAGCCAACAAGCTTGGAAATGTAGCCACTTTTTTTTGGTCTGCTTTTATGTATTGTGTCTGACTTTTGAGTACAGTACAGGTAAAGAAATGTGCCCTATAAGTTATACAGTAAATTCTTCAACTTAAGCAACTACTGTACATACTATTTGATGGCATTCTGTTTAATAGCATACATTTTCTGAGAAATACAAAATCACACATACCCCCATAATGCAAAGCATCATGGGCTGTATGTGCAAATCACCGCAAAATATTATGTTGGTTCAACTTTAATCAAAAATGCATGGTGCCGCTTTTCTCTGTTACTACCAATCTCTTTACAAGTCACACCCTGATCTTTCCTTTGCAGATGAAATGAAGGCATTTCTTTCCCAACTCTCACTCCCCAAGTAGACAGATGTTCAACAGTCCTTTTTGGAGGCCCTGATTGGACCAGACAAAATCTTATCCTACATTAAGGCCCTTAAACTGGCTAAATGTCCTGGTCCCGACGGCTTTAAGGCAGAATGGTACAAAAAATTCTCCAAGTCCCTTCTCCCTACTCTTTTATCCACATATAGAACCATAGCAGAGGGTGGGACCCCCCCCCGGGTGGGACCCCCCCCCTTCTTGGACCTATGCAATCTTGACCCCAATTCCAAAACCAAACAAAGATACAACAGATACTTCTCCTTTCCAAATTCCACCGACTAGGACTGGATGTGCACTCACTCTCCTGGTTCGAGAGCTACCTGATCAATCGAACCCAAAATGTTTGTTGGAGAGGAACACAATCCAGCACCAGACCTGTGGTCTCTGGGGTACCCCAGGGCTCGATCCTGGGTCCCCTGTTAGTCACCCTTTTTGTCAATGATATTGAGGGGGGTCTGCGGGCTGAGCAACCTCATCCTTTATGCAGATGACACTGTTGTCTACTGTAGAGACCCGCTACCTAGTGTCATCTCTGCCAAACTGCAGGCCAGCCTCTCTGCTCTTGAGGCCTGGTTCTTCTCCAACTCACTTGTGCTGAATGAAGATAAAACTAAGGCTGTTCTGTTTGGGACCAGATGACTGGGTACTGAGAGATGCAAACTACTCCAGCTCAACACAGCCCAAGTGAAGAGAGTTGAGGTCATCAACAGGATTAAGTACCTTGGGATCCTCCTTGATCAGGAGCTGTCCTACAAACCCCACATCGACTCCTTAACTAGATCCATCCACCAGAGGCTTGGACTCCTCTACTGGCTGGGTAACTCTCTTTCTGGTGAGGCGTGACGAGCCGTAGTCAATTGCACCCTTCTCCCCTCCATCCTATATGGGGCCCCCCTGCTACAGTTCCTCCGGAAGAAGGAGCTGAGCAAAGTTTCCATGCTCTACCACAGGGTGGCACACTTTGCTACCAACTCCTCCCCCAGAGGCACCATTGTGAGGTCCTTGCGGACCTCAACTGACCCACCATACGGTACAAGTTGGCCTATTGCACTGTTTGTTTGGCCTTTAAATTCACCACTTTTGGCCCTTCTCCCCATCTGAGTGGGCTGCTTACTCCTAAAGTACAGTGCCATAACATGTGATCCTCAGCAGGCTGTCCCCTCGACATCCCTCAGGTTCGCACTAACCAAGGCAAGTGCTCTTTTCAGTATACTGCTCTGCACTTATGGAATGCCTTCCCAGCAAGTCTGTTTGACAAGCCTACTCTCTAAGGGTTTAAGTCAGGACTCAAAGTGTACCTTCAGGAGCTTAGTGTCTGTGGTTGTAATCGCTAGCCCCCTGCCTGGGCTTGTTGTCATGTTTGTCATGCCTCACTACTATTTCCATTACTATATCTCACATGGAACTCTTATGCAAAATCGTCAAATGTACTGTGCACCTGTCTAACACTTTGTGAACCTGCTGTTTCCGTGTTAAGTGCTTAATACCTATTCCATTGTATGTATCAACTGTAACTACTGTATATTGATTCCAATGTATGTAATCTGCTATAACTAATTCTGGGTCACCCCTGAGAAAGGGAATTCTGGTCTCAGTGAGCTTACCCGGTCACCAAAATCTAAATAAATAAATAAATAAATTACTGCCCAATCTCCATTTTCCTCCAGGTGATGACATCACTTGGCTTCACTCAGGTTGTTTCCACAGCTACTCACAAGGGAGGTCACTCTCTTGATCTGGTTTTCCTCCTGGGGATTGAGGCATCCGATTTGGTGGTGGAACCGGTTGGTTGGTCTGATCATTACTCAGTTGGATTCAATTTTGAGGCCCCCCTGGGTAGGTCAGCCCCTGTGGAATTGGTCAAGTACCACCCATTGCGGGACGTTGTCCCTGAAGACCTGATGGCAGTTATTGACCTCTCATTGTTTGACGAATTGTGCTCTGATCCCGAGCGGCTGGTGGTGGCCTATAATGGAGCCATCTCGGCTGCCCTTGACCAGATGCACCAACCCGTGTTCACCCCTTCAGCGCCCGTCCGTTGCCTTGGTTTGATGGGGCGCTGAGGAGGCCGCGGAGGTTAGAGGCGTGGGTTGGAGCATCAGTGGAGAAGACTGACTCAGAGGACGACCATCTTATTTTGCTAGAGCATTATAAGCTCTACAAACAGAAATTTCCGTAAGGCAGAATTCCTGTCCAGGGAAATTTCTGTCTCTCGGAATCAACCGGCTCAGCTCTTCAGAACTGTTGACAGACTGTGCAACCCAGTCTGTCGGCAGGTCCAGCGAGTTTTTACGCAGAATGACTGTGAGGAGATCGCTCGATTCGTTGTGAATAAGGTGGAAGATATTCAGAGGCAGTGTCCCTGACCATACTCCAAGGTTGTTGCAGTTGATCAGTGTGTTGTCGCAGAGCCCAGAGTTTCCTGGAGTTCCTTTAATCTTCCGGACTTCGTAGACACTATGAGGATTGTCTGTGAGATGCACCCAACATGCTGTAGTTTGGATCCAGGTCCTACTTCCTTGATTATAGGATGTAGTGAACTTATCGGCCCGGTCCTTGCTCGGATTATTTGGTGTTCTTTGGAGACAAGAGTTTTCCCTAGCTCTTTGAAGGAAGGGGTGGTGACTCCCCTTCTGAAGAAAGCTTCCTTAGACCCGAACGACCTAGCTAACTAACGCCCTATTTCTAACCTCCCTTTTGTGGGGAAGGTTATTGAAAAAGTTGTGGCGGCTCAACTCGATAACCATTTGACCATCCATAGTTTATACGAGCCTCTCCAGTCTGGTTTTCGTAAGAGGCATAGCACCAAGACTGCTCTGGTTCGGGTGCTCAATGATCTTCTGATGGCGAGAGATCAGAGACACCTCTCTATTCTGGCTCTCCTTGATCTATCATCAGCTTTTGATACTGTGGATCATGGGGTTTTGCTCAAACGCCTGAGGTCCATTTGTGGGCTTTCAGGTGTGGTCCTCAGATGGTTTTCATCCTACCTCCAGGGGAGAACACAGAGAGTGGTTTCCAGTTTATGTTCATCCGGGGCTTTCTCTCTGCCTTGTGGGGTACCTCAGGGTTCGGTGCTTTCCCCCATGTTATTCGCAGTATATATGCTACCCCTCGGAGACATTGTAAGATGGCATGAGCTGAGGTTTCACTGCTATGCTGATGATACCCAGCTCTACCTGTCTTTTGCACCTGACCAGGTTAGTGCTATCTCTGTGCTGAATAACTGCCTCGCTGATATCCAAGACTGGATGAATACCAGTGGTTTGAAGTTGAACCCGGGTAAGACTTGAGGTTATGGTGGTGGACCCCGGTCACAGGGTTGAGGGTTTAGGGGCGGGTTCCCCCTCTGGATTAGTTCTTGGGGTAGACCAGATCCCTACCTCTGAACGGGTGTGTAACCTGGGTGTGGAGCTTGACACTGGCCTGACCCTTCGTTATCAGGTGTCTGCAGTTGTCAAGACTTCATTTTCTCATCTTAGAAACATCTCCAGGATTAGGCACCTGGTTCCACCAGGTGATTTGCCGGTTTTAGTCCATGCCTTTGTGACATCTCGTCTTGATTACTGTAACTCTCTGTACCTAGGACTTGCTGGGGTTGATATCCGCTGCTTGCAGCTAGTGCAGAATGCAGCAGCACGTTTGTTGACTGGGGTGTCTAGAAGGTTCCACATTACCCCAGTGCTGCGCACTCTGCACTGGCTGCCAATACAGTGGCGGATCACCTTTAAAGTGGGTCTATTGACCTACAAAAGCCCTACAGGGTTAGGTCCTGACTACTTTAAAGAGCTTCTGGTCCCTACACCCCTCTGAGACAGCTTCGCTCAGCTGACGAGGGGTTGCTGGAGATACCGAGGGTGAATTTGAAGTCCTCTGGAGCCCGTGCCTTTGGTTTTGCAGCTCCCACCCTCTGGAATTCTCTGCCCCGTCAGCTCCGAGAAAGTACAACGGTGGATAGTTTTAAAAAGGCTCTAAAGTCATTTTTATGGATTCAGGCATTCCCTGCTGTATTGTAATTTGGTTATTTTAAATATTTTATAATGGCTGTATTGTTTTATTGTATGTACTGATGTGTTGATGTCATGATGTATTGTATAGCGTCTTGAAATATTTGAAAGGCGCTTAACTAAATAAATTTTATTATTATTATTATTATTATTATCTTAAATGTGGATTATAAAATCTACAAGGCAATATGGGCTTTGAGGTTGGAAACAATCTTGCCAACTCTCGTGCATTCAGATAAATCCGGGCTATATAAAAAAACGCAGTACCATGGATAATATTAGATGCACCATGTTACTGTTGGAGCATGTACAATCCAGGCAGATCCCTCTAGCACTATTAAGCTTTGACGCGGAGAAGGCCTTTGATAGGGTCTCGTGGGGTTTTCTCTGGGAGACTTTAAGGACCTTTTCTTTTCCTGATTCTTTTCTAACTTGGCTTCAAAATTTATATATACAACCTAAGGCTTATATCTGCATCAACAGGAGTTCCTCTTCCCCATTTTCATTGACACAGGGAACCTAACAGGGTTGTCCCTTTTTCCCTGGCCCCATTTGCCTTGTATATTGAACCCCTGGTAGCTGCCCTACACCTGGACCTGAGGGTGGTGGGGATCCCTCTGGGACAACAAATTTACAAGATTTCTCTGTTTGCTGATGATATTCTTTTGACTCTTCCCTCTCCGGAACTCTCTATCCCTGCATTCTTGTAAATTTTCCATCAGTATGAACATTTGGCAAACTTCAAATTAAACATATCAAAAACAGAGGCATTAATGTTCTATCATTCCCCATCTAATATACTTAGAGGATCCCTGACATGAAAGTGGCGGCACGCTAAAATTAAATACCTAGGAATTCACATCCCTCTCAATTTAATGCATCTTGAATTAGTAAAATTATGAACCTATTCAAATTCAGAATGATTTGAATAGATAGAGATGCCTAAATTTACCTTTTTTCAATGCATAGAGACTATACGTATGAATATTCTCCATAGATTATTGTACCCATTCCAGAACATCCCAATTTTCCTGACAGACTTTTATTTTAGGTCCTGGAACAAAATTATTCCCCCCTTCATTTGGGAGGGCCAGAGGCCAAGGATTAATTTCTCTATACTATCTCTTGCTATGGAGCAGGGTGGAGCCAACCTCCCCAATTTAAAACATTGTGCATTGGCTGCTTTCCTAAAAATATTTATAATTTGGCTCTCTATGATGTTCCATTCAGCATGGAAGGATATAGAATTCCTACTTAATGATCTATGCGATATGGAAAAAAATAGCCTTTGCATCTTGGGAACGTGGTCCTCCCCGCGGGACTTCTCTCACTTTATAGCCCAGATTTTAAGGATTTGGCAAAAGATAAAACAAAAAAGTCCCTAAAACAAGTATTTTTCCCATTTGCCTTAATTTCAGCTGACAAACTATTTTTACCAGCTAGTCTCGATTCCACGTTTAAGGCATGGAGGGGGATAGACCTTAACTTTTACTGGCAATTCCTTAACACTATGGGGTGATCCCCTTTTCTGATTTACAAATTCAATATTCCCTCCCTGAGAGGGATTTGTTCCGCTATACCCAGATGAGAAACTTTATACTCAGGCAGAGAGGGACGTCAGCCTGCTTACCTTCCCCCCTCCCAGCTTTGTGGAAACTGCTAGGGGACACTCTGAGAGGCAATCTATGGGGTAAGTTAATTAGCCACCTTTATAGAATAATAAGGGATGCATTGGGGGACTCTTCCCTATCAATATTGGAACCTGGAATAGGGACCTACAACTAGAAGTTCCCTTTGAAACATGGAAGAAGGCAACTTTAAAAGCTATTAAGATTATTCCCTAAAATACATGGTGGGAATTTACGTGGAAGTCCCATTCTCAGTATTTCCGCTCCCCAGTGATACTTATAAAATACCTCCCTGCCTCTTATGGTTTCAGATGGAGAGGCTGCTATTGCATTTTGGCTGACTTAGATCAAATTTTTTGGTTTTGCCCTAGGTTGACACCCTTCTGATGTGCCTTGCAGGTGGAATTATCAGAGTGCTTGGGAAAGGGTATTGAGTTAACAGCAGAGATAGTACTCCTGTCTATTTACCCCCCTCACAGACCACACTGGGACAGGACTTTACTTCCCCTATCTATTTTAGCAGCCAGGAAGACCATCACCCGTTGATGGATGACACCCATGATACCCTCAATTGGAGACATGGCGTAACATAATAAAGGAAATTTACCATTATGAACAGCTTATAGCCAAATTCCATGACAGACTCCCTCAATTTGAAATAAAATGGCATAGATGGGTGTTCCATATCTCAGGGACTGACCCAGTATTTATTCCTTGGGTGAAGTGGTCTAAGCTGGACTGCGGTTGTCCCCGGGGGAGAGGGGTCATTCTTCCCCCGTTGGTGGGAGGGATGATATCAGTGGGTGAGGGCAATCATGAAGGCTTTACACATTGGAAATGAGTTGGCTGCCTGACCCTGGGAGAGGGAGAAGTAATAGAAAAGGCAGAAATGTAAGAGAGAAAGTTAATATATGAAGGCTGTGCGGAACTACTTGCAGTAATGTTAATTGCAATGTAGCCAAATCTGCTAAAGTAATTATTAGCCACAGAGGTATGATAATGGCAAATACCAGTATATTACATCATGTCTCTATTCTCAATAAAAATGAAATTATAAAAAAAAATGCATGATACCGAAAGGCCTCTCACGCAGTCTGCAGAAGGTGCCAACAGGAGACACAGACATGTGTTTTGTCCTACCAGGACTCATCAGTGTGCCTCATTTGTATTACACCCCAGTGGAATGAACCAGCTACCCTAAGTTGGTCTATCTGGGTTGGGTTGTGGTGATCCCAATAAAACCAAAAAACAAACTGAAACACAAAGAACTTAGTGTGTAAGCACTAAAGCAAGGGTTACCCCAAAGGGAATTGGCAGGGAAGCCAAGTTTCAAAGAAATATAAAATCACACATACCCCCATAATGCAAAGCATCATGGGCTGCATATGCAAATCTCCACAAAATATTATGCTGGTTAAACTTTAAGCAAAAAAGGAATGGTGTTGAAAGGCTTCTCACACAGTCTGCAAAGGGTGCCTACAAAAGACACAGACACGTGTTCCATCCTTCCAGGGCTCATCAGTGTTCCTTGTCTGTATGACACCACAGTGGAATGAAACAGCTACCTTAAGTTGGTCAGTTTGGGTTGGGTTTTTATGCCTTTTGGCACCATGCATTTTTGCTTAAAGTTGAACCAGCATAATATTTTGTGGTGATTTACATATACGGCCCATGATGCTTTGCATTATGGGGTTATGTGTGATTTTGTATTTCTTTGAAACTTGGCTTCCTGGCCAATGCCTTTTGGGGTAACTCTTGCCTTAGTGCTTGAGCACTAAGGTTCTTTGTGTTTTACATTTTCTGAGGACATCTATTGCATGAAATAAAAAGATGAAAGAAGGTCAAGACTCCAGAAGAGTAAAGATTCAGCTTATTACATTTTACATATTTCTGCAGCTATTTTCTAAAGTATGTCACCAGGTAAATCTATCAGAAGTGCATCATGCACCATCCAGATGTGATCTCCCAGTGTGAGGGTCCAGGTTACCTAAATAACATTCAATGGGCTTACACAACTTGATGTGGAGTTATGCTTGTGCAACTGTTGACTTTGGCTGTTTGCTCTCTCTGTTCCATGGGGAACTACCACCCTGTCATGGTACCATAAAGGCAAGGAACCCTCATGGATGGTTCCACCTGTAGAGGTGTTGTACAAGGGATTCCCTTAGGCTAAAGGTACCTTAGGAAGGAGCCTTATGGAGAGAGGTGTGCCACTGGAGGAGGAGGGAAGGGTGGTGGGACAAAGAAAAAAAGTGCTTCTGAATGTGGCTGGAAGGAGCTGACTTATATAGCTCAGGAGGTGGCTTGGTTGCTTGCTCCAGCCCATTGAACTGCAGGCATAGCCTTTCAGTACAGTGACTCTTTTTCCCAACAGATACTATATTATGTACTACAAAATGGGTAAAAAAAAATGACCTGTGATAAGTCAGATGTGATCACATGACCAGGTGTCGTTCCAGCACAAAAGCACTGATCAGAAATACTTAATATTCTGAACCTTATTACTCAGTTTTTAAAACAAAATTCAGTGATACCATTTTATAATTGAAATAAGGCACTCCAGTATGTAGGAAACTGAAGAATAATGGCACTTCTTGGGTACACAAGGCACACAATATTGCCGCATGCCTCACTTCCTAAGATGAGTCATTATCCCACAGTAACGCACACTATGTCATGACTTATTTCTTAAAGAGTAGTTGACGCCTCTAGGAGAACTTTGAAAAACATAATAGACAAATCATAAGCTATCAATAAATATTTTCAGTACTAGTCTTCCCTGTTTTTCTTCATTAATGGTACTGGCAAGTAAATGGAGTCCTTGAACATTAAAGACTATCCACTCTTGCTATCCATTCCCCACTTGAAAAGATAATTCTCCCTTTGTGACATCACATTCTTCTGTCAAGCAAAGGATTATGACTTCAGTTCAGGATAAGTATGGACAGCCAATCAAGTCTAAAGGATCAAAGTCCTTTCTCGGATTGCCTACAATGTAGTATAGTGAGCCTGCACTACCTCACCTAGCCTGAGATGAGCTATGGAGTAGAAAACAGCTTAACCTGCTGTTCTCAAAGTCAGCACGAAGGCCTCCTCACTCCAAAAGGTCAGTCATAGTGGGGGCGACTGACAGTTTGAATTACTTGTGGAGTCAGGATATGTAAAATAACCAGCTTGTTGCTGTAAAGACTTTTTACTCTGCAAAATAAATACTTAGAATAGACTTCTAGTGGCCTAAGACGTGTTCTGGTGCAGCTTTGGTCTGGAGAAGGAATTATCTGATAGAATGGTAGAAAAAGCCTAAATGAAGGGAGTTATCTCAGAACAGCAGGGTAGGCTGTATTTTACTCTGTAGCTTGTCTCATAGAAACATAGAAACTGATGGCAGATAAGGACTGCTAGGCCCACCCAGCCTGCCCATTTTGCCTATCTGCTGCAAAAACCACAGACCCTACTTGATCTCCGACTTTATTCTCTTTCCTATTTCTAGGGTTTCCCTATGCCTATCCCATGCATTTTTGAATTCCCCTACTGAGTTAGCCCCCACCACCTCCACAGGGAGGCTGTTCCATGCATCCACCACCCTTTCTGTGAAGAAATACTTCCTCATGTTACCCCCAGTCTACCTCCTTCCACTGTCATGTCATGATCCCTTGTTCTAGAACATCTCTTTTTCTAAAAGATGTTGTCCTCCTCTACCTTATTTATATGCTTGAGATATTTGAAGGTCTATATCATATCCCTCCCTCTCTCTGCTCTCCTCCAGGGTACACATATTGGGGTCATCCAGTCTCTCCTCATATGACTTTTGGTGCAGGCCCTGCACCTTTTTTTTGCCCTTCTCTGAGCTGCCTCTACCCTGTCTGTGTCCTTACAGAGATGTGGCCTATAGAACTGCACACAGTACTCCAGATCGGGTCTCACCAATGATTTGTACATTGGCATCACCACCTCCTTTCTTCTGCTGGTGATACCTCTCCCTATGTACCCCAGTACCCCACGGGCTCTCCCTACATCTTTGGCACATTGTTTGGCTACCTTCAGGTTATCTGATATGATTACTCCATGATCCCTTTCCTGTTAGGTGGCCATCAGTATTCCCCCCATCATGTAAGCCTCCCATGGGTTCCTGTGCCCCAAATGCATGATTTTGCACTTTTTTGCATTGAATCTTAGCTGCCATACTCTTGACCATTTCTCTACTTTACCTAGGTCCCTCCTGGAGTATTTATCCTGTTGCAGATCTTAGTGTCATCTGCAAAGAGGTATACCTTTCCTTCCAGCCCCTTTGCAATGTCACTTATGAAGACATTAAATAGAACTGGCCCCAGAATTGATCCCTGTGGCACCCCACTGGTCAACCTCCTTTCCTCAGATTGCACTCCATTTACCACCACCCTCTGTATTCTATTCCTCAACCAATTTCTAACCCCAGTTTACCATCTTGAGACCCATTCCCAGGCTGCTGAGCTTGTTTACAAGCCTGTTATGTGGAACGGTGCCGAAGGCCTTGCTGAAGGCTACATCCATCGCTCCCCAGTCCACTTCCCTGATCATCCAGTGAATCCATGCTGCCTCAGATACTGTGCTTCGCTGGTTCAAGATGTTCCACAATCCTTTCTTTTAGCAGTGATTCAATTATTTCCCCCACCACCGAGGACAGACTGACTGGTCTATAGTTTCTTGCCTTCACCCTGCTCCCACATTTGTGTAGACAGACTACATCTGCTCTCCTCCAGTCCTCTGGAATCACTTCTGTTTCCAGCGATTCATTGAATAAGGCTGCCAGTGGTGCTGCCAGCCCCTCCCTATGCTCATTTAACGTTCTAGGCTCAAGCTAAGTACAGTAGTACTGGCTCACCAGCCTACATTGTAGGCTACCCGAGAAAGTAATAGTTGTAATAGAGCCTGGCAAACAAATTCCCAGTTGTGAGATAGGACACTTTGACTTGTACTGGGGATCATAGTCCTGTTTCCATGCAAATGTTCTTAGTAAGAAATAACACAGAACAGAAAATACAGAAAACATATGAAATATTAACTGAATTCTTTCTAAATAGGTTTTCAAACATTTTCCCAGATGTTTCATCTGTTTTTTTATTTATTTTTTATTTACTATCTTTATCTTCTGCACTAGTATATTAAATACATCAAAATAAATATCAGGGACATCAAAAATAGAAGGTTAATTAACTTCCTCATTGATCCAGTTGAAGAATGCATTTGTTAGGTTACCAACCCACAATGTTGTACTCTTAAAATTAATTTTTCTCTATTAACTAATGTGAGAGATTCAATATTTGTTCATAAATATGTCCTGCTAGGAAACTGTATAGTGGATATTTTCAAGTTTCATGCAGTCCAATGGTAAGATCTTCCACACTGTCAAGGAGGTGGGCTAACAATCTTTCTAGCTACACAGCTTCTACAATAAGAAGGCCACATTCTAATAGTGTCTTAAGAGGGTCTTTAGACTTAAATTGTCCAGAGGTAATACCAAGAACACAGAGTTCTGTTTGTTATTCTAACTTGGCACGGGTTGCATGCTTAATTCCACTGCCAAAGGCCCCACCCCCACATCCTCCCCCATGTCTCCCTAACCCTCCATAATCCCCCCTACTACTTTTGTTACTTAACCCCCCATCATTGCATCCACAACTAGCTAATCTGGTGGATCCTATCATTGTCCCTTACTTACCTCTAGCGTCCCACCTAGCTAGACCTAAGCACATTGCTAGTGCCGCTTCTATGATCTCACTCAATATTATTTAGTTCCTGTACCTTTTGACTTTAGCACTTTACCTCCTCACTTTGGGATGTGATCCCTTATAATGTGCTGTTCCAAATTTTGTGAGTCCTATGATATTAATGCCTGTACTGTGATATTGTATACTCTGTGTACTTAATTGTTTTAAATTGACAATGCTTCCCAGCTGTGTATGTTCCCCCCTTTTTTGTCTCCCCCCTTTTATTGTATGACGAGGATCCTTCATAAAGGAGCTTTTAGCTCAAAGGATGTACTTCCAACTTTTATAATAAATAAATGAAAAAATAAATTTATAAGATTGGTAGGGAATTTGTTACATCTTGATTGGCCAAAAATGGTCCAGCAACCAGAACGTAGCGCAACTACACATTAATATCTGCTAGAAATGTTAAAAAAAATTTCCAGAAGTAATGTTTGTAAGATAAAGTGTTGTAAACACTCTTCCAGCTGCTGATGATCCACAGTGCAAGCACTATGTGCCTCAATATGCACCTGTGCATACGCATGACAACTACCGCCCCGCAGTATCTTATTGCTTATTTAAAATGCAGTTGACATATTCTGGGCAGGCAACTCATACCAAAGAGTTTCCCGTCTGAGGAGCTAATTTAGCCCCATTTGGAATGATTTTTTAAACAGTACAAAAATAATTACTTACATTATAATGCCCTGCTTGTAAGTTCTGTGAATGAGCCAAGCAGCTGAACAGTGCTAAAGCCCCACCCCTAAAATAGCTGCAGACACTCTGTATCCAGATCAATCAAATCAGGGAGGGGGCTGTCTAAACATACATGCAGTATATTTGCAAGCAGTTATACATGTATGGGGTTACTATACAATATTAACATGTTACCTGAAAGCAGACAAACCTAGTTCTATTCCTCCTATTGCATCATCAGCCTGTGATGACACTAATTGTTACATTGCAAGCCTTGCTGTCTGATTGATAAAATGTATAATAAGCTACCAATCAAGCAGCAGGAGATTGTCTTTTCTTGGTTACTAGTGATGTCCTACTCAGTGAGGTCACAATGCTGCTGATATTCTGAGATGAACGAGTGGAATGTGTTAGCCTACAGGTAGAGTACTGTTATGCCCGTTCCACTTAGTAATGTGAGGTAGAAAATCATTCAAAAAGCAAAACAGAAAAAAAAAATACTTTCAATATGAGATATGGAAGCTGATTACTTCTGAAAATTATTATTAATTCCATGCAATACACTAGCTCTTTAAATGTGCCCTTCCTAAATGGTACTATGGCTTTACATGTGGCACTTGCATGAACTAATGTACCTCTTTGGTTGCCACATCTATTACATGTATATGATATATTTGAGTTAATTTATTAAGGAAAGGGGGATATAATACAACCCATAAAATATATTGTATTGAATTTGGTGCAGTTTATTACTTAGAGTTATTTTACAAGAGTTTTCAAAATATGTTCATCTTAACCTTGTTTATGCCAGTATTCAAGTCTTTTCCCAGATCTCTGTCAGTTTGTTAAAGTCTTTTGGGATTTGAGAGAGCATTTTGTTACAAGGTTTTGAGATAATTTTATATTTACTTTGACCTTGAAAAGGTACCACAAATTGCTGAGCTAAGATTAAATTTGGTTTAATCAGAGAGGTTCCTAGAAGTGGGTTATATTATGATCTTATTTGAAGATATCTAAAATATTCCCTGTAAGAAATTGTATATTTGATCTTTAACAAGCCAAATGACATTAAATGATCCTCTTCTAATTTAAGTTACATGTATTTATTTATTGTTGTTTTATCTTTCCACCTGTTGTCTTGTGTTATTATGTGCAGTGCTCAGAGACCCCAGGAGTAGCGCTTAACAAATAAATTACTATTACTTTTGGCTGTCATATGCCAATTTCTGCCCAGTATGCAAATCCTTCTCTGATTAGGGTGCATGATCAAAGTTATAGAATAGTGGAGTAAATATTTTAACTTAAAGGTTCTCTTTGTTAAGCTTGTGGTACTATTGCAGGCTTTCCACATTAGCTTTGTCAAAATCTTAGTAAAATTAGCAGTTCTGGCTTTATGTACAGTATATTGGCATGTCAAATATGGAATGGTTTTCTAAAGTTACTGTATAGTGTGATCTTTCATAATATACCCACCTTAAAAGCTCTTCATTATGCCATTCAGATGTGTGATTGATTAGAGCTGCCCGGTGGTAGAACTAAAAGTTAGGACATTTTAGACCTGCATTTCTGTATGCTTAGTCTAGTTCTCCTACTTTTTCTTAAGAATCTGATAATTGCCTTATCCAGTTTCTTCAAGATTAGTTTAGCAAAATATACTGGGACAGCCTGCAGTGCATATGGAAAGCATGGTAAGACATTCATAAATACTCATTAAACTGAAGTTCAGAATAGTACAGTACAGCATGTTTTGATGACCACCTTGGCAGATGGTCACCACCCATTGTCAGTCTTCTTCTCTGGCTGTTGCAGATTGGGATAGCTCGGTCAGCAGGACAGGTTGCACTGGGGTGAGAGGGAGACAGGTTCTCCCAGTTGGCCAGGTGTAGCACTGCACTGGTGCTGATGTGTGAGAGGAAGATCTGTTAAGCCATGCAGGAGGTAGCCATCATAAACTCTAATTGTAAGTCATACAGTTCTTAATCCTGAGTTCCAGCTTATCCACTGACTCATTGTTTGACAGTAGGCAAGCTCCTTGGACTTCTTTTGTTTTTTCCCCCTTGTGGACTGTAAGACTGGATAGAAACTGGACTTCAGAGTACAAAGACATTGGCCTGTCAACACATCTTTATTCTTTCCTTGGTAACATGATTCAGCAACCCCCCATGTTGTTGAATGGTACATTTCTGAGCCAGGATAGAAAAGAGTAAAGTAAAATACCATTAATGCTGGTATCAGTGTTCATGAATATAGTCAACTGCATCTTCACTGGGCTATTCTGGCTACAATAAGATGACAAATGTTCATTTATACAATGATAGGGAGGAATAAGAAAGACAACTCATGTTTAATAGTTTTCCTGTGGCTGTAAATCATATTGGTTCTCTAGCCATATCAGTTTGAGACATGGCCGGTCTTATAACTAGGATTTTCCATAGGACATCTAAGAATAAGGGTTTTAACAGTTTTTTAACAGTCATTTGCTGTTTTGTATGGTTATGACATCACAAAGTTGCTGTATTGTTGCTCTGCTTTCAGATCAGTAGTACAACAGCTTAGAAGCTAAAATATTTAAACCCTGCTTGCCTGGTGGTGCTGAGGGCTGAAGCACTGGATGCCTTCCCTCTCGCTACACTGGTGACCTGTGTTCAGGAACAAGCACTGGCTGCTGGGAGTTGGCAGAGGAGGAGAGGTATTGAGCATCTGATGGACTGCTCTCCCTCTCCAGGGAGGGGGGATTCCAATGGTCAGTGCTCTACTGGCCCCTAGTGGAGGCTGGGGGCAGTGTGCCAATGCTGCAGAAGAGGGGCTGAGATGGGGCAGAAGCCTGGAGGAGTGCATACAGATGCATCTGCACTCCCTCTGCTGGCGTCATTGCACACCCCATTTGCACAAGGGAGAAAATGTGGAAAATTGTCCCTAGTCATGCATGATGAAGTAGCCACCCGCCTCAGGCCCCAACTCCGAATGGTGCTTCCTGAACTGGATCCTGGTCGAGGTGAGTTGAGCGGGGGGGCTCCTCACTGCTCTGCCTCACAGGGTAAACCATGAGTGAAGAGGGGATGCTGCCTGATGTCAGTGTGCAGGGCTGGATGGGTGACTGAGGATGGTTGCCAACCAGGACCCGGGGAAGAAATAGATAAAAAAAAGATATACATATTCAAACCCCCTAAAACCAGTCTGAGGAACCTCTTTTGTTCACATTTCTGAATGTAACTGGACCCATGCCTTAAGGATTCATATACTATTTCAAACCTACATGGTCTGGTTGTGCACCGTGACAGGAGCAGAGAAGCTCTGTAAAGCACTTATGTACTGTACACCTCTGAGTTATACCTGCCTCCCCCACAACAATAGTGCCACCAGTTCTAGCTAGTGTGAGAAATGTTATGGATCATTTGACACATATCAATGCTTTATTACACGAATGCAATGTTAATAGAATTGTATAAATAATAAGGGATCCTTGTCTCAACAACAAGTTACAACAGTAATTGGCAGAGTCACTGGAGACTTAAAAAAGATAATGATTTTCAATAATCTTATTTTTTCATGTAAAGTGTAACTGCTGCACAAAATTTTATACAAAAAAAGCTATTGAAAATCTGGACCTTGCTGGGGACAACTGGTAACTGCAGTGTTTGAAAAGTAGTGGGCATGAATAAAAACTGAATATACATTCATACGTGAACAGTGGCTGGCTGAGGACATTTCTCTTTCAAAGCAATATATTCACCAGGAAGGAGGGTGTGAAGAGGTCTGTATAACCTTCACCTGGGACACGCTCTCCAACAGTGGTATAATTGGAAATGTTTAAGTGTAGGAACTCCCATATCTCGATTTCTATGAGGTGGAACTGTCATTTTGAACTTTGAGCTTTGCCTGGAGATTTTTTTTCTGAGGTTCCCCCAAAGGTATTGGCTTGCTACAACACTGTTACATGTGGTTGGCTTTAGTGATGGGATCAAAGAACCCATTTTCTAAATAAGGGTAAGGGTAAGATGGACTTGGATAAAATACTGAAAAGGCTGGCAGAACAGCAAGCTCAATAGACCCAGATGCAAACATTGCAGGCCAAGATGGAAAGTGACTGGATGGCTCAGAAAGTGCAACAGCAGGCTCAGACAGACCAAAATCTGGTGCAGAAAGACTAATAGCAGGTGCAATGGCAAGTATAGAGAGACCAACATGTGTGAAACTGGGAAACATTGCTTCGTGGATTAATTCACAAATTCACCTCATTTCGTGAAGTTAATCCGCTGTGTGAAGTCCAAGTTTGCGGAACGTTGATAACTCCATGAACTGCGAAGTTGGCAACTCCACCTGTGGAGTTTGGCACAGAGGTGAAGTTTGCAATGTTTATTCCCCTGGTGTCTAGTGGTCCCCCCTCCGATGATTGATGGCCAGTAGTATACAATAAAATGTCCCTGCTGTCTATTGGTCTCACCCCCCACAGATCACCAGCCCATTGCATAAAAATAAACTTTCCCTGGTGTCTAGTGGTATTCCCACTGCTGATCGCCAGCCCGTTGCACAAAATATCCTTTCCCTAGTGTTCAAGTTCAAGTTTATTGCAGGAAAGACTCCGTTGAGCAAGCTCATTCACAAGGAGGTCCTGCGGCACATACACATACAGTTTGCAATTACATAGACAGGAGATATAAAATGTAGAACAACAAAGAAAAAAATATATAACACAAGAGGCATACACAATAGAAGTCCTTATGCTATACATGCAGTACATTCCAGCTTTAACCTTGCCCTAAATTATGCAACACATTTCAACTTAATAAGTAGAGGACCAGTTGGTACCTAGGAAGCTGACTTGACGTTGGTGGCCTATTAGCACCTACATATGTCTTTTAATTTAGAGATAGCTAGTGTTTTGTTGGAGTTAATTGATATGATGCTAGTTAGCTTCAGCATGGCTTGTAGTTGGTTCCAAATGTTTGGGAGAGCATATGAGACAGCTCTTTGGCCAGCTGTGGTCGTGTCCTGGGAACATCTAGTAGGATAAGGTCGGATTTCCTTAGGGAGTAGGCACTATGCGAGATGTGTATGAGAGATGTTAAATAGACAGGCAGTTTGTGGAGTAGTAATTTGAGGTCAAATGCCAGCATGCAGGAGGCGTCTGTGGTGGCAAGAGAGAGGTCCACCCAACTACTGCATAAAGATCACAGTGGTGGGTCCTGTCACATGAGTTACTAATGGAAGCGAAGAGCACGGTGATAAATGCGTCCAGTTTAGATAAGCTCAAGGTTGGGGAGGAGATAAAGATAATGTCTCTGTAGTCAAGCAAGGAAGGAATGTTGCTTGGACAAGTCTTTTGCGGGTCACAAGAGAAAAGAGGGTCCTATTTCTAAAGAAGAAACCCAAGCGTGCTTTAAGCCTCTTTGATAGATCCTTGATGTGGTCATTGAAGGAAAGCTTGTTGTCTATCCACATACCTAGATATTTAAATTTAGGTACGACTTCCAAGATTTCACCTAGGGAGGTAACTATGAAGTTTTTAGGTGGGGTAGGTAGGGCACTAGACAAGGCAAGTCTCGAGAAAATCATTGCCTTGGTTTTTTTGGCATTTAAGAGAAGCTTGGCATTGATAAGGTTGCTTTCTAACTGGATAAAGTCAGCTTGGAGTGCTTCCCTGACTTCAGTTAAGGACGAGCCTGATGTGTACAAAACCGTATCGTCCGCAAAGACATGTATGCTAGAGTTCTTTATGTGGGAGTCAAGGTTGTTGATGTACAGGGAAAAAAGGATTGGTCCTAGGATGGAGCCTTGAGGGACTCCTCTGGCAACTGGAAGGGGGGCAGATAGTAGGCCATCAGCTTTGACTTTTTGTATCCTTCCTGTGAGATAACTGATAAACCACTGTAAGGTAAGTGGAGTGGCACCTATGTAGGCAAGACAGGTGATTAGGATGTGATGGTCTACAGTGTCGAAGGCCTTACTGAGGTCTAGAAAGACTGCACCAGTAACCTTCTTTGTGTCCATAGCATGGATCCAGTCATTAGAGACTTTAGCCAAGGCTGAGATGGTACTGTGCTTTGACCTGAAGCCAGATTGGGCTGGGTTTAGGAGTGAGTATGCTTCGAGGTGATTTTTTAGTTGGTTGTACAAAAGTTTTTCCAGCACTTTGGAGAGAATGGGCAAGATAGAGATAGGACAGTAGTTGTTTAAGTCACAAGGATCTCCTGATTTGAAGAGAGGAAGAATATGGGCAGATTTCCAGCAGGATGGAACAGTGGCTGTGGTAATTGAGAGGTTGAAGATGTGAAGGATGGGGGCTGTGAGCTGGGCATAGCCTAACCACAAGAAAAATGATTCAAGGCCATCGTCCCCTGCACTTTTCTTGGTGTCAAGGCTAAGAATTATGTCTTCGACTTCTTTGTAGCTGAACAGGCACAAATGGAAGGGATGAGGTGGAGTAGCATGTGTAGTATCTGGTCTAGTGTTGCTATTCACTCGGCTAGCGTATGGGGAGGAGTTGAATGCCAACTCGGCAGTGGCAGAGTGAAGGTTAAGTTCTTTGAGGATTCACAGTTCATTTTCAACCATCCCCTCCTTGGCCAGAATCTTGGTGGGAAGGGAGGAAGCAGCAGGATGGCCTTCAATGGATCTCAGTGTCTTCCAGATTTTTTGGGAGTTCCCTTTGGCCTGCTCCAGAGTGGAGATGCAGAAGTTTGTTTTAGTAGCACGTACACTTTTAACACAAGCATTTCTGGCAGTTCTAAATGCCTGCCAGTCTGCTGGATCCTTTGTGTGCCTGGCCCTAGCCCATAGCTTGTCTCTATTGGTAAGTGCAGATTTGAGCTCTTGGGTGAACCACGGATGCGAGATTTTCCACACCCTCATTTTAATAAGAGGAGCATGCTTGTTAATTAGGGTGGTGATGTTGTCATTTAGGACAGAGATGGCAGCATCAGCAGATTTGGCAAGATATAGGTCTTGCCACCTGATCATAGCTAGATCGGTTAGGAAGTTTACTGAGTTGAATTTACGGAACGAGCGTTTGATTCTTTTTTTTTTTCATATAAATTTTATTAAAAGTTCAACAAATACAGTAGACAGGGTCATGATATCCAAGACATTTAGACATATGGCAAAACAGGTTACATGCCTCTTCTCCCTCCCCCCGACACCTCTCCAAAAAGCACCTCCCCACACACACACAGTCCCGAGGCATGACAAACCAGACTATGTGGTTACCCAAAAAGAAAACACTAAATGGTGTATAACGTGTGTAACGGGGCCCAGATCTTTTCGTATTTGGATTTATTATTGTTAATGCTCTAAATGGTCTTCTCCACTCGAAGACTGGATAATAACTCATTAAGCCATTCAGAATAAGAGACAGCATCAGTACTCTTCCAGTATTTAAGCACCAGCTTTTTAACTGACATAGAGATCAAGGCAATAAGGTACTTTCGCTTGTTAACTGAAATCTGTGAGTAATTGCCAAAAAGGCAGACCTCTGGGGTAAATAAATCCATCAGCCCAAGCAGTGGGTCAGCCTTGTCCTTGATAGCTTTCCAAAGGGGAGCTATCTTGGACCAAAAGATGTGAAATAAGGAGCCTTCCACTTGAGTGCACCTCGTACATATATTAGAAGATATTACTCCCCATTTGGCCAGTTTCAGCGGGTAGTAATAAAGGTTGTGAAGGATGTTAAACTGCATTAACCGTAGCCTATCTTGTGTTACAAAACAATGGCAGTTATTCCATATAGCCGTCCAGTCTTTGTCCCAGTGTGGGAAAGAATCGGACCAAAACTCTGTGGGTCCAAACGGTTCCTGGAAATGCCAGTCATACAAAATATTATAAAGTTTGGAGGTACTTTGGGGGGAATTAGCTAGTGGGCTCAAGTCTGACTGGAAAGAGAATTTGTAAGATAAGGGGGGACCATCTTCAAACTTTTTAAAAAGAAGGTGTCTAAGCTGGAGTACCTTGAGGTAATCACCTTTCTGAAGCCTAAATTTCACAACGATGTCGTCAGCAGATAGCCATGTACCATCCTCCTTAAGAAGTGAAGAAAAACTCCCCTCCCCCAATCTAGGTAACCACCTAGGGGATAACATTTTATTATCTATTTTAAAAGCTGGGAGTTCCAGATCGATTGCACCACATCCAAACAATTTTTATATTTTAAGAATCCACACAGCTGTGAATCCTTGGAAGTTGCTTATTGTGGTATCTTTTAATTTTTGGTAGAGAGGCTATATTTAGGAACAATAATGCAGAAGGGGTTATATTAGCAGATCGAATCATTTTGAGTTCTATTTTGAGCCATGCGGGAAGATAGGTGGAAGGATTAGGGTCCAGCCACCTGAGGTATTTAGCAGCATTGCTGGCCCAGTAATACATGCATAGGTATGGAAGCCGTAAGCCGCCTTTAAGTTTAGGTGCTACGAGCTTATAGTAGGCTAGTCTTGGTTTCTTTTTAGACCAAATGAATTCAACTAACAAACTCTGGGCTTTTTTAAACCAACCACCCAGTAAAAGAATGTTGAGCAGTTGAAGAGGGTATAGTAGCCGTGGCAGAACATTCATCTTAACCAGGTTTACTCTTCCCCACAAAGAAATGGATAGAACCGACCATCTGGCTAAATCGAAGGTCACCGTAGACAATAATGCCTCCATATTGAACATAATAGTAAGCTGCGTATCTTTAGTTAATACAGTGCCCAAATACCGCAAGGAATCCCTGGACCACAATAGGCCTAAGGCTGTAATATCATTCTTAAAAACTATATGGTTTAAAGGAAATACGATAGACTTTCCCACATTTAGCTTATAATTCGATAGTTTGCTGAATTGCTCGATAATGCCTAACATGGCAGGAATAGATGTTTCTGGGTAAGAAAGCTGCAAGATCAAATCATCTGCATAAGCAGCGACTTCAAGTTCGGTGCCGAGAATAGTAAGCCCCTGAACCTTTGGACATAGGATTAGTTTACGGATTAGCGGTTCCAGGGAAAGGTTAAAAAGTAGGGGGGGGGAGAGAGGACAGCCCTGCCTTGTACCAGAATATAAGGTAAAGTCCTGAGAGATTACACCATTCCCAGAAATTCTGGCAGTCGGATTCTGATAGAGAGCCTTTACCCACAATTGGAATTGTTGGGGAAAACCAAAGGAATTTAGCGTTTGTAGTAAGAAACTCCAATTAACTCTGTCAAAGGCCTTCTCGGCATCCAGGAAGACCAGCGCCACTGGAAAGGGAGCATCCCTGGACACGGAGAAGACATGTGAGAGAGTACGAAGGTGGTCTGCGGACAATCTTCCCTTCACGAAACCCACCTGACGTGTACCGATTAGGTCAGGAAGAACCAAACTAAGCCTATCAGCCAGTATTTTAGTTAAGATTTTTATATCTTGGCTCAGTAATGAAATGGATCTGTAACTCTCAACACATTCTAAGTTTTTACTCGACTTCAGGAGGAGCACGATAAAGGCCTCAAATAGTGTAGAATCTACTTGCACACCTGTTAAGATGTGTTGGAAAAGGGAAAGAAGATGAGGGGTAATTTGTTCCTTAAAACATTTATAAAAGTTTGCTGAAAAACCATCCATTCCAGGTGTTTTGTCCGAAGGCAAACCCTGTATCACCGCCAAAATTTCCAACGTAGAGATAGGGGCTACTAGCACCCTGCACTGAGATTCGGAGAGGCGAGGTAACTGGGCTTCTGCTAGATAGGAGGAGAGAGTAGAGACAGAAGGTGGATTGGACATTTCTCCGTATAGATGTTTGTAATAACTGACGAACTCTGAAACAATCTCCTGAGGGGAAGATCTCAGAGCTCTGTCTATTCTAGAGTGAATGGGAGGGATAAATCGGGCAGATTCCAGTTGCTTAATTCTCTGGGCCAACAGTTTTCCCGCTTTTTCCCCCATGATCTATATAAGAGGCCCTTGTGCATAAGACAGCGAATTCTGCTTTTTCATTGAGCATGCTTAATAGGAATCCCTCAATTTTGCAAGATTTTGTTTAGTTTCATCAGATGGGTTTGATTGTAAGTTAATCTCTAATGCTCTGATCTGGGCCAGCATCGCCTTCTGTTTCACCTCCCATCCCCTTTTCTGTGCCAAGGCCATCCCAATTAGGATGCCCCAAAGGTATACTTTAAAGGCACACCATAATATGTTCCGCCTAGTATCCTGTGCAGAATTCAGATAAAAAAATTGTTTAATTTGCTCCTTAATACGGTCTCTACTCTTAGAGTCCTTGAGCAATTGGTCATTCAGTTTCCACTAGATTGGTGCTTGGGCAAAGAGGTGAGAGCCAACTTGCAAAGCACCACAGAGTGATCAGAGGGCGGGCCTGGCTGAATGGCAGAGAATGTTACTCCTGGTAACAATGCCTGAGATAGTAACAGGTAATCAATACGGGATGAAGACCTATGAACAGGGGATATAAAAGTGTATTCCCTATTCTCGGGATGTAAAACCCTCCATATATTGCATAATCCCAGCCTATCCATTAATTTGTGTACTGCACGCTGTGCCCGGGAAAGGAGCCCCGAAAGTGAACCAGTACAATCTTTACCCGGGTCCATCACTAAATTCCAATCCCCCTAAAATTATTGTGGAAGGTAATAAGAAAAGAATATTGTTGAGGAGTCTCGTAAAGAAGAGAGGGTCGTCCTTGTTAGGACCATAAATGCTACCTAAGACAAAATCTATGGAGTACATAGTACCCTTAACTAGAATAAATCTACCATATGGGTCTTTAATTTCCTGTGTGACATTGAATGGAATACTCCTGTTAACAAGGATTAGAACCCCACAACTATTAGAAGTTCCTTGGGCTGAAAAGACCTGCCCTATCTGCATCCGTCTCATCTGAATGGCTTCCAAGTCAAGCAAATGAGATTCTTGGATAAAAACGATGTTAGTGTGTAAAATGTCCAAATGCTTCAATATCTTATACTGTTTGGTTTTTTCATGGACCCCTTTAACATTCCATGTTGAAAAACAAAGCTCATTAGCCATCATACAGTTTCAATAAATGAAAACAGTGCATAATGTCGACAACTACAGTGAAACCATCCGTCAACCTGCCTACAGCGGACTGTGCCCCCCAAACCCTTCCCACCTCCCCATAATCCCAAAACCTCGACGCTACTGAAAACATCACTTAAACTACCCAAAGAACAGACAACCCTAATACACAATGCCCTTAAGTCCCACTGACCCTCCCTCCCTCCCTCCCCTTTTCCTGCGCCCGTTTAGCAGCTCTCCACCAAAATCGCCTTCCCCTCCTGCCCTCCCCTCCCCTTCCATTGCATCTCTATAAATCCTATATGTGAAGGAACAGAGGAACAAGGCTGGTTCCATAAAAATATATAACTCAAAAATACCTAAACTAACTATGAAATCCCTATTAAAACCACTAGGTTGATCCCGAATGAACACCATTATTCCTACCCTTAATTCTATAAAATCCAACATTAGAGAACCATCCTATTACTATGTACCTCGTTGTATTTTACCTCCCATCATTTTACCTCCCATCGAATCTACATTATCGTAGCAGATTAATACACAACCCCCATGCTTGTACAGCAGAAAATCCCCTCCCTGTGATAATTAATGAGAAATAAGGAAGTGAAGAATAAATCCCTATTAATTCTGGCAGCATGTAAAATCGAGGAACTCCTACCAGCAATACGGCATTGACAACACCCGGCGAAAGCGCACCATACGTGGCCATCCAAAGGGAAGATATGCCAGAGAGGACAGGCTCCTCCCCGATACAGCAGCTGTTTTAACAGCATCTGAGTATGTCCCCGCTACTGCAAAATCAGCACCGTTAAGAAATCGTATATTCGAGGGAAGCCCATCAACTTAATAATGAATGCTACAAATACTACAGCAACACTCCCCTTGTGTGGCTATCAAGCGCAACAGCTTCTATTCCTTCCCCCCATGTGTATACCCTATGGCCCCCAAATGAGACGAGCGAGAACTGGGAGAACAGGGAAGGCATCGACAGAGAAATGTTACACCTAACCTTCCAATTACCATGGAAGCCCCCCCGACAAACAATACCAGCCACATGCCAACACAATGCGAACATTAACCTCTTGGTATAGCCTCATGCGTGCCACCGTCCGAAAAGAAGCCCCTCTCATAAACCGGTTGAGAAAGAGAAGAAGGAGGGAGGAGCTTGTCCTGTAGGGACAACACTAGCAGTACTATCCGAAGACAAGGCCCAACTCAGTCCTACCCTGGGGCTTCATTTCTACACACAGGGCATCTTAATGGAGGACTCAAATCAGGAGTGCCCTACAGACCCACAAAGACTTGCTCATCACCCAGGTTGGAGCCTCTGAGCAATGCAGGCAACAGCACTCATATACCCCTAGGCAAGGATGCCCCATCCAGACCCCGTGTCAGCTCCACAACAAATTTGGGATATACATTAATAACTAGAACTATAAGAATACAGCTACTTTCAAATTCTAGCCCTAAATAGAGGGGCAATCACAAGAGGTCCAGTCTGGACTAGAGAACAACGCCCAACTCTGAACATCTCGGGCCCAGCCTCCCTAAGAAAATTCCATGCATTCCATCATGCCTCCTGCTTCCGGAATGGACCCCACAAATAAAACCCTAAGAATTTTCAAGCATCCTTAAAAAGATCAGGCATAGCTTTCTTAAGTCCTGCAGTTGCTGAATCCAAATCTTCATAGGCATGCCACTGTCCCGATAATTGCACCTGCAGCTTGGAAGGGTACAGCATCTTGAATTTAAGACCAGCTGCGATTAGCTTCTTGACTACCGGGTGGAAGGCAGCTCTGCACTGTCTGACTGACAGCGGTAAGTCCTGGGTGATTCTGATTCTCACTCCTTCCCATTGCAGCTCTTGAATAGACCTCAATTTAACAAAAAAATGCTGTTTCTCCAAATAATTTAGGAAACGGAAAATTAGAGGTCGAAGGGGAGCTCCCGTCGGAGGTTTAGGTTGCAATGCTCTGTGGGCACGCTCTATGATGTAGTGGGAGCCATAGGGAGAGGGCCCAATAATCTTTTCGATGAATTTCTGGACAAATAAAACAATATCCTGTCCTTCTTCCAACTCGGGGAGCCCAATGATCACCGCATTATTCCTGTGGCTGCGACCTTCGAGATCCTCTAATTTCTGTTCCATTCTGCTGATTTTTTGCTTTATTAGGACCACTTCAGGATCCTGCTTATCCACCCTCCTCTCCAATGAGGTAAGTTGAGCCTCAGTATCCAATGTTCTCAGTGCTATATCCTCAATAGCCTGGGAAAGTGTTTTAATTTCACTTGTGAGGCTTTTCAGCTCTTCCTTGAATGGGCAAAATTCAGCCAGGAAACCAGTGAGCGTTAAAGGCTCTTGCTCCAGATTAGGGTGCAATGTTGTCTGCGCAATCCCAGCAGTGTTGGCTCGCGGCTTTTTAGGGGCCTTCTCTGGTGTGGCAGGGGGTGTATGTTTGGGCTGAAGCTTTCTCATGTCAACCTCCATTCTTCCCAAACCACTCCAGCACAACTCTGCAGTACATCCCACACAACCTAGTAACTTTGGTTGGGCTCTCAACGTAGGTTAACTCGAGAAAATATGTAAAAATAGCAGTGATGGGCAGGAGAGGCTGAAAAAGGCGTCTTCTTAGGCTCGCTGCATCACGTGATCCCCCCCCATGAGCATTTGATTCTGAATTTAGGGTGCTGCTGGGTTTTAGATTGGAATCTTGTACATACAACGATACTGTGGTCGCTCATGTCCTTATGGAAAACTGCAGAATGTGAGAATTTATGGGGATGCAAAGTTAAGATGACATCTAAGAGTGAGCTGTTGGCAGAGTTAGAAGCATTGATTCTTGTGGGTTCAGTTATTATCTGTGTAAGACCCAGCTCATCACAGATGGCTTTTAGGGAGTGGGATTTAGCAGTGAGCCAATCCATATTGAAGTTCCCTAAGATTATTGTTTCCGTGTTAGCAGCCAAAGTTATGGATTTCAACACATTAAGAATTTCTGTGCCTCCTGATGGGGGGGTCTATAGCCACCAATGATTGTGATGCACTCTGAGGATGGAAGGTGAAGTTGGTCCCCCCCCCACCAATTGCCATCCTGATGTAAAATATCAGCAGTCTCTTGTGTCTAATGGTCTCCCTCACTGATCACTGTCCTGATGTAATATATAATCCTTTCCTGGTGTCCAGTGATCCCTCCCATCACCCACTCACACACTTGACATACAAACACAGTTTCACTGGTGGCCAGTGATTTCTCTCCCCATCCGCTTACCTGCTCAACATACAAACATAGTTTCCCTGGTGGCCAATGGTCCCTCCCCCTAACCAATCCCCTATAAAATAATGTTACACCATTTCCTGGTGTCTAGTGGACCTTCCTCCTTTTCCCTGATCCTCTGTAACATAATGTTCCCCCATTCCCTGGTGTTTAGCTGCCCCCCACCCTGGCAGGTAGTACCCCACCACCCCACTCCCCCTACTGACTGTAAGTAGGCAACTGGAACAGTCCTCCACTCTACACCATGGCTGGCTGCCAACTGAGCTGTCATGAACACATACTGTTACAGGCAGCTTTTACTGTGGGCAGATGATCAGGTGGAGGGAGAGACCACTGGCCACCAGGAAACTATGAGTGTATGTCAGGCATGTGAGCGGGTGGGTGGAGGGACCACTGTACATCAGTGAAGGATTAGATGTTACATTGGGACGGTGATTGGTGGGGGGACCACTAGACACCAGGGACTGATTATATTTTACATTGGGATGGTGATCAGTGGGGAGGCCACTAGACACCAGGGAATGATGATATTTTACATTTGGATAGTGATTGGCAGGAAGGACCACTAGACACCAGGGAAAGAATATTTTTTACAATGGACCAGTGATCACTGGTGGTGGTGGGGGGGGACCACTAGATACCAGGGAAATTTTTACTGTATGCAATGGGCTGGCGATCAGCAGAGGGGGGACCATTAGACACCAGGGAAAGTTTATTTTATACAATGGGCTGGCTAGTCAGTGTCAGTGGCTCAGCAGGTAGCACACTCACCTCTGAGGCCTGGAGATTGGAGGGCCGTGGGATCAGTTCCTACATCTGGCACTTGGGTTAAAATCCCAGTACTAACACTGTAGTGCAGCATGAGAGGGGTGGTGCACTTCTGAGGTGCCGTCTTTTGGATGAAATGTTAAATCAAGGTCCCATCTGCCTGGATTGGTGGTAGTTCAGGTGGATGTTAAAGATCCCATGGCACTTATCAAAAAGAGTAGGGGAAGTTTATTGAAAAAGAGTCATAACATCACAAAAAGAAAATCAAAATACATCATAACTCATCAAAAATACATAGAAAATATTCTGTACAAGGTATAACAAAGGAAAAAAAAAAGTAAAACATTTTTCCATAAATCATCTACCTTATCTTTTGAAAATCTATGAAAATAATTTTCTTTAACGTGTAACAATCCTTCTTCAATTTGTGAAACAATAGTAGCATTCAATACTTGTTGCTGCTGTAATACATACTGACAAGGTGCTTGCATAAAAAATATTGAACATAAGCAAAAAAAAAAAAAACAGTCAAAGTGCTCTTATGATAAGACTTCCATACCCCAGTACAATCACCCCAAATTAAAGTGTGATAAGAGATATGAGATAAAAAAGGCAAATTCCAATGAGAGGCAGCATCCTGCCAAAATAGCTGACTATGAGGGCAGGTAACAAAAAAAATGAAGCATACTCTCTTCAATGTTAGAACATGTGAGCCTAGGACAAAATCTATCTGTTTGAGGTTTATATTTTAGATTTCCCCTGACTCCCAACCTTCCCTGAACAGAGAGCCATACAACATCCCAGAGATGAACAGGGAGTCTAAAATCTGTTAATTTGTGTAAATCAAATATCATTTTAGTGGGTACACAATCTGGGAATAGGAGAATAATTTGTTGAACGTCATAAACAATATAAGAATAAAAGACTTTCTATCCACAGACATTCATTTCGTAAATGAAACTTTCCATTGTTGCATTTTTTTTATAGATGATATTCCATAAGTAGAAGAGAATCAGAAGATAAAATTTTAGGAGGTAGAAGAGTCCATTTTACAAAATAACGGGACCGAAGAAATTGGGACCATAATTGCCATGACATAGTAGCAAAGGTCCATAGATAATTACAAGAACTAAAAAAATAAAGGGAGTGATTAAAAACAATAGGATTAATCATATTCAATCCTCCTTTTTTAATAGGTAAATAAGTAATTTCCCACTTCACAGGACTAAATCTATTACCCCATATCATTTGAAAAAAAAAGACTAAGAAGTCAGATTTCTAAGTGAACTGGAGGGGGATATACATAGCTTAAATAAAGAAAAACAGGTATCAAAATTTTTTAACTATCATGACCCATTTTCTCTTCCCAAACTTCCAATATTTCCACGTATTAATTTTAGTTTCACCAGTCTGTAACTGCCTATCCCAATTATATGCAGCCAAATCACCAGGACCAAACCAAAGACCCAGAATTTTTTGAGGAGTAGAAACCAAAGGAATCCCCAATTTAGTCAGAGAATTAGGTCATGTATGGTCCAAGGAAAAAATAAAACTCTTTCCTGTATTAAGCCCTGCCCCAGAAAATGAACCATAATTTGAAAAAATGTCCAGAGCCTGTGTCAAACAAGAAACATCTTGGACAAGTAATGTGACATCATCAGCATAAGCAGTAACTTTTTTGAGTGGTAACGAGGGGGAGGGGGCTAAACCAATAATACTCTGATCCCATTGTATCTGTCTAATAACAGGATCCAAAGCAAAAGTATATAAAAGAGGACTTAAAGGACATCCCTGTCTGACTCCTATAGCAAGAGGAACATCGGTTCCAAAAAGCCCATTGACTGAAGGGATAATAGTAGCATTAGAATATAGCATAACAATCCAGTGTACAAATTGTTTGGGGATACCATAACGCAATAATAAAGGAAAAATATATTGATGTCGTACTCTGTCAAAAGCTTTAGCTTGATCCAAAGCTACCACATATCCTGAAATATTGTGCATAGTACTAGCCTCATATAGTTCCCTTAAAAGATATAAATTATGTTGAATTTGTCTCTTGGGGATGGCACAGGTCTGAGCTGGGTGACTAAGAGAATCAGCAACTGTTAACAACCGATTATTAATAATGTTGGCCAAAATTTTATAATCACTATTTAGGAGACTAAGAGGTCTCCAGTTAGAAAGTAGGTTTTTATCTCCAGATTTATATAAAAAATGAAGAAGAGAGGTGTTAAATCCAAAGAAAGAAGAACGGGAAGTTGACATAGAGTTAAAAACTAAGGGCAAAAAATAGCACATATAGTAAAGAAATGTATAATAAAAATCATTTGGGATACCATCAAGTCTGGGAGATGTACCAGTAGTTAACTGTTTGATGACTTCCTCTACTTCTTGAGAGGAAATCGGTTGTAGTAAACACTGTGACATAGAATCTGCCATTTGTGGAAGAGGTGTAGAAAACCCTTGTAAAACGACAGCAGCGGAATCAGAGGGAAAACTAAAGGTAGAACCAACAAATTGCTGTACTACAGACAGCATTTCTAAATCAGTAGATACCACAGTACCATCTGGTTTAGAAAGGCTAGTCATCAAAGTTTTATCTAGCCGTTATTTACATGCAGCATATGGATCAGACTCTGGTGCGTTCTTCATCCCACATCTGAACTCCATCTCCAACGATTTGGCCCTATCATACTGATAGTTTTTCATTTGTTTTTTAAGTTCAGAAATCTGGGATTTAAATTTCATACTGTCATGTGGAGGGAGGGACATTAATTTATATAGTTGATTCCTAAGTAGTAGGTCATGCAAATAATTAGAATTTGCTTTATTTCTACCAAAAGTAAGTAAAAGTCATTTTAACTCCATTTTTGTGTCAAGCCACCAATCAAAAAAGAGTATAATAAGAACACATAATGGAGTTCCGAGCCACAAAAAAAATCTCAATTTGAGAAACACAGGCAGGGGAATCCAAAAGTGACATATTTAAACGTCACCGTTGGTGAGCCAAAAACATTTTTGGAGGAACCGCAGATAAACTCAGAGTACAAAATAAAATCTTGTGGTATGAGAATTCTGTAGGCTTAGGAATACAAAAAATAGGAATAAGATATTTGGAGACAAAAAACATATCAATATGGGTGGCATAAATGTGTCTATGGTAAGTAGCTCCATTATTAGTTTTATGTACAGTCCTAAAGGCATCTCTTAAACTAGCTTCAGAAGTAATATGTAGTAAGGCATGAGAGTTAAAATAAATTTTTTTCTGTATTTCACCTGCAAATTTAGTATCCACAGTACAATTAAAGTCACCCCCTCCAAATAATATGCATTTTTGTATATAAAAAAAGGTTTAATGTCTTCAAATAGTTCAGTCCTAGCAGTTTTAATCTGGGGAGCATATATATTAATGAGGCAGAAATAAAAATCCCCAAGGGTACAGTCAAGGATCAAAGCTTGACCAGGTCAGACATCTATGAGTCTGGAGACACGAAACTTAATGAACTTAAATAAAATGCCAATCCCATCTGCAGAATCCAATCCAAAAGTCCAAAAAGAAGGGCCCCAATGCCATTGTCTCTTTATTTGTTCTACCTCATAAAGACAGGATAGGCGTGTTTCTTGTAAAAATAAGATGTCTACATTAAGGGAGTCAAAAAATGAAAGTACAGAAATTTGTTTTTTATAAGCTTTTAAACTACAGACATTAAAAGACATGATCCTTAAAGTAGCCATCTAAAGTGGATGAAAGTCAAGGCCCTCCTTTTAAGCCATTACTAGCTTTCCATTTTTTCCCCTTTCTTTCCTTTTTTTTCTTTGGAAATGTCAGTGGATTTATTTTCCTCATCCTCAGTAACCAGCTCAGACCTGTGAGAGGCGTCAGATTCAAGATCAGAATCACCCAACTCATCTTGAAGAGGAGAAAAAAGATTCTCTATAGGAATAGGACAGGGAGTGTGATGCTTAAGAGAAGACTTGGTAAATCTGCGACTCTTAACAGTTTCAAATAAGGGGTGGGGGTATGGAAGTACCAGCAGATTGAGTTTGTGCAGAGGGAGAAACTACCAAAACAGTAGCAGGAGAAGGAATAATATCCTGAATCTGAGCTGAGGGCAGGGGAGGCCTATCCGGAGAGGATACAGTGTCAGTATTCTGAGGAAGAGATAAGTCTGCAGAAAGATCAGACCCATGTTGTGGGGCAGAGGGGGTAGAAAAAGTAGAGTCCCTACGTCTTTCCTGGGCCTTGCTGACTAAACCATGCTGATCCCACCCCTCAGTTCTATTGTGCTTAGCCGAAGGACATTGATGAAGCGCATGTCCTTTCTCATCACATAAATTGCACTGAAAATTATTTTCACACAAATCTACTGAATGACCATAGCCTCCACATAAGGAGCATTTTAACATGTCACAGGAGCTGCTAATGTGAGTTCTTGATCCACATTTATAGCAGGCTCTTGGTTGTCCACTATAAAAACAAACCCCTCTGTCCTTTCCTAGAAAGAAACTATTGGGCAAATGAATGATATCTGAGTTAACCTGAAACAGTTTGACTTTAAATTCCCCCCCCCCCAGTCCAAATGCCTTCCAGATCAAGGAGAGCTTCAGGGGGGCCCAGTATGTCGCAACGATTTTGTAGCCAGTGATAAATATCACTGGCATTCACACCTTCATTATGAAACATTATGGTAACATATCTATTCTGTGGCCTTGTAAGAGGGATTGCAAAGAAGGGGGTCCATAGAGGGGTAGATTTAAGAACCGAGTATTTCTCCCGAAATTTTTCTAAACTACTGTTAAGTTGAAAGCTAATATCAAATGAATCTTCCCCTGAAAGATGAATCAGAGCATACAAATCAGAAGGGAAAAAATGCATGGAACCTCTTAAAAGCTGGTTGGCTACATAATATCTATCAGGGTGTGTAGAGAGCCCTCCCTTATATCGTAGCCATACAGTGTTACATTGAGGTGCTTGCTCTAGCTTGTTTTTGAATAAATCTGCCATAGGAATATGAGAAGGTTTTTCAGAAGTACCCTTTTCAGAACCCATCCCCAAACCTGCTTTCCTTTGATCACCCCCCCCCCCGCCTGAGGATGTGCTCAGTCTAGGCAAGGCCACAGCACAATCCCGTAACTTATGCACATCAGTAAGTGAGGCCTCATGAAATAAAGATTGTCCAGTACCTGAGCTCAGTTTAGAAGTCACGGTGGCATGCTTAGCTGAGGTAAAGGTAGAGGTGAAAGGCCAAACATCAGTCCATTCAGGGTCCGGAATCCATTGTCCCGATGCTGTATGCGTCCATCCTGAGTTTGCGAGAGTGTCATCAGCAGACCAGTCCAAAAGAAAGTCCTGAGAGTCAGTCAGGAGTCCAAATTGTTGGCGGACCATCTGCAAGGTAGAGCAGATTACAGGAATGGGTAGAACCAAGTCTTCCACCTCGCGGCATTCCTGTATGATACCCGGAAGTTCCAGCTGAGAAAATAGGTCCGTAGGTGATACAGCTGACAGAGGATCTAAAGAAACAGTTACCGTTTGCACAGGGTTGGTAATTGAAGTTTGTACGGCAGAAATGACCATGTCAGACACCTTCTCCCAAACTGGTAACCTACCAGCAATCTCCTGAGGAACAGAATCTGGAGCTTCAGTTAAAGTTACCTGTGCTTCTTCAAGACAGGGCAAAGCATTCTCCATAGAAAGTGTTACTTCCATCGAAGTCTCTTCAGAAACGACCAGCAGCACATCCTGCTGCATGAAGGGCCGTGCACCATCTGCCATCTTGCAGACGCAGCGTGTGCCCCTACTGGCAACAATGCAGTAGGGGAATTTCCCCGGTGTCCTGACCAAATTTCCCTTTTTCACTAAAAATACCACCAACAGCTTAATCTGGTTCAAGGTCAGTTGGCAGTCATCTGTATCCCTCTCTCCTGGGTCGTGCCTGAAAATAGGCAGGATTTGTCTAGTGCACTTACCCGGGTCAACAAAAACTAAATAAATACATAAATAAATAAAATCAGGGGTGGGGACCACTGAACAACATAGACACCAAGGACAGTTTTATTTTGCAGAGAAGTAGTTGGTGGGAGTCATTTTGACCCAACTTCGCCATTGTGTACCCCATTAAGGAGATGTTACAGGCAAAGTTGCATGGCAAAGTCACAAATGACAAATTTCCTATTAAATAGAAAAAACTTTGTGAAATGATCTGTAGAGTCAGATTTGTCAACTTCCCTGGAACTTCGTCAGTGAATTAAAACTTTGCAACATCTCTAGGTGCAACAGGTCCAGCTGTAAAAGGACCGGATGGCCGAGAGAGATCAGAGACCAGAGGAGTTCATGAAGCATGTGCTGCAAGTACAGAAATAAACTGTTCCCAAGCTCCAGGTAGTCCAGTTGCTGTAGGACCCCACCCTGTGCTGACAAATTTGCATCCCGAGGATGACCCTGAAGCCTACCTTATGACTTTTGAGAGCGTTGCCAGTACCACTGCCTGGCCAAGAGAATGTTGAGCCACTCACATGGCACCATATCTGACTGGAGATACACAAGCTGCATATTGGAGCCTAGACAATGCCACTAACAGAGCCAATGACCAGGTAAAGGTGGCTATCCTCGACCAGATTGGGATAACTAAAGACAGCTACCAATGGAGCTTTCACACATTTTGTTTGAAAACTGCAAAGTGGCAGCTCAAAAATTCAAAGACTTGGTTACCTGGTGGTTAAAACCAGAGGTACACTCTAAAGAGGACATTTTGGATTTAATTATGTTGGAGCAGTACCTGAACATTTTGTCAAGCTGAGTGCATGACAAGGTGAGTCCTGATGAGCAAACAACCCTGGTCATAGGTATCAAAATCACAAAGTATTATTTGGAAACAGAGAGACCAGAAGCCACAAAGAAGAACTGAACCCACAGCGAACCTCGGGTGGTGATCCAAAGTGAAGATCCACCCAGAAGAGGGGAGAAACTACAATGGGGGGATGGAGAGAAGCATACTTGTATGGGTAAGTGGTCAAGTGTTGAAATACTAGTTAACCCTCTATGCCCAAAAAGTATAACCCCAGCATCTAGAGTAACTCACCCAGTCCTAAGACCCTGGTCCTCCATCACCCAAAATGGGCAGGTGCACAGATCAGTAATATGACAGTACCATTTATGTTTTCTCTGTGGTAAAGTGGGGCATATCTGTAAGTTTTGTGACAGTATGGACTATAACTTGTGGAATGTGTAGCTACAAATCACAACAGTTGACCACATTCCAAGCATCAATATACAATCCCGTGCAAGTGAGGGACCAAACAGTCTTGGGTCTGGTGGATTCAGGTTGTGAGCAGACATTGATTAAAGAATCTGTGGTAGGATCCAGTTTAGGTCACTGGGAAGAACCCATGAAAATTGCCTGTGGACATGGGGATATCCTACAGCTCCAGTGTGATTAAAAGTGGGCAATTGGGTAGGAAAAATAAAGGCTGGAATTTCAAAAACTGTACCTTGGTCACTGGTCCTCGGCTGCGATTGGGAAGTTTTTCATTCCCTCCTACAAATGGCCAGGTATATGGAAGGAGGTGCCAGATATTTGTGTTTCCTGCCCAGAGTGTCAGTTCTTTGCTCCTAGAAGTATAAAGCAGGCCCCATTGATTCCTATGCTCCCCGCTGCCTTGCCCCGCTCTTGGTCATGAGGGCTCAAGGATCCATCCTCTCCCCTAGCCGAAATCTTGCAACTCCCCACTGCCTTGGCCGCTGTTGGTCATGAAGGCTCAAGGAGTTGCCCTGCCCCCAAACCGAAATCTTGCAGCTCCCCACTGCCTTGCCCCACTGTGGGTCATGAGGGCTCACGGAGCCGCCCTCCCCCAAGATGAAATCTTGCAGCTCCCTGCTGCCTTGCCCTGCTGTTGGTTGTGAGGGCTCACAGAGCCGCCCCCCCGAACCAAAATCTTGCAACTCCCCGCTGCCTTGCCCCACTGTTGGTCATGAGAGCTCACGGAGCCGCCTTCCCCCCAAGCTGAAATCTTGCAGGTACGCCATTCGAGTCAGCTGAGATCCCTGAGCTTAGAGATTTTGGGCACCAAGTTTAAATCTTCAGTCTGGCCAGTGCTACTAGGACTGCAGCCCGAAGGCAAACCTAAAAAGGATTTTGTGTTGTGCCGTTTATCTCTAAAAACAACTGTTTAATGCTCCGCATAAATTAATTTTCTTTAGGCAAGCAGAGTGTAATGTAATACTGCATTCAGAGCTGCTTCAAGATAATTGGAGATTAGTTGAAGCAGAAATACAGATGCCTATGCCCTGTTTATCTGTAAAGCAACTGTTTAAGCTCCACATAATAGTAACTTTCTTAGGAATGCAGAGTTGAAACGAATTACTGCATCGGAGCTATTTTTTAGAGATCCAGAAATTGCTCACAGCAGAAATACATGTGCCATGCCCTGTCTTACTGTTAGAAGTCTGAGTTACGATTTTATTGCCTTAGGGTCAGTGAGTTTTGAATTCGGAGTTTATTTTAAATTTATTAATGAACTCAGAGCTACTGATGTGCCCTGTGTTCAGATCCTGAGCCTAATTCCATTAGCTTGTTTGCATGTGGCTTCCCTCCTCCCCCCGCAAAGCCATTTCAAACTATAAATACCTCCTCTTTGCTTTCTCTCCTCAGCTCTCCGCTGCCTTGTCCCACTGTTGGTCATGAGGGCTCACGGAACTACCCTCCCCGAGCCGAAATCTTGCAGGTACGCCATTCGAGTCAGCTGAGATCCCTGAGCTTAGAGATTTTGGGCGCCAAGTGTAAATCTTGGTCTGGCCAGCACTACTAGGACTGCAGCCCAAAGGCAAACCTAAAAAGGATTTTGTGTTGTGTGATTTATCTCCCCGCTGTGATGCTTGACATCAGCTGCCCCACCACCCCTACCACCACCCTTGGTCAGCCACTTGCTATATAGTGAGGGTCACATGTGCAAAAATAAGCAATCACCCTACTTTCCCCTTTGCAGCTTATCAGCTATCACCACTAGGGGCCAGCACAGTTATTTTTGCACTCTCTCTCCCTTTCCAACATAAAATGCTACACGTAGTTTACAAAACTATCTTAGGAGCAGCCTTACTTGCCACCATAGCATTCCTCCCACCCTCGTTTCTGCCCAATTTGCAACCTAGTACTCCATATATTACCATCCGAATCACACACCCAAGTACCTGCTCCTCCCACAACTTTGGACAGCACCCCCTCACCACACACCATGGCTGGCTTCCAGGCCCTTTCATTCTCCTCCCATCCTTTCACGTTGGGATGTCAGTGATAAAATTCCTTGTGGAGGGACTTTCAGCACTTTCCCCCAAGACTCCCTCTGCCCACCATAGACCAAAATGTTTTTTACATAATACAAAATGGGTGCTTACTCTACTACTCTTCCTCCTTGCAGGGGACATTGAGCAAAACCCGGGATCTGCAACCCACACCAGTCACAACACCGGTCCCACTATCCAACTACACAGAGGCCTAAAAGTATCTGAATTAAATATATGCAGTCTACTACATAAACTGCCCTTACTCCAACCAATAGTCCTGTCACTACACCCTGGCATCCTGATAATAACTGAGACCTGGCTGGAACCATACAATCTGGATGCAGAAGTAGCTATCCCGGGTTACTCCATCACTCATCATGACTGCCCAGGCACCAAGAGAGGTGGCGGCATAGCCATCTACATATCATCCCGGATAAAGTTCTCTATAGTCTCACTACCCGATCTACCACCATCCCTTAACGCTCTACTGATAAAAATCTCCTTACCTCACACAATCCCCATATTTATAGAAGGCTACTATTGATCCTCTGACTCTCATAAGACCTTGGTCATGGCACACCTGGACACTCTAAAAAACATTGCTTCAGGGGGCAAACTTCATATCCTTGGTGACTTTAACCTGAACTGGCTCTCCAGCATGAACACCAAGCTCTGCAACCTTGTGGCTGCATTAAATGTGGCACAACAGATCACTGAGCCTACACGGCTAAATCACAAAACCCAGAACCACTCCCTAATGGACTGGGCCCTCACCTCGCACCCACACAGGATAATTGCCTCTGGCCTCCTACCAGACTCTCTGAGTGATCACCACATGATTTATGTAGTAAGAAAAATATTTAAAGCCAAGGCACCTCCCCCAATAACTCTCCTTACCAGGTCTTACAAATCCCTTGACCTTGAAGGGCTCTTAAATGACTTAGCAAACTCTGACTGGTCCTTCATACACAAGGTCAACTCTGTTGACTCCGCCCTAAACTTCTCTAAGGCCAGATTTCTTACCATCTGGGACCACTATGCCCCGCTCAAAAAGGCCAGAGTAAGGGGTGCTCTTCTGCCCTGAATCACGGCTGTCCTTATGGACCACCTCCGAGCTAGTGACCAGGCGTGGAAAGCCTTCAAATCATCAGGTACCTTCGCTGACCACCAACACTACCACACACTTAGAAATACCTGCACTTGACTTATCTGGTAGACCAAAGCCTCCTATTTCTCATCATCCTTCCAAAAAAATCTAAATCACCCGGCTAAGTGTTGGAAGTCAATTAAATCACTCCCCCCCACCCAGCTCCCCACCCCTGTCCTGGTTGTAGGCGTCTCCACAATATCAAAATCACACGCAGTGGCCACTGTATTCAACTCCTTTTTTACCAGCAATGCGACCTCTCTCCACTCAAGTCCACCGCCTAGACCACACCCTACTACATCCGCATCCCCTCCAACTCAAACTCTCCACTCATATCTACCGCCTGCACCACACCTTCCTACATCTGCATCCCCTCCAACCCAAACCCCCAACCCAGCATTCTCATTCTCCCAGGTTACTCCGACCGAAGTACTCAGCAACCTACATGCCCTTAATCCCTCTAAGGGCAAATGCCCTTCAGGGTTGGATGCCAAAATGCTCTACTTGTCAGCCATTGCCAGCCCCCTAGCTTCCCTCTACAACCTCTCCTTCACTACCTCTGCTATCCCATCTGATTGAAAGCATGCCACAGTCATCCCTCTCCCTAAAGGTGGTGACCCATCCTCCCATGTTAACTACCGCCCGATCTCCCTCCTCCCCATTGTTGCTAAAATCCAGGAACATCTAGTCCTCTCACAACTCTCCTCCTTCCTTGATTCCTCCTCCTTCTTTACTCCTTACCAATCAGGCTTTAGGAAATCCCACTCCACTGTCACTTCCCTACTCAGACTCACTGACTCCATCCTTACAGGCATGGATAAAGGCCACATCACATCTCCCATCTTTGTCGACTTAGCTAAGGCCTTTGACACTGTCTTGCATGCCCTTCTCTTGTCGAAGCTCTCCCATGCAGGGCTCTCCACTGCAGCCACCAGCTGGTTCAAATCTTACCTGGCTGGCGGGTCCCAATCAGTTAGAATTCGGACCTCCACTTCCAACTCCCTCCCCATCACTATGGGTGTCCCCCAAGGCTCTGTCCTTGGTCCAGTCTTGTTTTCCATCTTCCTAAATGACCTGCCATCAGCCTGCCCACACACATCCATTCATATGTATACAGATAATAAAGTTCTGTATACTTCAGGTCCCTCCCCACTGGAAGTGGCACCCAGACTCCAGCAAGACTTCAATGCTATCCAACACTGGTTTCACTCAAATAAACTTATCTTAAACACAAAAAAAACAGTTTCCTTTTTCAGCATGAGGTAGAGACTCTCCCATCTCCCCACCAGTCCTACTTTTAAAACCCTAGAAGGGACTCCCATAGAAAATTGCACCTCCTTCAGAAATCTTGGGGCCTGGCTGGACCAGCACCTCGATTTTTCAGTACACATCACCGCTACCCATAAAAAACTGAACTCTAGACTGGGCTCCTTATTCTGAAACTGTGGCAGTATTCCTCTGCCAGCCTGCAGGGCAATTGTGCAGAAAATGATCCTCCCTATTTTCGATTACGGGGAAGTAGTCTACAGTGCCGCGCCTAAGTCCACCCTGGCTAGACTGGATCCCCTTTTCCACTCCTTCTGCCGCTTCGCCGTGGACTGAACTCCCTCCACCCACCACTGCGACCTCTACTGGTCTCTTAACCTCCCCTCGCTCTACAAAAGGCATCAGCCTCACTGCAATAGCCTCACGGCCAGATTCTGGACCCAGTCACTACCCTCCTACCTCGTTGATACCCTAACTGCCAAATCACCCCCAGCATACTCTCTCAGGAATTTAGACTTCCGGCTCCTGCATGTCCCTAACATGTCGACCTCTGCCGGCCAGTTGGCCTTCTGAGCTCATATGCCCAAACTATGGAACTCTCTGCCTGTGGACATTCGTCATGCTCCCTCCTCTCGGCAAATCAACTCACTCCTCAAAGGACACTTCTCCGCCAACTGCTCATGCGGACTAAAATCACAATAGGTACTAGCCCTCCAACTGACTCCTGCTGTGGGTACTCCTAATAAATAACTCAGATTCTTGTAAATGTTGTCATTCGCACCGCATATCAATTTAGCTGCCATGTATATCCAGATTTTCTGGTTGCTTGCTGTGTTGCATTCTGTATTTATACTGTACACATCATTATATATTATATAGCTAATTTTCTGTACTTATTTTTGAAATGGCTGTACTTTGAATTTGTATGTATCCTCCCATCCTCTGCACCCCCCAGGATGCATCTGGAATCAAGTGGTAGTCTGCTCAGCATGCCCTCCTAGTAAAACATTTAAATAAACAAATAAATGCCCATAATAGATATTCCGTTTAAAGAATTGGAGTTGATAATAGTGGAACCCTTTGTAAAAAGTTCAGCAGGGTATCAATGTACTGTAGTATGGTAGTAATAGATTATGCCACCTGATAATCAGAGACAAGTTTATTGTTTTGTTTACTATCTCAGGATTTGTGCTCTACTGCAATGCTTTATTTGGCAGCCTGCTGCTTTTGGGCATGCTGGACTATCACTTCCAACTTTTCACTGTCGAATAGGAGACAGCTTGTTGTGGACTGCTGTGACTTTGGATTAATTCTACAATGTGTTGCCATGTATGGTGGTTGGAAGTTGAGTGGTGACTGAGCTCGTCACCCTCACTACTACCTAACTCAGTTTCCTTGGCATCTCTCAACTGCACACTTCCTGGTTTGAATCTGACCATCTCTATCCCATTTTGTGGATTGTAATTCAGCCTCTGTGCTTTTGTGCTACAGGTCCTGGATTGGATTATATCGGTGTTGCGATTCTGAAAATGACACATTTGGAGGATAGGAGATTTTCTGGTCAGTGACTGTCACTCCCTGTTAACCATATTATGTTAAAGGAAAACTACACCTTCATAGTTTGTAAATTTCATTTGTTTCCATGTTAACTGGCAACTCTTTTCGTATAGCTGTTAGAGATGTATGCATTTGCTCTAGTTTGTTTTCACACTTCATACTAGGCCCTGTAACTGTCCTTGGGGGGGTCTCCGTTTGCTGACTGTTGAAATCTCATTGACACTGACAGCTGCATTATCAAATGAGAACATGATGTGGAATCACCCTTTAGACTCCACAGTATGTCTGTCTGCTTAATTAGACTTCAAAGAAACAAGTTGCAGGAAGGTGTGAAATATCACTTTACCTTCAGTTAGCTTTACAAACTGTCTGAGACGTAATGCAGGTGTTTCCCTTTAAACTGCATTCAGTGTATTTGTTTCCAGAGAGTGTTTGCAGGGTATTTGTTCTTTCAGCTTAGAGATACATGGTATAAAGGGGTGCTCTGACATCATGTTCTCATATGCTAATGCAGCTCTCATGGACAATAAGATTTCAACAACCATTGGATGGAGACCACCAGGGTAGTCACAGGGGACGGCCATGAACACTGAAAACAAACTAAAGCAAACAAATATAGCCCTAACTGCTACAGATAAGAGTTGTCTATTGACATGGAAACAAATAAAATTTGAATGATATGAGGGTGTCGTTTTCCTTTAAAGTATTTGATTGTATCTGTTTGAGTGCTTCTTGGCTTTTGCCCAATGCTTCCATCTGGAGAACCACTGGGGTGGTGCATAAGGTGTGGGCTGAGTCCAAGAACTGTGAGTGGGAGATAGTTCACAGGCCAACATTTTCCTGTGGGGGTGTAGGTAGGCTGGCTGGTGTTTCAGTTGACGACTCTTGACAGGTCTACTCTGTGTTGGTGGTTGGTGGCTACTAGGCAGTTGACTCATGCTGGAGTTCCTCATTGGCCACTATACCCCATCTGTCTGGTGCCTGCTAGGCATCTCTGCCTGTTTTCTATCCTCATCTGGTCAATTACTCATGAGGGACTGTGTGTGAGAGTGTGAGCCCTTTTTGGATACTACAGCTTGTAATATCCATTTGGCTTTCTCCCAGCTCTTGTGTAAGCAAGAAGAGGGTAATGAGAGCAGGCATTGGACATTTTTGTATTGGCCTTTTGGGACACTCTGTCCTGTGAGTAAGTGGCTCTTTCCCTGTGAGAAAAGGGGACAACTGTTCTTCTTCTGATATAAACCTCAGAAATATGACTTTTATACTATTTCAAACTCTGCTGAACTTTTGGACTTTTTAAAAGTGAGCTGTGTGCATTATTGTGCAGTATACCTATGAAGTAATCTGTGTAAGCAGCTTATAGTGGATCCTTTCTACTGATTCCAATGTTTGTATTTTAATATTTAGGTTACTTGGAGTGTGTAAGGTATGTGATTGTTCAGTAAAGTCAATTGCTTTTTTAGGTAATCTGGCTTGAATGGTGGTGTGTCTGTTCTTTAAATAAGATTTTTATTTTGAGTTTGTATGTGGTGTGGGGTAGTTGTTGTAGTGCTCATGTATTTTATTTTTATTTTTTTATTTTAAAAATTTGTTTCAGGTGGGATTTTTTGTGATGTGTTATACAGCAGCCAGACCTGTGCTTGTTTACTCTGTGGAGAAACTATGATAGTGGAATCCCTTTGGGAGATCTCCCATGTACCCTTTTGGCAGCCATGATTGACTGCTGAAGGGGTTTGGAGATCCTCAGGGGGGGCACTGCTCAAAATGTAGGTTTGCTCTGTGGGTGGATGAGGGTAGCAGGATCATAAGTGTGGTGTCTAGGAGGCAGTCCGGAGTAGATTTTGTCAGGCAAGGGGTCCCCCATGATTGACCCCTATTCCCCGGGCTACTGAGGTTTTCAACCAGCAGGTGGCCAATGGAACAACTGACTTAAATCCTTCTTTTAAGACAGTTCTTTGCAATACCAGATCTCTAAGGTTAAAACAGCCATACTAGAGGCTTTCATCATGAATTCCTTGGCAGATCAGGTATGTATCATGGATAGAGATGGGTGAAGTGAATAAAATTCACTTCACAAATTAATTTGCGACGAAGTTGGCGAAATTCGTGAAGTGATGATTTCACAACATTTTTACAAGGCCAAGTTGCCCCTTTTCCAGGTAAATTGACTTAAATTCACCTAACTTTGCCTTACGTCACCTTAACATTGCCACTTTTCTAGCAAAGATAGGCAAAGTTAGGCAAAGTTGTGAAGTGGGAACTTTGCAAAGTAATGTATGAAAGCGAATTTCACAATTTCGCTGAAACTTCACCAGCAAAGTAAAACTTCACAACATCTCTAATCATGGAGACTTAGATGGGTGATGACTTGGGTCTTGTGCAAGAGGCATCCATCCCTCCACATTATTCAGTGGTACAATGTCCGAGGCAGGAGCACAGGGTGGTGGGGTAGCCAGCTGTTTTAGATTTGCATTGGGACTGACAGTGTACCCCCCCCAGGAGAGACCAGGTTGTTTGAATGTGCAGGGGTGAAAGGTGGGCTGGGTACAAGCTGCTACATCATGCTCATATACCTTACCCTGGGATATGGGTGTGAATTCTTGCAGCAACTTGAGGGTTTCATGGCAGACCTAGTAGTTGAGTTGTCCAGACTTTTGTTTTGGGTAACTTTAATGCCTTCGTCGATAATTAAAAATCTCTTTTTGGAAATCAGTTCCTCCAGGTGATGTCTTCCCTGGGCTTCGTACAGGCAGTTGCCACTAGTACCCACCAGCTTAGCCATGCCTTGGACTTGGTTTTCTCATTGGAGCTTGACATTAGCAATACCAAAGTTGATCCACTTATTTGGTCAGATCATCATACCATGCAGTTCCTTTGCAGGGCTGCTCAGTTAAACTTCCCTGTGGAGATGGTCAGTTACTGGGGTCTCAGGGTCTCTTAGCAACACTGGACATCTTGGGCATGGACATAGAAATGTGATGGGAGCTGATGCCATAGTGGAGGGCTACAATGTGGCTTTTGCCAATATTATTGATTCCCTGGCACCTTTCTGTGTCCACCTCTTGATTTTCCGCTGAAGGTCACTGTGGTTTGATGGTGATCTGAGGAGGTTGAAGATAAAGGGGTGGAGGTCAAAGCGTTGTTGGTGGAGGTCCCATTCAGAGGAGGGCAAATTATCATTGAGATATCATTATGATGAGTGTCAGCAAGCAATCACTCTGAAAAAGTCAGTATTCCTGTCATGGTGATTGCTACTAGAAATAACTGACCGGCTCAGCTCTTTAGTAGTGGGGACAGATTGCTAAATCCTATCTGTCTGCAGTCCTGTGGAGCCTTTTCCACAGATAAGTGTGATAAGTGTAATAATTTTTTTTGTGGACTTGGCGTCCTCTATCCAGGCTAGGATACCCTCACTTGGCCTTTTACCGGCCAAGAGAACTGAGTCTATCATGGATGGAGCACTTCACCTTTATGGGAGGAGTTTGAGTCAGTGAGATGTTCTCCAGGTAGTTTCCAGATTGTGCTCCATCTACTGTATATTGGACCTTGGGTGGACCTGACATCTTTAGAGCACTGGGAATCACTCAGTTCAATTTTTGTGGCGACTGTTGTGTGTCTCTTTGGGAAGGGATTTTTCCCTCTTTGAAAAGGGTGGTGGTAAAGCCTTTCTTAAAACCAAAAAACATCTCTGGACTCTGATGGTCCCTCAAATTACAGATCTGTCTTGAACCTTCCCTTTTTTGTGAAGTTGATCAAAAACGTGGTGATGGCGCTGTTGGAACAACATGTGGAGAAATTTGATATCTATGAGCCATTTCAGTCCAGTTTCTGGCCTCACCATGGTAATGAAACAGCTCTGCTCATGGGTACCATGAACTCCTCCTAGCAAGGAATAGCAGATGTTCCATCTTTGTTATGCTTGACCTTTCTTTGGTTTTCAACACAGTGTACCATGGTGTGCTGGTGGCTCATCTGAGTCAGTATGTAGGACTCACAAGGACAGTGTTATGGTGGTTTGAGTCCTACTTATCTGGCAGGCTGCAGCAGGTGGCACTTGGCTGTTTTATTTTCAGCAGTGCTGCACTCTGTTGTGGTGTGCCTCAGGGGTCTAGTCTGGCTCCCATGCTTTTCGCTGTGTGCATGTTGCCATTGGGGTAAATCATTACATGCCATAGCTTGGGTTGTCATTGCGATGCTGATGATACCCAGCTATAAGTGTCTTCTTAGTCTGATGATAGGATGGTTGTCTCAGAACTGAGCAAGTGCCTTAGGGAAATTCAGGACTAGATGGTGGCCAGCTGGCTTAGATTGAACCCATCGAAGACAGAGGTGTTACTGGTGGATCTGGGTTGTTTTTTTCCATTAGAGAAAAGTAGCAGCACTATTCTACCTTCCTTAGATGGTGTTGCACTGGAAGCCATAGATAAGGTGAGGAATCTAGGGGTCATTGTGGACTTCAAGGTGACATTAGAACACCGGGTGTCACCTGTTGTCTGCAGTGGCTTTTTCCACCTTCATAACATCTCCCAGATCCAGCTCTTTCTGGAAATGACTGACCTAGCAACCCTTGTACATGCTCTGGTCAAGACTGGATTAATGTAATGCTCTGTACCTTGGGATATCAGCAATGTTGCTGCATCAGTTGTAGCTGGTGCAGAACTTGGCAGCCTAGCTGGTGGCTGGGGCCTCCCAGTTCAAGCATATAATGCCAGTTCTCCATGTTTTGCACTGACCACTGGTGTGGTGGCATATCAAAGTTAAGGTGTGCTTATTAATGTACAAGACTCCACACATTCTGGGTGCAGGTTACCTGAAAGACCTCCTGACCCCATATGTTGCTGACTGCTAGAGGTGGGCGAGCCAGGAATATTTCACCTAGAGCCAAGCCAGAGCTCAGCCAGGGTCTGGCTTGACTCTATGAGCCAAAACACAAGCCAAGCCCTGGCTAGTGCAGGATGTTCTCTACATAGGAGTTGAACATTTCAGATACTTCATTGACTGCTCAGGCTGACAGAAATGTTTACTTTGACCATAACTGGCTCAACCTACCCTTGGCTATCAATTGCTTATAGAGGTTGAGCCGAGCTGAGCCAGGCACTAAACTTGAGCCAGGTTTGAGCCTTCTCTGGCTTGCCCACCTGTACTGGCCACCACCTTTGGTCAGTGGATGCAGGCCTCTTGTCTCTTCCTCGAGCCCATTTAAAATCTTCTGGGGATAGTGCATTTAGAGTGGCTGCCCTGGTCCTCTGGAAAACCCTTCCCTCAGAGTTAAAAAGAGCTGCATCTCTGACACTGGTTAAGCCACACTTGAAGACATATCTGTTTGAAATTTGCATTGGACCTAGTGCTGCTGTATGAATCTATTACTGATTTAATTTTATTTTATCATTTTTATTGTATTGTTTTTTTGCTATGGTTCTAATGTATTGTTTGTGAGGTGCCCAGATCTCTTGGGAATGGGAGCCATATAAATAAAAGTGACTTGCCTTATCAGTCCCTTTGGGTTGCATGATGCTCCAACCACATTTCAGAGAATGATGGATCACCTCTTCCATCCCCATGGGTTATATGCAGCAGTGTACCTGGACCATGTTGTCATATTTAGCTTTGACTGTGACACTTACTTGCGGGATGTGGCAGCAGTACTTCAGTTGCTCAGGGAGGCAGATCTCATGGCCAGTGCTGTGAAATGTCCTCTAGGGCTACAGGAAACTAAATGCCTGGGATACATGGCTGGGAATGGTCATGTAGACCCAGTTGTTGATAAGGTAAAAACCCTTGCTGACTGCCCCGTACTGACTACCAAAAAGCAAGTTAGGTCCTTCCTTGACTTAATAGGGTATTTTTGCTGGTTCATTCAAGAGTTTTTGACAATTGCTGCTCCAGTGACAGACCTGACTCAAAAGGCTGCCCCAAATAAAGCTCAGTGGTCCTCAAATTGTCAGACGGTCTTCCAAACAATCAAAAGTGTGTTGTGTAAGGGACCTGTCATACGAAGCCCTGATTTCAACCATTCATTCATTTTGTACATGGAAACATCAGAAGTAGGGTTGGGGGCTGCAGTATGACCAGAATTTGACAATGGAATTCACCCAATCCTCTATTTGTCCACATAGTTGTTTCCCAGAGAATGACATAATGCCACACTACAGAAAGAGTGTCTGGCAGTAAAGTGGCCAGTAATAGCCCTGCATTACTATTTGTAGGGAGGACATTTAACCTTGATCATGGACTACACACACCCTTAAATGGCTGCATGCCATATTTGTCAATAATTCCTGAGTCACATGGTGGTACCTGGCTCTGCAGCGATTTTCCTTCCAGGTGTGCCACAGGGAGGTTCCCTGCATGACAATGCTGCCTTTTTCCTCCCAGGAGGTCAACTCAATTGTAGCCACTGTCAAGCATGCCATGGGCACAGCTCTGGGGGGAGGGTATGTGAAGGGGTCTATCCTATCCACTAAGAAACTAGCAGGAGAACAAGGTGAATTAAAACCCAGCCCTGCTGATTTCTGGCCTTGCTGGTCCTTCAAAGTCCATCTGTAATTGTTCTGTGCAGGCTTGGAATTCCCTGTGGGGGAAGAACACAAATGAAGCTCACCTGGGATGCATAAAAAGCAAACCAGATAGAGCAAGAGGGAGCATTTGAGGCTTGAGAAAGAGAAAGCAAGGCTGCTGTAAACTGGAGAGCTGAATCAAGCTAAAGTTTTATATTTGTCCCTCCAAAGTAAGCTGCTTTGAACCCTTGTTTGGAATTGAAGTAAAGCAACCTTTTGTTTCCTAGAACTTCATTTCCCTGGAATTTTTTTCAGAGGGTTCACCCAAATGTCTTAGCTTGCTTCAACACTGTTATGGGGGGTGGGGTAGACCTTAACCTTTTTTTTGCTCTAATCAGATGGACAAGTTGACTCAACACTGCACAAGACCATAGGTGGTTGCACAAGTCAACAACTGCAATGGCAAAGTTTGCCCATTTATACAGTGCAAAATGTAAGTCAGGAAATATTCCATGATTGGTGCACATTTATCCCACTCCTCCTTCACTCCACTCTCCTAACTACACCAAAAAAGATATGCCATTAAGAGACACATCATTTGCATCCCCAATTGTTCTGTGATGCGGCAGCCTCCATCTCTTTCTGCACACTCCCTCTGCATTAACCAGATGATACTATGGTAGTGACTGTTCAGTTTCTCAATCTCAGCTTCATGCACACAATAGCTGACCAAGCTCCACTGGCATCATTTTGCACCACCCTACACTCCTGCCCCCACCCAAAGTGCTACAGAGTTAGCAAAGAAAGACTCACAGCCTCCATGATATGACCAAACAGAAAGTTACATTTTGAAAAGTAACTGTGACACTGCAAGTTAACATTTGTCTCAGGGTCACAGCAGAATCTTTAGTAGCCACCACAAAGGACCTGCACTAGTCAAGGTGAACAGGTATTGGGTAAGCTGCAATAGTCTAGAGCAGTTTGGCCCATGCCATATAAAAGTCAAATAATATTAAAACCAACCCCAGATGGGTGGCAAGAAAAGTATAGTCTATGTAGTAAGGTAATCAGTAGACAGTAGATTTGGCAGTGCTCACCATTAGGGCGGACTAGATCATCTAGGATTCTCATTGGATTTTGTTGGGGGGCATGTCTGTAACAACACCCAGAGCCCCTCCCCTTTCCTCAAGGCAACATTTGTTAGTCACCATATTACTGCAGTTCTCATAAGAAAAAAAAAAACACCTGCTTTAGTGCTTTGATAATATTGCTTTTCATGCAAAGGCATTTTTGTCCAAATACTGTATTTAAAATATTTTTTATTTCCTAGCACTATAAAAGCCCCTGCTTGGTTAGAGATTACTGTAGTTGGTAGTAATTTTGTTTTGTTAAAGACTACCATTTTGCAATTTGGAGTTTGAAGTCCTGAGCTGTCTTTTTGCTTTCTAAGTCATTCATTTGTTTGCTAGTCCTTTATCAACTGTACTTTAATAATCAAAATCTAAACTAGGTAGAGTTAGAGACATTTTACTTCTTTAGTGAATACACTAAAGTTGTTTTTATTATAAATAAGACATACAACAATACATAAGCTATACAGAAGCTCTTTTTCTGGCTTAGTATGGAAGAAGGAGAGGGACAAAGTTATTAGCCAAGGCCTTGGTTCTGTTTTCACTTACACTGCAGTATTTTCAGTTCTCAGTATAAGCAAGAGTTTTAAATCAGCACTATTGGTAAAGAGTGGAAAAAAGTAGCAACCACAGATGTATGGGAAAGTGCGTCTAAGCATATTAACCCCATTTCACAGGGCACTACATTAGAGGAAAAGCACCATAACGTGTTGGTAATGCATTATTGTACAGGTCCACTTTCTGATGTCTTCCTGTACAGCAACACAAACAGTATGAGAAGACAAAGGCACAGATGCCATCCAGTCTGCTTGGGAACCCCACCCTGAAACTACTGCCTTGCTACATTTATCTGTCATAAAAGACAATTTTATAGAATTGGGATCACTAAACTCAGAGCAGAAAAAGCAGGCATCACCATAGGTGTTGGGTGGGGAAGTTGAATGTGCAACTGAAAAATATAGGACCTACAGTACTTCCTTTTTAAGGGGAAGATATACTCAGCATTCCATTGCTTCCACTGACAGTGATGATTCTGATTCCTCAGATAATAAGCTCTGTTTCAACCTTGACAGTCTTATACTACATTATCCCTGGAGGGGGATGAAAGGTGGTAAGGTCAGGATAATAGGCAAATGCAGCCAGAGGTCTTAATTCTTCTACGTACCACTCCAAGGAGTTTCACAGTTTCAATCTGCCAGGCTCCAGTGATGCTCTTTAAAGATAGAAAATAAAGTAGATATGAGGTACAGCATGGAGGAAATGAAAGACTGAGGGCTGCCGATCAGGTCAGTGCTGTGCCAAACTATCCAAATGAAATCGTGGACAATTTGCAAACTGGAGTGTTCACTGGTTCATGAACATGGTTTTATTATCTGGGGAGGAGTTGAGGTTACCGTATGAATTATGATCTACAGATTCTGATCAAAGATGTTAACTTGTAATATGAACTACACATTCATCATATGGATAGCAACTTCTAAGAACTTAGACATGGATCTCATTGAAGACAGTTCCATGGTACACATATGGTCAGCAAAACCCCAATCTTCAACCCTGGGTTTTTGAAAGGCTGAGTTGTATTCATATATCAAGTAGCAGCTCTGTTAAAACTGCCAAATGGGAGAGTTGACAGATAATACATCCCCAAAACAGCAGCAGGAGTGATAGAGAACAGAATGAGCCTTCTTTTAAGTAATTTTAAACATTTCTAATTACTTTGTATTTCTTTGTGCATGTTGAAGTCTTACTGTGGCTTTTATGATCAGTGAATTCAGTAGGAGTATTGTGCAGGATTTTCAAATTCAAATGTAATGCAATTTCAAATCAAATCAAACTTTATTTTTACAGTTCCTTTCAAAAAACAAGGTACTGTACATAAAATTAAATACAATAAATATAAATATAGATTAAAACAACAACAATAAATAACAGTTTAACCATAATAAGGGAAGGCTAAGCTAAATAAACACATTTTTAGCTCAATTTTGAACCTATCGACGGTCAGGCATTCCCTTAACTGATGAGGTAGAGAATTCCACAGGGTTAGAGCTGAGAAAGAAAAAGCACATGCACCAGATGTCTTTAATCACACCCTGGGAATCTCTAGCAGTCCCTCATCGGTAAATAGGAGAGGACGGAGGGGGTGGTAGGGTACCAAGAGGTCTTGCAAGTAACTGGGTCCTTGATCATGTAGGGCTTTAAAGATTAGCCAAGCCAACCTTAAAGGTGATATACCACTGAACAGGCAGCCAGTGCAGCTCACGGAACACAGGCATAATATGACTGGACCTAGAGGTCCCAGTCAGAAGCCTGGCTGCCACATTCTGCACCAGCTGCAGGTGGCAGATATCAACCCTTGGTAGCCCTAGGTAGAGGGAGTTGCAGTAATCGAGGTGGGTAGTAACAAAGGCAAAGACCAGTGTTGGAAGATCATCCAGAAGAACCAAATGTTTCACCCAGGAGATATTCCTCATATGGTAAAAAGAGGATTTGATGACAGCTGACACCTATGATTTTAATGTCAGACCATCATCAAACATAACGCCTGGGTTATGGACCTGGTCCAAGGTAGTAAGCGGTATGCCATCAATAAATAAACCTGATGACAGTCCGGCCCCCAAACTGGCCCCCCAGATGACCAGGGTCCACTACCAACACTTCAGTCTTATCCGGGTTCAGGCTCATCCAGGTTCTGATTTCAGTGAGGCAGTCATTTAGCACAGAGAGTGCGTCATCCTGTCTGGGCACAAAAGACATATACAGCTGAGTATCATTTGCATAGCAGTGAAAATTCAGACTGCATCGCCTGATGATATCTTCCAATGGCAGCATGTACAATGCAAACAGCATGGGAGCTAACACTGAGCCCTGCGGCACCCTGCAGGGCAGGAAGTGAGAGCCAGAGGAATAAATCCCAGTGGCAACTCTCTGAGACCTGTCTGTGAGGTATGAATGAAACCATTTGAGGACTGTACCAGACAGCCCACAAAGAAGCCACAAACACTCCAACAGCACACCATGGTGTACAGTGTCAAATGCAGCAGAGAGATCAAGAAGGACCAGAATGGTACATGCCTTTCAATCTCTTGCCATTAGGAGGTCATTCAATTTTCGGACAAGTGCAGTCTCTGTGCTATGCCTCTTCCTAAAACCAGACTGGAGAGAATCATAGACATTGTGAGTCATAAGATGATCATCCAATTGCAGTGCAACCACCTTTTCAATAACCTTACCAACAAATGGCAGGTTAGAGATAGGTCGGTAGTTAGCTAGACAGTCTGGATCCAAGGAGAATTTCTTAAAGAGTGGTTGAACGACTGCCTCATTAAGGGGATCTGGAAAGACCTCCCTCTCCAAGGACTTCCAGACAATTTCAGCAGGGATTGGGCAGGTGACATCTACACAACCGACTAAAAGGGGTGTAGGGCCTGGATCCAAACTACAACTGGTTGGGTGCAGTGTTTGGACGATCTCCACAATGTCCATGAATTCTGGCTGGCAAAAGTCTGACCAGGCAGGCTGAGTGCATGCCACTTCCTGCCGATCTCTACAATCCCTCATAGGGGAGGCTGGACTGATGCCAGACCTGATGCTGGCAACCTTATTTGTGAAGAATCGAGCAAACTCCTTGCATTTCAGCTGAGAAAAGGCATCTCTGGGCTGGAGGCAGATTGGATTGCACAATCTGTCAACAGTCCAGAAAAGCTGAACTGGTCAATTCTGCACAGCAGAAATCTCCCTGGATAGGAATTCTGCCTTCTTATGGGTGATTTCTGATTGATAGCCATCATAATGTGCCATCAACCTAAGCCGGTCAGCATTAAGGCCAGACTTTTGCCAGGCCTTCTCCATCCTTCAGCCAACTCACCTCAACTCCTTCAAGGAGCCATCAAACCAAGGGCTCCTTGGGCAAAGGATGAGAGGCCAAACATGAAGAGGAGCAATCTTGTCCAGGGCATCTCCCACAGCCTTATTATAGGCCAATACAAGATCACCTGGACTCATGCATTCACACGACAAACCCGATAGGTCCAGCACTGCTGATAGGTCACAGGGGGTAACTCCCCTCAAAGGGTGGTACTGAACCATCTCCATAGGGGCAGACCTATTGGGGGGGGACCCTGAAACTGAGCCTTATGGTGTGATGGTCAGACCAGCCAACTGGTTCTACCCCAAAGTCAGCTATCTCCATTCCCAAAAGGAAGATCAGATCCAACGAGTGACCCCCTACATGGGTCGAAGAGGTAACTACCTGTGTAAGGCCCAGTGTCATCATCAGCTGGAGGAGATTTTGACCAAGATGCGAAAGTTCAGCATTGACCCAGGCATTGAAGTCACCCAGAATTAATCATCTGGGGGACCTCAACACCATATCGACAATGAAGTCCGCTATCTCCTGCAGGAATTCTCCACCATCTCCTGGTGGATGGTAGATGAGGAGTATCCCACAACCTACATCCTCTTCCAGGATATACTCAAAGGATCTAGTACTTCCCAATGGCACATCCACAAGGCACAGTTAAGTCTTAAATATAATGGCCACACCCCTGCCCCTTCGATCCAACCTTGAGCGGTGTATCACCGAGAACCCCGCCGGGACTGCAGAAGCCAATACAGTGCCTGCATTTTCATCCAGCCAGGTCTCGGTAATGCAAGCCAGATCTGTTGTTCCAACAAGATCAGCTATAATAGCTGTCTTATTCTTAATAGATCTGGCACTGCATAACATTGCCCAGGCAGGATGAGATGTCGGGGAAGACCTTGGTACCTGCCCGCTAACATCAGGCTCCTTGGGTATGGAGACAAGACAGGGAAAACCTCTGTCCTGGCTCCATTTCACCCCAGGGTAATGCCTGGATCCAACAGCTCCAATCCACCCTCCCCTTTCCTCTCCCCCACCAGGCCCAATTCAATGAATTTTACAAAATTCTACCTAATCCCACAAAATTCTGTCAATAGCAGAATTCTTACATTTTGAAAGTGGAAGGGTTTTCACAGTGATTTTCAATTTACATAAAGCTCAGATTCTTTTTCTGCAACTCACAGAAAAGTAGACCACAGTTTACATGATCCATGGAAAGCTATTCCACAGTTTACATAGAAATGCTTTTCGGAATTCTGTGTAATTCAAAATTAAATTCTGGAAAGTATTTCTAAAGTGGAATTGCCATTCTGCACAAATTCCACTGGTTGACTTCTAGATTCCACACAGCTTTATTCACTATCTTACTTTTTCCTTCCCAACAGAAATTCCGAAATTGGCCAACTCTATAGTCACAAATACTGTCTGATTAACAATGTGCTAAGGCTTGCAGTAACCAGCTCTGTCTTATCAGTAATAGATTATCGGCTAGTAGTATATGGTGCAGCAATGGACCCCACACTGTAAAGGGTCAAAATAGTCTTTAATAAAGCCCATAGGCTTGTCTCATGGGGGAATACGCCCCCTCACAGTTACAAGTCTACAGTGACAACATTGCCAGGTCACTGTAGTGTCGGCGCTGGATCTCTGCACTGTTTTCTGGGGGTCTTGCACCCCCTCCCCTAATCAGCTGTGACTCAGAGTTGATTAGTTTAATTGGGGGTTGGGGGGCAAAGCCCCCTGAAGAAAACATGGGAGGTAGTGACCACCTTTATGCTGACCGCAAATGCAGTTGACATAAAGGTTTCACTGTAACGTCGGTCGACAAAATTTTTGTCACACTGGCATCGTAGTTCCTCTCAGGGGCACATTGTCTCTCTCACACCTATGACCTGTATACTCAAGCTGGGTGGCTCAATCTGCATAGCAGGGTTCAATGCCAAGTGTGTCTGCTCATGAAAAAATCTACCTTGGACTAACACCCCTGGGTGTCCAGAGCCTTCTGTGCCCGAACACTAATGCTAGACAAACATGAGGGTCTAATTGCAATATATTTAAAGTCCCCTACCACCACACCTCACAAGGTCATCGGTCCTTCAGGTACCAGGTACCCAATTAGCTCAACTCTCTCCAAGCTGATGAAATGGCTGAAACAAAGCTCTTTAAGAATTAAATCTATGGACAATGCCACCCTCCAACAAACACAGAACTATTAGTATTTGGGCCTGATTTTGGATAATGCTCTGAAATGGTCCACACATGTGGATTATATGTTAAAAAAAGGTGGTAAAATGTTTGGGAGCTCTATATAGAAATAAAGGATGTATGACCAAGAATACTAGAAAACATGTGGTCACAACATTAGTATTCCCTTTACTGGATTATGGGGATATAGTTGATATGGGAGCAGCTAATACAGTTTTAGCTAGGATAGATGTAATGTTCAATAAATTAGCCAGATTTATTTTGAGTGCACAGAGAATGGCCCATAGACAGCAATTTTATGAATCTCTGGGTTGGATTTATTCAAAAGATAGGAGGTTAGCACATGTTCTAAGCTTTATGGTAAGGTGTAACAAAGGAGAAGCTCCTGAATACATATTGGATAAACTACACATTAGATAAATTAAAAAAGGGCTTCGCTTTTCGAATAGTATTGAATATATGCAACCCAGAATGAGGACAGAATTTGGTCGAAAAAATTTTTTCTTTAGGGTCCTCAGACTTGGAACATTTTACCATTTAGTTACAGATCACAAACATCTGGTATACGCTTAGGGGAAATTAGATCCTGGTTTCAAAAAGAGGCTCTTAGGAGCATCAAAGAGGGAGTGTCTTGATTTAGTAAACATTAGTAATATGTGTAAGTTATAACCTGGATGTTTGACATATTTGGTGTAATGATGTCCACTATTTTATAATATTGTATGTCTTATGTATTGTATAAACATAATATTGACAGGCTGTATGTCATTTCAATGTATCTGTAGTTTAATGTATTTGATGACTACCTTTCTATTTTTGTAACTATAGTGTTTTATTTATTGTATGGAAATAAGCTTGTCTCAGTCGAGTGCATCTATTCACTGTTATTAATCAGTTGAATAAAAATTTTACTACTACTACTACTGGTCCCTTCAAAACAAAACTACACTCTCACCTTGTAGCATGCAATAGTTGTGACTGCAGTTCCTAAATTGTCACAGTGTGCCACTGGAAATTTGTACAACCAATGCACTTGCACCCTACCCCCACGTAATTGGACCTCCTTTTCCTCCCTCCCTGCTTCCCACATCCTATCAAACCTGTCCCTCCTCCATCACCTCACCTCTATCCCACTTGCCTAGTACAAAGCCCATGCAGCGGATATTATTCACATTGTTATCCCATCATTTTCTCTATGTTCCCCCTCCTCTCGATTGTATGTAAAGTACTGTTGAACACCATAAGCAGCTATGCCTCTGTTCTTTTATGTCTTTGCTTGTCCCTCTGTTTTAATACTGCTTACTACAATTACCAAAGATTTGTATGTTATGCTTGTAAACAATTGCATGCCATCTAACTTTTTTGTATTCTAATAACGTAGAACCTCTGTAAATGAGCTTCTAGCTCAAAGGAATTATAATCCGAGAAATAATTTAAATAAATAAAGAAATAAATAAAACTTGCCCATTAGTGATGTGCAGAATTTTTATAATTCTGACAAAATGGAATTCTGCAGAATTTTGGAAAATTCCAACTATTTCCACAAAATTGCACTGGAAGAAGAATCCACTTTTTTCCTCTGGTACTTGTTCTGTGACCATTATATACAAATTCTGCAGTAGCAGGTGGATGAATTTCATCAGAAATGCACTCACTTGCTAACTAATGGTCATTCACACCTGCCTGGAGGTGGAAGAGTCACATAAGATTGTAATGTGTTGCACGTAGTGATAGTTATCATCCTGCGTCAGGTGACAAAGTAGAAGAGGTGGAGATGGAGATAGAGTATGAAGTTGATGATCCAGTGTTTCATGTAGATTGGGAGCTCAAGTAGAATGCTAGTAGTCCATAGAAACATAAATACTGATGGCAGATAAAGACCACTTGGCCCACCTAGTCTGTCTATTTTCCCTACCTACTGCAACACCGCAGACCCTACTTGATCTCCGGCTTTACCCTCCCCATCCCTACCTCGAAGGTTCCTTTATGCCTATCCCATGCATTCTTGAAACCAGTTACCATTTTTTCCCCCACTACCTCCACTGGGAGGCTGTTCCAGGCATCCACCACTCTTTCTGTGAAGAAATACTTCTTCACATCTCCTTTAAGTCTCTCACCTCCTGCTTCATAACATCTCTTCTTGTTCTTGAGCATCTTGCTCTATGAAAAATGCTTCCCTCTTGAACCTTATTTATACCCATGAGGCATTTGAATGTTTCTATCATACCCCCTCTTTCCTCCAGGGTGTATATATTTAGGTCCTTCAGTTTCCCCTCCTAGGGCTTCTGATGCAGACCTGGCACCATTTTTGTTGCTCTCATCTGGACCGCCTCTATTCTGTCTATGTCCTTCCGGAGATGTGGTCTCCAGAACTGAACACAATACTTTTCACCAGTGATTTATTCAATGATAACCAATCCCTTTCTGCTTGTATTACCCCTCTGTATGCCCCTTAGCATCCCAGTAGCTCTCCCCACTGCCTTGTCACACTGTCTGGCCACCTTTAGGTCATAAGACATGATTACCCCCAGATCCCTTTCTTGTTTGGTGGTGGGTCAATACCACCAAAAGATCAAAGGTCACCTTTTCCACCCACAGCAAGAGAAATTGAGGAAGAGGTGGACGAGGAAGAGGAAGATGGGTAGGGTGCTGGCTTGAAGACACATAAAACTGGATCTAAAAGCAAGGAAAGGGAACAGTGCAGGACACAGCAAAGGAAAAGAAAAGACACAGGGATAAAAGGATAAAGAAGGAGGAGGAGATGTGAGTATACGTGAGAGTGTAAAGGGTAAAGGCAGAGGTAGAGATACACTGTCCCCTTGGACAGACAACAGCTAAGCAGCACCAACATCACAGACTTCTTTAGTTTAGGATTTCTATGCCACCAACAAAAGTGATGGAAGTGTAGCAATATGCCAATTTGCAAGGCCTGAGTAAGCTGAGGCCTACCATTATATGGTTTTGAACCACTGGACAGACTGGCCACAATAACATATTATTTTTTTTTCCATAGAGCTTTTTCTCCACAGATGGTTGGGTGGCTGCTCAGCCCTGTCCCACCTCCTCCCAACTGGTGTTTGCTGACCCTGGGACTTAACTGTTCTGTGAGTCCTTCCAGGTCTTGCCCCTGTGGTAGTCCCGGAGGAGGGAGGGCCAACCTCTCCTTCATTCCACAAGTCTGGGTCAGACCAGGTAGCCCAATCAATAGCATGGGGTTGAAGTAGGCAGCAGGGCTTCATTCGGTCCCCACCATCACATTTCCATTTTCTCCCTATACTTCTTGGCTCAGTGGCAGCACAGAAGATGAGTGTGGTGTGGAGGTGTGCATGTGCTCCAGTACTGTTGCCCCTTCCACCCACCCTGACACAAGTCTGCCTCCAAAGCATTGGCACTACCATCAGACCTCCATCTTGTGGCAGCCAAAAGCTGGAACAATGCACCATCCTGATCTGGGACAGGCAGCTGTCATGTGGCCACTTGATCTTCACTCAGCCCTTCCTTCTGCTGGCCCCCAGCAACCTGAGCTCATTCCCAAACTCAGGTCGCCAGTGTGCTGAGATGTTAGGCACCACAGTGCCTCATCCCTCTGTGCCACCAGGCCAGCCACAATAACATATTATTGAGAGACTCTGTGGGGACCAGCCTGTGATGGAATTTGCATGACTCATACTACTCTCTAATTAATGCATGGCCTTTTCCAGGATGCACTGGAAGCAGACATCTCCTAAAGACTAATTTTAATTTTACCTTTAAAGATTAATGTGTCACCTGTCTTACACTGTCTCTTCCTAGGTTCAGATCTCACACTTAAACTATAATGCAAGCATACTGTATGTGTCCAAACTGGAACCTGAACTCGACAATTAACTTGTTTTCCGTGGTTTTCATAGGCTACTCTGTAGAAACAGAGAATGTTATTCCAGCACTATAAAGTGGTGCCACTGAAGTGTGCATGTGGACTACTACTCTGGCACTTGAACTGCACAACAGCTTTCCAACAGTTTAAAACAGCTCAATTGCAAAACTGTGAACAAATTGCAGAATCACAATCTGCAGTTTCAATAAGGAATCCATGAGCTAGCCTGGTGGCTCTGAGGGTTGAGGCACTGGACAACATGCCTCACATCACGTCGGCAACCTGGGTTCAAATATGGACTCGGGTTACTGGGGGTTGGCAGGGGAGGGAGGGAGAGGATGAAGCATCCGCAGACAGCTCTCCTCTCCCAGGAGAGGACTATGGGGGCTGTCCGGCATCCTGGCGGCCCCCCGATGGAGATCGGAGGTACTACAGGATTGCATCATTGCATGTCGCACTTGAGGGAAGGGGAAGCATCCACGGGGACAAAAGTGGAAACACCTCTGTGGGCTTGCAGAGATGATGAGGGCTCCAGTGGTAAGGCCCACATCCCAAGGCCAGCTCAGTGCACCGGAGATCTCCCCATGCACCAACCCGATGTCCAGGTAGAGTCTTGAGTCTGTAAGGTTGCAAAGGGTGGGCAAGCGCTCCCCCAGGTATAACTTGGTTGCTGGGGAACTGACCTGACTGGACTCGGGTGGGAAGAATGCCAGCAGCAGGGGTTCAGGCAGGGAGTGATAGGCATTAGCCGAGTGAGCACCTTGGAAGGATGCTCAGGACCACATAGGGAGAAATAGAATAAAAAAAAAAAAAAATAATAATAATAAGGAATCCATGGAATGTCATTGCAGTTCTGTGGAATTATTCCAAACATTCCAAAATGCATCTTGGAAGCAATTCATCCACCAGAATTCCACATTCAGCACATCTTTATTGCCCATTTGGAACTTCCCAAGTAAGGAAGGAAGAAATTGGAGTGCTTTCAGAATATCAATGAGCTAGTCTGATTATAAACAAGGCAGGAGGCCACAGAATATAAGAGGAAGAAAGGCCACATTTAAGACCAGAGGTCCATAGGCAGTAACCCCACCGCCCACCCCACCCCCATTCTTCTCACTACTGCCTAAAAGCTTTAGACCTAAATCTGGCCTTGCTCCAAACTGGTCAGGTAAATGATGACATAAGGGGTGATGGTAAAGGAGTCAGAGGAGGTACTATATTAACAATATTAGTTTAGGTACAGTACATGGGAGATCTGTGCAATAGAAAGACACTATAACAAATAATTAGACCTCCACTGAGTTTCCATGTTAAAAGATTGATAGCTTCAAGAAGCAGCAGAAAAATTCTTCCTTACAAGGTCTTTAGGACTCATTTTCAGTATAGTAGCTGTAGCAGATGATTACTCTCTCTGAGACCACAGGTGTAGCTTCAGCCTTTGAAGCCTGACCTTGTCAGACCAGTACAATGTATCCTGACATCTAGTCCCTTTGTGTATTGTGACAACCAGTGCCAGCAGTGGTGCTGGCTGCATGACTCCCCAGACACAGACCAGCTCTCTTTTACAAGGTATGCAGCAAAATTTTCTCTGAGTTCTTGGACCATGATTGCACTGTGGTTTGCCCTCAGTCACACATCTGCTAACTGTGGTTTTCAGTTTCTCAGCCTGCGATGTACTAGCATGTGATTACCTCTCTTCTCCTGTGCAGGAATTTTGCTTGCTTCTGGCAGACATGTTGTCTGTCTTCTCACGTCCATTTTAAGTCTACAGTTTATCTCCATCAATAGTTGCACAGACTGCAAAAGTCCTGGAACAGCCCCTGCTGTTCACTTAGGAAAGCCAGCTCTCGGTTGGTACCTGGAGCTATCAATCCCTCTCAGCAGTGCTGAAGGTCTGTCACTTGATCAATGATTGACAGTGTGCATTGTGCCTGAATTAATAAAGTCCTTCTCTATCCCATTAGCCTTCTTTGATCCCTTCTATAGAATTTGGAGACTGACTGGCTTGCCCTCTGACCCCATGCCAGGTTGATGAGAGTCAAAGGTGGCAAAGGTGGTTGCTGAGTTGTAGTCCACAGGCAGTCATAGAAAAATGCCTTTTTTTACAAAACTCCTGTCCTTAAATGTTATCCTGTGCCAAGACATGTCATGTGTGGTCGCACTTAAGTGTCCAGTTTGGTCGGGGCAATGATAGGAAGATGGCAGATTCAGTCGGGTGTGGCCATGCACTCATGCCATTGATGGAAGGCAATATTTTGATATGCAAATCATGTGGAGTCATAAAAGAATGCCCCACATGGGGGGGGGATTCTGATATTACAGTTAAGAAGGGGTAATATCATACCAGGACAATCCAGTTGGTGAGCTGCTCATAAGAGGTAATTCTGAGGGATGTCTGTAAATGACAATAAATTTAAGAGTTTACAAAGGACCGAGGGTGGGGGTGGGGGTAGGGTATGTAAATTGCATGCAAATAATCAGATTAAAATACTACATATGAATGATATGAATGTCAAAGGACCGAGGGTACATCTAGACCTTTGGAACTGAAGAGAGAGGGAGGAATAAAAGCTTTCTAGAGAAATAGATTGAAAAATAAATAAATAAATAAATTGATTGAAAAATAAAAAAAATAAGTCATAATATGATATAATATAATCAAACATAATATAATATGAGAACAAAGTGCTTAAATGGAAGATGTTTAAAGGTAGAAGGAAAGGTAAAAGTGAAAGTAAAATGTGTTGTTAGAGCATCACCATAACACTAATACAGATCTACTACCTCACTGTTGGTGCCCCCCCTCAGCCAGATCGCACTGTAAGTAAAGTAAGGGCTGGTGTTAGGATAGTGCTCCAGATTCGCAGCTGTGTTTGTCTCCTACTACTTGACCCCCCCATCACAAAGGGTCACAAAGAGAGTTAGAGGCTAAAACATGATTTAAACCTGAATCTACGGGCTCACTGCTCTGTGCATTAATGACTAGGCTAAACTGCCAGCTCCCTTATGTTGTTTTCACCCTACTCCACAGGGTCACAAATTCTGTAAGTGGGCATACTGGAATTCATGCCCTGAGCTCTAACTAGTAAGCCAAATAATCCCACAAGTCAGCAAAGTGGAATGGTCTGGTGGCTAGAGCACAGGTTTGGAAACCAGGAAAATCAGGTTCGAATCCCACCACAGCCATGTATGTACAGTGTAACCAAACTGAAAATACACACACACCACTATAGAGATTCATATATCATTTCACATGTAGAAACAGTTGCAAATTCACACTGACACACACAAACACATGCAAACACAAGACAGATGCACATATACACAAATGCACAGATGTGCACAAACATAACTTACACACACACACACATAAACCACTATACATACACTCATGAAAGCACACACCACTACACCTAAAAGTATGGGTGTAAACACATCACTACATGCACCTACAAATATTGTAGATGCATTTGCAGAAACCACAACACAGACTGGGCAGCAGTCACAGAAACACAATACACACAAACAGATTCTATGTATATATATTCAGTCTTTTTTTAAACCCTTGTATTGTAACTTGCAATCTGATGGGCTTAAACACAGGCTCATGAACAAACAGTGTCTGCACTATACTAATGTTGCCATGACAGCAGGCAATTAAAGCAACCAACTTTTCGAAGCCTAAAACTTGGACATGTCATAATTTGGAAATAATTCCTTCTTTTTTTCCCAAGAGAAATCTTAACTGTAACCCCTAATGCATCCCTGCCCTCAATACTGGTAAGCACATATTCATACACAGCATAGAACAATTCAGTTCTTACAGAAATGCGACTGTCAGACAGACTTAATCAGTCAAACTCAAATGCCATGCAGCTTCCAAACATGGCTGCTGTAGGAACGAACTGCATTGATTACAATATTATTTCTAAAAAGCATAAACCTCTCTCAAAACTGGAGGAGTGTCACATCATATTTCCAAGTGCCCTAGAATCCTCTGTACCCAATGATCCAAACTGACTGTGGCCGTCACCCTGTGTCACTTGCTCCTTCGGACAAGGTGGACAAGGCTGCACTGTTGAGCCTGGGTTATACCCCCATCATCCCACATGCACCTTACACCATATTCCTGGTCTATTATACTGTGATACTACCAGTTTGTACTAACATGTAGATTTAGGCAGCCATCGTATAAGCACGAGTGACAGGAATGTGCTTTGCTGCTAATATTCGTTAATGTTTACATCCTTTATAGGATTAGATCATGCATGGTTATTATACTTCACTATAATGCATTATATTTGTATTTTATATATATTCCATATATAATCTATCTAATTACTGAAATGTTGACTCTGAGGGATCATCAGTGACTACTTTATACACTATATATATATATATATATATATATATATATATATATTCTGATATAATCATAAATAGTAATAGCCAGTCAGCACTTGTCTTTGTCTAAGCAAGTTGACAAAGAGAAAATATTTGTTATGTCCTATACACAAGCAAGAAATGCAACTTGTAGTTTGAACCTGTCAGCATTTCTTTTGTCCAAGCTTCATGCTAACCGAAGCATATTCTTTGTCTCACATTATACTCATTAGTAATTCTGTCTCCTAAGTCATTATCCAATATATAATGTTTCTCATATCCATAACTATGAGGTAATCTCTGTTGTTATACTGTTATCTGCAGTATATACATGTGTTTAACCTAGCTTCACACAGAGATAATGAGAGATCTTGCAGAGCAGAGATCCTAGCAATTCTGGAGATTATGTACACTCTTCAGGAAAGTGGTAAGAAACCCATCTCCCTTGTGATTTTCTCTGTCACATGCTTGGTGTAAGTAGTATAGTAAACCTTTATTAGTACTCAAGCTAGTCTATGAATGTTTCTTGGCAGACACTGAAGACATAAGAATCTGTATCATTATTATTATTATATACTCTACTATCTGAGATTGTTTACATAGCATAAATGGAGAACACGAAAGGTGTCTGGGTGTTTGCTAAAGTTACATTTTAATTTACTCAGTAAATTGAAACACTGGGTGAGAAATCTTCAGTAACAAGCAACTGAGAGAGCCTGCTGTTTAAATTTTTGGTCAGCTGTGTACCACAGTGCAGACAAAATAATCTCTTGCCAGATATTCAAACTCTGTGTAATAAGTTTGTTTATTTTTGTTTGTTTGTTTCCTCTTCTTTCTCTGTGGGAACACACAGCAGTAAAGGGATACAAACAGAGATACTGCTTTCATTTGTGGTTTCAAATCCTAATGGGTCTTTACTCATCTAGGAGTCCACATACGCCAAAGGCTGCTTGTGTCCTGTCATGAACTTTGGTTGCAAACAACGTTTTTGATCCACAGACAGCTAAGGGTTCATCATTTTATATGACATGTCTACAGATATCAGTACTGAGTTGAGGCTGGATGCCTCAACATACCTTACTGCCTAAGGTGGCTGGAATGGTTTTGTTGATGTAGCAAAATCCAGTGATAGACCTTTCTGGGATATCATTGCCATTATAGGGAATTGAAGCACGGTACCAAAAGACTTGATCCTGAAAGATTACTAATTGCAACAGTGTTTAAATGCTTTGATGCTGTTCTAAATGAATTATCTGTTTTGTAATCTTAGTATGTTGCTTGCAAAATGGATAATGCTGCTTGCAATTAGGAAATCAGTCTGAAAAAGGCTTTTCAAAGAGAAAGGATAGAAGGACTGCAGTGTCAGCTGCAGTCTCTCTGTCAAGAAAATGAGTTTCTCATTAATGATGCAAGTTGCCAAGACCTGTATGCCTTAGGAGACAACTCTGAAAAGGCAAAACTTATTAGAAAAAATGTTTTTCAAATGAATGGTGTTCTAACTAATAACACTGATTCGTTACATTTTGAAAACAAGGAACTTAGGGATAAAAAGTGTGAAGTAATTACTGAAAGAGTTAACATGCTGGCATTTAAACCCCAAACCTTGACTGAGCATTGTGATTCATTATGTTTTGATTACTGCAGACTTGAAATGAATGCTTTGACTATAAATTATGATAGAGCTTTTCTTGATGACAGGCAAGTTTTACAAGTTGAGAATGTCTTGTGATCTGAAAATAAGGTACTCCACAGCGTGCTAACTCCTGTGTCTGAAGAATTAGAATGTAGGAGTAAAAAGTCAGATATGGCAAACTTGCGTTGTCTGCCAGATGTTTTGTCAGGGCATACTAACATAATGCCCATAGACCTTGCCTCTTCTGATATCGAAGAGTTTGATTTTGAACACTCACAGTATGCTATGGGGTGGACTAGAACAAAGACTAGCCACTTGTCTTTCTGTGCTTCACAAAATGGAGAATTGTTAGAGTCTCAAAATGGTGGACACACATGTCATCAGGTTGCATACCCATACCACCCCCAAGATGGCTGCTCATGGTCATGTGATGATGGTCATAATACAGTAACCTAAGATGCTCATGAGGTAATCCAAAATGGCCATCCATGACATCACAGAGGTTGGATCATGCAGTCACAGGGACCTGTGATTGCTGCCATAACCAAACAAAACATACCGGAGGTTTTTGGCATGATTAATAATGTTATCAGTAAGACTAGTGTTTCTAAAGGAACAGAAGATTATCATTAAAAATTATGTTGACATACATTTGAATGAGGCTGGTATGCAACCTGTCATAATGTCAGTGTTTGATGCTGCACAAGCAGCTGCTGCTAGCAATGTTTACTATGCTAAAACATGCTTGGTTAAGGAACACATTGTTGTTAATTATGAGGTGAACTGTGAAATAGCATCAGCTTTCCCTGAGAAGTCTGATTATCCTGTTTTTCCTAACTTGAACAGCACTGAACATAAGCAGTACAAACAGACGAGGCATACTGATGAGTCCTGGTAGGACGAAACACGTGTCTATGTCTTCTGTTAGCACCTTTTGCAAACTGTGTGAGAGGCCTTTCGGCACCATGCAATTTTGCTTAAAGTTGGACCAGCATAACATTCTGTGGTGATTTGCATATGCAGCCCATGATGCTTTGCATTGTGAGGGCATGTGTGATTTTGTATTTTCTTGAAACCTGGCTTCCCAGCCAAATGCCTTTTGGGGTAACCCATGCCTCAGTGTTTGCACACAGAGGTTCTTTGTCATTAACACTTTAAGCGGTAACATTAAAAACAATGTTGCTGCCATCCAGCAACCTTCCCGTGGGGAACCCCACTTTACATTTGACGGGGGAGGGGACAATCCTGATTCTGAAAGCCCTGTGGCTGTGATATTTTCAGCATCACAGGCCACATGGGGGGGTCCAGGTTTGATTTCTGAACCTGGGCTGACAGCTGTTTCAGTACTACTTTCTGCACCCCTGAGGGCTACTTAACCACACTCCATACCTGGAGAACTATGTGCAGCTTGCACACCACTTTTTTCCACTGGGCAGGCACACCTGATAGTGCCAGCACTGCCTGCACATAATGCAGAACCCTCTCCACCAGTGACACCTGGATCATCCCATACTGTTACTGCAATAACAGGCAGAAGCCAGGAACAGTCTGGGTTATTCCCAGCAGAGACAATGGCAAACACAAGCCAGGAACAGTCTGTGTTATTCCCAGTACAGACAATAGCAGGCACTTCTGGCAAGAAGGTGCAAGAGATAGCAACCTCAGTAGTTTTAGCCCAAAAATACAATGGACACATCTGACCCATTGCTTATGCATCCCAGATGCTCCCCAAGGGGAGCTGAAATACAAAATTTGTGAAAGGAATCTTTTGGTTACATACTGGGCAATGAGATACTTTAAGTACATCATTGGATATACACCCATTGTGCTGCATTCCAGGCATTTGCCAACTAACTTTCTGTTGTCAGACAGAGTAAAAGATGACTCTGTATCCAATGCCAGACTTACACACTGATCTCTCATTTTACAGGATCATGACATCACTGGCCTTCCTATCAAAACTCCATCCTTGTTGGCCCATGACCTACAATTTGCAGGAGAGACCCATGATGATTCACTCCAACCCCCTGACCTACCAGTCCTGGGGCTATTTCTGACAGAACCACAGAAAGTGTTGAAAGACACCACTGTGTCTCATGTTTTGACTGATGACTCAGCCACACATATAAACAAGGGTCAGATAGCAGGGTTTGGAATTCTTATTGCACATCCTAGTAATGACAGAGTGTGTATCATCATTTATGTATGATTCACAGGCATTGTTAAAACACACCTGCCAAATAAAATGTAAAGCAGGGAGGCAAGGAGTCTCCTTATAATTACCTCAAATGTTTGTGGATAATTTACACAGCTGGAAAGTCCTTGAGAAAAACACAGCTTGTGTTAAGAGAGGAATACACATTTTTTCCCTTACATTAAATGATACCGGCATTCTATGAGAGGGTTAAGTTCTACAGTTTAAGAATGACCTTGAGGTAATTACACAATGCACTGCAGACACTGTTTTTTTTATTATTACAGATTCTAATTGGATCTGTTTCTCTCTGACTGAATTTGTTAGCAAGAAAACAAATTCCCAGTACTCTATTATTTCTTGAAATACAGAGACTTGTTTGTGTACATCACAACCCTAACCTAAACAGTTTAAATACAAACTGTCTATTCATAAGGTTCGAGTATATTGTAAACATGAAAAAAAAATAAAGTGAAAATGACCTTCACTGATCCAGTGATGGCTTACTCATTTGGTATCACTGCCATAACACTCATGAAAAGTTACGGGAAGTTCCTGAACACCTGAGGGTAGATTTTATCTATTGTACCAAGTACATGATACTCCAACTGGTGGACACCAGGGAGTCAATAAAACACTAGGCAGACTGAAATCCTCTGTCTGGTGAGCACACATGAGAAATTATGTAGAACACTACATAAGTAACTGTTTGATCTGTGACTAGAACAATCCTATACCAGCCAGGAAAAATGACTTGTTACCCCAGAGGCAATCAGACCCCTGGAATAACATCCAGATTGAATACATTGGCCCTATGCCAACCAGTAAGAACAATAATAAGTCTGCATTAGTGATCACATACCTATTTTCCAAATGAGTTAAAGCTATCCCAATACAGAGCAACACAGCCAAAGTGATTGCAAATGTATTGGTAAACCAGCTATTTGCCAGGTAGGGGTTTAACCAAAGGTAAATTCTGATTACAGGGATCCAGCTTTATAGCCAAAGTAATGCAGGAAATTCTGAATTTGTTATGGGTAAAATAAACGTTTCATATCCCTTACCACCCACAGTTATTGGGACAGGTGGAATGGGCTAACAGGCAGATCAAAGTTATGTTATAATAAACTTGTTCAAAGGAACACCCCAAGTAATTGAATTCATTATTGCTTTTACTCCTTATGGTAATAAGAGGGATACCCTCTGCAGGTACACAGTGTACCCCATTTTTGAAATCATGACCAGACGGTCCATGAGACTTCCAGAATATTTACTTCTGGACCTGTGTACTGCCACAGCTGATAGAGCATCAGTAGATAAAATATATCAAATATCTCAAACAAGACATCCAATAGACGTACTTGTTTGCTGCACAATGTATGGGCTGGCCCAACAACAGGCCCTATCCCATTGTAAAGAAACTTAGTCCAGCAGTATACCAAGTTAGACTGCCTCATAATAACAGTTGTTGATAAATGGCTACATGCCAATCAAATGAACCTGTTTAAAGGAGATTAAATTACTTTTTCCATACCCCAATGGGCCGAATACTACTAAATTAACTATGTTTTTCTTTTCTCTTTCCTTTTAGGTTCCAGATAGAGAGAGATGCTTGCTTTTATGCTTATTATACTTTTTAGAAGTATTGGTCTTCATACAAACCCAAACTGTATATCTTATTGCAGATAGGAAACAGTGACCTAAACCTAAACAGCTTGTTGAGGCAGGGTACCTCACAAGCCCACATGATTTAATTACATCCTGTGAAATTTACACTAAAGTCCTGAAAGACATGTTCATCATCCAGAAGGGTAGTGAGGCCCTACTGAATGTTATGATCATTGCTTTGGATCAATCCTAGCAGCTAGAATTGATCTAGACCCCTGTTTATATTTTATTGATAATCAGGAATTTTGCACCAAACTTTATATGGCAATAAAAGCTATTAGACCTTATGATTGTACCCTAAGATGCCCCATAATTTGTGACACCTATTACTGAGGGCCCAAAACAGAACCCTGGCCTACCCAGTGGTCTGATAGCCACTTCTCAACCAGGTACCCTAGTTAATAATGTGCAGTTCATGCACCTTCCAGTGATTTTAAATCTCACCCTTTTAAACTTGGAATGATTTGTTATATGTTTCAGTACAAACATTTCCCACTTTTTGTTTTAAATAATGTGACTGGATTCCCTGGCAGCATACCAGGTACTCATTAATTACCCCTATAAAGGGATTAATAGCACACACACACACACACACACACACACACACACACACACAGGATTTTCACATTCTGACTGCTAGTTGTACATCTTATAACAGTAAACCTAATCAAATGCACTAGGCATTTTGTTTTTGATTTTTTATTTTTAAAAAAATGGTTTAGACTCAGGCCTATTGGCTCTGACATATCTATTTGAAATAGGGCTGATATAGCCATTATTCAAGGTTCATGACAGTATGACATAATATCATACCCCCCCCACTGCATGGTATACAGTACATGATCTTGCTCATGAAAAGCTATATACATTTACAATATTAAGGATATTGTGAAGAGGTTTGACCTGACAAATGTTCATGTTAATGAATTCATTTCTGCTCACATTAAGGAAGCAGACAAGCATCACATAGCTAGGAATGTCTTTTGCACTGCCACAGCTATTATGTTCTTACAACCCTTTGGTTATCCCTTCTGGGATCTGGAATTAGGACATATCTTTGATGTCATACATGACATATGTATGGGTTAGTGACATTGCCACATTTTGCAGTTCTGTTGCACGTGTTAACAAATGTTTATTTGAATCTAGCACTATTCCCTTGTCAATGGAAAGGAACCTTGGGTATGTCACCACACATTCCAGTATTGCTGCATGTTTCGAAACTTATTCCTGCACAATCCAGGAAGCCATATTTGTGACTCTCACAGTGTCACTGCTGCATTTTCATCTGGCAACATCCAACTCTGATCATCTAGCAACCATCCATTCTGTTAGTCATCTTGATGGGAACTTTTATTGTGAAAAGGTTGAAACAACCTCCTTTGCTTGTTTACCATGAGGTCTTGGAATCATGATTGACTCCGAACTTTTATTATCATACCTGAAAGGAACACCACCTTTTATACAGATGTGACATCTTCCAACTAGTCTTATCAACTTGTGAATACTGTCCTAATAACTGAAATTAGGCTTCCTCTTGTGAACTCTCAAATAAACTGTATTCGGTCCAGCCAATTCAGATTCTAAAATCTAGCTTATTGTTATGCATACTGTGAAGCAAGCCTGGGGTGGAGACAATCCCCTAAACATCAGCAAGAAGACTCTTCTTCATTTGATCTACAATCAAGAAACCCATTTTCTTTACTGCTTGTTTCCAAGCCTGGCTGACACCTCATACAAACTGAGTACTGTCATTAACATTTTACACTTTGTGCAACCGTTTGATCATCTTCCACTGAACACTGTTGCTATTCCACTGTAAAACTCAATGTGCAATCTAATGCACCCCCTGTTGAGGCTTCTGAAAATACTGCTGCCTTCTGAACATTTGGATGCACCTTTGGAAAATCTAAAATACATCTAATTTGAACTATGAGTCTTCATCTAACACTTGAAGAAACCCTGGATTTATCCCTGTAACTGTTCATAGTTTATGGCTTGTGGACAATGACATTTTTCTGTCCTGTCTGACTTACCAGTTGAAAAATGCATCCTTCAGGGTGGTATATTCTGCTGATGTGGAACATTATGCGGTGACCAGCTATACATTCTTCTGATATGGGCTAAAAGTTATGCAAAGTGAACTTTTCTAACTTCTATTTTTACTCCCTAAACAGGTAATAGGTTATACGGTAATCATACCAGTTCCCATCCAGATACCATATATCATTAAGTCTAGTCCTAACTATCTTGATGCTCTATCTCAATTTATTTTTACTTATTTTTGATATCACTACAGGCAACTTAAGTTTGTCTCTCCAATCTCTTCCCAATAGGACAGATACACACCTGATATACAGTATATCAGTAATTACTGATTATGTTGATATTATAAAACCCCGTTGTGAAGTTTTATTCCAAATGTTTATAGTAATACAAGGTTTACTAGCATTTTCCCTTATAATTACATTTTGTTGTTTAAGGAAAACCCTGAAACACCACCGTGACCAGTTTAAATTCATTTATCAGGCTTGTGACTCAGGCCTGTAGACGAATGGTGTCTAACCATAATCTTTTTGTTGTGTTGCCACATTTGCAATTAGGGCAACAAAGAGGGGACTGTTGCACTTGGGTTATGCCCCCTATCATGCCACATACATCTTGCACTATATTCCTGGTCTATTATACTGTGATACTGCCATTTCGCACTAACATGTAGATTTAGGCCCCCATCATATAAGCATGAGTGCTAGAAATGTGCTTTGCTGCTAATATTTGCTAATGTTTACATCCTTTATAGGATTAGATCATGCATGGTTATTATACCTCACTATAATGCATTATGTTTGTCTTTTACATATATTCCATATTTAAGCTACCTAATTACTGATATGACAACTCTGAGGAATCATCAGTGATTACTTTATACACACTATATATATATATATATATATATATATATATATATATAGATATATATCTATATATATATAGATATATATCTATCTATCTATATATATATATATATATATATATATATATATGTATATATATTCTCATATAATCATATGTAGTAGAGGCCAGTCAGCACTTCTCTTTGTCTAAGCAACCTGACAGAGAGAAAACCTTTGTTATGTCTTATGCATAGGCAAGAAATGCTACTTGTAGTTTGAACCCATCAGCATTTCTTTTGTCCAAGCTTCATGCTAATCGAAGCATATTCTTTGTCTCACATTATACTCATTAAAATTATAATAACTTTAAAATTATGTAACTAGATTGATGGAGTTGAATATGTACTCCTTGGAGGAGCGTAGAAAGCGTGGTGATATGTGCTTGGTTTATAAGGCTTGGCAAAGTGATGATCTTTGGGACATTACTGGGTTAAAAGTAAATAGTAGTATGTATAATACTAGGTCCCATCCAATGCAGTTAACAGCCGCTAAAAGTAATAAAGTACGAAGTACATGGTGGTTTAATCAAAGGGTGGTGCATGATTGGAATACATTGCCATTGGAGGTTGTGGCTAGTCAGTCTATTACTGAGTTTAAATCTAAATGGGACAGGTATATGAACCAGATTAGAAATTAAGTGATAGTGGCGAGCATATAGGATGTAAGTCCATTTAGCTCAGTATCATTCCTATGATGATTCCTATGATTAGTAATTATGTCTCCTAAGTCATTATCCAATATATAATGCTTCTCATATCCGTAACTATGACGTACTCTCTGTTGCTATACTGTTATCTGCAGTATATACATTTGTGTAACCTAGCTCCACACAGAGAGAACGAGAGATCTTGCATAGCAGAGATCCTAGCAATTCTGGAGATTATATACATTTTTCAGGAGAGTGGTGAGAGACCCTTCTCCCTTGTGATTTTCTCTGTCACATGCTTGGCGTAAGTAGTATAATAAACCTTTATTAGTATGCATGCTAGTCTATGAATGTTTCTTGGCACACACCAAAGACATAAGAATCAGTATCATTACTATTATTATTATTTACTCTACTATCTGAGATTGTTTATGTAACAGTATTTCACATTACAAAGAAACTATGGAGTTGAAAATTAAAAAATAAAATCTCATTTTCTGTATCTATCCTGTCCATGACCCATCCCCCCCCCACCGTGTCACTCACTCCTGACTGGGAAAACAAGGGCCAGGCTACACATTCATTCATTGCCACCTAGCTCTGGCCCACCTGCTCACAATAACATTAACATTCCAAAAAATTCAACACTTAACTTTTCACTCCCTCCCAACACCAGAGCAACTTTCTGAATCAGCATACAGTACCTTTCCTTGTATCTTCTTCATAATGCCAACAAAAAATGCCTCCCCAGTCTGACTTTGGAATCCCACAGCTGCTGGCAGGCAGACGGCTGCTGTGTGCACTCACACTACCCAGTCAGTTTAACCTGGAAGGTAAGGTGCTTACAGGGCTCCCCTTTGCTATCTGACTACCGCCGAGGCATCTTTCACAGCACAATGTGGGTAGAGGCAGATGGAAATTGTTGTCCAGCTTGAGTAATGCCACAGTGGTGCTGAAATGTGAATGTCACTGGACACAAACAAAACACAGACATAAGAGGGTCAAAAATGGGACAACCAGTGAAAACCAGGAAAAAAGTGAGATTTTGCAAAATTTGTGGGGACACCAGGACATGCTACCTAAATCAGGACTGTAGGGAAAATCAGAACAGTTGGTAGCTTTAGATAGCCTCTGAACTTTTATTATCAAACCAGTCAATACTCTTCTGAGCATGAGGACTTCATTCCTTAACAGGGCTATTAATATTTATAAAATGGTCATTCAAAATAAATAAATCTGATTGGTGAATAGCCCTTCAGACCCATGTCTTTATCAGACAGTATCATGGCAAACCAGCACTACTTGTGCCACTCAAACATAGCACATACAAAAATCAATCCGTAGCACCGCTTTCCTGTTGCAGTCTGTTACCTAGTAAGCAAGAGGACCACAGCAGCTGCACTGAGACAGCAGTACCAGCATGCCACCACCAACAGAAAACAATAAAACATCCAATTTTCTGCACCACAAAAAAAGTCTATAAACTTTCTACCTGTTCAGGATTTTTGTATAACTCCCATTTCCCGCTGACCAGTGTACATCATCTCTCAATCCCTTTCCCTCCCAGCATTTTAAAGCGAAGCGACCGCCAACTTTATCGGTCCGTTTTGAAGGACTGCACTCCCTGTTCTTGCATTCACCCCTCAGGAGTGTCAGGACACAACTCAAAAAACCACCACACAACATCATGTATTTTTCAGTTTACTGTGATTACGATGTGGAAACCACACGCTATGGTGGCTGGTATGGGACATGCTCGCTCACAACTTGCGAGCATTTGGCTCCAAATAAAAAAAATGTAAAGAAAATGGAAGTACAGTAAACCTGGGACAGTAAAATAAAAAAAATAAATAAGGGTTGGGGAAAAACACAGATGACCAGGTGCACTCTAACCTTTGTTTACACTGGCAGGCACCACAAGAAAAATTCACTATAGAGCACCCAATAATGGGCACGGTACCCTCACACGCAAGCTATCCAGTAGCTACAAACAACTAAAACAGAAAGCCTCATCAAAGATAAATAAAACATGTATTTGTAAATGCCAAATGTTGTCTCACTGGCATTGGCCTTGCTAATGCAGGAGTTAGAGATGCATAATAGGAATGGCAGTGAAGTATTGAACTGACGCCAACCCCACCCCCATTCTGCAGAGACTGACAGGTGTTGGGGTGTGCCTCTGGGTTGTCAGCTATAACGCTCATGCCATTTTGCCTCACCCTACCCTGTATACACTGACAAGTGTCATGGTGTGCTTTGGGGTCTTTGGGCCTTATACTTACCCCATTCCATAAGGAAATATGCTGAGGTGGGTGCTGTATAGGGGAATGGGGTGAACTTTGGGGGCAGAACACTCCAAGGAACACCTTGATTCCTGTCACTGGCTGCAGGGTGGGGGTGGAATGGTGGGAGCATTACAGTTGATGATCCCAAGTCACACCCCGATGACTGTCAGTCTCTACAGGGTGGGGTGTTACAGCTGGAAACCTTAACGCCATAGGTGTGTGTTGGTACTTTCACTCCAGGTTATCAACATGGGCTTTTTGTGACCCCCACCTCATGAAGAACAGCACTATCAGTTTGTTAGCCAAAAGGTGATTTTGCACAGTGACTGCACCATTTGGCGCCACAGGTACAGAAACACATTTTGGGCAGGATGTGAAAAATGACAACTGTATTGTTCATAAGGAGGTACAAAAAAATGGCAACATTGAAAATCTGGAGTGAAAATATGAAAAATTGTGAAGTCATGAGCATGCATAGAAACTGCGCAACGCACATCGGTAACCCCAATTATTTTTGGGATTTTTTTAACCACATTTTCAACATAGGCATTTTGGGAACTCCCTTCATGAACTATATCACTGTGATTTTGTTAATCTGTCCCAAAAGTTGATTTCCCACAGCAATCACGCTATTGCACATCATAGGTATGAAAACACATTTTGGGCAGGATGTGAAAAATGGCAGCTGTACTGTTCATAAGGAGATGTGAAAAAATGCCAGTGTTGAAAATCTGGCATAAAAATATTGCAAATTTGCGAAGTTACAAGGGTGCATGGAAACTGTGCAATGCATGCTTGCAACACAGTCATTTTCTGGACTTTTGTCACCAAATTTTCAATATAGGCATTTTAGGACCTCTGCTAATGAACAGTGGTACTGTCATTTTGTTAATATGTCCCTAAAACTGATTTCCCACAACAACCATGCTATTCTGCACCAGAAGTGTGAAAACACATTTCAGCCAGGATATGTAAAATGACAGCTGTACTGTACATAAGGAGGTGTGGAAAAATGGCAATGTTGAAAATCTGGAGTGAAAATATTACAGATTCACAAAGTTATGAGCCTGCGTGGAAACTGCACAATGTACGCCTGTAAAACAGTCATTTTTTTGTATTTTTTCACCAAATTTGCAACATAGGCTTTTTGAGAGCCCAAGTCATGAACAATGGCATTGTCATTTCATTAATCAGTCCCGAAAGATGATTCTGTGCAGTGACCGCAATAATCACCTGTCAGGACCGAATAATGCCATGACAGTGACTGAATTCATGAGGAGGGGTCCTAATAACTCCACGTTGAAAATTTGGTGCCAGAATTCCCCAAAATGGCTGAGATATGCACCAAAGTTGAAAAACCCTATTTATGCCATTATACAGCTTACCGGCATTTCTTCAGTTCACGATCAACTTTGAAGAGTGCAGACGTGTTACGGGTCCACCGAAGATCGTCGTGCCGGGCTCCAGAGGTAAGTATGGGCTGAGGGTGTGTGTGGGGAGGCAGGGTAAGCAGAGGGTTGGTGCGGGTTGGGGGAGGGAGCAGGACATACCGTGAGGGACTGTTTTCTGTTTTACAGGTTAAAAAAAAGAAAAACATTGCAGGACAGTTTTTTGTTTTACAGGACATTTGGCACACTGGAGTGGGCTCCCAAAGGGGGTGGCATGAGCCGAGGGGGATTGGGCACCCCTCTCAGCACACAACAAATGGGTTGGGACATTATGTTGATGGGGAGTGGGCTCCTCCATTGGCAAATTAAACTGGGAAGGGGGACTGAAGGTGACAGGGATTGGGCCCCCCATCTGCAAAGAAAGACTGTTGGGGCACATGATGCCGAGGGAGATTGGGCACCCCCTCGGCACACACTTGAAATGAGAGGGGGCTATTATGCCAATGGGAAGTGGGCTCCCCCATCGGCACATGAAGTGCATTGGGGCATGAGAGGGGGATTGGGCACCCCTGAAGTCCGGCGGCGGCAGTCAGTGCCACCACGTTTGGTGAAAAACTTCACCAGTAAAGGCATGTCAGGAGGCATGTTATTGTGTCACTGAATGAGGAGCTTGCCTCTCATTGCAGCTTCACTTTTGTTAGATCTGGTGGCCACATTACATATATCTGGTATCAGCACCTGCATGCTGGCTTATTGGGGAATGAGGGACGCACCTACCGATACGTGCCCTGCATTCACCCATAGTGACTGCACCTCCAAATCTTCTACTACTGCAATATGTTGGCTGGCACACAAGCATGAGCCAACATAAAAAGGAAGTGTTACTTAGAGGAGAGACAAACACCAACCTCCTGCAGTGGCTAAATATTGCAGTGCAGATGGACTATTTTTCTGCCTTCTGCATATAAAACACTTTTAGCATACTTTTATTTTATTTTTTTGCTAACTGCAGGAGCTTCTGAGTTTGGGAATGGTGGGGCCCATTTTATAAGCGCAATAATACACTCCGAGATGTGGATTATCACCTGATAAGAGCATGGCCAGGGGCATAAGACACTCGGTGCAAGTGCCTCGTGCCTTAGTACACCCCTGGGCATGCTCTTATCAGGCGATAACCCACACCTCGTCATGTGTTATTGTTTGCTTAAAAGCTGCTTGTGGTCTTATAAGCAGCCTCTGGTGATTAAATGTTGTTGCAGTGCAGCTGCTTGTTACACGTTACTGCTCATTAGAAGTAGCAGCTGCGTATCTAGTGCACCTGTGGGTTGACAAGAAGCTGCAAAAGAGCAACACAAAAAACTTGCAAATCTTAATTACAAATGATTTCAAAAACAAATATGAAAGTCTCACCTACAGCAGTAGTACAATACTGCTGCCCCTTGGGTTGAAAATGTGGCATCCAGTAGCAATTAGACACTCAGCCTGCAGCTTCAGGCATTATAATCCATGGTCAGTCACTTTTTAACCCTCAGGTCAATAGCTTCTTATTATAAGTCTCAACTTTAGTCCATGTTTGCATATTATTTCTTGAAGAACATTACTACACATACAGTAAGTGACAGTGTAGTGAACCAGGTGGCCTCTGAGGAACAGTCTCAAAGACAACACTCCCAACACCATTATAAATAAAAAAAATGTGCTTTACTTTGAGTAACAGTAAAAAGAAACAAACAGCTTGTATTCAACTTATTAGAAACTTTTTGCAGTTCAGGCTCTTGCTGTCTCCACTTACATCTCGCTGAAACAGAAACCTTCTTCTGCTTGTTCACCCTAGGAATCAGGAGTTGCTTGTTAACTCTCCCCTTCCCTGAGTGATAGCCAGCAAGTTTAACATCCAGTGCAGTGAGGTCTTATAGGGACAACCTTTTTTGTTTTACTCCTACCTCCCCCCCGACCAGCCACTCCTTCAGGCCACCTGGGACCTATGGCCACCCCCTCCCTGGTTGCCATCTGCTGTCCCTGCTACTGCCGATCCTGGGTGACCTAATGTAACCTTTCTTCAGGGTGGGTCCCCCCTTCCATGGGAGAAGTGTCCTTAGGCACAACCAGTTAGCCTAGGGACCATTGGGGGATCAGTACAGGCTATCCTGGGCTACCGTGGTGTGCCTGGGGCTGGTGGCCATTATCCAGTCAGTTGGGGGCTTTTTCTGCTTTTTTGGCCCACCCACTGTACCCTAATTGGGCCTGCGTGGGGACAGTGACCTGATGCTGGGACGTGTGGGGGCGTGTTGAGGCTACACACCCCCTAGCATGACTTCCAATCCACCTCCAGGTGCCAAGGTCCTACCAACCCCCCCAGGAGAGAAGTGTCCAATGGATACTTTGGATCCCCTCCCTGCCGGTCTCTGCTCCTGGTACCTGGGTTCAGGGCTTGATCCCTGGTTACCAGCATGCCAAGTGAACCCCTTTGCTCAGTTCCATGGAGTCAGCAGAGACAACTTTAAAACAAAAGGGGTTTGGTAAAATTCCCATCGCAGCCCCCATCAGAACCTGCATTACCTGTGTTGTGTGGTTGTGAAGCAGTTTACGGGTGAAAAGAGCTGTGACAGACATACACTCTGTTCCCTACTCTTGGTAAGTGCTATCAGATAACCACTATCCTGAGAGAAAAATTCTGCTTTAGCATGCTAGGTATCTACCCTATGGTGTACATCAAATGAGAAAAGCTGCAGCACCAAATACCATTTGGTGACATGGGCATTGGTATCCTGCATAGCAGGTAATCATTTGAGGGGAGGTGTGGTCAGTAACAAGGGAGAATGTCTGTCCCAACAGGTGATAGCATAGGGTGACCACCACACACTTTACTGTCACACATGCTTTTTCCAATGTGGCATAGCACTGGTCCCCTAGAAAATGTTTTTGAGACAGATACAAGATGGGGTGAATCCCATCCTCAGTCTTGTGATAACTGCCCACAGCTCTACATACAAAATGAAGGGATGATTGAAATCTGGACTTCATATAACTGACTCCTCACACAGCATATTTTTGATATCTTGCAATGTCATCTGACCTTGCAAGTCCAAGAAAGGACCTAAACTGCTTCTTAGAAGTTGGGATGGGACAGCCAACTAGGGTCTTTACTTTGACAGTTACCAGATGTACATGGCTGTTCCCAACTATATAACCCAAGTATTGTGTCTCCTGCTGCCCTAGGGTGCATTTTGCAGCATTGGCCATGAGCCCTACCTCCCTGAGTGACTGAAATACTGTGGACACATCCTGCAGGTGTCTGTGCCAGTCAAGGCTAAATGTGACAACATCATCCAGGTATGCTGCTCAATACAGCCTATGGGGACAGGGGATGTGGGCCATCATTGTTTACAATGTGGCTGGAGCTCCATGCAATTCAAAGGGAAGGATGATAAATTGATATAAGCCAAACAGGGTGGTAAGGGCCATTTTCTCATGGGACTTTGGAGTTAGAAGAATTTACCAATACTTCTTGGTTGTGGCCATGATACTAATGTATTAAGTCTTCCCCAGTTGGTGAAAAAGTTCATCTACCCTTTGCATAGGGTGTGCATTGAACTTGGATGCAGCATTAACTTTCTGGATGTCTACACAAAATTGCGTGGTCCCATCTGGTTTTGGGACTAGCACAATAGGGCTAAACTATTCACTCTGGGATTCCTCAGTGACTCCCAACTCAACCATAGACTGGATTTCCTCCTATACTGTTTCTCAGATTCTTTCCAGTGGTCTGTATGGTTGTTAGCAAATCAGACCACATGGGTCTGTGTCTGTGTGGTGCTGGATCATATGGGCTCATCTTGGCTTAGGGGAGAATACAACCTCAACATTTTCTACAAGACTCTGGGCTTCTTGCTTTTGGATCTGGTTGAGCTGGTTGTCCACTGGGATGGTGCTCGGTTCCTTTTCAAGTTTAGGTACTAAGTCCAGGGTTCTCTAATCAATGTCCTCATCTGTCACCAAACTTGGGGCCCCTTTTGGATCTTCTGGGTCAGTGAGCAATACCTCCTTGTCGTTCCAAGGTTTAAACAAATTAACATCGCAAACTTTTTTTTTTTTTCTGTCTGGTTGAAAGGCTTTATATAATCAGCCAGACCCACCTTTCTGAAGACCTCATATAGTTCCTGACATTTAGCTGCTAGTTTACTCTCAGAGCTAGGCAACAGAAGGATTTTGTCACCAGACCTGAACTCCCATAGCCTGGCCCCTTGGTTATAGTACCCTGCCTGGACTTGCTGTGCTTTTATTAAATTTTCTTTGGCAAATTTACTGTGTCCAATCTTTCTCGCATTTGTAATACATATTGAGGACATTAGATGGACTATGTGCCTGGTCTTTTCACAGCTCTTTCATGAGTTCCAACATCTCTTGAGGTTGTCGCCTGTATAACAATTCAGAAGGTGAAAACCCAGTGTATGACTGTGGCACCTCCCAAATGGCAAGCATTGAATAGGGTAATGATTCATCCCAATTTTGTTATCTCAGCTGACACAAATTTAGACAGCATGCCTTTTAATGATATGTTAAAGCGTTCCACCTAGCTGTTGATCTGTGGATGATGCATTGACATCCTGATGGACTTAACCTTCAGTAAAGCACACAACTCCCTAATAAGCTTATACGGTAGGTAGGAAAATGAGCAGACTTGGTGAGCCAGGCAGTCCTTATCTGCTATCAAGTTCTATGTTTCTAATAAGTTATGACATAAAGTTGGTAGCTATGCATTCTGCAAAACTGCAGTCCATGCTTTCACAGAACTTACTGATTTGTCCCGCTTTATCACAACAAAAACATACATAGTTACTATCAGGTCTATGACCTACAACCGCCCCGTCCCAACCACCATTTGGTTCACCAGAGAGCGAGTCTTGGGACTAGAGGAATTACTCCAGGCCAGGAATTATACCTTTTGAAAGTGGAGGGGTAAGCAACATTTCATCACTTGGCTACTAACCCATAACAACACATTTTGTTTCCTCGGCTGGCTTCCCATCAGTCTGTCATCCCTGCCACCTCACCCCATCCACTGAGACTTACTTGTTGACATATCGGAGTGCCCCCTGGATTGCCCCTAGGGTGGGGCCATCAGGAAGCCCCCCCATCACTTACTACCTGAACAATGCCACATGTTGACATGATGGCTGAGCCTACCGGGTCATAATGTCATATGCTTAATAGCGTTCGACATTATAGCTAACCTGAAACAGTGCTGTCCATGACAGTGAATAGTGCAATACCACGTATACTGCTGTATGTGGTATTGCACCATTCACACAATCCCAGACAGAGGATAAGACCTCTGCCGTGACTGGGTTCTGCTGAGCAGCTGCCGTGACTCACTGGACTGAGCTACAGCAGCAGGAACCCAGGCGTTGCATCTGGGACCGGGTTTGATTGCTGGTCCCAGACATTTTATTTTTTTGCAACATTGTGTGCTCCCTGAGGTAACCTCCCCCCTGTAGTTGAGAATCCTTAGTGGGGGGGTTCGGGGGTGCAGCCCCCCATAACAAGGGGTGCGGGGGCTGAGCCACCCACAGAAAAAAGACTTATGCTGCATGGCAGCAATCCCACTGTATTGACAGCACAATTTTGCCATGCAGCATAATGTCTTGTGACATTATGACCCCGTGCTGATGGCTGAGTGCCTCAGTCAGCTGAGTGGGGGTTGGTGGGGAAGGCAAACACCCTCCATGCCTCAGTCAGATTTTCTCCCCATTATTGGAAGGTGTGGCATGCAACTATATCAAGGCTCAACACGCTGTTGTCTGGCACACCTCCCAGAGGCTGCAAACCTCGGCCGCAACACCCCTGGCTTCCACCAGGGGACAATCAAGCATCAAGTGCAACCCCACCCTCCCCCCTGGAGGAGGAGAGCAGTCCATTGGATGTTCGATCCTCCTACCCCAGCCAGCTCTCTGACTTCCTAGGCTTACATACAAACCCGGGTTGTCGGCATCGCAGGTGGAAATCTAACTGCTGCACCAGCGGGCCAGCCCCTTATTCCTATCCCCCCCCCCCAAGTCCTTTCTCCCCTCTTCTGCAGGGGTTTTCTCCTGGGATCACTGCCCGAGGTTCGTCAAAAGTTCTGCTCTTCTTAGTGACTTCTGTTCTTTCAGCTTCCAGGTAACGTCCTGTGCTTTTCACTGCTGCAGACAGAAAACTGTTCATGTTGCCTTACCCAATCACAGACTCGATCTGGTCGAAATGTTTTGGCACTGCTCCTATACAATCAAATCCATAACCTCCTCATTAGTTCTTTCCTCTGGTTTTAACCACTGAGTAGACAAATCTCATGATTTTTATGCCAGCACTCAAGATTGTGTTCCGACTTTGAAACCCAAGGTGCAAAAGTTCCATCACTAACTTTCTTCAGTTATGCCGACCCAGTCTAAAGTATCTGTCTTTACCTGAACATAGTCTCTGCCAACAGCATTGGTTAGGTTTCTGCATGCAGCTAGGGCATATCCAGTCAGGTACGCATACCTCTCAACCTTCCTCATCACAAATCAGGGACAAGGCTTAAAATGATCAGGGACAAATGACCAAAATCAGGGACACATCTGAAAAGATAGTAATATTATTTCCAGAAGCTGTGTACAACATGCTTCTTAGTGTGAATAGCCTTTTCTTAATGAGAACTATGCTGTAACACCAAGGGCTGGCATCATTTTGTGATTCAAACCCCTACTCTTCAGTGACAGAAGCGTCAAATTTAGGAGGGACGGAAGAAATTTCTGAGGCAAAATCAGGGACATCCCTGAAAATCAGGGACAGTTGAGAGGTATGCAGGTACAAAATGCAATGCGAGTACCCCAACTTTCTTGTGGCCAGGTAGTGGTACTGGTAACTCTCTCAAAAGTCATAGGGTAGGTCTCAGGGTCATCTTCAGGACCAGTTTTAGTTAGCATGAGTTGGGGTTCCTATGCGATTGGAAGGTCTGTGACATGGAGCTGGGGCACAGTTTTTTTCTGTGCTTAAAGCATCTAATTCATAAACTTCTGCTGCTGCTAGTCTCTCTGCATCTGCTGTTGCACCTGCTGTTGGTTTGTGCCTGCAATTGTGCTTGCTGGGTCCACCAATCTTTTTGTATCCAAACCTTTTGTGACACTTGGTCTCTTTCAGTCTGCTGTTGTTCCTGCTGCTGGTATCTCATAGCCTGCTGTTGTGCTTGATGAGCCATTCAGTCCCTTTGCATCTGGGACGGTTGTACTTGCATCTGGGCCTGTTGTGCTTGGTGTTCTGCCAGTCATTCCAGTACTTTGTCTCAGTCCATCTTACCCCTATTTAGACAAGGGAGAGTTTCATCCCATTGCTATAAGCAACCACGTGTGACAGGGTAGCAAACTGGGCAGCTTCTAGGGAACACTTTCAATGAGGACACTCCAGACACCAGTTTAAATTAAATGAAATCTGCTTTACTTTCAGTAACAAAAGCAAATGAAAAAAAAAAGAGCTTGTATTCAGCTTCAAAGAAACTTCCTGCATTTCAGTCTCTTGCTGTCTCCACATGCAGCTCACTGAAACAGGAACCTCCTGCTTCAGCTTGTTCACCCTCCTCCCTTTATTTGGCTCAAGTGTTACTTGTTAATAATCCCCCTGAGAGATAGCCAACAGGATGAACATCCAGTGTGGTGAGGTCTTAAAGGGCTAACTTTAAAACAAAAGGGGTTTGGTACAAATCCCACCATAGCCCCAGTCAAAACCTGTGTTGCCTATGATGCAGCATTGTGAAGCAATTTATGCATGAAAGGAGCATGACAGATATACTGTACATTCCGTCACAACATTCATACACAACTTATTTTTTTTTAACTTTAACATTCTGCTAGTGGCTCTGTCTAGTGCCTCACTCTGCTTCCCTTCTGGGCCTAAGTGTCCAGTCTTTATCTATCTGCCTACCTCAAGACAGTTGGGATACCAAAGGAAGGGGCAGCACTTCTGGGCTCAGTGACCACATTGTCTGTCCCACAACAGCAGGCAACGACACCTGGGGGTGTGTAGCTCCCGGCTGATCTGTTAGTTAGACCCTTGGGCCAATTGGACAAAATATCCCCTGTTAACTAAAATTCATTCTTGTTTTGCTTATCCAGCTCTTAGTTGCCCCCTCCTGTGATGGAGGCTCTACCTGGTGGTAAATGCTGCAAAAACTACAACTATGTTGTAGGCAGATAGTCACTACATTGTCTTAGAGAGTTGAGCCCCGCCATTATACAGACAATACACCGAACAGCCATGATGGGCTGCTACACGGGGGTCACACTGAGCTACTGCTACCACTCTGAGCAGCCAAAACCCTCTACTACATGAGTGGGACACCAAGAATCCACAACCTTTTGCACAGGTGACACACTATGTGCAAACCACTGACACCAAAGCAGCTGGATAGCCACTACTCAGGTGGCATACTTAACCACTACTTATGCCGCCTAGAGACCTGCTTCAAGGCAGCCAGATAACCTAAACACAGGCCCAGGAATTGGTTCAGAGGCTTTCAGATAGCCTTAGGGCCTGCAGCTGATTCACAGACAACCAAGAAGCTCTACACTGAGGGCCAGGAGCTGATAACAGGTGGCCAAGGAAGCCTAACTACATGGTCAGGAGTTGGTTTGGTACACTGAAACAGCCTGTTGCTTCAGCCCCAGCCCAGTTATGAAACTCAGCACAGAACACAGAAAGTAGCACATTGGTATGCAGTGATATTGGTGACTTCAAATGAGTGACTGCATTAATAGCGACTCATTTGCAGCACCTGACGTTTGAGCTACCCTGTAAGGATAGTGAGGGAAAGGTACAGCGAGGGTAGGGATGAGTGAGGAAGGGTTACCTGTAGTGTAGGATGGGTGACCAGAAAGGGAGGGATAGGGAAGAGGGTTTGTGTGGGGCAGTGCGTCGTACTGCTGCCAAGCTAGCCATGTGGTGTGGTGGTGAGGGTGGCTAGCTTCAGTGAAGCATGTACAGGGTTCGGGGCTGGGGAGGGATATATCTTTTTCTAGCTTGCACTTGAACTTTTGTATTTTTTGGGACTGTCTCCCCCTCCCCGACATGCACCCCCCCTGGAGTTAGTAATCTATAATCGGGGGGGTGCAGGGGGACACAGCCCCCCACATAAATGCTTGTTTTGGTTGCTGGATGTGGTGTCGCTGACATGTGTTCATCGCTGATTTGCCCATTACTGCATATATTATGGCTGTTTTTGGTGATGTACACTCACTGTAATGGTGATCGCTGTTTTGTGACTGCCGTTATTACATGGAACCCAATGCATGTACCAAAAAATGGAAGAGTTCAGTATGCAGGTGCTGATTCAGTTTTATTTCAGAGACCTTAGGCTCAGCTACGTTAGTTCCTGGGCTTCGCACTGCTTCCACATGCAGCAGAGTACTGTTGATGGGTACACAAAACAGTAGGTGGTTAGCAAGCTGAAGTCTCAGGGACACAAGGCTATCTAGTAAAAAAATGACATGAAGAATCCAAAGTCCAAACCATAAACAAAAAAAATAGTTATTTTTAAAAAGATTTTATTTCTATTATATTCTTCAGTTTCATAAAACAATATGTTTCAAAGAAAGTAATAGAAGCATAGAAAATTAGATTGTGTCAGCAGAAAAGGACCAGTAGACCCCTCTAGTTTGCCATTTTCCCTGCCTATTGCTGCATCCTGTACCCTATTTAGCCATGGGTGTTCCTCCCTCCCTCCCTCCTCGCTCACATCTGCTTATTATATCCATGTGCCTCTCCCATGCATGTTTGAAGCTCCCCAATCTATTTCCCAACCACCTCTTCTGGCAAGCTGTTCCAGGCGTCCATCATCCTTTATGTGAAGAAGTATTTCCTCACATTCCTCTTAAACTCCCCCCCCCCCAAGCTTCATAGCATACCCCCTTATTCTGGTACTCTTCCTGCTACAAAAAAGAATCATCCCCTGCACCTTGTCACCCCCATGAACTACTTACAGCTCTCAGTCATGTCCCTTGTGCTCTCTTCTCTCCTCCAGGGAGTACATGGTGAGCTTTCGCAGCCACTCTCCATATGGTTTCTCATGCAACCACTGCACCATTTTGATTGCCCTCCTCTTGTATTGAAGCAAGTGGTGTGGCGCCACACGTCCGTGCAGCAACAGACATTTTGTGGAACCTCGGACTTTACAAAATTTAAAAAAAGTGGATTCCTTTATCTAAAGAATAGCATTTCCCTTGCAAAATGCCTAATCAGGTGGTAAGGCTTTGGGGGTGAGGGCCATGAGATTATGACTATTTCCCTTTAATTCTGCCCTGATTACTTGATTGTTTTCTTAAGCTCCTGCATGGATCTTGTTGTGTCCTCTCCCTTCCACTCTTTCTTTATGATGCATTATGCTTACAAGCTCTAGGCAAGAGCTGCCTGCACCAGCCAGGAGGAGAACAATATGCTGCTGAGTGGTTTCATCAGTTGGGGCAGCAAGGAGCTCCATGGGGGCACATGTGCCAGCATAGCAATGTTGAGTGGCAGAGAAGATGGGCAGATGACCACCAGGCATGTGTTCTTCCATAGAACAGCTTCACAAGTGAGGGACTGCAAGTTGCTGCATGGGGGGCACATGTGCCTGCACAACAGTGTTTGCTGCCATTGGGGAGGGACACCTGACCACCAGACTTATGTTTTCTTCCACAGAGCTGCTTCATGGGTGGGGGGGGCAGTAAGTGACTTTTTTGGGGGTGGTGCCAGCATGCTGATCTTTATCAATGGTCGGGGTGGGCACCCAACTGCCAGACTTATGTTCTTGTGCCATGAAATGGCTTCATGGGTAGGGTGGTAAGCAGGTCAAAAGGGGCAATGCCAGCATAGTGATATTCACCACTGGTGGCATCCACTGCCCAAGGGGTTTGGAATGGCAGATGGGAGAGCACATTGAGATACAGAATGGGTGGGATTTAAAGATACCAGTGGTGGGTGAGTGCTCAGAGTGAGAAAAAGGTGAGTTTGCAATTATAATGCTCTTGACCACAGCCTGAAGTGAAATGGCAGAAGCATCCATCCCTGAGGCACTCAGGGTGGAGTACACGCACGAGATCCCTGCAGACAATAGAACTACAACACCATGGGACCTTCTGATTTGCTTCTTGCAAGCAGTGCACAGCAAACGAGGTAAATCTGAACTGACAACATAAAGATTGGCCAGCACTGAATAGCTCCTTTCAGTTACTCTCATTCGGGGGGTAACTCACAGAGTGATTACAAGTGATGAGCTGCAATGCCACAGCTCTCTAAAAATGGACATATTGGAAATATTGAGGATGTGCTGAGAACTGCAACAAAGAATGAATCACTGAGTTGCTGTAAACAGTTTTCACCCCTCCTTTATCAAGTTGCATGTCCAGAATCCTATGTTCCTATCACCACTGGGGTGGTGGTGGTGCTGCAGGCGTGCTACACAAAACAGGGTCACAGATAAGTAATCTAGAGAAGTATAGATTCTGGCATTAATTTTGCAAAGATTTTGCTACAAAACCAATGAGTGTTACTTAAAAAATGTGAAGACACAACTTCAAAGCAGAACTACTATGCCAAATAAAGGTGGTGCAAGAGGCATTATCATCATCACTAACAAATGTAATACTTCTTGATTTGCGTTGGACCTGCCATCAAAGCCAGCTGAAGTAATTTTCCTTATTAAATCTTTCACTGTGTAATATGTCTATAGACCTGTAAAAAACCACCATGACCAACTTGCTTGACAATCATAATTCAGAATCATTCATCCAGGGCAACCTAAATCTTAATGTCCTGCATACTAATGCTCCGCAATGCAAACCCCTATTATCCAATCTAAAGTTATGTCAAATAATTCATACTAAGTCATGTAAATGACAACTCAGGGAATCACAGCGTTAGATTGAATTCTTGTTAGGATTGATAGAGTGGCTGTCTCTGGGGGTCCTATTAAGTTGTTTTAATGACTATGCCCTATCCCTCGGCATTTGGAAAATTAAGAGCAGAAAATCTCCACCAAGACAAGTGATTATCTGATCCTTCAGGCACTTTTGTCATGATGACCATTTAGCCTACTTAAATAATATATGCAGTAATGGGCTAGAATGAAAACCAAAATGTCAGCATGATCTTTATTTAACAGTGAATTTATAAAGATATGTGACAAATATTACCCTGTTGGAACATCAGTGTAAAGGACCTTCAATACCTTTAGATCTGTAGAGAGCTTTGTGATGTGTTTACCTTTGGAAAAGCTTTCTGGAACAGTTATAGAAAATCTTGCTCCATGGCAGATGTGCATCTATAGACACACCATGAGAGCCAATATAAACCAGTCCCTAGGCATGCCAAATAACAAAATTACATTACTCCTTTCAAGGAGGCCATTTTGTATCAAGGTTAAGCAATGGGATGTTCAGACATCTAAAAGCAGCATTACTAGATGGAATTAATTTTATGTACTGAAAAGAAGGTAGAAATACACCAAACAATTCTGGCAAGTATTAAAAATCTTTTTAAACTTGACCAGAATTATATCAGATACCTGGACCTAGGGATAAGCTACACACACAAACCACAACAGACCCTTTACATGTGTTGAGTGTTGCATTCATATGCAATCAAATTCTGGACATAATTGCTACACTAACTCTAGTGTCTACTGACTAGCAAATTTCTTATATAGTATTATTTATTTATTAGCTCTAGTATTACAATACCTTTGAGCCAGGGCTCTCTTACAAAGGTTCCACTTCAGGTTACAATTCAAAACATAAGACATGTAAGTCAGATTACAAATTCAATACATAGGACAAGGTTACAAAAGTGTAAGCTAAACAGAGTTACAAAGCATCTGAGAAACAAAACAAGTTTTGGAGGCTAGGTTACAAGGAGACAGAGGATGAGGTGCAGAGATGATAGAGGACAAGAGATAGGAAGAGTAGAGGAGGCAGAGAGCTATAGAGGAAGAGCACAGCCAGAGGCATTGTTGTAGACATAACACAGGGAAGTGCTTGCTAAGGGGTAACCAAGTGCTAATAGGAGAGAGAACTGCATAAGGTTAGGGAAATATTCATGGGGTCAGCTAGTGGAGGCAGTCAGAGGAGCAAGTGGCAGTGAGAGAGAGGTGTAGCCTTGATTTAAATGCATCAAGGGTAGGAGTGGAGGAGATGTAACTGTTTAGACCATTTAGCCAGCTGGGCAACCTGTAGGCAAAAGATCTTTGACCTTGTGAGGCACGACAATGTGAAACCTGCAGGAGCTGCGATTCAGACCTCCTGGTTGAGTGGGGTTTATTACTAGGGTGCAGGAGTGCACACACTCTAGGGGGTGCAAGATCTATGGTTATTTTCTTCGTCATGATGCAGGTTAGGTACTTTATCCGATTTGTGAGTTGCAGCCATCCAGTTTGTGCCTAGAGGTCGCACTTATGTGTGAGGTGGTGGGATCCAGTGAGAAGTCGGCAGGCCTAATTAAGGGAGGTGATTATGCGTCTAAGAGTGGTAGCAGTGGCACAGCCATAGAGGATAAGCCCATAGTCAATAATTGAGACAACAGAGCTCTGAACGGTGACAGTCAGGGCTTCTGGGGTAAGATGTTGCCTATGCCAGAAGAGAAGGCCAAGGGAAGTACAGTGGAGCCCGCTCATAAGAACACCCTATTTGCCAAAAAAAATTTTACTTATAAGTGGGCTGTTCATATTATAGATGGTCTACCATTATAGCGAGAAAATCCCATGCAACTTTCTATTCCTGCCACAAGGTGGAGTGTTGCTGCTATAAATAAGCACGCAATACAGTACTGTAATACCGATAGAAAACTTTACTGACAGTATTTAAACAATTAAAAACAGTAAATTGTCTCAAAGTGCATGCAGTGCATAAAGACACAAGTTAGTTGCTAAAGTAATCAGTAATCTTAAGCTGTCTGGCATTTTTTAGAGTCAACTCATCTACATAGGAGTCTAAAGCATAAAAGGATGCCAGATTAACTAATGGTTTACTCAAAATGTACTGCCATATCTTTGACGTGCAAGATTTAATGTCAATATTTACTGGTGTTTCAGGGACATCCACATCTGCTGAGTCCTCATCATCCAATGGCTCTTCTTTCGGTGTGAGGATGTCATGGGTTATTTCCTCCTCAGTGATTGAGCCTGTTGTTTTGACCTCATTGTTGCACCGAACATAACTGTCAAACTCTTCCTGAGTGAGCCTCGGTGCACCACTGTCTCTTCTCCACCAGCTTCTTGCTCTGTAGGTGCCACGGCAGTACACACAGTAAACCCTGCTTTTATAAAACAATTTCAGACTGTTTCTGGTTTCACCTTCTTCCAGGTTGCATCAATCATCTGTATGCAGTCGAGGATGTTAATTTCATGAGCCAGATCACTTGCCCTGGTTACCCTCCCTCCATCAATTGCCATCAACAGATTTTCCATTTCTTTCTCTGCATTTTGGCATTAAGGCGAGTCACCCACTCTGTGAAAATCAGCCCGGTCATCCAGGCATTTGAATTTGCTTCATATTCAATTGGCAAGGAACTTACATCTATCCCTCTAAAACATTGTTGCTTTTTGGATTTGCCAGTTAAGAGCAGTGGTAACTTCTCATCCTCAGTCATGTTAGCGCAGACTAGAGAAGAGATTCTTTCTTTACTCTTCTTACCCCTGGCTGCAGCATCTATGCGGAAACCTAGAGTTTCATTGGGAACTGCACGGAAGGAGATCCCTGTCTCATCTGCATTAAAAATTTCATTTTCCCTAAAATCGTTTAAAATAATTGGCAGCACAATGTCTTTCCATGACAATGCACCTTCTGTATCAGCATCTTATTTTTCACCCTGGCATCTTTTGCATTATATGCCATGGCATTCTTTTCATCTGCAGAGCCACCCGTTTGTGACTGTGAAGCTCAAACCCATTCCGTTGGTTAGTTGTTGTGCCTTACTTAGCAGAATAGGGCCACTGATAGGTGCATCTACCATGCAACAGGTGCTGAACCACCAAAGCAAAGCATTTTCAACAAGCTCATCCTTGCCAGTTCTTTTTCATTTACTGTCCTTGTTTAGCCCTTGCTCTAAGTCAGCAATCATTTGGTCCTTATTGCTGATGAGTTTTGAAATTGTGCAAACATTCACACTGAACTCCTTAGCTATGTCACTCCATTTTGACGAAGGGCTGCTGAGGCATTCAATTACTGATAGCTTCTGTGATAAGGTAAGCACCGTTCTCTGCTTTCCTTTCAGAGGGGTGTTAGCCTGTTTAGCCATGTCTTTTCACCATTACTGCCACAGGATGAATGGAATCAGGAAACAATAGAAAGGCAGCACATTTAACAGGTAAATCAATGCAGGAATGCTCTGAGTGCTGCAGCTATTCGTTTCCCATTCACACCTAGCTGCATACCAGGGAATGTGTTAACCACATTAATCTCCTAAGCTGAGAGGTGTGAGCTACGTCAGTGACACAATTTGTTTTAGTCACTGACAGCTATCAGATCATGCAAAGATGCTGAAGACATATATTCTTTTAACCAGGCTGAATGTTACTATAAGTGGGCTTTCACTGCATAGGAATACATGGGGGAAAATCGGGACATCAGATCAATGTTCTTATAACTGGGATATTCCACTAACTGATGTTCTTATAAGGGGATCCTCTGTATTTGCTGCTTTGGCTACAGAGTCAATGTGGGCACTGTAAGTTAGATGAGGGTCTAGAGTGATCCCAAGGTACTTAAAGGCTTGAACCTGTTCCAAGGTGACTCCATGACTGGTTTTGATGGCTAGGAGGTGCAGCTTATGCTTGTTATGAGAGCTGCTGAACATCATAGACTTTGTTTTCTTATTATTGAGGACCAGATTGTGATGTGAGAACCAATTTTCAACAGATGGATGTGAAGCCAAGCTGAAGGTTGTCTTGTAGAGGCTTAGGATCCTTGTGGAAGGCAAGAATTACAGCATCATCTGCATAGAGGATTATTGTTTCGAAGCAAGAATTTGGAAGGGAGTTCAGGAACAAGCTGAATAGTAGGGGGCCCAGAATGGATCCCTGGGGGACACCTAAGTGAACAGGCCTGGTATCAGAGAGGCCATCTGCAATTTTTACTCTTTGAGACCAGTTCTCCAAGTAGCTTTTGAACCAGGCAGTGGAGTCAAGAGAGAGCCCAGCTTTCACAAGTTGCACAAGCAGTAGGCAGTGATAGACAGTGTCGAACGCCTTAGTCAGATCAATAAAGATGGACCCAATTAACTGACCATTTTCCAGTGAGCTGTGAAGAATGCCAGAGAATTCCAGTAGGGTAGATGAGGTGCTATGTTCTTTCCTGAAGCCATGTTGTTGCAAGCATAGGATAATGTATTTGTCCAGGAAATCTGTGAGCTGATCTGCTGCAATACATTCAAGGGCCTTGGAGAGGGGTGACAATATAAAGATTGGATGGTAGTTTCCATGAGTGGCCCTGTCACCACTTTTATGGACAGGGGTAACAGCGGTGATTTCCATTTGTCAGGAAACTGGCTGAGTCTAACTGAGAGGTTGAAAATATATGTCAGTGGCTGTAACACCTCATCAAGGGTGAGGGACAGCAGTTTAAGGTCAAGTGTATCACTGATGGATCTGGATTTGGTGATGGCTTTGGTAATGTATTTGTGGGTATCATGCATCTTGACTGCTTTGAAATAAAAAGGCAGGTGGCTAAAGGAGGAGGAGGAGGAGGCCTTTGGGAGAGGAGAGGGAGAGTCATAGTCCTTGAAAAAGTCAGAAGGGAGAACACTGCTGAGACCGGTGAATGCAGGGTTGAAAGTATTTGCTATGATTTTAGGGTCAAGCATAGTAGACCCATTTATGTTGAGCAAGGTAGGGGAGGTTTTTGGCTGCTTCCCAGTGACATCTTTAATATTGTTCCAAAATGCCCTCCTGTTATCCCAGGTATCTGTGAGAGCGTTCTTGAAGTAGGTAGATTTCTTTTGCTGGATAGATTTGGTACAGTCATTCCGTGCATGTTTATAGTTTTGGATGTCAGTTTCTTTACCAGTGGTTCTGGCCAGATCCCAGAGGTGATCTCTAGATTTTAGTCGATGTAAGAGATCAGCCGAGAGCCAGGGATTGCAAAGGGCTTTGACTTTGCACTTTTTAAAAGAAGCGTAGTGTTGATGAAGTAATCCAGCACAGTATTTACATCTGTTGCTTTGTAGATAGGGGACCAGTCTTGGAGGTTGAGGCATGTTTTGAGGTGTGACAACTGTCCAAGTGGTAGGACTCTAATAGTGATGATATTAGGAGGAGGCTTGCAGAATTTGTTTGACCATTCACAGATGACAGGGGAATGGTGGCTAAGCGAGTCAGGGAGGACTGAGGTATTTCTGATATGAGTTGGATGGCTGGTAAGAATCCAATCCAGGAGGTTGCTGGTGCTGGATTTGTAGTTTTTCCTGGTCGGAGAGATGACCATCTGGGTGAGATTGGCTGATGAGATGGCATCCTTATGGACCCCTGCATCAGACGTGAGCCAGTTTATATTAAAGTCTCCAAGCACAATCACTTCAGAGTCAGGAGGTTGGGACCTGGTGAATTTCAAGACAGCATTAGGGCCATTCCCTTGTCCTTTTGGGGGGATATACACTGAGGCAACAGTGAGGGATTTGTTATGGGCACCTAATAAGATTCTGATAGGGAGAATCTGCACAGCAGTGGCTGGGAGGGGGGTAGTGATGGGGTGTCCCAGTAGCGAATCTTTAAGGTAAATTGCACATCCACGACCTCTTTTGGACTTCCAGTCCAGCCTGAAAACATTGTAGCCTGGAAGAGCGATAGCCAGGTTGGGGATTTTGGGTGTAAGCCAGGTTTCTACAACTGCCAGGATATCTGGGCTGTGCTGATTGGTACAGATTTGTAGGGCATCCAGCTTAGGGAGTAGACTACAGATGTTGAGAGATGCTATGGAGAGTGCTCCTGAGGGTTTTTCCTGGTAGATAGAGCTGGAAGTGATTGGGCTAGGGTTAGGATGGATGTTTCCAGACAGCAGCAGGAGGACGGGCACAAGCTTCAGGGTGCACCAGCGTAAGTCCCTGAGCATAAGTCTACATGCCTGTTTTTTGCAGAAACTTACATTAGGTTGGTGGCAATGATCCCAGAGTGATGGCACGTGAGAGTGATGAGAGTGTCCAGGGCCTGTGTACAGTGGTAGGCGGGGACTGCAATCCATTTGCAGAGGGGAGCACCGGGGGGGCAAGCTCATGATGGAGAGTACCTGAGTGATGATAGGCAGTGCCAAGTAGGATGCTGAGGGGGGGGGAGAGGGGAAGCAAGCTCCAGGGAGGAAGAAAAGCGGGAAGAGGGATGAGAGTAAGAGAAGCAGAAACTGCAGAGCATGGAGGGACAACTTGATGTGACATTCAGGAGGATTGTATTGTATTGTATTGGGTAAGTGTGCTTATAACTGGGCCCTCTAGTGACTAAAAGATATAATCTGCTAATGGAGAAGTCAGCACTTAAAAAAAACCAAAAAAAAAAACTTTAAACTGAAGAAATTCAGCACTGAGTATTAAAACAGACCAGATATCAGAGGCAATACTGAATTGGGAGGGGGGAAAGGTTATGTAAGCTGGCCTGTGGTAGTGACATAGTCCATTCAGGAGAAATTTGGAAATGCCTGGCAGGATGAGGAACCAAACACAGAGCTTGTGTTCCACGGACAGCCAGTAAGAGATGTCACAAGATAAAGGCAATTGTCCTTAGAAAATTTACAGAGACAGCCATGCAGTCTTGAGTTCCCGGAACGCTGTCCTGGCCGTACCTGCTAGCAAGGGCTCAGAGAGTGTGGCAGCAGGCTCTTCTCACCATGGAGGCATGTAGACCCCCGTCTGAGGCACTGTTAGCCCAAAGGGCAATGAGGATGCCTAAGGGTATGATTAAATATCAATGGATTTAAGTAACAAATATCTAGCCGTTTTGTTCCAGATGGCAGATAACTTACTGTTGCTGAATTTTGTTAACCCGGTAAACCCACTGGGTCTAGAAGACCCCGTTTTCAGGGGTTACCGGGGGGGGACGGGGGGGGATACAGATGGTAAGCAACTGAAATTGAACCAGATTAAGCTGTTGGTGGTATTTTTAGTGAATGAGGGAAATTTGGCTAGGACACCAGGGAAATTCCCCTACTCTGAGTAGGTGGAGCCTTTGCTGCTGGCTGCAAGATGGCCAGTTCGCATGATCCCCTGGAGGAGATGGACGCTGTTAGCTCAGGGGAGTCGGCCTCCTCCTCTGTGCTACCTTCTCAAGAGGCCCCAGATGCATGTCTTGCTGTTGCTGATGTTAGTAATACGACTATTTTTGAATTTGACTCCGTTCTTCGAAACGACCCTAAAGAAGTTGTTTCCAGTCTACCTGATGTGCAAAGTGGCTCCGCGTTCAGTTCCAGTCTTCAGGAGCAGCGCGAGGCGTTAGTCCTGCAATTGCAGCTTTTAGATTCGGCATTGCGAGTTTCTGCGCAGGCATCGCCTCGGACGCCACTTTCTTGTTCTCCTTCTCGCGACGTCGGCATTGGAAAGCCCCCAGTCGATGGCCTACCGATGGATTCGGCTTCTGTTCCTGCTGTGGAGAATTCTCTTCAGCCCCTGCTACTGCTGTTTCTCAGACTACTTCAAATGACCCACTTCGACTACCGGACGTCGGAAAAGCCAGATTCTGAAATCCCTGCAGCTATTCCCTGCTCTGTAAGTGACTTTAGCGCTACAATTGCTTCCGCTTCGCTTTCGGAGAAACCCACAGTATTTTTTCTCAGCTACACAGGAACCTGGCTGGTCCAAACGAGGGGTTCCTTATTCCCAAAAAATTAAATCTGGCCAAAATACTGATTTAGACTGGTCACCAGAGTCAGCTTTATTACATGCTGGCTGGGAAAGAGATATTGAAGGGACTTGGACTCCTGATTCTCAGGACCCTGTCTACATTAATATGCTTCAAAACTCTGCTAAGAATAATGACCTGAGCTCCAACGAACCCCGGTGTGACTCTTTCTTCTTCTACTGTTACTAGTGACACTATTGTTGTTTCTAAGTCTATTTCTACTGTACCTGAACCCTACTACTGTTTTCTCAGGACCTACTTTGTTACCTACTGTTGCTGCACCTAAAGTTCAACATTTAAACTTACTGATTTATTTTCCTCCAAAGGCTAACCTGCACCTAGGAGGAATGCAGTATGTTGCTTTATAAGGGTGGATTAGAACTCCCACCAGATCGTTTGTATATAGCTAAAACCCTCCTTAAGGGTTCCATGAAGTTTTTCTTCTGAGATTTTGCCCTGATTAATATAGGTAATTCCAATTTTGATGTTAGTTTTAAACAAATGTCTGGGCTTGATAGATTCTGGGCCCAATATGACAAACTTCAGACTACACCCATTTGGTCCCCCTTCCAGGCCATCCTCTCACCAAACTTGCCATTCGTAACATTACTGTTGTTTTTAAAATGAGGAGTTCACATTGAAGACATTTTATTTTGGTTAAACAAACGCTGTGAAGTCTTGAATAGGCCTACCCTAATCTAGACTCTGAACAGATTTGGGATGGCAGTTGAAGTCCGTGATAAGCTTTTTCCACTAACACTGGCCCACGACATTTGCCTAATTTTTCTTTCTAGGTAAAGACAAGGGCTTCATTTTACACCGGACAACCCAAGTCCTGTTTTAAATGTGGGTCACGTACCCATTTAAGTTCGCTTGTGATACCTCTTTAAATGTAGCCACTGCTTTGAATACGTCATATTGCAGCTAAATGTACTAATTCATTTAAGTGTAACTTATGTGATGGGACTGGCCACACGTATGGCAGGTGCCCTGGGCCTCTCATAACAGAGAAGATTGTCCTCTCATGATGGCATTATTACTATTGCTCAACAGTCACTTGCCCATAGTCTAGCTTCCTCTAATTCAGAGGTTACCCTCCTCTGGTAGTTGGAGATGTCTCTTCTGTTCCAGTTTTCCAACCCTCTTTCCTGTTATACCTACTCCTACTGCCATTGTGGTTCCCTGATACTACACCTGTTATTCCAGATATGGATATCCCCCTCGGGTCAAGGGGAGATAATTTAGTTTTACCACTGTTACCCATAAACGGACTAGGAAGGGTTTAGCTGTTGCTACTGAGTAAGGAACCCCTGCACGGAACTGGCAAACCTCTAACAAATTTGCGGTTTTACACAGATTTTTCAGACAAAGACTCAGGGGTGAGGATACTGATTCTCCTCTCTTCTTTCTTTCCCGGATGGGGTGATAGGGCTGATACGGATCCCATTGCAAAACGTATAGGCAGCGGCATTTAAGGGTAAGTCACCACCTATTACTTAAATCCTGTCTTCCTTAAAGATCTGCTCTTTAAATGTGAACAGCATTAAAGGAAGAGAAAATTAGGGGGATTTTTAACCCTTTCTGATTTACAGTGTGACATTATCTGCCTTGTTGACACTAGATTAAAGACCATGGGGAATTATTCCAGGCCTCTAAGGCATGGACTGCAGGCCTTCTTTTTGGTCTGTTGGACCTGATACTTGTGATGGGGTCGGGATATTGTTCTCCAGCTCTAATTTTACAGTCTCTAGACTTGTAGATATTTCCTGGTAGAGCTTTGTTATTAGATTTCTCATATAAATCTGAGAGATTTCGTATGATTGGGATCTACGCGCCTCAAACCAAGGCTCAGAGGGCTTCCCTTTTTCACCAAATTAAGCCATACCTTTTTTCATCCAGATTACTCCTATGGGTCGGAGATTTCAATTGCGGCCTACATCAAACAGATCGAGGCCTAAAGACTTCCAAGTTATTTTGTGACTCTGTGGCTTTAAATAGTGTGGTCTCTATGGCCAAGCTTGTGGATGTTTATAGACATTTCCATAAAACAGGTGGGTCCACTTTTTAAAGGGTCCTTACATACTAGGATAGATTTTCTTTTTTATCTAAGATTTTGATTTTACTTTCCTGTACAACTGTGGCTACCGAATTTTGGATCACGTTGCCCTATGTGCCACTTTTTCCTGGGACTCTGCTCCTAGATGTAAGAAAGCCAGTTGGACGCCTTAATGATTCTCTACTTAATGACCCTCTTTTCTTAAACTTTGGCACAAAGAGTTTACAGCTCGGTTGTCAGTAGTTGATTTTTATGATACTGGGATGGATTGGTGGGAGGAATCTAAGCTAAGCTGGAAACAGTTTTTTCAGAAGGTAGCGGCAAAAAAACAGAATACTAAATATTTGTCTTATCTGTCACTACGGCATCAGCTACAGCACCTATTCTCTTTAGCTAGCTCTACTACTCATGATTTTAGCTCTCAGATTAGTGAGGTCAGCGCTAAAATGAGGTTATCCCAGTATAATCGTGCTGACTCTTTGGGTCAGGAGGCGCGTTTTGGCACTCATCTTACTAAAGGTTGTTTAGACCCATTTAAGGCCTGTAAAGATAGAGTTGAAGCTAAATTAATTACCTCTCTATTGTCTCCATCGGGGGAGTTACTTAAGAAACCTGAGGATTTGCTTCACTGTGTTGAAAATTATGTTTTCAACATGTTTGGCACTAAAGCTGACCTTGACAATGCGGATCATTTTCTTCGCTCACTGTCCTTACCTCAGCTTTCGGACTCTGATCGAAACAAGCTTTCTTCGGTCATTACTGAACCAGAGGTCTTGGCGGCCATTACTAGTTTAAAATCACATTCTGTTCCGGGGTCTGATGGCCTAACCCCACATTTTTTCAAGACTTTCTCTGCTGATCTTGTTCCGGTTCTAACTATTCTCTATAATGAGATGTTACATTCTGATACCTTGGCTACTTCTATGAAAGACGCTTTACTGATTTTACTGTTTAAGAAAAAAGGGGATCCCTTTGACATTACAAATTGGAGACCAATCAGTCTGCTTAATGTGGATTATAAGATCCTTGCCAAAATTCTTTTATCTAGAATGATTACTTTGGCATCACACATGATTAGCCCAACTCAAACCTGTGGTATCCCAGGCAGGCATCTTTCTGACAATTTGATTTTATTGAGAGAATTGTTTACTCTGGAACAACAAATGCTGTAACAGGATGGATTATAAGTTTAGACCAGGAAAAAGCATTTGATACAGTCTCTCATGAGTTCTTATTTCTAGCCCTGAAGGCTTTTGGGTTCCTGGTATGCTTCCTTTCCTGGCTTCGTTTATTATATAGGAATGTTGTAATACGTCCTAATGTGAATGGCTGGATAGGCCGTCCTACTATTCTGGCCCGTGGGGTACGTCAGGGGTGCCCGTTAAGTCCCTTATTATATACCTTTTTTATTGATACTCTTTTGAGAGCCTTTTTTCTTTGCCCACAGATTATTGGGTTGCTCTGTACTACCTCCTCTTTACCACTTAAAATATTAGCTTATGCGGATGATTTAATTTTGGCTGTGGATTCTTCCACAAAACAAGAGGATATTGTTCAGGTTTTACAGGCATTCTCTTCTGTTTCAGGTTCTAAGATAAATTTTACAAAAAGTATTTGTGTACCACTAGGGCATACTTCCCTCCCTAGTACGGGCCTTTATGCTGGTGTTTCTGTATCCACTACTGTTTTTTCAGTATTTAGGTATTTTTTTTGGTTGTGATGATCCGCATATCTATAATTGGAATCTTGCCCTACAAAAGGCAGATAATGTGATTAATGGGTGGAAAAAGCATTTAATTGGGAAGAAGAAACGGGTTGTGCTCCTTAAAACTCTGGTTATACTGATTTTCCTGCATCTTTGTTATGTTCCCCACCATTTCCTATTTTCCAGATTAACGGGATTTTTTTCAAAGGATTGTGGGGATCCAGGCTAAACCCCATTAAAAGACATATTACTTACAGACCGCTCTCAAGGAAGGTGGACTTGGTATGATCAACCCGTTGTTTTTTTTACAGTCTTTTCTTCATTATAATTATGGGAAAGTGCTGAAACCAGGGACTGTTTTTGGAAGCCCTATTTTTAGCATGGTTCTCCTCTGCCTTTGATAACTGGCAAGCCCGTTATAAAGGGGTTATTCCAAATCCCAACTGATCCCTCTTATGGGAAAGAGAGTTTTAAGATGGCCTTGACCTGGTGTCTTCATCCTCAGGACTTTTGTATCTTATCTAGACCCCAGCTATATGAGCGACTTTGGAGGTTGGAGGCTCGGAGGAGATTGTTTTCCGTTCTGCCCTCTGGACGCTCCCCTGGGTACTCCACCAATTGCTAAATCAACGGCTGCCATCGTATTTATGGGATATGGTATGGTTATGCAACTATGATAGACTAGGAGTTAACAACAATCATAAGTATAAAGCCTTGTCTTTGAGATATTGTCCTAGATCCTCTTGCCTCAATGTTTGTGAAACTCAGCAACATTTATTTTGTGAATGCCCTTTTCTTTGGAAGTCTGGTCTACCCTATCTGCTAACTGGCAGAACCCTTGTTGGCCTCTCTTTCTTATGAACATGTTATGTTTTGCACGAATGACCTGCTTAATAGAAAGTATCATGTTGACAGTTTATATATAATTTTTGCTATTATTCGTTATTATTTATGGCAAGCCAGATGTTTGCTAGTGTTACACCAAAAAAACTATTTCCATTCATGAAGTATTTTGTAATATTAGGGCTGCTTTGTGTTCTGTAAAAAAGTCTGACTTCTTACTTTTTTCTACTTCACAAGCTGTATTGTTTTGGAAACATTGTGATACTTTTTTCTGTTAACTGATTTTTGCCTTGTTTGGATTGTTTCTGTTTATTGAGTTGTTTTGTTTTTTTGTAATGAAGCCCACTTTATTACCAATAAAATTCCCCTACTCGTAGGTAGGGGGACCGGCTGCTGTGTGAACATGGCAAATGCCTCTGAGTCTGTGAAGGAGCAACATGCCCGAGCTGATGTACAGTTTGAACAAGCTTCCCCCTGCAGTGGTTCGAGCATGGGATAGCACGAGCAATTTGGGTGCCCATGTAGAGGTTTGTACAGTGAAGTATGGTGAACACCATGCATTGGGAGATGATATTTCGCATGCTGAGTCTCATTCATCAGTACCTGTTTTGCATATGGCCCCTACAGTACCTCTGCTGCAGACTGTAGCTCCAGTGGTTGATTTCTCGGTTCCGACTGAAGCCACTACTACCGCCACTCCTAAAGTCTTATCGGCTTCTGTGGAATGCTCTGACAGATTCCAAAGGCATGAATCACCTGGATGATGTAACAACTCCAGGAAAGTGGAAGAGTACTGCTTGGAAAGACTCCTTCCCTACTGGTGGCTGGTCGAAGGATAGTGCTTTGGCCGATGCTGGATGGATTTTGGTCGATGGAAATGGATGCCTGATTCACAGTGGGAAACGTTTACACCGGAGACTGCAAGGAATGATTCAGGACCAACTGGGGACTCTTTGCCAGGTCAAACTTTTAATCTGAATGATGTCCATGTTTCTGAGGGGGAGGGAGCACTGAACGGTGACAACAATCCCAGGGGTTCTCCACAGCGTTCTCCTTCTGTTTCTCCCCCTAGAGCACAACGATATCCTGGGGCTCGTTTCTCTGATCTATTTCGGAGTAATAGATTTGAACAAGCACCCAGAAGGAACGCTGTTCACCTACGCTACCAAAGCAGCCTAGAAGAACACGCTGACAGGCTATATGTAGTCAGAAAACTGTTGAAGGAATCTTTGAATTTTCAGGCCTGTGACATTTATGCTTTAATTAATGTACTGGGGGAAGACACCTTCGACATCAGTTTTAAAACTTTTTCGGGCCTGGACAAATTTTGGAATAGATACGAAAATTGCAAAACACAGCCCCTATGGTTACCTTTCTGGGCAATCCCAATTACAAAACCCCTTTATAAAGTTGTACACGTCATGTTCAGGAATGAAGGGGTAAATGTGGGAGATATTCTTTTTTGGCTGGAACATAAATGTACAGTTTTGGGGCCTCCTGAAGCTGTTATTGATGGGGAAGGAATGTGGACAGACAGTTGGAAATTTAAGATGAAACTGAATATTGTGGGAAATGAGGTGGTACATATTCCTAATAGTTTCTTTCTGGGTAAGGACAGAGGAGTATGTTTCTACCCTGGACAACCCAAGACTTGTTATAAATGCAGTAGCAGGCAGCATCTCGTAGTGCCTGTGATAAAGTTAAATGTGCTCTATGTGGGGCATTTGACCATGATAGTGGTACTTGTAGAAATGTTTTTCACTGCAATCTCTGTGATGAGCAAGGCCATGCTTATCACCAGTGCCCTTGGGCTGGTCAAAATAAATAAGGTGTGGCTGATAAAGAAGACCTTATCAATAATGCACAGGACAGATTTAAATCTAGTGACAGACCAGAACCAGGTCCTGCCTCCTCTGCTTCTATGGGTGCTGACCCACCTCTTCTACTTCCACTTCAACTAAGGGTCCACATTTTTCAGAGTCACCTTGGCCCCTCAACCTTCTTCTAAGGCACCCTCCGCTGACTCTGACCCTGTGCAACATAGGAGACAGTCCTCTGTTGAAGTTCCTGAAACCCCCCTTCATGGGGAACCCCCACCTAAACAGGATGGTAGGCCTTCACTTCCCTCCACTTCGGAGTTTCAAATGTCCATCCTAAGCGAGTGACTAGAGCTTCTAGTCAGACTTTGGTTCAACCCCCTGAAGTTTCTACTGAGAACCCTTTTCAGCTACTTCAGGATTATGAGGAGGTCCAGAGTCGGATGTATCTATTAAATCTGGTCTTGTTTCTGACATAGATTGTGAGGCAGAAGGGGTTGGGGGGCAGCTGGAGGAAAAGAAAAAGAAGGTGAAAAAATGGAAGAAAAAAGATGTTCCCAATCCTTGATGTTGCTATCTTTTTTTCTCACTGATACATGGCAGAAATTAAACTTGTTTCCTTGAATATTTGTAGTATTAAGAATAAAAAAAAAAAACGGATGGCCTGTTTACATTTCTGTCTTTTACTGCAAGCTGACATAATTTTTTTACAGGAAACTAGGTTTAATTGTATTGCTGATGTTAGGCATCTAAGCTCTGGACTAGAGGGCCTACTTTCTGGTCATATGGGGAAGATGCTGCAGATGGCATTGGCATTCTGTTCAATCGTATTTCTGTCCATGTCTCTAGGTTGGTGGAAATACACCCTGGGAGGGCTTTACTCTTGGATTGTGTTTATAAGGGATTCCCTTTATGTCGTATTAATACCTACAGTATGCACCTCAAGTCAAGACCTTGCAGATAGATTTGTTTAATGGTATTTTGCCATACCTGTTTACTTGAAAACAAGTCATATGGGGAGGAGACATGAATTGTGGTTTAGATGTTAAATTTAAAGATTCAGTTCAAACTTTTAAAGTATAGTGTGATTCTCATGCTCTATTAAAAGTTTTAAAGACCGCTTCTCTTAAGGTTGCATATTGTGAGCTCCATAAGGATAAAGGAGCTACTTATAGACGAAGTGCTTTCTGCACTAGGATTGTTTTTTCCTTTTTATCCAAATGTTTATTTCCTCATACTTTTTTTCTTCACTTATGTGAATTTTTGGATCATATGGTTTTGCTTTGCATATTAAATATGTCACAGTTTCCTTCCAGATTTCAAGGGGTACCGTCTCGGTAGAAACTTAATTCTTCAGTGTTACAAGATAAAGACATGCAGGTTCAAATGCAGTTCCTTTTTGTCGCTTGGAACTCTGTCAGGGTTTTATATGATTCTCTGACACTTTGGTGGGATGACACTAAACAGGATTTTAAAAATGTATTCATAGCTCAAGGGAGGCGTACACAAAACCAAAACTATATAAAGTATTTGGACTTCCAACAACAGTTTTATAAGTTGACCTCTTCACCCAATATTGCAGACGTTAGGGTTAAACAACAAATTGACGTTGTCAAAAAACATATGATGAATTACCAGTATGATTGTGCAGTATCTCTGCAAACCGAAATGCAGTAAGGCACTGTTAAGTCGCCTTCTGCTGGCCCTTTTGTAGCTTATAAAAATAGATTGGACAATACTTTAATAGAAGGACTTACAAATTCAGATGGGTTTGTAGTAACCTCCATGGTTGAATGTTGTAAGTGGTCAGGCAGTCTCTCTGCAACCTTCAAGGGACTAGTTATCTTGCAGGAGTTCAGTGGGATGAGGTTTCTACTTGTGTACTACTAAGTCCTTCTGATATAGATATCACAGCATTGGAGAAACCTATTTCAATAGAGGAAATTTGGCAGGAAATTTCAAATTTGACTTTAGGGGTTTCCACAGGGGTGGATGGCCTTAACAATGAATTTTATAAGTATTTTTGGGATGATATCTGTGAAGTTTTGCATGTAGTTTATAATGAAATTCTGGATATGGGGGATATTCCTCAGGATTTTTCAGCTGCTATACTTCTATATATATTTAAAAAGGGTAATAAGACTGATATAGGTAATTGGAGGCCTATTAGTTCACTCAATACTGATTACAAAATGTTGTCAGCTATTCTCCGTCATAGATTACAAATGGTTGCATCTCATTTAATACATCATGCGCAGACCTGTTCGATCCCGGGGAGGAATATTCAGCAAAATTTGATGCTTTTGCATAATGTTTGTGAGTTTGGGTGACAACGGCGCCTCTCAGGTTATCTTTTAGCTTTAGATCAAACCAAGGCTTTTGATTGGGTATCCCATAGATTTCTTTGGGAAGTGCTTGAATACTATGGGCTCCCTTGTTGCTTTTGGACTTGAATTAGTCATTTTTACAAAGGGGTTAACATTTTCCCTACAGTAAATGGGAAGTTGGGTGAAGCTTTACTTTTACACAGAGGAGTTAGACAAGGGTGTCCCCTCAGCCCTCTCTTATATACATTTGTCTTGGATCCTGTTATCCAGGAGATTTTCAGTGATGTTACTATTCGGGGATTATCACCTTCCCCTATTTTAGAACCTCAAAAAATGGCTGTCTATGCTGATGATATAGTACTCACTGTCCCAGATTCAGGATCGGGTGTGGCAGCTTTGCAAGTTTTAAATAGGTATGCCAATATAGCAGGAGCAGCCATCAATTACTCAAAAAGTAGAGGGGTTTATGTGGGTAATGGGGCTCCCATTTCTAGAATTAGGCAAATTTCTATTTTCAGGGAGCCAATTAAAATTCTTGGGTGTTATTTTGGTCCTGGGGATATTGTTTATCTGAATTGGGAAGACAGAATTAAAATTGGAGAACTGAAAGTTCAAATCAGGAAAATGTGGGCTTTATCAAAAATGAAGAGGGTTTTAATTGTTAAAAATAATTATTTTACCTTTATTTTCATATGTGTGTACTTCTCTCTCTCTCTCCTGATTTCCTGAGACACAAGATTATACAGTATTTGTTTTCCAGATGGTTTGGGGGAGTCGCCTTAATATGGTTAAATGGAAATTTACCTATTTGCCAATTAAGAAAGGGGGTCTTGGAATGATACATCCTTTGTTTTTCTTTTTTTCAATTTTTTTTTTACCATACTTCCCAAAATGGGGGGTTGTAGACACCAGTGGGATGGTTGGACAGATGTGCTTTTTAGGCAGCTTATATTATGGTGGGGAAACAATGTCCCTAGACTATGTGCACTTTAGAAGTTCTGGAATTTGCTATTCCTGCTATAAGAAAACTTAATTAATGGTGAATTAAGAAGGAGCATATAATGACTCTTTCTCATAAATGCTTATATCTGGATATCATGCAGAGGAATTCTGCTTTGTCAGGTGGATTTCCCCAGTTGTGTCCCTTCAAGGTTGAATAATGTCTTGCATACTTTAGTGGACAAGTGGATTCCGGTCCACATGTGGGATATTCAGTGGCTTTGCTGCCATGGTAGACCCGGGGTTAAGGGTAATTTAAAACATAAGCCTTTATTGGAGAGACAATGCATTCATTTGGAATGTGCTGGTATTGAAGAAACTATGGAACATTTTTTCTTTACCTGTACTTATGCTCAACAATTTTGGCAAGACTTAGCTTCTAAGTGGCATTGGGGTTTAGCATCATTGGTTAATTATGAGACTTTGATTTTGGGGGATTACACTGTTTTTTTTTTCAAAATACCACCCCAGCACTTTGAATTTATTGTTTGCATGTATTAAATATTTTCTATGGCAGGCCTGCTGTGAATTTTCTTCTCAGCATTTGAATGTCCCTACTTTAACTGTCATTTCGCAAATTGAGAGCATGGTTCATAAGCAGCAGGACCCTGCATGAACACTTCTTAACTTCCAAAGTTTCAGATTTTTTGGAAGCATAATTTTTGGTTGTAATATTGCTATTTCCCTTTAGGGTTATTTTCTGCTAATGAGTTGTTTTTCTGCTACAGTATATTGCTGTCTCAAACACTATTTTCCTTTTTCTTTTGGGATTCTTTATTTTGTTTGAGCAGAGGATTTCTTTTTTTTATAAACCCTTCTTTTTCTTTTTTATTTATGTTATGATTTCTGTTCTGTTTTAGATTTTGTTCTGTTTTGTTGGTATTTCCACATTGTTTTGTTATGATGTATTGTTTTTTCAATACAAAAATTTTCCCCGACTCTTTTCGATAAGTGCCATGGGATCTTTAACATCCATCTGAACTACCACCAATCCAGGCAGATGGGACCTCGGTTTAACATCTCATCTGAAAGACGGCACCTCAGAACTGTGACCCTATATGACTTTGTAAACTAGTCTAGAATTATCTAATGTTTGTTTACCTTTCAGTGAAGTGACCTCTGGTAGCAATACTCACATTGCTGTAAAAAATGTTAAATGATAAATGCAGTATATTGCATGTCATTTTTAGGTCTGACTCCATACCACCATTCTCTGTCCTTACTCTTCTATGATTAATCCCTACAGTTCTCTCCTGTGATGCTGATCTATCCTCACTGACTATAATACATCTTGAGACAGTCTCCAATGTTTGAACTGAGCTGAAGATTGTGCATCACTTCTAAAAGACACCAGTACCAGATATAACCATGTCTGTACTTGATCTATGGGAAAACCAATCTCTCTCACAACTAGAATTATGAATTTCCCTCAGCTAAAGTTGGCTCCTAATAAACAAGTTACTACTCAATATTAACAAGGCTAAATCCCTGCTACTTGGCTTTAAACTGAAATTCTCCAACCAGTCCCTCCCCTAAAGCATGCCTACTCTGATGGCTGAATTGTGCAGCAAGTACCCACCGTCAAATACCTAGGAATCACACTTCACCCCTCCTCATCTACTCAGACCACATTAATTCCCTAAGCAACATAATTCACTGAAAATTGGGTTTAACGTACACACTAAAAAAGAACTCCATGACACCTGAAGTCTGCCTCACCATTGCCAAAAGTATGCCAAAAAATTCCTGGAATCTCTTCAAAAGGCTGGATATTGAAGATGTTATGAGGATTGTCCAAGGAATGCGCACTACATACTGTAGTTTAGATCCAGGCCCCACAGCCCTGATTATGGTCTGTGGGGAGATCATCATCCCGGTTTTAGTGAGGATAGTCTGGTGCTCCTTAGACTCTGGTGAATATCTCAGCTCCCTGAAGGAGGCTGTGGTGACACCTGTGTTGAAGAAGGCTTCTTTGGACCCTGACTCCCTCGCTAACTACAGACCTATCTCAAACCTTCCCTTTGTTGGGAAGGTAATTGAGAAAGTAGTGGCTACTCAGTTGGACAACCATTTGTCCATCCATAGCATCTACGATCCTCTCCAATCTGATTTTAGAAAGAAGCATAGCACCGAGACTGCACTGGTTCAGGTGCTCAATGATCTCCTGATGGCGAGAGACCAGAAAAAATGGTCCATTTTGGTCCTGTTGGACTTGTCATCAGCATTTGACACTGTAGACCATGGGGTACTGCTTGAGCATCTGAAAAACATCTGTGGGCTTTCAGGTTTGGTCCACAGATGGTTTACATCTTTCCTCACTAGTGGAACCCAGAGAGTGGTGTCGGGGGTATTTTCCTCTGACCCTATCTCTCTGTTCTGTGGGGTTCCCCAGGGCTCGGTGCTGTCCCCCATGTTGTTTGCAGTGTACGTGCTTCCCCTCAGAGACATTGTAAGATGTTAAGGCTGGAGTTTCATTGTTATGCCGATGATACTCAGCTCTACCTGTCTTTTGCACCTGACCAGAATGGAGCACTCTCGGTGTTTAATAACTGTCTCGAGGAAATCCAAGGATGGATAAGGTCCAGCTGGCTGAAGCTGAATTCTGGAAAGACGGAGGTGATGGTTGTGGATCCAGGTCGCTGGATAGAGGGGTGGGGGACAGACCATCCCTCAGGTTTATTCCTGGGGGCAGTTGAGCTTCCTATCTCTGAACAGGTACATGACCTAGGGGTAATTCTTGACGATCGGCTGACACTGTGTGTGCAAGTGTTGGCGGTCGTTAAGCTATCCTTTTACCATCTCAGGAATATCGCAAGGATCAAGCACCTTGTTCCGTCCGGAGACCTACCTATGTTGATCCACGCTTTTGTGACCTCGTGCCTGGACTACTGCAATTCCCTTTACTTTGGGCTTCCAGGGGTTTATATCTGCCTCATGCAGCTGGTGCAGAACTCCGCAGCCCGGTTGTTAACTGGGACGCCTCATTCTTCCCATATTACCCCGGTGTTGCTGGGTCTGCACTGGCTGCCGGTTCAGTGGCAGATCTCCTCTAAAGTCAGCTTGCTGACTTATAAAGTCCTGCACGGTCTGGACCCTGACTACCTGAAAGAGTTTCTGGTGCCTTACATTCCGGAGCAACAGCTCCACTCAGCCAACGAGGGGTTGCTAGAAATTCCAAGGATAGTTTTAAAATCATCCGGTGCTCGGGCTTTTGTATTCGCAGCACCGATCCTTTGGAATTCTCTACCCCGTTGGATTAGAGAGTGCACAATGGTGGGGGGCTTTAAAAAAGCTTTGAAATCTTTTTTATGGAGAAAAGCATTTGGGGAGGATATTGAGTCGATCTGATTTTATTATTTATTATGTGGATGTCATTACTTATTTTATTGAATTTTATGATATGTTATTTCAATGTATTTTAAAGCCTGTTCTGCGCCTTGATTTTTTTGAAAGGCCCAGTAAAAATAAAGATTATTATTATTATTATTTATTATTATGTTACTTACTGTATACTGGATTTTGCCACTTCCATTTACTCACAATCCACTGCAAACTTCATCTAGTGGCTAACCAGACTTTACAACAGCATATGCCAGTTTGCCTCATAGGCCCTTTTGAGAATACACAACTGTGATCTTTACAGTAAACTTGGCTGGCTCTGCCACAGGCACACAGAGACTTCACCCTCTGCTGCCTGATTGATAAGTAACTACACACTTTAACTTCTCTTCTTCAATAGGTTCCTAAGGTGCAAAATAAATCCATTTGACCTGCGCCCCACAGATCACCTTCTGCTTGAAGTACCATGGGTAAATTCTGACATGTGCAAAATGGCTTTCTTCTCTGCTAACCAAATCCCCTGGAATGCCATTCCAGTGGGACTTAGAACTGCCTCCTCCCACCTACTCTTTCAATCACAGCTTCCGGGTCACCTATTAAGTGTACCCACTGTAATCATGCAGCTTAAGATACTAACTAATGTCTTGTCAGTTTATACAGTATGTGCAATGTTAGCACCGCTGGTACTCACTATACTGTTTTAGCATCAGTATTGCATTCTTACAAAACAAATTGTTTAATACATGTTTTTGTGTCACTTAATTGAATGATATCCATTTTTTTTATCTGCACTTTCAGTTACTCTTGAAAATGTATCTCCCAGCTTCTTTATAACCAAATTTCTCTTATCTCCACCATTTTCTTTGACTACCTAGGTCTGGGCCATTCCTGAAAAAGGTCCCTTGGATCAGTGTGCTTATCTGGTCAACAAACAGACAAACAAATAAATAAATAAATAATGATGCTACCAGCTTCTGGCATACTGTCAGGAATTTGGTAGTTTTACTATATGCTATGGAATGACGGGTGTCTAAATGATGGTGTCAGTTCTTGGCAGAGTGGCAAGGGCCTGCATTTATTTTAATTGTGTGCCCTGTGGTGGGTAGGATAGGGAAGGAGTGGAGGGTGGGCTCATTGGGAATAGTACAAAAACAAGAAAGCCCACCTCCCAGCATGTACACATGTGACAGGAGTCACTACACAATGAACTGTGAGACACAGTAATACACAGTGGAGCCCACCTCATAATAAACACTGTATCCATGCAGTAAAAGCAGTCACTGACTATAGACCAACCTCCCCCATATGCACCTGTGACAGCAGTTGCTATAATCACCAGTAAACCGCAAGTCACTGTATTACAAGGGGAAGCCCCCATCATAACAAACACATGATCCATACAGTAACAGCAGTCACATATTATAGACCACTCCCCTCCCCAAACATGCACATGTGACTGCAGTTGCTGTAAACACTAGCAGACCATGAAATGCTAAAATTCATAGTGGAACCCACCTCATAATAAATACAGTACTCAAACAGTAACAGTCACAGCAGTCACAGACCACAGAACAACACTCAAAACAGTCACATGTGACAGCAGTGACTATAATCACTAGCAATCTGTGAGACACCAGAACACAGAGTGGAACCCTCATCATAATAAATGCAGAATCCACACAGCAACAGCAGTGGCAGACCATAAACCAACCCACCTCCCCCCAAACATGCACATTTAATAACAGTCACTATAACTACAAGCAGACTGCAAGACACAGTAGTGTACAGTGGAGCCCACATCATAATAAACACAGTACCTACAGTGACACCATTCACTAATTATAGACAAACCCCTCCAAACATTTACATGTGATAGTAGTCACTGTAATCACCAGCAGACCACATGACATAATAATATATGGGGGAGCCCACCTCATACTAAACACAGTATCCATACACTTGCAGTACTCACAAATCATGTATCACCATCACCCCCAAAAATGCCCATATTACAGCAGTCACTATAATCACCAGCAGACTACAAGCCACAATATTATGCAGTACAGCCCACCACATACTAAACTCAGTACCCGTACCATAGCAGCAGTTACAGACCATAGACCATGCCCCAAAACATGCATGTTGTAATAACAGTCGCTACAATCACCAGCAGACTGCAAAACACCATAATACAAAGTAGAATCCACATCACAATAAACACAGTACCTATAGAGTGGCAGCAACCACAGACCATAGACCACACCCAAAACTTGCACCTGTGATAGCAGTCACTATAAACACCAGCAGACCTCATGATGCAGTATTAGACAATAGAGCCCACAACATCATAAATACAGTACCCATGGAATAACAACATTCACAAATCATAGACCAACCCTCTTCCAAGCATGCACATACAATATGTGACAGCAGTCACTATAAACACCAGCAGACCATGAGATGCAGTAATACATAATGGAGCCCATCTCATAATTTACCCAGCACCCATACAGTAACAGCAGTCATAGACAATAGATCACCCCGCCCAAGCATGTACATATTAGACAGCATGTGCTATGAACTCCAGCGGACAGCAAGATTTAGTAATACACAGTGGATCCTACCTCATGATAAACACAGCAATAATACAATAGAAGCAGTGACAGACTATGGACAGCAGCTAAAACAGCATGACAACTGAACAGGAACCTTAACTCAAGGAACATGTTGAAGAAGTGTGTGAACACATGCATCAGTACTAGGTGAACAGTTGAGTTCCGTAGGGTGGTACCAACGCATAACAGGCTGCCCCACTAATTTCAGTGTTAGTAACTGCAATTAGAAGCTAGCAGAAATGCTCAAATCTGAGGTGTGAACAGAAGTGATGTCAACACCATGCTAACAGTGTAGTTTGCGACTGTTTATAGTCTTTCACAACCTTAAGAAATGCAGAATTTCACATACCAATAATGCAAAGCATAACAGGATGTACATGCAAATTACATGAATAAATTTAGACTGTTTCTGCCTTATCAGAAGTGTATGGTGCCAAATGACCTCTCAAACAATCTGCAAATGCTAAAAGCAGAATATACAGATGTGTTTTATCCTTATCCAGGCCAAATTTCCCCCAATCACTAAGAATACCACCAACAGCTTAATCTGGTTCAATTTCAATTGGTTACCATCTGTATCTCTCGGGTCACCCCTGAAAAAGGGACTTCTAGTCTCAGTGGGCCTACCCGGTCAACAAAATTCACTAAGTAGTAATAAATATTTATCCTTCTCGGGACTTCTCTGTGTTTTCTGTTTTCAGACTTTGTGGATTGCATGAGAGGCCATTTGTCACTGTTCACTCCTGCTTAATGCAGAACCAGGCTAAACACTTTCATGATGTTTTGCACATACACCCTATTACGCTTTCCATTGTTGTGGTATACGTGTAATTTTGCATTTCTTTGAAACCTGGCTTTATAACCAGTCCCCTTCCCAAGTAACTCTTGTCTCAGTGCTTCAAGGTTCTTTCGTCTTTCACAATCACAAGATCTCAGTTACAGTGCAGACACTAATGGTGAAACTGTTAATTGGACTTTGAAGTCCAGTCCATGTTTTTGGTAAAAAAAATAATAAAATAAATAATGTTGTACAAGTTCATAATAAGTTCAGGCAAGGCAGACTAGGTTGGCATCTGGGCAACAGTGGCACAAATGGGGGCAGGAAATCTTGGATCAAATTTTCGAAGGCCACATCTATGCTTCCCCTCGGCTTGGTCAAGAGGCTGTAACAGCATGCATCTCTGCTCTCCCGCCACTGGCTCAATCTGGTGAACTAATTCTCCTAGGGGATTACAACCTTGACTGGCTGTCCCCTTCATCTAAGACCACAACCTCCAAATTAGAATCCTGAAACTTCACTAAGCTAATCATGGATCTATCTGCTACAACTCCTGATTCTCTAATCATTCCCTCATTGATTGGGTCCTCTCTTCCCACCCTCACCATATATCTTCAGCGGGTGTCCTCAACTCCACCTTAAGTGACCACTGCATCACTTATTGTGTTAGAAAAACACATCTTCCCAAATCTGCCCCAAGTATATTGAAACTCACCCAATAACCTTACTTAACACTAACTCCCTCCTATCGGACTTACACAATGCCAACTGGGCACCAGTTTACTCTGCAACCACAGTCGATACTGCCCTAGTCCAGTTTATTTTCAACTGTGTCTGGAACTACCTCACCCCTCTCAAAAGAGCCAGGGTCAGGAATCACCACCACCCAAGGATTACTGCCCCTATAATTGCCATGTGCAAAGCCCAAGACAGAGCCTGGTCTGCCTTTAAGTCTTCCCTATCCCCAAGTTCAAGACAAGTGTACAACACAGTACACAAAATGAACAGGTGGTGACTTGTTTAACAGCTGGTGCCACTACAAACCAAACCACATTAGAATCCAAAAGTAGGGCCACTCAGCATTGCAAGCAAGAAAAAACCTATTCTCTAGATAATGTTAAAAAGCAGTTTATTCCAAAATGAATACTGACTTATAACGGATGCAAACACAGTCAGCATCCCCACGTGCCCATGCAGACGTACATTTCATGTCACTACTGAGGCTTTATCAATGCATGCCGTCTCATTCAACATACCACTTAAATAGTGCAAAACCTTAAAGAGACAGTATTAAACAAAGGGCTAATTTCTCTATAATAAATTATCTATATCCAAAAATATGTAAGAATGAGACATGCATCTACACACAACTATAAAATACTCATAAGAACAGCACAAGAATATTTATATTATGTCAAAAGACAATATAAATATAAATATAGATATCACTAGATCCTGGATGAACACATATAGAGTACATTGTATACATATTCTCAAATACACAAACCACCTCCCTACAAAATCAAAATTAACTAAAAACATTGTTATCACTAGACATACAACACTAAGAGAACACAATATAAGTTGATTATTATTTCCTATCATTAAGAAATGGGACTATACTAAACATAGTCATTGAGTCCCTTTTCTCTATGGGCTCCTAAAAGACATTGCCATTTGCTTTCAGTTTGTAGCAGTTTATTCTCTCTATCACCCCCTCGAATATTAGCATATACCTTTTGCAGACCCTGGAATTTAAAAGTATGTCCACTTCCTTTCACTGCTACATGTGCTGCTGAGGCATTATTTACATCCCCGTTATTATTACATCTCTAGTGCTCAGACATACAAATTTTAAATTTCCTTTTTGTTTTGCCAACATAAAAATGTTTGCATTGACACACTGCCACATAAACAACATATGAGGAAACACAATTTATAAAATCCAAATTAACATAATTTCTCCCAGTCACTGGATGTTGAAAAATAGAGTCAGTCTGTAAATATGCACAGAAATTGCAAGTTCCACATGGAAAGGTCCCACCTGGTAAATTTCATGGACAAGAATCATGGCTAGATCGAAAATGGCTGTTTGTTACCAGGTCTGCAAGATTTTTTCCTCTCTTGTAAACTATCCGGGGGGGGGTCTGCATTTTCCAGTGCAAGTCTTGGCTCCACCTTAAGTATGTCCCAGTGTTTTCTCAGGATGTTATTAATCATAAAACTGTGTGGAGTATATTCTGTAATGAAATTAGGGGGGATACATGATCAGAAATATTTTCCTTGGGAGTTCTCATTAATAAATTATTTCTATTTTGTCCACAATCACTTTAGTGCACTTTAAATCTGTTCTATTGTAACCTCTGTGTTCAAACTTATTCATTAGACCCTCTATGTCTTTCCCATATTGAATGGTGGAGGAAGTATTTCTCTTAAGTCTCATCATTTGCCCTTTGGGATGTTTTTAGGTATGTGTCTCGGGTGACAGCTATCATATTTTAGAAACATTTCTTGCTGTCCCTTTAGTAAACAATTTAGTCTCTAATCCCCCCCATCTTTAAAAATACATAGATCAAGAAATTCAATTTGCTGTTCATCCACTTGTTTAGTGAAGCACAAATAGGGGTTAGTATATTCCAGATAATCTACAAATTTCTCAAAAGCCAATGATGAACCTCTCCAAACAATCAATATGTCATCGATAAAGTAAATATAAAACACCAATTCTGTTGAAAATGGATGCCCACTGAAAAACTGATCTCTTCTCCCATTGCATCAAATAAATGTTGGCATAATTGGGGGCAAAAGAAGCCCCCATTGCTGTGCCTTAATCTGTTGAAAAAAATCATTGTCAAACATAAAAACATTGTTAGTAAGTACCAGTTCAGTAAAAGACACCAAACACTCAATAAATTGATCTGAAAAATCACTGTTCTGACAAAGTGCTTCTCTCATGGCTGCCAATCCATCCCCATGGGGGATGTTTGTGTATAGAGCACTTATATCTAAAGTCGCTAACAGATCACCCTCTTCTATTTTTAAAGTTTGAACACATTGTATCACTTGTGTGGTATCTTTAACATGCACATGCCAAAGGGGAACAATATTATGAATATGTTGATCCACATATTGAGCCAAAGGCTCAGTAACGAACTCAATCGATGCTACAATAGGTCTTAACGGTGGTGCCGGTGCACGGTGTGAGCAGCCAGGGACGGAGGGTATCCGCAGTCACCTGTGTGAGATAGTGGAGATCAGTGTCATGTCAGGTCCATATTGCCCATATCCTTGTGTGCCACTACCATGGCACCTGTGTCATTCCCACCCTTGCCCAGAGTTTGCATTCCATACATGTGTACTCACCCACTAGATGACCCGTGGGGATGTTCCCACTCTAATCGATGGCACAGTGCAGACTGGTGCCATATGAAGGCATCATGTGCTCCGCCAGGGTGTGTGGCACAGACATTGATAATGCGCCCAGTGGCATCACACACCACCTGGCAGTTGACACTGGAAAAGCCCTTTCGGTTCCGATAAGCCTGGCCGTCGGGGCCAGGTGGCGTGCGAATGGCCACATGGGTGCAGTCTATGGCCCCTAGCATGCCAGGCATACGTGCTACCCTGTGGAACTCCTGCATGTTTGTTGTACGCTCTGCCGCGGTGCTGGGGAAATGGATGTACTCCGCAGCATGAGGCAGCAGTGCGCTGAGGAATTGGGTGAGGATGCGTGACGTGGCCGACTGTGTAATGCCTGTGGTGTCCCCTGTCGGCCTCTGGAAGGTGCCCGTGGAGAGCAGGCACATGCAGGCTGTCACCTTGGTCTCCACGGACAGAGCATGACTCCGCCGTGAGGGTGCCTGCATCACATCACTGCACAGCTCGCAGAGCCGTCTCAGTATTGCCCTGTTCAGGCGGTACCGGCCACAATCTCACATCGCTGTGTACAGCTCTGGCTGATGCGGGCACGATACCGCCTGTCGGGGCATACGCCGACGGGCCCTCCCGCCACGCCCCCTGCAGCATGGTGTCTCACCCTCATTACAGCTTCCATGTGGAAGCTGACACTGTCCATCTCCTGGCTTCTGCCCCAGCTGCTGTTCCTGTGTTACCCCCCGCTGCCCCACTGCTGCTTCCACTGCACCGGCACCCCCACTGGCCTCTCTGTCCTCCTGGACCCACTGTCCCTCTCTGCCCTTCCAGCTCCTGTCTCTCTCTCTCTCTGTCTCTCTCCCCAGTTTGCGGCCTGCTAGGGTTCTTGCGCCGCTTCCTTGAGCCTTTTATTTTGGCTCAATCCGTATCATGCAACTTCCGTGAGCCTACTGTTGCGCATTGCAGTGTTCGGATATCGCATTGCGCACTTTATGCATGGACCCGCCCTCGTTGCGCATGCCTTCATTTCCATTGGCGCTGTTGCTCAGCATGTTTCGGTGATGAACTGGCCCCTTCTGAATATCGCAGAATGGCGATTTTTGGAGTTGCGCACGCGCAACCCTGTTGCGCATGGCGCAACCCTTTTGAATATCCAGGCCTTGTTGTTTGACCTGCATACCCCTACGGCAGAGAGTGTGTCTGTAGACCAATATGTGGAAAAACCTAGACAAGACCTCATACACACACACACTTGTATGCTGCCAACTGCATGGACAAGGCCCAGCAGCAGTCCAAAATACAGTTTGACAAACATGCACAAGCAGTGGATTGGCAAATTGGAGATCAGGTAATGGTTCTCAGATTTGCACATCCTACACACTCCTTCTCCAATAAGTGGGAAGGCCCTTACCCCATTGTCAACAAGATCAGTCCAGCAGTCTATCAGGTTAGAGTAATGCACAACAACAAACTGACTGACAAATGGTTACATGCAAACCAGTTGAAACTGTATAAAGGAGTATAACTACTTTTCCTCACCCCATTGGGTGGAATAGTACTAACTTACTAATGTTTGGTTTTCCTTTTCAGATACACTGACAAGATGGCTATCTTGTTCTATTTTCTCCTCATCTCAGGAGTTATCCCCTACATCCAAGGCATGTAAAGCACCTCCTTCCTCACCTTGATCCTCCAGCATCTACCCCAGAGGGAGTTTCCATCAATATACCCAACAATTGGATTACTGTCCAGGAAGGTTCAGATGCCTACCTCACTGCCTCGGTTATTGCTCCTGATAAATCTACCCTGCAAATTGAGTGACAAACCATGTCGCAAGGATAAATTCTCCCTGTGGCCAAGCTTTCCAAGGGAACTTTCCATGGCTGGCCCAATGCAAAATTATCCCCTAATGGTTCGCTGTCCTTGCTCTAAACTGCTCTTCGACATTCTGGTTTATACAATATTACTGCCTTAATTGATCCTTCATATTGTAATTCCTTGTCTAAGGACTCTGCCAGGAAATATTGTACTGTACACAACATGGCCTCTGCTGCCATGTATCTTTCTGTGTTACCCACCACTGACAAACAGCTTTTGAAATGTCCAAAACATATCCCTGGTCCTTGTAATGGTCCAACAGCCACTGCCTTACCTGGTACACTTATTAACAATTTACAGTTTATGCATATACCTGTTTTGTTTAACTTGACTTATTGGAATATGAAAGAATTTGGTATGTGTCATACTACTAACACTTCAGCATTTTATAGTACTTTATTGCTTGATAGTTTAGCAGCTTTTCAAATCTGTACTCAAGACCTTATTGCCGGGGTACACACCACCGAGCATAGAGGTAATTTTAGGATAAACCCTAACCCTGATGATCAAAGTCATAAACGTAACAAACATGAAGTTGACAGTTCTGATGTCACAGGTGCCATGGGCACCATCACAGGTCTCTTTGGTACAGCCATGTCTATTTGGAATAAGGCCGACATTGCTGCTATCAAATCACATTCACAGAAATTCCAAACTGGTTTGGTAAATTATATTATGCCCCCATTATTGCATGGTTGGGATGGCTTTAGTCAGGAAGAAAGATACACTGTATACAACATGCACAGCATTGCTAAGGGATTTACAGATTCTAATGATAAAATTAACAAACTCATTGCACAGAACAATAAAGAAGCAGATAGGCAATATATTGCCCATGAGATATTGTGTTCTGCCTATGGCTCATACATTATCACTACCGTCAATAATCTTTTCCATGATCTAGAATCTAGAAGGATCCCTGATATCATTCATGACAAATGCATCTTTAAATGGTATTGTCCTCAGTGCAAATTCCCTAGCTGTATTGCAATGTGTATGCAACAAACTCTACTCTAACTATTCCACTTTCTACAGCTAGGATTTTGTGTTTTGTGACCAGACACCCTAACACTGGTCCATGTTTTACTTCTAAGAAATGTTCTATTAAGGATACAATGTTTGTCTCTTTTACTGTCTCTTTACCATGTTTTGATCCTACTACAGCTTTATTTGACAAACTCACAACTGTAAATTCGATTGGACACCTTGATGAAGATATCTACAAAGAACGCCTTGACCTACCTCCTCTACTGGTCTTCCATCCTGCTCTGGATGCCTGGGTCTCTCCGCACACAGATTGCTGTGAGAAGAAGGGTTACATTTACCTGTGTCGACGTGATGTATTTGATGTTATCAAACCTGTATGTGGTTATTCCCCAGACAGTATCGATTGGTCCTTTTCCATGGACGATGACATCAGCATTAATGGCACAGACTTTCCATACTCAACATTGGCTCCAGACAACCTATATCAGTCTTATTGAGAGGAGGTTCATCGCCTGTCAACACAGATTTCCAAGACGACCTATACCTGCCCGGTACAGTTGTAAAAAAAGAGACTGCCTACTGTTAAACTGCAATATAATTCTGACGGTGAATATTCCGTTTGTCACAAACTTTAAGAGTTACATTTATGGAATGAAAACATGTGCTATAGATAACCCCTACTTTGTTTCATTCCCCATCAAAAGTCAGTTGTTGGACATACCGTTATTACACCCATCCCTCCTATGGATGCTGATATCATTGATGGTAACCCTGATTACCTGCTCACCCTTTCAGAGTATTTACCATATTTTATTGTACATATTGACCCCTTCACATTGACATTTAAATCACTTCTAGTGAGGAAAGACACACATCTCATCCACATCAGCAATAATATTACTAAAGCTAATGAAGCTGTCCTTGCACTTATTAATGATGGTGATATGAACAGTGCACTAACTAGCACTTGGTTAGAGATTACATTTAAAGGTTTTGTTATTAAACAATTATTTTTGATATTTTTTCTGATTATGCTTTGTTGCCTACAGCGCACACTGCGTCAACACCATGAGCAGCTGGAATTCCTTTACAAGGCTCACGCAGCAGGTCTGTAAATGACCCCTGCTCTCTGTCCATTTCCCTATTTTGCTGTGTTGCCCTGAGAGGCAACAAGGGGAGGAATGTTACATGAGGTCCCTGCACCCTTATTGGTACCCCCAGAAGTACACCCTAGACAGCTAGCACTTAGGCATATGTTATACTAACATATAGGGCTAAGGGCATCTAACGTATGAGAGTAGATGTAAGGATATGTATGCATATTATTGTTATACACTTTACATTCTAATACACATATGTATTTCTTGCTTATAAGATGTTAGGACATCTGTGTCCTTGTAATGATTATGATATATGAGTCAGCATTGCCATCTTCTGATGATTTGTATTATTACACTGCTATATGTAGAACTGTACTCCTTCGTCTTACAAAGTGATGACTACTATAAAATTGTATAATGTTATCTTGGACTGTGGAGCCACCTCTAATTTAGCCAATAGGGCTCATCTCTGTAACTAGAAATGTTTCTATCTTACAGTAACCATGGTAATTATCACAAGTATAAAATGTAAGACATTACATCTTCTACCTCAGAGACCCCAAGAGACATGGAGAATCCTCGAGGTATAGGGAATGTTTAGCATTGGCACCCAGTTTGTATTGGTAAGAACTGCTTAGGGCAACTGTGATTATCCTTTTTGGTAGTAATAAAGAAGTTTATTACTCTTATGCAATGTGTCTGTGATTCCTTGCATTCCCATTATTGCCAAGAACCTGAGAGTGAGGTTTAGACCTCCTGAAAACTGCTACCCTTAAACTCAATGGTATGGAAGTTACAGACCCCATCCTGGTTGCAGACACCCTCAACTCCTTCTTCACCACCTGTGCCTCCCCTGACCCAACTGCATCTGCTACACTGCCTGCCTCCAAACCTTCCCCACATCACATGCCTAGTCACAACTTCCTTCTAGCCCCTGCCTCCACAAATGAAGAACTGCTCACACTCCTATCCCTCAACACATCAAAATCTAGTCCGGATGTTCTACAACCTAGTCTCCTATTCCTTTCTGCTCCTGCAATCTCACTCCCTCTTACCTTCATTATAAACAAGTCCTTCTTCTCGGGCATTGTTCAAAAAGCCTGGAAATTTGCATGTGTCATCCCACTCCACAAAGGAGGTGACCCCACCTTACCCAGGAACTACCACCCAATCTCCCTCCTCCCTGCTCTGGCAAAACTCCAAGAACATCTTGTGCAATCCAGGCTGACTGAATTCCTCTCTATCACCAACTTCCTATCCCCCTGCCAGTCTGGTTTCAGAAAAAAACATTACACAATATCCTCCCATCTCCATGTCACGGGTCACATTCAATCTGCTGCTGATAAAGGCCACCTCACTGCTGCGGTCTTCATCGACCTGACAAAAGCTTTTGACACGGAATCCCACCTTCTTCTCCTGGACACTCTAGAGGATGTAGGGCTTGCCCCTACTACCATACAATGGTTCAAATCTTCTCTCACTGACAGACACCAATCAGTAAAAAATCGCAAACTCCTCCTATCCCTCCCTCCCTATCCTAGCTGGAGTCCCTCAAGGCTCAATACTCAGCCCCATCCTATTTTCTATAGTTATAAACAATCTCCCATCTGCCTATTCCTCATCCCTCATACATATGTATCTGGGTGATGCCATTCTGTACACTTCCGGCCCTGACCCAGTCACTATCCACTCTGTGTTGCAACATAACTTCCACTCAGTTCAGTCCTGGTTCCAATCAAAACAGCTCAAGCGCAACACTTTGAAAACAGTCTCACTGACTTTTGGAACTGCTCAAAGATTTGCCAAAGCTATCAACGCCCCTCCAGTCACCTCTCTTGGTGGCACCCCTCTAAAGATCATCCCCTCATACAAGTATCTAGGAGTCTGGCTGGACCCATAGTTAAATTTCACTATCCACATTGATTACATGGCCACCAAACTCTGTCCTAAACTTGGTATGCTATACCGTAACAAAGACTGTTTCCCTCTTCCCGTACATAAGGAACTTCTAACAAAAACGATTACGCCAGTCTTTGATTATGCTGACATTGTTTACTATACTGCACCCTCTACATCACTCTCTCAACTTTATTCCCTCTACTATGCCTTCTGTCATTTTACCTCTAATATCCATACAGCTCCCACCACTGTTCTCTACTATCCCGTCTGAACCTCCCTCTGCTCACATACAGGCATCTCATCCACTCTCTATCCTTCATTTACAAATTCTGGTTCAATCTGCTCCCCACATACATCACTTCTGTCCTCTCCCCTGCCCCAGCCTCAACATACTCCGTACGTTTTAGGGACTCATGCTCATTCTCACGCCCTACTCCATCCTCGAACATGGGCAAATCTGCTTTCCACTATCTTCTCCCCTCTCTGAGGAACACTCAATCTCCTCTATTACTCAACTCGTCTTCTTACTCCTCTGTCAAATTGCTGCTCTGTCTCTTACCGCTCCCTACTTGCTCCCAAAACACCTCTTAGCACTTGGAATGTTTGTCCCCTGTTGTAACAACACTGATTTCAAGTTACTCCGTACCATGTACAGTTGTCTTATTGCATTTGAAATGTTTGTCCCTTGTTGTAACTACTCTGATCTGTGATATTCCATTCCATGTACAGTTGTCTCTCTGCGTAGCCTGTTTTACGGTACTGTATTCATTGAAATATTTTATTAGGCTTACTACTGTGTAATTTTGTATTGAATGCCTTATACTATATATTGAAATTCTCATGCTCCCTGTCCCCCCGAGTCACACTTGGAAATGAGCCTTGGCTCAGTGTGTCTTTCTCGGTCACCAAATGTTTAAATTAAAAAAAAGCCATCATCATTCAATTATCACCTCTTAGTCCATCGCATGTTAAGCAGCAGAGGTTAGTTTTCTGAAAGTGTGAAAGTAATGCAGAGTTGAGAAGACTGATGCTCTTGCTCACTGTAGCAATTTATTTGGTATGAACAGAGCAGATGGGTTATTTGTATTTAAAAATACTAAAACTTAAAAGGGATTTAAAGTGAGGGGAATTAATGAAAGTTAAAAATAGCAAAATAATTTTTTCTTTTCATTCTGTGCTTATCCTTTCCACTCACCAACTTACCCCCTTCAGGTCCGCCCCTCTGTCTCCATCACCCACCTTCTCCAGGTGCTTACATTTATCCTCCAATCTCCCATGACGTGTACTGATGGTGGGGCTTTCAGGGTTGCCCTTACCCCGCTAGAACCCACATTCCAGTAGAGGAGGAGGCTTGGTTTGTGATATGGGGCCTGCAGGGATTGTTCATCATACTGCACCAGTTGGAGTTGATTTTTTTTTCTCCAATTTTTTTTTTCCTTTTCACTTGGACAATGAAAACAAGGCTGTTAAGGTGCAAGCATGGGCTACGTATGCTTGTGTGTCAGTGACAGGTGGCATCCTGTCTCCCTACTAAATGACTCCTGCTAAACCACCACCCAAAACAGCTGGCTAGTAGTAGCATTGTGGAGCTCTCTGTTTGTCCTCCATCCCTCACTGGAGAAGGGGAGCATCCTATGGAAAGCTCTATCCTTCTCCCCACATGACTGCCCCCCAGCATCCTCATCTTGTTCACAAACCCAAGTCACCAGCATTGCGAGTGGTAGCCCTGATGGGCCATCCCTTAAAATATGCTTTTTGAAAGGAGGGACCAGTGTCATTGTTGGAGGTCTAAAATGCATGAAAGTACACTGTTTACCAAGCATTTTTTTTTGTTCTTCTGGGGGAGCAACCCTATAGCATCCCCTCCCTATCACTGAGTTCTACATCTATTGAGTTGCTGGCCCTCTTTATCAATGGACTCTGCACATGCCTTTGCTAAAATGTTTTTTGCATTCTGGATACACTTGCACAAATATAAAAAATAACAATAAAACAGTCACATGCTGGGCCAGCACTATCCATAACCTAAGTTCATGTATGCATCCCATGACACATGTGGAGATAACACACAGTACATCAATGGTGGTCATTTAAACCAGCAGTACACATTACATAACACCTTACACTAAAAAGACAGAAACATTTCCAGTACATAGGAAAACAAGTAGTATCCAGTAACAGATACATAAAATGCCCATGTCCATCACAGGTCATATCCAGCATCAAAGTTTTTTTTTTTTTCAAATTATTTAACCAGGTGAGACACACTAAGCTGAAAGCTTGTTTACAGGTGCAACCTGGGAGCACAAGGAAGTTAAGTGACTTGCTCAGGGTCACACAGTATGCAAGTGGGGGCTGTGGGATTCAAACCCAGGTCTCCAGATTTGCAGCTCAGAGTCTTAAACTACTGCACCATACTGCCACAAAGACACATCAGCAAGACTATACACAGTTGAAAAAGAAACACCTAATATCATCATAATCAGCATCTTCCTCCCACTATGATGAAGTATAGTCTACCAGAGGCACATCATATAGCAGCTGGTACCTGCTACAGACCATACCACAGGGCCACTGTATTCCTGAAAGACACAAGTGGGAGACCCATTTTATGACAATGCTCATTTCTTATGTCAGTGTATCATGCCCTGTGCTAATGTGCATCTGGCAATGTACCCACTTCCACCAGTGCCATCTTCCACCTACCACACCCTGATATTAAATGCCATGCATCTGGCCATACCCTCCCCACCAGTGCCATCACCCATTCACTACACCTTGATGTTGAATGCCATGCAGCCAGCTATGCCTTCTCCCCAACTACCCCATAAATAGTACACAACAGTTTGATGGAGAATGCCAAAGTCAATGTATTTACCTTTTATGGCTTGGCAACTGTCTACACATTTGCTACATGGTCAACATAATCATAGCCACCCAGTTCCAACTCAAGCAGAATCAATGTCAGACACTATGTCTTCTTCCTGCATTGAGACACTCTTGCTGGCCAGGTCCTTGTTCCTTTAAACAGCAGTAACACAAAGCAAAGTGGGAATCCCTTCAATCCCTGAAAAATATGAATCAAAAGACCTAAGAATATCATGTCTACCAAAATATAAACCCAGATCACTTCTCTGCCTCCCCTGCCCTCACTATCAGGCAGGTCTGTGACATCCCATAGCCTTCCATCCCCATCATGGAAGGCTTAGTATCTCACCCCATAGTTGTAACCTCCCCAGAATGTGAAAGAGTCCTCACTATGTCCAAACATGCTGTGGTACAGCTGCTATTGTGCAGTATGTCTTCCATTCTCAATGCGCTACACAAAAATGACATCTGGGATAACCTTACAGCATGTAGTGGGGTTGACATTATGTAACCACGGAAATGTCACTCAGAACATTAGGAACCACACACTGTCCACTTGCATAGCACACAGGGTGTATGAGGGCATGCTTGGAACTGCCTGCTAATGTACATGCACATGCATGTGCACACAGTGTAGCACAGTACTACCTCCTGGTGTACATTATAAATCCATGGACAGCACCTTGCACATTCCAATATACACTCTTCAGTCTTATGCACATGGCCATAGAACACAGTACCAGTGCAACATTATACCATGTGTGTACACACATTCAGCAAACACAGGCCCTGATTCTCATCTGGTGACCTGCTCAACACATGCCATGCCAGCCATGTTGACTGCACTGTGCACATGTCTCTGAAGATCATGATGGGAAAAGGGACACATACATTGGTAACATACACACAGAAACATAAAAACATAGATGTTGTTGGCAGAAAAAGCTACTGTGACCCATCAAATGTGCCCAGCCCAATCTGTCTAATGTTGATTTTGTGAGGGTTCTTGTGGCCCTTCACTCCCCATCCCTTACCTCCCCCTCTTTATTTATTTATTTGCTATTTGGAAAAGACCTTTGAGTGCAAACTCTTTTACAAAGGTTCCACGTCAGGTTTACAAAGACAGAAGATTAGTATAGTATTCAAAACACCACAAGGAATAACAATTGAATACAGGATAACAGTAAATAACCTCTAGACAAGTACAGATTATGACACAGTAATAAACCACTGCCTTCATCAGCCCCATATGCTAATCCCACCCACGATTGACTCTGCCCCCACCAATTTCAGACAGACTACTTTTCTTGGCAGCCTAGTCCATCCACCACTCTTTTCATGAAGAATTTTTTTCTGACATCCTTCTTAACTCCACCCTACCCCACCGCTAGTGTCACTGAGCTCCCCCTGGTGCTGGTGTTCTCTCTTTGCATAAATAATTCTTCACAATCTACATTGTTAATTCATTGGAGGTAGTCATGCATCACAGTTTTGCCTTCAATGTGCCTTGCAACTTTACAGCACACATACTGTATGACTTGATGGCTATGGAATACACATACAGTGATCATGTGGTATATAAGGTCGTTGGGGCGATACTGTAGACCCTGTCAAACACTGTCAGGAATGTGCCCTTCACTATTGACTAATGCCCTGCTCTATGGTGCACTTGATGTGGCCAGACAGGAAAGACATGGACTCCATCCAAGGGTCTTCAGACCGTAGCCCAGCCTACAGTGTATGACCACAGACCATGCCATTAGACATTTCAGATTTGACCCAGACACCATTTCATGACCTAAGACAGAAGCTTCATGGCCAACTGCCGACACAAATACTGTAGTTACATGCAATGTCAGTAGAGATGAAAGTACAGGCAGACCTGGTCTTCTATGCCACTAGATTATTCCAGAGACTGACTGGGGATGTTACATGACTCAGCCAATCCTCTGTATCCCAAGCTGTGACAGAGGTCACAGATGCACATATTTCCCACATTGGGAAGCAAACTAAATCCTCCCACATACTGTGAAGGAGATAAGGGCAACAATATCCATAGGAACATGGGCACATAGATTTTGTCAGCAGACAAGGACTGCTTGGCCCACCCAGTCTACCCATTTTGTCCCTGCCTATACTGTCACTGCAGACCCTACTTGATCTCTGGTTAATTCCTCCCCACCACTTTCCTACCAAGATTCCTTTGTGCCTATCCATGCATGCTTGAAGCCCACCACTGTTTTTGCCCGTACCAGCTCTCCTAGAAGACTGTTCCAGACATCCACCATTCTTTCAGAGAAGAAGTACTTCCTCACACCCCTTAATTCCCTACTATGGATGATTTATAGCAGGTGCTAGATGCCACTGACTGCACCCACTGTGGCTATAATAGCACCATTCACAGATGTGGAGGCACATACTGAAGGAACAGAAAGGCCTTCTACAGTATGAATATGCAAGTTGTGAGCCTAGTCTATTGGCAGATCATTAGCATTACTGCTCAAGACTATGAGGACTTGGGTTCAGGAGTCAGCTCTGGTCATTAAGCACCAGCTGGGGCAGGGGGTGAGAACTGAGCATTTCAAAGTACATTTTCCTCCTTCCCCTCCTCCTCTAGGGTGACTCAGTCATTGCTTCTGATGCTCTACTGCCACGGATGTGACCTCAGATGGCACTGTGTAATGGAGTTACTGCAGGGAGGTGGGAAATCTGACTGGGCTCCACACAGGTCATATTTTGAGTGCACATGCCTGGTGCTCTGTGTGTGGTGACATCCCAGGAGGTGGGACAAAAAAACAGAAAACCTGCTGGTGTCTGCAGGATGATGCTTGCGTGCTCAGGTCCCACCTCCTGCTAATGGTCCCTCCTCCACCAGGAGTTTCTCCTTCCCCAGCACTCTGGAGGCTGCAAGTGATATTGAGAGATGCTACTAATTTACCTCCAAGAATGGTATATCACAAGGAAGCTAACATAAAGAATAGGGTTGTTAGCAGTTATCAAAAAATTCAAAAACAAACTGGGTTGAGACTGCGGTGGTTACACCACTTCCCATTGGCAACCATACATACAACAGGTGCAAATTCTACTGTATTATGAAGAAATCTAATGTTTTTTCCTGTGTAAATGTGTAACCACCCAGTCTCCTGGGGTTACTAGAATCCCATCAGGTTAGCCCTAGAAGGGTAGAGAGTTGATTAAGAGCTCTGTGGAGATGACATCATTGTTTACTCAGCTGCCTGGGCAGAGAATGGATTATGTCATTTTGAATTCTTGCAGCAACATAAGCCACTTTGGAACCAGCTGCTCTGGGGAGTTTTAGAATGTTCAGATGGTAGTGCAGTCAGTTCAGTGTGGGAGTGCTAACAGAGAGGAGCTCTGCAGTGAGGTTCCTGCTGGTCAGTCCAGTAGCTAACTTGGTGAAGAACCTCAGTCGATTTTCTCACTCTAGTTTGGAGAACAGCATCAGTGCCAACTGAAGTGGTGGTGACCTGTCTGAATAGACTGTGTTTAGTGGTACCAAGGGGCAATCCCCTGAAGATCATAATGTGGTTCAGCTGCCAAGAGAAAATGTGTGCAGTTTGCATCTGTGAAAAGCTACCTGGAAGGAGAGAGATTTTTTTTTCCTTCAAGTTCTCCATGTATGTAAAAGAAAGCAACCAAGCTGTAAGTACAAATTCATGGGACTGTGTATGGGAGTTGGTCTTAGGTGTATGTGCCCATGGATAAGGTTAGAGTGCACCTGTTAGGATCCCTGTTTCACTACAAAGCTGCTGAATGTTTAAAGTTTCAGATGCCCTTTAGCATTTTATGGGAAATGAAGGATCCAATTTGGTGTAACCCAGAAGGAAGGGCAGAGAATAAGCATGCAGTAGGATCGGGTATAACCCCAGTTTGATTCCCTAGTCAGGGCTAACTGATTCATGTATGGGCACCAGGTTAAACAGGGAATGTTAATGGATGTCATTGCTCTATGATAAATGTTTTTCTTAAAGTGTGTGGCAACTCCCACAAGAATTACACTCTGCTAGGAAGTTGGAAATGTGTGTACTAAAGTAAGTGGGAACTCATACAAGAGATACACTTTTGTTAGAAAGGAAAAGTCCAGATATTCCCAGTACAGAGGGATGGACAGTTTGAATTGTGTGTGGTAAAAAGTTGTGTAAAATTGCATTAACAAGTGTTGTTCTGGAAGGAAAAGTCTGTTTCTGTGCCTGTACAGTATCAAATCCTGGGAGCCCATCTTGTCTGCAATTTGCCATTTTTTTAATCAGAATAAAGCCCTGCTTCACAATCCCAGTTCCTTTGTGGATATTAGATCTCTGCTTCCAGTGTGGATTGTTGTTGAGGCCCCTGTTGTGATAGTTTTAGACCTAGCATATGCCTGGCACCTCTTCCCAAAATCTAGAATAAATACAAATGTTATTTTGTGCCCTAACCCTCCAACCCCTTTAGACTGATGAGCCGGTAATCACCTCTATGCTAGGGGTGATGCCTTTTTTGTTTATGCCATCTGGTGGCTTGTTTGCCCTGTTTGTGGCACAAGTTAGGGGGTCATGGTTGCCACACACTGTTTGTAAATGGGGCATGGGTTGCAAATGTAATAAAACTTATGAGGTCAGGGATTTATCACCTGTGAGATGGATGGGGTGGTATACTTGGAGGAATGTGACTGCAGACATTTTTATGTGGAGAAAATGAAAAGACCCTTAAAAAAACATATAGGGGAACATCTCCAAAGTGTAGCCCATGGTGATTCTGATAATGCATTGGCAGCCCACATAAAGGAAAGACAAATGATCACTCATTTAAATTCATGGGAATAGTGAAGGTCCATCTTGGGCCAAGGGAAGGGGACATAGAGAATAAGCTCCTAAGGTGAGAGGCATTCTGGATGTTTATCCATAAAGTGACATAGGGTAAAGGATTAAATGACAAGTTTAGTACTGTTAGTGTAACTTTTAGTTTAGTACCTTTTTTAGTGTGACTGTGACCCTCTCTAACATAAGGTTACTCCTATGATGACTGAGTATGCACAGGGCTTGAATCTATTGTGGCAATGTGGGACTATACTGTTAGAAGATGGATAACTCATTTAGAAGTAATGGATCTTCATTACCTGTTTCTTCTTCTTCTTTTTATGGCTGAGTAGCAGAACTATACTGATGTATTGTGATTATGCCAGTAGAGAAAGGGGCTCTGGGATATCTAGAATTCTTGTGAATGCAGCACCACCTGTCTGCTTTCACAGAGTGGACATGAATCACATCTCTCCACATCTTCTCCATTCAGTTCAGTGCAGTTGCCTCCTCCCTCCCTTCCCATCCCCCACTACACTATTTTCTTGCTCTAGACCCACTGGCTATGAATGTCTCAGCCACTTACTCTGTCCCCAATTGAATGTTGATAGCACTAGCCTTCAGATCTGAACAGTGCTCTGTGTGGAAACCTGACACCGCAGCTTTGGTTTTATTAAAGGAGTCACATGTGTAAATAGTAAAACTTATTTATTTACTCAGGTATGCATATACCCATGTGAAAAATGCATCAACATAAATAAAAGCAAATGCAATACTGACATTACCATTGTTGCTGCTAAATAGTTCAGGATCTAGCACAGATTCAGTACAGTGTGCTTCCTTCCTGTCCCCCTCCACCACACTATTTTCTTGCTCCTGACTTGCAGTTTGAGTTTAGGAATTTTCATGTAATACTTGGGGATAGAAACAGAGACCTGGCTTTTTGCAATTAAAAATGAAAATATCTGTTGAGAGTAGTAGTGGTGGTGGTGGTATTGATGCTGCTGGGCTCTCCCCCTCTTTCTTTCTACACCTACATCACACCTACCTCCCTAACTCCCACAGTACTCCAACCACTTATCCTCCATGGCCTACATATTCACTGATGTCCCCATACATCAATGAACCAATCTCTTATATCTTATGGTGCCTGCTTCCCCAATCCTACCTCCCCTCTCTAGTCCTACTCCCGTCCACCTCTCAATCCTTTTTTTCCTTCTCTCTCATCTCCTAATGAAGCACTATTTATTTATTGTATCTCCTGTACCTGTATATTATTGCTGTGATAATATTGAATATGCAACTTGCATTTGTCTGCTTTATGTCTAAAGGACCTCCTTGTGAATGAGCTTGCTCAATGGAGTTTTCCTCAATAAACTTGAACTTGAACTTGGGCTGCAGAGGGAGAAAGAGAGAGCATGCATGACACACTCATACATGGAGATCTAGAGAGAAAGAAACAGTATTAGTAGAAGAGCTCTCTCAGCTAGAAAAAGTTTTTGTAACCTAAGTTTTAATGTAGATATACAATAACCTTATAGTTCAGATATAGCTCATGTGATGCAGTTTTCACTAGAATTAGATGTGGTGTAGTGATTGTGGTTTGTGCTGCTATACTACTGCTTACTTGTATTTTACAGAATGTTACTATTTAGGTTTTGATAATCTGGGGGCAAGACGAGCTGTTGACATGTCTCCTCTCTGCATCTCTAAGCTGTATTTCTGAGTTACTTCCACAACACAATGGTTGGGGTCGTCTCAGGTCATACTCATGTGTACTGTGTGCAGAATACCTGAGCTGATATTAGACATGCAAATGTGAAATATATGTTTGGTAAATGCTAGCTATTAGTGTGGGGTATGATTACGTGGTACTGCTTGTTTGCAGAACCACAAAGTCCAGCACCACAGGGAATGTTAGATTCATTAAATTTAAATGTGTACTGAATATTCCAATATAAAATGGCTTAGCTTTGCAGAATAAGAACATGCATATGTATAACTTGAGCAACACATCTAGTGGAATTAAGGGAAGATCTATATAGTGCTGTAGAATGTTGGCTTGACAGATCTGAATTACATCACAGCCATCAGCTTACTCTCTGACCATGATCAAATTTGTTGATCTCCCAACCCTGCACCTACTGACTCCCTAAAAAAAGTCTTTACCAGTGTTTTAGTTTGCTTTAGTATAATAAATAATAAATAATAAATATTATAAAATAATGTGTGTATTGTTTGAAAAAAGAAACAAACTCCTAAGCAAGAAAACCCATGGGAGGGGGGTACAGTGAAATCTATCTGGACAATGCAGATTGTATGCAGCCAGTTGCAAGTTTGGAATCAGTTCCCACAGTGTTTGCAGCCTGAAGGTTTATTCAAAGCTGTGCAGTAGCTGTGGGCTGTCCTCCCATCCCATATGCGTCCCCTACATCACCAATATGGGGGAAACCCTGACTGAACCCTGCTGGTAACAGGCAGGCAGGAATTTATGGAAACCAACTGCTGGGAAAAGTGATGAGCTACTTCCTCAAGGCGTAATACTAAAGCAGAAGAATGTAAGAGATTCCCCCAAAGCAACAAATCAAATGCCAAAGTTGACTATTTTTTTCTTATTTAGTACAGTAGCTACAACAATGGGAAAAGCGCAAAATTATTAAGATATGCAGTTTACCAGCATCTGAAAAATGACGCAGGTATTTTTTGCAGGCAGAAAAATATCATGCTGAGGACATCAAAACTTAAGAGCAAACATTATCTTTAGATGACTTTTGTGGACTATGGGAGCTCAAAAATGCAAAGTTTTGCAGTTCCCTATCTTCAAAGGCTGTTGTGCCACGAAACCATCCTTCTGCTACATGAAACTGTCTGAATTATTCTTTTTCCAAAGCAATCTGTAATATTATACTAATATGCCAGTGTAAACCCACTGCATAATAAATCATCGGCCTCTCCCATGAATTTGGAAATATGTGCCATTGATTCATCAACTCTTTATGTTCATAGATCAGTAAAGTTTAAGAGATTGTAGATATCAACATGCTTTAGCATGTATGGATTTGATATATGATTATTATTTAGGGGATGTGTTACATTGTGTATTTTTCATTTGTAAAGTACATTATTTGTTGTATCTCATTTTACTGCTGCTTGGAAAGTGCCTGGGGGGGGAGGCTGACCGTGCATGAAACTCCCTCCCACTGCCAAGTATCCCTTCCACCTCCCAGTTCTTCCCTCGGGGCCCCATCCCTTCTATATCCCTTGTCAAATTAATGCATTAGCAGTCATTTTGGCACTGATTAGAACTTAACTATTCTTATTGCTGAATAATGTGGAGGTCTGTGTTTCGAAAACATTTGATATTTTGTTTGAATCCCACTAGATGTTTTAATATAGAAATTGAATGTGGCTATATTAGCCTTACGTACTGTAGAAAATTGGCATCAAGTGTGATGTGGGATTTCAGATTGTATTTATGTTTGTTCATTTTTTTATGACTTAATTAATAATGTGTGCCTGTTTTTATTTATTTCATACGTATTGAAAAGGAACAATACCGATGTTATATGATATCTGAATTTTGAATCATCCATGAGAATCCAACTAGAAACTCAGACAAAAGATGATGTTTCGATATAGTGCCAGAAGACTCAAGTGCTATGTAGAACTAACACCGTATTCTGTTGTGGAGACGTTTGATTTATTTATACTAGTTAGCTATGTATTTAATATTTAATCTAATATTCACTGTATTTATGTAACTGAACTGTTGTTGTCTGGCATATCTCTTTTACATTATTGGAGTCTATTTTTTAATTGACCAATGGCATGAGAGGATTTTTCCTTATATCTAATTTGCTCTGACTTAAGTAGCTCTACAATTTAGATATTTTTTTATTATTATACTTTACACCTCATTTTTCAAAGCTGGTAGGTGGCTCTGGCTCCTCCCTTGGAGGGAGCTCATCTCTCCAGTGGACTTTTCCCTGCACCCACCCCCACTGGCCATCCCCCATAGTTTCTCCACACCCCCATGACAGGGCCAGTGGCGAGAGGTGCCAGACTTCCCCAACCCCCGGAAGCCAACATCTAGATTGCAGGGGGGGGAGGCACAGGTGCAGCCCACCATCATTGAGCCTGCTAGCTCCGAAACCCTTTTTCCATTCCCTCCCCCAATGTAAGGACATCGACTTTCAAGCCTCCCAACTCATACTACCCTCCAGCCACCACCAGAGGGTAGTCAGCAAGTGGGATGACTAGTCCCCTTCGCCAAGAGAGGAGAGGAGAGAGAGAGCAGTCTTCCAGATGCTCAATCCTCTCTCCCCCCGCTAACCCCCAGTGGCCCAGGCTTGTTCCCAAATCCCGGTCACCAGCTTAGTGCAAGGTGTGGCATCCAGCACCTCAACCCTCAGTGCCACCGGGCCGGCTTACAATTTACACATTTTGCACATGGGGATTGATTGCTTTTACTATGTAATGACATGTTTTGTGAGCGCTTTATATTCCTCTTGATTAAGCACTATATCTGTTAAACATTGAGGGCTGCTACTGCCTTGCATGTATTATCTGTCCTTAAATGTGTACATTTTTAATAAAATAGTCACTTAAGTGTGCACTTCATTATGTTGTGCTGTGACTTTTTTCAGGCTGGTGGGCAAGTGATATTGCCTGGTTGTCGCCAGGATCTTCCATGGGGGTAAGCTGTAGGGGATTGAAAGGTAGTAAGAGACAAATAAGTGGGAGGGCAGGGTTCAGCCCAACTGGGGAAGGGTGGCTATACCAGAGAGATTGGAGGAAAAACAGTAAACTGTAAAAGAGAAAAGAATGTACAGGTTGTAGTAGACAAAGACAGAGTCATCACACATGTGTGAGACATACGAGGGGTCATGCCATTACTTCTTCATTGTTACCCGGTCTTGGCTGAGAACACACATGAAGTCCTGGCAGGGTAACCCCAGCTGTTTGATCAGCGTGTTTATTCTGTCCTGTCTGTGGCAGAACTGTTTTGCATTGTGCATGTGCTGGATCACTCAGTCATGTATGTTATGTATTAAACAGCCGAGAATGGATACCCTTTGCATTTATACCAACTGACACCATTCCTAAATCCCATCACAGATTCTGAGAGGTGTTATAATTATGCCCACCAGAGGATGACAATTATTATGGAGTATGTATTTCATCTACTGCCTATGCACTTTCATTGCCTTATGAGTCTGAAGCATTCATGATGTGATGTCCAACAAAGGTGAGCCGGATATATGAGGCCTGTTGCTTCTGTAAAACCTTAAACATAGACACCATCTGATAGCTTCCTGATCATGGTATAGTGGAGGACATGCCAGCTGAGGCTGTTTAGCATAGGATGGTACTGATCAAGTATACACTCTATCAGGTAGACAGGTGAGACATGGTATGGTGTTGTGATGTGCTGTTGGTGTGGTGGCCTGTTACCATGTGCAATGTATCCCTTTCTCACACTTATGATGTTCCAGTCAAAGACGGATGTGTGTAGCATATTTTATTGCTGGAACATTACTGTGGTTTGCATGGCTTAGGCATTTGTGTAGATGTCCTAGGCTCAAGGTGCTTGTTCTTGGCTGGTACCTTTCTACCTTGGCTATGGTCAGCACTAAGTACCCATTGTGTGTCAATGTTCTATGTGGTTTGATCAGTTTATGCTATGGTTGGTGATGGTGGTGAGAGTACTGGCATTGGTGTCTAGCCTCCAGTTCCTTGGTCTTGGCCAGGTGTCTTGTGTCCTTGGACAGTGTCAGCACTAGGTGCCTCTTGTGTGTCAATGTTGTGTAGTCAGCTAATGGTATAGCTGTCCTGGTGGTGGTGATGTCAGTGAAGGTCTGTGTATGACTATATGAATGGTGCTAGTTCATATGGCCAATCTGTGGGACTTCAGCTGCTGGCTGAGTATATCACCAATCTGGTCCAAGGAATTCCTGTGATGCCTGTTGCACCTTTGTGCTAACAAGTAGCTCCTAATGGATGGAAGCAGTGATCTCTCTAACCTCCTCATGGGGTATGTGCAGCTCCTCAGTGTGTGGATGGACTGCCTCAGTATGTTCCCATGCCTGTGCCAGCAATGGCCTATCAGACCTAAAGCCATTGCAGTTCCAGACCATGAAAAAAACACTAGCATAGTCCCCAGAGCACACTCTGGGCCAGACCTGTGCCTACTGGGTCAAGGGTCTTCTGATGGCGTGTCCCCCTGGGTATGTTCTACCCATTGTGCCCCTCTGTCCAATGGTTTTGTCTTGTGTGCCCATATTACCCTTCCATAATGTATGCTGTATTATTGAGATCAGGAAATGACAGATTTTGTAGGTTCCACACCCCTACCCAGTGGATATGCATTCTGAGCCATGGTTGGTAATGTGTACTGGGATGTACTGGTGGTTGTTGGTGATTTACCCCCCGATGTGGTACCATATTGGTGGTGCCACTGTATACGACTATGTTGTCATGGTAGTGACAAGTACTGTGGATGTGTTAGCCTGTCTGCAGCAGGTATTGGTTCTCTTGTGCCATGTTGTCCGGACAAAGGCATCAAAACCGAGGTGCTCTGGGCTGTCAGCTGTGGTGGTGATGATATCCTGTGTTCCTGTGTTATCACTTCTATAAAATTATATATTATTATTACAAAATGGAAAGGAGAAATCCTGAACACTGATTGCCTGAAGCCCATGACTAATGCTGATATTTCAGTATATGATTATAGTTCAGAACTGAATACTGTGAGCAACCATACCCCAAGACTTTGGGGCCATTTTATAATTGCATAAATACATAGAAACATAAAAGTTTATGAACAAAAAAACTTACAGTCCATCAAGTCTGTTTGGTTTCTACATAAGTCACCACTAGTCAAACACTGGTAGGTCCTTATGTGAAGCCCTCATCCCATGGCTCTGTATGCTCAATCCTATCACCCTTATAAGTACCATCCCTTCCCCTAGTTAATTCACAATTCCCATGTGCCTATCCCAAAAATCTCTTAAAACTAGCAACCACCTTTTTTTTTTTTTCCTTTTTTTTATCTGGGGGATCCTCTGTCGCTCATCCACCTGGTCACGGCCCCCGAAGCTTCCACCACCTGCCTATTTGCCGCCCCTCCCGGTCACCCCCGGCTTGCCCCCCGGAGGGCAGGGCCGCAGCACTGGTTCCCCTAATTCCAGTGCCGTGGAACCAGTAACTAGTTGAGAGTGCGGTGGCAGGGGTGAATTGAAGCCCGGGGAGGCTTCACCTAGATGGAGGATCTCCCCTCTCCCTTTTCTTGTGTTTTTCCTCCCCGAGGTGGGGACGTGCAATAACGCCAGTGTCCGCCCCACCTCCCCCAGAAACTAGCATGGCAGCATGAGTGCTGCCGGCCTCTGCCAGGAGTCCTCAGTGCTCCGGATGCTGACCCCAACCTCCTCCCGGAGAAGGAGAGCAGTCCATAGGACGCTCCATCCCTCTCCCCCTGGCTGGCCCTCTGACAACTCGGGTCCATTCCCGAACCCGGGTCGCCGGTGTCGCAAGCAGAAATCCCACCGCTGCGCCAACAGGACGGCCCTATCAACCATCTTAACATTGACCAGATCATCTGGGAGACTGTTCTATTTCCTACCATCTTCTCCATGAAGAAGTTACTCTCATATCCCTTCTACATTTTCTCCCGATAAGTTCAAAGTTGTGGCCCCTTGCAATGGACCAATCACTAAGCCTAAACAGTTCATGATTATCCACCCTGTTTGTATACCTCAAATATGTGAAGGCTTCAATCATGCCGCCTCCTTGCCCTCCAGGGAGTATGTGTTGAGGTCAGCCAGTCTTTCTTCATAGGTCTTCCCACACTAGCCATGAATCATTTTGTTTGCTCACCTTTATACTGCCTCCAAGCAGTCCTTGTTCTTTTTTAAGTGATGGTTCCAGAACTGCATACAGCACTACACGTGTAGCCTAATCAAGGGCCTGTACAGCGGTATAATCACTTCATTTCTTGTACTTGAATAGTCCCTCCCAGTTCACCACAATGTCCTGCTAGCATTCCCATATGCCTTATTACCTTTAGTCAAGGTCTTGCGGTGTAAGAGAAGGCTCATTATAACTCCCAGCTCCCTTTACTTTGTCATGTGTTCTAGCCCTCCCCCCCCCACCATCCAATATTAATTTCTTTTTCTTTTTTTTTCCAATTCTTTAACCAGGAGTAGCACACTAAGCTGAAAACTTGTTTATAGGTGAGACCTGGGAGCACAGGGAAGTTAAGTAACTTGCTCAGGGTCACACAATATACAAGTGGGGTCTGTGGGATTCAAACCCAGGTCTCTAGATTTGCAGCTCAGAGCCTTAAACCACTGTGCTATACTGCCTCCCTAATTCCCTATTTCTCCAATTCTTCTTCCCTAAGTGCATAACTTTGCACTTTTTGGTGTTAAATTTCAGTTGCCAAATCTTGGATCATCTTTCCAATTTATTCAGCTCCTTTTTCAGGTCCCTTACACCATCATCAATACTGACCTGCCACCTACTGCATCTTAGTGCCATCTGCAAATACACACATCTTTCCCTACTGGGGTATTGCTAGAGCTGGGTCTTAGGGATGTGAGCCCTGGCTATTTTCATATGGATCCTAAACCTCTCCTCAATGGAACTGAATAATACTTTTTTAACAATATCTATGGCCCAACCCCAGCATTTGAGGGCTTCGGCCTGGGATCATTTCTTACCCTAAAAGCACCTCTGTTGCCCTGGATCCCTTCTACAATGTCACAAGTGAACACACTGAAGAGTATTGTTCCCAAAACTGACTTCTGTGCACACTCCAGGGTGTAGCATATCATGGGATTTCGACACTTCTTAAGAGGTTGAAGCACAGCATGCTATATTCATGCTGATATCTTCTGATGCTACACCATCATATATTATTGCTTAATTATATCTCATGATGTTACACAATGATATATTATTGCTTAATTAGTACACTACACTGATACTGCTGATACTGCCACCCACTGCAGCAGCTGATACACACATTGCCCTGTAGTGTCTCATGTCTTTGCCTGCTGAGTGCCCAACTGTTAGATGCCATTGTGGTGGTCTCATCTCTGGTGGAAAACCTTTTGTGGGTCCCTGCAGCTGTTGATGCAACGTTAGACAGGGATAAGTTGATTGCCTAATGTTGGCTGCCATGGAACTACTGGCTGACTACAGGCATTACTTACTTCACCAATGCTGCCATTAGCCAGCTGCAAATTCACCACTGGCCGGTGCCCTTCTTATCCCACTTTACTCTTTTACTTACACAGAACCTCAAGGTGTTTCAGGCACTCTTGATCATCGTGAACAACAGTACATCAGTGCATCTCTGGAACCTGCTACACCTCCTTTCTTATATAAATTAATGGGGCCTCTGCTCAGAGTCTCTTGTGGTATAAGAGACTCTAGGGATGAGGTTTGGGTGAGGGTACTGCAAAGTGAAGCTGAGCAATTCTGGCTATCCAAATATCAAAGCCGAAATCTCATAAACTATAAGAGACACCCCAAAGAGGCCCAATTAACTTATTAATAATCACACACGTTAGCTAGAGTGATTTATAAGCATTTTTAAGTATTTCTTTTCCATTTCAAAAGTTAAAAGAAGCTGCCTTCCCTCCTGGCTGTGACGTAGAATGAACCACTACCAATGTTAATGCTTGAGAGTAACCACTGTATGCAGGATCAATGGTACAGTGGCTCTGCGTGCTGCCTGGCTGAAATCAGATTAGTGATGTACAGTATAATGTGCTGTAACATATTTTTCAGTTGTAAATATTTTCAAGTGTGCAGCCTTTGCATTGTACAGCAGACATAGAATATCTATGTCATGAACAGTTACTGTTTAATTTAGTGTGTAAATACCTGGGAGATTCTCGAGAATGGGTATTATTGCCCAAGAGCCAAAATGGTTAACAAATAGATACATACAAATAAAACAAGATCTGGCAGAGCCACTGTAGCTGTAAATGCATTAACTAGATAAAGGTGTTTCATGGGCTTAAATATAAACATGAACTGCCATTGCATACACAAACTGAATCAAAGTATGGTACACTGAGAAAGGGCAGATATAAAAATAATGCCACCATCTGTATTACAGTTACCTATATGTTTCACATTTTATTATATGCACTGTTAATGTAAATCTTACACATTTCATTACAAGTTGTTCTCTTGAAGGAAGATCTTACTGTACAGGGCCTAAAAATGGGCGTTAGGTAAAAGTAAACTGGGGTAGGTGTGTTATTGAGGGTATTGCATAGTTTATCTTTTATTGCTGCTCCAGAGCAGATTCGCAGCTGCACAAATGTCCGCAGCTGAGATGTTTCTGAAACAAGCAGTAGAAGCAGCCATGCCTCTGGTTGAGTGCCTTTTCACTTCCCCCGGAAGAGGTTTGTTGTACTTCTGGTAACAGAAAACAATGCAGTTTGCCAACCATTTACAGAGGCACTGTTTTGAAACTTCTGTGCTTTTGAGCACAAAGAAAACAAACAACTGATCAGACTCATGAACATCTTTAGTCCAGTTAGTGTAGTAACACAGAATTCTGTGCACATCCATGGCATGCAGAAGAGCCTCCCCCTGACTAGAGTACTCAGGGAAGAATCCCGGCAGTTGAATTGTCTGATCAATGCAAACTCAAAAACCACTTTGGTAAAAACTTCGGGGTTGTACGCAGAGCCATCCAGTCTTTGTGGAAAATCAAGTAAGGCTCCCTACACATCAGGGACGGAAGCTCTGAAATTCTTTGAGCGAATGTAATAGCAACTAAGAAAAGTGTTTTCCAAGACAAATAGTATATAGCACAACTTGCTGCTGGTTCAAAAGGAGGCAAAGTACATTTTTCCAAAACAAAATCCAAGTCCCACGGGGGACTGGATTACGAATCATTGGTTTCAGATGGAAAATTCTTTTCAGGAAGGTTTTGGAAATCTCCAACTGAGCTATGGTTTTGCCATCCATGGGGAGGTGGCAGACAGATGGACCTTCAAAGAAGAATAGCTGAGGCAAGATCTGAAAGATGTGAGAGGTACTCCATGATCTGGGGCATCGGGCAAGAGAAAGGGTCCCAACCCTTGGAGGCTGCCCAAATGGTGAATCTTTTCCATTTCATGGCTTAAGTAGTTCTGGTAGCAGGTTTCCTGACCTCTAGGAGGACCTGCGCCACTAGGCCAGAAACTCCAAAGCGTGAAGCAGCTATGTCCACAGGTGCCACACATGCAGGTGGAGGGATTTGAGGCTCGGATGCACCAGTCTGCCCTGCTTCTCAGTCAGAAGATTGTGGCAGACAGGCAGAGGTACCGGGGGTTCCATCCATAGCTGTTGAGGCAGAGGGACCCAAATCTGATGATGCTAAAGAGGGGCTATTAGAATCATGTGAGCCCCTTCCACCGGTAGCTTCAGGAAAACCCTCTGAAGCACTGGGAAGGGAGGAAAGACATACAAGAACCTCCCTGTCCAGCAAAGAGACAGTGCATCTCACCAGAAAACACCATGCCTGCGAATGAGGGAGCAACAATTGGTTAGCTTTGTGTTAGATGGGGAGATGAAGAGGTCTATCTCCGGCCAACCCCACAGGTTGAATAAGCTTTTGATCACCTCTTGATTTAGCTCCCACTCATGAGCCCTGATGGTGGTGCAGCTGAGACTGTCTGCCAGGACATTGCTGATGTCCTGCACATGGACAGCAGTCGGGAGGAGGTCATGATGGACTGCCCAGTACCACATTCGCATCGCCTGCCGACATAGAGGGTATGAATGAGTGCCTCCCTGTTTGTTCAGGTATCTGACCACAGACATACTGTTGGTCTGAATCAGGAGTGTCCCCAGACATAGAAGAAGCTGGAGGCCTAGAAGGCATGCAGCACTGCCCTCATTTCTAACACATTGATGTGTAGAGATACTCCCAGCTGAGATCATGTTACCTGGGTCTGACAGTCTCCTACATGAGCTCCCCAACCTTGACACAAAGCATCTGTTCTAAGGGTCTTGGTAGGAGCAAGAAGTTGAAAGGGAACCCCTGTGGACAGATTGGACAACTCCTGCAACCAAAGAAGATCCTTCTTCATGTGCCTAGACACTAGGACCCTGTGGTCCAGGTTGTCCGGCCACTGATCCCATTGGACATAAAGAGTCCATTGGGTCACCCTCATATGCAGTCTGGTCAGAGGAACTGTAGGGATTGCATCAGCCGAGAAGATGGAGGATTGACTGGGCTGTGGTCCAGCATGAGTTGGCCACTAATCTGTCCTGTTCCTGCAGGGTCTCTGCTCTGTCTGATGGGGGGAAGGCCCTGCCCTGGACCATATCCAGCACCACTCCAAATCAATTGTAGTTGCTGGGAGGATGGAAGTGGGACTTGGAATAGTTGACTGTTATTCCAAGTCTGGAAAAGAGGTCCAGGGTGAAGGAGAGGGACTCCCTCAGATTGCTCTGTGATGGTGCTGACAGAAGCCAGTCATCCAGGTATATGTACAACTATATCCCTGTGTGACATATGGCCACAGCAACCACTGCTAGGCACTTGGTAAAAACTTGAGGTGCTGAGGATAGGCCAAAAGGGAGAGCCTTGAATTGGTAATGTTCCCCCTGGAAGGCAAAACTGAAAAAAGCAGCAGTGGACCTGGAAGACAGGGATGTATAGGTAAGCATCCTGCATGTCCAGTGCACAAAGTCAATGGCCACTGTGGAGCAGGGGTAGAAGTCCCTGGATGGTGAGCATACAGAACCTCCTGTACTTGACACACAGGTTGAGCATGCTGAGGTCCAAGATGGGTCTTAGGTCGCCCATCTTTTTGGGCACTAGGAAGAAATGGAAGTAGTACCCTCTTCTTATCTGCTGGAGCCACAGGCTTTATGGCTGACTTTTGCAGAACAACCTGGCTTGTGTCCCCTATCAGAGACAGATGCCTTGGATGATAATGGAAGAGGCCTGGGGGTTGTTTGGAGGCCTGTCTAGTAACTCTATGGTGTGACCTCTTGCTATTAACTGAATGACCCAAGAGTCTGTGGTTATGTTCTGTGACCCCGGAAGGTGGAAGGCAAATCTTCTCCCCCACTGGCTCCCCCAGAGGCTCTGGAGGAGGTAGGGGGTCCCCCACAAGTTGGGGGTCTGAGGGGAGGGAGCCAGGAGCTCATCCAGGGGGCTTCTAGGACTTGGCAGGGGGAGTAGGGGTTCCTGATGCTGCATACTAGCATTTGGCCTGGCATTTGGCAGGGGTCTCTTCGGTTTGGCTTCTCTGTTGCCAACAAAAAGGCTGTTTGCCTTTGTAACCCCCTTGGTACACAAAGCAAACATCATGGATGGATTTACTGTGGTCCTGCAATTCAGCGATAAGATCCTTAGCATCAGCTCTGAATAACATGGATCCCCTGAAAAGGGCATCCAGGATGGAGATCTGGATGTCTTGTGCCAGGCCAGCAATCCTGAGCCATGAATGTCACCTAATGCAGACAGCAGTGGCTGTGATGCAAGCAACTGATTCTACTGTGTCATAAGTAGCCAGGAGGGCATCATGACAGGATATTTTAGCCATTCTCAGTGTCTTGGCAATCTCAGCCTTAAGCTCCTGGTCCTGGAGAGTGTCAAGCTTGGACTCTAGTGATGCCAGGGAAGATTTCTGGTAGGAAACTATATGAGCCACATAATTAAGGGACCTGAGGGTGCAAGTGTGGAGGAATAGATCTTGTGACCAAAATTATCTGGCTGCTTAGACTCCTTATCAGGAGGAGACATGCTCAAATGTTTAGGTTTAGAGGACTGGTCATGGGCAGCTGTGATAACAAATGAGTCTGCATTATGATGGACAGTAAGGTGTGTGACCCCATCTCTGGATGGTACATACTGTCTGCCTTTTTTGAAACAGCCAGAATGGAGGAAGGCTGTTGCCAGATAGTGGATGTCAGGTCTTCATGGGGCCCAGTCCAAGGCAGTATGGGCATAGGAACTGTGTCAGTCATGTCTGGATGCTCTGCAAGCCTTTTCCACTTTGCATCCTGTTCCTGGATAGCTCAGCCACAGGCATTTTGTATAATTATGAGGATTTCTGCAATGGAAGGGTCCTCTGGAGGGGACTTTGGGGACTCCTTAGGCTGAGGCTATATAGGTCTTTGCATACCAAAGCTGGAGGATGAATTGGAGTCAGAGTCTGATCAGTGCCTGCTTGGGGTCTGAACACTTTTTAGATGAGTGTACTGGGTTTTGTCCCTGACCTGGTGTCTAGAGGAGGCTTCTCCAGAAAGGTGGGAATCCACAGGAGATGCTGATCTAGGGGTCAGAAAGGAAGTGGGAGTAGAGACCACCTCTGGTTTCCAATGGTCAGGCTCTGAGGCTAGTTGAGTCCTGGCCTCCTGAATCAGGGTCTGAAACACTGCCTGGGATATCAGCCTGAGGCTGCTGTGGAGGCAGAGACTGAGGCTGAAGAGGAAGAGAAGGAGGAGGTGGTGGTGGAGGAGAAGACTGGTATAATGGATAGCCTGGCATCTGATATTGAGGGAATCCATGAACCTGATAGGAGTAGGGAAAGCCAGAAGGATCATATCCTTGATTAGACACAGCCCAGTGTCTGGTACCCCGGTACATAATGGAGTTGATAACCAGGTATTGGATACCCTGGAGAAGGGTACATTGGGTACTGTGGAGGTGGATATCCCAGAACATTGCCCATAGGCCCAACCAGAAGGAGAGCTGAAGGCCCAGCAGGAGGTCCAGAAGGATCAGGCATCAGCCCCGTAGGGACATTCAAGGGGCTCGCACTGGATCAGGCACAGAAAGGTCTGGTGCCAGATGATTCAGTGCCTGGGGGCCTGACGGAAGGCTGTCCAGCATTTGAGGAATGGCCGGAATGCCAGAAATACCCTGACCCAGAGAAGGGTCACTTGGTGTCGTGATGTGAGTAGAACACAACCAAAGACCCACCATCATCTGGGGAACTGGAGTCTAAGATGGCGGAACCTGGTTGTCCAAGGGGGCTTGGGTTGAGGATGTCCTGATGGAAGGTCCCCAGAGGGATTAACAATAGGTCCAGTGGGAGAACCAGGAAGAGACTGACCCGATGAAGGAAGGGGAACCTCCAGATTAATGCCCAGCTCTGGTTCTTGATCTTCAGTCAAGCCTGGAGGGTTCAGTTGGGTCAGTGGGAGTGAAGAACCCTCTAAAGACTGTTGCGTGTCTGGCAGCTGGCTCAACTTGACATCCTGCGACCCCAATGGGAGAGCCCCAGCTATGCATTCCCAAGAGGAACCGGGCAACAACTTATCAGCCATGACCATGCAGATGTCAGAAGAGCTAACGTCTGACTTATTGGCCTGGGCGATGCAGACAACAGAGGAGCTGGAGTACAGCTTATTGGCTTTGACCATGCGCTCCTCGATGAGGCTGGAGAGTGACTTATCAACCCAGCTGCTGGTGATAGACCTTGAAGAAGATAAGGGCCTAAGGGGCACAGTAGGGGTTCTGTCATCTAAGAAGAGCCCTGACTGCACTGTGAGTAAAGCAGGCAGGGAGGCTGTGGTCTGATCCACTGGAGCAGTAGAAGACCTGGCAGTAGGGGTACTTACCAAAGTGGAGACCCCTCCTGTGCCAGTGGTGCCCAATGGTCGCCACCAAGTGGATGGAGACCTATCCCGGTCTAGATGCCTCTCCTTGTCCTTTTTCTTCCTTTTTGGTTCAGGCTTTGGAGAAGATTTTTCTTGCAGATTCTGCAGCTCCTTTTCCATCAAAGCTAGGTACTCCTTCAGCAAGTAGGCCTCAAGCTTTTTCTGATGCCTAATCCATGTGGCCTAGTTGAAGGATTGTCAGGCCACATAGTCCTTGACCCGGTGTTTGGGGCCTAGGCAGATCACACAGCAGGAATGATCATCTGCATGCAGGATCTGGGTGCCACAGGACTTGCACTTCTTCTTTTTGATGCATCACCCAACTGTTCTTGAATAGGCCAGTGGGCAAACCAGGAAGAGACTGACCCAGCAAAGGAAGGGGAACCTCTAATTAGTGCCCACCTCCAGGTCTTGATCTTCAGGCAAGCCCAATGGGTCCTGTTGGGTCAGTGGGAGTGAGGAACCTTCTACAGACTTTGAGTGTCTGACAGCTGTCTTAACTCAACATCAGGGGTATCCTGCAACCCTGATGGGACAGCCTCAGCTGTGTAGTCCCCAGAGGAACTAAGGAGCTACTTATCAGCAGTGGCCATGCAGATGTCAGAAGAGCTAAAGTCTGACTTATCTGCCTGGGTCATGCAAACAACAGCAGAGTTGGAGTCCAGCTTACCAGCTGTGACCATGCACTCCCTGGTGGGGTCAGGGAGTGACTTATCGACCTGGGTGCTGGTGATAGACCCCAAAGAAGAAATGGGCCTAAGAAGCACAATAGGGGTTCCAACATCCAAGAAAAGCCCTGACTGCACCGGCAGTAAAGCAGGTGGGGGGCTGTGGTATGATCAGTCAGAGCAGTAGGAGACCTGGCAGTAGGGGTGCTTACCGAAGTGGAGGCCCCTCTGGTGTCAGTGGTGCCTGATGGTTGCCACTAGGTGGTTAGAGACCTATCCCCATCTCGGTGCCTCTCCTTGTCCTTTTTCTTCTTTTTGTGTTCTGGTGTTGGAGAAGAAGATTTTTCCTGCAGATTCTGCAACTCCTTTTCCATCAAAGCTAGGTGCTCCTCCAGCAATTGGACTTCTAGCTTTTTCTGGTGCCTAACCTGTGTGGCCTGGTTGAAGGATTGGCAGTCTGCACAGTCCTTGACCTGGTGTTTGAGGTCTAAGCAGATCATGCAGTGGGAATGCTTATCTGCATGCAGACTCTGGGTGCCACAGGACTTGCACTTCTTCTTTTTGATGCATCACCCAACTGTTCATGTTCCTGAATTGTACCTCCAACTGTATCCCATGCTGTAAATTTGTCACTGTTATTTATTTGCTTCCCCTTTCTTCTGTATATCCCTGAAGATCTCTGTATTAGATCTGTTTATGTTAGACCTGCTTATACTGTATTTTACTATGTAATTGTTTGACCTGATGTTCTGTTCTCTTTTTATGTTTAACTGGACGTTTGTGTAAATGGGCATTTTTGCTCACATATCTTTCAGTATAAAATAAAGATTGTTTAAAAACTGGACTGACAGACCTAAAACACAGCAGTTCTGCAAAAATCTGAACTGGCCATACTGGGTGCAACTTGCACAAATACTGCTGGTCTGGTCACTCTGGCTGCACTGTTCAGTCCAACTTTTATGTATCTGGTCTGCTTCTGGATGTCTGTTTTTCAACCCTTCCTTGGCATGGTTGAAAATGGAATCATCAGGGTCAGACTGGATAGGTAAAAGCCAGACCAGATCATCTGGAGTAAGTAGATCAGCAATATTTGCACAAGCTGAGCTCAGTCCAGATTTTACAGCTCTGGTCCGGGTCTGGCGATCTGGTTTTGACCCATACCCCATTGCATGTGGCTTAGTGACATACTGTACAGATGGATGCAGAGTCTAACTCATTGAAGGTTGAAGTTTCAGAAAACCATTATACTAAAAATACCAAGACTCACTCAATTCCTCATGATCCCCCACCCCAAGTCACACTTAGTCCTCACCAAAGTCATACTCAAATATTGATGCCTCTACATCCACACCATTAATTTTTTAATACCATCATGCCTCTTCTGCTGCCATGACCTCCCCCATCCAAGAAGTCCCATTCTGCCTGTGGCAGCCCCCCCCAAAAAAAAAGCAGGTAATTTTCAAGGGAGCAGCTCTTTATACCACACCAACTAAATTATTGCTAAACTCCTTATTTTTAAACATTCTGTTGAGAAATTTTTGTTTTAGTATATCCATGATCAGGAAAAATGAATTTTTAAAAGAAACCAAAGCCCCCATTTATCAGTTCATTGAATCACAATGCAGCATGTTATGAAGTGATAAGATTCTATATGTAACCTAAGTCAAAGAAAAATTAGACACACATATTCCTTCCTATTTGCAAGTGAAGCAAATGTGGTTACTATCTTTCAGTTGTAAACACCTATAGTCACAAATTGCAGGTTAAGAACATTCAGTAGAATATAAACAGTAGTCAAGAACTGCCTGCCTGAGAAAATGAAGTTTACGTATTATTTGGAAACAGGCATCACTGGGATTCTTTGCTATGGAATGTCCTGCAAAGTAGCAGAATGACTGCTGTTAGGATGGTGGTGTCAAATGGCTTAATGAGGTGCTCCTAGGGGCTGATGGAACAGTAGAACTTATTTGTTATGCAGAAAGCTCCAGGAAGTGTTTAACCCATTCTACTTCCAATAGCTTTCTCTGATGTCTGTACTATCCATTCGTACTCTGACACAGAATGACTGCCAGAAGATTATAAGTTAATTTTCAATGGACTCAGTTAACTCCTCAAGCCAGAGGAAAAATAATGCTCTACGGCTTCCTATACACACACACAGGTAGCGTAGTAATGAGGCTTCAGTGGAGGAATCTACTTTTAACACTCTATCATGTTGTTTGGTAGCAAAACTGACATCAGCCCTTTCTGAATGCAAAATGTTTGCTGGGCTATACCCACAGCCTTAAAAAGCAAGTAGTAGAACAAAACAAAAGGGCAGTGTGTCCTGGCCCACATCCCAGTGAAGCAAAGGGCTGCCAACCTGAGATACTATCATCATACATTTGAGAAGGTGCAACATTTATAATGAGAAAACTACATCCACAAACAGGAGAATGCCTGCTTGGGAATGTCTTTTCACCTGCAGAATTGTGTGACTCTGTCCTGTTTTGACCTTTAGTTCAGTTTTTTGTTTTTGATTTTATCCTGCAGTAGCAGCAGTCTTACTTTAACTTTACCTTCACTCAGAGATGGAAGCACAGTTGCCAGTAAAATGAATTATCCGTACCCTGTTAAAAAGACTGCATAGTCATAGACAAATTAAATATAAAATACATAATAGCTACAAAAAATGCAAAATATACTGACAACAAATTAAGCAATAGAGAATACACTAAGAAAAATAAAATAAACAGGTCTTACCTAAAAGAAGTACAAACAGAAAAAAAAAAGTAACTGAAAGAAATCTCAGTTCTTAACACTCGTCTTAAAAACTGTCTTTGAACATAGCTTTACACAAAGATTAAGATTCATCGGCCTACACAGCCAGTGTAGTGTTGTGCTTGTGCAACTGTGTTACTTTGGTTTTGGCCATTCGCACTCTCTATTCCAGAGGAATTACCACCCTGTAGGGGTACCAAAGGCAAGGAACCCTCAAAGAGGGTTCCACCCCTAGAGGTGCTGCGGGATGATTCCCTTGGCTAAAGGTACCTTAGGAAGGAACCCCAAAGAGAAAGGCACTGCCACTGGAGGAGGAGGGGAGGATGGTGGGGCAAGGAAAAAATGCTTCAGAAGGAGGCTGAGAGGAATTGCTTATATAGGTCCAGAAGTGGGAGTGGCTGGCTGCTTGTCCACTGAACTACAGGCCCAGCCTTCCAATTCAATGGCCTATGCAGCAAGTATAATGTTATGCTTGTGCAACTGTGTTACTTTGGTTTTGGCCATTAGCCCTCTCTATTCCAGAGGAATTACCACCCTGTAGGGATACTAAAGGCAAGGAACCCTCAAAGAGGGTTCCACCCTTAGAGGTGCCACGGAATGATTCCCTTGGCTAAAGTTACCTTAGAAAGAAATCCCCAAAAGAATTGTAGTAGTATGAAGCATGTTAGCAATCCATAGCTGTGAGGCATAGTAGTAGATAAGGCATCAGGCAGCATGAGAACATAATGAGATGCGCCGGTTAGCAACAACACAAATTCGATGGGTTGCACTAGAGATTGAGGGGACCGCCTAAGGAGAGAGGGAATGACAAATAGGGACACTATCCACCTCCATCCAACAGTGGAACCTACCTAAAGGAACTAAGGAACACCATCTACAGCTAACTAACAGTTATGACCTGAGGCATAGAGGAGAGAAAAATAAACCCTTTGAGGAGGAAATCTCTGGGGATCCAAGGCCTAGGTCACCTTCCCTCCAGGCTTGGGATGTTTATTTTGTGACGACACTGCTGCTGCAATTTAGAAATGCAATAAAAAGGGGGGTGGAAAATATTCTAATTTAGAGGAAAGCTCTTGCTCGATCCCTCTAATGGGAATGCTGTGGAAGGCTGCGAGAATGCTCTGCAACATTGGGGGCAACCAAGGTGGAAGGAGGATAGCAACGACTGCTGAGGCACTCACCTGACCTACTCATCCTAAAAACAAACCAGGAGAACCAGAGGCATTCATGGGGAGAATAGCTTTGAAAAGTGCCTCTGAACCCACTCAGGCAGCTAAAGGGGCCCTGTAAGACCCCCACTCCTTCACTGCTGAGTCATAAATTCTACAACTTGAGGTGGCATCAGTACGGTTGATGACTAAAGGTCCACCCAGAGTGAGAACTTTCCCAGCCATGGGCCAGGTGAGAAGAACCCCGTCCCAAGCATCGCATGCTCAAGCTGTGGACTCTGGGTGCAGAGCAAGACTGTTGGCTGCAGGGTCGCCCTGCACCAGAATGGTATGGCTGGCATGCCCCAGAAACTGATGAGGAGCTGAAGGAGTGTTGAGTGCAAAGACCTTGCAGAGGTCAGATGGCAGTAGTGAGCATTAAGCAATGACTGTGTAAGCAAAGAGTGGACCTGCACGTAGGTCGGTAAGGCAGTGTAGCAATGGTTGGACTGGCACATAGGTCAGTAAGCAGAGTAGCAACAGTCAGACCTGCATGTAGGTCTGCAAAACAGAGTAGCAATAGTGGGACCTGCACGTAGGTGGGAGGAGCAGCACTATGAATAGTGGGTTAAGCCAACCAGGCATTCAAGAAAGCCAATGAAGTTGACAAATACTCTGAGGATTTTCAGCAGTGGAGGCAGGATTTAGAACATAAGTAAGTAGCCACATCGGGCCATGATTCCCCAAACACCTCCAAGTCCCCGCCATAGGAAAAACAAGATAGTGATGGAAGGCACCGAGCCCCACAAGCAGATATTGAAACTAGTTTACAGCATCAGCAGTAGCTTAGCTGACCTCAAAGTATAATAGCTGTGTACAAACATAGACAGCAGCATCTGTATTGAGTAATTATGAGTTGTAGAATTTGATAAACACAGAATGGATGGAGGTGCAATGCACTGAAAGCAGATATCACCAGGCAGTGCAATGAAACTGCAGCAATGAGGTAGGTGGAATGAGTTGAGAAAGCATGATTGAGCTGCATAGCTAGGGTTCAGAGTGAGCCTGAATCAGGTGAGAACAATTAAGTGTGCAGCATGGAGAGCAGCTATGTGGTTTGAGTTGAAACACACAGATAATGATTGAAGTTGCATTGCACATAATTGAGAGCAATGAGCATGAGCTCTGGATTAGCAATGTACTAGAAGCTTAGAAACAAATCCCCCAAAAGGCAAAACCAAAGACACACAAACACAGAGAAACAGGGAACAAACAACAGAAAGAAGCACACAGCCAGAGGCAAAATACAAACCAGATACAGGAGAACAAACACAGAAGACCAGTGGAGATGAGCAGAAGCCGAAGCAGCAAGGCGGGGGGTTAGTGAGGCCTCAGCCAGCCACAGAGGACAGAGCCTCTGGCCAACAAGGAAAAAATGCTTCAGAAGGAGGCTGAGAGGAACTGCTTATGTAGGACAGGAAGTGGGCGTGGCTGGCTGCTTGTCCACTGAACTACAGGCCCAGCCTTCCAATAGGCTTCTCTTGGTTACAGGATTGAATAGCATTCACACAGCAGTCTCTTGGTCCTAAGTCTGACCAAATTCAGCTTATTGTGCACTGCAGGACAGAGGGCTTTGTCCATCCTCTTGTTACAAAAGAGATAATAAAACAGGCTGCACCCCGCCCGAAAAAACTTTTGGAAGATCACACATTTTAAGGTGATCGGACCCTTCAGTAAGTGATAGGCCTGTACAAACAATTCAGTTTGTTATTCAGACTGGAGTTGGGTAAACATTACTTGTCACAGATTTATCTATTCATTATGAACCAGCACAGACCACAAGCATCTACTAATGACGTTCCTAGTAGAAGCTACCAACCCCTACTAGCAATCCTGTGACTGTTACAGTCTGAACAAAACAAAGCAAGGCAAAGTCTCTGGCATAAAAAAAGTTTACAACATGCTCACAGAGGTAAACAAAATGAATTTCAATAACAAAAAATGATTTGTTATATGTAGTTGAGGGGGGAATCTGGTATGCCAGTAATCAGGATTTACTTAAGACATTTCTTTTTAAGACATGCTGCATGGCATGCTGTATATATGCACTTATTCTGTAGGATGTCAAGTTCATCCTCTTCACCATTAACACTGACATCTGGTATGGCTTCTGCAACTGTGCCTTCTGCAGGTGTGAGGTCTGGTACATTTGAAGCATCTCCACCTGTGGCAACTGGGAGCAGTGTATCAGTGCCTGACAGTCAGATCTCACTACATCTGCTTTATGATTCTTATGGGTCTGGATGTGGTTCTAGTGGTACTTACTTCTTTTTGGATGTCTAGCCACAGCTGGAATTTCCTTTTGGAGGTGTCCTGCAATGTACCTGACCCAAACAGGATCTGGTAATGACATAAAGTATTAGCTTGGAGATCACTATTATCACCTGTTTAAGACTGAAATTGCCAATAAAGTTGGAGCAAAAAGATACACTCACCAACATTTTTAAAGTGTTATCACCCTTTATTATTAAAGAAAAGGATGAAAACTAAATGCCAGTGGAAAAAACAATGGGACTGATTCTCAAAGCCCATAGAGTGATGCAAGGTGCATGTGTCAAACATTTCTGATGCAATTGGCACCTTGCAACAAAAGATGAGCCATTTCCGATTCTGAAATGTGGTCTGCCTCAGAATTGGAAATTGCTGCACCAAAGTGGGTCTGTGCCACCCTTGCAATCTACATTGGGGTGTGCCAGGTTGCAAGGGGGCTTGTGCTATTCCAGGGCTGCAACATCCCCTTTTTGGGGATTTTAGTGACCTTGCCATGGCTGAAGGATGAGGCACCACTTAGACCAGGCCAGGAGGTGGTCCAAGTGTCTTGTACCACTGGGACAGGGTGGATAATGGGGGCATAACGGATTATGGGTATGACATGTACAGTCATACTGTCTCATGTACTAAGATGCACTCTGATGCTGCATTCTGCTGCTCTATCAATGGTCCCACCTTTATTGATTTTATTTCAGGCTAGGAATATACAAACTGTTAGGGAACTTTGCACTGTACATTACTGTACAGTATGGTGGACGTGCTGGCATTTAGGAGTGGTGTCAAGCTGTACCCACACCCCTCTGTGTGCCAGTTCAATAATAGTCTATCACAGCTCTCCCCCTGAATCATCCTCTGCCACCCCCGTCCCTTATGACCCATGCCCCACCTCCTGGTGAGCAGTTTAAACTCCCCAACATCCCACCCTGCAAGTGCTGCACTGGGTGCTGGGGAGGTCGGATCCTTGCAGGATTTCTCTGTGGTATGCCACCTGTTTGGTGCTGAGAGCAGGACATGGCAAAATCAAGTATTTTGGTGCTTGGACCCTAATTCTTCTAGAGTCGGCACAGGATCCCTGACGCACCCTGAGTTTGTGTCATCCCTGAAGCGACGCATCTTGTGTTGCTCCAAGGGATCTTTGAGAATCAGGCCCAATATGTTATGAAAATCACCTCCTCAGGATACCAAGACCTTGATTACCAAAGTGGGTGAAGCATAAACACCTGGAGCTGTTATCAGCTCTGCTAGGCAACAAAAAGTTAGAAATTTTTTTTTTTGTAAAAAAACTCAATATTTGAAATAAAATTAATTTGTTCTGGGGACGTAAGCAGAAGGAATAATACTTTTAAAAGAATGTCAGATGAATAGGGGTGCAACCTTCAGTGACTGTGGTGCCCTGATGGTATCATTTTCACAAAATGATTTTCTACAGACATTTGGTTTTCACCATTTGACTTTAACAAAACAAGCTGATAAAACTTCATTTTGGTGAGTGTGCCTTTTTGCTTCAACTTTATTGGTATTCGTAGAGATATTTTAGAGCAGATCTCTCCCTTTTTTGTTCCTATTACAGAATTTGCAAGGTCACATTGGGTTCCAGTGGATTAAGTCTGAAATTGACTACCTAGGTTTGACTTCCATCCCCCTAAAAATACCTGGCTTCCCTGACATGAAATACAGGCCTTACGGTAGGCATCAGTTCTTTGGTGGGACTTGCTCTGTTCTCATTTGATGTGCTCATGAGCTCAGGTGTGGACATGTTAATTAGGGCTGTGTATGGACCAAATATTATTTCCAGAATACCATGAATAGTAGGCTTCTCAAATATTCGGATATATTTCCTGAATAGTGCACTATTCAGCTGCTATTTGGGAAGCAATATTCAGTGGGTGATATTTCAAAGTCTTCCAGAGTTTTGTTGGCCAATTGGGGACCATTTTTGGAGCTCATAGTCATGCACACCATGTGGTGTCCTCACTCTGATCCAGCTCTGCAGTACTTCTGAAACCTTAAACCTGCCAAAAAAAACATTTTGGGGGGTTTGCTAAACATGCTTTTTTTGGTCAATATTAAAATTTGAACAGAATCAGAAAAGTTAGTGGTTTGTAACTGAATGTTTGTGCTATTGTCCCTTATATCTGGGCTCAGCTACAGGGACCTAGAGTGTGTGTTTCACACAGCTCTAGTGTGTTTTTTTTTGCTGAAGAACATTTTTTTGCACAGAGGTTTTTGACAAGAAGGTCAAGCTTGGCTTTTCTATATATGTTTGTTAGGGACCTGTTTCTGGGCTCAGTAACAGGGAGGGCTACTTACAGATTGCCCCCACCCCCACTGCTTTTACGTTCACACAAATCCAGTGGGATTATTTTGTGAAGCAAGTTTTTGATTTTTTTTTTTATGTCGTACTGTTGTCTGATTCTTGTCTTGGATCCTTGCACAATTGAAAAGGGTGCTGGCTGCCCCCCGCATCTCACCACATACATACACACATTGTTTCCTATGACTGCATGTAGTATTTTTGTGAAGTTGCATTCTGCACGTGCATGGCTGTGTGAAGGCACTGTTTTGTGTTTTAAAACTGTCACAGTTTCTTTTAGTTGGTCATGCTTGACTCACTGAATGTTTCCTGTTTATCATCTGATTCCAGGCTCAGTTCCCTGACTGAGAAGGGTATCACCTGAAACCCCCTCCTACGGCTCACTGCACATGTCATGTAGCCTGTATGTGTGCAATTTTTTTTTTTTTTTTTGGTGTGAGGCTGCACCCTGCATGTGTATGGCTCTTTCCACCTAGGTTTTTTTTAAACTTCTTCAGTTTTTCAGTGGGTCAGTTGTGACTCTGTGAATTGTTGTGAGTTATGGCTGTTTTATGGTTTTGACCTCATTTACATGTGCTACTACTGAAGAGGTTGTTGGTTGGCTCCACTCAGTATTACTAAAGCAGTGCTTTTTCATTTGCAGCTTTTGTGATATATTGAGCGAACTGAATTGTGCTTAGTTTTTTGTCTGAGGTGGTGGTGTTCATTCACAGTTCCACAATCAGCTTATTACATACACACACAGGCACTACTGTTAGTAGTATATAGTTTATTTTGTTACTATACTTTGGTTCTCACAGTAACCACTAGTGACAATTACCATGTCTGATAATCAGCAACCCATAAAAGTGCCTAACCCAGTCCCAGCAAATTCTCTGCATCATCTACACCAAGTCGTGATAGAGTGGGTGAGAGATGGCCAACTGTATGTACTCCGCAAGCCAAAATATTTTTGTCACCTAGCAAGCCTTGAGGCTCTGGTAGCAGTGGGTAAAGCAAGTGTAGTCGCAACACTACTACCACTGTCACCACCAGTACCAGACATCCATTTGCTGCCATCCTTCCATGGGACTAGGAGGAGGGCATTACAGCACAGCAGATTCCCTGTTGAGGAAGCAGCAGCCACTATCAGCAATCTTCCTACAGCTCCCACCATAACAGTTACACCCCAGCCAGTGCACTCTGTACCACCAGCCATACCACAATGGCAGTAGCCAGTGCTGCCAGTACCATTTTTTGCTGCCCCAGTCACTGTGACCACAGTGACACCCACCATAGCCACCTCCAACACTACTGCAACAAGTGCCTCCACTGACACTGTACCCACTTGTACTGTAACCACTGCAGTCACTGTGATGGTGTTGACTGCTGTGCCCATTAATACAGCACCACTACCTACTTCCCCAGTGTCTATGACCATGACTACCCCTATCATGCCATCCCAATGCAGTGCTTATGCTGCTTGTGTGTGCCAGATGTTGTAGATGAGAAGGATGCAGAGCACTCATCTGGCTCTGATTACGTTATTAACCCTCAAGAATTGCCATCCTTACTATCATCTGAGAGTGATGCTGACACCCACCTCAGTGATTTTAGGGTGAGTCAAAGCATGCATCCTACTTGACAAATAAAAACTAAGAGTTGCAGAGAAAAGGAGAAAAGGTGCTGACAGTGGCTAGCAGGGCAAGTAAGCAAGAAATCCTCCTCCTGTAAAAGAAGAAAAAAGAAAAAGCAGTCCACACTAAACTCCCAACATACACATTATTGTAAATCCATTAATCGTTCTAGTCAAACATCTGTTGAGGTGAAAGAATAGGGTTCAGCACTCAGCTCTGCTAGTGGGAAAGGTGGCAAAAAAAGTGTTAGCCATGGCTGCCCTAACTGGGGCAGGTGGTGCTGGTGCAAGTAGGGGGAGGGGAGTGCAGTGTGGTTGCATTTTAGCATAGTAAAAGATGATACAAATAAAGCAGTGTGTGGGCAGTGCCACAGCATTATTAGCAGGAGAAAAAAAAATATCAAACCTCACAACTACAGCAATGATCAGTCATCTCCAGCTGAAACATCCCCATGCACTACAAGGATCAACAGTGGTTCCCAGGGTTCTGCCAAGCTCCTTTGCTGGTACTGGTGGTCCAGATGTGGACATGTTTATGGAACATCATGTTCTTAGCAGATGGTTTAATGGTGCTGTTTAAGTGTTTTTACTGTAGTAGTAGTAAAAGTAGTAGTCTTAACACCTTTCCTGGTGGAATAGTAGCAAATAGCAAATAATACAAAGACCCTGAATACCTACCACTGTATTACTGCCAGCTATGTGTCATTCGTTGAGGTGTGTTTGAGGTGTTTATGGAACACCAAGTTCTTGGAAAATAGTTTGATAGTGTCATTTAACTGCTTGTAAAGGTATTCTTTACAAAGCCACCTTTCCTTGGCAATTTCCAGTACTGACTAAAGATAACGACCTGTGGTATATGTCAAAATACCCTGCACTGCATTGCTGACAGCTCTGTGTGGATCGTTATGGTGTCATTGAGGAGTTTATGGAAAATCACATCCAAAGAGGGTTTAATGATTTTGTTTAAGAGCTTTTAGAACAATTCTTGAAGAAACCACCTTTTCTAATCAAATCCCGGATACCAAATACCCTGGACCCAAATTCTATATATTCGTCCCAATATTGGGGAAAAAAAGTATCCATACAGCCCTATTGTCCCTATTAGCTATGTTTTACACTGTAGAGATTTCCCTACATCTGGACACCCTCATCTGATGAAAACATTTGCACATCATGTTTGATAATTCTGATTTGTGAATGCCACCGGTGTGCATCATAATACCCAATGCACAGCCCTGTACATTTTTTTAAGTTAATTGTGTCTGTTAAGCCACTTCATGAACTGGGCCATTAATTGGAGTTGTAAGAATTTTAAAGGCATACAGTATGTATACAGTCCTGAAATTACTGACACTGTAGCTGAAGCCAAAATCTGCAACAATTATTGAGAAATGTCTTGACAACAAGTTATAATTTAGCACTAAGGAAAGACACATTTCCAAGGTAGAAGTTTATATAATCAAACTAGTTGCTGTTCAAAGTAGAACTTTTTGAATCAGCTCCGGAAATGTAGAAGAGTATTAAATGTTGTCTATTGCTGTATAATAATAGTCCATTACAGCAGAGGGCTCCTTGTTTGGCAAGTAAACAGAGGTGTGCTTATCATTCTGTGAGCTAGGTGCTCCCCCCACCAGTAGCCAATATGTTATAAGCTGTTCTCTCTTAGCAGACTAGACATTTGTGAGAGCAGCAGTCACGACAATCAAAACTACAACATTTAGTGTGTTTTTTTATCAAAGATTTCAATTCCCCTCATCCTAAGGAAAATTACCCTTTTATTTTGTTGTGGACATAAAATTATGGCCCTGGGAAAATTGGATGCGTTTCTGTTGAAGGAAATCAATTTTCTCACTGCCATATATGATCAACATGTCACAGCCATCACCAAGATAATAATGGTAAAGCACAAGTAAAATGGCTGGTAATACTAGCTCCTGAAAAAAGAAGCAAGATAACACCCTTTTTTTATAAACATGTTTGCAGTAAAAGAAAGAGCAATGCAAAGTTTTTTCCACCTTTATTTGGCTTTTCAGATCAAAACCATTTTAGCTTGTATGTTGATAGGTAAAGCGTTGATGAAACTGCCTAGAAATGTGTTCTTCCTGGAAAATGATAAGCGTTTTATGTGTAAACCGCTCTGGCTCCTTTTCAATCAGGTTGTTAATGGGTGGCTAATAGTAAAGAGATGTGACCAGCCTGAGATGACCCAGGAGCCTGTTTAGTTGGAAGCAACAGTGAGAGCTCAGAGGCAGCTTCTTAATTTGGGTACTGCAAACAAAAGGAAGCATCAAATCTGACCTTGCCGGTGGAGTGTTAATGGCTTTCTACCCATCACCCCCCTACCACTTAGCATGCTTTGTGCCCCACCTCTGGAAGCTTCCCGGCAGAAATGTGCATTAGCAAAACTCTACAGTTACAAGGCATCATACTACTGACAAAATAAAATACATTAAAAGGGATTAAATGATTACTTGACATATTTGTATAGGAGTAATACCAAGCATCTATTATTTTTATTCTACATACCAACATTTAAAACATTCATTTAGCAGCATCTAGACAAACTGTAAAACAAAAGTAATGCATGTTCCTAAACATCCTTCAATATGTACAGTATGAATGTGTAATATATATGTGCAGTCTGTGCATATGTGTGTGTGTGTGTATAGACTGTATATATATCTATATATATATAGATATATATATATAGTGTATATATATTTATATACACACACACACACACACATATTTATGCAATATAGACATGGGCATTAATCAGTCTAGACAAATCATTAATCTCACTGCAAAACACTGAGCAGTGAGATAAATGCATTTCTCTAAGCAGCTGTGTTTATTTTAATAGTTGCAGCATCAGCCCACTCTACCAACTTGCCCACCAACACTACTTCCACCACTAGCAGTCACATTTACATCCCATGCTGTTGCAGCCTGTACTTGTAGTGTTGCATAAAGTACCAGAAATCTTTCTTTTTTTTTTTTTTTTGCATATTCTGTTTATACCTCCTTCCAACCAGGCCACCCATTCCTTCAGGCAGCCAAGTCTCACCCTCCACCGTTCCCCCATTCTGTTGTCCATTACCCCTGCCTGCCCAACTGTCCCAATGTATCCCTTCATTGGGGGGGGGCCCTACCTCTAGGAGGAATCTGGGAGGGGAGACTGAGGTACCCTTCAGTACCCCCTCGCATCTTGGATGGATGGCAGGGTGCAATACAGGGGCTTCCCAGCTTTGCAGCCAGGGGAGAAAGGCCACCATCATCTGGCTGGCACAGGTGTCCATTTTCCATGTTCTGTTTCCCCACCCCCTGCTTGATGCACACCATGATGTCCTTGATGTCTGTGCATGCAGCATGTGGTCAACCAAACCGCAATGTGCAAGGCTGAATCTGGCCATGAGGAGCCGCTGAAGGTCAATGCATCCACAACCTTCCCCCCGGGAGAAGAGCATCCAAAGGATGCTCTTGAGCCATTCCTGCCAGCCTCCACTCCTGATGTCCAGGGCTTGGGTGTGAACCCAGGTCGCCAGCATGCCGGGCGATCCCCTATCGCCTGGTGCCTTGGAGCCAGCTCACAATTTTTTTTAAAAAGAATACTGTAAAATAAATATCAACCTTTCAATATTTTAAAACACTGTACCTTTTTTCTTCTGTCTGAAATACCAATATTCTTCTATCCTCTTTTAATTTGTACTGCTCCAGTCTCAGTCTCCCCCACCTTGATTCACTCTGTTCACTCCTCTGCTTTCTAACAACACATGCCAGCCACTGCTTACTTCTCTAAAGCTGTACATCTCCTCAGGACACAGTATTCCTGTTTTGTTTTTTTCTCTTAGAAAAAAGCTCCCACACCACCAACAAGTAGAACTCTCAGTTACGTACAGTTCACTCATACGCTTGTGAACTCACTCTTTCTAAAATGGCTGTAACCCAGCCACACTGTAAATAAATATAAAAACTACAGAATAGTTACAAAATGATGGCAAACAATTGTTTTGTAGCCTCAAAAACCTCAAAACTGCACCTACGTTCACTTGCTAAAAGACACTGCCATCTTATCTTCAAATTTAGTTTCAGTCACACAGTTCTTCATGTAAGGAGCATCACAGCCATCAGGATGTCCTAGCATCCATTGCAACCACCTAGAAACCTCTGCAGTAAGTAGAGCTATAAAAAACAAATCACCAAAAAGTCCTGTAAAATTATATTTCCACTGCCCCACCTGTTCCCTGTTGCATAAATGTGCAACGGGGCCAGTGTGATACATGATTTATCGATACTAGTGCTGTTTGCCCTCATATACCTCACTAGTGGCTTACATCACTCTTAAAGGCACCTGAGGTCAAACAGCACTAGTACAGATAAAATATATATTACACTGGCCCCCAGTGAATATCATATACAGTAAAGACCACCAGGATGACGTGCAGTGTCACAGGTTTCCTACATGACAAAAGGGATTAACTGACATTGAAATTGCATTGTTTGCTGCAGTAACTACTGCAGAATTCTGCAGAGTGTATATACGGGTGTGGAAGTGCCCCTATAGTTAGGGTTGAGTAGGGTGTTAAATGTTAAACCCCTAATTTTCCACCTTAATACCTTCACCCCAGTTCAACAAAATTGTATGAAATGTTGCATGCCTGGTCTGGGGGCAAAGTCTTTTGATCTGGAATGTTTTGTGTCAGTCAGATGTCCAGATTCTGAGATACGGATAGTGCAAAAAGTGGAATAATTCAGGATTTTTGGGGGTATTTTGTTTTTTTTTTACCAATTATTTTACCAGGTGAGACACACTAAGCTGAAAGCTTGTTTGCAGGTGCAACCTGGGAGCACAAGGAAGTTAAGTGACTTGCTCAGGGTCACACAGTATGCAAGTGGGGGCTGTGGGATTCAAACCCATGTCTCCAGGTTTTGCAGCTCAGAGCCTTAAACCACAGCACCATACTGCCTACTTTTTTATTCTCACCTATAGCCTAGACGGTTTGGAATTTCATCCTGAAAGGTTCAGGGTAGAAGGGGCATACCCTAGAAAGATACATTTTTTGGGGGGACAGGGCTGCTGAAAAAATATTTATCAGCTTCTGAGGCATAAGGATTTGAAATGTGTGTTCTGAGCATGCTCAGTAGGGTCTTTCATTTAGATAGATAAAATGTTTATTTTTATAAGAATAAGTACAGGTCATAAGGGAGTATACCCTGTTTACAAGACAGTCATGTTAAGATGTTCATCAATACACAACCAATATTGCATATAAATACATAAACATACATCACAGACTATACAAATACAAATATGATTACACAAACACATAGAATATACTAACAATCACATGCCATAGAAAAAGTAGATTTCAGCATAGCATTGAACACACCATATGAAGTAGTTATGCACATGGAATGGGATAACCCATTCCATAGAACAGAAGCCTGATGTCTAAGTGTTTTGGCTCCATACTTAGTCCTGCACAGGGTAATAGATATCTTGTTTTCAAGTACTGTGCTAGTTAATACTTGAGTTGATGTTTCATTCCTATCCAGAGCTGTAACTGAGATATAATGTAAAGGACATTTTACAATTTATATGACTGATGCGAAAGAAGAATTTCTGGCTCACAAAAGATTTTCTTTCATGAACCATGATACTTCTTTTGTGAGCTAAAATTTTGTATGGCTGACATCTTTTCTTTCCTTTTTTTTTTTAATTTTGAAAAGCCATTAAATTAATGCACTGAAGAAAAACAAACACTAGAATCTAGCTAAAAGGCACCAGTTTACCTTGATTATGTAGTTTGTTTGGTTTTTAAAATGACCCAGAAATATGTTTTTTTTTTACTTTCCAAAAAATCTAAATGAAAGGCTTGGTGAGGGCTCATACAAAACAACAATTGTTCTTTTGTGAGAGTATGTGAACGAACAAGCTGGATTCTTTCATATGATCTCACAAAGGAAAAATAGTTATTTCATATGATCACATGAAAAAACTGTTGTACTTTCATGAAATCTCATGACAGAACAGTGAATCTTTTATATGATCTCATGAAAGAACCCTGGTTCTTCCATATGATCTCACAAAAGAAGAAAATTGTCCCATGAAGGAAGAGTTTGGTATTTGTAAAGAAAAACAATTTTAGTTTATAACTCTTTAACATTTTAAAGATTTCAAACTCAAATTTTCAACATGGATTTTTATTACCCTACCTTGTGAACCATGCTGGTGACATTTTTTGAACCTGTCTCTTAAGGTGGTTTCACATTTTTTCTGCAAAATCACCTTTCAAGCATGACTTGAAAAGGGTGTCTTGTGTGCTTCAAGTGATGTGTTTCTTAAAAGGTATGTTGAGAATTTTGAATGAAAATATTAATAAACAACAAAGTTACAAAGGAAGGATGCTGTGTATCATTATTTGTAGGTGCATGGTAGTAACTGCACAGAAGTACAGGGCCTAAAGGACTCTGCTTTTCTGCAACCAGATGGACCCCTCACATGACACAGGTCCCAGAGGATCCTGTGCATCTTCATCTGTAGCTGCACAGAAGCACTGGGCCCATAGGACTCTGTGCTTCCACAAGCAGATGGATCCCTTCCCTTGGTGAAGGGCCATGAGGGTTCTGTGCAACTGGGTCTGTAGCCAGATAGCCCCCCTCACTTGGCACAAGGCCTGAGGGCACTGTGCATTTGTATCTGTACTCACAGAAGCACAGGGCCAGTATAGAACTGCAGTTCTGCAGCCAGATGGATCTCTCAACTTGGTACAGGACCTGGAGGGCCCTACACATCTTTATTTGTAGCTAGATGGACCACCTCACTTGGCAACAGGGCCCAGAGGGCACTGTGCATTTGTATGTATACCCACTAAAGTACAGGTTTCTAGAGGGCTTTGTACTTCTGCAGACAGATGGATCCCTCATTTAACATTTAATACATTTTGGAAATAAAAACACAAAAAAATGAAGTTAAGTTAAAAAAAATGAAGTAATTTATATTAAAAAATGTAAAACATTTAAAATATATTTTTTTACATAACAAAGGTCTCCTTCTTAAAACTTTTATAGAACAATATAAATAAATTGTCCATTTTTCCATATAAATTGTCCATATTTCTGGTGAGGAGGCACTTGCCTGGTCCATAGTAATGAGGAGAACCATATGTGTGCAGTTGTCATGGAAGGGCCATCAAAAGTGGAAACTGCTGCTCTGCTGATGTCCAGGGGTGGAGGAACTGGTGGTTTACAGCTACCTGGCTTCAATTATTAAAGCTTGGAGCTCTTCAGGTGGAAAAGTTTGTTGCAGAAGACATTTTTGGGAGGGGGGTAAATGGGTTGGAGATCAATTAAGATCTACACTGGTACTGTAGGAAGCAAACAATGGGCAGATGAGGTGGGCCAAGAGGTCCTTATATGCTGGAAAATCCTGTTTCTATGTTTGACATTGACATAGACATTGATGACCTGTGGCTAGATTTTCAAAGGCTAAGAATGCCACAAGCCACAGCTGTGCCGAGCATATGACACACAGGGCTTGCAGCATTCTTCCAGTCAGTGATGAGGCTTTTTGATCCTGTGCACCAATTGCCGCAGGTTAGGCCAACTTGCTCTGGTCTAGCTTGTGGCAATCTTGGGTACCTTTTTTAAAGGAATTGCACCAAATATTTGGTGCAAGCTGCAGTACACTGGATAAAGTGTCATAACTGCGCCCAACCTACTAAAATCAGGCACAGTTTGTGGCAAAGTTGTTGGTGCAGCTGTGCCAAAAAAGGGTTTGACACAGGGCTTAATGCAAGCCGTGCATCACCCTTTGAAAATCCAACCCCTTGTCTTCCCTGAGCTGCAGGAGACAGTTTGTGTAATGCATTCCTACAATATTTGAAGCAGCAGGTTCTGTGTGATCTCAGCCGCAGTAGGTGGTTCTCTAACTCTTCTAAAAGTTGTTTACCACTTCTATTTAGGACCACATTGCTGCTGTTGAGAGCACACAGTGCCTCATAATATCTGCAGTCGAGCCCCTCATGGCTTTGTGTACTCTCTATTAATTCTTTCTGGGCTCTATGTACCTCTGTGAGAGACCCAGCCAAAGAACTGACCTGCTGCATGAAATGCTGGAGTTCCTGCTTGCAACTTAAGGCTGGTGCTGGAAATTCTGTGAGAAAATAAAACATACTCTATTAGAACAAATACAGTTTCATTTTTTACAAATCCATAATTACTATTTTGCGGTGGATTCATGGGCTGAGTTGAATACTAGGCACTAGCAGCAAATTAATATTACATTACCTTATGTATTGGAAATATGTAACCAAAAAAAAAAGAAATTCAATGCTAAAGATTTTTTAATAGTTAGTCTCATTCAAGTAACACACTATTCTGCATGCTAAAAGCAATACGCATATTTGAAATACAGCTACAGCCACTTGTATGCTAGAGCAGAGCAGTCAGTGGATATTACAGGACATACCATAAATGAATTCACTATTACACCATATGTACTGTTAGCAAAGCAAGGATGCAATGCATGAAAGGTTGGAAGCTTGTAGGGAGGACACCATCACCAGTGGTGTTTGTGACATTTTATCCGACACACATAAGCATATAATTACTGTATTGTGGTACCAAAGTTCAAAGCACTGTAAATCTTCAATAGTAAAAGATTTGACAGTGTTTAATATTATTCAAGAAACACACCATTCTACACCCTCAAAGCAATAATCATATTTCGACTACAGCTACAGGCAGTCGCAGGAGAGAGCAGGACATGTAATGGTTACTAGTGGACATGCCAAAAATGAATTAATGACTACAGCTTGTGTATTCCAACAGAGCAAGGATGCAATGCAGGAATGGTTGGAAGGTTGTGGGGAGGATACCATTACCAGTGGAGCCTGTATTATGTGATGTGACACACATAAGCAAATAAATACCATAATGTTGTACCATGCTTCAACTATCAGTGAATCTTGCTTTTTGTAATGGAACATCTGGTCACTGTGTGAAATAACTGAAATGAAAATAAAAGTAATATAAAAGGCTGAACATGAAAGACAATTAATGATGAATAATGTTGTGACTGCATAGATTGCAGTGTTATTACCTTAGATGAGCTAGTTTAAATAACTACTGATCAGTGCTGCTGCACTAATGCCTGTCTTTTTAATGTTGGAGCTCTTGTTGGCAAATCATCATACTGTTTCTATCTGATTTGTAATATGAAACAATGTTAACAATCTCAAAGACTGTATCTGAAATTAGCTTTTTTAGAACTACAGTACATACTGGGGAACACAGACAACTTTGATGTCTGAACTTTAATTGTAACATGGCAATAATCAGACTGGTGGAATGGGCAGCAGCGATTGGTGAAAGGGCATCACGGGGTCCAACTTGGAGCAGGTATTAATCCACGATAGATGCTGTCCCCAAAATGGTAGTACCAAAGTGAGCCAGACCCCTAGCTTAGCAGCACTGGGCACAGGTGGGGAGTGTGTGTAACAGGCGCAAGACTGGCACAGCGACAGGGAGACTAGCTACGTGCTGATGGAAATGGGGAGGGGGTACAAGAACGAGTGGTGCACAGAAGTGAGAGATAGGACAGTGCGAGACAGAAATAGTGGATGAGTCAGCGAGTGGCAAGGGGGAAGTGACCGGCAGCTCCATGCAAATGTCGATGCGCGCGCACACAGCGGCGACTGAGCAGTGCACCGGAGACCTCCAGCGCCGGGTATGAAGGTAATACCCATGCAGAACTGCAGAATTTTGGGACTGTGATTTGAGCCACAGTATGTTGTTTACTTAGACGTACTCATTATGTTGATCTCATCAGTATGTAAATGTTGTGTACGAAGTTTTGAAAGTGCAGTAAACTCTTTCTTCACAGCCCGGACTCCCTGTCTTATGTTGTTGTAGGTATAGTAGGCGCCCTCCTGGTGACGCCACCATCACGCAGCCCATGTTACAAGCACATTAAGCCACTCTGGCGGTGGCATCTATTGCGATTGATGCATGGTTGGGCGGTTGTTCGCCCTCGGCATCCGGCCATGGGCCACAACCCTCCCAACCATGCATCAATCCAGCATTAGATGCCACCTTTGTCATGGCTTAATGCTTACTTGTACATATTATTACATTTATGCACTAACCTAATGCAGCCTTCAATGGTGAACATAGTATCTCAACACAGTACCGCTATGAGAAGTAACAGTTGGTACCTCACAGTTTTAGAACATAAATAACAGAATTTAAAAAATGTAACTTTGAATGAATGTTTAACTCAAGTTGTTTCACTCCAGCCAGTACCTAGCATCAAGCAGATGGATCAGTTAAAGGAAAACAAAAAAATAAAAAAATAAGCATATAAATACTTAAAAAATGTACATTAAAAGCATGATTTTAAAAGCACTTGATGACTTGTCATGTATAACACATGTTTTTCCTTTATATAAACATTAGGGTATTCAAACTAGCAATACAATTATATTTTCAAAATCAACTTAATATGTTAATAAAACATTATGTAATTTAAATCAGCACTAAATTAATAAAACATTATGTAATTTAAATTAGCACTAAACTGTCTATGCAAGTTGTTTCAGCATTTCATTTACACAAAAGAAACCAACCTAGCAAGCACTTCTGGGAAAATTTGCATTTGAAGCATCAATGTTAACTACACTTGGGCCCTGACCTTGCACTGTGAAAGTATCTGTTGTTGAAGGTCACTGAGAATAACTCTGATAGACACTGCTGCTTAATGCTAGTATAACCAGGAACAAGGTAACGCAAGGTGTTATCATAATAGCTGTCTTATAAAGTTGGCACCCACAAAAAAGTTTTGAAAGTTATGCAGTAACTATTTCTGTGCTTACATTGACTTCCATGACCAGAACCCCCTGCAGCAGAGCTGCATGTGCTGATGTACCAGGCTAGGGTCCATCCTCATCTTGCTGGGGCTCAAATGAGCCACCAGCACCCTCTGATGCACTACCTTGACCATGGGAGGGAGCAGGATCAGTACTATGGCTCCCATTGTGGCCTGCTTTGTGACACCACTGGTGCCTTCAGCATCTGCATTACATCTGCAATACATAAATAGATAAAGATAGATTAAAGTAACATGTAAGATTTTGTTATAATAGTATTGACAGTGCATTATTTTTCAGTTATTTTGTATACTATACTATATCTATCCTTGGAACACTAGTACCATAAGTAACATATGATATTTCTTTATCTTCATGTCAATTAATTCTTATTAAATAGCTAGTGTAACAGTAGCAATTAGATACTGTGTCAACATAATAATTCTGTGCTATTATCAGATCTTGCTGTGAGATTTTTAAAGAGCATGTCTGTTGAAGTATCAAGTAAGATTCTGCTGTAGTATTGACAGATCACTTATTTTTGAAGGGTGTTATATACAGTAAAATATCATTAGGCAAGGGTTATCTAATGGGTAGCTAGGTTGGGTAGAACAGGTATTACCCAGTTTTAGCCGAATAGTGTAGTTCGGGTAAAGTATTACCCTACCTAACTTGACAGTGCAAATTTGGGTTGGGTAGTTTGTCATGGGAAACAGGTAGTTTATTATGCAGTGCCTGTGTATTTACTGTAGCCAGATAGGAAGGGAGATTGTACCATGATGCCACAATGCAAGCAACATTGTAATGTGACCATTCTTGTGTTACAGGGGCAGCATGTGGTCTGTGTGCTCCAATTGACATGAACGGCAGCCATGTATTGGAGCTGTGTGGCGTGAGGGGGACGCAGTTAGAGAAGGGTCATGGAGAACAAAGTGAGTCTTCTTTCTGTTCAGCCCATGGTTGGACCATCATGACCATGCAGGGAGAGTCAGACAGGGCCTGGGAGACTAGAGTCAGTTTGCTCCTTTGAGAGAGGCTGGGCTAACAGCAAACTTCCACCAAATCGAACTACTAAAATGAACAGAATTGTTTTTAATAAATTCAACAAATGCAAAAAAATCCCCACAAAAATCATTTGCTTACAAAAAGAAAGTAAAAGAGTTGAAAGAAAAGTAGGAGTGCGAGAGGGAACTCATGGAAGAGGGAATCGGGAATGAGAGAGTATAAGGAGTGAGGGAAAAGTGTGCTCTCAGGAATACTCGGACAGGGAGTAATTTCATTTTTTGGCTGAAACGGAACAAAAAATCAAAATGAGTGAGGTGGAAAAAGGTGCGAAAAACCAAAAAGGGAGAACACCAGCAGGCATTTACCAGGCTAGCTATCTAAAAAATGAAGCTTGATTTTGCTCAGCTGCCACTGAGAGCTGAGCTTAGTTGACTGTGTCTGTGTAGTACTGCTACAGTTACAGTACTGTGTACTGTATAGAATAGAACTGCTGCTGGTGCTACTGAATCTGAGAGGAGACTAGTGAGACACCTTTGCTAAATATAGAGACAAATTGAATTTAAAAATATAATAAATGTGCTACTTTTTTATTACAGTCTCATGTTTCTCTTCTTCCTCACCTTGATGTCTAATTCTGCTGGCCCCTCACCAGCCCCACCACTGCATCCACTAGTATCAAGCACAGGATCTTTCTGAATTCTACAGAAAAAAAGTGCAATTCCATGGTAGTTAATCTTCTTTGTCCTGCAGGAATATGCAATATTTTATCTTTATACTGGATCCTAGAAGATACCACTGTACATCCACCACTTACTCTGGACCATCTGTGTTGGGTGAGTGGGTGCCACAATCTGAAGTGCAGGATCTACTAAATAGGTCAGGGCTACCCACCAGGTAGTTGGATTGGGCATGTAGGGTAGCTGCCTGCATAGGACGAGTAGGGTAGTTTGGATAATATTCTACGCTACCTAGCTTATAATTGTTGTAATCAGGTCAGGTAACAGGTCGGGTAGTACCGCTAGTGATGTGCCGGAGCCAGCTCGCACACAACCTTTCCTTGAGTGCACTGCAAACTCAACCCATGTTGTGTGATGTGTTGGCTGGCTGGCCAGTCTCCATCTTCTAATGTTGAGCCACCCCTATTGATGCATTCCCCAAGCAGTCACTCACAGATTGTGATGAGCATGGGAATCTACATTACCCAGACTCACCATCTTGCTAACAAGCCTACAAGTAGCAGCAGGTCAGCAATATATATGCTGGGTGAATGGTGTAGTGTGTGTGTGTGTGTGTATGTGTGCGTGCGCGTGTTTATGCATGAGTGTGTATGTGTGTATGTGTATGTGTGTGTGTGTGTCTGTGTGTGTGTGCATGAAAACAAGGAGTCAGTCAGGGACTGAGAGGAACTGAAGACTAAGTCAACACACCTGCGGCTGCCTGACTGCCTTTGTGTGGCACTATGAAGGGCAGGCTCAGGGCCCTTCATGAAGGTATGTTGTCAGCACCACAGGTAAAGTGCAACCTGGGGGGCTTTTTGGGTTGGTCAAGTCACCATCACAGTGGCAGTTGTTGTTGTTTGGTGGGGATCCTTCCCCGGGCATCGGTGAATCATCATATAGATCAGCTGAGAAAAGAACTGGACTCCAAGAGCGAGAGCACAAAGAAAAGAGATAGCCCCCCATTGGCCTGGGCCTGGCACAAGCCTCACTTGGATAATATAGCTCACCAGACTTCAGCAAAGTACTGTAAGTAAACTGCTGTGTTGGGGACAGATCGAGTCCATTGATGTTTGGGCTAGGGGCCATTGCTGTTGGTGATGGCAAAGGTCCACTACTGTTATGGACTGGGTGCACTGCTGTTAACTGTGGTTAACCTATTTCATGATCATTCGGCTATGTTAGCAGTAAGAAACTGACTATTCCAGCTCTTTTTTTCCTGTGAGTTGTTGATGTCAAATGTTAGTGTAACCTATCCTTCAGCATATGTCTAGGAGTTCTGATGGTAAGGGCTGAAGGGGGGGGGGGCACAAGCCAGGAAAACACCAGCAGGATACACAGCTGGAATAAAATAGCTCTTACCTTGTCCGTTGAATTTATAAAGGACAAGACAGTTTCTCACCATAGATGACACCTGGAGGAATACACACAAGGCTGGAAACAGGCACCCAGGCAGCACACTACAGCTAGGGACAAAAGAGGGGTAGAAACACAGGCAGCACAATGAATGGAAGATGCCAGAATGAATAATAATAAAAAAAATATTTAATTAATTAAATCAATAGGAATCAAGATACAGTTCCATGGGGCTGGAGGCTAACGAAGCACTGACACGCAGGTTAAAGGCTTATTTCTGCAGCACAAAGCTGTGGCACTTACTTTGGCCTAAGCTGGCCAGGAGTGAGCGCCACACAGGTTTGCAGAGCTGAGCAGGCTCAGAAAAAAAAGGGGCTGCAATGTGAAGGTGGCCACACCAAACACACTGGCCACAAACACCAGGGCACACCAAAACTTCACCCCTGGGACACTTTACCGGCCTTACCATAATCCTATGCCACTCAAGCATAAACACACAAACAGGGAGCTCTCAAAATGACTGGGTCCCTTCTTACAGTTATGCCATGATCCTGTAGTTTTGGGCCACAGTGGGACTCACCTCATACATAGGCATGGTGAGTCCAACAAAATCTCTCCCATCAAGCCACCAACAAAACCACAGCAGTGTGCCACACAGGTACAGCCTCTTGGTGCTGCCACCACCAAGATGGCTAAGCTGTGGCTCTGCCACCACCGAGTTGCCCCCAGTGCCAATCACCAACAAAATAGGACAGGTCCCAGACCCACCTTGGTGCCACAGAGCACGGGGTGGGCCAACATCATAACTTCCTCTGGGCCGCGGCTCCCATTACTGAATGGGCTCCCATCCCATGGTCACATTCCCTAAGCAGCCCTCTCCAAAACAAAAACCCAAGTGTGGAGCAGTGCTGATGGGCATAGGCCACACCTCCCTTGCTGGGGCTCGAATCCTGGCCCAACCTGTATGCTGATTCTCTGCCAGTCTCCAGAACCTTCTACTCCTCCCGTTAAATAGTAGCAGGGCACTGGGAAAAAACATACCCACAGGGTGGGCATTTACTGCCAGCCTCATCTGTTGGACCAACCCACAGTAGGAGAGCAGGTTAATTATTAGTAAGCCCCCCAAAATGGGTGGCTTACATTAGTTAATTAGATATTATAGTCATCAGCTGCACCTGTCAGTCTGCTCTCCACTTCCATTCAGTTTTCAAAGGCACAATATCACTGGTGTGGATAGTGGATTTCATAAATCCACTGGTATTTGCCAAGTCAGGCAGCAATCTTTCCTGTACTCAGTCTACTGAAATAGCTTTAATTTAGATATTTAAAATCTGTTAAGCGCTGGGTATTTAAGGGGATGGGTGTCAGTGGTAAATCAGACCAGTGAGAAAGTGTCATATGCATGTGCAAAACTCCAGACTGCCAGTGGGAACACGGCTCTTGGCATGACGGGTGCATCAGTGCTACAATTTCCTGTTGTCCCTTAAGCTCCTTTGCATTGACTACCCCCATGACATCCTGAGTTGCTGTGTGTTGTTTCTGAGCCTCACTGCCATACAGCTGTTGGTGGCAGCTTCTTCTTTAAGTGTGTACTGAAGTGTGGATAGTTTACTAGGGTGGGGTAGTAAACAAATCAGAGTAGTAGGATAGAAAAAAATTCAGGGCAGTAACAACCCTACCCTACCCTACTCTAACCAACTACCCATTTTGTATTAGGGTAGTTTGGAGGTACCCGCAGGTAGTGTTTAGGGTAGGGTATTTTACTACCCACCCCCATGCCTACATACCATATCTATATTTAGAACCCTATTCCCTTAAATGCAGTATGGTGTGGCTGTATTGCCATCTTAATTAATCAGTGCTTATAAAACAATTTACACAACAGTAGGAATTATATATTGTGGCAGTATGACAATACTATAATATAATCAGATCATGCTGTGACATTTTTTAAAGTAAATGATTGAAGACAGTTTATAAACTTGATGAAGTGGACCAGTACTGCTGCTGGTGTTGGTAATCTGGGTTCTGTGGTGACCCTGTGTTCTTCAGGGGCAGTTTTGTGTGTGTGTGTTTGTATGTGTGTGTGGGGGGGACAGGTGGGGAAATTAATTTTTATTTGTCTGGGGATGGGTGCAATGGCAATATTTGCTACACAAGCACCACTTAGTTGATGATAGGTGGTGATGTGAGCAGATTGTTTAAGGGGTTGGTGGATGTTCTTTATGGAGAACGTCACAATTGTTTGCATGGAGTGTCATGTTGAGCATGCCATATCATGTCTTTGGGATGGTGGTCAGTGACTTGGAGTAGATGTTCAGGAGAAATAAGGATCTCATCCATCAGAATTGGTTGAAATTGCACCCAGGACTGCTGAGTGATTCCGTGAGACCCTTGCCTAACTATGCCAGGCCATTACAGTCCATCTGGAGAGATTCATTCCTGACCTGAATAGAGGACACTCTGAGATAAATCTAACAAACTCTTTACACTTAGCTGTTGATAATGTTCTTACCGACTAAAGACAGGTTGGATGTAAATAACCTGTCTATGGTACAGAAGGGCTGAGTTGATCGATCTCTCCTAGTCACAATCTTCCTGAACAGGAATGCTGCCTTCTAATAGGAAACTTCCCTTTGATATTCATCATGATGAATTCTCAAAGCCAGTTTGTCCTCGTCAGCCCATGCAGTCCCTTCTCCAGCAGCACTGTAACCTCTGACCCCAGGTCTTCAACTCCCTCAGCTCCCCATCAAACCATGGGGTTAGATATGGGGTTGTACACAGATCAGTGCTATAGAATCAAAGGCCTCAGTCACCACCCTGTTATAGGTGGAGATCACATTCTCCAACCCCATCTCACATGTTGCCAACATCTCTGAGATGTTCAGCATCACCAGGAGTCCTTCTGGGCCAAGTCCTTTTAAAAAGGCAATACTTAACCATCTCTAACAGGGGAGAATGCCAGGAAGGAGCCCTGAAGGAGAACTTCACAGTATAATGAACCAACCAACTGACTGAATCAATCTTGAGGTTACTTACCTCGATCCCCAGGGAGAAGACCAAGTCCAAGGAGCTGATCTGGCCAAAAGTAGTGTATGATTAACTGTATTACAAGCCTTAGTCAAGTCTGTGAAGATGGCACCAGTCCCTTGGCTAGCATCCATGTGCGAGTGAGTGGATGGGGTCAGTAATTCTGAGCAGGGAGGTAGAAAGGACAGGGCAGAAGCTTGATTGGAAAGGAGTGATGAAACCTGATTTGTCAAAACAATTAGTAGTTGGTAGAGAGTGTGCTGGATATACCAAACTCATTATCCACAGCTCACTGGGATTCGAACCCAGGACCTCAGTAATCCATGCCTTAGCTCTTACCATCTGAGCTGTAAGAGTCTGAGACAATTAAGCCTCCTGAAGTTTCCCAATGAATCACACACATTTCTTTCAAGGGTGTTGCATATTGAGCAACTAGGCAGTCTTTAAGACCCAAATAACTATGTCTGTCTGTCTGTCTCTCTCTCTGTCTCTCTCAAAATGCAGTAAGCCACTGTGAGGCATTATCTAGAAATCCAATTGTGGAAATGAAAGGAAAAGTGAGACTGTCACTGGGCCTCAAACTCAGAACCTCAGTAATCCATGCCTTAGCTCTTACCATCTGACATATGACTGTCTCAGACAGTTAAGCCTTCTGAATTTTCCCAATGAATCACATACATTCCTTTTAAGAGCATCTTGTCAGTCTGGGGTCCCGCCTCCTGTAATGGACCTGTGGCTGTTCCTCCATACTTGCACTGCCATCACCATCCAATGTGTCACCCTCAGAGATGTGCAGTGGTAGATAGATAGATTAGATAGATTTTTATTTGATTGGTGCCCAATCCTGGTGGCTCTGGGTGTGGTACAATAAAATGTATCCCACACTGGACTGCTTTGTTGTGGCGGATGCAGTCGACCAGAAATATCTTGCACACCTTCAGAGAGCTGCACTGCAGAGACCCACAGGACCGGTTCAGGCACTGGAACCTCATCTTGAGAATTCTGAAGACCCTTTCTATAATGTTGCTTGTGGCCTAGTGTGACTCATTGTAATGCTCCTCACTGCCAGATGCCGGCCACAGCACCGGTGTCATCAACCAGGAAAACATGGGCTATCCTCTGTCACCTGTGAGGGACAGTAAGCAAAGTTTGTTGGTTATGTGCTTTTGGTTGACTGGGGTGGGGGGGGGACATCTATCATTTATCTGTGCATCTCAAACATTCAACACAAGGAGAATTTGTGCCAGATGAAGGCATTGTCTGTACCACCGGGATACTTTGCTACTATATTAGTGATGTGACAGTTGCCATCACTAATAACCTGGACATTTAGGGAGTGGATTCCTTTCCCATTTACAAATGCATCCCCCTTCCCAGGTGGTGCCTTGATGGCAATATGGGTGCAGTCCACTGCTTCCAGCAGATTGGGTATAGGTGCAACCCAGTAGAATGTCTGCATTGTTGCTGATATTTGCTCCTCTGACACTGGAAATGTAATGTTGTCCTCAAACCTGTTAGTAAGAGCATCTAGGAACCAGGCCAGTAGTCAGGACATTGTAATCCCCAAGTTGTCCCCATGAGGCATCTGCAACATGCCAGGGGACAGAAAGCACAGCATTGCTGTTACTTTGAGTTCCACTGACAACATCTGACTCCAGGCTGTGGTTCTGTGGAGGTCCTCTGACAGTATGTCACGGTGTTGTGGTCTAAGTGGTACTGGTCTACTATCTTCTTCCTTAGCAGTGCCCAGATTTCCCATCTTCTTTAGCAGCATTCGATGTGGCACTGAGTTGAATGCCTTGTTGAAGCTGAAGTAGAGTATCTGATCAACTACCTTGGTTAACCAGTCAAATAATATATCTGGTTGGTATTTCAAGACCTCCATGTCTCAAATCTGTGCTGCTTACTATCCTGAAGTCTGCTTTTCTCCAGGTATTCCACTAAATCTTCTTTGAATAGTGTCTCCATCAGCTTTGCTACCACAGAGGAAAGTTTGACAGGCCTATAGTTTCCTAGCTGTTCCTTTGTCCCGTCTTTGTGCAGCAGAACCATGTCCACCATCCTCAGTCCCTGGAAACCACCCTTTGCTGCATACGGCTATTGAATATCCCTGCCAGGGGTTTGGATAACACTGATGCCAATTCCCTTATAAATGAATACATACGTTTAGCCAATTAGGATTGTTAATTTTTAAAGAGCATCTCTCCTGCAAACAGCCCCGCAATTCTACAAATTTCAGTTATCATAGTCCTTTTCTTGCACAGGGGTATCTATAATACATTTTAGTTTTAAATTCAAGTTTGATTGTTTATAACATTGATTTATAATATTGATTTATGCTGTATGTACAGCTACAGCATGTTTTGTGGTTGTGAGTGTCTTTTCACGCTCTTTGTGTATCAGAACTACTCAGTTTCACTTTGCAGTTCTCTCACCTGAAGAGCTCTGGAAGGAAATGTCATGATATAACAAGTACATCTAGATATGCTGTATAACAAATGCTTGGTGTCCATAGAAAAAGGGGTTTTGATAGGCAGATACTAAAACAATAGAAAACTGTGGTTGCAGTTCAAATCAGAAGAAGGTGGACAAAGGAATAGAGATAGTGATTTTGGTTTTCTCCCACAACTATTGGAACTACAGTATTTAGAGTAAGTGAAAGTAGCCATCCAAATTATTCAGGAGGTCACCAAATTCATTAGAACAGCAGTATTGACAGTAATATTTTTATGGTATTTAAAAGTGTTGCAAAATGAAATTTCACCAGCAAAGATACTGTGAGATGGCCACATAGTTCATGTAAAATTTCAAGTAATTTCACCAAAGTAAACTTCTCAGAATTACAACACAACTGTTCTGGACTCCCCTCACAAAGCGCATTTTGCAGTAACTGTGTGGAAGAGCTGCCATCCATCCCATCCACAAGTTCCAAATACCTCCCCAGTAATTCTGTCTCCTGACAAATCTGTTTGGCACAGTAATAGCCCCTTCCCCCCTCCTGGAGCATCTGTTCTTAGGGGCAGGGTGCAACTCTCAGTGTTCAAGTCATCATGTTCCATCATGGCCTTAGCTTATTAGTGAGGTAACCTGGTTCCCTCAACCACTAGTACCCCAAAACCCTCCCCACACCCCCACTCCCTTACCCTTCCTTGCTTTATTTGCTTGCCTTGGTTGTCTAGTGTGGTACCAAACTGGCAGGAGTCCTAGTTAAATGATATTTTTTATCAGAGACCCAGCTCTTAACTGAAGTTGTAATGGCATGTGTGCATCATTGCAGACTTTGTGGAGCAAGTTCAGTTGAGAGCTGGGGCTTAGGGACAACACATCATTGCACCTAAATACCCATTTTGGTTTGTGTGACAGAACACCAGGAATTAAAATAGAGAAGGTTGGTTTGCCTATTGGCACAATGACAGGACTGCCACTCACAATATCAGCAACCCGGGTTTGCACACTCTGCCTGGGTTTCTGGGGGACTGGCATGTGGGCAGGTAAGCATCTCATAAGATGCTCTCCTCCTCTCAGGTGGTGGCTAGTGCATCTTGCTGATACCTAGGTGACCACAGGGGGCAGTGCAGTGAGGTCTGGTGCTAAGTTAAAATGCCATACTGTTAGAAAGGATGGTATCCTAGTGGTGCAAAATGTGATTTATTTATTTAATTGTCTTGGATTGCACCCTTTGAGCTAGAACAGCTCATTTACAAAGGTTCCATGTCATTGGTAGAGCAACTTACAACATGGTACACATATATGAATAGATGAAGAAATACAGAAGGTAATACAGTTAGTGGTAAATTATATATGAGTTAAAAACAGTGCAAATACAGAAGGTGCATAAACAGTTAATTAGAGCAATTTCATGTGGCAAAAATATGACACACCTGAAAGTGGATAAGGGAGGGGAGCAGAAAGACAGAGAATGGAGAGTGATAAGCCACCAGGAAGTGGGTCTGTTATAGTTAGAGATGTGCAAAATTGGAAAATTTAGTTCTGCGAAACATTTTACGAAATTCGCCCATTTCGTGAAATTTTTCGCAGGTACAAAATGTGAAATTTTGCCCATGGAGTGCAAAATGGTGCACAAAAATTCCATTGTTTCTGGGTGAAATCTTGCACTTTGGAGGCAGAATTTTGCAATTTTGGACCCGCTAAATATTTCATGGAACAGTCGAATTCCACAAAATGTTTCGCGCAATGAAATTTAATTTCACCACATATCTAGTTATAGTAAGGAGGTTAGAGAGGGAAGAGGAAATGTTTTGAGAGTAAATTAAGTGCATGAGGTGTTGAGGGGCAGGGTAGGTGAAGGGAGGGAATAGGTGGAAGGTAGGTGAAGGGAGGGGGTAGGTGGAGGGTAGGTAAAGGGAGGGGGTAGGTAGGGGCAGAAGAGGAGGAGCTAAACTGCAGACTTAATAGGGGGACAAGGCTGGAGGATAGAGAGTGGGGCAGGTAGTCAAATTTGGGTAAGAGGAGGAGGGGGGAAAGAGTGGAGGGGATTAATCCGAGCAGTCACATCTCCCTAAGGCATAGAGGTGCTGTTTAAGTTCTTTTTTTTAATTTTTGCACAAATAAAATGCACAATTTTTGAGTTATTTGTAATGCTGGTCTGGAGTTTTTTTGAGCCAAAGTGGCCTTATAGGAGAAAGCTCTTTGGGCAAGAGCAGTGCCATGAAAAGGGATGTGCAAGGCATTCCTTGCCTTACCTCTGGTCAGATGCAAATTGTGTGCCGGTTTGAGTAGTGATTTCCGGGTCAGACCTAGGAGGTTTTTTTTCACCTAGGAGGCAAACTTGGTACTTGATTCTCCCATGAAGGTTTAGCCACTTTGGGCATACAGGTCACAGGTATGTGTGAGGGCACCTGTTCCTAGCACCAGCCCACAGGCCTGGTTTAGCGCCTTTCTAACTCTTTTCAGTGCAGCGTTTGTAGCTGTGCCATACATGACAAGACCATAGTCAACAATGGAGAGAATAGAGCTGTTAACTACTAGTGTGAGGGCTTCAGATGTCGGGTAGAAATGGTTCTGGTAGAACAGGCCAGTTCTTGTGTTGACTGTTTTCACAACATTGTCAATATGCTCTGTGCAGGAGAAAGGGCTGTCAAGGGTGACACCAAGGTATTTAAAGGTGATGACTTGTTCCAGCAGTTCAAGCCTGCTGTTAAGGATTGTTAGTTTGCTAGGTTTATTCTTGTTCAGGTGGTTGAAGATCAGCACACATTTTTTTTATTTTTTTGGGGTAATTTATAAGAAGTTTATTTTGGGTGAACCACTGTTCAACACTTGAGAAGCTCTCTTGCAGATTAGTTGTTTGTTGTTTTAGATGGGGGCTACCTGCAAGGATGACAGCATCATCCATGTAAAAAAGGATTTTGGACAAGCAGATATTGGGAAGGGAGTTGAGGAATAGACTGAACAGAAGTGGGCCCAAGGATGAGCCCTGGGGAACCCCCGAGACACCTTTCTGACATCTGAGAGTATACTTTGTATTTTTACCTCCTGGGTTCTATGAGCTAGGTAGCTCTGGAACCACCAGGCTTCATTAGTAGATATTCCAAGGGTGAGTAGTTTTTTAGGATAGTACAGTGATTGACCATATCCAAGGCTTTTGTGAGGTCAATATATATAGACCCCCACTAGGAACCTCATGTCCAGTGCCTCATGCATATAGTCGGTATATTATAGGAGAGCAATAGTAGTATTGTGTGCCTTGCAAAATCCATGCTGTTGAGGGCACTGCATATTATATTTGTTCAGATAGTCCACCACCTGATCTGAGACTATCCATTCAAGGGCCTTCGATGGGGGTCGATGAATATGGGCCAGTAGTTTGACTGAATTGCGCCGTCACCACTTTTGTGTACAGGAGTAACTACTGCTGATTTCCATTTAATGGGGAACTGTGTAACTTTGAGGGGGAGGTTGAAAATGTTTTATGACAGGCTGGGCTACTTCATCGAGTGTGAGAGCTAATGGTCAAAGGTATCATTACTATGCCATGTTTTACCAAGGATTCTGAGGAGGTATTTTTTTTGCTTCAGAGGGTGAGAATTCCTTAAAATAGAATGGGGGAGGGGTTGCAGGGGCGGGTGGCATGTGATTGTTCAGTGTGTTGTCGGTGTTGTCTGTTTTGAGATCAAGGTATTCCAGTGGGAGGACTGTGCTAAGGTCAGAAAATGCTGTGTTGAAAGTGTCGGCTATGGTTTTAGGATCTTGTGTAACATCACCATTAGCAAGGAGCATAGTGGGCCCAGTGGCGCTGAGGGTTGAGGCACTGGAAGCCTCACCTCATGCCATGCCAGCCACCACCCAAGTTCAGGAGCAGACTCATATTCTGAGGGGTGGCTGGGGGCGGAGAGGATCGAGCATCCAGAGGACTGCTCTCCTCTCCTGGAGTGCACTGTCTGGGATTCCCTGCTCAGTAGCAGCTCAAGGTGGAGATCAGGGAAATTACAAGGAGCTGGGGCTGCAAATGGGGCTAGCTGATGGCGGACATAAGCAGGAAGGGGTGGATGCTTCCTCCACTCATGGACATCATTGCATGGCTACGCCTGAAGGGACATAACCAAGGAGGAAAAACCCCGACTACTGGGGAGGCAATGGCAGGGCTCAGCTGCCCACAGCCCACACACCCATGCCAGCCCTGAACCAATTTGACTCTCCTTGGTCCCCGCCTCCTCCCATAAGTGGGTTGGTGGGAGAGGGGAACACAGCACCTGATTCCTCGATCTGGGAGGGGTTCAGGCAGATGGTAGAGGCTGGGGTGAGTGGTTCCCCACCAGAGAGATGCCCCAGTGGTTGGTGACCCAGAGGGAAAAAGAGTTAACGAAAAAAAAAAGAGAGCATAGAAGTGGGGGACTTGTTATCTTTACCGGTAATGTCTTTGAGATTACTCCAGAATTTTTACGTATCTCCTCGTGTTTTGTTTAGACAGTCTATGTAGTACTGAGCTTTTGCAAGCCTGATTTCATGGGTGCAACTATTCCTGGCTGCCCTGTATTTGTGTCAGTCTGTTGGTTTACTGGTGGCATTAGCTCTATGCCACTGGTGGTCCCTGACTCCCATTTGCTCAAGGAGGGGTTGGGTGATCCAGTCATTGTTTCAGTTTTTTAGTTTCCACTGTTTTATTGGGGCAAAATGTTACAAGCTGCATTATAGATGTTAATGAAATACTCCAGTGCCTGGTTGACATCCTTAAGCGTGTCAATGTGGGACCAGTTGAGCAGTTGAAGGTGGGACTTGAAGCAGTTCAGCTGCCCTTTTTTAATACCCTGCTGGAAGTTGTGTGAGGAGCAGATTTCTAAGTTTAATTAGACCAGAGACATGTTTTTTTTTGTTAGTTGCTTAACCAGGATTAGCACACTTTTATATTGATAAGTGCACAGTTATGCACTTTGGAAAGAAAAAAAATCAGTTTCAATATACCTTGGGAGGTTCTGTGCTAAAGGCTGTAAGCGAAGAAAAAGACCTGGGGATTATTATTAACAGTGATCTCAGTTTTAGTATACAGTGTAACATAGTTCTAAAAAAGGCTTGCAGTATAACACACTGTATTCACAGACACATTAAATGTAGGGATAGGGATGCCCTTGTATACTGCACTGGTGTGTCCCCATGTGGAGTACTGTGTGCAGTTCTGGGCTCCATATAAAAAGGGTGATGTTGGAATGATGGAGAGGGTGCAGAGGAGAGCCACCAAAAAGATTAAGGGGGCAGAAGGACAGAGCTACGAACAGAGGCTGCAGTATTTGGATATGTACTCACTGGAATATCGTAGAAAGAGAGGAGGTATGTGTTTGATTTATAGGGCCCTGACCAATACCGATCTATGGGATCTCTTAGGTCTGATACATAGGGGCCAACTGCACAATACCAGAGCCCATCATCACCAATTGATCAAGGAAAGATACAGAACAAATAAAAGGAAATACTGGTTAAATAATAGGGTAACAGCAATATGGAATCTGCTGCCTTGCGAGGTTGTGGAGAGCAAAACAATATTAGAATTTAAAACAAATTTAGATACATTTCTTTTAAGCAGGAATATTAAAGGGTATTCATAAATTAGGTTGACAAGCTCATGGACTAAATGTCTTTAATATCTATGTAAAGCTTTTTTAAAGGTGCAACCTGGGAGCACAAGGAAGTTAAGTGACTTGCTCAGAGTCACACATTATGGAAGTGGAAGCTGGGGAATTCAAACCCAGAGCTGGTCTGCTGGATGTCACCAGATTTGCAGCTCACAGCCTTAAACCACTGTGCTATACTGCCTCTTATGTGAGTGGGGAATGGTCACTGAGTGAATCAGGGTGAACTGAGACCTCAGTTATTCTTTCCTGTCAATTTGTTAGGATTCAGTCAATCAGTGTTTGAGTGCCAGTGCGGTAGTTAATTCTGGTTGGTTCGCCTACCATTTGGGTAAGGCACAAACTGGCCAGGGTGCCTTTGTAAGGTGCTACATCCTGGGATAACCAATTGATGTTAAAATCTCCCAGGATAACAATTTCCCTGTCTTGGTTGAGAGTATTTATATAACTAATGAAAATAAGTGAAATGGATACAAATAGGCTACTCAGAATGTGCATTTTGGAGTACCTGGAAGGGTCTAGTATGGTATGGTTTTCCAACTTGAACAACTACCAGAAAAGAATAGGGCTGATAGGTATAGTATAAGGTCAGTAGAAGCAATTTTATATCCCAAAAAATAAATGGAGCTGCCATACAAAGAACAGAGGACACAATGTTCAAAGAAGATTTTCCAAAGATGAGAATAATTGAAAACCTGTAGATATTTAAAGAGGGGAAGCAATCTTGGAGAATGGAAACATTGAAGCTCATGATATGAACGCTTATTGTTTATTTAGAATGAATATGGCCAAGGAACCTTTCTTCAGTTTTAGCACTAATTCATTAATTGTTAATAGTGAAAAATGCCTATGTCAATCTGTTTCAAAACTTTCTGTAAGTCATACATTACTGGAATGCACAGTCTTTGATGTATATAAATCTAAGTTGATTATACCTGTGCTAGATCCGGGAAGCACACAGAGTACATGGAATATCCAAAATCTGTCAGAAATGGACAAACAAAATTGATTACTTGTTGTTTACATCAGGGATCAGATATTCAAAAGTTAACATCAGTGCTTAAGGGTTTGCACCTGCGCTATCCGGGTTTGTGCTCTTTTTTGGCGTGGGGTCAATATTCAGAGGCCCGTATAGCATGGGCTAAACCCCTCAGCATTCAGGTGCTAGCATAATGCTGTGCCCATGCAAATGAGGGGGTCTCCTCCTGCATACAGACACAACAGCAGTTTCAAAGGTTTGCAATAGCAGTAAATGGCTCTCATAGTCATGCTATTTACCGCCTTCAAAAAACTAGTCTTAACTGGGTGCTAAATCTTCACCCCACCCCACCAATGGCAAGGTGGCTGTACTGCACTGCCCACCCCCCGACCAGCACCACACCAGTGAGGAAGTAGTCCCTGGTGTCCAGTGGCACCACCAACCCTCTGATCTCCTGGTCCCATTTATTATATATCTTCCTGGTGTCTAGTGGCATCCCCCACCCACTGATCACCCATCCTGTACATAATCACCTTACCTCTGGTGTCTAGTGGCACCCCTGAGCACCTGTTTCATAAATCCACCACCTATTCTTGGCGTGTAGTGGCACCTTCACCCCTGACCACCCATTCTGTAAATCTGCCACCTCTTTCTGGTATCTAGTGGCACCTCCCCCCCACCGCCCCCAGTCACCTGTCCCATGTATGATCACCTTATCTCTGGTGTCCAGCAGCCCCCCACCTGCCTTATCTGCACCAAGAACACCACTAATCCAGCTTCCCCTTACCAGTCAAACTGGGGACATGTATTGAATCCAAATATGATTACCGGCACAGCGTACCTGTCACCTCCTCAGCAGGCTACTGTATGAGCTGACCATGCGCTTGCATACAGGTGGTTGGATGGCAGTGCTTTGAGTGTGGGCAGGGTAGGTGGGGGGGCTACTGGACCATCAATGTTTGCCTGTTCATTTGTTGACTGGCATCAGGGGTTGGGGGTGGTACCACTGGATGCCCGAGATATTATAGAGTACAAGGGCTGGGAGATCAGGAGGTGGGGGTGCCACTAGATAGCAGGGATAAGGTTATAATGTATGGGACAGGTGATCGGGGAGGTGAGAGTGCCACTAGACACTAGGGATAAGGTGATCATGTTCAGGACAAGTGAATGGGGTGGGGAGTGCCACTAGAAAGCAGGGATAAGGTATTCATATATGAGATGGGTTATTTGGTGGTAGGTGGTGCCACTAGACACCAAGAAGAGGTGACAGTTTTTGGAAAATAGGTTATGGGATTGCACCTGGAAATGCCATGCCTAGGCCAGATACGTGGTTAAATAATTGAAAAAAGATTGTGCCAGCACAGGCTACTTGCAGAATCACCTCTTGCTCATATAGAAAGCAACAACCTTGTGTGGAGACCAGCTTTCTGGTGAATAAAGTGTTTCATTTTATTTTATTTTATTGTGGCATACACCAAAAGTAGTCTTACTCCAGCAAGCCCCCTCCTCTCTCATACAGGTACAGTCTTCTGACGTGTTTCATGCCCTCTGGCACTTAATCATAGGAATTCCTATGATTAAGCACCAGAGGGCATGAAACGCATCAGGAGACTGTACCTGTATGAGAGAGGAGGCTTGCTGGAGCAAGACTGCTTTTGGTTCATGCCACTATGAAATAAAAAAAAACGAAGCACTTTATTCCCCAGAAAGTTGGTCTCCATGCAAGGTTTTTGCATTCTGTATGAACAAGAGGTGGTCCTGTGAGTAGCCTGTTCTGGCACAACCTTTTTTCAATTTTTTTTACCAAGGAGAGGTGGCAGATTTATGGAACTGGTGCTCGAAGGGGATGCCATTGGACACCAGAGAGAGATTTGAACTGAAACGGGATGGGTAATTAGGGATGGAGGGTGCTATTAGACACCAGGGAAATTTATACTGAAATGGCATGGGTGTTCAGGTGTGGGGGTGTCACTAAATGTCAGGGAGATTTATAATGCAATGGGACAGGTGTCCGGGGGTGAGGGTCGTGCCCCTAGACACCAAGAATGATGTGGCAGGTGCCCACAGGATGAACATAAAAGATCCTCTGCCTACCATGCAAATGAGCCCATAATGGGCATGCTAATAGCCCCTTAGTGCCTTGCACTCCTGATGGACTCATTTACATGGTGAGGTTTGAAAATACTATCTTGGCTCCCTGTGCTATCTGGCCCCAGGGTGCAATTCCCTGTGGCCTGGATACAGCCCAGGCCTATGTCAGGGCAGTGCAGTTTCACATAGCAGTGCACTGACACTGGCCAATATTCAGTCCGATAGTGATGATCTGCTATCTGACTGAGTATAGCAGCCTTTGGACCGAGAGCAGATGAGGTGCAAACCTTTGCACCATGCTTGCACCCATTTTTGAATACCTAGCCCCAGATGTTCAAATAATCTTCTTTGTTGCTTCTTTTGTACATATTATACTATATGTACTGAAAATGGATCTGCTTATGCTATAGCAAGGAATACATTTTAATGCAACTTTTATAGATATATAAACAGATGTGTTATGAATGATGAAGCTTTATTTATTTATTTAGATTTTGATAACCGGGTAAGTCCACTGAGACCAGAGGTCCCTTTTTCAGGGGCGACCCGGGATTAGATACATACAGCAAAAATTACATACAGTGGACAATAATACAGAGGTTAAAATTGAGACAGCATCATTGGAGAGACAGTAATTTCAGGTTAAGAATCCAGAATATACTTTTGCACAATGCAAGAATTAACAGGGGTCACAGTTGTCACACACACACCGGTAGGGCATTGAAGTACAGAGGTCACGGTTGATGGGAGGGAAAATGGGGCTAGCGACTGCAGCCACACAAGTTAAGCTCCAGGAGGTATACTTTGAGGCCTGCCTTGAATCCTTGGCGAGAAGGCCTATCAACCAGTACAGCTGGGAGCGTGTTCCATAAATGCGGGGCAGCATATGTAAAGGAGTGCTTACCCAGGTTGGTGCATATGCAGGGGATGTCACGGGGACGGCCGACTGAGGATCTCATATCTCGGCATTGCACTCTGAGGTTGAGCAGTTCATGCAGATGAGGAGGAGAGCTAGTGGTAGTGAATTTATAAGTCAGGCAAATGGAGGAGTAGGCCAGCTTGTGGCGTATAGTGGGACAGTGAAGGTCTGCAAGGATCTCGCAGTGGTGCCTCCTGGGGTGGAGTTAGTGTCAAAGTGTGCCACTCTATGGTAGAGCGCCGTGAGTTTTATGATGTACATAAAAAATTTATAAATGTATATATTTTTTCAAATGCAATATTCATGTTGATTTTATGCATTTATAACAAATAACAAATAAACCTGAAACTTGAAAACTTGAAACACTACTGTCTCTGGTTTGCTGGCACTGAGTGTTGGTAGCATGCTCTCTGGGAGGACCATCCAAAGGAAAATAGGAAAAAAAAGGCTGGCTGCAATTTGGTCTGATGAAGTTTGCATGTGCACTACAACCATGGTAGGTCACCACCTGATGCTGGTTATCTTATGCTGTAGCAGTCACTGGCCAAATAAGGAGGTTAACTCCAGACATGGAGCTGGAAGTTGGGGATCCATTCTAAGAGGGTTATTTCAGAATGGTGACAGGGTTCTGAGTATTGGTCCAAGTGGAGGGCATACTTGGGGATGAGGTTTCATGGTTGGGTATGAGGCTATGAGTGAGATGGAAGGCATTCTAACTGATAAGCCCCACAGAAGGAAACAAGCATTTGTCAGTGCTGAATGTTGATTGCGTTGGTGTGTTGAGCTCACTCACTGCCCCTCTGTCACTCGCTCAGTCTATGTCTCCCCATGCTGCAGGCTGCTGTTTTGTACTGGGCTCCTGCCTGCATTGGCACCTTGTTCTGCCCACTTAGAAATCCGCAGCTGTCCCGACAGAGCTCCCTTGAGGTGACTCACTCCCCCCCCCTCACTCGCTCATTCTGGTTCTCCTGGCACTGCAGGCTGCCCTTTTGTACTGGGCTCCTGCCTCTGTTGGTGGCTTTTTCTGCCCACAAAGAAATCTGCAGCAGTCCCGACACAGGTCTGCTGAGCCTGCTGACTCCCCCTCTCTCACTCGCTCATTATGTTTCTGCCAGCGCTGCAGGCTGCCCTTTTCCTTTGGGTTCCTGCCTGCGTTGCCACCTTTGTTTGCCCACAAAGAAATTTGCAGCAGTTACAATAGAGCTCCGTTGAGCTCGCTCACTCCCCCTCTCTCACTCACTCATTCTGTTTCTGCCGGCACTGCAAACAGGCCTTTTGTACTGGGCTCCTGCCTGCGTTGCTGCATTTTCTGCCCACAAAGAAATCTGCAGCAGGCACAATACAGCTCCGTTGAGCTCGCTCACTACCACACAGTCACTCACTCATTCTTTTTCTCTTGGTGCTGCAGGCTGCGCTTCTGTACGGGGCTCCGGGCTGCGTTGGCACCTTTTTCTGTCCACAAAGAAGTCCGCAGCTGTCCTGACAGAGCTCCGCTGAGGTCGCTCAGTCTACCTCTGTCACAGGCTCATTCTGTTTGTCCTGGCGCTGCAAGTGGCCCTGGGTTCCTGCTTGCATTGGCACCTTTTTCTGCCCACAAAGAAATCCGCAGTAGTCCTGATACAGCTCCGTTGAGCTCACTCAGTCCCCCCTGCCTCACTCACTAGTACTGTTTCTCCCACTGCTGCAGGCTGGCCTTTTCTACTGGGCCCCTGCCTGCTTTGACACCTTTTTCTGCCCACAAAGAAATCTGCAGCAGTCCTGACAGTGCTCTGGTGAGTTTGCCCACTCCCCCTCCCTCACTCGCTCTCTCGTTCTGTTTCTCCCAGTGCTGCAGGCTGCCCTTTTGTACAGGGCTCTTGCATTGGGGCCTTTTTCTGCCCACAAACAAATCCGCAGCAGTCCCAACAGAGCTCAGTTGAGCTTGGTCACTTCCCCCCCTCACTCATTCGATCCTAATCTGTCCCAAAGACTGATTTCCCACAGCGACCATGCTATTCTCTGGGAGTGCAAAAACATATTTTAGCCAAGATGTGAAAAATAACAGCTGTACTGTTCATAAGGAGGTGTGAAAAAGTGCCACTGTTGAAAATGTGGCTTGAAAATATACAAATTTGCGAAGTTACAAGGGTGCGTGGAAACAGTTCAACGCACGCTTGTAACACAGTCATGTTATGGAGTTTTGTCACCAAATTTTCAACATAGGGCTTTTAGGACCTCTGTTCATGAACAGTGCCACTGTCATTTTTATGTTGCTTGCACGCATGTGCAAGAAACATAGTGCCATCATCAGAGTTTTCGGAGGTGTGACACCAGTCTTCCAATGCAGTCAGTGTGTTTGCAGGCACGGCCCCAGTTCCCCAATCACTGTTGCAGCTGTCTACCACAGCATTGAAAATGCAGTGGCATACAGTTGAAAGGGAGAGTTCCACTTCAGTGAGCAGAGCTCCCCCCTCCACACACACACACATGCGCACGCACGCACGCACACTGCGTGCTCATGCGCCTTCCCCTTCCCCCACACTGCGGCCAATGGGGTGCCCCAATCCCAGCGGCTGCATGCCCCTAAACATCCGATTGCCATGCTGGGAGCCCACCCCAGCATGGCAAAACGATGTTATGGCCGACGGGGGTGCCCAACTTCCGCCGCTGCATGCCCCCAAGCATCCAGGGTCATGCTGGAGCCCACCCCAGCATGGCAAAATGATGTTATGGCGACGTGGGGTGCCCAATCCCGTCAGCTCCTGCCTCCCACCAACATCCTTCCAGCTGCCATGCTGGGAGCCCACCCCAGTGTGGCAAACGTCCCTCGTCGTCTTAGGAAATAAAAATACCTGTAAATACAAAAACTGTCCCTCGGCGCTTCTCCCTGCCCCATTCCCACAACCCACACCCACTCACTGCGCACCCTGCCTCCCCACACCCCCCCTCACCCCATACTTACCTCCGGAGCTCAGCACGACGATCTTCGGCGGACCAGGAACATGTCTGCACTCTTCAAAGCCGACCTCGAACTGAGAAAATGCTGGTAAGCTGTATAATGGGATAGATAGGGTTTTTTCAACTTTATTGCATATCTCAGGCATTTTTGGGAATTTTGGGCCCAAATTTTCAACATGGGGTTTTTGGGACCCCTCCTCATGAATTATTGCACTGTCATGGCGTTAGGTGAGCCCGAAGGGTGATTTTGCGGTCACTGTGTGAAATCACCTTTCGGGACTGTTTAACAAAATGACACTGCCAGTGTTCATAAGGTGGGCTCTCAAAAAGTCTATGTTGAAAATTTGATGAAAAAATTCCTAAAAATGATTGTTTTACGAGTGTGCGTTATGCAGTTCCTACGCACTCTCGTAAGTTCATGAATTTTCAATATTTTCACTCCAGATTTTCAACATTAACATTTTACCACACCTCCTTTTGATCAGTACAGCTGTCAATTTTCATATCTCATCCAAAACATGTTTCCACCCATGTAGCGCACAATGGTGTAGTCGGTGTGCAAAATCAATGTATGGGACACATTAAGAAAATCAGAGTGGCACTGTTCATGAGCAGAGGTCTTAAAATCGCTATGTTGAAAATTTGGTGAAAAAAATCCTAAAAATGACTGTTTTATAAGCGTGTGTTGCGCAGTTCCTACGCACGCTTGTAAGTTTGCAAATTTTTAATATTTGCACTCCAGATTTTCAACATTGCCATTTTACCACACCTTCTTATGAACAGTACAGCTGTCATTTTTCACATGTCGCCCAAAATGTGTTTCCGTGCATGTAGTGTACAGTGGCGCATTCAGTGTGTGCAATCAATGTTTGGGACAGATTAAGAAAATCACAGTGACACTGTTCATGAGCAGAGATCTTAAAATGGCTATGTTGAAAATCTGGTGAAAAAATTCCCTTCAGACGTTCTGCAATATTAATAATGAAGACATTGAACAGACCTGGCCCCAGGACCGATTCCTGCAGCACCCCACTGGTCGCCCCCTCTCCCTAGACTGCACACCATTTACCACCACTCTCTGCCTCCTGTCTGTTAGCCAGTTTCTAACCCAGTTTACCACCCTTTCCCCCATGCCCAGCCTACTCAGCTAGTTTATCAGCCTCCTATATGGGATGGTGTCAAAGGCTTTGCTGAAATCAAGGTAAGCGTTGTCCACTGCCCCACCCTGATTCACTTCCTTTGTCACCCAGACAAAGAAATCAACAAGATTTACCTGACATGATGTCCCCACTGTGAATCCATGTTGTCTATGGTCCTGGGATCCGATGGCATCTAGCTGCCCCACTATCCTTTCTTTAAGCAATGTCTCCATGATCTTCCCCACTACTGAGGTGAGGCTGAACGGCCTATTGTTCCCCGCCTCCTCCCTTCTGCCGGACTTGTGTAGAGGGACCACATGTGCCCTCCTCCAGTTCACTCATGTTGAATGACTCAGTGAACATGGCTGCCAGAGGTACTGCTATCTCCCTTCGCAGTTCTCTTAATATCCTTGGGTGTATGCCATCTGGTTCCATCGCTTTGTCCACCTTCAATTTAGTGAGCTCCTGCAGGACTCTCTTGCCTTTGAATGGATTATTGTCCACCTCTTCACCCCCTTGGCAACTGCTGTACTGCTGTGCCCCTTGCCCCTCCCACTCTTCTGTGAATACTGAACGGAAAGGCACAGTGGATGTCTTGGGAGGAAGGCGTGGAACTATCACTACCAAATACCTAAACAGCACATACAAGCAAGCAACATTCGGCATTGACAAATGCTTGTTTTAATCTGTTTCCAAACACTGATTTCCCACAGCAACCGCGTTATTCTGTGCCGCAACTGTGAAACCACATTTCAGTCAGGATGTGAAAAATGACAGCTGTACTGCTCATAAGGAGGTGTGAAAAAATGCCACTGTTGAAAATCTGGCGTAATAATAATAATAACATTATTTTTAAAGTGCCTTTCAAAAATATCAAGGCGCTTTACATCAAAACCACAATATACAATATCAAATTTTAAACATATAAAAATAAATTCATTAAAACATCACTTAGTTAAAACAAACCATACGATCATCCAATATTTACAAATAACTTCCATTAATCATCCAGATAAGCCAAATGCCAAAAGTAGGTTTTTAAATCTTTCTTAAATACCTCCACGGAGGTGCACTCACTTAACCGGCGTAGTAGAGAATTCCAAAGACTGGGTGCGGCGTAAGAAAATGCTCTACTACCAGAAGATTTTAAATTCACTCTTGGAATCTCTAACAACCCCTCGTCGGCCGAGTGGAGTGATCGGCTGGGGCAGTAAGGCACCAGAAGTTCTTTCAGATAGGTCAGACCCTGATCATGAAGGGCTTTAGAAGTCAGTAAAATGACTTTAAAGGTGATCCGCTACCGTATAGGAAGCCAGTGCAGTTCATGCAGCACCGGGGTAATGTGACTGGATCTCCTTGTCCCAGTCAAAACCCAGGCTGCAGCGTTCTGCACCAGCTCAAGGCAACGGATTTCAACCCCAGAAAGCCCAAAGTAAAGGGCATTGCAGTAGTCCAAGCACGAGGACAAAAAAGCGTGGACCAACGTTGGTAGGGAGTCAGACGGAACAAGGTGACGCACCCTGGTAATATTCTTAAGATGGCAAAAGGAAGTCCTGACAATGGCCGACACTTGAGATTGAAGGGTCAGACTATCGTCTAGGACAATCCCAAGGTTGCGCACCTGTTCAGAGGTCGAAAGTGACACACCGCCAAGAAAAATTCCAGAGGGCATGCCACCATGTGACCTTGCTATCTGATCACCAGGGTCCACCACTAACACCTCTGTCTTCTCTGAGTTCAACTTTAACCAACTAGAATCCATCCACCCTTGGATTTCTTCCAGACAGTTATTAAACACTGAAAGTGCTCCATCCTGGTCAGGTGCAAAAGACAAGCATAGCTGGCTATCATCTGCATTGCAGTGAAACCTCAGCCCATACCGTCTTATAATTTCTCCAAGGGGCAGCAAGTACACTGCGAATAACATGGGTGACAGCACTGAACCCTGAGGCACCCCACACAACAAAGGAGTTGACCCAGAGAAATAAACCCCCGACACAGCTCTTTGTGATTTCCCAGTGAGGAATGAAGTGAACCATTTTAAAACAGTTCCCGACATTCCGCAGATTAACCTCAGGTGTGCTAACAACACCAAGTGATCCACAGTGTCAAAAGGCATGACAATATTACAAATCTGCGAAGTTACAAGGGTGTGTGGGAAGTGTGCAACTCACACTTGTAACACAGTCATTTGATGGGCTATCATCACCAAATTTTCAGCTAAGGCATTTTAGGACCTCTGCTCATGAACAGTATCACTGTCATTGTCTTAATCTGTCCCGGACAGTGATTTCCCATAGCGACTGCTCTATTCTGTGCCGGAAGTGCGAAAACACATTTTGGCCAGGATGGGAAAAATGACAGCTGCACTGTTCATAAGTAGGTGTGGTAAAATGGCAATGTTGAAAATCTGGAGTGAAAATATTAAAAATTTGCGAAGTTATGAGCGTGTGTGCAAATTGCGCAATGCACGCTGGTAACACAGTCATTTTATGGAGTATCATTACCAAAGTTTCAACACAGCCATTTCAGGACATCTACTCATGAACAGTGTCACTGTCATTTTCTTAATCTGTCCCGAACACTGATTTCCCACAGCGACCACACTATTCTGCACTGGAAGTGCGAAAGCACATTTCTGCCAGGATGTGAACAATGACAGCTGTACTGCTCACAAGGAGGTGTGAAGAAATGCCAATGTTGAAAATCTGGTGTGAAAATATTGCAAATTCATGAACCTATGAGCATGTGTAGCAACTGCGTAGCGCACCCTCGTAAAACAGTCATTTTTTGGATTTTTCCCACCAAATTTGCAACCTAGGCTTTTGAGTGCCACCTCATGAACACGGTGGTCATTATTTCGATCGGCCCCGAAAGGTGATTCCTACCCAGTGACCATGAAATCACCTTTCAGGGCCAATTAATGCCATGATAGTTCAAGAATTCATGAGGAGGGGTCCCAAAATCCCCATGTTGAAAATTTGGTGAAAAAATTCCCCAAAATGCCCGAGTTATGCACTAAAGTTGAAAAAAACTATTTATTACATTGTACAGCTTACCGGCATTTCCTCAGTTCGCAGTCGGCTTTGAAGAGTGCAGACGTGTTCCAGGTCCACCGAAGATCATCGCGCCGAGCTCCGGAGGGTAAGTTTGGGGTGAGGGGTCTGTGGGGAGGTAGGGTGTGCAGTGGGTGGGGGTGCGGGTTGCAGGTGGGGCCAGGGAGATCATGTAGGGACCTTTTCCTTTTGCGTAAAAAAGACTTCATGGGATCATTTTTCCCTTTACAGGCATGTGGCACGCTGGGGTGGGCTCCCAGTGTGCCACCAATGGCTTTCATTTGAGGGGTAGCGTAGCTGATGGGTGATTGGCACCACCATCAGCACAAAAGGGGGAATCATTATGCCAACGGGATTGGGCACCCCGTCAGCAGGAATAAAAGCAGGGGGGTGGGGTGTTACAGAATGCCGAGGGGGAGTGTGCTCCCCCGTCAGCACCAGAAACATGGGAGCACCAAGGCTGAAGGGGATTGGGGCCCCCGTCAGCAAATTAAACATAGTGGGGGGGTTATATAACCCGCCACCATGTTCACAAACAATATCGGGGTTTTTACATCCAGCTCTGTAATGACGGGTCGCTCCCTCATTGCAGCAGATGACTGACGCTGCAATGATGAGGCGGCCCCTGATTGCAGCAGCTGATTTGTCTGAAGTTGGTGCAAACATTCCAAACTACTGTCACCAGCAGCCTGCAATGGCATTGGGGGAAGCAGGACAAGCCTTTGCAGGCTGTGGGGGAATTGGCCACAACAGTGCCGCACCTCCACAGCATGCTACTGAGAAAGTTGCCGCAATATGTTTCTTGCGCTGTGCGCAATCAACATAAAAAACAATGCTAAAAAACAGAGAAGGCAGAAGTATCCCACTGGACTACTAGGAAGAATAAAGAAGTTATGTAAGGGGATGATAAGAAAACTGGGGATTAGTGATTGGGGGAAGGGGGTTAACATTTAACAGTCTGAGGCTGTGTAGGAGTGGGAGAACTAAACACTTGGAATCCCCTCATCTTTTAACATCTGTCAATGTGAAGGGGCACTGGTAAACAGATCCATTACAGTGAGATGTGGGAGGGATTTGGGGATATAGATTTGGGGGGAGGAACTAGCCAGCACTGCCAGCACTTCACGAAGGTGCTACTTCCAGCAAAGTCATAGTTTACCTGTAAAGTTGTATCATCTTGGCCCAATAAATACACCTTTGCTTTCATGAAATGCTAAAAAATGGAGGAGTTTGAAGACTTTGATGGGATATTTCATGAACGTTTTTCTTTAGTTTTCAGATGTCTAACACTCCTTGATGTCTGTGATGAGCTCCTTGGTACTGTCCTGTCCTCCATTTAGCTTCAGACATTTCTTGATCTGAAAAGTAGGGCCTTTTGGCAGTATTGTTACCTGCAATGCCCCATGATAGGCTTGTATGGTCTCTCCAAATTCATCTTACTAATACTCTTGAGGTGTGACTGGCTGAGAGACATCTTCAGTCAGTAAGATATGAGCACACTACAATTAAATGCAGTCACTCAAGTCCTGTTCATCTACTTCCCTACAGGAGGCAAGGGGTCATGACTTGGTTACTCCAGTGGACCCTCAGAAATGGGCGAGTGTTTGGAGAATGACATGCCAGTCTCTCTATGAAGTCCAAGGCCACTTTCTCCAGTTCAAACTTCAGGATACCAATACTGTCCCCAGCATGTGCCTTTTGCTCATCCACAGATGCTAAAAGCAAGATTCTTTGGGAACCTTCTGGACCCACAGCATTTATTTTTTTTAGGGACCTACAGGACTATTGGGTGACTATGCAGTCCCATTCATTGATACTCTGGACATTGTGCTTTTGGGATTTCCCTGCCTGCCCAGCACCATCTGACCCAGTGATGTCTGTAGCTTACAAGTACCTTTCTGGAGGCCAAATGGGTCATACCTCCCATTGGTAAAACCCTGTACCTCTTACCCTGAATGGATTGTTCTCATGGCCTAAACAGCACTATACAAGTGCCTGGAATTTGCCGCTGCCAACTGGCAGGACCTCTATTAGGCAATGCAAGGTGCATACCTACAAAAAGTCACTATTCACAGTGCTTTGGGTCTTTGCTAGGTCATCTATGCAGAACAGTAACTGCTTCTACTACCTGTTGTATATGACCCCATCTCATTAGGCTTCTCACCTTCATTAGTCCAATTCACTGCCTGTTGCCTGGGGCCTCCTGTACTACACTGAAGAGAACTGACAGCTGCATAATTACATTCTTGCCATGTTACCTTTGCCCCAACCCCCCACCCCCGTCTGCATTTTCGTCTAATAAAGAGGATGGAATTTCATCCCTGGCTCTTCCATTCCCGGTTGCCTTCCACTTTTTCACTTAGATACAAGAGGGATATTTCTAGTGTCTCCTCTCTCTCTCCCTCTCATTCACTCTCTCTAATGCACCTACTGTAGTATTGGACCTTTTGGTTTCTGTCTGAATCTGTATATTATCCTCTACTATTTAATTTTGTTTTAAGCATTTTTAAAAGCTCTGTGTTGCTGCCACTGCCAGTAAGTTCTCGTCTTACATGCCTTGTTGTCTTACAGTTTGTGTCTGTATTTTATATTTGAAAAATAGTAATAAACGTTTTTATGAAAAAAATATTCTGTGGATCAGTCGGGGGGAACAGATGAGTGAGAAAAATGAACAAAAACGGAGGCAAAAAAATCACAGGGAGAAGTCTGTTAAAGGGTAGGAGGACAAAACTGCAAGAGAAAGGAAAACACCAAGCTTGTGCATTTAGTAATACCACAGATATGAGCTGTCCAAAAGGATATCAGAACTTGCTTTTATGGACACCAATAAGAAATCCTCAGGTCATCAGGGCACATTAGCATACAGCAAGTGCCGGAAGGACACAGCTATCCACAAAATTGTGATGGCAGCAGTTTACAATGGAAGTTACAGAGAAATGTTAAAAAAATTCATTGTAACTGCCTTTTGAGGCAATAAAAACAAACCGTGTTAACTTAAAATTAAAATTGAGAGGCTAGCTTTGGGGGCGGAGACAATCTATATTAGTGGAGTTCTTCAAGACACTTGTTCACCTGCATACAGTAGCTATGAAATGCCATTTTAAAAGTACAGGTACAGAAAATAAATACACTTTCCATTCCATGATGAGCCATCTAGCAGGATACTACATTTAACTACAGACAAGTGGATCCATATACTAAACTACATGGTGATTATCACTAACTGGGCCTGCTTTGACCTTTCATGTTCAGCAGCTCTAATGATTTATGCTTCCCCAGTTCAGAGGAGACAGACATACCTATGTATTATTGGTTTCAAGAAAGACTGCAGATAAATATTTTGACCACACTCGAGAAGCAGCACAATAAATGGCTGATGGCAAACAAGCCTGCTTTGTTTACAATTTCTTAACCTAGTATAGCCCTCCTGAGATGCAGAATCTCTTTTTCAGGAGGGTCGAACTTCTTCCAATTTCCATAGCTGGGTGGACTGGAACACTGGAAAGTTAAGTGACTTAATTGTGGTCACAAGGGGAGTATTTAGCTCTAGCAATGTTAAAACCTATAATATTCTGGTTTCCAGGCTGTGCTAAAAGCACAAGACCCTACAATCTCCAGTTAAAATTACACATCAGCATTACAGATAGCAGTAGCAATACTGTATTGTTAATGCTGTTAGTGACATTGTCCCTATGCGCTAACGGGGTGGAGTGGCTATGTGTGCATATCTGGGGCGCTCAATCACTCTGCACCCTATGCTCCCCCCATGCAGGATGCACTAAGGGTGGCACGCAACGCATATGCACCTGATCCCCCAGCTGCGTGAAGAGCAATGCGCTGGGAGCGGGCGAGGGGCATACCAACACAACACACCATGCACCAAGACACATAGTGCTGGTCACAGGGGTACACAGGGCCTAGGTTTATGCCAGAGAGAACCCTGCCAGAAGCCCCCTATGCACCACATGCAATCACCGGGACTCTGCCAGGACCGGGTGGATTGCCCACCCACTCAGACTGCTGCCACCTGCCCCTGTGTTACATATTGGTGAGGGGCCCCTACCAGAAGCCCCACACACCCCACATACCCACACGGGGCACCGGACTATGGATGCTGCCCCCCATCACCCTAAGAGCACTGCTTGGCCACCTTCATCACTGGCCCCCATTGCCTCGGGTGGGAGCTGGATGTTGGGTACAGCCCCACCACCACCTACGGACCCCCTCCCCATCCAAGTGCACTGCTCCGGTGCCACATCGGAGGGCTGGTGGCTTGGCCCTCCTCTCACCACCACATCTGCCAGCCATTGCTCATCCTCGGGGTGCGCTTCCAATGCGTGCCCTGCCACGGAAGGGATCCACTGAGCCGCCTGGTCTGGACATCCAATTGGATGCCAGGCCGGACCCAAGATCCCACCCCCAGCTGCACTGCGGAGTCCTGTGCATGGGTTTGTGGAGCCGCAGACAGGTGGCCGGTGGTCGTGACTGCCACTGGTATGCACCTGTCCACAGGTGCAGAGCTCTACGGGCAGGTAACTTGCCTCCAGCGTGTATTACCTGCCCATTGGTGCATAGCGCCCAATTAGAACATATATGTGATTTATTTGGCACAGGGCATAAATCTGTTGCACAGGAATATTCTCAGCAAAAAGCAACATGCAAAATATCCTACTGCCATTGATTTTATTTGATTTTTTTTAACAAATTGCAGTCTGGAGGTTGAAGCTCATTACGTGGACAATAGATATACAATAAAGATCATAACACTAATAACAATTACTATAACTCATATCAAAATAATACACTTTACTAGGATATGGATCATGACACTCAAAAAGAAAACAAAAACAAATAAAGAAAAAATGAAGAAAACAAAATCAAAAGAAATTATACAATGGCAAGAAAGAATCCTGAACTCTGATTGATCTAACCAGGACTGGACTTGTGATGTTATCCTAGTATAACATCATGGATCTAGTCCCAACACATGGAAGGCTGCATAAAATTTAAAAAGAGCAAACCACCATAGAGAGTGGGTTCTCCTAAGTGTAAACATAATGCTTACCTATCCTCCTTTCCTACGCTGCCAACTACCATCATGGCATTCCTCTTCCATAACTCTATTCCTCCCAGTGCCCAGTTCTACAAACTCCACCCAAAACACCCCATGCCTTACTGTTTTTTTTTTGTCAATTTGAAAAAATCTCTCCTTAAATAAAGATGACAGTACCATCAGCTTCAGCACTGCCCACTTTGTGGAAATAGCGATCACATTCGGCCCCCATTACTGAGTCCTAAAAGAATAAGACTACAGCATTCTGTGGGCTGCAGATTCACTTACCAGGCATATCTAAGCTTCATTCATGCTCAATATGGTGCTTGTAATAGCACTAAATCAGTAAGTACCATTATACATTTGACTGAGTAACACTATGCTGCAGCATGCCATGTTTGTGACTTGTGTGGGCATGTGTGAGCAGCACTGTACATCCACCCTCCTGGGGAACATACTGGAGGAAAAAACTTGACTGGCCAGCATGATGTACTGACCCCTTGCTTGCTTGCTGGCTGACATTCCAACTTTAAAGCTACTTAACCTCCACTGTAAAAGAAGACAAATTCAAACTCCGAGAACACAGGCACACCGTTCACACTATGTCCAACGGGAGAAGACCGTTACAGGGTGGACTATTAAGACTCGAGACTGCAGCTCTCTGTCAATTACAGGTGGGGTTCTGGTTCGGAGTCTCGAGATAAGGACAACTCATGGGTTTGAAGATCCTCACTGCTCACTGCTGAAGTGTCTACAACAGTGCTGCTAGAAACAAGTTTAATTTGGGTCAGGATCGGGCCGGTACCATTGGGTTGACTGACTGGACTGGGCTGGACTGGCCACTGTCAACAATCTCAGACTCAGACAGAGTAGACAGTAGTAGTTCCACCAGCAAACATTACAGAAGCTAACAGGAACATAGATTGGGAAGCTAGCAGGAACATAGATCAGTAAGCTGACATAACACTATTGCATACTATCTATTTCATTATCGCACTATAAAATACAAGCTGTTATGGCACTATGCTAATATGAAGGAGTGCTAAAATGTACGTGCTGTAATAACACATGCGATATTGCATGCGCGATTTTGACAGTGAACCTCTCCTGACAATAGCAATCAGCAACAACACTACTGGGAGAAAAATGGAAAAAACTTTACCATGAGTCAGTGCAGCAGTGCTGAGTAACACACGAGAACCACGAGGACAGGAAACGGCAAACACACCACAGACCGTGATCAGCACAGTGAAGCAGGGAACATTAACAGAAGTCAAGAGAACACCAGGGAATAAAAAAAAAAAATTAAGAGTAGAAGAGGGGCTGACTACAGCAAACAAAAACACAGAGAAAGGCTGACTACAACAAACAAAAAAAGAGAGAGACACAGCAGAGCAGAGATACAAAAACGTGATAGCAGCACCACCTGTTGGTCAAAATGAATAATAAGCACTATCTGTTTAATAAGTATTCCTACTCTTCCAAAAAATGACAGAAAAATGCAGTTTTAATAAACATTTTAATACATTTTTTTAAGCAATCCATTGTATAATAGGAATATGCATACCAGGGGATCCATGACAGTCGGTCGACAAATTATTTGTCAACCGACATTACAGCGACACCCTTATGTCGACTGCATTTGCAGTTGGTATGAAGGGAGTCACAGGACAGATTGTTTTCTTCAGGGGGCTTTGCCCCATTAACCCCCCATGTGGGAGGCTCTGCCTCCCGCACTCCCAACTACTAAAAATAATAAACTCTAAGTCAGATTGTTTCGTGGAGGGCATGCAATACCCCTGGAAAGCAGTGGCAGTGAGACTACAGCAACCTGGCACTTTTGTTGCTATAGTGTCAGTAGCTCTCAAATTGTTAAGGTAGCGTTGGCATACCCATTCCAGGGTGTGTGTCGTGCTGGGATAACGTCACTTCTGGGGTGATTGGCTGCACTCAGCCTGCGGCCTCGTGCCCAATCGCCCCAGGCATGACATTATCTCAGCATGACACACAACCTGTTGTGCATTATTCCTTTAATAACACATACTGTATGTATTACACTCACAAATGGGAGGGAGAACCTGAGGTGCAGCATATCCAAGTCCCAGATTTCTTGGGGCCCAAGGGACTTAGCTCTTTCTTCACCTTTCAGAATTAACCAGAGGGTTTTGTATCTCAAATCTACATCTCAGCGGGTATCAGACACTGTAAAGTCTGAGCCATTCAACCTTTCTCCACTCTCAGACACAAGACTTAAGTGCTAAGAAATGTTTTACTTAAGTAGCTACAAATATATGTTAATACTCACAGGTGACAGCAGTAGAAAAATCAACATTTTCTCACTATGGCACTTTGTCAAGTCATAAGTAAGCCACCTACTAGTATTGCTTTTACAGCAAGAACCTTAAAGTGACAGTACTCATAGTAACACCTGAAAGTGCTAAGTGCAAAATTAAAAGTGCTATGCAGTTTGTTTTACCAATCAAGTGCTTAGTGCAGATAAAACCAGTTTCATAATGAAATCCAAGACATGTGCATAGATTATAAAGATAATAAGACATAACTGATTCCAATATTGCTAATGATATGGACATCCTAATTTTAACCAAGTAGAATATTTATAAAGAGCTTGCATAGCTCCTAATTATGTTAATTTTTTCAACAGTTCCAAAACTGGTTTCTTTTTTCATGTTTTCTGTTGCTGTAGTCTATATGATAATAAAGCAATATTGTGCTCGACCAGAAGTATGAGTCAAAGAAATCCTTCAATTACAATCCCAATTATAGAAATAATCACATTGCCATCAGATTGGAGACAGAAAAAGTCAGCAAAAATATAGAAAAACATCAGAATAAGAATGGCCTCAAATCAAGACAGTCATTTAGGCATACTGGGGAGGAGGTTCTCTGCACTCAGCTTATGTATCCACAATGTCTCCTTTTTGAGGAGGAGATTCTCTGCATTGCACCCAGCCCCATGTGGCAACCTCAGTTTATCAACAGGGACCCTGGTTTTCCATTTTTACCAGTAACACCGGTAACAATCACGGAATCCTGCTTGGTTTGCGGATTTTTAATTCTTGTACCGGTGCCTCACGGAAATTGCATGTCACTGCACAGAATCTCTAAGATTTCAGCATCTTTTAATTTTTTTTTTACGTTCTCTTTCTATGTTCCCTTCTCACAGCATCAGTCTCCACTTTTAAGAGATCCCTAGGCTGGGTATCCCCTATCCTGCCTGGACTGTACCCCCTCAGGTGGGAAGAGAGGGGACCCCAGGTCACCCCTCCACACTCACTTAGTGTGTGTCAGGCAGCTCAGTGGGTCCCTCATGGAACTTGGTTATGAAGTCTGGGGCACCTGGGTCCCTTCTGCCAGTGGCTGATGTGGAGTGATTGTTCCTAGTTTTCTGGTCTATGTCCCTGAGGGTACCGGCACTAGAGGAGATCCAAGGAGGCAGGTCACATAGAGACATGCCACTGCTCCAGATCCTGGCTGGCGTCCTCCCCTACTGATCACTCTGCAGCACCATTGCACCACCACCCGTGGCCACACAGGTGGTGGTAAAGCAGCAGGACCTGCAGCCCACCCTCCACAGAGGAGGAGAGCAGCCCCCCCCCGGGTGCTTGATCCTACTCCCCTGTCCAGACCTCCAGCAACCCAAGTTCGCTTCTGACCCTGGGTTGCTGACATTGCAAGCAATAGTGTTACCACAGTGTCAGCAGGCAGACCCATATTTCAGCATCTTAAAATTAATGCTGCTGTGCTTTGCATTCTTTCTGCTTTGCTGCATATAGAGTCAGTAAGGAAATCACCCGCACTGCTTTGTTGTAATCAGCCATTCAGTTTAAGCACCCATGCCTAGTGGTTAGGGTAACAAACAGTGATTGAACTGGGTACATCCAGCAGACTTGGGTTTGATTCCCACAACCTCCACTTGCATACTGTGTGACTACAAGCAAATCACTTAACCTCCCCAGTGCTTCTAGGTCACTCCTGAAAACAGATAGTTCTGCCTAGTGGGCCTTTCCTGGTTTACAAAGAATATAACAAAAAATACCAATATATGTTTACTACATCATAGAATAGTAGTCAGGGTACCATGTAATTTACCTGAGTTTTACTTGGGCTGCAATGATTTTGTATAGGTAAAGATAAATGTTCAGATACATTTTATGTGTTCTATAAGCTTGTTTTTAGATTTTAGTCAGGTTTTTATTGTATTCTTTGCATGTGAGCATCTAGGTTGTAGATTGCTAAATGCAGGATCACTGTTACCAACTAGCTTATTCAAGTTTATAATCAGTAGGGCCATCCAAAATCCTCAGTTGTTTAAATGAAAACTAGTCTGAATGAAAGTATGTTCACAAAGAAGAAACTGCATTACTACTTATGAAAAGACTTCACAGTGAGCACCCCATTTAGGTGAACTGGATCATTTGCACCTTTTCTCCCACCTGCTGTTTCAGTCTCTGTGACAACAAAACGTTTTGCGATAGACTGCTTCAATAAAAAGCACATGTTGAGTGTTTAAGTGTACTTATGTGTGGCCAGTGGATTTTGAAAGCACAGTCAATGACACACAGAAGGTAAGACCCCAGGAGCTGTATGATGCTGGTGGGCAGAATGGTGCTCAATTCACATCTGAACAAAGGCATGAAAACTGGGAGACACCCTTTTCATGGATACCAAGTAAAAAAAAAGCATCCACGTGTCTGGGAGATGCATGAATCCATTTGAAGTTCCTGCACTAATCACTTGTGGATTTTTTATGTGAAGACACTTTATTTCAAAGAAGCAAATTCAAGCAGTTTTTTTTTTTGCTCCTACTACCCCTTGGCCATCCACTCCTTCAGGCCTGCCAAGGCCTCCTACCACTGCTGCTGAGTCCCGACCACCATCCACTGCCCCTTACTGCTGTGCTACCAGGTAACCCAAAGTAACCCTTTATTGAGTGGGCCCCTACCCCTGTGGGAGGCTACCAGGGGAGGAGAATTGCCCCAAGGAGCTTTCTGTGTATCCTGGGCATGGCAGGGGTCAGAACGGACACATGTCTGGGGCTTCCAGCTTATGGAGGGACCAACAGCCATCCTTTGGTTGGCCAGCAGGTGTTTTCCCATTTTCTTGACAGGCTACATGATGTCAAGGCACAAGCCGATGTCCATCACGCGCCCTCCTGCAGTGAGGGCTGACATGTTGTCATGCCTCTGGCCTCCACCAGGGGCCAGAAAATGCTGAGCCATGAACCAACCCACCCTCCCTCCCTGGAGAAGGTGAGTGGTTGTTGGATACTCAAGCATTTACCCACCAGCTGGCCCTCCAACACCCAAGTCTGTTCCCTAACCCTGGTCAGCAGTGTCACAGGCAGAAATCCAATTCAGGTAGTTAAATTATAGATAGGAAAAAACAAAGGTAGTCCACCGTAGTGGTGATAGTTCAAATTAATTCACATCTGAGTTCTAACAAGCAAAGAGACCAATTCATTTGTAACTGTGCATGTGGGGTGTGGGTGTTGAAGAAAGGGGATCATAGTGCTGTCACTACTGCCATCACCCCAGAGGGATGTGGACTGCATTGTTGCTACTGCCATCACACCGAAGGGGTGGGGGCTGTAGTGCTTCTGCCATCACCGCTGGTGGATGGGGAATGTAGTACTGCTGCCATCACACCCAAGGGATGGGGGCCACAGTGCTGCTGCTTCTGTCACACCTGAGGGAGGGAGGGAGGTCATAGTGCTGTTGTTGCTGCCATCACACCGGAGGGATGGGTGCCATAGTGCTGTTGGTGCTGCCGTCACACCTGAGGGATAGGGCCATAGTGCTGCTTCCATCACACCTTAGGGATGGGGGCTGTAGTGCTGCTGCTGCCATCACATCTTGTACCTAAAATAACTCTAAATTGGTACAAGGATGGAAGGATGTGCAACAGTGGAGGTCAAAATTGCTAAAATTCATGTCAGCAGAGTTAAAAATTGTTAAATAAAGTACAGAGAACCAAATACCGGTAAAACCGGATTTTGGCTTAGCAGACACGGGTGATAATACCATTTTTTACAATGTGCAAAATGGAATATGCCCTTTCTCAATCCCGGTAAACCAGTGTCCCTGTTTATCAATCCCTATGAAACAAAATTAATGCCCCTCCACCTTCTCAATAAATGCAATGCAAGGGTGATCTCCAGGGCTTTATTCCCAATATCTGTAATGTGCCATCCAATTTATAGTTTAAACTTTCTAGAAGTTTCTTCTATATAGGTCTTCACACTTACATAGGGCAAGATAAACAAGGTGGTTCCTGTCATAATTGAAGAGATGACATTGTTCATTCTCAGGGTTCATAAACCAATTCCTACAAAGGATTATTTATTTATTTATTTATTTATTTCATCTAGAATTACAATACCTTTGAGCTGAGGCTCTTTTACAAAGGTTCCACGTCAGCGTGTGCAACAGTCATCATTTTTAGTTACAAACATATAGTCATTGACTTACAGACATGTAATAACCAGTACAAAGACATGAGCTATGAGCAAGACAAGGGAAGGAAGGTGGGTGGGTGGGAGGGGAGTGAGGTTAGGAGATCGAGGGGGGGTAGGAGGTGCAGGGGGTAAGGGGGAGTACGGGAGGTGGTTGGGGGCAGGGGCAGGAGTGGAGATGCGGGGAGGGGAGGTGGGCGAGGCCAGGAGACAATGCAGTCAGGGGGCCTTGTCGAGGGAATATGACAGGTAAGGTGCTAGGGGTGCAAAGACTGATTGTAAGTACTGGGTGATGGGGCATGTGCAGCTGAAACCGTGGAAATGGTAAGATGGGCAATTGCAGGATACAAACAGTGAGAGGTGCAGCTTGGACTTGAAGAGGCTGAGTGTTAGATCGGTCGCTATGTTGCTGCCAAGAGAGTTGATCCAGTTGAATGCCCAATAGGTGAATGATCTTTGTCCTTGGGTCGTGCAACATCGTGGGATATGCAGTAGATGTTAATTGTATCTCCTTGTAGTGACGTTCCTATGTCTAGGCTTTAGGGAGGGCACAGACACCAGGTGGGGCAAGCACCATTATAATTTTCTTGGCCTTGGGATTACTTTACAGAATTTACCCCTCCCACACATTAACTTTCCTTTAGGTATGGCAGGGACAACTGCACAAATTCTCATTTGGATATCTGATAACTGTTAGTTACCCTGTCACCAGTATTGGTACCTTGCTGGTGGAGGACAAACTGGCCCTGCATGCTCACTATGGTGAGTACCAGGAGGCAATTTCCTGTAAGAAGGCAGAATTCCTCTTAAGGGAAATTACGGCAGGGAAAAACAGACCTTCAAAGCTTTTTCGGACTGTGGATAGGCTATTCCATCTAGTTTGTCTACAGCCACGTTATGTGATGAGTTCACTCTGCTATTCTCTGACAGAGTGTCCTCTATATGGTCCATGATTCCATCAGTGAGGCAAGTATTGCCTTGCACCCTTTCTGGTCATCTGTGTACAAGCAGCAGTGCACCCGTTGTTACGGCACCACATTGTGGAATTCACCGCCCCTCCCCAAGGTCCACCCCCAAGTTAGAATATTTAGAAATGGGTGTGGAGGGCACAGCCCTCCCTGCAAAAAGAGGGGATGGTGACATCGGGACATGGCACCCTAATGACCAGGCACACTGCTGCTGGCACCCTGTATGGGTAGAACTGCCTTGCAATAGCAAGACTTGGAGGAACAGAGTCACTCCGTCAATCTGGGAGGAGTTAAAAACTGTGGAGGTAACTGAGGTCATTGAGGTGATCTCAGAGCTAAAGCTCACATATTGTGAACTGGACCCAGCCCCGATGCATTTCTTGATGAGATGTGCTGGGGCTGTTGGCCCAGTGTTCACCAGGATTGCTCTGTGCTCAATGTCATAGGGTGTCTTTTCCATGGTCTTGAAAGAGGCCCTAGTATGACTCTTCCTGAAGAAACCATCTATCAACCCGGACATTCTGGAAAATTATCATCCTATCTCCAACCTACCATTTTTGAGCAAGGTTGTTGAGAAGCTTATGGCTCAACAGCTCAAGGATCACCTTGTGTCCTTTTATATCTATGAGCCATTCCAGTCAGGTTTTAGGGCCAGACTCAGCACTGAAACATCATTAGTCTGGGTGCATAATGATTTGCTCAGAGATAGAGGAAGGGGAGACAGGTCAGTTCTTGTTCTCCTCAATCTCTCATCAGCCACTGACACTGTGAATCACTTTGTGCTTCTTAATCAGCTATTTGAGTACTATGGACTTGCCGGTGTTGTCATCAAATGGTTTGAGTCCTAACTTTCTGATAGGGTGCAACAGGTAGTGATGGGGAATTTCTCCTCCTCCTCTCCAATGCCCCTGTCATGTGGAGTACCCCAGGGCTTGATCCTGTCGCTGATGCTTTTCACAGTATATATGCCACCTGTGGGTGAGATATCCAGCAATTCAGTGTGGAGTTTCACTGCTATGCAGATGACACCCAACTGTAGTTGTCATTTGCCCCTGGAACATCTGATGCTATAGTTGTGCTTAACAACTGCCTGATTGGATGTCCTCCAGCTGGTTGCAACTGAACCCAGATAAGATGAGGTGCTGGTGATCAAGCCGGGTCATGGCTGCGATGGTAGTACTCCTGGAGCTAACACAGGACTCTTTCTGGGGTCTGCTCCATTGGTGGCCTCCCCGAGGGTGCAAGATCTTGGTGTGATCCTAGACAGCAGATTGACACTCGAGGATCAGGTGTCTGCTGTTGTCAAAAGTAGTTTTAACCACCAGGATCAAGCCCCTTGTTCTTCCTGACGACCTGGTGACACTGGTGCATGCCTTTGTTACCTCGAGGCTTGACTACTGCAACTCTATATACTTCAGGGTCACAGGAGAGACCCTCCGCAGGCTGCAGCTAGTTCAGAACAGAGTGGCTTGGTTACTAACAGACCTGTCTAGGTCCAGTCATGTAACCCCAGTCCTGCGGGCTCTGCACTGGCTGCCTGTCAGGTGGAGTGTCCTTTTTAAAATGGGCTTGTTCACCTTTAATTCCCTATATGGGCTGGGCCTGGGCTATCTGACTGAGCTCCTCACACCTACTACGTTGGTCCGCCCTCTCCGCTCCTCTTCCAGGGGCCTCCTGGATGTTCCCAATGTTTGGCTTAAGACATCCCATGACCGTGCCTTTAATGTCACCAGGTTGACACTGTAGAACTCGCTACCATCTGCAGTCAGGGAGGTACCTTACTTTGAGGTGTTCAGGCAGACACTAAAGGCCCACCTTTTCCACCTGGCTTTCCTGGAGGTGACTATCTGATCCATTTGACTGTTGATTGAAAGGTGACCTTTGTTTCTGATGATGAATTCTTAGCATTTTAGTCCGTAGAATATGTTTATCATTGCATTTTATTTTTTAAATATTATTATTTGTATTATTTTTATTGTTAGGCACCCAGATCCTCCTTGATTGGGCTCCATAAAAATACAATTTGCCTTGTCTTACCTTTAAAAAGAAATCTGGGTGTCATTGTGGTATAGGCAGAAAGTACTGGGTTCATTTGAAGAAGTTATCAATGTTTCTCCATGATTTCATATACTCCTCTAGCCTGTGCATAAAGGTAGTAACAGAATTAAGACATGGCAGCACTATGGACACAGACATAACATAATTAGTCTGGGAATATAATACTGCTTGTTGTAGAGTGCCTCACATGCTACTGATGGAAATATTGTTTTATTACTGTCTCTGACAAAGTTATTTGCACAGTTCTGTGATAAAGATTCACTCTCATTCACAGTGCCAGATGCAGAAACATTTTGTTTCTCACTCATTGTACTCTGCAGTGATGTTGGCAGCAACAGGGACTCTTTCTTCTGCAGAGTATTACCCCTGGAAATTATACCATCAGGATATCTCTCCTCTGTCTGTGAGTACTATTTCTACTTTCTTCTCCTGGGATCAACAGGTTATTAAGACAGTGATCTGGACTTTGCATTTCATTGTGTGATTTCCTGTATATTTTTCTTCTCTTTACATTCGAAGCTTGAACCCATTCACAGTCAGGATTTTATCAATATCAACATTATCCCCATGAATTACAGGCAAAGCCCTTCTCTGTATACTTTTTAATTGTTGTTCCTCTTGTTTTGTTAGAGAGGAATATCATACATGGAAACCATATTCTAGAAATTATTTTACAATGGATTTATAAATTGCAAGTAAATCACTTTTGAGTACCCTGATTCATTTTAAAGTTATAAGGTAATGCACTCTTTTATTTGTTTTAACATTTAACTTGTGAATATGATCAGCCCAAATCAATTTAGGATCAATTTTAACTCCCCAAAAAGTCACAATACTGTCACAAGGAATTTATCCTGTAACTATCATGAATTCAATCTAATGGTCCCACCCACCTTCCCCCTCCCCTACTCACCCACCCCAAGGGCATAATTTCCTTTATACCCAGAATTCTGACATCACTTCCCCAAAAGGGCAAACGACATACACCTGTCATCTCCTTAACAACCCAGCATAAGGGGTAAACACATGCACACACTAACAAAAAAATAAAAAAAATAAAAAATAAAAATTTAAACAGGAAGGGACAGAGACATGTGGGGAGTGGTGCAATGCACTGGCTGTGGGGTGGCAGTCTTCTGTGAGACATTCTGGAGGCTGTGATGCTGCTCTATTTGCAGGCACCTCTCTCCTCTGAGGGAGGAGGTAGTCTGTCTCCAGGCTGACCTGGCAAGGTATAGGGACACCTCCTCCTTCACCCAGGGACCACCAGGGCCACTGCCACTGCCTCAGAGGTTGCCTTTTATAGTTACATCAGGGAGTGTAGAAAGACAAAGGGAGGGATAGGGAGGCTGAATAGAAAGGACGGTGGGTTGGCAGAGAGGGACAGTGAAAAAGAAGGGATACTGAACGTATACTTCTGCTCAGTATTCACAAAAGAGGAGGAGGGGAGGTGCCTAATCCAATTAACAGAAGCACTCTGGATAGGGGGGTTGATCCCAGTCCTTTCACAGAAGAAAGGGTTCTGAAAGAACTCCTAAAACTGTAGGTGGACAAAGCAATGGGGCCTGACGAAAGTCACCCCAGAATTCTAAAAGAATTAAGGGGAAAACTAGTGACACCACTGACTACCCTTTTTAATAAATCATGGGAGGATAGTGTGGTACCTGAGGACTGGAGGAAGGCAGATGTGATTCCCCATCACAAAAGTGGGAGCAAGACAGAGGCAGGAAACTACAGACCTGTCAGTTTGACCTCTGTGGTAGGGAAAGTGATGGAATCATTTCTGAAGGAAAGAACTGTTGAGTACCTAGAGGCCAGTGGGGCACAGCACCCAGGGCAGCATGGGTTCACAATGGGAAGGTCATGTCAGAGAAACCTAACTGATTTCTTTGACTGGGTGACCAAAGTAGTAGACCAGGGAGGGGCTGTGGACATGGTCTACCTAGACTTTAGCAAGGCATTTGACACAATCCCACACAAAAGATTAATAATCAAATTAAACAGCCTGGGAGTGGGTCCCAGGGTGGCAGCCTGGGTAAAACATTGGCTGGACAACAGGACACAGAAGGTAATTGTAAATGGAGTCCACTCCGAAGAAAGAGGGGTTACTAGTGGAGTACCACAGAGTTCAGTACTGGGACCAGTCCTTTTTAATGTCTTTATAAGTGACATTGCAGAGAGACTGGAAGGAAAGGTACGCCTCTTTGCAGATGATACAAAGATATGCAACAGAGTTGATACACAAGGAGGCGTGAAAAGGATGACAAGGGACTTGGCAAAGTTGGAGGAATGGTCAGAAGTATGGCAGCTTGGAGTTAATGCAAAGAAGTGCAAAGTAATGCACCTGGGAAACAAAAACCCAGGTGAAGATTACACAATGGAGGGGAGGTAGTAACAACAACAAAAATGGAAAGGGACCTGTGGGTAATCATACCAGATGACCTGAAGGTTAGCAAGCTATGTGAGAAGGCAGTAGGGAGGGCTGGGGGGGGGGGGGATACTGGGATGTATAGGGAGAGGCATCACCTGCAGAAAACAGGAAATTGTTATCCCTCTGTACCGACAGTTGGTGAGACCCTATCAGGAGTACTGCGTCCAGTTCTGGAGACCCCATCTCCGCAAGGACATAGACAGAATGGAGGCAGTCCAGAGGAGGCAACTAAAATGGTGCAGGGTCTGCAAGAGAAGCTATATGAGGAGAGACTAAGGGGGTGGCTCAGAGGTAATTTAAGGAAGTATGTTTTCACAGAGAGGGTTTTGGATGTATGGAACAGCCTTCCGGAGGAGGTTGTGGAGTCAAAAACAGTGGTGGAATTCAAGCATGCATGGGACAGTCATAAGGCAATTCTAAGGGGTGGGGTAGGAAGAAGTAGGCTGCTGGTTAACTAGGATCTGCAGCTTATCCATCAGGTAGGGAAATGGGCAGACTGGGTTGGCCAAGCGGTCCTTATCTGCCATCAAATTCTATGTTTCTATGAGCTTAATATGTATACCCTTGAGGAAAAGAGGGAGAGGGGGGACATGATAGAAATATTTAAGTACCTCACTGGAATCAACAAAGTCCAAGAGGGTAGCATCTTTCAGAAAAAGAGATGTGCAAGAACAAGAGGACACAATTTGAAGATGGGGGGGTGGCTCAGGGGCAGTATGAGGAAGTATTTATTCACAGAGAGGGTGGTGGACACATGGAACAGCCTTCCTGAGGAGATTGTGGGGTCTAAAACTGTGGGACAATTCAAGAATGCATGAGACAGACATAAGGCAATTCTTGTGGGGGGGTAGGAAGAAATGGGCTGTTGGTTAACTAGGATCTGCAGCTTGTCCTGTAGGTAGGGAAATGGGCAGACTAGGTGGGCCAAGTGGTCCTTATCTGCCATCAAAGTCTATGTTTCTATGTTTCTCTGTTGCCACGAAAGAGGAGTGGTTGGACCATGGTGGGTTCTGGGAAGATGAGGGTGGTGGAACAGAGGCAAATACCTCCAGTTGTACCTTTCCACAATTCATACACTGTTCTGGTGGTGTGTGGTTCTTCTATGGAGGCACACACAGTGGAGACCAAAGAGGATGCTGGGATCCTCTAAAAGGGAGACCCACAGGAGGGTGGCATGGGACTTCACAGGAGAAGGAAACAGCTCCTGTTGGGGAACTCAGTTTTTAGTGGGGTAGACCTGGAGGAGGGAGGGGAGAGGGAGGTAAGGTGTCTACCCAGCGCCATGGCTTGAAGGGACAGGAAGTGAACACTCAGGATTATGGGAGCAGCTGAATGGGAGACAGAGACAGATATTATTGTCAACCTAAGGACAAATGACCTAGCTAGGAATGGGATCAGAGCTGTGCAGGAGGAGTTTGAAGAGTTGAGGAGGGGCCTTAGACAAGTAACACGCACTGTAACCTTCTTGGAAGTGTTGCCTGTCTATGACATCGGTGAGGCTAGGGTACTCTGCATTTAATGAATGGTTGAAACTGGTGCAGAACACTGGATTTTGGCTTTGTTGTGGTCTGGGGGTCCACCTGGAGTGATACAGGCCTATACTAGCACAATTATCTGCGTGTGTGACCGAGGGGAACCAGGCACCTAGGTGATAGGTTTGAATGCTTTATTGGCAAGCTTTTCAACTAGTCAAGGTGGGAGCCACTGAAAAGGAGCAGGGAATTCCCAGCTTCCCCCCACAAAACAGGGTAGTTAGTGAGGTAAACATGAAAGGCAGAGGTTGATAGGGAGCAGGACAGGGGTAAATGAAGAAAAAGGCAAAGGCAGTAAGTGCAGAGATGGGGTTAAAAGTGGTAAGACCCTCAAAAATGGAGGGGCAATGAGTACCAATGCTCATAGTCAGGGTAACAAGCTTCCTGAACTAGTTGCCTTGATAGAAGAGGGACACCTGGATATCTTGGCAGTCACAGAAACATGGTACGCAGAGAACCATGACTGGAATGTCAACGTACCAGGGTACACAATCTACAGGAGGGTCAGGGAGGGTAAAAGAGGAGGAGGAGTAACTCTCTACATAAGGGAAGGGATCAAAAAATGGAACTAAAGGGTAAACGGGTAGGAGACAGGAAATGGCACCACAATCCGCACGAGGGTTGTATACAGACCCCCGTCTAAGGGGGAGGAAATGGAAAAGGAAATGATAGAAGGCATCCTTAGAATGGCAGAAAAGTGGATATATTGTTGATGGGGGACCTGAATATGCCAGATGTTAACTGGAGCACATTTGTTGCAGCCACATCCAAGAGCAGGGTCATTCTCAATGCCCTACGGGGGTATGCCTCAGACAGCTAATGTTGGAACGCACTCAGGAGACAGCAATCTTAGACCTGGTACTCTCAAATGGGGAGAGAGAGAGGATCTCGGATTTAGAAGTGGGTAGGCATGGTTCTATGTCATAAGGGCAATCGCTAAAAAGGACGATCGTCTTTCAGGTAAGTGTACATCACCAAAATTCAATTTTGGTGATGTACAGCCCCAGTGACAGGGAAAACAGTGCAAGGAATAGTGATTTTTTACTTTTATGTTGGGGGATGTGCTACCTGCAACCCCCCATGGGGGTGCTTCACCCCCAGCACCCCCTACTTTAGGATTCTCAACTCCAGGGGGGGTTCATGTCAGAGGGGGGCACATTCTACAAAAAAAATAAATAACACCACTTGGGCCCGGTGCAACAAAACATACCTGTGCCATGACCCAAACCCTGCATCCCAGCCACTCCAGGACAGCACCCACCCTACCACGCCATGGAGCCAGCTTGCTGGCTGACTGCGGTCACCACCCCTCACAAACCCTCCCGCCAAACAGTTTTTGCTTTAAATAATTATTCTAGTGCCAGGGTTGGGTGCCCATTGTTGAAGTGGGGTTGGGGGGGCTTCTTCAGCAGCATCTGAGTTGGGCTCTTGGTGGCCACAAAGTGTTATTTTTTAATTAATGTTTTCAACACAGGGATTGGGCACACAGTCTCAGAATGGGAGGAGGGCTTCTTTGGCACCACCTGAGTTGGGTTCTTAGTGCCCCTAAAGTGTTAAGCCTTAACCAAGGCAGTGGTCTTAGTTTTCATGTTTTTAGCCACTTCCTTACAGAAACACTACTGAACCAACTCTCATGGAAATTGTCAAGCCTGAATAGGTATAACTGTCTGAAATTTATTGATTTAACATTGATGAGCCTCTCAAACATAGCCTAAAGTGACATTACCATGCCACTGTAATTTCTGGCTCCAATGCAAGTTAGGTACCACAGCAGCAGGTGATGCAGATAATTGGGAATGTAATTATCCTGAAGTAATCTGAACTAGGGGCTATCAGATAACTCAACAGCAGGTTCTTCAGGAATAGATTTGGCTCACTAGATTCCAAGCAATCAAGTTGGGGACATGCTGCCTCTTTTGGCTGAATGTCTCAGCCACAGAGAGGGTGGTACCATACTTCCCCAATGCAGTGACCCCCTATGATGGGTCATAGAGCAAGCTCCCTCACTGAGGGACCTGTTATGTGCATGTGAGACCCACATAAGGATGCGCACCTCACCAGGGAGGCATGAGGGGTTGAAGGGTATAATCTGAGATATAGCATGCAGATCCTCTGAGATGGGACTAAAAAATGAAATACTGCCAGTCTCCATCAGGCTGAGGGCAGACATTGGCACTTTTGAGATCTGCTTTGTAAGCCCTCTCTTACTGGATATGGTCTGTGGAAGATTCAGCCATCTTGCCCCAGATCTGCAACTGCTACACACATTTCCTGGGGTCACCCTCCACCAGTCCCCTCAACTATACATCCTGGGCATTTTGTAAATAAATAAATGTTGTCTTTCACCTCCCCCTTCCTCCATAGACACTTACAGTGGTTACGGATGGTGAATATCAAGGCCAAAACATTTAATACTTCAAAGATGGAGGTCTGTGAAGGTTCCTTTAGCTGCCCAGTGGTTAACTGTGATCAGGAACTTGGCTACATTCCCAGGCAGACTGGTAAATCATCAGTCATGTTTTTTGAAGGCCAGACATGAATGATTATTGTTGATCATCAAATGTTGCCATAAGATCATCAAAGGAGATCATGATCTAAGATCACCATCTAGATCATGATTTAATCATAAAACATGAATTTTCAAATCATCAACTGATGATTATTGATTATTTTTGTAAGCTTAAATCAGCATGATGGTTGTTGATGATCTGTGGATGATCACCTGATGATCACTGATGATTATATTCGTTCAGTATTATAAGATTGCAAGTCACAGAAGTAATACTTTAAGTTTTATTTGTTAATTATGAAAATATGAATGTTACATATCAGCAAAGACAAATTAATTATGAATTATAATGTAAATCATGTGAAGTCAAGTTTTAATCCCACCAGGAAGAGTATATGCAATGTCTAGTATAGGATACATATTTGCATACCTAATTTACATATTTCAGCAGCACAGTTTATGGAACAAAACAATGGTCATTTCTATTTTTAAATAAATTTTGCATTGACAGTATTAGTTTGCAGACTATTAAGAAAGGTTTTGAGCCCAAACCAAGTACGTTTAGGAGCTCACCACAACCATAAAAGGGACCACTTAATGGGAATATATAAACCAATATGAGCCTTCTAACTCAAATAAGATGGTAGGTGTCAGAGAAACTATAACTAAAATGAATAAACCATTAGAAAAGAGGAGTCATAACTGATTATTCCTGTACAAATATCTAAATATAAGATAAATTCCAGAAGTATAGATAAATTACATTTTTAAATTTATTTCTGTAATGTTGACCATGGGCAATCATGAAAAATCATGATCACACGATATCATCATTAATCATAATCACCATCTCCATAACTTCATGGTTTTTGATTGGTGGCCATTTAACATTGATGGTTAATTATTGTGAATGATGATCACAATGATGGCTTTTGAAGCTTAAACATGATCTCTGAACATGGTTGGATAATAATCAGTCATGATACATCATTAAAAAAGTTATTGTCTCTTCGGCTGGGGATAAAATGTCACACTTTGCTAAGAAAACCATGCCCTGCTACTAAGCCGTGCAAGATCGCTTTCTCTCAATATGTGGTACAAGATCCCTCACAGATTTTGCCTAAGTTGTCTTAGGTGCATGACCCAAGGTGTACAATCAGAACACACCTGTTCTTGCAGGTACCCCACTGTTAGCAAAAACTGTTGTTGAAAACTACTAACGGTATTATATATGGACAATACAGTACATGTGCTGAAATGTATGTATGTATGTATGAACAGTATGTGTGGTACCTCTAGTGTGCATACTGTATTACTGTTTATCTGTGTATTGGTGAAAATCTTTCAATAAAAAAATTTAACTGTACAAAAAAAAAAAAAAAAAGAATAGTAGCAGGAAAAAGTGACTGCTAAACTGAAACCCAGAAAAGAAAGTCTCGGCACTTCACGGAGCCATTCTGCTTTTTCAAGAGACCTCTTAAAAAAGCAGAAAGGGTTAGAAAAGCACTGGGATGTGGTAGTTATCAAAAACCCTTTATACATTTACACTTATTTATTTAGTTGTTTAACCAGGTATAGCACACTAAGCTGAAAGCTTTTTTACAGGAGCAACCTGGGAGCACAAGGAGGTTAAGTGACTTGCTCAGGATCACACAGTATGCAAGCGGAAGCTATGGAATTCAAACCCAAGTCTGGTCTGCTAGATGTCACCAAATTTGCAGCTTAGAGCCTTAGACCACTGCGCTATACTGCCTCGTTTACAGTTTTTGTGAGCTAACATTTATTTTAGCCTAAGAGTGAATGCTGATTCTTTTAACTGTGCCTATGCAACAAATGAGCACCTTCAAGCATGATATCCATTTCAGCATCCATCCCCTGTGTACACTCTTGCTGATTTGTTTGACCTTGATATTGATCCTTGTTTGTCCACCCTTAAATGTTGTTTGTAGAACATTCTATTGTCAGGCTGAATGGTGCGATGACCTGGTTTCATATCTGGACATGGCTGTGTGTGCCAGTCCTGGCAGATTAGCATTCGTACAGATAAAGCATTTGGTTCTGGGGGGGGGGGCATGCTCATATCTCCCCTATGGGCTGGCCACACAGTTGTGCCTGAACCAGGTATAAAGGCAAACATTCACCCAGTTTTATGATCAAAACAAACACATAACCATAGGAGCACCAGGAAGAAACTGGATGGAAGAAAAATTGATGAACAGCACCATAAAACGTGGCAAAACAATTACATTACACACGAGAGAAGTTGTTAGGCAAGGGAATGCACACTGTTACACATTCACCATCCCTAACTGACAGGGGGTAAAAAATGCTACCACTCCTTGTTCTCAGATATCTTTGTAAATCAAATTCTCAGAGCTGTTTTTGACAGCTTAACAGAGAAGTTTACCATTTCCACATACAGTAGGACCAATGACCTATAGCAGTATGAAAATGTTATCTTTCTCCATTTCAAAAGCACATACTGTACAAGAAAGGCCACTCAGTGACTGCATGGTGTAACTCACAAGTCAAGTTCACAGTAAAAAACAAAAGTGGCGAGCACACTGAAAATTACTCCCAGCTTACAGAATGTGAGGAGCAAAAAAGTCTCCCACTTTATTGCAAGTACAGCAAGATGAGCAAAACAGACAAAAACAGCAGCATATATTACATAACAAGAAAGCTCATGCACATGACCAAATCCGTTATGGCCTTTCTAAAACACTATGTTACCTGTGAAACTCCATATGTACTGTAATATAGTGTATGCAGTTTTTTGTTGTTTTGCCATTTTGTTGCATTCTTAATAAAGTGAGGGACTTTTACCTCACGTACAGTATGCGGTTAATACATTTCAGCATGCACCACGATTTTTTTTTATATTATCATTTTCCTATATTTAAAATGACAGTAGTTTTCCTTCTGACATAATCCAAGCAGAATGAACTTTTTGATAGGGAGTACAAGATGCACTGTCCTGTTGTTGATTTCAGCCATCATTTAGGAAAATGGGCCAAATCAATAATTTCTACTCATAACTGGCCAGGCCAATAATACAGTATAATTGTCACACATATGGCTTAATTTTAAGTCAGCATCTACCTTGCTAGGCTATTCCATAAACTGTAATCCCTGTTCTTTTCCAAATCTGTAGGGTTGTGATCATTATTTGGTGTTTATACTATTGCCTGTTTTTCTTTTATTCTTAGTACCTCTTGTTAATTCTCATTTTACGAAGACCAATTACTGGTCGAAGTGCTAGAGTATTCTTCTGGCCCAGAATTTGGAATAAACCCCTAATTTGCTGGCCTCAAATCATGGTGAAGTGTTACTTTGTGTGCTGAGTGCAGAAATGTGTTTGCTTGTGTTTGCTTCCCTGGTCTTTTCCAAAACTGTAGGGTAGTGATCATTACTTGGTATGTATACTATTTAAATTTTTTTATGTATTCTTGGTATAGCTTGTTAATTGCCATTTTACTTTTGTTTTCTTTATTTATCTTTTGGGAACCAGGTAAGGCCCACTATGCACAAGTTCTTGTTTCAGGGGTGATCCGGGAGCACTGGGGAGGTACCTGGGAGAACCGGGAAGGTTAAGTTACTTGCTTTGAGTCACATGGTATGCAAGTGGAGGTTGTGTGAATCAAACCATGGTCTGCTAGATATACCAAGCTCATTCACAGCTTGTTACTCTAACTTCTAGGCTGTACTGCCCCCCCTCCATTTGATAATAACTTTTTGTAATTGTCTTTCATATATGTTACTGTTCAGTCAGTAATTGAGGCTGTCTAAGGAGGCCATTAAAAATAAGTCTTGCAATCAGAGAGCTGAAGGAGTGGGCTGCTGACATGCACAGGAGGTGGATAAACAAATCAGGCAAAAAAGGGTCTTCTCTCAACTGATTATAATTTTTGGTTTTTTTGAAATTCAACTTCTTTATTGTTTTTGTCATACATATAACTAGAAAGGAGGTTACAAGGTTGATCATACAGGAATACTAGCCAAAATAGACAAGGAATAACAAACACCAGCCTGTCACTGGAGCAAATAAAACTAAAACAATACCAATACACCTACAAAACCCTCCTCCCCCCCCCTTGTCTCACCCCCACCCACCCCTCCCCTGGAGTGTGCCTAATATACATAACAACACGAAGAGAGTTGACAATTAGAAACCAACAGTTAACATTTGCCAAAAATGAATAAAATTGACCAACTAAAATAAGCAGAGACATGTATTTTCAATATCTCAATTCAAATATAAGGCGCATAATTTACCCCATTTGCGATTAAATGCATCCATACAGTTCCGGGAACTGGCTATCAACTTCTCGGTATTGAAACAAAGTGACATTGCCTTCAACCATTCCTCGTGTGTTATGACTAATTGGTCCACCCAGTGCTTAAGAACCAATCTTTTGACCACAATAGAAATTAAGGCCATGTGAAATCTATGCTCCTTGATCTTAATGGTCGAAAACATCCCAAGGATACATATCTCTATAGTAAACAAGTCCCCTAATCCCAATAGAGGGTCTAGGCTGGATTGAATTGCATTCCAGAGTGGTGCCACTTTGTTATAATGCCAGAAAATATGAATCAGATTCCCTTCAGATGTACCACATCTGGTACAGGTTGCCACCAGAAGCCTACCTAGTTTGACTAGTTTAACAGGAGTGTAATACAAATTGTTTAAAATATGATACTGAATAAGTCTATGCCTGTCTTGGGTAAGATATCTATGCAGATCCTTCCAAACCTGACTCCACCTAGGGCTAACATCAGTCAGAAGGGAAGTCCAAACTTTAGAACCCGGGAGGGCATTCGGGAATTTGATTCCCAAAAGAAGAGAGTAAATCACCCGTATTCCATGGGGCTTACTGGCGTATATCTGTACCTGTTCCAAAAAGGGCCTAACCTGGGATTGTGATAATGTAATTCCAAAATTGGACACCATAAGGTGTCTCAGCTGAAACACTTTGAAAATATATTTCTGAAGAATATTGAATTTAGCTATTATATCAGGGGATGACAGGAGAGCGGTCTGATTGAACAGGTCCTCTGCTGAAACATCCTGTAGCTGAAGAAGCCAATCAGGAAAAAGCAGTGATCCCCCTATTTTAATATTTGGATTCCGAAAAAGGGGTTGAGCCATGTCCTTTTCCAACATTGGGCTAAGACCTTAGTGGAGACTCCCACCACTGAATTTTGTATGGAGTTTGGAAACGCAGAAGTAGGAGAAAAGAATATTCCTGAGGAATTGAGGCCATGTAGACCAAGAATCTTCCTCTCTAATTGTAGCCAGATTGGAAGGTGCCCATCTCCTGTATCTGAGAGCCAACTTCACATTTTTGACAGGTGGCTCGCCCAGTAGTAGAAATTGAAATTGGGGAGACAAAGCCCACCTAGTTCTTTAGGAAGGCTGAGTTTTATGAAAGAGAGTCTGGGATGTTTGCCCTGCCAGATTAATTTTCGGAGAGGGCGGAGTGAAATTGATGAAAATAGGACAATGGGAGCCAGAGATAACTGATTATTTTTTAAACTTATTTTACTAGTACTAGTAAGGTTCCATGTCTTAATTACGACTGCAGAATGGTGATCCATGACAAGGGTGCTGTATCCACAACATGACCAGTTTGGAACTATGTTTTTTGTAGGTGCTTTGCCCTGCACCCCTCTGGGGGGACTTCAACCCTTTCTTTAGGATTCAAACTCCTGGGAGTGCACCACTCGAGGATGGGTGGAACCGTCAGTCGTGCAAAGGTGTTGACGCTGTGATTCCTTTGTGTTATCACAGGTCATCATTCCACAGTTACGATTTTGATGGTTACTATACTACTACTATTACTAGTACTATTATTACTAATACCACTAGTACTTCTAGTACTACTAGTACTACTAGCAGTACTTTTACTACTTCTGCTTAATTTATTTTAAAATTAAAGATACACTTCTCAAGAGTACATCTGCTGCCCCACCCAGGGGCTATCAGTCCACCGCCGCTCTCCCAGAGGATGCCTAGACAGAGGCAGAGTGGATGCAACTTGTTGGGAACTGAGATGGTAGGGGGTAGGGCAAGGATGCATGCTCATTCACCTACACCACTGCAGAACACCTTTGTTGTACTAACAGAATGGGGCAGCTGAGAGAAGGTACCTGTCACAGTGGGAAAGAAGGAGAGTGGAGTCCGCAGAAGTGGAGGCAGCAAAAATGGAGTGAAAAATCCCAGTCCCAGGAGAAAGCCACTGCATGTGGGGGACTCTATAGTAAGGGCGATAGATCTGGGAGCCACAGGAGAGGATAGGGAAGTGGTGTGTCTTTGTGGTGCTTTGGCTTGGTGGGATGGAAAGCATATCCAGAGAACTCCTAGGGCAGTGGGAGCTGAAGGGGATCTAGACATCATTGTCCGTCTTGGGACAAATAACCTTGCAAGAGAGAAGGTAGGAGTAGTGCAGGGAAACTTCTGGGAGCTGGGAAGGGGCCTCAAACAGGTAGCAGGCATAGTGACTTTTTCTGAGGTCCTACCTGTAAAGACCTAAGGGAAGGAAAGTGTATTCCACACCAGGACCTTTAATGACTGCTTGAAGACATGGTGCATGTAGAAGGGGTTTAGCCAGGTTGGTATGGGGACTGGGGCCAACCTTGGAGGATATGGGCCTCTATAAGGGAGATGGCCTGCATCCTTTTAGAAAAGACATCTCACCCTCTGAGGGAGGTTTAAATGATAGTTGGATGAGCATTTAAACTAGCCGGGGGGGGGGGGGCAGTAAAACCAAAGGAGGAAATAATTTCCCCTCAGATGGTAATGAGTTAGGGAAGGAGGACCCAAGGGGATAAAACTCCCTTAGGGCACAGGCGAGAAAGGCAGGGATTGGGTCAAGATGGAAGAAAAGGGGTATATAACGTAGGTAAGGGAGGATTGAAGGAGAACAGAAATGGTAAAAGTTAAAAGGCTAGGCAAGACAATTTTATTTCTATAGCACCCTTTCCTGAAGACTCAGGGTGCTTTACAATAAATGCAATAAAACATCATAACAATTAGTATAACAAAAGGTAAAAAGCATAAGTCATAAGTATCAGCAGTAATTTAAAATCAGAGAAGAGGTGAGTTGGGGGGCTTTGGGAAACAATGCAAGCAGAAATTGGAGAGAGAGACACAGAGCAGAAGGCAGGGGGAAAATACGTTGTGGAGAGCCATTTGTGCTAATGCTAGGAGCCTTGGAAACAAAATTCCAGACTTGAAAGCCATCACGGTGGAGGCCAACCTGATTTCATGGCCATAATGGAGTCATGGTGCACTAGGTACCACAACTGGGACATGGCCATACTGGGTCACACTCTGTTCAGGAGTGACAGGGTGGAGATGAGGGGTTGTATTATTAAGTGAAGGAGGAAATCAAGGCCATGGAGGTACAGGGGCACTAAGAGGAAAATAAGGGGCTGTAAGTGTTGTTGGTCATCTAGAGACAGGCTCTTGGACTACTACTAGGGTAGTGTACAGACCTCTAGCGTAGGGTGAGGAGATGAATAATGCACTCAGGGAAACCATCATCAGAATGGCAAATAAGGGAGAAGTGCTATTAGTTGGTGACTTCAGTCTGATAAATGTAGAGTGGAGCCTTCTAATTTGAGCTTCACCAACAAGGGGGTTTCTTAAGCAGCTAGTCAAATAACCCAACTAGGGATGGGGCAGTGCTAGATCTGGTGCTAACAAACAAGGACAGCATTGCAAATGTCACAGTGGGCAGTCCCCTGGGTACCAGTGATTACCATACAGTGTGGTTTAACATTAAGACTGAAACAGTGGCTGACCACAAGAGGACAGGGGTCCTGGACTTTAGAAGGATAGACTTTAAGGAAATGGGATACTGCCTTAGAAAATGCCTCAAGGGGGGGGTGGGGTTGCCAGGAAGAGATAGAGGCACAGTGTGGAAAAATAAGGGATAGCACAATTGAAGCACCCAACCTCTGCATAAAGGAAGTGAGCAAAACTTTAAGGAAAAGAGACTGTTATGGTTCTCCAGTGGAATGGTAAGAGTGGTGAGAGAAAAAAGTGTGAAATTCAAGAAGTATAAGGAAACTCAGAGAGAGGAGGAAAAGGAGGTAAACCAAGCAAAGCAGAAGAAAGCAGGCAAGAAAATTAGGTGAGCTAAAGTACAAACAGAATAAAGGACTGCAAAAGGGATTATTAAGGGTGATAAGACTTTCCTCAGGTACATTAGTGAAAGAGGAAAGCAAGGGGAAGGATAGTGAGGATTAGAAGGCAGAAGATTAAACTATGAAGAAGGGGACCAACAAAATACTGAAATCTTAAAGAGATTTCTACACAGTCTTTGCAGTGGAGGAGGGGATAGAACAACAGGGAAAAGCAGGAAGGAGGGGTTGGACACAAGTCCATTTTTGGAAGAAAGAGTCCTGTAAGGACTTGCAGCCCTAAAGGGGGACATACTTATGGGACTAGATAAGATACACCCCAGAGTACAAAAAGAAGTCAGGGAGGTGCTAGCAGCCCCACTGACAGCTCACTGGAAACAGGCATAGTTCCAGAGGACTTGAAAAGGGCTGACATGTCCCGCTACATAAGAGTGGCAGAAGGGAGGAGGTTAGCAACTAAAGACCAATCAGTCTTACTTCAGTGGTGGGGAAATTAATGGAAACCCTACTGAAAGAAAGACTGCTACAATATCTTGAATCTAATGGGCTGCCAGACCATAGGCAGCATAGATTCATTGAGGGGAAGGTGATGCCAAATGAGTCTGATAGATTTATTTGACTGGGTAACCAGGCTAATAAATTGGGGGAGGGCAGTGGATATGGCCTATCTGGACTTATGCAAGGCTTTCAACACTGTGACACACAGGAAGCTGATTAAGAAGTAGACTAGCATAGGAGGTGAATTCAGAATTGTGGATTGTGTTAAAAATTGGTTAACGGATAGGAGACAGATGGTGATGGTTAACTGTACTCACTCTAAGGATTAAAGAGTACCAGATGGGTAACACAGGGCTTGGTATTGTGGCCAGTCCTCTTCAGTGTCTTCACTGGAAACACTGCAGAAGAACTGGAAGGTAAGGTATTCCTTTTTGAAGATGACACTGAAATATACAGTACGGTGGACACTCAGGAAGGGGTGAAGAAAATGTACCGGTATCTTGGGAAACTTCAGGTATTGTCAGAAACATGGAATTTGGGGTTTTATGCCAAAAGTGTAAAATCATGCACTTAGGGCATAGACATAGAAACATAGAAACATATAATTTGATGGCAGATAAAGACCGCCTGGCCCACCTAGTCTGCCCATTTTCCTACCTAATGGATAAGCTGCAGATCCTAGTTAACCTGCAGCCTACTTCTTTCTACCCCCACCCCCTAGAATTGCCTTATGACTGTCCCATGCATGCTTGAATTCAACCACTGTTTTTGACTCCACAACCTCCTCTGGAAGGCTGTTCCATGCATCCACAACCCTCTCTGTGAAAAAATACTTCCTTACATTACCTCTGAGCCACCCCCATCTTCAAATTGTGCCCCCTTGTTCTTGCACACCTCTTTTTTGAAAGATGCTACCCTCTTGGACTTTGTTGACTCTTGAGGTACTTGGAAAGTTTCTAACATGTCCCCCTCCCTCCTTTCCTTAAGGCTATACATATTAAGCTCCTTTAGTCTCTCTTCATATGTCTTCCGGTGCAGACCCTGCACTATTTTAGTTGCCTTCCTCTGGACAGCTTCCATCCTGTCTATGTCCTTGCGGAGATTGGATCTCCAGAACTGCATGCAGTACTCCAGATGGGGTCTCACTAGCTGTCTGTACAGAGGGATAACAACTTCCTGTTTTCTACTGGTGATGCCTCTCCCTATGCATCCCAGTATCCCCCTAGCCCTTCTTACTGCCCTCTCATATTGTTTGCCTGCCTTGAAGTAATCTGATATGACTACCCCCAGGTCCCTTTCCATTTTTGTTGTTGCTAGTATCTCACCCCCCATTGTGTACTCTTCCCCTGGGTTTTTGTTTCCCAGGTGCATTACCTTGCACTTCTTAGCATTCAATCTAAGCTGCCATACATTTGACCATTCCTTTAACCTTGCCAAGTCCCTTCTCATCCTTTCCACCCCACCTTGTCCATCAACTCTGTTGCAGATCTTTGTGTCATCTACAAAGAGACATACTTTTCCTTCCAGTCCCTCTGCAATGTTGCTTATAAAGACATTGAAGAGGGCCGGTCCTAATACTGAACCCTGCGCGGTACCCACTAGTAACCGCCCTTCTTCAGAGTGGGCTCCATTTACTATTACCCTCTGTGTCCTATTCTCCAGCCAATTCTTTACCCAGGCTATCATCTTGGGACCCCTCCCAGACTGGCTAACTTGTATATTAATCTTTTGTGTGGGACTGTGTCAAATGCCTTGCTAAAAGACTAGGTAGAGACTGTCACACAGCCCTCCCTGATCTACTACTTTGGTCACCCAGTCAAAGAAATCTATTAGATCGTCTGGCATGACCTTCCACTTAGAATCCATGCGCCTTGGGTCCTGTGCCCCTCTGGCCTCTAGGTACTCGACAATTCTTTCCTTCAGAAGTGATCCCATCATTTTCCCTATCACTGAGGTTAAACTAACCGGTCTGTAGTTTCCTGCTACTGCCCTGCTCCCACTTTTGTGAAGGGGAATCACATCTGCCCTTCTACACTCCTCAGGTACCACCCTATCCTCCCATGATTTGTTAAAGAGGGTAATCAGTGGTGTCACTAGTTCTATCCTTAGTATATTTTAGAATTCTGGGATGAATCCCATCAGGCTCCATTGCTTTGTCCACCTTCAGTTTTTAAGAGTTTTTTCAGAACCCTTTCTTCTGTAAATGAGCTGGTATCAACTTCTGTATCCAGAGTGTTTCTATTGTTTGTTTTAGGTGCCTCCCCCTCTTCATTTGTAAATACTGAGCAAAAATATTTGTTTAGTATCTCTGCCTTTTCACAGTCACCATCTGCCCACACCCCATCCCCTTTATTAAGCCTCACTATCCCTCCCTTGGTCTTCCTTCGCTCCCTGATGTACCTAAAAAAGGTTTTATCCCCTTTTTTAACTGAGTTGGCTATCTTTTCCTCAGTTTGGGCCTTTGCTGTTCTGACGTCTTCCCAGCTTCATTTTGCTTTAACTGATACAATTCTCTGTCCTGCTCCTTCTGTGATTCCTTGTGCTTCCTGAATGCTTTCTTTTTCTCTTGAACCTTCACTGCCACCTCCTTTGAGAACCATAGTGGTTTCTTACATCATTTTGTTTTGTTTATTTGCTTCACACAAAGGCTTGTTACCTCTGTGATGGCAGTTTTTATTATTCCCCGTTGTTCTTCCACCCCCTCCTTCCTGCCCATTTGCTAGTGCATTCCTTAGGCACTCACCCATTTTGGCAAAGTCAGTCCTCCTGAAGTCCAGTACTTCTGCCTTTGTATGGCTTGACTCTATTGCTGTGTTTATTGTGAACCATACTATTCGATGATTGCTAGTTCCCAGATGGCTACCTACTTCTACATCTGTGATCCTCTCTCCATCTCCATTTGAGAGAACCAGGTCTAAGATTTCTCCCTCTTGAGTGGTTTCCAATACTAGTTGTCTAAGGCATGCCCTCTGTAGGGCATCTAGAATAACCCCACTCTTAGAAGTGGCTGCTGCAACTGCACTCCAGTTAACATCTGGCATATTCAGATCACCCATCAGCAATATCTCCTCTTTTTCTGCCATTCTAAGAATATTTTCTATCATTTCATTGTCCATTTCCTCCCCCTGAGAGGGGGGTCTGTATACAACCCCTGTGTGGATTGTGGTGCCATTGCTTGTCTCCAAATTGACCCACAGTGCTTCTTCTCCTCCCTGTTTACCCTTTTGTTCTGTTGCTTTGATTCCTTCCCTTATGTAGAGAGCTACTCCTCCTCCTCTTTTATCCTCCCTGTCCCTCCTGTAGATAGTGTATCCTGGTATGTTTACGTCCCAGTCATGGTTCTGTGTGTACCATGTTTCTGTGACTGCCATGATATGCAGATGTTCCTCCTCCATCAAGGCCACTAATTCAGGAAGCTTGTTACCCAGGCTATGGGCATTGGTACTCATTGCTCTCCATTTTTTGATGGCTTTACCTTCTGTAGCAGCATCCCCACTGACCCTTTCTACCTTGGTCTTTTTCTCATTTAGTACCCTGTTTTGTAGGGGGAGGCTGGGATTTTCCTGCTGCTTATCAGTGCCCCCCCTTGACTAGTTTAAAAGCTTGCCAATGAAGCATTTAAACCGATTGCCCAAAAGACTTGTTCTCTTCCTGGACAGATGCAGACCATCCTGCCAGTATAGGCTGGTGTCCTTCCAGGTGGAACCCCAGTCCCCAATGAAGTCAAACCCCTGTGCTCCACACCATTTTTTCAACCATTCGTTAAACTGCATGATGCAAAGTACCCTCGCCTCACCCATGCCACTGACAGGCAGCACCTCTGAGAAGGATACTGCGTGTGCTACTTGTCTTAGGCTCCTCCCCAACTCTACAAAGTCTTTCTGCACTGCTCTAATGTTATGATGAGCCAAGTAATTTGTCCCTAGGTGGACAATGACGTCCAGCTCAGACTCCCGTGCAACTGTTCTCATAATCCTAAGAATGCGCTTCCTGTCCCTCCAAGCCATGGCACCAGACAGGCACCTTACTTCAGTTTTCCCTGCTTCCCCCATTTCTATCCCCCTAATAACTGAGTCCCCCACCAGGAGCTGCTTCCTTTCTCCTGTGGTGTCCTATGCCTCCTTCCTGAGGGCCTCCCTTGTGACAGTTGTCTGCAACCTTCTTAGTCTCCTCTGCGGGTGCATCCATAGGGGAACTATGCTCCCCAGAATGAAGTATGGATTGTAGAGTGGAACAACTGACTGGGCATGCCTCTGTTCCACCACTCTTACCCTCCCTGAGCCCACTGTGGTCCAACTGCTGAGCTCACTTCGCAACATCTGAGGTAGTGGTGGTGGCGCTGGTGCTCCCTGGATGGGGGAGGTTCCCTTACTACTGTCCAGTGCAGCCTGGGGGAAGGATCCCTTACTACTGTCCAGTGTGGCCTGAAGACGGGCAACTTCCTTCCTCAGGGCAGAGAGTTGTCTGCAAACAGGGCAGCATCTCAGCCTCTAGAAAGACTCCCAGAAGACTGCTGCTCCACAGCCATTACATTGCACTACTCCCCACATGTCTGTCTACCTTCTTGTTTATTTCTTTTTTTTTTTATTTATAGTCCTAGTGTTGAATATAGGATGGGGGAAGGTACTGACAGTCACTGTACAGGAAAGTGACCTTGGGGTTCTCATGTCTGTGGACCTCAAGGTGGCAGGGCACTGTGGCAAGGCAGTAGGTATGGTTATAGGGAGATGCTGGGGTGCATAGAGAGGGGGTTATCTCCATCAGGAGGAGGGTGGTGGTGTTGCCACTGTATTGCTCATTGGTGAGACCCACATCCCAGAGTACTGTGTCCAGTTTTGGAGGCTGCACTTTAGAAAACACATAGACGGGGGACATGGTCCAAAGAGAGCAACTAAAATTGTGCAGGGTTTGCACACTGAGCCCTATGGGAAGAGATTGAGGAATCTCAAAATGTACACCCTGGAAGAGAGGACAGAGAGGTGACATGTTCGAGATTCACAAGTACCCAACAGGGGTAAATAGGGTGCAGGTAGAGACTCTCTTTCAAATGAAGACAAGCACCAGGGCCAGAAAGCATGTGATGAAGCTGGGGGGAGTTCAACAGAGCTGTAAGGAAATAGTTATTCCCTGAAAGGGTGGTAGATGGTTGGAACAGACTGCTAGAGGAAGTGGTGAAGGCTAGAACAGTGGGGGGGGGGCTTCAAGTATGCATGGGGATAAACAAAGGGGTATATTAGAAAACAGACAAGAAGGCAGGAGGGTCACCAGAGATCAGACAGTGTCTCCAGAGGCAGTATAGCCAGGGAACATCTGGTCAGGCTAGATGAGCCAAATGGTCCTTTCTTGCTGATGAATTCTATGTTTATATGAGTTTATTACTGTTCCACATTCTAGAATGTCCCCCTCTTTAATCTAGTAAACTGGGGCCAAGAGATGTTAGGAAGTAAAACTTTGCCTGCAAATTTTTCGTGAAGCATCAAAATTCTCACGTCACAGAATTTGTGGAGTTCTGTTCGCCTCATGGAAATTTGCCACACCTGAATTTTATGTATTTTGTAGCAAAATTCATTCATTTTTTACCATGAAGTGCAAAATCAGTGAAGCGTGAAATTTGCTGGTGAAATTTTGTGCTTCGTGGTGAAGTTCGCTGGACATGGATTATGTGAATTTCAGAATTGCACTCCTTTAATTCCACGAAATCCTTGAATTCATTCGCACAGCAAATTTCATGGACTTTGTACATCTCTACTGGGGCCATGTATTTGGTGTGCTATACTATTGAGAACTGCTGAAGCAAAGGACCCTACTTTAATAAAGGAATAATGCACTCCAGGGTGTGTGTCGTGCTGGGACAACGCCACACCTGGGGTGGTTGGGCATGAGGCCACAGGCTGAGTGGGTCCAATGCCCCTGGGCGTGGCGTAATCCCAGCACGACACACACCCTGGAGTGCATTATTCCTATTATACAATGGCTTGTTGTTATATATAAAATTAAAAAAATTATTTTAAATAATGTTTTTATTAGTGTGGAAAAATATATTTGTTTCTTAAGAGGAGATGCAAAAAAAAAGAGTGCCAAATGGTCCAAGAGGTCATGTACATTGATTCACAGTGCTGAGACTAGACCAGTGGCATTATTCTGGGATAATGCCATGGGTACAGCCCCAAACTGACCAATCACAGTTCAAGATTCTTTCTTGCCATTGTATAATTGACAATAATGTTTAGCCTTCTATTTCAGATAATGCTACTACTGTAGGCATGAGAGGATAGGTTCAGTGCACAGATTGTAAATCTCAGTCTTTGGCAATATATATATTAGGGATGGGAAGGTATTAAAATATCTGACCTCCCAATACTACCTGCAGGTACCTCAAAAGTACCCTAAAAATACCTGAATGAAAACCGTGTAGTTGGGTTTGGTAGTTGCTGCTGACCTGTTCTACTACCTGATTACCTGACCCTGACCATAACAAAAACATGTGAAAGACTTTTTTTTGGACTATTACACTGCTTGTTAGGTGCCCCAAGCCATTATGCCCATGGGAGGCATTGCTGATGCAGGTACAAGAGGTGCAGCATCTCTTAGCAAGCCTGCTTCTATTTCAAAAAAGTATACCCATGATGGGCATGGCATTGCTCAGGCAGGTATGAAGGGTGCAGTTGCTCTTAGCAAGCCTGCTGCTGTGTCCAGAACTTCTCCCCATGGCAGGCATTTCTGAGATAAATATAAGAGGTGCAGCTGCTCTGATTGAGCCTGTTGCTGTTTCAAAAATTATACCCACGGCGGGCATTGCTGAGGCACGTACGAAAGGTACAGCAGCTCTTAGCAAGCATGCTGCTGTTTCCCAAAAATATACCCATATTGGGCATTGCTGAGGTAGGTATGAGACATGCAGCTGCTGTGAGTGAGCCTGCCACTGTTCTCAAAAATTATATCCATGGTGGGCATGGCTGAGTAGGTATGAAACACAACTGCTGTGAGTGAGCCTGCTGCTGTTTCCAAAAATTATATCCATGGTGGGCATTGCTGAGGTAGGTATGAGAAGCGCAGCTGCTGTGAGTGAGCCTGCTGCTGTTTCCAAAAATTATACCCATGGCAGGCATTGCTATAGCAGGTACAAGAGGTGCACCAGCTCTTATCAAGCCTGCTACTGTTTCCAAAATTTATACTCATGGTGGGTATTGCTGAGGAAGGTATGAGAGGCGCAGCTGTTGTAAGTGAGCCTGCTGCTGTTTCAAAAAATTATACCCATGCTGGGCATTGCTGAGGTAGGTATGAGAGGCACAGCTTCTACGATTGAGCCTGCTGCTGTTTTCAACAATTATACCCATGGTGGGCATTGATGAGGTAGGTATAAGAGGCACAACTGCTCTGAGTGAGGCTGCTGCTGTTTCTAGAAATTATACCCATGGTGGGCATCAATCAGACTTACTTAATATAAAACTGATGACTGACAAAAGAAAAATAAGAGTAATGTGGCACATGTGGCTGGCATGGTGGCAGTGGTGATGTTTCTTGTATATTTCATACACAAGCTAGTCATCTTATTCAGTATTCCTGTTTGCATGTTGTTCATGTTCAGGGTCAGTTTGGCATAATTCAGTGTCTGGGACAATTGGGAAATGTTCAGCATTCATTTTGAGAAATGTAAGCCATTCCACATTTGCAGGACTCAGCGTTCTGTGGTTAGTGATTATTCCTCCCAGCTGCACTAAATATGTGTTCTGAATATATGCTTGAAGGTGGACAACTGAGGTATATTATTGCAGGATTTGCTAGATTTGGCCATATTGTTCTCTTTTGTTTCCAATAGAGTAAGGATATTCCCTTGAGACCAATCACAGTTTGTTCTGCAAAATACTCCAGGATCATTGTACTGTGTGAGATGGTTACCAGGCTGCCAGATGAACCAGCTGCACTTTCTTTAAAGTATACTAGTCCAAGTTGTTGCAGGTCAGGTGACTCAGAAGTGATTTGCCTTTCTGATCCTGAACATAGGATGCCCAAGAAGTAGCTGTAGATGTCCTTTCCCTCGCTGTTGACACTGGTGATTGTGAAGAATTGATAGATGTGCTATTGTCTGTGTCAGAGGCACACTCTGATGGTTCGGCAGGGTTTGACTGCTGTACATCAGTTAATGGGGATGGTAGGGCAATGTCACGTTTGGTTAGCAGAACATCTCTCCAAATACTCAAGTGTCTTCCCCTGCAGGAAGGATGGCTTAAATGTTTCACTTAAAGTGGATCTAGCAAAGTAGCCAACACATAGGTGAATTCTTAAACATGGCATTTATTCTCTGATCAGTCAGCAGTCTGAGACTCAGATCATCTGCCAGCTAACAGCAGCTGTGTCTTCTTTTGACTTAGTCTTTATGTCATTAAGAAAAATGCGAAGAAATTTGATTTGAAGAATAATTTGACTCAGTGGTTCACTGCCCACACTGACATCATGTGTGGAAGCCTCAAATGGCTCCAGTAAGGTAACCAAAGATTCAAGTTGAGTCCAGCTGCTGGAACTGAGCATGATGTCTACTTTACCTATTTGATTCTGCATGGTGTAGTCATGTACAGCTTTTTTCTGTTCACAAAGCCTTTCCAACATGTAGAATGTTGAGTTCCAGTGACTTGGAACTTCCTGCTTTAATATATGCAATGGAAAGTTTTTTGACCTATGCACTCCCTTTAGGGTTTTGTGTGCTTTCAGAGTGGCTGAAATGCTCACATATTTTCCTAGCAAGACCTAACAGGTTTTCAACATTTCTGTTTCCACTTAAGAAACTATGAATGAGAAGATTTAAACAATGTGCAATACAAGGTACAGTATGGGTTGGTAGTTGCCATCTCTAACAACTTTGACTATGTTGGCACCATTATATGACCACTATGAACCCTGGAGATAAGGAATATGGAGTAAGTCATTTCTGGAATTGATTTTGCAGTTCCTGCAAAATATTCACTGCAATGTGGTTTTCCTGAAAAGTGGTGACACATAATACAGCTTGCTTCCTACAACTTATGGCAGAGTGGGGATTATTACTTTCTGACTGAAAACTTGCCCAGTGAGCTGTAACAGTCATGTAGTCAATTCTTTGTTTGCTGGTCCATATATCTGTGGTTATGTGAACCTGCTGCAACTTAGAGAGTTTCAACTGCTTAGTGACTGCAATACACACCAAGTCATACAACTGTGGAATAGGATTTTTTGAGAAATATGTTTGACAGGGAATGATGTACTGTGGTTCAATCTGGTTCATGAACTTGAGGAATACTTTTTGAGCAACAAAAGCAAAAGGGAGCTGACAGTCAGCCAGCAGCTCTGCAATGGCTCTATTTAACAGCTGGCATGTTGGATGCTTGTGGGTACATTTTTTTTTTTACTATTTCTTTATCCTCCTACAGCTGCCGCTGATCACTCTTTCAGAGCTCCCATCATAGATCCCAATCTGCAGCCCCCCAAGGAGTCTGCCCCTAGAGTGCTAACACCACCCATGTACCTTCATGGCCTCGGATTACCCTCCAGGCAGGGCGGTGGAGATCATCCATATCAAACCCGGCATTATTTTTTTGGAAGCATGCACAGCGGAGTCTGTTTTTCGGGTGCTGCCTTGGAACCAATGCTGAAGCTTATCATCTAGACCAGGGCAGGGTATTTCCTGGTGTTCTGGTGGATCCCCTCCCCTAAGGTTAGTATGCAATAGGGACAAGGCTGCCAGCGTGCATACAGACGCACATCAAAGTCAGTCCCCTGCCAATGTCTACCCTTGCGTAGAGCATCTCCCCAGCTGCACCGACCACACTGGGGTTCCCCGAACAGGTGGTGGTATCGCAGCAGAGAATACACTTCCCCCTCTCCAAAGAAGGAGAGTTGCCATTGGGCGTTCAATCCTTCTCCCTCTCGTCTGACCCCCGTTGTCCCGAATCCACTCCTGAACCCAGGTCGCCGGTGTGGTACGAGGTGTGGCATCCAGTGCCTCAACCCTCAGCCCCACCGGGCCGGCCTTGTGGGTAAATGTTGATCTCCTCGCAACACTTTCTTTTAATGTTAATTGACAAGAATGATGAGATATTTTAAATTTTTTGGGGACTGTATTTTTCATGCTTTTTTCACTTGGAGTCCTACTTTGGGATTTTGCAGTACTTGATGCTGTCAGAAGAAAACAATCTATGTTTGTCTGGGAAGACTGTAAGGACACATCAAGTCATTCAATGTCAGTTCCTGCTTCCAGTTCATTGTCACTATGGTCACCCCACCGCCTCCACTACCACCCATACCAACCATACTGACCTTTACCTAGCCCCACTCAGTTGGATGTTTTGCCTTTGCATGTCATACCATTACTGATGTTCCAGAATGTCCCACTTTGCAACCATGACTGATGCTCTTTTTGCACAGACTGCATACAGCTCAAGAGTTGTCTGCAGGGTCAGTCTAAAATAAATTACACACTAAAGATTTACCTGTTGTGCTTTATACTACAGTGCCTGGCACTATTTCTTGTCCAGTCAAGGACCTGGAGGAATCCCTACACTGCCATTTCCTTGTTGACTTGAATAGTTCTTATTGATGCTCATCTTTTTATTCTTACGTTTATCATATTATTTTTCTCTTCTGCACTTGCCTCTCATGCCTTACAGTGGCATTGTCTCGTATCTCCTCATGGAAACTACAAACCTCATCACCATAAGATTCAGAAGAACTGGAAATGCCATCATCATTATCACCTGGGACAGCCTGTGCTATCCAATTCCCAGTCCCCACTATCACAACCATCTTTATCAGCATTCGCTGCCTCAGTTTATGTATGAGTAGGATGCCTCCTTGTCCTTGCATTCTGCTTTAGCTGCTGAAAGTATCCTGGCAGGTATCCAGTGAGGACAGTGACTGAATATGAGCCACCATCAAAATGGTGACTCATAAACAGTGCTATCCTCATGGGCTACCCTAGAAGGGTAACAACCCTATGCGAAGGTGATTGTAGGGGAGGGTAACTGGAAGGGGAGAATAGTGAGGGGAAGGGGAGGAATAGGGAAAAGGGTTTCTCAGTGGGTAATGTGCCTGTAGCAGCCGAGCTAGCCATGTGGTGCGGTGGTGAGAGTGGCTAGCTCTGGCACAGTAGGTACTGAGTTTGGGGCTGGGGATTGGGGAAAATGTTTTGTTGTTGACTGCCTCTGCCACTTTTATTTTTTTTTTGTGCAATCCGGAGTATCACCCCTTCCTTCACATGCACCCCCCTAGAGTTAGTAATCCTTAAGCAGAATGTGCTGTGGCAAAGTCCCCCATGAGGGTGTGTGTGTGGGAGGCACGCCCCCACATAAATACTAAGTCCAGTTGCTCAGTGTTTGTTTGCTGGCAAGTGCATATCACTGATTTGCTTTTCAGTGATATACACTCTCCCTAACAGTGTTCACAGTTTTGCAATCACCGTTATCACATAGAACCATCCTGGCACATGCAGCAAAATGTTCCGTACTTCTAAGACTAACTCCAGCCAGTTCATTCCAAAACTCTACTACCATTTCATTGCTAACATGCTTTTTAGGTTCAGGAGGACATTTAGTGACAGTCCTGGTGATATTATTATTATTGTTTCTATGTAATTCGTTAGTGTTAGGATTAGTATTGTCCACATCATTTTCAGTTTCACGTGCAGCAGCACTGCACTTCCTTTTAGTACACTTACACTGGGAAATATGAGACATAGTAGACACAGCCATGGCTTCACTACACTGCAGAGAGATGTCACATATAGTGTAGCTATTACAGAGCTGTGGGCACCTAACAGACAGTGCAATACAGCCTAAATGGCATTTGCTATGCTGCAAAGAGACATCACACATAGTGTGGCTATGACAGGGTTTAGGGCACCTAACAGGCTAACAGAAGTGTAATACAGCCTAAATGGCTTTTGCTACACTGCAGAGAGATGCAGAGTAGCTATCTCACAGACAGGGATGGGGCACCTAACAGACAGTGTATAATATAGCCTATATGGCTTTCACTATACTGCAGAGACACAGTGCAAATATGTCACAGACAGGGCTTGGGGCACCTAGCAGACAGTGTAATACAGCCTAAATGGCATTCATTATGTTACAGAGAGGTGTCACACACAGTGTAGCTATGACAGGGCTTGGGGCACCTAACAGGCTAACAGACAGTGCAATATAACCTAAATGTATTTCACTATACTGCAGAGAGAAACAGAGTAGTTATGTCACAGACAGGGCTCATGGGCATCTAACAGACAGTGTGTAATACAGGCTAAATGGCTTTCACTATGCTGCAGACAGACACTCACTCAGTGTAGCTAATGTCTCACAGACAAGGCTTGGGGCCCCTAACAGACAGTGTAACACAGCCTAAATGGCTTTTGCTGTGCTGCAATAGAGATGTCACACACATGTAGCATTCACAGGGCTTGGAGCACCTAACAGGCTAACAGATAGTGTATTACATTCTAAATGGCTTTTGCTATACTGCAGAGAGAAACAGAGTAGTTATGTCACAGATAGGTCTTGGGGCACCTAGTAGACAGTGTAATATAGCCTAAATGGCTTTCACCATGTTGCAGAGAGATGTCACACACAGTGTAGCTATGACAGGGCTTGGGGCACCTAACAGGCTAACAGACAGTGTAATACAGCCTAAATGGCTTTTGCTATACTGCAGAGAGAAACAGAGTTGTTGTGTCACAGACAAGGCTTGGGGCACCTAACAGGCTAACTGAAGTGTAAAACTGTACAGCCTAAATGGCTTTTGCTATACTGCAGAGAGACACAGAGTAGCTATGTCACAGATGGTTTACCTATGCCGTCGCGAGAGTATTGTTCTCAACGTTCAGCTCAGAGACATCCTCAGTGTCGACAGTTGAAATTTCAGCTGTCAGACATCGGTCTACTTTCTATCAGGGGGCTACATCCCCTGAAACCCCCATGTGGGGTGCTGCACCCACTCCTTCTAAGATTATTGCTCCAGTCAGAGTTAATAATGAAGAAGTAGAAAATCAACTAAAGGCCAAAATATCATTATGGGTCTCTCACAGTGACATTTTTAAACATGTCAAAAATGTCACTGTGGGGGATTTCACTGATGGTGTTTCACCCTTCTGTCAGCATACCATCATGGACAGGGCTTGGGGCACCTAACAGACAGTGTGTAATACAGCCTATATGGCTTTCACTATATTGCAGAGTCACTGAGCAGCTATGTCACAGAGAGGGCTCGGGGCACCTAACAGGCAGTGTGAAGTACGGTCTAAATGGTTTTTGCTCTGCTGCAGAGACAAATGCACAGTGTAGCTAATGTCACACAGACAGGGCTTGGGGCACCTAACAGACAGTGTAATACAGCCAAAATTACTTTTACTATGCTGCAGAGAGACATCACTCACAGTGTAGCTGTGACAGGGCTTGGGGCACCTAACAGGCTAACAGAAGTGTAATACAGCCTAAATGGCATTTGCTGTAATGCAGAGAGAGACACAGAGTAGCTATGTCACACACGGGGCTTGAGGCACCTAACAGACAGCGTGCAATACAGCTCATATTCATTTTCATTTTCTCTAGTTATATACTCTTGTAATGTTTTGTATAATTCCATGTTTTGTTTGTTCTCCATCTCATACTTTTCCAATATGTATTGTCATCTGATGTGGAACCTATGAAATTAGCTTGTTCTCAAAGGTGTTATCCAAAATTTCAATAAATAAAATAAAAAAAAACTTTATTGCAGGATCACTGAACAGCCATGTCACAGAGATGGCTTGGGCACCTAACAGACAATGTAATACAGTCTAAATGGCTTTCACTATGTTGCAGAAGGATGTCATACACAATGTAACTATGACAGGGCTGGGGCACCTAGAAGGTTAACAGACAGTGCAATACAGCCTTAATGGCGTTCACTATACTGCAGAGAGACACTAAATATCTACAGTATGCCACAGACAGGGCTCAGGGCACCTAGCAGACAGTGTATAATGCAGCCTAAATGGCTTTCGTTATACAGCAGAAACACAGAGTAGCTATGCCACAGTCAGGGCTCAGGGCATCTAACAGGCAGTGTGTAATACAGCCTAACTGGCTTTTAGTGTCCTGCAGAGAGACACAGACAGTTTGGGGCACCTAACAACAGACAGTGTGTAATATAGGTTAAATGACTTTCACTATCCTGCAGAGAGAGAGAGACACACACACACAGTGTAGCTAATGTCACACAGACAGGGCTAGGGGCACCTAACAGATAGTGTAATACAGCCTACATGGCTTTCACTATGCTGCAGAGAGACACAGAGTAGCTATGTCACAGATGGGGCTTGGGGGCATCTAACAGGCAGTGTATAATACAAATGAATTGCCTTTCACTATGCTGTAGAGAGACACACACACAGTGTAGCTAATGCCACACAGACAGGGCTCAGGGCACCTAACAGACAGTGTAATACAGCCTAAATTACATTCACTATGTTGCAGAGAGACATTGCACACAGTCTAGCTATGACAGGGCTTGAGGCACATAACAGACTAACAGTCAGTGCAATACAGCCTAAATGACTTTCACTATTCTGAAGAGACACAGATCAGCTATGTCACAGAGATGGCTTGCGGCACCTGACAGACAATGTGTAATGCAGCCTAAATGACTTTCACTATACTGCAGAGACACAGAGTAGCTATGTCACAGTCATGGCTTGGGGCACCTAACAGACAGCGTGTAATACAGCCAAAATGGTATTCACTATGCTGCAGAGAGAGAGAGAGACACACACAGTGTAGCTAATGTCAAACACACAGGGCTAGGGACACCTAACAGACAGTGCAATACAGCCTAAATGGCTTTCACTATGTTGCTGAGAGACACAGAATAGCTATGTCACAGGCAGGGCTCAGGGCAGCAAACAGACAGTGTGCAATACAGCCTAAATTACTTTTTCTATACTGCAGGGAAAGCAGCTGCTGCCAGCAACAAGTGCCTTTTGTCCCCCCCTTCTCCTTCTTTCCTGAGCACTGCACTGAATGATCCCCTAATTCCCCCTTCAGTCCCCAAACCCCTTGCTCCTTCATGGATTTTTTGCTTTATGTTAACTTTTTTTTTCATTTTGTCTCAATTAATGCAGAGCAAGTGCCAATTCCTCACTCTCCTACCTCACTCTGATGCTATTTGTGTGCTCACAGCAGACACAGAGCACAGACACCAGTACTGACCAATCAGATTGTCAGCCTGGTGTTACGTGCTCTTTTCTGCTGTAAGGACCTCACTGGCTGCCCTTTCATGCCTATTTACAACCTTGCAAGTATTGCATGGCCCCTCAGGCTGTCTGTAATGCCGTTTTTAAAAAGAAATTTCCTGTTACCTGACCTGTATCAAAACTGCATGACCTGTGAAGTACACTGTTATGTTGGGTAGGGTAGTAAATTACCTGAACTCCCCTAAACAGCAAAAAATAGCAGATCCCCAACCTACCCGATCCAGCTACCCAATGGGTAGCCCATCCCTAGTAGAAATATTGGCAACATAGCATATCAGGGACAAATGTATAACAGAAAGTAAGGGTGAAGGATAAATATATTGTTTTAGTTGTATTGGATATATAATTTCAATATAAAGAAAAATAGAATCTTTTGCAATTATGAAAATGGTGTCATTTAGAACAAATTGTTAAATATTAAAATGCAACATTCTGTTTGGATATTGCTTTAAATAAAAAAAGACAGATTTTTTCAGCTAAGTTTTTTCTCATTTCCTAACTCTTCTGACAGCACCCCTATAACCCCATCGCTGACTTTCACATGGACATACTGGTTATCCACCACTGACCTAGGACTGCAATAGTGGTGGGTGGTTTGTCACATTGGTCATGCATGGGCCTGTGGGGGGGGGGGGTGCCATCACAATGGTGAAACACTGCTTTTGCCTTCAATTCCTGTTTTCTTTTAAGGGTGCCAGCATGCAATGACACACATGCATGGAACTGCACAATTGCATGCCAGCATCTCGTGATGGCCCTGTCCCCTTGCAGCAATCCCACTGTGCAGTCTCCTGGCCTCTGCTATGTGGCTAACAAACAGCAGAATGCTGTATCCCTCCTCCTGGAGGGACAAGAGCTGTTCCTGGGATGGTCAATCCTCCCTTCCCTGGCTGGCTCCTGAGCAACCTGAGTCTGTTCCCGAACCCAGGTTACAGACCTAAAAAGCAGTAACACTACCCCTGCACTATTATGACTGTTAACAGGGGATCATTTTTATGATCCTGGAGGAAAGCTCTTCTAATTCTTTTATTTTTAGCCAGTATTATATAACATCTAAGACAATTTACATTTAATTGTGGTACTAAATTGAAGACCAAAGGTAACATGTGAAGTGGGCGCATGAGGAAGGTGACACCTTCCCCATGCAATCCACTCACAGCGGCCGACAAGTAGGGCAACCAGATGAGGGGTGGGTGAACTAGGCGACAGGATATCACTATACATACGTGCATGGGGGTGGGAGGCGAGCACGGCGTGGGCTGAAGTGGGGTGAGAGGCTGTAGGGAGTGGTGCTGCTGTTGCCAGTTGAGCTGTGTCATGGCGTCAGGGATTGGTTAATGGCTGGGAAGGCTAAGGTACCAGGTTCGCGTCCAGGCGCTGGTGTGATTTTTATTGTGCCCGGCCAAAACCTTTTTATTTTCTTTCACCCCCCATGCACCCTTGGAGTTGAGAATCCTTAAGTAGGGGGGGTGTGGGGCAAAGCCCTCCACAAGGAGGGGTGTTGGTTGTAGGCAACCCCCACACAGAAAGTAATAAAAATATGTCCTGGTGCCATTGTGCTGGTGCGCTAGGGTTGTCAGACTGGCAAAATGTGTTTGGCACTCTGAGCAATAACATAGAAACATAGAAACATTAAATTTGATGGCAGATAAGGACCGCTTGGCCCACCCAGTCTGCCCATTTCCCTAACTAATGGATAAGCTTCAGATCCTAGTTAACCAGCAGCCTACTTCTTTCTACCCCATCCCTAGAATTGCCTTATGACTGTCCCATGCATGCTTGAATTCAACCACTGTTTTTGACTCCACAACCTCCTCCGGAAGGCCGTTACATGCATTCACAACCCTCTCTGTGACAAAAATACTTCCTTACTTTACCTCTGAGCCACACCCCCTCTATCTTCAAATTGTGCCCCCTTGTTTTTGCACACCTCTTTTTTTAGAAAGATGCTACCCTCTTGGACTTTGTTGATTCTCTTGAGGTACTTGAAAGTTTCTATCATGTTCCCCCTCTCCCTCCTTTCCTCGAGGCTATACATATTAAGCTCCTTTAGTCTCTCTTCATATGTCTTCTGGTGCAGACCCTGCACCATTTTAGTTGCCCTCCTCTGTACAGCTTCCATCTTGTCTATATCCTTGCGAAGATTGGGTCTCCAGAACTTCACACAGTACTCCAGATGGGGTCTCACCAGCTGTCTATACAGAGGGGTAACAACTTCCTGTTTTCTACTGGTGATGCCTCTCCCTGTGCATCCCAGTATCCCCCTAGCCCTCCTTACTGCCCTCTCACATTGCTTGCCCACCTTTAAGTCATCTGATATGACTACCCCAGGTCCCTTTCCATTTTCTTGTTGTTAGTATCTCACCCCCCATTGTGTACTCTTCCCCTGGGTTTTTGTTTCCCAGGTGCATTACCTTGCACTTCTTAGCATTGAATCTAAGCTGCCATACATTTAACCATTCCCCTAACCTTGCCATGTCCCTTCTCATCCTTTCCACCCCACCTTGAGCATCAACTCTGTTGCAGATCTTTGTGTCATCTGCAAAGAGACATACTTTTCCTTCCAGTCCCTCTGCAATGTCGCTTATAAAGACATTGAAGAGGACCATTATTTAATTCAGCACTCTTTTCAAGCATGACACAAAAATGTTGTAATGTTTCTATAAATGTTTTACTGTTTCTATTTTTTAACTTTAATGGAGGTATTGCAAACATACCTTAATGCACTCAATATTGATGGAAGTATAGTAAGTGGTAATCAGACATTTTACATGTATAGTGGTACAGTGAAGCTGACACAATATTCCCATGCAATCCTTGACTATTAGACATTCCTTTTCTTCTTGGGCTTCTTTATTTGAGTGTGCAGCTCTCCTTTGGCCCTAAACTACTCCTTCTAGAGCCTTAACCTGTGACTTGACAGCACCCATTCCTCCACTTCTGTTCACTGCTTCCCCCAGAGTTCACCCTCTCTAAAAACAACAGTGCTATGCCATTAAGCTTAACAATGAGCAGACATTCAAATCTTAGATAGCATAGGAGTTTGGGAAAAGGCATGGTGTGGCTTGCCCAGCCACTTGCCGAGCTGGTTCATGGTTTGCAAGCATCAAGATGAATTTGGACAAGATAGTGTGAGGAGGGGTAGAGGAACCAACCATCACAGAACATGTTAGCATCAATGATACAGCGAAGGTGGATCAGAGGCCTTGCAGCATAGATCTGGAGAACTAGTCCATAGCCTTTGATGCAGGACCTCCAAGGTAGTATTCTCTGAGATACTACTGGTGTCTTGTGCAGGACTGGTCAGTCAGCAGGAGATTAGACATGTAAATGCATGGCCTGCAGGCTAGATGGAGTGGTGCAGGAGGCTTTAAACTAGGAAAAGATAAATAGTGGTAAGAGTAAGAGAACATTCATGCCACAGCCACGTAAAGGGTATAAAATTAAAAAGATCATATCTTGGCATCCAAAGGAGAGGGAAAGAAACAAAAACAGTCTATGACTGTATTATGGAGAAAGTGAGGAGTGTGGCTAACAAGGTGGATGAGCTGGAGGGTGGATTCCTTGAGGTAAGCTAGGATCAAAGGGACTGAAAATATAAATATTAAACTAGATGGGGCATTGCATGTTGTTTCCAGTGCTCTGGCAAGTTATTCCCTATTGTTAACATGGGGAGAGAGAACAACAAAAACATGTGATGTCCCCTCTCGGTTCTCTCCATATATGTGATCTCTATGGCTAGGATGTAGTAGGACTACTCACAATCTGTAAGAATGATGGGATATATTATGCTGCAATGGTTGGTGGATGTAGTCCATTCAGGATGGACTGTGTGTGCCAGAGGAGTACAAGAGTCACTTTACATGAGAAATTAGCTTTGGAAAAAAGATGATCCCCACTAGCAGCTTTTACGGGGCTTAGATATGTTATGGTTTTTATATAAAAAAAATCATCAACCATACTGATCATGCCAAATGACCATTTTCTCTCCCTCTGTGACTGGGTTACAGTTGTAATGGAGAACTCATAAAAGTTGGAAGAATGTTTGGATGACAACATTCAATTCTGATGTTAGCTTTTTGCTGCTTTTCTGCTCCCAAGGAATCATTCTTACATGCCCTTCAGCTTTATACCTAAAATGCCTGTCCTTTCCTGTTACAGGGAACTGAGCTCCTAACCTGGGTGGCGTTCACTAGTGTCTTTGAATTTCTGAGGATACGAAATAGAAAAATAGCAATGCATCACTTGTTTTTCATTAGTAAATATAATTCCACTACACAGACACTATGTAATGTGCCTTGCAGTATAGCCTAGAGGTTAAAGTAATGAGCTGTGGATGGGCTAACCTGGGTTTCATTTCCACAACCTCCACTTGCATGTTGTGTGACTCTGAGTAAGTCACTTAACCATCCCAGTGCTCTCAGGTCATCTGTAAAAACAGGCACTTGTGCCTAATGAGTTGTACCTGGTTATCAAAGAAATAATAAAAAAACAATAGTAATATACATGATGCAGTACTAAGGAAGGAATACAATTCTGATATGCAATGAGTTGACTACTTTTGAAGTGTAAGAAAGATATTCAGTCATAGTTTACCTAGTAGATCAATAAAAGTGTGACTTAATTAGGTGCTTTTGTAAACAATACTGATTATATTTTTAAGATTGACCCAAATTCAGACTCTGTACCTTACTGAAAAATGTTCACGTATTAATAAGAAACAGTATCCATAATCAATCCTAAATTTTATGTTATTCTCCAGGAAAACAATTCTCACAGTCCCTCTTACCTGGTATACAGTATGTATTGTTTTCAGAAATTCTGCTGTTTAAAGTTGAACTCTGCTGAGGAAAAATAAGGCAATTTTTATAAAGACAGTTGAAATGTAATGAAGACAGTATACAGGTTTCCCCCACTCTTTCTGATCAACTCTATTTCTGTGGTGTTTCATATTCATCAATAAAATCCTGCCACAGTATTTCTACTAGGAATTGAGCCTTGACTCTCAGTGTATTTTTATCCCTACCCAGAGGACTTTGGCTGCTTTCAACACAACATAGCACCTGGGTACCTGAATGCCCTGCAAAGTGTTGCTCACACTCCAGAGTACAGAATGCTTAATCTCCTAGCAGTTTGCTGGTGGAATGCCATTCATTAGGTTTTGGCTTTCTAGACTAGGTAAGTGCCTTTGCTCAGATAGTCACCACTGTTGTCCCAAGATCTTTGCATATTAGCATGAATCCCTCATTGCAGTCTTACATGCCTAGGCTCTATGAAAATATTTGGGTTGGCTGTGATAGGTTTTGGGGCCGAACTACTGATTCATAAGGATGATGTCTTATCAGTGGCCTTGGAGAAAGTAAGATAAAACACAGAAAAAGTTTAAACGCAAGCTGTGAAACATTTTAACTGTAATGTAGGACATTTTCTTCTGGTAAATCAATAACTTTTCCTGTTGCATTTTGTTATTTAGAGTAGAGAAAGGTTATCAGCCATAGCATTTCTTAACATTATCATAATGTTATCATGCCTGAGTAACATTTCTCAAATATTTACAGCATGTTACTGCAAAAGAAAGGCAAACATTTAGAACAGATAATAACTAGGTTACATTTGTAAAAGGTCCAAATACCTTTAGACATCAGTTAATCAAGGCTATATTCTCTGACATGGAAAGATTACTCACTGAAGTAAAATTAAACTCACCTATTGGGCTGAACTAGATTACAAAAGGGCTAAAGTACATCCATCAATGTCAGCTAAGGGTATAAGGCAATCCAAGGGGTTTGATGGCATGTGTGGACAATGCAAAGGCTGAGTAGTTTATTTTTGTCTTTAGAACATTGAGACAGCATTGTACCTTTATTCTGTGTATTTTGGATGTATTTTGCATTTTACAATTCATGGTTCTTTTGCTGAGGAAATTTCTTCAGGCATCTAGGCCCTGAAATTTATCCCACCACCACCACCACCACCACCACCATCCCCAAAGTGAAATACAGAAAAGCAGGCAAGAAATATATTACTCATGTCTGCACTTCCTGAAGTACTCCAGGCAGACTAGATGGAGCTTTAGTCTTTTTTGCCCTCATTGTCTGTATTCCTATAGTGTATTAGAGCATTATAGTGTATAGTAGATCATTGTTCTATATAAAAATCCATCCTCTTCAAAATGCTGTTATACCACAGTTCAAAGGCCATGGAATGTGACTGTACCCTTCTGTGGTAGAACAGCATTCTAGAACCTCTAGAAGCTGCACAAGTCAGTTTCATTGTGAAAGAGAAAAAACACAATGCACACATTTCACATAATACTATACACTATAAAAAATACAGGATGAGCAATTTTATGCACAACCAGTGTGTTCTTCCACCTTGGGGTTCTGATTTCCATGGACCTCTCGAGCTTCGCTCTTGAGGTCAGAGGGAATCAGAACCCCTCTGTGGCAGAGCACACTGATTGTGCATAGTTGTCCTTTCAGTATTCTCTATATGTTTCTCCTTTCTAGCCTCAACAGTGCCAGCATGTGGACAGTTAATGGGGAAGAAAAATAATTAACTTGAGGGAAAATAAACATTTCCTTCAGCCTCCAGACTTTGAAGTTGGATGTGCAATCCAGTTCTCCTTCCCTTGCTACCCTGCTTAACAGTGACATGAGCACAGAATATTGATGATAGACAACAATTTGGTTTTGTTCTAAACAGTGCCCTTAGTACACAGCTTACATGGCAGTGAGTTAGATAACTGTAGTGCTGAGATTGTATACTGCATATATGCAGAAGACACTTGGCATGATAATATAACACGCAACCATGATATATGGGAATCCGTGTTTCTGGGAGAGGGATGTTGGCCAGGACACTGGAGATAACCTCTACGCTTTCTAAAGTGCCATATGATGTTCAGCTTCCACCTTGGAAGCAACAACAAATAGGCAGAACAGAGTGGGAACACATTTTTTACATCTCATCCAAAAGATGGCACCCCTAATACTGCAGCATTTGCTTCTTGTGTGCAGCTATACATTGTCACCATTGGATGGTGCAGAACTACAGTATCACTGTTGAGTGATGCAGCACTACAGTATCACCATTCAGTGATGCAGCACTACAGTATCACTACTGAGTGATGCAGCATTATAGTGTTTCTGATGAGTGATGCAGCACTACAGTATCACCATTGGGTGGTGCTGCACTACCGTATCACTGTTGAGTGATGCAGCACTACAGTATCACTGTTGAGTGATGCAGCACTACAGTATCACTATTGAGTGATGCAGCATTACAGTATTTCTAAGTGATGCAGCACTACAGTATCACTGTTGAGTGATTGAGCAATACAGTATCACTGTTGAGTGATGCGGCATTACAGTATTACTGTTGAGTGATGCAGTACTACAGTATCACTGTTGGGTGATGCAGCACTACAGAATTACTCAGCTGCAGCACTTCAGTATCACTGTTGAGTGATGCAGCATTATAGTATCAGTGCTGCGTGATGCATCATTACAGTATTATTGTTGAGTGATGCAGCACTACAGTATCACTGTTTGGTGATGCAGCACTATGGTATCATTGTTGAGTGATGCAGCATTACAGTATTACCACTGAGTGATGCAGCACTGAGCGATGCAGCATTACAGTATTATTGTTGAGCGATGCAGCACAACAGTATCACTGTTGGGTGATGCAGCACTACTGTATTACTCAGCTGCAATACCACAGTATCACTGTTGGGTGATGCAGCACTTCAGTATCACTGTTGAGTGATGCAGCACTACAGTATTACTCCGCTGCAGCACTACAGTATTACTGTTGGGTGATGCAGCACTACAGTATCAGTGCTGCATGATACATCATTACAGTATTACTGTTGAGTGATGCAGCACTACAGTATCACTGTTGGGTGATGCAGCACTACGGTATCATTGAGTGATGCAGCATTACAGTATTACTGTTGAGTGATGCAGCACTACAGTGTCACTGTTGGGTGATGCAGCACTACAGTATCACTGTTGAGTGATACATCATTACAGTATTACTGTTGAGTGATGCAGCACTACAGTATAGCTATTGAGTGATGCAGCATTACAGTATTTCTGTTGAGTGATGCAGCACTTCAGTATCACTATTGAGTAATGCAGCATTACAGTATTTCTGTTGAGTGATGCAGCGCTACAGTATCACTGTTGAGTGATGCAGCAATACAGTATCACTGTTGAGTGATGCAGCATTACAGTATTACTGTTGAGTGATGCAGCACTACAGTATCACTGTTGGGTGATGCAGCTCTTCAGTATCACTGTTGAGTGATGCAGCACTACAGTATCAGTGCTATGTGATGCATCATTACAGTATTATTGTTGAATGAGGCAGCACTACAGTATCACTGTTGGGTGATGCAGCACTACAGTATCATTGTTGAGTGATGCAGCATTACAGTATTATTTTTGAGTGATGCAGCACTACAGTGTCACTGTTGAGTGATACATCATTACAGTATTACTGTTCAGTGATGCAGCACTACAGTATTACTGAACTGCTGCACTACAATATCACTGTTGGGTGATGCAGCACTACAGTATCATTGCTGAGTGATGCCGCACTACAGTATCATTGTTGGGTGATGAAACAGTACAGTAACACTGTAGGGTGATGCAACACTAAAGCATCACTGTTGAGTGATGCAGCACTACAGTATCACTGTTGGGTGATGCAGCACTACAGTATCACTGTTGGGTGATGCAGTACTACAGTATCACTGTTGGGTAATGCAGCACTACAGTATCACCGTTGGGTGATGCAGCACTACAGTATCACCGTTGGGTGATGCAGTACTACAGTATCATTGTTGGGTGATTCAGCACTACAGTATCACTCCTGGGTGATGCAGCACTACAGTATCACTCTTAGGTGATGCAGCACTACAGTATCACTATTGGGTGATGCAGCTTTACACTGTCACCTTTGGTTGACAGCAGAAGGGTCTGGTGTGACCCATGATCAGATTTGATTTTTAGGTTTTATTGTTTGGGGAAGTATCTTTAGGCCACAAGTACCTATTTTCAAAGGTAACATGATCACACAATGGTAACCTGGTCATATGATAATCTGACTTTCCTTGCCCAAATATGAGAATCTGAACAACTGAGCCACTGACATAGCCTTATAAATGTACAGAGTCAGCTAGTCAAAACATTCACATTGTTGCCTTAGGAGGCCAGCTCTAAGGACAAATAAATCTGATTCTTGTATGTCTACAGTATGAGCCAAAGAGCACATGCAAAACAAGCAGTAGAAGTAATAAAAAGATTTATTATAATACTCATGCCAAAACATGTGATAGAGAAAATCACAGGGGAGGTGGTTTCTCACCAGTCCTGTAGGAAAGTACATGTCTCTGAGGAGAAACTGGCTTACAGAAGGCTATAGTCATGATAGGAACATGGTAACAGAGATAACAACATAGTTAAAATATAAGAAACATAATGCACTGGTGTACAGAATGTAAACAAAGCATCTCCCTTGGGTAATGACTTAGGTATCATAATTGCTAATGAGTGTGATGTTAGACAAAGGATTTGTCTCTGTCAGCATAAAACACAGACAAAGAGAAATGCTGAATTATCAGAAATACATGTGGCGTGCTAATCTAAGTGTAAAACTACAAACTACATATAAATATATGCATGTATATATGTAATAGATAAACCACTCTGAGGTGTGTGGTCGCGCTCTGATATACGCACATCTTGGTGTGCAGCAGAGTGCATCAACTGCCCAAGATGTGTATATATCTAAGCACGACTGCACACCTCAGAGTGGTTTATCAATCTTATAAAATGTCATAATTGTTTTGGAGGGGGGTAAAAGTGCAGGTGTGCTGTCACACTCTGATATAAGCGTAGCACCTAATGGTCTTTCACCAATTGATTATCTTCTTTTTTCAAACCCATTTTATAAATATATATATATATATATATATATATATATATATATATATATATATATATATATATATATATATATATATATCACAGACAATCCGATAAGGTCCTCTTATCAGTGATTAGATAGATTATATGTAGAATATATATAAAAATACATAAAAGACGAACGTAATCTAGGTAAATGCATTATAGTGAGGTATAATGAATCATGCATGCTATATAGTGAATAATCCTATAAAAGATGTAAACATAATATATATATATATATATATATAGTCACATAAATTTTCAGCAAAGCACATTCCTGGCACCTGTGCTTGTATGTTGGGTACCTAAATCTACATGTTAGTACAAAATAGCAGCATCACAGTATAAGAGACCAGGAATACAGTGTAAGGTGTATGTTGTATGATAGGGGTTTGTAAACCAGGCATAACAGCATGTACAGTTCACATGTACTGTCTGTATTATAAACTTCTGCTACTCATTTTATATGAATTATGCAATTTGTGGTCAACTGTAACTGTTGCACCCTTCCTACTCCCTGTATTACAAACTACTGATACTCATTGTAAATGAATTTCTGTCTGCTGCTAAACTACTGTAAGTGTTTTCCTGTGTACTGCACCTCTTTCCAGAATGCCTCTGGAAATCAGCTATTTACAGCTATGATTTTATTAAAGAAAGTCTGGACACACAATATCTGTTTACAAAGATGTCATGGTCAAATTAACAATATACAAAGATAGAAGGTAAAAAATACTCTTGTCAATTAGCAACAAGTAAAACTCTTTCAAACAGTCAGTCAATCAATCAATCAATCGATAAATAATTTGGTTGATTTTGCATATTTTTAAAACCTTTTTGGGTCAGAGTTGATCTGGCCAGATTAGTGAAATACAGTGGGGTCAGACTGGATGCAACACTCATATCACAATTTCTGCCAGTGACCCTTCTTCTGCCAGCAGACCAAAACCTAATGTATGCTGATGCCATTATGATAAACACTAGCTCCCCTGACCTTTCCTTCATGTCCTCTGTACCTATTGAGTTCCTCAGCTGGTAAATCTTTGTGCAGACTCACGCCCATGCTAAACAAAATGAAAACAAAATCTATGCTTCTCATGTCAAAAAAAACCTCAGAACTGGCCTCCAAAGCATCCACATTCCTGCAGGACCCCTGTAGAATGCATCCACACTTTTTAGATATCTTAGAGTCCACCTGAACTTTTATTTGGCCTACTCAGAACACATCTCTACTCTATGTAAACTGACCAAGCAAAAACATGGTGCCCTGTTCAGGCTTAAACATGGTCTCATGCCTGAGGTAAGGCTGGCCATTCATACAGGAATAGTGCTACCCACCTTGAACCATGGTTTGCTCACCTTTTTCAGCATGCTGCCTCTGAGCTTAAGAAACTTGATACTGTGCGCAATAGTGTCTTTCGATTCACATTGGCTGCTAACTATTGCACTCACCCCTATAAGCTGCAACATATGCAGACCTTGGATGACTGACAACTCAAGCACACAGAATCTACACTGAAGGGTGTTTCACTGCTAAGCATATAAGGGATACCTAGCACCACCCCTTACTAGGGATAGAAGAACTAAAGAGAAATGGTAGAGACCTGCGATCTTCCTACAAACTTCTGTACTCTGAACCTCAGATAAGTATTACCATGGGTCAGAAAGATTTCTCTGTGTCTGATCCCAGGTTATGGAATAGCCATCCCTGAAAACTGGCTTGAGCCCCCTTCCTTTGACTTTTATCATGCGTCTAGGGAATTGCTTAACATCCCAGTCTGTGCTGCTGCTGGTATCCAGCTACTTGCATTGGGACTTCTCATCACTTTCCTCTCCCTAAACTCTCCAGTGTATTGCATCCTATAATTGGTAACTATAAAATATGCACACCAGGTACAGGGGAACACAAGTAACAACACACAAAAAAGGGGAAGCTAGGGTCACCATTTCAGGGGTAAGGGTACATTACTATTTCCAGGTAACACAAGGAGTATAGAAATTGGGAATGCTAGGCATGGTGCAGTGCAGTGCAGTGGATATGGGATGGCAGTTTTCAGAGAGTCCTGGAGACTGTGCTACTGCTCCATCTGCATGTACCTCACTGGGCTGAGAGAGGAGATCACTAGACTCCAGGCTAAGCTGGTTAGGATTTAAGGGACCTCTTTGCCCACTCAGAGGCCACCAAGTCTGACACTGTTACCCCAGAGGATGCCAGGAATAAGGAACAGCTAGACTACAGTGGGCTCTGGAAGGGTGCGGGTGGTGGGTCAGATGCACATTCCTCAACCAGTACAACTATGAAATTCTTATATTGCTCTGGTGAGGCAAGACAGCCTGCAGGATACACCTGTGGTAGTGGCCAGGGAGGATGTGGGGGTTCTCCAGAATGGAAACCACAAGGAGGGAGGAAAAGAACCCCTGAGGAGAAGGAAGTAACTTCTGGTGGGATACTCAGTTGTGAAGGGGATATATTTTGGAATAGGAAGGGGGGTAGGAAGAAGGTTTGGTGCCTATGTGGTACCATGGGTCAGAGGAATGGGAGGAATATTCAGAGGATTGCTGAGGAGGCAGAGCTGAATGCCATTGTCCACATAGGGACTTATGACCTGGCTAGGGACAGAGTAGTGCAGGGGGATGTTCCTGTATACTGTTAATAGTGAATCCTGGACCTTTCTAAGCAAAATCAAGCTAAAGTCAGCAGACCACAAACAAATCCTAATAGCTCAAGAACCATAGGTGCTAAACACAAAGTATGAGTGGCAAAGTTATTCAGCACAAAATGACCTTTCCAATGATGCTATGCAAATAATAATATGTATTTTTTTTTCTATGCTGGTTGAAACAGCAACAACATTTTTTTTTACTAAAATAGACAACATAAGCCATACACACCATACCATAAACAAATGTGAATAACTCCTAAAGTATGCATGATATACACAAAATATCAGTGGCAAAGTTGTTCAGCACAAAATTTCCTTTCCAACGGTGCTATGCAGTCAAATATAGATTACATTCTGTTATATTATATATTAAAATATATAAGTGATGTCTTCAGACATTGCAAGGGCACACAGGAAGTCAGTAGCTGACTTCTCTAGGTGTACTCAGGACACACCATTTTATTTTACTGATGACTACAGGCATCTGCTAGGAGAGAATGAGTTAAGAAGAAAATATGGAGAACCCAAGGGGAATGGAATCCTCCAGGGAGGAAATTAATAAAAGAAGCAGGGTGGTAGAAATGAAGGGAGATGGGAACAGAAGCATTAAAAAGAGAGAGGAACAAGGAAAGAGAGCAAAATAGAAAGAAAGGGGGGGTAACAAGCAGAGTGGTAACAAAATCTGGAAGGATATGTGTGCAAATGCTAGATGTCTAGGAAATAAGATCCTGGATCTAGAGGCCATGATGGCAGAGGCCATCCTGGATATTGTGGCCTTTAATGAGTCATGGTACACTGAAAAGCATGGCTAGGCATGTCCATATCAAGCTATACTCTGTTCAGGAGGAATAGGGTGAGAAGGAAAGGAGAGGGTGTGGTGCTTTATGTGAGAGAAGGCAAAAAGCAACTGAGATACACGGAATACGGGGGGAGCAGAGATTCTGTGGGTCACCCTAGAGATGGGGAATGGACTCTCTATTCACACCGCAGTGATCTACTGACCTCCAGAACATGGAGGCAATTAGGTAAAATACTTGTGGAAGTTACTGGCAAGATAACAGAAAAGGGGGAGGTGCTACTGGTGGGGGACTTCAATCTGTCGGATGTAAATTGAAACCTCCCAGCTGCATCTTCAGCTAGAAGCAGGGACATCCTGGACTCTCTGCAGTGGGCATTCCTCAGGTAACTAGCCAGTGAACCCACACATGATGGTGCAATATTGGACCTTTTAATCATTAACGGGAACAGTGTTGCAGATGTCAAGGTAGGAGGCCACCTGGGTAACATCAATCACCATACAGTATGGTTCAATATAAGGATGGCTGCAGAATTAAAGCACACAAGTGGGAGGGTCCTGGACATCAGGAAGGCAGATTTTAAAAAGATGGACGAATGCCTTTAGGAATCACCTGGCTAGGGGATGACCTGGGTGGGGTGGAGAAACAGGGGGCAAAGCCAAATAGGCCATAGGGAAGGTAACATTCCTCTATACCAAGTGAGGGAGCAAAAGCAAGAGGAAAAAGAGACCACTATGGTTCTCAAAAGAAGTGGTGGAAAAGTTAATGGCAAAAAGGGCAGCATTGAGAAGGTATAAGGAGATGCAGAGGGGGGATGATAGGGAGATGCACCAGGGGAAACAGAGGGAAGCAGGGAGTGCAGTAAGGACCACTAAGCCAAAAACTGAAGAGAGAGAATAGCCCAGGTGGTGATGCAGGAGACAAGACATTTCTTAGGTATGTAATCGAAAGGAGGAAGACCGGGGTGGGTTCATAAGGAATGACTGTGCAGAGGGGCACCAGGAAAAGGCAGACACCCTGAACAAATACTAATCTTCAGTGTTCACAGAGGAAGAAGAAGGAGGGCCACAAAAAAGTAACAGGAGCATTGGAGGAGGAGGGAGGGAGGGAGATGGACACTAGTCCATTTTCAGAGGAGTGACTGGCTAATCTGAAAGCGAACAAAGCAATGGCGCTATATAAGGTGCATCCAATGGTATTGATGGAGCTCAGGGAGGTACTGGTTGCACCTCTGACAGTCCTATTTAACAGCTTATTGGAAACAGGAGCAGTTCAGGAGGACTGGAGTGGGGCAGATATAGTTCCACTTCACAAAAATGGTAGCAGGGACGAGTCTGACAATTATAGACTAGTCAGCCTGACTTCGGCGGTGGGAAAGTTAATGGAATCAATGCTGAAGGAAAGGATTGTGGAATATCTTGAATCCAATGGGTTGCAAGACCGGAGGCAGCATGGATTCTCAGATAGGAGGTCATGTCAAATGAATTGGATAGATTTCTTTGAATGAGTGACCAAGGAGTTAGAACAGGTGGAGCGGTGGGCATGGCATACCTAGATTTCAGTAAGACTTTCGACACCGTTCCACATGGGGGCTAGTAAGCAAGCTGAGTAGCTTAGGAATGGGTTCAAAGGTGGTAAACAGGATAAGAATTGGGTAGAGCATAGGCAGTAGAGGTCAGTTGTAAATGGAGTTCATTCAGAAGAAGGGAGGGTCACCAGTGAGGTGCCTCAGGAATTAGTGCTGGAACCGATCCTATTTAATGTCTTTATAAGTGACATTGCAGAGGAGCTGGAAAAGAAGGGCTGCCTCTTTGTGGATGACACCAGAATCTGTAATATGGTGGACACTCCAGGGAGGTGGAAAGGATGACCAGAGACCTGAGAAAACTCGAGGGGTGGTCAAGGGTATGGCAGCTGGGTTTCAATGTGAAAAAGTGCACAGTAATGCACTTGGGGCACAGAAACCCAGGGCTACAGTAGATAATGGGAGGAGTGGCACTGATGACCAGCAAGCAGGAAAGAGATCTGGTGGCGATCATATAGGATGACCTAAAGGTGGACAGTCAGTGCAGCAAGGCAGTTGGAAGGGCTAGTAGGATACCGGGGTGCATAGGAAGGGGTAACACCAGCAAAAAGTGATAGGTGGTATTGCTTCTGTACAGATTGCAAGTAAGACTCCACCTAAAGTACCGTCTCTAGTTCTGGAGACCACATCTCTGGAAGGACATGGACAGAGTGGAGGCAGTCTAGAGGAGGCCAATTAAAATGGTGCAGGGTCTGCATTAGAAACCCTACAAGGAGAGACTTAGGACCTAAACTGTACACACTGGATGAGGGGGGATATGACAGAGACCTTTAAATAGCTCACAGGGGTAAATAAAATACAGGAGGGAAGTATTTTTCAGAAAAAAAGCTGCTCAAAGACAAGAGGGCACAACAAGAAGCTGGATGGGGTAGTCTCAGGAGAAATATGAGGAAGTACTGTACTTGTTTTCCTGGAACAGTCTTCCAGTAGACATTGTAACTTTGTATAATGTACTTCATGTTTGTACGTTATCTGTAACAATACCCTGCCTTATGGCTTGGGTAGTGTCGGAAAATGGGCAAAATCTTTGCCCATTAACCTACCTGGATACCAAATAAATAAATACAATTTTAAGAAGTGTAAGTCTTTTGCATTCCTTTTTGTCACAGTCCAAGTGTGTTCTTGAGATATAAAAGGGAGCAAAAAGCTGACAGGAAACTCATTCACTGAAAACTGTGTGCTACTTTACCATACAACAAAGGTGCCACAAGATAGCCCACTGTGGGTGGCATGACAGGGTTGTGACAGCCTTGCAATCCTGATTCCTGCCTGCACTTTCTGTTTTCAAACTGAGAGAGAACTAGTTAGTCGCAGAGTTACTATGAATGTAATCAAATACATTATTGTGAAAATGACATATCCTATAAAGCTTCAATGGGGATATAATTTTGAATCAATTTGACTAAGGTTAGTAGAATGTTACTATGCTGTTAGATTAGAATAGAAATGTTATATAAGATTAGAGCAAAATATTACAAGCAAAGTCTTGTACTTGCTCATATGACTATTGTGACCCCAATTTGACTTCATCTTGTCTAAGGCCCGCAGTTCAAAGGATGTCGAGATAGTCTGCCAGGGAGAGTCAGCGATAAGCAGCAGCTGGCAGCCAGGAACTCTGCCATGTCGTCCCAAGTTGCACTGTGTTGAACTAGTTAACTGCACTGTTTGTTTAGGTATACTAGAACTAGGTCCTAGATCCAATCCAGGTGTGCACTGCTGGTTGATATAGTAGTCTGCTTCTGCTACAGTTCTTGATTAATGCTAATGTAGGTTTAACTTGCTAAATTGTTTCTGTGCTATAGCTAAATCTCACAGTTGCACCCCATCTGGGTGAGCAGTACATTGCATTTACCATACCTATTACAGTCACTGCTTATTGCTAATGTAGGTTTAATGTGATTGGCTGTTTCTGTGCTATAGTTAAGTCTCACAGTTTCACCCATCTGGATGAGCAGCACGAGGCTGATCTCATACCTGTTTTCTTCACTATAGATGAGCTTTGCAGCTAAACTCTCGGTGTATGAGCACTACTACCTGATTTAGTCATCAGTTTGAAAATTTGGCTGCTGAGCGTGCTGCTTTCTGACTTATACCATAGGCAAGATGAATACCACATGTGATAAACTGAATGTTGTTGTTGGATATCCATGTCAGCTAGGTGTAGCTTCATTCATAAGCTTGTATAAGGACTGGGTTCGGGGGGGCAGTCATTTGTGGCGGTTGTGGGTGCTCTTCTCTAGGGATATGCTGTGAAGGAGGGGGCACTGCCCTACCTGCAGGATCATGGCAGATATCCAGGCTAAGTTGGTGGCAGCAAAGGCAGAAATAATTTGGCTGCATCACCAGCTCACCTGGAACCAACCTCCTACACCCCCACTCTCCCCAAGACCCACTGGTCTGGTGGGGTGGAGAGTGATGGGGAACAGGAGAAGGGTAGGGATAGCCATGAGGAGATTCTCCAGCCCACCACCTTCCAGATGGCAAACTGTTTGCACTCCAAGGGGAGACCCAGGTACCTGGCTCTACTGGGGGGGGGGGGACTCTAAGTCAGTTGGAGGGAAAGGGCAAGACATAGTGATGTCACCCTAGTGGAGAATGTCTACCAGAAGTGTCTTAGTGGTTAGGGACTTAGTGATTAGGGGTGAAGAGAGGGTGGTGGGGGGGATTGGATGGGAGAGGGATAGTTCAGTGCCTTCCTTGTGCATCAACCTTCTGGGATTTAGACAGGATAGGGAGGATATCAGAGAGGGAAACAGGGGAGCTCAGGGTGCTGGTAAACCTTGGTACTAATGAACTGGAGAACTTTCATAGACTGGGGGACAGATTGGTGGCACACTTAGCCTCCCTTGCCTTTTCTGAAGTCCTCCCTGTCAGGAGCAGGGAGAGGAAAAAGAACAGGATAAGGAGCGATGAAAGTGATGAGTTCAATGAGTGGCTTAAGAGATAGGGTAAGGAGAAGGAGTACCAGTTTGTGGGGGATTGGGAGGACTTCTGTGATAGGAGGCTCTTCAAGGATGATGGAATCCACCTAATAAGAGAAGGGATCTGCACACTGGGGCAGAAGTTTGATGTCTATATCAGCCATTTCAACTGACTGCAGGGGAGACTGGGACTAGGGGAGCACAGTGAGAGCTGAGAGGAAGAGGATCCTAGCTAGTACTCATTCACATCTGGGGGCTTGTTGCAGCATAACAGGTACAAAGAGAGTCAAGGTCCAGTCTGGGCTAGATGAAGGGACATTAAAAAGGGGGAACACAGAGTGCACAAACAACAAGACAGACAAGAAACTAAGAGGACAGGTGAAGAACAAATTTACTAGACAGGGGAATAGCAAAGTGAGATCAGGGATCATATAGAAGGTGGTGTGCCTTAATACCAGGAGCCTGTGTAATAAAATCAGTGAGCACCAGAAACTGATGGCAGACACTGAGGTGGACCTTGTGGCCATCACAGAAACATGGGCTTCAGAAAACAATGACTGGGACCTGACAGTCCCTATGTACTCAATGTTCTGGAGGGATAGAGGAATAGGTAGAGGGGGAGGAGTTGCCTTTTATGTCAGGGATGGCATTGAGGTGGTTGTAAGATGGGTGCATAAGGGGTAGCAATGGGGAGACAGAATCATTGTAGGTGCAACTCTTGGCAGCCTCAGGCAAGAAACTATGCTTGGTGGTGTTCTATAGACCTCTGGGGCAAAGAGATGAGAGGAACAGGGAGCTTGTGAAAAAACCTGTACATGGGGTGGAAATAGGGGAAATAGTGGTAGTTGGTGACCTGAACCTGCCATACATCGATCAATTGTTTCAGTGGCCAAGAGTACCATAAGTCAGACCTTGCTGGATGCATTTCAAGACTGTCTACTGGTACAGCTAGTTAAGAACCCCACAAAGCAGACTGCCATTCTCGATGTGGTGTTCACCAACTCAGAGGTGATGAGAACTGTGACAGTGGGGAACCCACTAGAAAACAACAACCATAACTGCATTTGGTTCAATCTGGCCTGTGGGACTAGAAAACCCAAATGAAGGGCTGAAGTCCTTAATTGTAAAAGGGCAGACTTCAATAGGAGGAGGAGGTCGTGGGTCAGGATAAGTTAGTCAGGGTAGATAACATGGGTGGGATGGAAGATGGAAGAGAGATGGGAGGAATAAAAGGGGCCATGCATGAAGCATCTACATTATGCATAAGAATGGTAACTAAAAGGAACAAGCATATGAGACCATTATGGTTCTTGGCAAGAGTCAGGGAAGTGGTGTGGGCCAAAAAAAGGCATTTTACAAGTACAAGTAAAAGCAGGGGAGGAAGAATGGGGTGAATACAGTACTTACTGAGAAATAAGGAGGCAAAGATGAGAGTTGGGGAGGCAAAAGCAGACACAGAGCTGCTTATTGCAGAAGAGGTCAAGAGCAGAGAAAAACATTTCTTCTAATATATTATGGAAAAAGAATGGAGAAGGAATTGTTAGGCTATTGGGGGAAGGGTGATAGAGGAGAACGGGCAAAAGGCTAACATCCTTAATGATTACTTTTGCTCAGTTTTCACTAGGGAGGAAGGTGGGCCCCTGTCAGAGAGTGGCATCTAAGCTGCCACTAAGAGGGTCCCAGAGATGTGGCAGCCAATATTTACAACCGATAGGGTCCAGAAAGTGCTGGCAGCCCTAAAGATTGATAAGGCCCTGTGACCAGATGGGGTGCATCTGAGGATACTCAGGGAACTAGTAGCAGAAATGGCTGAACCCCTGGTAGTACTATACAACAGCTCACTACAGACATCTGCAGCATGGATCCAGAACAGGAAGCCAGACTATCTCTACTGCAGCAGTAAATTCCATATGATACTTTGTCCACAAGTGAGGGAGCAAAAAACAACTCAGAATAGAGCAACTCTTCAATTCTTCAAGTACTGATAACACTACTGAAACTGAAATTGATGTTTAAAGCCTGTTCTTTAAACTGTAAGATGCAACTAATGATGGGACTCGACTCATATACAATAGATCTACACTGGGTAAATACATCAAGGTGAAATCAGTTCCTTCAGGTTTGAGACTGTTTAAAATTCCCTCTATGGATTACAGTAAACTTCAGCAGAAAACCAAATGGGAACATGCTTTAAGTGCTTGCAGCATTGTTGTCATGTAATTGTTAATTAAGGAAGAAGAGATGAATTTAGTGGAAGTCCAGAAAGAAATTTAGGCTGTTAAGGAAGAACTGAGCATGTATCCTAGTAATCTGTCCCATGACATGTCTCAGCTTGTCACCACCCCAACTAGATTCAACCCCTCTACTGGTTCTAGTACCCTCCTCGATATCACCATTACCAACCGCCCCCAGAGGGTGCTCGATATCAGTGTACTTCCCAACTCACTTAGTGACCACTCCCTAGTCATATTCTCTTGGTCCACTGCCAACAGCAAACCTGCACCACAAACCACTCAGTGACATCACCTACTCCCAGGCGGCCTATGTCACGTTAAACTGTACCTCTCACAACTGGATTGGTCCCCAATCAGGCTTGCACCATCCATAGACGAGGCACTGGATTTTTTCACTTGCACTTTTAACACTGCCTGTGACCTCTATGCCCCCTTCACTAGAAATCACACCAAAAAGCAAAACATGCCCTGGTTTACCCCTTCCCTCCTTCACAAACTTAAAATGAGAGACAACCTATGGCACACTGCCATGGAATCTGGCAAACCAGCTGATAGGCAAGTGTACAACGCTGAGTACAGTAAGTGTACTTGGGCCATTCAACAGGCCAAAGCCCAGTACTACCAATCCGCTCTTGTCTCCTCCTGGGGGTCAGCTAGAAACGTTTGGGATAATGTAAAGGAGCTGAATGGGAAATCCCGCTCCGCACCCCCCTCTCAACTCTCCTTTAATGGCACTGTCTGCTTTGACCCCCTTGGCATTGCAGACTGCCTAAACTACACTTTCTCAGACCTGAGTTCAGTCCTGCCCAGTAACTTCTTTGACCCCATCCCAGTATCAACCCTTCCCACTCTCCAGAGACCTCCTTTCTACCTACCTACCATCTCCCCGTTGGAGGCTAGACCCCTTCTGCAAAAAGCCGTTAATAGTAACAACCCTGGCACTGACCTACTGGACACTAGGCTACATCGTCTGATGTTGGATGCTATTCTTGTCCCACTTACAGAGCTGCTTAACCACTCTCTGTGCCTGGGGCAGTTCCCCAGCACATGGAAAACCGCCATCATCACTCCCATCCTAAAGAGCGGCAATCGAGCGTCGCCAGGTAACTATTGATCTATCTCCATCCTCCCCCCACTCTCTAAGGCCCTTGAAAAAGTAGTTGCCAACCAGCTTGCCGAATACCTAGCCGTGCACAATATCCTGTGCCCCGAACAGCATGGCTTTCATGCAGGTCACAGCACCACAACTGCGCTACTTGAATTCTCCAACTTCCTGCACTCTTCTATTGATGCTGGAAGTCCTGCCAGTGCCATGTTCATTGAACTCTCCTGCTTGACTCCCTCAGATGCCTTGGTTTCTCCCCTAGCCCCCTTGCATGGTTCACCAGCTGCCTCTCTGCCAGAACTCAGTGTGTAAAAATCAATAGCACCCTATCTGACACACGACCTGTCTGCTTTGGGGTTCCCCAGGGCTCCATTTTAGGCCCTCTCCTCTTCAGTCTCTACCTCAACTCCCTCCCCTTGGCCTGCCCAAGTAAGATCCTCCTCTATGTGGATGACAATGTGCTCTTCGCTGCTGACCCCAACCCCAACATACTCCAGGTCACCCTCCAACAAGCTTTTGATGGGCTGAGCATTGGTTCACATCACAAAGGCTAGTCCTGAACCTAAAAAAGACCAAAGTTATGCTCTTCTCAAATCACCAAAGCAAAGCCAGTGGTGCTCCTCTCGTGATACTGCCTAGCACGCTAAACCCCATTGAGCAGGTTTCCACCTACAAGTACTTGGGCATTACCTTTGATTCGGCACTCTCCTTCCATTCCCATGTCAATGCCCTTTCTGCTGCCACCAATGTCAGGATTGGACTACTATACCACCATATGGACTGCCTAGCACAAGAGGCCCTTAGATTGGCAGTCACCTCCTCTGTCCTGTCGCTAATCGACTATGGGCAGCCCATCTATGCTGCTGCCGACAGCACTGCACTTGCAAGAATCCAGCTCTCTATAAATAAGGCCTTCAGGATAATGCTGGGAGCCCCTAGGTGCACCCATACATGTCTGCTATACTCCACCACCAACTTGCTCAACCTTGAAGAAAGACTCCACTTCCAAACCTGCCTTTTTGTAAAAAAGACCCTGCTAGGGCTCTCCTTCCCCGGTGTCGTCACATCCCTACAGCATGCTTCCCCCTCAGTCTCCACTTGCAGTGCTGCCAAAACCTCCCTTATTGTCCCCAGGGTAAGGACCTCTATGGTCCAGAGATCCTTTTGCTATCGGGCTCCCTCCTGATTCAACTCCCATCCAGCCAACATAGCTGACTCCACTAAGCTTGGTCCTTTCAAGGTCTCCCTCAGAAGCCATCTGACAAGCACTCACTGCTGCAACTGCACATAATCCCCCACCTGCCCCTTATCTTCACCCCAAGGCTGGGTCTGCCCTGTCTACTTTTGCTGTATATACCTGGGATCTCAGGCAACATCTGCTGACAATTGCAATAAAATATCTCTGGTTGCTACCTGACATGGTACTCGTGTACCTATAGTATGACTACTGTGATTTATCTATTACCAAGTGTGTACGACCAGTGAATGCCTGTAACACTGGTTGCTTTTTTAATCTAAGTGTTATGTACTGTACTGTTTTGTTTGCTGTGATGTATTGCTCTCTTGACAAGGTGCCTTTGTAAATAAGTCTATGACTCAAAGGTTTGTAAACGGATGATTTAATAAAAAAATAAATAAAATAAAATAATCAGGATTTTTTAGATTTGGAGAAAAAAAATCAAAGAAAAAGTTGAAAAGTTTCAGAAGGATGTTTCTGCTAAAAACAAAATCAGGGATCTCAAGGATAATGAGTATGATCAGGTGTGGTCATGTGAGGAGACAGGAAGTATGATTATAAAAAAGGAAAGGAAAATCCTGTGTCCTGATTGGTTGTTAGCCATGCATTACAAGTGTCTAATGCATGGCTAAAAATGAGTGCTGGCTGGCTGGACACAGGGCATGAAAGAAATCACTGTGCCTCTAGAATGTTGACAAGTGTAAGAGCCGCCATTTTCTTACTCCAATAAGTGAGAGTTTGCCACCGCCTGTCACAGCCTGCTTAATTCCTTATAATACAGACCAGCTACTTTGCTCCAAAATAACCATGTCTGTACATAAACAAAACTGATTTCCAAGCATTTATTTTCAGTTTTTCTCAAATGACATCTGTCTTCCACCTGCAAATTGCTCAGCCCATCACTCGATGATACTAACCACTCGCTCCTGCCTGCCACTCACTCCCGCCTGCCACTCACTCAAATGCTCACTGAAATTACGGACAAGTATAACAAGTTACTCTGCCTGATACCATATGCCAAAATACAGACATACATAAACAAAAGTAAACTCCATTATTTTTACTGGGGTTTTTTTAGTTCACTTTGCTATATGCGAGCGAAGTTGCAATCTGTCAGCTGCTGGAGGTGGCTCCAGATGTCTGTTTCCTCCCCTTACATGTACAACCAAGTTCTTTTTAGCTTGTTTCAGTATGAACCTGCAGTCATAAAACAAAGCACAGAACACGCAATAGATTTATTTTTCAAATCATTCAGGATCAAGAAAGCTCCTTGCTGAGATGGCATCACCATGAGCTTGTGACTGTCAGCATACCTGAATTTATTGCCTTTTTCTCATGTCCTGGATAATGATGCCTCACTATCCTGTGAATCCTGCAGTTTTAAAAACATTTCCAGCCTTTTTCATTTTTTACTCTCAATGGTACTTGCAACATACTCACACATTTCCAGTGCTCACATCCCACAACATTTACTTCCGGAACCACCGCTATTCACTCTCTGATTCACAGAGTAATATTATTTTTTCCTTTCAGGAAAAGAAAAAAAAGAATAAAACAAAATAAGCCTCAAGAGTGTGCTGTTCAGCTGTTTCTTACAGAGCACACTGCCCCCTCACGGTCCACATAAATATGCTGGTGCTTTCTGACGTGGATGAAGCAAACAGCAAAATCAATAATGAATTAATATTTTAATTTAAATCAAGCTATAAGATGGTGTGTATGTGTGCTTATCAGTTGATTTTCATGTAATGCCATGGGGAGTTGCTATGAACTACAGTACTCAATATAAAACTATAACTATGGACATCTACTGTACTTAAGACAGAAGTCCTCAAATAAAAAATAATGCTTGCAACTTTTTACAGGCAGGGGAACTATTTTATGTAAAACACATGAAAAAAGTCCACTTTCTTTCTGTTTAAGCCTCTTCATTTTAATTTTAACTTTAAGTTAAAATACGCAGTCCCATTTTATAAGTTCAATAAGACACTCCAGGGGTGTGCCTTAGACACTTCTAACATACAGCCAGGGGCTGAAGGCACTCAGTCTGCAGCCTTGTGCCTTACTACACCACTGTCCATGCAATAGAAGTATCTAATGCACACCCCATCATGTCTTATTGCTTATGTAGAGGTAGGTCCAAAAGCAGCAACAAAAGGTGTTGGCAAAATCAGAAGAAGAAGCAACAAAGATATGTACACATTTTTAGTTCAGAAAGTAAAGCAGAATCCACAGCTAGCTCAAGTCCAGAGAGATCTGTATATTTTTTTAGAAGTGGAGGGTGGAGCAAGAATAACATCGACAACAACACAGTTCTCCCCCAGTCAAGGAAAAAAACAAAGGCAAATGAAAAGAAAAACAATGCACAGCAAAATAAGCAAACTCTAGCCTGAGCTGATAAGGCTGCAGTTGAGGAATTTAGGGTGAATATATTGAAAATTACCAAAGTTATGAGCCTGCATTTGCAAAATGTAATGTAAGCTCATAAATGTGTTGTTTTTTTAAATATCTGTGCACCAAATTTTCAACATAGCCATATTATGACCCTGCCTCATGAAGAAGGGCAGAAAATATTTCATTTCCTGGCCAAAAGTTGATTTTGTGCAGAGACTGTGAAATCACCTTTCAGGATGCAAAAACACATTTTGGGCAGCAGCTGAAAAATGACAGCTATCACATTTATGAGGTGCAGTAAAGAAATGCCTATGTTAAAAATCTGGGTAAAACTACTGAATATTACAAAACTTACGAGCCTGTGTTTGCAAAATGCAACATGGTCTCATAACTTTGTTTTGTTTTGTTTTTTAAATATTTTTACACCAGCTTTATAACATACAGTAGCCTTCTTATGACCCCACCTCATACACAAGGGCAGAGAAAATGTTCAACTCCTGTCCGAAACATGATTTCATGTAGGGACCATGAATTCACCTTTCGAATGTAAAAAAAAATGGTTAGGATTTGAAAAATGACACCTATCATAGTCATGAGATGCTGTGAAGATATAGCTATGTTGTAAATTTTGGGTAGAAATATTGAAAATTATGAAAGTTATGAGCCTGTGTTCATTAAATTCAATGTAGGCTCATATTTTTTTTTTTTTTTTTAATATTTTACACCACATTTTCAACATAGCCTTCTTATGTCCCCAGCTCATGAACAAGGGCAGATAAAATGTTCAGCTCCTGCCCAAAAGATGATTTCACACAGGGAACACAAACTCAACCTTTGGGAAAGATTCTCCTAATGGCAATGCAATTGTTCATGAGACAGGGTCCCCAAAAAACCATGTTGAAAATTTGGGCCAAATATATGGAAACATGGCCAAGTTATGCCACTAAGTTCAAAACGCCACAGAAATACATTGAACTGCAGACCTGTTTCTTCAGTTTGCAATCCTGCTTTAGTGAGTGAAGACTTGTCTGTGGTCCAGAATGGATTACGGTGTTGGACCCCATATGGGTAAGGGTTTTATGTGATTGGGCAAGTGTACATCACCATAAATGAATATCGGCAATGTACACTCATGGTGAACAGCAAGAGGGCACCCAAGATTGATTGGCTTATTTTTAATGTAGGGGGCTATGACCCTGCACCACACTACTAAAGGATTCTCAACTCCAGGGGGGTGCATGTCAGGGGAAGTGAAATACTTAAAAATAAACAAGCTGCCTACTGGCAACAAAAAAATTGCACTGCGCCAGACCCGAACCCTGCACCTCCCAACCAACCACCCTCCCCACCACACTAGCAGATCAACTCAGCAGCTGCCTGCCACACCCCCTCCAACATACCTTCCCTCCCCCTCCTCTCCCCCCACATATATGCACATGCATATATGCGCACATGGCTTCCCATCACCCTATGTCACACACCCAGGTATCTGGTCACTAGCCTGCCAGATAGCCCTGAACACAGGTGCTGTAATTGAGTCACCATTTTTGTTAGTGCTCAATTGCGTCACCTTGTTCACTGGATACCATGGTAAGTAAGGGCTTGGGGGTGGGCATGGTGGGTGCTGAGTGGGAGGGTTGGGTGGGGAAGTAATGGCTGCAAAGACATTGATGGATGGTTTTCTTTTACAGGCTAAAAAAAAAGGACCAAGGATTCCTGTTCACTGCACTGGGAGATTGGGCACCCCCAGTGTTAATATTATGTTTCTGTTGGTGTGTGGGGTGGTACATGCTGAGAAGGAGGATCAGGTAGGGGGGAGGTCAACATATACTGCATATTTAAAAAAAGAAACAAAAACAAATAACCACACATGCGTGGTAGTGGAGGGGGTGACAATAAAAAGAAAAATGATTCATTATCGCGAAACTGGAGGATTGGGCACCTCCAGTGTCATTGTTATGTTTTTTGGGGGGTGGGGTGGTGGGTGCTGAGAGGAAGGGTCAGGTGAGGGGAGGAAAAAAATATATATGACAAAATCAAAAATGAGGTCACGGCAGAACACGACACAGTTCACTATGTCCAAAATGGCCACCAAACACTATTGTGCATGCACAAATAATCGTGCATGCACAATACCATTTGGTGGCCATCTTGGACATGGCAAACTGTGCCATGTCCCCTGTGACCTGCGACTGAAATAAATTAGTGATGTGCCTCTGCTAATGGACAAAGCAGAGTGCTTCATGGACATGGAGGTGACTGTGAGGCAACTGCACACTGTTGTTCAGTCAGAGAAGTCTTCCTTTTTTGATCGGAGGAGGTCTGCGGGGCTCCACTCACTGCAGCCCTAAAAATACAACCCTTCAACCAATCAGGAAAGTTACCAGGATGGTGACAAAAAAGAAGAGATACATTTATCCTTGATAGTCTGACAGAGATGCAGATCGAAGTTTTACCCAAAGGACTAAACTTTGCTCCTACACCAAGACCAGATCATTTCAGGTGTCAGTGGAACTGTTGAAATGATATAGGAAAGTTAACTTAAGAAAACACATCAAAGAGAAATACAGTAATTTGCAATCACTAAATGACCATCAAGAACAAATAGAAACCACTGATTTAAATCTGGAGCAAATCACCCGGGAGGCATTTTTAGAAGACTCATTTGCACAGGAGTCCCACAAATTTAACACTGAAGAAGCTGAAATCAATTGGAACGTGCAGTCTCTAGTTTGGAAAATGAGATGGGTGATAATTATGCTGTTAATAATGATGTAAGTTGTGAGAATGGGTGGAAAAATATTATACAGTGCCAAAATACTAGTCTAAAACCAAAATTTGTTTTCACTGTTAACACTGAAATAAAGGAAATATTTAAAGATGCCATCTCCCTTAACTATTCCACAACATTTCCACCCAAGAGAAAAAAATCCATGAATGAACTAAGGCAAATGAATGATATAGTTATTAAACAAGCAGATAAGGGTGGAAATATTGTGACAATGTCAATGGAAAAATATAAAGCTGAAGTACTCATGCAACTGAGAGATACTAGTAGCAATTGTACTGTTCCAGGGGACCCAAAATTAAAATTTAAAGACAAACTGGACTCATTGGTCAATGAAGCACTTTGGAGTGGCCAAGTCAGCTTCAATAAGGTTGATTTTATGTGGGTCAAAAACCCAGTATTCCCCACATTTTATGTGCTGCATAAGAAGTACAAGTTGCTCTCCAACCCACCAGGGTGATCTGTTATCTCGAGGGTAGGTTCAGTGTCTGAGAACCTATCCATATACAGTACATGGATTTCTTCTTAAAAGAGATGTTTTTTGGGTGCCAGCCTATCTCTTAGACTCCATGGACATCCTTAATAAGATACAAGATGTGGGCTGGTGACAGACTTATGTGTTCTTAACTATAGATGTCACCTTACTATATATGAGCATACCACACAATCTGGGCATTGAAGCCATAAAACATCTTCTCTTGAGAATCCAGGGTTGCACCCAAATGGTACCATCTGACTTTCTCCCTAGGCTGTGGAATACATTCTGCATCACATCTATTTTGTTTTTGATGGAGTGTTCTACCACCAGGTCTAAGGAACAGCTATGGGGGCCACAATGGTTCCATCCTATGCAAATTTGTACCTGACCTGATAGGAAGAAGAACACATTTTTAACACAGAGAGTAATTCACACCAAGGGGTGGGGGGAGAGGATTGTCAGATGGCACTGTTTTAGAGATGACATCATGTGTATTTGGTCAGGATCAGAAGAAGATATACAGAAATTTCTGTCCTGGCTCAATGTGAATGATTTCAATTTGAAGTTCATGGGTAAATTGGACAGGAATAACATTTAATTTTTGGATATTCTATTTTCAGTGGATATGAATGGTTGGATTTAAATAGACACATTCAGAAAAGGCACAGCCAGCAACATACTGCTGCATTCTGAGAGTGCCCACCTTCCAAGCCCAATAGCTAGTATCTCCATGGGACAATTCCTATGAATCAAGAGGAATTGTTCCATATAGGATAGTTTTTAAGCCCAAGCAGAAGAACAGAAGAAAAGATTTAGGGAACTTGGGTATTCAAATAGTGATTTGAATAAGGCCTCCAGGACAGCAAATAATACTCCTAGAGAAACACAAACAAGAATGACCAATTGAGAGAACAAGGACACTTCTGTAACATGCTACAATACCCTCACTTCGAAGGTTAGGGAGATTGTTCTAGAAAACAGGTAGATACTCTTACTGGATCCATTTATAAGAGGCACATTGGGTGAAAAGCCCCCACGTCTCCTATGCCAGAACTTGGGGGAATCTCTCACAAACAACCACTATGTGGAAGCTCAGATAAATAACTGGTTATGAAATATACCCACTGGCTTTTTCCATGCAAAAAGTGTATGGTCTGTAAACCTGCATTGCAGGGCAATCATATCAGAGCAGGCAATATGAAAAAAAGCAGTGGATGTATGACAGTTAGTTAGCTGTTCTACTGAACTTGTGATTCATGTTGCCTGGTGCTCCTGCCCAAAACAATTACATTGGCAGGACCACCAGGCAGCTAAGAATTAGGACACTGGAGTACATTTATGCCATCATGAATGGAGATGAAAGGAAGGCACTTGATGTCCATTACAGGGAGAGCCATGGTCAAAATCCAAGTTGCTTTAAGACTGTGAAACTAGTAACTGTTTCAAAACTGCACTTTGGGGTGACAAAGGCTTAACAAACTATCTAGAAGGGAGACATGGTGGATTTTCTGCCTTCACCTCCTTGCCCCACCTGGATTAAAAGATTTCCACACCGCTATAGTTTGGGTTCAGTAGGCTGTTTAATATTAAACCCCTAATTTTGCACTTTAATAGCTTTTCCCCATTCAACAGATTTGCACAAAATGTTGCATGCTCAGTGTAAGGGGCAAGGTCACTTGATGTGCCAAGTTTTGTTCTGATCAAATGTGCAGATTCCGAGATACAGATAGTGACAAATGTGAAAAAATTGGAGGGTTTTGCTGTTGTTTCGTCATCACCTAGCACCTAGATGGTTTGGAATTTTGGTTTGAAATGTTCAGAGTCAAAAGGGCTTGGCCCAGAGTTGTGCCTTTCATTAGTTTTGTGAAAAAAATATTAATGCGTTCCAGAGCTGTGAAGTTTTGAATTTTCAGTTCTGAGCATGCTTAGAACACTGTTTTGGATAGTTGTTTCATATGAAACAATAATTTGGCAACACGAAAAAGGATTTTGTTTCACAGGGGGTAATCTTGTTTTATTAGAACATTTTTTTTGCATGGCATGGCCACCATCATTTTTCCATTAAAAACATTGTTTTTTTGAAAACCCATACAAATCATAACAAAGACACCAACTCATCTATCTTGTTAATCAGGACCCCGTTAGTTGGATTCAGCAATTGTTTTTTGGAAAAATGACCCAGAAATGTGTTTTAACACATTTTTAAACATCTTTTTTTTTGTGACAGTTTTCTTTTTTCTTATTGCCATATGAAACCCAAATAGGGCCATACAAAACAATATTACCTTCATACGAAAAATGAATTTGGACTTAGTTCCTTTTTGTCATTCTTTTTTTGTATGAAGGAATCTTTTTTTGGGAGAACAACACAATCTCACGAAAATATATTCCTTCATACAAGAAAAGAATTTGGATTTAGTTTTCTTCACAGTTTTTTTTTGAATGAAGGAATCTTTCCTTTGTGAGAATGACATAATCTCACAAAAGAAGATTTCTTAATACAAAGAAAGAATTTGGACTTAGTTTTTTTTCCACATTTCAACTTTAATACGCTATAACTCTGTCAATATTTGCAGTTAAGGGACAATCTATATATCAAAAAAAGTTCTTAATGAGTCTTACAACACTGGCACATAATACCCTTCAAAAGAATTCAGTGACCCTATAAAAATGTAAACAATATAATTCCCATAGGATAACATTGCAAATTTAACAAGCTGTAACTCTGTCAGTCTTTCAAGTTAAGGGACAGTGTATATACGAACAAAAGGGTCTCAATGAGTACTACTCAATAACACATAATACCCCTCCACCTCTCCAAAAAATGTAGGGGCCATATAAAAAACATAAAAATTTAAAAATGTAAATTCCCATAGTATAACATTGCAACTTTAACAAGACATAACTCCATCAATCTGTGGAGTTAAGGGAGAATCTACAGTGGTATCTCCCAGGATGAGGCATCCCCCGTATGTATCAAAAAAATGTCTCAATGATTACTACAACAGCAACACATAGTACCCATCAAAAAATGTAGGGGTCATATTAAAAACCATAAATATTTAAAAATGAAAACTCTAACTGGAAAACATTGCAACTTTAACAAGACATAACTCTGTCAGTTTGTGGAATTAAGGACCAATCTATTTATCAAAAAAGGTCTCAATGAGTGCTACAAAACAAACACATAATACTCCCCCCAAAAAAAATCTTAGGGACCATATAAAAAAAATACAATTCCCATATGATAACATGGCAACTTTAACAAGCTATAACTCTGTCACTCTGTGGAGTTAAGGGAGAATCTGTGCACAGTAGAAGCCACTTAATGGAGACGGCCCTCTGGCAGACTTTTTGTCCCAATTAAGCCACTGTCCCATTTATCAGAAGCCATTAAAATGGCTTTGGTCTTGATCACTGTGCTGCTTACTCTTCCGGCCATCACCCCACCCCCCCATACCTTGCGGGTGATAAATCTCTCCATGTGTCCTCTCGAGTCAGCAAGGCATGAGGGTCTCTCCCTCTCTATCCCTTTCTCATTACACACACACAGAGGAGAGGAGAGAAAGTGCCCGAAGTTCATTCTGTCTCTCTGTATCCCTTTCTGTGTGACAAAGTTGGAGTCAGGCTACACAACAGCCACTGCTAGTGTCTATGTGAGTATGGGGCTCTCATTCTCTTGCATGCACCATTGTCAGCTAGTGTCCATGACTTTCTTAATGTACTGCTCAGACATTAAAGACAAAAATAAAAAGATAATGCCTAGAGTATAGAGTGGGTAGAATGCAGCCATGCAGAGAGGAAATGTGATGTCTGGGGAAACAGCTATTGACACCTATTCAGGTGTGGTAAAAGGTGCTAAATGGATTAATACAAAGAACATCCCAAGGGATTAGTAGGGGATTACAACTCAGGGCATGTATGCCAGGACAAAATTGTCCCAATAAAATGGCAGGGGTGTCCCATTTAACCAATTGCAGTCTCCATAATATAACATAGCCACTAAATCGGTGCCCGGTGGGACGTCCCTATTGGCCGCATCCTGACTAAGTGGCTTCTACTGTATCAGAAAAAGTTCTCTATGAGTACAACAACACTAACACATAATAACACTAAAAAATTAGAGGCCATATAAAAAAACAAAAAAATTTAAAAATGAAAATTCCTAAAGGATAACATTGCAACTTTATCAAGTCACATGTCCATCAATAATTGGAGTTAAGAGACAATGTATGCACCGAAAAAGATGTCAATGACTATGACACTAACACATAATCCCCCCCAAAACATTAATGGGGTACGCACTGCACCCAAAATGTTACCTTCAATCTTTGCCATGGTGATAAATTCACAATGAAAGTGTGATCAACATCAACAATGCACCAAAGGTCTAGCTTTTCTTCTGCTACAACCATAGCAACTTTCAGAGCAAACTGACAGAAATCTACTGACTTATGGGTAACAAAGTGAAAACCACATTTTTGCCCATATACAATGAACTGCTGGCAGTTAAGAGGGGCACTTAATATATTTTTTCCTTTGATGTGAGCCCCACAAAAAACAATTGCAATCAAGCACATACATTGCTTTTCCAGAGGCATGGAAGCATAGGGCATAGAGGGCTCTGCACTTCCACAGCCAGATGGATGCATGCATCTATGAAGAGATGAAAGGGCAGGGCCCAGAGGGCCCTACTCTTCCCTAGCAAGATAGAGCTTCAGTAGTAGATGATGCACTTGTAGAGATCTGTGGTTGTGAAAAGATCTTAGATTTCTATGTACAAAGTAGGCCTTACATTGACAATTTTCCTGCTGTTATTGAGGTTGATATAAAAATTGAAAACATAACTAATACTGTGGAACAGAATCATGAACTGACTTACAAATCTGGAATAAAGTAAGAATAACATGGGATGATACCCACATCAAGCTTATTAATAATCTTCTTATTGAACCTAATACAGCGTATTTAAAATCAACAATAGTGGATGCCACAGTTGTGGAAGAATCATACGGTCACCTGTCAGAACTTTTGTCTGAGCACCAACCCCTGTGAAGCCCTGCTGGTAACCTCCATCATCCCTGAGTATTCTCTCCTGACCACCACCTATTGGGTTCCCCCCCCAATTCAGTTTGTCACCTGTCTAGTCATATTATCCCCTACACCCAGCTCCTCCAATGTCCTGATCAACCTGTAATGGGGCACTGAGTCAAAGGCCTTACTGCAGTCCAGTTACAGTATGTCCTCTGCCTGGCCCCTCTCTACCACCTTTCTTACCAAGTCAAAGAAATTGAGCAAGTTAATTTGGCATGACCTCCATGCCATAAACCATGTTTCCTGTAACCCTGAAACCTGCTCCCCTCAAGGAAGTCCATCAATCTTTCCTTCAGAATGGGTTACATCAGGTCACCAACTATCAATGTCAGCCTAACTGATTTGTAGTTCTCTGACTCATCCCTTGCCCAGCTCTTGTGCAGGCATACTAGATTGGTAGTCCTCCACTCTTGTGGCACCATGCTTGTGTCAAGGAAGCAATTGAACAGGTCTGTAAGAGGGACAGCTAGTACTGCCACCAGCTGTCTCAGCAGTCTTGGGTGCCTGACATTTTGCCCAAGAGATTTATGTACCTAGATGGCTATAAATTTCTTCAGCCCCACTAATCTGTGACTACCTCTTTGAACACCCTTACTTCCACCCTCCACATTCATATCTCCTCCTGTGGTACTGGTCCCTCTTTTTCTTTATTGAATACTGAGCAGAAGTATTCTTTCAATACTTCTGCCATTCTTCTGTTCTCCTCCTCCCACTATGGCCTTTTTCTCAGTTTGACAATGCCTTCTTTCATCATCCTTTTTCCTTGGATGTACCAGAAGTGTTCACTTCACCTTCCTTCCTTACTTCACCCCTCCTCTGTCCTCAACTATGGACCCTCCTTAGCCTTTCTTACATCCCTGCTAGTTGTTTTTAACTTTTCAAAGCAGTTTACCCTGTCTTCCACTCATTGGGTCTTTCACTATTTCTTGAAGGAACTCCTTTTCTTCTCTCGGCACTGACAACTTCCCTTGCAAACCAGAGTGGTTTCTTGTGCTGTGTTCCTTTTTACCTGTCTGCATCAGACAAGTATTCCTGACTTCATGGACCCCATCACATAATATGGACCATTTGCCTTCCACTTTTATGGTCATCTTGCGTTTAGCCAGTTGCCCTTCCAGATTCACCCCATCTTCTGATGAAGTTGGCCCACTTGAAGTCCAAAACACATGTCTTTGTGTCCAGGAATTCCTTCCTCATATTAGGTTTAAACCATATTAACTGGTGATCATTGCTACCCAATGGGTCAGCCATGCCCATGCCCCTGACATGGTTGCAGTTCATCAGTACTAAGCTCAAGGTGTCCCAGTCCCTAGTAGCTTCATAACCACATGACTTAAAAAAAAAACATCTTGGACTGAATCCAGGAGAGTTTGGTCTCTGCTGTTGCTAGCTTGAAGGATGTTCCAATCTACATCTGGTAGGTTCAAATTACCCATGATCACCACCTTCCCCTGCCCTGAAGCCTTTCTGATCTCACCAACCAACTCCTATTCTATGGCTTCACTCTGATTTGGTGGCCAACACACTACCCTCACCATTATTATTCTTCTCCCTTTCCCTCATTGAAACTATACCCAAACTGATTCAGTTCCCACTCCCCATACACACCCTTATGGCCATGATCTCTTCCTTAATGTAAAGAACAATCCCTCCCCCTACCCTATCCTTTCTATACAGGGTGTACCCTGGAAAAGAGAGATCGCAGCCATGGTTCAGGGATGCCTAGATCTCTGTGAGACCACTGCCAGATCCACTCTGTCCTCTGTCACCATGGCCTGGAGGTCACCCATCTTATTTCCAAAGCTCCTGGCAATGATAGACACTACCATACAAGATGTCTGTCCTTCCCCATCTTCCTCTTCCTGTTATTTCCCCGTCTCTTCTGCTAACTCCTTAAACTTCCCCTTGCACATTCTCTTAGTTCATCACTCTCTTGCCCTCAATCTGGCCCCTCTCTCTGATCCCCACTTCCTCATTTCCTCCTGCCCTCATCTTCCAACCACCCACCCACCTTAATCCCTTAGTTCCTCCTCCTCAACATACCCAGAACCTGGGGGGGGGCTATCAGTTCCCTCCTTAGAAAAACTTAAGATTCTTTGTTCCATGTTACTCTCCCCTTTTGAATTTAAGTTTAGCGTTATGTACTCCCCCATCTTGTCCTTAAGCATGCCTGTTCCTCTCCTCATAAGACTTAGTCTAAGAATAGGAGTTTCTCCTCCCAATCTCTTCCCCCCGTCCTATGTGCCCATAGTCCTCTGTTGTACACCTTTCCCTGAACCAGATGTTGAAATCAGAAATCCTCAGCTTTGAAGCTGAACTGATCTGGGCACAGGCAGCAATTCTGAGAATGCTTTTAATTTTGGCATCTCCCTTAGATTTTGTCCAAGCTCCATGACCCAGTTCTGGACAGCCTCAACCCTGCATCCTGCCGGGTTACTAGTACCCAGTTTGATGACTACATGGGCTTTACCACCCATCCCCTGTGTGAGTGAGTGTACTGATGGGATAACCTTTTGAACTCATACAATTTCTGGAAAAATGTACTTACTCACCACATGTTCTTAAATTTTCACAATTTTTATTTAATAACCATTGGTCATAGTACTGTTAAAGTTGCCTGCCAGAAATGGGAGAGACTTAGGCTTTGTTTGATGCAGACTCCTCATTGTGGTTTCTTTTTATTGCAGGTGGTGGGCCACACTGGATTCTAACATGTATAACCTTTTTAGCTGTCATACGGAGAAACCTTTCTCCTTCTGTATGCACCCATCCTACCCTGCAGCAACTCTTTTCTTCATACTATGCAGCCCCTTATTACAAGGATTCTGCTATTATTCCTCTCATTTGGTGCTGCCCCAGTACTTGATAACTAATATCCAGCTTTCCTCTTCTGCCTACTGCCCCCAGCTTTGTTGCCTCCCTCTTTGACCCTACCTTAGTATGCCACTAAGGTATAGTTCTCCCTTTTTCCTCCACCCTCCACATAGTATATCATGATGATAGAGACCACATATGGGCAACTGTCAAAATGGCAACCCCTATGATGGCACCATCATGTGCGATGGTAGGGGTATGATGAATGTTGTGACTGCGATGGTAGGATTGGCAACAGGAAGGAAGGAAGGAAGGGTGGGCAACAGGACGTGGAGGGATGGGAAACAGGGTTATAACCCTGTAGTGTGCCAGCTTCCAATGTGCCAACCATGTGGTGTGGTGGGAAGGTGGTTGGCTATGATGGAGCAGATCCTGGGTTCGGGACTGGGGGCGGGTACAATTTTGCTACATCCTGCAGCTGCGGGACAATTTTTAAACCAGGCTGTGCCTCCCCAACATACCCCAGGTTGAGAATCTTTAGTTTGGGGTGCAAGGGGTGAAGCCCCCCATGCAGAGTTTCCGGTTGCCTTTTACTGCATATCACCAAAAATGTTTTTGCCGATAATCAGGTCATGATAATAGGGATCACCTTTCAGCGGTCACTATTATCACATAGAATCCTCCATGTCCTTGGTCCTACCCTCATGTGTCAGTGAGTTATGGTTCTCTCTTATCTCTTCCCCCCTCCAATACCATCACTGTATGGTTGATCTGCTCTTCTACTGTCTCACTGCCCTCAAGACTTTGATCTTGCCTGTTCTGATCTCTCTCTCCATTTTCCCTAGCCCTTTATGATCTATACTAGTCTCCCTATCTCCCTAATTTGACTTGCAACTTTTCCTGTTACCATGGCGCCCTTCCCTTGAATAGTTCCTGGACTGCCTCTATCTCCCCCCATGTCCTGTCCATGTGCCATGTGTTTGCCTCTTTCTCTCTTGCCTCCCCAACCTCTTTCTCCCCCTTGACCCCATCCTCCACTGCTTTGCCTTAGCTCTCCAGACTTAATTCCTGCCCCCTTATCCTTCTCTGTAGTCACAATCATCTTTTTTTTGTGTGCTTGACATGTCCTACTGTACTTCCAGTCCCAGCTCCCTGCCTCTCCTGACTCTTCAGAATCCCCTGCCTCCAGTGTCCCCCCCCTCCTGTTGTGGTAATATCCTGCCCTTGATGTACTATCCTTCCTCCTGCTACCTTTCTTCCCCTTCAAGTACTCCTTCTCCCCCATTCACTAATTAGTTGTCACTAGGTATTGACTCTTTCTAGAGACTGTAGGACTGGTAATGGTTCAATACTTGCACATCCAATGGCTGCATTATACCCCCACTCTTCTTTCTTAGTCCCCCTCTCCCCCTAACTCTGTTTCATTCTGTCCCTTTGACCATCCTTCCCATTATGGCAGTGAGGTCCAGGACTCTGGACAGCTTTTGTCCTATAAAATTCTACCTGCTGCATTTCCAACACTTTGTTAATTTTTGCTCTAAGATGCCATACCTCTGCCATCAGGACCCCTAGTCTCTGACACATAATGCAACCCCCAGCCTCCCAGAGTATACCCAGGAGCACTATACCCCTGAACCCCCTGCAGCTCACAACTCCCTACCATGTATTGCCTATACATTTTTGCTTGCTGCCCACTCTATCGTGACTATGTTCTGGGCCTACCCATGATATGGAGTATTGGCCTTCCCCTTATTGACCTGTGTAAAGCACCCTGAGCCCCTGGGAATTGACACTCAATATATAGAACTACTACTACTTATTAACTAGTTATGCTCCTTTTATTACAGTATTGTATATGTAAAAAAGTGCTAAAACAGGATCAGAATGGGGAAAGAAGGGTATTTCACAAGACAAGAGGAAAAGCAATCTAAAATGGAATAAAAAAATTATAGGTCAACATTTCCACCATAATATGCATTGCTGGATTTAATGCTAACAGGTTACAAATGAAAAGAGATAAGGGATTAAGGTATTGCCTTTTACAGTTTGTAGTGTTTTACATTTACTCCCTGATGAAGCCTTACATGGCGAAGTGCTGGGGTACCCTGGTGTAAGTATCACTGTCATTGTCAGTCTATAAACTGGCTGTTTTAACCAAATAAAAACTGATTACCATACAACTATTTTTGACTACAGTTGTTCTTGATTCCTATTTTGAGTGCACTGCATTCATCTGTTTGTTGTTTTACCTTCTGGGGTAGCCAGCCCCTGCAGCAGCACTGCAACTTAAAATTCTAAGATGCACCAGATTTTTGTTTTACTTCTGTTTTATATTTACTCTCAGGATAACTGAGGAACAGAATGCTGCTAACGGACTTTAGAATAATTTAGCCATTGCGATGATGAATGATGCAAGCTGCTCCCTGAACATTTACAGGCTCATGAATATTCAGTGCCTACATCACACCTTATATTTATTCAGTACTGATGTCAGCACTGAACATAGAGAATAATGTATGGGCAACCATACATAACAAGGCTGTATTTCCATTGAGAGGTTGAGATGACAGCATATGAACCTTGAGAGTGAAGCTGATAAGGTCCATGCTGTCATCTCAGCCCTGAGATGGAAACACAAGCTGAGTTGTGTGTGGTTGGCCATATTTTATTTTTTATAGTATATGTTTTTTTTACACTAGAGTGACAGACCCCCACTGAAGTGAAAACAAAAAATCTTGTCATTTCTTTGTTCTACTCACATAACAAATTCAAATGTCTAGACTTTTGAAAGGTAAAATGAATGACTGGGCACTGGGTGGTTAGTAAGCAGCTATGTGTAGAATAAATGAGAAATTTAAAATGGTATGACCTTTGAACTGTGCATAACAACTGTTCAGAATGTGCATAACAGCACTTTGGAATGCGCATAATGGTTTAGAATATGCTTAACAAGGATTTTGAGCAGGCTGATTTTTATACATAACAAAGGGTAACCATATACTATAATTATAAGAATGTAAATTACTATATTATAATAAATGTGGAGTGTTTTCTCCCATAGGGAAACCCAATTATGATTCACCATTATAACCCTCAGGTTATACTGTAACAGTGAACAGGTGCTGGGTTTCCCTCACTCCACGTATGTGCCTGCTGCCACTCTCCCCTAACACAAGCACAGACACTTGGCTGCAACTGTCACACGTTGGGTAAGTAATCCTCAGAGAAACCTTTTAAAAATAAAAGAAAAAGAAAAGGTTTCTGCAGCTGCTCAAGTGCGCAGACCTCAGACAGCACATCACATCCTGACTGGACCATGGCCATTTTATTTTATAGACTTTCTGTGGTGAGAAAATGCTTCCCAGCAATTAAATAAAATAAAACATGGGGTGGTGTGTTTAACTCAAGATTTTACACACACCTCTCAGTGTTGGATGCTTAAATAAACCCCTTGAGCTTCACTCTTGGGATTTATGTAGCATCCAATACCTTGAGGTGTGTGTAAAATATCGTTAAACACACCACCCCACTCATTACTGTATATTTAATGGCATGGTAGTGCTACTACAGTTAGGGTTGAGTAGGCTGTTTAATGTTTAACTCCTAACTTTGCACTTTAATAGCTTTGCCACCATTTAACAGATTTACATGAAATCTTATAGGTACAGTCTCAGGGGCAGGGTCTCTTGACATGCCAAGTTTTGTTCTGGTCATATGTGTAGATTTCAAAATCTGGATAGCGAACAAATGTGAAAGAAATCTGTTTTTTTTTTGTCATTGCCTAGCACCCAGATGGTTTGGAATTTTGGTCCAAAATTTCAGGATCGAAAGGGGTTGGCCCAGAGTGGTGCATTTCAGTGGTTTGGTGAACATATACTTATCCATTCCAGAGTTACATGGATTTGAAATTTCAATTCTGAGCATGCTCAATATGTTCTTTTGGATAGCTGTTTCATATGAAGAAATAATTTGGGTCATACAAAAAAGGATTCTGTTTTATATGTGGGGTAAGCTTGTGTGATGAGAAAAAAATTACTTTTTCATATGGCTGCCATCTTGTCTATGTTTTTCTCAAAATAAATATGTAAACTGATACAGATTATATCACGGAAACATACCAACACTTATATCTTGCTAATCAGGACCCCATTCGGTGGATTCAGCAGTTACATTTTGGAAAAATTACCCAGAAATGATTTTTTAATGCATTCTAAAATTGTTTTTCTCATGAGATGATTTTTTTTGTATGGCCATACAAAATAAGTATAGGGCTATATGAAACAGAATTGCCTTCATATAAAAAAATTATTTGGACTTAGGTTGTTTTTTCACACTTTTTTTTCATATGAAGGAATCGTTTTCCTGAAAAAAGATTCCTTCACATGAAAAAAGGATTTGGACATAGCTTTCCACATTTCAACTTTAACAAGCCATAACTCCATCAATATTTTCAGTTAAGGGACAATCTACATATCAAAAGAAAGGGCTTAATGAGTATTGCAGCACTAACACATAACACTGCCCAAATGTTTGGTGTCCATATAAAAAAAAACCCATAAACATTAAAAAATGAAAATTCCCATAGGATAACAGTGCCACTTTAAGAAGCTATAAGTCAATCACTAATTGGAGTTAAGGGGCAATGTATATATTAGAAAAAATATGTTAATGAGTGGTACAACACTAACACATAACCCCCCCCAAACATTCATGTGGTATGCAGTGTATCACAAAATTACCTTCGATCTTCACCATGCTGCCAAATCCACAATGAAAGTCCAATCATCATCAAAAATGCACCAAGGAGCTGGCAGAGGTCCTTGCAGGACCTTTGGCAGACCTATTTAATGCCTCACTACATTCAGGGTGTGTACCTCAGGACTGGAGGATGGCTCATGTGGTGCCCCTCCACAAGAGTGACCCCAAAGATGAACCGGGAAACTATAGACCTGTGAGCCTCACATCCATTGTGGGTAAGCTAATGGAGACTATCCTGAAGGAAAGGCTGGTGGCCCTCCTAGAGGCCAAAGGACTACAGGACAGCAGACAACATGGCTTCATACAGGGCAGATCCTGCCAAACCAACCTGGTGGAGCTCTATGACTGGGTAACTAGGCAACTGGAAAGGGGCCATGCAGTGGGTGTCCTGTATCTGGACTTCAGAAAGGCATTTGACTCGGTGCCACATGGAAGGCTGGGAAGTAAGTTAGTAGGCACGGGGCAGGTGCAAAACTGATGAGATGGGTAGGGAACTGGCTTCAGGAAAGGCAACAGAGGGTGGTGGTGGGTGGGGAGCTCTCACACCCAAAGGTAGTGATGAGTGGTGTTCCACATTGCTCCGTGTTGGGACCAGTGTTGTTTGGGATATTCATTGTAGCCATTCTATATGACATGCCTTCTATCAATGTGTCTGTCATAACTAGCATTATATTGAACACTGGAATAGATTGTTTTAATGAGAGAGTTGAGTTCAAAGTAACCACTTATAGCTGAGGAACCTAAGTGATATTGGTGGTTATCCAGTTCTGTATACAATATATTTTAAACAGAATAGTGTATGGGAATCCATCTGTTACAGTGCTATAATACCATTGAGGGGTTCCATGACATCAACCACCTCAAGAGCAAAGCTTGAGAGGTGCTTGACATCATGGAACCCTGGGACAGTGCTATTAATACCTTTACAGATGGAATCAAATGCACTATTTTTTGTAACACATAGTTTCAGTGTTTTGTTGTTTTCTCTTTATTTTGCATTTACCTCACTGCTGTGGCTTTACTCAGTCTCACATTTGCCATAGGCATCGTGACGATGATGGTCATCACCATAGCAATGATGCAGAGATGTGTGATCACAGTTGGGATTTCTTGCCACACTTTAAACTACTGATGCACGCGCCGCTATTTGTAAGTTGTAACACTATCAATCTGGCATCACATTGATCCTATTATGGTTTTGGAACCCTAAAAACCAGCAGTGTTATTAGTTTTCTAGCGCTGAAATTCTCCATACAGAAATGTCAAAACTATGAATTACAACAGCAATAACAGCAAAGACTTACATATGAAGCAATTCAGTAAATTTAATAGAATTAAACAAAAGCACATATAACTTTACCCACAACGTCTCAATACTATACAGAACACATATATTCTGATTAGCCAAATGCTCAGTACAGTATTCTTACAAAATTCATAGTTGGATGTTTGCAATCAATATGGAATATATTTTTTCCTACATTTCTTTTACATACTGCATATTTGAAACAATAGTTTCAAAAAGCATTTAAGATGCACAAGTTCCATAATTATTTGTAACTAAAGATATTGATACTTTGGTTTTCCAAGCCTAGACTATATCTTCAAATAAAAGACTCTCTCTCTCTCTCTCTCTCTCTGTCTCTCTATCTGTTGAGGCATACTGGAAAGCTGGAGATTGTGCTGCTGATATATATAAGGGTCAGTCACAGAAGCCAATGATTCCTAATACATAAGGTTATTTGCAAATGGAATCTTGTAATTTATGGCTGACAGCTATGTAAGGGTTAATTATCTTGTCAGAAGCTATAAAAAAAAAGCAAGCTACCTCTTTAGCTTACTGACTGTTGGAAACAAACACTTTGCTATCAGGTGAAGTCACACTCCAGAACAATCCAATTCACTTGAGCAGCTAACCTGGTCAAAGCAGTTTCTTGTGAACAGTTTTAAAAACTGGATCAACATTGTTTTTTTCAGCACCATCATCATATGAAATGTAATAAACCTTCAACTGCACTACTAAAAATAAATAATTAAACTTAGTCTGGAGTGCCCAATTCTCAGATTTGTACCTCAGAGTAGCAGACAATATCCTTTTAAATAAGGCATTGCCTCTCTCCATGAGAGAGGTCACAACAAGCTGGGCGAAAAATCACTCTATAAGGAAATGTTTATATATAAAAATGAAAGTGATATATTATAGGAAAATAGGCACTGGCAAACAATATCGGATCCATATTCAGAATTCACACAACTGAGTAAGGTGGATTTTGCCTATACATACACACACATATATAAATCATGGCAAAAAACTCAGTTTAATTCATCAGTTAGGTTTGTTCCACAGTGACAAAAGTGAGGAAATTCGATGTTAGGGTTCCCACCCCTTGCACCCCACCCCCACCAACAGGTATTATGGTGTGCGTTGGGGTCATCGATCCTAACTCTCACCCCATTCCATGTGTAAATAAGCTGAGGTTGTGCAGTATAGGAGAATGGGGTTAGAGTTAGGACCGACCATCCCAACGCACACCCCAATGCCTGTTGGTTGCGGGGTTCAAGGGTTGGGATCCCTAACATCGAATTTCCTCACTTTTGTCGCTGTGGAACAACCCTAACTGATGCATTAAACTGAGATTTTTGCCCTGAATTTCCCTTCTTTTTGAGAATGTGCAGTATAAATAGTGAGTGGAATGTGGTGGTGCGAGAGCGGGGCCCTTTGGTAACGGTAACGCAGTTAGAAACAGAAACGGTTACGGTAACAGCAAGGAAGATGCCAAAGGGAACAGTAACAGAAATGGAAGTGGAAACGCAAGCACATAAGGAAATGCAAATCATTACATGCACGGTCATGGTAACGCATTAGGAAACACAAACGCTTACGGTAGCAGCAATGATGATGACAAATGAAAATAAATGCAAATGGAAGTGCGTACGCAAACACAATGCACACAGTGACGCAAAAGGAAACACAAACGCAAAAAAAAAACAGTAATGGAAATGCAAATAGTAACAGTATTGCAAATGCAAGCACAAACGCAAATGCAAAGGGTAACGCACACGGCGACGTAAACGGTGACGCTAACGCAAACGGTCACGGAAACACAAGTGAAAACACTAACTGTAACAGTAACGCAAACACACCCACTTGTTGTCCCCAAAAAGTGCATTCAGAAGCACAGTGTATAGAAAGAATGTATGCATAATAATGGCCCTCGGAGCAGAAAATGAACACTTAGAATACTAAATTGCTTATATCTCAGGAACCGTACGATGTAGAAATACAATTAAAATTCCATATTGTTTATTACTTTCCTGGCTAGTTTTGCACTTAGCTCCCTAGTGAGGGGGGGGGCTAAGCAATTTTCTGATGAAAAGTCTGTATCTTGCAGCGTTTTCGAGATACAGGCCCCGAAAGGCACGGCGGACGCAGCAATGTTAGTCTATGGGAAAAATAGTCAACTTTGGAGTGCCGTAACTTTGCAGCACTATAATATATTGTCACCAAACAATGAAAAGGCACATCTGTGGGATGTTGGCTTTCTTCCTTCCAAATTTCAGCCCAAAGGACCAAACCATTGTTTTGCAGCAGGGTGGCAAAGAATTCCTGTTATTTTGGGCGAAGTTTCGCAAAGTAGTGTCATGATTAGCGATACTTTCGCAAAAAAAATCACGAAAGTGTCACAACTGCAACACTACTTTGTGACACTACAATTTACAAAAATTTTAAAAACATGTACCGGGGGACTGGATATTCAAAAGGGTTGTGCCATGCGCATTAGGGTTGCGCCTGCGCAAGTCCAAAATTGCGCCATTCTGTGATATTCAGCAGGAGGCAGTTGCACCCCCCAAGTCATGCTGAGCAACAGCACAATGCTAATGAAGGCATGCTCAACTGGAGGGGGAGGAACCATGCATAAACTGCACAGCCCGATATTCAGCAGGCGTGCAGAGTTGTGCAAGCGCAACCCCCTACCTGCGCCTGCACAACTTTGAGCCAAAAAAAGGATCAAGTCGAGGGCCACCCACAGGTGAGCTGCCGCATTGCAGGGCGCAACACAGCAGCTGCCACCTGTGGGTGGCCCTCCACTTGTTCCCATTGCCCCCTGCAGCCTGATCATGGGCATAATAGTAACCCCAGCCCGATCACGGGCAGAACACACTCCCCGACTGGCCCGATCACGGGCATAACATAAATAACCCCCGACTGGCCCAATCTTGTGCATAATGTATAAGAACCCCCCTGACTGGCCCGATCGCGGGCATCGCGTAAATCACTCCCCGACTGGCCCGATCGCGGGCATATTATAGAAACCCCCAACTGGCCCAATTGCAGGCATAATGTATAAGAACCCCCGGCTGGCTCGATGGGTGGGCAGAACAGTTCAACCCCAAAGACCAATATCCCTGGTGGTCCAGTGGACTGCGAAACCCGATCGTGGGCATTAGGTCAAATCCACCCCCAAAGTCCAATCTCCTGGAGGTCAGTGGACCCCACCCACCACCACGGGCCCCACCCGCTCCCCTGTCAGCTGGTGGGTGGCAGCCCCACCCGCCTGCTGCCCGCTGCCCACTGACTGACATCTCGGTAGGGCTGCCGCCCATTGGTTCAGAGCAGAGCCAATGGGCGTACGCATGCCATGAACCCATTTTGCCTGTGATCGGGCCAGCCGGGGGTTCTATACATTATGCCCAGATTGGGCCAGTCAGGGGGTTCATTTATGTTGTGCCTGCGATCGGGCCAGTTAGGGGGTTCTTATACACTATGCCCACGATCGGGCCGGCCGGGGATTAATATCATGCCCATGATCGGCTGCAGGTGTCGGTCCCCGACGGCTGCTGCCTGGCAGGGCGCCAGGAGCAAGTTGTCGGGGATTGGCGCACCTGCATGCTAATGGCATGCAAATGGGGCTGTAATTAGATGCAAATGGCCCCCTGTGCACCTTGCATAAATTATGGCACCATTTGCATGTCACCTTTTGAAAATCGGAAATTTGCGCATGGCGCAATGGGACTTGTGCTACCGCATCTGAATGCTCCAATCTGACCACTTGCGGTGGCGCAAGTTCCACTGCACCATGCACAGTGGCTGTGGCCAGGGGGCGATATTCAAAGGAGTTGCTTAATAGCGCAACTCCATTGAATATCGCCCCGGCAACACCCCTGCGCAACTTTTTTGAGCAGCGCAAGGGCTTGTGCCACAGAATGGCGCAGTTTGAATATCCATCCCGCGTGTTTAACCCCCCAAAAAGACAGGGTAGCATCCTCGTGGCTCAATACAGAATACAAAAAAGAATTGTGTCCCTAGAAGGTCCCAAATTTAATGCTAAGCATTTCTGTGACCAGTAACTGAAAACAAACGCAGATTTGGTGACACTACAGGGTCATTTGCAGACACTAAAAACTGCTTTTGCGACACTGTCAAACTTTTTGTTAACTTTTCCCATGGACTATAATGGGAAACTTGTTTTTTGAATAACTTTTGAACCGTATAATATTTTTTCACGAAATCTTTGAAAGACACATCAGGGACGCTGGCTGTATGTTCCCTGAAGTTTTTGGACCAGTCGCGCAAACCATGTGACCTGTAGGAGCGAGCAAAGAATGCGCAAAAAAGCATAAATATGACTTTCTACAGCACTATATAGCTCTGCAACCGTATGTCCAACCATTATGAAACCTGGCAGCTCCAGAGACCTATGTACTGCTCTGTGTATGTCAAATTTCAGGCAAATCTGTCATTTGGTGGCAAAGTTATTCAGCTGCAAAATTTCACACTTTAACCTTAAATGGGTACTCAACCTAACTATAGTGGCACTACCATGCTACTATAATATATATATATATATATATATATATATATATATATATATGTGTGTGTGTGTATATATATATATATATATATTATATATATATATATATATATATATATATGGTACAGGAGCCATTTACATGTTAAACCCAAAATTTTGCACTTAATAACTTTGCAACTGTTTGACGGATTTACCTGAAATTTGGAATACATGATGAAGAACCATGGGCCTTGGGATCTGCCAAGTTTTGTACTGGTCAGGTATACGGCTGCGGAGTTATTAAGTGTGATCTGCGTGTGCATTTACGCTTTTTCTGGAATTCTACTGCCGCTCTTACAGGTTGCACAGTTTGCGTCACCCGCCCAAAATCTTCAGGGAATGTGCAGCCAGGGTCCCCAATGTGTCTTTCGAAGATTTCATAAAAAAATATTCAACGGTTCAAAAGTTATTCAAAAAACAATTTCCCATGTTAAGTCAATAGGAAAAGTTAACAAAAGTTCGACAGTGTCGCAAATGCACTTTTTACTGTCGCTAATGGCCCTGTTACTGTCACAAATCTGCCATCTTGTTTTCAGTAAGTGATCAGAAAAATGCTTGGCATTTAAAATTGAGACCCTCTAGCAATCTAATTCTTTTTGTATTCACCTAGTCGGGCCCTGAGGATGCTAGCCATGTCTTTATTTTGGGGTAAAACACCCCAGAAATATGTTTTCAGATTTCTGGAAAAGTACTTTGCAAAGTAGTGTCGCACTCACAAAAGTGTCGCAAATTTTGCAAAGCTTTATGTATTGCGACACTACTTTCTGTCACTATGCCCAAAATAACAGTAATTCTTTGGCACTCCGCTGCAAAAGAACGGTTGGGAGTTTTGGGCTGAAATTTGGAAGGAACGCAGCCGACATCTCAAAGATGTGCCTTTCAGTGTTGTATTGAAAAAATATTACATGGTGGCAAAGTTATGGCACTCCAAAGTTGACGTTTTTTCCCATAGGATGACATTACGGCGCCCGACGCATTACAGGAATCCTTTGGCACCCTGCTGCAAAATAACGGTTTGGTCTTTTTTCCTGAAATTTGGAAGGAAGACAGCCAACAGCTCACAGATGTGCTTTTCAGTGGTTTGGTGAAAAAATATTACAGGGAGGCAAAGTTATGGCACTCCGAACTTCTCTTTTTTTCCCATAGGATAACATTACGGCGTTCGCCGCGCCTTTCAGGGCCCGTATCTCGGAAACGGTGCGAGATACGGACTTTTCGTCAGAAAAATGCTTAGCTTCCTAACAGGGACTAAGTGCAAAACTAGCCAGGACAGTCGTAAATCATATGACTTTTAAATTTTTTTTCTACGTCGTACAGTTCCTGAGATATAACCTATTTCCAAGTCCTCATTTTCTGCTCCGATACCCATTATTATGGAAACATTCTTTGTACTCACTGTCTTTCTCTATGCAGCTTTTGGGGAAACCAGCCTGTGCCCTTACATTACTGTTACTGTTGCCCTTTCTGCTTGTGGTTCCGTACCTGTTTCACTTACCGTTGATGTCTACGCCACCATGTGCATTATCCTTTGCGTTTTCATTTGCGCTTGTGTTTCTGTTATTTTTTGCCATTTGTGTCTACAGTACTGTTTCTCTTTCTATTTCACTTTGCTTCACCATGCCCATTGACGCTTCCGCTTGCAGGCACCATGTTACTATGTGACAACAAATCAGGCAGACATCTCACCACGCCACCGCAGGCATTACCCTCTTCTGTTCACATTCGCGCTATGCTACCATGCGCCTGTTAGCGCTTCTGTTTGCATTGCTGTTCCTGTTACTATACCACAAGACATCACGTGGCGGAGCTCCAGCCACTGCATTACATTCACTATTTCTCATTATCATTCTCAAAAAGAAGGGAAATTAGAGGCAAAAAACTCAGTTTAATGCATTAGTTAGGGTTGTTCCACAGCTACAAAAGTGAGGAAATTCGGTGTTAGGGTTGAAACTCTTGACCCCATGCCCACCCCCCAACCGGCATTGGTGCACATTGGGGTCGCCAGTCCCAACTCTCACCCCATTGTCCTATACTGCTGCTTTACCCATGTCATGGGGTGAGAGTTAGGCTGACGAATTTAATGCGCACTCCCAATGCCGGGTTGGGGTGGGCAGGGGGTCCAAGGGAGGTTTTCAACCCTAACACCGAATTTCCTCACTTTTGTCGCTTTGGAACAACCCTAACTAATGCATTAAACAGAGTTTTTTGCCTCTAATTTTATATCCATATATATATATATATATATATTGCACATGGCATAGTGAGAAATTGTCAGACATTAGACAGCATGCAAAATGAACCTTGCAGCAGGTGACCCTTTGTCTGGGTTACACCTCCTGTCACCACAACAGATCAAGGGCTGGATTTTCAGCCCTCCTAGGACTAAGTCCCACTCCACAGCATACTATGTGAAATGAATTCTCTGCATCTGTGGACTGTACTATTTTTAGCCCAGGCTTCACACGGGTAGCAGGCACAGTTGCAGGAGATGTTACAACTGATCCCACTAGGCATAACATTTTGGCACAGCTGCACTGAAAAAAACATCTGCAAACTGCCATAAATCAGGGAGCCAGTCATACACTGGCTACCACTTTGAAAATATGGAGCATGCAGGAGAAACTGCAGCTCCATAAGTTTAGCCCCACTTGTGGCAGTTTTTCCCTGCACCTGTGCCAATTTTGGGGGGACTGAGGGAGAAGTAGATGCTGGTGGCCATATGGCATAAGCACCATATTTCTGTGGGTTGGTGTTCCCTGGATGGCAGAGAGTAGACGACACAAGTGGCCCGAATATGAAAGTCAGGTTAAAAGGATGGGGCAAGAGTGGACCAGTGATGAAGAGGGCTGATACAGTGGAAGCAACTCATCTCTCACCACACTGTTGACACTGAGTTCAGGAACAAGATGTAGTTGCTGTGCGTCAGCCAGGAGGGAGGGCTGAGAGAGGACTGAGCATTTGCCTGGCAGCCCTCCTGTCCAGGATTGGGGTGGTAGGCAGTCCTGGCTATTGGCTGCCACCAGGTGGAGGACTGGTGGTAGTGTTGATGCACTGGAAGCAGACATGAATTGGGTGTATGGAAGGGGCAGGTGGTTCTGAAGCACATGTGCACCTCCATAATTCATGCATCCATTGTGCTTGCTGTAGTCTCAGGAAGAAAATGGAAAGGGAACTGGGCTTCATGAAGCCCTGCCCAGGGAACCATGGCCTGCCCTGCCATTCTAACATGGCATGGTGAAAACATCTGAATAATAGTCTGTAGGGTGGGAGAATAGCCCTCGTACTTGCAGAACAAAAGAGTACAGAGATGCACAAAAGGCTCACTTTATAGTATATTTATTAATACATCCACAGACAGTGTTCCTGTGCTTAGAGGGAACAATCTCTTTTTATCAGGGGGCAGAGTCAAAAGGAAATGTTCACATTTAAATAGTCGTCATAATCGTGACATGATTTGACTTGCTAAAGTTACACTACATACATACATACATACACCAAGAGCTCAATATGTGAAAAAATTAAAAATAATTATAATACATAGTCACAGAAATACAGCCTTTTGAAATGGAGAAACCTTTAATCTACTGTAATACATCATGATGATAACAATAAATACATGCACACATGTAGTAGTAGTAGTAAAACTTTTCATTAATTTATACAAAAATGAATTGGATTGCTCCACTGAGCCTTGGCTCATTTTCAGTGAGGTCCAGCTATTCAATTCCTGTTACGCTTACATGTAATTTTCAGTTCAAAAGATTACAAAAACTATACATTATACATTAAAATATACATAGATCCACATTTTTCCACAATTACACCATCTCATGACATAACATAAATTGATGTATAGCAGTATACATTCCTATCTACTTAACTACCTACTTCCTATTCTATCAATCGATTCTGTTTTACATGATCAACATACCACATTTTTATTTTGTTAATCTGAATTTTCCCACTCACACAAAAAGTGCATTATAAGTAAAAGTGTGAAGAAGTTAAAACCACTGAAACAATTTACTTCAGAATATATTTACAAAAATGTGGAAAAGCAATGGGCTGCACTGCAGCCACCAGTGATGCAAATTTGTATTTAGGCTGGTGGGAGAGCTGTAAGATTTTTTGTGAAGAAAATATATTTTTGAAGAACATAGTATATATGGAGCAGGTACATAGATTATTTATTATTTGTAAGGGCACAAAACAGAGGCACAATCATTTGTACTGTAGATATGATGAATGAGAACAGTTTGACTCTGCATTCTACTTCACAGATTAATGAAAGAAGCATTAACTTCTTAGATCTGAGCCTCACTGCCATGGTAAATGGTAATACACAAACAAAGGGTTAAAGGAAGGCCACAGCAGGAAATTCAGTACTGCACACTTTCAGTGCACATCCTCCTTCCCTGATTAGGTCCATTCCTTTTGGGCAATTTCTTAGATTAAGCTTAAACTGCTCATCAGGAGCTGATTACAAAAATCAGACAGGGGAGATGTAGTCCAGATTTATCCATGGATGTTATGACACTAAGACACTCGACTCAGCACTTAGTGCTAGAAAACAGGATAGGGGTTCTTTATTGACCCCCAAACCCAAAGAATCTGACAATAATATACCATTGACTTTTGTCCTGGAATTCAATTACACTGCTCCTAAAATTAAAACTTTCATACAAAAAAATTGGAATCTACTTGAGCATTGTAATATTCATGGTTTGTTTTTTGAGCACGAAAGAATAACTTATAGCGGGGCCAAAAATCTGGGAGATTATTTGAGTCACAGACACTACTGTACATGCCTGGAAGACCATGACTACTTACTTAACTTCCAGAAAAACCTGTGGGTTTTTATCAGTGTGGCCATTGCACTGCATGTAGGTATGCACTGCAGGGCAATCAATTCAGACATTCCAGTAAAAATATTTCTGTGGATATTGGAGAATTTGCGAATTGCTCGGCACAGTTTGTGATCTATGTGGCCCAATGTGCATGCCCATTTATTTATGTGGGAAGAACTATACGTCAAGCCAAGGAGCAGTTTTTAAAATATGTAAGGGACATTAGAAATGTTAATTGGGATTCTGCTCTAGGTATACACTTCAGAGATTTCCACAAGAGTGATCTACCATCACTTAAATTAATTGTTATTGAGCATGTGAAACCCCTTCCAAGAAAGGGCAACAGAGTTAAAATCCTTTTGTAAAAGGAATCAAGGTTGATTTTTGTACTAGAATCCATTTTTCCAAAGGGATTAAATAATAAACTGGATTTTATTTTTTTTTTTTATTTTATTTTAAAAGCTTCACCAGGAAAGGATTTGAAGGTATACCTTTACAAAGGCTGTATTAATCTTTGCTCTGCAATTGATCACATACAACATTAATATTTAATTTTTAGTATTTTCTGTTTGTTCTTATTTTTCTTGTCACTTTTTCCAGAAGCATCACCAGGATTTACTTTTCATTGTTATTTGGCCTTGTATTATTCTGACCCTTATCATTTTTTGGTGTGGTCTGCTAGGATTCTGTAACACCTCTCCTCACTTGCTTCTGCACTTTATTCCCATACAAGGATTGTTTTAATGTATTAGGTGGCCTTAATTCTGGTGTACTATGATCCTGTGGTTGTAAAAGTGACTGCATGTGAGGATTATTTTTCACTAAAACTTGTGACCACTATTGATAAATTTTGTTCATTTGCCACTTCCAAATGTTTGCCAAATCTTTTTTGTCTTTGACCATATTTCCTTTCCTTTGTCTTCTCTTTCCTTTCCTCTCCTCTCCCTTTTTCCCACAATTTTTTTTCTTCCCCTTCCCCTAAATTCACTCCCCCCTTTATTCTCTCTCCCTCTTCTTTCTGGGTCCCCTTCCCCCAAATTCCTTCCCCAATCTTTTTCTTTCCCACTCTCCCCATTTTGCCACCCCTTCCTCTCTCTTTTGAATATAACCATAGACATTCTGAGTATAAATGAAAGATCAATTAGATCAAGGTCATCTCAGTTCTTTAGAGATAAATTTAAAGTGCAATTTTTGAGATAATGAAAAAAAATATTTCAGTGGTTTTAACTTTTTCACACTTTTATGTACAGTATTGTGCACTTTTCATGTGTGTATCTATTTATTTTTATCATCAAATTATGATTTATTAGATTAAAAGTTTCTCTTTTTTTTCAAAAGTTTGTATTTCTGTGACCATGTATTATAATTATTCATTTCAATTGTTTCACATATTGTTCACCTGGTGTATGTATGCAGTGTGACTTCAATTAATAAAATAATGTTTTAATTGTAAAGACTATTTAAATGTGAATGTTTCCTTTTGAGTCCACACCATGGTGAAGAGGTATTGTACCCTCAAAGCACAGGGGAACTGTCTGTGGGTGCATTAATAAATATGCTATGCTGACCCAGTGGTGCTGAGGGCTTAGGCGCCTGACATCTTACCTCGCGTAACACTGGTGACCCATGTTTGGGAACAAGCATGGGCCACCCGGGGTTGGCAGGGGCAGAGAAGGACTGAGCATCTGATGGACTGCTGTCCTTCTCCAAGGGTGTTCCAGATGTCAGCGCCTGTCTGCTCCCTAGTGGAGACTGGGAGACATGGCTGCTATGCTGTAGACAGAGGAGGAGTCAAGACAGATGCTTGGAAGGAGTGCATGCAGACGCATGAGTGCTCCTCTCTGCAGGTGCCATTGCATGCCTTGACTCCTGGGGGAAAAACACCAGGCAAAATCCAAGTTGCTGCAGCAGAATGGTAGAGGGCACCTCGCAGGCTCTGCTCCCAGCCAGCCACAGCACTGACCCCTTGAATCAGGCCTCCAGTGGTGGTTGGGGAACCCCGCCAGCCCTGCCGGGGGTAAGCCCTGGGACCTGGTCAGTGTCAGATGGTGGACAATGGGGGATGGGGCTGGGGGCTCCCTCTGAAAGGATGCTGGCAACAAATTAAAGAGATAACAAAAAATATTAATTAATAAATATGCTATAGAGTGAGCCTTTGTGTACTATTGTACTTTTTTGTTCTGCATGTATTTTTGCTGCGCTGTACAGCTGCACCAACAAGACTTTGGGTAGCACATGGTGTTATGTGTCTGTATCGAGAATGACCCTCCCCCGGCCCTGTGTGGGGGGAGATCTGTTGGGGAAATACCCCCCCAAGAACAAATGAGGCAGTCAGGTCAGCTTATGGTACCTGGGGTCAGGGCTTAACAGTCACCCAGTCAGCCCAGGAGGATAAACACCTTTATTAAAAAAAAAGAACTGGGCAGGACCGTGGTATATAAAAAAAATGTAAAAAGTAAAGATTTTCTGGGCATTGGGTGCATGCTGGCTAGAGCAATATCCACAGAGCTAGCAGTAGCACAGCCTCTCTAAGGGTCTGTTAGGATTGGGCTCAAAGAGGCTTGTTTATGGAAGTGGCAGAGTAGGGGGAAAAAAGAAAATGGTTTGGGGGAAAAGCTATTGTCAGGAACCAGGGTGGATAACATTTAAAAAACAGAAGACCCTGTGTAAATTCTTTTGCAGCTACTAGTGATTGTGATTTCTTGGGGATAGGAGAAGGGACAGATACTATGGCCAATGGAGCAGACTGTATGAGTATCTGGGGATGGTACAGAGGGTTGAGCACTGCATGGAGTGCACATAGTGCAGAGTTTGAAACCCAAAGGTGGTTAATGTAATCTTTAGAAAACATTTAATCTGCAGAGGGATGTTGTAAATATTATCTGCAAGGTCATGAGATGTATAACATTTTATTTGCAAGGAGCTGTAAACATTTTTGCAGTAAAGATATGCTTGAACAGGGTATTTGTTGCTGGGTATGAATGGCAGAAATTTAAGCAAGGAATGCTGTCATGGCATTTAGAGTTAGAGTGCAGGTAGGGAAAAAGAAAATGGCTTGGGGGAAAAGCTATTTTCAGGAACCAGGCCTAAAGGAAAATGGTTGGGAAGAAAAGCTATTATCTGGGCTCAGCAAACATCTTAGAAAACAGACAGGCCACACAGGGAGATAGCGATCATTGGTAATCCCTTGAAAAGGCTTCAATGACACAAGCAGTGGTGCCACAGTGAGGTGAGGTGAGGTGCAAGCTGGGCATGGGCTGTGAATAGAGATGTTGTGAAGTTGTAATTCGCTGGTTAACATCACCAACAACTTCGCTGTTAACTTCGCCTTCCATTTGTCAAGGTGAAGTTAGCAAAAAAAGGCTCTATCAAATGTTTCACTTTCTGCAGGTCACATGGGAGACTCCAGTTGGGCAGGAAGTGACTGATTTTGTTTCCTTTTCCCACTAGTGCTAGTACTAGTACTAGCTGGCTGAGTTAGTGGGAATATGAGTCTTACAGACAGTGTTTTGCAGTACTGTGTCTGCAAAGAATAGATTAATTTTAAAAGAATTCTTGAGTTTATTTTTGTGCAGGGTATCTGTTGTGTGTGTAGCCCAGGCGTCATGTGCAGTGGGCTATTACCCCTGCCTGTTGACTACAGCCCAGATTAAAGGGCCTGGAATCTGTTGAGATAGTGACTGGGGGTTCTGTCCCAGAAATGAAGTAAAATAGTGTGGTGCCTTCACCCAGAGCAAAATAACAGTGGGCCAGGTGTTTGAATAGTACAATCCCCGGTATGCTGTACTTACCCACCTCCCCTTCCAGTCATCCCACACATTGAATACCACACTGTTTACCAATACAGAGGAACACATACACTTAATAGCTATAGATAATAATATGCTCACTACATAGGAACTGCAAACAAAACATAGCTTTATTTTAGAGGGAGGGCTAGTGAAAGGGATACCTAGACACAAGATTGCTGTGTGAGAGAGAAAAGGTTAATTGGCTTAACAGGGCCCGTAGGCCAGAACATCAACAATGCCCACCCCCACTGGTACCAGTGCAAACCCTCTTTGTCCTGTCTGTCCTGACTGGGGACCCAGATTTAATGCAGGCCTGCTAGATGCCGTGGGTTGGCAGCATTGGGGCCCTTGGAGCAGTTCTTCCTAAAATGCTAGATGATTTAATTTTACTCCACTTTTGGCAGGGCAAGCACTGGGTAACTCATGGTTCTGCAGAACTAGGATTTGGCTACTGGCACAGTAGGTTTAGGCAATCCAGGAACAACTGTTCTGAGGGTCAGCAATCAAGTGGACAGTGAATACTGGTCTGGAAGATGAAGTGATGGCTAGAAACTGGTTGACTGTGGACTTGCTTGAAGATTCTTGCAGCTTGTCATTTTCAGCCCAACAAGTAGGCCAGATTACGGAGTACACAAACAAAGCCTACCAGGCCAAAAGGTACCCAGATCCAGGAGTGATCCCACAGTTTGACTTCCCTAATGGGTTCAGAGTGCCCTAGCACTCAGGCATGCACTCTTGGCCCCCTGCAGCCCAGTCTGCCTCACTCAATAGGGTTTGCAGATTCCCTACCTGGCTCCAAGTTGCAGCTGTGAATATTTCAGTTTAAACTTTTCTGAGCAGAAGCAAGCAGCTCCAGTGAGTAGCAATGAGTTCTCTAATTTCCACAATGCCAGTGGCTTATGGCTAGTGATGAACAGTATCTGGAGCGGACCGCCACCTTTCCTCAGCTGCATTTGAGCAAATAACAGGTTTCTGAGCTCTGGATACCTACCAACCTTTTCCCTCAAATGTCCTCAGATTCTGACCAATGTGTCCACTTTAGATCTGGCATACACAGTTTCAATGTACCTTTTTTCACAGGCTCAGGGTTCTCCACACTGATGCAGGCTTACTGTAACACTGGATCTACAAACCACCAGGAGCTTTCACCAAATGCCTTAGATGTTCAGCTGCAACACCACAGTTCTGTCAGCCAGAGAAAATCCTTTTTTTCTGATTCTCAGACAATTGACTGATTGACAAATTAAGTCCTGTAAAAGGCCTCCTACCTTTCCAGCACATGGCCTGAGCCCTTCTTGACTCGATCAGAGCCCAGACCAGACTGCCCAAACTACCCAAAGTCCCTGGAGTTTAACTCAGAAATCCCAGCTTCTGATTGGTTAGATCCTGCTGTCAATCAGAAATATTAATAGTCATTAACCTCCTTCGATTATTGATTGGTAAAGGATCTTTGGCACCTAGAATTAGTTCACATCTCTCCCATAAATCAATTCAATAGTCTTTTTGGGCACCTAAGCTAGTGATAAGCTGGCACAGGGGTTCAAAGTTCCAAAGATGGCTGCTTAGGATACAGTTCAATACAATGATTTCAGCAGTCCCAACTTTAAAATATTCTGGCGGCCAAACCATGGAGTCTTCATGAACAATTGCCCTATAGTCTTGTGTCTTCCCTTGCCCCCTGCCAAGAGACTGTAAATCATTATTTCAGAGCCCTCCTTCAGCTGGTTGCTAGCTCTGATTCATCAGTCCCCCCCGAGCAACAATCTGGCTCATTAATATTCATGCAAACCTTATCTTTATTCATAAATCCCCACCCTCCCGTTTTAAGCGCTTAATGACGATTTGAAAACAAGGACTACAGCCAACTTTTGGTCAACTCCTCCAGGTGTCCAACCCCTATTTAGCCTATACAGGGGGTTGAGACACCGAGAAGGCAATTAGGAAGTCACCACAATGGCAAGAAGTCACAGCCACAATAGCGCGAATGAGCGGATCCTGCTGTCCTTTTAAAGTACTAGGGCAACAGCAGTCCAATGATCTTTACACCACCAGCCCCAAGGGATTTAAAAACAACACCGGGGCCAGTCAGAAAATTAACTGGGGCAGTAGGAATCTGGACTTGTCAGCAGGAGGCAGCGGGAGGAGCAGGAGCAAGAACAGGGTCCCAAGACAAACAGGTAAGCCCCACCCACAAGGGGAAGGGTTACATGTGTGCCTAATCTTTTTTTTGGTAAGTTTAGATTGCTTTTTGTGTGTGTGTGTCTCTCTTTTTCTCTTTCTCTCTTTTTATTTAGTTTTCTTTAAGAAAACCTTCTTTTTTCAATATAATGAAGGGACCCAGTGGGCAACAAGGCCGAAAGGATGGGGCAATTATTCGCCTCAATAGGCAAATATTTCAAAGTGGGAGTGAGGCATCGCCCCAGCCACTCCCAACTAAGGAGGATGATCCCTCAGAGCAGCAGCAGGAGCTTATGGTCCCCACCAACCCGCATCATGCTACCACCACCAGCAGCTCCACCCCCAGCACTGCCGAACACCCCACAACCTCCTTGGGAGTCCCCCTGCAGCAAACAAGGAACTCTGCCATATGGCAGTTTTTTTCCCCTCAATGGGGATAATGACAGAGTCATCATCTACAAGCTGTCTGGCCACAGTGTACAGTGGGGGAAAAAAGGGATCCACTTGGACAGTGGTGGGCAAAGGACCCACCTTAATGTACACCATCATGTAGAGTGGAAGGTCAAGCAGCAGGAGCTAGCAGCAGCAGCAGGCAGTAGTGGGAGTCATTGTGGAAGGGGAAAGTGAGCAGCATGAGGTGGGAGGCCATCGTGCTGTGAGTTGGAGTGGCAGGATGAGGACTTTCAGTACACTGCCATCAGCTTAGCAGGATGCAGCACCTGCACCCTGCCAAGGGGCCCTATCACCAAGTGACCCTGCAGCACCAGTCACACAGGCAGACCTTGCTATCCCATGGAATGAAGTCCAACACCTGTGGCAGGACTTCAATCAATTTCAGCAGGAACTCAACTGAGGCCAGAAGTGAACTAAAAAAAAATGATAGCTGACCAGGAGAAAATGCGGACCATCCTGGCAGAGTTGTGCAGTGGTGGTGGTAGCGCTGCCAGTGGTAGTGGTGGTAGAGAGTAATTTTTTTGATTTTTTTTGTTACACTCTGTCTTTATTATAGCCCCCCTTAAAAATATAAAAAGTTGAAAAGAAAAACTAAATATTTTCTATCCTCTTCTTCTCTATACTCTTCTTCAGTTATCTAAAATATTTATTTCTCAAGGTTTTGTGTTGTATTAAAATGTCCCTATTTCTTGCAGTCCATTCCCCTTGTTCACTCCCTGAATTTTTCCTTCATGTGGTATTCCCCTTGTCTTGACCCCATCCTGATATAGTCTATACACATGAACAACTTTCCTGAGTATTCTTTGTGTTAGTGCTTAACATGTGTCCACCTGCTAGCCACAAATGTCAAATATTGTTCCCAGTAAAAAAAAAGATGTTTCCTGATGGCATGTAGTGTTGTGGCAGTGGTGGTATGCAACTGCCCTGAGAATCTGAAAAGAATCACACAAACCTGAGCACTTTTCCAGAGACGGTAAACATAAATCTTGTTTTAGAAGTCTCCTGCTAGCCACAAATGTTTTAAGTTGGGTCTCAAGTTTCAAACTGCTGTCCTGCTGCTAGTTGCCTCTTGTTGCTATGCTGTGCAAGAGGCCAGAGAAGTCAAACAAAACACATGAGGAAATTTCCTGAGATGTGAAACATAATTCTTCTTGTAGTCATGAACATTTCTCCTGCCACCCCACTGCAAAGCCTAGCCACAAATGTCATCTGGTGGCCACAATGAAAAACTGCTTTCCTGCCACTAGATACTTTTGTTGCAGTGGTCTGCAACAGGCCAGAGAAGTCAAGAAAAAACATATGAAAACATTTCCTGAGAAGCAAAACATAATTCTTCTTGTAGTCATGAACATCTCTCCTCCCACCCCACTACTAGGTCTAGCCACAATTGTCAACTGGTGGCCACAGTGAAAAACTGCTTTCCTACCATTAGATACTTTTGTTGCAGTAGTGTGCAACAGGCCAGGGATGTCTTGAAAAACCACATGAGAAAATCTCCTGAGAAGCAAAACATAATTCTTCTTGTAGTCATGAACATTTCTCCTACCACCCCACTACTAGGCCTAGCCATAAATGCCAGCTGGTGGCCACAGTGAACAACTGCATTCCTGCTGCTAGATACTTTTGTTGCAGTGGTGTGCAACAGGCCAGAGAAGTTGAGAAAAAACACATGATGTAAAAAAGTTACATAGATTAGTAATACTGCATTGGTTAAGAATTCATAACTATTAGATTAATATAAAGCATAGAATACCCATAGTCCTCCTTCCCAACAGTGGATATATTATTGTTATTTATTATTACATTATAAAAGATTATAAGTTGTAGGATATCTTTTTACACTATAGTTATTGTTATATGTATTAAGAATATATAATGACTTCATGTATGCTTTATAGTTTGTACTGGAAAAAATTTCAATAAATTTGAATGATAAAAAAAACAGAAAAAACACATGAGAAAATCTCCTGAGAAGTGAAACAAAATTCTTGTGGAAGTCATGAACTTTTCTTCTGCCACTACTTACCACAAATGTCAAATTATTGTGTTTTCAGTGAAAAACAATAGTACTTCCAGGACAAGAAATAGATACGAATGCGGAGAAGTAAAGTTTCACGATATCGTGTGAAGAAAGTGTGATGATGATGTCCATATATGAAAAAACCTGATGAGTAGCTGTCCTCCTGCCCTGCTGCAGATGATAGTGGTGCTGGTTGCTGCACTGCTGGATCTGCTTTTGGTGATGTTGGTTGAATATATTGTGGTGAAAAATGTTCGAGCAATGGAGACAGAGAAGGTAGCCATCCTGTCCTGTCTTGTTGTACAGAATTGAGGGAATAGCCAAAGGAGATGCTGCTGAGCTGCTGCTGCATGCTGCTGTGGTTGCTGAGAAGTACTAGTACCTGGAGTGGCTGTATCACACATACTGCACAAGTAAGTATTTTTGTTTTTTTCTTTCTTTTCTTTGTAAGGGGGGTTGTTATTATTACCACCTGAAGTCTAATATGTTCGTACTGTTTTTCCATTAGTTTTCAGGTATGGGTGATGATGACATCATAATGCTTCAAAGCTACAAAGTGGATGTCGGATTTCACCATATTTTCCAACCACGATGGTAAGTATGGGGTTATTTTTTTTGAGGGTGGAGTTGTCAGTAAAGACGTGTGGCTGTGACAGTAATTGTTTTCTGCTTGTGTTGGTCCACTTTCAGGTATGTTTCAGTAGCTCTCTATCTCTTGCTGCTGCTGTGAACACAAACATGTGGTGACCATGTGACCTTTATTTTGGGGTGGACATTTTTACTTTTGAGAATGAGTCCATGAGCTAAGTATTTTTTTTGGGGGGGTGAACACTTTTACCAATTCTCACCATTCCTTCTTAATTTTCTCTGATTTCCAGGTATGCAATACTGTGAATCATGTTGCCTGCTGCTGCACTGCATGGGTTCAGCCTGTACCTTTTTTGGGCACTTAAAGTTTAAACTAACCATAGAAGGTAAATATGGGCTTATTGTTTTTTTCAGGGGTGGGGTTAAGTCAGTAAAGACATGTGGCTGTGACTAATTTTTTTTTCTGTTTGTGTTGGTCCACTTTCAGGTACCTTTCAGCATCTGTCTGTCTATTGCTGCTGCTGTGAACACAAACATGTGGTGACCATGTGACCTTTTTTGGGGGGCTGGAATTTTCACTTTTGAGAACTAGTCCATGAGGTAAGTATTTTTTTTTGTGGGGGGGGTGAACACTTTTACCAATTCTCACCATTCCTTCTTAATTTTCTCTGATTTCCAGATATGCAATACTGTGAATCATGTTGCCTGCTGCTGCACTGCATGGGTTCAGCCTGTACCTTTTCTGGGCACTTAAAGTTTAAACTAACCATAGAGGTAAGTATTATTTTTCTTTTTCTTGGTTTTTGCCTGCAGTTCATGGTTACATACTTTGCAGATGGCTGAGTAGATGTTCTCTGTCATTGTTCCTGTAATTATAGATCATTTTCCTCATGTGTCTTTGGCTGTGCTGTCCATGCCATGACTGCCTCCAAGTCAGGAAGGAGCAAGTGTGTGGACAATGGATCATCATGGCGATAGATGGTTGCTGGAGCTGTGCTGATATTCAGATTCAGGAATCACTCAGCAACACAGGAAACCAGTGAAGAAAAATAAAAAGATTATTCAAAGTATTTACTGACGTTCAAAATGTGACCTTGGATTGTGTCTGCATAGGGTGTGACTGTGGTGAAGTCCTCATCTTCAGGTACCACAGTGCCTGTGACCACTGTGAAAAACTCAGATAAATTATTTTGGTTCAAGCCTCGGCAGATGACACTGTAACCTCTAGTCTAACCATTCTCCACACTCAGATGCTTCCCTAACTGTATAATACTGTCACCTGCAAATAGAAATAATTAATTCCTTTGTCTCCAAATTTTCCCACTGACCACTGCCAGTGCTGGAACTATGTTTACTTGTGAAAAGGGAGAAAAAAACAATTATAACAATTAAAAACAGTAAATTTTACTGATACTTCCCTGTACAGTAGTGATGCTTGCCATGTTGTCACCGGCAGTGCCAGTTTTCCAGGTCTCAAATGGGGATTGGTGGTGAGCTTATGGTGAAACCTGCAGGGAGGCAAAAGGAAAGGAAGAACTCTGTAATATCATCATGAAATAAGTTGGAAGCATTTTCTCTGCTGCTGCACACAGCGTCATCTGCATCCAAATGGAGAAAATTATCCTTTTGTGAGCTGCATCACTTATGATGAAAAAGAATGCAGAGAAACTGTACTTTTCCCAGCTGCATCACCTGTAAAGAAAAAGAACAAAGACAAACTTTCCTTTTCTCAGCTGGGTCATATGACCTGTGACTAAAACACAGCAATTAATTTGCCCCCATTTGGCCAATGTGATCTCTGAAGTGATGACATCTCCGTATCATGTAGGCAGCTCTTCTACATCTATATGCCTGGAAATAAAAATGATTCCATTAGTTTGCCTCCAACTTTGTCCACTGCTGGTGCTGCTCAGAACAATGTTTAACTTTAAATGGGAGAAGAAAAAATTATAACAACTTAAAAAAGGTAAATGTTAATTATACTTACCTGTACATTAATGATGCTTGCCATGTTGGCACTGGCAGTGCCATTTATTATGATTCTTGGCATCAAATGGTGCGCTGATGATGACAGTGAAACCTGCATGAAGACAAAAGGAAAGAAAGAACACTGTGATATATTTCTGAAATAAGTTGGAAGGCCTTTGCTCTGCTGCTCTACACAGCGTTATTGGCATCTGAATGGCAAAATTGTTCTCTTGTGATTGAGCTGAGCTACCTTATATGTGATGAAAAATATTAAAGGAGTTCTATGAGGAGAGGTGAAGCCCTGACTGCTGCACAGATTGGGGCTTCACCTCTTCAATCCCCCCTGCAAGCACTATAAGAAATTAACAGATTAAGTACCTCAGTGCTCATAAAATTCCCCTGAAGCTCCTGTGCTGCTGGCATTTTAATAATACTAACATACTAATTGCCAGCAGATTAGGCCTCACGGTCTATTGAGTCTGCTCAAACCTCAGATCCCTAGTTGAGTACCGAGGTCCCCCCTTGTGTTCCAGAATGGCGCTCCTCAACTCCCAGGATCTCACTGGTAATACCATGAGACAATGATGCTGCACTGCTCATCAAATTTGTCTAAATCCAAGCCAAATAAGTGCTGGGCATCAGAGATATAGATATTGTTTTATTTCCATACATAAGGGCAGTATTATGGTATGGGCAGTGCAGTGTCATTGTCTAACGGTATTGCCAGCAAGATCCCGATGGGTGGAGGAGCACCATTATTAAATGTCAGCTGAATTGGAGATTCAGGGGAATTTTATGAGCGCTGAGATACTAAATCTGTTAATTTCTTATGGTGCTTGCAGAGGGGATCAGAGAGGTGAAGTCCTGATCTGTGCAGTGGTTGAGGCTTCTCATCTCCTGGTAATTCTCCTTTATCAATCAATCAATCATTTATTGTTTGACATAATCATGCAGTTACAATTTAAAATCATTTTGCCTTCATCATTAAATTTTTACATAATAATTTCCACATCATCTATAAATCACAGTTCTCACTCATTACAAAACATTTCTTCAAATAAATAGAGATGTGTGACAGACAATGTTTCAGTGGCTCAACAGGTAGCACACTTGCCTCTGAGGCTGGGAGATCAGAAGGCTGTGGGTTCTATCCCCACACCATGTACTTGGGTTAGTATCCCAGTACTGACACTGCAGCGCAGCATGGGGGGGGGGTGCTGCACTTCAGAGATGCTGTCTTTCAGATGAGATGTTAAACCAAGGTCCCATCTGCCTGTTCTGGTGATAGTTCAGGAGGATGTTAAAGATCCCATGGTACTTCTCGAAAAGAGTAGGGGAATGTTTTGTTAAAAAAAAAAAAACAATAAACAAAACAAACAGTCAATTCATAATATAAAAGTTATTACCATATCACTGAGAAATCAAACTAAGAAATAAAAATACATGTAATACAGAAGCAGGAAAAAAAACAACAGACAAAACAGTTATATACAATACTTTCCACGTGAACTACTCATAAGATCCATGTACAATTTTTCCAATAGTTTTGAAATACATTAGAGGATACACTTAGTTTCTTAGCATTGTATATTTCACGTATACTATGAGTAATCTGAGTAATAATTTGTGCCAGATTTTAAAGTTTTTTGTTGTAACAAATGGGCACATCTCGCCTGCCATAAGAAGAACCTACAAAAGGTGAATATTAACCGCAGTGTACTAGGGTGATAAGATTTCAGTACAGGTGGCTATATTCCAAATATCAGAATGTCATGGGGTAATGTTGGGAGAGCCTTTTCTTTCCATTTATGGAGTCACAGAGTCCATACTGAATTACTAAAGGGACAGTCCAAAATGAAATGCCTCATTGTCTCTGGTATATTATGACAGGTGTCTCGTGGGTGGGCACAATCTATCTTCTATAGCTTTGTGTTTAAGGTTATTGCGAACTCCCAGCCTCCCATGGCATGACAGCCATGTGATATCCCATACCCTTTAGGGGGTTCTAGGGTCTGTTAACTGTAGAAAAACTGTCACTTAATCAAGAGTGTTCCCATAGATGTCTGTTAATAAAAGGAGATCAGAAAAATGGGTACCTAATATTAATTGATATAATTGTTTTCTAGTGTTGGCAAATACAGTATTTGCAGATAAATTCCATTGCCTGGCTTAAGAAAGGTAAGGATTAAATAATAGGGAGGATTGTATTTCCTGAAATTCCAGGGAATTTCAAAGGGGGATGTTTGCCATATCTGGCATAGTGGTTTAGTAAAACCTTGTACCAGAGAATACCAAAAATCAGCTTGGGGACATAAAAGAAAAGGTAAATTCAATTTAAAAAATAAATAATGAAAAAATAATAATAGGGTTAATCATTCTAACACCACCACAACAATAGTCATGAAAAGTATATGTTCTCTTAACTGGGTTTAGGTGACTGCCCCAGAGCCCTTGAAAAAGTATATTATTTGCCCTTGCCTCAAGGGGAAAAGATATCAGAAAAATAGATGCTAAGTGGAGAAATAGAGGGAGAACCAAAGTTTTTAATAGCATAAATGAGATCAGGACGTAGGTCCTATGTGTAAGTAAAAATGCATAATCTGTAAGTCTGAGGTATGATGCTTCATTAAATTGCAATTCTACTATATGTATCTAAAGAGTTACCAATAAGAGGAATTGCAAATGTACAATTAAGGATATGTTACATGAAGAATAATCTATTGGCCCCATCTGGAGTACTGCATGCAGTACTAGAGGCTGCACCTTCACAAGGACATTAACCAAATTGAGCCAGTCCAGAGAAGGGCAACCAAAATGGTGCAGGGACTGCATCAGAAAACATATGAGGACAGATTAACAGAGATCAACATGTATACCCTAGAGCAAATGAGGGACAGAGGTGATATGATCGAAACATTCAAACACCTTACGGGCATTAACAAGGTGAAAGAGCCTAACATGTTTCAATATAAGAAAAATAGCAGGATAAGAGGACACAACATGAGATTAGAAGGAGGCCAATTAAGGGGTAATGTGAGGAAGTTATTTTTCACAGAAAGGGTGGTGGATGCATGGAATGTCCTACCTTAGGAAGTGGTGGATATGAATACAGTGCAGGCTTCAAACAGGCATGGGATAGGCATAAGGAAGCAATACAGATGAGTATGAATAGATAGGTCATTGACAGAGCAAAGGCCTAAGACACATTCATAAGGTAGAACAAGAAATTGGCAGACTGGATGGGCCTTGTGGTCCTTATCTGCAATCAACTTCTATGTTTCTATGTTTCTGTTGCCCTTTTTTGTTTAGCAATAATGCATCCTTTCCAAGAAGAGGTTATATGACAGGTCTTATCTAAAGTTATTCCCCAGTTATAAGAGGTGTTGTCAGTGGTGCCAAAGATCTTTATAGGGGAAGTAGCTAAAGGGATACCTGCTATTTGTTTGACTGTAGCTGGGGTGTCTGCTAGTGGGTGATACATAGCTGAGATTTTCCTATAATTTAATCTGTGAGTCAGTCTTCTCCTGGAGATGTACTTTTTTATTTGTTTCTTTATAGCTGACTGAGTTTCTTCCAATATTATGGGTTTAACAAGATTTTCCAGCTGGTCTTTAGGAACTGAAGGAATATGTATGTCAGAAAATAAATTAATGTGAGGAGTAGCCATAGAAGGGGTACCAAAAGTATGTTCCAGAAAGGAACAAGCTATCTTTTTAATAGCTGGCAAAGTGTTCTGCATCAGATTAGTTTCTGGGTCAGTAAGGTGATTTATATAAGTGGCTGCTATCCTATCTGTACAGCTTTTATAGATGTCCAAAGATGCCCTAGGACCTTGTGTACCAGATTGTGCTTCTGTTTTCAAGGAATGTGCTCTATTATATTGGAATTTTTCCATCTCTGCTTTCAAAGTTTTAATTTCCTGTGAAAGATCCAAGCCAGATTTATATGTCCCGGAAAAGACATCCATAAGCTTTTGTCTCAAAGCTAGGTATTTCAAGTAAGAATTAAGGGTTTTATTCCTGGCATGTTTAATAAAAATGAGCTTCAAATCTCTTTTAGTGCCCTCCCACCAACTCAAAGAAGATTGGTAGGTATCTAACACAGAGATCATTGCCTTCAACAATTCCTGACAAACTGTTGAAATGTGAATATCAGTTAGTAAGTTATTACTTAATTTCCATCGGGAATGAAATTTTTGTGGAAAAGGTTGATCAGAAGGCGTGCATAAAAGTGAAACTGCCAGATGGTCTGAAGTTTCACAGGTGAGCACTTTGGTTCTTTGTACTTTAATATTTCGGGAGACAAAAATGAAATCTATACTTGTAGCAAGGGTTCCTTTATAAAATGTTTTTTTGCCTGTTTGGTGTACCTCGCAAAACTCGTCTTTAAGTGGTGCTTTTCTAATAATGGTCCCTAGGGCAGCTATGTCACCGAAAATCTTTTATGTGGTGCCACCTGTGTCTAGTAGTGTGAGCCCACAATTAAAGTTCCCTCCCATGTACAAGTGCCAATTTGTGTATAGATAGGGCTGCAGCAATTTAAATAAATCTGATCTTACTGCTATACTCTGGTGTGTGTAAACATTAATAATTCTAATATTTAACTGTTTGTACTTACAGTCTAATAACAAAGTCTGCTCAGGAAAAATATCTACTAGCCTAGTTACCTGAAAATCATACCCTGAGAATAGTATTCCAAGGCTGTCACATCTATCGTCTCCGACAGATGAGAAAGAAGGCACATATATCCATCTATTATTAACTTGTGATGGTTCAAATCTAGATTTTAGTTGGGTGTCTTGAAGTAAATGCATGTCCTGGTGTAAATCAGTCAAATACTGCATTGTGGTAATTTGTTTTTTATAGGACTTTATACTACACACATAAAGTATAAGACATTGTAGTGAAAGTCCAGGATGCATAAGGAAAGGAAAGCATAGAATAGATTACCCAAACACTTGTACAATTACTTTCTAAATCACCCCAGAGGGTTTTTTAGAAGAAGAGGTCTTGCTGGGAGTCAGAGGAATAATCCGTCTTTATAGATGAGGCATGGGAGGAATCTGAATCACATTCTTCCCCTTCTGTGTCCCCCCATTGCTTTCTTTTGTTTAAAGCTTGGTATCTGTTTCTAGTGAGGATAGATTGCTGAACAGAGATACCCTGTGCTTTCCTTTTCCCTTTCCCTATTCTTATTGAGGAAACTACCTTAAATGGGCTTCGTCCAAGGATGGAGATGTGGGGAGGGCATCGGGTCTGGTCCAGGCCCTTGAGAAGAACCTGGTAACTCTACTAAGGGGGCAGAGTCCTGTGAATGTACACCTGGAAGGTTGTCTTGAACACTAGGGTCAAGCTTTCCTGTTGCCAAAGGCTCAGTTTGAGGAGTAGAGAGAGGGCCTGAATGCTCTCCCTCCTTCTGTCTGAGAGACTGAGTCTGGCAGTCTGTTATCAAGGCCACCTGATCCTGAGGTGGGCGATCCAGCTTGTTATGGTCTGCCCAAGGGTACTGGTGGTAAGAGTGCCCTGACTCATTACATAAGTTACATTTCAGTGGGTTGGGGCATCCAAGGCTCACATATTCATAGGCCAAACACAAACTACATCTTGGATTATCACAGGTACTGCTAAAGGGGATTCTAGCCCCACATTTATGGCAAGTTCGAGGCTGGCCCAGGTAAAAACATAATTCTCGGTCTCTCCCTATATAAAAGCTACCTGGTAGATGAACAATACCTCTATCAAACTGTCTTAATTTCACCTTAACCTTCCATCCCCCACATCCAAACAAGGTCCTCATCCAAAATGAGATGAGGGACCTCGAGTATTTCACAGCACTGCTTCAACCAGTACTGGGACATCTGCTATGCTCACTCCCTCACTTTGAAAAAGCAGAGTTATATTTTTAACTGTAGGTTTAGTGAGGGGAATGAACATAAAAGAGGACTACAGAGGTTGTGTTTTCACAAGTTCGTATTTACTCCAAAATTTTTCTAAAGTATACACATTTTTAAAGCTGAGGTCATATATGGGCTCACCACGTGCATGGATAAAAGCAAATCACTCCCCCCTGCCCCAATCCCCAGAGAGTCCCACAACACATTATGCAGTACTGTCCTCTGGTCAGGAGTCTTAGCAATATCATCCATAAATTTCAGTCTGACTGCGTTCCTGCATTGTGCAGGCTTGCCTATGTTTTGGAATAACACTAAGCCAAAAATAAGTGTTTGCTGAGGTCTCACTTTCAGGTTGAAGGCCCTGTCATCTGTTGTATATGATTTGAGTGACGTCCTCCTTGGAGGAGGAATGTTTGGTAGAGACTGGCTATTGCTGCACAGTGTTGGGGCCCTGGGAGTGTTCCGTAGTCATTGTAACCTGTGCAGGTCGACTTGTGGGTGAATGTTGTGTTACCAGAGTGGCCGGTGTATCTTTAGAGATTGTAGTTTCATTTTGCCTTTTTTTCTCTGGTGTTCGAGAATTAGCTTTACTGGCAGAAATAATTTCTTTTGTACTCACCAGTCCTGGAGACTTCCAACCAGCTCCCAAAGACAAGTGAGTCCAACCTGCCACTCGAAGGGCGGCTTCAGGAGACCATACAAGATCGGTCTGAGAGCCAGAGCACTGGCTGTCATTAAGATGTAATGAGGAGGGAGGAATTATATCCACTGATGTTCTCTGAGCAGTAGAAATATCACCAGCATTAACAGGTGCAATATGCATATTTTCCTTAGACACAGAGGAAGAATAAGTAGCATCGGGTATTTCAGATGGAGTAGCCAGTTCATCTCACAAGTGCTGCTGTAAAAGGATCTTATGTTGCATAACCAATAAATTCAATTGCTCCTCTGATAGTGTAGACTATGTAGGGAAGCCTGTACCTGATGTTTGTGGATCTTGACTCAAGTCCTCCCTTTGAGTTGTTAAAGGTTTTAATGGTTCAGAATCCAAGTCTATGGTAGCCACATTTGCAGGATTCCTTTGCAAATCATCCTCATTTTCTCTGGAAATAGTCACACTTGAAGTAGATGCAGAAGTTTGTAGGGGAGAGCCTGATCCTCCCTGGCCGCCTCCTCCTCCAACCTCTTAGATGGCAGCCATCTTGGAGATGACTGTCAAGGGTTCCCCCTACTGATGAGTAGAGGAAAATAAATGTACTCTTCATTCATACTTGTACAAATTCTACATAGTTACTTCCTTAATCTATTTATACTTCGCCATTCTGTATTCAAAAAATATCTCTTCATATAAATACATATTTTTATAAACTTTATATTCCTTTTTAACAGTTATTCTTTAAAATATCTTCTCGTTCTTATTTATAAATATGTATTAATGTAATTCTTTCCACTTCTGCAAAATTTCCTTACTTTCAGTATATTATTTAACCATATTGCACTTATCTCTGTAACCACAATTACACTGGCTATTTGCAAATCTCTTCTCCAAGATCTGGGGCTGTGATCCTGTCACCAACTCCATCATTCCACATACTTAATATGATATCTCTTTTTTTTCTACAGAGGAGAGGAGGAGGCCACATGAGCCATTTCAGTATGTCTCCCTATTGTTAGAAGATATGTTACCATGTCTTTAGGTTCATATTCTATCTTACTCATTATCTCTCCCAAATGTATTTCTTTCTTTCTTTCTTTCTTTCTTTCTTTCTTTTCTTTCTTTTCTTTTCTTTCTTTCTTTCTTTCTTTCCCATAAAGGGGACAGTATAATTGTAAGTTCTAGATTTTCCAAGTCTATATTGCATTTACATTTTTTCCTTTCCTCCTTCCATGGCCTATATTTTGCATTAAGCCAGTTACTTTCATACATTTCCAAATGAAACCTAGTTATGCATTTCCTTTTTGGGGGGTCTTTAATCTGTATTAAATAATTCTCTAACTTATATTGTTGTTTATTTTTAACCAACATAAACATCACTTTTTTTTGCAAAATTGTAAATCTCTTTGTACTTCTATATCCTGTATTCTTGTTTTCATATCCTCTCTCACAATTTCCATCAGTGTTCTAAAGATTTCAGTTAGGCTATGCATCAGTCCATTTGGTTTATTATTTTTTCTACAATGTCTCTACTAGGAAATATTATATTCTTCTTTAAATATTCTATTGACTGTTCTATGTGTTTCCTTGGCAATCTATTTTCCTCTATCATATATGCTTTTAACCAATAATTTATATATCTTATTTTGATTGAACTTTCCACAGTGTATTGACCCAATTCTGCCCTTATCACTGCTGAGGGTGCTCCATTCAGGATCCCCAATAATTTCTTATAATGTATGTTTAAACATTTATCTATTCCTCTACTTCCATTCTGATCCCAAATTATTGCCTCATACAGGAGCTGGCTTCTTATTTTAGCATTAATTACTCTCAGGTACCCTGAAACCGAATGTCCGCCATATTTGTATAGGACTATATTCATTGCTGGCAAGAATCTTTTTGTTTTAAGCACTTTTTCTTTTATATGTTTTCCCCATTTTAAACTCTTTGTTATTGTTACCACTAGATATCAGAATTCATCAACTACTTCCAGTCTTTCCTCAACTTTGTAGACATACTTATTACTAGTTTTACCACAGACCATGAGTTTTGTTTTATAGTAATTTATTTTCAAGTCTGCTTCTTTACATTTCTCTACAAACTTTTCCAGCATTATTGTTACGCTGGGGTAACTGGTTGACATCAACACAATGTCTTCTGCATGGGCCAAATAAGGACATGCTTGATTTCCTACTTTAGGTATATGAAAGTTTGTGTCATACATCTTTTCCAGTATTTGATTTAAATATAAGTTAAATAATATAGCTGACAATCCACATTCTTGTCTCACTCCTATGTTTGAATTAAATGGGTCACTTTTACTTCCCTTTGAGTCATATCTTATTTGTGTGGAAATATCATAGTTTAATATTTTAATTATTTCCAATATACTTTTATCCATTTCCAGTTTTTCCAGTGCTTTTCATAATTTAATTCTAATTACTCCATCAAATGCTGAGTTAAGGTCCACAAACACAGAATACAGACTTTGCTTCTTCATATTTCTATACTTGTGAATTAAATGTGTTAATGTAAAGCACTGGTTAATGGTCGAATATCTTGGCCTGAAACCAGCTTGAGCTTCATCCAGTTTAACTTCCCTATCTATCAATTCTATAATTCTGTTATTTATAATTTTTGTAAGTACTTTCTGAGTGCAGTCTATTACGCATATTGGTCTATAGCAGCTTGGGTCACTATGTTCTCCTTTTTTAAACAATGGTACTATTATATTTCACCTCCAGTTCTCTGTGATTCTTCCTTTATCCATCATTACTTGAAACAGTGTTTGCAGCAATAAAGTACACATTTCTATATTTTGTTTCAGTACCTCTATTTGAACTCCACCTGGCCCAGGTGCTTTAAATTATGCAAATAATTCTATTGCTATCTGTATTTCCTTTAGATCAATATTTAAATCTACCTTTGTTCATTACATTTTTATTACCATTTCCTTTATGTTTTCTTCTGTCCCAAATATACCATTATAATATTCTACCCATTGGTGTGGTTCTAAATTTGTTTCTTGGTCATTTCTATACTCCCCTAAACCTCTATTTGCAATTGCCCCAAATGTGTTGTTGTCCTTTTCTTCTACTGCTATTTCTAACTTCTTCCACAGCTGTCTAATATATTTAATTTTATTTTTGGTAACTACATTTTTATATTTTTTCTTAGCTTATTAAGAACTCTCTTATTTGCTATATTTCCATCTTTTTTAACTTATTTAACCTGTCTATTCACTGCTTTTTTAGTTGTTTTACACTCTTTATTATGCCATTCTGATTCTTTTTTATTATATATTTTTGTTCCTTTATTATTATCTGTGAAATAGTCTCCATTATATGTTGATACTCCTTTAACAATACTGTTTCTGTTATTTCATTTCCTATTCATTTCTTAATTTTGTCCCATATACCTTTATTCTCCAGTATGTGCAGAAACTCTTCTCCTTCTAGTATGTTATAACCAACATAGTTTCTTTTTCTTATTTCTAAAGGAATATGATCCTCTCTACCTTTTTTCGTTTGACTAGTCATAATACTTAATTCTAATACTGAATGTGCATTTTATGCCTTTGGTTCTATATTCAGATCTACACATATTTCCATCATATTCATGTTCATCCATATATGATCTATTATTGATGAACCAATACCTCCCATATAAGTGAAATTGCCATTTGAATCTGATTTAGTTCTTCCATTAATCAGTATTACATTTTTATCCATCATATTTTTATAATATTGTTCTTCCTGATTAGTTCATTTTTATCTTTAGCAGTTCTAATTCATTTTTTGTTGTCAGTATTTGTAATTCATAAATAATCTATTACATCATCTGTTAAATTTGTTAAATTGCCTATCCTGTAATTAAAATCTCCAGTAATTAGTAATTTCCTTTGTAGGTTACTATATGTGTATTTGTCTATAATTAGTTCCAGATCTCTATTTATGTTATCATTTTTGTATATACTTCCAACCGGTGGATGATACACATTTATAAGTATTATTTCTCTGTCCCTTTCCCTAATATTTATTGCCAAGATGTTCTCATTTTTTTTATTTCTACTTCTTGTGAAGATCTTGTTTCCCTTAATTTGCACACTGTTACTAAACCCCCTGCATAATGTCCATATCTCCCAATCTCATATGCATCTTTGGTATATATTTTAAATCCATTAATATGTAATTTCCCTTTATACCATGTTTCTTGTAAACTTTTCTTCCACATACTTTCTAAATTCTTAATCTGCTAAATTATTAACTAGCCCTGACACATTCCAAGACACAATTTTTGTGATTTCTGGCTTGTTTGTATCTAGTTCTTTAACTGAAGGACTGTGTAGCCTCCTTCCTCCACCCTTTTTTGCTTCAAGTCATTGCACTTCTTCCTCAATTTCCAATATTCCATATCTGTTTGATGTTTTAACTATTGCTTCCCATTTTATATTTTATTTTTCCCTTTTTTGTTTACTTTCATTGGTGTCAGAATTAGACTCATCATAAACAAATATTCCCAACTCATCAAGTTCCTTACTTTTTTCCAACAATAACTCATATATTTCATCATTAGTCAGCAATAATGATATGTGACCTTCTGCTTCCCATCTGACCACTCTGCTCACACATGTTTTTTGAATTTCCAGTTGTAATAATAATCCCAAAGTATCCAATTATTTATATTGTAAATTATTTGCTGTTTCTCTGTGGAACTGTTTAAGTCCAAATATGGATACTAATTTCACTTCTTCTGTAAATTCCTGATATTGATTATACCTTTCTGGGAATAACTCTCTTAGACTAAGTATATTTTCAAGTTCTATTCCCATTTCTTTCAACTCTTTACTTTTTTTCCATATTGCCTTCAAAATATAATACTGGTCTGAAATTATTAAGACCAGTTCCTCATTCTCTATCATTATCATTTTACAATGGCATAAAAGAATCTTGGACTCTGATTGGTCCATCTGGGACTGGGGCCGTGATGTTATCTCAGCTCAACATTACGTCTCTAGTCCCAGTACACAGAAGACTGCATCAACAGAGAATAGGATCAGTCCATGGAACCCACTTCAAGGCCCCCCAACACAGAAACGCAATGTCACAACCCTGCAAATGTCACAGTTTATAAAAAAAAACTACACAGAACATGACGTACAGCTGTCCTTCAAGGCTACAACCAAACAAAAATAGTCCCACTGTAAAATCTCAATGTTCTTCCCCTAAAACCCTGCTACAAGCATGAGCCCCTTCACAAAACAGCGTGAGTGCTTCCTTGCCTCATGATCCACCACTGCCCCTCCACCAGTTATTTGTTATTTTTATTTTCTTTACCTGTCTTTCTGATCCCAAGACAAGAGCCATTCCCTGTCAAAACATAACTGGAGCTGTTTCTGAAATTCTGGAAGTCACACTGTTTTTCTCAGCCACTGACAAGTTCCCATATTTTCCAGTGCAGTACAGCCGGTTCCACGGCAGGCAGCAAGATTGACTAAAATAAAATAATGTAAACTTCCTAATCATAACACAGTGTGGGGGGGATCAAAGTACCACAAACAGTAAAAAAATTCAAGGGGGGAGTCTGCAACACAAAGAAAAAATTCTGAGGCAGCAACCACATAAATCCACACATCCATACATTTACCACCAGCACCACCTATTGGCCAAAACAGCACTATTTTTTCTTCCATATACCTCCACACTGAAAAATCAACACCAAATCTACTGACAAAAATGTTTTTTTCATTTTAATTTTTTTAATTATTGTAAATGAGCCATTATATAATAGCAATAATGCACTCCAGGGGGTGTGTGTGCTGTGCTGGGATAACGTCACTTCTGGGGTAATTAGTCACACTCAGCCTGTGGCCTCGTGCCTAATCACCCCAGGCGTAATGTTGTCCCAGCACAACACACCCTGTTGTGCATTATTGCTTAAATCAAATGGGTATACTCCAGAATTTGTTTATTTCCTGTCAGCAAGGTGTTCAATAGATTTTTCAATGTCTTATTCAGGTCTTCCAACTTTTCTTGTGGCAAAATTTCTACCCCATACATTGGTAGTACAAAATCTGATCCTTTTATTTTTGCCAAGAAAGTTTGAAATATATTCTTTGTTTTAAACCTCACCTCTTCCTCCTTATCCTCTTTTTTCTCTTTCTCCTTGTATTTTACTTCAATGCCTACTCCTTTATGTATCTTGTCTTTTTCTTCAAATGAACCAACCTCAAGCTCAGTGGTTTCTCTCTGTTTCATAATCTTTTTTTCCTCGTCCTTTTCCCTTTTTCCCCTTGCTCTTCCTCTGCCTTTTTCCCTACATTTTTCCCCTATTTTTTAACTTTCTTTTTCTGTTTTCTATCCTTTACCATGTTTTTGGAGATAACGTTCTCCCTTGTATCAGCATCCTTTCCATCCTGCAAATTAATACTTTCTTGTCATTGACCCATCCCTGTTTCCTCTTGTATAGTAGATTGTTCTTTTGTATTTTTAATGTTTCCCTTCAGCTTGTTATTTAGCTTACTGTTTCTCATCTTTTTTCCTTTTTCTTTGCCCAAACCAATTTATATTCTACTATTCCTAATATCCCTGCTCCCTGTTTTTCCCCTTTCTTCCATTATGTAGCAAGGGTATTTTCCATTTCCCTACATATACTGTCATTCCTTCTACTTTCCTCTGGGAGCATAATTAGTTTCTCTGACTCTGAGTCCTACATCTCTAACAGCAATAGTGACCAAATACTTTGGCCTTTGTTATTTTCTTCTTCTACCAAAATTATTATATTTTCTCCTATCCTTAAATTCTGGTGCTCTTTTCCTTCATCCTTTCTTATCTCTCCTGCCCTCTTCCAATTTTCCAGACTTATTCCTTTTAAAAATGAGAGTTCATTTTTTTTAATTTCAACCAATTCCTTATATATCAGAAAATTGCCCATATATGGGTCCCTTAGTGATAACTGGAAATCCCTTGCTATGCCTTCCACATCTGGTATCTCCTCTGGACTAATAACTTGAGTCTGCTCCATTGTTTCCCCTGATTCTTCCCAATCAAATTCACTATCATCCATACAATTCAAAATTTCTGATAAATCTATCTTAATCACATGATTACAGTATCTGTTTCTTTATTTTCTCCTATATTGGCAATATTTGTTTCCTTGTCTTTAGGTACTTCCATTAAATTGCTGTTATTCCCTTCTCTTCTCCCTTCTACTTTTTCCTCTGGCATACTTATGTCTTCTCTTATAGAGTACCTCATATTGGAAATATATTGATTTAATTCAGCTATATCCTTAAAACAGGAGTCCAGTCAAAAGTACCACATTGCAGAATTAGAATCAGCCTACTCCCAATAAATCTCATACCAAAAATTAATTTTCTGTGTTACTTCATTTTAAAGTTATGAGCTATTTTGTAACAGTGATTTCCCTCCCTGTTCAAAAAAAGCCAGTTTCAGTGAAAAGCCACTCATGATGTAGACACCAGAACTCACAGACTAGTCCTCCCTATCAGCAACCTTATAAGACCTATTTCTTCAACATTATCAAAACTATAGCTGTAGTATTTATTTAAAAAACCAAAACTGACACAGGGCTGCCTGTAGTGCTTGCATTTCCAGAATGTTCAGATGCTTGATACTGTACTTTAGAACACATCAGGAGGTGGTTTTGGAATGCAGTGCTGAACCAAGGTATAGACTGTCAAAAGTGGTGCACAATTTTAGAATGTTGGGGGGTACATGTAATCTTGGCATGAGGCAGGGATGTGCCATCTTGCAACATCGTGGGACACTCAGTCTCAGAATGTGAAAGGGACAAACATCAAAGAATTTGGTGGGGACTGCCAATTCTGGAATATAAGTAGGGATGTACACTGCCAGAATATGGCAGGACACACCATTTTATTTTGAAACTGCTTGTCCTTGCCATATTCCAGAACTGTATGCTTCCACAACATTTTAAAATTGTGCATCACATCTCCACCACAATCCAACATTGTGCATCCAAACCATAATCCAAAATAGCTCCTCCTGGTCACATTCCAAAATTTCACATCCATACCATGTTCCAAAGTTGTGTTTCAATGCCACATTCTAAAACTGCCATAATCACATTCCAAAATTGTGTCATTGCCATATTCTTAAACTGTGCATCACCACCACATTCCAAAACTGTGCATCACCACCACATTCCAAAACTGCACACCACTGCCACATTCCAAAACTGTGCATTACTGCCAGATTCTGAAACTGAGCATCACTGCTGCATTCTAGAGTCGTGCATCACCACCACATTCCAGAGTCGTGTGTCACCAATGCATTCCAGAGTTGAGCATCACCACCACATTCCAGAGTCATGCATCACCACCACATTTCAGAGTCATGCATCCCTGCTGCATTCCAGAGTCATGCGTCACCATTGTATTCTGGAGTCATGTAGCACTGTCACATTCTGGAGTTGCTCGGTACCGTCACATTCTGGAGGCATGCAATACCACCACATTCTGGAGTCATGCAGCACCACCACATTCTGGAGTCATGCGGCACTGTCACATTCAGGAGTTGTGCAGCATTGACACATTCCAAAACTGCAGGACTGTGCATCACAACCACATTCTGAAACTGCACATCATCACCACATTTCAAAACTGCATGTCAGCATCATCACTACATTCTGGAGTCAAGTAGCACTGCCACATTCCAGAGTTGCACGGCACCACCACATTTTGAAGTCATGCAGCACTGCCACATTCAGGAGTCAAGTGGTACCACCACATTCCAGATCCATGCGGCACCGCCACATTCCAGAGTGATGCAGTACCACCACATTCTGGAGTCACTTGGCATCGCCACATTCTAGAGTCACATGGCACTGACACATTCCAAAACTGCTGGACTGTGCATCACCATCACATTCTGAAACTGCACATTATCACCACATTCCAAAAATGCATGTCAGCATCATCACCATGTTCTGGAGTCGAGCGGCCCCACCACAACCCAGAGGCATGTGGCACCGCTACATTCCAGAGGCACACAGCACTGCCATATTCCGGAGTTGCACAGCATCACCACATTCCAGGATCACACTGCACGGACACATTCCAAAACTGCAGTACTGTGCATCACCGCCACATTCTGAAATTGCATATCAGCCACATTCTGAAATTGCATGTCACTGCTACATTCTAAAATTGTGCATCATCACCATATTCTGAAATTGTGCATCACCATCGCATTCTGGAATTTATGTCACCACCACATTCCAAAACCGGGCATCAATGCCACATTCTGAAATTGTGCATCACTGTCACATTCTGAAATTGTGCATCACTGCCACATTCCATAATTGTAGCTGCATGCCACATTCTGAAATTGTATGCAAACTTCCATGCTTCAGTGTTGTCTGTCATTGTCACATTCTGAAAATGTGCATTCCCACCATATTCCAAAAATGCACATCCCCACCACATTCTAAAGCTGAGTGTCACTACCACATTCAAGAATTGCACGCTCAAGTTACATTGTAAAATTATGCATCGCTGCCTCATTCTGAAATTCCATGTAGCTACCAAATTCTGAAACTGCATCACTGCTGCCTTCTGAGATTCTGTGTTCATGCCACATTCTGAAATTGAATGTTCCCACCACTATCTGAAATCAAGCATACCAACTATGTTTTGAAATTTTACATCACTATACCACATGCCAAATTAATCCATTCTAGACACATTACGAAATTACATATCCCTACCACTTCCCACAACTATATGTCTCCAGCATTTCAAAATTGTGTATCTATGCCACATTCTAAAACTATATGACACCACCACATTAAGAATTTTAGCATCCCTGCTACATTCCAAAATTGTGTGTCCCACCTACTTTCTGAGCTTGTGTCATTGCTGCATTCCACAGTTGCAGTCTGGTGACATTTTGAAATCTCATCCTTCACTATTATAAAAATTGCACATAGTTTTGCCATTCTAAAGCCATGTTTGCTGCTGTATTCCAACCACCATCACATTCTTAAGTACTGTACCTTGCATCTGCACATTATAGAAATGCATGCCCTGACTCACCCATTGTCAGCTTTCCTTTTTCAGATGTTTAGTACAACTGTAGTTTTATGTAATGTGGGAGAAACAAGTCTTGTAAGGTAGTTTGCAAGAATGACTAGGTTGTGATTTCTGGTTGTAATATCATCGGAAGCTCTTTACTGAAACTGGCTTTTTTAAACAGGCAGTAAATTTAGGGATACAAAAAAACTTGTAACTTTTAAACAAAGTAACTTAAAGATCTCATTTTTGGCATGAGATTGAATAGGGATATGTTGATCCAAATTCTGAATTTACTGATGCTAGAAAATTTGGCTAGACTCTCTCTTTAAATATGTCTAAAAACGTCACTCTTGATTGTGATGTTTCTCATACTTCTTTTTTTTGTCCTTCATTTTCCCCTTTATGCTACATCCTGTCTCTTTCTCTTTGTAGGTATCATTTGGGGAAAAATCTGTTATTTTTACTGTTGGTGTTGATGTCTTATTCCTTCCCTTTTTACCTTTTCCACCTTCACTTTTCCTGTTATAGTCTATGGCCCCAATATTCAGAATTGCACCTGGCAGTGGTGCATGTTGCGGCACAGTGCAACTGTGTTGTGCTGGCGCAGCTCAGGGATATATTCAAAGGAGATGAACAATGGTGCATCTCCTCTGAATATAACAGATAATGTGCATTGAACAACTACCATGCACTGGTGTATCCCCCCAGCCAGGGTCAAATACCAGGAATGGGAACTGTGCCAGTGCAACAGAGTTACACTGTGTGCAAATTCCTGATATTCAGCCGTCAGTATGCAAATGGAGCCATAATGCATGCAAGGCCCAAATGGGGTCATTAGCATGTCATTATGGCCCCATTTGCATGTGTTGTGCAGGTCAGGCCAGCAAACTGTGTCTGGTGCCCTGCACAGCATACAGTGCCCCCAGAGGATGACATGAGGAAACCCCCTCTCGCCATAGCAGTGATCACCAGAATGTAAAGCTGCAATCCCTGGCATCCAGTGGTACCCCCCTTCCTCCCAATGCCCTGAAAACCTTATATGATGTATAAATCATCCCAGGCAGTCCAGTGGTACCCCCTCCCACCTGATGCCCTGCACCTCTTATATGATGTATAGATTATCCCTAGCAGTCCAGTGGGACCCCCTTCCCACCCTGGAGCTGCAGTCACCACAAAGATCTATATATCCCTGGTAGTCTAGTGCTATCCCCCTTCCTCCCTGTAGCCATGATTGCTAAAATGATCTATTCATCCCTGGTAGTCTAGTGGGACCCCCAACCCCCCCCATAGCTGTGATCACTGACATAACTGTTTATGCCCCCTGGTGGTCCAGTGCCACCCCCACCATCTCACCCACACAGGACCCCCTGCCCACCCAGCTCCTCTCCCATCATTGGTGGGCAGCACAGATTGACCCACATACTGCCTGGCTGCCTGCTGAAGGCCAGCTTACAGTAGCAGCTGTAAGCCTATTGGTCCACACCATGGACCAATGGCTTGCATTGCATACTGTAACAGTCATGCACAAAGGCCTATTATTTCAGGCTTAACCTTGTGCCCAGGTATGCGGCGCATCACAGGGTTGTGCCAGCATATGCACTGCACATCCCAGGCTGAATACTGGGATGCACTGCATATACATGGTCACGTCACCTGGAGTTGCGCCGCACACCATTATCAATCCACCCTGGTGCATCGGAACGTGCGCTGAGCAAGTCCCTCTTTTGAATATTGAATCGGGGCACATTTCTGGGGCTGCGCTGGTGCAACTCTGTTGTGCCAGATGCAATCATTTTGAATATCTGGACCAAAATCTATACACTTCCCTTTTAACACTTTCTTGTTTGAGACATTTAGGACATTTCTTCCGCCTTTCAATTTTCCCTGAATTATCTTCTAGATTTGAAGTATCTAAAATCATCAATACTGCTTTTTCCTCATGAATTCATTCTCCTTTTTTTTTTTTGAGTGGGTGGTCTCCCTTTGTTAGGGTTTTCCCACTCCTTGTGGTTACAGACATGCTTCCTACTATGTAATAGAAAGGCAAAGATAATAGAAAACAAATATATATATAAATTTGTGAAATTTATCTTAAGTACCTTAAAGACCTTAATACATATACCTAATCACCCACTTAGTGAGTGAATAGGTTAATAAGTTAATGAGTTTTTAGATTAATAAATTGGTGGGTAAAATGAATTTCTCAGAGACTCACAACTCCTACAAAATTGTACAATGTTCCCTTTCCAATATTACCCATAATCCCTACCATCAATATCTGTATCAAACTCTTGCTATAATAATTATGTCAAAATTTAAATATTAAAAATTCCTCCAGTGGTGCTAATGCAGCCTAGTATTTATAAACATGACAGTACGATTTATACGTTTTTACACGTTGTTACATTAACACATTTCTCTAGCCTTAAAACTTCCTCAAAAATGCATTGAGAGGCAACATAGAACACAAAGTACAAGGTGCAATTGTGCTTATACTTGAGGTCAGTCCCAAGTTATTTGAATACTATTAGAATGTTACCAGAGACTATTCACAGTTCTTGTTCCAGTTCTTTGTTCCAGTTCATGCCTTAAACTCTATCCAGTCTCTATCATTCTCTTTATGCTTCCTCCACTCCTTCTGTCTCCTTCAACCTTCTCTTTTATTTCTATTGCACTTTCTTCCATCACCACTGCCAGCGTCTGTATTCTCCAACTTGTTCAAGTCTTCTGCTGGTATTTATTCATTTTTCTCTGCTCTCCAAATTCTGGTTCTCATGTGGTTAGCAAAATAAATATAGGGGTAGGGCTTGGCAATAAATCTGTACCGCTTTAGTTCTATAACTCTATAAGATGCTATTCTTATACTTTGCTCACTCCTCTTTATTATTATTACTATTATTACTATTATTATTGTGTTATTTCTATGTGTCCCCTTTCTTTAAGCACTGCGTAGTTCTTGTATTCTGTCCAGAGAATACTAATTAAGAGTTGAAGCTAGAACTATAATATTGTGAACTATATTCATTCGTATTACTTTGAACCTGCTTTAAACCTTTAGTCCTATTAGCCTGAAGGCCTATACTTCTACCCCTATTCTTTTTTGAAAGAAGTTTTATTTACTTTTATCTGTTTCATTTATCTGCTCTCAGTGCTTTGCTCAATCCTTTGTCCATCTCCTCAAACTTCACGGACCAAAATCACAACCGGCAAAACTCTGGAGTTACCAATTCTTCTCTTTTCTGGCTCACTCTGATTCACTCTGTTTGCTAGCTTTGTTAAATTGTTCTATTTAATTTGGCAGATTAAAATGCCTTTCTGCAGTTTTCTGCAGTTTGCAGTCGTATGTATAAACTAATTGTGCTCACTTAATATTTTTAGTTTGTTTATCTCACTGTATCTCTCTTTTATAAAAATACAATCAAACATCTGTTGTTCTGTCATTCTGGCTTCTAGTGTTTCATTGAACTGTCGTTCTGGCACTCTGGTGTTTAGGATCTCAGTTTAACTGTTTAGCTGTTTAGCCATTCATTTTTCTCATGGGAAACAATCTCTATCCACAATAATTCCAGTTGCTTATTTCATTTATCATGCCTCTATCTCCTGTTGGCATGATACTCAGTTAGCTTTGAAATTGCATGATTATGCTACCTACGCAGCCTACATCAATATTTGGCAGTTGAGATACCTGAATACCCACAAGTTGCACAATTAAGCAACTAAATAACTATGTGCAATAGTGCAATAGTTTTTAAAACATTACTAAACGTTACTAAAACACTTCATCAGTCTCTTATATTAATATTATGTTTATTAAGTTTTAGCTTTACTAGATCCTACTTTTCATTGGTGAAACTGTGCGGTCCAGAAAAATAAAACTTTCTTTCTTTAACTTAGATACTCTGTATCCCTTTGATTTATTCTTTACACTTATTCTTTACACTTTATGCTTTACTGAGGAGCAAAGGAGTGTGCCTGAAATATAATATTAAACCCAGTGTTTCAAGTCCAGACACATGTCTGCCTGGGTATCTAACTGTCTTTACCCCCCACTGCAGTAGCAAACCCACCACTGGGCTTGCTACAATATCGGTCCACAGAAGTGGGCTCTGCCACTGCTCAGACTTCTGGTTACTGGGATGGGTACACAGCACTGCTGCAGTTAATGAGATTAACTTATTTGAGCAACTAAGACATTCTGGAAAGACTTGTACTATGTCGTACTATGGGCAGGCAACAATGGCATACCTGCCATAGGATTAAAAGTGCTTTCTAAAATCCTGCAAGCTGCTGACTCTCAGCACCATGGGCTGCTCTCCACTCAATCCTCGTGCTCTACTCCACAACTGGAAGTCTCTCTCTAGTTCTCCTTTAAAGAAAAACTGTTCTTTTCTCAGCTGCGTCACCTGTGATAAGAAAATAAATAAAGACAAACTATGCCTTTCCCAGCTGCATCATCCGGCCTGAGATAAAACAGAGCAATTAATTTGCCCACATTTTGCCACTGTGATCTGTGCAGTGAGGAAATCTCTATACCATGTATGTAGCTACTGTACATCTGTAGACTTGGAAGTAAAAATGATTGAATTAGGTTGTGTCCAGATTTGTCCACTGCTGGTGCTGGACCCAGGTGTACCTGGAAAAAGGGAGAAGAAAAAAATTATAACAATTTAGAAAAGTAAATCATGACGCTTACCTGAACAGTAATGATGCATTCCATGTTGGTGCTGGCAGTGCCATGTAGCAGGATTCTTGGCCTAAGATGGTGTGCTGATGGGGAAACCTGCAGGGAGACAGTAGGAAAGGCAGGAACTCATTTTGAAGTCATTTCTGCATAAGGTGATGGCCTTTCATCCTCTGCCTTCTCAGGCCAAGGACTGGAATTGAGTGATAAGTACTGTGAATATAACTGAAAGTGACTTACCATCACTGCAGATAAAGACAGGCCATGGAGGTGGAGCAGTGATCTTTATACCTTGATGAACTGGCTGACTGTAGGGTTAGCTTGAGGGCTAGCAAAGCAAGTGGGCTGGCTGGTAGCAAATGGCTGCATCAGTGTTCTGAAGGTACTGGCCCAAGATGTGCTGTCATCATTGCTGAGTGGTTATAGGTACACAGGAGGAGGAGGAGGAGAAGGTGGAGGCAGCATTGATGAAACTGTTTATTGTGGAGCAAGCATCATCTCATCTGCCTAGTTAGTTTTCAGTGTCATTTTTCAGCAGTATTACAGTGAAGGTTCATGCTGTTACACTGTCTGGCATAGACAGGATAGAGGACAAGGAGGAGAAGAAGGTGGTGGTGAAATTTATTCCTGGCTGGAGCATACATGATGATTCACCTAGTAGTGGTTGTGGACCGGTTGGTACTTATACTGTCATCTTTCACAGTACTATTTGCATCAGTGTGGCAGATGAAGCAGATACATTGAATGGCTTAGTGGACACACAAGCAGGAAGGAAGCAGAGGTGGAAATGGTGGTGGTGATGATGTTTACTGTTTCTAACTGGAGTGGGGCATTGTGTCTTGACATCTCAGTTATCAGAGCAGGAGTAAGGACAACTGAAATGACCAATGACAGAGAACACCTCCCTGGGTAAGGAACAGCAGTGTCTCTGGACAGCTACTCCAGTATTAGTTGATAAAATGTCTCTTTTTTATCTAGAACAGGGATTAATCAACAGGTTAACAGGATAGGGTTTAGCAAAATTAAACCACGTATAGGGCTTATGGGCAGACTGGATGGTCCTAGCAGTCCTTATCTGCTGACGATTTCTACCCATCTAATTGGGTACTCAGTCAAGTGTTGCACCTGCTCACTGCCTCCTTCATTTATTGATGGCAGGCCACATTTGTAGCATGGTAGAACTGCAAATTCATCTGACTCTAGAATGCCAGAAATATGGGTATTGCTGTCCAACATGTGGAGCATGTGTTCCATTAGTTCACAACTTCTACCATCCTCACTTGCTGCCATCCCTTGCTGGACATTTACCAATGTCTGCCTCAGCACACATACAAAGGGTATTGGTTGACTTATGCAAGCAGTGTCCCCACTCACTGCCCATGTTGCATGCTCAAATGGATGGAGAATGCGTATTAGGCCATCCATTTGGCACCACTGCTCTATTGTTAGAGCCATGGACACTCCAGCACTGTCCCGGGTGGTGTGGAGCAGCAGGAGACTGCCTTATACTGTTCATAAAGCCTCTGTATCATATATAACATGGAGTGCCACCTTGTCACAACATCCAGTTTCATACAGTGCTGAACCAGATGTTTTTTGAGCTGGAGCTCCCGTAGCTGGTCACAGGCCTTTGCAGAATGGGAGAAGTGCACACAGATGTGACACACAATAGTCAACATTTACTTAATTTCTTCATGGTTGAGAAAGTGCTGCACAACCACATTAAAGCAGTGTGCCAGGCAGGGCACCCTATAAAAAAAAAAAAATTGCTAATGCACATAACAACATTGGAGCCATTATCGCTCGGAATAAGCCCTGCTTAAAGTGAGTGGGTGTGAAGCCACTCATCCATCTCATTGAGCAGCACATAAAGCATTTTCTGAGCCATGTGAGAGACGGTTATACTTTTCATACTGAGTGTGGCATGCTGCCAAATCCCTGGTGTGTTGCTATCACCACAATTTTGATTTGTGCAGGTTTTGAAATGCCCCAAATCAACTACCACCCCAGGTACCTGTGCCCAGTGTGCTGTGATGCATAAATACAAGCTTGAAGCTGTTTGGTCCCTGATCTACATATCCATGCTAAGATGGATATGTTCTGATGAAGAATGCTTCAGGGCATGTATTATGGACTATGACACTGTCCCATAAAGTTCTGGCATGACATGTTTGGAAAAATCAGTTTGAAATGGAATCTGCCATTTGGGACAAGTACTGGCCAGCAACCTGTGGAATCCAGCATTCTCCACAGAAGAGAATGGTAATACATCAATGCCTAGTATTTCAGCAGTGGCTGAATTTAAATCACGTGCAATGCCATGATGGGGGGTACTTTGAGTGCTGCTTAAAGATGTTCTTTAGTGTGGGCTTCATCTTTGGGGTTGGTCAACCAAACCGCTGGACTCATGACAGTACTGTTGTTCTTGTATGGGTACTAGATGACTCTTGGGGATGTGCAGCTCACATGAAACAAGTTATTTTTTTTTTTTTTGCTGTGGTGTTGTACTTTTCTGACTCAGGGGAATAGTGCCATCACTGCTAATATGCCCACTGCTAGAGAGAGCAAAGGATTGCTCTTCCTCCTCCCACCCACTCAGCACTCCCTCCTCCTGCTCTTTTGCACTGCTGTCAGTAATGTTTAACTTGCAGAGGGAACTGGCACTCCCTGGTCTGGCTTCCTTCTGGTGTTGCTGCCAACTCAAAGGGTGCCTGTTCTTCAAGTGTGAGTGTTCATCACCGATGCTTAGATGGCTGCCTTTTATACCCTGACTAACATGTGCTTGACACAGCTGCCATATTGTGATTGTCTCATCAGCAGGATCAAGCACACAAAAGTCCCAAACTAGAGACTTCGCACCTCTGGACTTCACATGGTGCTGGAACTGGGAGAGCTGAGCAGAAGGCATGGAACTTTGTGCATTTTGTGCTGCTTTCATCATATCCATAATATTGGGGGGGTGACTTGCATGCTTGGAGGCATGCTAATACCGTGACCCTCATCATCTGAATGGGCTGCATCATCCTTGCACTTTTCCCCTATGGCTCCCATAGGGGATTCAACATGTCATCATCTTCAGCATCACCGCTGATGTCCTCCTCATCTACCATAGCCCTCTCTTCTTCCTTAGCAACTTATTCTTCCTCTATAACCCTCTCCTCAGGGGGATGACTTTCCATATATCCCAGATGCACTGACTCCAGCTCATCACTATTACCACAACCAATACCAACACCACCAGAATCAGGGACAGTCACACCAAAAGCCTTCTCCTCCACCCATACCTCTCAACCTTTTGTCCCCCAAATGTGGAACATTTTCTCTCAAAATGTGGAACAAATGGGCAAAATGTGGAACACTTAATCAAATCTTTTCTAAGAAGCTCAGAACACTGTTAAAATGTTTCCATTTATGTTCAGAAAGTCTGTTATTAATTGCATAATATACTTTTTGCATCATTTACTACAGATTTTTGCTTTAACATGTTAACACTGAATGTGGGACAAGTCCCCACAATGTGGAACAGGGAGCTTTTGTAAAGTAAAATGAGAAATGTTCCTCGTAATGTGGTACAGTTGAGAGGTATGCCTCCACCTCCTAGACCATTGTTCCTGTATTAGTGTCTCTCTTCCTCTCACTTTCATGCCCCATCAGCATGGATGCAACAGATCTGGCTGAAAAAAATTCAGCTACACTTATGCCATGGCTGCTAACTACTCCTTTACTGGTACCTGCCATGGGACCAGAGCCCATAGAAGACATTGATGCAGACATACTTTTGCTTTGGGGAAATGGAACTGCAGTACTACTTTCCTCCACAGACTTCTTTGCTACCTCGTCCCCCTGGCACCTCTCGCTTTACCGGACCATTTCTTCACAGGCATTTTTATATGCTTACTCCAACATTTGCCTTGCTTTCAGATAATCACTTACTAACTGGAAATAAAGCCTACAATATTGTCAACTACGAATCACGCATCAGCACTTTAAAACAACAACAGTCTATGCTATTGAAACAAACACTTTTTTTTCCCTTCCCCAATAGGAATTAAACAACACAGGGTATCAGGGCAGGTGTAAGCAAATTTAAACAAAACAATGATAGATAACACCTCCCCAGTAGGGATCAGCAGTGTCTGGACAAGTCAGCTACTGTAATGTAGTGGTAGTATATAACATTTATAACATGGGTTGACCGGAACTTGCAACCAAATTGGGTGAGCCACTTTGTGAGGCCATGGATTAAGTTAGCATTAATCCACAGTGCCCCAGAGCAACTCTAGAGATCCACCGTTGGTGCTTTTTCTGCACAGTGCACACCAAACTGTGCTGACAGCCATTTGCAATCCCACGTAAGTGAGTAGGACTGTGTTATTTCTCCTGTTCCATCTGTCTATGTTCATGATGTTGTATGTGGCCTTCAGCAGTGTTTTGTTAGCTATATATCGGCATAGCAGCAGTGTTCTTCTCATCTCTGAAGTACAGCTTCAATGCGGGCATCCTCCATGCCTGGCCCCCAACCTCCTTTTCCTATCTGTCTGTCTGCTGCAGGGAGACAGCATGACACACTGCCACCCAAGCAATCAGTGATATGGTACCTGTGCAATTCATTACTGGCCACTGCTTCTGTACCCTACAGTTGCAGTGCCTCTCACCCCATTGTCCTCTCTCTTTTTCTGTATGTGTCTGTGTCAGAGGCACACAGCAGTCTGTACAATGTAGTGCAGCACATGCAACTATGGTACAGTGTTTTCAGTGGTTGTCCTACTGTCAGAGAGAGGGAGAGCAGGACCAGGCATCTTGACTCCCAGGAACCTGAGTAGTACAACGGTGTGACCAGCCTTCATTCCCGCTGTGACTGTCTATGTCTCTGAACCCCGCTGTGCTCTCTCTCTCTCTCTCTCTCTGTCTCTATCTGTACACAGGTAAAGCATGACATAAGCATACACAGAGATCATGGACAGCAACATAGTTGTACAAGGTGGAATGTGTTCACCAGCAGGACAGGACTTCTAACAGCATTTGTGTGTGTCTTTTACATGGTGTATGGGTGGTGATGTAGCAAGTAGTGGTATCTATCAGATTCTGAGCTAGGAGGGCACATAGGACAGAGAGCAATACAGAGCCACACAAGAGGCAGCATTGCAACAAGTGCCATAGTATCAATCAGGATGATAACATGATGCGGATGGTAAGGACCGTGACATTGGGTGCTACTTTAGTCACGCTGCATAGTATATAATTGTTCCTGCCATTGCTGTTAGTCCTGCAAGTGTGTAATGTCCATCTCCTGTTGGCACACCTCAGTGTTGAACAGTCACAGCAGCAGGCCATAATCCAATGTGCCCCCCCACACCCGAAAGAGCTGCACACCTGCTGTTTTCTTATGATAGACAGTCCTGAACCACTTGTACCCTTTATGGTACACAGCCAGTAACTGGAATGACAGCAGCTGAGGTGGTGATTGCTGATAGCTATTTTCTTCCAACTACTGTGTAGCCGAATCTGGTGAGAGAGACACCCAGTGACAGTGGGTGGACAGTGGCATTGTCCCCAGCAGTGCATGTCACCTGATCAGTTTAGAGAGACAGAGAAACCATGAGATTTAATTCGCAAATCATGGCAGTCATGGAAAACAAGATTTCCTTTTCTCTGTCTGTGTCTCTCTCTGTGATTGGGAGGTGTACAGTAAGTGGAAGCACAATGTGCAGCATACAAAGGTTTTATATCTCTGTCCCTTCTCTGTCTGTCAGTGGGACAGTAAGAGTACCAGTGATGTGTGGTGTGCTGTCTCTCTTTGTGAGCATAACAGCGATGTCCTGACTGTGCTCACTCTGTAATTTGTTTGGGGGGAGGCATAAGGTAAAAGTGGTAGGCAATGTACCCAGCAGTATTATGCACTAGAAATGTCACAAATCCTCTGAATACTGTATGGGTGACATTTCTGTGTGCATAACAGCAATGCAGGATGCATGTTTTGCTAGGGACTATTTTGCAATTTGGCAGGATACAACACCTTTCTTGCTTTTTAAACAGCAAAAAATACCTTTCTGAATATTTCTTTGTTGTTTAAACATAGCCCATTTTATAAGTGCAATAACCCACTCCAGGGTGTGTGGTTATTGGGGATTATTCAACACCCCTGAGGCGTCATGCCTCACAATGCATCTGGGGTGTTGATTAATCCCCAATAATTGCATACCCAGTTGTGGGTTATTGCTTACATAGTTTTTTATATACAGCAGGGCAGGGGTAACAATATTTAAACCAAATAAATGCAGACAATGCCTCCCCCTATTGGGATGGGACCAGCAGTCTCTGGGAAACTACTCTATTAAAATGTACTTTTTTGTATAAAATGGAGAGCTAGCAACAGTGTAACAGGGAAAAGGTAAGCAAACCTCTCCCAATAAAAGAAAATTCAGGGATCAGCACAGGAGTGTCTCTAAACTACTCTACTAGTAGTTACAATACAAAAAATATGTAATTTATTTTCACAGAAAAATAAATAAACAACTGGGGTAACACAGCATGGGTAAGAAGTTTTAAGTGACACAAGTCGACAGCAGACAGAACTGACCATGAACCAACCAAAATCAGGGATCAGCACTGTGTCTGCCAAACTTTTGATTTTTAAACAGCAGAATGGGAATGATATACCATCAAGAGCAACATGACTCAGGAAGAGTAACTTTTAAGATAAAGTGATGAAAAATTGTCAATATATAAGAAAAATAATACAAATAAGTAGAACAGAAACTGAAATACAATGAAACACATCACTTAATAATCACACCAAAACCACTGAAATAAAAATGAAAAATCACTGAAAGACATAGCAAGCATCTGTCAATGCTGAATGTTGTCTTTCTGGTGTTGGCATTGGTAGTGCAGGAGTCAGAGAGATGCATAATAGGAATGCAGTGAAGTATGGAATCAACGCCAACCCAACCCCACCCTGCAGAGACTGACAGGCATTGAGGTGTGCCTTTGGGTCGTTGGCCATAATGCTCATGCTATTTCACCTCACCCTACCCTGCGGACTCTGACAAGTGTCGCATTGTACCTTGGGGTCATTGGCCCATACGCCCACACCATTCAATAAAGAACTATTTTGAGGTGGGTGTAGTATAGGAGAATGGTGTGAAATTTGGTGGCTGAAGAGTCCAAGGCACACCTTGATGCCTGTGACTGGCTGCAGGGTGGGGGTGGAAAGGCGTGAGCATTACAGCCGACAATCCAGAGGCACACCCCTGACACCTGTCGGTTTCTACAGGGTGGGACGTTATGGTTAGAAACCCTAATGTCCTGGGTGTTAGTTAGTATTTGCACTCCAGATTTTCAACATGGCCTTTTTGTAACCCCACCTCATAAAAGCATTTGGGACCTCTGCTCATGAACAGTGGCACTGTGATTTTGATAACCTGTCCCGAATGTTGATTTCCCACACCGACCACACCATTCTGCATCAGATGTGCAAAAACACATTTTGGGCAGGATGTGAAAAATGACAGCTGTACCATTCATAAGGAGGTGTGAAGAAATGGCAATGTTGAAAATCTGGAGTGAAAACATTTCAAATTCTTGAAGTTACGAGCGTGAATGGAAACTGCACAATGCATGTGTATAACACAGTCATTTTGTGGAATTCTTTCACCAAATTTTCAACATAGGCATTTTGGGACTTCTGCTCATGAACAGTGTAACTGATTTTCTTAATCTGTCCCAAACATTGATTTCCCACAGCGATCGTGCCATTGTGTACCAGATGTGTGAAAACATATTTTGGGCAGGATGTGAAAAATTACAGCTATACTGTTCATAAGAAGGTGTGCAAAACTGGCAATGTTGAAAATCTGGAGTGAAAATATTAAAAATACCCAGACTTAAGATCATGCATGTAAACTGCGCAATGCATGCTCATAACACAGTCATTTTAAGGAATTTTTTCACCAAATTTGCAACATAGGCTTTTTGGGTGTCCACCTCATGAACAATGACACTGTCATTTCATTAACTGATCCTGAAAGGTGATTCCGCACAGTGACTGCGAAATCACCTTTCAGGACTGAATAATGACTTGACAGTGACTGAGTTCATGAGGCAGGGTCCCAAGAGCCCCATGTTGAAAATTTGGAGCCAAAAGATGCAAAAATGGTTGAGATATCCACCTAAGTTGACCCCCATTTATGCCATTATACAGTTTACCGGCATTTCTTCAGTTCGTGGTTGGCTTTGAAGAGTGCAGACATGTTTTCACTCCACTGAAGATCATCACACCAGGCTTCCAGAGGTAAGTAAAGGGTAAGGGGTGAGGGAGGGTGCAGGAAGGTGGGGTATGTAGAGGGTGGGTGTGGGTGTGGGTTGGGGGAAGGGCACCGGAGACAACGAGGGACCGTTTTCTCATTTTACAGGTAAAAACAAAAAAAAAGACATTGCAGGCTTTTTTTTTACAGGTGTGTTTTGGCATGCTGGGGTGGGCTCCCAGTGTCCCACCTGAGTTTCATAGGATGGGGGACTGAAGCAAATGGGGACTGGGTCCCCCCTCAGTACACAAAATGTGTCTGTGTTTGGGGAGGTGCATGGTGCAGAGGGGGAATGGATACCCCCTCGGCACACAAATTAAATAAATAGGGAGACATTGTGCTGATGGGGATTGGGCTCCCCCATTGACAAATGAACTGGGGAGGGGGTCATGCTGACAGGGGGATTGGGCACCCCTGAAGTCATCTTTCAGGTGGGACTGTGAGAGGCAGACAGCGATAGCCACCGCCATGTTTATTGAAATGTTACACTAGGAAAGGCACGCCCTGCAGTGATGGGTCACTCCCTCATTGCAGTGGCAAAATTGTTTCAAGTTGGTGGCATGCTTTTGCACTGCTGTCATAGACAGCATGCTATTTCATTGATGCCACAGGGCCCAGCCCACAAAAACAGTGGCACCATTGGCCACAACATGACTGCACCTCCAAAACCTGCTATTGCAAGCTACCACTATATGTTGTTTGCACTTGTGCACAAGACAACGTAAAAAAATAACAGTAACTCACAGACAATTTGTGAGAAATCTGTTTTCAAAGTTTAAAAACTCACCTGCCCTGCCTTTACACACCTAACCTCCTCCACTCAACTCCTTCACAGACACAGATAAAACTGAAAACACTATTTAAACTAAAAACTTTGCAAAGATGTAAACAAAAACAAATGACCCCTAGTAGCACTAAGAGAAAATGACTGTTTTGGGGAGTGACTGACTCTCAAAATGATAATTTTAAGGGTTTTTAAAGGGTTTCTTTGGCTGTGATGCACACAACAAGACTGTTCTCCAACTCTCTCGATGACAGACTGTGCTAAAAACTGCCCCCATGTGATATATGACCTAAAAAACCATAATGCATTGGAAAATTCACCTGCTGGGCTAAACTTCATCTGCAAAGTTAAAACAAATGCATTTTGCCAGGTTTCCGCAAATCTGTGACATTCCAAATAATGTAAAGTCGCACTTCGAAATGGCAGAATATTTCACGTATTGCAGAAAATCCACAAATTATTACACAGAGAGAATCTTTTGCACTTCACACATCACTATCTGTGAATGGCTGCCATTTTGGAAACAGCACCTGTCATGCAGCCAACAATGCATGCACATGCATGACGAACAGCTGCTGTCTTGGGTATTGCAGCAGCTGTGTGACTCCAGTTTTCAGACAGTGCATACACACATGATAACTGCCATTTTGTAGACAGCAGTCATACAGCTGCTATTATGAAATGGGCAGCTGTCGAGTCCTGAAATGGGTGCCATCTTACCCACAACAATGCTGTGTTGCACCTAGTTAGCAAGGGGCAACCCAGAACATAAATCCAGAGATTGGGAGTAGGCATATATAAGGTATACTGTATATGTAGTAGATTCCTGATGTATACACATGCCTGGGACAAGCTGAATTTGTGCGTACAACCAACATGTGCGTACAACCAGAACACCATAGAAATGAATGGGTGCATATAGAAATCAATGGGGACCCATTTACAAATGTACCACATGCTCACAAATACACCTAAGCTATCTTAAATTATGTTAAATGTTATTTTAAGCATTATGAGAAATACAGACTCTACCATTGCACATATTTTTTTTTCGCTAAACTGAACACTCACTGATGCTGACTCACTTCCTCTGCAGCAACTGAGAGTGAAGATGACTTTCAGTGAGTAGCATGCATTTCAAAGTCAGATCCTTTGCCATCAGTCCATCATCCTCTGTGAGTTAATCAGAACTGAAAACTAACAACAATTACTAGCACTATGATGTGTGTTGGGGGGGGGGGCAGGTTTAACTGGGCTCCTGCAGTTGTCAGGTGACTAGTGGATACAGGAGCAATATAGTGCCTGCAAGGGAATGACAACTGAATGTAACAGTCAAAGAGATGACAAAGACCTTCTGGGGACCTGCTGGAGGGCATGCCAAGATAAAATAAATGTGCATATAACCAAACAACTGTGAGCATGCAAATGAAATAATTAACATACCTGGAACAGGGCAAGTATCAGGACTTCAGTTTTTTGTGCATACATATATATATTCATATATATGTATGTATGAAGTAGGCATGGACACATAAGCCATGTGATAAATCTTGATATCTGAGCAACTATGTGTATAAATGAAATGTATACATATAGTAGCTACATCATTAAGATTTATACACATAGGGCTCAATTCTCAAAGGCTGCTTAGAACGACGCAAGCTGCCCTGGACAGCAGCTTGCATCAAAGCCCCATGCACCACGGACACTGCGCACAATTCAGGTATGGGAGGGGTTCTGGAGCCTAAGTCCCCACACATGTGGCATTCCTTCCCATGCGGTGAACACCTGGCGCATGGGAGGTGTCTGTCACAAGCCTGGTGCAGCACAAGAAATGGTGCGTACTGTACATATATGCACAGTGACTGCCACCAGTCTCAGATACTGAACGCATATGTACAGTACCGTGTTGATGCAGATCACAGTCGGTGCCTGGATGGGCCCCCAGGGGTGGGTTCCACTAGACCACCAGGTATTGGGCACTGCAGTGATTGGAGGCACATGCCCATGCCACATACAGGTGGGCTGGGCAGCATCAGGGATGGGGTGGTGGCATAGGGGATGGGTGACAGTACCTGGCTTGACAGGGCACCATCAGTGAACCAGAGGGATACCGCAGCATACAGTGGCACATAGGATGACTGCCCCAGTGGGACATATTCTAAGTCCCATTACGCCAGCCCTGACTGGTCTAAGGACACTTAGAAAATCTCCCACTGGGTGCTGTCTGTGAATAGCAAGCTGCAGCTTGTGTTGGTGCAGTCCACCTAGTGCTCTGTCGCAGCGCTGTTCAGGGCACAGGGTTGGCACAGGACCTGTTTGGGGCAGGCGGCCTGCGGTTGATGCAGGCCACCTTCATGAATTGCGTGGAGGCAGTCCTGTATGCAAGGTGCACCTTGCACCATATCTGTTTGTTGCAAGCACCTTGCGTCAGATGCAGGGATTTGAGAATTGGGCCCATAGTAACTACATCATCAACTCCCCCATCCACTCTGAGATACCTGCTGGCACTACTTTTCTGGGATCTCGGCCAACAACAGGCACATACAGGTTGAACTTCACAACTACGCACAATGTCCTATGAAGCAAACGCACCCCCATCCAACTCCACAAATCATTCTAAACCCTCTCAGCATGTTAATGCCCACACCAAAAAAAAACACTGCATCTTCGTTTCCTCTTGTTCAGCCAAACTGCAACCCCGCTCTCACTCCTGAGCACTGCTAGCTCCAACACTCCCATTTGTCTGTAACTCCTCCACAATCCTGATCCCATCACACCACTTTGGCCATAGCTGCCAACAGAAAATCTTTTTTTTCTTTTTAACAGGATCAACAGACAGTCTAAGATTACAATGTTCCCTTTCAGATCAGCACACAACTCCAGAGCCACTCATTCGATAAACCCCACTCACAACTTGGCATTCCCTGTAACTCCTTAGATGCTCTCAATCTGATTAAAAATGATGAAGTACAGAAAATAGATATCACCTTCCCTTCTCCAGGAGTATTACTCTACACCCAGAATCTGTACACTTCTAATCTGCAGCACCTTCTCTCCTCCTCACTAAACATCATGGCCATCATTTTTCATTTTCAAAAAGCCCATTCTTCAACTAATTGGTGGCTATGCATTCACACTGATGCATTATCATGATGGCACATCCATAGCGACAGGCACTGCAACCAGGCTCACAGATGAACACTAACTCGGCACACCAAAAAATAAACCCACACAAACGGAAAAAATATTTTTTAATGTTATAACAGAATTTAGCACTACACAGAAGCTCATTCCCTTTTGAATAAATGGAATAGCAGTTTGGATGAGTTAAATAAATTATTTATCTGCACTCAAGCAGTTTGACTTCGGACACCTCACTCGTGGCTTGCACCACTCATGAGGTCAAACTACTCCTGTGCAGATGAATAATTTATTAATCTCTTCCCCATTGCATAATATATATATATAGATATATATATCTATATATATATATATATATCTATATATATAGATATATATATATATATAGATATATATATATATATAGATATATATATATATATATATGGTAGCAGTAGTGCTACCATAGTTAGGGTTGAGGAGCCATTTCTATGTTAAACCCCAAATTTTGCACCTTAATAACTTTGCAACTGTTTGACAGATTTGGCTGAAATTTGGAATACTTGATCAAGAACCATATGTCTTGGGATCTGCCAAATTTCACACCAGTTGGATACACAGCTGCGGAGTTATTAAGCGTGATCTGCGTGCACGTTTACACTTTTTCTGGAATTCTACGGTTGCGTGTACAGGTCACACAGTTTGCACGACTGGCCCAAAATCTTCAGGGAACATGCGGCCAGGGTCCCCGATGTGACTTTCAAAGATTTGGTGAAAAAATATTAAATGGTTCAAAAGTTATTCAAAAAACAATTTCCCATTATAAGTCAATGGGAAAAGTTAACAAAATGTTCGACAGTGTCGCAAATGCATTTTTACTTTTGCAAATGGCCCTGTTACTTTCGCAAATCCGCCATTTTGTTTTCAGTTAGTGATCAGAAAAATGCTTGCCATTTAAATTTGGGACCCTCTAGCAACCTAATTATTTTGTATTCACCTAGTCGGACCCTGAGGATGCTAGCCATGTCTTTATTATGGGGTAAAACACCCCAGAAATATGTTTTTCAGATTTCTGGAAAGAAGTACTTTCACAAAGTACTTTCATGCTCACGAAAGTGTCACAAATTTTTGCGAAAGCTTTCGCAAATTGCGACAGTAGTTTTCTAGTCTGTGGGAAAATGACAGCAATTCTTTGGCACTGCGCTGCAAAAGAACGGTTGGGAGTTTTAGGCTGAAATTTGGAGGGAACGTAGTTGGCATCTCACAGATGTGCCTTTCAGTATTGTGTTGAAAAAATATTACATGGCAGCAAAGTTACAGCACTCCAAAGTTGACATTTTTTCCCATAGGATAACATTATGGCGCCCAACGCATTACAGGAATCCTTTGGCACCCTGCTGCAAAATAACGGTTTGATCTTTTTTCCTGAACTTTGGAGGGTAGACAGCCAACAGCCCACAGATGTGCCTTTCAGTAGTTTGATGAAAAAATATTACAGGGAGGCAATGTTATGGCACTCCGAACTTCTCTTTATGTCCCATAGGATAACATTACGGCATTCGCCGTGCCTTTCAGGGACCGTATCTCGGAAACAGTGCGAGATACGGACTTTTCGTCAGAAATATGCTTAGCCCCCTAAAGGGGGCTAAGCAAAAACTAGCCAGGACAGTCATAAATCATATGACTTTTAATTTTTTTTTCCACGTCATACAGCTCCTGAGATATAACCTATTTAGTATTCCAAGTTCTCATTTCCTGCTCCGATACCCATTATTATGCATACATTCTTTGTACTCACTGTCTTTCTCTATGCAGGTTTTGGAGAAAACCAGCCTGTGTGCTTATATTACTGTTACCGTTGCCCTTTCCGCTTGCGGTTCTGTACCCATTTCACTTACCATTGACGTCTATGCTACCATGTGCATTATCCTTTGCATTTTCATTTGCGCTTGCGTTTCTGTTATTTTTTGCTATTTGTATCTACAGTACTGTTTCTCGTTCTGTTTCACTTTGTGTCACCATGCCCATTGACATTTCCATTTGCAGGCACCATGTTACTATGTGACAACACATCATGTGGCAGACCGTTCCCATCTACGCCACTGTGTGCGTTACCCTTTCTGTTCTAATTCATGCTTGCGTTACCATGTGTGCCACTGTTATTGCTTCTGTTTGCATTGCTGTTACTATGCCATAAGACATCACGTGGCGGGGGGCCCCACGCTCCCGCCGCTGCATTACATTCACTATTTCTCGTTATCATTCTCAAAAAGAAGGGAAATTAGAGGCAAAATTTGTGCTTACAGTGAGGGCTTGTTGTTGAAACTCCTTACCTTTCAGCCATTTCATCACTGGCATAGTGCATTGCCATCGGTCCTAACTCTCACCCCATTTTCCTATACTTCTGCTGCTTTACACATGTGATGGGGTGAGAGTTAGGGCTGACGACCCCAATGCGCACCCCAATGCCGGTTGGGGGATGGGCGTGGGGTCAAGGGGGTTTTCAACCCTAACACCAAATTTCCTCACTTTTGTCGCTGTGGAACAACCCTAACTAATGCATTAAATGGAGTTTTTGCCTCTAATATATATATATATATATATATATATATATATATACACACACACACATATACATATATATTGTATATATTTAGATAATGGGTGAAGGGAAACTCTCATCCTGATTGGCTGAAACAGCCTGCAACCTGGGCTGCTATTTCTCAACAATGAACGCAAAATAACAAGCCCCCCCTGGCAGTACCCAGCACCCCTTATATCCCTCTGCCCATGCTCTGACACCTGCCATTTTTTTACTCTATGTTTAGCGAGACACCGAGCTGTCCCCCGAACACAGTCAGTCCTCAAAACAGTAGTCCAAAGTAATGGAATAGAAAAAGTAACACAACTATTTAAAAAAAAGTAAAAATCTTGTTTTTCTTCTCTTTGTTCTCTACTAATTCACTCCCAACTCCGGCGCTTGCAAAACACAACACCTCCCCCAGAACCTCACTTCCACTACCCACTGTAGCAACTGCCACTACCACCAACACCACTCTATCTCTGCCAACATTCACAAGAAACTCATGCTCCAGTCCTCTGTTCTCCAAATATCCAGTCATACCGCTACTACTCGGCTCCATAGAGTGAGAGTCTTAGCTGTGAAACCAAAATCATTCACTTTCCTGTAACACGCTATCTGGAGGAACGGAATTTGGCTGATGAGCTCTCCACAGAAAAATGAGGTACTTACTTTTTTTTTCAAAATATGTATGTTGCTGTTGTGGGGCCAATTTCTCTGTATCTCAGTCTCCGGCGACCGTAACCACATCAACCCACTACATAACAAATGACGCTGAAAAAGTAAAACTAAAACTTCACTGCCTAACTCTATCAAAAACTCACACACCAAACTAATTAAAAAAAAATGATATCACAAACAGCAGCACCCTCTAGTGGCACCAAAGGGATTATTTTACAGAACCCAACATTTCTCTTTATTTTTTTGCTATAGTTTAGTCTTTTTCCATAAAATTATTATTTAAAAACAATAATAATGTAAACCCATTATCTAAGTGTAATAATACCCTCCAGGGTGGGCCTAATGGAATATAATGGACCTTCCAGGGGCTATAAGGCCCTGGGTGGTCCGTTATATCCCAATAACGCCCACCCTGTTGGGTATTATTGCTTACATATATATGTGTGTGCATGTGTGTGTGTGTATATATATATATATATATATATATATAAAATCACAGTTTTGCAGTTAGAAATAATTACAAAAATAAAAATCACTAAAATAAATATATTTATAAAATGACAAGAAAAAATCTAGAAATCTCATCGGTCAAGAGACATCAGCTGACTGTACATTAAATCTCTTTATATGCACAGTCATCCTGGTCCTAAACCACATCACACAATGAACAAATCAGTCCTCCTACAGCCAGAACTCTGTTCCATCAGCCCCCCTACAACCAGAACTGGTCTTCCATCACAAACATGGCTGCTACCTTTATACTGTAAAAACCTTCAACTAGGCCCTTAAAATAAAACTACCTTAAAAATAAAACAAATTAATTAAATGTTGTTTCCCTGATCATCACACTGTTCTTACACACATAAACAAATTAGAAACATTAAGTGTTGTTTATAGTTTTCATTACAACTGTTTCTTTACTAACAGTGAAAAATCCCCCTTCTGTCTTTACCTGCTCATCAGGGAAATCTCTTCTGCTTACTCTGACAATGAGATAATTGAGTCTGTGGCTCTATAACAGGCCTTTGTTGTCTGTGTGTATAGTATGTTAGGAGAGTAACATTCCACCAGTGGAACAGAGCAGAATTTTGAATCCCTGTATTGCATGGTAAACATTCCATGAAAAACATTCTATGTCTTGAATGCGGGGAAACAGAGAAAAAAAAACAGGATGAAGAAAGTAAGCAATACAGTAATACTTTAGAAACAAAGAGAAAAGGTGGGAAAACACACTGTACATAGACAGAGGCAGGCTCAAACTGCTCAAATACATTGCTGATGTTTATAAAATCATGTACATTTGAATCATATAGAGGTGTGTTCAGGTGCAATGTACACCCTTCCCCACCAAAAAAAGGCAAATTGGCAGGTTCAAAGTTTTTTTTTTTTCTTACTAATCTTTCACCTCAATCCTATAGCAGTTTTCCTTTTATGTACTGGACCATAACACATAAGTGAAAAACAAAAATAAAGAGAAGGTTGCCGTCAGTGAAACTATATAAAACTACAGTGTAATGAAAATTAAGTTTTAAACACTGCTTATGTTTTGCAAATTTACAGATACTACAGTGCATTTATATCATAAAATTTACGTCACATAGAAAATATTTATTTTCAACCAAGTCTTCTAATAAATACTTTAACTGCACAGCACTGCAATAGTTAACCTATTGCTGAGATATGCTATTTTATGCATTAATAGGGACTACGTTTTCCATTTTTAGATGTTTTAGAGGTAATGTATTGTACACTCTTGAAAATAGTAAATATGTTTTAATCCCTAGCAGAGTAAATCAAACAAATTCTTTTATGATGGTGGCCCATTTTATAAGTGTGATAAGCCACTCCAGGGTGTGCATTAAAGGATTTTAATGCACTCTCCAGAGGTGTGCTAATGCACAAGGCCAAAGGCCAAGTGTCCTTACGCCCCTGGGAAGTGCATTAAAATCCCTTAAAGCACACCCTGGAGTGGCTTATCACACTTATAAAATGGGCCACTATCATAAAATAATTAGTTTGATTTACTCTGATAGGGATCAAAATGTATTTACTATTTTCAAGAGTGTGCAGAACATTTATTTATTATTTATTGAATTTTGTTGACCCGGTAGGCCCACTGGGACTGGAAGTCCCTTTTTCAGGAGCGACGGGGGGATACAGATGGTAAACAACTGAAGTTGAACCAGATTTAGCTGTTGGTGTTATTTTTAGTGAATCTAAAACATCTAAAAATGGAAAAAGTAGTCACTATTAATGTATAAAATAGCATTTCTCAGCAATAGGTTAACTATTGCAATAGTTTGCAGTTAAAGTATTTATTAGTAGAGTTGGTTGAAAATAAATATTTTCTATGTGACGTAAAATTTTATGAATAAATGCACTGTAATATCTGTAAATTTATAAAACATAAGCAGTGTTTAAAACTTAATTTTCATTACACTGTAGTTATATAGTTTCATTGAAGGCAGCCCTCTCTTTATTTTTGTTTTTCACTTATGTGTTATGGTCCAGTACATAAAAGGAAAACTTCTATAGGACTGAGGTGAAAGGTTAGTAAGAAAAAAAAACTTTAAACCTGCCAAGTTGCCTTTTTTTGTGGGGAAGGGAGTACATTTCACCTGAACACACCTCTATATGATTCAAATGTATGTGCTTTTATAAACATCAGCAATGTATTTGAGCAGTTTGAGTCTGCCTCTGCCTATGTACAGTGTGTTTTCCCACCTTTTCTCATTGTTTATAAAGTAATACTGTATTGCCTACTTTCTTCATCCTGTTTTTTCTCTATGTTTCCCCGCATTCAAGACACAGAATGTTTTTCATGGAATGTTTACCATGGAATACAGGGATTCAAAATTCTGCTCTGTTCCACTGGTAGAATGTTACTTTTCTAACATACCATACACACAGACAACAAAGGCCTGTTTTAGAGCCACAGACTCAATTATCTCACTGTCAGGGTAAGCAGAAGAGACTTCCCTGATGAGCAGGTAAAGACAGAAGGGGGATTTTTCACTGTTAGTGAAGAATCAGTTGTAATGAAAACTATAAACAATACTTAATGTTTCTAATTTGTTTAAGTGAATAAGGAGAGTGTGATGATCAGGGAAACAACATTTAATTAATTTGTTTTATTTTTCATTTAAGGTAGTTTTATTATTAGGGCCCAGTTGAAGGTTTTTACAGTGTAACGGTTTCAGCCATGTTTGTGATGGAAGACCAGTTCTGGTTGCAGGGGGACTTATGGGAGATAGTTTTGGCTGTAGGAGGACTGATTTGTTCATAGTGTGATGTGGTTTAGGACCAGGATGACTGTGCATATAAAGAGATTTAATATACAGTCAGATGATGTCTCTTGGCCAATGAGATTTCTAGATTTTGTCTTGTCATTTTATAAATAAATTTATGCAATAGGTGTGGAACCAAAAGCAATTGCATAAATCCATTTATTTACACATATGTGGGATAAATCTAACCACCCTAGATTTATCCCACATATGTGGGATAAATACAAACTGTCAATCAAAGCTTTTTTGTTCACTTTTTTGACAAACAAATGTGAATAACTTAAAAACGAAAAATGATAGCATAGTACTGTGAGCACGAAAAATTTTCAGGACAAAAATATCTACAAAATGAGTGGTGTTTCATTTATAGATACCTTTTAGTTTTTTTATAATTAACAAAAAACAGCATAAAATCCAATTGTCTTTTCACTTTTCAGACAAACAAATGTAAATAACTTTAAAATGAAAAATGATAGCATGGTACTGTCAGCACGAAAAATGTTCAGCACAAAACTATCTACAAAATGAGTGGTGTTTCATTCATAGATACCTTGTAGTTTTTTCGTAATTGGCAAAAAACTGCATAAAATTCAATTTTCTTTTCACTTTTTCAACAAACAAATGTGAATCACTTTAAAACTAAAAATGATAGCACGGTATTGTGAGCACAAAAAATGTTCAGCACAAAAGTATCTACAAAATGAATGGTTTTTCATTAATAAATACCTTTTAGTGTTTTTATAATTAGCAAAAAACTGCATAAAATTAAATTTTTGCTTCACTTTTTTGACAACCAATTGTGAGTAACTTTAAAATAAAAAAGGGTGCATGATACTGTGATCATGACATTTGTTCAGCAAGAAGTCCTCTACAAAATGAGTGGAGTTTCATTTAATAGCTACCACCACACTAGGCAGACATACACTAGGAAAGTTAACCGAAAGTCCCAGAAATTATCATTTAAAAAAAAGAAGATAAACGGTCAAAACCAAATGTTCCTGCACTGATGAGAAGCATCCCTACTGAATAAATGAAATATACAATGATAGAGCTGTCAGATAAATGATTTATCTACACTTGTGCTCTTGACCTCAGACACCTCACTCAGTGGCTAACGCCACTCGTGAAGTTATCCAAGGTCAAACAGCACTTGTGTAGATAAACATATTATCTGACAGCTCACCATTGTATATCCTATATATATATATCTATATATATATATAGATATATATATAGATATATATACATATATTAGCACAGTTAGACACAATAAAATAAAACAAATAAATAAGTAAATAACTGTCAAACAAGAAGGAAAGAAAGATGGAAATGAGAGGTGCTACTTCTCCCACTATGCCAAGAAGTGCAAGGTCATGCACCAGGGAGCTAGTAACCCAAGGTCCAGTTACTGGTTGGGAGGGGTACATGTGTCCAGTTCTGTGGAGGCAAAAGACCTAGGGTTAATCACCACAAGGGACCTGAGGCACTCTGCACATTGTTGAAAAGCAGCATCCAAAGCCAACAGGATGCTGGGATGCATCGCCAGAGGACTCACATCTAAGAAAGGAGAAGTCATTCTGCCATTGTACGGGTTCTTGGTGAAACCACACTTAGAATAATGTGTGCAGTTCTGGTGCCCATATCTGAAAAAAGGCATCAAGTTACTGAAGAGGGTGCAGTGCCAGGCAACTAAGATGATCTAGGACCTGTGGGACAAACCCTATGAAAAGAGGCTGCTGGAGCTCAATATGTACTCACTAGAGGACAGAAGAAAGAGGTAGCACATGATCAGAACCTTCCAGTACCTTAAAGGTATGAACAAGGTTAGAACGGATGGCATTTTCAACCTCAGGTGGAAGTGGTACACTAGGGGGCACAGTATAAAATTAGTAGGAGGAAGATTCAAAAAGGATAAGAGAAGGCACTTTTTCACAGAAAAAGTGGTGTCAAAGTGGAACAAAATGTCGGAGGAGGTGGTATCAATGAAAACTGAGGACAGCTTAAAAGGGGTTGGGACAGGGTGAACAGGAGAGTCATTACAAGTGGGAACATGGGTAGGGGAATGACAGTGCAAGGGAGGAAGACTCCATGTGGAAAAGGGAGGTGGGCAGCTGCAGTAAATTCATCTGAGAGCTGTACACTTGAGCAGATTACATAGTCCAAAATGGCCTGTTTCTGCTGACATTTATGTATGTTCATATCTGCATGACAGGTTGGGGCAGCCTGGGGCTGTGTAGGACCTCACTTTCAGGGTGGGGCATGGTGGCTGCGTATGGAAACCACTCCAGACAGTCAGCAGTTCCACCTGGTAGGGCATCATTTAGACCCAATAGAGATCATGCAGCGGCTACCCCCCCTGGCGTTTAAGAGTGAAGGACCAGGTGCAGCAGAGGACTGTTTGCATAGCTACATGGGTCTGAAAAGTGTATCAAACAAGTGGGAGAATTGGTTAACAAGTCAAGTTGGCACAGCAAGGTCCTGCCCCGGAGGCCCAAGTTCAGGGGTTGGGGTAGGAAATGAGATGTCTCACACACACATGCACACATACACACACACACACACACACACACACACACACACACACACACACACACACACACACACACTTTTTTGAATGCCATAAGGAGATGTTGATGACAATGACACAGAGAGGCCCAGATGAGTGAATCAAGCAGATGCATCTACTGCAAACAAGGGCAGTTTTCCTGTGTTTCTGTTTTGCAGTCTGGTGCATAACTAAGATGCCTGGAAAAAGGAAGGTGGTGGCAAAAGCTGGGATCCCAAAGTCTGAAGAGTAACTGGTGACTTTATTTCAGGGCTGTCATAGGGTGTGGTTGGATGCCTGTTTTGGGAACCCAGATGGAGCAGGCCATCAAACCAGAATAGGGCTGAGCCATCAGCACTTTCTACTCAGCTGACCTCTCCAGGTCAGGGTACAGAAGACAGCGAGCTGGCATCAAAGGAAGTGAGTAAGAAGAGGGCACCAATGCCCCAGCATCCAGTGATCAAGAAGTTGGCAATGCCTCAACAGCCAGCAGTCAAGAAGCAAGCCCCAGTAAAGAGGCAGCAGAAGACACAACTAGTGAGAGAGTATCCAAAGCAAGGTAAGCCTAACTTTCAGAAGTGGAGCCCTGAGCAGATGAGGCTGCTGTTGGTCAGCATATTTAAAGGTGATACTTAGATAGGGGAGCTGGCACTGAAGAGGTCCAGGCCTCTTCAAAAGGATGACAACCACTCTGCTGGCTGGCCGGTGCCTGCTGGCGCCAGCTTCAGGAGGCATGGGAGAGGTTGCTACCACTACAGTGGCCCAGCAGGCCCCCCTCTTTTTAGTCACACCAGTTCAAAATCCATTGCAGTTATCACCTTTCGTGCCTGTTATCATGGTGGATTGGGTAAGACCTGGTACCCAGGGCCCACTCAAGCACAATCGGTGGGGCATGGGCCAGCAGCGCCAGTTCATGCTTAGCTTCCAGAAATGCAGATGGAATGGGAGTATGATTTCTGTGGGTCCTGTGTGTCTGTCTTCTCCTCCTTGAGACATGGTGCCAGTCATCTGCTTTGGATCAGAATCTGGACAGTGTATTGGCTTTCATAGAAGCTCAAGAATGGTGGGCTGAGTGGTCCCTGAACTCCGGGGTTGGCAGTGACCCCATACAGAGTGGAAGGGGTGGCACCAATAGCTCCACATACAGCTGCACCCCAGGTGGTAGCAACAGGGATTCAAGCAGTGATCCACTCCCTGGCAGCAGATTTTGTGAGCTTGTGGAGCCAGTTGGGTCTCATCTCACTGTGAAGGTGCGACAACAGATTTCAAGCAGGGAATATGTGGATATTGTCATGCTCTTGAATTGGTCCAAGGAGCCTGCAGTGGAAAAGGATAAAAAAGAGAAAGATGAGGGACTGGAGGCAAATAAAAAATGGTGCAAATTTGCACCATCTGGGAGAACTGGTTAGCGAGGTTCACAATTTTCACAGGAACAATTGATCAGGCAAATCCTGAAATGAGGAATGGGCTGTGGGGTTACTACAGAAGAGTCATGGCCATGCATGCTAGAAAGCTGGATCATGGGTGGCTGTAATATGATGAAAAATTCCAGTGGTGGAAGCAGAGTTACCCAGCATGGCAGTAGAGTGAGTGCACATGACATTGTTATGGACCGCAGAACATGGGACAAGTGTCCAGCACATGGACAGTGGCTTCCCAGTTAGACATGCCCTATCCCCAAAGAGAGGGCTACAAGGTTTTGACTCATTTGGGTGGGGGTGACAGTGCATGGGAATTGTCATAACTTTAACCAGGAGGGGTGTAAGACTAGGTCTGGGGAGCAGGTGGCAAGATTTCCTTCTGCTTGTCACAGCAGAAGCAAGATGGGGGGGTCCACCCTGAAGTCTTAGTGTTCCACGTGGGTGGCAGCAACCTAGGACTTTGCTGGATGAAAGATAACCTGTGGTTGCTCTGGAAAACCTGGCTGGGCTGGAGCTGACTTAGTTGCACATTATGCAAGGGCAGAGACAGTGGCTTGGCAGGAATATGGTGGCAATTGAGAAGACCCACAGGATGGTCAACATAGCCATGTGGATTTTTATGGACAATATTGGAGGAAAGGTGTTAAGTCATAATGTAACAGTCATGAGGTTACCTCAGCTGTATGCACGTGATGGTGTACACTTGTCAGATGCAGGTAATGACACGTTACTACTAGCAGATCTGCATGCTGCATTGGAGAAATGTTAGTGTGGCTGCTTTGTGGGCATAGACTTTGTCATCCGGTGGCAGCATGATAATCTTGCATGGAACGTACAAAGGGGGTGATGTGGGGAGTCTGCTACTGACACATATGGGTTCTTCTCGAGGCTGGCAGGAGGTGAGACCCTGACAACTGGGTACCCTGGGGGCCAGTCAGGGGATGGCCTCTTCAGGCTTACTTTTGTGTGTTGCATTATCTGATGGGAGATGGGAGCACACCACACAGCTCTGAGCCACCTCTTATGTCTCAGACATCATTGTCCCTCTGGAGGCAGTACCCTCTGGGAAAGAGTGGGTCCACATGGATGGTCCCTGGGGGTAGGGAACGAACTGGATCATGGAACTGGCAGCCTCTGGTTCTCCTGAGCTGTGCATGCCACATTACTGATGTAGGTTGTTTATTTTCAATAAATGCATGGCTGTGGACATTTCCTCCAAAGCACTGTGTATATCTCTTCTGTTTGACTGTTGGGAAATACAGATGCACAAAAGGTTGAATATAGTCCTCTAACTGCAACCGAGTAAACTGTGCAAACAACCACTAGTGGGCCAAAAACACTGAAGCAAAAAAAAAAAACACATACACAGTGACACCCACAAGGGCTTGAATGAACAACAGCATGATCTAAGTACTGGAAATGTCTAAAAATACTGAGGGCATCTTCCAAAAGTGACAAATAAGGGAAGGCAAAACTGGCAATATAGACTCACTAAAACCATGTTAATGAGACATGACCCTGCACTGGCTGACCAGATGAGCCCAAGCACTCATGGAAATTGGGAACACAACCACACAAGCAACACCCTACAAACCATAAAGATGCTGGTTGGGAAAAAAAAAACACCTTTACTGTGATAACCAACCTCAATACAAATACAGTAGTGTGATCTGCAAACATGAGAACTGAACAGAACAAAATGACAAATACACCAGTGCAAATAATGAAAAAAAAAACACTTCTAAAGGCCACCCCTTGCCCAGCAATATAAATAGTAAGGCAAAACAGAAATAGCACACACATCATCCTGATTCACTAATCGTGCCCCTCCTGAGATGTAGCACAGCTGCTCAGGACCTCCATGAACTCGTGGATGGCTGCTGCCCCTTCCTCGATTGCAGCCATGGTCAACTGAGCCCCTTTCCTTTTGGACTGCAGTAGGATCACCTGTCTGCAGAGCAGCTGTTCAGCCCCCTCCATTGCCAGGTCAACATTGTGGCATGTGCCTCCTTGCTAACCACCTATGGAACAGAAAGGAAGCATATCACTAGGATGGGTATGTGCAATACAAATTAACAGCAGCAAGGGCCCACAAAGAAGTGTAGCCCTGGTGCAGTCCTAGAGAGGGCTACTACCCCTGCCTGGGTGGCCGCTAACCAGGTTGAGGGGCCTGGGTTCCCATGCAGCTGTTACCGGGGGTCCTCTCCCAAGTTAGAAAATAAAATGGCGGTGTCTCCACCCAGAATAGATATTTAGTGGGTCTGATTTCTAGCAGTGCAACCCCCTGGGATGCAGTACTAACCCACTTGCCCATACAGTCACCCCAGACATGGATACCAGAATCAAAAAAACCCAAATTCAGCAGTTGGCATTTTTTAACTTCAGCTAATAATATGTTCACTAAATCAGGCTCCCAAGTCAGAACTTTTCCAAAACAGTAACATCACATTTATTTACATGGGGAGGGTTAGAAAGGGGAGAATGGATTAGAGGTTAAGTGTAACAGTTCATAAATTTGCTTTTAAAGATTTAGCATTTTTTTTTTTGAAATTTCTGTTTATTCCGCCTCCCTAGCCTGCCACCTCTGACCCTTCAGGGGGGACAACTGGACATCCCACTGCCCGGAACCCTACCCAAGCAGACCCCTGGCCCCATGGAGCCACTGATTACCCCCAGTGGGGATGAGGCGGGGGGCTCAAACCCCGCTACTTACGTTTCGTCGGTCTGAGGTCTGCTGGGTGGGCACAGGCAAATTGTGGGCATGGCCATGGTCCTCCCATCTTCCCGGCTGAGGCAGGCTTGTTTCGCTTTCCTCCCTTCCCGAGCAGCAGGTAACCTCCCCCGACATCATGACGCACGCGCCGACGTCCATGCTGCTCAATGGCCGCCCATCCCCAAGTGGAGCTTGCAGTTCCTCGAGCCTCCGCTCGGGGTCATGCAAGTGTCGGGCATCGGCCGAATCCCTCTCCGGAGAAGGCGAGCTGTCATTGGACGCCTGCCTATCTCCCGCCGACACTCCAACAACGACCCGAGTCCGCCTCCCAAACCCGGTCACAAGGCAGTGAGGTGTGGCGTCCAGCCTCAACCTCAGCGCCACCGGCCGCCATTTAGCATTTTTCAAACAGTCATTTCCCCTTTGACTCAACCCCACATTTTAATTATTGCAGCCACCGACTCTCTATCTAGCTAAGTGCTTGCAGGTATTAACTTTTACAGAAAAAAACACAAAGTAGGGAAGCACTCTGCCAAACTAATAAAATATCACAAAGAGAGTCTGCATGTGGAGCAAAAAAGGAACCTGCAGCATACTACCCCACTTAACTTTCACAGACCCCCAACTGGTACCAGTTCAGATAGCCCTTCTCTCCCTAGAACCAGGCTCTCTAGTTGCAGCCCAGTGGTGCAGTTGGTGAGCCAGAGTTGGTGGTCTTGATGTAAAATAACATTTCTTTAGACTTTTTCTTGAGTGCTCTAACTTTGATATTACCTACTTTGCCAGGAGGCATAACCTGAACACAAAAACAATATGCATTCCTCAGGTACAGGGCAATTCCTGCCTTTACTCATGTGAATCAGTCTCTGGTGGCTCTGTGACTGAAACTCTGGGGATGATGGCACAGCAGGACCTTGCTATCAATGGCTTGACAGACTTGGAAAGGGGGCCAAGATTTGCTGCAGCTTGGATTTTCTACTTGATTGAAGGTCTCGCAGCTTGTTCACTTCAACCTATTCAGGCCCATTGCAGAGCTCCCATGCAAGGCCCACCAAACTACAGGGGATCCAGACCTGGGAGTGGCTCAACAGCCCAGCTCCATCACAGGTCATGGGTACCCTAGCTGTCTCAGCATGCACTGGTGGTCCCCTGTAGCCAGCAGACCCCACTGGATGGGGGTTGGCAAGTTCCCCACCTGGCTCAGAATTAGGCTGGAATTCTCCGGATCTCTCTTTTCTCTCAAAGGACCAGCTCCAATGTGCAGCCAGAGCAGTTTCTCCACACTTTCTGCTTTACCAACCTCTAGCAGCAGGCTCAAATTCCACTCTAGAGCAGCAGTTTCCGTCCTCAAAGGGGTTTCAAAAGCAGCAGCAGGTCCCTGGAGCCTAGGGCATCTGCCCATCTCTTTGCTTTCACAGTCTCTACTTCAAAAACAGCAGCCACTCTTGCTCTGGCTCACACACAGTTCCAGTAAACCTCTCCCTTACATACAGGGTTTCTCTCAGTCCCACTGATGAAAAATCTTCTCTCACCGTGCAGGTGTAGATGGATGCAGAAGAGGCACTCTCTTCAACCTCTTCAACACAAAACCAGTCCATTTTCCATAATCCGTATTCCAATTCCAATACCATTTCTTAAGCCTTTTGTCCTTCCCTTTTCTCTTTAGATACCGTGTCTTTACCAAGGACAGACAGAACCTTTTCCTTGCACAAATCTCTCATTCTTGGTGTCTCACTGATGTGGTGCAGACAAGAACAGAAGAGGCTCTTTCTTCATCCTCTTCATAACAAAACCAGTCCATTTTCCAGAATCTGCTTTCAAATTCTAGTCAACCTTCTCTCTGAACACTTACCACAGCAGCCTGTAGCAGGACTCTGCAGCTCTTTCTCTCTGCAGAGCTGTGGAAGCATTCTTCTGTCACACTCTTCCAACATGGGGAAAGGCATGACCAGGCCCTTGGGAATAAATTGCTGGCAGCCCCCTGGCAGGCCCTTTCCCAGCCTTTCAGCCCCATCTTCTGTATAGGGGCTAGAGCACCCCCTCCCACTGAAGGGGCTCCTGCCAAACTGATTCAGTCCCAAACAGTCTTTGGGTTAGGTTTGGGATGCTCTTTGGCAGCTCCCCATTGGCTGGATTTACTGTCCTTTTCAAAAATTAATATGTATGAGGCCACCATAACACCTAATTGGCTGTGGAAAAAGGCACCTAAAGTCTTTTCAACTGAACCCCAAATCCTGGCAAATTCTGACACTCTAATTGGTTGGTTGAGGTCACATGGCTACTAAACATAGCTGCCACTGTAAACAGATTAACTTTAGTCCTCACAAGCCCCAACTTTCCGGTCCTTGTGAAGCCAGAATAAACATTTTAATTTTGATATACCCCCATAGATATGTAGCAGTCCCTGTGCACTGTATCATGGCTGCATAATTCAGCACTTTCCCTTAGCCCTTTTGCTGTCACTGCTGCCATAATAGACTGTCCCCAGGTAGCCCACTCATAGCCCCATTGCAGTCTACATGGTATCCCACTTTCCAGATTGGATGCAGCCACAGTAAACATTTTTCATTCCCCAATGCCCATGTTTATTACAAACCAATGTGCCCTTTCATACCTTGGCACCATTTAACATTTATATTCATTTTGCAGCCTGTCGCTAGCACCGATTACTCTTTGCCCCAGGCACTAGACAGGCTCACATTCATTAATATGTATGCTGCCTCATGAATATTAATGACACCGCCCCGATGTTTAGGCGCAATTGATACTCCACCAAAAACACTTTTTTCTGCTCCTGCTGTGCCTCCTCCAGATCTCCAGTCACTGATTAGCTCAACAGGGGGACCGGGACCACCAGAGAGGCATTCAGATGGCCAAAAGAAAGGCAGAAAAATAAATGCACTCCTGCACATGTGCGGATTGCTGAACTGCACCTGCAGTGCTGAACAGGGTGGTGGCTCCATGTTTCAGCTCATTGAGCCCTATTCTGAGCCCAAAACACCACAGGGAGCCAGAGAGAGGACCAAGAGGCACCACAGACAGCTAGTTTTGGAACCTACTCATGAGGGAGCGATCTTAGACCTCATACTCTCAAATGGGGACAGTGAGAGGATCTCAGATCTAGAAGTGGGTAGCCATTTGGGAACAAGTGACCACCAAACAATGTGGTTCATGATAAACTCAGCTACAGAGTCAAGCCATACAAAAGTGAGGGTTCTGGACTTCAGGAGGGCTGACTTTGGCAAGATGGGAGAGTGCCTTAGAAAAGCACTAGCAAACAGGCTAGAAGGAGGGGTGGAGCAACAATGGGGAAATATCAAAACTGCCATCACAGAGGCAAGAAGCCTTTGTGTGAAGCAAATAAACAAATCAAAACAAAAGAAAAAGCCACTATGATTCTCAAAAGAAATGGCGGTGAAGATTAGGGAGAAAAAGATAGCATTTAGGAAGTATAAGGAAACACAGAAGGAGCAGGACAGAGAACTGTACCAGTTAAGGCAGTAGGAAGTAGGGAGGGTAGTCAGAATAGCAAAGGCACAAACTGAGGAAAAGATAGCCAACTCTGTTAAGAAGGGGGATAACACCTTTTATAGGTATATCAGGGAGCGTAGAAAGACAAAAGGAGGGATAGTGAGGCTGAATAGAATGGATGGTGGGTCGGCAGAGAGTGACAGTGAAAAAGCAGGGATACTGAATGAATACTTCTGTTCAGTATTCACAAAAGAAGAAGTGGGGGAGATGCCTAATCTAATTAACAGAAGCACTCTGGAGAGGGGGGCCGATCCCAGTCCTTTCACAGAAGAAAGGGTTCTGAAAGAACTCCTAAAACTGAAGGTGGACAAAGCAATAGGGCTAGATGGAATTCGCCCCAGAATTCTAAAAGAATTAAGCAGATAACTAGTGACACTACTGACTACCCTTTATAACAAATCATGGGAGGATGGTGTGGTACCTGAGGACTGGAAGAAGGCTGATGTGATTCCCCTTCACAAAAGTGGGACCAAGACAGAGGCAGGAAACTACAGACCTGTCAGTTTGACCTCTGTGGTAGGGAAAGTGATGGAATCACTTCTGAAGGAAAGAATTGTTGAGTACCAAGAGGCCAGTGGGGCACAGGACCCAAGGCAGCATGGGTTCACAGTGGGAAGGTCATGTCAGACAAATCTAATTGATTTCTTTGACTGGGTTACTAACATAGTTGACCAGGGAGGGGCTGTGGACATGGCCCACCTAGACTTAAGCAAGGCATTTGACACAGTCCCACACAAAAGATTAGTAGTCAAATTAACCAGCCTTGGAGTGGGTCCCAGGGTGGTAGCCTGGGTAAAACATTGGTTGAACAACAGGACACGGAGGGTAATTGTAAATGGAGTCCACTCTGAAGAAAGATGGGTTACTAGTGAGGTACCGCATGGTTCAGTACTGGGTTCAGTCCTTTTTAATGTCTTTATAAGTGACATTGCAGAAGGACTGGAAGTAAAAGTATGCCTCTTTGCAGAAGAGACAAAGATCTGCAACAGGGTTGACATGCAAAGAGGTGTGGAAAGGATGAGAAGGGACTTGGCAAGGTTGGAGGAATGGTCAGAAGTATGGCAGCTTGGATTCAATGCAAAGAAGTGCAAAGTAATGCACCTGGAAAACAAAAGCCCAGGGGAAGATTACACAATGGGGGGGAGGTAGTAACAACAACAAAAATGGAAAGGGACCTGGGGGTAATCATATCAGATGACCTTAAGGTTGGCAAGCAATGTGAGAAGGCGATAGCTAATAGGGAGGGCTGGGGGGATACTGGGATGTATAGGGAGAGGCATCACCAGCAGAAAACAGGAAGTTGTTATCCCCCTGTACAGGCAGTTGGTGAGACCCCATCTGGAGTACTGCATCCAGTTCTGGAGACCCCATCTCCACAAGAACATAGACAGGATGGAGGCAGTTCAGAGGAGGGCAACTAAAATGGTGCAGGGTCTGCAAGAGAAGCCATATGAGAAAAGGCTAAAGGAGCTTAATATGTATATCCTTGAGGAAAGGAGGGAGAGGGGGGACATGATAGAAATGTTTAAGTACCACACTGGAATCAACAAAGTCCAAGAGGGTAGCATCTTTCAGAAAAAGAGAAGTGCAAGAACAAGGGGACACAATTTGAAGATAGAGGAGGGATGGCTCAGGAGCAATGTGAGGAAGTATTTTTTCACAGAGAGGGTGGTGGACGCATGGAACAGCCTTCCTGAGGAGGTTGTGGGGTCTAAAACTGTGGGAGAATTCAAGAATGCATGGGACAGACATAAGGCAATTTTTGTGGGGGGGGTAGGAAGAAATAGGCTATTGGTTAAATAGGATCTGAAGCTTATCCTCTAGGTAGGGAAATGGGCAGACTAGGTGGGCCAAGCGGTCCTTATCTGCCATCAAAGTCTATGTTTCTATGTTTTACAGGATTGAGCCAGGGCTGCAGGGGACACACAGGGATAACAGAGACTGGAGCAGCCTTGAGGGGGCAAACCGGTAAGCCCCCCGACAGGGGGATTGCAGAAGCATAATGCTAATATATGCCTATACATCAAGGCACACATGTGCAAGTGTCACAAGGTTTGTGTGTGTGTGTGTGTGTGTGTGTGGCAATATACACTGTGAGTGCTGAGACACTAACAGCAGTGAGAACACTGCTGTTTCAGGACTGTGGCTGCAAACAGGACTTATATGGAACCCAGACATGGACAACAATAGAAACTTCTAAGGTGCCCTAGTATGTCCAACTAAGGTGTATAGTAGTAGTACATAGAAAGCAGCTGTTGAGCAGGGGATGTATACATGCAGGCACTGGTTTTCATAGGTTTTGACAGAGCAAAGAAGACCCAAGTCCATAAAGCTCACAATGTAGATTAATTATACCACTTGATTTTGTCAAGTATTAAGTAGTTATCTAGTTTATGCTTAAATTCCTCCCTACTGCTACTTGCTGCCACCTCCTCTGGTAGACTGTTCCAAACCTTCTGCAGTCTTACAGAGAACCAGTATTTTCTTTTGTTACACTGGTATCTCATCGGTTATTTGTAAGGGGTGAGATCTTGTACAGTACCTCTGCGCCCTGAATTCTAGGCTCAGCTGATCCCATAGGACCCCATCTGAAAGGGCTTTAAAGATCAAACACATGTTCCCCCTTAATCTACGGTACTCAAGAGAGTACATCCCCAGCTCTGTCAGCCTCTCTTCATATTCCCTATTCTTTACTTTACTAACTAGTTTTGTTGCCCTTCTCTGTACACTTTCCAGTGCTCTAATTTCAGTTTTTCCTCCTGGCGACCAGAACTGGGCACAATACTCCATATGGGGCCTTACCAGGGAGCCATACAGTGGAACTATCACTTCACTTTCTCTGCTCTTAATATGTCTTTTAATACAATTTCGTATGCAGCAGCTTTTTTTTACTACTTGGTTGCAATGTAACTTAAAGCTAAGGTAATTTGTTATTCTCACACCGAGGTCCCTTTCGTCTGTAACCTCCCTCAAGGTAATGCCATTTAATCTATACTTGGGCTTCAGGTTCTTGCTCCCCAAGTGCATCACAGCACATTTGTCAGCGTCAAATGTTAACTTGTCCACTCCTCCATGTCATACACTGCAGTTAGAAATGAGAGAAGGTAGTGTTCCTGTTAATCCTAGGATGATAAAAAAATTGGTTTATAGAGTCCATTCATAGATTGAAACAGTGTTGTCAATAAATTGGTAAAGGTTGGGTCTATCTCTATATATAGGAGTAAGCTGATATGTTGATCCCAGTTAAGGCACTTTATAAAAAGTCATTTATGAATGGAAACCTGATACAGTATTTTCATTTTAGATATTGTGTATTGTTGATCAGATGGAACAGAGCTTAACATTTGTATAAATTATAGCTGTCACTTTTGTGTGTAAATGGATTGTCTATGTGGCCTGAGTAATCTGTTTATGTTTTTCTGATTATTTGTTTTTTCTTACAGTATTGAATTGTGCTTGTTTGTCCTTTAATGTATGTATTTAGATATTTTAGCCTGAACCTACTTGGAAATGAGTTTTTAACTCAGTGGAGTTTATCCTATATTTTTGTTCATTTTGTTATGAATAAGAATAACAATTTTACAACAACATGTCACCCGATGCTGTCTGCAGTATATCTGCCTCCTTAACGTTATTTAATGATAAGCCTATCCTTCTATTGTCTGGAAATTTGGACTCCCATACTTTCACTTTGCCCTCATGGAGGATATGTAGATATTAAATAAACAGAGCTCAAGCAAGGAACCCTGGGGGACCCTGCATGTAACCTCCGACCAATCAGATACACACCCTCTGTTTCCTGTTTGTCAGCCAGGAAGTTATCCATTTAGTAACATTACCCTGTATACTGTGATAAAGTTTTAGTAATAATAATAATAAAGTTTATTTCTCACAGTGCCTTTCAACCATCAAGGCACTTTATAGGAAGATAAAAATCATGATAAAATGATGACAGGTAGTAAAATAATCAGAGGATCAAGTATAATAAGTGCCACCAAAGGCATGGCACCATAAATAGGTTTTCAATGCCTGTTTGAACCCCCCCACACAGTCATTCACTCCCAAAGCTGAGTGGGTAGAGAATTCCAGAGGGTCGGGGCTGCATGCATAAATGCAAGAGCCCCAGAAGATTTCAATGACACCCTCGGAATCTCTAGCAAACACTCGTCAGCTGAGTGCAACTGTTGCACCAGGCGGTAAGGCACCAGAAGCTCTTTCAAGTAGTCAGGGCCCAGTCCATGTAGGGCTTTATAAGTCAGTAAATCAACTTTAAAAGTGATCTGCCACCTAACTGGCAGCCAGTGCAGGTCACGCAGCACAGATGTAATATGGGAAAAACGGGAGGTTCCCATCAATAATCGTGCTGCCGCGTTCTGCATGAGTTGCAGATGGCAGATATCAACCCCAGACAGCCCTAAATAAAGGGAGTTACAATAATCTAAGTGTGAGGTCACAAAAGCATGGACCAAAGAAGGCAGGTCCCCAGATGGAACCAGGTGCTTAATCCCAGAGATATTGCTAACATGGTAAAAGGAAGTCTTGACGACGGCCAACACCTGAGCTCGTAGAGTCAGCCCGTCATCAAGAATTACCCCCAGGTCTCACACCCATTCAGAGGTCGGGATCTGAAGGCCCCCAAGAAAAATTCCAGAGGATCGATCAACCTGCAACACTTCTATCCGGCGACCTGGGTCCACTACCATCACCTCCATCTTTCAGGAGTTCAACTTTAGCCAGTTCGAATTCATCCAGTCCTGGATTTCAACAAGGCAGGAATTAAGTACAGAGACAGCTCTATCCTGGTCAGGGCAAAAGACAGGTAGAGCTGGGTATCATCAGCATAACAATGAAACCTCAGCCAATACTGTCTTACAATGTCTCCGAGGAGCAGCATATACACTGCAAACAACATGGGGGACAGCACTGAACCCAGAGGAACCCCACAAGGCAGGGAGAATAGGGCTGAGGAAAAAATCCCAGACACCACTCTCTGGCTCCTGCCAGTGAGGAAAGATGTAAACCATCTGAGGACTGTATCCATCAATCTGCAGATGGATCCCAGACGTCCAAGCAGCACCCCATGGTCTACAGTGTCAAAGGCTGAGGAGAGATCAAGGAACACCAAGATAGAACGGCTTCTCTGATCTCTCACCAAGAGGAGATCATTGAGCACCTGAACCAGCGCTGTCTCGGTACTGTGCCTCTTTTGAAAACTGGACTGGAGAGGTTCGTAGATGTTATGGATGGTCAGATGGTCATCCAGCTGTATCGCAACTACTTTCTCAATCACCTTCCCTATAAAGGGAAGGTTTGAGATTGGTCTGTAGTTAGCAGAAAGTTCAGAGTTCAAAGAAGCCTTCTTTGGGAGGGGGATTACCACCGTCTCCTTCAGGGAGCTTGGAAATTCACCAGATTCCAAAGAGCACTGGACTATCTGCCCCAGGATTGGGCCAATAAAATCCCAACAACCCATAATCAAGAAAGCTGTGCCCCGGGTCCAGACTACAGCATGTAGGGCGCATACCCTGGACAATCCGCATGACATCCACAGGTTCGGGCAAGACAAAGGAACTCCAGGAAGTCAGAGGTGAAGCGACCAAGCACCGATCATCAGTAACCCCCATAAAATGGGTCGAGACAATTTCCGACCTGATGTTGGCCACCTTATTCGCAAAGAACCGAGCAAGTTCATCATACTCTACTTGTGAAAAAGGTCTTCGGAGATGCAGACAGGTTGGGTTGCACAACATGTCAACAGTTCGGAAGAGTTGAGCTGGTCGGTTCTGAATGGCAGCGATCTCCCTGGACAGGAATTCTGTCTTCTTATGGGAGATCGCTGATTGGTAGATCTGATAATGCACCACCAATCTAAGGTGGTTGGCCTCCAGGGTGGATTTCCGCCAATGCTGCTGTAATCTACGTCCAACTAGACACAACTCCCTCAGGGACCCGTCAAACCATGGGTCCCGAGGTCAAAGGGGGAGAGGACGGACACGGACGGGAACAATCAAGTCCAGAGCCACAGAAATGGCCCTATTATAGGCCAACACTAAAGTCTCTGGATTTGAGCTGGCCACAGGAAACTCCGAGAGATCAATCACTGCTGCTAGGCCTTTAGAGCTCAATCCCCATAAAGGGTGGTAACTGACTATCTCCACAGGGGCAGGCCTTCGAAGGAGGTGCAAAAAATTGAACCTGACAGTGTAGTGATCGGACCAACAGACTGGTTCCACCTCCAAGTCAGAGGCCTCATTTCCCAGGAGGAAGACCAGATCAAGAGAATGACCATGTTTATGGGTGGCTGAGGTAACAACCTGTGTACGTCCCAGAGATGTCATAAGCTGGAGGAAGTGTTGTCCAAACTGCGAGAGTTCATCGTCGACCCAGGCATTGAAGTCGCCCAGTACCATCAATCTGGGTGACTCCAATGTCATGGCGATGACAAAATCTGTGACTTCCTACAGGAATCGCATCTCATCCCCAGGTAGAAGGTAGATGACAGCTATCCTGCAACCCACACCAGCCACCACGATACATTCAAATGATCTGGCTTCCTCAACTGGTACACTTGTGAGGCCCAACTCAGTCTTGAAACAGACCATTACCTCCCCCCCCCCCGCAATCCAATCTCGAGTGGTGTATCACCGAGTACCCGGCCGGAATTGCAGCATCCAAAATGGGGCCAGCATTTTCATCCAGCCAAGTCTCAGTGATGCAAGCCAGATTGGTTGTTCCAACAAGATCTGCAGTAATTGCAGTCTTATTTTTGACAGTTCTGGCATTGTATAACACCGCTCAAGTTGGATGGACCTCCAGGGCTGCCCTGGCTACTTGGCTGCCACAAAGGGCAGTGTCTTTGGGTTTGGGGACTAGACAGGAAACACCCTGATCCAGACTCCATTTCGTCCCAGGGCATCTTCTAGGTCCAACCACCCGAATGTGAGAGGTGCGCTCATTCATCCTCCAATGTCCACCCCTCCACACACCCCCTCCTATGAACAATACCTAGCGACGACAGCACTGGAAAGTTGACCACAATGGGGGGCAGAGGGCGGAGGGTGGAGGATGAATAGCACACGACCAGAAGTCACTAAGGCATCGAAGCTCTCCATGCGGGACCTTATCGAACGCCTTTAAAAAATCCAAAAATACATCCACAGAGTCCCCCTTGTCCAGTGCTCTGCTGACTCTACCATAAAACTCCAAGTGATTTGTCTGGCGGGACCATCCATTTGTAAAACCATGCTGTGCGTTATCAATATCCTCATTTTGCTGCATAGAGAGTATAATATAGTCTTTTATGACCCCTTCCAAGACTTTCCCCAAAATGGCTGTCAGACTGACAGGCCTATAGTTCCCCACCTCCTGTTTTTAACCCTTCTTATATATAAGCACCATGTCTGCCTGTCTCCAAACCTTCAAAAGCTCCCCTTGGTCGAGGGATTTCTGGAATATTGCTGTAAGTGGGCCTGCTATGTCGTATGCAAACTCCCTGATGACTCTGGAGTGCAGTCTATCTGGCCCTTGTGATTTGTTCTGATCCAGTTTAAATAGTCTTTCCCTGATGCTCTGATAATCTAATACCAGGAAGCTTTTACTTGATATGGGTAGATGGTTCTTGGTTCCCCAGGATTTGTCATTAAGTACAGATGTTAAAAACTCATTATAGTGTTTGGCCATTTGGCTGTTTTCAATTACTATTGTACCATCCCTATTTTTAAGTGGTCCAAAGGATTTTGTCTCTCCCCTTTTATTAGTTATGTAAGAATAGAACAATTTGTAGTTGTCCTTCACTTTATTAGCCAGTTGTAGCTCATGACATTTTCTGGCCTGTACTATACTTTTTTTTGCTACCTTAAGGGCTTTTCGATATAAGGCCCAACAAATCTGATATCCTCTTTTCTTGGCCCTAGCATAGATTGTGTTCTTTTTATTTATGCATTTTTTTTACTTTAGCTGTCATATGCCACTGGTAAGAATATAAACAGTACAACATTTGAATGTGCCAAGCAGCACATCGTAACCCTGGCTAACTATAAATCACAACAGGTGCAGCAATACAGCACAGAACTAGACAGCAACCTGAACCAGCAAAAGGAACACTGTGCCATTGCCAATCTGGAGGGTCATGTGTACCATTGTCTGTTGTTGTACAACAGCCCACAACACATAAGGTACAGTAAGCAATATCATGTGTATGGAACACTGTGAGGCACTCAGCATCTCACACACAGGAAAGACCATGATGTGATATCAAAGCAGAACATACAATAGCCACACCATGAAACAAGCAGTACTACCAACTGACAAAGGCCACACTGTGTGAAGATATAGTATACACGGAAGTGTTAATGTGTGCATGTGCAAAACAGCGTTAACTGCAGACTTGTCTGCAATCTGTATCACCATGCAATCAGTATCACCATAATTTTCAGGTCACCTAAGAACACCATGGCACAAACTATAGCTGGAAACAGTGATATCACTGTCCCTGTGTTGAGCCATCTTGTAACATGTGCTTGTCAACCACATACCCCAGAGCAATGGCATATGTACCAGCAGTGCACACTGTGTGTTATGTGCAGCACCACAGTAATGCTGTTCACCACTGGTGCATACAGTATGCAATGGCAGAGTACAATGATAGTGGTGTACCACACATGCTGTAAACAGTGACTGACATCAATAGGAAAACATCACTGCGTGGTTTTGGCCCTCAACTCGGGATAAAAGAGGACTGTAGCCCATACTACCACATGCACAATACAGCCTGCAGTACATTGAGGTGCACAATATACTACAGGGTGGCCATGCACAATGTGCCCCACAATGTACAGGAGCAAATGACACATGACCAGGCAAGCCTCTGGTATACATACTGAAGACTTACCATCACGTGGTCACTGATGGGTGTCAGTGCCCTAAGAAGGCCCTGTACTATGTCCCCATTTATCTTCAGGTCCCTGCTGCTAGCTGCCTACCACTCCTCTTGTTACCAGCTGGTGGCCTCTTCACCCTGCTTCCAAGCTCTCCTGGACCTGGCACCTGTAGAATGGATCACAAGATGCATGTCATCATACTGAACAGTGGTATATGTACACAAGCATAATACAAAGGAACAAAGGACAGCAAGGAGTAAGTGCCAATGGACATCGGTGGGGGTCTGAGGCACACATGCAATGTCACCATGAACAGTGTCAGTGTGTACCCTGCATGTGGTATGGTGCATGTACAATGTGCAATAGATACATCTGGGTTCAGGATTTGCTGAGAAGCCCATTATGGTCAACAGATCCAGTACCAGCCCATGCACAGTCCTGCCTTTAAACATGCAAGTCCCCATATGGTACCAGTTAAGGAATAGTGGTGACACACTGGCATGCAGAGGCATCAGTAATGTTTGTGTGTGTGTGTGTGTGTGTGTGTGTGTGTGTGTGTGTGTGTGAGTGTGTGTGTGTGTGTGTGTGTATGCGTGTGTGTGTGCACGCATGCACGTGCGCGTGTGTGTGTGTGTGTGTGTGTTGCTATTCGTGTGCAGGTGACCCTGGCAGAGGTACCAATACAATGCCCACAGAAGCCTGTGCTTCTTGAATAGACCACATTAAATGACCCTCATTTGATGACATTGTCCCTATAAGCTATGATTCATAGATTCATAGATTATTACAAGTTAGGAGATCAGTCGACTTAAAAAAACTCGCCATTTGTTAGTTGAAGAACACATGTCTATTGGTTCCCATATAGGCATCCAACAAACTTTTGAAAGCCTCCATTGTTTTGTTAGTTACCACATGTTCCAGTAAGGAATTCCATACCAAAATCACCCACTGTGTAAACTACTTTTTTCTCTTCTCAGCTCTTACTATTTCATCTTTTAACTTGAAGTTAAATGTCCTGGTATTTTTATTGGTGTTATATGGTGTTATACTTAGTTAGACCCACACTCCCAAACACTGCTTCAGATTTCATAGCATAGTACACAAAGCATGGGTCTTCTCTCAAGCTCCTATACTCCATGGTATGGTATGCTAAAAATGTTATTCATATTCATATTAATATGAACAGGATTAAGCTCCATTGAGTATCAGCTTATTTTCAAGGAGGTCCTTACCTCAGGAACAATAACAAGTAGACACTAGACATATAAGGAACATAGTTGCAATTCATTATACAAATCACACATAATATCAATATTAGCTCATCCAGTAACAGTTCACATTTCTACTCTAAAATATCAAAGAGAGGAAAGGAGCACTGCAATCAGGTCTCCCAATCACTTTAGAGCCCATTTATATTAATTTAAAGTGCATGTGCTAGATTCTTTTAGCAGCATATAATTAATTCATTTGTACTAGAGGGTATCATCCCCATCTACTGATATTTACAAATTCTTAAATCTTGTATTAGATCCATAAACCCGTTTTTTTTATCAGTTTTAAATTTATAGAAGCATCCACATCCCTCTGCTCCAGTGGTAATGCATTCCAGATCCTGGGGCCCCTACACAGTGGAGATGCTCTGCCCAACTCCATGTTACATTTGGGAACAGTGTATTCTATGCCCTGAGAGGAACTCAACCCTTTCCTTTATTCCCTAACCACAAACTTACTCAAAATGTAACTGGGCATTTGTTTCCTTCTCTTTTTACCCATAAGGATTGCTAAATGTAAATTTCTCCTGTCCTCCAGACACCACCAGTTTAAGGTTCTATACAGATCACAGTGGTGGGTGTTTCTGTGGGCATCAAGGATGAAGCAGGCAAGCCTGTTGTACATGACATCCAGCCTTGCTAGCTACATCCCCAAGACCCCCTGTACACCAAATCCCCATAATCCATCACAGGTAGAACCATGGATTCCACAGTCCTGCATCTTAGCTCTACAGTTGTATAATGCTTCAGTTTATAAAGCATCCCCAATTTTCTACTGAGATTACCCAACACATTTTTCAAATGCTTATCCCTTTTTAATCTGCAATCCAGCCAAATGTCTAGATATTTCTGACTAGTTACCTGTTGTACTTTCTCACCCCCCTTGGTCCTAATGTTCAATGGCTGGTATTCTCTTGTAGAACCCCTACAATGCACCACCTGTGTCTTCTTTACATTTAAAATGAAGGTCAAAGAAGTGAAAAGTGTCTGTAACTCAGAAAAAGCAAGTTGTAGTTTAGTAGTAATGCAATCTGAAGAACTGCCTTCCACATAAATCAGAGTATAGTCAGCATATATGTGGTATCTCATATCAGGTTCACTAAATTGTATTCCATTTATATAAACATTACAAAGTAGGGACTCAGGATGGAGCCCTGTGGCACCCCTACCTTAATTGGGAGAACTGTTGCTCTAAACTTACCAATTTCCACCATTTGTTCTCTTCCAGCAAGGTAGGAACTAAATCATTTTTGTTCTGGCCCCGTTATACTCATATCCCAGAGCTTGGACAGGAGGCCCTCATGGTTCAAGGTGTCAAATGCCTTAGATAAATCAATAAATATGGTTCCCACATAGTTCCTCCTGTTCAGGCCCATCTGGATGTCCCCCACCACTTTCAACAGTGCTGTCTGGGTACTATGCTTTTATTGAAAACCAGACTGATACTTATTCAGCAAATCTCTCCCCTCCAAATAAATTTAACTGTCTAGAATCCAACTTTTCCATTATTTTAGAAGTTTGGAAGAGCAAGGAGATGGGTCTAAAATTGCCAATCTCCATCCTTGAACCTCCTTTATAAACTGGCACAATCTTGGACAATTTCCATCCCTCTGGATATTATTCTGTTGTAAGTGAAAAATTAAATCAGTAGGCTAGTGAATGGGTGATGTAAGGAGCTGCATACCTCAAAAATTTAGTAGGGATGTTATCTGGTCCTTTTGCCTTAGCAACATCCATGGCCAGCAATTCATTTCTAACTTCATCTACTTTAATTTGGCTAAAGGAAAAAACCTTTTGACCATCACTCCCTAATCTACTATCATTATCCATATTACTCATACTAACCGCATGTGATGAGTAAGGGTTTTTGGTCTGCACTCCTGTATTGTTAAAAAGTTTCTTGAACAAATCTGCCATGTTATTACTAACAGGTACTGACCGTCCCTCACACTCAATTATTTTTATTTGTTGGCTATTTTTATTCCCCATAAGGTTTGCCACTGTACACCAAAATTGCCTGGGATTGCAATTATAGTTCAAATGGAGCTTATACTTACAATATTCCTGTTTAACCCTTCTGAGTTCCTTGGTATACTGGTTTCTTAATTGTCTGTATGACAACCAGTCACCAGTCAAGCCAGTTCATTTAGCTCTTATCCAACTCTTATTCCTTGCTTTTTTAAGTTTGTACAGGGAGGCATTATACCATCTAGCATTCGAAAACCTGATCTTCCTACATCTTAGTGGGGCATAAGAATTACAAATACTTAGAAACTCCTGTTGAAAATATGACCAGATCTCAGAGGCGTCTGGGATCAGTTCAATGCTTTCTCAGTGCCTACTTTACACATCCAACATAAACTTCACATAATCAATGCTTTTAAAGCTTCTACAAGTAATAAAAGAGGGATTATGTGAGACCTTCATAGCACTGTGTGTGGCAAAAATAAGCTGGTGATCTGAAAAAGCTTCTGCCAATACCCCCCTTTATCTGTAGACTTCTAGGCAGTTTGCAAATATAAGATCCAAAACTGTTTAATTTTGCAACTGTTGCATATTTAATCTAGTTTGGTCCTCAATTATCTGAACAAGGCCCAAGACCTCCTGTAATTCAATCTAGGGATGCATTGGATTTATCTTGGCCCAGTTCACATTAAAGTCATCAAAAAGAAGAATGTTCGTGTGTATTCCTATATACTGTTCAACAATCCTGCAACTTGTTAAAAGTCTCATTCTTTACTTTGGGTGGCTTGTAAATTCCTATCACAGGAGTGATTTTGCATGTCAGAATTTTATTATTATAGGTAAGTTTTCCAGGCCTCAGTCTATACTAATGTCTTCAAGCTCCCCAATCTACAGCATTGAGCACACATATAGTAAAAAGTAAAAGTAGGGCTGGCAGTATAGCCTAGAGGTTAGAGGAATGAGGTGTGAACAAGCTTGGTACAACCAGCAGGCCAGACCTGAGTTTGATTCTCACAACCTCCACTTGCATACTGTGTGACTCTAAGCAAGTCACTTAACCGCCCAGGGCTCCCTGGTTGCTCCTGAAAACAGGCACTTGTGCCTAGTGGGCCTTACCTGGTTACCAAAGACTAAAAATAAAAAAAAATTAAAAAAATGTCTCCACCCATCTTGTTTCTATCCTTTCTAAACATTTGGTACCGCTCCAGTTCCAGGGTAGTACCACTAACTCTTTGGCTTAGCCATATCTCCGTGATGACAATAATCTGAGGTTGATATTCCCCCACCTAGTCCTTTATAAGGTCAGATTTCCCTTTTATGCTTCTGGCATTAAAATGCACTATATTAAATTATCCCCTATGGTACATGTCTCCATCCAGAAACTCGGCTAAATATGGGCATGGATTGGGATGTATATCATCACATGTCATGAGGTGCAGGATCAAAAAGTGCCCAAATAAACATAATAACCTTCTCATAGTTTTCCCCTGGGACCTATTGGTCTAGCATAAAAACCTATTTTATTTATTTATTTATTGAAATGTTTCACTGGGAGGGCACATTGAACAACAAGTTGCTCGTCTCATGGTACGACCTGGGGGGAAGGGGTTACATAGGGTTGTGAAGGATAATCAGTTACAATAGTGTATGGGTAATACAAAGAATACAACATTGTAAGATTATGCAACAGCTGGAACACAAGGTATTGTACAATAAACAGTAGTGGAAGATTGGGTAAATTACAATACATGTCCAAAATCATACAAAACAACGTATAAAGATACAAAACAGTAATAATGCAACAAAACCATTATAGTGCATGAGTGTACCAGGAGCAGGCTCGAGGTAGTATGCAGGTTCTGTTAGAGTAAAAAGAATGGGTTTGGTTGTGCACCAGAGCCAGTGCCAGGATTTTTGCAGGGAGGGTTCTTTTTGTGATGTGTGGTGGTATTATCGCATACACTGCGCGCAAAAACATTTTTTTAAAAGCCAGGGGTCTGGGGGCTGCCATGCCCCCAGAAACCCTGGGGTACTAGATGCTCCAAGCTGCATTTTCTTGCTTAGTCTGAAGGTTTTTTTTTGAACTATCTTTTACACCGGCACCCTGGGAACTCTCTCGGGCATCCGCCTACCTCTGTGGCTCTACCTCCGGACCTGAAACCCCTCTGTCCCTCTGGCACCAGCCTGGCTATCCCCCTCATTTCTGAGCCCTTCGATGGTAGGGCCACCATATCCACCCAGGATGCTCTATCTGGCAATCCAGGCCGGGCTGGGCTCGGCCCAGGAGAAGATCAGGTCCGGTCATTGGAGTGTAGCTGAGGGGAGGTTGTGCCATTGGCTATCTCTGAGGCTGGTGATTTCTCTTAGGTCCCCCTCATTGGCTCAGACATGCAATGCACCCTCATGTAGGCATGCACACTCCGGTGCATGCCTACAGGGTCACTGCAGCAGCCATTCCCCCCTTACTTCCTGGTCTCGGGTTTCTATGCTCTCAGCCTACACTAGGAGTCCCCAGCTCCCCGTGATGGACCCTCCTGAGACAGGAGAGCAGTCCTCTGGACACTCAATCCTGCCTCTCCCCTGCCAGCCCTGGTGACCCGAGCTCATTCCCGAACCTGGGTCACTAGCGTGGCACGAGGTGTGGCATCCAGTACCTCAACCCTCAGTGCCACTGCTCCGAACTTAGTCTGAAGTTAAGGAACTCGCAACTGAACTCTCCTCCACCCCTTGCTCCAAGGAAAAATAATGTTATCTTGCAGGCTGCAGGGTGAATACATACACTGTATGTATTCTGTATCTGAGGCTAGAAAGAGGTTAATGTTCTGCACCTCAAGGCCTTGAGGGCAAGCCAGAGAGTATTGTCACTTGAGGTAGGTCCCGGGGGGGGGGGATCAGGTGAGAGGGGGCTAAGCTACTGGGACTTAGGCACCCAGAAAGAAAAAGAAACTGCCCCCCCCCCCAGAACAGGAGTTTAAAGCCTTTCACTTCTGGATCACCCTTTCTCTCCAAGATTGGAAATTTCCCCAGAGATTTCACCCATGCTATCATGCTATAAATAGTTCATTTTGCAGTTGAGGGAGGTGGATAAGCCCCAGGAGGGCTCAGTCCCCCAGAAAAATTACCTCCCACTCCCAAGAGATACTTTCCTTCACTACCTCTTCACACACAAGGACCCCTGAGCAGGACCACAAAATGTGGAGCAAGTGCCCTCCTGCTTCCCCACATTGACAACAGATGTCATCCAGTATTAAGACTACCTGAAAAACTTCACTAATGTTCTGTACCAAAGGCGCAAGATTTTACATTGTAGGAATTTACCATTGGCATCCATAGAACCCCTATAAGCATTGGGCCAGCAGTTCTTCCTGGATTTCTCTTTAAGCTGCTTAGACAACAATACCCCCATCTATCATCATTCTCCTGAGCCAGAGTAAATTCCCCCAACAAATACTTAAACATCTTTAAAATCTTGGTGATCCTTCATCTGGTCCTCCCCTAACTGGCCCATCTGATCTTCCCAGGTGTTACTAGCAGTTGCAGATGTGAGGCTATGCTCTATAATGGATAGCCAGTGAATCAACTGCAGATACATTAACTGTGTCTGGAGGTTTATATTAGCAGTCACAGCCTGTGATTTCAGCACTGCCAGGCATTTATTTATCACACTCAGTGCTCTCAGTTCTACAAGGATTCCTGTATTTTGCAGAGATTTTGTGCCATTTACAGGGAAATTGTTTCCCTAGAGTTGTATTGGGTTACACAGGAAAACATGGCAATTAAACTTCCATAGGAAGCAATGTAATATACAGGAAAACACAGGAAAATGTCCCTAGAACTACAGGGAAATGCCAAATCTGGGAGCACTGCACAAATGCAGCCAGTTTACTTAGTGCTCGTCCCCTCCCAATGCCTCCACCATCTTGTTGGTTGTTGCAGCTGGGCAAGAACTTAAAATTCAGTCCTTTCACAGCACTACCAGGCAGAGTTTTAGCACTTTAAATAAGCTGCAATTTACAGTAATCCTGTTTTTTGTTTTTTTCACTCACCCAGCCCCCTCCCCAAATCTCTACCATCTCTTCGGCTGTTGTGACTGGGCCACAACTTAAAAGACAATCCTCTCACAGTGCTGCCAGGCACTTTTAGCACTAATTAACAGTACTCCTGTTTGTTTGTTTTTTTCACTCGTCCAGAGCCCCCTCCCAGCAGCTGAAACTGAGCTTCTTACGAATTGAAGCCGTCCTCACAAACGTTTTGGCCAGCCAGAGAAATTACCACTTTTTAAACTCCTTACTTAGTTTTTAGCACTCAGCCCTTCTGCCCCACCCTTCGTCGCCCCAACCAATGTCTCCACCAGAGTGGCTGTTACATGCCTCTTTAACTTAGGCCTCTGAAAAAAATTAAAGGGCACAAAATAGACTCAGGCAGACACTTACCAGGCTGGTAGCAAAGGTTTGTGATACGCCCGACCTGTGTCTTTTTCACTGTTTTCCTCGATTCTCATCAACTGCCACACTCTATCCTTGTTCTCCTGCTTCAAGTTGTGTCACAGTGTGAATTCTGAGCAGACCGATGCGAAAATGTTTGGCAGGAAGACACAGTGATTCACTTCCTCAGCGTGGCAACTGATTGGCCAAGAGAGGATGGGGGGGAGTCACGGTGCGAGATTCAGACTGGGCAGCTGGAACCCTGATTGGGCAGATCAGGAACAGGTGGGGGCGTGTGTCCAAGGGCATCACAGGTACTACAGGTAAGGGAGCAGCTGAGGAGGGGGATCACACATGTCAGAGAGGAGAGAGAGAGAGATGAATGGCAGTGGGCGCTTCTTACTACAGCCCAAGGACTGGACACAATTTAAAGGGACAGTTACAATATTAACAGAAGGCAAAGAAAAAATCAAAAGGAGGTTTCAAACAAGGGGGGTTCGTTCAAAGCTGACAAACCCCACCTGGCAACAGGCCTGTGCACACGGGTGACCCAGAACAGCAGGTGGAGAAGAGAGGAGGAAAGGCAAGAACTGAATATGAGGAGAAGAGGTAGCCATTTCGTGATTCCCCCTTCAGGATGCTGAGAACCATGGTGGGGGGTCAGAGGTAGGAAGGCAGAAACTGGGGATAGGTATTTAAGGAGGGTTAAAGCAGGAACAGCTGAGGGAGAGGTAATTGTGTAGGGCAGAGGTAAGGGAGTAGTTGGAGAAGGAGTGTTGTATTTCAGGGGGGAGGGAATTCCAGATTTTAGAGAAGTGATGGGTGAAACCAGTCTGCCTGATGAGTGTAGAGTGGTGAGGGACCATCAAGGTGCGGGCATCATTAGATCTGAAAGAGATGGTGATGGGAGGAGTAGTGGAGAGACAGGATGAGAGATAGGAGGGGAGCACTCTGAACCAGAATTTGGAGGTTAGTATGGCACAGTGTGAGATGCGTCTGTGAGATAGTGGAAGGAAGGTTAGAGAGTGATAGAGTTCACAGTGGTGGGAGCAGGAAGGGGAGTCGAGAGCAAAGTGGCAGAAGGAGTTAAAGAGAGTGTCCATCTTGGTCAGGGAAGATTTGGGAGCAGCACCATAGACTATGTCACAGTAGTCCCACTCTACAAGAGTGGTAGCAGGGAGGAGGCAGGGAACTACAGACCAGTCAGTCTTACCTCAGTAGTGGGCAAGATAATGGAGGCACTCCTTAAGGAAAAGATAGTGCAACACCTGGAATCCATAAGGGCACAGGATCCAAGACAGCATGGGTTTACAAAAGGAAGGTCCTGTCAAACTAATCTCATAGATTTCTTTGACTGGGTAACCAGAGTGGTGGACCAAGGGGGAGCAGTTGATGTCTCCTACCTTGACTTCAGCAAAGCTTTTGACACTGTTCCACATAGAAGATTGATAAATAAGCTGGGTAGGCTCGGGGTGGGTCAGAAGTTGGTCTACTGGGTGGCAAACTGGTTGATGGGCAGAAAACAGAGAGTGGTGGTAAATGGTATACAGTCAGAAGAGATGCAAGTCACAAGTGGGGTACTTCAGGGATCAGTCCTGGGGCCAGTCCTCGTCAACATCTTCATTAGTAACCTTGCAGATGGACTAGAGGGTAAGGCTTGTCTGTTTGCAGATGACACCAAGATCTGCAACATAGTAGATGATCCAGATGGGGTGGGCAGAATGAGAAGAGATGTGGATAAACTAGCAAAATGGTCAGAAGAGTGGCAACTGGGATTTAATGCAAAGAAGTGCAAGATCATGCACATAGGGAAAAGAAACCCGAAGCCCCCTATAGGCTGGGAGGGAGTTTGCTAGCAGTCACAAAGGAAGAAAGAGACTTGGGCATCATCATCACTGATGACCTGAAATCATCCAAGCAGACCTCTAAAGCAGTAGATAAGGCTAGGGGTGTTAGGTGTATTAGTAGGGTATCACAAGTCGTAGAGGGAGGTAATAATCCCTCTTTACAAGACACTGGTTAGGCCCCATCTGAGTACTGCGTGCAGTATTGGAGGCCACACCTTCACAAGGATATTAACCAAATTGAGGCAGTCCAGAGGAGGGCAACCAAAATGGTGCAGGGACTACATCAGAAGACATATGAGGACAGATTAACAGAGCTCAATATGTATACCCTTGAGCAAAGGAGGGAGAGAGGTGATATGATCGAGGCATTCAAACACCTTAAGGGCATTAACAAGGTGAAAGAGTCTAACATGTTTAAATACAAGAAAAATAGCAGGACAAGAGGACACAGCATGAGATTAGAGGGGGACGATTAAGGGGGAATGTGAGGAAATTCTTTTTCACAGAAAGGGTGGTGGATGCATGGAATGGCCTACCTCATGAAGTGGTGGCTATGAATACAGTGCAGGGCTTCAAACAGGCATGGGATAGGCATAGGGGAGCAATACAAATGAGTATGAATAGATAGGCCACTGACAGTGCAAAGGCCGATGGCACATGTATAAGGTAGAAAAAGAAATGGGCAGACTGGATGGGCCTTGTGGTCCTTATCTGCCGTCAACTTCTATGTTTCTATGTTTCTATGTTAGCCAAAGATGGGAAGTATCATTTTATGGACAATTTCACACCTCGCAGTCAGCAGGATGCAACTAAGATTCCTGTACAGAGCACCAAGCTTGGGGTGCAGTTTCCTCAGGATAGCATCGATATGCACAGAGAAGTTGAGGTGCTGATCCAGCCAAACCCTCAGATATCTAAATGAGGATGTGTCCTCCAGGATGGTTCCGTCAAGGGTGTGGAAGGTGAGTAGGGCCTGGAGCCTAAAGAGTGTCTGCCTGGTGCCAAAGGTCATTGAGACTGTCTTATTGGCATTTACAAAAAGCTGGTGAGAAGCAAACCAGAACTGAACTTGGTTGAAGTTATGCTGTAAGCTGGTTTCCACAGCAGCAGAGTTTTTGCCAGAACTGTATAAAACAGTATCATCAGTGTACATGCGAATAGATGAGGATGAGCAGGCTGTGGGAAGATGATTAAGGAAAATGGAGAAGAGTAGGGGACCAAGCACTGAGCCCTGAGGGACACCAATGTTGATGGGGAGTGGAGGAGAGGTGGAACCAAGGATTCTCACTGATTGGGTCCTGCCAATGAGGCAGGATTTAAACCAGTTGGTGGCTGATGGAGCAAGACCAGCTAAGGAGAGGGAATCAAGAAACAGGGGATGGGAAACAGTATCGAAAGCTTTGGCTAGGTCGACAAAGATGGCCGAGGTGATCAGGCCATTGTCCATCCCTGAAAGGATGGAGTCAGTAAGCCTGAGGAGGGAGATGGTTGTTGAGTGGTTCTTCCAGAACCAGACTAGAAGGGTGTGAAGAAGGAGGAATTGGAGAGGAAGGATGATAGTTGAGAGAGAACTAAATGTTCTTGAAGTTTGGCAAGGGTAGGAAGGAGGGAAATGGGGTGACAGTTGCCAGGAGTGGATGTGTCACCATCCTCAGGGAGAGGAAGGACTACAGGTTGTTTCCAGGATGAGGGTACTTAGGCAGAAATAAAGGCGAGGTTAAGGATTAGGGAGCTAGGACAAGCAATTGCAGGAGCCGAAAGGTAGAGAAGTTTAGGATCGCGCTCATCTGGTGAGGAGCCTTTAGAGTGGTTGAGGGATAGGAGGGCACTAAGAGCTTCATCAGAGGAGATAGTAGAAAAGGAAAAAGGGGGAGGGGTAGGTACTGGTTGAGGTGAAGGGCTGAAGTTAGTAGGTGGCAAGGGGGGGAGGGAATTTAGAAGAGATGTGGTGCATGAGGTGGAGTAGGCATCAAATTCATTGGCCATGGAGCCAGGGTCAGAAACTAGGGAGTTATTTATTTTGAGAACTGGAGCGGGAGGGGGGAGAGAATAGGGCATGGATTACCCTCCAGAATTTAGATGGAGAGTTAATGTTAGTCAGGAATATCCCTTCCCTGCAGTGTCACCGATGCCAGGGGCCCTCTGGAGACCTTTACCACATGTTATGGTCTTGCCCAAAGGTTTCTGCCTTTAGGCTCACTGTTAAAAACTCCTTGGATCCACCACTGGGATTGGACCAATTATTTATGCCAGAGGTTTGTCTGCTTAATAGTTTCCCCCTGGTGCCAATCAAAATCAGAAAAGCCCACATAGCTTTCATGTCAGCAGTGGTAAAACTAATTCTCATGAGACACTGGAAGGAAGAATCACTTACATCCATATTAGAATGGCATAGAGAAGTGTTATTGTCTCTGCAACTGGAACGACATATTGCTATGATGGCCAATAGGCTTAGGGCATACTCAGACAGATGAGGACCATTAGACACCTTACTTACAGCTTGGATGCCCTCAACAACTATAATGTAAGTCTGTATATTAACATTCCCTTCAGTATTACAACCCCACACTTGGCACTGGGGTGGGTGGTGGGAGGGGTGGTTGGGAGGGAGGCTGTGGGTTGTAGGGGGTGTGTTGTTTTTATGTGTCCTGACTGAGGGGGGTTAACCCTATTGAATTGTAATGTCTCATGTATCTCCTCCTCAACAGTTCACTGGATACCTATTGATGTATTATGTTGAAACTTCAATAAAGTATGCTGAATAAAAAAAAAGTTAGTCAGGAATGAGGAGTTGAAATAATCAGACTTATCCAGTCTAGTAGCTTTAGTACGTGAATTGCATAGCATTCTGTATTTGGCGTAGTCGTTTGGATGTTTAGTAGATTTGTGTTTTCTCTAGGCCCAGTCATGCTCCCTGAAGCAGGCCAGTAGTTCAGGGATGATCCAGGGGAGGTGAAGCCCATGGACTCTGGTCCTTCTGAAAGGAGCAAAGGCATTCCAGGGGTAATGAATTTATCCTTAAAATAGTCAAGGGCTTGGTTGACAGAAATGGCAGTGGACAGGGGGGCCCAGTCAGTGGAAGCAAGTGCAGAGCTGAGTGGGGTATGGTCTAAGGATTTAAAAGACCGAAGCTGTATGAATTTAGGGGGAGGTTTGGGGCGATGGACCTTACATACAATGAAAATGAGGTTGTGATCACTAAGGGCATCAGGGAGGAGACCAGATTTAATTCGGGCAACTCTAGATGCTGACCTACACATTCACTGGTACTGAACTTCCCCATAAAAAAGAGGCCTAACTCCATCAGTCTCTCTCCATTGGACTTGTGTTTCATATCCCTGACTTTTTTGGTTGCCCTCCTCTGCATCCTCTAAGCTAACTTTTTCCCTCCAATGCTTTGTGGTGCACAGAGGGGAAAGCAGTATTCCAGATGGGGCATGACCAGTGATGAATAAAGTGGCAGAATCATTGCTTTTTCCCTACTTTTAATGTTTCTAAATATACATCCCAGGATTGTTTGACTGTTTTTAACCCATTCTCTAGTGTTCTTCTCAAATGAAAGGCTATTTGTTATAGTGACACCAAGGTCCTTTTCATCCGTTGTATCTTGGATGACGATGTTATTTAGCAAGTAGTTGTACCTAGGGTTTCTATTTCCCAGATGCATCACTGTACACTTTCATTAAATGTTAATCTTACTACTTGATGCCCATACTTCCAGAGCTGTTATATCTTCTTGAAGCTCCAGTTTTGCCTCCTCATTATTAACAGATTCTACTAGGCTATCATCTGCATATTTGCAGATCCAAGCAGTGTGTCTGATGTTTGAATTGATGCTATAAAAATGCTGAAAAGTGTAGGGCCCAAGACCGAGCCCTGCGGCACATCACTTGTCATGTCATCCCATTCTGAGTAAAAACCTCTAATGCCTGCTCTTTGCTGTCTGCCTACCCGCCAAGAAGTCACCTGTGAGATTATTTTTGGGTGCAATTTCATGTCAATTAACTTCTCCAGCAAGATTTTATAGGATACAGAATCAAATTCCTTGGCATAGTCCAGGAATATAGCATTTACTGGCAGGCCCTTGTCCAGTGCTGCACTGACAGGCTTAAAGTAGTGAAGTAGGTTTGTTAAGCAAGAATGGCCTACATTAAATCCATGCAGAGTTATATCCATAAGTCCATGTTCCTTACTATGACTTACTATATGGTCCTGAACAATTCCCTCCATCAATTTCCCTAGGATGTACGTTAGGCTAATTGGGGGATAATTTCCATTGTTTGCATGGTTTACTAACATGTGACTGTATGTGGCATACTTGGTAGGGACACTATGAACAATGCATAGTGGGACTGACTCACAGACAATACTGTGGACCAACAATACAACAGGGAGTAATATCACACCCAGCCAGAACAACACAGTACACCACAGTTGTGTCCAGCACCATGCAGGTACTGTGACCAACATGTCGAACCATTATGGCCGGTTGTTCCTGCCCAATATACACACCCAATACTGATCCAGACGTTGCATGCAGGGTGCACAGGGACATGCACCATTGCCATCATTGTTGTGCCAGTACATGGCATGCAACATGTTGCACACACGTACCATGCACTGCTGCCTGAATGACATGACAATGTTCACAGAGTAGTCCACCAATGTGCACCTCTAGCCCAAATACCTACCTGCACTCATGGACTCACCACTGGCCACTACTGTATGCAGCTGTACTGTCCACTCCTGTTCCCTCTTGCACTGGTCCTTCTACCTGTGGCAGCATTGCACACCAGTGCATAGGACCTCTATGATGCAGCTCAGTTGATGGCCTATGAACTCCCACACCTCCATTCTATTGGGCCTGGAAACACAATCCCACAGTGAATGGGGGACCAAAAAGCTCATCCTCCCATGCTGTCACCAGCTCCACTAGGATTACCAGCTCATCCTTAGTGAAATGGCATTCCTGCTGCCAGTCCCTGCTAAATTGTGTTGGCCCTGACATGGTGCTACTATCAAAAGATTCACTGTGGTACTTTATGAGGTGTCAACACTTTCTTATCAATGGCGTGCCTTGAACAGTGTCTTTGCACAGTGGTACTGTGATTCGGTTACAGTTCTGCAGCACAAAGACTTTTTTACATCATTAAATATGGGTCTCAACAATGGGGGTGGCTGAACAATGCCATCACATGTGATTCATTAGGGACCCTCTGTGGTGCAGTAGCTGTACATGCACATCCCTACTAAACAGTACTGCCCAAATACACTGCCCAGCAACAATGCCATCATACTGCACAGTCTGCCCCTACTGACATCACTATTCATGCTGTGTTAGCATAGGTGGTCTATGTGTTAGCACTGTGCATTAGCCATAGTATGCTCGCAATACTGTTGCATATTAAATTCTGCTAAGCAAATGCACTAATTACAGTCAGCATGTAAGCACAGCATCAGCATGTCATGAATACTCATTATCTGCACAATTTACATATCATTAACTCAGTCCTCATATAAGGAGGCAAACAGCACATCCAACATCCTCAAGCCACAGCTGGTACTGCACTTGATTCAGGTGAGTGACAAACAGTAAAGATAGGCATCAGTGCAGTGCTACACAAAATGCAGTGCTGCCTGCAATATGTGCACTGTGTAAATGTATTCCATATTATTCTTCCACACCCTGGGTGGCCTTTCATTCTAGATGGCAAAGAGGAACCAAAGATCAAACTTCTCAGACAAGGGGCTGGCTATGTTGGCAAAGAGTATGTAGCCTGAAAGCTATAGTGCTTGGCTGCATTAAAACTTCCACAGTACTGCAGGACAAGTCCTTGGGGGAAGAAGAAGAAGAAGAAGAAGAAGAATCAGCATTTATATAGCGCTTTTCATACATTCAAAGCGCTTTACAAGCAATGCTAGACTGGTAGTGAAGTGACTGTCTGAGGCAGTCAACAATGAGAGTGGATTGCTCTGCAGCACAGCCAAAAACAAGAAATGGGTGAGCAGAAGGAGGGTACACACAGGGTTGACACAGAGAGGCTAGCTGCTCTTTACCAAAGCCAGCAGGGCACTAGTGGGGGCCCAATAACTGCACAACCCTTCACAACAGAAGAGAAGCTCCTGGCACCTACAATGCACCATGAGCTCATGGAGGGGGTGGCTTGTGGCATAGAAAAACTACAGGTACAGTACAACCACATAAGTGTGCACATTTGCTGTCCCATCTGGGTGCCTGTGTCCAGTACTGTGGTGTGGGGTTGTACATGTGTATTTGTCACCTGTGTCCACCATTGCTGTGGGGGTGCTGTGTTGATTGTTACATGCAAGACAGTGTTGTCTATCAGCATTGTGCTTCTTGGTGATACACTGCACACATAATACTAGACAAAGCACTACTGTGTGGCACCTAACAAGCCTATGCATCCATTCCTTTGCAGGTGCTAACACCTCTAGTTATGAGGACATGCCAGGAACATCAATGACTGGGTGGAGGGCAGTACCAGTACGTGGACAGCACTAGGACGCATAGCAGAGACATGAGTAGAGTTGACCTTGTTCTTTTCAGACACAGGGGATGTTGGTCTGTAGGATGGTGATGTTCCAGCATCCACTCCATACCATGTCACAGCAGCACAGCACAGTGGCCCATTACCCCAGGGCATTACACACCCCACCCCAGTTGATTCTATGTGACAATTGCAAGAATGAAATCACAAAGATCACTTGGGTGAATGCAAAATGGCAAAGCTAAAAATAGCCCAGGTGCAGAATAATGAGTGTCACCATAGCGAGTGTGCACGCTCACAGGGGGGCTTCACCCCACTGCATCCCATGCGGGGGACTTTGCCACCTGCACCCCCCATAAACTAAAATAACAAACTCTGAGATTGCAATGCTTTGAAACAGCATGCACCATGTAATTGTTATTGCTACGCTTGCTAGTAGTTTCTATTACCTTAAGCACTAAAATTGAGTTGCTCCATTTGAGTCATCCATATTACGGGCCACATACCTGGACAATGCATAGGATCAGGCTTCTGCATATTCTTTAACCAGTCAGCACCTTAACCCCAGCACGAACCCATGCCTTCAACTGCAGAGGCACAGGATCTTGAGTGTGACCTGCCTGAGCAGCACCCTGTCCCCAACCAAACATGTAGCTAATGCTGCCCAACAGCCTGCTCTAGTACACAGGCCTTTATGGGCACACTCACCACCAGGATTGATTTGATGACAGCAGGGGAGTCATTAGGTTCTAATTCATAACTATCTATAGATTAGTACATCAAAATGGACATAGTGGACCCAATTATTCTGTAGTGTGAAGGTAATTCAGTAAATAATGGTCCATATGTAAGTAAGATCTGGAAAAAAAAACAAAGACACAATTGAGTAAAAGGGGAAAAAAATTAAATGACTAATTCAGTCATTCAATCAACTCATGTAGTTATTAGAGCTGCAAGTCCGAGTCTACAAAAGAATTGAACACCTTGAACTTCAGGTGGTTGATTCTTTCAGATGGTGGTGAGATTTTTAGTGGAAATAGGTGGACTTGTAGTTCAACTGGTTTGACCTGGTATGAAAGGTGCAGACCATGTGAACCAGTTGAACCATGGACTGCAGTTCACTCCTGAAACAATTAATTAGGGCACACTGTGAGTCATAGCCTTGTTTTGGAGCGAGACTCAGCTTGACCACATGAGCCAGCAAGAAAGCTCACTTGCATGCTCTTTGCCAGGCTTTCAGGTAGCCCAGAAAAGGCTGTGATTGACTTTTATCTAGTTAGATTAGCTAGGAAATTATTCAAAGCAAAGAAAATCTTCACATTTTTCAAATTACACTAGTCCTGACTGTTGAAGGGGTATATTCAGGAGGAAACTTCACAACAACAAAAGCAAGCATTTGTCAATGCCGAATGTTTGCTTACTGGCATTGGCAGTGGTAGTGTAGAAGTTACAGAGCTGCGTAATAGGAATGGCAGTGAAGTATTGAACTGAAGCCAAACCCACCACCACCCTGCAGAGAGTTACAGGCATCGGGGTGTGCATTTGGGTCGTCAGGCATAACGGCCACGCCATTTCACCACACCCCACTCTGCAGAGACTGACAAGTGTGATGTGTTCCTTGGGGTCTTTGACCCTTATGCGCACCCCATTTCATTAGGAAATACGGTGAGATGGGTGCGATATAGGAGAATGGGGTGAAGTTTGGGGCCGAAGAGTCCAAGGCATACCTCAATGCCTCTCAGTGACTGCAGGGTGTGGAATGGTATGAGCATCACAGGCAAGAATCCCAAGTCACACCCCTGATTCCTGTCATTCTCTATAGGGTTGGGCGATTTAGTTGAAAAGCCTAATACCTCAGGCACTCGTTGGTATTTTAACTCCAAATTTTCAACATGTTTGTTTGTGACCCCACCTCATGAACAGCGGGAATATCAGTTTGGTAGCCGAAAGCTGCTTATGCATAGTGACTACGGGATTTAGCACCACAGGTGCAAAAATATTCCGAACAGGCTGTAAAAAATGACAGCTGTACTCTTTCATGGGGAGGTGTAAAATGGCTATGTTGCAAATGTGTAGTAAAAATATTTAAAAATGGTGAAGTCACGGCGTACATAGAAACTGTGCAACGCTACCGTTATATAAGTAGGTTGGGGATATTTTTAGCAGATTGTCAACTCAGGCATTTTGGTGCCTCCGATCATGAGCAGTGTCACTGTGATTTTCTTTATCTGTGCTGAACAATGATTTCCCACAGCGACCACGCATCTCTGCACTGAAAGTGTGAAAACACACTTCGGCCATGTTGTGAAAAATGGCAGCTGTACTGTTCATAAGGAAGTGTTGAAAAATGCCACTAGTGAAAATCTGGACTGAAAATATTATTAAGTCATGAACTAATGAGGATGCGTGGAAACTGCACAATGCTCACTGTAACACAGTCATTTTATGGACTTTTGTCACCAAATTTTCAACATAGCCATTTAAGACCTCTGCTCATGAACAGTGTAACTGTGATTTTCTTAATCTGTCCTAAACATTGCTTTCGCACACCAACAGCACCATTGTGCGCTACATGTGTGATAACACATTTTGGGTGACATATGAAAAATTGCAGCTGAACTGTTCATAAGGAAGCTTAATAAAATGGACATGTTGAAAATCTAGAGTGAAAATATTAAATTTGCAAACTTACGAGCATGCATAGGAACTGTGCAACGCACGCTCGTAAAAGTCATTTTTAGGCATTTTTTCACCAAATTTTCAACATAGCCATTTTAAGACCTCTGCTCATGAACAGTGTCACTGTGGTTTTGTTAATGTGTCCCTTACATTGAGTTTGCACACCGACTGCGCCATTGTGCGCTACATGGGCGGAAACACGTTTTGGGCAGGATGTGAAAAATGACAGCTGTACTGCTCATAAGGAGGTGTGGAAAAATGGCAATGTTGAAATCTGGGTGAAATATTGAAAATTCGCGAAACCCACGAAGCGCAGCGGGGAACTGTGCAACGAGACACTGTGAAGACAGTCATTTTTAGGAATTCTGTCACCAAATTCTCAACATTGCCATTTTAAGATCTCTGCTCATGAACAGTGACACTGTGATTTTCTTAATGTGTCCCAAACACTGAGTTCGCACAACGACTGCGCCATTGTGCGCTACATGGGCAGAAACATGTTTTGGGTGAGATGTGAAAAATGACAGCTGTACTACTCATAAGAAGGTGTGGAAAAATGGCAATGTTGAAAATCTGGAGTGGAAATATTGAAAATTCGTAAACCTATGAGCATGCATAGGAACTGCGCAATGCACGCTCGTAAAACAGTCATTTTTAAGAATTTTTTCACCAAATTTTCAACATAGCCATTTCAAAACCTCTGCTCATCAACAGTGTCACTGTGATTTTCTTAATTTGTCCCGTACATTGATTTCGCACACCAACTGCGCCATTCTGCGCTACAAGGGTGGAAACACATTTTGGGTGAGATGTGAAAAATGACAGCTATACTACTCATAAGACAGTGTGGTGAAATGGCAATGTTGAAAATCTGGAGTGAAAATATTGAAATTTAGGCGAACTTACGAGCCTGCATAGGAACTGCTAGCATAGCTCGATTAAACAGTCATTTTTGAATTTTGGCACCAAATTTTCAACATCGGGTTTTGGCCCTTATCATGAATGATGTCACTGTCATGGCAGTATTCAGTCCCAAAGGGTGATTTCTCAGTCACTGCGCAGTCACTGCGTGAAATCACCCTTCGAGCCTGAATAACGCCATGACAGTGACATCATTCATGAGAAGGGGTCCCAAAAACCCCATGTTGAAAATTTGGTGCAAAAATTCCTAAAAATGCCTGAGATATGCAATAAAGTTGAACCCCTCCTATCTAGCCCATTATACAGCTTACCGGCATTTCCTCAGTTCGCGGTCGGCTTTGAAGAGTGCAGACGTGTTCCCGGTCCACCGAAGATCGTCAGCGCCAGAATACGGAGGTATGTATGGGTTGGGGGTGTGGGAGGCTGGTGCGCAGTGGTGGGTGCGGGTTGTGGGAGGGGGTTCGGGAGGCGCGCAGGGACGTTTTGTTTTACAGGTTAAAACAAAAAAAGACATCGTGGGACTGCTTGCCATGCTGGGGTGGGCTCCCAGTGTGGCACCAGGACTTTGGGGGGGAGTTTAGCCGACGGGGGATTGGGCACCCCCATCGGCAAAAAAAATTTTAAAAAAAACGCGGGACCGTTTGCCACGCTGGGGGTGGGCTTCCAGAGTGGCACAAGGACTTTGGGGAGGGGGCCACATTCAGCTGATGGGGATTGGGCACCCCGTCGGTAACATGATGGATTGCCATGCTGGGGTGGGCTCCAGCGTGGCATCAACTATTGGAGGGAGGGGAGGAGACAGGCGCAGTTCAGCCCGGCCGGGGATTGGGCACCCGTCGGCTATCTTTTGGCCCTAGCGTCTGGGAGCCCACCGAATGCCTCTTTGACTGGGGAGCTGGCATGAGCAGCTTCACGCTGCTCACTCAAGCCGTAGCTCCCTTTCAACTGAGTGCCACTGCATTTTGGAGCATGTCATAGACAGCTCCAAAATGCATTGGCTTACAGGGGCCCCGCCTGCCAGCACAGTGCCTGAATTGGAGGAGGAGGTGACACACCTCCGAAATCTCCGATGAAGGCACTATGTTTCTTGCACATGCGTGCAAGCAAACATAAAAATGAAAAGGAAGGCTGAGCAGCAGTATTGCAGCAGGCCTCTGAGACCAGGGGCTTGCCTGAGAGGGGAGACCTGGGAGAGACTGGACTCTGTAGGAGGATGAGGAGTGTACTTAGGACTGGGCAGAGGGCAGTGGTCTTAAGGGGCATGAAGTGGCAGTCTGCCAGTGTCCACTTGTTGCTTAATCTCACAACTGCAGCACACGTTTTTTTTTTCATTGCAGAAGTAGATGTAAGGCCCCAGCCCGGCACTTACGTAAGGTGGGTGGGGGGCTCCCACTTTCCTGGACTGTGGCTGGACCTGATGCAAGCCTAGCTGTGACTGTGATTATTGTTGGTGCTAGTTAGGAACCAGGTGTCTAGCTAGAAAAGTGCATGCTATTTGTTATGGGTTCCTACAAAGAGAAAAGGCAGCTCTACTCCTCCCCCCCCTCTCCAAAAAGCAGGAGAGGAGGAAAACTGCCTGTAGGGCAGGAGGCTCTGGCTACCCCTCCCCCACAGTAGGAATTAGAGAGGGGTGGAGAAAGGCAGAGCTGGTGAGAGAGAGAGAGAGAGAGAGATGTGAGTTGGAGAGAGAGAGAGGAGGAGGAGAGCAGGGTGGAGGAGCAGGAGGAGAGGGAATCCCAGGCCCCCAAATGAAACCAGATGGCTCTTTTGGTGGTTTTGCCTGGCAAAGGCTCTGGGGCTGCATCCCTCTCCACTCCCCTTTCTCCTTCCTTTCAAGTATAAGGAACAGGAAGGAGCCAGACAGCCACTGGTGTGGTGCAGGAGGGCTCCTCAGGTTGGTTGCTCAAAAGTACTGGGGTAGACTGTTTGGCCTGAAGGTACTGCAACCTCCAGCCTGTGGTGTCTGGGAGGCTGCTGCATAAGGCACAGATCTTCCTGCCAGGGGAGAATCCAGGGAGACTATAAAGGCACCAGGGGGAGTTGAACTGCTGTGCCCCCCAATTGCAAAGATCAGAGGAACCATGGAGAGAAGGACGAACAGGCCTGCCTGGTGAAAGCCATATACAAAGGCCTGCAGATGAAGCTGGAAAGGCCAGGCAGGTGAAGAACTATGCTACCCATTTCATGAGAGACAACATGCTGTGGACTGCAGGGGTCGTCGCTGTGTCCTGGCTCTGTGAGTACCCTGAGCTGCAGCTCAGAGGACACCATTCTTTTCTTTGCCAGGAGGGTCAGGAGGGAATCATCCTCTACACCAGTTTATCTTTGTTTTTCTTGGAACTTGTGTGAGTATGTAAGGGCCCCAATGGTAAACAGCAGGCCTGCAGACTATGGGACCGTGAGGCACCCACTAACTGTGACTGGTCTGGTGCAAGCAGGAAAGGGGGAAGTGGAGAAAAGTGAATGCTTGGTAACCAGGAGGTTTTGGAGGAGTAGCCCCACCTCCTTTGTATTAGCTTGCAGTAATAAACTGGATATTTATTGTTCATCTGTTTCACCTGCTGTGTGTGTGTGTAAAACCATTGTGGGGAGTGATTGTGGGTCTGGGGGGGCCATCATGGGCTGTCTTTAGAGGGAAGACCATTACTTATCCTGGGGAAATGCTGTAACCTGTTCTACCCACAGGAGGTGATGCAGGGGCCCCAGGTAGAGGCACTAAGGCACCACAGAAACTACTGGTAAGACTCAGGCCCGGCCCCTTGGGGAGGTACTGCTGAGCCCCCTGTCCCAACGGGGAAACCCAGATGAGTGGGATTATCGGGGGGGGTGTTACATAGAATTTTAGCAGGCTTTACAAAGAGATTCTGACTGAAGCCACTGGCAGAAGTGTGAGATGTGATTTTGTTGGGGTGTTATTTTAATTTACTAATTTTACTGGACAGTAAAGTGTGTACCAGCTGGCAATAGAACAATGCCTAGCCACTGGTATATGGCACCTTGGTGGCATCCGATAAAAACGTTTCAATCATTTTTCATTCACGTTCATGACTTCAAGTTTCTTTTTGTGGCAGTTTCAGACTCTATATTTGCCAAGTTGCAGTCTTGTCTGCAGTAGTTACTTCAATTCCTTCTCTCCTGAGTCCTGAAGCAGCCTTCTGCAGTGTGATCTGGGAAGTGGGCAGGGCAGTATATGCTGGCAGGCAGCGTGCTGATGCCTGACTCCTAGTAGTTGGCACCTTTGTTGTATCCCACAAAAATTAAAAAAAATATGTATTTTTTTATGTTGGCCTGCACGTGCGCAAGCAACATCTTGTGGCAATAGTGCATTTCAGAGGTGTGTCAGTGTTTTCTCCAATGTAGGGAATGCTTTAGTGGATGCGTTCCTCAGGCAACAATTAGCAAGCATGCTTCCGATGACAGCAGTTTCAAAAAGAGCCATGGAGCTGAAAGAAATCTGCTGCTCCAGTGAGGTACAGTTTCCTCATTGGAGCGTCAGATGACAAGACTCCATTACATGCCATTCCTGGTGAAACATTTCAATAAATATGGCGGCTCCTGCCATCCACCACACAATCCCCAGAAAGCCAACCTCGGGGGTGCCCAATCTCCATGTCGGCATGTCCCCCTAGTTCAATCAATAGGGGTGTCAATCATCGGCATCATGTCTCCCCCACTGTGTCTTCCAACAGGGGTGCCCAATCCCCATCAGTATTAGTCCCTCCCAACCCCAAACTCAAGTGGCACACTGGGAGCCCACCCCAGTGTGCCCAAAACTATTTTTTTAAACCTGTAAATAAAGAAATCCTTTCACTGATATCGATTTTTATTTGTCCCTGTAAAAAAGAAAATGGTCCCTCATTGTCCCACCACCCCTTCCCCAACTCGCACCCACCCTCTGCACGCCCCACCTCCCTGCACCCCACTCACCACATACTTTCCTTTGGAGGTTCAGTGCTGCAGTCTTCAGTGGAGTGAGACACTTCTGAACTCTTCAAATGCCGACTGCAAAGTGAAGAAAATCACAGTAAGATTTATAATGGCAGAAATGGGGGGTTTCAACTTAGGTGGATAGCTCAGCTATTTTTTCAAATTTTGGCTCCAAATTTTGCACCTGGGGTTCTTGGGACCCTACCTCATGAACATGTGACTGTCATTTTGTTGCTCTGTCCTGAAAGGTGATTTCGCGGTCACTGCACTGAATCACCTCTTGTGACCGATTAATGAAATAACAGTGCGTTCATGAGGTGGAGTCCCATAAAACCCATGTTGCAAATTTGTTGAAAAAAATTCCCAAAACTGATTGTGTTAGGAGCAGGCATTGAGCAATTTGCATGCACTCTCTTAATTTTGCCAATTTTTAATATTTTCAATCCAGATTTTCAACATTGCCATTTTGTTACACCTCATTTTGAACAGTGTAGCTGCCATTTTTTACATCCTGCCCAAAATGTATTTTCACACCTGTGGCGCACAATGGCATGGTCACTGTGGGAAATCAACTTTCAGGACAGAGTAACAAAATCACAGTGCCACTGTTCATGAGGGGAGGTCCCAAAATGCCTATGTTGAAAATGTGGTTAAAAAAATCCAAAAAATAATTGCGTTATGGGCATGCGTTGTGCAGTTTCTACGCACGCTCATGACTTCACCAATTTTTCATATTTTCACCCCAGATTTTCAACATTGTGATTTTTTACACTTCCTCATGAAGAGTACAGCTGTCATTTTTCACATCCTGCCCAAAATGTGTTTTCACACCTGTGGCACCAAATGGAGCAGTCGCTGAGCAAAATCACCTTTTCGGCTACTGAACTGATAATGCCACTGTTTATGAGGTGGGGTCACAAAAAGCCCATGCTGAAAATTTGGAGTGAAAATACCAACAAACACCAGGGGCATTAGGATTTCCAACCATAACACCCCAGGCACTGACAGGCATCAAGGGTGAGACTTGAGATTGTCGGCTGTAATGCTCATGCCATTCCACCCCCACCACCATCCTTCAGGCAGTGACAGGCATCTAGGTGTGCCTTGGAGTCTTTGGCCCCAAAGTTCACCCCATTCTCCTATACTCAAGGCCCCTGGAATTCTGCGGTTCTGTGGTTGCGGAATTTGCCGCAGAATATGCATCATGCCGCAGAATATATATAGTGCCACAGAATTCATTGTTTTTGGTGAATTTTTCATATAAATATACTGTTTTTCCATAGTGTCAGGCTTTCTTTCCGACCTTGTTTATCCTGAAGCCCCTCCTCTATGCTCAGCATATGAAGTCATCGATGGCATCACATCATGTTTAGCCAATGACAGGACCGCATTCTGCCAGAGAAATGAATAAATCATGCTGCAGAAATCAGAAAATTCTGCCGCAGAACACCAGGGGTCCTTCCTATACTACACCCATCTCAGTGTATTTCTTTATGGAATGGGGTGAGCATAAGGCCTGAAGACCCCAAGGCACACCGCGACACCTGTCTGTGTCCGCAGGGTAGGGTGAGGTGAAATGGCACGAATGTTATGGCTGATGACCAAAAGGCACACTCCCAATGCCTGTTAGTCTCTGCAGGGTGGGGATGGGGTTGGCGTCACTTTCAGTACTTCACTGCCATTCCTATTATGCAACCTTCTAACTCCTGCACTACCAATGCCAATGCCAGCAAGACAACATTTGGCATTGATAAATGCTTGTCTTGTTATGGTGTTGTTCAAATTGAAATGCTTAGTCTTCACTTTCCCCCAAGTTGCTGCGGTTCCTTCCTCCTGAGTTCTGAAGCAGTGTGTGTGTGTGTCATCCTGAGCTGTGCTGTTGCGGCGTGATCTGGGCAGTGGACAGCAAGTGTGTGCCAGCTGACAGCATGCTGGTGCCAGGCCTCTGGTAGTTGGTACCTTGGTCACATCCCATAAAAAATTGAAAAATAAAATTCTAAACATTGTCTACATTTCCTCAAGTTAATAAAGTTCCTTTCTCCTCCTGTCCTTTGTGCTCCTGCTGAGTCCTGAAGCAGCATGCTGTCACTTTGTAATCTCTGCAATAGGCAGCCAAGTGTGTGCTCGGTGGCATCCCATTAAAAAAGTAAAAGAATAAAAAAAAATTCTCCACATACCCTAAAGTTGCTGAGGTTCCTTCCTCCTCCCCTCCTCCTCCTGCTCCTCCTCCTGAGGCAGCCTGTGTGTATGCCATTCTGACTTGTGCTCTTGCACTGGGATCTGGGCAGTGGGCAGCAAGTGTGTGTCAGCTGATAGTGAGTCAGTGCCTGGCCTATGGTAGTGCTTGGTGGCATCTAATTGATAAAAGAAAATAAAAATACAAAAACTAAAATAAAAAATAATAACACAAAAATAAAAAATATAAGTCTTAGTCTTCATTAAGTGGTCAAGTCCCATAGCAAGTATTAGGAAATGGAGAAACAGGGAGGCCAAGGAGATGATTGTATGGGACCATGAAGTCACACCAAAGAAAAACCAGAACAGAGTGGACTCGGTCATAAGCCATCTGCCTCAGTGGGAACCACATGTGTAGATGACAGTAGTGTTTGAGCTGTCATAGAAACATAGAAACATTGAAACATAGAAGTTAATGGCAGACAAGGACCACCTGGCCCACCCAGTCTGCCCATTTTCCTACCTAACAGATAAGTTGCAGATCCTAATTAACCAACAGCTTACTTCCTCCAACCCCCACTAGGACTGCCTTATGTCTGTCCCATGCACTCTTGAATTCCCCCACTGTTCTTGACTCCACAACCTCCTCAGGGAGGCTGTTCCATGCATCCACAACCCTCTCTGTGAAAAAATACTTCCTCACATTACTTCTGAGCCATCCCCCCTCTATCTTCAAATTGTGCCCCCTTGTTCTTGCACATCTCTTTTTCTGAAAGATGCCACCCTCTTGGACTTTGCTGATTTCCTTGAGGTACTTGAAAGTTTCTATCATGTCCCCTCTCTCCCTCCTTTCCTCAAGGGTATACATATTAATCCCATAAAGTCCATAAAGTCCATAAAGTATCACACATTGTAAGAACCACATACAGTGGCATTGCAAGGGCTGCTAAACAAGCAATCATTTTAGAAAAAATGAATAAGAAAAGAGTGCATCAGGTAGTGATTTAGAAGAGGAGGAGGAGCAAATGATGGTGGAGCTCAGGGACAGAGATACAGATTGTGATTATATACCTGATAAAATTGATATCAGTAGCAGCAGGTCTGGGGAGGAGCAGGTGGGACAGGTAGGAGTTCGACTTGGGGCAGGTGCATATAAGAGATCAAAAGAGTCCAAAAGTGGTAGTAAAACAAAAGAAAACAGCCACAAAACAACAAGGGAAACACAACAATAATCATCTGAATTGACAGCAGATAAAGAAGACAAAGACAAAACTGGTGGCCCAGGACACATGGCAGAGGAAGAACAGCCATTCCCTAAATCTGAAAAACAGGTGGAAGAAGAGGAGGGTGATGATGTGGAAGCAGCCCACAGTAGCCCAGCCATTTGGCAGTAGCCGAGAGTGCAGGGAGGAAAGACCAAACCAGTGAAGCCAATGGTGTGGGGTTTCTTTCGAGTGGACAAAGAATCAAAGACACATGTAGGGTATCTTTTATGTAAAGACAGGCTGAGTCAGGGTAAGGAGAGAACAAGACTGGGTGCATCTACATTTAAAGGCATTTGCTGAAATCCCACAGATCTCAGTATGAGAAGGCATGCCAACACATGTTGTCAGCAGCATCACCACCCAGCAGTGAAGGTGATGAGGATGGTAATGATGATGGCCAGGGGGAGGAGAATATTAGCAGACCTGGTAGAGAGGAAGAGGAATAAAATCCTTCAAGTGTTAGCTGATGCACAACTCTAACATCTTACATTCATCAGTTTTTTAGCTCTTTGACTCCCACACCTCTGAGGAGTCTCAAATCACCTGCCAATTTCACCCTCAGGGGAGGCAAAAATGGCAGCTGTCACATCAAGGAAGGGTTATATTGAGACTGTCATTTTTTTGGGGGGAGGGGCTTATGCAAAGAAGTCATGTCAAGACAACATTTATTTGCAGGTTGTTGATCCCTCTTCCTCCCATCCAGCACCAGCTCTCTCCCTCTCTCTCTCCTGCCTACTAATGCACTGAGTCTCTCTCTCCTCAAATTTTGTTTTTATTTAGTGATAAGTGGAATGAATAACTCGAGCTTTTTGTTTAAGCACCCCAATAGTTCTCTTCTCTCCTGGGCCCTTAGCTGGTAGTCTTTCTTCCTGCTCTCTCAGGCTAGCCAGCTACCTGATATTTTGTTAAATGAGCAATAATTCAACATGCACAGTAACCACTTGACTCATTGAGCTTTTAAAAGAGCTTTCTTTGCAGGTCATCCCTCCCTCTCCCTCCCATCCAGTGCCAGCTCTCTCCTTCCCTCTCTCTCCCCTGCCTGCTGCTGCACTGAGTCTCTCTCTCTCTCTCTCTCTCTCTTCAAGTTATTTTTCATTAAGTGATAAGTGGAATAGCTCCTGAGCATTTTGTTTAAGCACCTCCAGTAGTTCCCTTCTCTCCTGGGCCCCTGGCTGGCAGTCTTTCTCCTTGCTCTCATCTTAGGCTACCAGCCACTACCAGGTATTTTGATCAGTGAGCAATAAATATTCAAGACACACAGTAAGCATTTGACTTATTCCATTCTTAACAGAGCTTTCTCTGCAGGTTGATGCTCCTCCCTCACTCCCATCCAAAGCCAGCTCTCTCTCTCTCTCTCTCTCTTCCTGTCTCTCCTGCCTACTAGTACTACCGCACTGTCTGAGTATCAGGTAGTGTAGTTTTTATTTATTCACTGATAAAAGTGACGGTGATTTTGATTAGCTCTTAAAAGAGCTTTTTGGTGGTAAAAAGTTGATGTGATGATACAAAGACTGGAATCAAAATACTGGCCTGATCTCTGCAGTAGCAGCGAGCCCACTACCATCCTGACTAAAGTTCGAACAGCTATGTGTGTGCTGCCCAGATCACACGCATGCCTACTAAGATGGAAGGAAGGCCAGGGGACAGAGAAAAAGGACACCATTGGACTCTGTAGTGCTACCGGTCCAGACTCCTGCATTCATCAGTGTCCCACCATGACAATCAGCTTGGACTTTAAGGTCAAGGACTGCACATCTCACAGCACAACTTCCATCTGTCCTGTGTCTGGGGGGCCTGCAGTCTTCATCCCCAGTGTCCCATGTAATCCAACAGAATGCCACAGCTCCTGATCGACCACCCCTTCACCAGCAGGTATGACCTAGAGTCGCCCATGCATTGGCAGTCAGGCATGAGCACACAGGTTGCCAGGAAAAAAAAATAGAACTGTCCCATGCAAGGTGCGGTCCCTCGCCAGTGTGCTCTATTTCTCTTTTTTAAATTGCAGTTGCCCAGTGGGTAGCCAAATGGCTGAATTGTGCAGAATTTTTTTTTTTGGGGGGTCAACCCCCAGCCCCCCCAGTACATCCCTGCATCCAGGAAAACATACTCAGCTCTTACTGGTCCACTCCCTGAAAATGGACCAGAAATATAAACCAACAGACAACTGGCAAAAAGGTTAGCAAGAGCAATTGTGGAAATGCTAGCCAGTGACTTGCTGCCATTCTCCTTTGTGAGCAACACAGGTTTTCTATCACTAATGCAAGTTGCTATGGCAAGGTATCAAGTGCCTGGTCATAACTACTTTTCCACAATGGCTCTTCTTGATTTGCACAAGTGTCTAGAAGACTGTGTCACATATCCTGAAATAATTATTTATTCCAGCCAGTCACATCACCTCTGACATGGGGACCAGTGGTCAGACTACTGATTACATGGCAGTGACTGACCATTGGCTTAGTTTCTCATCTTTGTTCCCCTCATGTTCCTCCTCTTCAAGGTAAGTACCAGCAACAGCAGCTGTAGTAGCAGTAGTTGCAAGTCACTGGGGCCCCCCAAACTGTGCAAGCAGGCAGCTTTATGTATTGTTAGCTTTGAAAATGACCATCATGCAGAAAAAGTGTTACACTTCCATGAATACAAGTTTGATGAGTGTCTGACACCACCATCATTAACACCAGCTTTTATAGTATCAGATAATTCAAAGAACATTGTAAAGACAGTTGATGATGGGTATTATACACATATTTCATGTTTTGCTCACTGTATACATCTGGTAGTTCATGGATTCCTAGATGAGGAAGGTATGACTATGCAGACATGTATAGATCTAGCCAAAACATTAGTGTTCATTTTAGCCATTCTGTAAAGGCACAGAAGCTGTTACGAAACATTCAGCAGATAAACCACCTTTCCATCCACCACCTGGAACAAGATGGACTTCCACCTATTACATGATGGAACGTCTTCTGGAACTCCCCCCCCCCAGTAAGTCAGGGGAGAGAGGGGAAATGGAAAGGGGAGGAATGAAGAGGGATTGTGGGTGGAAATGAGGTACAGGGGTCATGTTGGAAGTTGCTATCTTTGAATGCATGGAGTCTGGCAAACAGTATGGCAGAACTACAGGCACTGATGGTGGAGGGAGAGGTGAACATAGCAGCCAACATGGAGATGTGGGCCACCCAGTACCATTACTGGTACCTCATGGTCCCTAGGTATGGGTTATACCAGAAAGACAGAGAGAAGGGGAGAGGGGGAACTTTTTCCGTAAGTGAAGGAATTGCATGCAGTACGGAGGAGGCAGAAAAGGGTAGGACTGATGCCTTATGAGCACAGCTTCAGAACACTAAAGGACCAAAGATTAGATTGGAGGTGGTGTACAGACCACCCTTACAGAATAAGGAACAGGACAGGGAGTTGGGGAAGCAAATTAGAAGGCTAAGTAGAAGGGGCAACATTGTCATAACAGGTGACTTCAATGTGCCTGGGGTGGACTGGAGCACCCTGGCTACCTCCTGTTCTAGGGAACAGGTCCTCCTGGAGGCTTTCCAGGACTGTTTTCTGGTGCAGGGGGTCACAGAGCCAACCAAGGATGGCACCATACTGGATCTAGTGCTGTCAGATGGTGAGCAAGTCCAGGGTATAGTAGTGGAGGACCCCCTAGCAGCAGTGACCACCGTACAATGTGGTTTTTCCTTCAATTTGGCAAGGAATCAGCCAGGTCTAAGACAAGGCTGGTGGACTTCAGGAGGGTGGACTTTGGTAGGATGGGTGACATAGTAGTAGAGCACCTTGCCAAAATCAGCACAGAGATGGATGCAGACCAGAAATGGTCCACTATCAAGTTGGATTTGAAGGAGGTCACGAACATGTGTGCAGTGACCCAGAGTAAGAAGTCCAGGACCAAAATACCAAGCTAGTTCAGCAAGGAGATGGCAGAGAAAGTGAGGGAAAAGAGAACAGACTTCTGTAGGTACAACCATACTATGAGAGAGGTAGACAAGGAGGAGTACTTGAGGAAATCCCGAGAGTTAAGTCGAATGGTCCGGGCAACAAAAGCCACAAGAGAACTAAGGCTGGCACAGGGGATCAGAGAAGGGGAAAAGGACTTCTTCAGGTATGTAAGAGACAGAAAAAGCTTTAAAGATGTAATTGTCAGGATTAAGAGGGAGGGGGGATGGGCAAAAAGTGGTGTGGTCCAGGTAGAGACACTGAATGAGTACTTCTGCTCTAATTCTGTGATCCTCTGTCAAATGGAGAGAGGATCACAGATTTAGAAGTGGGTAGCCATCTGGGAACAAGTGACCACCACACAGTGTGGTTCACGATAAGCACAGCCATGGAGACAAGCCATTCAAAAATGAGGATACTGGACTTTAGAAGGGCTGACTTTGACAAAATGGGTGAATACCTAAGGAATGCACTAGCAAATGGCCAGAAAAGAGGGGTAGAAGAACAATGGAGAAAAATCAAAACTGCCATAATGGAGGCAACAAGCCTTTGTGTGAAACAAATAAAGAAAACAAAATGGAGTAAAAAACCACAATGGTTCTCAAAAGAGGTGGCAGGGAAGGTTAGGGAGAAAAAGAGAGGATTCAGGAAGCATAAGAAATCACAGAAGGAGCAGGATAGGGAACTGTATCAGTTAAAGCAGAAGGAAGCGAGGAAGGCAGTCAGAAAAGCAAAGGCCCAAACCGAGGAAAAAGCTAGCCAACTCAGTTAAGAAGGGGGATAAAACCTTTCATAGGTACATTAGGGAGCAAAGAAAGGTCAAGGGAGGGATAGTAGAGCTTAATAAAGGGGAGGGGAGGTGGGCAGAGGGAGACAGTGAAAAGGCAGAGATACTGAATGAATACTTTTGCTCAGTATTCAGAAAAGTAAAAGAAGAGGAGCTACCTAAACCAAACAATAGAAGCACTCTGTGCAGGGGGTCGACACCAGTCCATTCACAGAAGAAAGGGTCCTGAGAGAACTCCTAAAACTGAAGGTGGACAAAGCAATGGGGCCTGATGGGATTCACCCCAGAATTCTAAAAGAACTAAGGGGGGACCTAGTGATATCGCTAACCACCCATTTTAACAAATCATTGGAGGATGGGATGGTACCTGAAAACTGGAGAAGGGCGGATGTGATTCCCCTTCACAAACATGAGAGCAAGGCAGAAGCAGGAAACTACAGACCTGTTAGATTGATCTCAGTGGTAGGAAAAACGATGGAATCACTTCTAAAAGAAAGAATTGTTGAGTACCTAGAGGCCAGCAAGGCACAGGACCCACGGCAGCATGGATTCACAGCAGGAAGGTCATGTCAGATGAATCTAATCGATTTCTTTGACTGGGTGATCAAAGTAGTAGACCGGGGCAGGGCTGTGGATATGGCCTACCCAGACTTTAGCAAGGCATTTGACACAGTCCCACACAAAGTTTAATAATCAAGTTAGCCAGCCTGGGAGTGGGTGCCAGGGTGGTAGCCTGGATAACAAATTGGCTGCACAACAAGACACAGAGGGTAATAGTAAATGGAACTCATTCTGAAGAAAGGGGGTTACTAGTGGGGTACTGCAGAGTTCAGTACTGGGTCCAGTCCTCTTTATTGTCTTTATAGGAGACATTGTAGGGGGTCTAGAAGGAAAAGTATGCCTCTTTGCAGATGACACAAAGATCTGCAACACAGCTGATACACAAGTGGGGTGGAAAGGATGAGAAGGGACTTGGCAAAGTTGGAGGAATGGTCAGACATATGGCAGCTTAGATTCAATGCAAAGAAGTGCAAAGTAATGCACCTGGGAAACAAAGACCCAGGTAAAGAGTACACAATGGGGGGGGGGTTACTAGCAACAACAAAAATGGAAAAGGACATAGAGATAATCATATCAGATGACCTTAAGGTAGGCAAGCAATATGAAAAGGCAGTAAGGAGATCTGTGAGATACTGGGATGCATAGGGAGAGGCATCACAAGTAGAAAACAGGAAGTGATTATCCCTCTGTACAGACAGTTGGTGAGACCCCATCTGGAGTACTGCATGCAGTTTTGGAGACCCCATCTCTGCAAGGACATATACAGGATGGAGGCAGTCCAGAGGAGGGCAACAAAAATGGTGCAGGGTCTGCATCAGAAACTATATGAAGAGAGACTAAGAGAGCTTAATATGTATACCCCTGAGGAAAGGAAGGACGGTGGGACATGATAGAAACTTTCAAGTACCTCAAGAGAATCAACAAAGTCCAGAAAGGTAGCACCTTTCAGAAAAAGAGATGTGCAAGAACAAGGGGGCACAATTCAAAGATAGAGGAGGGACGGCTCAGAGGCAACATGAGGAAATATTTTTTCAGAGAGAGAGAGAGAGAGAGAGAGAGTGGACATATGGAACCGCCTTCCTGAGGAGGTTGTGGGGTCAAAAACATTGGGGGAATTCAAGGATGCATGGGACAGACATAAGGCAATTATAGTGGGGGGTAGGAGGAAGTAGGCTGTTGATAAACTTGAATCTGCAGCTTATCCAATAGGTAGGGAAATGGGCAGACTGGGTGGCCAAGTGGTCCTTTTCTGCCGGCAAAGTATATGTTTCTAGGTTTCTATATGTTCACCAGGGAAAAGGATGGACCTATGCTACAGGGGATAATAAGGGCTAGAAAGGGGGAAGAGGATGTAACTGATGGGGAAATTCAGGAGGACAGGGTTTTAAAGGGCCTTAAGGCCCTTTGGGTGAATAAAGCCACTGCACCAGATGGCATGCATCCAAGAGTCCTGAGGGTAATGGCATATGTCCTGGTTGGCCCTCTGGCTGACCTGTTCAACACTTCACTGGAGTCAGGGTGTGTGCTTCAGGACTGGAGAATGGCTCATGTGGTACCTCTCCACAAGAGTGGACCCAGAGATGAACCTGGTAATTACAGACTGGTCAGCCTTACCTCCATTGTATGTAAGTTAATTGAGACCATTCTAAAGGAAAGAAAGACTAGTGAATTTTCTGGAAGCCAATGGTCTCCAGGATGAAAGGCAGCATGGGTTTGTCTTGGAGAGATCCTGCCAGATCAACCTAATAGACTTTTTCAATTGGGTCACAAGGTCACTGGACAGGGGCCAGGTGGTGGATGTTCTGCATCTGGACTTCAGCAAGGCCTTCGACTCATAGAAGGATGCTCAGTAAAGTGAGGAACCTGGGAGCCAGGGTAAAACTTGTGGGGTGGATGAAGAGCTGGCTGCAGGACATGAACCTGATGGTGATTGTAGGGGGGAGATATCGAAACCCAGACCAGTAACCAGTGGGGTCCTACAGGGCTCAGTTCTCAAACCAGTGTTGTTTAACATCTTTACTGGGAACATAGCGGAAGGGATCAAAAGTAAAATCTGCCTGTTCACAGATGATACAAAGATCTGTGAAAGGGCAGACATTAAGGAGGGGAGGCAGGTGCTCAGGGAGGACCTGGCAAAGCTCAAGCAATGGCCATGCATCTGGCAGTTGGTGTTCAATGTTAAGAAGTGCAAGGTCATGCACCTGGGAGCCAGGAACCATGAGACTAGTTACTGGCTGGGGGGTACAGATATCCATTTCAGAGGAGAAAAAGGATTTTGGAGTAATTGTCACAGAGGTCATGAGACACTTTGTGCAGTGCCATAAAGCAGCAGCCAAAGCAAACAAGATGCTGGTGTAAATTGCTTGAGGAATCACCTCAAGGAAAGAGGAAGTCATCTTACCATTGTACAGGTCATTGGTGAGACCACACTTAGAGTACTGTGTGCAATTCTGGTGCTCGTATTTGAAAAAGGACTTCAAACTACTGGAGGGGGTGCAGCAAAGGATGACTAAGATGATCCTATGCCGGGGGTACAAACACTATGATGAGAGACTGAGGGAACTCAACATGTATTCGGGAATGTAACATATTAGGGAGGCCACCACTATAATTGCCTTTAAGGCTTGCCTGAAGACCTTGCTATTTTTGCCATCTTTTGGGGTGTAATTCTGATTACTTATATGTATTATTTTTAATTTATATATTTATGCGGTATGAAATGCTGTAAAGTTTTGTGCGGCGCCCAGAGCCTTTGGGATTGGGCGTCTTTTTAAATAAACTTGCCTTTGCCTTTGCCTTATTCCCTGGAGGATGGGGGGGGGTATGACAGAATCCTTCAAGTACCTAAAAGGTATGAATAAGGTTAGTACAGAGAGCATTTTCAACTTATAAAGGGAGGGGTCCACAAAGGGACATAGTTTGAAATTAGTAGGGGGAAGATTTAAAAGGGAAATTGAGGAGACATTATTTCACAGAAAGAGTGGTGTCATGGTGGAATGAATTGCTGGAAGAGGTAGTCTCACTGAAAACTATGGGCAGTTTGAAGAGGGGGTGGGACAGGAATAATGGGAGAGTCACATCTGGTGGGAGATGTGGGTGGGGGGAGAAGAAGGGGGAAGATAACTCTGGGCTGGAAATGGGAGGGAGCAGCTGCAGTAAAATAAATTGTGAGCTGCACACTCGAGTAGACTTGATAGACGATTATGGCCTGTTTCTGCTGGCATTTTTTGTATATTTGTATGTTCGTAACAACAGAAGGCTATCCACCAGTATGCCATTGAGCATGATATTGGCAAGGGAGAGGTGAGCATCAGCCCAAATACGTGTTGCCTGATGGAGATCCTCTGCAATGTGCTGAAGCCCTTTGGAAAAGCTACAAAGCTTTTAAGTGCGGATACTGGTGGTCTACGCTAGGCCCCCCCCATTGCCCTCATTAACCCGTTTCATATGAAAACTCAGTATGTTGAAAAAGAAGATACCACTGCTCTCAATCTAGTAAAAAGGAAAATATCACATTTCTGAAATGATACATGCATTTCACAAATGCATACAGATAACACTACATCTTGGCCATTCTCTTTGACCCTTGGTTCAAAGACACATTTGATACAGTTATTCATGCACAAGAATGTAGTAGAATCAGCAGTCCTATAGAGCCTGACTTATGCATCTGGTGTCTGTATGAATGGCACAAAACAAGACCAGGAACACAAATAGAGCAGGAGAACAACACTTATCATCATCCCTTGCAATCACACTTACAGGCCAGGTAGAGGAGAGGGAAGAATGAGAATCCCAATGTGTTTCAACTGCTACTACTGAATGTTACAAGAGACACTCATTTTTGTTTCCACGTCAACCTGTTACTACTGCTGCTGCTGCTCCTGCACCTACCAGAAAAACAGCAACTGATGACAAACCACCATGGAACAATTGTTTGATAAAAAAGCACAGCAAGTCACTTTCTGACACAGTGGTACCTGAGATGCCAGCAAAAGAAAAAAATGGTGCAGGATTATCTAGATGATACCATTCCACTACCAGAAAGAGATGAACATCTGTTGTACTGGTACCAAGAAAAAAGACCATTTGTCCCTACTTGACAAAGGTAGCTGTTGAACACCTCAGTTGTCTACCTGCAAGTAGATACTCAGAATTTTCAGTGCTGCAGGTAATACTGTCACTAACAGACGAACAAGTCTTTTGACCCAAAATGTAGAGATGCTCACGTTCTTAAAAATAAACCCGCACCCTTTTCCAAAGCCCCTTTTGCCACGGTTTATGGGTAATGAATCTCCTACACTTCCAGCTTGGCTAAAGACAAAGAAGGAGAATAAGGTGGATAGGGATGGCTTCTGTGTCCACTGGTCTTTTTTTTAACCAGTAGCCTACATACACTGTGGACTGCTGCACTGTTGCCATCACTAAGTCTTCTTCATATTAATGTTTTGTGAATTTTGTGCAGGTCTTCACAGGCCAAATAAATTTTGGGGCAACATTGCTCATGAAGCCAGTGTGTGCAACACTTATTCATGGCGTAATGGGAAGCCTTGCCCACGTGTGGAGCTGTCTCAGTGGGCATAAAATTTAAGCCCACACCATGGGATGCTGTGCTGTTGTCTTTACCCAGTGTTCTTCAGAGTAATGTTTTGTGAATTTTTGGCAGGTCTACACAGGCTGAATAAATGATTTTTGAGGCACCATTGCTGATGAAATCAATGAGTACTACACCTTTCCTTGGCATAACAGGAAGCCTTGTCCATATGTGGCACTGTCCCAATGGGCACACAATTTTTGGAACCAGTAGCCCACATTATGGGATGCTGCACTATTGGCTTCACTCATAATTTGGCCAATGTCCATGTGTGGCACTGTCCCAATGAGCACATAATTTTTGGAACCAGTAGCCTACATTGTGGAATTCTATACTGACAGTCTGTGAGTGTACATAGGCCTTACAATTGCAGCCATTTTATTTTGAGCCTTTTTAGTCACATACTCTTGTTTACTACTAACACCATCCATGTTTGGCACTGACTGAATGGACACAGTTTCTGGAACCAATAACCCTCAATGTGCCCCACTGCATCATCCTGCTGTTTAGGTGCTTCATCAGTCCAATGAATTATGTTATTTCATTTTATCTCATTTCATACCAATGTGAACTAGATCACCATTTATAGAACTTTGGCAAACTTTATGTGGTTCAACTGTCAATGTTTGCATGGTTGAACTTTGGGAGGTTTGTACAGCCCTCATATATCATATTGTAGGGCAGTAGTTGTCAATCTTTTTTGGTCCGGGAACCCCCTGGCCACCTGTCAGCAATGTTGGGGACCCCTTACTAAAAAGAAATCAGATATTGTACTGCATTTAGTGTTTTTACAGCATTTTATGTGCATTCATTTGACTGAGATATTAAAAAATAAATAAAAACACCTAACAGTAATTATGCTTGTCCTAAGTATGCTTGAATGTTTCACATGCTGTCACTTCTTTTATGTGCATTCAACTGACTGAGCAATAAAAAAAATTAAAACACTTAGAAGTTGAACTGCACAGTTAAATAAATGTCTTTATTCTGTCCCTGCTTTCATGTGATTGGGGGGGGGGCATTCAACACAAGCTGGCACAACTATGCATAGTACTGTTGTTATAGTTACTATATTTTTTTCCAAGAACCTGTTTATATATAAATTTAAGTTATATATAAACAGCTGCTTGGAAAAAAAAATAGTCACCCCTGCTTACCCAGACAATTCAGCCCTGTCCACACTATGCCTCTGTAACGTTACAGAGGGTGTAAAACGTTACCATAACAGGTCGCGTTTACACCTGTAACGTTACAGGAGGTGTTTTCGTAGCCATTGTTGAAACCACATATGAGGTGGTTTCAACAACGGTTATCAAACCGGTCCCACCCTGGTAACATTACCGGCGGTAGTGTGGATGGCCCATAACAGTCCCCTGCAGGGCACGAAGCACCGCATGAGCTGCATTGTGGGATCGGGTGCCACCGTAATGGTAGCCCAGCTCCTGATGTGTGGACTGGCAGTGCCAGTCCTGTAGCGGACACCACCGAGGTGTGGACGCACTACACCGCTCCCCAGCCATAATGGACTGCATCCGTTACCGGGCCTGAGCGGTGTAGTGTGGACAGGGCCTTCATGATTAAGTATCTCCTTGATATCCATTATTTAGTGAGAGAACAGAACAGAATCGAGTGGGAGTGCAAGAGCGAATGACAACAGGACAGCTTTTATTTTCTGATTTTTTGTTATGTGAGGACCGTGAGTGCTATAAGCGAGAACAGAGGACAGGATTACTTGGAGCTAGGAGAGGAGCGACCGACCAGATGCTACAAAATCAGGCATAAACTGACACTTGGCCATGGAGAGTGGAGAGACTGAAAGCAGACCAGAGGAGCACACAGACCACCATACAGCTATTGTGGGCTCAGGTAAAAACAATCAGGAGAGTAATCTGGGGACTAATTTACTATCAACAGGATTTGTGCTACTCGTGCTTTGATCCAAATCAACAAATTAACTAATCACAAACCTTGAGGGTCACCAGCTGAAATCGGAAGACATCACAGTAATTCGGGGTTAATTTGCTAAGTGCAAATAGGGTGTTCTAGCAGCTTGTTGATGTTAACTCGTGGTTGCACTGATCTTGATAATAAAAAACAGTACCGCGATTTAAGTTACCTGTTCCATGGACCCCGAGCATGCGATCGCAGACCCTTTTTGGGCCGCAGACCCCTGGTTGAAAACCACTGTTGTAGGGCACCACATGATCTGCTCAGGCATCTGAGCCACATTTTGTGCATGTTGAACAAATACTCAAAAATATGTGGGTTGCTCTATATGCCTTGTTGTGGCTGTCCTCCATGGCAGGTGTAGGCCACAGGACTTAACAGATTACAGTAGGAAAAATATGGCATGCATTCTTAGTAGTGCATTACTGCATTTTATGTGTACTTACGAAGGAGAAACCCACAGGGATCTTGCCAGCCTTGGACATTTAATTCAATTTATTTTATTAATTGGCTAAGGGGCATTGGTGCTGCAGTGCCTCTTTCAGGTACAACCTGAGTACTAAAGGAGTACATGAATCAATTCAGATACAAAAGATTATACAGTTTTGAAATGCAAACGTACCGTACATTTTAAAATACATTACCCTGAGGAACCATACCAAGCTGAGGCGATATGTAGGAGTACCAATCAACGACAGGCATGTTCCTATTTGCACAATTAAGTAAAACTGAATTGACCTGAATTTGGTGTGCACACGATTTACTTTTTTTTAATTTTCTTCTAAGCTGCAGCACTACAGATGTGTGGAATATAAAATCCACCCACAGAATAACCATGGAATTACAATTCTGATTCCACAGAATTGTGTGGAATTTGTGTGAAAATTCCATGAAATTTTACCAGTTTAAATTTCAGTTATTTTGCTCTAGCTGTAAAAATGTTTATCTGACTGACACCAAATCTGGTATGTGAACAATTAGTGATAGTTTACATAAGTGTACTAAATTGCAGAGTCATGGGTTAAAGGGTGGGGTTTTGGGTGGCCAAACATTTAATCAAAATTTAATTTTCTGTTATTTCAATCTAATTTTAAAATTTCTAATCCATATTTCTCCACAGTTTAGGAATTTAGAAACACATACAATATGGGTATGTGCACCACATTTTAAATCTCAAGCTTCAAAGGGGGCTGAGTTATAGGTAGCCAAACATTTTGCCAAAATTTAGATTTCTGTTATTTTAGTATAATTTTGACAGTATTCATTGAAATGTTATGAAATTTTACAGGTGTACAGGTTATCACTTCATTTATATGTGGGCGTAGTTTCAGAGTTCTAGATTCAAATGGGACTGAGTTATAGCCAGCCAAACATTGCCAAATTTTTAATTTCAGTTATTTCCTTCTAATTTTAAAACAACATATTCAAATTTAACCAAATCTAAAACATTTAAATTACTTTACCATATGGTCATTTCTGACAAAGTTAATTTTTACAGCTTTAATTGGGACTGACTTTAAAGTAGTCAAACTTTCACAACATTTTAAAATTAAGTGTTTCAAGAATGTAAACTTCAAATTTCTAAACTCCTAAAACTTTGAAACTAGAGCATGCAATGCCATTAAATTTGACAGGTTCTTAGACCTTACAAGAAGCAATCAATCAATCAATCTTTATTTTACCAGGTGAAACACCATTGAGTGAATTCATTTCCAAGGTAGACCTGGGAAGTTAAGATAAGTATAAGGTACAATAAGAAAACAGTATACACAATACAGAATATGGGTACATAGGATGAATACATAACAATGCGAGACTTATACAATAGAGAAATCTGGAGAACAATAGTCTGAGAAGGCAAAAAAGTCTATAAACAATATGTACAAGTAACTTGCAGTTTATAATATATACAAATGCCTGCAGGCAGTACTATAAGAGCATCTTTGAGACAACATATAAATAAATACTATGATACCCACTGAGCACCTCACATATGGGGAGGGAAGAGGAAGTGGGAACATTATGCATAGTAGGAGGAAGGAAGAAAGAGCAGGATGCAAGAGGACTGTCTGTGTCAATTTTATTAATTACTTACTGCTAGAAATGGTAAAATAGCATCTGTTCTTAAAGTCAGATTGATTGGGCTCAATTTTCAGAAACCTGAGAATGCCACATGCCCCTGGTGAACTGATCATATGGTGGATGGGGTTTGCAGCATTCTCCCCTCACTGATCAGGATTTTCACTCCTGTGTGTAAAATACCGTAAGTTAGATCATCTCCCCCTAGTCTAATGTGTGGCATGCTGTGGACCAATTTTACAGGCCTTGCACCAAATATTTGGTGCAAGCCAATGCAAAGTGTGGAAAGTGTTGTAGCTGTGCCTGATGTACTAAAATCGGGTGAAGTTGCATCAAAGGAGTTTGGCACAGCTGCACCAAAGAATGGGGGTGATGCAGGGCTTGATGCAAGCCCAGCTTCAACCTTTGAAAATCGAGCCTCGTGAGTATTTGTGAAAATTGAGGAATTTCATGAAAATTCCATAAAATTGTAATTTGTTAATTTCACTCAGTCTTATCTGGGGGATTCAAATTAAAGGATACGGGTATGAGAGGCAGATAGTGAAGGGAGTCACCAGGTTCAGGAGCTTGATGCATAGTTTCTCCAAGACATGCACAGTTGAGCTGGGTAGCACACCAGTGATAGACCCCCCCCAGTTGGAGCAAGGAAGCACAGAGTGTCAACAATTTCAACTTGAATGCAGGATATATAAGGATCACACCCAGTAAACTGATGATTCAGGCAGCCTGACCTATGTGCAAGTCTGGGACTTAGAGGTATTCAAAAAGACATAGTGGGGGAAGACAATGTCTGAGGCATCAGGAAGGATGAATTCTGGCTATGCCAACAGGATAGGCTCATAGGAAAAGGTGAATGTGACTCTCATTTTAAGGAATTTTGTCACTGTAAAGCACAAAGTGGATATCAGTGGGATCAGTAATTCTAAGTCAATCTGGTTACACTACTGGAGAAGGGGGGATCAAAATAGACACCCAGAGAGGAACAGCAGAACTGAAAAAAACTCAAGTCAGCTTATTAAATTAAGTAGTGATATGTGCATTGTGAGTGTTAGATTCCACAAAAAGAATTCTGGATGCGTCATCTATATGCTACCATAAATATGTGAGAAAATGTTACTAATAATTTCTTTGGTTTTTTTCCCCCACTGTTAATTTAAAACTGCCAAACCATTGCAACCAGTTATGTTAGACACCAGGATACACTGACATTAGATATGCATGTCAAATGTTCAGTCCATGCCTGCAAGAGCAGAGAATTTATAAACATCCATATTTTCACAAAATTTTGCAAATATTTACGTAGTAAAATTTTGAACCACAATAACTTCAAAAATCTCTAATCCACTTTTCTCCATATTTAGATGATTCTATAACCATTACACAAAGATTACTCATGACAATTTTACACATGTATAGCTCCAAAGGTGCCTGAGTTATATGCAGATAAAATTTGTCATGAAATTTCCTGCAAAAAATTAAATGACACATATCATTTTGAAATGATGCATCCTAATGTCATGATCTTTGGCACATATTTAGAACACATATCACTGAGTAATCTTTCTGAATGAAAGATCTCTGGCCCAATAGATGGCTGAGGTATATGCAGATAAGATATTTTCATGAGATTTCCCACAAAAAATTATATGACAGATTTTGAGTACATATAATTTTGAGACAATCCATCCTAATGTCATGAAACTTAGCAGTTCTGCCCCATATTTATACATCTTAGAAAAATTATTGAACTGAAGATTTATAACCGAATGGTAATAGTTAAGATTCACAAAATGAAATTGTTCATATTAACAACAGGGAACTCTTGGTGTGCAAACTATTGGCATATGTTATATATCTGTATACAGACTGCCATCAAATTCTATTAAATTTTAACATGGCTATATCAGATATGAAAACCAATTTGGTAACAAATGTCAAGAAACATAACCATTTGCCCTGGCACAAATTCATCTCAATGCTTCCAAACTTGTAAAACAAACATGCTGCTTAGACATTGAATTTTTCCCACATAGGTACCTTTCATCTATGTAATACCATTCTCTATTTATAGAATGTTTGTCCTTTTTAAAAAGTACCCAGACTCTTGTACTCCTGGTGTGTCTCAGGAGATATAAAAAGAGAGTGACCCAAACTGAAAGATGGATCTAGCAAAACATTATGGTTATTTTAACACCTGTACTTCTTAAGGAAAACATTATGGCTATTTTAACACCTGTACTTCTTAAGAAGAAGAATCAGCATTTATATAGTGCTTTTTTATACATCCAAAGCGCTTTACAAGCAATGCTAGACTGGTAGTGAAGTGACTGAATGTGTGGTGGCAGCCATATCGCACATCATCACCCACACACAGCCTGGATAATTGCATGAACCGGTTTTACGGGAAGGGGAATGTTGGCCAGGACACCAGGAATGTTTCCTACTCTTTGCGAAGAGCGCCCTGGGTTCTTTTACTTCCACCTGGACACCCACCAGGATAACACCAGGATGGGCAGAAGGGACTTCGGTTTAACATCTCATCTGAAGGACGGCACACCCCAGCAGTACAGCAACCCCCAATACTGCACTCAGATGCCAGCAATTTTTAGGTGCATGTCCAATCCCGGTGTGGGACAAGAACCCATGACCTTCTGGTCCAGAGGCAGATGTGCTACCAACTGAGCCACGCTGACACCTTAAGGAAAACATTCAGATCTATACTGCCATTTAATCCCAAAATGTACCTTGCCCCAAGTTCAGAAATCCAGTAACTTCCTCGATGTCCAATAATTTTCTTCAGATTTCCCCCTCTGGTACCAAGAGTGACTGTTTCGATGCCTATGAATTTAATAGTTGTGCCCACATAATATGCCCCACAGCTGCACTGTAAGAGGTATACTAAATTTTGGGTAGAGCAAGTGATAAAATCTGTTATCACTATATCTTTCCTATTAATGGGATGACAAAAGAATTTACAGGGGGACACATACTTGCAATACATACATTTTCCGCATCCAAAGGTACTTGGGGGGGGGGTTAGTAGAGATTGTTGTAAGGGTTTGTGGCCTGGAAGAATATTACTAACTACCATATCTTTTAAATTTCTGCATTTGTGAAATATCACTTTGGGACCCTGTTTGACCATCCTGTCTCCAGTCCTTAGATGGACCAATTATTGGATATAATCTTATTTATGTACTGAACTCTATTAGAAAAAGTAGTAACAAAAGGACAAATGGTGTTTGCCTGAATGTTGGTCTTATTGTTTGCGTATTGGATAGTGTCACACCTTCTCATAGCATCCACTTTCTTTATAGCTGTAGCTATGCTATGGGTGATGTACCCTCTTTCTACAAATCTCTGTACCTGTGACCCTTTTTCTTTTCAGATTCACTTCTTTCAGTGCAATTTCTCAAAGTGCACACCAGTTGCCCTTTTGGTATGTTAGCGTGCACATGCTTTGGATGGCAGCTTTCATACCTGAGAAGACTGTTCCTGTCTGTGTTCTTTTGGTACAAGGTGATGCAAACATGTCCCTGTTCATTCTTATAAATCTTTAAATCCAGGTATGTATCTCTGTTGGATGTACGCAATACTTTTACCTCAGACACAAACTTGTGCTCTCCATCCACTGTACAGATGAGTCAAATTCTTGAATGGAGCCCCTCCAAATGACCAAAATGTCATCAATAAAGCACCTCCATAAATCCAACCGATGAAGGAATGGATTTGTGGTGGCGCTATATGTATGGCAGCTTAGATTCAGTGCTAAGAAGTGCAAGGTAATGCACCTGGGAAACAAAAACCCAGGGGAAGAGTACACAATGGGGGGTGAGATACTAAAAACAACAAAAATGGAAAGGGACCTGGGGGTAGTCATATCAGATGACCTAAAGGTGGGCAAGCAATGTGAGAGGGCAGCAGGAGGGTTGGACGGATACTGGGATGCATAGGGTGAGGCATCACCAGTAGAAAACAGGAAGTTATTATCCCTCTGTACAGACAGCTGGTGAGACCCCATCTGGAGTACTGCATGCAGTTCTGGAGACCCAATCTCCGCAAAGAGATAGACAGGATGGAAGCTGTCCAGAGGAGGGTAACTAAAATGGTGCAGGGTCTGCACGGAAGACATATGAAGAGAGACTTAAGGAGCTTAATATGTATAGCCTCGAGGAAAGGAGTGGAGAGGGACATGATAGAAACTTTCAAGTGCCTCAAGGGAATCAACAAAGTCCAAGAGGTAGCATCTTTCAAAATAAGAGTGTGCAAAAACAAGGGGCACAATTTGAAGATAGAGGTGGCTCAGAAGTAATGTAAGGAAGTATTTTTCACAGAGAGGGTTGTGGATGCATGGAACAGCCTTCCAGAGGAGGTTGTGGAGTCAAAAACAGTGGTGGAATTCAAGCATGCATGGGACAGTCATGAGGCAATTCTAGGGGGTGGGGGTAGGAAGAAGTAAGCTGCTGGTTAACTAGGATCTGCAGCTTATTCGTTAGGTAGGGAAATGGGCAGACTGGGTGGGCCAAGTGGTCCTTATCTGCCATCAAATTCTATGTTTCTATGTTTCTATACAGGTGATCAAGTTCCCACTTTCCCATAAGTAAATTGGCAAAGCTGAGAGCCACTGTGGCTCCCATCGCTGTTCCTTGAATCTGTAAATACAGTTGCTCCTGAAACAAAATTTAATTTTTCTTCAGGACCATCTCTGCCATATCCACTGGCTCCCAGCTTTGCCAATTTATTTATGGGAAAGTTCAGACCCATAGCCTCTGTCCATGAAATGCTGATGCATTTCAGTGGCTCTTGCTTCAAATGGTTTATCCAAAGAGGAATTTCTTCAAACCCTAAGGAACTGTGCCTCAGGAATATTATCTACCAAATGACCTGGACGGCAGCTGGATAGGAGCACAATAGTGTTCATGTCTGTATTTTTTCTGAATAAGTTGGTGTTAACTGTGCTGTCAATTTTCTTAGTTATTTTCAAATCTAAGGAGTGTGCATTCTCAGTGCTGTATTCATACAGAAAATGTAAACTAGCATTGAACTCTATTAGTTTTTCCACTCCACCATTCCAGATTAGTAAGATATCATCAGTAAAGCATTTCCAGATCCCAGTCCTCTGGAGGAAAGGATTGGTCTCTGGAGAACAGACATCTCTTTCACAAACTGCCAGACATAAATTCACATAATTAGTGGCAAAGGTGGCCCCCATCATGGTGTCCTTAATTTGATGTTAAAATTTTTTCTGGAAAATAAAAGAATTGCAAGTAAGGGCAAACCTGGCACTTTCTACCAGAAGTTGTTGTTTGTCGACTGGCATGGATGTGTTATGGTGCAAACTATCATGTAGGGCTCTTAGGCCTGTATCATGTGGAATATTTGAGTTTAGTGATTATATGTGCACAGTACATGGAAGCCAATTCTTTTCCACATGCATCTCTCCTGTTATGTTTTGGGTGGCTGTAGTAGTTGTTGTAGAGAAGGGCAACCAAAATGGTGCAGGGACTGCATCAGAAGACATATGAGGACAGATTAACGGAGCTCAATATGTATACCCTTGAGCAAAGGAGGGAGAGAGGTGATATGATCGAGACATTTAAACACCTTAAGGGCATAAACAAGGTGAAAGAGTCTAACATGTTTAAATATAAGAAAAATTGCAGGACAAGAGGACACAGCATGAGATTAGAGGAGGCCGATTAAGGGGAATGTGAGGAAATTCTTTTCACAGAAAAGGGTGGTAGATGCATGGAATAGCTTACCACAAGAAGTGGTGGCTATGAATACAGTGCAGGGCTTCAAACAGGCATGGGATAGGCATAAGGGAGCAATACAAATGACTATGAATAGATAGGTCACTGACAGAGCAAAGGCCGATGGCACATTTATAAGGTAGAAAAAGAAATGGGCAGACTGGATGGGCCTTGAGGTCCTTATCTGCCGTCAACTTCTATGTTTCTATGTTTCTATGTTTCTATCTCATGCAAAGGATGGTAAATTTTTAACCATTTCCTTTAATATATGCATTAGCATACTGGGAGATGGGCTCTGATACTGAGCCAGTGCCTGCCATGAGTGGACAACCTAGGGGATTTTGGAGAGATTTGTGGACTTTAGGTAGCATGTGTATAGTGCTTCTACTGGGATTGTCCATTTTCCACCCGTAATAATTCCACCCTTTTGCTCTCATCCAGTTGCCATCCACATCATTTGGTAGATAATATCCCTAAGGCACTGTTTATTATGGTCCAAAGAAATTACACTTCAGATCAAGCATTTGAGGCAAGAGCAAATTAAATCAAATTGCAAAATAGGCTGTGCACATCACTGCCCATCATGCTGTACTGAGGCAAAATATTTCACTGCATTCATAAGATAAGTAGCCTTCATCTCACCACCCCCAAATACTTTTAAAAATAAATATTTGAAATAAACAAAGGAAAATTAAGCACATTTGTCTCTCTTAGTCCTTAAAGTGCTATACCTGGTTAAACAACTAAATAAAAAAAAAAATTCAACATCAGTTATTAGATTTCAGCCAATCAGCCCACAGATGCACTGCACCTCGTAACCTGTGCACAGTGGTCTTATGCAGCAACATTAGGAGGGAACAGAATTCCACTTCACAGCTGAAGGAGGGGAGCTTCATTTAACTTTTGAAATTAAAAACCAAACCACTTAAAACTATTTGTGAATCACTCTAGAAAACTAGAATGACTTATGGTATGTTAGTTGGGCCTCCTACAAGTGTCTCTCTTAAGGTTTAAGAGACTCCTCCCATGAAGTTTGGGCAGACACAGCCACTTTTAGGGTTGCCACCTTTGGTAGAGGCAAAAACTGGACACTTAACCACACCCTAAACTCCACCCCTAGCTCCACCTCTTTTTATGATTGATTGTGCATTGCTCCTCCTCCAAAACTGTTTGTGTCAGTAAAGCCTTTAATGGAGCAGTAAAAGACAACACTTAAAGCAGCAATTCAACAAAAGTGTTGACATGTTGTACCCATTAAATTTGCTTTTCTAGGTTCTTCCTAGTTATTAGTTTTTTTAGTTAGTTGTTTTTTGAAATTGTTTTACCAGATAAACATACAGAGATAAAGGAAATATCATTTAGAGATATGATCTGGGAGGAGACATGGGAAACAATGTAAACAGTATACAATGATATAAAATAAAATGTTTCCTATAATGTATTCATAATATGTATTTGTTGTGAATCCAATTCCTTTTCATGTTCACAGTACTATTTTGAAGACCAAATAAGTGATCATACTTTTTTCTAGAGAAAAAAAATAATTTACAAACTAATTTAAAATATTTAAAAATGCTTAAACTTTGTTAGATACAGAAAAGCTTGCCAGCAAATGAAAGTGCAAGATAATCTTTACTGTTACAAAAGATAGGGTCAGACTTTTATGCAGGAAGAGGTGGCTCAAGACACACTGCCAAAGCAAATAACAGTTTTTTGTAACAAAATTTGTGCTGGCTCAGAACAGTCAAAGGAAACAGAACATCCACTGCTAGGACACTATAACACTGGCATTTTATTTCAATACAAAAAGCACAATAAAGTGACATAAATCGTCTGGGTACAAAAATAAGTGGTAGCACCCCCCACCAAAACTGTCAATGTTTCACGTCTCACTGATGCTTTTTCAAGACCAAGCTTGAAAAGCATCAGTGAGACATGAAAAGTTAATGGTTTTGGTAGGGGGTGCTATCACTTTTTGTACCCAGACAATTTACTGTATGTCCTTTTACTGTGCTTTTTGTATTGAAATAAAATGCCAGTGTTATAGTGTCCAAGCAGTGGACATTCTATTTCCTTTGCCCGACTAGGGTCAGACTTTTGCCCAGCTTTGCTGCACTGCTGCTTTAAAATGCAGAGTGGAAAGATTAGGATAAGTAACTGTTAATGATTGTAATGGCTATACTTTGCACCTCCCAACCTCTCAGGTTAGCTACTTTTACAAAGAAAGGGTTACAGTGACAAAATAACTTGTTTGTAACCTGAATATGCACTAGAAACAATGAATGATATGACAACATTTGTTTCAAAAGTATGTAAGCATTTAAAATGGTTTAAAAACCTATCACTGGGCAAATCCAGATTATCAAATAGGGACTCTGAAAGCTGGATTACCAGGTAGAAATTCTGAAAGGTGGCAACCCAATTTAGCTTCACTGTTCTCTCACCCAAACATCATGCTTGGAGTCTCATATACCATAAGAGACACCCTGTGGAGGCCCTATTAATTTGCAGTAATGTTAAGCAAACAAAATAACACATGATGAAGTGTGGGGTTATGGCCTGATGAGAGCATGCCCCAGATGCATCATAAAGTAGTAGGTGCTTGTGCCAAGTGCTTTTACACCGGAGAGGTGCTCTTATCATGACATTTATTATTTAGTTTTTGTTGATCGGGTAAGTGCACTAGACAAATCCTGCCTATTTTCAGGCACAACCCGGGGGAGGGGGATACAGATGAATGCCAACTGATCTTGAGCCAGATTAAGCTGTTGGTGGTATATTTTTAGTGAATGAGGGAAATTTGGCCAGGACACCAGGGAAACTTCCCTACTCTCTTCGATAAGTGCCATGGGATCTTTAACATCCACCTGAACTACCACCAATCCAGGCAGATTGGACCTCAGTTTAACATCTCATCCGAAAGACGGCACCTCAGAAGTGCAGCACCCCTCATGCTACACTACAGTGTCAGTACTGGGATATTAACCCAAGTGCCAGATGTGGGAACTGAACCCACAGCTCTCTGATCTCCTGGCCTCAGAGGCAAGTGTGCTACCTACTGAGCCACTGTCACTGACACACAACCCACAACTCAGAGTGCGTTATTGTGCTTATAAAATGGGCAAAACATTTCTAACATTGGTTCTGAAGAAATTAGTGTTGTTTGAAAGTAAACTATAATTTGTTTTTCTTTTTGTGGAATTTTTGCAGTTTTGAAGAAAATAGTTCCTTTGACTAGACAACTATAGTAACTTTGTCATATTTCATGTAAATTTGTAAGGCGGTGATGATGTATGTCTGTCTCTGTCTCTGCCTCCCACCCCCATATCCTCACACATGCAAAATGTTGGCAATATTTTTCTTTCTTTTCTCTTCTATGGATCGTGTTTTTGAGTGAATGGGTGGTTTGACTGGGAGCAAACATGTTCCTCTGGAGTCTCTGTAGTGAGTGCTTTGTAATTTGCACTTCTACCTATGGGGCTGCAGTATGACTGAGTGGGTTCCTTATTTTTATTTATTTTTTCACCTCACTAGCTCGAAATTGCAATTTAAAAACTCTGGCCCTATGGACTAATTTTAAAAGGGGTGGAGTGAGAGGACCTGACACCCTAAGGAATGATGATGGCAGAAATAGCAGGGGACAAAAGGAAGACTGTAGAAACAGCAGCTGTGGAAAATACTTTGTTGGCTGTAATTTTTCCCATTTCAATGTTTGCAGCTGACTGGTGAGTGAGCTGACCACTGAAGACCAACTTCCCTTTTTGGTATCCAGTGATATGGCGAGTCAAACTGAGTGACTCAATTTGATCGCCTGTCAGATGAGCTAATGTAACAGAATAGCGATGCATGGTGTGAGCTAAAGTGAAAAGGGAAGAATAGCGAGTGAGGACTAAAGTGAACAGTAGAGGGAGCTATAGGGCAGAATCATATGGGATGGCTGGGTTAGGCAGCTCCCAGCTGTCTGCTTGGTGCTGTGACTTTAGTCACTGCCTCCAGTGTGAGAGGATCCGGGTTTGGAGCTCACTAGGTGAGTGCATCTATTTTTACTGGTTTGGGTGTTAATTCTTTGTGTCTCTTGATCCCCGGAACTGCACTCCATGGTCCCCTGCCCCCCGAATAGCCCCCTCCTGAGTTACTTCCCTACCCCAGTGTCTGGCTCCCCTCAGAGTTGATTACCTTATGGAAGGGGGTGGGAGGTCCCTGCATAGGAGGTGTGGGGGGGGCGCAGCCCCCCAAATAAAATGTTAGAACATATCGGCCCATAGAGTGTGTTCCACTGCTCGTTGTTGTTGGGGTTGCTGTAGTGCACAAGCACTGTCTTTGTTTTCAGCGTTGTGCACTCGCCGAACTTTACAACAATTTTCTTTCTTCACTGTTATCACATGGAATCTCCATTTTTACTGTCAGCTTTTACACATTGCAGTTGACTTCACAAATTGCAGTTGGCTTTCCACTCTGACATTGCTAACTGGGGAATGGTGGAAAAGTGATACCTAAGGTTATGGGTCTTTCTCTGTCATATGTAGTGCTGGTTGTATGGTTATGTCCCGATAAGGACACGGCTTGAAAAGTGTTTTAGCCAGTCCCAACTGAGGCCATTTTTGCGCCTTTTATAATAGCTTTAAAAGCATTGTACTTCTATTATATAGAATTGCTGTATTTTACTGGTTAAGTGCCGGTAATAAAAAAATTACAAAGAAACAAATGCTGTTCAGACTTATTTATTTTTTCATTTGTTTAAAGATGTTGTCCTGTAAAATTCCCTTGAGCTAAGGCTCATTTCCAGGTGCAAGTGAAGTACAGTGGAATACACACTATCACTGTGGTGAGCAGATGAATGTGAGGTTTATTTCTTCTTTCAAGTAGAAGCAGGCATGACTTTCCAGATGCTATAAAGTAAGTTATTAGCACAGCCACTCGCATCATGCCAGGAAACAACAAACCAGTTCCTCCAACAATTATAAAATATTTACTCTCTTTAAGGACTACATATAGCCCTACGTCTCCAGATGTCGAAGTTACTAATACTATGAACACAATACTAGAAACTAAATGTTCTGGCCAGGTGCAACTTGTAATATACCAGTTTAAGAACAATTATGGGTCTAATCAAGCTCAAGACTAGTGTGCACTAAGGTACCTTGTCAACCAATCAGTCTTGTTTGCTAACAGAAACTGCGCGACTTCCTGGTGAGGTGGCTAAAATCCTTGTCAGAGGTGGGGAAATTGAGGAAGCACAAGGAATGAAGAAGATGAAGAATGATGGTCCTTGTAGAAAACTGAAGACCTGGGAAAATGTCTGTGATGCAGGTGATTGAGAGGGCAGGAAGAAGGATGACCCTGGAGAAGATCTTATCTTTCGCTGCTGCAGATGTGCCCCGAGAAGGTCACTGAAGGGTTGCCATGCAACTGATGAAGGAGTAACTAAAGATTCATGAAAAAAAAAAAGATAACAACATGGCAACTCCCTATTCACCATACTGTGGGGAGGGGGGGACCTCACTACCACTGAGTCAGGTTGACTCCTAGGCTAAGTGCACCAGGCTATTGCTATTCTGGCTACTCCAGATGTTGGTGTCTTCTGCTGCACTCTCAGGACAGGCTTCGTGACTCAGGTACTTGGTGGGTGGAGATCCAGAAAGGGTTGGTTGGTTGGTTGGTTGAGTGGGAAGCAGGAAAAGACAGGTCACTGGAGACTGATGATGAAGCTGGAAGTTGGGAGATGAAAGTTTTCAGGTGTGCTGGCTCTGGCAAAGTGCTTACAGAAAAAGCCGGCAAGCAGGACACAGGTTCTATTCAAGTGGCCTGATGCTTACCACTTCACATAGAAATGGCCCGGATGGCTATAGGGACTTACACGCTAGACTGGGTTTTATAGGCAAACAGTTCCAGTTTTATACAAAATAGTTAAGTTCACAGGGACATAACTTGTATATGCAAACACAGTTCAGTGTAGGGCAAGCAGTTCAATTCCTAAGGCAAAAAGGGTTCAGTTCCTAGGGGGCTCTAGGCATACTAAAACACAGTTCAATTTTGCAGGGGTGTCAAGCATTACCAATGCAGTTCAGTTCGAGGAGGCACAGCACTAGCATCACAATTCATTTTGTAGGAAAAGGGCACAAGAACTAAGCAGGCTTAAGCAGTTGGGTAAAGCAATATGAGATAAGGACAGAAAACACTAAAATGGATTAAAGGCTAGGCAGATGAAGCAATGTTTGCGGCATCACCATCATGCAGTTTATTAAATAGGCACTAAAACAGTCTGGTAGTGAAGAACTCTAAGTGTGTGTTGGTCCTTTAAATAACTCTGTAGGTCTGGACACTTTTACACTAGCCAGGGAAATGCCTACCCTTTGTTAATATTAACCAGACTTGATGCCTCTGCTCCCCTTAGGCCCACATTCACTGACTGTTAATGAGGGCCAGTGGTTCAAATCTCTCTGTTCCAGTAATGGTCTGCACCGCCCCTCCACTAAATATTAATAAGGGGTCAAGTCCCACCTATTCCCCTCAGGAGAGGAGACAGAAAAAACACCATGACGGGATACAGTGGAATGTCTGTAGAGTAATGCAATTCATGTTCTGCCTCTATGTTACAAGATGTTACAGGTTGCAGAAAGATAACTGAGGACTTGAAGTGAAGAATCCCTCCCTTTCCTGAAGACAGTGCCCTGATCTGGCCTGAGCTAACAGTCCTCAGTTTTCTGCCTTGCAAGTGAGTGCAGAAGTCTCTCTGCTTTGAGCAAGGACTGCCTGTAAAACAGCGACTCTGCCTCCCCTTCCCCAGTATCTCCCTTTGCTTGGTTGAAACAACAGAGACCCCTCTATAAGTTGAGTTCACAAGCACCTTTGTTACCTTTCAGAATTATTTGGTTTCACCCCCTTAGCTTCTACCTCATCGAATCCTGCCTTCTCTCTCTTTCTCTATCAGTAAAATAGGACAGAGCAAACAGCTTTCCCCACCTGAGGGACTAGCTGAACAAACAATTCTCCCTCTGACTGGAGCAGGACTGGCTAATTATAAAAGGAATGATGGCACCACACTTACTCACCCCTGAACTGCACTGGAGCTCACCTGGGATTCCCTGTACACTGGGGACTGCCAAACCACAAAGAAAAGATAAGACCTCTTCTGCCAGAGATGGCTGCCCTGAGGGTTCACTGAGGCTGTTAGCTGGCTGCAGAAACTTACTTGTGGCTCCGTGTCATGACAGCGCATCAATAACTGCGAAAGTCAAAACAGCAAAGTGAATATAACGAATGCATTTAAAGCGAATGTCAATTCTAGCAAAGCACTAAACAGCTAACCTGTAGCGCACACTTGCAATTGAAAGTAGTATGTGAGACCACACAAATAATCATAGTGACTATGAATATCATAATGACTGTGCGATCTATCGACCATCACCACACTGTCCGCAACTGTGTGGATCTGTGCAAGACACTGATACCGATGATAATCTGCGCACCTCCAGTAAACCTTCTCTCCAACTTCCTTATCCCGTCTGAAGATATATCCTCCATAGAGGACAAGTGGCATTCCCTTCTGACTCCTAAGAAACTCTTCCGCCATCTTCTCACAGGAGCAGGTGAGCAACACACACACCTACATTTATCCCCAAACAGCAGGTGTTGTTTATTATAGCATACATGGGGGGCTCCGCCCCCTACCCCCCTATCTTTTAAATTACTACTCCACACCACTCAATCAGTGGCAAATACCAATAGCTCATATCTGTATTCGCTGTCATGTGTACTCACTATTGTGTGCCAGTCGCTATTAAGTGCTGGTTGCTATGTTGTGCATTGCTGTAGTTGATTCACTCAAATTGCTTAGCCATTATATACTTGTTGTTTTGATGTGATACCCTAACTTGCCACACTGGAGGATCCAACATGATGGAGGATTACCACTGGGGACCAGAGAAGGCTGCTTCTGGAGATCTTCTGGGGGGGAGTTATACCAATGGGGCCAAGGCACATGCTTCAACCTTTTCCAGGTAAGCCAATATCCACCCTTGCCCTGTGTCCTCCACTCTCACTGGCCACACTCTCCTCAGGCTGCCTGTGTAAAGCCTTTTCTAGGCTGGGGGAAGTCCTGGCTACTTGCTAGGGGATTGGGCCCTTTGTCCAGGGTCAGCCTCCTGGAGCTGGGTCAGTGGCTTTAGGCCTGCCCGGTGGGAAGGCCTGAGGCCTGGCTAGGTGTCAGCCTTGGGCAGAAGGGAGGGGAGTTGTAAGGGAGGGGAACACAGAGAGGGAAAAAAAGGCTAGGGAGACAGCTTTTAAACGTGTAGGCTTATGTGCGTGTGTGTCTGGGGGGGGGTTATTGTGTTTCTCTGGGTCCTCCTATCTTCACCACCACTGCCTCAGGGGTTCCCATAACTGCCTGACCCTTGATGTACCTAGGGATCCCTACCATAATCTTTGTAGACCCCCTCTGAACCTGCCTGACTGTATTTTGGGGCATTGCATTTGAGCCTTGAATCTTGAATGCACTGCAGTTTTTTGCTTCTCTTCATTTCCAGGTGCAACCTTGGGGAAGGGGAGACATGGCCTAGAAACTACAATATAAAAACAATGTACCAAATATGATGGAATAAGACTCAGCATATTGTTGTGCCAATGTTCTGTTTTCCCTGCTGCTTCTTTCCTCATTGCTTAGATCCACAATGTTTTGGCGACATAATTTTAGTCATCAGTCTCTTAACTATTTCTGTATGTGTCCCTTTATGAAATATTGAGCCCCATAGTGATTACCAGGGTCCACACATTACATGGGTTAGTTCAACCTGCCTGAGAAGGCAATATTGGTAGTCATGATTTGTAGCTTAACCTTGCCTCAGCCCTGTTACCAGGTCCTATGCATCTGCTGCTCCAGCTCTGCAGTGCAAGCCTCACAGTGGAGCAGCTCAGCACTTACTTCAAACTGGTCTCCTGATTACACAGTTGCCCAGCACTTGATTGACTGCTGTGTTTGATGTGCTATGGTGGTCAATGGAGTGCTGGAGCACCAGACACCAGTTTTTGCACCAGCCTCTGTAAGTCATCAAACAGTCATACACACGTACAGTGGCATCCCCAAGGATAAAACTCACTTTTAAAGCACTCTGCAGTATGCTGCAGCCGACCTACTGAATAAAGCTATGTAATTTCAATGGCAATCAGTCCCTTTTGTCATGCAGGAAACTGTGGCATTCACTTTATCCTGGCAGTGTCAAATTTTCCTGAATGACAAAGGGGACTGATTGCCATTGAAATTACATTGCTTTATTGAGTAGGTCTGCTGCAGCATTCTACAGAGTGCTGCAAAAATGCTGCAGAATTGGGTTTCATCCTGGCAGACACCACTGTACACAGGGGTATAAAGATACATATTTGTAAAAGTACATACAGTTCTATATACATAACTATATTCATGTATATTTCAGAATTAAAGCATGGGAGGCTTTTCCCAAATTTATTTTGAACAAATGGCAGTATAGCCTATAGATTAGAGCACCATGCTATGAAACTGGAGATCCTGCAGACCCGGGATTTGAATCCCACAACCACCACTGACATACATTGTCACCGTGAGTCACTTAATCTCCTTGTGCTCCCAGGTCTCACCTGGAAACAAGCTTAGGCTCATTGTGCCTTTCCTGGCCAAAGTTTCTAAGATGTACATATATATGTGTGTGTGTGTGTGTGTCTGTAAGGATTCCCTCATTGTACCCTGTTAATCAATTAACAACAAACTTAATGAACCTGACAGCACTTGTTTCTGAGTTCTAAATTTTTGCATCCATTGAACTGTTCCCCATTTTGCCCCCACCCCTATGTCTCACATTTTGGGGGCAAGATATCGAATGGTTGTCTGTCATCACGAATCTCAGGAAAAAAAATAATGTGGTCAGTCCAGTCACAGCTTGATGACTATACAGTGGGATATTTGCCATACAACTGTACTGCAGAAAACAGTTTGAATTTCAGTTTGGCATTCATGCCTACGATATAGCATTCTATTTTCCCCTGACAGTAAAACTGCTGAAATAGCTGCTTAATCTATTAAATCTTTTTAGCAGCTCTTTAAATTATAAGCAGCAGTCAATTGTTTATTTCAAGTGCTTTCAGTGGCACAAAAAGACAGTTTAATTGTATTTGAAAGCCGCCAAATATCAATGGAGATCAATCCCAGCCCATTGATCTGTTTATGCAGTTAAACATGCAGAATATCAGATTCAAGCTCTAACATATTTAAATACGCCAGTATTGATCAACCACTGCCATGATCTAGCTCAGATGATGTCGTAGATGATTACAGGAAACTGTCTGCTTTAGTTTGTTCAACCGATACCTTTTGTCTTTCATAAGGCCTTAACGATTGATGACAAATTCTGATCCATAGGCTAGAGCCAGGGAAAGTGTACACACAGAAGCTAGTATAAACACATGCCCTACAAACAAGTTTTACCTTTCACACTGTTAGATTGGTGATGCAGATTTGTGTTACCATGCACTTTTTTATCAAAACAATCTTAAATAGACATGCACACATATAATGTTATAATATACCATGTTCTGTGTGAATAAATGATGGTGAAATGTGTACAGGGAAATAATACCACTGAGGGGCTAACAGGCCCATCACGCGAGTGAGTGTCATTTAAGAGCTTGCTAGCCACAAGTCTATAACTGAGACCAGTAAAGGAGAGAGGGGGAAGGCAAGTCCCTCACAGCTGATTTTTGGTGGTAAGGACAGTTGCTGTTGCTATGGGAAGGTACTTGCACTGGCATGGCACCCAGGCGTCAAATAATTTGCAGTTAAAACTTGACATTTTTCTGCTTAACCATAAGTAAAAAAGTAACTACTGTTACATTTATTTTATTTTTATATAATACATTGGGATGGTTACATTTTGTGCAGGCTGTTTGATTGCAGTTGTGATCCTTTGTGTTGCAGGCCTGTGCAATCTTGATGGTGCCTGCACAAGCAGACATCTCTGTGCCCTACCTTGTGCACAAGCCTTGCTGAAAATGTATATTAGGGTTGAGAAGACAGTTTTATATTAAACCTAATTGCACATTAATAATGCTGCTGTCCTCTTTCCAGTTAGCCTGAAATTTGGCAAGAACGGAATTAGTGCTAGGATCTCAGGATCCAATAAGTCTGGTAACAATCCACTGAGTGGTTTTAATGTTCTAGGAGGTTGAAAACACATACAGTACAAATGTGGAAATTAATACTTTTTCGGCTCACTAGTAACACAAAAATGGTTGGGAGCTGATAACTAAAACGTTCACAGTTGTTAGAGTTTGGCATAAGAATGATACTTTGATAGTTGGTTTTATTGAAAACGTTTGTAGTTTTTAAATTATTGTATTTAGAGGAGAAAATGCCTTTTTGGCACATGCACAGAATTATTTACAAGTAAGCAATAAGACATGATGGGGTGTGCATTGAACAGATATTACTGCACGCCCTTGGGAGTACTAAGGCAGGGGACCACAGGCCAAGTGCCTTCAGCCCCTGGAAGTGCAGTAATAATTTTTCAATGCACCCCCCAGAGTGTCTTATTGCACTTATAAAATGGGTTCTTTTTTTTTTCATTTTTTACAGTTAGAAAATAATGCTTCTGTGCCTAAAAATCATATTTCCTTAAGCAAATTAATGATAAAATAGTCATTCTGTCTAGTTGATAATGACATCAATGTTTTAGATAGAATTGTTCTGTACTGGCATATTTTGGTTGTTGCCAGCCAGGAGCCCCCATATCATGGAGAACAGAACTGGTGTTTTACTTAATTGTGGATTGGGGGAGCGAGGGAGATGTAGATGGTGATGTGAACATTTGTTTTTTTGACAGTGACGTGATAACTCCCCCCAAGCCTTCCCACAAGAGACTAAGCAGTTATGCTAGGGACTGCAAGTACTTGTTTTCTTCAAAACTATTGTTTCCTACCAATGCCCTGTCAACCACAAGTGCACCTGGATTACAAAAAAAAAAAAAAAAAAAGAACTGATTTCTTTTTGATGAATTTGGGGGTGGGAGCAGTCATGCAGCAGAGTTTATATTTTTAAGCGTAGGCTGGCAGAGCGAATGGGAAAAAAGACAGCAGAAGCAGACGGACACTCATGAAAGAAGTACACAAAAAATATTTCTTTTTTTTAATTTCTTTGTTCTGTAGGGATTTTGGTAACAGTAGACAGGCTAATTTCAAGAAGGGAGCGAGTGAGTGGTGGGGAATGGAGACATAGGGCAGTTGGGGACCAAGTGCTTGTTTCTCATCGACGCTTTGCCTTCCTCATAGTATAAAAATAAAAAAAAGCATATAAACTGACTTTTTTCATTTATAAATACAGGGATGGGAGTGCTACTATGAGATAGAGAGGGAGCTGATATGCCACTGAACTGGACTGCTACTGGGGAAACAGCATCTTTTATCTGGGGGACCAGCGTCAGCTGAATTATACATCTGTTTCCCTCAGATGGTTTCCACACTAAACTTCCTATTGATTTTCTGCTGCAATACCAACCTCTGCCCCTTCTGTTCTATGCTGAGGTCAGCTGCTGCAAAATGGTATGCTGTTGTTTCCTCGACTCCCCTACAGGAAATCCATCACATTGACAACAACCCATTCGACATCCACAGTGTCGATCATGTTGTTGCTGCAATGTGTGGATACAGTGACTCCACTGTAAGCCGCACTCTCCCGTAATTGCCCCCCCCCAGAGTTGAGAATCCTTAAGTCCAGCATTAGTATTGAGAAGGTGTTAGTCTGTTCCCCAGTCATTGTCAAGACCTGGTGGTATCATGAATATTGGTGGCATTGTTCTGCTGTAGGGGGTGTTGGCAAAATTTCACTCTCTGTGGCTTGGTGGGACCCTGCAAAACCTCCCACAGTCCAATGTCTGTCAAACAACCACATGGTCTTCTTACCAAGAGAGCGACAAACTACTGCTCCTCTCAGCCAACACAGACTGAATACTATAAGTGAGCGATGGGAAGGCTAGAAGCATTTCCTTGCTAACAAAGTATAAAAAATGGTGGTGTGTAAAAATCTCAGGGTTCTAATGGCAAAATTATATATTTTTTACTGCAGTCCCGCTTTTAAGGACTTGTTATTACCTGTGCATGGAACAGATTTCATTCACCGGTAATGACTAGGCAGTATAGCCTTGAGGTTAGAGGAACGAGGTGTGAATGGTCTTGGTATATCCAGTAGACAAGACCTGAGTTTGATTCTCACAACCTCCACTTCCATACTGTGTGACTCTGAGCAAGTCACTTAACCACCCAGTGCTCCCAGGTCACCCCTGAAAAGAGGTACTCGTGCCTAGTGGGCCTTACCTGGTTACCAAAGACTAAAAAAAATTGAGGACTCTCTCTTTCAATTTCACAACATTCTGTTCATACCCGCAACTGGTATTCACTGGCCAGTCCCTTATAATGGAACCTCAATGTCCCACGACATGCTCCTCTACTTGTAATAAGAAAAAAAAAAGCAAAACAAAGTCTCAAAATGTACATATTGGGTATGCATTTGACTTAGTGCAGTTATTTTTCCCAGTTTTTCCCCTTCGACATGAGTTGTCCAATGTTATCCATCCTTTTCCCAGATGTTTAGAGTGGTGAACTTTCAACCCCACCTCATGTCCATACAAGTGGCACCTTGCAAATCCAGCCTGAAATGTGTTCTAGGGAGTCAAACCCCAAGCACATTTTGGGTCACACTTACAAGGTTCTACTTTTGTTATAGTGAGGTGGGGTGGCACTGGTAGGGTGGCACCTTGACCACCCTAAAACTTTGAGCTCAAAATGGCAATAAATAACCACGTTATGACCAAAAGAAAAAAGACTGAAAAAAAAAATCACTAGAGGCCTGATATTCAAAAGTTTGCCCATGCACAAATCCTAGTTTGGCAGATTTCCTGTGTTTAAAAGCTTGGTTTGCACCCAGGCAAACTGTGGAAGGGAGTGCAATGCAAATGGAGGGGAGGGACCTGAATATTGGTGTAGTCCAATATTCAGTCTTTTGCATCACACAAGGGCATTTTCCATGGTCCCCTTGCACTGCACAAATACTGTTAATGGAGACCATGACTTTCTCCCATGCAACCCTAGCAGTTGGCGAAGGAAGTGCAGTGCCCCCCCAGTGCCAGTCCTGATCCATAAAAACAGTGCCTCTGGTGTCCAGTGGTCCCTTCCCCCCACCGATCCCTTGCCCAGTAAATGCCAACATATTCCCTGGTGTCTAGAGGTCCCTTCCTCCACTTGATCCCTCACCTGGTAAATGGAAACATATTCCATGGCGTCCAGTGGTTCCTCCCCCCACCCAATCCCTTGTCTGGCACATGCCAACACATTCCCTGGTGTCCAGTAGTCCCTGCCCCCTCCACACCCATGTCCGGTAAATGCCAACATATTCCCTGGTGCTAGTGGTCCCTTCCCCCACCCACACCCATGCCCAGTGGTCAATACCTCATTCCCTGGTGTCTGGTGGTCCCCCCAACTCAATGCCCTGCTCAAGTACTAATAGAATATTCTCCATGATATCCAGTGGTCACTCCCCCTATCTGATCCTTCTCCCTGTACCAGTGACATTGGTGCAAATAATGTCCCCCTCCCCAACAACATAGTCCTGGCCTCGGTCCTGACTACTGGTATCCCAAAGCTCCCCAGCTTATTCCTCATTATTGTCTAGTGGCCCCCTTCATCCTGCGTCATGGACAACCCACCCCTCCAGTCTCCAATACTTGACTATTGGTGCCATGGTGCAACGATAGTGAGTGACACAGCCCTCCACACACCACCTCACTGTCTGCCATCTGACAGAAGCAGGGAGTGCACTGCTTATTTATAGGGCAAGTTCTCTATAAAAAAGCAACGTGCACCCTGCTTCTGTCTGATGGCGGGCGGACGAGGTGGTGTGTGGAGGATGGTGTCACTTGCCATTGCTTCACCACAGCACCAATAGTCAGGTAAAGGAGACCGAGGGGGCTGGGTTGTTGGTGCCATGGGAGGGAGGGGGGCCACTAGACACCAATGGGGAATGGGCTGGGGAGCTTCACGGGACAGGTAGTTGGGGACAGGGCCAAGACCGTGTTGTTTCAGGGGCATTATTTACACCAGTGTCATGTGTATGGGGTCGGGGATCAGATGGGTAGAGTGACCACTGGACACTAGGGAAAATATTATTTTAGTACACAAGCAGGGCATCAGGTGGTGAGGGGAACCAATAGACACCAGGGACTAAACTATTGACCATTGTGCACTGGTGTAGGTGCGGGAGGGACCACTAGACACAAGAAAATATTTTGATATTTACAAGGCAATGGATCGGGTGGGGTAGGGGACCACTGGACACCAGGGAGGAGTTATGTCAATATGGGGCAGGGGATAGGGGGGACACTGGGCACCATGGAATTGTTTTGAAATTATGGGGATGGCATCGGAGGGTGGAAGGGGACCACTAGACACCAGGGAATTGTATAGGAAATTACAGGGATGTCATCAGAGAGAGGGGGTACCATTAGCACCAGGGAAATGCTGTATGTGGGTGTGGGATCCTGGAGGGGGACCACTAGCACCAGGGATAGCTACTCCCCTGGGTCTGGGCAATTGTGGGGGGTGGCACCATGCAAACATGCCCAGCTACCAATGCAAATAAGCCCATAATGGGCATGCGAATTCCTTTGAATATAGCAAATTATATTCTGGCGCTATCCATTGTGGCACTGTGCTTCAGGAGCTATTTTGGGGCAGTGCCGAGTGCCACAGCACTGGGCCGTTATGGTCTTATATTCAGTCGAATAGCGCCAGTGCTCTATTCAACTGTATATAGTCTCTTCAGGCACCTGGGCAATTGCAAGGCGGAGCACAAATGTTTGCACTCTGCTTTGCGTGATTTTGAAAATCAGGCCCCAAGTCCTCATGCATGTGCAATACGTGCATTCCAGACCTTCATTTTTATCTGTTTTTTTTTTCCTCACAATGGCTATCTTGGGCCTAAATTATTTGGGTAGTCAAACTGCCATCCTAGACCCTGATCGCCAAAGCTGCACCATGTAAATGTGATCCTACATATGTTTTGGGGGTCTGACCCTCTAAAAACATTTTGTGTCAGAATTACAAGGTGCTATAAGGGTGGACATGTAGGATGTGGCAACTTGAGCACCTTGAAAATATGGGCTCAAAAGTGCCAAAAATAGACAAAACATGAGTAACAAAAAAAAATAGATAAGAAAATCTGGAAAAAATCCCAAGTACAAAAATGTAAGTATTGCGCATATGTGTGGACTTAGTTTTTATTTTTTCTTTTCCCATTAGTAGAAGATAGCCAGCCATTGTGGAGGAAGGGCTGTGCCATTTGTCCAATTTTACATGTAACCCCCCCTACAAATGGGGGTTTCCAAAAGTCTTCCTTGGGTGTGCCTAAATGCCCACTGCAAGGCTGTTGTCCTGTGTCCTAGCAGGTTTACAAGTGTTTGCATGTGAGCGCTCAGTTAGCCTCTGTGCCTGTCTCTTTAAGAGCTACCTATATCATAGTTTATAATTAATCTGGGTGGGTACCAAGTGTTTCTAGGCAGAGAGAGCCCTACTGGACTCTGTGATTGTTTGCTGATTATCTGTTTTAATAATAATGATAATGTAATTTGTCTAACCTGCCTTTCTTTGCAGCATGGACATTTCTGTTATGTACCACCATCTTGGTTCTGGACTGCCAGTCTGCACTACTCAGTACCTTTGGGGTTCTAAAATGGAACCTGCCCCCAGGGGTCTTGTGGGAGTGGATTTCTGTAGGAATTGTAGATTTCACACTTTGGCGCCTAAATGGACCTGGGGGGAGGAGCTCAAGCTGCTACAGACAGAAGAATCGACAAATCAAATCTTTTGGATCACTAGAAAGCCCCGGTGCTGCCTACAGCAGAAGTCAGAGTGGAATAAGAGTTGAGAGAGTGAGGAGTTTGAGCAATTCAAGCAGCTGCTACTGCGTAGTGTGCAGGGAAAATTGGTGGGAAGACTGTGTCTGGCCTGCTTGCTACCATCTTCCTAAAGTGAAGAGACTTAATCCGACCATCGGACTTTACCCAAATTTGCGACCTTCATTCTGGATTGTGACTAATTTCACCTGAAGAGGACCGAAGACCTGCTTTTGTGAGAGAGGCCTATCAGGACTTGCATCACGACTGCAGAGCATACGGTTTTCACAGGGACACTGTGAACTGCAACTGACTGTCATCCAAACTGCAGTATTTGTATGCTTTTACTATAAGTGTGCTGAATGTGGACAGTGGGTCATGATTTGGTTCCCCACTTTGCTGAATATGTCACGCTTGCTGGTAGCTGCGTCCAGCAACCTTACCGGACTGCATCTGAACTGTTCTCCCAGTCTGGGTCCTGCCATGCTAGCCCAGCTCGTGCTGCAGAGAAAGATCCAACTAGAAACCCGCCTGGAGATTCGGCTCCCTGATCAACAACACCAAACAGGATTGAGTGCCACATCACATCATGTGGGCCCAGCTTCTCCTGGCCATCCAGCTCTTCATCTAGAAGTCTCCATTTCATCCATCCTGCATCCAGTCTTTGGGTAGTGTGAGTAAAATCAGGGTAGCTCCCTGCGACCCAGCTAACAATCACAGTGTATATCATCTGATTTAATTGTTGTTAAGCTTTTGTGGACTGATCCATCCAGCTCCAGATTACAAATTGTGGGTTACAGTGTATGCATGTTTCTTTCTATCATAGGGCCCCAAACAGCTGCAATGCTGGCCTACCCAGAGAAATGCTTCTGGCTAGCCTGTAGTTCCAACTGGGTACCCAGAGTGTGTGTGATTGTGTTCCAGGGACCTCTGAGTGCATGCCTTATAGCCTGAATCAATCAGATCTAAAATCAGTCACCAGATTGCTGCCACTCCCTTGTTCACATACCCCATAAATCAGATCTGGATCTTTTTGCTGTTAAACTGGGTGTGGTGTACCTCTGTATAAAAAGTACTGTATCAACATTGTTTAATTGTTACAGGACTTGTTTTCCAGGGGGTCATCCAGGGCATTCCAGCTGATCATAGCCCTGGTGGTAAGAGGTTACAAGGAGGGATTCACTGTGTGTTGTAAAAGTGTTTTGGTGTGGGGTAGCTGCAAGCTTAGCCAGGTCACTAGGGGTAAAGAGGGGGGGTATCAGTGTCCCAGAGGGCTGTACCCAGGGCAGTCATGTTGCCAACACCCCTGTTCTCTGGGTGGATGCACCCTTTTCGAGAGCCCAGGCCCCTCAACCTGCAGGCTGCTGTGCAGGCAGAGGTAGTAACCCTCGGAGTAGCGCCACCTAGGGGTTACATACATAAAGGATGGGTGCTGAGGGGAGGAGAGATATGGGTGCTAAATAGGCAGGGATAATGTGGAGATATTGTATTTGTATTGGGGAGGAGGTTGGCATGGGCACTAGTTTAGTTTAGAAAATGAGCTTTACCAATCCTACAAGCTGATTGGCTAAGAACCCCTGCCAGCCATACATTTATTTTTATGTTTGCTTGCACGCATGTGCAAGAAACATAGTGCCATCATCCAAGTTTTCAGAGGTGTGTCACCCCCTCCTCCAATTCAGTCAGTGTGTGGGCAGGCACAGCCCCTGTCAGCCAATGCATGCTGGAGCTGTCTATGACAAGCTCCAAAATGCAGTGGCATACAGTTGAAAGGGGGAGCTACGCTTCAGTGAGCAGCGATAAGATATCGCCTGCTCACGCAGTCATCCCCTACACACACACACACACACACACAGCGTGCCGCATACTGCGTGCTGCCCCCCCCACGCACACACTCTATAGCCGACAGGGGTGCCCAATCCCCTGTCGGCTGTGCTACTTCCCCACCAAAGTTCTTCGAAATGCCATGCTGGGTGCCCACCCCAGCATGGCAAGTTATTGTATAGCCAACGGGGGTGCCCAATCCCCTGTCGGCTCCACTGTCCTCCCCCCCCCAAAAGTACCAGGTGCTATGCTGGGAGCCCACCCCAGCGTGGCAACTGATGATATGGCCGATGGGGGTGCCCCATCCCCCGTCGGCTCCACGGCCCCCCCAGCTGTCCTTGTGCCATGCTGGGAGCCCACCCCAGCGTGGCAAATGTCCCACGTCGTCTTTAAAAAAAAAAAAACACCTGTAAAGCAAAAATGGTCCCACGCAGTCTCCCAGCCCCCACAACCCGCACCCACCCACTGTGCACCCTGCCTCCCCACCCCCCTCACCCCATACTTACCTCCGGGCATGGCACAACGATCTTCGTGATCGGAATCATCGTCTGCACTCTTCAAAGCCGACCGCGAACTGAGGAAATGCCGGTAAGCTGTATAATGGGCTAGATAGGGGTTTTCAACTTTATTGCATATCTCAGGCATTTTTTGGAATTTTTGCACCAAATTTTCAACATGGGGTTTTTGGGACCCCTCCTCATGAATTCTTGCACTGTCATGGCATTACTTGGGCCTGAAGGATGATTTCACAGCCACTGCGCGAAATCACCTTTCCGGAATGATTAACGAAACGACACTGCCAGTGTTCATAAGGTGGGCTCTCAAAAAGACTATTTTGAAAATTTGGTGGAAAAATTCCTAAAAATGACTGTTTTTTGAGCATGCATTGTGCAGTTCCTACGCACGCTCACAAGTTCGCAAATTTTCAATATTTTCATTCCAAATTTTCAACACTGCCATTTTACCACACCTTCTTATGAGCAGTACAGCTGTCATTTTTCACATCTCACCCACAACGTGTTTCCGCCCATGTAGCGCACAATAGCGCAGTCAGTGTGCAAAATCAATGTACGGGACAAATTAAGAAAATCACAGTGACACTGTTCATGAGCAGAGGTCTTAAAATTGCTATATGGAAAATTTGGTGAAAAAATTCCTAAAAATGACTGTTTTTCGAGCGTGCGTTGCTCAGTTCCTGTGCATGCTCGTAAGTTTGCGAATTTAATATTTTCACTCCAGATTTTCAACATTGCCATTTTATTACACTTCCTTATGAACAGTACAGCTGCCATTTTTCATATGTCGCCCAAAATGTGTTTTCGCACATGTAGCGCACAATGGTGCTGTTGGTGTGCGAAAGCAATGTTTGGGACAGATTAAGAAAATCACAGTTACACTGTTCATGAGCCGAGGTCTTAAAATGGCTATGTTGAAACTTTGGTTACAAAAGTCCATACAATGACTGTGTTACAAGTGAGCATTGTGCAGTTTCCATGCACCCTAGTAAGTTCATGACTTTGTAATATTTTCAGTCCAGATTTTCACCAGTGGCATTTTTCCACACTTCCTTATGAACAGTACAGCTGTCATTTTTCACAACATGGCCAAAGTGTGTTTTCACACTTTCAGTGCAGAGATGCGTGGTCACTGTGGGAAATCATTGTTCCGGACAGATAAAGAAAATCACAGTGACACTGTTCATGATCGGAGGCACAAAATGCCTGAGTTGACAATCCATGTAAAAATCCCCAACCTAATTATATTACGGTGCGCTGTTGCTGTTCACGTCTCGTACTTCACCATTTTTTTATATTTTTACTGCAGATTGGCAACATTGCCATTTTTACACCTCCCATGAACAGTACAGCTGTCATTTTTACATCCTGTTTGGAATGTTTTTGCACCTGTGGTGCTAAATGCGTAGTCGCTGTGCATAAGCAGCTTTCGGCTAACAAACTGATATTCCCCTGTTCATGAGGTGGGGTCACAAAAAAATGTTGAAAATTTGGGTAAATGCAACGAATGCCTGAGGTATTAGGGGTTTCCAACCATAATGCCCAACCTTGTGAGAGAATGACAGGCATCAGGGTGTGACTTGGGATTCTTGCCTGTAATGCTTATACCATTCCACACCCTGCAGCCAGTGAGAGGCATCGAGGTATGCCTTGGACTCTTGGCTCAAAGTTCACCCCATTCTCTATATCGCACCCATCTCACCATATTTTCTAATGGAATGGGGTGCACATAAGGGCCAAAGACCCCAAGGAACACCGTGACACTTGTCAGTGTCTGCAGGGTGGGGTGTGGTGAAATGGCGTGGCCGTTATGCCTGACAACCCAAAGGCACACCCCAATGCCTGTCACTCTCTGCAGGGTGGTGGTGGGGTTGGCTTCAGTTCAATACTTCGCTGCCATTTCTATTACGCAGCTCTGTAACTTCTACACTACCACTGCCAATGCCAGCAAGCAAACATTCGACATTGACAAATGCTTGTTTAACAATGCTCAGTAAAAATCAAGTCCCTGTTGGAACTGCCACCTTACTGATATCACTGTGCCACTCAGTTTTACAAAGATGTGGCAAACATTTTTCCCCCAGCTTAGCGAGCAAGCGAGCTCCCCCTGCCCCGCTGAGGTACCACCGTCAACTGACTACCTCACCACCTACAAAAGTTCATTTTCTGTGTAAAAGAAAGAGGGAATCTTTTTTGTATCTCTAGTTAAATGGCAAGCATAAATGCAGCTGTTACTTTCAGCGCTTCCTGCTCAGTTATCGACTGAGTGACCAAATGTGCGAGTCTCCCCCTATGCATAATAAGCATTTGTCAATGCTGAATGTTTGCTTGCTGGTATTAGCATTGGAAATGCAGCAGTTAGACAGATGCAGAGTAGGAATGGCAGTGAAGTATTGAACTTCACGCCAACCCCACCTCCAACCTGCAGAGATGGACAGCCATTAGGGTATGCATTTGGGTTGTCGTCCATAACATTCATGCCATTTCACCTCATCCTATCCTGCAGACACCGACAAGTCTTGAGGTGTGCCTTGGGGTGTTGGGCTTTACAGTCACCCCACTCCATAAGGACATACCCTGAAATGGGTGCAATATAGGAGAATGGGTTGAACTCTGGGGCTGAAGAGTCCAAGGCACACCTTGATGCCTGTTACTGGCTGCAGGGTAGGGGGGTGGAACAGCATGAGCATTACAGTCGCCAATCCAAAGACACACCCCTGATGCCTCACAGTCTGTACAGGGTGGGACGTTATGGTTAGAAATCCTAACACCCTGGGTGTTTGTTGGCATTTGCACTACAAAATGTTCAACATGGCCTTTTTGTGACCCCCCACTTCATGAAAGCATTTGGGACCTCTTCTCATGAACAGTGACATTGTGATTTTGTCAATGTGTCCCAAACTTTGAGTTCCCACAGCGACCGTGCCATTGTGCGCCAGATGTATGAAAACACAGATCGGGCAGGATGTGAAGAATGACAGCTACACATTCATAGGGAGGTGTGAAGAGATGGCAATGTTGAAAATCGGTAATGAAAATATAAAAAATGCTCGAACTTCTGAATGTACATGTACACTGCACAACGCATGTGCGTAAGACAGTCATTTAGTGGAAATGATTCACCAAATTTTCAAGACAGGCATTTTGTAACCTCTGCTCTTGAACATTGTCACTATGATTTTCTTAATCTGTCCCGAACATTGATTTCCCACAGCAACCATGCTATTCTGTGCCAGATAAGTAAATGCATATTTTGGGCAGGATGTAAAAAATGACAGCTGTACTGTTCATAAGGAGGTGTGAAAAAATGCCAGTGTTGAAAATCTGTAGTGAAAGTACTACAAATTTGTGAAGTTACGAGGGTGCGTGGAAACTGCACAATGCACGCTTGTAACACAGTTATTTTATGGACGTTTGTCACCAAATTTTCAATGTAGGCATTTTAGGACCTCTGCTCATGAACAGTCACTGTGATTTTACATATGAAAATACATACGGACATACAAATCTGCCAGCAGAGCAGACCAATCAGTCTATCTAAGTCTGCCTGAGTGTGCAGCTAGCACCCTAGATTGCAGCTGCCCAAGCCTCCTCCCCCCTTAGTACCTCCCCCACTTGTCCCAGCCCTTGCCCCTGACTCTTCCTCCTGCTTTATCCCACTCCCTCTTAAAGCTATCGACTGTCCTACAAGTTACCACCACCTCTGTCAGCGCATTCCAACTAGACACCACTCTTTCAGTGAAGTAGTGCCTCCTGATTTCCCTCTTGAAACATCCCCCTTCCAACCTTAGTCCATGCCCCCTCGTCTCTCTTCCACTCCTCAGTTTAAACACCCCCTCGGTGCTAGGTTTATGTACCCCCCTCAGGTATTTAAATGCTTCAATCATATCCCCCCTATCCCTCCTCTCCTCTAGTGTGTACATGTTCAGCCCATTCAGTCTAAGTTCATATTCCTTTCCTTCTATCCCCTTTAACATTGTTGTTGCCCTCCTTTGCACCCCCTCCAGTAACTTTATATCTCTCCTCAGGTATGGCCTCCAGCATTGTACACAGTACTCCAGGTGTTGTCTGACCAATGATCTGTAGAGAGTTAGGATGATATCCCTATGTCTGGATGAGAACACCCTTGCGATGCACCCCAGCATCCTGTTTGCCTTCCCTGATGCTCTCCTGCACTGGGCTGAGTTGTTCATGCTCCCAGTTACCAACACCCCCAGGTTCTTCTACTCCTCTGTGATCCCCAACCTCACCCCACCAACCAATAGTCCCTCTTCTGGTTTTTAGCTCCAAAGTGCATCACCTTACACTTCTTTGCATTGAGTCCTAGCTGCCACTCCACCGACCATGTCTCTAGTTTGGTTAGATCCCCCCTGCAGTTTTTCCCATCCATTCTCTTTGTCTACCACTGCCCCCAATTTGCTTTCATCTGTGAACAGACTAACCCTGATCCCCACTCCATGTGCTATATCAGAGATAAACAGCCCAAATAGCATCGGGTCCAGAACTGACCCCCGTGGCACCCTGCTTGACACTGCTTTAGGTGCCGAGAGCTCCCCCACCATCAGCACCCTCTGCACGCTCCCCTGTAAACAGTTCTCTATCCATTTAGTCAGCTTTTTTCCCACCCCCACTGCCATCAGTTTTCCCCCAGTCTCCCATGAGGCACTGTATCAAAGGCCTTACTGAAGTCCAAGTACAGGACATGTACCGCATGGCCCCTGTCCAACTCCCTTGTCACCCAGTCATAATACTCTATTAGGCTGGTTAGACAAGACCTCCCTGAGACGAACCCATGTTGCTGCCCATCTTGGAGGCCATTACTCTCTAGGAATGCCACCAGCCTCTACTTCAGTATCGCCTCCATAAGTTTACCCTCTATGGACGTGAGACTGACCATCCGATAAATTTCTGGCTCCTCCCTAGGGCCACTCTTGTGCATGGGCACCACATGGGCCACCCTCCAGTCCTGGGACACACACCCCGTTTCCAGGAAGGTGTTGAACAGATCTGCCAGTGGCTCAGCCAACAGCTCTGCCATCTCCCTCAGCACCCTGGGGTGGATGCCATCGGGACCTGGTGCCTTGCCCATCCTTACTGCCCTCAGCCCCTCTAGCAGCCTAGTCCCTGTGATCACTTTGTCTGTCACCTCCTCCCCCCTTTCCCGACCTCCCCAGCCCATGCTGGTAGTGGACCATCCCTCTCCTTAGTGAAAACGGAGTAGAAGTACTCATTTAGAACTTCTGCTTGCCCCTCCCCCTTTTCCACCTAATCCGCTCCCCGCTTTATCCTCACAATATGTTCCTTGCACGTCCTCTTTTCCCTGACATACCTAAAAAAGTCCTTTTCCCCTCCCTTTATGCCCTGTGCTAACCTTAATTCCCTGGAGGCCTTAGCTTTTTGCACCCTCCTGGCCACCTCCCTTGACCAACTCTATAAGCCTCCTTATCCTCTCCCTTCTCTGTTCTCCTGTACTTCTTGTATGCAGCCCTCTATGCTCTCATGCCTTGCAGCACTTTCTTGTTCAGTCAGCATGGCTTCTTGGCTCTGCTCTTCTTACTCTTGGCCCTGGTGCAGGCTACTGTGGCCTCTGTTAGCCCAGTCTTTATGACTCCCCACTTTTGTTTTGCATCCATTCCTGGCCCTATATGCTGGAGTCTCCCTCACAGTATTGCTCCCATCCTCCCAAAGTCCATCCTGCTAAAGTCCACCACCTTAATGCCTGTAACTCCTGTCTCCATGCCCAGCATGAGAACAAGCCACACTGTTTGGTGGTCACTACCTGCTAGTGGGTACTCCACCCTTACCTCCCTCACCACCTCCCCATTTGCCAGTATTAGGTCCAGAGTGCTACCAAGCCTTATAGGCCCACTTGCCAATTGCGTCAGAAGGCCGTCCTGGAATGCATCAAGGAGCACCTGCTCCCTAGTACTGCTAGTGGCCGGAGTGCAACCCCTGGTAGGTTAAAATCCCCCACTATCACCACACTCCCCCTTCTACACACCCTCCTTATCTGCTCAACCAACTCCCCTTCCAGTTCCCCGGATTGGACTGGTGGTCTGTACACCACTTCCAGCCTCAGCTTTCTGCCCTTGGAGTCCAGGAACTGCACCCAAAGCACCTCTGTCCTCTCCTCATCTCCTTCGTCCCTTATGCATTTGATCCCTTCCCTCACATAGAGTGCAACCCCCCCTTCCAACCCTCCGGTCCCTACTGTATATCCTGTATCCCAGGATAGCCGAATGCCAATCATGGTACTCTGTGGCCCAAGTCTACATCACTGCAGCAGTGTCCACCTTCCCCTCTGAAAGGAGTGCCTGAAGCTCTGCAATTTTGTTCCCCAGGCTTCTTGTGTTGAGAGAGACCACTTTCCACCCGTACTTCTCCTGATCCTCATTCTTCTCCTTGGCATGTGTCCCTCCTCCCAGTAGTCCGCACTCTTTCTCCTACTTATTCTTACCAAGTGGTGGTGCCTTCTGTATTACACTCAGACCACTCTGCCCACCCCCTCCCAGGGTTACCTTGCCTCCGCCTTTACCTATATCTAGGTGGGTGAGCTCATTAGCTCCCCTGTCTGGACCTTTCTACCAACCTCAATCTTTTGGCCACTCCCCCCACTAGTTTAAATCCACCTTAGTAGAGATATACCCCTCTAATCCCCCCCTTTAGTACTCCCCTTCCCTTCCTGCTCAAGTGTAGCCTGTCCACCGCATACGAGTCACTATTCCCCCAGACCCTACCCCAGTTAGTCACTAACCCATAATTTTTGGTGTGGCACCAATCCCTCAGCCACTCATTGAACTCCTCGATCCTCCCCTTCCTCCCCATGCTTGCACATGGTACCAGGAGTACCTTCGAGAATGCCACCGACTCCCCCAACCCCTCACACTGCCTGTCCAACTCCTAGAACCTCCCCCTCACTAGTTCCACAATCTCCCCCGCCAAGTCGTTTGTACCCACATGCAACATTAAATGAGGTTTCTTCCTCATCCCCCTCACTGCACATTTCAGCTGTGCTTGCCCTGCCCCTCCTGCAGTCAACCCGGGGATAGCTTCAACCCAAATATGGCTGTGCCTTTACCCCCTTCTGCCCCATCTTACCCCTTCCAGTATAGAATCCTCCAGGATGAGTACCCACCCATCCTTTACCCTCTTTTCCTTCTAATGCCCCTTCCACCACCCCAGTATTCGTTCTTCCCTGCCCCTTACCCCCACCAGCTGTACCCCCTGTGACTTCTGAATCTGCAACCCTACTTCTGCCTCACCCCTTTTCTCTGCCTTATTCCTCCTATCCCCCTTGAACCCCTTCCCAGCCTGACTACTTCCTACTAGGCTTCCCATGTCAACCTCCCTTCCTCCCCTGCTGATTTCCAACCCCTCTCCTATCCCCGTTATTGTCGATTTAGAGCCCCCATTCCCTTCGACCCCGATAGTGATGCCCCTCCCATCCTTCCCTCTTCCCGTAACCTTCTCTCCTCCAGTCACCCCCTCGTTCCTTACTAGCCCCCCTTCTACCCTTTCATCCTCGCTATCTCTTCCTCTACCTGTTGCCATCCCTCTCATGCCCCGCTTGTCCTCCCCTACTTTAGTATGTTTCTCCTCCCCCTCTCTCTCCCATAGCAGAGGCTCAAATCTATTCCTAGTCGATACCCCTCCTACATCCCCTCCTCCTATCGGTTCCCACCTCCTACTTGTTCCACTCTGTGCCCCCCCGGTCCCTCCCTACCTGCAGCTATCTGCTCTCTCCCCAGTACTCTTTGTGGTCTCTTCCTCCTCATCAGGAGGCCTCCCCTTGCCTCAGGCACCCCCTCCCTTCTTCTCTCTTTTCTGCTAGTGTCTCTGATACTGGGGTTGGTTTCAGTCCCTAGTTGTTCTTCCCCCATCCCCCTTGCCATCCCCTATTCCCCCCCAGCCAGGATGCCCACCATACTCATCTGCTCTGCCACTTAGACTCCTCCCTAACCTCTACAGTCCCTCCCTCAAACTAGCCAGTTGTCTACAGACCATACACCCCCCATCCTCCAAACCCAGTCCACGATCATGGCAGACCCACACTCTGTACACCCTACCACCCTTCCAAAGATGCCCGCCCTATTGACATGCAGCACCTGCCCTATTTTGGCCCCCATCTTATGTTACGGGCTCTTACTCCCAGTTTCTGTACCCTACTACAACTGTTAGTGCCCTATTTACTCATATTCCTGTTTCCCCCCACACTAGTCCTACTACTGCCCCCTTGCCAACCGGGTTAATTCAGTCTCAAATCTAATCCATTGAATACTGTATTACTGTAGCAATCCCAAAGCCTCCTTGTCCGTTTTTCACCCCTCAGCTACCATACTTTTTGTTCTCAGCCCTCATAGTTTCACTTAGCCCATTTAGAAATCCTATTGCACTACAATTATTACTCAGCTTAGTTAGAGAAATAAACAGAACAAACAAATATTTATTATTACAGCAATCCTAACAGTACAGCTCAGTACTTAGCTCAGCCAGAGAAATAAACAGAACAACGAAATCTGTATTATTACAGCAGTCCTAAAAGTATCCAGTCATTGCTTTGTCTCCACCCCAGAGACCCTGTTGTAATATAGGACCACACAGGACCCTGGGCAGGTGGGTGGGCAACTCTAAAGTCCCGATAGAGCTCCGTTGAGCTCGCTCACTCCCCCTCTCTCACTTGCTCATTCTGTTTCTCCCGGTGCTGCAGGCTGCCCTTTTGTGCTGGGCTCCTGCCTGCGTTGGCACCTTTTTTTGCCCACAAAGAAATCCGCAGCAGTCTCGACAGGGCTCCATTGAGCTCGCTCACTCCTCCTCTCTCACGCACTCATTCTGTTTCTCCTGGCACTGCAGGCTGCCCTTTTGTACTGGGCTTCTGCCTGTGTTGGTGCCTTTTTCTGCCTGCAAAGAAATCTGCAGCAGTCGCTCACTCCCCCTCTCTCACTTGTTTGTTCTTAATCTGTCCCAAACACTGATTTCTTCTGCGACTGTGCTATTCTGCACCGGAAGTGTGAAAACACATTTCAGCCAGGATGTGAAAAATGACAGCTGTACTGTTCATAAGGAGGTGTGAAAAAATGCCAGTGTTGAAAATCTGGTGTGAAAATATTGCAAATTTGTGAAGTTATAGGGTGCGTGGAAACTTCGCAACGCATGCTTGTAATACAGTCATGTTATGGACTTCCGTCACCAAATTTTCAACATTGGCATTTTAGGACCTCTGCTCATGAACAGTGTCACTGTCATTTTCTTAATCTGTCCCAAAAACTGATTTCCCATGGCGACCATGCTATTCTGTGCCGGAAGTGTGAAAACACATTTCGGCCAGGATGTGTAAAATGACAGCTGAACTGTTCATAAGGAGGTGTGGAAAAATGCCAATGTTGAAAATCTGGAGTGAAAATATTAGAAATTTGTGAAGTTACGAGCATGCGTGGAAACTGCACAATGCACGCTTGAGAAACAGACATTTTTTGGATTTTTTTCGCCAGATTTGCAACATACGCTTTTTGAGAGCCCACCTCATGAACAGTGGCACTGTTGTTTTGTTAAACAGTTCAAAAATGTGATTCCATGCAGTGACCACAAAATCACCTTTTGGGACTGAATAACACCATGACAGGAACTGAATTCATGAGGAGGGATCCCAATAACCCCATGTTGAAAATTTATTGCCAAAATTCCCCAAAATGCCCAAGATGTGCACTAAAGTTGAAAAACCCTATTTATGCCATTATACAGCTTACCGGCATTTCTTCAGTTCGCAGTCGGCTTTGAAGAGTGCAGACGTGTTCCCGGTCCACCGAAGATCATCGTTCTGAGCTCTGGAGGTAAGTATGGGGTGGGGAGTGTGTGAGGAGGTGGGGTACACAGAGGGTGGATGCGGGTTGAGGGAGGGGCACTGGACATGTTGAGGGACTGTTTTCTGGTTTTACAGGTGTGTTTGGTACAACCAGGGGGGGCTCCCAGTGTGCCACCTGTATTTGTGGGGAGAGGGACTGAAGCTGATGAGGATTTGGCCTCCTGTTGGCACAGAAATTGGTGGGGGAGTGCATGATGCCAAGGGGTATTGGGCACCCCCTCAGCACACAACATAAATTGGGGGGGTTGGGACATTATGCTGACAGGGAGTGGGCTCCCTGTCTGCAAATTGAACTGGGAAGGGGGGAACCAAAGCCAATGGGGATTGGGCACCCCATTGGCAAAGAAAGACTGTTGGGAAGTGCATGATGCTGAGGGTGATTGGGCACCCCCTTGGCATACAATAGAAATTTGGGGGTGGGGACATTTTGCCAACGGGGAGTGGGCTCCCCATCAGAAAATGAAGTCGGTCGGGGGCATGCCGACAAGGGGATTGGGCACCCCACCCGTTGGCTCTGAAGCAGCCGCATAGAGCTGCCATGTTCCTGGTAATGTTACACCAAGCAAGGTACTGACCTGCAATAACGAGTCACTCCATCATTGCAGCAGAATTGCTGACACTGCAATGATGTGGCAGCCCCTCATTGCAGCAGCCAAATTGTTTCATGGTAGTGGCACTTCTGCAGAACCAGTGTCATCAGGACACTGGGCCTGCATTTTGTGTACACTGCCAAGCCCACAAATGCAGTGCTGGCATTGGCTGTCACACTCCAGCACCTTCACAACCTACTTCTCTCCTAAGCTGCCACATAATGGTTCTTGCGCATGCACGCAAGCAAACTTAAAAAAAAAAAAAGTCACCTCTGTGTTCACCCTGTCTCATGGTAGGGATAAAAAGAACATGTAAACAAGCATGAGAGGATACAACCGAGGTTAAACACACCAGTAAAACAGTACAGTGCCCCCTACTGGCAAGTATGCCATTACAGTGACTACTTTACCCCAAAAAAGCCTGAAAAATAATTTCTACTTATTTTTTTTATGTTTTTTTTTTTTAATATTTAACTGTCATGCAAAAATGGGACATGTAGCCCATTTTCTAAGTGCAATAATACCCTCCAGGGTGAGTGGTATTGGGATATACCAGACCTTCCAGGGGCTATAAGGTCCTCCACCTGTGGCGTTGGGCCTCATTACACTCATGGAAGGTCCAGTATATCCCAGTACAGCCCACCCTGTTGGATATTATTGTTTACTTAGTTTTAGTTTTATTCCACACAAAATCTGTTAGGCAGGGCCTATTTTCCAGTGACCTGGAGTCAAATGTACAAACATACAATACTTACATATAGAGGTTATATGCAAAATACACAGTACATGAATTAATTTATGGGTAATAAGGCATACATGGCCATACAAAGAAATACTTTGTCAAGAATTCATAAACATTAGAAGCAGTAACAAGTACCAGAAGCTGTGAGCTCATCCATTAGTTGAGATTTAAAGGAGGCAATGGAGTCACGCCTTCTTGACAAATCCAGAGACTTTCAAAGATTTGGCAAATCTAAAGGAAAATGGGCTGTGACCCACAGAAGATTTCCTGAGTGGTAATAACAGAGAGTTATGCACTATGCCTCTAGCTGAGTATTTGTTATTAATGAACTTGAAGGTGGACTGCAGCCCTGGTGAAAGCAGCCCAAGCAAAGCTTTTTCGCCAGTGGCTATGGTACAGAATTTCACCCAAAAATTAAAATTGAGCCACCCAAAACTGTTGTGTAGGACACAGATGTGGTATCCAATTTGTGGTCAAGAGAAAAAAAATGTCATGCCATCTTGAACAGTCCATGCTTTCATTCACTAATCCATTGACCACAGTGCAATAATCAATAATACTAATGATACAGCACTGCACCAGAAGTAGTTTTTAATTTCAGAAAAGAAAGTTTTGCCTGTGGCAATAAAGAAAGTCAATTCTAATATTTACTACTTTAAACACATGGTCTATGTGATCAGCAAAGGACAGCATACTGTCAAGGATCAAGCCAAAGTATTTAAAAATGTTCACCAGTTCTAGGGTAGCACCCCTGCACCCGTGGAGGTATTAATGTTTAGTGTAGGGGAAGGAGTCAGTCTTACTTCATGTACCATATAAGATACTTTTAGTTTTCTTTTCATTCATTCATTCATTCACACGGAGATTTTGCGTGAACCAGACCTGAATCAAATTAAAATCTTGTTGTAGCCTCGTCTCAGTCGATCTGGGTTTTTGTCACTTGCAAAGATGAGAGCATCTTCGGCATACAGAATTATGTCAGTTGAATAACAATGTTGAAAGTTTGCTAAGGAACAGACTAAACAGCAGGGGACCTACTGGTAAGTGGGGAGGTTGTTTTTTTGTTTTTTTTTGTATGATAGCCTGATAACAGGATTGGGCACCCAGTGTTGGGAAACCAAAACAGAAAGCTGGGGGGGAGGTGCTGTGCTTCAGAATGCAGTTGCTTCGTAATTGGTCCACACAGCCATTCACAAGACAGGTCCAGTGCAGACAGCATCAAAATGCAGCTAGTTCATGAGTGGCCCAAAGGGCCACTATTGAAGCAAGACCCCACACCACTGACCAGACTGGCTCTGGGAATCTGCAGTGTGTTTGGGGAGGGGGAATAGCCCTCCCCCTTCCGGCCCCACCATGAGAAGAAAACTGCAGAGGATTCACCCAGAACCAGGTAAGTCCTAGGGAAGGTGGACGATGGTGCCAGGAGGACCCGGGATGATGTGGGCCAGCCTGCAGGAGAGGAGGAGGATAAACAACTGATAAGAAAAACCATGAATGATGGTCTACCATTGTATGAATTGGGTACACTGTACATATTTAATTATTATTATTTTTTATATATATATATACTTTTTGGCCTTTTTCTGTTTACTCACCATCTCCCCCAGGGCCACAGCGCACACATGCATATTCGTGCATGGAGGCGCACACACCCACCAGGATCCAGTGGCCCCTTCCATCCCTCCTCAGACTTGCGTCACCGCTCCTGTCTGTCTGCGCTACCCACCAGACCTCCACCCAGTGGGAGCGGGACTACAGAGGAGTGGGCATCCACCCAAAGGAAAGGGAGAGCCATAACTCAATCCTGTTCCAACCCTCCCCCCCCCAAAGCTGGCACCCCGGCAGCCCAAGGTCATTCCCGAACCCGGGTCGCCAGCATGACACGAGGTAAAGCACCAGCGCCTCAACCCTTTGCATCACCCGGCCGGCTTCATATTTTATTCTTAACGGAAGATGTAGACAATTATAAGATGGATAGAAATAATCCTGAAAGCTGATTGGTCAAAGGTTGTTTTAGTTGTGATGTTATCCCAGTATGACATCATAGTCTGAAACTAATCTAAAGAATAAATTAAGTAACAAGCCCTTGTAATTGTAAAGGGTTCCCTTTTTTATTTATTTATTTGAATTTTGGTAACTGGGTAGGCCCACTGAGACGGAATGTCCCTTTTTCAGCGGTGACTGGGGGAAAAGGGTTACACAGGGAGGAACAGTGATACAATAAATAATAGCACATGGTAAGTGTACGCAGACACTTTTACAAAGACATACATAATAAACAAAGCAAAACATCAGACAGGCAGGAAATTAAGTTACATCTTCAAAACTGATATAGGGATAAAAGTCAGAGAACGATAACTAAGCAAAGCATATGTACAATTAGGTATAACTGAATACAGAGTATACAGGCACAGTGAGAAATTATGTACAACTCAGAACAGCCAGCCAATCAAAGCATGACTTGCATGGCACCAGAGCACAGCGTAGTAAATAAAGGGAGGATAAGCAGGCTCAGATAAAGAACCCAGAAAGAGGACAAGAGAGGGGAGAGTGATGAGAGATAAGGGAAGCGGTCAACAGGAGCAGGTACACAGCTGAGTGGAGGCAAGGTGAGATTTGAGAGGACGCTTGAGCAGGTGAATAAAGGTACAGGTCATGACAGTAGACAAGTTTGCCAAGTCAGTGTCTCAGTAGGTTGCATGCTCACCTCTCAGGCCAGAAGATCAGAAGGTTATGGATTCTAGTTCCACACCAGGAACACTGGCTAATAATCATTACTAACACTTCTGTGAAGTATTAGCAGATGCTTCAGTGCTGAGGGGCGGTCCTTCAAATGAGACCTTTGAACTGAGGTCTCTTCTGCCCTTTGGGGTGGTTGTCCAGGTAGAAGTTAAAAATCCCATGTCTATTTGGGGATTTCCCCAGTGCCTTGACAACATGTCCCCAGTCAGTAAAACAGGTTGATGTAATCCACCTCCTAGACACACCTGGAAATGAGCTGTCCCAGCTTGGTGTGCCTTTCCTGTTCAAAATTTTAAAATAATCCTAATGAGGTACTCTAGGGCATGTGTTATGCCGGTTAACATCACTTCTTGGGTGGTTGAAAGTTCTAATCTGTGTCTCATGCATCACAAAGCACTGGATGGATGATGTTATCTGAGCGTAGCATACATTCTTTTGTCTTATTGCTTAAATACTGTATATTAATCAAACCAAAAAAATATATATTGTGCATAGTGTGAAAAAGTTCCTTCGATTTTTATTTATTTATTTGAAATTACTCCAATGGGGATTACCCCATGTGCTGCAGCATCTTGTTTTCATGGGGGTCCCAGGGAGGCTAGCACCAAACAACAGATTAACGTACTCCAGCAGGTATAGTTATACACAGACTAAAATATACAAGGTATAAAAACTGCAAAGATAAGTCCTGTACATCAACACAGCAATCAAAGCAAGCTAGAAAAGTGATGTCACAGCAAATAAACACAGAAACATAGAATTTGACGGCAGATAAGGACCACTTGGCCCACCTAGTCTGTCCATTTTCCCCTACCTACTGTGTCACCGCAGACCCTACTTGATCTCCAACTTATCCTCCCCTTGTCTTATCACTAATGTCCCCTTATACCTATCCCATGCTTTCTTGAACCCCATTACAGTTCTTGCCCCCACCACTTCCACAGGGAAACTGTTCCAGGCACCCAATACCCTCTCCATGAAGAAGTACTTCCTCACATCTCCCCTGAGTCTACCCCCACTCCAGCTTCATAGCATGACCTCTTTTCCTTGAGCATATTTTTTTCCAAAGATGCTTCCCTCATGAACCTTATTTATACCTATGAGGTATTTGGAAGTTTCTATCATATCCCCCATCCATTCCTCCAGTGTATACATATGAAGGTCATTTAGTCTTTCCTCGTAGGGCTTTTGGTGCAGACCCAGCACCATTTTGGTTGGCCTTCTCTGGACCTCCTCCACTATTTCTATGTCTTTCTGGAGATGAGGTCTCCAGAACTGGACACAGTACCCCAGGTGAGGTCTCACCAGTTTTCTACACAAGGGTAGCACCACCTCCCTATTTATGCTAGTGATCTCCTTCCCTATGCACCCCAGCATCCCACTAGCTCTCCCGACTGCCTTATCACACTGCGTAGCCACCTTTAGGTCATCAGATACGATAACTCCCAGGTCTCTTTCCTGTTTGGTGGTCATCAATACCTCTTCTCCAATTTTGCACTCCTCCCCTGGGTTTCTGTGCCCCAAGTGCATGATTTTGCACTTTTTTTTACATTGAAGCCCAGTTGTCATACCCTTGACCAGTCCTCTCTCCTTTTCAGATCCTCACTCAATTCCCCTCCCCCCTGGAGTGTTTACCCTGTTGCAGAATTTAGTGTCATCTACAAACAGGCAGACCTTTCCCTCTATCCCCTCTGCAATGTTGCTAATAAAGATATTAAAGAGGACCGTTCCCAATACAGATCCCTGTGGTACCCCACTGATCACTCTCCCTTTCTTGGAGTGAACTCCATTTACCACCACCCTCTGTCTCCTATCCCTTAGCCAATTTTTAACCCAGATTTCCACCTTTGGTCCCACTCCTAGACTACCCAGCTTGCTTACTAATGTCCTATATGGGATGGTCTCAAAGGCCTTGCTGAAATCCAGGTAGGCCACATCCACCGCTCCTCCCTGACCCAATTCCTTGGTCATCCAGTCAAAGAAATCTATCAGATTAATTTTAAAAGACCCACCCCCCCATGAATCCTTGCTGTCTTGTGTCCTGTAAGCCATGGGATTCAAGATATTCCACTATCCTTTTCTTTAGTTTTGATTCCAATAATTTCTCCACCACCGAAGTCAGGCTGACTGGCCTGTAGTTACCAGCCTCCTCCCCAATACTGCTTTTATGAAGTGGAACTACACCTGCTCTCCTCCAGTCCCCCAGAACCTCTCCTGTCTCCACTAAGGCTGAACAGGACTGTCAGAGGTGCAATCAGCACCTCCCTGAGTTCCTTCAGTATCCTTGGATGGACCCTGTCTGGTCCCTATGCCTTATCCACTTTCAGATTTGTGAGTTCCTTCAGGAGTCGCTCCTCTGTAAATGGACAAGTGTCTACCTCCCTTCCTTTGATGCTCCTGTCACTTTTCTGTGGCCCCTTTCCTTCCCCTCTTTCTGTGAACACTGAACACAAGCATTTGTCAATGCCGAATGTCGAGTGCTTTGCTCCGTTGAGCTCGCCCACTCCCCCTCTCTCACTCGCTCGTTCTGTTTCTTCTGGCACTGCAGACTGCCCTTTTGTACTAGGCTCCTGCCTGCGTTGGCACCTTTGTCTGCCCACAAAGAAATCCGCAGCTGTCCCATCAGAGCTCCATTGAGGTTGGTCACTCCCCCGCTCTCACACGCTCATTCTGTTTCTCCTGGTGCTGCAGGTTGCCCTTTTGTACTGGGCTCCTGCCTCTGTCGGCGCCTTTTTCTGCCCACAAAGAAATCTGCAGCAGTCCCGACAGAGCTCTGTTGAGCTTGCTCACTCCCACTGTCTCAGTCATTCGTTCTGTTTCTCCCACTGCTGAAGGCTGCCCTTTTGTACTGGGCCCCTGCCTTCATTGCTGCCTTTTTCTGCCCACAAAGAAATCTGCAGCAGTCCCAACAGAGCGCTGTTGAGCTCACTCACTCCCTCTCCTCACCCTCTCGTTCTGTTTCTCCCAGCGCTACAGGCTGCCCTTCTTTACTGGGCTCCTGCCTGTGTTGGTGCCTTTTTCTGCCCACGAAGAAATCCACAGCAGTCCCGATAGAGCTCAGTTGAGCTCGGTCACTCCCCCTCTCTCACTCACTCGATCCTAATCTGTCCCAAACATTGATTTCTGAAAGCGACTGCGGTATTCTGGGCCAGAAACACAAAAACACATTTCGTAGAGGATGTGAAAAATGACAGCTGTACTGTTCATAAGGAGGTATGAAAAAATGCCAGTGTTGAAAATCTAGCATGAAAATATTTCTAATTTGCGAAGTTACAAGGGTGCGTGGAAACTGCACAACGCACGCTCATAACACAGTCATTTAATGGAGTTTCATCACAAAATTTTCAACATAGGCATTTTAGGACCTCTGCTCCTGAACAGTGTCACTGTGATTTTCGTAATACGTCCCGAACACTGATTTCCTACAGCGCCTGAGCTATTCTGAGCCTCAAGTGCGAAAACACATTTCAGTAAGGATGAGAAAAATGACAGCTGTACTGTTCATAAGGAGGGCCAGAAAGATGGCAATGTTGAAAATTTGCAGTTAAACTATTGCAAAGTTGTGAAGCTACAAGTGTGCGTGGAAACGGCGCAACGCATGCTTGTAACACAGACATTTTATGGACTTTCATCACCAAATTTTCAGCATAGCCATTTTAGTACCTCTGCTAATGAACAGTATCACTGTGATATTTGTAATGTATCCCAAACACTGATTTCCCACAGCGACCGCGCTATTCTGCACTGGAAGTGCGAAAATACATTTCGGCCAGGATGTGGAAAATGACAGCTGTACCGTTCATAAGGAAGTGCGGGAAAATGGCAATGTTGAAAATCTGGAGTGAAAATATTGCAAATTTGCGAAGTTACGAGTGTGCATAGCGACTGCGCAATGCACGTCGTCAAAAATCATTTCTTGGATTTTTCCACCAAATGTGCAACATAGACTTTTGAGAGCCACCTTATGAACACTGGCACTGTCGTTTACTATTCGGTCCTGAAAGGTGATTCTGCGCGGTGACAGCGAAATCACCTTTAGGGGCCGAACAACACCATGACAGTGGCTGAATTCATGAGGAGGGTCCCAAAAACCCATGCTGAAAATTTGATGCCAGAATTCCCAAAAATGCCTGAGATATGCATTAAAGTTGAAAAAAAACTATGCCATTATACAGCTTACCGGCATTTCCTCAGTTCGTGGTCGGCTTTGAAGAGTGAAGGCGTGTTCCTGGTCCACTGAAGATTGTCACGCTGGGCTCCGGAGGTAGGTATGGGATGGGGGGGTGTGGGGAGGTGGGGTGCGCAGACGGTGGGTGCAGGTTGGGGAGGGAATGCCAGACTCGATGAGGGACCGTTTTTTGCTTCACAGGGAAAAAAAACAAAAAAACATTGCTGGACAGTTTTTTTTTTAACAAGGACATTTATGGACATTTAGCACGCGGGGGTGGGCTCCCAGCATGCCAACCTACTGTTATGTGTGGGAGGAGATTGTAGGCGGCGGGATTGGGCACCCCTCGACACACAATTTCCATAGCCGGAGCGGGGACATGATGCCGACGGGGAGGGCTCCCCTTGGCAAATCAAACTGGAGGGGGAGATTATGCTGACGGGGAGTGGGCTCCCCATCAGCAACCTAAACATGCTTAGGGGCTGAAGCCAATGGGGTTTGGGGCCCCGCTGATCAACCACTGTTGTGGGAGAGGCACATGCTGCCGAGGGGGATTGGGCACCTCCTCAGCACTGGGGTTTCATTATTATTTGTGAACATGAGGCAAGCCACTGCCATGTTCACAAACAATATCACAGTAGGAAGATTCACCAGCAATGACGGGTCGCCCCTCATTGCAGCGGAATGGCTTATGCTGCAATGACGAGGTGGCCCCTGATTGCAGCAGCTGAAACCAATCAATCAATCAATCAAAATCTTTATTCATCCAGGCGAGCACCATTGAGCAAGGCTCATTTGCAAGGTGGACCTGGTCATGAATACATCAAAGTACAGTACAGAAGCAGGTATACAAAAAGCAATAATATACAAGGAAGAAAATGTATATACAGTGTATACATTACAGTACAAGGTTGAAATAAATGAAAAAAAGAACAGCATTATTTTACAATTGAAGAAGTCAGCAGATGTACAATCAACCATAGGCATACAGGGGTTAAAAGCAGAGATCTTTTGAGTGAGGCAGCCGGCAACTACACATATGGGGAAATAGGCCATGTATGGGGTGGCAGGTTAGAGAGGTAAAGAGGAGGAGGGATATATTACCGATGACTGGGGGAAAAATTGGGCTAAAACCACAGAAAGGGACAATGGCTGTCGTCTACTTGTCTATTATGATAATGACAGAGGAGGGGTAGATAATTGGGACACCACTATGGATGGGGTGGGACTTTAGCCAGGCTGGAGTAGACAGGGAAGGGTGGGAGTAGCAGGAAGAGTTAATAGGGAAAGAGTGAGAGCTAGGGGTAGAAACATGGCAAGCATCAGGATGGAAAGGGGGAGTTGCAGAATTAGTGGGCTAGCAGTGAGGAAAACATTTGCAAGGTGCTTTCATGTAGCAATCGTAGGGTGCCTTGAAGATATTCAGGCTAACAGGGCAGCTCAGCTTCAAATCTTACAAGGTTGGAGCACGCTTGCTGAACTAGTGTCAGCAGCAGCGTGACACCCCATTGAGAAAGGCGGGCTAAGCCTCCAAAGGCTGTGGGGGCATTGGCCACAACAGTGCTGCACCTCTACAATCTGCTTTTGCAGCAAGCTGCCGCAATATATTTCTTGCGCATGTGCGCAATCAACATAAAAAGTATTTGTTCAAGATGTCTGCTTTTTCTTGGTCTCTTTCCACACAACTCCCCCTTCTCAGTCTTACAATCCCTTCCCTGGTCTTTCTCTTTTGGCTTACATGCCTAAAAAAATATCTTGCCTCCGTTCTCTACTTCCTGTGCTATTTTCTCCTCTGTTTGTGCCTTTGTGCTCCTGATTTCTCTGCCTCCCACTGTTTCTCCAGATACAGCTCCCTACGCTCCTCTTTCTGTGTCTTATTCCCCCTGAATGCTAACTTTTTTGCCTTTACCTTCCCAGCCACTTCCTTAGAGAACCATAGTGATAGCTTTTTCCTCCTGGCTTTGCCTACTAGCCTAACACAGAGGTTTGTTGCCTTCTCTATGCCCCCTTTTAGTTTCACCCAAAGTTCCTCCACTCCACCTAAGTCCTCCCCCCACCTCTCCAGGGCATCTCTGAGGCATTCACCCATCATTTTTAAAATCGACCCTCCTGAAGTCCAGGACCCTCATCCTTGTGTGACTCAATTCTGCCCCAGTTCTTATATTGAACCACACAGTACGGTGATCACCAATCCCCAGGTTGACACCCACCATGAGGTCTGCAATACTGTCCTGGTTAGTATAGATCCAGTATTGCCCCCTCATGAGTGGGCTCCCTAACTAGTTACCTGAGGAATGCCCCCTGCAAGGAGTCCATGATGTCCTTGCTCCTAGCTGTAGCTGCAGCTGGGGTGCTCCAGTCTATATCCGGCAGATGGAAGTCTCCCTCCAGCGGCACCTCCCCCTTATTGCCATCTTTTGGATGGCTTCCCCCAGATCCATATCCAGCACCCCCCCCCCCATGCTGGAGGTCTGAAGATCATGGCAATTTAAATAGTGGCTCCATTTCCTGTCTCTAGGGTGACCCACAGTTGCAGGGCCTCTCCCTCTATCACCCGTACCTCTGTCGCTTTTATGCTGTCTCTCACATAAAGAGCAACTCCTCCTCGTCCTCCTTTCTTCACACTCTGTCCTTCCTGAACAGAGTATATCCTGGTATGGCTATATCCCATTCACGGTTCTCAGTGCACCATGTTTCTGCAATGGTGACAATGTCCAGGTCAGCCACAGGATTCAAGATATTCCACTATCTTTTCTTTAGTTTTGATTCCAGCTCATTCTGTTTCTCCTGGTGCTGCAGGCTGCCCTTTTGTACTAGGCTTCTGCATCTGTTGGCACCTTTTTCTGCCCACAAAGAAATCTGCAGCAGTCCAGACAGAGCTGTTGAGCTAGGTCACCCACCTCTCTCACTCATTCGTTCTGTTTTTCCCTGCTGCTGAAGGCTGCCCTTTTGTACTGAGCCCCTGCCTGCATTGCTGCCTTTTTCTGCCCACAAAGAAATCCGAAGCAGTTCCAGCAGAGCGCTGTTATCTCACTGACTCCCCCTTCCTCACCCGCTCATTCTGTTTCTCTCGGCGCTGCAGGCTGCCCTTCTTTACTTGGCTCCTGCCTGAATTGGCACCTTTTTCTGCCCACAAAGAAATCCACAGCAGTCCCAACAGATCTCAGTTGAGCTTGGTCACTCCCCCTCTCTCACTCGCTTGATCCTAATCTGTCCCAAACATTGATTTCTGAAAGCGACTGAGGTATTCTGCGCCAGAAACGCAAAACCACATTTCAGCCAGGATGTGAAAAATGACAGCTGTACTGTTCATAATGAGGTGTGAAAAAATGCCAGTGTTGAAAATCTGGAGTGAAAATATTACTAATTTGTGAAGATACAAGGATGAGTGGAAACTGCACAATGCACACTCGTAACAGTCATTTTATGGAGTTTCATCACAAAATTTTCAACAAAGGCATTTTAGGACCTCTGCTCCTGAACGGTGTCACTGTAATTTTTGTAATACGTCCGGAACACTGATTTCCCACAGCACCCGTGCTATTCTGCGCCAGAAGTGCGAAAACACATTTTGGCAAGGATGTGAAAAATGACAGCTGCACTGTTCATAAGGAGGGCCAAAAAGATGGCAATGTTGAAAATCTCCAGTAAAAATATTGCAAAGTTGCGAAGTTACGTGCGTGCGTGGAAACTGCGCAATGCATGCTTGTAACACAGTCATTTTATGGACTTTTGTCACCAAATTTTCAACATAGGTATTTTAGGACCTTTGCTAATGAACAGTGTCACTGTGATATTCGTAATGCATCCCAAACACTGATTTCCCACAGTGACCATGCTATTCTGTGCTGAAAGTGCAAAAACACATTTTGGCCAGGATTTGGAAAATGACAGCTGTACTGTTCATAAGGAGGTATGTGAAAATGGCAATGTTAAAAATCTGAAGTGAAAATATTGCAAATTTGCTAAGTTATGAGCGTGCATAGCAACTGCGCAACGCACACTCGTAAAACAGTCATTTCTTGGAATTTTTCCACCAAATGTGCAACATAGACTTTTTGAGAGTCCACCTTATGAACACTGGCACTGTTGTTTCATTAAGTGGTCCCAGAAGGTGATTCCACACAGTGACAGCGAAATCACCTTTCGGGGCCAAAGAATGTCATGACAGTGGCTGAATTCATGAGGAGGGTCCCAAAAATCCCATGCTGAAAATTTGGTGCCAAAATTCCCCAAAATGCCTGAGATATGCATTAAAGTTGAAAAAAACCTATTTATGCCATTATACAGCTTACCGCATTTCCTCAGTTTGTGGTCGGCTTTGAAGAGTGCAGACGTGTTCCTGGTCCACCGAAGATTGTCGCACTGGGCTCCGGAGGTAAGTATGGGATGAGGGGGGGTGTGGGAAGGTGGGGTGCACAGAGGATGGGTGCAGGTTGGGGAAGGGCCGCCAGACTCGATGAGGGACAGTTTTTTGCTTCACAGGGGAAAAAAAACAAAAAAAACATTGCTGAACAGTTTTTTTTTAACTAGGACATTTATGGACATTTAGCACACTGGGGTGGGCTCCCAGCGTGCCAACCTACTGTTGTGTGTGGGAGGTGACTGTAGCCAGCGTGGGATTGGGCACCCCCCTCGGCACACACCTATGTTTCGTCACGAGGGGGACATGATGCTGACGGGGAGTGGGCTCCCCACCGCAAATCAAACTGGGAGAGGAGATCTACGTGAGTGGGCTCCCCATCAGCAACCTGAATCGCTCAGGGGCTGAAGCCAATGGCGTTTGGGGCCCCCGTCGGTAAACAACCACTGTTGTGGGGGGAGGCACATGCTGCCAAGGGGGATTGGGCACCTCCTCAGCAGTGGGAGCTCACTAATATTGTTTGGCAAGCCACCGCTATGTTCACAAACAATATCACAGTAGCAAGATTCCGCCCAGCAATGACGGGTCGCTCCCTCATTGCAGCGGAATGGCTTATGCTGCAATGAGGAGGAGGTCCCTGATTGCAAAGGCTAAAACCTTACAAGGTTGTGGCACGCTGGCTGGACTAGTGTCAACAGCAGCATGCCACCCCATTGAGAAAGGCGGGCTAAGCCTCCAAAGGCTGTGGGGGCATTGGCCACAACAGTGCTGCGCCTCCACAACCTGCTTGTGCAGCAAGCTGCCTCAATATGTTTCTTGCGCATGTACGCAATCAACATAAAAAATATTTGTTCAAGATGTCTGTTTTTTCTTGGTCTTCTTCCACACAACTTCCCCTTCTCAGTCTTACAATCCCTTCCCTGGTCTTTCTCTTTTAGCTTACATGCCTAAAAAATATCTTGTCTCCGTTCTCTACTTCCTGTGCTATTTTATCCTCTGTTTGTGTCTTTGTGCTCCTGATTTCTCTGCCTCCCTCTGTTTTTCCAGCTACAGCTTTCTATACTCCTCTTTCTGCATCTTATTCCCCCTGAATGCTAACATTTGTGCCTTTACCTTCCCAGCCACCTCCTTAGAGAACCATAGTGATAGCTTTTTCCTCTTGGCTTTGCCTACTAGCCTGACACAGAGGTTTGTTGCCTTCTCTATGCCCCCTTTTAGTTTCACCCAAAGTTCCTCCACTCCACCTAAGTCCTCCCCCTACACTGTCAGGGCATCCCTGAGGCATTCACCCATCATTTTTAAAATCAACCCTCCTGAAGTCCAGGACACTCATCCTTGTGTGACTCAAGTCTGCCCCAGTCCTTATATTGAACCACACAGTACGGTGATCACCAGTTCACAGGTTGCCACCCACCATGAGGTCTGCAATACTGTCCTGGTTAGTACAAGATCCAGTATTTCCCCCTCATGAGTGGGCTCCCTAACTAGTTGCCGGAGGAATGCCCACTGCAGGGAGTCCATGATGGCCTTCCTCCTAGCTGTAGCTGCAGCTGGGGTGCTCCAATCCATATCCGGCAGATGGAAATGTCCCTCCAGCAGCACCTCCCCCTTATTGCCATCTTTTGGATGGCTTCCCCCAGAGCCCCCCCCCCCATGCTGGAGGTCTGAAGATCATGCCAATGCAAATAGTGGCTCCATTTCCTATCTGTAGGGTGACCCACAGTTGCAGGGCCTCTCCCTCTATCCCCTGTATCTCTGTCACTTTTATGCTGTCTCTCACATAAAGAGCAACTCCTCCTCCTTTCTTCACACTCTGTCCTTCCTGAACAGAGTATATCCTGGTATGGCTATATCCCATTCATGGTTCTCAGTGCACCATGTTTCTGCAATGGTTACAATGTCCAGGTCAGCCTCTGTCATAATGGCCTCTAAGTTTGGAATTTTATTTCCCAGACTTTGAACATTGGCACACATGGCCTTCCAACTTCTAGTGCCACCCTGCTTGACAACCCCCCAATTTCACTTTTGCCCTTTCTCCTTACGATCTATGTTCAAATTCCCATCTCTTGTCATTACTACTAACTTTTTTTTTATTAGGTACCCTTGGAGATTTGTCTCTCTTAGGGTTCTCCCTGCTGACTACTGCAGTTGGGGGGGGGGCAGTTTATGTCTCCCTGCTTCCTTCTACCACCCACCTCTGCTAGTTTAAATGTTTGCTAATGTAACATTTAAACAGTTCACTAAGGACTGTGGTCCCCCTCCTGGACAGATGCTGGCCATCTCCCCTGTACAGGCCTTTATTCCTCCAGGTGTGGCCCCATTCCCCAGTGTAGCTGAACCTGTCCTCTTTGCACCATTCCTTCAACCACTGGTTGAAGCTCCTGGTATAGAGAACTCTATCCTTCCTCCTATCATAGACTGGCAGCATCTCAGAAAAGGCCACTGAACTTGCTACCTGCCAAATACCCCTCCCCCACTCCCTGAACTCCTCCTGAATTATTCTCTCCCCATCCCTAGCCAGGGCATTTGTCCCCATGTGGACAATAATATTTAGCTCCCCCTCCCATCCTGCTGCTGTAGTGATCCCCAGGATCCACTTTCCATCCTTCCAAACTGTGGTGCTGGGTAGGCACCTAACCTTCCTCACCCCCTCCCTTCCTCTCCCCAAATCTATCTCTCTCATGATGAAATCTCCCACCAGGAGTTGTTTTCTTCTCCTCCTGGGTTCTCTGACATCCTCCTTGGGGTCTCCACTACAGAAAACCCTTGCATCATCACTGGTCACTGTCTTGGGTGCCTGTATGGGACAGTCCCACCCAGCCAGAGTGATGTAGGAGTTGTGCAGTGCTACCAGATGGGGGATGTGCCTCTGTCCCACCACCCTCACCCTCACCCTCCCTGAGCCCACCATAGTCCAGCCGCACCTCCTCATAGGCATTATTTGAGTTAGCGATAGCAGACTTGGTGATCTCTGGGGAAGGGGGAGAGGTTTCCTGAATCCAAGCCAACTTGGCCTGGAGACTAGCAACCTCCCTCCTCAGCCCAGAGAGGTGGACGCAGATGGGGCAGTACTGCAGGCTTCAAAAGGTCTTCCTGAAAAATGCCACCCCAAAGCTACTGCACTGCACCACTCCCATCATACTTTCCTTCTACTCTGCCTGTTTTTCCTTTAAAACCATTTTAAATCCTTTCACTCTTCTAAATCTCTTAATACTCCTATCCTAGATTGGGTGTTGGCTCTAGTCCCAGTTTTGGCCTACCCTTGATTTTCAACCCTTCCCAGCAGTGACTGTTACACAGTAGTGAGCAGTTTCTTGCCTTAATCAACTGGCAGAGTCCTCCACTTCCTTCTGCTGATGCCTACTGACACCTATGACGCCAGTCACTTGTTCCACTCCTTCACTGTTCCACTCACTCACTGAGACATGACCGTGTGAAGAAACAACATGTAAAGAACACAAACATTGTTATCCAACATGATCATGACTGGGAAAAGGGGATATGGGAGCAAAACAAATACAGTGAGGTCTAAGGGGGCTGGAATGAACTGACACTAGCAAACTAGAAGCATTCCTCAGTTGGCGAAGGAGTTTGTTTCAGGTGCTGGTGCTGCAAATGCCTTTTGACCAAATTCATCCGTTAGCTTATGAATTAAGAAGGTAGGTGCTGCTGTTGAACAGTGAGTAGGCACTGCTTGACTGTGCAAGGTGGGCTAGGAGGTAATCAGGAGCTTTTCCTTGTGCACAGCTGTACAACTAAGAAAGCCAGCTGACCCTAGCTGAAAGGCCTGGCCAGTTCAGCTGGTTATCAGACAATGATGGGTAGACCTGCACAGCTTGTACTAATGATTCAGAGGCATCATAGTGGTTTTGTTTGCACAGTAATATAGGATGTCTCCGTAGTCATCAGAAGAGAGAAGGAGAGCAGGAAGTGGAATTTTTGGCAGGAGGAGCAGTGACTGCATACAAGTTTAGGGCTCATGGGCAGACTAGATGGGCCTAGAGGTCCTTATCTGCTGAAATTTCTATGTATCTATGTATCTAGGAGGAGGAGGAAGGTGGTGCTACCATTGTATCACTCACTGGCAAGGCCCCACCTGGAGTACTGTGTTCAGTTCTGGAGGCCTAACCTCTGCAAGGACATTGAAAGGGTGGAGGTGGCACAGAGGTGGGCAACCAAAATGGCTTTGCATGGGAAGCCATACCAAGAAAGGCTGCAAGAATTTAACATGTACTCCTTGGAAGAGAGGAGAGCAAGAGGAGACATGATTGAAACCTGCACGTGCCTCACAGGAGTGCAAAAGATGCAAGTGGAGGGTCTATTTCAGAGAAAGGAAATCACTAGAAAAACTGGGTAAGAAATTAAGCTAAAAGGTGGACATTTATGAGAAATGTGCGGAAATGTTTATTCACAGAAAGGGTGGTGGATGACTGGAACAACCTGCCAGAGGAGGTAGTAGTGGTAAAGACTGTGGGGAGCTTCAAGCATGCATAGGATAGGCACAGGGGTATATTAGGTAGAGGTACGGGGAAGAGGGAGTGACACCTATGACCAACTAGGGCCAGTGGTGATGGAATAGGCAGGAACAAGGGGTAGACTGGATGGGCCTAAAGGTCCTTTTCTGCTGGCAAAATGTGTGTTTCTGTGTTTCCTTATGTCAGCATCGAGACAGAATTTTGACCCATAGAGAAAGTTGAGCTTGGACCCTATGGTTATTAAAACGTGATCAATTCGCCTGCTGTATGTAAATTGCTTGATTTTTGTGCATCTCTCCAAATCATACACTTGCTCTCAAATCTCATTCCCTGAGCAAAGTATCATGGGTATGCGGATTCTTGTGAAAGTCAGACTGACATGGCTGCAGCAGAACAGACATTGCCTTTTAAGCCGGTTTGTATGTTTGATCTAGTTTAGGCTGAGACTGGCAAAGTAAAGATACATCCTCTTTGGGACTCCTCATCATAATCTTAATCAGGCACTTTGTCAGACCAGGCAAAATCCATTTAGAATACACTCAGTGTGAGCATACTAGGGAGACAGTAGAATGCCTTCTGTATGTAATTGATACATCAGACTAGATTCATAGATATTTGAGTGAGTTGACTTTCTTGATCATATTGCCATCTGATGTTATAATTGCAGGTGAATCAGCTGAATTAATTATCAGTTTCTGGGATCCAAACACAATAGACTTAGCTTTGGTTGCATTATGGATCAGGCAGTTGTTGATAAACTAGGAGGCGGTTGTGTTGAAATTGGACTGGAATACTGAGTTAACCTGAGTCATTGGGCTTGATTCTCAAAGCCCCAAGTGTGGTACAAGGTGCCTGTGCCAAACATATATGGTGCAAGTGGCACCTTGCGCCAAACACTGTGCCCCAAGCTATTCACAAAGGCAGCCTGCATCAATTGCAGGCTGTCTGGCCCAAATGGGACTTGCGTCGCCCCTGCACCCAAAAATGGGTTGCAACAAAGCACTAGGGGGCATGTGGCAGATGCAAGCTGATTCACAGATATCTATCAGAGGGAGACATTCTAAGTACCCTTAGACCAGCCACGGCTGGTCTAAGGGTACTTAGAATATTCTCCTATGGGATAGCTCCTTGTATGTGACAATGAGCTGCGGTCAACACCTTGCTGATCCCCATGTGGCAGTACATGAAATAAATAACTGAGTACATGAAATAAATAACTGGAACCCCTCCCCAGCAGTCTAACGGTCCCCACCCCCCAAACACACCCCATGCCAACTGTAATACATATATGCAAGAAAGCCTCCATCCCTAGTGGTGTAGGGCCCTCCCTGATGACCAATCCCATAAGAAAGAGACTCCCCCACTCCCCCGACAGATAAGTCACCCATCCCTGGTGTTCCAGTGGTCCACCTCCCAACCTTGATGTTGCCAATAAGTGATAACTGTGTAAGATATCCCAGACCCCCTCCCTGATGCCCGATGCCACCCGTAAGTGATAAATCCCCCATCCCCCTCCCCAATGTCACCTGTAAGACATAGTAGTAATAATTCCACCATCCCCCTCCCTGATGCCGCTTGTTGATGTACAAACCAAAACAAACTCATGCCTGGTAGTTTAGTGTCTACCCCACCCCAGCAAGTTCTGCCCACCACCCTGCTCCCCCATTCTCTGATAGAGCCTGGACCAGCACAGCCCACCTCGCACTTCCGCTGCCGGCCACGACTGAACTGTCACCAAGTGCCATACTGTAATGTGTACACGCTCAGCTAGAACACCAGGGACGGGGGAATTATTGATTATATTACTAATGGTCAGCATCTGGCAGGGGGAAGGGATGTCTGTTTCTTACAGGATCGGCATCATGGAGGGGCCACTGGAACACCAGGGATGGGGTAATATTGAATACAAGGGCAGTATCAGGGGGGAAGGGGAGCTGGTTTCTTATGGAATTGGGTGGGGGGCTGCTATGCCACCAATGAAGGGGTTACTATTATATGTGATTTAATAAGGCACATTGGGGGGGCACAAGCCCAACAGGACTAGAGTGGTGCACAGCCACCCAGCAGCTTGTTGGTAATCCTTCCAGTGCACAGTCTCTTTGGCGAACAGCCACGGTTGCTGCAAGCTGCAGGACTTAGCCGCCAGGACCCTGCATGACAGAGAATCAGGTACAGGGTCCCTGGTGCACTGGGCTTCAGCTCAAAGTGCTGTTTGCCACAGCTTGCGCTGATCCAAGCCCACTTTGACAAATGGGCCCATTGTCACTGCATTGTAGTAGAGCATGGTGTCACATGCATACATATGTAGATGACACCTCCCACTGTGCTACAAGAGGTTATTAAAAAAATGGAGAACAGCAGAGGGCTAAGGATTGCGTCTTGAGTCTCTTGTGTGAGGAAGCTGCTCTGTGTGAATAAACTGAGATCCTCACCCAGCTGGCACATCATGAGTGTCACATCATGTGAGTGGAACAGAGGAGGAGTGGAGCATCTGACTTGGAGTGTCATCATGTCTTCTGCAGGAAGGCTGCAGCTCTACAGAAGACTCTGGAGGTGAGATACTAGACAATGTAAAAGGTGACACCTAAACTTTCTAATGTTCACTGTGACATCTAGCAGGAAGTCACTTAACTAATCTAAGCAGCAGCAGTAAAATGATGTAGGGAGGGAGCAGTAAACACCAGGGAAAAAAAGGAGGCACAGGAATGAGAGTTAGGACAGGGAAAACAGAATACAATGTGTCTAGGGTAGTCCTATAAATAAGGTTAGGGGTTAGGAAGAAACTAGGTACTAAACTAAAAGGGGAAGTAAAAGCAGGGAAGGGAAAGCAGGATAACCCTACCTAGGGTAGGTTGTTAATCTCAGGGGAAGTAGAGCAGTGGGGTAGGAGAAACATACAAATAGGGTTTGTGTAGAAGGATAATCTGAACTAGCATTAGTACTAAATGAGGGCCAAGTAAGGGTAGTGATCATGGGAGTGGTACAGTGTAATGGTTGTGGTGCCACAGTATTTTGGATGACCTTCTGAAGACTGAGGTGCTACCCCACATACACTTACCTCTCTGGGCTGTGGGAGCAGTTTGCTGGAATACAGAGAAAAATTAAGCTGCCCTTTGATCTTGCAAGTTGGGCCTTTCAACAGACACTCTCCAACGACATATAGAGTCTTCCTGTTTGTAAGGAGTGTGAATTGGCTGTAATGCTTTGCTATGTAAACTGCTAGTCAATGTTTTGAATCCACATTCAACCTCTATATGTGTCATGCTGTTCAGCTGTTTCCACTTTGACCTGAGGAAGAGGGTTTTATCTCTCGAAAGCTAGTCTTAGAAATAATTTTGTTAGTCCAATAAAAGATATCACCTGCAACATATTTGTTGTTTTTTTTTCTCTACTGGAATCCAGGCCAAACTGGCAAAGGTACAGGGGACCTTCTGTCCCTCCCAGGGATCACCTGGTCTGCCGCCGCTCTGCCAGAGGGCACCTAGAATGACCAAGTGGTTGGATCATGGTAGGCTCCAGAAGTGTGGGGGGACAGGTGAAAGCTCCTCCACCATTGTCACTGCAAAATACCTTTTCCACATTGGTGGAACGGGGCAACCAAGAGGAGGCTCCCATCATTGTAGCAGGGGAGGAATGAGGTCCTTAGAAACAGAAGGCCAATGGAGGGAGGGAGCGAAAGGCCCAAAGCCACATAGGAAGCAGATACTGGAGGGGGAGGACTCTATAATGAGGGTGATTGACTTGGGAGCTGAGGAGGGTAAGAACAGGGAGGTGAATTTTCTGAGTGGTGTACTGGACTGAAGGAATGAAAAGGGCATTCAGAGGATCACTAGGGCAGTGGGAGCTGGAAGGGATCTAGACATCATTGCCATCTCGGAACAAATAACCTAGCAAGGGAGATGGTAGGAGTAGTACAGAGAAACTTCTGGGAGTAGGGGAGGGGCCTCAAACAGGTATCACACATGGTGGCTTTTTCTGAGGTCCTACCTGTAAAGGGTTAGGGGAGGAAAGTGTACTCCACACCAGGACCTTTAATGACTGTTTGAATGCATGGTGCATGGATGGGGGTGTTGGCTATATCAATAACTAGGGACCAACCTGGAAAGATCTAGTCCTCTATAAGAGAGATAGCCTACATTCTTCTAGGAAGGGAACTGCAGTCCTTGGTGGGAAGTTTAGATAATACCTGAATGAGCATTTAAACTAGCTGGGGAGGGGTGGAGAAAACAAGGGAGGCAAACAAATTCCCCTCAGATGGTAAAATGTCAGAGACAGAGGGCCCAAGGGTTGAAAACACCCTAGGACAGGTGTGCAACAAGATAGGAAATGGGACATGTTGAAAGAAAAGGGGGAAATAACTCAGCTGAGGGGATAGTGGATTGAAGAGGACCAAGAATGGGGAAAATAAAACAGGATGAGGTGAGTCAGAGGAGGCTTCCAGTAACAACATAGGCAAGAAAGAAAGGGAGATAGCAGGGCACCAGGCAGTGGGGAAAGATAGTGCGGAGGGTCATGACTGCTAATGCATGGAAAACAAAATTTCAGAATTGGAGGCTATCGTGGCAGAGGTTAACCTGAATTTAGTGATCTTAATGAATTCATGGTGCACCAAGCACCATGGTTGGGACAGGGCCATACTGGTCTACTCTCTGATTAGGAAAGACAGGGCACAAAGAAGGGGAAGAGAGGCTACATTATATGTAAAGGAGGGAATCAAGGCCACAGAGGTAGAGGGGCACCCAGAGAAGGGTCTGGAAGTGCTGTGGATTATCCTGGAGACAGACTCTGGGACAGCTCTCTCTTCTATGGTAGTGTACAGACCTTCAGCACAAGTGTAATAAATGGATAGAACACTAGGGGAAGCCATCATCAAGATTAAAACTAAGTGCTACTTGCTACTAGCTGCAGACTTTTATCTGCCAGATGAAGAATGGAGCATTCAAGCTGCAGCTTCAGCAAGGAGCAGGGCCATCCTTGGCTCTCTACAAGAGGGCTTTGTTCAGGTAGCCAGTCAAAGACCCTACTAGGGACAGGGCAACTAGGGACAGGGCACTGTTGGTCCTGGTGCTTACAAACAGAGACAGCATTGCAGACATCACAGTGGACAGTCCCTTAAGTACCAATGATCACTGTACAGTGTGGTTCACTTAAAGACAGGAGCAGAGGTCAGCCACAGAAGGATGAGGCTCCTGAACTTTAGTAGGTCGGATTTTAAAGAGCCCCTGAAGATATTCCAATTGGTCTACTGATTTGGCTTCCTTACGCTGTGTTAATGCTAGCTATGTGTCACACAGGTGAGGCACACTGATGAGTCCTTTTAGGACGAAACACGTGTATGTGTCTTCTGTTGGCACCCTTTGCAGACTGTGTGAGAGACCTTTTTGTACCATGCATTTCTGCTTAAAGTTGAACCAGCATAATATTCTGTGGTGATTTGCATATACAGCCCATAGTGCTTTGCATTATGGGGGTATGTGTGATTTTGTATTTCTAGCTATGAATGTTTTCTATTCTAAATGACCATCATTTCTTGATTCCACTGGTCCATTATCACTACTTTGATTTTACTGCCATCCTGCATCAGCCATCGGTCGGAAAGGCAGGTGACAACATAGGTAGTACTGATCTGACTCAGTGTTTCTCACAGCACTGAAAAGCAGCAGCGGGAGAGCTTTCAGTTATGCTGCTATGGCATATCTGTTCCCTAATGTACTATATGCCCTATTGCCGGTTTTCATCTCATGTGTGTAGTGCCCTGACTATGACAACTTCCTAGACAAAACCACTGTAGTGGACAGGTCAGGGTGATAGTGGAGATTATTGGACCAGCGCTATGCTAGTAGCATAAAACTTTCTTGAATACAGCACATGCTTGCTCTTACTGTTGATGTTTGTTGTGTCAGTTTGTTTGACTTGGGGTACTTCGCCCACCACACCCACCCCTTGGTTTTTTTTTTTGTTTTTTTTTATGGGGGTGTTGAGGGTGAAGCCCACCAACTCAAATAAACTACTAAAAATAACCCAAAGACTGATTTAAGACAGTAGCATAACTTGATCCCACGCTAATAGGGTACGTCCGTTGATGGTCCAATAATCTCCATTATCTCCCAGGTCAGCACCTCTTGTAATGAACGTGAATGTAACATGGAATCAGCCTACCACAGCTTTATTCCATAGTGCAGCAGCTTAAACAATAAAAGCAATGTGGTCATGGGCAATAGCTCCATATTTATTTTTGCTTGCTAGCATGATCCAGTAGTTGCCAATTTTTTTAAATTCAGCTCACAGCTTTCAGCTTACTGCTTACAGCAAAAGCACATACCATGCACAGATCTGGAGCTATTGCACTGGACTGCTTTGCTTTCATTGTTTGACCTGTTGCATTACAGAATAAAACTGGTAGGCTGATTCCACATTACATTCACGTTCATTTCAAGAGGTGCTGACCCATCTGCCACAGCAGTTTTGTTGGTGAAGTAGTCATAGTCAGGGCACCACACATGAGATAGAAACTGGCAATAGGGCATACATAGTACATTAGGGAACAGATATGCCATAGCAGCATAACTGAATACTGCCTATGATATCACCTGCCTTTCTGACTGATACGTACACAATACATTAACCCATAATAGCTCAGCTGAGGTGTGACATGTCATTTTCAATGGGGTCTTACTTCAAATTAATTTTACAACTAAGAGGGCTGTCAGTGAGTAAATGACTTTTCTGGGATTTGAACCTATAGATAGATATTAAGATATATGTATTTGGATGTGTTGTAAATATAAAGCATTATCTCTGTTAAAAATAATTTTTAATGGGGCCAGCCCATTGATGCAGGGGTAGGGCTCCTGCCCATTACCCTTAATTTATAATTGTGCTCAGATTGCCAGAGGGTGAGCTGGGGAGGAAGGCTGAGCATCTCTGGGGCTGGAGAGTGCTGAATCCTGCTGCCACACCACCACCTGAATGACCACAGGGGAAGGTAATGCCTTGACATGAGAATGGGAAGGGAGGATGCCGCTGACATTTATATCATGCTTTTCCATTTGATATAATTGTAAGCAATAATAAAGCAATGTTTAAGTGGAATTTAGACTGTTGGCTCATGATAAAAGAAGGGTATAGTTGTTAGATGTAATGGATAGGCGCAATTATGAATATCTGCCTTTCACTCCTGAAACTCTGCTTAGTATTGTCCTTAGTATGTCTATGCTTGCAAACAGTTGACAAGCATGTCTGATGACATCCTTGGAGGCATCCTCAGGGAGGGAACTGAAAAAGTGATAAATCCCCACTCACACAGAGTGGACTTTAACCTGCCTTCAGGCCCTGTACCAGCCAACTTAGGAACAGTCCCCCCGTCAGCTGATCCTGAAGGGCTTGAGAAACCCCAGTGACAGTCCCACCATGGGGAGTAAGCCATGGTATCCTAACAGGAAACAGACAAGTAAGCCCTATGAAAAGGCAGAGTAACAGGGCTGAGATACGGGTTGGTTGTGGAGTCCTGAGGTTAAAGGAGGATTCCTCAAGGGAGCAGAGTGGGGTCTGGAGTAAACCTAGAGTAAAAAACAATAGTGCTGCAAATACAAGTTACAGTTACACATGCAAACTTGAATTTTTATGCCCAAACACATTTTGTAAATTAAGTTGAAAGGAGGAATCTGCTTACTTGGCTGAGGTTTAAGATGCCCCCTTTTTCTACATAAAGCATGTTATAGTACAGTTAAAGGGCAACAGTCAGCATTAAGAGCCCAACATCCATGGGTGCGGCTAGTCTCAATTTGCTCTTTGTGTACAAATTTTTATTTTTACTTATGTTTACAGCAGTATTATAGATGGTACAAACTGACTGTGTAGACTTCTAAGCAGACATTTTTTAACTACAAATCCCAGAATTCCCTGCAGCTGACATTAGTTCATGAAGAAGTGGGAGATTCAATAGCCTGCAGTGCATATTAGAGTTTTTACAAGCTCTGATCTTCTGTTTGCTGATCCCACTTTCCTCCCTGGCTAAGTACAGCCACAGAGGACTGTACTTAGGCCCGGAAGAACAGCTTGACCGGAAAACATCTGATCAGAGCTTATAGAAACTCTAACATGCACTGCAGATGAGACTGTTGAATCTTCCACTGCTTCATCCCTGCTGTGATGTCAGCTGCAGGGGATTCTAGGATTTGTAGTTACAGAAAATGTCAGTTTAGAAATATGCAAAATCAGCTTAATACAGTCTACTATACTGCAGTAAACAGTAAAGTAAAAAAATGTTGTTGAACACAAAGTGCAAATTTGGGCCAGCCCCACACTTGGGTGTGGGCTCCTAGTGCTGACTGTTCCCTTTTAACAACTGATACTGTTTCTTGTGACTGATCACCAAGATGTGGAACAAAAATGTAATTACAATTCATATTTAATCATGTAATATGCAATAGTCTAACTTTTTTACATATTTCTGCTTCATATTAGGTATGAAAATTTAAATTATAAATAGAATGAGAATCTAATTAATATTTATTTCCTGTGTACTTCACCTGTACACATCTACTTGCTGCAAACACTTCTGAGCAAATATTGACTCTATGGTTCTGATGCTACACAGTCTAATATACCAGATACACCTTAGTCACAGGGAATGGACTCCTGTCAGCCTAGAGTCTCTGAGGCCCAACAGGCTCTGCCTATAGCTCCACTGAAAGGAACAGCCTCTGAGATGACAGACTCCCTCATTCCCGAATACACCAGAGCTGTAGTGGTACCAGGTACTGAACTACGGTCTTCTTCTGATGCAGATGCTGGCTCTGAGGATATGCAAATGATATAACATTATCAATCAATCAATCAATCAATCAAAATCTTTATTTATTCAGGCGGACATCATTGAGCAAAGCTCATTTACAAGATGGACCTGATAGGTCGAGGAACAACTTGAAGGTACAAAAGCAGACATATACAAAACACATCTATATAAACAGATACAATAATATAAACATATATACAAACAGGGTAGCTGGAGATTACAGGCTCCAAGGCAAGCTAAACCAGACAGTTATGATTGATGACTACTAAATGTTGAAAACAGCCTCTGAAAAATGACATAGAGGGGTTGGTGGGAGTTTTGGATAGGGACTAAGTCTACTAGTAGTGAGTGAATGGGGTAGAAGTAAGTGACAGGGGTAGCTGTGGAGGTTTTGGTAAGAGCTAGCAAAGCTGCAGTAGAAAAAAGGGGGGGTAATGAATGTGATTGGACTAAGCCTTGTGAAAGCAATTGCATATCTCTGGGAAGAGACTTGTGTAGAGCTTTTTAAAGGATGTTAGAGGTATAAAGGTGGTCAACTTTAGGGTCTTCTGCAGAGAATTCCATGCCATTGCTAGAGAGTAACTGATTGCAGATCTCCCATGCCGGGTGCTGGCTTTGGGTAGCTTCAAAGTGATGAGGTTGTTGCTTCTTAGGGCATATAACCTAGCTGTGGCCAGTGTAAAGCAATCTAAAATATAGGATGGAAGTTTGTTAGACAGGGTTTTGTATATCCATAATGCAGCATTTTGTTCCTTCTGAGGTGTAAGGATGTCCAGCCAACTGCAGCATAGAGAGAGCAATGATGAGTGTTAAATGGAAGATCTGTGATGAACCTGAGAGCTCTATGGTACAAGGTATCCAGTTTACTTAAATAGGAAATAGAACAGTGGCCATAGAGGAAATCTGCATAGTCAATAAGTGATAGAAATGAGCCTGGATTAGTCTCTGTCTTGAATCTCTGGTTAAATAATGTTTAATTCTGAAGAAAGGCCAAGCCTCTGGCAAAGTTTTTTCAGAAGTTCTTCAATATGCTGAGTATAATCAAGCCTGTTGTCAATCCATACCCCTAAATATTTGAATTTGTCAACATAGTCAAGGCTTTCTCCAAGGATAGTGGATAGTTGGGGAAGATTGCTTGGTGAAAAGGTGTTAGTATAGTAATTAGTGGAGAAGAACATAGCTTTTGTCTTCTTTGCATTTAGGAGGAGATTTTTTTCAAGTAGTTGGTATTGCAAAAGGGAGAATTCTGATTGTAGTATTTCACAGGCCTTTGAAGGTGATGGGTTACTGACATATAAGACAGTGTCATCTGCAAAGAGGTGAACATTGGCTTTGGTGAGATTAGAGTCAATGTTGTTAACGCAAATGGCAAAAAGGATAGGGCCCAGGATAGATCCTTGAGGTACTCCTCTTAGGAGTGGTTTTGATGAGGATAGGTCGCCTTCATTTTTCACCTGCTGCGTTCTATCAGTGAGATAACATCTGAACCACTTAAGAGAGGGTGGACCTAGGCCTATGGAGTGCAGTGAAGAGAGTAGCAGCTCATGATCCACTGTGTCAAGGCTTTGCTTAGATCAAGAAATACAGCACAGACGCTGTTCTTTTTGTCTAGCTCAGTTTGCCAGTCATTTGTGACTTTTGCCAGTGCAGAAATGGTGCTATGCCTAGTCCTAAACCCAGATTGAGCGGGGTTTAAGAGATTATTAACATCAAGGTAGTCTCTTAATTGGATGCTCACTAATTTTTCTAGCATTTTGGGAAAGCACTGGCAGGATGGATATGGGCCTGTAATTGTTGAGGTCCATGGGGTCCCCTGATTTTAGGAGGGAAAACACTTGTGCTGTCTTCCACAGTGAAGGAATAGACCCAGAGGCTAAAGTTAGATTAAAAAGATGTGTTAAGGGAACTGCAAGCACATGTATTGCAAGTTTTAGAAAATAGGGGTCAAGAGAGTCTGCACCTGCGCTTTTTTTTAGTGTCCAAATGCAACAATAGATCCTCTACTTGCTTCAGTAAAATTGGTTTGAATGAGAATGAAGAATCAGCCCTCTGAGCCTCAGTAGACTGGGATTTAAGTTGTGCCCGCAGTAGATTAGCTGGAGAGGAGTCAAAAGCAAGGCCAGCCGTTGTGAAGTGATTGTTGAATGCATCCAATACTTCCCGTTTGTCGGAGATAGCAACCTTATTAAGGTGCACTTGAGATGGCAAAGAAGTGCTAGAGTCCTGCCCTAAGATCCCCTTGATGGTGCCCCAGAATCTAGCAGGGTTGTGATAAGAGGCATCAAGTTCAGCCGTATAGAAAGCAGCCTTAGCATCCCTTACTTTTTGGTGCAGCTATTTCTGGCTTTTCTTAACAGCAGCCAGTCATTTGGTTCCTTAGTCTTCCTTGCCATTTTCCATAGCTTATCTCTCTCAAGCAGTGCAGATTTAAGGTCGGCTGAAAACTAGCGGCAAGATTTGCTTTTCGTTCTAACACTAGTGATTGGTGCATGAGTATTGAGGGCACCTATGATTATGCTGTTTAACACCTGAAGTGCTATTTCCACAGAGTATGTAAGGTAGAACTCCTGCCAGCGTGCAGAGTGGCATAGGTCGTGGAGATATCCCTCAATATTAAGGTTTTTTTTAGATCTTCTCAGGAGGAATTTTGCTGGGTTAGCTGGTTTGCCTGATGATCTTATTCCTGCAATAAGACAGTGATCACTTATGTCACTGAATAGTACTCCAGCGTGTGAGAACAGGTGGGGTTTGTTTACCAGCATGATGTCAAGTAGGGAGCTACTACTTCTGTTCTTTAAATTGATTCTTGTCGGTTCATTTATTAGTTGAGTAAACCCATACGTATCACAAAAAGATACTAAGGTGCAGCTGTCTTGGAGAGCCAGTTTAAATTCAGATCACCTAAGATAATGATATCTTCAGGGCCCAGTTTGATTATGTTCCCCAGGTGGGTTAAGAGCTTATGATCAGCAGAGGGGGGCCTATAGCAGCCAACTAGTTGAAAAGCTGCCATGTTGGGGAGAGCTATTTTAAGGGATAAACATTCAAATTCTTTGGGCAATGATGTTGCACTAAGGCAAGATGCAGATATATTCGATTTTATATAAATAGCTACTCCACCGCCCCTTGACAAGGGCGTTAGGTGTACAGTGCTCCAACTAGGCTACTTAACACGCAGTTCTCAGCTGCCTCACAGACTGAGATTGCTGAGTTTGAGGTGGCCCCCCTGACAGCTGGTAAAAATGACACTAGACAACAAGGGGCATGACTTTTTATGGATCTACAGTACTTCAGTCTACAGTTATGCCAGTGAAATGGCAGCATGACATAAGAATGAAGCATAGAGGAGGGATGGAGGAGTCTCCAGACTGAGTTTTTGTGGCCAAACAACTCCTGAAAGATGAACTAAAGTTTTGTTTTCCTGAAATCTATGCCCTGATTCACACAGCTGGAGCTACAACTTTTGACATCAGTTTCAGGTCAGCTAATGCACTCAAAAGGTTTTAGCAGAAATATCACAAGCTGAAAACCTGCTCCCTGAGGACTGCCTTTACAGCTATTCCCCTGTGCCTTTAAAAACATCACACTACTTTTCATGTGTTAGTATCTTGGACATTACATATGGTTAAGATAATGGTGTACAGTGTGACTGTGAAAACATGTTTTGGGGGGGATTTGAAAAATCACACCTCTCATGTTCAGAAGGTGGGGTTGACACAAGGGATATGTTGAACATTAGGGGCCAAAATCTGCAAAAATAAAGTTATGGGTAATCAGAACAATTCCAGCATTTCTTCATAACTTAGTTGTTTTTTTCATATTTTGATCCAAATTTTCAACAATCTTTCTATGACCCCCCCTTTCTGAACATTACTGGTGTACCTTTGCATTGTATGACCTATTCTATGTGCTGCATCACATTGTTGTTGTTGTTCTTGTACTTGACTTGTATCCTCCCGGGTAGTGCCTGAAAATAGGCATTTCTATGCCTAGTGCACCCACCTGGTTACCAAAAGCAAATAAATAAATAATTTATAAAATACTGGCTGAAAAATCATTTCATGCCACAACTGCGAAAACACATTTTGACCAGAATCTGAAAAATGACACCTTTCATGTTCATGAGATGGTGTAAAACTAAATGGCTATGTTGAACATTTTGGGTCAAAATATTGAAAATTATGAAAGATGTGAGTAACTATTGAATAATGTCAATGTACCTTCATAATGTAAATTTTTTTAAAATATTTTGACCCAAAAGTTTTACCATAGTCTTCTTATGATCCCACCTCATGAACCTGGCAGGTGAATATTTCCAAATCCCATCAGAAAGGTGATTTTGTGGAGTAACTGTAAAATCAACTTTTGGGTCAGATTTGAAGAATTGTACCACCCTTGTTCATGAGCTGTGGTCCCAAGTAGGTTATGTTGAACATTTTGGGGAAAAATATTAAAAAATGACTAAGGTATGAGTACAAACTCAAAACACACTTAAATACATTTCCTCAGATCCCGGTCTGGCATTGAAGAGTGAAGATATGTCTCTAGTCCAGTGAGGAATTATTGTATTGGACCTCTGCTAGGTGAGTAAGGGGTTGGGGTATGTGGGGTGGTGGGTGCTAAGTAGGGGGAGGTCAGATGGGGAGTGGGTAATGGCAGCAGGGGGCATCAGCTGTGGCAGAAGACATTTATGGGTTATTTCCTTTTTTTACAGGGTATATAAATATAAAAAATGCCTATGAGGTACTAGCCAGCACCGAGGATTGGGCACCTCAGTGTCAGAAAATTAAGAAGGAAGGGGGAAGCAATGGAGGTGGGAGTGATACTTGGCAGTGGGAGGGAGGGATTGTTGTTACTTTGGGGTGGGAAGGATCACAGCAGGCTACAGGGGACAGTGTTCTATATTTCAGGTACCAACACTGGGGATTGGGAACACCATTATCAGTTTAACCTCTATAGGCATGGAAGAGACGGGGAGGTGGGAAGAATATTTGGCAGAGGGGGGAATAACAGGAAATAAAAAAAATTAAAAAAAAAGACAACGATGGGTGGTTTTCTTTTTTCAGGTACCATCACTGGGGATGGGGTACCCCAGTGTTGGAGTTATGTTTGACGGCACTGGAGGTGGACTCCTCAGCATCACACAGAGAAAATGGTTGGGATGTGGGTACTAGCTGGCACCAGTGATTGGGCACCCTGTTGTCTGAAAATTAAGAAGGAAGGGGGAAGCAATGGGAGGTGGGAGAGTAGGAGGGATTGTTTTTACATTATGGGGAGGATCATAGCAGGCTAGCCATGACACTGATCAGCTGTAGTTAGCGGTCAGCATTATGAAGATCAAAGGAAAGGGCTGCCCTATGATTCAGGTGGCTATTTTCTTTGAACTTCATGCAGCATTCATGCAGCAAGCCCAGAAGAGTGTCATGATCAGCCTGGCTGATGATTGATCTGAGACTCTCGAGCACCTTGCAAACTGGCATGCATTGGACCAACAGTGACACACCTCTCTACCGCCACTATCATACCAACATGTTCATTTTGCACAAGTGCAAGCACAAACAAGAGAAGGAAAACCTGGACTAGAGCTGGAAGGACTGTCAAGAAAAGATGAGGTTCAGGTTTCCTTTCTTTTTGGTTTTTTTTTTGCTCTCATGCATGGCTATGGGACCAGGATTTCAACTAAATTTGGCAACCTATAATGTGAACAGTATTATAAATCTTAAATGCAGGTTCTTACTTTCTCTGAATTTTTAAATTCCCAGAGCTACATAAACATTTTGCAGGGTACCAGGTTCCTTACCCAATTCAAAATATCTTAGACAAAAAAAATCTTTGGTGGCCCTTCTTTGTGGTCCCCTGAAGAGAAGCCATGTTCAGAAGTAGGGATCCTTTTTAATACCTCAAAATTGGAAGTCCTTAATGAACTACTGATGCCTCAAAGAGCAGCTTGAAAAACATTGTAATTAGGCACAGTTCAGCTTTGATTCCATATATATTCTGTAGATTGCTCCTCCCTGTTATTTATTACTGATGAAATTTGCATGAATATCTGATCATTATCTCTTAGACTTCATTTGCCTCTGTAGCTTACTCCTTACTTCAAGTCATAATTCTCTGTTGTGTCATCACAGTCTGTTGCCATTGGAGTAACTGTGATGTCACAAGCAGTGCATTATGACCTCAGGTAGGGAGAAAGCATCAGGAACGGATGAACGCTTCCAGGAGCAAAGATCTTGTTTTCATGCAAATGACCTTAGTAATAAATAACGGTGAAGAGAAATACAGAACTAATGTGAAATATAAGCTGAAATGTGCCTAAATATTATGATTTGTCAAAGTTCTACTGAAAGCTGGTAGTTATTTTAACAGCGAGGGCTTTATTACTTCACATAGAGTATGCAGGATCTCATTTGGCATTAACACACCTATTTGCCCATCAGTTGAAATCCCTCCAGACTGAGCTCTTTAAATTGATTTAGCTATATCTATTTACAACACAGAGTGTCCTGTTAGGAGGGGCAATAAACTGTGGTCTGGGCTTGTTAGACAGGGGAGCAAATATGACCTTTTTGAGAAAAATGAACCGAACTGTAGGGTTATGAAATGCTATTAGTAAAATTCATGGCATGGGAGAATATACATATCATAAAGGCAAGGTAGCCTCCAGAATTGAATTCTGGTTTGATTCACCATGGCTACCTTTAACAGATGCCAAGATTCTGGTAATGGATATTTCTAACCATAACATTGTTCAGATCACATTAGGGGACCTGTCAAGACCTGCTTTCAAGACTTTGGGGTATGGAGACCAAATACTTCATTATTAGAAAACATTGAGGTGCAACATTTGATCTCAGACCTTATCACAACAAAGGCATCAGTACTCATAATGTACAACAACAGCTGTGTATGGTGGCAGGATACCAAACAAGATTTAAAAAGCATTGTTAAGAAGGTGGCATGGAAGATCAAGACGGATCAGTACATTCATTGCTTGTGCCTTCATTCTCTGCTGTGTAAACTACTTTCATTACAGCACACCAGACAGGAAGATATTCAGAACAGATTGGTAATGTCAAGTCACATATGAATTCCAGTACAGTAAGATAGTACAAGTTCTTAATTCAGAAAACAATACTTTAGTACCCAAGGCAGGCAACAGCAGTTTAACTTATATGATAGCTGCAGGGAGATGGTTAAAAAAAAGTTGGTGAAGGTTTGAAAAATGAGCAGGGCTACATGGTATCTCGTTTACCAGAGATCTGGAACATTATTGATGCAGTCGTGCAGGTTTAGTTCAGGACAGAATCTTCCTGAAAGGAAGGAATATGGATTTTTTTTGTTGTTGTTGTTACCAGCATTCCTCGCTCCAGTCCCAGCCTGAGGAATTAGCTACCATGATGACTGCAGCAGTCATTTAAGAAGAAGTTGGTCAGACCACTGCTTCTCTGTCTCTGAAATCTGCTCTAGGTGTGATGGCTCCCTAAAAACGTAATGCATTCCTGTCTGGTTCTCTAGTACAAGAACTTACAGAAGTATTTATTTAAATCATAGACAGGGATGTTAGGACAGAGTATGATGCAGGATATTTTGGTCCTGCTACATAGAAGAGGTGGCTGCATGACTTATTAACTGGAGGACAATTACTCTGCTGAATACTGATATTAAACTTTTAACCAAAATTTTTGGTAACAGGCTACAACAAGAACATCTACATTACAATAGCATTACAAAAAGATTCTGGCACTCACCACCTCAGAATTTGCTCAGACACGACTCGAAAAAATTTTCTTACATTATAAAAGCATATTTATTTAACATAGATTACACCAAATATATGCCTGATGTGTTTCAGACTCCACTAGTCCTTTATCAAGAGCAAGAACATCTACCAACCTGGGCTCAAGCTTGTTCGTCCCCGGTTGTACTGTCCAGAAAAATTGATTGTTCATATGGGAACTAGTGGAAATAGGGAATGTGAGTCATTGAAGGGGTTTCTCCTGGCTGTTGACCAGAAGAAAGCTTTTGATAATGTATCTCATTTTTTTTTGTTATCAATATTGGAAATACATTGGATCCCGAAGCAGTTTGTGGGGTGAATAGTTGACCTGAATAGAAATTAATCTCTTACTTTCCTTATTAATGGATCAGTAAAACAGGGAGAGAGACAATGCTGCCTGTTCAGTCCCACCTTGTATATTTTCTGCATGGACCTTATTTTGTGGAAGATTGACATGGAATCCAGGATAAACAGAATAATTGCCCCAGAAGGACCATCACCTTTTAAGACACTGGTTTTTGCCAATTATATTTTAATATTTATCATGGAAGAAACTTCTGGGGAGGTGTCATCAAGGCACTGGTCAGGAAGCATAGGAAAATCAGGAGCAGTTTCAAAATTCGGAAACAGCGTTTTATTTTTCTGGATAACAGCAAAATAAAAAATAAAAATTATTCAGTGTAACTATTTACAAAGGCAGTACAAACAGAGACAACTAAGTCATTCTTCTGAGGGTATCTCTTAATTCCACATTTCAGTCTTGTACTCTCCTTGTCTCTCTAGCAAAAGCACTGCTGCTCTTTTTATAAGTCTTTGGGAACTCGTTAAGAGAGCCTGCTTCTCATAGAATGTTCTTGTAAGTTTACAGAATGTTCTTGTAAGTTTAATTCCTTGCAGGTGCAGCAAAAAAGTACATGGTGTACCAGAACTGACCTCTTGTTGACAACTCTGCAAAGGGCTTTAAAACTGCATCTCAGCTTAACTCCCTCAGTTCCAAATAGCTTTTTGCAATCATTTCAACAGTATAACAATATGCAGTTTTAAAAAAAGGGATCCCAGCTTTACATAGTTTTACACAGAAATTTACATATATGTTTTATAACTGCAGATATGCAAGGGGAAAGAAAAGACAGAACAGCAAGTGTAGGCAGAGAGATAGCGAGAGGTGGATAACTTCAAAACTGTCAGAGCGATCAGTTCCTAGGTCTCACAAGAAAATTTGGTTGAGCAACCAGACAGAGAAGAGACAGAAAAGGAGAGGATAGAACAGACCCTTGCATTTAAATTCTTTCTGCATAACAAATGGGGTAGGGCCTTATTCAGCCCTGTCACATACTCCCTCTTTAAGAGGGAACCTGTTTTACAAAAACAGGTTTCTAAAACTTGCTATTAAATATCTTCTAGCATAAGCTTATAACTTTTACAGTTCAGTGCATATGCAGTATGACAAGCAGTGAAGCTTAAACTCCCACATTTTTGTTTTTTCAACCTTCAGAATTCTCAATTCCTGATCCATATCTTGACAGAAAATCAGCATTGCCAGGTACCACCTGTGATTCTAGAATTTTTTTATCTTTCATTTGGTTAAGCCATCAAAGAGGACTGTGATCTGTTGCAAGTACAAAGTCAACTCCTAGTAAGTAAAACTTAAGGGACACCACAGCCCACTTTGCTGCAATTCATTCCTTTTCAATGGTAGAGAACCTTTTCTCTCTGTCGTGCAATTTCCTACTTATGTATAGAATAGGATGTTCTTTCCCATCTATATGCTGACTCAAGACTGCACCTAGGCCTACCTCTGATAAATTAGTCTGTAACAGAAATTGTTTCTCAAAGTCTGGGTTTCTTAAAACAGGGGGCCCAATTCTAGCACACTTATGCCTGGCATAACAGCAGTTGCGCCAAGTAGAATGGCGCATGTAGCAACTTACGCCAGCAGTTGCGACATGCGGATTCTACAATGTGGCCTGCGACATGACACAGGCCACTTGCACCGAACAGCGGTTATGCCAGCAGTTGCACCATAAACCCCCTGTGACATGGCACTAGGAGGTTTATGACAGCAGTTGTGCCCCATTCCAGAAGGGCAGCATCAAAGTCCCCAAGGTCAGGATTCTACAAGAACCCCCGGAGGAGAACCGGCAACATAAGTTACACCAGCATTTAGCTGGTATAACTTACAGATGCCCCCCAGGGTCCTGTAGATCCACCTGCAGTCCAGTGGGCATACCACAGTTGCCCATCCCCATGCCCAGCGTACCCCAGTGGGTGCCCCCACCCCGACATGTCCATTATGTGCCCTGCAGAGCTGCCCACACCAACTGCCCCAATGTTAACTGCAAAAGCCCCACAGGGCTGCCTACACACCCCTAACCCCCATATCCTACAATAACTTGCCCATGGTGGCCCTGTCTCTCCTGAATCCCTGTTGGAACATGCCTCGCATGAGCAGTGCAGTCATCCCCCACCTGTCCCCAACCTCAGTCATGAGCGCAAATGCGGCTTTGTGTGTGAATGCTTATGTCGGATTACAATCAGCAGTATAATAACAGAATTGACAGTAAAGTAGTGAGCATAATGTAAAACTGACATATGAGTGTATGAAAAGAATACATAAGACCCATGCCTGACCCCAAGTCACAGCCTCAAACTTGGAAATACCCTGTCCTGGTAGCTAGGGGCCCCCAGCCCTCCCACCCAACCATGCCAGCCCACAGCACCCCCACCAGTCCCCAACCAGCGACTGGCACAGCCACCTCTCACCACCCACGGCCAGCCGCTGGCTGATTTCAGTATGAGAGTGTACTGTAAAGGCGTGTTCAGAAATTAATTTCTGAGCATCGCCTTTTCATCACGCACTCATACTGAACTTAGTCGGTGGCTGGTTGTGGTGGTGAGAGGTGGGCTGTGCCAGTCACCAACTGGGGATGGGTGGGGGTTGCTGGGTGGGCTGACACAGCTCTGTGGGGGGCCACTAGGCTACCAGGGCAGGGTAATTTCTGTATTTGCGGCTGCGACTCGGGGTCTTATGTATTCTTATCAAACACTGATATGTCAGTTTTATATTATGCTCACTACTTTATTGTCAATTCTATTATTATACTGCTGATTGTAATCTGACATAAGCATTCACACAAAGCTTCATTTGTGGCTGCGACTCAGAATCATGGTACAGGTGGGGGGATGACAGCGCCACCCTGTGTGGCATGTTCCAACGGGGATTTGGGGAGCTGGGGGTATGGGAAGCCCTGTGGGGCTCTTTTTCAACACTTCGGGGGGCCAGGGTATGGGAAGCTCTGTGGGGCTCTGTTTGAACACTTTGGGGGCTGGGGGTGTGGGCAGCCCTGTGGGGCAGTTAATGTAGGTTTCAGGGGCAGGGGGTGGGCAGCCTTGCGGGGCTCTACTTGTGCACTGGGGGGGATGTTGATGTGGGCAGCTCTGCAGGGCACCTATTGTGGCTAGCTGGGCACGGAGGGCACTTGCGATGTGTGTTGCATCTTGCAACAGGCTCATCAGGTGCGCTCTCTATTCAGCACACCTGGCCTCATGTCACAATGTCAGGACTTAGCTGTGGTGACCCTGCTCCTTCTAGAATAGGGCACAGGGTCAATGTCACAGTTGCATATGCTGCAAGTTGTGTTTATTGGCAACTTGCGCCACCCTTCTAGAATCTGGCCCAGGGGCTAAATATAATGCAGTCTTAATGGCTCGAAAAGCCTTGTCACATGCTGGGGTCCATTTCACATTATTCGGGAACCATTTCTTTGTGAGTTTGGTGAGGGAAGTAGCTAACTTAGCAAAGCTAGGAACAAATCTCTGATAATAACCAGCCAGGCCTAAAAATTACTGACGTGTTTCTTGGTTTTGGGGACAGGGCAGTTAGCTACAGCTTCTATCTTGGAAACCTCTGGCTTGACTTCTCCATTTCCCAAAACATAGCCCAAATATATGGTTTCCTGCATGCTCAATGCTCAATGGATTAATTGTCAGACCTGCCTTTTTGATCAATTGGATAACTGCTCATAGATGTTCCAGGTGGCTTTTCCAGTTTGGACTGTACACCACAACATACTCCAGGTATGCAGCACAATAACCAGTGTGAGGGGATAAAATTACACTCATGTACCGCTGGAATGTAGCTTGTGTACCATGTAAAACAAACTGCATGGTGGTGAACTGATAGACTCCAACAGGAGTGGCAAATCCAGTTTTGTCTCAGGATTCTTTAGCTAGGGGCATTTGCCAGTAACCCTTGGTGAGATCAAGGTTACTGAGATACTTGTCACTCCACAGTCTGTCCACCAAATCATCTATTCTGGGCGTAGGATAACTGTCACATTTTGACACTTGATTAAGTTTCCTAAAATCAAGGCAGATTCTTACATCCCCTTCTTTTTTGTTTACAGTCACCACTGGTGATGACCAAGTACTTCTCAACTCTCCTATGATAGCCAGTTCTTTCATATTTTTTTGTATTTCCTTAACCACGTCTGCTCTTAACTGCTCTGGTAATCTGTAGGTCTTTTGTCTAATAGGGTGAGAATTCCTTGTCACTATTACTTGCTCGACCCCTTTTGCTCTGCCTGGTTTGTGGCAAAAGTACTATTATGAACTGGGGATCATAAATACGTGAAGCCGATGGGCCGAGAGGTTTTTAAAGCCATGACGATATCGGGCTGCATCATCATGGCTTCAGAAAACCTCCAGTCACCAGCCTCCGCACTGACCGCTGTTCTTCATCTCCTGTGGTCTGGAGCGAGTCAGACTTCTAGTCAGCCGCTATTTAAAAAAAAAAATGCACTCCCAACAGCTGACACATAACATAATTCAGCACAACACAAGCTGTGGGAAAATACTTTCAAATCAGTATGTCTATAACAGCATGTGAGTGGCAGCAACTGACGAGTAAATTTTTTCCTCTGAAAAGGACAAACCAGACACCCTCGCACTCTAGTCATTTTCATCTCACACAAACCGAGGCTCCCCCACAAAAAGAAAGCCATGTGCCAGCCACATGCGAAAAACTGCAAGTCTTGTCCCAGATATTTGTAACCGTTCTAATGAATTGCATCAAAACTCTACCTTTTTCTTGTTCGTAGGGCTATTCCATTAAACACATCTAGCAGTGCCACACATCATTGGCTCAGCTCCCCAACTTCTCCCTCAGCATTCAATTCGGTGTACATTCTCCCACAACAAAAATAATATAAATAAAGTGCAGTGTGAATGGGGAACATTGTAAAAAAAAAAAAGAAAACTGCAATGGTAAGGAGCGGGTTACCCACTCACAAGAGCTCCACTTCCTTTATCTCGGCCAACAACAGCGCTACCTGCTGCCCAGAGCCCTCCAGGTACTATTTTATTTAAAGGTATTCCTTCAACACCCTCTAAACACATTTTGAAAATGTTTTACAATGTTTCTTTTTTTTGGTTTACTTTAAAAAAGTTGTAAACCACTTCATTATAGCAATAATGCATTCCAGGGTGTGGTATATCATAGGATATCGTCACTTCTTGGGTTGTTGGATGCACTCGGCCTGTGGCCTCATGCCCAACCACCCGAGGTGTGACGATATCCCATGATATACCACACCCTGTCGTGCATTATCGCTTAATTAAATGTCTTTGGCAAGTTACAAATTTCTGCAGTTTGCTCAGAGGTTAAGGCAATATTCACCTTTTCAGCATCTTTAGTTATAGTTTGTTCCATTCTGTCATAAGCTACATTAATATCTTCTTTATCAGTTTTTGGTAAAACCAGCAAAAACAGCTTTTGGTGTTTTTTCAACCCATTTCTTGAGGAGGTTAGCATGGTATATCTTAATAGGATTTTTCCTATCAGTGGTCTCAATCTCATAGTTAACCGTGCCAGTACGTCTAAACACTTTACAAGGCCCTTGCCACTTTATTAACAGTTTATTTTCTATAGTAGATAACAGTAGCAAGACATTTTCATCTGGCTCAAAACCTTTTTCCTCTGCCCCATGGTCATAATACACCTTCTGCTGGTTTTGGGCCTCTTCCTGATTACTATGGGTGATTTAAACATATTATGCCAGCTTCTTCCTCAGGGCACACATATAAGATATAATAGATTGTTTCTGATGGGGGTTACTGTATCTTTCCATGTTTCTTTTATTACACCTAATGGCCCTCTAGATTGTCTACCATACAGGATTTCAAAAGGTGAACAACCTGTTGATGCCTGTGGCACTTCTCTGTAACTAAAAGCAGGTAAGGTAACTATTGGTCCCAGTCTTGCCCTTCCCCTTTTACAAACCTTTTTAGCATGCATTTTAGAGTTTGATTGAAGCGCTCAGCAAGATCGTCTGTCTGAGGGTGATAAGGGGAGGTTCTTGTGGCAGTGATATCTAGTAGTCGGTACAGCTCCTTCAGTAATACAACACCAAAATTACTACCCTGATCAGTAATAATCTCTTTAGGTATGCTCACCCTGCTGAAAATGTTGGCAAACTATGCTGCCACATTTAGGGCTGTGACAATACACCTAGGAACTGCCTCTGGGTATAGAGTAGCATAGTCACATACTACCAAAATTAATTGATTACCCTTTTTACTTTGTCTAAGGGGCCAACCACATCCATTGCAATTCTCTCAAAAGGTACATCTACCAAGTGTAGGGGCACCTTGTCTTTTTTTTTTTATAGTTTTTTTTTTATTTATAGTTCCTCCGTGGCTGGGGAGTGTTACCTATGGTTCCCCCCCTGTCCAGCTTGACCTCTTAGCCCTTACTCTTCCCCACACCCCAAGCTCTTACCCCTTCCCCTCGGTCTGCTGGCGATCCACCTGCGGGTACGCAACCACCACCGTGGGATCCGGGGGTCTCAATCAGGGGGAGCATCCAAGGCTGAAGCCGGGCAGCGCCATGAGGCCGGCCATCAAGTAGCGTGCCAAGGATTTTTTTTCCCTTTCTTTTCTTGCACCTTCACACGCGGCCGTGCAATGATGTCAACATGGAGCTACCGTAGATGTCAGCTGCGTGCATCCCCCGATGTGGTCCCTGCAGCAGCAATGCCTCTGGCCTCCACCAGAGGTCACCACTGCGTCAGGATGCCCCTGGATCCCACCCCAAGGAGAGGAGAGCTATCCTCCGGACACTCGATCCTACTCCCTCCCCTGCCGACCCCCAGCTCCCGGGCTTGTTCCTGAACCAGGGTCGCTGGCGTGACACGAGGTGTGGCATCCAGCACCTCAGCCCTCAGCGCCACCCGGCCAGTGCACCTTGTCTTTTTTAATCACTGAGACTACTTTCTGTCACTCAGCACAAGAATTGCAATAGGTAGCAACATCTTTATGAATTCCAACCCAGTAAACTCTTTACAGCCGTCTGGCAAGGGTGCAATCCCTCCCCGAGTGACCAACTAGAGGACTAGCATGTGCTATCTGTAGCAATTCAGATCAATACTTTTGTGGTACAACTATTTGTTCTATCTGGTCCTGTGTCTGAGGTTTAACCCAAACTCTGTATAGTAGCCCATTACATTTTTTAAACATAGGTTCACCCTGTTTTAGTTTCACCCCCAGCTGCTTAAAATAACCCTGGAGAGAAACATCATTAGCTTGTTCTTAAAGAAAATAAATCACAATCAGTGATCAGCTTGGTTTCAGCATTTTCTTATGTCTAACCCCTTATGTCCATCAGTCTTTTGTTGCCACTGTTTCTTCAGGCATCATCTTTCTTTCATAGGCTTCCAGATCTTGGAGCTGTGCTCAAACAAGTCCTAATTAAAATCAGTGAAAGGAAAAGAGGCCCCACCATCTGATATATTTGCCTGAGCTCTTGTCATTACTGCTGCTGAAACATCAGGATTTATTCCCTTTTTGATTTACTCAGTAAATCATGGAAAGTCATTTTCAATGATCACAGGTACAGGTAACTTATTTATTTATTTAGTTTTTGTTAACCGGGTAAGTGCACTAGAAAATTCTGCCAATTTTCAGGCATGACCCGGGGAGGGGGATACAGATGAATGTCAACTGACCTTGAACCAGATTAAGCTGTTGGTAGTATTTTTAGTGAATGTGAACTTAGGTACTACCCCCATTTTCATTTGGTGTGACATCCCATTAATAGTCAGAGTCACTTGGCTCATGGGTTAGTATCAAGTTTATTTATTTAGCTTTTGTTGACCAGGTAAGTGCACTAGACAAATCCTGCCTATTTTCAGGCATGACCTGGGGGAGTGGGATACAGATGAATGCCAACTGACCTTGAACCAGATTAAGCTGTTGGTGGTATTTTAGGTGAATGTGTCCCCATGGATGCAGATGACACCAGTACCTGGTCCTTTTCGACATTGTTTTCCTAGCACTTCAGTATGCACTAGGGTCTGTCTGCTTTCCAAATCTATAAGTTCCCTCACAGTCTTATCTCCCACCTTCACATCTGTTAAGTACTTGCCCCAATTTGCTAAGGACAAATCTGATCCAGTATCACTCTTCTTACTACGGCAATTTCTTGCAATATGACCCGGCTTATTACAGTTGTAGCAAATAACGTCTTTGGGTGCAGATTTGTTACCCCCACCAGAGTTCTCAACAGACTTGGGGTTTAAATGGGAAAAAAGTGTCTTACAGGTGCTTGGCTGGTACCTCATTGCTGTGGCATCTGTCCAGCCATCTGGTAGTCTTCAGCCAAAAAAGGGCCTTTTCCCCACTTTCTGGTCAGTGTTCATTTACTCAAAGCTGCATGTCTGTGGTTAGGATGCTGATGAACTGCTTCATTACAAATGTGTTGATGATCTTTGGGAGTGTTTTGCCCTCTGGTTGGATCCATTTCATAAGGAGTTTTCTGAGTTGGGTGAAGGCTTCTCGAGGATTGTCGACCAAGTTGTACTTCAGAGGCCAAAATCTCTGCCTGTAGGTCTCTCCTGAGATGCCATATCTTTTAAGGACACCTCTCTTTTCATCAGGTCATAGTTTGCTGACTGTGCAGTGTCCATATTGCTGCAGGCAAGTTGAGCTTTCCCTGCCAGGTAAGGTTCTAGTCTGATTGCCCATTGCTGCTTTGGCCACTGGCAGGCTGTGGCAACCCTTTCAAAAGTTGTCAGCTATGCTTCAGTATCATCCGAGGTACACAACTTTGTAAGTTTAAGGTCTTTTAAGTTGTTGGTGTTTTGCTGCTCTACTGGACCTGTCCCAGAACCTCCAGCTTTTATAGCTTGCAAGGCATCCACCCATTGCTGCTCCAGTTGCTGCATCTTTTCTTTCCTCTGCTGCTTCTGTGGTTGCATATCTTCTTTTCTCTATTTCTCCATCTCTTGTTGTTGTATAGCCCATCATTTGAAAAATGCAGTCAGGCATTCAAGTTCTTCCACTGCCTGCTCTTTTTTTCCCATCTCTGGTTCTGGCTGAACAGTCTAAGTTTGGACATTTGTTTCTGCTTCTAGTTTGGCTGCCATTCTTCTGGTAATGACTCCTGGATTTGCTGCAGAAGAATCTATACATTTCTGCTATGCTTCCCTGGTACTAGGTCTAGTACCCATGAACAAAACTCCTGGCATAGAGCATGCACAGTGTAAATCCCACTTCCAAAACCATCTGTCATCAAGGCACAAGTCAGGAAGCATAGGAAAACAGGAGCAGTTTCAAAATTCGCAAATAGCATTTTATTTTTCTCGGTGACAGCAAAATAAAAAATAAAAATTATTCAGTATAACTATTTACAAAGGCAGTACAAACAGAGACAACCAAGTTGTTTTTCTGAGGGTATCTCTTAATTCCACATTTCAGTCTCTCAGTCTCTCACTCTCCTTGTCTCTATAGCAAAAGCATTGCTGATCTTTTTAAAAGTCTATGTCTGGGAACACATTAAGAGATCCTGCTTATCACAGAATGTTCTTGTAAGTTTACAGAATGTTCTTGTAAGTTTCACTCCTTGCAGGTGCAGCAAAAGAGTTCATGGTGTCCCAGAACAGACCTCTTGTTGACAACTCTGCAAAGGGCTTTAAAACTGCATCTCAGGTTAACCCCTTGTGTTCCAAATATCTTTTTGCAATCATTTCAACACTATAACTATATACAGTTTTAAACAAAGGGATCCCAGTTTCACATACAGTTTTACACAGAGATTCACATATATTTTTATAACTGCAGATATGCAAGGGAGGAAACTATAGAACAGCAAGTGAAGGCAGAGAGATAGCGAGAGGTGGAGAATTGCAAAACCGTTAGAGTGATCAGTTTCTAGTTCTCACAAGAAAATTTGGTTGTGCAACCAGACAGAGAAGAGACAGAAAAGGAGAGGATAGAACAGACCCTTGCATTTAAACTCTTTCTGCATAACAATTGGGGCAGGGCCTTATTCAGCCCTGTCACAGGAGGTTGCAATGAATATCTTTTGTAGCTTCTCAGAATTTTTGGGATCCAGAATTCATACTGCCAAAAGAATTAGATTCCCCAGAAGGGAAGATGACCCTCTGATTCATCATATTGTGGGGATTAATATATCTCACGATCCCATAGAAGCTCTAGGGGTCTCCTTTGGGAATGGAAATCTTGCTCTTGAAAATTGGGAGAAAAACATCAGTAAAGTTGAACAAAAGGTGAATGGTTGGAAGCAATGGCCCATGTCCCAAAAAAAGTGGGTGTACATTGGCTACATCCCTCCCCCCCAGATGCTTGGAATCAATGGGCAATGGTCCATTCAGTGGTATTATCCTACTGAATTTTTTAAATAGTAACATGAAACTTATTTTGATGATGGTTCTCCAAACATTGCCCTAGTTAATCTGGTAAATGCTGCTCACCTTTTTGTAAGAGGTAGGCGGAAGAGAGATTGGGTAGGATTGCATCTAACCAGATGGTAACTCCACTTTATGTTCAGGATGGTTCTGAAACATTAAACTTTGGAGTATCACAACCAATATTTGCTTCCTTATAATAGGAAACAATTGCATAGTTATATTAAATCATTATGCAGAGTCCTGTCTCATAAGGGAGAGGGGAAATGCTTAACCAGGAATGGCAAGCCTAAGCTTGTTTACAGGTGTGACCTGGGAGAACAAGGAAGTTAAGTGACTTGCTTATGGTCATACAGTATACAAGTGGTGGCTGTGGGATTCAAACCCAGGTCTGCAGGTTGCAGCTCAGTGCCCTAAACCACAGTGCTATGCTGCCTCTTAAATTTGTTGATAGACAGTATGATCCCAGTGGGCACACTATGGCTTTTTTTTCATGACGGATTAAATTAAAAAAGTGATCAGAAACATAAAATCCTCTAAGAATACTGTTGCCTTTGGGACTTTTGTGTACAAGTGGATGAGACAATCAAACATTTCTATTTTAATGCACTTATATTGCACATTTTGGGAACTTGGTGGCAAGGGTTGGGGACAAACCAATCCTTAATAATATGACTAATGATGGAGGTGCATGTGTGGCATTGTACAGTCATGATTGACTAAATGGGAGCTTCATGACCCAGAAACAGAAATTCATGAAAAATCCATCAAATCTGCACTGTACCCAAACATTGTGGTACTTATCGCTAGATTAAAATAACCTCTAATGAAAGTGCAAATCATGGGAGGAAATTCCTGATCCAGGGGCAGGAAACAAATTTTAAAGCCAGTGGCTGGCAGGTCTGAAAGTCTTGGTGGGACTGGCAGAAGTGTCCTCTAATTTGGACACCTTGAGTGATGTGGCTGAAATTAAAGTAAGCTATAGTTGGTCCTTACAGAAATATCAGTGTTTAAAATGTCATCCTCCAACCTAGTAGACAAAATCCAGGACTTGCAAAATAAAGCCAGAGACAGCAAAACATGTTTCTAGTACATCAATGACAAGGACACTCACCACAGAGTTCATATCCAAGAACTAGAAAGCATGGTGGCATGGCTGTGAGAGACAGCAGAAGATTTGGAAAATGGGAGCCGCAGGAATAATCTGTGATTCATGGCCTTCCCAGAGGGGGTAGAGCAAAGAGATACTGTACATGTGCCTTTTTACAAAAAGAAATTTTTCAGCTCCTTAAGACAACCTGGAGACAACTCCTGGAGCTAGATTGGGCCCATTGAACATTGGGTCCAGCCCCCCCCAAAGCTGATGACAGACCACAACTCATCCAGCAAGGTTTCTCTGCTATACAGATTGCATGCAACTACCAGCCTTGATGAGAGACCATGGACCACTCTACTGGAACAGTAACAGGATATACATTTTCAGGGACTACTCCTCAGAACTGGCACAGTGCCAGAAAGGCTACTGGGGTTTCAGGACTTGAATATACAGTACCATCTACAATACACAGCCAAGTTAAACATTGTGAGAAGTGGTGTCTCTCATCTATTTAACTCTCCGGAGAAAGCTGAGAACTACATCTGCAAGAACTGGCCAGAAAAAGCACAGTCATTCCTGGGAAGGGAAAGGTCATCTCAATCCACTCAGCAGAAGCATCCCTCCAGACCTGCATGTTCCCTGCAGTACCACACTAAAGACCCCAAGCCCAATTGCCCTAACCCCAAGGACTGGCAGGTATCTAAGGGGAAGCACTTTGGATGGAGAAATTGGAAAATGTAACAGTTGGGCCTACACTGCTAGGAATAAGACCCCCATGAAGAGAGCACAGATTCCAGGTGCTCAGCTTCCAGTTTTGACTCCCTGGGTGAGCTGACATAGAAGAGGATGGGGCCTCCTTCTACCCCTAACAAAGAACTGCTGCAGAAGGACTTAACTGCTGCCAATTGTGAAGCGGTCTCCCTTCCACAGAAAACACCTTCTGATCCTTGTTCCTCAAGAGAACAAGAACCCAAAGAAGAGCAGGTTCCAGAGCTCCAGAAGAGAAATAGCAACCACTGGGGATAGAACGAATAACCCAAGAGATTAAACTGGACTAATAGACTGGTATGCTGAATATTCTAAAATATGATTTGCTGTAAGTACTTATAGTTGATGCAACTAATGTTTGGGGGAGGGGAGAAGGGGAAAGGGGGGACTATAGACAAGGCAGTGATCACTTTAGCAAGGCATTTGACACAGTCCCACACAAAAGATTAATAAACAAATTAGCCAGCCTGGGAGTGGGTCCCAGGGTGGTAGCCTGGGTAAAACATTGGCTGGACAACAGGATGCAGAGGGTAATAGTAAATGGAGTCCACAGTGAAGGAAGGGGGTTACTAGTAGGGTACCGCAGGGTTCAGTACTGGGTCCAGTCCTTTTTAATTTCTTTATAAGTGACATTGCAGAGGGACTGGAAGGAAAAACATGTCCCTTTGCAGACAACACAAAGAACTGCAACAGGGTTGATACACAAGGTGGGGTGAAAAGGATGAGAAGGGACTTGGCAAGATTGTAGGAATGGTCAAATATAGGGCAGCCAAGATTCAGCACAAAGAAGTGCAAAGAAATGCACCTGGGAAACAAAAACCCAGGGGAAGAGTACACAATCGGGATGAGATACTGACAACAACAAAAACGGAAAGGGACCTGGGGTAGTTATATAAGATGACCTAAAGGTGGGCATGCAATATGAGAAGGCAGTAAGGAGGGCTGGGGAGATACTGGGATGCATAGGGAGAGGCATCACCAGTAGAAAACAGAACATTGTTATCCCTCTGTACAGACAGTTGGTGAGACCCCATCTGGAATACTGCATGCAGTTCTGGAGACCCCATCTCCGCAAAAACATAGACAGAGTGGAGGCTGTCCAGAGGAGGGCAACTAAAATGGTGCAGGGTCTGCACCAGAAAACATAAGAAGAGAGACTAAATGAGCTTAATAAGTATACCCTCGAGGAAAGAAGGGAGAGAGGGGACATGATAGAAACTTTTGAATACCTCAAGGGAATCAACAAAGTCCAAGAGGGTAGCATCTTTCAGAAAAAGAGATGTGCAAGAACGAGGGGGCACAATTTGAAGATAGAGGGGGGATGGCTCAGAGGTAATGTGAGGAAGTATTTCTTCACAGAAAGGGTTGTGGATGCATGGAACATCCTTCCTGAGGAGGTTGTGGAGTCAAAAACAGTGGGGGAATTCAAGAATGCATGGGACAGACATAACGCAATTCTAGTGGAGTGTAGGAGGAAGTAGGCTGTTGGTTAACTAGGATCTGCAGCTTATCCTTTAGCTAGGGAAATGTGCAGACTAGGTGGGCCCAGCAGTCCTTATCTGCCATCAAATTCTATGTTTCTATGTTATTTGTGTTGCTGGTTGCCAAACGAAGTCTTCCATAATACAAAGAACCAGATCCCCTGTTGGCCCTGGACCACCCAACACAGATGGCACACCACCTTTCAGCAGCAATGCCACAATGTGGGAGAGCTCATCTCCTCTCGTCTCCTCTCCTCTCCTCTCGTCTCCTCTCCTCTCCTCTCCCCTGGTTGCTCTGCCTTTCCAGGTGTAGATAGGAGACTTGAGTCTTACTTTGGCAGCAGCAGTCCCGGCGAGAAAGGTAGGGTTCATATGGGCAATGCACCATACTACATAGGCCTTCAATCCCCAAGGCTCTAAAATACCAACTGTGAGATACAGTTCCTGATCTGTCAGCATACATTGTCACAGACAAAACCCCTGACAAGCCTTAGTGCTGTTGTGAGCTTACACAGGTATGCTGGAGACAGCTGTCAGGGGCTGTCAGCACTGAAACTGCATGACCAAGTATAAGCCTGTGCAGTTAATGCTCACATCAGACATAACATGAGCAACAACCAAGAGCAACAAGTGACACCCACCTCCCCCTCTACACTGTAATACAGTCTGAATCAAGGTGGAATTGGGCTTGGGGCAAAATCTCCTAAGATGGATCGTAGTTTTGATGAGAGGGCCCATGTTGCACTAACACACCCTCCCTTCTCCTCTTCTCAACCACTCCTCCCTACTGGCTTCACACAGGTGGAGAATAAGCAGCAAACAAAAGAACTTAAATGGGAGCATTCAGGAAATGCCCCCCTGCCCTCATCTCTCGATGGTGGCTGGACTGATAACTTTCGCACCCACAATCTGGTAGGTGGACTTCTACCAGTCCCCCTATAAAACTTACTCATACAAAAAGTGGAAGAAACAAGTTTTCCAAGCCCCTCAGCAATTAAGAAAGCTCCAAACATAGCTCAGCCTTCTACCATGGGAGCTCAAATGCCTGTCACCTCCTCCATTCCTCATTCTCAACCCCGCCATCATCATCCATCCCAGCAGTCATCCAGGATACACACTGGAGTATGCATCAAGCTTTTGAAGTTTTTGCAAAAGCATGGTAGGAAAGGTGCAGTACACAAGTGTTGCCTACCTCTGAATGCAAAAACAAACCCCACTCCAAGAATGCTGCACCTGACAGTAATGAATCTGGACACCTGACTTATGAATATAAACAGAAGCTTTATTAAGAAACACAGATGTCAAAAACAATGTTTACAAGATCCCATTAACACGCAGACTGATGTGCACCGCTCCTAAGAGACAATCAAGAGACAAAACTCCACAAGATATAACCTTTTGCAGCACAATTCATGAAGGTACATTACAAACAGTCAAACATGCAGCCCTCTGTAAACTGATCATAGATCATCCCTAAGGCAGCTAGAAGGGTTGATTAAAGCAAATCACTTTCTAAATCTTACTTCAATGGCCTGACACACCGTTTCTCAACAAACCTACTTTACTACTGTAAGTGTCAGGGTAAAATGGTATGAAAATAGCGCTTTTCACACTTGCTATTTCTGGGCATGACATCATGTCTCAAAATGCCCCACACTACAAAAGGCCCACAGGACAGACAGCATCTACCTCAGGGATCTCCAACCCCATGCAGGTTAAGCTCGTCTACCTCAAAAATGTTACAAATTTCTGTAACTCCTTTTAATGTGTTTAGACCCAGTAGTAGTGAACTTGGGTTAGTGTTCTGTTAGCACCCTTTGCAAACTGTGTGAGAGGCCTTTCCGCACCATGCAAGTCTGCTTAAAGTTGGACCAGCATAACATTCTGTGGTGATTTGCATATGCAGCCCATGATGCTTTGCATTGTGGGGGCATATGTGATTTTGTATTTTCTTGAAACTTGGCTTCCCAGCCAAATGCCCTTTGGGGTAACCCTTGCCTCAGTGTTTACGCACAGAGGTTCTTTGTCTCTATATATATATATATATATATATATATATTACTTGTTAATTGTATTGTTAAAATGTCTGTTCAACAATACTCATGGACTGGCTCGTATAGGTAATGTAAGCATAAATTGCTACCTGCATCTTCTTACATATGGGGGTACCACTGTGGTATCCAGGCCCACCATGGAAGGATGATACTCGGAGTCATTTCATGCCCCACTAATGGTCAAAGAAAATGAAAGTATTGGCAAAACCCCTCTGCTCCTCATTTACCAAACAGAATGGCAGCACATCCACATAAATGCATATCATGTAATGATAAAGGCATAAACTCCCCCATGAAATGCCAAAAGATCTTTGACCATCTTAGACAGGAAGGGGCAGGAATAGACTATCTGCAGGAAACCCATCTGTCTGTTGCTAATATTGCAAAATTTAAGACAGGCTGGGTCTCATAAATATTTAGCAACTCATTCAACTCAAGGAGCAGGGAGGTAGCGATACTGATATATAAATCCATCTCTTTCTAAGTGAAAGAACAGATCCAGAAACAAATGGTTTGATACCTTTTATTGGACCAACATAGATGTAACAAAGAAAACAGAGCTTAAGCTTTCGCACCAACCAAGCCCTTCTTCAGAAATTTATTCCAGTTGTTTGGCAAATGACATTCTATTAACACCCAGATCATACATAAAAAAAACCAGAAAGAATTCTCATTAGCTTAAAATACCTTTTTTTAAAAAAAAAATAACTGAAGTTAAAATAGAAGAAACCAGTTTCTGCCAGTTCATTGGAAACATGCTGATGTGAAGCAGTCCAAGGTCAATTGTCAACAGAGGCAGATAAGAGAAATCCTTTGAGAGGGCAGACAGTTTCACTAACTTACATGATGAACAATGTATGAAAGAGTGTGTTACCAATATACTCTTAATTGAAAGCAAGACCTTCTGATATAATACCCACTTGAGTACATGTTAAAAATTGGATAGAATTCCATGTTAAAAAGTACTACAAAACAAAAATTGTCTATCCATGGCAATAGGTGGGTATAAAGAACAGTGTTCCTAGTGTGAACAAACTGTTTCACACATTCATACAGTACTAAACTATCCAGAGATGTTTTTTCAGCTACAGTATATGCTCAACCAGTTAATATATTTCATAAGCATGCGAAAGAAATCATCCCAGACCAAGAAGTCAAGTACATTGTCAAAATGGGACAACTGCATGGGCAAGATGTAACACTGTGTAATGTATGTGGCCCCAGCTCCCCTGAGGCGGATTTTTTTTGAGACTTAGCCCAAATGCTAAAAACAAACATGACTGTGCCACTGATTATGGTGGACATGAACACAGTAATGGATAATGTTTTAGATCAGAACAAAGCCCCAACTGGACCAAGAACATCCACATCAGATGCTTTGGTCAACCTGGTGGATGAGCTGGATCTACTGGAAGTCTGGTGCCTGGTTCACCCAAAGGGGCACAATTATTCATTGTATTCTACCCCACAATACTCTTTCTCCAGACTAGATCTCTGGCTGATTCCAAAAACATTGGCACCCAGTGTAATGGATGCCTCCATCAGAGCAATCCAAATATTAGACCATGCTACTATATCCTTCACATGACTCCCTCCAAATGCACAAACACTGACTCAAAGGCAGTGATGCTTTAGTGTGTCTAAATTAAGGAATGACTCCTTCTACACAGCACTTACACAAGATATACAACTCTTTCTTGACACTAACAGGCCCAGGAACACATCCGCAGTGGTTAGGTGGGATGCTTTGAAAGCAAACATACGAGGACACTGCATCAGTCATGCCTCTTACATCAAAAGAACCAAATGTAAGGATTTGGAGGTTATGACCACAACACTCAAACGACTGGAATTCAGATATAGGGCTGATCCAGTTAAAGAAAAAGGCTTACTTCCTGATATAATTGGTGCCAGATACATAGTCAACATGTATCTTCACTAGAAGACTAAATTTGGACTATTCCAGACCAGGCATCATTTCTGGGAAGCCAGAGAAAAGCCAGGTCACATCTTAGCATACCAACTGAAGAAGTGACAAGAACGGTCAAAAATATCAGGCATCAGGACGTGCCATGGAGAAATCAAAATCTATTCTATAGGGATCCATTTATTTATTTTGAAACATTTCACCAGGAATGGCATACTGAACTTCAGTAGCTTATTCCCAGATGCGTCCTGGGGAGGTGGAGATGGGTAAGAACACCAGACATATACATGACAAAGACGCAACAAAACAAAACTACATACAATGATTCAAAATAACGCTAAACAGATATGTACAAATTTGAATTGTGTGTGCAAGACCAGCATATGTTAAATAGATGTTACTAAATGAGCAGACAAAGGAGGCATGACCCTTGGAACAGAGACAGAAGGGAGGAAGGAAAGGAGAGTAGAGAACTAGTGTGGCAGGGGAGAGGAAAGGTAGGAGGGGGAGGAGGGAGAGAAGGAGAGGCAGACCTTCATCCCTCTAGGATGCAAACTCCACACAAGTTTTAACTCAGGCTGCTTTTTAGAATAGCAATAGATGCATTTTCTTTGGTGCAAGGTGCCACTTGCGGCAGAAATGTTTGATGCAATCACCTTGCATCTCTTTAATGGCTTTGAGAATCGGGCCCATTATGTTTATAGAAAGTGCATTTAACTTAAATGTTCTCTAGATTTTGGGCTTCATCCCATATCAACCTTTTAAATTCTTCACATCAACTAATAAAGTACTTATGCTACAGAATATTGTAAGCATATCTGCTGTACCTAACTGACCTTACAATTATTATGTGACATCACAGACTTTTGCCATTGTAAGCACAATGATGTCATAAGTATAGTACGAAGTCACAGAATCCTGATGAAAGTTTAATACAAACTTCACTATGTTGGCAAAACATACTGCATAGCCTGGGAAAGACATGCCCAGCTCATTAAAAAAAAGGTGCAATCCATAATTGTGCAACAGCTGAATAGAGGGTTTTGAATTATATACATAAGACAATACCTGCCACATTGATACATTTTAGTGGTGCTCTTCTGTTTCATGAGTCTAGGTGCTCCACTAGAACGGGTCAAGCAACCTGTCTCTTACTCAGCCCCAAGTTCTGGCATTGTCTTCCTCAAGTGCTCTGGTTCACACCAGAACTTTAAATCAGTTCAGTGGCGCCCTGATATAAGCACACCATAAATGCCAAGCAGAATGTTCTTATAACCAGGATGTTCTTACAAGTAGAGGTGGGTGACGTCCATAAACTTCATCATGCGGAGTATTTCATATATAACTTGAATTTCACAAAATGCTCCACAAAGCGAAAAACGTAGCCTTCCAAAGTGACGCAAAGTCCCCATTTTTTCTTATGGACTTCACATTACTTCACCTTTTTTGTCTCTTTAAGGTGAATTTTGCAATGATTCTTGGGATGTAAAGTCACATGGACTCTTTATTATCTTGCACAGCCTCAGTTCAGTGTAGTGTGTGCAGTGGAAAGTTGGAGACAGTTTGGTCCCAGAGCTCTGAGAATCAAAACATCCAAAAACCTTCAAAAAAGCATTTTTGAGACTAAATGTCAGTCAAAATTTAGACCAGCGATTGTAGTAAACCCTTGTGTGTTTATACCATGGAGCATTTATTGATTTGGTGTGAAAATTGCATGTTTATTTAGTACATTCAGTCTGTACTGACAGACACTGTAGAAGTGTGCTTCAGGGGAGGGTTAGATATGTGGTGTAGAAGGGAGATTCACAGACCACAGTGAGAAGGGCAGTCCTTCCAACTGTTGTTGGCTAGTGTTTTAGTATTTGTTTGTTCAGGTACACACAGTAATACTTCTATTCAATTTTTATAAGTTTTTGCTATTTGCTGGGCATTTTTTCAGTCTTTTTAAAAGACTGTGTTGTGTAGTTTACTGAACAGTTAAAGTTTCTGCTCCTGACCTTTGATCTGTGTGTGTGCTGTCAATTCATATGCATTTTATTGCACCACTGCAATAGCAGTATTCTGAATTTCTCAGCCTGTCTGCTGTATTTTTCCCTGCTTCTGTGTAGCACCTGCTGTAAACACTGCCCCCCCACCTCAAAACAAGGTATTGTTTTTCCACGTTTGGATTTTTGAAGACTGGTTAAGGTCTTGCTGTGCCTGTGGGGCTGAATCTTTTTAGTGCCCAATCTCCATGTGGAAGTCACAGCTGTTGTTTTTTGGCTTCCCATCCTCCAAAAACAGCAGTAATATAAAGTTGCTGTTAATTGTCTGTTTAATCTTAAAAGATGCCCGTGAAGACATGGTCATGCAAAGCTGTTTCTGGCTGTGGCACTGCTTCCAAGAAGACTATTAGCAGTTGAAGTTGTGATAATGAGGCAGGATCATCAGGAGCTAGCAAGTCTAGGGGTGTTAAGAGTGGTCATGGCTGTGGTAGTATGCAGCAGAAGGTAAAGGTAGTAGTTGCTGCAAGTAAAGGGATTTCTCTGTTTTTCACAGTGAAATCAGTCACTTCAGTGCTGGTTGGAGATGTTGTTGTCCCTGCTGGTGGTAAAGTTAGTGATGAGCTCAGCATGGGCGATAGCAACATGAGTATTACTACAACTCAGGCAAAGTTATCAGGTAGCAAAAGTATTGTGGAGTCAGAAGACTTGAGAGTAGTTGATGTTCCACTCCCCACAGTAGTGGAACATGATTCTGATCATGCTGATGACTCACAGTCTCATGTTTCCACTGATCTTGAGGTTAGGCCATCCAAACATTCAGATGTTGATGAAACAAGTGTGGATGATCATATTGAGGCTATGGTTAGAATATCTCCACAGGACAGGATCCAAAGTGAATTTGTGGATGATGATGATGATGATGCTAGTGACCCCATTTGGGAACCAGACAAAAAGAAAGTGAATGTGGCTGTTTATAAACAGTCTGTTAGTAAATCACCCTCTCCTCAAAATTCTGATGTAGCTGTGTCTGTTGATGACCCTGAAGTAATTGTCATAGCTTGTGATGTTCAGTTAAAGTCCAAGTGTGCACAACACCCAAAATCATGCAGTACACCCCCATTTAATCACCACAAAAACTGCAGTGCCATATGCAGCAGCAGTAGCGACATGTGAAAAGTAGGGCATCAAAATCTCTAGTTTGGAATTTTTTCACACAAGGTGGAAGCGATGAAATAGTGGCAATCTGCCAGCTTTGCCAAGCACGTGTAAGGAGTGGTAAAAAGGGTAGCCATCTTGGTAGTGTGGGCCAGCATACTCATCTCAAGAGTAAGCACATGGCACTGCGAACTCGGCACTAGAGGGGATCTAATGCCATAGTGGGGCATTCACCCTCATCCACCTTAGTGAGCATGGTATCCCCTTCCCAATTGAGTATAAGTAGCCAGGTCAGTAAAAGTTATGAAATAACACCGGAAGATTACTACAGGCATGAGGAGGAGGATGATGACTTTGAATGTTCTAGTAGTGGTCAGAGCAGCAGTGGTGGCCCATGTAGTAATTCTACTACATCAACCCTAGTGCTTAAAACAGGTAAAATAACAGCATTTATTGGCTTGTCACCTGTGCACCCACCTTCACACATCAAAGGCACCCCATCCATGGTAGTTTACAGAAGAGATCCATTTGGCATGCCACATGCAAAACACAGAACAATGCAGCTCATGTTGCACAGCCTTTTTGCACATAAGAGTAAATACCCACCAAATCATGCAGTTGCACATGAACTACAGTAAATTCTGCTATAGTGGAAATGCTGGCAATTGACCTTTTAATGTGGGATTCCAACACTTTGTGGCATGTGCATGTCCTAAATGGAAGATCCCGTCCAGTACATACTTTGCTGCCTGTGCTGTCCCTGAGTTATATTGTACTGTGACAGAGTCTGTAAGACATGTCCTTCAACATTCCACATCACCTCACATTCACTTAAGCATGGATATGTGGACAAGTGGCAAAATGGTGGGTTGTTCCTATCTGTGTATTACTGCACAATGGGTGCAGCTACCTGGAGTTGTCTGCAATGGTGGGATGGGAAAGCAGTGTAATAAGTCAGACTGTGGTGGTAGCAACCTTCATGGCATTAGACAGCATGCCATGCTTGCAATGAGTAGTTTAGTAGGGTCACATACAGGTGAAAATGTGCTAGATTTGCTACTGACAGAAATTGATGAGTAGCTGCACCCCTTGTCCCTACAAGCTGGCTTCATAGCAAGTGATAATGGATCAAACATTGTTAAATGTATCAGCAATGGTGGCTTTGTGAGGGTTCCCTGCATGGCCCACTGTTTAAATCTTGTGGTACAGGAGTTTCTGCAGTACCCGAAAATCAAGCAAATGCTGACTGCTGCACATCACATCTATGCCCACTCTGCATGCTCTGGAAAGGCCCGTGACCTACTTAGGCAGCTGCAGATCCAAAACAGCCTTCCTCAGTACCTCCTCAAGCTTGAAGTTGTCATGAGATGGAGGAGGAGTAGCTCTCTATGTAAGGGAAGGGATCAAAGCAACAGAACTAAAGGTTAAACAGGGAGGAGAGGAGGCACTGTGGGTCACTCTGCAGACTGGAAATGGCTCCACAATCCACACAGGGGTTGTATACAGACCCCCCATCTCAGGGGGAGGAAACAAACAAGGAAATGATAGAAGGCATCCTTGGGATGGCAGAGAAAAAAGAGGTATTGCTGATGGGGAGCCTGAATATGCCAGATGTCGACTGGAGTACCTTTGCTACAGCCACATCCAAGAGCAGGGCTATTCTCAATGCCCTAAAGGGGGCATGCCTCAGACAGCTAGTTTTGGAACCCACTCAGGAGAGAGCAATCTTAGACCTGGTACTCTCAAATGGGGACAGATAGAGGATCTTTGATCTTGAAGTGGCTAGCCATCTGGGAACAAGCAACCAACAAACAGTGTGGTTCATGATAAACTTAGCTGTAGAGTCAAGCCACACAAAAGTGAAGGTACTGGACTTCAGGAGGGCTGATTTTGTCCAAATGGGAGAGTGCCTCAGAAAAGCACTAGCAAACAGGCAAGAAGGTGGGGTGGAACAACAATGGAGAAACATCAAAACTGCCATCACAGAGGCAACAAGCCTTTGTGTGAAGCAAATAAACAAATCAAAATGAAAGAAAAAAACACTATGGTTCTCAAAAGAAGTGATAGGGAAGGTAAGGGAGAAAAAGATAGCATTCAGGAAGTATAAGAAAACACAGAAGGAGCAGGACAGAGAACTGTACCAGTTAAAGCAGAAGGAAGAGGGTAAGGCAGTCAGAATAGCAAAGTCCCAAACTGAGGAAAATATAGCCAACTTAGTTAAGAAGGGGGATAAAACCTTTTATAGGTACATTAGGGAGCAAAGAAAGACAAAGGCAGGGATACTGAGGCTGAACAAAGAGGAAGGTGGTTGGGCAGAGAGTGACAGTGAAAAAGCAGGGATACTGAACAAATACTTCTGCTCAGTATTCACAATGGAAAAGCAGAGGGAAATACCTAATCCAGTCAACAGAAGCACTCTGGATAGGGGGGGTTCATATTAGTCCTTTCAAAGAAGAAAGGGAGAAAGGGTTCTGAAACAACTCTTAAAACTGAAGGTGAATAAAGCAATGGTGTCTGATGGGATTCACCCCAGGATTCTAAAAGAACTAAGGGAAGAACTAGTAACACCACTGACTACCCTTTTTAATAAATCATGGGAGGATGGTGTGGTACCTGAGGACTGGAGGAGGGCGGATGTGATTACCCTTCACAAGAGTGGGAGCAAGACAGAAGCAGGAAACTACAGACCTGTCAATTTGACCTCAGTGGTAGGGAAAATGATGGAATCACTTTCGAAGGAAAGAATTGTTGAGTATCTAGAGGCCAGTGGGGCATAGGACCCAAGGCAGCATGGATTCACAGTGGGAAGGTCATGTCAGACAAATCTAATTGATTTCTTTGACTGGGTGACCAAAGCAGTAGACCAGGGAGGGGCTGTGGACATGGCCAACCTAGACTTTAGCAAGGCATTTGATATAGTCCCACACAAAAGATTAATAAACAAATTAGCCAGCCTGGGAGTGGGTCCCAGGGTGGTAGCTTGGGTAAAACACTGGTTGGACAACAGGACATAGCGGGTAATAGCAAATGGAGTCCACAGTGAAGAAAGGAGGGTTACTAGTGGGGTACCACAGGGTTCAGTACAGGGCCAGTCCTTTTTAATGTCTTTATAAGTGACATTGCAGAGGGACTGGAAGGAAAGTATGTCTCTTTGCAGATGACACAAAGATCTGCAACAGGGTTGATACACAAGGTGGGGTGGAAAGGATGAAAAAGGACTTGGCAAGGTTGGAGGAATGGTCAAATGTATGGCAGCTTAGATTCAATGCAAAGAAGTGCAAAGTAATGCACATGGGAAACAAAAACCCAGGAGAAGTGTACACAATGGGGGTGTGAGATACTGACAACAACAAAAATGGAAAGGGACCTGGGGGTAGTCGTATCAGATGACCTAAAGATGGGCCAGCAGTGTGAGAAGGCAGTAAGGAGGGCTAGGGGCATACTGGGATGCATAGGGTGAGGCATCACCAGTAGAAAACAGGAAGTTGTTGGCCCTCTGTACAGACAGTTGGTGAGACCACATCTGGAGTACTGTGTACAGTTCTGGAAACCCCATCTCTGCAAAGACATAGACAGGGTGGAGGCTGTCCAGAGGAGGGCAACCAAAATGATGCAGGGTTTGCATCAGAAGACACATGAAGAAAGACTAAAGAAACTAAAGAGGTATAGCCTCGAGGAAAGAAGGGAGGGGGGAACATGACAGAAACTTTCAAATACCTCAAGGGAATCAACAAAGTTCAAGAGGGTAGCATCTTTCAGAAAAAGAGATGTGCAAAAACAAGGTGGCATAATTTGAAGATGGGGGGACAGCTTAGAGGTAATGTGAGGAAGTATTTCTTCACAGAGAGGGTTGTGGATACATGGAACAGCCTTCCTGAGGAGGTTGTAGAGTCAAAAACAGTGGGGGAATTCAAGAATGCATGGGACAGACATGAGGCAATTCTAGTGGGGGGGTAGGAGGAAGTAGGCTGTTGGTTAACTAGGATCTGCAGCTTATCCATTAGGTAGGGAAATGGGCAGACTAGGTGGGCCAAGCGGCCCTTATCTGCCATCCAATTATATGTTTCTATGTTTCTATGTTACATGGCAGAGCGGTTGTATGAGCAGTACAAAGCAATCTCCGAGTACCTAGTTATGCACACTAGCCGTGACAGTTCAGGGGCATCAATGTCTATGACAACTGAACAATGGTGACTCATGGACTCAGTAATATTAATTTTGAGGCCATCTGAACATGCCACAAAGGTAGTGAGTGGTGACACTGCATCCCATTAGTCAAGCCACTCCACTGCTAAGGGTGCTGAGGCAGACCTTGTTGAATCTATAGCCTAGCCTTGATGTGGTTGGAGATAGGTCAAGCTGTGCATTACTGAAACACATGATTACAGACTTAGACAGCAATAGACACATTGCCACTATTCAGCAATCTCCAGAATGTGGAATAGCCACAGTGCTGGACCCACACTACAAATCTGGCATTGCATCCATACTAGAGGTAGGGCATGATCAGGTTCAAAATCTGACTGGACTGCTGGTCAAAATGGTTCATGGGGCACGGAAGTCATGTGGAAAGCTCTGCAAACCACAGCATAACAAGGCTGTGGACTTAGTGCATCCAGTAAGGTGGCTGACCAACAAGGGGTGGTGTCAGCTGCACAGTTGTCCATTAATTCACTTTGGGGTGCCTTGTCCCAAGTAAGAATTTGTGACCTAGATGAATCTTGTGAACAGGTGGTTGACTCATCATGAATGCACACATCACAGAGCATGGTTGGGGCCTATTTGGCAGAAAACAGGTATCTAACAATATTGGACGATCCTCTGGTGTACAGGAGTGGCAAGGTGAATGAATGAAAAGAGTTGACTTCAGTAGCACTGAGGTACCTGACCTTCCCACCCTCCAGTATAAGTGTGGGGAGGGTATTTAGTTCTGTGGGGCCATAGTGCATGACCATCGTACTAACCTATCACCTACAAATGTCAGCATGCTGACATTTATCAAAATGAATGAAGGTCATGTACCAAGTAGGACAATTACATCTATGTTTATACCCAGTCATGATGGTGGTGCTGATAATGCGGGTGAAGCAGACCATCCTGGTGGCAGAGTCAAATGGTGTACCATTGAGGTTGATGATGCAGTCATGGAAAAATTATTTCCAATTGGGTACAGCTCTGGCACTGAGGATTGCGAAGGCTGTTTTCTCCTTGATGATGATGAGGAGGAGGATGTTGGTGAGAGGGCTTACAGAAAAAAATTTGCATTCAAGTAATTCTTCCTGTTACTTATAACTATCATCAAGGCCACTGATTCACGATAATTAAAATAATGAAATTCCTTTTTCAAGACTTGAAATTCTGGGAATTGTACCAGTGATTGTAAGTCTAATTTCTAGATATTACTGGGATTCTACTTTCTTTCATTTAATAAATAGATTAAATAATCAGAATCAAAGAAGGCTTAATAGGTAGACCATTAAATGAAGCAAACAGAAAAACACAAGTTCTGCAGATTAACTGAGCTGGTACGAAATGCCAAATCCCATGAAATTTGTTGTTTTTATTGGTGTGAAGGCTGCCCAAATTCTGGAATTTTACAAAAAAACAGTGGCCTTGACTATCATATGCCATGTCATTATAGTTCACCTTCCCCTTTCTGGATTTTGCTAGTACAGTTCACAGAATGTGTGCAGTCATTATTAAACGCAGTCTTCTAAACACAAATGTCTACTTGTAGCCACTGAGATCCTGCTGATTGAATGAGAGATATCCTCCTGACACTGAAATACAGTAATGCACCCCAGCCAGCCACCCTGCTTCTTCTTTTTTAAATTTAATATACTTTATTGATTTTTTAAGAGTATACAGTAAACACAAACCCCAGTAATGAACAAACAAATATAAACAAACATCATAACATATACACTTACAAGACACTTATCAAAAATTCTTAACCCTTCCCCCTTCCCCCATCCCCCCACAGAGGCATATTACATACATATAAAAAAGACAATCCATTCAGAATAAATATCTGATTAAAGGGCATAGAAACATCAGGAAATGTTGACAACAAAAGTAGAACAAAAATTGAAGAGGGACAGCACAACGGGGTAGAAGATGTACAGTAAGACCCAAAAGACATAAATGCCCCTAACCCAATGCAATGTAGGGAGAGGAAGCATATGAGGGTACCGCTGCCAGGGGTAAATCCTTTAATCTGTTCATGCTCCTGTGAGTCATGCACCTTATTCCCAAGAGAGTTAAAACCTGGTGACCTATTTGTGGGAGGGAGGGTCAAGCATAAAGTATGTAGTTTACCCCACTTCCTATTGTAACCCTGCAGGCGGCTGTGAAGGCTGGTGGTCATCTTTTCGAGCTGTAGATTAAGTAATAGTTCAGTAAGTCATTTGGAGCAGGAGATTTCTGATCGATCCTTCCAGAGGTGGATAATAACTTTCTTCACCAAGAGTGAAATTATGGCTAGCCAATATTTTCTCTCCTTAACCGGAACTTTGGAGTAATCCCCAATAAAGCAGATCTCTGGGGTGAAGTAATCATCCAGACCCAGGAGAAGCTCCATCTTTTGCTTTTTCTTTACCCAAAGAGAGACAACCTTGGGGCAATCCCACATCATATGCATAAGGGTCCCATCTTCCTGTCCACACTTGGTGCACAGTGGGGAGGGGATTAATCCCATTGTTGCTAGGTGAACTTGACTAAAAGATATATTGTATTGGAAAATGTAAAATCAAGTTAGACATAGTTTGTTATTGGTAATAAAGTGGTATAGATCAGACAAAATCAGGTGCCAATCAAAATTGGAAATCAGGAAATAGGGAAACCCAGCATGTAGAGTGGCCCGAGGCTTCAGGGAAGATTTTGGAATGTATAGTAGAGACCATCCGGGAAACTGAGTGGGGTTGCCAGGCTTGAGTCTGGAGCAGTTGAAGGAGCTCCCCTTGGGTAATGGACCAGGTTGGCGAGCAAAATCACTGGAACAACATGTGTCAAAGTTGGTAGATTTTAAAGATTAGGGCAGCAGGTACACTCAGGACCACCAGTAACTCCTGACTGCTGAGGCTATGTCTCTCCAAAAGGAGGTTGCACACTCTTTTCCCTTCCAGAGAGGGTACATCCCTGAGATTCAACATCTGACCTCCCAGCCTAAAATTCAGGTTAGAACATATTGGTAGGGTGGTGTCTCTCTTATTAATGTAATGAAGAGTTCTTCACAACTGTGCATTGATCTTAACAGACGTAAAAACCGTATAATCAAATTCTGGAGTGCCTTTTGGAGTTGCTTAGGGGAATTGAAATATAAACTATTTGGATTTAGGCCATTTTCATGAATCAGAGCCCTCTCTATATGGAGCCACAAGAGAACAGATGAAGTGATCACTGAGACATTAACCAGATTGGACCACTTGGCATATTTGGCGATATGACTAGCAAAATGGTAAATAAAATTGGGCAGCCTAAGTCCTCCCATCTGCTTGGAAGCCCCTAGCCACTCTGTTTCTTGAGAGAGAGAGACAGCTAGAGAGAGAGAGAGAGAGAGAGATGGTACCTGTTCCCAATCTATAAATCCTAAGCCAGCCACAGCCACCCTGCTTCTTGAGAGTCAGAGTGAGACAGAGAGTGAGACACTGTACTGGTGCCCAATCTATGAACCCTCAGCCAACCACAGCCACCCTGCTTCTTATCATTATTTTACAGTAAGTATGTACTATGTTATGTACTATGGTTTTGACTTGAACTGTGGTGTTAATCCTTTCTTTACCTTTTTATACATGCCACTGTCACCAAATGCAGGCAAGTGATATTCATTTTGTTTTCACAGGTTACAGTGTAAACTTGCAGCCTTACACTCCTCCTGGCACCAAAAGGATAACAACTACTGTAATTGCTTCAACAATGACACTGCAGTACAACCACTAAAATGATTTCATCTGCAGGTAAGTATCAGTTTTATTTCCTCTTTCCTTTTTTTCTTGTTTTCTGCTAGTGCGAAGCATAAAACAGTGGTGACATACAGGCCAGATAATATCTTTTTTTTTTACACAGATGGGACAGGCATACTTCAGTATGTGAGGATTGTACAATGTGTTATCCTGGTCATGAAAATCATGATGTAATGTAACACAGTGGGTCGGTGCATGGCACTCACTAAGATTGTTAAAATTTTTTTACAGGGGTTTATTAATAGCTATGTATTTAAAGCTAAATAGAACAGAAGACAGGAACAGCCATGCTGGGAACTGAATGTGGTACTGCAATGAACTCCTAATAATTTCTTCTTCATTTGTTTTCAGGTAACATCGAGATGCTGTATTTGAATTGCTGTAATTGCATTGCACAAACAACTTGCTACTCCTACAACACATAACAAAATTCCATATAAATTAAATGTCTGTCTCTCTGAAAAAAACATGATATTGGTATGAACAATAACTCACCATTGTGGTATGAAGGCACACACAAAGGGCAACATGTTTCAGTGATGCAGCAGGCATCAATGCAGGCAATGCTCTCACTTGGGACACTGTGACACATTTCTGGCCTTTTTATTCATCGGGACTTTTCATGAAATTAAAACAGCGGGATAACAGCAGCAACAGAAGGTGTCACCAGATAATGGTGGAAGCTGTGCGCTTTCACTACAGGTGGAACTGTGGTGCCACACCACCCACTTCAATAAAAGTATATTGAAGCAGGCATTTCAGTGCCGCAGATTCAAATGAAGTGAAAGCACACAGCATCCACAAAGTTTGCGACCCCAGGACTTTTAGAAAATAAAAAAAGGTAAGTAATAAGAAAAAAAATAGTTTCTATTGCAGAAAGCCTAATTGGAGGGGGGGGGGATTTAGAATTATGAACATCAAGCAATGCTTGTTATTTTTCTGAACATTTTTTCAGGGAATTATTCTTCATGTTGGGACACTAATACAGCATATGGTGAATGATGTAGCAAGATAGAAGTATAAGCTGGCTACATTCATAAGATAGGAAATTATGGGGGATGGATTGTCATGGTAGGTGACGTTAGGACATTTTGATTGTAGTTGTTGCAGGTATGTATACTATGAAAATTTAACACAGTAAACAGTAACCAGAAAGTAATACAGCATGACAATTAAAGCAGCAGTGCAAGAATGCAGTTACAATTTTGACCAATACTTTTTTATTCTATTTTACATTGCCCGTTATCTAATAAGTTGTGTATAGGAACGATATCCTTCTTTCCACAATTTAAGTATGTTGCACTACTTTTTATTTAATCAGAAGTAATAAACAGAGTGTTAATTTTAATCTGGCTTGCACCAGGTTTTCATCAGTCTTCTTACATACTTTTGGACATCAACTATTTAAAATAATATCTGTTGAGTCTAAAAGGAAGTCGCATGCAGCAGACAGTGCTCCATGACCTTATGGAACAGTAGCTGTTCAAAAACAGATGGGAATACTGATGAAAACCAGGTCACAGTAACATTAAAATGAGCACTACTTTCATTATTTCAGATTTCAAAACATTGAGTAATGCAGAATAAAATAAACGATGGAAAGAAAGGTATCATACAATCAGTAGATAAGGACCAACTGAAAATATAATACAAAAGTATGGGTCTAAATTGTCATCAGGTTATTGCACTGCTGCTTTTGGGTCCAAAGAGTGCTGACAAGAATAGCAGCAGCTAGGAGCATGCCGGGAAAAAAGGTGCCAATTTTTCTTTTGAAGGGGGGCTGTGCCCCCTGCACCCCAATGCAGGAGGCTTTGCCCCCCCACTCCCCAGACTAAAGGATTCTAACTCTGGGGGAGCAGATATTGGGGAAAGTTAAAAATCATGGAACTGTGGAATAGTGTTTCCATGGCCCAACATAAAATATTCTAAGTTCTGAATGTATGAAAAAGGTCGGGAGACCAAGATTGGAACCCTGGTCTCCACCACTGCTGGCCAAGCTGCTCTATGCACCAGCCCTCCATGCCATAGGAGCAGCTTGGCCAGCCTCCTGGATCCTAGTGCCCTTTTCTCTGTCCAGCACCAGGGGAGTGTTTACAGCAAGCACTGTAAAATCCTACTCGCTGTCCATGTGAGCGCTTACCAGACTAGTGCTGTGAATTGCGGTGCTATTCTGGTAGTGTTCACTTGACTGGGTACCATTTTGGCACCACTGTTTGAAATTAAATTAAAGCATGCAGTGTCCACAAAGTTGACGACCACATGACTTTTAGAAAATAAAGTAAGTACTAAGAAAAATTTGTTTCTATGGCGGAAAGCATAATGGGGTGGGGGAGGTGGGGATATAGCATTATGAGCATCAAGAAATACAGGATTATTGCACTGCTGCTTTAACAAAATTAACATCTGGAAGAAAATATTAATTGAAAATAAGTTACATGCTTAGTCTGTATGAAAAAAATATTGATTAAGAAAACAAGGAAAAGCAGAGGACATGTTTTTTGGGGGTAGATCTGGTTAACTAATATTTTTTTACAGGGCCTGGTGGGGCTGGGACTTACCAGTCAGCATGCTTAACATGCTTATAATTTCTGCTTGCTGAGCCTCAGTGTGATTCAGCGGCTGGTAAGCAGCGTTCACAACATTATGTACAGCTTCCAGCTCACTCCATAACACAACAAGGTCACCCTGTGTGGCAGGAATTTGGGATGGGTCACCTGCAGCTGCAGGCCCTTCCACTGGTTCTGCTGCCCTATCCTTTTGGTGTTGACACTGCACAGGCTGTCACAGTCTCTCTTCTTTGACCTCTTCTTCTGCAGGAGCGGCTGCAATCTCCTGCAGCTTCCCATCCCACTGGGCATGGTGTTGCACTAACAGGTGGATTTGTTGCCCACCCATGCCCAAGTGGCTGTCCTTGTGACCACAATGTACAAACATTGCACATAGCTTGCATTTCACTACCGTCAGGTTGCCGGGGAGGAAGATGAAAAAAAATCCCAAACAGGCAAGCTGCGGGGAGGACCAGGCACAGGCAGTGGGGGGGAGGCACCAGATACTGATGGCAGCTCTTCTGCACTTGAGGGAGGGGCAACAAGCTGTTGCTGCTGTTGTTGTTCCTGCTGTTGTTGCTGTTTTGGCTGCTGCTTCTCCTGCTGTTCCTGCTGCTTGGGTTCATCACTGGTAGCCACCAGTGCTGCAGGGCTGGCAGTGGCAACACTCCTGTCAGAAGAAGCAGCAACTGCTGCTGTTGCTTCTTGCACCACAGGTCCACTTGAAACATTTGGCTGTGGGGGAGCAGTGGAGGTAGAGACACTACCTCGGTTGAGGTGGATAGATCACCCCAGACCACCACGCATTCGGGGGCCTTGCTCCCATCACTTTGCCCACCTCTATCAATCTTAACTAAAATGAAATGTAATTATTGAACTAAATCAAAAAATACTAGTAAAAGTACTAATAGTAAAAATATTAGTAACTAACACTAAGTAACTAAAAAACAACTTTTTTAAGCTAAACTAAGGTTTCAAATCAACTCAGGCTAGTGGCTGCAAAAGTTAAACAAAAGGATCAAAAAACTTTAAAGTCAAAAAATCTGTAAATAAATTGAGTAGCACTGTAGCAAAAAGCACACAGCAAACATTGACTTTATCTAGCTCCTTCTCCAAAAGAAAGTGAAAGTAGTTCACAACTTCCTGCCTAATTAACTGCCTGCCTGCATCATGTGACCTATAGACAGTCAGACATGTGATCTGTGGGCTGTTTCTTACAAACTTTGCCTTCTCAAACTGTAACTCAGGTATAACTCGAAGTTCACAACATGAAGTCCATTAAAAGTGAAGTTCGACCTTTCACTAGGAATTTTACGTAGTGCTACGTGGATTCAAAGTCAAGCACTTTGAGTTAACTTCGCAGGCTTAGTAAAACTTTGTTGCAACTTTACTTACAAGAGGACTTCATTGAGAACAGTGAAAATACATGCAAAATTTGTGATTCACAAAAAATAAACTGGGCTACTAGTTTTTAGAGAACTCATTATTAAAAGCAGTATCATATAGCTTTTTAAAAGTGTGCTTGCAGTGTCACAACTAACCTTGAAGGAATGTTTACTGTCTATATCACAGGGCATTTTTACACACCCATTCACTAGTGACCATTAATGAGAAAAACTAGAGCACAATTCAACCTACGCATAGCACATTCAGAGTCGATTATGACCAGCTTACCAGTGCCATTAGAAATAAACTGTTCTTATCAAGGGGCTGAGTCTGGACATCAAAACATTTTCTTATAAACAGGATGTTCTTATACCCAGTGCTCTTCTAAGTGGACTTCACTGTATTTCAACCATCACCTACATTTAACTGTCTGTACCTGCTTGTATGTTATGGTGTTTCCTGTACTAGAGCTGAAATGTATTTGCTAATTTTTTTTTTTTTATATTTGGTATCCAGGTAAGGCCACTAGGCACAAGTGCCTGTTTTCACTGACAACCCGGGAGCACTGGGGTGGTTAAGTGACTTGTTCAGAGTCACACAGTATGCAAGAGGAGGTTGTGGGAATCAATCCTAGCTCTGCTGGATGTACCAAGCTCATTCACAGATTTTTACTCTAACCTCTAGACTATACTGCCCTTGGTCACTTAGTATCTGGGGTTCTGCCTTGTATTTTATGCGGTGCATATGTTCATATTTGTAAGACCTGGACTGTACCAAATATGCCACGTGTTATTGTTATGTATTACTTCTTTTGTGTGTACTCTGTATTACTCAAGTTGCTCTTGAAAATAAGCATTTTAGTGCCTAGTGCATTGTACTTGCCTGGTTACCAACAACTAAATTAAATTAAAAAAGTTCCCCCTTGAGCCCATTTTTTTTTTCCGCTAAAGATGGTTTATGAATTAATGCTGTATGTTGTTATTTTAAAACTATTTCTAACCTTTAAATATAGTCATTGATTATTCTGAATGTGTAGTCTTGATAGTATAGAGTCATATAGGAATCACATGACAGGAAAGACATGGTTTATGTTCCTTTTAATCTATTGATGCATTCTGTAAGTGATGTAAGTGGTTAAGAATGGCAAACCATTTCTCTGCTGATGGATGGTCCTCACCATTAGGTCACAAATCAGAGACAATCGGTGTATTTTATTTGCATAAAAGCTAGCAGTAGCCTAACAATAATAAAACACTGTCCAGTATTCACAAGTCATCTTCCACAGAACATGCAGCTTTAAAGATAAAATGCCGCTCCCTTCTATGAGCATTCTGACTCTGACTGTGACATCACAACTGACCACTTAAACAGAAGGATGTGTTCTTTTTTAATAACTTATATCATATTACACTTAGTGAGGTCATGATGCTAATGAGATTATGATAACCTTAATGAGGTCACAATGCTGTTGAGATAATTATTACATATCGTACAGTATGTCAGCCTCTGGATAAAGTGTTGTTCCACGCATCCTGCAGTACCATGTACTTTCAGGAAGAATATTTTTAACTGGCTATAATAAATGCTAGCAAAGCCAATGAGGTTTGCTTTTTCCATTTGCACGTTATTCACAGGGGGCCAGATTTCAAGAGGAAATATTGTACGCATGTGGCAAACAAAGTTGTGCAAGGGAGAGTTTTCTTGGGCAACCACATTTTTTTCCATATTCACTCAATTTTCAAAAGCGTTGCCTTTTTGCAACCTTTTCCACAATTTATGGCAGGTTACATGTACGTATTTGTACAGGTATGGAAAAATGTTAGGCCTAGTATTACAAGATGTAACATTTTTTGTGCAGCTGCAGAAAAAAGGAAAATGCTGCCTGTGCATGTAAAATGCTGACAATAGCATTTTCACAGATACAGGAATTTTTCCCTGCACCAGGGAGTTGCACACAGGGACTTGGGGCAGGATTTTCAGTCCATCAGGGATTAAGTCCCACTCCACTGCCATCACTGTGGATGAAATCTTCACACCTCTGGAGATTCGTAGTTTCAGTAAGTGGTTCCTTCTGTCATTTTGCTCTACCGCACTCTCAGCCTTCTTCCGCTACACTCCCAGTGCACGCTTCATGGTGCTAAATTCATCTCTAAATTCTGGCTTTGTTCTCTAGTCTCTTATATCTCCTCCTCTCTTGGCACCCCTACCCTGTCCCTCTATTCCCTGAGATCCCATGCTGACACTTGCACCCTATCACTCCCCTGCAGAATCTCTACCTCTGGCCAAAAAGCCTTCTTCTACCATCTGCCTAAAATGTGGAATGCTCTACCTCCCCAAATCTATCACTCCTCCTCCTCCCTCTATTCCCTTACCACTGCATTGCACAACTACCTCACACCCTCTTGCATCTGCTCCTGACCCCCCTTCCTTATCTGTCTCCCTCTCTGTTCTTTCACTCCATCTCCCTCTCCCACCCCACCCCCACTTGCACTTATACTTATAGATCAGCTCTTAAATAGAGGTGTCTGGTTCCAACGTGCTCACCCCTGCTGCATATTGCACTAGTGTACTGTCTGTATTTATGCATTGTCAACCTTGTATCCTATGTATTGATTCTACTTTGTATGCTGCTCCTAAGATATGCTTGCACTGAAACTCTACAACAACCTTTATTATCTCAATTGCCATGTTCCTGTTTTATAACTATATGTATAATTACACCATCTGTTTGTATTTACCTGAACTTGTACTCTGTATATCTGTACTCTGTATTTCCCTTTCCCCTTCCCCCAGGATGTACTGTGAGATGAGCATTAAGATGCTCAGAGTATCTTTCCTGGTGAAACAATTCAATAAATAAATAAGTAGGTGTAGCTGCAGGGATGTTACACCTTGTCCCACCAGCTGTAACATTTCAGTGCACCTGCTCAGAAAAAATGGCTGCAAGCTGCTGTAAATCAGGAAGCCAGTTGCAGACTGCACCTGCTTTGAAAATACAGCCCATGTGTGGACAATTGAGGCTCCACAAGTGAAGCCCCACTTGAGGAAGTTTTACCCTGTACCGATGCTAATTTCTGGGGTTTTGAAACTCATGTCAGGCCCTTTGAAAATCTGACCCAGGGAGCTTAAGTGACAGTCTCAGGGCCACGCAATGAATCAATGGTGGTGCATTTCAAACCTAGCTCTCCAGGTTCACAGTTCAGCACAGTAACTCCTTCTCTCCACCAAAGTGACAAGATTGGGGTCACATAATAAGGGGCTGGGGGGAGTCCAAATTGGGGCTCAAGAGCTATATCTCAGGGTTGATCTGCATGGGCCTCCTACGTGGATGGCAACAGGTACAGAAATCCACTTATCTCCTCAGCTGCCTGAAGAAAATACTGCTTATTGTATTTGGTATTTACTTCAAACAATGGACAGCTAATGAACTGAGCAGAAGGCTGTGTCACTTGACATTGGGGGAGCAATAGTCAACAGAAATAGGTATCACAGGATGGGAGGGGGAATGGGGATGCAGAGGGTTGGGGAAAAATGTTAAGTGGAACTGGTGGGCAGGATTGGGAGGTAAAGGGTATGCAGAGGAGTCAGGAAAAGGGGCAATTTAAAGTGTAACCAACAGGTGGAAAGGAGGGATGGTGTTAACCAGGATACAGAGAGAAGGGAATTTTCAAGTTGCGCCCATGTTTGGGCAAGGGAGGTAAGGGGTGCTGAGGGATGGATTGAAGGGCAGTGTAAAATACCTTGTTGTGCCAACAGTTCTCTCTATTCCCTTTCAACTTCTCCAGCTTATAGGACTACTGAGCGCCACACTGAGACCTTGATCTAGCATTCCTAAAGTACATTGCACCGACTGTGTCTTACTCTCTGATTGACTGGGCTGGGGAGGACAAACTGTCGATCCCCCGCCCCACCTGCCGAACTCCAAAACAAAATCACCATGTCCTTGTATATATATAAAAAATAAAAATGAGTAACTGGCTAGTTTAAAGAAATGTATATATTTTCTGTCTGCCACTTAAGGGTGTAATAGGTATTTAGCTGTAAAATGCATATGTGTGAAAGCTGGTAAATTGTCACTTTGCATTCTGCTGGCATAGTTAGAATTCTAAGCACATTGCTCTGTTAACTGTCTTGAAGCTTTAAAATTCTACACTGAACCACTCAAAGTGTACTGTGTGATGAAACTATGGTCTTTCAGTGGATATCCATGAAAAGACTCAAAGAGAACCCTCCCAGCTAAGGATGTGGAATGACAGTATCACCTTGAAACTGAAGATATCAGTAGAACCTGGGAAGATTTATGCTGAAGCCAACACAAGGCTATACTAACTAATGTGCTGGTGTTGAGGAGGTGCGCTGAATTCAATATGTTTCCTAAATACCTGAATGCTGTGGTATTTGGATCAAACAGCAAACATTTTGATATTCAGGGAATATTTAGTGTACATCTCACGTACCAGGAGTGCCTCAAGGCATTGAACATGTACAGTACTCACTAGAGACTAGGAGGGAGAGGAGAGTTATGATTGAGATCTTCAGGTTTCTAAAAGGAATTAACAAGGTGAATTGCAAGGAACTGTTTAGCTTGAATACTAGTTTCAGGTCATGAGGGCATGAATTGAATCTAACAGAATGGAGGAGGTTCAGGAGGGTCATGAGGAGGTACTATTTTACAGAAAGAGTGGTGGAGTTGTGGAACAGTCTACCAGCCAGTATGGTGAGCACTAAAACAGTTAATGGTTTCAAGCACAGTTGGGACAAAATGAAGGGTATAGTGGTCACTTAGGGTGACAGAAAATGGAAGGAGAATAGAGGGGAAGGGTGAGGACCCTGGATGGATCGTAGGTCCCAGGGTTAGACAGAGAACTCAGACAGACTGGATGGTCATTGTTTTTTTCTGCCATCATTGTCTATGTTTTATGTGCACCACTCCCACACTACTCTAAATACCCCCACCATTCCCCAAAAGTCACAAGCTCTGCTATCTTTTTTTAAATGTCTCCCAAGTTGTTCTGGGGCTCAGCATTGGGTTTCACATTGCATCTGTATGGGAGTGGGCACATGTTCTCAAGTTGTATTCCAGAGAAAAGTGGGCCCAGGGCCTGTGAAGTTTTTTTCCTGTTTAAATGTGCCCCTCAATGTTCGGGGGCAAACTGATGCCTCCCCCATCATAGCTTAACTCACCACTGGTAAAACCTTTGACTGTAATTTCAAGTATATGTTGGAAAAAAAGACTGCATGATAGATGTGGCTTTGGGACAGAACTGAAATAAGGTGAGAACAGGGTTTGTCCTTGCAAAGTATGGCCTTGGATAAATCCAGCCTAATCTCACTGCAGTGCCATCTCCCAGCTGACTTGGTTTCATGCCCATGCCACTGCAATTAGTCTGCCCCTCTGACAGTATGTATATTACCAATGGGGTAGCAATGGAATGGGCACACAGTGCTGTGTCCCTAAGATTAAGGGGTACATTTAAACAATTGAACCCCCCTGGACTTGCCAAAAATTAGAATTTGCTATCTCACATAGCACAGTGTCAGTAGTAAAAGACAGTCCACCTTGTCTGCCCACTTTCCTACCTAAGCTTTACCAACCTACCCTCTAATCCACTCCATCACCAAATTATAGATGTCAGAGAGGAAGCAGTATGGATTAGGGTGGCTATGGGCTTTTGGAGGGTTGAGGGTAGAGGATGAAGGGATTATTTATAGTAACTGGGGGGAGGAGGATGTGCATGGGTCCCTAGGGACTCCTCAAGGAGACATTTGGATCAGAATATTCCTGAGTAAGGTGGCTTTCTGGGCATACTCCTAGATGATGTATTGCTATTCCTTGTCCAGTAACTCAGAACTTGAGTTTCTCTCCAAATACCTGAAGTAAGAACCGAACATGCAAAATTGGCATGGAAACTTCCAAGGTCGTAACAGGTCTCTGATGAAGTGAGTAATGCCCTCCCACCACCACCACCACTACCAAGCAAAAATAAAATGGACAGACTCTTCTACAGAATCACATGGCATGCTGCCAACCACACATTAGTACTGGCAGGCAAAGCCCAAAGGAAAAACCTCTGGACACTCCCCAATGCCCTGACTAAGGGTTACTACAGAGTGATACAAGGACTGTTTTGATGTTCATGGAAAAACAAGGAAGAAAATGTAATTTTATTGAAAAAAATTCTTCTGTTTCTCCCTACTCTGAGCTACTGTAATGGCTATTTAACATTTTTATGTGTCATTCTGTTTCAACAATCTTTCAATTAAAGCTGTTTAAGGCTTCTTTTTTTGAGATGAGGAACCTCTGCTTATGCTACATTTATTGGACCAGAAGCTAGGAATTATTTTGCTACTGATTCATTCACACAGGCTCTTGAAGTTGGCTTCTTCTGGGAAACACAGTCATAGGCTGGCTGCTGTGAACCTCAGTTGGCCCTGTTGTTTATGAGGTGAAAAGCTTTTTTCCCACAAGAGCTGCAGCAGCAAACCTGAAGTCAAGGTATTCAGGTTGAAGCAGACACATGTGCCTAGCAACAAGAAGGTGCTTAAAGATTCTTTCAGCTATATTCATTTGCTGTATTCAGTGCTCTGACAAAGAAGATAAGTGTCAAACTTTAAATACAGTTCCTTTGGAAAAAATATCCTCTTGGCGGTGTTCATTTATTAAAGCTGATTTTATTTAACTGCGGTTTTTCTACACAGACATCTCAAAGGCTTAGAAAGAGAAAAGAATATCTGACATAAAGATATCTTCATAATTGTGGAGGCAGCACTGGCTATTTGCTTACTGACACTGTCATTTCTACATTTGGTCTGCAAACAGTATTTTACACAAAAAAGATTTTCCTTTATTCACGATGAGCCTCTGTCAATACCTGGGTGTTAAAATGCTCTTCACAGTAGTATAATGAGGCATGATTTTCAAAGCCTCTGGCAGTAAAACGATTCACAACAGAAGTTCTTTGCGAAGATTTACACCACCAGCCAATCCAATATTTCCTGGTGATGATTCCTCGTCTTATTTCTGAACATCTTAAGATGAGATAATGCCATCCATCTCCTCAAGTGTAAAAATAGTAGCATGCTACTCATATGCTGTAATATGTGCATCCTGTGGTTTGAAAAGAAATTCATTTCTCCATCTCATTTCCCTGTCAGAAGGATTTGGAAGCTAGGATGCAGGGAGTTTGCAGCTGGACCTCTGAGTTTGATTCTAGGGAAGGCTGAGCAGCCTAGAGGATAGAGCTCTGAAACATGAATCAGAAGATCAATGGTTCAGATCCCACAACATGCCAACAGGGCACTCCTCCTTCTCCACAAGAATGTGACTTATCTCCCTAGAGGACAGGGGCAGTCAGGAACAGCTTCACTTGCCACTCATATCCCACTATAATCATGGGAGGATTCAGTTATCTAATGGGCTACCATTTCATGGTGGAGCTTATGGCACTCTCGATCTATAGCATGCAACCCCCACCATAGCAACAACACACCTTGTAAATCTTGAAAGGTCCCTACACCCCCTCTTTATCTATCCAACCTGATTTGTTCATGGGGACAGTACTGTGCCAAGCTCCATCTACCTGGTGAGCAACATAATCATGCTGTTGTGCACTGTGCATTTAGGTTGTACAGTATGTTCACTTGTGGCAGAGTTTTCATAAATGCACAACAATATAATTAGGAGAGCTGACAGGTAGATGAAACTCAGTATAGTGTCACCCACACTTCAATTAATGGATCAGGTTGGGGCATCAGAAGAGTGGCTCGGGGCCCCTAAGGATTTATAAGACGCGTGGTCTGTGGTACTGTTGGGTGGTGCAAAGTGTGCCATGATGACCCCCCTGATGAAGAGACAGAGTGTAATCGAAGTGATGGGGAGACTGCATTATTGTCTTCTTTCTGTTTCAGTATTTCTGCTCCTGCAATAACATAACACTTGCTCTTTGACAGCTAGCTTGTGTGTACCACGTATTGTGTTTTAGTATCCTTTACTTTCACAGCAGCATTGATCATTTGAGAAGCAAACAGCAGTTTGAAGAAATGGTGCCCATGCATACCTATTCTATATACTGGGAGGCAGTATAGTGTAGTGGTCAGGAGCACTAAACTGCAAGCCTGGGGAACCGGATTTGAATCACACAACCATCACTTTATTCATTTTTTTTTTTATTTTAAATTTGTTAACTGGGTAAGGACACTGGGCAATGCCCTTTTTCAGGTCGAACCCGAAAAAAATCAACAATCTAGACAATACAACCACTTAAACAATATACTAACAAATATCGACAGATGACAAATAATGTTTAAATTTAACCTTAAATCCTGTTATCGAATTAATGGACCTAAGAGAAAAAGGTAAATCATTCCACAATTGAGCAGCAGATGATACAAATGATTGAAAACCAGAATTACACTTATGAACAACTGTTTTCAAAATGGATCCTTGCATGCTGTGACCATGAGCAAATCACTTCACTTCCTTGTACTCCAGTACACACCTGGAAACAAGCATTGGCTTAATGTGTCTTTCCTGGTCAAAAATTGTAAAATTAAATTAAACCTATTATTTGTATTATTTTTTTGACTGATGTAGGAGGGTGTTAGGGCAGTGAAAAATTAGGCCATGGGAGTGGGACTAGCAATTACCACCACTCCACTCAGCCGCGTGGTAGCACGTTAGATAATTTAAAGCCTATGTACAGAAGCCAGTGCACCTCCAATAGTTGCTCCAAAGAGCCTGCAATTCTTTCAAGGTGTTTTACTTGCTTATTCACTTTTTTCACATCTTGATTTTTAAAATGACTTGCTTAGTATCAAAATGTCAGTTGAGGTGTGAATTAAGCTCTAGCACCCACCAGTGTTGAAATTATACTTTTTGAGCCTTGGGTGCTAGAGGGCTTGTAAGGGTGCTAGCTTTAAGTTGAGCCCCCTTCCCATTGTAAGTAATTGGCAGTAATGCATAAGCTGCTAGGGCTCACTTCTGAGTTGGGGGACCCAGGCCCTGGCAAGCCCCCCTGTAATTCCAACACTGCATACCACCTAAGAGTCTCTAGGGATCTGCTCACTATATAAAAGTGAGCACTGGAAAGCTCAAGAGTAGTTTATTTTATTTGGTTTTTGTTTACCGGGTAAGTACACTAGACAACAATGTTGCCTATATTCAGGCACAACCCAGGAGAGTACAGACAGGGGAGACCAGAGTCAACATTAAAGAGTATTTCATGACGCAGCATGAGGTGAGAACAAACATTTGAACAGTATACAGCCAGGTACAGTCATTATCAGTGATGACAAAGAGAAACAGATAACATTACAATAATTATTTTCATCTGATGATACATCAATGACTAAATTGAAACGACAAACAGCAAACAAAACTTAAATGAAGCAGCATAAAAAAGAGACAAGCAAAGAAGATTCAGGCTAAGATCAGTGCAATACAAATTTAAATGTTAAAGCAAGTTCCTGTCATGGGGTTCATATTCTCTTCTGTTGCTGTGCTTAATTCACATCTCACGGAACTCTAATACAGTACTAAGAAACCCCATTTGAAAATCATGGAGTGAAAAAAGTAAGTAAAAAAGTAAAAACTTTAAAAGAATTGCAGGCTCTGCAGCTATTGGGGGGAATACTGGATTCTGTTGATTTTCTGATGTGAGCCACATACCAATACCACCGCAAGAAAATGTAGGAATTCATAAAGAAATGCGATATTAATCTGGTTAATGAGCAGGGGTACAGCTTGCTTCATCTCGATTTGCTTGTTAATTGGAAGAGGTGTGGCACTCTCTAACAGCAAGCTCCCAGCATTCCACCTACGAGTCTCTAATGTCTGATTTCTAATAATAAAATGAACATTGGGAAGCTTGAAAGGAGTCTTGCATAAACAACAGAGATAAGCAGTGAAAATGTCAACTAAGATGAGGGAGATAAAAGTTAAAATGTTAGAGTAGGTCCCAGCCATGGGGTTTACCTTGTTGTCAGTGGTTGGGCTTAATTCACATCTCAGCTGACATCTAATGCTACGAAACCCCTTTTGAAAATCACAGAGTGAAAAAAGTGAGAACAAATGAGTAGGAAAGTAAAAGCTTTAAAAGAATTACAGGCTCTTTTGAGCAGCTCGTGGTTGTGGTGGTGGGGGCCTGCTTTGCATTCTTTTGATTTTCTAATATGAGTGACACACTAGTAGCCACCCAACAAAAATGTAGGAATTTATAAGAACTGGGATCTAAATGTGGTGAATGAGTAGTGGTAGGTATTGTTTTGTCTTGATTTGTCAGATAATTTAAAAGTCCCCTCCATTCTGACCATTAGAGACTTTGTTTTGTGGGAGGTTGGATAGCAGCACAAAACAGATTAGACGTAGTAGCTGCTGTCTGATCTTATTGAATAAGATAAAAGCAGACCAGGAAGAATATTATCCCATTCTATTTTTTCAGTATCCCACTATCAAAATTGCCAAAAATGGAACAGATAAGTCATTCCCAATCCCAGGTCAGTGGTTTTGATTACTTTACTTTGCTGCACCCCAATTTCTTGGGGGGTTCACAGATCAAAAACAAAATGTTCTAATCACTGTACCAGGGTCAGTGCTTGTGAACGTCTAATAGTCATATATGTTAGACAGACATCAGAGTTCACACTTGGATGGTGGTGCTCCTAGTAAACCAGAATGTAGTTTACTGTACGTGGAATTAGGGTACTCCCCACCTCATATTAAATAAGCACCAGTCTCCTTAGATTATTAGGACAAAAGTCAGTCAATTTTTAGTAAAAAAAAAATCAAATGAAACAGGCTGTGCTCGCCTGACACATTTCAGATAAGAACTATCCTTTATCAAGGGCTGCAGTACAATGGTAACATACATCATTTAAACAAACGTGATGTCACACACGTGTTACAGTATAAAATCCAACAAGTTAATTAGTTATACAATTAGGAAATACCAGTCTCAGCATTATTAGAAGCAGACATAAATAAAAGTTTAAAAGAGACAGAGACTCAAAGAGTAATTACAACCGGGGTGAAGAAATCAGTTGAAAATGCATATAAAACAATGTGTCTCACATCTTACAAAAAAATCACTTTAAAAAAAAAGGTTTAAGTTTAAATCTGGTATTTAAACCTGCTTTTTAGGTGCATCAAGATTTAAAATCCAAAAAGTTTCCTTTTCAAAAGAAAATCATTAAAATTCCCACCTCTCAGCTTCTGATTAACTTTTTTGATGCCCTGAAATGTTAAAATGTGTGTATCTCTATTATTCATTTTTACTACATGAGTGGCTGTGGTATAAGTGATATCCTTGTTCTCAATTACTCTTACATTCTCTCCTCCTCTTGATTTGAAACTCCTTTTTATTTTTCCCACATAGTAGGCACCACGAGAGGAGACCAGCATGTATACTATGCCACTCGTACCACAGGTAATCATCTCACCTCATATTCTTTTCTAGTCTGAGGATTAATGAACTTTTTTCCAGAATTAATACATTTGCAAAAGGTACATCTTTCACATGTGTGACAACCTTTAGAGTTGCAGTTATGTCATGCCTGATTTGTTCCCTCCAAATAATAGCTATGGACTAGTTTATCTCCTAAGATACATGCCTTTCTGTATGCTATCATGGGAGGGGTCTTAAGTTATTTCTTTTAATCCTGGACCACTTCCTAGAATAGTCCAATGTTTTTTAATTATTTTCTCAAGTTCATAGGCATGCACCAAAAAAGTAGTGACAGAACTGAATCTTGTTTCAATGTTATCATTTCTAACACTCAGGAGACTATTTCTGTTCTATGTTTCTGCAGATTTCCTCCCTTCACAGATGATTTTATCATTATAGCCCTGTTCACTAAATCTATTAGTAAACTTTGTTGCACCCCTTTCAAATTTTTCATTGGTGCTGCAGTTTCTTTTGGCTCTCAAAAATTGCCCTTTTGGGATATTGCGGATCACATGTTTTTGATGCCAACTGTTTGCCATAAGTAGGGTGTTGGCATCCGTTTCTTTTCTATACATGTCAGTACTCACTTTACCACACTCATCTCTCTCTCTCTCTCTCTTTCTCTAGAGTGATGTCCAAATAGCTTATCTTGTTTTCACTTTCACTGTGGGTAAATTTCAAGTTAGAGTTGCTTCCATTTAGGTACTTGATAAATTCAGAAAGTTCTACATTGTCCCCCTTCCACACCATTATGACATCACCAGTGATGTAATGCCAAAGAACAATATTTTAGATACATAGATACATAGACAGTGTCGGCAGATAAGGGCCTATGGCCCACCCAGTCTGCCCATTTGAGCTTGTAAGTTCAGTTTATGTTTTCTTAGAAGTCTGTTGCCCCTTACCCCTGACCTCCAGAATTCCTTTATGTCTATCCCATGCATTCTTAAATTCTGTGATTGTTTCAGCCCCCACCACTTCCTCTGGCAGGGTGTTCCACTTGTCCACCACCCGTTTTGTGAAGAAATTCTTCCTCAGGTTTCTTCTGAATCGTCCTCCCTTCAACTTCATCCCATGCCATCTAGTTCTGGAACATCTTTTTCACTTAAAAATAGTGTATTCCTGCACCCTGTTCCTCCCTGTAAGATACTTGTATGTCTCTATCATATCCCCTCTCTCACTCCTCTCCTCCAGGGAGTACATGTTCAGTTCCTTCAACCTGTCCTCATAGGACTTGTGATGCAATCCATGTACCATCTTTGTTGCCCTCCTCTGAACCTTCTCTACCCTGTCAATGTCCTTACGTAGGTAAGTTCTCCAGAACTGTACACTGTACTCCAGGTAGGGCCTCACTAGTACATAGGTAAGGTATCCAGAACTGTACACATTTTTTCAAAAATGGATTCGCATTATGATCTAATACCATTTTATTTTCCCAATCACACACGTAAATATTTGCTACCAGTGGGCTCATGTTGCCCCCATTGCTGTCCCTTTTATTTGTTGAAACAAATCTTTGTCAAATAGGAAAACGTTACAAGTTAATACATATTCAAGTAACTTAATAATAAAGTCCATTGGTGGTTCTGATCCTTCCCCACTCTGATTTAGGAAATGAGCTGCTGCCTTTAATGCATGTTTATGTGGAACATTCGTGTAGAGTGACTCAATATTGAAAGTCACAAACAGTATGTCTTTGCTTGGTGAGTTATCCTTAAACAAATTCAATACATCTCTAGAATACTGAATGTATGAGGGGAGGTCACTAACAAATGGCCTCAGAAAGGAATCCTCATATTGTGACAATGATTCAGTTGGTTCGCCGATTCCACTCATGATTGGCTGACCTGGGGGGGCAAGTTAATGACTTATGGACTTTTGGATGTATATAAAAGGTTGCCTTAATGGGTGAATCCTTTATCAAGAAATCACAAACATGTTTATCAATAAGTCCATTCTTAAAAGTGGTATTAATAGTTTAATCAATATAGGCCTTGTATTCAGCTGTCAGATCTTTATTTAGTTTTTTGAACAAAGCGTCATTCTCTAATTGTCTTTTGACTTCTTTCACATAGTCATCATGATCTAAGAGAACGATGCATCCACCTTTGTCAGCCTTTTTCATGATTAGGTTTGTGTCTTTTTGTAAAGTTTCTGTTGCTGCTCGTTTCTCTCTTGTCAAGTTATTGTATGTCAGTTTAGTTGGTTGCTCCAATAGTTTTGACAAATCATTCTCAATCATTTCTTTAAATACTGTTATGGCAGCACTATACGGGGGGGGAAGGGGATAGAAAGTCCAGGCAGGTTTAAATCTGCCTGTCAACTCCCCATCTGATCCCTCCCAGCCTATGATCCCTTCACTGTCCCATCATTGGCAGCAGGAACCCCTGGTCTTTGCCCCTTGGGGGTGGGGCCACCCCTCAGCACTCCAACACATCAATCAAATTACCTGGCATGTGATGAGCAGCTTACCATGAGTGAGATCCAGGAAGGTAGAGTCCAGCATTGGGAGTGGTGGCAGTGGAGCAATGTTTTCCCTCCAGATGTTGGGGGGTTCCCTCTTTTTTGTGGTTGTCCCTGAAGAGGCGTGGACGTGCAATGATGTCCAACGTAAGATGTACACACTCCAGCATTTGGAGTGGTAGCAGTGGAGCCACCACTCCTGGATGCCACGGGAGCAAAATGTTTTGCAAGGAGGAAGCCAACCATGGCTACTGAGAATGGCCCCTGTGCATTTCCATGTGGTGTTATGCTCCAGTCAATTAAGCAATGAGGCATGATCTGGGGTTATTTAAATGATCTGTTAATCACCTTATAGGGGTGTGATGTCGCATGAGGCATAGCCAAGTGCCACATGCCCCTAGAGGGTGATTAACTGACCATTAACATATATCTTGGGAGTGCCTTATTGCTATTATACTAAGAAAAGTTTTGTAAACATTTTTAAACTTTGTTCAGCATATGATTAGGTTCCACATGTATGCTAGTATAAGATTAACAAAAGGCTAATAGAATGCTTACAGCCAATAAGAAAGCTTTATTTTTTAAATCCTTTTTATAATAACCATTGCTGGCTCCCTCAGTTACCTCAGTTCTGTCACCAGGAGAGAAACAAAGTAGAGAAAAAGAAAGAGAGAGAGAGAGAGAGGGAGAGGGCAAAGAGTTTCCTAACCCAAAGGGATAGGAAAAAATATAGGAAATGTAAAGAAACAACAAAATAAAACATGACTGCCAAACTATAGAAAGAGAAATGAATCACACTTGATGGCACAAAGGAATAGCAGGGTATGGAGCCAGAGCCTTCCACCACTAACCAGACAGGTGGTATATAGTGGTCTTAAAGGCATCAGCAGCCATGAAGCATGTGGCTGTAACCGAAGGCAAGGGGGGAGATCCCAGAATTGGGATCCCCTCTAACTGAGATGGCATAATGTGCCAAATAGGAATGAAACATATAGACTCCTGGAAAAACAACCACGTGGTACCAAATAGAGGACTGCCTAGATTGCCATTTGTTAGAAAATGGGCTTGAAAAACAAAGCATCCTGAATGGCTGAATGCCATGGTCAGGCATGCATTTGTTTTTCAATAGTGCCCTGTTAAGAATGAGTGCCAGCTGCATCCCTAAAGGCAACTACTATCCTTGTGCCTGTTCAAAATTTCAGTCAGTTAGCCACCATTTTTTTCTGCTTGCTAAGCGGACGATGGATCAAGGCAGCACCCCCTTCCCACAAGAGAACTGACCTCAACCACACCGCTTATAGCCAACCCAAGAAAAGTGCACAAAAGCAATGGGATGTACCTGCTTTTTGCAGGCTTACTTTTCTTTCAGAATCTACATTCCTTCTGCCCAATCTCAGCACCTCCAGTATGGGTGCCCACCCGTCCACCACCACCACTCCTTGGACCGATTCTCCCAATATATATGTAACAGATAAACCACTTGTAGGTGTGCGGTCGTGCTCTGATATACGCACGATCATATGATGGGAGCCAACAAATCAGCAGACATAATTTTTCCTACCCATTTTATATATACATTTCCTTAGTATCCCAGCTGATAAACAAATGGTCAAAGCACTAAACTGACCTGCTTTTTGCAGGTTGTGTCTTTGATTACCTCCCAGCTCAGTAACCTCCCAGTACTCTCGATCTAAATATAAGGACTTTCCATCCCTCCTTGGTAACTCCACATTGAGACCATCAGCCTGCTACCACTGTTCCTCATCCTTCTAAGTACTCTAGCTGCAAATGAAACAGTCAAATTATGGGGAAACACAAAATGCACCTGTCTTTTCCAGTTTTACTTTTCTTTTTGTTCCCAGCTCCAGTGACCTTTCTGCATGTAAATCTACAGATGACCTATGCAGCTCTGTGGTGTGTCAGTGTCTATCACCTTTCCAGATCAATAATGAATTAATAAATACATAATTAAAAAAAAACAGTAGAACAAAACTGCATTAGCGACGGGAAAAATCATAATGTATGCAAGGGGCAAACTGACATGAATACAGGCGCAATACTATATTCAGTGATTAGCGCCGCACAAAGTGGTTTTGCAGAGTTAGCACGACACTTAGCATGGTGCACATTACCGCCCAGGAAAAGCTTGTCTTAACCCTGGGCAATCAGCTTTGCGTGACACTATGGCTTTGTGTGGTGTTTGCATGGGTTTTGTGTGGGTTTTGCATGACCCTAACAAATAAATATGACACATAGACAAAGCCAAACAAAGAGGAAGCATACTGCTAACTGATGGCATCACAATGATGCCATCATCTGCTTCCAGTCACAGCCATGCCAGGCAGTAAGTGGTGACCCTGCCACCAGTGGGCAGCATGGCAGTGTGGCCATACAGCACACACCTGCAGACCACACTTCTGTGGACACCAACAGATGCCAGCACACACATGCAGCACCGTGGGCATGGAGGATGTTGAGGGGAGAGTGTATGGGTGGCCAGGCTGTGTCACAGACCAGGTGTGGCCACAAGGCTGGGACACATCATGGAGTGCACATGGGCCAGTATTGGGCATACCCCAACACCAGTGTGCCTTTCTGATAATATATGCCCCCCCGGCCACATACCACACAGCTATACAACTGCCACAGCACACAAAGCCAGTCATGTATATGTCACTGTGAGCATCCCATGCCAGAGGTGCAGCATCTGTGGGTCACACAACAGCGTAACAGTAATGTCCACTGTCAGTAAACACCTGCAGATTGGGCCTCTCACTGTGTATAGTGCAGTCATCATCACTGCCCTACACACCACAGGCATTGCTGTGTCCACACTACTATTTCACTACTGTACGATGTCCACTGTGCACTAACCAACTACACTACAGTGTGACAGTTGCATGCCGCACCACCACCATCTGTGCCTGACAGTGGACATTACTGTTAAACTGTTGTGTGACCCAGAGATGCTGCACCTCTGGCATGGGATGCTCACAGCATGCAAATCCAGGCATAATGAGATGCTAATCTGGGTGTTTGCCCAGAAACTACGTAAGTAAGCTAATTTGAGTGTCACTTTTGAATATGGCAAAGTTTAGCACTGGGCAAACGTGTTTGCACCGGGCTAACGTTTTAGCCCTGCGCTAAACCCACGCAAACATGTTAGTGCTGCGCAAACAGTTTGGGGAATATTTTACAGTTTTGAACACTGTACTTTCACATATGCTGCTGCTTGCAGCTGTACTGGGTCCATGCATTTGCTGGCACACACATTGGCTACATAGTTCACCTCTACCTACCTTCACATCGCTGTGCAATGTTTTGCTGCTGTGGTTCGCACTTCCTGGTTGCCATATTCAGAGCTGTCTTATTCCAGGGCTAAGTTTGCCCTGCACTCTGAGCCCAGTTTGCCCGGCCTCATTCACATGCTATATTCAGAAGCTGTTTGCCCTGGGCTATTCCTTTTGAATGTGGCTTGCTTTGTGCTCCGGGCTAAGTTTGCTCACTGGGCAGTGCTAATTTAGCCTTGGGGCAAAGTTTTGAATATCTGGCCCTTAAAATTGTAACATACATTTTTTTTCAAACATATGTAATACAGTGGCCCATTTTCTAAGTGCAATAATACCCTCCATGGTAGGTGGTATTGGGCAGTACTGGATCTTCCAGGGGTTATAAGGCCCTCCACCTGTGGTTTCATGTCTCATTACACCCCTGGCTGGTCCAGTTTTGCCCAATACCTCCCACCCTGTTGGGTATTATATCTCTTTTTATTCCTGACATGGAGGAAAAAGGGGATTTTAGGTGCATGTATGGTTGTAGGACTGTACAATCCAGAGGAATTGAGATGTGTTCATCATCCCAGGCATCCCTAAGGGTAGTGGACTAACAACCCAGCTCACATAAGGGAAGAAAGGGGGTATTCCAGCCAGAGACAGTCTGACATTGAAGAAGATATGAGAGGAAACGAACTGCTTCTGCTGCAGCCACAGGGATGTACCCTGTGTAAAGCTAGTGCCCTTAACATAGAAACTGATGGCTGATAATGGCCACTTGGCCCATGTAGTCTGCCCTTTTTTATTGTGCTGCTTTCTCTGCAGACCAATTCAGGCCTATGGCACTTTCTTCTTCCACCCCTTTCCTATCACTTATGATTTCCTTTTACCTATTCCAGGCATTTTTGAATCCCATCACTGTTTTCATGCCAACTACCCCCGCTGGAAGACTGTTCCAGGCATCCACCACCCTTTCTGTGAAGAAGTATTTCCTTACATCTCTCCTGAACCTATCCTCCTCCAGCTTCATATTATAACCCCTTGTTCTACAACATCGTTTCCTCAAAAAAAGGCCTCCCACCTGTACCTTATTCTCCCCTGTGAGGTATTTAAAGGTCTCAGTCATATCCCCCCTCTCCCTCCTCTCCTCCAGGGTGTACATGTTTAGTTGCTTTAGCCTCTCCTTGTAGGGCTTTTGATGCAGACCCAGTGCTATCTTGGTAGCTCTCTTTTGGACAGCCTCTACTCTATGTCTTTCCTGAGATGTGGTCTCCAAAACTGGACACAGTACTCCAGGTAGGGTCTCACCAATGACCTATATAGAGGCAACACCTCTTCCCTCTTCCTGCTGGTAATACCCCATCCTATATACCCCAGCATCCCACCAGCTATCCTGATCATTTTGTTGTATTGTCTGGCCACCTTCATCATCTGATATGATTACCCCCTCGTCCCTTTCCTGCTTTGTCTTTGCAAGTATCTCTCCCTCCATTTTGTACTGCACCCCTGGGTTTCTGTTACCCAAATGTATTATTTTGCACTTTTTTGCATTAGACCTTAGCTGCCAAACTTTGGACCACTCCTCCAGTCATTTTACATCTCTTTCCATCCTTTGCACATGCACCCAAGAGTGTCTACTCTATTGCAGATCTTGGTGTCATCCACAAGGAGGCAGATCTTCCATTCCAGTTCCTCTGCTATATTGCTAATGAAAACATTAAAGGGGTCTGGCCCCAATAATGACCCCTGCAGTACCCCATTGGTCACTCTCCCCTCCTTGGATCAAATTCCATTTACCACCACCTTTGCCTCCTATCCCCTAACCAGTTTCTTACCCAGGTTACCACCTTATTGCCCACTCTCATGCTACTCAACTTGTTTACCAGCCTCCTATTTGGAACGGTGTCAAAAGCCTTGCTGAAGCCCAGGTAGGCCATGTCCATCCCCCTTCCTGATCCAACACCTTGGTTACCCAGCAAAAAAATCTGTAAGATTTGTTTGGCATGACCTCCCCTCTGTAAAGCCACGCTGCCTGAGGTCCAGCAGTCTGTTGGATTCCAGGTACTCCACGATTTTTTCCTTTGATAGTGTTTCCATCAATTTCCCTACTTCAGATGGGAGCCTAACAGGCCTATGGTTACCCGCCTCTTCCTTGCTACCATTTTTGTGAAGTGGGACCACATCCGCTCTTCTCCAGTCTTCCAGGACCATGCCGATCTCCAGTGAACTGTTAAACAAAGTCTGCCAGGGGTGCAGCTAGCACTTCCCTGAGCTCCTTCAGTACTCTTGGATTCACCCCATCTGGCCCCATGGCTTTGTCCACCCTCAGATTAATGAGTGCCTTCCTGACCTTCTCCACAGAAAAGGGACTGGTGTCCACTTCCCTCCCCTCCAGGCTCTTGGTGCCTGTTTGTGGACCTTCCCCTTCCCCTTCTACTGTGATCCATGATCCAGTTAAGTGCATTGCACCTTCTACAGACAGTGTAACTGCCAAGTGGAGTTAGACTGGATAGTACCCAAAGGCACAGATTGCAGTTAGCAAGATACAGTGATCTACACTGGGCAGAGAGAAGGAGGACAAGAAAGAAAAAAGGGAAGGGAAGGAGCTGCCTTCCTTTCAATTTTTTTGGTTTGCTTGAGGGCCCTAAAAGGACCCTCACCACAGTTTTAATTTTTTTTCTTGGTGGGAGAGGGGACAAGACATTGAACTCCCAACCCCCCATTATATTTTTGAAGGCCACTACAAAGGAGGGCAACTGTGGAGATGCCCTAGCGCTAGTGGTACAATCCATCACCGAAGGTTGAGCTGCCCAGAGGCCTGGGCTCTCCTAGAGTGAGGAATGGTGGGTAGGTGTGGTCATCAGTGGTAAAGATATACTGAGAGATCAACAATTACATTATGTACGTAATTTTCATATCTTCCAAGAATCAGTCTTCACCATTGATTCCCACTTATAAGTCTGAATACCAAGCTTTCCCTTCTTTCTGAGGTAGCAACTGGCTCACCCTGAAGGTAACTGATACCTTCATCCCTCTGCGTGGAGGAGAACACCTGAGGGCAGGAGCTTCCTGTATTTCTGGCAAGACCTGAGACTGGTTAGGGCCAGTATGGGACTCCTGTGTCACAGGAGCAGGAGGGATCCCTAACAGTCCTTGTCTAATCCTAGGACAGACAAAATGAGCCCCCTGGTAATGTGAGTTAAGCACCTTACACTGGACCAAAGGTGACATTTGAGAGAAGTGAAGTTATGCCATCTGCCTGATGGAGAATGCACTGCTAGCCTGGAGGCCACCTCACTGGCATCATATGATGCCCTTGACTGGTGCCAAGCTACCTCCATGCCCTGAGCAGAAAGGTCAACGGCATGCCTGATTGACTTGCTCTGAGGCATGGCAGCCAAGAGGAGAGTTAGCTGCAACCATAGACGATGACTGAAGGTCACCATATGTGCCTGGTGTGCAGAGATGCATATCAGGGTGCATGATGAGGTGAAAACCTTCCTGACATGATCATCCATCTGAGCAAAATCGGCTTATGGAGGTCAATCACACATGAGGCATCGAGGCCCTGACAAGGTTTGCTATACGCCAAACCTCAAGGGGTAAAGAACTTCACCTGTGGATTTGTGGGTGCGTAATACTGCATGAGGAGGTCCCTGTGGAAGCCTGGACAAAAGAGGGGATGCCTCCTCACTACCCTTGATGTGTCCTTGAAGGCTCCAGGCTATTGAGGAACAACAACTGTGTCAACATTGGGAACACAAAGAGTCCCAACAGCAGGCTGAAGGCAGGTGGATCAATGGTTCATTGTCCTCTGAGGAGGATGTAGAGGGAAATAAGGCACTGACCCCATGAAATGCTGGTGTCAGAGAGAAGCTCCTAAATTGGACCCTGTCAGACTCCCTGTGAAAAGTGTCTAAGGCACCAACAAAGTCCTGTGTTGCTCCCACGTTAGTGACCCTCAGGACCTATGCACAGGGATAACCTCTCCATGAAGCAGTGAGGCCCTGCTAGAGGGGAACAAGATTCCTGGTCTTGAGGGTCTTGACCTAAACTGCAGAACTGTGCAGTAGGCCTTGCTTGAGTGTAGGTACTATATTCAAGAAAAGGCACTCAGGCATATTTAAATCTTAAAGAATAATTCATTTTATTATATGTTTTTACATATAGTAAGAAACATATTCATAATAAAAAAGCAGTATTTTTAATAAATACATATGTCAAATATGTGATCAAAATTCATAAAACACAATGTGCAAGATGCACACCATATCAGTGTGAGCAGCCCAGTGTTTCGGGGCCACAAAGACCTCTTTGTCAGTGGTATCGCCTAGTAGTGATGTGCACCTTTATATAGTGTTTAAAACCTCAGCTGTATTCAATTATTATCTCTCATAATCATTAAAGCTCAATTATTCACTCATTACATTAACAACACTCAGTGTTCCATTGTACTACCAGTACGTGATTAAATCAGTTTTATATACTAATTAACTTATTACTAAAGTGCTTAACAACCATCACGAGCATAAGGAATAATTCATTTGTTTATGAAGAATCCTAAGCTTACTCAAAGGAACGTTAGTGACTACTTTGTGTTGCCAGACTCTCCTAAGTTCAACTGGTGCATAATTTAATGGCATATTTCCAAGCTTAAAGCTCCAGATCGAATTGCCTGACAGCACACTGCTTTACCCAACCCTCCAAATGAGACAAACTTAAAAAACAATGTTCAAACATATGGAATAAAGCACTAAATGTGGTTATCAAAACACATCCTTTACTCCTTGTAGATACTCCTAAAGAGTCATTCAGTCTTCTGGAAATCAAAATCAAAATACAATGCTCTACTGAAAACTATCCACTGCTCCTACTAACTTTCACGAAAAGGGTTTCCAGTCCATATAAACATTGAACCATGCTGGTTTTAAAGTCTTTACACAGAAAATGAGTCTGGATTCTTTTTGGTCCAAAATCGTTTCCCTGTCCCCACCTCTGTGTAGAGGGGGTGCATGATCTATATCCATATAGCAAATTGTATGCTTTCTGTCATTTGCCATTCCATTTAGGTGTCTGGCAATAGGATGTTGTACATTTTGTTGTCTAATTACCCTAAAATGTTCCTGCACCCTTTCCTTTAACCTACGTGTAGTTTGTCATATGTAAATTAAACCACATGTACACCCTCCATATTGCATAAACCACAAAAGTGGTATTACGTGTAATGAAATGATTTTTTTGCAACTGTGTTATGCCACTCATACTTGGGTTAGTAAATACATTACCCTGCTTTGCATTAGTACATGCTACACAGTTGTAACATGTAAAAAATTCTTTAGGTTTAACTTTTAACCAACTATCATCAGAAATTGAATCTTTGTAGTCACTGTAGAGTAATGAATGATTGAGGTTCTTACATCTTCCAAAGGATACCAATGGAGCTGTCTCACTTAATTTTTTTAAGATCTTTGTCAACACCCAAAAGATGCCAGTGTTGATTAATTATTGTTCTCAGATCCATAGACATAGCTGACTATGTTGTAACAAAACTATTCTTGTCTCTTTTTCTTTTTGTTTATACTCCAAAAGGTCATCTCTCTTTCTTTCATTAACCCTTTTCAGTGCTTTTTCTAACACTTGTTCAGAATATCCCCTTACTCTTAGTCTTTGAAAAAGCTCGAGGGTAGGGCCTGGCAGAGTCATCTGAAAGGAGTCCTCTTACATCACAGGAGTAAGTGGATCAGTGCCCATGTAAGGAATCCCCAGGTGAGGAGAGTGAAGCCATAGAGTCCCCATAGGGTGGCCTTGGTCCTCACCAGTGATGGTGTCAGCCAGCAGCTCCATGAAGAACTCTGCCTCTGCACCACAATTCTACTCTAAGTCAATGCCACCTCTGGAAATGTGCTTGGGGTTGATGACAACCTTAGAGACAGGTTCATGCCTGTCACTGTGGTTGGCACTACCCTTGGTACCGAGCTGGTGTGAACTTTGCCATTAACTCTAGAGTCATCCCCCAACCCAGTGCCATGAAACACAACAGGGTTAGGGACAACCCCCAGAATGAACATGACCTCACCTGGAGCTGGGCCCAGGACTGACACCATTACTGTTTTCACATCCGTCACCTTAGCCACCGTTGTCACCCTTATCGGTGTTGCTAGTGACATGAGAGGTAGTAATAACCTATGCCTCAGCAACAGTTCAATGAAAAGCCACAGTGCTGATCCCTCTTCTGATACCTTGAACAGTGTGACAAGGTGGCTTGATGGTATCTCTGGTGCCACCCGAACTGTTGCCACCATGAAAGGAAACAATGTCACAGCCAGCACCAGAAGACAAGAGGTGTACACCAGTGTAGACCAAGCATATAGCTGCAGCCTTGCCTCCAGGGTCATCTGCTGCTCATGGCAGACAGACTGTGGTGGGTGCTCAGCCAGCCACCCTGAAGGTACCTTCTGAACCACGGATTCATCCACCAGGGCCTCTACTCCTCAGCATGGTGAGGTTGAGGAGCAACCTGTCCTTAGGTGGAACTAGTGGTCTCAGGAAGGGGCCAGTGTCCTAGCCTTGGCATCATGTGTGTGTCGCTTGCCTCCAAAGGTAGGGCTCTGAAGACCCCACCTCAACACACGGTTCTCTAAAGTGTAGAGATTCATAGAAAAGCGGGCATCACACACATCCAGACTATGCTTTGGTCAAAAATGGGCCACACAGCACTGGATGCCAGTCCAGAACTGCCATGGGCTTCCCACAGGGGCACCAAAGCATACTGAGAGGCTGTCAGACTTTCTTAGATGATTTAGGCCCCTTCTTGTTGGACGTCAGCAGTGCAGAAAATAACAAACACAAACAATACTGTAGAATAAGAAAATAGCAGTGACACATTTTGAAAAGACAGCAACAATAGAAATTAAGTGTTGTCACTCCCATGATGTGCACTTGACAGTGGAAAGAACATAACTGAGATAATTTAGGAAGCCAGCAATGGTTATTGGCTGGCGCGCAACATCACATGGGGGTGTGCAGATGCTGTGCTCTGTAGTCATGACCAGCTCCTTTCTGCCAAAATCGTTACTACCACAAGTTCCTAGTGCCTCTGGTCACAGACACATAAGTTGGAAACTAAGGTGAAGATTGACTCTTGGAAGATCTAAAGATCAGCAATTACATTCCTGATCATGTGTGAAAAGAAAGCACCACTGACATAACAGATACATTAAAACATTATTGATAAAAGTTTTATTCTGTTTCTATTGCTTTTTGGTTTTTAAATAAACATAAGTGATAATGACAGAGACAATGTTAATATAGAGCTGTAAGAATGATCACAAAGCACTGAAAATCTGATGTTAGATGTTTAGTAGTAATATTTTATTAGTACTAAATTTATGATCATGTTACAATTTTAATCACTGTTAATATTAAACACAACTTGAATTTCTATATTCCAAACTCCATAGCAGCACCTATTTCCATTTTACATCAACAGCATGATTTCAAACTCACTTCATGAAGCATGAAATTATTTTACCTTTCACAACATTTTATTTTTTAAATACTAGAACATATATTAGATGTTATTGTTTCCTTATTTAAAAAAATAAAATCTGAATTTCAAGGACTGATGTATTGCCATCTGTCTGGCACTCAGACTGATTCAAGCTTTTAAAAGTAATAAAAAAATTAAAATTGAACCTCATCTGAAAAGTAGAACTCGAACCACCACACAAACTCAAATATGCCTTTTCGGAACCATATGTATCTACTATAGCTCTAATGTAGATAGTTCTAATGCTATGGCCCCAACTTTTCTGTTTAAAAGGCATCTTGTGATGAAATCATCTCTTCAAAATAAGTAAAACTACTTTAGTTTGTATCTTCTAGAATTCTTATTGCAAATTACAAATAAATATGGCTATACGGAATTGCACCATGGCCATTCAAGGGATTTGTTCAACTGTAAAAGATGTGTCCCAGATTTGCATCTACATAGCACTGAATATATGTTAAACCTAACCCACTAGGTAAAATTATATTATTTAAATTAATATTTACATAAAGCTATGTTGGCTCAGTAAAATGACAAGATGGACAAGTCAAAACATTAATTATTTTTATGCTTCATTAAATCATCAAGTAGTGATTTAGACTAGGCTGTCATATTTTCTAATTGATCAATAATTTTTTTCTCTCCTTAAAAGTAAATGCAATAAAATAAAGTATTATCCACTAAAGTGCCATGTAAAGAGACTATAGAATGCATGATCTGAGGCACACTGAGGCAGATCTCTTACATTTCAATGTCAAATAATTTAATTTAGTATATTTTTAAATCATGATAATAAATATTGTACTGTAGCTTCTAGATCATTGCCACTCTTCAGTTTTTATTGCATGCATTTCCACACATCTTGTAAAAGAGCAAACCTGTGATTGAAAACTCTTGATTTGACTCCAGAAGTGCCTTAATGATAATATAACCTTAACAGATATTGGATGTTTTTGTTTATTGAAGATTTATGGAAATATAAGATGCCTAATAACAAAAGTATCTAAGTTTAGCACCTGCATTTTATCTTCTGAAGAAACATTATGGAGGTGCCACAAAAAAACCCTCTCCCCTCCACATTTTAAAATGCTGCACAATACATGCATGAATTCTGCATTCATGCTCTTTTCTGAAAATCTTACTTTCTCTGACAAACATGAAAGACTTATTGGGACAGATTTTAAAACCAGTTAAATAATGTTATCTGCTTGCTTAAGCACATTTTAAAACTTTTTGGCTGTAAACTTCCTGCCAAGAATTTCTAGGGACATCACAAGACTTGCAAAAGTTAGAAATGCTGTCATTTATTTCAGCCAACAAAGTTGGGTTATGTAAGTGACACAGTTAAGATAGTGCAAAACATGCAATTTCACCTGCAATGTGGTGGAGCCACCCACAATTGCAGTACACAAAGGTTGTCATAGATTGCAAAGGGAGGAATCCCTCATGCAACCATGACATAGTGCAAATCACTGCTCCTGATAATGGCTGCCTCATACCCCTTTTTCTAAGCAGCTGCAGTGACTTTTGCAGGTAATTAGAGGGTACTGCGATCCCTATTAAACATAGCTTTCTCCATCCAAAAGTGAGCACCAGTGCTACATGGTCTTTGTGACCACTTACTGACAAGCCAAGAGGCTCTGTATTGGACCAACCAAATTTCACAGGCAACTGTTTTGTAAATGTGGTCCAAAAGCCAGCCCAGTAGCACAGTAGTAGTCCTACCACTTGCTATGTTAGTGACCTTGGTTTGGGATTGAATTTGGATTGTTCAGACACTGACTGGGGGAGAATGGATCGAGTGTCCTATGGACAATTCTCCTTCAGGGGGTGGGGCAGTGCATACCACTGCATGCTCACCGCCTAGTGGAGGCTGGATAGAAACATAGAAACATAGACTTTGACAACAGATAAGGACCACTTGGCCCACCCAGTCTGCCCATTTCCCTACCTACTGGATAAGATGCAGATTTTAGTTAACCAACAGTGAAGCAGCAGATGTCACACACACTGGATGACCCTGATCTGGACACCAATAACATGCCATGCAGAAGCATGTGTACATGCATCATTGCACATGGGTAGATCTCTGGAAGGAGGTAAAAAACTCCCACAGGATGATTATGGTACCCTCACAGGCTCCTCACAGCCAACTGTAGCATGCACTCACCACATAGTGGTCCTGGACAATTGATGGGATATGTCCTGGATGATGGAACTGGGGGACCATCAGAAGGGTGTTGGTCACTAGGAACAGAAAATATAAGTTGAAATAAGAAAGTCTGGCCTACCTTGGATTTGCTATATTGGAGATACCATTCTCTAGTGGCATCAGGCACAGGCCTCCACCCTTCTCCTGAGCACTATCAACAGGGAACATACACATCAAGGCATGGCATTGTGCTTTACAATGCTGCAGTTCTCTGAGTCCCAAGGGCACCCAAGATCCACTGATGACTTCCAGGAGAGTGCAGCAAGGATACTTGCCATGATCTATGCACACTGCCATGCACCTTCTGCAGAATGCTAAAGAAACATTTTTGTTCTTTACATAAAATCAAATAACTGGCCCAGAAAAGTTCATAGGGAAACTTGCTTGCCATTCAGTATAAAGGCAGTGTTGCTCACTAGTTATATGTCCAAAAATGGTGCACTCCCCTTGGAAATGGTAACACCTTACGTACTGCACAAAAGAAGGTTCCACAAATACTGTAGCAAATGCTCCAGTGCTCATTTTATTTTGAGTGCTTGGAGTACAGAACATTTTAAAACATGAGAATGCTGGTTAAATCCACATTTGCACTGGCAAGTGTTTCCAGTACTCTGTAGCTTCTTAATAATGTGACACAAGATACCCAGGACTCCACCACTGATGAAGATCTACTCCAGGATTGAAGTGATAGAAGGTAATATTGGGTCACAAGGTATTACAAGCACTCTAAATAAAATGAACACTGCAGCATCTGCTGTTTGTGGAGCCTTTTTTCATGTAGTGCCAAAAGGTATTACCATCTCCAAGATGAGTGCATACTTTTTTGACAGATGCTCAAATTGCTGGGCCAGCTGCCTTGATGTGCAAAAGTACTCCTAGCAGGGAGTGTGAATCATACTTTCAGACTGTTTTTTCACCATTTATAGCACAGATGTTTGAATCTAGAGGCTCCCACTTCAAATTCCATTATGATTACAGACTCACAGTGTGACCTTCAGCAAGTCACATGATTGTCCTGTGCTTTAGTTCACACAGCTGTATACCTGAAGAGTTGAAGGGCCCCACTGAAAACACTAAGTAATATCTCAGATGGGACGATGGGTTACCTTGGGTAAAAAAAGTCTAAGAAACAAGAAGAGGTTCCTTACTTGTTACTATAGTTCTACTACTATTATTTGGTTCACATCCACACTTAACAGTTTACATTGAGCATGATCAGTCACCAGAAACTGTCTTCAATTTGTACTTTTCCTCCAACAGAATCAAATGTCCTCTGGTCTCTGCCCCACTGTTCCCAGACACAAGAAAAACAGTTCTGAAGAGCAAGCCTGGCTAAGGGATGTTGGGTGTGTTTGTAATTTAGGTGAATGTCAACTGAATACTAGTAGAGTTATGGTTACAAGTCAGCAACCTCTTCTTTTAACTACAGTTAGGCTGACTCCAAGAAGTCCTCTGGGAGAAAGTGTCTGGGTCTATGCCCCAGGTTTTTAACCAAACAGAAACCAGAGAACTGATGTCTCTAAAGCAACATCTTGGCAGTTAATCAGGTTGATGCTGTAGTGAGAAAAGAATGTGTGTGGATTAGATCAGGTAGCAGCCCTGCAGTGCGGATGTTGCTATTACCAGCAACACAGGCAACAATGTAGTTGATCAAGTGAGCACATATCCCTTTTGGTGGCTACAGACCAGACAGCTAGTAATGATATCCAGTGATACAGGTGACTCAAATTGAGTGACTCAGTTTGAGCACCTGTGAAAAGAACAAGTGAGGAAGTATAGTCAATGTCGGAACAGCGAGGGTATGAGCACAAGAATGGCGAAAGAAAGAGACAGCAATGGTAGGAGGGATCTGTGATGAAAGAGGATATAGGAGGCAGATCAGGCTGGCTGTTCCCAGCTGGCCATTTAGTCTAGTGGAGGCAATGTATGCCTCTGATGTAGGAGGACCCAAGTCTGAAGCTGGGCAGGAGCTGTGGTGGTTTTTTTTTTTTTGTGTTGGGTACTTATATTTTTTGTATGTTGCGCTTTCTGTACCCCCACCCTCCTGGTGGTCCCCAGTTCACTGGTTGCTTCTCCCCCCCTCCAGAATAGCCCCCTGCTGAAGTTTCCTCAGTACCACAGTATCAGGCTCCCACTTGGATTTGATTATAATTATGAAGGGTGGTGCTGAGGGCAAAGGCCCCCACATGGGATGTGTGGAGGGGCAGGGCACCCCCCCCATATAAATAAAATGTGCAAATGTATTGAGGCTATGGAATGTGTTGTGGACCATCACTGTTTATGGTCACTGTTCACTCACTTTTCTCTTCTCAGGCTCTTCCTCCCTCCCCCCTCCTCAAAATAAACAATACCGTCATCTCTGACCACCCAAGTGTAGCTACAGCGTTCAACTCTCACTTCACCTCATGCGCATCTGCACTACTAGGCTCCCTTCCAACCATTAGCCAGTCATCTACTGCCTCTACAAGCAGCCCACCTGCTCCACCATACAATTTCTTCTTCTCCAAAATCCGGACACTAGATATGCTGGCTGCCTTAGAAGCCCTTAACCCGAGCAAAGGTAGCTCCCCTGATGGGCTGGAGCTGAAGATACTAAACCTGTCCACTGCAGCCATTGCTTCTCCACTGACTTCCCTTCTCAACCTCTCTTTTCAACTGGCCCGAAATACCCTGAGGTTGGAAACATGCAATCGTCCTCCCAATTCCAAAGTGTGGTGATACCTCCTCTCCTGGGAACTACCGTCTCATCTTACTCCTCCCAACGTTAGCTAAACTGCAAGAACACCTAGTCCTAGCCCAACTGTCTTCATACCTCTCCGACATAAACTTTTTCACCCAGTATCAATCTGGATTCTGCAAACAACACTCTACTATTACTTCGCTGCTTCGGATCATGGACTCGATCCTGTCTGGTATGGATTGCAGTCACATAACTACTGCCATCTTGTTAAAGCATTTAACACTGTTTCCCACTCCCTCCTACTCTGCTCCCTGTCATCCGTCGGTCATTCTGAACACGCCATAAAATGGTTCAGCACATACTTAAATGGCTGCACAGAATTGGTAAAAATCTCTGACTCCATCTCCTCTCCTCTACCTATATGCACTGGTGTCCCTCAGGGGTCCATATTGGGTCTGATCCTTTTCTCCATTTTTCTGAATGATCTTCCATCCATCTGTGCATCATCTTCTATACATATGTATGCTGATGATACAGTTCTTTTCTCCTCAGGGCCATTGCCCTTGGACATTGCCTCCAGACTTCAACACAATTTCAATAATGTCCAGGGTTGGTTTCAATCTCACCAGCTCTTCCTAAATGCTAAGAAGACAGTTGCCATGATGTTCAGCACTAGACAGAGACTGTCTAGGCTCCCATCCCTCCCCTCTTTCACTACCCTTGATGGGACAACTATTGAGGCCACGGCATCCTTCAGGTATCTGGGCAATTGGCTGGATCAACATCTCACTTTCTCAGACCATATAGATGCCATAATGAAAAAGCTATGCCCTAAACTCAGCGCCTTATATAGAAACTGCTCCTGTCTCCTGCTCCAGGCAAGGCACAAACTGGTCCAAAAGGTGATTCTCTCGATCACTGACTACTGCGATGTTTTCTATTGATCTGCTGCCACCACCTCTTTAGCTAGCTTGGATACCCTTTTCAATGTCTTCTGCAATTTTGCCCTTAATGCACATTCCCTAACTCATCACTGTCACTTTTACCGTGCTTTAGCTTTCCCATCTCTAGTTTATTAGGTGGCTGCATCATTGTGCAAAGTTTGTCTCAAACTACTGGCTTGGTTCACTCCCTCCTTATCTTACCTCCTCCCTTTCCCCTCCACCCACACCCTCTCACTTTCTCAGATCCCATGACCACAGAACCCTGTCAGTTCCCTGGAGGTCCACCTCAATTGGCCAGTTCTCTTTTTTCTACCATCTTCCAAAATTGTGGAACTCGCTTCCTACATGAATTCAATTTTCCTCCTCACCCGACTCACTAAAGAAAGCACAAAATAATTTCCTTTCTGTTAATTGCACCTACCCCTAACTTCCCACCCCTCCTGGTCTAACACCTTGTCTGCTGCCCCACATGTCTAAGCATGACCTACTTGTAGCTCTTATATAAATGATCACTTAATCTTGCTCCTTGTTTTATGTTGTTGCAAACTGTTTTCTGTTGTCTGTCTCCGCCTCGGAGCCTGAGTGTTCCACCAGGGTCTACTAGCTGACTCTGTTCTACTGCTATTCTCCCTACATGGAATTTGTACTATTAGCCTTTGCATGTAGGCCTTAGGGTTCTCTATTCTCACTGATACACCTCTCCTACTCTTATGCTAACATGCTGTATAAATTCCTTTGTTTGTATTTGTCTCTATAATTCATACAAACTGCTACTGCTAAAGCAACAATTGTCCTATCTGTATATTGCTTCCAAGTATGCTTTAGGAGCATTTGCACTGTTATAGACTATAGGTCATCCATAAGGTCACTGTAAATGTTGTAACTACCTACCTTGTAAACTATGCTTTATACGTTATGTGTGAATTGCTTGTACAATACCCTACTATGTAACTCACTCTACCCTCTACCCCAAGTCGTACCGAGAGACAAGCAACTTGTTGTTCAGTGTGCCTTACCTGATGAAACTTTTCAATAAATAAATAAATAAATGGTCCCACTGTAGTGCACATCATCCTTGTTGTTTTCGGCAATGTGCACTAGCTGACATGGCAATTGCTATTTTACATTTGCTTATATCACATGGAACCCTGGTAGCAGAGTACAATACAGGATGTGATCCAGTTGGTATGTTTATCTGCTGTCCTGCCTTTAATAACTCCAGCATATGCTACAAACAGCTGGCGCGTGTCACTTCAAAATTCTGTGGTGCATTCCTTGCAAAAGAGTAGGGCTCTGTGAACATCCAAGACATAACGTTTACTTTCTGTGTCTTAAGTAGGGAGCCTCATAAAGAACATAGGTAGTACAAAGGACCAGCACAGATAGAATTCAGACACTACCTTAAGCAAGAATTTTACATGGGGGCAAAGGACAACATTGGCCTTATGGAAGAACATCTAGATCTCACTCATATACCTGGCCAAGGTGATGTTAACCAGAAATATAGTTTTTTTCAGAACAAATGAAACAGGTGATGTCAGTCTATAGGCTCATAAGGTTTCTTTAAAAGCCATGGCAGTGCCAGAGTTAGCTCCCAAGGTGGTGCTGGGGAAATCATGCACCAAAGGGAACAGGTGGTTAAATATTATGCACAGTCTCAACACCACCTTCTCAGAAACTACTATTGGAATACCAGCCTTCAATGGCAGGGGATGCACCTTGAGGGACATGACTTGCAGTCAGTACTGGGGCAGGGTTAGAACTAGTTCAAAATGTACTTTATTGAGCAGGACAGAGGAGATGGCAAGGCTGCCATCCCACCAGCATGAGAACATCTTCCATTTTGCTGCCAGTACCCAAAGGACATCCTCAGAAAGTCCTGTGTCCTGGAACTCTAGCTGCTCAGAAACAAAGTAATCAGGTGCAAGGACTTTAGGTTCAAGTTCAGGACTTCCCCCTCACTACATACTAATTAGTATGGTGGAAGGCTAGATGTTGCCCATTAATTCTATCGCACATTTTAATGAGTCCATACTTCCCTTCTTTTAGCTACATTTATCTAGTTTTATTTAGAAGGTATCGAAGTTCTCTTCTTCTACATATTCTTTTCATAACTCATTCTAATTCTTTCCTGTTCTCTGGGTATAAAATCCCCTTCTGTTATTATTGATGTTATTATCTAGAATAATCTGCATATTGCAGGACCTAAAATTGAACTCCTTATTTTTTATATTTATCTGTATGACTCTCCTTAGGTCAACCTTATTTAATATTTTGAACATCTTAAGCATGTCCCCTCTCAATTCTCCTCTCGTCTAAAGAAAATATGTTCAAGGCTTGAAGTCTTTCCTGATATGTTTGGTATAATCTTGGTACTATTTTGCTTATTCTATGTTATACTTGTTCAAGTTGTTTGATATCACCTATTTCATAGGGGTTCCAAATCTATGAGTTGCAGTCCATAATAGGTCATACATATGATTTATATACTGGGATTATACAGTGTTCTAGTTTACTAATAAATGTATTCTTTATGTTTTTTTATCAGGTTATTTTTGCTACACCAGTTATTTTATTATAATTACTGGTGACCCTATTTAACAACAGGATTATGAGTACTGTCAAATGCCATAACAACCCAAAACTGGGTAATTACGGCATTCTGATCATTTAATACACCCACGCTAAGCCGTGCAAACCTGTGCAAACCATACAAAAAAACAGCAATTATAAAAAATAAAAGATAGACAAGTGTGTGTTTATGATTTAATTTACACACCCTCAGTGTGTGATGACTGTATAAACCTCTCGAGCTTCTCTCTTGAGGTTTATGGTCCATCACCCACCTCAGGTGTGTAAAAAAATCCATAACACACGCGTGCCTATCCATTATTTTCTATGTAATTCTTCCCCGAATATAAGATCTTTATCGGTTATTATTCCCAAGTATCTTTCAGATTCCACTGTCATAATTTCTTTTCCCGTCAGATGGTATTTTTGTCTTATATTGTTCATCCCCAAGTGTATAACTACACACTTCTCAATGTTAAATTGCATCCTGTTTTCTAGAGCCCATCTTTTTTATGTGTTCTTTGTTTTTCCTTATGCTATCTCTACTTTTTTGATTATCAGCCTTCCCTGCTAATTTAGTATCATCTGTAAATTTAGTAATACCTCCTTTAATATTTTGGTGTAGATTGGAGATGAAAAAAGGATAATAATGCTAGCCCCAGTACTGATCCTTGAGGGACCCCACTCATAACCCCCCTTTCCTCTGAGACTATTCCTTTTATCCTCACACACTATGTTCTGTTATCTAGCTATGAATCCAATTGGTTATGTGTTTGCTTATTTTGGTATTGCTAAGTTTTTGTAACAATACTTTATGTGACACAACATCAAAAACCTTTTGAAAATTAAGAAGGATAACATCCATTGGTATTCTTTTTGTTTATCTGTCTATTAATTTTCTTATAGAATGATATCAAATTTATATACGGGATCACTATAAGCCATGTTGTGTACTGTCACTCAAACCCTTTTTGGTTTATTTCTATTTCAAGTTCTTGTTTATTCATTTTTCCACCATTTTCCCTGGTACAGACATGAAAATTATGGGTCACTAATTAGCCATGTATAGTGCCTGTTTTGAAAACTGGCATTACTGTGGCCCTTTCTGGTCATCTAAAATACATCTCAAGCTGAATGATTTATTAAAGATATGCGTTAATGGGCCTGTAATTTTTTTATCGACCTCCCTCAAGTTTCTTAGAGACATATTGTCTGGTCCAACACCATTACTTGTTTTCATTCCATGCATAGTTTATATAATTCATTTTCATTACATTTCCTGATCGGTGTATATGTGAAAAAGTGAACTAAGCCCGGTGCTCACAAAGTAGTGGCTGCACCAAAAAGTGGACCCAATATGAAAACAAAAAAAGGTGTGCATACAAAAGGCAAGTAATCCATTGAATGCTCAATGGTGTTTATTGTGGTTGAAGAAGTAACAGCTAAATGAACACCCCAGAGCTTCAAACCTCTCACAGGTTCTTCATCAGGGGGAAGGGTGAATGAGAGCATACTTTCATAATTTATGTGGCTGTCTTAAAGAGATATGACAAAAAAGTGCAACATGTGTAGTGATAATTGGATCAATCACAATTATAAATTACTTTAAACTTTTAAAAAAGGTGGAATGAGGTATGTACTGGCTAAATAGGTACATTAAGCTTAATAAGTAAGTAGGGCTGCAGACATGTTAACTATTAAATATATTAAATATAGAATCATATACAATTCCAAAATAAGGCAGTCCAAAAGTTTTTTTGAGGGCAAAACATTTTTTTTTTAGGGACATGTTCAGATTCCAAATTGGAAGCTAGAGACAGATTCCAAGGTAAACTGAAAAAGAAAACAAAACAACAAGGACATAAGTAAACAGGTTTACTAAGATTACCAACAATCCTAAAATAAAGAAGAGCATTAGAGATGAGATATTATGTCCCAACCATCATTAAGACCCAGGGGATAAACAGCTCCCAAATTAAAAATTAGTCTCTTTTCTTTTTGCAACAGCACATCATGTCTGTTACCTCCTCTGGCAAGGGGCAGCACATGGTCAATATCCATAAACCTAATGTTTTATACAGACATCCTGTGTTGAATGCACCAGTGGCTACCATCTGGTGTATCACCCCTTTGGTTAGTGATCAAGTGTACATGTTCCTGATCCTTTCTTTCAAGGGGTGAGTAGTCATTCCGATATATAGTGGTGGTTGGGACATAATACCTCACCTCTAATTCTCTTCTTTATTTTAGGATTTTGGGTTATTTTAGTGAACCTATTTACTTATGTCCTTGTTGTTTTGTTTTCTTTTTCAGGTTACCTTGGAATATGTCTACAGCTTCCAATTTGGGCTCTGAACATGTCCCTAAAAAAAAAAAAAAAAAAAAAAATTGACCTAAAAAAACAAAACTTTTGGACTGTCTTATTTAGGAATTTTATATATGTTTATATTTAATAGTCAACATATCTGCAGTCTTACTTACTTATTAAGCTTAATGTACCTATTGTTTCCACACATTTTGACCCAGTGGTAGTGTAAACTGGTAGAAAAACTCACACATTTTCATTGGGTATGGCTGCTCTAACTGAAGATTCGCAGTCATTTTCAGGAGACTGATTACAGGGATCTCTTCAATAATTGTGTCCTGTTGCACGGTCTCTACCACAAGCTAAGCTTGGAGCTGGGCTGCAAAGCCCACTGACAGTGCCTGCATGACAAAATTCTGTACTTTCCTTAAGCATCCTAACCTGTTGATCTTTGATGGATTGTGAATTCATGGTATGGCACCAATATAATGGATCCAGAGACAGCAGGGTTATCCTGGGACAGCAGGGTGATCCATGAGGAAAAGTAGGGTAGACCAATGAGGAGAGACAGAAAAGTCTAGCTGTGCATTCACTTGAGAACCAAAGGGAGAGGGGGGGATATTATAGAAGCAGTTACATACATAAAGGGGTACAATGGGTTGAACTTCACAGAGCTGTTTAAGTTGAGGAATAGTTCATTCACCAGGGAGCACAATCTCTAGCTGAAAGGGGAGAAATATAAAAAATGACATTAGGACAGAGCGTAGTTTAAAATTATGGGGTAGAAGTATAAGCATATCCCAGATGGGGAGATGGGTGCAGTGATGCTCCTTAGAAAGGCCCCTGAGACCTCCCTGCTCTCCATCGCCCACCACTAATTGTGCTATTCAAGGTGTTGGTATATGGGAACAATGGGTGAAGGTCCTGTCTAGTCACCAGCAGAGTTTGATTTTACTGGGCTATAATACAAATCTTATTTGCAGTTACATGTCTGGGTGTTAGTTATATTGGGGAGTTAGGGGTTTCCCCTGCTCCCTTTTGTTTTGTTTTTCTTCTTCTTTCTCTCTTCTTTCCACATTGATTGTGGGCAGGCCTATGCACTTATTTCTTGGAAGCTTGCCTGCTCTGCCATTGATATGGGCCTATTACTTTGCAATATGAAGCAGTGTATTTGTCTCTCAAATGACTTTATTTGTATTAATAGGAATATTGACTAGATTAATTTATTATATGGATTGTGTACCGTACCTTTGTTTGACTTGTGGATGGTTGTTATTAACTGAAAAAGGTTATAAATAAATGATACAAAAAAAGGACATTAGAAAGTATTTCTTCACAGAGTGAGTGGTAGATGGGTGGAATAATCTGCCCAGCAAATGGTTAATGGTGGGAATATAGCTGGTTTAAAAATGCAGTTGGACATCTTTAAGTGGGTTATTAAAAACAGGAGGGTGGTAGGAGACAGAGAAGACTCTGAGGGGAAGACTAGTTCAGTAATACATCATAGGTATCAGGGCAGACTTGATGGAGTTTTAAATGTTTTCTGTCCTTAATAATCTATGTTTTTATGAGTAAGGCCCATACAGTGGATGAAAGCTTCATGACCATAAATAATTACATAGTAAATCTGCAAAGAACACATGGAACAGGAGATGGAGATCTGGGGCTCAGAAGGAGTTGAAAGAAAAATGAAAAACTCAGAAAATAATCCTGAAAATGTCAAAACCTAAATCCCAAGTAGGCACTATGAAGGAAGTGACCCATTTCGTTGTGCCTAAAGATCTAAGAGAAGTGCTGGTTGAGACGAGAGAACATGTGCTTAGATGGTAAAAGGAATTAGCTTTGAAGACAGTTTTCAGTGATCGAGGATGCTTAGTGGAACTTGTCTAAGGTCCTGATCTACAAAGGCCTCAGATGCCCATCCGCATGCATGTATGGATTGAAAACAGTATTAGAAGTACTCCAGGAAACCAAGGAGGTTAAGTGCTATGTGCAAAGATTTGCTAAAAATGTATTGTGCAAGGACTCCTATTTTCACACAGCAACTCAGCAACATCCAACTAAAGTAAGAAGTGCACTGCCCCTGAAGAAACTCTTATTGAGCGAAGTACCAGGGCATTTGTGCTACACTTTGTTGGCTCCCCACTGTATTATACACTTGTCACTGTGTTTGTATGTAGATTTGTTGCTATGTAAAATTCTGAGGCCCGGTATAACATATTTTAGCAATCCACTGCAAGTAGCACTGGATTTGCTTGGTTTATTGGAGTGTCTTCTGTAACTGTGTGTTTCAGTGGATGCCCATCACCTTAGATGCACCACTCTGCATCATAAGTGTGTCCTTTATTGTTTCTGTATAGCTCTGCACCCAAGTAGGGAGGCTGTGGGTGGGCAGAAGTCCTGCTCTGCACATGTGGAGACCTCTCTGCATCCACTATCCCCAATTCACCCCCCCAACAGAGTGTTTCCATGACCTGATGCATACCACTTTGTGAGCAGCCAGGTCAGGGGAGGGCCTGGGATTGTGTTCCTGCTCTGCATGAATTACAGCACTGTTTATGCAGCCTGGATGTCAGCAGCATTACAAGTAGTAGGAGGCAGTAGTAACACACGTGGCCCCTCCACTCTCGGCTTCCCAGACCTACAAGGCGCCCAGTCAATCCCCTCAATATATTGTCTGCAGCTATCTGGGATTGTCTGGAGGTCTTAAAAATTTAAACAAAAGGTAATTTAAGAATAGGATATGACAGTTCTCATATCCCACAAATATGGGTTCCTAAGGGATCAACCTGAGTGCTGGCTTGAGCATCCGATTGAATGTCCATTGTCCTGTCCCCACTCTGCCCCCTCAATGCATCCCCAGACCCTCTGTACTCCTTTCTAGGTATGTAACAGAGGAGACCTGGGTTTGTGAATGTTGACACTCTTCCAGCACTCTACAGGTATATTTGGTGCATATCTGGACTATCTTTGTGGATCAGGCTCTAAGTGTAGATAGTGAACTGAATCATATCTAGGTAGTTAGAAAGAAACAAAGCTATTAGAAAGTGGGCAGTACCTCCTTTGGCTGGTGATGAAATGATCCAGTTAGGAGAAATAGATTATTTTCTATGGGGTATTCAACATTTTGTAGCTCTTAATGCCACCACTTTCTGTGTGTTTGCCTTTCTGTGGCCCTGTGCCAGCAACATATTTTTGTTTGTGAATGAGAAGTTGTGTTCTGGAGCACAGAATTATTATTATGAGTTGTGTCACGTGCCCTATGTACAAGGCCTCATTTGATATTTGTACTTTACTTTCTGGAATCATACATATTTCTATTCACATTTTAAAATGTAACATGATTTTCAACAACTGTTTTACATTTACTTGTAAATCCTTCTTAATAAATGTCAGATGCACAGGCACATACAATTCATGTTATTTACATCATACCAGAGTTGCTCAGAATCTGCCAAACAGAAATGGATTCATTGGATTCTAAAAGGATTTTCAGATCTAGGATTTTTGGATTTGCAGTCCAGAAATCCTTAATCCTAAACTAAATCCCAAAATCAAAATCCTGAAACCTAAAATCTAAATCCTAAACTTATTTTTACATAGGCATTATGTATTTATGATTTTAAATCCAAATCCTAAATCCAATTTTTAAGTCCTTTCAGGATTTGAAATTGACTCTGATTCGGATTGGAAAGTTCCTAAAATCCTAAACCCTAAAATCGGATCAGCGTCAGGTAATTCTGTGCATCCCTAGGTCAAACTGTAAGTACAGATGCTTAAATAGTTGTAGTCTGATTTAAAATCTTTTTTGTTGATGAAAATGGTTTGAATTTAAAAAGAACAGTATACTTACAGATTTCAATAAATATTACATAATTATTTTAAAAATTTTAAAATGTGTATTGCATTGCTGTAACTGTACAAATAAATGGACACAAACAAGAACAGAAGCAACAAGTAAACTGTTTCATAAAATAGGGTAAGTTCTTTAACAGGTCTTGCAAAAGCATATCTTGGATAACAACCTGGGATGATGCCGTTTCCTCATCCTGACATCTGAAAAGAAAAAGGCAAAACATTCGGTAATGTTAAATAGAACAGTTCAAGGCAGCAAATATAAACTCTGTCTTTAAAGAACTATAAGCAGATATTTTTTTAGAAAATGGCTCTTTTTTCATTTAGACTTTCTGCTTTTAACCATTTTCTCCTTTGTCCCCATGTTACTCACCTCCCTTTCAAATGCTGCCCCCCCCCAAAACTGTTGCCTTGAGCAGGGGTCCTCCCTGCAGCCATCCCTGGGGTACCTCATCTGGACATTTACAATGCAGCAGCCAGCACATGATGTCAGCTTGGTACTGGACATTCTACATGCATTGTTAGCTGTCCTGCTGTGTATCTGGGACAGTAGTTCTGTAGGTGTGTGTGTGTGGGGGGGGAGTTGTGCTGCAAGACTATGCTTTCCCACATTAGAAGCAAGCACTTTCATTGGACGCTGCACTCAGTCATACCACTGGCCAACTTAGATATGATGCACAAGATGCAAACAGCACCTAGGTGTGACACATGCCAGGCACCATTAGAGGGTGGTTCCCTCTTTGTTCTGCTGCTACTACCTTATGCACCAGCTGGTGCACCAGCTGGTCCTGACTTGCTGGATTTTATTAACTTTACAGACTCTTTGCATGGACACATTTGAAAAAACGACTAAGCTGTGAGGTTTCTGCCTTTATATGCCTGTATATGTGAATTGTTTTTACTGCCAATGTTTATGAAAATCACATCTTGATTCAAGGTTGGGCACTAATACAGTTTGAATTGCCCGTGGAAATGTTTTGGAGCTAAAGCTAGTTATCGGCCCTTGGTAGGCGCTGGTTACTGACTGTACCTACACTTTAATATATTTAACCTTGGCACTACCTTCCTTTCTACGGTTACAACCCACAAGCAACTTTTCAGTTATATTGTGTTTATTAGATTATTTCAATTATTATAAACATTCATAATTGCTAAACACATGGAAATCCTAGGAACTACCTTTATATTCTGCTTAATGTTCAAAACTGCCATTCTGTTGGTCCCAGGCATGGCTCAAAGATTTAGTCACTGAGGAACTCTCTTTGTCCCCATGTAATCTTCAGATGAAACTTATCCAAACAATAGAATATCATGAGGATGAATTGGAGAGGTCCCACTGGGGGACAGAGCAAGGCCCAGCAGTGGGCTTCTGAATAGAAGTCCCTCTTCCTGGCAAAATAGATTATTTCCCAGAGATAGGATAAAGAGCAGGTATCTGAGGAGATTATTATTTATGATGACTGCCAAATACAGCCACCTATCCTTAGGCCTACTTATTTTCTTTAATTTAAATAATTTAAAAAACAACCTTCCTTCTAGCCTTAAAAAAGGCCACATGGTGCTGCAGGTTTCTATTTGAAGAAAGAAGAAACACAACCAGCCCACAGTGTAGCTGTAGTGCTGGTTGGGCTGCTGGAAGAAAAGCTGGGAGAGGATCTGTAAATGGGCAAACTAGGCGGGCCAAGTGGACTTTATCTGCTGGCAAATTTTATATTTCTATGAGGCTAGCGGGTCATGCACTGCCAAATGAGTCCCTCTCTACTTAACCAAAACTTCAACTCCACTTGGGGGTAAGGTGTGGCCCCCGGTCACCTTCCTGTGCAGGGGCCATCTATGGGGGATCACAGCAGAGAGGTAAGTCCCAGGGATTGTGGGTGATGGGGCTGGGCATAGTGGAGGGCTGAAGGGAGCTGGTTGGTGTCAGGGGTAAAACTACAATAAATTAAAAAGAAAAGAAGAAAAATAAAGTTGTGATTTCATGAGTTAGGCAAGACAACAAGACAATTTTTTTTATGGCACCCTATCCCAGAGGATCAGGGCACCTTACAAACAGAACAGAAAATAAACAAGTTAGAACACATTGCTAACAATTTACATAATTTTTATAGATAATATTCCAATTAATAGAGTATGCCTCATTAAATAAATAGGTTTCTAGACATCCCTTAAAGGCCTCCACTATGCAAGCACAACAGATGCTGGGGGACAGAGAACTCCACCATAGTGGTGTGGCCATCCCAAATACCCTGTCCCCTGACAGCTTCCACGTGATCAGGTGACTGCTAACAGGCCTGCACTAGTGGAGTGGAGAGGGAGGACAAGAGTGCAAGATTATCCCCACTTTGAAGGAGTAACCTTCCACACCTACCAGAGAAGCATCAAATTCCTGGTTGAACACTGGCATTCTGGTGATTCTACTCCAGTGATGCCACCACCTAGCCCCTCTCCTGAGCATGCTCATGAAGGGTTTCTTCATCAAGAACGCTCAGGTCCATGGACTTCCAAGACTGCTGCTTCAGTCACTATGGTTGTTGAAAGCTGGCTGCATGGCTTAGTGTCCCCTCACACATAATGAATATAGACCTTTTTTGCTGACTGCTAAAACCTAAAACATCTTCTGTCCTCTTCATATATTAGACAGGAATACACTTTTTCTTCATAATGTTTTCCTTACAGTTTTCCCCTGTATCCTCCAATCTCCCACCCTCATTGTGATAACTGCATAACGTGGTATCCCCCAAGACCGGTGCCACATCCTGCTTGTAAACTGGCCACTAATGATGGCCATTAGAAGCACACAACAGGAACCAATGGAATGAATCACCTATGCAATATGTCTGCTCTCCAGTGATCCAGGAATCAAGAAGCCTTAGGTCACTTTAGATGGTAAGTCTGTTCAAAAAGTGAGTTTTTGGGCTGGCCCAGTGGTGTGGTGGCAGTGAATCCTATGAGCAGGCCCCTGAATTCCAAACTGGGGGCCAGGCACATAGTGAGAATGAGATACAATGGTGCTGGGGAGGGAAACCAGTGACTCAGTATTTGATTACCCTATACTAATCTATTGCAAGCAAAAAAAGGAGCTGGCACCAGCTGCTAGGAGAAAGCACAAAAAATAATTTTATTTAGGTGCTAAAGTGCATTGATTCAGTGCAGCAATTACAAAAAGCCCAACAATGGAATGTGTGTGCATCCATACAAGGCCCCATAGATTTCACTTAAGGCCTTGTCAGGAAGACAAAGCCTTAGGAGTGAAACCTATGGGGCCTTGTGTGGTTGCATACATATTCCATTCTTGAGCTTTGCAATGCTACACTGTCAGCCACCTTGCCAAACTAAATTAAATAAAAATAACCTCTAACATGTAGTAAACTCCTTCTTACAAATATTCTCTTGTAAGTAGTTTCAGACTAAAAGCTAGTGTACAGCTTACTTTTGAGTCTGGTTTACCCTACTAACCTAGCAAGCAGCAGTACTGGCATTGGCTCTGAAGGTTGTTGCTCACCTACCCTGCCAAGCCTGAAGAAGGGTGAAGTTATTGTGACCCTTACTATTGGGTGACAGAGGAGACGCATGTGACAAAGTAGGTGTGACTTCCTACAAAGAGTTATGTAAAATACAATTTTGACTTATTTAAATAACTTTTCATTTGTCTGGAAATAAAGTTGTGAAAGTGAGTTTAAAATTAGTTTTGTCAGTGAAATGTACATTCTATTGCAAGAATTTAGTTACATGCACTGCATTACCAATTAACCTGCACATTCTATGAAGCTAGTTTGCAGAAAAATATGTTGTTTCTGGTTTAGAATGAATCAAGAAATATAGCAAAGTTACTTCAAAGATGTATGTACTCTTCAGCAGTTAAGTTGTGGATGCATTAACTTGTGTTTTATGGATCAGATCCACAGGATTAAATATAAGCTTGGTATGAATTGCCAGTATTTTTAATGATACTAAAGTTACTAAATTGATGCCAAAATGAAATACAGCATTAAAAAAGATGAATACAACACAGCAATAATGTTAAATATAATTTACTAGCCACTTGATACTCCATAAAACAACATTGAACTCTTCTCTTCCAGAAGAAGGCACTGGATTATAAAGTGTGAAGAATTCTATACTAACCGCATCGCAAAGAAGTTTTCCCTTTTTAAGTATAAGCTGTCAGGAGTATCTTAATTTCTTATCACAGAATTTCATCCACACAAGAAGCAATAAATAATTCATGTTTCTGGCTCTTTGTTGTGTGTCCCTGAACTGCACAAAGCTGGAAGGCTGACAGCTGTGTCAGGACAAGCACCAAAGATCTGACATGACAAGTGACTAACAAGTTTCTTTCAGTCTATAGTGAAAGAAGACAATGGCACAAAGTACAAAAAAGAAGCTCCGAAACAAAACCAAAACAGTTTCTTTCTTTTTACTTAAGTGTTTTCTATGAGCTTATTTCCGACCCTTAACCTTTGGTCATTTTATGATACTGCCCACCCCCCTTTATTCCTCACACTTGCTTGGCCATTTACGCCTGTCCGTGGATCAATATGAGCAATTCTTGGAGAAATACGATGTCTCCATGACAACCAAGCCACAAATTCTCAGTGGAAGGCAAGGAGACCAGTAGGGAAATCTCCAGAGGTTTTCACAGTTACAAGGCAAGATGTTTTATAATGCAGGCATGATGATAGGAAAAAGGCAGAGTAATGCTTTGTTTACTGTCAACTTAATGACAATGCTGATTTTTACACTGAGTGAATTGCATTTTTAAACCTAAGCTTTCATTACAATCTAATCATCAATAAAAATGTATTTCCTTTACACATTCCCCTCTGTCAGTAAAAGGTAGCAGGCACTGTAATTTATTTGACACCTATGCACCTATAAAAGTGCCTTTTGAAAGCATCCCAGTACCACCTAAAAAGGGTATTTTGCTCATTTTTTTTTAAAACTGCACATTATATTGTTGCATGGCAAACACAGCATAAAATACTTTAACATTTCAAATTTGTGTTAAGGAAGCCTGGTTCAATTGGATTTAGACAGACACATCACCTGACATAATATTGTATTTTCCATCATTTTTCTGGGCTAAATCCACATCTTTAAAGTAAGAATTACAAGATAGTAAACATTCAGAAATCAAATGACCCAAAAATGTTTAAAAACCTGGCAAATGAAGTAATTAATCAAAAACACAGCTGGTACGAAGCCATTTTTAAATACAGTACTAGATAAAAAAAACAGTTATTTGGAAAAATAAATACAATTACAATTTACTGTCTCAACTAATAAAATATGTTAAAGTTACTCATTTTTGTGGAAAAGAAATGGAAAATGTGATTGAACTCAGGTACAAGACAGCAATTCAACTCCCAAGGAATCTTGGTGGAGTGCACTGAAACATAATCCCACAGTCATGGGTCCAATCTGGGTTCGGAGATGACTTTGGGGACCTGACATAGATTTCAGACTGCACCCTTTCACTGAAAATTAAATCTCAGCTGCTCTCCTTAGGGAAGGATCAGGGGACTGTTTGCAGCTGCCCCCTGTCAGAGCTGGCTGTGAGATTTGGAAATCTCTTAACTAAGCTGACAGGCCGCAGAAAGGATGAATCAAAAATATGATACATGGATCAGCACACAAGGATGCAAGAGGGTACTCAGAAACTGGATAAAGCAGGGAAGAAAAATATCAAATGGAAACCTAGCTTAACCCCTTCACTGACTCATGATGATATATGGGTACTTGACCAATATGTATTAAAAATGTGTATTTAAGATTGCATTTCTGATCAGCATTTTACAATGGTAATTGAGCAGGTAATGCATATACTTCCACATGAAATTAAAGGTTACCACTATTAAATCTGACATTCCTCTTTAAGGTTATTTAGCATACAATCCACTAGAGCTATGAAGCTCAGATAATGTACAGCCAGGAACTATGGTTATGGCAAGAACCAGTGGATATTCTAAAGTATTAGATAATGATATTTATTAATACTATACCTAAAGAATACCTGCATAATATTAATGTTCCATCAATGTAAAAATCAGGGTGAACTGCATTTAAAAAGATCCCATTTTAAAATCTGCTTCTAGAAATTACAGTAACTGGGACATATGGTGAAGTATGCTACTGTGATTCAGATTTAAATAAAATCATATGATTAGGTAAAATGGCAATGTTGAAAATCTGGAGTGGAAATATTGAAAATTCGCAAACCTACGAGCGTGCGTGGGAAGTGTGCAACGCACACTCGTAAAACAGTCATTTTTAGGAATTCTTTCACCAAATTTTTAACATTGCCATTTTAAGATCTCTGCTCATGAACAGTGACACTGTGATTTTCTTAATGTGTCCCATACACTGAGTTCGCACACCGACTGCGCCATTGTGTGCTACATGGGCGGAAACATGTTTTGGGCAGGATGTGAAAAATGACAGCTGTACTGCTCATGAGGAGGTGTGATAAAATGCCAATGTTGAAAATCTGGAGTAGAAAATATTGAAAATTGCAAACTACGAGCGTGCATAGGAACTGTAGCATGCGCTAATAAACAATCATTTAGAAATTTTCACCAAGTACCAACATAGCCATTTAAGCCCTCTGCTCATGAACAGTGTCACTGTGATTTTCTTAATTTGTCCCGTACATTGATTTCGCACACCGACTGCGACATTCTGCGCTACATGGACGGAAACACATTTTGGGTGAGTTGTGAAAAATGACAGCTATACTACTCATAAGAAGGTATGGTAAAATGGCAATGTTGAAAATCTGGAGTGAAAATATTGAAATTTCGTGAACCTATGAGCCTGCGTAGGAACTGCGCAACGCACGCTTGTAAAACAGTCATTTTTTGGAATTTTGGCACCAAATTTTCAACATGGGGTTTTTGGGACCCCTTCTCATGAATGATGTCACTGTCATGGTGGTATTCAGGCCCAAAGGGTGATTTCACAGTCACTGTGCAGTCACTGTCGTGAAATCACCCTTCAGGCCTGAATAACGCCGTGACAGTGACATTATTCATGAGAAGGGTCCCAAAACCCTCCGTTGAAAGTTTGCGCAAAAATTCCCAAAATGCCTGAGATATGCAACAAAGTTGAAACCCCCTATCTAGCCCATCATACAGCTTACCGGCATTTCTCAGTTCACGGTCAGCTTTGAAGAGTGCAGAGCGTGTTCCCGGTCCACCGAAGATCGCCGCGCCGGAGTCCGGAGGTAAGTATGGGGTGGGGGTGGGGAGGCTGGGTGCGCAGTGGGTTGGTGCGGGTTGTGGAGGGGGGGCTGGGAGACGCACCGTGGGACCGTTTGCGTTTACAGGTTTCAAAAAAAAAAAGACATCGTGGGACATTTGCCACACTGGGTGGGCTCCAGCATGGTACAAGGAAGTTGAGGCGTTCAGCCGGCAGAGGATTAGGCACCCCTTAAACGTAGGACTGCCTGCCCCACGCTGTGGTGGGCTCCCAGCGTGGCACCGACTACTGGTGGAGGGACGCAGCTCAGCCGACGGGGATTGGGCACCCCATTGGCTATACAGTGCTTGCAGGGGCACGCATGCCTACGGGTGGGGGGGAGCTGCGCGTGAGCAGCCTCTTTATTGGTGCTCACTGAAGCGTAGTTCTTTAATTGTAGTACACTGCATTTTGGAACATGTCATAGACAGCTCCAAAATGCATTGCTTACAGGGGCTGTGCTCCTGCCAGCACACTGACTGAATTGGAGGAGGAGGTGACACAACTCCGAAAGCTCCGATGATGGCACTATGTTTCTTGCACATGCGTGCAAGCAACATAAAAAGTGATATGAATGAGAGGAATTAAGAAAAAATCATAAAGGGTGCTAATAGGATCTCAAATCTAGCAATATTGCTTATAAAGGAGTAATTAATCTGCTCAGATTTGAGACAATCACAAGATTCAGGAATAAAACATGTTTTGGTGGTGATGGATCTTTCTAGTGTTGCATACTCAAGAGTTTTTAAATTAATCAGAAGTGATTTAACAAGATCAGAAGATTATTGAGTTAATTCAAGATTGTCAAGCAGATGAGGATGAATAAATGATTCCAGAATCAAATCAAAATAGTAAACCAGTGATTTGTAATATAAGACCTAAGATTTTTTGCCACTACTTTTGTAATAATGGCCAAGTCATGAACATATGTATTATAGAAGCTACATTATTACTACAATATTGACATTGATTGGAGATATTTCAGTTACATTTCTTCAGTTTCTTTGTTGTATAGTACATTCTTTGGAATACATTACATTGAATTTGTCATAATCTATTATTCTGTGAAACTGTAGTTTGTGAAGTTAAAATGTTGGTACACAGATCATCAGTTAGAGATGTAAAAACTATTTTTCCCTTGCCTGTTTAATTGATTCAAGATCAGTTAAAGTGCTTGGTAAAAGGTACAGTATGAGTACAATTTTCCAATTAGTGGTTCATCAGAGGTTAAGTTAACAAAGAGTGTTTATAAAGGTGTTAATGGAGGATATCCAGATTACACAGACATTTCCTTTGGACCACCCAAATGTAATAATGGATTAGAAAAGACCCAGGTTGTAACTGTAATAATTGAGATAATTATTGATATGAAATAAATTTTCCCAGAACACAAAAGTTTCCAAGAATCAATAAATCTTTTTGGAGCTAATTATTAGGAATGAGACAGTGAAAGGTGTGAATTATGGAATAATACTGAAAGTTGTGTAATTTTGTTTTTGTAACTTATTGGCTTTTTGCCACACCTCAACTGCTGACCTAGTGCAAAAAGGGCCTGATAAATGTGTGCTGGCTTTACTGAAATCCCATTCTTGTGCAGTTATTTTTCCCCAGGAGTAAATGAGCTTCTAGAGAGTGCCATGGCAAGGGATTATCCTGTTCTTTGAACCAGTGTGCAACCACTTCAGGTTGTGTAGCTAAGTAGTATAAAAGCATATTAAGCAAGCCTGATATTTCAGCTTCTAATGGAAGATATCATTTTTATGTTTGTTTGCACGCATGTGCAAGAAACATAGTGCCACCATATGAATTTTCTTAGTTGTACCACCCCACTTCCAATGCCCTGCTCCTTCTTGCAGGCATGGCCTCACTGCACCAATAAATGTCCAAGCTGTCTATGACAACAGTTCAGATGCAGTGACATACAGCTGAACGTCAAAGACTGCTACAATCAGTGGTGGTAATGTGTAGGCAATTTGCATACTGCCGTTGGAAGGCAATTTACATACTGCCTTTGGCAGTATGCAAAATGCCTACACTCAGCACTGCATGTGAACAGCTGTCATAGACAGCTCCATTTTTTTCTTCTCACCCCCAACAAACACCCAAGTAGCACTCTGGGAGCCCACCCCAGCGTGCTCATGCGCTCCCCCCCTGCACACTGTATGGCCAATGGGGGTGCCCAATCCCCTGTCGGCTCCACTGCTCCCCCAAACAGACTTACAGGTGCCATGCTGGGAGCCCACCCCAGGGTGATAGAAGTCTGTATGGCTGATGGCGGTGCCCAATCCCCCATCAGCTCCACTGTACCCCCCAAAAACAGACTTCTAGGTGCCAAGACAGCACTAATCTGACAAAATCATATCAAGAATCAACTGAGGATGTAGTAACACATCCTAGGCTGGACAGCCATGCATCCAAGGGGGCCCAGCAATTAAGATAGGATTGGAAACAGTGGTGCATAGACACCAGAGTCCGTTCCATCCTCAGCATATCCACCATCTCCTTATGCCACTCAGAAAATGAAAGAACAGACTGATCTATCCAGTGTCTGAGAATAAGGTTTTTATCAGCAATGGTGATTTAGGCTAAGTGGTATTGCCTGGTGCCCAAGAATGCACGACAGTCCACCCCCAGCAAGCAATGTATCTCGGTAACAGCATCAGAAAGACCTAAAGATGGGTGTAATGCTTCATGAATGTTTCCCAAATACTTTGCCAGAGAGGTTGAGCTTTGGGACATTCCCAAACAATATGTATCAAAGGGCTTTCACTGCCATTACATCTTGTACAAATTGGTGAATTCAGCATTCCCTATTTGTATGACTTATAAGGAGTATGATACAAAGCATAACAATTTTAAACTGGAGAAATCTGTGGCCATCATATTTAAGGTAGCAGTGACTATTAGACCAGATTTTGGTCCATTGTCACTCATCCAATGTAAAGCTCAAGGACTGAGGCCAGTATTGGGGAGGGGAGCCAAATCTATAGGCCCAAACCTGCTGAAGGGTTTGGTAAATCGTAGAAATGGTGTGGGAGCCTACATTGAAGTGTTCAAGTTCAGGTAAGGTTAACTCAGACTGGGGCATGTATGGAAAGGAGCCAAATTTCTTACACAGTAAATCATTAAGCTGAAAATAAAAAAAGTTATTTTTAAGGTCCAACTCATAAAGCCGATGTAAGGTGGCAAAGGAAAGCCAATTAGGATTGTGATATAAATAAGAAACCTGGATGATACTCTTTATGGACCAAGAGTCTTTACAAAGAGTACGTTTTAAGATATGTATATAATTTATGAAATGGATCAATCAGAGCCAATTCCTCCATAAAACCTTTAAGTAATGCTAATACTTAATTTTCTTTTCATGTCCCTGTAATCTATCCAAATGATATAAGGTAACATTTAAGTCACCCCCAATTATGTAAGGGGATTGAAAATAAGACAATTGTAAAAATACATCCACAAAGAAATTTGTATCTTCCTCATTTGCAGCATACATGTTAGCTATTGTAAAAATGAATCCATCTCTGTGTAATTTAATGATTACAACTCTCGCTGTCCAGTCTATGTATGAATCAATTATTTGAAACTGTTAAGGTTTTTCAATAATGATGGCTACTCCTCTAGAAGGTACTGAAATGGAAGAACGTACAGTATGCTGATCCCTTTGTATAGGTTAAAAATATATTTTATGTCTGCATTCGGAAAATGTATTTCTTATATGATTAGACAATTTTTATATCTATTATGAGTGTCTTTCATGATTTTCCTAATTTTTGATCTACTATGTGCACCTTTAATATTCTAAGTTAGACACTGTAGATTCCACATTCTTTGTTTTTGAATGTTAATGGAGACAGTGAAATAATGTGAAGACTTAAAATAAAGGCCGAATAAATCCTGATCATGCCTTTTATCTCTAAAATCTTTTTGAAACAGTTAATAGAAAGTTGGATAATGAACATAACCCTTTTAAACAGCACTAAGGGAAAGAGTACCAACATAGTAAACAAGTGAAAAAACTGACACACCATTAGAGCTGCAACAAAGTTTTAATTCCTGGACAAATCTCCCACAGATTCATCAAATGCACCTCACAGATCATTTCACGAAATTTCCCAGGTTGATAGGAAATTTGTGATTTGTAACTTCATCTTGATTATGTTTTTTTTAAAGTGCAAATTGCACTTAAAAAACAAACAAAAGTAAGGTAAAGTTAAATGGCAAACTCTCAGATCACCAGCCCAGCTTTTTTGCTGGTGTCTAGTTGCCCTCCCCCACATGTTGAATAAAATAATTCCTGATCACTGCCCCAAAAATAACATTTTTCTCTGGTGGCTAGCAGTCCCTCTCCCACCTGAACTCATGCCCATCGTTTTAACATTTATTCTCTTGTGGCTAGTGCTCCTGTCCCCCCCAAAACCCATGTCCATAGTTTTAAAACGTATTTTCTTGTGGCTAGTGGACCCTCTGAAACCCATGCCCATAGTTTTCAAAATTATTCAATGGTGGCTAGTGGGGCCCCCACCCCAGTAGGTAGTGCCCCCACACTGCACTGCCCCCACCCAACCCCAAGCGGGCAACCAGCACAGCCCACCACTCTTCACCATGGCTGGCCACCTGACTAAGCTGTCGAAGAATGAATGATTGCCTACTTGTACAAGCCCGTGCTCATTCATTCATTGATGACAGCTCAGTCAGGCATCTGGCCAAGATGTAGAGCAATGGACTGTGCTATTTGCCTGCTCAGGGTTGGGGTGGGGGTGTGGGGTGTGGGAGCACTACCCACTGAGGTGGGGGGTGGAGTATACACTAGCCACCATGGAATCAGTTTTAATATTATGGGCGGAGGTTCAGGAGCGGGTAGGGTCCACTACCTCCCAAGGAATAATTTTTAAAACTATGAACATGGATTCAGTAGGGGGGAGGGTCCACTAGCCACATGGAAATAATTTTTACAACTACAGGATGGCTTTGAGAGGGGGGAAGGACCACTAACCACCAGGGAATAAATGTTAAAACTATAGGCATAGGTACTGGAGGGGGGAGGGATCACTAGCGACCAAGGAATAAATTTTAAAACTACGGGCATGGTTCAGGTGGGGGGGGGTCACTAATCACCAGAAAATAAATGTCATTTTATATTGAGTGGCAATCGTTGAGTGGGGAAGGGGCACCAACTAGACAAGATACTGTAATAAAATGTAAAATGCAGAGTTTGAACTCTGCTGGTAGAACAACTCTGATGGTGGAGTTCAAACTCCACATTTTACAGAGTTCTTTCGGGGGGGGTGAATTTGGGCTCCACACTGCATATTAACTCTGCTAAATTAGGACACTCCATGGATTATTTCATGGAGCCAAGTGTCCCAACTTTGTGTACCTCTACATACCACCAATTTATAGTGTCTAATTTAATCCACAATCTAGACTGATCCCCTGCTGTACCCTCAACCCCAAGATTGCTGTTCATGTCCAATGCTGACACTGTAGACAGAGCAACCCTCCATCATTTGCAAAGATGACTGAGCACATGCTAAGAAAAAGGTATTCGAAAAGTGTGAGGATGATCCCAGATGACCTAAGGGATAACCTAAGATAGCAGGAGTACAATGATGAAAAGAAAGGAAATAACTAGCTGAATCATTTAATAAGCCTGAATCTCACCAGAGGAGAAAGAGAAAGAAACAGAGTAGATTTTTTCCTATCTTTTTTCCCCCCATTTCTTAGGCCCATGTTCCAAAACTTGAAATTTCATATCAAAACAGATTTTGCTATCCTATTTCTGAAATATTTGATGTTTCTCCATCCATCTCTTGTACCTCTTGAGTTATCTGGAGAGATTGATGAAACCTTTCTGTTGAGAATTCCACTTCCGTGGTTAAGACATGGCTTGATTTTTGGCTGCTTGAACCTTGAGTTTCTGCGTCAAGAGTTGCTGGATATGGAATAGCTTTGGCTTTAAATACAGATTAATCTTTGAGCTCAGTTATGCAGTTCTGTGCATTTGCCTAATCCTGACAGTTAACATGACATATCACTGAAGCTACCTAAAGAAGAAGGACTTTGTTGCATATCTAATCTGCTCTTTTCCTGGAGGGACTGTTCTGCCCTTCATCTTCCATTTATTGCTTCTGGTGAGGCTGCATCCTTGCCTGGATCCAACAATAGACATTTGCTAGCTTTCTCTAGCTGAAAAGATGTATGCTGAATCCATGAAAAAAAATATAATTTTGCCGGTGGTAGAAGTGAACATTTAATCTGATGTTCTTCCAAAAGATCTAAGACCTAAGAGAAGGCTTTCCTTTTCAGAAGAACCAATGGGCCAAAGTCTAGATATTCCAATAGTGTCACACCTCTGACATGAAGATCACACTCCAGCCTTTTTTTAAATTTAGCATCTTTACTGAATTTAACATAGTAAAATGCGACTAATAATAGGAACATGAACCAGTACTAGTCACAGTGATTACAAAATAGTTACAAAAAAGCTTCAGGATACTTCAGGAATCATTAAATTCTATTAAAACAAGAACAACCCACAACTAAAAGAAAAAACCTTCCCCCTTCCCAGTCCCTCTATTCCTACAGCCCCTTCACCCCTCGCCCTAGGATGTGCCTTATTGAAAGAGAAAGAGACTATTTAACAAAACATATACTGAAATATAATCCATATGATGTGAATAACTCAGTGTAAGATAATACAGACCAAAGCAGCCAAAGGTATACACATATGAGCATTAGTTCAAGTATAGAGCATACAATTTGCCCCATTTCCGATCAAATGAGGTCAAGCAATTCCGGGAGCTTGCTATTAATCTTTCAGTCTTGAAACAAAGAGATATTTCTTTAATCCATTCTGCATACGATATAACCAGCTGATCCATCCAATGTCTGAGAACCAGTCTTTTAACAGCTATAGAGATTAGAGCCATGTGGAACCTAAGGTCCAAGACCTGTATATTGGAAAACATTCCTAAAATACAAACTTCTATGGTAAACAAATCTCTCAATCCCAAAAGGGGATTTAGATTGGACTGGATTGACTGCCATAATGGAGCCACTTTGTCACAATGCCAAAAAATATGTACCAGGTTCCCTTCAACTATGCCACACCTTGTACAAATGTTCGAAGGTAGTCTATCTAACTTGGCCAGCATGACCGGAGTATAGTACAGGTTGCTCAAAATATGGTACTGGATAAGCCTATGCCTATCTTGAGTGAGATATCTGTGCATGTCCACCCATATCTGTCCCCAAACTAAGAGAGAATCTGGCAAAAGAGAGGACCAAATTTTGGAGCCAGTAAGGGGGTTAGGGAATTTAGTATCCAATTGGAAGGAGTATATCTTGGAAATGCCATGGACCTTATTTGCATATTCTTGTATCTGATCTAAAAAGAGCTTGACTTGAGACAGCGTGCATGTAGAACCAAAACTAGAGACCATAAGGTGTCTTAACTGGAAAATTTTAAAAATATGTTTCTGAGGAATGTTGAATTTAGCCATTATATCCACCGAGGATAGGAGAGAGTTGTTGGGGAATAGACTTTCAACACAGCAATCCCGAAGCTGAGGAAGCCAGTCCAGAGAAAACGGAGAGCCACCAATCTTAATGTTCGGGTTTCAGAGTAAGAGGTTGGGCCATATCCTTCTTAGGTAAGATGTTAAAAAAGTTCCAGCACTGAGTCAGCACCTTAATGGAGGTCCCTATAACACTACTTTGTAAAGAGGGAGGTAATGTGGAAAAAGTATAGTAAAAAATTCTAAATGACTGGAGATTATGTTCATTTAGAATCTTTCTCTCGAGTTGCAACCAGATTGGGAGATAAACATCCAGTCTAGAGTCATACCACCTCCCCATTTTCGACATATGACTCGCCCAATAATATAACATAAAGTTGGGAAGGTGAAGTCCACCTTTCTCCTTAGGTAAATTAAGCTTTAAAAAGGCCCTCCTAGGCTGCTTGCCTTGCCAAATAAACTTAGAGATGACAACGTGAAGGTGCTGAAAATAGGACATAGGGAGATAAATGTTCAGTAAATTTAATGGGTAAAAGACACAAGGTTTCCAGCCTTGCCTTATTGAGGATTCATTCTTTAGCCATCCCTGATCCTGGTCCAACATGGCTGGTGCACAAAGATACATCTTTTCCACTAGTTGCAGGTATTTACATGCTCAGTTATGTAAATTACGTACATTAAGAAACTAAAATCATTTAAAAATCATTTCAATAATAGAAGTACCAGTGTAGAACATGGCTGGGATTCCAGAGGTATCAGATTATCAGTATTTGGTAGCACATGCTACCACGACAACATGGTTTTGCAGCTTGGCTTTGCAGTGAGTTAGCATACTGGGCTTGTGTGCAAGGTCGATATTGTTGGAGGAGTACTGGGACGGGGCTTCTACCAGCACTATTACTGTTTATTTATTTTCCAGCAAGACCACAGGACCACATTGGATACAGGAATGCTATAGAACTGTTACAGAAAAATAGAAACATAGACTTTGATGGCAGATAAGGACCTCTTGGCCCATCTAGTGTGCCCATTTCACTACCTACAGGATAGGCTGCAGATCCTAGTTAACCAACAGCCTATTTCTTCCTACCCCCCACAAGAATTGTCCCATGCATTCTTGAATTCTCCTACAGTTTTAGACCCCACAACCTCATCAGGAAGGTTGTTCCATGCATCCACTACCCTTCTCTGTGAAAAAATAATCCCTCACATTGCCCCTGAACCGCCCCCCCTCTATCTGTCAATTGTGTCCCCTTGTTCTTGCACGTCTCTTTTTCTGAAAGATGCTACCCTCTTGGACTTTGTTGATTCCACTGAGGTACTTAAAAGTTTCTATCATGTCCTCCTCTCTCCCTTCTTTCCTCAAGGGTATACATATTAAGCTCCTTTAGTCTCTCCTCGTATGGCTTCTCTTGCAGACCCTGCACCATTTCAGTGGCCCTCCTCTGGACTGCCTCTATCCTGTCTATGTCCTTGTGGAGATGGGGTCTCCAGAACTGGATGCAGTACTCCAGATGGGATCTCACCAACTGTCTGTACAGAGGGATAACAACTTCCTGTTTTCTGCTGGTGATGCCTGTCCCTATGCATCCCAGTATACCCCCAGCCCTCCCTACTGCCTTCTCACATTGCTTGCTAACCTTAAGGTCATCTGATATGATTACACCCAGGTCCCTTTCCTTTTTTGTTGTTGTTACTACCCCCACATTGTGTAATCTTCCCCTGGGTTCTTGTTTCCCAGGTGCATTATTTTGCACTTCTTTGCATTGAATCCTAGCTGCCATACTTCTGACCATTCCTCCAACCTTGCCAAGTCCCTTCTCATCCTTTCCATGCCTTCTTGTGTATCAGCCCTGTTGCAGATCTTTGTGTCATCTGCAAAGAGGCATACTTTTCCTTCCAGTCCCTCTGCAATGTCACTTATAAAGACATTAAAAAGGACTGGACCCAGTACTGAACCCTGCGGTATCCCACTAGTAACCCCTCTTTCTTCAGAGTGGACTCCATTTACAATTACCTTCTGTGTCCTGTTGTCCAGCCAATGTTTTACCCAGGCTACCACTGTGGGACCCACTCCCAGGCTGGTTAATTTGACTATTAATCTTTTGTGTGGGACTGTGTCAAATGCCTTGCTAAAGTCTAGGTAGACCATGTCCACATCCCCTCCCTGGTCTACTACTTTGTTCACCCAGTCAAAGAAATCTATTAGATTCGTCTGACATGACCTTCCAGCTGTGAACCCATGCTGCCTTGGGTCCTGTGCCCCACTGACCTCTAGGTACTCAACAATTCTTTCCTTCTGAAGTGACTCCATCACTTTCCCTACCACAGAGGTCAAACTGACAGGTCTGTAGTTTCCTGCCTCTGTCTTGGTCCCACTTTTGTGAAGGGGAATCACATCCACCTTCCTCCAGTCCTCGGGTACCACACCATCCTCCCATGATTTATTAAAAAGAGTATCCTGTGGTTTCACTAGTTCCTCCCTTAATTCTTTTAGAATTCTGGGGTAAATTCCATCAGGCCCCATTGCTTTGTTCACCTTCAGTTTTAGGAGTTCTTGCAGAACCCTTTCTTCTGTGAAAGGACTGGGATCGACCCCCCCTATCAAGAGTGCTTCTGTTAATTGGATAAGGCACTTCCCCCTCCTGTTTTGTGGATACCAAACAGAAATATTCGTTCAGTATCCCTGCCTTTTCACTGTCGCCCTCTGCCCACCCCACCGTTCATTCTATTCAGCCTCACTATCTCTCCCTTTGTTTTTCTATGCTCTCTGATATACCTATAAAAGGTTTTATCCCCCTTCTTAACCGAGTTGGCTATCTTTTCCTCAGTTTGGGCCTCTGCTATTCTGACTTTCCTCCCTGCTTCCTTCTGCCTTAACTGGTTCAGCTCTCTGTCTTGCTTCTTCTGTGTTTCCTATACTTCCGGAATGCTATCTTTTTCTCCCTGACTTTTCCAGCCTCCTCTTTTGAGAACCATAGTGGCATTTTTTTTCATTTTGATTTGTTTATTTGCTTCACACAAAGGCTTGTTGCCTCTGTGATGGCAGTTTTGATGATTCTCCATTGTTGCTCCACCCCTCCTTCTAGCCTGTTTGCTAGTGCTTTTCTGAGGCACTCTCCCATCTTGCCAAACTCAGCCATCCTGAAGTCCAGCACCCTCACTTTTGTATGGCTTGACTCTGTAGCTGAGTTTAACATGAACCACACTGTTTGATGGTCACTTATTCCCAGATGGCAACCCACTTCTAGATCTGAGATCCTCTCACTGCCCCCATTTGAGAGTACGAGGTCTAAGATTGCTCCCTTATGAGTGGGTTCTGAAACTAGCTGTCTGAGATCTGCCACCTATAGGGCATAGAGAATGGCCCTGCTCTTGGATATGGCTGCAGGAAATGTGCTCCAGTTAACATCTGGCATATTCAGGTCTCCATCAATAGTATCTCCCCTTTCTCTGCCATTCTAAGAATGCCTTTTATCATATCCTTGTCCATTCCGTCCCCCTGACATGGGGGTCTGTACACAACCCCTGTGTGGATTGTGGTGCCCTTTCCAGTCTCCAGGTGACCCACAGTGCCTCCTCTCCCTGTTTACTCTTTTGTTCAGTTGCTTTTATCTCTTCCTTTACACGAGAGCTACTCCCTCCCTCTTCTCCCTGCCTGTCTCTCCTGTAGGTTATGTACCCTGGTATGTTAACATCCCAGTCATGGTTCTCTGTGTACCATGTTTCTGTGACTGCTACAATATCCAGGCATCCCTCTTCCATCAAGGCCACCAGCTCAGGGAGCTTGTTGCCCAGACTACGGGCATTGGTACTCATTACCCTCGATTTCCTGATGGCCTTACCCCTTTTTGCCCCATCCCTGTCCTTCTTGCCTTTGTCACTTTCCACATTTACCCCTGCTCTTCTCCCTATCGACACCTTTATGTTGGTGTTTACCGCACTTACTACCGTGATTTTTTTTCCTCCTATGGAGGTTAAAGAATACAATTTCTCTTACTGTAAACACTTTGAATTGCAGAGGATTGGTTAGTTTTCTTTGACAGAGAGGACTTCATGATCGAGGTAAATAACTGGTCTATTGAGCTTGATATGGCGACTTTTCAATAAAAGCCACCCTTTAATGCTAACACCCTTGATTAGAAACTGTAGCAAACAACTGAATTGTTAAATAGAAACCATGGCTTCTAACTGAAGATATATGGTATATATAATGCATTTACCCAAGACAGTCTAGTTGAGATGCAGTATCTCATTCATTGTAGTGTCTTGTTTCTTCCCAGTTTTACAGCTTGGAGGACTGAAGCCCAAATGGTTAGGGGACTTGCTTAAGGTCACACAGTGAGTAAATGGTTTCTTTGACACTTGAATCTAAATCTCCTACTTGTCAAGCTTGTACTCTTACTCCAACACTACCCTGCCTTCCATTGACTAGATCACAAACTCTGACATGCAAACATGGCAGAACAATATGTGTTTTATTGATGGGCTAAAACTAGCTAATGTGTTTTAACTGTCACCTGGCTGGACACCTGTACGGACTTCAGAATATTGGCAGAAATCTAACACTTATGCTTTAGTCAGTATACTGCCTGGAACTAACATTTCAAACACATTTCTGCTTGTGGTACAGCTGTTAATACTGTTGCTGTGTTCTTGCCTAATGGAGTGGAAGTGGAAATTCAATGTTAATTATGTGTCTCTTGGTACTCAGGGAGCCTCTGGGATCAGTCCCCATTTAGGTCATACTATTTCTTCCTTTATCCAGTGCCTAGTGGTGGCTAATACTGTCCGAACAACTCCTTTCCATCTCAGATATTCACAGTTTTAAGATATGCAGTAATGGAAAACAAGTGCCCATAGCGTAGTACAGGGTAACTACTGTAGCTAGTCTGACAGCTTAGCTGGTACAGCATATGAGCAATATACAGCGGAATTGAGTTCAATTCTCAGTAAAGTCTTTCCATGAACAAAAAAAAAACCCTGAACAATGAGTAAGCATGTGGCCTGCAAGTAAAAGAGAAAAAAAATTATGCTGAATGCACACTTCCAATAGACTGTAAATGTAGAAATGTTTTTTTTTATATCATGAAGCTTTCTCCAAGAATGACATGCTAAGGAAAAATCAATTCTTAGTTGGGAGAAAAGAGTGAAAAGCCTGGAGATTTTTAGGTGGAGGAAGAAAATACATTGGTTGATATGAGAAACAAAAGTGATCTGACGCAAGGTTTGAGAAATACTTCTGGGTGGAAAAGGCTGTAGCAGAACAAGTGATACATAAAAGTAGAATAAGTGTTCCCCTGACTTACTACCAAATTTTATTTCACTCACTTAATTGTCTCTTTCTCTCTCCACCTACATCTGCAGTTTTTGTCTCCAGTATTTTGTCAAGAACACATTCACATTTTTTTCTAATATCTATATAGTCCCTTTCTCCACATATAAGAGGGGGACATTCTCGATGGGCAAACACTTTCTTATGTCTCTGATAACCTAGTAAATACCATTACTTTAAAACCTACCCTTTTCAAGGCAGACAGCAGCCAGTTAAAGTAAAACCTGATTAGAGGCCAGTTGTCTTTCTTTATATTCCACCCGGCTGGCAAGTTCTGAGTATTGTCTGCTGATGCTATGTTCAATGCAGTCATGCTACATGGGGAAATCTAAGAAATATAGAAACATATGCTCTAATGGCTGATAAAGATCCAGGGGCCATGTAGTCTGCCACTAGTATTATTTCCTTATTCTCAACCTATTGTTCTGAGGGGTTTTCCCCTTTACCTTCCCATCTGCCTTCTCTCAGTGGATCCCACTAGTTGGACTACTGTATGAGTCCCTGTGGTCTGTCCAGCCATGTGTGAACCCATTAAGAGTACACATCCCCACCACTTCCACCAACAATCCATGGCTCCACCATCCTCTTAGTGAAGAACTTCTTCACATCCCTCTTGAACTGAAGACCCACCAGTCTCCAGTAGTGCCCACTCATGAATGCATCCCTATTTCTAATAAATAGGTCCTCACTATTCACTCTATTTATATGCCTTAGAATCTTATAGGTCTTCATCAAGTCCCTGTCTTCTTTCTGATCTCCACTGAGTACAAGTTCAGGGCAGACAGCCATTCTTCATAGGATCTACCCTGATGACTCTGGGTCATTTTGGTGACCATTCACTGCGCTGTCTTCAGCCTATCTATGTCCTTTCTCAGATAAAGACTCCAATACTGGGCACAGTATTTCAAGTGAGGCCTCACCAGTGATCTGTAGAGGGGCAGTATCACATACTATCAAAACTCCTTCCAATATTCACAGAATCCTGAATGTTTTACTGTAGGCCTTACTGCCTGGAATAGTTTACTTGAGGGAGTCACTAAAGATGACTCCCAGATCACTCTCCTCTGATGTCATAGAAAATCTTCCTCCCCCTTTCTAATATCCATCCATGATTTTCTTTTCCATAAGTCCATCACCTTGAATAGTATATGTCCCAGGACTGTCCCATGGGGCAATCCACTTGTGATCCCTCTGTGTCCATATTTCAGCCCATTTGCCATAGCCCTCCACTGCCTTCCCACCCAGTCAGCCCCACAACCCACATGACTAACCCCTTCTCTCTTCCATTATCCTCCAACATTTTCAGCAGAATCTTGTGTGGCAACAAATTGAAAACCTTGCTGAAATCAAAGCACAGAAAATATACTGCCTTCCCTATGTCTACAGGCTTAGTGAACTAGCCATAAGACATGATGAGGTTGGCTTGACAAGATCTTTGTGCCAAAAGCTCATGCTGCTTGCTGTCCTGTAGTCTGTTTCTTCTAGGTAGGCCACAAGGCGTTCCTTTATTATGTTCTCCATCAGCTTACCTGCAATGGAGGTAAGACTGAACAGCCTGTAGTCCTGGGTCCTCCCTCTTCCTCACTGGTGGGGTGGGACCATGTGCACAGAACTCCAATCCCTCAGCACCACTCCCATCTCCAGTGAGTCATTAAATCACTCAGCCAAAGATTCAGCCATCACTTAAGCCAATTCCATAACTACTCTCCAGTATAGGCATTCTGGGCTGGGCTCCTAATCTACCCTAAGAGTCTCCAGCTCTTTTTCAATTATTCAGCTGTGATCACTACTAACCACATTTCCTGTACCCCTCACCTCTTGTGACTACCTTGACCCTGTTCTATGGAAAAGGCCCATTGTCCTCAGCAGTGAATACTTAACAGAAGTAATTGTTTAGGACATTTGCCTTCTGCTCCTCATTTTACACTACCCTAGCCTCCTCAACTAGCCAAACTACATAGCCTTCCTTTTCTCCTGAATGCATCAGAATAATTCATTTTCCTTTCCCTTGATGACCTCAGCAATCTGCAGCTCTGTGTCTGCCTTTGCCATGCACACAATCACTGTTGCCATCTTTAGCTTGATCTGTCTTTTCTGATTCCTCCACCCTGTTTGCCACTTTGTACCTTATGAAGGCTCTCTTTTTTGTCATCACAGCCTCTCTTACCTCTTTTGAGAACCATATTAGTCTTCTGTGTTTGTTTCTTTTGGTACCCTTTCTTGCACAAGAGTCAGTCATCTCCAGGACTGCCCCCTTGATCACTAACTACTGTTTCTATACTGCCTTGGTCTGCTCTACATCTGTCGTGTTTTCCTTGACATTTTCCCATATCTGCAAAAATCTGCCCATTTGAGATCCAGAACTGCTGCCCTCAAGGAGGGTCTGATGTTTCCATTGCCAGTTCAAACCACATGTAACTGTTGTCACTGGACCCTAATAACTCCCTGATTGTCACCCCACCTACCACCTCTCAGTTCTTAAATACCAAGTTGACTCATTTGCACAGGACATCAAGCCTAACATGGAGGATATTGATGAAATGCACATTTGATCACATTATCCTTTCCAGCAGTTGCAGAGGAATCCATTCTAGGCTACAAGACCAGCCAAGTATGAAGATAAAGGTCTGCCATAAATTTAAAGTACTAAGAGCTCAAACACTGATTCAATGGATTCCTACATGCCTTCAGAAAGCACCACAGACCTAACCTCTTAACAAGCCTTGGAGATGCCCAATGGCAGTTCAAGAAGATTTATGTGGAAACTCAAACAGATTAATTGTTAGTGTGGTGCTCCACACAAATATCAAAAAGCTGTACGTAGGATAGCCACAACATACAGTCTCTCAAGGCAAAGAATGCTGACCAAGAAGGTGAAGCAGCAAAGCATGATGAGGAGTTCACTGGTTGGTCAGTATTCCTCTAATTGCTACCTGATATCCAGCCCAAATGGTAAAAGTTAGTTTCTGAAATAGAAGAATTAGTATCTGAGGAAAGTGCTAAAGCAGCAGACAGTGTCAGACTGTTTGTCATAATGGTACTTGATGTAGTTCCAAACAACCTAAGGATGAAGTCATCCCCAGGACATGATCTGAATGAGTTTCTCTAGCAGGCAATCCTCTGTTAAAAGAGTACCTGATAGACCTCGTCAATGCATCATGGAAACTAAACCTCTACTGACAGCCTGGAAGGATGTAAATATCTTCCCATCTCAACACTGAAAAGAACAAGTATAGGCCAAACTCCATGATCCCTATGATGGTCCTATGCCTTCCTCAATAGACCATTCATCATCTTCATCCCAACATTTTAGGGTTCACTAAGGGAGTAAGACTCTTAGATGCAGGAGTTGTCCTGATGTCAGCAGCTACCAGTGGAATAACAGCCAGTAGAAGCCACACTGACATTTTCCTAGATTTGGAAAAGGCCTTTGAATTATACACCTATCAATCCTCCATGCTGTGTACTAACTTCAAAAACAGGACAGACTCCTTGACTGGATAGATTTTCTAAGGCACAGGTGAGTTCTGTATGCTTTCAAGGACACTACTCAAAATTCAAAACTTTTGAGCATGGCACACCACATGGTGTGTACTCAGCCACAGCCTGTTCAATATCCTGATGCATGAGATGATTTCTGAAATATCCAGCAGGAAAATCATGCCTGTATTTTGCTGTTGACCTGACCTTAGTCGCCGATATATGCAGGTTTCCACTGTCTGCCATCAAGAGGGGATTCCAGTTCATTGAGATGACATGTTGTAACCTTGATCCTGAACCATCTACATAACTGCTACTTGATTTGTCTTAGTATATGAATCACCAGCTCAGTTTTGTGCCCAACTGAAGCTGTCACTGAAATGAAACAAGTTCAGAATACCCTCCTGCATGTAATACCTGGTACTCATTGATGTCTACTGATGCCTTGATACTAGCCCCAGCCCTCTTCTTGACCTCCATTTCTCCCTTTCCTTTTCTTGAGAGCCGCTGGTCCTCATGGACCTACATATCAACTAACTCTTCCCATCCATAAAAACAATTTGCATAACAAATCGAAACCCAAAACTTCACACAACATATCTCAGACCTATCGGACTCAACCCCCACATCTCTAATCATTCCATAATAGACAAGGTCCTGTCATCTCATCCTCACTAAACTGTGACATTTTGCATCATCCCAGACACTGACAATGGCCAGTGGATGGTCTACTGTGTCTGGATACTCCACAACATTATGCCCTCCTTTAGTATATCTGGTACAGGTCATTCAGATTGCTTAACCAAGCCACCCTGCTAGATAACCTGTGGTCCTCTGATTGGTCTCCTATCTCTGCACTCATTGATGTAGATGCAGTGCTTTCTTTCATACTCATTTCATATCCATATTTATTTTAAAAAATCCTCCCTCTGGAGGTTATGTATTTGAGGGTCACCCTCTCTAATGAATCGCTGCATACCTAGTTAATGTTTAAAAGCTTGTGACTCTGCGTGGTGCCAACATAAGACCTCCTGCAACAAAGAGGATATATCACTGTATCAGCAACTCTGCAATGCTAGTATCCAACCTATCAACAAAGTCAAATGTAATTACTTCACCACCAACCTCAGAATACCCTTACATACCCCTCTAAATTCTGACAGGTTATTCATTCCATTTTGTCTGTCAAACGTTTGACTATAGTCTGAGCAATTGGCTAAGTAGGTTGCTCACTCACATCTGGGGCCAGAAGATCCAAAGGTCATATGTTTTAGTCCAACACCAAGAACCTGAGCTGATACCCAATACTGAAACTGTAGTGCACTATCAGAGGGGTATTGCACTGTTAAGGTGCCATCCTTCATATGAGATTTTAAACCAAGATCCCTTCTGACCATCTCTGGTAGGACTCCAGGTGGAATTTAAGGATCCCATTGCACTTCTCCGAAGAGCAGAGGGTTTCCCCTTTGTCTTGGCCAACATTCACCAGTCAGTATTACAGGTTCATGTAAACCATCCCCAAGATGCACCAGGATATTAGCTGTCCATAGCTCAGTGTTCCTTTCCTGATCAGAAATTGCAAATACATGGGCCCCCTTTCAATTTATCACTCTGGTCCTCAAATCAGAGGGATCTCCCATCTCTGATACTCCTGAGGCCATATACAGCTTTAATCAGTAGCTTACTTTCTGATTGCTTTACTACTGCCTTCCCCTGCCCACACTTAAACTGCCCTACCACTCCTCTCTCCACCCTGCTGTCCATTCCACCCCCTCCTCCCACTCCTTAATTTTCTCATTCTCTTACATCTCCAGCCTTGTACACTATCGAATCTACAATCTCAAAATCCCTCCAAGGGCAGAAGTCCTAACTATCTGAGTCTAAAACTCTTTCACCTTTCCATTCTAGCTATTACAGGCCTCACCCATCTTTGAAACCTTTATTTCTATCTTGGCAAAGTACCTGAGGCTTGAAAGCATGCAAAGTCCTCCTCTTCCAAAAAGAATTGGACATCTGGTTCCATGTCATAAGGGTGAATGAATAATGGCGACCTGTCAAAAGGGTGCTGAACCCCCAGGGTGACCACTTTTTGGATAGCGTTTTCATGAGGGGGTCTTTGCCCACCGCACCCCCCTTAATATAGATTCCTACTCCGGGGGGGATACAACTGGGGGATGGGGGCAAAACAGGGTTGCCCAAATGTTTTGGCACCCTTGTTCCTTCACCCTTTTGATGGGTCACTGTTATTCGTTCGCTCTTTTGACGTGTTACCGGACATCTTCCTACCAGGAAATTACTGTCCTATATATTTGCTCCTTGCTATGGCCAAATTACAAGAAATTCTTCTATGCTCCCAATTCTGCTCCTTTCTTTACTCCTGCTTTCTCTGTAGCTTTAGTTACTATAAATCCCTCTGTCTTATTACTCCTAAAACTCACTGACTTTGTCCTGAAAAGGGTTGATCAGGGGCTGTTCACTTGTAGCATCTTTGATGACCTTGCTTAGGCATTCAGTATTGTTTCCCATCCCCTCTATTAGACTAACTCATAGGTGTGAGTCTACCAGATTGCAGTCAGCTGGTTCTGCTCCTTCCTACCTGACATGTACTATTCAGATCCTAGAAAGTATAGTATACACATTAAGTAGTGATTAATACATAGATGTCCATGAAGAGGGTGTGGTAGAAAATAAAGTGTGTGCAATAGCATTACTATATTAGATATAGTGTGGTTTTGCTCCATTTACACCATCATGTATTACGTCTTGTGTCATCTTACAGCAGCAGCATGACAAAAATTACAACTAGAGACATGTGTTTGCGTCCATATTTCAAATGTGCAAAACTAACATAAACCATCAATATTAAAGAGCTAGTGTACTGCTTGGAATTAATAGTAATTTTCAGATGCAGTCAGCTATCACTTCTTATATCGCAAGTATTTTTTCTTTTCTGTTTGCTAATTAGATGATTTTCCACCTGGTAGTACTTGGGTAACATGTGGAGCAGCACTCTGGAGGGAAAAAAAAGTCAGTTCTGTTCCTCCCACTACATCATCACAAATGAGACCAAACATCTTGAGGCACCACAATCCTTGTAGCCTGAGCAGTGACTCACACAAGGTACCAATCAAAATGCAGGAAATTGTGACATCCCTAGTAACCAGGGAGAGCCAGTCCCTGCTGCTTCATGTGAAAGTGAAACCTGGCAGTGAGAAATGGTTTCTTATTGGTTACTAGTGATTTCATAGTCAGTGTGGTCTCAGTGTTGATGCAGTGGGAGGAACAGAACTGACTTTTTTTTTCCTCCAGAGAGAGTGCTGCTCCACACATCACCCCAGTACTGCCAGGTGGAAAATCTTTTTAATTAGCACACAGAAAAGAAAAAATACGTGAGATATAAGAAGTGATAGCTGACTACATCTGAAAGTTACAATTAATTGCAGGCAGTTTCGAGGCAGTACACTAGCTCTTTAAGGTAAAATTCTTAAGTTTTCATAGGGCTCAACATTTTGTACATCGTGGGAAGGATTCACAAAAGGGATTCGCAGGTGCATCTCTGAGATGTGCACTGGTACTATTCACATATGGCAGACATGCTCCGGTGCATCTTGGTTGTGCTGCATTGCACAGGATGTGCCAGACCCCCAAAATAATGATATGCAGAGCATCTGGAGGGGTGTGTGGCTGCATACATGGTACATTCCCATTCACAAAGCAAAATGAATGAGCAAACACAGCGCATCAACTCAAATGCGCACTAAGGAGATAAATATAAAAGAAGCAGACTTAAGTGCAAGCCCTCAGCAGGCAGACTGCAGGATAACAGCAGAAGCACCAGTCAGAACACCAGCAGCAGCACAATAGACACCAATATGGATGGTGCACCATTCCTGATGGTGTTCATGATAATGGGGATGAAGAGATGGGCAAATCACCAATGTGGCAGCAGAAGGCACCGTAGGTGGCCTGCCTCATGGTGATATCATGTCAGACTAACATTTGAACACCTGACTGACACAGAAACAGTCAGCTGATACCACCTGATCAGAGCAATTCTGAGGCAGCTCTGTGGGCTGTGCCATGATGAAATGCAGGCACCCACCATAAGGGGTCATGCCATATTTGTGGAGACCAAGGTGACAACAACAATGTGCCTGCTCACCACGGTAACCTTCCAGAGGCCAGCTGGAGACACCACTGGTATATCCCAGCCATCCACATCCTGTCCCCTTATGCAATTCCTCACTGCACTGCTCCCACATGCTTCAGAGTGCATTCAATTTCCAAGTACACAGGCAGAGCATACAAAAGCTATGCAGCAATTCCGCAGGGTGATACACATGCCAGGCATCATAGGGTCCATGGACTCCACCCATATGGCAATCCATTCATCACCTGGCGATGAGGCCATGCCATATATGGACAGCAAGGGGTTCTACTCCATAAAGTGCCAGGTGGTGTGCAATTCCACAGGGTGCATCAGCAATGTCTGCACCACACACCCTGGGAGTACACACAATGCCTTCATTTGGCACCAATCTGGCCTGTGCCACCGGTTTGAGAGTGGGGATATTCCCAGCGGCCAGCTAGTGGGTGAGTGGGGAATGCAGACATGCTCACAAGCAGTACACTGTGGTGTAACAAATGTCATGAAGTAGTGCGGGTGTGTGTGGGCCACAGCAGGGCCTGTGCAAGGGGACATGCACAGGTGGGATAGTGGAGGTGGGCACACCAATGGAACGGTGCACACAATAAGGGGGACAGTGCAGCAGCACAGTGCATTATGGGAGGTGAGGTGATGCAGAACAGCAGGCATGTGTGGCAGGGAGGAATGCTCCACATACACCCAGGCACAAGTGACTGCTGGGCAACGGAGGGTAAGCAACGCCAGACTGGACAGAAGTGATCAGCCATAGATGTGAGCATGGTCACGTACAGGGCAGATGAGGACAGCCAGGGCAAGCAGTCACTGGTGAGTGCACGAATGCGCCATCCTTCCATGGGGGAAGGAGTCACACTGGGAGGTAGGCCACAGTGATAGAGGTGGACAGGCAGTAGCTGCACCAGTGTGCTATGATGGAGGGGGGGCTGTGGTACACAGTGCACAAGTATGCGGGGTACTAACAGACTGCTTTGTTCCACTGCTGGTGATGTAAAGTATCCACTCTGACCTTGGATTCTCACCCCCTACCACTATCCTGGGACAGAGGTGGAGGAGCAGCACAATGAGGCACACATCGCTACATGCACCATCATCGAGCATGTCTTTGGCATGCTGATGATGTGCTTCAGATGCCTGGATAGGTCAGGTGGTGCCCTACAATATAGCCCAGAGAAGGCCTGTGGCATATTCCTGGCCTGTTGTATACTGCACAACATGGCCATTGACTGTGGAATAGCTGTCCAGGCTGAGGAGGGCAACAGTTCCAGGAAGGAGGAGGATGCTGTGCAGCAGGGGCACCATGGAGGAGGTGGTCAAACACCCCTGGCTCGCAGGGACCCACGCTTGGTTGCCAGGTCCCTGCAGAACAGGGACACCATAGTAGAAGAGCATTTCAGGGACTGAATGTGAGTAACACTAGTGGGAAACACTTGGCAGCCCCTCACACCCACATGCACACACACACACACACACCACAGGTCAAACGACAACCACACAGCCATTGTGAACCACACCCATGAGGGGTGACAGCAATGCACAGACACATGCACAACAGGCCGCACATGGACAGGGGTACACAGTGTCCGTGCTGGGGATGGCATGGATCAGTATACATCTGCTGGCACATGTGCACAGCAGACACAAGGCCACACTCATCATGCCCATGCCAAACAGCACAACACTGGTGGCCCCGACCATGCACATTACACCACACAGGTGTCCCACACAGGCATTGTACCAGGGCAGGTGCATGCCACATCATGCCACCCCAGGCACTTTCAGCCTGGTGTGTGGGCTGCAACGGATGAAGGTAACAGGGGCCATGGATGCTGTCAGCCCAGGCATCAGTGGAAGCCACCATGGCCACCTTGAACACGTGGGTGACCATATCCTCACCTGGTGATCACTGAGTCAGTGCCACTGGCTACAGGGGGGTGTCTGCTACCCCGGGTGGGGTACTGAAGCAAGACCATGAATGGGTGCTCACTGGTGTATCATCCTTGAGACCCAGGTTGGATCCAGGGGTGTCACAGATAGCCATGCATGGTGATGGTATCACAGCAATGGGTTCACCTGATGCTGTGTTCTGGGGGTGCATGAGGCACTCCTCTGTGTGCAGCTGGTAGCTCAGCTGCCATGAAGCACACTGCACTAACCACCTTGACAGCGAGTGCAATCCACTGCAGTGCAGCGGCCTTGCCCGCCAGCAGTAGATGAGCATCTGTCAGCATCTGGACATGCCACACAGATGACGAGTCATGCTCCATAACCAGCTGCATCTGAATGCCCCTCAGCTGTGCCCTGAGGAATGCCTGCCCCTCCACGGTGTCCTGCAGGAGGCATGCGTAGCCCTCAACCTCGTCAGCAGGGGATGCAACACATGGATGGTGCCAATGAGCAGGTAGAGCCCTGGCCTGCTGAACTGCATCTGCCGTTGGCAGATGCCCCACAGCAGGCTGCTGTATGGGTGGTGACAGGGCACAGGCAACCTCTGCGCATCTAAGGACACCTGCATCATGGTCCCCTGCCACCAGCTGTTGCTCCACAGCACCCAGCTGAACAGTGTCAGCAGTCTCTGTCCCCACAGCAACACCAGATACAGGGCCCCCATCAACCATCACCATGGGCAGTTGTGCAGGACCTGTGGGTGGGCATGGGGTCACAGGATCACCAATGCTGCATGGTGTTACCTGTGTGTTCACATGTGCCTTGGACGGTCTGCTGTTGGCCATGTCAACCCAAATCTGTGTGGCTTCAACATCATCATCATCATATGCCCTCTAAATTCCAGATGCCAACACCAGTAGGTCATCCACAATGTCGACCCTATCCACTAGGTCATCATCAATGAAACCCAGTAGTTTGATCAGCCATGAGCTACCATGGCTACCAGCTATGGCACTGGCCATGGAGGGGTTTGATGGCCCTGCACCTTCCACCATCACATCTGGAACTGCAGTGGCATTGAAAGGGCTTGGGACAGCATCTGCCTTATCCCCGGTTGTGGAGCGGTGTGATGGTCAAGCCTCATCCCCCACCAGGTCATCTGGGAGTCCATCAAATCCTGCAGCATGCATGAGGTGTGATGGAGCTGAAAGAGAGAAGGGAAGCATGGTTTCTGACAAGTGTAATTGGTGTGTTCAGACAGGCATGAACAGGGAGCCATGCACGTGTGCCAGAGGTGCAACTGACATGCCATACAGGGGAGTGCTGCCCATGGGGCCACTGCCGTGGCCATGCACCAGCGTAGGCAGACATGCACTGAGGCCTGTACAGGTACTCAGGGACATGTGTGGGACCACCCCCCCAGGCCACCACCCGAAGGTACAACATCCCAGGCAACCACCCCCATGGTGGGGACACTCCCCCACAGTGTTGCACAGGGGTGGTATGTTGTGTATCTGTAGCACACTGTTGATGGATGCTGTTGAATGGTGACATGCTCAGTGCACACCAACACATGGGCACTTAGGGGCCTATAGTGGGGCATGTCAGGGCAACCATGGCGCACACACACACACACACACACAGACCAGCACAGTTCTTGGGACATGTATACTTATAGTGCTGTGATGGACAGTCACCTGTCTTGAAGCCACCACCAGGAACTCCCTTCACATTTGCCTGGCTTATGCTGGCTACCAGCCTCTCCTCATTCAGGGTGAGGCATACCACAGTCTGCGGCCCACCCCCATCACTCCCAATGTATGGTTGTAAATGCCATGCTCATTTACATGCCTGGCAACCTGATTTCAGCCCTTGTCCCTTTGCAGACATCTACCACACCTGCCAAACAGGATGCTCTGCTTAGGGAAGTAGGCATCCAGCAGCACCCTGTCCTCATCAGATGTAAAGTTTGGATGTCCCGTCCAGCAGCATCATCCTGTGTGGACACTGTGGTTCCTGTGGAGGACAGTATGCAGGCATCATCACAGTACAGGCAAATGTGGATGTCTGCCAGCAACGTGGATGGATGCTGCACAGACACTGCACTCTGGATGGCCTCAAATCCCCACTGTCAGATGGTGCTGACAAGCTGTACCTGGTAAAATTTAAATAGACCTACCTTCAAGGATGCAATACCTATCAGTCACCTGTGGAGTGTAGAGGCACATTCAGGATCATTTATGGCTCAGGGCATGCAAATGAGATTAGGAGCAACTGTAATGAGATGTAAAGCAGGTGAGATGCCCCTGAATTTGGCAATGAGCTGATCTGGGTGCATTGTCTGTGAACTAAATAATTACCCCCAGCTCTTCTCAATCAGCAATGCACAACTGGGGTGTTGAGTGCACCCCTCTATGATGCATTCCCACACATAAGCGGTCACATTGGGGGCATATCCTGAATCCAGTGCAAGTCACACGGTGCATCCCCGTACATGCGAGATGCATCATCAGTGGCATGCCATGCATAGTGCATCCTGTTCGGTGTTGGCAGTAGCACGATCAATGACAGCAGCACATCCTAGTCAACATGCGCTATTGGATCTGTGCTGCATGACTCATTGTGTGTGTGGGTATGGTGCATCATGTGACGTTGCATCAATGTACCCCTGCAGTTCACATTGCATGTCCGGCAGTATGCACCATCCTCAGTGCACTGTGGGTGGCATTGTTTGCCATTCGCAGTATGGTGGATCTGTGCAAGACACATATGCACAACCTGGACTTGACCCCTGACCCTGGTCTCCCACCGTACTGTGCACACTGTGCATGTGCAGTGACATGCAATCAGTGGCAATTGCGCAGCGTCATTGTTGCAGCACTGAGATGCGCAGTCCAGTGCTCGACAGCCTGTTGCACATGTGGCACGAATAGGCCATTGCACACCAGCAGCCTGTACAGTGCAAACCTGATCCCATAGAACTTCATCCAATAATGCCACGTGCACAGGCAGCTGGGCCCAGAGCCATGAGCTGTGTGGAGGTGGAGCTTGTCAACCTGGTGGCACTTGTCATGCCACTGGAGGGGCAGCTCTTTGGTTCACAGTACCTCAATGAGCCATGCTCTGCAGTGTGGGTGAGGGTGGCAGAGCATCTTGTGTGCAGGACAGGCGTGGAGCACACAGAGGAGCAGTGCAGGCACTGCTATAACAACCTGCAGAGATGGAACCCAGACAGACTCCATAGTCTTCACGATCAGGCATGCAGGGGTGCAGTGCCATGCCCAGGTAAGCCACACCTTACATCCACTCTGGCAGGCAGGGGTTTGGTTCCAGCGTGGGTGGCAGTATGCCCTGGAGCACAGCCCCCCACTCCACCACACACACACACACACACACACACACACACACACACACACATACACGCGCACACACACACACACACACACACACACGTGTGGCATGCCATGCTGGTGCTGCATGTGGGGTGCAGCCATGGCCACCATGCATCGATGTGTGTGGCATGATGCACAATAGGGGGTAGCACTGGCACTGTGGCAGGTGCATTGTGGTTTTAACAGTGGCATGGCACACATCCATCTGCACAATGCCATGGTGGGCACGGTCTGGGGTGATGTCTGTTACTACACACAGTCCAGGGTGCAGTTACGTTGGGTCACTGAGAGGGTGGGTCCATCACTGCATGCTGGCACCAGTGGTGTTGCTGAGGTTCACAGGTGGGGGGGGTTGTACACCAACTATCACCTTACAGTGCTCTTTGCTTGTGTTTCCCTTGTAGGGCCAGCAGACAGGCGGAGGGCCACAGCAGTAGTGGAGGCCAGGCATGCTAGGGCCAGTGAAGGAGGTTGAGAATCTGGTCATATGGGTGCAGGTGAGTGTTCTGTTTGTGCATCTTCTGTGTTTTCATCGGGAGGGTGGGGGCAATGCCCACAGCAGGCCATTGCCTGCCACATGTGCATGTCAATGTGCTGCACGTTGCACACACACATGGGGTGTCACCCAGGCAGCATGTGCTAGGGCCATAGTGCACATGGCTCCTGCGTGTCTGTCCACTATGTACGCATCTGCTGAGGACCATGTGCACACTGTGATGTTCCATTGGTGTTCAGATGGGTCCTGCATGGTTGTGCAGCCTACTGGCATCTGCACATGCTGTGAGGGACATGGCTGCATGCCTCTCTGCACATCACTCTGCATGCACATGTGGGCTGGGTGCTGTCTCAGTACCATTGCATGGTCACAGTGAGGCACTGTGTGCTAGCCTGTTGCTGGTGTTCGGTGTGCATGGCGGTCTGTCGGCCATTGCCATGGGGGCTGCTTCCAACACATTCACGCAGTGGGAAAGGGGAAGGTGTGGACCATGGCACTGAGTTCCTGTTGTCTGTGTCCCCACTGTAGGTCCATGGAGAGTACAGCCAGATGTGTTAGGGAGGAGGAGAGGCAGAATATTTCTATGGCCAGCAGGGATCCAGCTGTGTAGGGTGCTCCAGTGGACAATGGTGCAACTGTACAGGAGGCAGGAGCAGCTCCTGCAGGTGATAACCCTGCTAGTGAGGGTACTCCGTACTGAGGGCAGGAGAGGTGGATGCCGGGTTGTGACCCATCTGGGACATTAGGCCACTGGGCCAGTTGTATATAGCCTCTTCATTGCTTGACCCCCACTCTTCATGCCCATCCCCATTACCAGCAGTCTTCCCCTGTCCCCATACTGTCCCCTTACTGTGTTCACTGTTTCTTATTACTGAGTTTGTTCCCACACCACCCTATCCTTGTTCTTAGTTTTTTGTACCTTTGTAAATTGTGCTTCTGGTGTTCGTATTCCTGTTTGAGTAAATCTTTTGATATTGATGACAGTGTCTGTGATCATTCATTATACCTTGTGCTGGTGCCCTGGTGTACTTGATGGTTTCCACAGTACCTTTGTTCCCATTTACACATATGCCCCTGTGGTACTGCACATCCATGCACCATGTCCACCTTTCATGCATGCTACAATGTGTGCCCTCCTTGTTGCGTATGGCCTGTTGGGTGGCCTTCCACTGTGCTGGCTTGCACATTGCCCCTATTCAGTGTGTGATGTGTGCTGGTTGGTTCTGTTGTATTGGTCGCCTGTTGTACTACTCTTCTTGTGGTCCACAGTGCCTGTGGGCATGTTCCACCTGTGCAGGATATGGTTTTTGGCCTGCGTGCCATTGTGCCTGTCCTCTTGTGTGCACCTGTGTTGCAGTTCCCATGTACGTCCTGCTGTGTTCCTGTGCACTGGGACATGAGTGGCACCCTCTGCCATGCTGACCAGTGCGCCTCTGCTGCTGTGCTCCACTTTACCAGTCACCCCTGTGCCTAGTGTCTGTGCCTGCTGGTCCCCTATGTTGGGTGTGTGTGTCTGGTGCTTCCAAGTGTCACCATGTGTACTCCGTCTGTGCCCCTTGTTTGCTTTGGCAGGCCAATCTTCAGCCCTTTGACCATGTGACCAGTCCCTGCTGAGCTGTTCACCAGCGTCCTTTGTGCCACTGCAGTCTCCACCTGTTGCTATTGTGTCCCTTGCTGACTTGCTTCTTATTCAGTGCTGTGTGGTCCAGGGTGCTTCTGCTCATCCTTGTTGCATTGGGACAACTCAGGTTGTGCCATGGCGCTTCAGTGGTATTCACAGTGGGGATGTGCATAATGCAGCTTATGGTGCATCCTTCTATGAATACCACTGTTTGGGGATGGCACATCTCATTTGCCCTGATGCATCTCATTTGCTCCAAGTGCATCTGCTTTGTGAATCCTGCCCCATGACTGCGGGATTACTTTTCACTGATATTCACAAGTAAAGTTTTGGTGTCAATGCATGTACATCAACTACATAATTGTCTATCATAAAACCAATAAACCAAGCATATACACATCACAGGATAAATACACGTAAACCTACTGAACAAAATAACAACATAATCAATGATATGTTGGTATAGTACAATAATAACACACCTATGTAATACATTCCTACAAGAGGAAATGCAGAATTTTGGGGATGTAGCCAACTCTTATTCCAGTAGTACTTGTCCCGTTAGGTGATTTCTACAGCGAGATAATAGACCTTCGATGTTGATAATTAGGTATCCTTGTCTACATCTCAGAATGCCTAACTCCATCTTGGTCCATTATTTGGTAATAGAGCTTGTCATTGCACGGACTATTGCTTAATTAATTAAATGCTTCTTAAGTAATGTATGAATTTTATTTTATTACAGATGCTTTTTAGTAGCGTATCTCATCAGATACAAAATGTACAATTCTACAGTGTGTTATAACTATGTTTCCTTTTCCTACATGCTCATTTGAAAAAAAAATCCTCTGTTCCACCCGATCATCAGGTCTCATGCTAACTGTTTTCTAAACTAGTGTCTCTTCTTGCTCTATTTCCTTATACTTCCTTATGCTAATATACAGTGTTTTCAGAAGAAATACAATTAATTATACGTTCAATGATAAACAAAACTCATAGAATCCATTTATCATCATATGCATCTTTTTTCGGTCTCACAGTGTATGTCAGTTTTTCCATGTGATAAATTCGATTGATTATACTCCACCACTCCTCGTTGGTTGGAGGCCAATGGTTTAAGCACTTTCTAGTGGTAAAATATTTTTGTTGCAATGACCAGAACAGAGAGGATCTCCATACAAAGCCACAAGAGTGTTCTGTTGCTTTGACCTATTGTATAATTTTGAGCACTATATATGCCATAGCCAATTGCTGTTTTTGTATCTGATATAGATTGCAGTTTGCCTCCTTGCCTTCATTTTAATTAGGGATGAGTGGGTACTAAAATACCTGACCCCAAGACTACCTATGGGTATCCCAAAAGTACTCTAAAAATACCCACATGAAAACTCAGTAGTGGGGTAGTTACTACCCAACCCATTCTCCTACCCGATTACCCAACCATGACAATAACAAAAACCATGTCAAAGACTTTTCTTTGGGCTATTAGACTGTTTGTTAGGTGCCCCAAGCCATTATACCCATGGGGGCATTGCTGAGTCAGGTACGAGAGGCACAGCTGCTCTTAGTGAGCCTTCTGCTCTTTCCACAAATTGTACCCATGGCAGGTACTGCTAAGGCAGGTACGAGAGTTGCAGCTGCTCTTAGCAAGCCTGCTGCTATGTTCAGAAATGATGCTCATGGTGGGCCTTGCTAAGGCAGGTATAAGAGGCACATCTGCTCTTAGCGAACCTGCTGTTGTATCCAAAAATTATACCCATGGCAGTCATTTCTGAGGACAGTATGAAAGGTGCAGAAGTTCTGATTGAGCCTGCTGCTGTTTCCAAAAATTATACTCATGGTAGACATTGCTGCAGTAGGTACGAGAGGCACAGGTGCTTTGAGTGAGCCTGCTGCTGTTTCCAAAAATTATACCCATGGCGGGTATTGCTGAGGCAGGTATGAGAGGCACAATTGCTCTTAAGAAGTCTGCTGCTGTTTCCAAAAATTATACCTATGGTGGGAATTGCTGAGGTAGGTATAAGAGGTACAGCTGCTCTGGTTGAGCCTGGTGGCTGTTTTCAAAAATTATATCCTTGGTGGGTATTAATGAGTTAGGTACAAGAGGCACAGTTGCTCTGAGTGAGGCTGCTGCTGTTTCCAGGAATTATACCCATGGTGGGCATCGATCAGACTTACATCATATAAAACTGATGACGGACAAAAGAAAACTAAGAGTACTGTGGCACATTTTGGTGGCATGGTGGCACTGGTGATGGTTCTAATTGTTTCGTACACAACCTACTCATCATATTCAGTATCACTGTTTGCAGGCTGTTGTTTATGTTCAGGGTCAAACTCACATAATTCAGTGTTTGTGACTATAGGTCAACTATCAGCATTCATTTTGAGAAATGTAAGCTGTTCCACATTAGCAGGAATTAGCAGTGTTCTGTACTCTGTGACTATTTCTCCAGTTGCACTAAATAAGTATTCTGAATATAGGCTTGAAGGTGGACAACTGAGGTACATTATTGTAAAATTTGCTGGATCTGGCCATATTGTTCTCTTTTGTTTCCAATACAGTAATAGATCTTCCTTGAGACCAATCACAGAATGGTCTACAATATACTTCAGTAGCATTGTGCTGTATGAGATGGTTATCAGTCTGGCAGATGAACCAACTGCACTTTCTTGACAATATACTAGTCCACATTACTGCAGGCAACTCAGAACTGATTTGCCTTTTTGACCCTGAACATAGGACACCCAAGAAGTAGCTGTAGATGTCCTTTCCCTCACTGATGACACTGGTGATTGTGAAAAAAATGGATAGATGTGTCATTGTCTGCACCAGAGGTGCACTGTGATGGTTTGGCAGGGTTTGACTGCTGTACATCACTTAATGGTCTTTGTAGGGCAATGTCACATTTGGTTAGCAGAAAATCTCTTCAATACTCAATGTCTTTCCCTGCAGGAAGGATGGCTTCCATGTTCCACTTAAGGCAGGGATCTAGCAACGTAGTCAACACATGGGTGTCACTGATATGTCGATCGTACAGCGACACCATTACAGCAAGCATGTTGATGCCAACAACATTAAGTTTGCTGTAATGATCTGCCCGAGACCCCGGCACTCTGTCTCCTGGTTCTGCACCCCCTTCCCGAACCAACTCTGACTCAGAATTGAAATCCTTTAGTTCGCGGGGTGGGAGGCAAAGCCCCCCACATGGGGGGTTCCGGGGGGTGAAGTCTTCCGATAGAAAAAAGACCTGGTCTCCTGCTGGATTTATGTCTACTGCAATTTGCAGTCTACATAAATCCATCGCTGTGATGTCAGTTAACAACATAGTTGTCGGACTGGCATCATACAGCCAGTGTCATTCTTAAACATAGCATTTAGTCTCTGATCAGTCAACAGTCTGAGACTCAAGTCATCTGCCAGCATAAAAGCAGTGGTGTCATCTTTTGACTGAAAGTCTTTCTTTATATTGTCAAGAAAAATGTAAAGAAATCTGATCTGAGGAAGAATTTGACTCAGAGTTGCACTGTCCGCACTGACATCACATGTGGCAGCCTCAAATGGCTCCAATAATGTGACCAAAGATTCCAGCAGAGTCCAGCTGCTGGAATTGAACATGATGTATACTTTACTTATTTAATTTTGCATGGTGTAGTTATGTACAGCTTTTTTCTATTCAAGAAGCATTTCCAACATGTAAAATGTTGAATTCCAGCAGGTTGGAACTTTCTGCTTTAATGTATGCAAGGGTAAGTTGTTCGACCTCTGCAGCCCCTTCAGGATTTTTTGTGCTTTCACAGAGTGGTTGAAATGCTCACATATTTTCCTAGCAAGATCCAACAGGTTTTCGACATTTCTGTTTCCATTTTAGAAACTCTGCAAAACAGGGTATGTGTTGGTAGTTACCATCTCTAACAACCCTGACTGCGTTGGCACCATTATCTGACTTTATGAACCCTGGAGATAAGGAATATCTATTAAGCCATTTCTGGAACTGATTTTGCAGCTTCTGCAAAATATTCACAGCAGTGTGGTTTTCCTCAAAAGTGGTGACATGTAATACAGTCTGCTTCCTACTACTTATGGTAGACTGGGGATTATTACTTTCTGACTGAAAACTTGCCCAATGAGCTGTCACAGTCATTTAGTCAATTGTTTGGTTGCTGGTCTGTACATCTGTGGTTATGTGAACCTGCTTCACCTCTGAGAGTTTCAGCTGCTTAGTGACCACACTACACACTAAGTCATGCAACTGTGGAACAGCCTGTCTTGAGAAATATGTTCAACAGGGAATGGTGTACCATGCTTCAGTCTGGTTCATGAACTTGAGGAAACCTTTTTGACCAACAAAAGCAAAAAGGAGTTGATAATCGGCCAACAGCTCTGCAATGGGTGCATTTAACAGCTGGCATGTTGGATGCGTGTGGGTAAATGTTGATGTCCTCACAACACTTTCTTTTAATGATAGTTGACTAGAATGACTAGATATTTTTAATTTGGGGGGCATTATATTTTTCACGTGCAGTAGTACTGTGGGATTTTGCAGTTCATGATGGTGTCAGAAGAAAACAACCTATTTTTCTCTGAGAAGACTGCAAGGACACATCAAGTGATTCAGTGTCAGTTCCTGCTTCCAGTTCATTGTCACTATGGTCACCACCACCACCACCTCCACTACCGCCCATATCAGCCACACTGTCCTTTGCCCTGCCCCACTCAATTAGGTGTTTTGCCTTTGCATGTTGTATCATTACTGATGTTCCAAAAAGGTCCCGCTTTGCCACCATGACTAACACTCTTTTTGCACGGATGACATACAACTAGAGAGTTGTCTGCAGGGTCGATATAAAAAAATTCCACACTAAAGATTTACCTTTTGTGCTTTGTACTACAGTGTCTGACACTATTTCTTGCACAGTCAAGGGACCTGGAGGAAATCCTACACTGCCATTTCCTTGTTCACATGATTTTTTTTTAATTTAATAACATTCGGATTTACAACCCTTTGAGTCATAGACCCCTTTATAAAGGCTCCACATCAAATAACAATAAGGACTTACATATAGTATTAAGCAGTACAGTGTTCAGGTGATAGAAACAAGAGAGAAAACAAGTAATGGAGGTTATGCATACAAAAAAATTATATAATATTATAAATACAGTGAACATGGAGGAAAGACAATACACAACCATACAGGTGGGGGATACAGGACAATAGCTTTGGGAGAGGAGGACCCAGCATTATCCATAATATGCAAAATATTTAAGTTGTGCATGAATACACATTTTGTTTTCCATATAGAGCATAACATTTATGAGGCAGATTTATACTACAGAGGCCCGCCAAGGGGTGAGTAGGAGGAAGAGAGTTAGGGACAGTCACAGGCTGAAGATTCAAGCAGATGAGCTTTGAGACTGATCTTGAAGGGACCGATCCTGGGCTGCAGGGAGATGGGGGGAGGCTGTTGAGCCAATGAGGGGCTCTTTAGAAAAAGGCTCTTTGACCAAGGGAATTTCCACAGTGGGGGACTAGTAGGGAGGTCCCAGTAGAGCTACAGGAGGTTCCAATCAATGGGGCATGTTGGATGAGGCTATGCAGACCAGGCAGGGCTTGACCAAGGTGGATTTTCTTGGCCAGGAGGCAAGTATGGTACCTCAGACGGGCATCAAATGGCATCCATTCGGCAGACTTGTAGTGATTGCAAGAGTTTGTCCATTTGTTCTCATTCATGCTCATCTTCTTATTCTTAAATTTATGACATGATTTGTCTTCAGCACTTGCCACTCATGCCTTACAGGGGCATCCTCTCCTAACCCATCATTAAAACTACAGACCTCATCACCACAAGGTTCATAAGAACTGGAAGGGCTGTCATCATCATGTGGAACATAGCCTGGGCTGTCCCATTTCCCGTCCCCAATATCACCACCATCTTTATCAGCATTTACTGCCTCAGCATCTGAGCTTATATTTGAAGAGGATGCCTCCTTGTCCTTGCATACTGCTTCAGCAGCTGGAAGTATCCTGGCACATGTGGCAAAACATTCAGTACCTCTAGGAGTAACTCCTGTCAGTTCTTTCCGAAACTCTACTATCATTTCATTGCTAACATGTTTTTTTGGTTCAGTAGGACATTTAGTCCCAGTCCTGGTGATATTGTTATTGTCACTATGTTCTTCATTAGTGCTAGGATTCATATTGTCCACATCATTTTCAGTTGTATGTGCAGCAGCACTGTGATTCCTTTTAGTAGACTTAGACTTGGAAATATGAGACACTGTAGTCACAGCTGTGGCTTTCGCTATGCCACAGAGAGACGTCACACACAGTGTAGCTATGACAGGGCTCGGGGCACCCAACTAGCTAACAAACAGTGTAATATGGCCTAAATGGCTTTTGCTATACTACAGAGAGACATCACATATACTGTAGTTTAGCTATGACAGGGCATGGGACACCTAACCAGAATAGACAGTGTAATACAACCTGAGTAGCTTTCACTATGCTGCAGAGTGATGTCATACACAGTGTAGCTATGATAGGGCTAGAGGCACCCAACCAGCTAACAGACAGTGTAATACAGACTAAATGGCTTTCACTATGCTGCAGAGACATCACACAGTGTAGCTATGACAGGGCTCAGGGTGCATAACAGGCTAACAGACATCATAACACAGCCTAAATGGCTTTTGACATGCTGCAGCAAGACATCACACACAGTGCAGCTATGACAGGGCTCAGTGCACCTAACAGGCTAATAGAAAGTGTAATACAGCCTAAATGACTTTCGCTATGCTGCAGAGACGTCACACACAGTATAGCTATGACAGGGCTTGGGGCACCTAACAGGCTACCAGATAGTGTAATACAGCTCAAATGGCTTTTGATATGCTGTAGAGAGACACAGAGTAACTACAGTATGTCATAGACAGGGCTCGAGGCACCTAACAAACACTATGTAATACAGGCTAAATGTTTTTCACTATGTAGCAGAGAGACACATACAGTGTAGCTAATATCACACAGACAGGGCTCGGGGCACCCAACAGGCTAACAGACAGTGTAATATAGCCTAAATGGCTTTCACTATACTGCAGAGACACACAGAGTAGCTATGTCGTAGACAGGGCTCGGAACACCTAATAGACACTGTGTAATGCAGCCTAAATGGCTTTCACGGCTGCTGCCAACAATGAGTCCCTTCCCCTTTCCCCATCTCTCCCAGACCCAAGCACTGCACTAGATGATCCCCCGAATATTCCCCCTTCAGTCGCCAATCTCTTGGTCCTTCATGGACTAAACTTCAAGCTTTTTTTTTTCTAAACTTCTTTTGTTGTTTCATCATGACTGCAGAGCAAGGGTGGATTCCTCCCTCTCCCAACCAACTCCACTTCTATCTGCACACTCACAGCAGACATGGAACACAGACATCAGCACTAACCAACCAGACTGTCAGGCCAGTATCATGTGCTCCTCTCTGCTGTGAGAACCCCACAGTCTGCCCTTTCATGCCTGATTACAACTTCAGAAGTCCCAGAATTCCACAGGCTGCCTGTAATGCTGGTTTAAAAATACCCATTACCCGACCCGTTACCCATGTTAACAGTACTTGACCTGTGAAGTACACTGTTATGTTGGGTAGGGTAGTAAATTACCCAAACTACCCTACACAGCAAAAAAACACCGATACCCAATCTACCCCCTCCAGCTACCCGACAGGTAGCCCATCCCTAATTGTAATGTTTATTTTTTTGCTGTAACCCCCTGGGTCATACCTGAAAATAGAAATGTATTTCTCTAGTGTACTTACCTGGTCAATAAAAACAAAATAAATATAATCTTAGGACTGTTGCTAATTTGCTGCAATGACTACATAGCACCAGTTCATTGTCTTGTGCCACTTTATAATATGCAGAATAGGGTTGCAATTATTTCTCTATTGTATAAGCTAATGAAGTGAGACTATGCAAAGTAAGGGGTGGGGGTCACCCTCAGGGCTATATACTCTGTATAGCAATCTTTGCAGAAGTTGTTGCAGAGCTGTGTGAAAGCCATTGCCATTTGAAATATTAAGAGTTCAAGACAGAGGGTGCTGCAATGCTGTAGCAGCCCAATGAGGATCTGGTGGTGGATGGATTTATTGGCAAAGGACCCATATATGGAGCAAGGCTATGGGCAAACATGTTACAGAGTGAGGTTCCACTTGTACCAGGGACTGACTGAGGATTGGGGAGCAGACAGAGGAGTGTCTGCTGGACTTCATGGAGCTAGGAACACCACCAGTGGAAAATCAAGGACTCAGTGGCTAAGAAGTTGACCTTAAGCTAAGAGTCATGTGGGGTAGGGGGCAGCATTATTTTAGTCACAGCAGGTTCTCAGAGCTTGGGGCATGATATTAATTGCACCATGTAACTGGTACTATGCCAGTCACAGATATCTGTGGGTGGCATAATACAGCATGTGAGCAAAAGCAAATCCTGTTTGCAGCCACTAACATCTGACGACCGTATTGACATTGACATTGCCCCCTAGCCCAGCAACAAAGGAAAGATTTTTGTGTATGGCACTTTTTGGTGGGGTCACAATGGGGAGTTTTCACACTAGAATTATGCAGGCACCATCACCGAAAATGTGTATTGGGCACTAAATATTTCTGTACTATAGACAAAGCACTTTATGACAAGACTATCAGAAAAGGATTTCATGGAGAACTGTCAATTTTAAATTACTGAAATCTCCCCATATTCTCCACCAGCTCCTCCCAATATTTCCCCTGCTTACTGTGTCCACAAAATGTGTGTGTGTGTGTGTGTATGTGTGTGTGTGCATGTGTGTGTGTGTGTGGTCGGCATTTTCAATACCAAAATCCTCCTGCATTTCTTAGAATGTAGTATCTTTTAGAAACATAAATGAAAAAGGATAGAAAAATACCCTAAGTCCATCAAGTCTGTCCTGAAGCCTTACATTTTATTATTTCCTACCCCCCAAAGGTGTCCCACTTTGTTTGGGATCCAGCTATAGTCCAAGCATTGATCACATTCCTTGGTAGACATACAGTATCATTCTTGCTTCATGCAACCTGTGTTTAAAACAAACTACTGTAGCAGCAATTTTCCAGCCAAGCTTTCTCCAGACTCTTGGGTTTGTGGTTGGGCTTGATGAATACCTTTTTCCCCTGAATATTTGGTATTCAGGTTTCAGGTATTCAGTTTTCATTACAGTATTCAGCCAGGAAAGGTGTTTCTTTAAGAATTGTTCTAAAAGCCATTAAATTACATAATTAAACCCTGTTTAGATGTTGGTTTCCATAAACACCTCAATGACCCACACAAAGCTGTCTGCAATGCAATGCAAGATATTTTGACATGTCCCACAGGTCTTTATTATTAGTCAGTATTGGAATTTGCCTAGAAAAGGTGACTTTGTAAAAAATACCTTTACAAACAGTTAAATGACACTATCAAACTATTTTCCAAGAACCTGGTGTTCCATAAACATCTCAAAGACACCTTAATGAATGACACAGAGCTGACAGTAATGCCTTATAGATTTTCAGGGTGCCAGCATTACAGCACCGGGGCACCACAGTGTTGATGTTTGGATTCACCACCCCTTCCCCGAGGTTGGCCCCTCCCCAGAGTTAGAATAATTAAAAAGGGGTAGGTGTCAAAAACAGGGGTCAGCAAAATCAAGACTTAGCACCTTGATGACCCACAACATTACCACTGGTGCCCTGCCATGGTGGAACCACAGTAATGTAGTGCAAGATATTCAGGTTCCATGTGTTATTTGTTATTTGCTATTATTCAACCAGGAAAGGTGTTAAGGCTATTACTAAAAACTCTTAAACAGCGCCATTAAGCCATCTACTAAGAACACAATGATACATGAAAGCGTCCACATCTGTACCACCAGTACCAGCAGAGGGGCTTGGCATAACCCTGGGAACCACTGTTGATTCCTGCAGTGCATGGGGGTGTTTCAGCTGCAGAAAAGTTATCATTGATGTAGTTATAAGGTACAATAGATATTTTTGCCTGTTTATGGTGATCTGTTGCAGCCCACACATTGCCCTATTTGCATCATCTTTTACTATGCTAAAATGCAACCACACTGCACCCCACCCAACCTACTCCAGCACCACTTACCCCAATAGGGTGGCCGTGGCTAACACTTTTTTCCCAACCTTTCCAACTAACAGGCCTGGGCGCTGCACACTGTGTTTTCATCCCAACAGATGTCTGACTAGAAGGATTAACAGTAACTTACATGTCTGGAGCTGGCATAATTTTGGACAGGTCAATGTGGACTGCTTTGTTTTTTTCACAGGAGTATTACCTGTTTGCTTGACCCACCAGCCACTGTTAGCACTTTTCCTCTTTTTCTCTGCAACTCTTAGTTTTTTATTAGTCAAATATGATGCATACTCTAACTCATCACCAAAATCACAGGGTGGGTGTCAGTATCACTCTCAGAGAATGATGATGATGGTGATTCTTGATGGTTCAGAATATATTTAAAGCCAGATTAGTGCTCTGCATCCTCTCATCTACAACATCTGGCACACAAGCAGCATAAGCACTGCACTGAGATGGCATTATAGGGGTAGTCATGATCATAGACGCTGGGTAAGCAGGTAGTGGTACTGTCCATTTTTGCCACCATAACATGGATTTGCCTGAGATTTTGCATGCATGGTCTGGTACCATAGATCTCTGGATATGGTAAGTTGCGTTACAGTTGACTGTATGGTTACGGAGTTGCAGAATTCCAAAAAACAGAAAAAAAAAGACTTTTTGTGCATTTCTTTCCTCGTGCTCATAGCCTGCATGATTTGTCCATTTGGTCTGAAATCTTCAGGGAAGATGCAATCTGGGTCACTGATGCGCCTTTTGAAGATTTGGTGTAAAAATATTAAACCGTTCAAAAGTTATTCAAACAACAAATTTCCCATTATAGTTAATGGGGGAAAAATATATGTGTCTCATGAGTGTCACAAGTACAATTTTCCTTTCACAAATGGCTTTTTACTTTCATGCTGCTGCCATCTTGTTTTCAATTAGTGAGAGAGAAAAACGCCTGACAATTAAATTTGGGACCTTCTAGTTAAACACTGACTGTTGGGTTTACCTAGTTGGGTCCTGAGGATGCCAGCCCAATCTTTTTTGGGGGGTAAAACCCCCAGAAATGCCATTTTAAAACTCAGAACCCGAGTACTTTCACAAATTGCAGGAAAAACATATGTGACGCTTTCGCAAATGCAAAAGTTTTGTGCTGATTTTTGCGAAACTTTCACGATTTGCAAAAGAACTTTGCTAAAAATCTATACATTTTTGCCATTCTCCTGCAACAAAATGGTTGGGATTTTGGGGCTGAAATTTGCAGGGTGGCAAGCCCTGGTCCCACAGATGTGCCTTTTGGTGATTTGGTGCCAAAACATTCAAAGGGACCAAAGTTACAGCATTCTGAAGTTGAGAAATTTCCCACAGGATAACACTGCGGTGTCCCAGTAACTTGAAAATGAAGTGACATACAGAGTATTTGCTACCCGCAGTTTAGATCACCTTTAGGTGAGCTATCCTGCTGAAACAAGTGTGGAAATCATGGATTACACCAGCAGTAGAATTTTGTTCCTACTTGCTTCGGTTACAGAGATATTGGCAAAAACGTATTCCAAGAGTTCCAAGGGTGCCTTTTCAGTGCTGTTCAGTGCCCATATCTTGTAAATTATGAGAAATACAGATTAGGTCAATTTATGTTACATGGACATTACACTGTCACGATTATAACGGCACTTGCATTTTTTTCATACCTGCTACGGTTGCTGAGATATTGGCACATTAATGCTACAAGGGTTACTTGCCCTATAGGGCTGCTGTATGGCTCCGTAGTTATGTATAAGTGGGAGCACAGGGCCCGGAGGGCCAGCGCTCCCACATACATATACCATTAGGAAAAAATGGGCAATGTGAAGGGAGTGTAGGGCCCAGAGGGCCCTCAATCCCATTAACACATATCTGTTACATTACACTTTTTCAAAAAGAAGGGAAATTCATTGCAAAAAAATCTCAATTAATGCATCAGTTAGGGTTAATAGCACAGAGGCAAAAGTTTGGATATATGATATTAGAGTTCAAAACCCTAACTCCACATTCCTCCCCCACTCCCACCCCCCACACGCACATGCAAGATTGTAAGACTCTATATGAGTCAGTCACATCTGTAAGCGCAGTATTCATTACACTGTACTCATTTCACATAACACTATGTAATGAAAAAACAGATACAGTATGATCGACTCTATACTGCCAGCACAGTATGATGACACATTATTTTTGGCATATTTTCTTCATACAATCAAAGTTAGTCTGTACAAATTTTCGAAATATTGATTTTTATGTGTCATAATTCAACAATTGGCTTGCTGCAGGTATCACTGCTACCACGTAGGCATGTGGTAGCAGGAAAGATAGAGCTGACACATACATAGTACTTTTCAGATACTGCTCAGGCATGAAACTACCACCATCACAAGTTGTTATACTGCTGCGTTACCTGGAAATATTCATTTGCAGCATGTTATGGTTAGCTTTGGATGTTACAACTGTTGCTTTCACATGTTACTTGTAAAAAATTACTTTTATTATTACTACTGTTTGTTATTAGGACTGACTCACTTTATCAGAAAAAACATGCAAACATTCAATGACTGTTGGTAGGGTTATCCAAACTCTCATTTCCAATACAGCTATCTTTAGATAACACACTGTGTGTTTCATCATTTAACTATTGAAATATAGGCATCTGCTTAAATCTTGTTATTGATGTTTGCAACACAAAAATGCTTGCTGTGGGCCATCACCCATGTTTTCCCAGCATGTGTGTCTACCCCCAAGGCACTCAGATGGCAGCAGAACAGTTGGTGGAACATGATAATGGATATGTCTTGTAGTACATTTAGAGAGCTGTATGTTACTTCTGTTACCTGATGCTGGTTGTCTTTGATTGGTTGTGTTGTCTTGGCCCTTCCCTTGCTGGCATGAGTGTGTGTGGGGGGGGGATGTGGAGCAAGGGTTTTGAACCCTAACATCACATTTCCAAACTTTTGTCACTGTGCTATTAACCCTAACTGATCCATTAACTGAATTTTTTGCAAAGAATATATATATATATGTATATGTATATGTGTATATATATATATATATATATATATATATATATATACTATATATACACACACATATATACACTCTCTATTAATGCATCAGTTAGGGTTGATGCCACACTGACAAAAGTGTGGAAATTTGACATTAGAGTTACCAACTCTACCACCCCTCACCCTCCACACTCCAGGGTGGAAGGGAGGGGCAGCTACAGAAGAAGGGGTGCTAGCTGCACATTTGAGCAGACTTGATAGACCTCTAGGCCTTTATCTGCTGGCAAATTTCATATGTTCATATGTTCCAACAGGCACTGAGGCATGCGTTGAGGTTGTCGGACCTAACTCTCACCCTAGTCCATGTGTCAATAAGCTGAGATGGTACAGTACAGGAGAATGGAGTGAGAGTTAGGCCCGATAACCCCAATACACACCCCAATACCTGTTGGTGTGTGGAGGATGGAGGGTGTGGGGTGGTAGCACTATTAATCCTAACATCAAATTTTCACACTTTTGTGAGTGTGCAATCAACCCTAGCTGATGTATTAAAGCAGTTTTTTTTGCAATGAATTTCCCTTCTTTTTGAGAAAGTGAAATGTTACTCATATGGAATCCATGGGTGGGAGCACAGGCCCTCCAGACCCTGCTCTCCCACACATCCATAACTGTGTCCTCAGGTTAGCAAAATGGAATCCATAGATAGGAGCGCGGACCCTCCTGACCCTGTGCTCCCACCCACTCATAACTATGTTGTCAGGATTGCAAAATGGTATCCATAAATGGGAACACAGGCCCACAGCGCCCTACACTGCCACCCACCCATAACTGTGTCATCAGGTTTGCAAAACGGTATCCATACAAGGCAGCACAAGCTTGCTGGGCCCTGTGCTCCCACCCACCCATGAGTGCAGAGGCATAGTGTAAATAATCCCAGTGCTCCCAGTTTAGCATAACTTGTATGCATAAGTGGGAGCACTGGCCCTCTGGGCCCTGCACTCCCACCTACACATAAATACAGACAGATAGTGCAGGCCTAGACGCATTCCAAGCAACCCTCATAACGTTTATTTGACAATATCTCAGTAACCATAGCAACTGCAGAAATAATTATTTTGCAGTTGTATTCATGACCTAGCCACATCCATGCATGCTTAGTGTGCTTAGCAAAAATTCTGTATCTCAGACCATTTTCAAGATATAGGTGCTGAAATGCACCGCTGCCGCCACAATGTAATCCTGTGGGAACATTCACAACTTTCGGAGTGCTGTAACTCTGCAACTGGTGTAATGTTTTTCACCAAACCAGCAAAAGGTACATCTGTGGTGCAAGGGCTTGCTACCCTGCAAAATACAGACCAAACCTACAAACCATGTAGTTGCAGTGAGGTGGCAAAGAAACCTAGCTTTTGCCGGATGCCACAATGTTAACCTGTGGGAAAAATGTACACCTTCAGAGTGCTGTAACCATGGAACTGATGGAAATATTTTCACCAAACCACCAAAAGGCACATCTGTAGTGCAAGGGCTTGCCACCCATGCAGAGTTCAGCCCAGAAGCCTAAACCGTGTAGTGGTAGTGAGGTGATAAATAAACCATAATTTTGGGGAGAGTACTGTTGCAAATTGCAAAAGTTTTGCAAATTGCAAAGGTATTTTGTGACACTTTAGCAAATTTGTGAAAGTGCTGTGCTTGTATTTGTGACAATATAAATAGTCTGATCGAAAAAAATATATTTCTGGGTGTAATTGTGAAATTCTGATACATGGATGCTGTTTCTAGGAACCCGTTTAGGTAAACACGACTGTTGGTGTTTACCTAGGGGCACTAGTTTTTAAACTGTTACTTTTTTCTCAACTGCTAACTGAACAAAAGATGGTGGTGGCATGACACTACTGAGGACATTTGCAACAGAAAAAGATGCTTTTGCGACAGTACCACTTGCTTTCGTACAGAACACATATTTTTTCCCCATAGGATATAATTGGTAAATTGAAACTTTAATAACTTTTGAATGGATTTATATTTTTTCACCAAATCTACAAAAGGCACATCCTTGTCTCAGTCTCCATATAGCCTAAAAACATCACACCAGATGGACAAAGCATTCAGGCTATGGTGACGAGCAAAGAATTTGCAAAAGTTGAGGATTTTTCACACTTTTTGACACTCTGCGGATCCACAACCGAAAATCCGACTGGAATGAAAATTTCCAGATCCAGAGATCTATGGTACGACAGTGCACATGTGTAAACAAGCTGAGATGGCACAGCATAGGAGAATGGGGTGAGATTTAGGCCCAAAGACCCCAAAGCAAACCCTGGCGCCTGTTGGTCTGTGGATCGTGGAGAGGGGGGTTGGGGGGGTTGTTAACCCAAACATTGAATTTTCAGACTTTTGTTGCTGTGGAATTAACCCTAGCTGATGCACTAATAGAGTTTTTGCAATGAATTTCCCTTCTTTTTGAGAAAGTGAAATGTTACTCAAATGGTATCCATAGGTGGGAGCGTGGGTCCTTCGGGCCCTACGCTCCCACCCACCCATCAGTGTAGAAGCACAGCAGAGGAGGGCCTTGTGCTCCCTGTTTTGCACAAGGGGATGCATATTTGGGAGCGTGGGTCCTCTGGGCCCTACGCTCCTAGACACCCCATAAGTGTAGAGACATAGCGCGTGAGGGCTCTATGCTCCCAGTATTACAAGGTGGTATCCATGGGTGGGAGAACAGGTGCTCTAGACACTGGACTCCCACATACCTATAAGTATAGAGACATAGCGCAGGAGGTCCCTGTGCTTTTAGTTTTCCATAATCGTATCCATAGGTGGGAGTGCAGGCCCTCTGGGCCCTGCATTCCCATTCACCCATGAGTGTAGAGACATAGTGTAGTAGGGCCCAGTGCTGCCATGTTAGCACAAAGACTACACATAGGTGGGATTGTAGACCCTCTGGGCCCTGTGTTCCCACTTACCCACAAGTACAGACACATAACACAGGCCTAGGGGCATTTCAAGTAACCGTTGTAATGTTTGTTTGGCAAGTGCCTGGTTCTGGATGTTGTTCTCACCCACCTCACCAACCTCCTCAATCACTCCCTCTGCCTCAGTCAGTTCTCCCATGCCTGGAAAACCACGGTCATCTCTCCCATAGTCAAAAGTGGTGACCGTACCTCCCCAGGGAAGTACAGGCCAATATCCAACCTACCCCCTCTCTCTGAGACTTTAGAAAGGATTGTAGCTGATCAGCTCACCAATTTCCTCTCCACACACAACCTCCTCTTCCAGGAAGAACATGGCTTCCAACGCAGGCATAGCACCACTACCACCCTCCTTGAATTTTCTAGTTTCTTGCACATAGCCCTTGATAAGGGGCACCTTTCAGGTGCTGTCTTCACTGACCTTTCAAAGGCCTTCAATACCATCAACCATCCCCTACGCCTATTCTACCTTCTTCAGCTAGGCCTCTCCCAGGATGTCCATGCTTGGTTTTCCAGCTACCTCTCATCCCACTCACAGTGCATTAGGATTAACAATACCCTCTCTAGCTCCCGCTCTGTCTGCTCAGGGGTTCCCCCAGGGTTCCATTATGGGGTCCCTGTTCTTAGTCTGTATCTAGACTCGCTCCCCAAAACCTGTACTGGAAATGTTCTTCTTTATGCCAATGATGCAGTCCTTTTCTCCTCCCACACTGACCCCATCCACCTTGAAGCCACCCTCCAAAACTCCTTTACCCAGGCTGAAAGCTGGGTTACTGACTGCAGACTTGTGCTTAACCTGAAGAAGACAAAGATCATGCTCTTCACCCACCAACAAAATAAATACAAAGGCTCTCCCCTTAGTGTCCTATCCAATAAACTCCTCCCCATCGAACAAGTTAACTCCTTAAATACCTTGGCATAATCTTTGACCCTACATCTCCTTCCATGACCGTATTCTTACCCTCTGCTCTGCTGTCAACACTCACGTTGGCCTTCTTTATTGCCACAGTAGCTGTCTACGCCTTGATGCCCTGAGGCTGGCCATTACCTCTTCAGTCCTATCCCTCATTGACTACAGACTCCTCATTTACAGGGTTGCTGATAATACTGCCCTCAGCAAAATTAAACTTTCACTTAACAAGGTCTGCCAGCTGCTCACAGGTTCTAACATATTTACCCATACCTGTACCCTGTACTCCCTGGCAAATGTTCTCAACTTTGATGAGAGGCTGCTGTACTGGTCCTGCCTTTTTACCTTGAAAATCACAGCTGGTCTGGCCCCCCCCAGCCTAGACTCTATCATTCACACATCTCCCCTCACTATCCTTACACGTAGCTCCTCCAAGCCCTCTCTTTATGTACCCAAAGTCAGGACCTCCCTTGCCAAGCAGTCCTTTCTCTGTAGATCCCTTTCCCAGTTTAATGCCCTCTCGGCAGTCATCTCCTCTTAATGAAGGATTGGGCATTTCAAAAATGCTCCCGGGCTTCATCTCATCAACTCCCACAAATGAAATTGCCTGTAGTAGAGACACTTCCCTGGTTCCCCCTGAATATCTCTGCTCCATCTAGTGTATTATCTGTCCATCTCCTGCAAGTACTTGTTAAATGATGTAAAACCTTGAGTGTTATAACCTTAGCTACTAACTTGTATAAGAATTTTTTACCTTGTATTTTATATCTCTGATGTATCATGTTTTTTTTGTTTTGTCTTGTCTGCATTGTTCTATGTTCCTTGACGAGGAGCCTTTGTAAATGAGCCTCTGACTCAAAGGGTTGCGATTCTGATACCATTAAAATAAAAATAAATATCTCAATAACTATAGCAACTACATAAATAATTATTTCGTAGTTGTATTCATGACCTAACCACCTTCATGCATACATACTAAGTTGCACTTAGTGAAAAATCTGTATCTTGAACCGTTTTCACGATATAGGTGTCTAAAGACTCTGCTGCACCACAATGTTATCCTATCATAAAATTTGCAAATTCATACTGCTGTAACTCTGGAACTAGTGTAACTTTTCTCAGTAAACCAGCAAAAGGCACATCTGTGTGGCAAAGAGTTGCTACCCTGCAAATTTCAGACCAAAATTCCTAAATGCTGTCTTGCTGTGAAGTAGCAAAGAAATTGGGCTTTTGAGATTGTTGTAATGTGGTAATTTCATAAAAGTTCTCAGTAATTTCATGAAAGTCCCATTAGTTTACATGGGGAACAACTACGATTGTTTCGTGGACTTAAACGAAAAAACTGCAGAGTTTCACAAAAGTACTATTGGTTTACATGTGGGAATTTGGCGATAGCTCCTAGTACTGTTGCGAAAGAACAGTGAAGTTTTGCAAAATTATCATTTATTTACATGCAATAATTTCATGAAAGTACTGCATACTTTCATAAAAGTCCTGCATGTAAACCAATGGTACTTTTGCAAAAGCTTTTAAGAAAAACATGTATTTGTTTCCCTTTGGCTATAATGGAAAACTTTAAATGTTTATAACTTTTGAATGTATTAATATTTTTTCACCAAACCTTCAAAAGGCACTTCCCTGTCTCAGTCCCCATATACCCTGAAAATTTCACAGCAGAAAACTATACAAATAAATTGTGCTGTTGAGATGAGCAAAGAATTCTCAGAAATTGAGGTTTTCTCACAGTTTTTCACACTCCGCAGCTCCGCAACCACAAATCCAACCGTAACAATGCCAGCAGATCACACATGCAAAATTTCAGGCAAATCTTAAATGTTTTTTTCAATAAATTTTACTTCTTTTTGAGAAAGTGAAATGTTACTCATATGGTATCCACAGGTGGGAGCGCAGGCCCCACCAACCCATCAGTGTAGAGGCATAGCGCAGGAAGACACTGTGCTCCCAGTTTTGCATAATGGAATATATATTTGGGAGTGTGGGCCCTCTGGGCTCTGTGCTTCCACCCACCCATAAGTGTAGAGGTATAGTGCCTAAGGCCCCATGCTCCCAGTATTGCAAGATGGTATCCATGGGTGGGAGTGCAGACCCTATGGGCCCTGTGCTCTCACCAATGTGTAAGAATAGAGACATAGCACAGCAGGTCGCTGTGGTTTTAGTTTTTGATAATTGTATCCATAGGTGGGAGAGCAGGCCCTCTGGGCCCTGTGCTTCCACCCACCCAGGAGTGTAGCAGCATGGCATGGGAGGGACCAGTGCTCCCAGTTTACCATAAATAGTATGCATAGGTGGGAGCATGGTCCCTCTGGGCCCTGTGTTCCCAGCTACCCACAAGTACAAACACATAGCATTGGCCTAGAGGCATTACAAGTAAACCTTGCAATGCTTATTTGGCAATATTTCAGTAACCACAGCAACTGCAGAAAACATTTTTTCACAGTTTTATTTATGATGTAGCCACCTCCATGTATGCTTAATAAGGTGTACTAAGCTGTGCTTAGTGAAAATCTGTATCTCGAACTGTTATCAAGATATACGCACCGAAAGGCACCACAGGCACCACAGTGTTATTCTATGGGAAAATTTGCAAGTTCAGACTGCTGTAAATCTGGAACTGGTGTGAATGATTTTACCAAGCCAGCAAAAAGCACATCTGTGGGGCAAGGACTTGCCACCCAGCAAATTTCAGCCCAAACGTCCTAACCATTGGCTTGCTATGAAGTAGCAAAGAAAGTGGTGTTTTGGGTGTTGAACTGTGGAACTTTCATAGAACATAAATGGAATTTCACAAAAGTCCCATTGGTTTACATGGGGGGGACTTCTGTAGTAGTTCTGCGGTACTTGTGAGAAAGTTCCACCATTGTACATATGGAACTTTCATCCAAGTACTTGCGGTACTTTCTCAAAAGTCCTTGGAACTTTTGTTAAAATTCCATGGCTAAGATGGTGTAAAAACTTTAAAACCATATTTCTGGGAATCCTAGCGAAAGACTAATGCTGTTTTTTGTGCTTCACTAACTGAAAACAAGATGGCAATTTTGCAAAAGTACCAAACACATTTGCGAAAGCTAAAAGTGCTTTTGCAAAAGTAAAAAGTGCTTTAAAGCCTGACACACAGTTTTCCCACCAGGCTACAATGGGAAACTTTAGACTTTAATAATTTTTGAACAGATTAATATTTTTTCACCAAACCTTCAAAAGGCACTTCCCTGACCCAGTCCCCATATTCCCCAAAAAGTTTGGACCAGATAGACAAACCATTCAGGCTATCGAGACTAGCAAAGAATTTTAGTGTTGTTTTGTACTTTATTTGGCACTATACAGCTCCACAACCACATATCTGACAGGAAAAAAACTTGCCAGATCAAGAGATCTATGGCAGCAGATGGCGCTTGCACAATGTCAGGCACATTGGTTGAATGGTTGCAAAGTTATTAAACTTCAAAACTTTGGGCTTAACATAGAAGTGGCCATGCAACCCTAACTACCATGAAGCTATTTTATAACATATATATATATATATATATATATATTCACACACATGCACAGACTACAAACATGTATAGTGAACTGAGGGGGTTAGTTGATACCCTTCTCAGTCAGGGAACTGAGCCTGAAACCAGATAATGAACTGGAAAAATTCAGTGAGTCAAGCCTGACCCACTGAAAGAAACTGCATATTCACACAGCCATGTGCATGCAGAACACAACCTCACAAAAATACTATGTGCAAGCACAAGAAAAATGTGCATGCATGGTGAGATGTGGGGGGAGCAGCTGAGGTATCCTGTGAATTGAGCGACTCAATTACTGCGTGTCAATTTGGGTGAGGTCAAGATAGCGATTGTAAAATGGGCTATGGGCTGTTAATAACAAATTGTCTGTTCAGAGCTTTTGTAGCGCTTTTGTTTACATTGTTGTTAAAGTATATGATGAGTAATTGGTCAGGTGAGTTGCAAGCTGCTGGTGTGGTGTGGTGTAGTAGCTAGTGTCACTGCCTTGATGGCTGTTTGACCCTGGTTCAGGACAGGCTGTGGAGATTTTTTTCTGGGGGGGGTTGTTCCATAAGTTTTTAGTTTTTTTATGGTGGTTGTTGAAGTCTCCTTCTGCCCACCATCCTGACTTTGTCCCCCGACCCATGGGTTGCCCCCCTCCAATGTGCTCCCTCCCAACCTGTGTCCCCTGTGCAGTAGCCCCTCCTAAGTTCTTGCATATCACCAAGTGTCATCCCCTGTGATAGTTATTAATGATTAGGGTACAGGAGGCAAAAGACCCCTGGGGGTGCAGGAGCAGAGCCCCCTGTAGAAAAAGTAACTTTAGCAGTGCTGATATTGGAGCATGCTGTAGTGCTCTGTGCTGTTTTGCTTGGCACTCTTTTGCATTCACTATTTTTGGTCAGCACTGTCTTTTCCTTGCTATTGCCACATAGAACCAGCAGCTGACACCCTCTTCAGTTGTGCAAAGAACAGAGCCCAGAACTAGAAGACAGTAAGATAGCAATAAAAATAAATAAATAAATAATACAGAAATCTAAAACTTTTTTTAACAAAAAAAAAAAATCCCACTGTATTTGTGTGGAAGTGAAAGCAGTGGGGCTGGGGGCAGTCAGCAAGCATCCCTCCCTGTAACTGAGCCCAGAAACAGATCCCCAAATAAGTGTACTGTACATAGAAAAGCCAAGCCTGACATTCCTAAGAAAAAAAAATGCCTCTGTGCAAAGAAAAAATGTGCTTCAGCAAAAAAAATCACACTGGAACTGTGTGAAACTGAAAACAGTGTGGGAGGAGTGTCAACTGATGCAAGCACGCACAAACCCTCTCCTGGTCCCTGTAAGTGAGCCCGGCTATAAGGGATGAAAATACAAATATGCAGTCACAAAAGACAAACCTAAATTTGTTGATGCTGATCAGATTTTAATACTGACCCAAACAAGAGGCATGTTTACCCACCAAAACAAAAAAAAACACTGTTTAGGAAACAAAAAACAAACAAACCTTTTGTTTGGCAAATTTAAGGACTCAGAAGTACTGCAGAGTTAGCTTTCACAAATGACTGTCTCCTGTCCTCTATCAACTCAAAGTGAGGAGATCACATGGCGTGCATGGCTGTGAGCTCCAGAAACGGCCCCTGACTGGCCAATGAAGCTCTGTGAGTATTTTAAATCTTGCCCACTGAATAGTTCTTCCCAAATAGCATCTGGATAGTGCACTATTCGAGACATCAATAAGAATATTCAAGAAGCCTACTATTAGTTGCAATAATATTCAGTCCATACACAGCCCTAGTTTGTGGTATGCTGAACATTAATACCGTAATATATTAAAACTCCTTTAGCCATTTCAGTTGGATACCTATCTCTTCAGGCTTCAATAACTCACATAGAGTTTTATCAAGTCTGGAGACCAGATGACAACTGACTTTATTAAAAAAAAAATTGGGTAGGTTTTAAAGTTGAGTTTGACATCTTTTGGCATAAACTAAATTCATAATACTAGAACATCTCCTCTCTGTGATGCATCAGGCCACCATTTGGCCTCAACAAAGGATTCTGGGACTTGAATGCAGACCCCAGTCTCCCATTTACTGCTGTCATGTCACTGAGTTTTCATTATTTTATAAATATTAATGGAGCTGCCAACCCAAACTTCAGTGGGGAGGAGCTGTAACAATCTTGGGTGTAACCAAGACAGTGGAATGAATTTAGTTTTTTATCAGAATTGTGTATCCACTTGGAAAAAAATTAACACATTAACTCCTGCTGTCATCTATCTCCTGTCTCTCTGGGCTCAATTTGTAACGGTCTGGGAATGGTGCACAGTGCTTGCGTCAAAAGGTATAACACAAGAGGCACCCTGCACCACACCAAGCACCATTCCTGATCTTTGAAAGAAGCCTGTGCACCCAGCGGATCTGCCTGCACCAATCTGATCTGTGCCAGGCTTGTGCTGAGCCGCAGCTTGCACCATGGCTAACAGGTGGCATGTGCCACATCATGGCTGCAACATCCCCTTCTGCGGGATTCTCAAAGCCCATGTTTGGCTGTGGGACTCACACATGCTTAGACCAGCCAGAGCAGGTCTAAGTGCTGTGTGTGTGGTAGTGTGCACCTGCTGCAGTGTACACATGCCACACCCATCTGCAAAAGGGGTGAAGATGTTTCTGTCGTCTTCAGCAGGTTTAAAATTCCTCCCTATGGAGTAAAGTACCTACCCCAGCTTTATGTTGCTATTTGGGTGTGTGTAAACATGGTATGCCTTGAGTATACAGTTGGGCAAGAACTCTACAGAGTCTGATCACCCTGACAGGTCTGCAAGTTGAGATATGTGTGCCTGTGCCAGACATGTACTGTTATCCTTCACATAAACCATGTACCATGAAATGCATGAAATTGATGTCTGGACACAGTAGCATCCTTCACCACTTTATGTAATCTATATGGTCCAGAAATAGTGTACGCTGTGCAGACTACATCTAGACGACAAACACAGAGTGTCATTCATATAGCAATCTGTACTCACAAACCACTGTCCAGCCAAATAGTACACAAAAGTAGCAATCAACATATACCACAGTTCAGAGGAGCATTTACTGCACATGTGTATTTATTACAGTACCTGTTCTTATATGTAGGGTGACAGTATAGGTGTCATATTAATATAAGGTGCCAGAAGTCCTCAAGCTTTGATCTTACAAATGTGCCCCTACTGTATGGCCAGTATGCAAGCATCTTTGTGGGCCAGATTTATTTGGTGGGGACCTCTTTTCTTCTCATTGTATGCTATCAGTCTTTGGCCCCTTGTAGCTATTGTACTATGATGCCCCTACCTTAGTTACTGGCCTCTCCTGCTGCCAGTCTCTCTGCAACTAGATTGCACTCACACTATAGCCAACACATTGGGCCCATATAGCCACCCCAGAGTAGCCACAACTGGAAACGAACTTGTAATGTGCAGTGTCCTGTTATTTGGACCCACAGCCCCTGCTCACTCAACAGACTGTAACAGGCACACATAACGTGTCCTACTTGATTACTTGCATTCATCTGCATGTCCTGTAAGTATTCCTGCTTTTCAGATTCACATTGCATCAGATTTTCACCTGCCAGGGGGTAATGGCTGGCTCCTTCATTCCCCTCCCATGTGCAATCTGTTTGGTGTATGGCATGGCTTGTGGTAACTCTAAGGACTTTGGTGCTGTTATACAAAATACAGCACAGGGTCCCTGGCACACCTGACTTTGCCACAAGCAGCCCTTTGACACAACTTGCATCACTCTAGGGACTCTCTGAAAATCGAGCCCCTTCTTTCAAATACCAATCACAAATACACTTTCAAATGCTCCCTAATCTTGTTGAACTGAGTAGGCTTAATGTAATAATATCAGTACAGTGAGGGGGTCCCGGATTTATGCCCCAACTCAGAGTATCTGGAGGCAGGAGGCAGTGTGGGTGAGTGGTTAAAGTACTGGCCTGGGAATCAGGTGGTTGCAAGGTCATACCATAAACACAGAAGTAGGTGACCTCCAGACTAGAGTGCTGAGCTCACAAAGTGTAATAAATTAAAGTTCAGAACAACAAGCAGAGCTCAAGCCACACATGGAGCAAAACAACCTCAAACGCTAGGATGTCTGATTCTTAAACTGCATTTATTCAAAGATAAAATGGAGCTCACACACCAGTAACCTTGCAGAACGTTTTCGAGCTCAACTGAGCTCTTTCTAAAGATGCCTTGAAAAAGAGCTCAGTTGAGCTTGAAAATGTTCTGCAAGGTTACTGGCGTGTGAGCTCCATTTTATCTTTGAATAAATGTAGTTTAAGAATCAGACATCCTAGCGTTTGGGGTTGTTTTGCTCCATGTGTGGCTTGAGCTCTGCTTGTTGTTTCTGAAGGTCATAACATGTTAGAGCCAAATACTCACTGTGTGACCTTGGGCAGGTCATCTAACTTCCTTGTGCAGTAGTCCGTCCAGCTCAAGAAATGGATAGAAGCAGGACCCTACTGGAAGCAAGATGTTGCATCTCAGCTGAACTATCTTGTGTTAAAAAATTGTAGAAAAAAATGTATCTCAAACTTACAGAGGATGAACAGCAACACCAAGACAATGTGCTTGCTCTCCATAGTGAGACTGTATACTCAGCCTTGTGGACCACTGGGCATTTACAATGGAAGCTTTCAACTGATCGTGATGCCTATCAAGACAGCAGTTCATATTATGCCTGGAATTATGTGCCCACACATATTTATTTCATTTTTAATTCCTTCTTTATAACATAAGTTTGTCATTATGACTATGCTTTACATTTTTTGGATTGCTTTTAATAAACCTAAATATGATCCAGATTCGCAGCAACATTATCAGCAGACACTGCTTGGCACCATAATTCCAGTGACTGAGCTAGACATGAAGGCAACAGACACTACTGTCTGACCTTGTGGGACACTGGAGATGTTAAGACAACCCCCAGCCCACAAAATCAAAGTTCGATCATGGCAAAGCATCAACAGAAAACAAAATGAAACCTGACACCATATAAATGGATTTGGAAATGAAAAAGCTTGGCAGGGATCAAAACTAGGAATAACTACATACCTTATGAATCAAAGGAATTACTTCTGACAAGGACTGCTGAATTGGGTGGAAGCGGTTTGGTCAATACTGGGTAAAATGGAGTGTGGTGATCAGAGTGAAGAGTCAGGAAAAATTCTAAGCTGTCCATAAGCAACGAATACTCCGAGTCAGTCACAGGTGTTGACACTGAAGGTTTACACTACTGGTGCCAATGGTCTAATAGCTGATATTCTGAGTCATCGCTATGAATGGCAGGTGGTGGAATCAGAACATGGTAGTGGAGTGAATGGCAAAATATGGTACAGTGGGAAAGCTTGCTTTAAACTGGGTGAGTCCCAAAAATAATATACCACTGATTTTAAAAACAAAATCTGGTCAGATCCACCACGGCTGCATAATGAAGTTAGTGAGATTGTTTGGAATTGTTAAGGAGGTATGGAGAAACAACACAATGATTTATAAGTAGTAAGATTTGTTTTAGTTACTGTTCTAAGGAAGGCATACACATTATTAGGAAAATACATGGAGGTGTACATTTAATGGAAGGAATAGGAAGCAATATAGGTTTACAAAGAACCTCAGAGCAAATGCCACTGATGTATGTGTTATCCCAGATGATATTGGCTGGACAGCCACATTTTAAGGAAAACACAATTGCACATACCCCAATAATGCTAAGCATCATGGGAAACATTCAAATCCCCATGATGGTACAGAAGGTGGCAGTACATGAAAAAGTATTGGCTGTTTTTTTTTTGTTTGTTTTTTTAGAGAAACAGGGTTTTTGTCCATGAGGCAGTGTGAGTTACTGTATATTTAAGCAATGTGTTGATGTCAGGAAGTCAGGTGTAATGATGATGGACTGTTAGCAGAGAAAATGTGATAGCAACTTTTCAGAGGAGGTCACTTTTGATAAGAGCAAGGTAGTTATGCTTGTGATAGTGGGACTATTAAGAAAGTATGAAGTCTATGCAGAAGTGGAGTGCAAGTATGCACAGTTTCATAAGTATGTGCTCAGAGTGCAGGCAAATGTGATATGCAGGTTTGTTTTAGAAATAGGTAAAAATAGCGATACACGCAATTGATAGAAAGATAATTACATAGACATGCAGGCCCTGTCCACACTACTCTCGAAAAGGCTGTAATGGATTCAAACCATTACAGACTGTAAATGTTACAGTGTGCCCACACTGCCAGTGAACAGTGTGGACAATGGTTTGAAAACATTACAGTCTGTCCTCACAGAGTACAATAGTTTGTGAGTGGTCTCAACCCTGTAGTAGCAGTGCACATCCCATAGTGCACTCAGTGATAACAGTTACATTTTGAGATGCCCTCTTACATGTCCTGTGGAGTACTGTGTATATGGCACAGTCATATTATGTAAATAACCATATTTCACTGTTATGAGACACATGTGTTGTGGAGGTGACAGAGAGAGGTTCGAGGGAGGGGGAGATCCATATGTTGGAATCGGGGGCTATGTCAGTGAGAGGGAGGAAAGGGGGGAGAGAGAGAGAGAGAGGAGGGAGACATGGCATCAGTTCTGCCAGTATTAGAGCACCTGGGCACAACAGATGTTCATGTACTGCTTCTGTATGGCTGAAGGCAGACCCTCTACTACTGCCTTCAGTGTTCCTCACCGCTCCACTGTACACAGTGCCACATGTCTATTGCCCACCACAGCAGCGCTCCACAATGCACTCAGGAGCTCTACTAATGTATGTATTCACTACTGGCACTGCTCTGCAAGTAGTTTTGCTGCCACATCACACATGGGCAGGCAGGGTACTCCCAACACTAGGCACAGTGAGAAGAGTAATCAAGGACAGTGCAGGGGTACCATCAGGAGGTGGTCTTTTGGGAGGCAAGTGTGGACAGAGAGGTAGGTTAGGTGGGGACATGGGGGTACACCGGGGGGGCACATACAGCTGTCAGGTTACTGGAATATGGAGGCATCCCAGTATTGCAGCCTACACCCATGATCCACACTGCGATCTGCATATGTCCTGGTAGCTTCTGACCTCCCTGCATGCTGTGAAACAGTGCTGCAATGCATGCAGGTATAGTGGAAGATTGGAGGTTACACAGTGGAACATTTAGACACAATTGCAATTAAAAACTGATAAAGGTTTAAAGCTGTAAATAAGAGTGAAATAACCACGCTGGTATGCACACCACATAAAGTGGTTCTTGGAAGGCTACAGATTCTGGATGGCTCAATTAAAGGAGTAGTCCACCCAGAATTTGCAAAAACATATGTTATATGAAGTGGTTTGATTTGTATATAAAGTCCTAGCATGTCCTTCCCTCTGTCTGCTATTAGGAGTTTTTCATAAATTAGGCTGTAAGCTTTAGGATAGTTTTATGACCCCTGGGGATCTGCATCACAAATAGGTTTATTGCCTTCTGCCTCCTACAATGCACCCTATCTCATGTGACAGTGATGTAGCCAGGCCCATAGATTTAGCATATGCAGTGCTTTTTAAAATCACTTCACAACAGCAGAGCTTTTTGTAACTGTTCTTATCCAGTGAGCACAAATGGCAACAGTTACAATTTAGCAGATGCCTGAGAGCTACCTAACTGGGGGTTCTGTAAGAAAACAGTTACTAAATAGCTCTAATTCACTATTTGTGTATTTTTTGTGTGTCATGTCTAGCTAGCAGTATTATGTGTTTTCATTTTAAAATAGAATTTCATCAAACTATGCACAACAATAAAAAGCAAAGAAATAGCCCCAGATCATCACTGCTATAATTATTAAAGACTATAGCAGTTTTCTTACAGAAAACTCACTCAGTTAGCTCTAACGTATTTGCTAAACTGTAAATGTAGGTAACAGCATTCTTTTTTTTACCAGGAGAGACACACTAAAGCTTGTTTACAGGTGTGACCTGGGAGCACAAGGAAGTTAAGTGATTTGATCAGGGACACACAGTACGCACGTGAAGGCAGTGGGATTCAAACCCAAGACACCAGGTTTGCAGATCAGAGCCTCAGACCACCACACAATACTGCCTCCTCTATTCTAATAGGTAGAACTGGTGGTTAGTGCTGATTTTGCTGTGTGACATGATTTTCAATTTTTTTGGGGGGTTACAAATGTGAAGTATCTTTTTAATAAAGTATAAAAATATGTATGTGTGTTATTAGTTTGGCGAATATTTGTTTTACTATTTGAAAAAGTGGGATACACTAAATGTGTAGTGCAATGAACCATTGTAAAATGGGATCAAATGTGTAGCTGAAATAGGCACTGTTATCTTGTTGTTTTAATGCTATACCACACACAGGAGAAAAAGTGACTTTAAAGTATTTTGCAGTTTCTAGGCTGCAGCTTCATACCATTCACTTCATTTGTAAAAAAAAAAATGAACATCATGTCACAGAGCAAAATCAGCACTAAATGCTAGTTCTACTTAATGGAATGTTGGCACCTACATTATAGTTTAGCTAATACTTGAACTCTAACTGAGTGGCTTTTCTGTAAGAAAACAGCTAGAGTCTTTAATTATAGCACTAATGATCTCAGCAATTTCTATGCTTTTATGGCTGTGCATAGTTTGATGAAATTAAAAATTTTTAAATTAAAACAGTCCTGCAAGCTAGACCCGACACACATGGAAAACAACAATAGCAAATTAGAGCTTAATTTAGTCACGGTTTTCTCACAGAAACCACAGTTAGCTAGCTTTTAGGTATCTGCTAATATGCTAATTTAGGAAAAACTCCTAATAGCAGACAGAGGGAAGGACACACTAGGACTTAAAATACAAATCAAAACACTCTGCATAACATATGTATTTGCAAATTCTGAGTGGACTGCTCCTTTAAAACTACAAGTCCAGTAAAAATGTACACTGCAGCCTCTTGCTGTACTGACATGCTTCAGCTGATGCAAAATACAGAGTAAGGTGGTGGGGGCAGGGTTGGAGGACAGGTCTGAATAACACCATATACCCGCCAGGATGGACTTTCCATCTCTTGGAATGTATTTGTGAAAATGTGTGACCAAGAGAGGAATGTAAGCTGAGCCAAGGCTGTTCAAACAAGTGCTATATTAGGATGCAGTTTCAGGCTTTTTCTTTCCTTCTGAAGTTTAAGCTCTGATGCTCCAGGAAGCTCTGATAGTCAATTGTTACAGCATGATAGATCCACCTCATGCCCCTCCCACATGAACCAAAAAAAAAAGGTGGGGTGGATATTTAGGAGTTTCATGGGTGGAGGTGGGGGTGGATCATACTCCCCAAAAAAACTAATGCTGCCTCCCACTATTCAGGTTCCAGTTCTTGTACCTCCCACTTAAAGAAAATATTGCACTGCAACCATTGACTAACATGAAAGTATATTTATTTGAGGGTGGAAAACATTTCTTGGATTAGGGTAAGGCAGAGGAGACTATTTACACCTTCAGTCAGTTCCATGGACAGAAAACATGACATCACTCCTTTTGTAAATGCAAAAAGTCTGTAGGCTCTGCCTACTGCAGCCATAAAAAACCTCTGACTTCACATGGAAATCTTTGAAATTTCTATTATTTACAGAACATTCAATTTATAATGCAGCTATTTCCTGTATTCACCTCCCTTATTCTTTATTACTAAGAACATCTGCATTAAAACAGGATTCTCTGTCACACAGCCATCACCTGCTCTAGTTGCTTGTCTATAAGTGAGGTCATAACCTTTTTCTGTGACATCATAATTATTTTTATAGCACTCTGTTATGACATTTTAGAAGAGGATTAAATGCCACTTGTAGGCAAGCAGCCAGAGCAGCTGATGACCGAGTGACAAACAAACTTGTTTCCATGAAGATTTCATGCATATAGAAGTATTAGCGGAAGGGTAGTATATGAAACTTGCTGTATGATAATGTGTGCGTAATGACTGTATTTTTTTTTAATTGCCCCTGTGTAATTAGAGGCTCTTTAAACTTTGAGAAATAAGGTGAATGCCAATCTGATCATAACTGTACATTGTGAGGATAAAACAAGTTTTAAACTAGATAATAATATCTTTTAAGATGTTTTCACACTCTTAGCATCAAAATTTCCTGTGCTCTGCAGCAGTCAGACTACAAACAGCAGACATTACTCTAAAATCAACTGAAAACAGATTTGGGACTCTCTTCCAAACTCTCAAGGGCCACACTGTTCTCCTCATTGTAAAGGCTGACATGGGCAAGAACACTATCTGTCCTATGGTTTTTGTTGTGCTGAAGGCAAATTAGTGATCCTTACATCCAAAGTGCATTGCACGTCTTCACTGAGACTCTGCGATAATGTATTTTGCCTTTCTAAGGCTTCTTTCAACATATACTGTACCTTCTAGGTACTGTATATGTGTTAACCTTTGTCTCTCGCACACATCAGTCAGAACATCAGTATCCCCTTAGAAAATAACAGAAAAGCAATTTAATCTAATTTCCTTCATATGTGGTGGTTGAGAAGAATCCCAGTATGAACTTGGGCTCCTCAATACCAAGCAAAGGCATCATCACTCTGACCTCCCATGCCAGAGATGACAATTAATTTTATCTGTGCAGCTGCTAAAAAAAGGGAAAAAGCATGAGAGTGTCCTTTTTTTTTCAGACTCACAACCTCTGTCAAATTTGTCATATTAGGTTTTGTGACTATGTTTAAATGACTCTCACCTGGACTGTCAGATTTCTCAAAGACATATCCGTCAGGCACATCCTCAATTTCTTGGAGCTTTGCCAGTTCTAAACCACTGTCATGCTTGACCAAACTGACTGGAGCTGTAAGGAAGCATAGACAAGAAAAAGCAAAGTTGTGAAGTCTTCACTTCTAAAAATATTCCCATCTGTGTCATAGCCCTTTCGGTCCTGAGGAAATACCTTGCAAGCTCCAATAATAAATTGAAATAAAGTAGATCCTCTAAGTGTTTATTGGCAGATGTGCAATTAATTAAAAAATCTATAGCAGCAGCTTTATCTGGGGAGATACAAGTTCAAGGCATCAGTGTAAAAGCTGTGAAACAGCAATGTGATCCTTTTAAAATGAAACACTTTGGTTTACTATAGAAACTTTAAATAATGTGGATAATGAAAAACACATTGTAACATCCTGTTACACACACTACTGATTAAATAAATGTATTAGATAAATAGAAGCAAATTAAATTACTTCTCAGATCAGCTCTGTCTCAACCCTAAGCACAAGAAAAAAATAATATTGTATTTTTTTTTACTTCTCTTTTTCAAAGATCAGGGTCAGGATTCACAAAACTTTGCCATGGTGCAGACCTGGTTTTGCATGAGCAGACTGGGTTTTGCACTGAGTTGGTATTCACAAAAGCCCAGTTTGCATGCTCAAACCAGTTTTGTGCCAGAGCAAAGTGTGCAGAGGGTCATAATGCAAATGAAGGGGACAGGATGAGAATATCGGTGCTGTCCAATTCACAAAGCATTTGCTCTGTGTAAGAGCCTCTTGCATGGTCCCCTTGTATGGAGCAAATACTGCCAACCAAGATCTTGCACTATCCTGTGCAACCCTATGATTGGCGGAGGTACTGCGACGCCCCCCCCACCGATCACCAATCGCCAGCTCAATAGTTAAAGAAGTAGGTTCCTTGGTGCTAGTGTTCTCGCCCCCACCCATTGCTAATCACCAGACTTGATGTGGAACTACATCCCTCCCTGGTGACAGTGGTCCACCCACACATGCCCGCATGCCCGATCTATAGGTAATATACCCTGGTGTCCAGTTGTCCCTTCTCTCACCCGCACCCATGCCCATATATCAAGGATATTTCCCTGGTGTCTAGAGGTCCTTCCCCCCATCCAATCCCTCACCCAAACATAGTAAACCTTTTCCCTGGTGTGCAGTGGTCCCTCCCCCCACCCGATCCCTTACCCAAACACACTAAACTTTTTCCCTGGTTGCCAGTGGTCCCTCCACCTGCCCAGTCCCTTGCCCCATATAAAATACAGTTTTCCCTCGCATCCAGTGGTCCAACCCCCCCAACAACATCCATGCCCAATGTGTACTCCAGTATTCCCTGAAATCTAGGTGCGCCACCCACCTGCCCCATCTCCGATCCCCTGTAACATACATAACATCTATTACCTGGTGTCTAGTGGATCCCCCACCCCAGCAGGTAGTGCCTCACCACCTCATCCCCCCCATCTCAATACCTTGAGCCATGGCCAGCCACTAAATGAGCTATCAATGAGTGCATACTGTATACAGTATGCAGTCATTGAGTGACAGCATGTACTGTATACAGTATACACTCATTGACAGCTCAGTTAGTGGATGGCCATCGTGGAGAATGGAGGGCTGTGCCGGTCATTGGCTTGAGGTCTAAATGGGGAGGGGGTGAGGTGGTGTGGCAGTACCTGCCAGGGTGGGGTGGGGGTCCACTACACACCAGGGAATAGATGTTATATATGTTAAAGGGGATTGAGGATTGGGGGGATGGGGCCAACCTAGCACTATTCTCAGTCAGATAGTGTGGTGTGCTATCCGACTGTGAATAGCAATTTTGGATACCTGGGCAAACGCAAAGTGCAACACAAAATTTTATGCTGTGCTTTGTGATTTTTTTGTGAATCTAGCCACAGTTATTTTATAAGGTGGACTCAAACCACTGTACACTGAGCAATTTGTTTCTTTTTCCCCGTAGCAAATGAGTTTCTATCTCTGTCCATAATGGTTGAAACAGTGCATACGACTTGCATTCATATGCAGTTACACGTGTAAGAACAAATTTAATACAGTAATGCCAACATTAGTAACATAGTAGTTACACAATAGATTTGCTTTTACAATTTGCAATAGCTATTACATGTGTAATTGCCCTTGTAAGAACAAGTTGCATAATGCCAGAAGAAATACAGTGGCAGTCGCAGAATAGATTTTCTGATACACTTTGCAACAGCTATTAAATGTGTAGTAACACTTGTCAAAACAAAATGATTTGTGCTGAAGGGGAGACAGTAGTAGTTGCATGCGTAACTATTTCTTCATGCAGACTGTGTAAGTACACAACACGCAATTGTGAAACTAATTAACAATTACATACAGTAGTAGCTAGATGTAACTGCACAGTAATCACAGTGCAGTTACAGTGTAGTTATACAGTAGTTACAGTGTAGTTAATGACACAAAGTGTTACTGTTACATTTACAGGCTTCGGGCTACCTACTGTCTTACAATATTGGTTATACAGTATATCGTATTACCTTAATAGGAAGAAAAAAGTTACAACAGCCATACCTTTTATACAACTGAAATATTAAAGCAAACATCTGAATCCTAAAAGGAGAAAATATGGACAGGATATAATACAACCCTAGTATGTGCATCTGATAAGGTCTCAAGACTCACCCAGATATATTACTGTGGATACTTGAAATGAGGACAGTTCAAAGGACTAAGCATGCTGTTTTTCATGCAATGTGAATAACCTTCCTTCCACTATCTCACAGACGCATCTCTCACTGTGCCAAACTAACCTCCAAATTCTGGTTCAGGAGGCTTCCCTCCTATCTCTCATCCTCTCTCTCTCTCTCCACTCCACCGCCCCCACTCACCCACTCACTCAGATCAAATGATGCCTGCACCTTGATGGTCCCTCGCCACTCCACTGTCATTGTCAGACTGGTTTCGACCATCTTTTCCCTAAAATCTGGAATTCCCTTCCCCCTGAAATAAGACACTCCTCCTCCAACTACTCCCTTACCTCTGCCCTACACAATTACCTTTCCCTCAGCTGTTCCTGCTTTAACCCACCTTAATACCTATCCCCAGTTTCTGCCTTCCTACCATGACCCCCGGCAGGGTTCTCAACATCCTGAAGAGGGAAATCAGGAAATGGCTACCCCTTCTCCTCATATTCAGTTCTTGCCTCTACCCCCTCTCTTCTTCACCTGTCCTTCTGGGTCACCAGTGTGCACAACCTAAACCCATCCTTTTTACTCCAACAGCACTTGTGTATTACCTCGCGCCTGCTCCTGGTACACTCATGCACTATAAATGGTTCTATCGCATTATTACTGTTTTATACATTTATATGTTCTTTTGTATGATTTTGGACATGTATTGTAATTTACCCAATGTTCCATTACTGTTTATTGTACAGTACCTTGTGTTCCAACTGTTGCACAATCTTACAATGTTGTATTGTTTGTACTACCCACATACTATTGTATCTGATCATCCTTCACAGCCCTATGTAACCCCTCCCTCCAGGTTGCACCATGAGACAAGCAACTTGTTGTTCAGTGTGCCCTTCTGGTGAAACATTTCAATAAATAAATAAAAATAAATGTATGCACATTACACAGGACTGTTTACAATGAAAAAAAATAACACAGTCACTTTAATTTAATAGGTGGTCAGGGTTGAGCTTCCTATAAAAAGGATCCATTTCTCATCTCAGGTTCTACTCCGGAGCAGGTTTGGTATGGGGGTGGAAGCAGAGCCAATTATAAAGGGGGTAGTACCATCACGTCAGTTGTGTATAGTGAAAGAACACTCAGTATTAGGCTATGCCAGTAAGAGGTGTGGGGTTTGCTATTCCAGGTGAAGGCAAAGTAGCTGAAATTGTTTGTTTAAGATACTGAATGAGCCAGCCCATTGGCGCTGAAGGTTGAGGTGCTGGATGCCACACCTCATGCCACTCCAGTGACCGGGCTTAAGGAACGAGCCTGGGTCATCAGAGGTCGGCAGGGGGAGGGAGAGGATGCGAGTGGCTGCCGGCTGGTGGCTCTCTGTCTTGGGAGGGAGGGAGGAACAGGTGTCCTTGGAGTTTGGCTGCCCCCTGGCAGAGGCCAGAGTGGCTTTATTGCTCTGAGGACTGCTGGCATTAGGCTGAGGAAGGGTTGAGGAAACTGGCACTGGAGCTGTGGTGTGCAAGTGCACCTCCACGCTCATTTTTCATCACTTCTGGGGTCTCAGGAGTAGGACCAAGGAGTGAAAATGGAGGAAACATCGGGGACACAAAAGATGAAGCCTTCGGACTGTCTCTGGGGATCTCCTGGGATGCGCATGGTGCTATAAGACACCGAAGGACCCCAAGACTGATAGAGTTGGCAGATGATGAGGGTGACCTGCTGAAGGAGGATAAATAAAGTTGATAAAAAAGAAAAAAATAAGATACCGATTGAAATTGGACCAGGTTTTGTCAAACACTGCTATAGAGTTGGAGGCCAAGTAGAAGAGCCTTTCATATTGGGCCAGCTGCGCCATACAGTTAAGAAATTCCTTTATGGTTGGAATTGCAATAGTATGCCATCTACAAAGTATGAGTCATTTTGCTTCTATACTGGTGAGAACCACTAGATTGTAACAGTGCTTATGAAGGAAAAGTTTTGCATGTTTTGCCCCCAGTAAGAACAATCCAGGTGATGCAGGAGGGGATCTTGGAGGATTTTTTGCAGGGTATCTCTAATTTGGTGTCAAAAAGAAGTAATTTGAGGACAGGCCAATAATATATGGTACAGATCACCATTAGGTTGGGAGCATCTCCAATAGTCATTATGTGGATGAAGATGCGCAGCATTTAAAACCATAGGAGTACGGTACCAGGAGTATAGGACTTTGTTCTGAGTAAGTCTGCTACTGGTATTTTTTGCTGGAGTTTGGGTGGTTTTCCAACAGGTATGCCATTTTGCATCATCAAGATTTAAATTAAGGGTTTTCTCCCTGTATTCCATGACCCAGGTGGTTTGCTCTGGTGTACTGTCCCTGATAGCAAAGTAGATACAGCTGACTACTCCTTTGCGGCAGACATTCTACTGAGCGAGTGAGTGTAAAGAGATATTAACTGATGCCTAGATAACTGATTTATAAGATGGGTCTGAGCATTTCTGAGTTGTACTGTAAGTACCTGCAGAATTCAGCCTTTGGTAACCCATATCTGTTTTGGAGGCTTGGAAGGAGTCCAATGTAAATGAGTTGGGTAGCACTATGTCTGATATCGTTAATATGCATTTGTCCTTCCAAGTTACCCAATTCAGAGGTCCCCTCCTACTTGTATCACTTTAGTTCCCCAAAGAGGGGTGAAAGCTGGATGAGACAATAGTAGTTTTAACCATTTGCCCACCTGGTACCAAGTTGTGTGTGGTACATATACTGTATAGCAGAAGGAATCCAACAAGGAAGCCGGGTTGTTTTGAACAGGCTGCTGTAGGGAGGACAATCCCCTAGCAAGCGGGTTTCTATCTCTGTCCATAATGAATGAGTTTTTCCAGAATCAGGGAACCATATTTGGGTTTGGCCACTTTAATGGCCCAGTAATATCCCTTTAGCCATGAGAGGCCTAGCCCTCCTTTGTGCCAGTGTGATCTTAGCTTGTTCTTACTATATTGTGGCATTTGCCCTTCCCAAAGAAATTGCCCTATAATCTTATTGTCATGGGCAAACCACTCATTGGAAATGAATATTGGAAGGTGTGATGTAAGATGGAGTAGTTTTGGAGCTGTAATCCATTTTATAGCTTCTATTTTACCAATCAGTGAAAAATGTAGTGGTGTCCATTTGTCAAACTCTGTTTTGATTTTGTCTAATAGGGACTTTATGTTTAATTCTACTAGTCATTTACTCTGGAGCATGCTTTTGATACCTAGATATGTAATTGATTTCAGGGCCCAGTGAAGATTCAATGAGGTAAAATCTTCAGCCTGGCATAACTGATTGATAGGAAGTACCTCTGTTTTACTCGGGTTAACTTTGAGTTCTGAAAGAGAAGTAAAGGTGTATAATAGTTGAACCGGGGGTTGAATAGAGACATGTGCCTTACTGGTCAGGACTAGCAGGTCATCCACGTATAGCAGCGTTTTATACTGGGTATTACCAACTTGAATGCCTGTTATTTTGGGGGTGATGTCATATTGAGGCAGCCAATGGTTCTATAGCTAGAATAAAAAATATGGTGCCCTCTTTAAAGAAAAGGGAGTAGATAATGTGCTATTATTGAGGACTTGAGCCTGAGGGGCTGCGTACCTGGCCATAACTGCAGTAATAAATGGTGCCCCAAAACCTAAATGCACGAGCACTGCATATAGATACTCCCATTCCACCGAGTCAAAAGCTTTTCGAAGTCTATGGCAATTGCAGCAGATGGAATGGGAGTAACTTTAACCACATGCATAAGAGCAATCTAGGTAAGAATATGGTCCGAGTTGAAGTGGCTTTTAACAAAGCCCACCTGTGAGAGGTGGATTAGAGAGGGTAGTAGAGTTTCTAGCCAACTCACCAGAACTTTGGCATAAATGTTAATATCCACAGTAATTAATAAGATAAGATGATAGCTTGCAGGCATCTCCAGGTTTTTCCATGGTTTCGGAAGCACTGTGATAGTAGCCATGGCCATGGTGGTGGGGAAACCTTTTGTATGTTGCATGTCAGAGAATAACCGTTCTAGTACCAGGAAGATATGAGAAACTAAGATTTGATAGATTCCCAATGACAGACCATCTCCCCATACAGTTTTTCTAGGGTTGAGGTTGTGAATGGCAGTGCATATCTCAACTTTGTTGATACCTGATATCCTTCAACAAAATGACTGCCTTCCCTTCCAGCCTCACACCTGTGATGACCCTCTGTTTAGTCCCCTATGGGGTTAGGTCAGGTTCATTATCAGCAGAAGGTCTATCCAAACTGATGGGACCTCTCTGGGAATTTAATCAAAACCAAAAAAAAAGCTGTTGCAGTAACATCAAATCACTTGTGCCCACCTGCCTGTTGTTGCAGCACTTTCTCCAAAACAACCCTTCTGACAGAATGGAATACTCCACCATCACACAGTTTACATAATTAAGAATTCAGTCACTGCAGGAAACTACATCCATGCCCACCTTCCTGTGACCCTGCCGAAACTCCAGACTCAGCTGTCACTCACTGTGGCATTCTACAAAAGACCCTGATAGGGCCATCACTCTTACCACCAACTGCAGCACACATCAAAAGACCACAATTGAGCCTGCACTAACTGCCTCCATGCCTGTCCTCCTCTTATCCCACTAAAAGTAGAGCAACTGCTGCTACTCACCTTGATTTTGAATAGGAGGCTAAATGGGACCACTACAAGTGCCACAGACTGCAGCACACTTCATAAGTCATGACCAGGACATTAGAAAAAACACTATACTGTAGGTGCTACTGACTCCATGAGGGAGACTCAATGGATAATGGGCAGGACATTTTTGAAATGAGAACCAACACTACTATCCCCTTGTGGGAGACTGACTGATAGATGGGCTGGTGGCATGCTAGCATAAAAACTGAACAAGCACTGGTGTAGCCACAAAAAAATCCACCCCACCCCCAAAAACAAAAGCAAGACACTACAAAATGGTAGTTACACTAGAACACACAACAGCACTCACAGCATGCATTAACCTCAAGTAGTGGCCAAAGAACAAGGTACTAGGTACTATGGTACATGCACACACTCGAAATAGTGATTAGAATTCATTTTTTATTTTTGATGACTCCATAAAAAAGGGTCCATTTCATAAATGTGAAAATACACTTCATGATATAGCACATCATTGGGCTATCACATTTTCTCAGGTAGATGAAGGCACTAAGCTAAGCTTTATGCATTACTACATAGCCATTGTATTCCACTATCTTATGATATACAATACCCTATCCATGTTACTGCTTAATTATACATAGCGATTTTAACTCTGTTACCAATTTCTTCATGTCAGTTTCAGAAAAAAATCCAGGCCCATCCAGTTCACATTTTATCTCTTTCCATACAAATGTGCCCTCCAGCTTTGCATATCAGCAGCTTAATCTGGTTCAAGGTCAGTTGGCATTCATCTGTATCCCCCTCCCCCGGGTCGTGCCTGAAAATAGGCAGGATTTGTGTAGTGCACTTACCTGGTCAACAAAACCAAATAAAATAAATAAAATGTCTTCTTAGATGTCTTCTACATTGAAGGTATTACTGATAGGTAAAACATTTTATTTATTTAATACCACTGATGATACCACTTCTATGATTGTAAGAGTTGTTTCATGTGCATTCTTGGGGTAGGAGAACTGTGAACAGAACGTGAGTGGTTCTGATATCCTAAAGATGTAAGTGAGACCACTCTTACAACTGTATGAGTGGTTCCAAGGCAGTATTAATACAGTATATCATTGATCCAGATTCAATAATATGTTAAAATAAAAAAAAATACACTTTCTTTGAACATGGTCATTTTCAAGGCAGATGCACAAGAGACACTTCACATAGAAGTATAGACCATGATGGCAGAAAATGGCCAGAGGTCATCCAATCTGCCCATATTCCCTGTAGTTAAAGATGCAGTGAAATTAAATTCCGCCAGCAAAGTGAACACGAAGTGGCCACATTGTGTTATCATACTGCAATGCAAAGTGGCCATTGGAAAGTGCTCACTTCGCTTTGTTATTATGACTTCATGTTGTTTTTCCACCTTTACGCAAAGTAAGGCAGAATGACAACAATATATGCAGCCCCCCCCCCACACATCACATGGCTTACAGTACTGTAAGGCACATGCCTTAGCCATGCAAGAAGGAAGTAAGTCAGACAAGCAGATACTTTCACTTTCTCCTTTGCAGAGGTAGAGAGAGGAAGCATTTTGTGTAGGAGAGGAGAGTTTGTGTTACTACAAGTTTCTTTCTTGAGCAAATTCCAAAAACCCAAAAGCTTTTTTAAAAGCTAATTCTTTCTTTTTTTTTTGTACTTTTCTGTCAGTTCTTTTTGGTGACCGATTTCTTTGTTTTATAAGTTTTGGTGTGTGTGTGTGTGTATGCCTGTGTTGTGTCAGTGTGTGTGAAGTAGCGTGTTGAATCAGAGGGGGAAGAAGTGTTTTTTTGTGCGATGGACCAGGGACAGTATGTGGCCCATGGCTGGAGGGGAGTACGCATGTGTGGGGGTGATAGCCGGGTGGCATTGGACCGCTCCAGACTCTTTGGTCCTGCCTCTCCCCTCTGGAAGAAGCAGCAGCAGCAGCACCACCACTGCCACTGACATGTCCTCCAAGTCCCCACCACCACTACCACCAGTAGCAGCTGCAGGAGCTCCAGCAGCACTAACTCTGCAGCAGCAGGTGGAGCCCCAGGTGCATGATCATGCTGCCAGCACTGCATCTGCCCCTCATGTGCCTGGTCCCCTCCGCAGCTCCCTAGTTTGGCAGTTTTTCAACTGTGTCGGTAGGGACAGCAGCCTTGTGGTGTGTCTGCTTTGTGGTGTGCAGGTGTGCCGTGGCCCCCGGGGGACACATCTGGGGACTGGGGCCCAGCGCACACATTTGTTGAACCACCACAAGGTGGAGTGGCAGGCTGTCACCAAACGGGCCAGGCCTCCACCTGCTGGCTCTTCTGTGACAGTGGCAGCAACTCAGAAGTATTGCGGATGCTATGGGGGCTTCATTATGTGTAAAGGCACAATGGTGATGCACCATGCACTTCAATACAAAAGTACTGAAGCACATGGTACATCGCCACTGCACCTTTACACATAATGGAGCCCCCATAGTGTCTGTCATACTCCTGGGTCATGGACTTTTCATTATTAAAATAAAGTATGTTGCGGCAGGAGAAAAATGCTGCAATATACTTAAAAGGCTTAACCAGAGGGTAAGGCTTGCAGGGTGCAGGAGCTCCTGTTGCTGACTGCTTCCCTTTTAATATGTACATACACATACAGCCATACATGCTTCTTATTGCCCTGTTATTATAATCCAGTGCTTCAGTAATGTTTACTTTCTGTTGTGGAGTGGTTGTGGAAAAACAGGTCTGAGCAGTGCAAGTATGATTTGCTAAATTGCATGTGTGCAGTCAGGGTTGTTTCCTGTGTGTGTGTGTGTGTGTGTGTGTGTGTGTGACATCAGACATTGTCCAGCTTCTTGCAAACATATATGCTGACTTGTTGCAGTGTTTATGGTATAAAGAATAGAGATAAGAATAACGTATATTTTATTGTCACCATCATCATCAGCGGACTAAGTGATATGATATTTTTTTCAGAGGTGTTTGGCCAGAGTACACCTTAGTCACATACTGCACGCATGACTTTTAGGAGAGCATGTGTTTTTGTGCTATGATCTCTGCAAAGTCATGTGTGCACTGTGAGTGACTGAGGTGCACAGTGATCCGACACCTCTGAAAAAATATATCACTTACTCCGCTGGTGCTGATGGTACAAATAAAATATACTTCATATATTCTTTCTTATCTTTATTCGTTACATACTGCAACAAGTCACACCATAAATATATTTGCACGAAGGTGGACAATGTCTGCACACACAGGAAAGAACCCTGACGGCGCAGATACAATTTAGTACAAGATTCTTGCACTGCTCAGTTCTGCTTTTTGCAAAATACTTCACGAGCCCCGACACAAAGTAAACATTACTGATGCTCCAGAAATATTTCTTTTTTGAAATAGACAATAAAGCAGCAGTGCAACAATCTGGTGAAAATTTTGACCTATACTGTTTTATGCTATTTTACATTGCCACTTTACTTTCCTCCTGACTTGTATGATACCATTCTTTCCGGTATTTGAGTCTGCCTTAGCACTTTTTTCATGTCTGAAATAATAAAAAGAGCACTCCTTTTAACAGGGTGCGGACCAGGCCTTCATCAGTATTTTCTGCTGCTTTTCTCCATCAGTTGTTTATATATTACTTCCATTGTAAAATTACCAATTATGCAGCAGGCAGTGTTTTATGACCTCACAGAACAATATTTGTTCTAAAACAGCTGCAAATAGTGATGAAAGCCTGTTCATAGCCATATTAAAAGGCATACTCCTTTTATTTTTTCAGATATGAGAAAAAGTAGTAAAGCAGACACAGATTGTGAAAAGAAGGGTATCATACAAGTTAGGAGGTAACCAGTGGCTGGCAATCTAAAATAGCATAAAAAAAGTATAGGTCAAAATGTTCACTGCATTGTTGCACTGCTGCTTTAATTTATAATTTAAGTATGACATTATGTGCTCACAATCACAATACACAAAATGCAACTGTCTTGTGTCTAGAAAATTCCCAAGTGCTGAGGAAGTGAAATGGGAGTATTACACCATATGCAAAGTCCCCCAGAATATATTGCACAGTCACTCATGTGCGCAGTGGTCACACAGAGTCCCCAGAATTTTTCTGCATCCCCAAAATGCAACTGTCTTGTGTCCTGAAAATTCTCAAGTGTTGATGACATGAAATGGAAGTGCTACACCACATGCAAAGTCCCGCAGACTGTACTGCGCAGTCACTCATGTGTGCAGTGGTCACACAGAGTCCCCAGAATTTTTCTCCATCCCCAAAATACAAACCGTCTTGTGTCCAGGAAATTCCCAAGTGCTGACAAAGTTGTGTCCAGAAATTTCCCAAGTACTGACAAAGTGAAATGGGAGCATTACACTACATGCAAAGTCCCCCAGAATGTATTGTGCAGCCACTCAGAAAATTTACATACCCTGTGATGATGATGTCATGATGCACAGTGTCTTGCCAAACCATGTGAAGAAGTGATAACATGACAAGAATCCATTCAGTGTTCTGCCAGAAATGATGATTGTGAGAGAACTGTCGCTGATCCAAAGTGTGCTGCGATTCCTGTGAATGCAATGTGATCACCTCAAACAGATGGAAGGATGTGCTTTGTGTGCACACTAATAGTAGCCTTGGTGAGTTTATATCTATATCTATATCTATATCTATATCTATATCTATATCTATATCTATATCTTTATCTCTCTCTCTCTCTCTATATATATATATATATATATATATACACACACAATGGAGGTGAGTGGTAAATGAGTGTGATAAATTGTTATTTTCAACAGGGTATGATAAATATAAGACCTGACATTTATCACACCCACGCAAAGCTGCTCAAAGCTGCACATACTGTGCAAAGCTGTGCAAATGGTACATTTTGCAGCAATAATGCCCCCATTGTATATATCGAATACATAATGGGTAATCATGTGATATGGAAAATATGTTCAGTCCTGTACAGTGACCTCTGAAACCTCACTTGTGGCTTCGCCACTTGTGAGTATTCAGAGGTCACTCTATAGGAGTGAAGATATTTTCCATATCACACCTCATGCCCATCATGTATCCCATATATATATATATATATATATATATATATATATATATATATATATATTCTATGGGGGGTTGATATATATATATATATATATATATATATATATATATATATATTCATTGTGTTGCTTTGCATCACAGGTCACATACTGTTGGTGTGCACATTCCAGTGCTTGATGAGAAATTTTGGTGTTGAAATTCGAAATGGAATACTTTCAAGCAAATGAAGGTAAGTATTTTCTTTTTATTTTTTTTTTAAGGGGGAGCATATTTGCAAGTAGATCTAATTAATGGCTTATTATTTGGTTATTTCTTCACATATTTCATATGCACCTTCTCCAGTCTGGTAATGACGGTCATGATCATCATTTGAAATGACTTCTGCTTGTTGCATGTCTGCCCCTGCCCGGGGGTACACGATGTTGAGGAAGTTCTTTGGATAAGGCAACTATGGCACAATAAAGCATCTGTAAGTTTCCTAAAAAAGGAAATGAAGGACTTATTACAACTTGATTGCACTAGTAAGACACTATGTTTAAGCCATGGCTGTTCCAACAGGGGTAGCTGGATTAACACAGATAGCAAGCTGTCACACTGCAACCATCAGATCACAATTTAATTTAGTACCAGGCTGTGTAACAAATACACTGTGTCAGTGTCCCTGCGTCTCAACTCAAGTTGCATTTTAAAACCACATCTTGTCAAGTAACACAATCTGGGTCCAACTTTTTCAACACTGTCATGGCTGCACAGCTGCAGATTTGGAATACAGTGCATGATATGTTGCAGAAATATTTTTTGTGACATGCATGCCACCTAGTTTATGAATCATCAGTCAGATTTATTGCACTCTTATGAAAAAAAAAAAGGAACAGATGAAATAAAATTGATATACTTACCAGTATGGATTGGAAATGGATATCCCATAGGTTCCTGTAGACAGTACTGCTGCTGTACCATTGATACAGACCTTCAGCGAAGGAGAATCATTTCTTGTTAACCTGTAAAAATACAAAATAAGTTGACTGTATGTGTTTGACCATTGCAGCTCAGAAAAGCAACACAAAACAAAACACACAGCTAAAGGAAGTTGAATAGCATGAAAAACATTGGTACATATACTCACTTTATAGTTTTAATAGTAAGAAGCTTTGTGCCTGTGGCTGATGGATGTGGTCTCCTGTTTGACTCCCTCTGCCTTGGCATGGTCAATGTAATGGAAAAACATTGTCACAATGGCACTGGCAGTGGGTGTTGGTGGTCATAGCTGTGGCACATGATGACATTCCCTCTCACATCTTCCTGCATCTGGTGGTGGTGGCGAACAGCAGTCTTATGGTGGTGGTAGTTCAGTGGGGACACACGGTCACATTTCCTATGGTGGCAGTGGTGAACAGTGGTCTTGTAGTGGTGGTAGTCTGGGAGGAACACATTGTCACATTCCCTATAGTGGCAGTGGCAAACAGCGTCTTATGGTAGTGGTACTCCAGGGGGACACAGAGTCACATTCCCTATGGTGGCTGTGGCGAACAGCGGTCTTATGGTGGTGGTAGCCTGGGGGGACACATGGCCACATTCCCTATGGTGGCAGTGGCAAACAGCAGTCTTATGGTGGTGGTAGCCCAGGGAGGACACATGGTCACATTCCCTATGGTGGTAGTGGCAAACAGTGTCTTATGGTGGTAATACTCCAGGGGGACACACGATCACATTGCCTATGGTGGCAGTGGCGAATAGTGGTCTTATGGTGGTGGTAGTCCGGGAGCCAGGATATACTGTGCTCTGCATTATAAATGTGATGCGACATATGGAATTTGAGTCACTATGAGTGGGACAGTGATTTAACTTTATGAAAAAGAAAATATGTGTCATACAAGACATGTGACAGCCTTTTAACCACTTAAGTTAAAACCTGCCAACATTAACCTCTTCATCATTCATTATCATCCTCAGAAAGAAAGCTGCAGTCGCAGTCTTCTATGTCTGAATTCTGACCATGGGGAAATTCTTTCTCCATTGTGTTATCATCTACGTCAGTGCTAGGCAGCTTCATGCTGTCACTGCAATCAGGACGGTCCCTTTCTTCAACATCAGCAATACCATGAGTATGCCAGGGTATGAATACTGAGGTTGCAGTCTGAGCTGGTATGTGCCTCTCATTCATTTTTATGAATGTCAGTAAACTGACATTTGCAGGACAGGTATGATGATCCCAAGCTATTGCACCTGCTGAGCCGAATACCCTATCAACACTCGGACTGGAGGGTGGGTATGTCAGGTACTTCAGTGCCACAGCAGTCAGCTCTGGCCATTCATTGACCGTTCCACTCCAGTATAAAAGGGGATCATCAGTGATTGACAGATGCCTGTTTTCAGATATATATGACTCAACCATTCTCTGTGCTGCTCTAAGTCCAGTGGTTGATGCATCATCCGCTTGTCCGAAATCATTTATGTCACAAATCCCCACTTGGGACAAAGCCTCCCAAAGTGGGTTAACACCAGCCACTTTTGATGACAGACCCCCAGGAACTGCAATCCCCTTCCCCTTACAGGATATGCTTGTTACTACTCCTCCAGGTTCACCTTCAGCCTGAGTATGCTGCTCAGGTTTCCTGACCTTGGCACATAACTTCTGTGCCCCCTTTACCAAGTGCACCAGTTGCCCACTGACAGTTTTTACCTGTTCAGACCTGCCCTCCAGTACTGAGGAAATTCCACGTTTGTATCATGGGTCCAGCATTGTTGCTATTGCAAAGTTATCACTATGCTGAATGCTCAAGGTGTGATGATTCTGGTCAAATACTGTCAGCATGTGTTTCAGAAACACACTGCTAGCACTGTCTCTGGCACCATCAAGGCTATGCTGTACATTCACCAATGTCTGCCTTAGCACCTACAGCAGTCGAATTGATTGGCTAATGGAGGCAGATTCGCCACTCACTGACTGTGTGACATGTTCAAAAGGCCTCAAGATTTTTATTACAGAGTCCATGAGGTGCTGCTGTTCCGTCATTATAGACATGGAAGCCCCCGAACTGTCACGGCTAGTGTGCATGACAAGATATTTTAAGATGGCTTTGTACTGTTCATACAACCTCTCTGCCAGGTATAAAGTGGAGTTCCACTGGGTGACAACTTCCAGCTTCAAGTGGTACTGCGGGAGGCTGGCATCTGCAACTGCCGAAGTTGGTTACAGGCCTTTGCGAAGTGTGAAAAGTGAGAACAGATATGGTGTGCAACTGTCAGCATTTCCTTTATATCAGGGTGCTGCAGAAACTCCTGCATCACAAGATTTAAACAGTGGGCCATGCATGGAACCCGAAAAAAGCCACCATTTGTGATGCATTTCACCACATTTGACTCATTGCCACTTGCTATGAACCCAGCTCTCAGTGACAGGGGGTTCAGCCACTTGTCAATTTCAGTCAGTACCAGGTCCAACATGTTTTCACCAGTGTGTGAACAGGTCACATTGTGCATAGCAATCATCGCATGCTGTCGAATTCCTGGAAGATTGCTACCACGACACTCCACCTTACTACACTGATTATTCACACTACCAAGAGCACAAACTACTCCCAGCACCTTCGCCCAGTGCTCAGTTATACACAAATATGAACTCCCTGCTTTTTTGTCACTTGTCCATATATCCATACTTAAATGGATGAATGGAGAGGAGGAATGTTGCAGGGCATGTCTTACTGAGTCAGACATAGTATGGTACAACTCGGGAACAGCACGGGTTGAAAAGTATGTCCTGGATGGGACTTTCCATTTTGGACAGGCACGTGCAGAAAACTACAGGAACCCAGAATTCTCCACAAAGGAGAAGTGCAAAAGATCAATTGCCAGCATTTCAGCTACAGCAGCATTAAGTTCACATGACACTGTATGATTGGGTGGGTACTTCAGCTTATGCACAAAAACACTCTGTAATGTGGGCTGACTTAAACATTTTACATGGGGTATGATGACAAATGGTTCTGCTCTGTGAATCACAGGTTGTTGTGGAGTATGGACATGTGATGAAGATGGTTGCACAGGTGATGACAAACCCAGAAATGCAGTTATTTTCCCAGATTTACCAACCGGGGATGATGTTCCACTTGCACTAGACATACTGCATTGCCAACCACCACCACCAAAACTGCTACTTTCACCACCGCAGGACAGGACTTCAAAATCATTCTGCTCTTCCACCTCATCATGCCTGTGGTAATCCTCTGCTGTTATTTCATCACTACTGCACACATTTCATTTTCTCCTTGATGTTACAGTCATGGAAGGGAATAACATGCTAGTTATGGTTGATGATGAGGGTGAATGCCCCACTGTGGTACAGGTATTAGTTGTCATCTTGTGCTGAGTCCACAATGCCATGTGCCTATTCTTAAGATGTGTATGCTGTCCCCCTGTGCCCAGATGGATCCCCTTTTTACCTCGACTCACACACACCTGGCAAGCCTGGCAGATTGCTACTGACTCATCATTTGCATCTTCCACAAAAAAAATCCCAAACAAGGGATTGTGATCCCCTACTTTTAACATGTCCCCCCGATGCTGCTTATTGGACTTCGTTTTTTTTGATCCATGAAGGGGGGGTGTGCTACATGATTTTTCAGGCAAGACACACTTGGACTGCAACTGACCACCACGAGTCCGACTATCTATCATTATTACTGGATCACCATCATCAACTGAAACTGGTAAATCACAACTTTGTACGGGGGGGGGAATGCAAACAGACCCAGACACAGCCACTTTGAGTTTCTTTTCCCCCAGTTCCCAACAGGGGTCACTGACTTCATCATCATATTCATCAACATCATCCACATCTTCTGCTTCAATGCAGGCATATGGACTGCATGTTGCAGCCACAGCAACATCATCATCATCAGTACCACCATCACCCAAAATTTTTTCACCACACTGTGAATCACTGCATGACAAATGCATGACCTGAACCATGGTGGAAGAAATGTCACTTTGTGTGCTATTGTTAACATGATGATCAGAATCCTCATGTTCAGTTACTGGGATGTTATTTGGGAGTATGACATCATCCACACTGCCACTCACTGCCACTTTTGGACATGGTAAACTGGTCAGAAGTGGAACTTGAGGCAGCAATACTCATACCACCACCAGCAACTGCACTAACACCACCAGCTGGGACAACATCATCTCTTCCAACTATGAGTGAAGCTACTGAATGCACTGTAAAAAAACATTGAAGGAGAAATACCTTTCCTCACATCAGCAATGCACTTCTGTGACTGCGTACTATTACCACACCCACAGACAATCTTACCATTGGCAGCAGTGCCATGGTGAGAAACAGCTTTGCTTGCATGTCTCTTTGCAGGCATTTTTGGGGATCAACAGGAATATTCTAAACAAATTTAGATTTTGGAATGTTCACTGTGGGTGGGGGCTGGGGGGGTTGACGCTGGATGTGAAGCCAAAAAAACAACCGTGGCTCCAACAACAGATACAGATGCAAAGTCACAACAAATTCAACAACACCTTAACTAACCAGTGCTGTTCTCAAGTCACAAACAATGCAATCAGGAAAATAATACCTTTTGCTAGTGGGGGGGAGCACTGGCTGCAGATTATGGCAGTGCAAAACCAAGAAAAGATACCACAATGGCAGTGCAAAATCACTCAGCTGCAGCGGATAGCATGTTCACAATGCTGCATCTGCAGTTACACTGTGGCACAATAAAAGGTGTATTATTTGATGTCACATCATGCATCGCACACACACACACTCATACACACACACACACACACACACACACAATTTGTCTACAAGTAATGAGTAGCAAATTTAAAACTTTAGTACTATACAATGTATTTGAAACAACCTCACTACTGCACCAGGTCCAGACCACAACACACACAATCAGCAAAAAAATGTCAACAATTACTGAAAATATTACTGAGTGTACATTAACACAGTCAGTTATACAAGAAAAATATAACCAAAAAATAAAGAACTCCCTATTTCTCCAACTTAAATCTACCTACACCAGATATGCCCCTTCCCCAAAGCACACTTCCACTGTCTCTCATTACACAGACTGAATGTTGTACATTAACATTCAAAATCCACACACAAACAATAAACGCTCGATGATATGAGCACTGGAGGGTTTCCTACAATCGATGAACTAAACTTTCAGCAGAAAAAAAATACTCAAAAAGGCGTTTTTAACAGCTTTTAGAAGGTTTGAATCACAGAGAGCTCTCAGAGCAGTCTGTCTCCTACAGCTTCCTACACACACTATGCTGAACTGAGGCTGTGCAGAACAGGCATGTGTAGAGCCCATGTGACCTGAAATCCCATGAATCACTGCAAAATTCACCTTTGGAGCTTAAAAACAAGGTGAAGTCAGGTGAAGTACATTGTTTTCAATGTACTTCACTTTAAAATTTAGTGGAGTAGTGGTTTGGGAAGGTGGAGTAATGCAAAGTCATTGTTTTCAATGGACTTCTCGTTACCCATTATAACGTGAAATACTGCGCTTCACATTGCGGAGCACTCCGCAAATTCACCTTTACTCTGCGAATCACTCCACGGAGCAAACTGAGGCCACTTCGACCATCTCTACCTATAATCCTTGGAACCTTCCATGAAACCTATTGTTCCTCCAGGGTACTAACCCTCCCAATCCTGTACCCATTCTCCTTCCTGGTCTTGACGCCCCAAGTGACAACTATTCACTTCATTCTATCCTATACCTGCTTGAATCACCTGACTGTATTTGCACCCACCACCTCAGCTGGCAGACTATTCCATGGTTCTACAGCCTTTTCTCTAAAAAAGTACTACCTCATGTCCCTCCTGAGCCTCCCTCCTGTTAATTTGCAGTCATGACCACCCTTTTCTTTCTAAGAGGGTAATTTGTGACTCAATTTAATCTCAGGCTCTCCTATATTGTACACCTCAATAATCAAGGTAACCTGCTATGTAATATACAGTATCACTGCTATATACAGTATACATGTTAGAATGTCGCATGCAAAAGCTGTATCTGTACTAACTGTTTTACCATGTTTTTGTCCTGTAACTCCCGAGTCGCCCCTGAAAAGGGAGCTCTGGGGCCCAGTGAGCCTACCCGGTCATCAAAATTCAATAAATCAATAAATGACCATGTGTCCTTGAGCTGGTATTTAGTGTAAATAATTCCCCACAGCTTACCTTGTTAATTCCTTTAAGGAACTTGAAGGTCTCTATCATATCTCCCCACTCCCTTCTAGTTTCCAGTGAGTACTCATTTAGTGCCTTGAGTAGCTCCTCATAAGATCTGCCCTGCTGGTCCTGAATAATTCTTTTTACTCTGTGCTGCACCGTTTTCAACCTATCCCTGTCCTTTCTGAGGTGAAGACTCCAGAACTGGATGCAGTATCCCAGGTGAGGCCTCACCTGGGATCTCTATGGGGGAATGTTTCTCTCTTTTCTTCTGCTATCAATACCCCTCCAAATACATCACAACATTCTGATAGCTTTGCTATAGGCCTTGTTGCACTGGCTCGTTTCTTTAAGGGAGTTACTGATGATTGATGATAACTCCTAGATCCTGTTCCATTTCAGTAGTGCCAAGTCTCACCCCACCCATCCAGCACTTTGTCTCAGGGTTCTTTTCCCCTAGGTGCATTACCTTGCATTTTTTGGCATTGAATTTTAACTGCCAGACCATTAACCACCCCTCTAGTTTTTGTAGGTCCCTCTGCATACCCCTTATTCCCTCATCATTATCCACCCTCCTACTTAGTTTTCTGTCATCTGCAAAGAGACACAGCCTGCCCTGGATTCCCTCATGAACATCACTAATGAACATGTTGAAGAGGAAGGACCCAGGACAGAATAAGAGTGTTTCACGTGCAGACGAAAGGAGCATTCTGCTTGGTCAGAAAAGCTCCCTCGATCTATAATTCGAAAAACATGTTCTAATGATGCATTGCTTTACTACAAAATCCAGAATAGAAAATGGATATTTTGTTACTATGGGCAGTTTATCTTGTGCAAAGGCTGCCATCAAAATCTTCCCATGTAAATTTATATTTCTATTGTTTTTGTTGTTTTCTAATGTTTCTAAAAGCTCCTATATCTTCCACCAGCTCCCCCCAACAATTTCCAGATTTCATATGTACCCAAAATGTGTGAGTGTGTTCAGCTTTCTCCTTGCCACCACCTATTCAGCATTTTCTAGCGTGTTGCTTTCATTCTCAACAAAACCAGCGTCTTAAAAAATATAGTAGGAAATCTCAAAGCAAACTCTCTTCTGACTCTTGGGTTTGGGGTAGGATGATCATTGGTCTAAATCTGTGTTCACAGTATTCTTTTCAATTCATATTTTGTCTGTCTTTCTGCCCTAACTAGTGTCTTCAGACCAGCCTCCCCCACCGCCCATCATCAATCTTCCTCAGGGCTTACCTCATACCAAAATCCTCTGCCATAGGACTAGTGGAGGCACCTGGTCACTGGTGTGGGACCTGTGTGGGTTCGGGTTGTCATTCTGTGGTCAGGGTTTTTTCTGTTTTTACATCATGTACCATAGCATGATGTGTGAACTGCACCTTCTTGGAAACACCCCCAATGCCTGGGAGTGGAGTCCCTTCCCTACATGGTCTCATGGCACTGTCACAGAGATTCCTCTAGGTAGCAAGAAAATAGTTGAGCATATTACTCTCCCCTCCCAGAGGAAGGAGAGCTGTCCTAGGGATGATTGATCCGCCTTCCTGTTTCCGGACCTCAAAGCAGCAGTATTTGTTAGCTGGCAAAGAAACATCATCATATACTGTAGATTTGTTAGCAAAAATGTATTTTTGACATCCTATATTCATACAGAGTATATTTTTAGTGTTTGAAAATATTATTAAAACAGCTTTTACAGCTAATTTTGTATTTAATGACTTACGACATTAAAGATGACCACCACTCACAAATTTTAAATATCTCTTCTGCAGACTTTAACTGTTATAAGTGTACATGCTAGATTCATACTGTAGATGTATTAGTGTGGTGCTACCACATGTTTCTGATGGTAAACAACACAACACTTTACTGAGATATTTATTTTTTTCATGATGGGCATGGCACAGAAGTAGGAACTTTTAAAAACTTTAAAATTCCATATATTGGCTCAAGAATGAAAAAAAAAACAAAAGCAAAAAGAAGACTGTGTAGTATCTTGATAGTTTTGCAAAATGAACATTATTGCTGACATTTTTTTTTATAGTTACTAACAAATACTGCTGAGTTAAGTGCCACTGATCCTTTCCCAAACCAAGGACACCAGCAAGGAAGGAGGTGAGGCATTCAATGCCTCAGCCCTTCACCCCCTTTATAAAAAAAAAATGTTTTTCTCCATGCTGCAAGTGGGGATATTCCCCAACTCAGTGCCTCCATGCCCAAAACCGGCATCCCCCAACAGCTGTCCTGGAACCAAGATCCATGGTTTGCTCCCCTCCCGCTGCAGCAGAGCCCCAAAGGGGAGATCAAGATCTACCATGTTCAGTCACAGGGATGGCTGAGGTGTAATTTCCCACAGGGTCTAAGGCTGTCATGCTACACTGCCACCCAGGGTTTTTTTCTTGTGTCGGTCTCTCTAGGCATGGATGTGCAATGACATCAGAATGCAGGCATGCATGCTCCCATGCATGCCCTGCAGATATCCACCACTGGCTACCGCTCTGTTACATGGTCCAAGCTTATTGTACTCCTGATCCCCACCGGGTGACAACCAATCATTGGGTACCACCAACCCTCCATCCCTTAGGTGGAGAGCTGTCTCTGGGATGCTCATTGAACCTCTCCCCCAGCCTAATCCTATGATGTTCTGGGCTCATTCACAAACATAGATTGTCAGCATTGTGAGCAGTAGCGATACTGCTGCACTGGCAGGGTGGTCACCATCCACCCCTCTTGGCTGACTTTGTGTTCACTGTTCATTAGAAAATACTTCATAAAATTCTCTTTGCCATTTTAGCTGTATGCCTGTCCCTTCAAGTTTGGATAACTCTTGTAGCGAATTAAAGAGTTAGGAGAAAAGATGCTTTATGGATTTCCCTTATATCAGTTCTATGACTAGCTTTGCTCTCTTCCAAGAGTGATGAAAGCTATCCCAGGGATGCTTGATCCTCCTCCTTTGGGCAGCCCCCCAAGTGAACCTAGTCCATTCCCAAACCAGGGATGCTAGCATAGCAAGACCAAAGGCATTCAGATCCTCAGCCCTGTACCACCCTTGGCCAGCTTTGTGTTCACTGTTTGTTAGAAAATACTTTATTGAATTCTCATTGCCATTTCAGTTGTATGCCTATCCCTTGCAGTTTGGATAATTTGTAGAGTAATCTAGAGTCAAGAGATAAGATGCTTTATTAATGTCCCTTATATAAGTTTATGACTGTGTTTGCAAAAGAATTATTGATTATCATTTGCTGTATGATTATGATGTCATAGCACTATTAACACATAATCTCCTATTCGTAAATATTTATACGTGCCTCTCCAGTCTAAATTTTGAAAGTTTTGGCTAGGTTTTCCCCATTATCAGTTTCCTGCCTCCACCAGCAGTGCAATCAACACAAGTCCTTCACTTCTTTCTAGTTTTAAATAACCTACTTAATGATTGTTCATCTGCTGTTCAATGTGTTGATATTGCCGGTTGTCTTTTTTTTTTATCTGCTTCTTTTTTTCATAGTACAAGTGAAGAACTTGCTACTGGTGTAATCAAAATGTAACGTTCTGTTTCTAATCTGTGCTCCCATCTCATTGTATCATTCTTGAACTTAAGATCTCCCACATATAGGCCAGTCTATCATGATGCAGTAGTCTCCTCCCACTGAATCATAAGTTACTATACTGTAAGTGTATGTGTGTGTGTGGGGGGGGGGGCACAAATTTCAGGAAGGATTTAGTAGGAGTAGACCATGGAATGAAAACAAACAAGTTTTGTTTGATATCACTAACATTGTGGACAGAGGTTTTTCATGTTAATAAACAGGAAGTCACTATAAACCTACCATCTACATCAGCAAATTCTGTAGCAGGTTAACAATCAACAGTTTAAACTAGGGACATTTTGAAGTGCATGTGTGTTAATGGTGTCCTTTTAAGAAATGAATTCTGCTTTTTTTTGAAACGTTAAGTATTTTTTGTACAATGTATATATTCCAAGATAATGCAGCTGAGATGCAACATTTAGTTTTCAGTGTTGTCCTGATTTTACCTATTTTATGGCTGGGAGACTGAAACACAGGACTTTTAAGTGATTTGCTCAAGGTCACATAGAGAATCAGTGGCTACGCGGGATTCAACCTTTGAATTGCTGGTTCCCATTTTTGTGATCTAACCATTGTATCCCACAAAATTTAATTTTAGTGAAATGTATTTGATAGATCATGATAAATGCTTGTAAAAATGGGCAGCTTTTGCTCACATGCTTTCCAGTATAAAACTGAAACAGAATATAAATGTAATATTCAAACTAAATTCAGCCATTTGTGTGTGGGTGCATGGAGTTGGATAGTGAATGACTGCCAAAGGCTAATGTTATGGTTTATAAATTTTGTTTTTCAAATGTTATTAACTGTTTATATAACCTACTTATTAAGTTAACAGGACTCTAAAAAGCTGGTTGTATATTCAAACTAAAATGGTTTTAAAAATATTTATGACCTATTCAAAACTATTTTTTTATTTAAATAAAAAGTCACTATCATCATCATCATCCAAAAAAAATTAAAAAAAACGGAGGATGAGAAAAAAATTGAGCCAAATCTCATTTATACTGGTGTTCTGAAACATACTAGCAAAATTCCAGACCATTGATTCTAGTGATGCATTTAAAACTTCCTTTCTGGACTACATAGGCTCAAATTCTGAATGCAACTGTTTTATATAATAATTTTTAGTTTATTATAATTTATTATATACAATACATATTCCATGATTATTGTATTTCTGACATTGCCATATGTACTATATGTTGTACTGTTTTGCTAAGCCAGGCTGCACTTGAAAATTAAATTTTCTCCAGTGTACTTTCTTGGAAAATAATTTTTAAAATAAATAAAAAAATATACAATTTTGCAAAGTTAGCAGGAGGCAAACTAAACATTAAGTATATAATCATTAAATAGCAATATAAACCCAAAGTAAAATACAAGACTATACATAAAGGCAGTAGCCCAGGAGTATATAGATTACAGTATCTTAGCTACTTAAAGATAAGCTAGGTTGTTGAACAACAAGCCTTACATTTTTTTGTGAAATAAAAAATCTGTTGAAACAGTACACTATGCACATGAAAATCGCTAAAATGTTTATTCAAGAATTATATGGGTGGACAAAACCATCGTTTGAATGGTTATGCATTAGATAGAATATGTCTCTCTCATGTCCTTCTAAAGGGCAAATCTCTGTGTCATCAGCAAAATTGGGCAGCTGTACATGAAAGAAGCACAGGGCACCCTACTGAATATCAAATGTGAAAATATAGTCACAAAGTGAATAAGAAATAAAACACACAACTTGGGAAGGATATCTTTTTTGCCCTATATTTGTCTTGAATATGCAGACTGTATAACAGCTGCACCATTGTTATACTACAGTAGGCTACAACTCTCAAAAGTAAACAGACACGTTATCTGAACAGCATGTAAAAACAGCAAGCAATCATGTTTCACTCATGATAACTTTGTCAGAAGTGATCTGTGATCTGTAAAGTAAAACTAAGACTTAAGTTACTTATTTATTTATTTTTATTTATTTATGACTTTGATAACCAGGTGAGTGCACTGATCCTACAGACCGTTTTCAGGCACAAACTGGGCCATAACACATGGTACAGGGTGACACTGGACTACAAGGTAACAGTAATACACATGAAACAGTTTTGATACAAGCAACAAAAGTAAGCACAATATAGAAGTTTGATGCATAGGTCCATTTGAGAACAGTGAATACAAGTTTTCAATATCAGACATGAGAAGGTTTGGTACAAAGCAAACAAATCATAGGCACAGTGTACAATGTGTGACTGCATTGTCCAGTGAGCAAGTAATACACAGAATACTCAGTAAAATATATATACAGTATGTACAGGCAAGGAAGTCAAATATTACTGTGAAAAATACAATATAACAGTTGTAGGCAGGGGAGTTGACTAGTGTGGGTAGGTGGGTAACCCCTGGGATGGGGAGTTGACTAGTGTGGGTTGGTGTCAGACCCCAGGGAGCAGTGGCAGGATGAGTTTGCCAGGAACCAGACTTTAAGGCGGGACTTGAAACTGGAGTGTGTGTGCTAATGGAACAGCCGGTAGTTTGTTCCACTACAAAGGGGCTGCTGCAGACCAAGCTCTGCTACCCATGTTGGTGGATACCCTAGGAACAGCTAGAGGAGGAGTACCATTAGAGCAGAGGTTGCAGATGGGTGTTCTGGTTTTCAGAAGGGCAGTTACGGGGGATTCTGGAGCTGTGCGGATGACATTGTCTACCATGCAGCAGAGGGCTAGGTCAAAGTGACCTTGCAGCGGTAGGCATCCAAGGGTATTATAGAGGTTACAGTGGCAGGTGGAGAATGGGGCCAATAAAGCAAAGTGGTAGGCTCTGTTGTAGGCAGCAGAGAGTTTAGCCATGGCAGTAGCTGAGGTTCTGGCATAAATAGGGGAGCAGTAGTCAAGAATAGGGAGAAGATTACCCTGGACAATGGCTAGTCTGGCTTCAGGGGTAAGGTAGTGCCTGAATCTATAGGCGGCACCTAACTTTTGATGTAACCTTCTGACAAAGGAATTTGCATGCTCAGTGAAGGTGAGGGAGGGGTTGAGCAGTACTCCTAAATATTTGTAGGTGTTGACATCCTCCAGGGCTAGGCCATCTGAAGTGAGAATGCATAAGGGGGTATGGTTTTTAGTTTTGGCCAGAAAGGGCTTAGATTCGAACAGCATGGATTTAGTTTTTTTGGCATTTACTAAGAGGTGTTTCTTTTTCAGAACCAGCTGTGGGCTGCAGCATAGTTGTGTGAGAGAACTGAGGAGATTGCAGCCGTGGATTTGTCACTGTGGAAGAGGACAAGGTCAGAGAGTAACAGTTGAGTCAGTCGAAGGGAAGCGCATTAACAAATAAGAAAAGGAGGGGACCCAGGACTAGCCTTGAGGAACCCTCACAGAGACAGGCAGGGTGGGGGAGCAGGTTTGACCAATACACATGAATTGTGAATGATCACTAAGGTAGTTAGTGAACCAGCTTGTGACTTTCTGAGAACAATCAAGGAGGTTAAGCTTGGAGGTAAGGAGAGCATGGTTAACCATGTCAAAAGCCTTTGAGAGGTCAACAAAGACAGCCCCGGTGGCTTTACCATTATCCATGTTAGAGAGGATGTGGTCAGTCAGAAGGGCGAGGGCAGTGGCAGTGGAATGATTCTTGTGAAAGCCATGCTGTTGGTTACATAGGAGGGTGTATTTGCCAATGTACCCAGTGAGCTGATTGTGGACTGCTGTCTCAAGTAGTTTACTGAGATGAGGGAGGATGGATATCAGACGGTAATTGTCAGAGGATTTGGAGTCACCAGATTTAAGAATGGAGATATCCCTAGCTATCTTCCATGGGTCAGGCATGGAGGAGGTGGAAATGGCAAGGTTAAAGATGTAGGTGAGTGGCCTGGCAATTGCCGGGGAGATCAGCTTAAGGAAGACTGGAGATAGCCCATCAGATCTTGAGGAGCCATGGTTAGATAGACTTTTGAGTAGCTTCACTGTGTCGTGTATGGAGAGGGCTTTAAAATAGAATGGGGGTATTTGCTGGTGAGTGGCAGCTGGAGGAGGATGGTAATATATCAGGTATTAGGGCTGAGCTTTGAGGTTGGGCAGTTGACAGCTTATTTAGGTACATGGATAAGTTGGTGAAATTACAGTTGAAGACACTGGCCACATCATGAGGGTCGGTCAGCAGCCCATCCTGGGAGTTGAGATGTAGTGCAGTGTAGCTGGAGCGGGGGTTTAGGAGGGAGCTGACTGAGTCCCAGAATTTTCTAGGGTCTCCAAGGTTGGCCTTTTGCAGATTGCGGAAGTGGGTCTGTTTCAAACATTTGGCCTGTTGTTTACATTTGTTCCTCATGTGCCTGTAAGAATTTCAGTGGGCAGGAGAGGGGGTTGCTTTGAAAGTGGACCAGGCATGGTCTCTGGCCTTCATAAGGGTTAAGAGGTCTTTAGAGACCCAGTATGAGCACCCACCTCTGACTCGTCTGGTGGTTACAGGGAAAAAGCGGTCCTGGAGTGTTAGTAGAGTTCGGGTAAATGTGGAAAATGACGTGGCTGCATTGGAAAGAGAAAAAAGCATGGTCCAAGGACTGGGCCTCCTCGAGGAGATTTTTGGAGACTGGGCAGCTGAAATTTCTGAGAGCTAGGTATTTGGGTGGGGGGCGCTTTAGTTTGGAAGACCAGAGGGGATAGGTTGGTGAGTGATCACTTATAGAGTCAGCCATGGTGCCAGCGTGTAATGCTCAATCCTCCCTGTTTATGAGGATCCAGTCTAGTAGAGTCTGGGTGGCCGAACATGGATTAAGTCTAGTGGGGGAGAGTGATCGCCTGCACCAGGTTGTGCTGCTTTAACAGGGATACATAGTCAGGCTGATGGCAGCTCAGCCAGTTTAGATTAAAGTCACCAAAAAGGATAGATTCCCTATGGGGAGTTAGAAAGCTCAGGCTTTGGAGGAGGCTGGTGAGGCCAATGGTTCCGAGCGTGGGGGGGGGGTTATAGCAGCAGCCAATATAGAATTTCTTGCAGGATCCCAGGATCAATTCGGAGAGTAGCCATTCACTAGGTGAGGAAGGGTCAGAGTGTAGGACAATGCTAGCTGAGAGGGATTCCCTTAGGATCAGGGCCATACCACCACCTTTTTTTCTTCCTGGCCTGTCGAGGCGTAGGTAGGAGTAGCCAGTTATTTTGAAGGTGTTTTCAGTGTGGTGTGGTGTTAGCCATGTTTCAGTGAGTCCCAGAATATGGGGCTTGTGTAACTCAATCCAACCCTCAAGGTCAATGAATTTAGATGGAAGGCTGCAGACATTGATATGTGCGATTTTAAGACCAGGGGCATTTGTCCAGATGCTGGAGGAGGGGGTGATATGGGAGTTTGTTGGGCCAGGGTTGCACTCAATGTCCCCAGCAAGGGAGAGTAGTGATAGTGGGAGAATGTATGGGGCAGGAGGGAATAGTAGGAGACCAGGAGAGGTTAGTCAGGTAGTGGCCAAGGAGGTGGCATTCTTCTTTAGTGAGTAGGATGAGAGAGATGTACCCAGGGTGGCCTTATCCCGAGTAGTGAGTGAAGAGGGTTGAGATGGGGGGGAATGAGAGGAAGGAGAGACTCTGTTGATTGCAGGCCAGTACCGTAGCTCAGAAGTTGGTCAATACCAGTGCAGTAGTTAGGGAGATGGGCCATAATATAGGCAGTGCCAACTTCATCTTTCCAAGGGAAAGTGGGGGACAAGGGAAAATAGTAGGAGAGAATTAGCGTGGTCAGCCTTATGAAGGGGGAGAGGAGGGAGTGGTGAGGCAAGCGGCTGATTAGAAATGTAGTTCTGTGGGGCAGACTGCACTCTAGGAGGTGTTCTGCAGCTTTAAATTTGTGTAGGGCAAGATGGCCAATGGGAGGAGGTGCACAGAAGGGGGAGTGGTTAAGGTGTATTTAAGAAGTTGTAGAGGAGGGAGGGAGAACAAAATCACACAAACAGACACATAAAGGAGAGAATGGGAAGATTAAGGGGTCTGGCTAGGCTAAAACAGTGGGAAACTAGCAAAGCAAACAAACAGTATTTTAATCTTTTTTTTTCCTACCAGAATGAGCAAATACAGACTAGTAACAGTCCTTAAACAAACAAAAAATCAGCAGTAGGAATACCAGTTTTCAGTTTAGCTGTAATTGGTATTATGTACACACACTAGCAGCAAGGGCCAGGCAGTACAGACTACAAAATTTGTGCATGGGCGTGAAATTAGGCAAAAACTGCGTGTCTCTGTACCAGAGCAAGGGAAAGTCATTTCAAACTTGGCGGCACAGTCCTGGGAAAGCAGCCATCCTAGATTCCAGAGCTAGCCACTCAGGGAGTTCACCAAGATGGTGAGCAGCCAGTGGAGGCAGTGCAGTCACATGGTGCCAGGAATTCAGAAAAAAAAATCCAGGATCTTCGCTGCAAGAGCAGCTGAGGGCTGAAGATCTGGCTTCGGCAATTACCTGTGCTTGGAGAGCAGTGGATGGGTGGCAGCAGGTGGGCTTCCGGTCTCACCACTGTAGTTGGCAGGCAGCTCAAGCTTAAAAGCAGCTGTGAGGATGAGGTGCTTGCCTGAGTGGGCAGCAAGCCTGTGCTTGGAGAGCAGTGGGTGGGTCGCAGCAGGTGGGCTCTTGATCTTGCCGCTGTAGTTGGCGGGCAGCTCAAGCTTAAAAGCAGCTGTGAGGATGAGGTGCTTTCCCGAGTGGGCAGTAAGCCTGTGCTTGTAGAGCAATGGGCGGGTGGCAGCAGGTGGGCTCCCAGTCTTGCCGCTGTAGTCGGTGGGCAGCTCAAGCTTAAAAGCAGTTGCAAGGATGAGGTGCTTGCCCGAGTGGGCAGCAAGTGTAGTTCTGCTACTGGAATTAATTTCATGCTAATATTGATGCAGTCTCTACTGACCAAGTGCAAAGTCTTCGGCTATCATTGACTGGAACTATTGTAGAAGTCATCCTATATTTACAACCATGGCTGCTGAAAGGAAAGTGCTGAACATCAGAAATGAAGAGGTGCTCTAATTTGGAGACAGTAGATCATGTGAATGTAGAATGGATATCAGTGGTAAAACTACAGTTGTAAGTAACTATACCTTCTAACTACTGCAACTGCATTCTTTCCTTACATTCATAGTGTTGCACCCAAAAATCAGCCCCACGCTTACTGTATTGTAAGTAAGCCTCTGGACACTGACAATCCTCCCTCCTCCCTCTCACAGTGAAATTCCTTGCCTATCATGTAATGAATCCCTTCCCCTTACCAGAGAATTAAACACCATTCCCCTGCTTCCCCCTCCCGCACCTGATCAGATCACAGTGTTGAATAATACTCAACCACCCAACCCTCCTCTGGTATCCACCTTTCTCTCTCCAGCTCCCCACAAAATCAGTTTCTGATAACCTGTAATTCAATGCTTTGGTGAATAGAGTATGGGGTTATAAGTGCTCAAGTAACTATAGTGTATTTTTTGGCTTTTTTCTCTATTCCCACCCTTGGTAGGTAAGCTGGGTAGTGAGTAGGGAATTGAAAGCCCAACACCAAGAGTGAATAGAGTGCTGGAGAAGGAGGACACAGGAGTGAATGGTAGGTGTGTCACAACACGCTAAGCGGGGAACTGCCATGGAAGGCTGGCCTTTGTAGGAGATGTGGGAGGAGCTATTCCCCCACATTGAACCTCAGGCTTTAGCCCTCCCATTCAATGTTTTGGTTAACAGATTATGGGGTTAGAACTGCTTAAGTAACTGTAGTTTATTTTTTGGCTTTTCTTTTTTCCCACCCTTGGCAGGTAAGACGGGTAGTGAGTAGAGAATAGAAAGCCCAAAAAGATTATCTCCTCCAACTCATAAAGAATATGATCAGTAGCATGCAGAAGAGGAAAAAAACCCAGGTGGAGGAAACCTCTGAGGACCCATGGCTACATGCCTCTCTCCCGGACAAACTAGGAGATGAACCTAGGTTCTAGCAACCATATTCTAATTTCTGAGTAAGGTGAATGGCTTGGAGATATGACATTCCATCTTCAGAGTCTGTTGGATGATGCATTTTGGAAGGATGATTCTATGGCTGAAAAGGCAGAACCATTCTGAAGAGTGTCCGGATCTCAAATATGGATTAGAGACAGCTGGAAAAGGGGTGAATGTAGTCCACAATTCTGATGTGAATTTGGTTGATATTCCATGGGGTTACAGAGTCAATGATAACATGAAGAGCATGAGTTGAGGAATGGGCTGCCAGACTCTAAAATGTGGGAAGTATGATGGGTTAAGAAATTCATAGCGTAATCTATCAGACTTTGTAGAGGGCTTGACATTCAGATTAGAAACTGAAGGCTTTGAGTTGAGCAGTGTGCGATATGTTGCTCTGTAGGCATCTATGGAGATGATCAAGGATTCAGACAGAAGCTTAAAGTATCTGGTAGGATGGTTACCATAGAAGATTGTAGACCGATTAAGGATGGGTGGTGTAGAGATGGTAACTGGATATCAATGGGATTAATTGGAAAGTTCAGCACAATGAGTTCCAAGGCTGAATAGAGTTATTGTTGCTATAATGATATTTGTATAGGCTCATATTCAGGAAGGACTGCTAATGAGAAATGGTGGATGTGGGTGTTGCTGTGGTTTCAGAGCAAGAAACAGAAGTCTAGAACTACAGATTTTTTACTAATTGCCCTCCTTCCAACCCCTCCACCCTCCCACCCAAAGCCAGTTCTACTTTTATAGCCATTGGATTTGACTGACAACAGGAACTTCCTGTTTGGCAGTAGGAAGGGAAGGATCACTGAGACACATTAGTTTCATCAACCTTGAAGGAACCTAAAAAATTACTCCGCCCCCCCCCCCAGCTGCTGGAGGTCTGAATCCAAGCACGGAAGAAGGAGACTACTGAAGACTACAGAAAGTTCCTGTCCCAGAACAGGAAGGACGAGAGTTGTAAGGGCACATAGGCAGTAGGAAAGTAAGTGTAAAAATACATAGAGGGAGGAGACAGTAAGCATTCTAAGCAACAGGAGAGGGGACAAAATTAAGTCAAGATGAGAGTGGTGCAGTGCAATGACTGTGGGGCAGCAGTGTTCCAGGAGACATTCTGGAGGCTGTGATGCTGCCTTGTTTGCAGGCACCTTTCTAGTCTGAGGGAGGAGGTTGCCCATCTCCAGGCTGACCTGGCTAGGATTCATGAAACTTCTTCCCCCACCCAGGGACCACTAGGGCCACCACCTTTACCTCATAGGTTGCCAAGAAAGAGAAGTGGTTGGACCAAGGTAGGCTCAGGGAGGGAGAGGGTGGTGGAACAGAGGTGCATCCCTCCAGTTGTACCTCTCCACACTTCTTATGCTGTTCTAGCAAAGAGTGGTTCCTCTATGGAGGCACCTGCAGTGGAGACCAAGGAGGATGCTGGGAACCTTCACAAAGGAGACCCACAGGAGGGTGACAAAAGACCCCGCAGGGAAAGGAAACAACTTCTGGTGGGGAACTCAATCATTAGGGGTGTAGAAGTGGGGGAGGAAGGGGATAGGGAGGTAAGGTGCCTGCCTAGTGCCATGGCTCGGAGGGACAGGAAGTAAATCCTCAGGATCATGGGAGCAGCTGCATGAGGGAGGGAGCTGGATGTCATTATCCACCTAGGGACAAATAACCTGGCTGTGAATGGGATCAGAGCTGTGCAAGAGGAGTTTATGGAGTTGTGGAGGGGCCTTAGACAAGTAGCATGTACGGTAGGTGCTGCCTGTCTATGGCAAGGATGATGCTAGGGTATTCCGCACCATGTAATTCAATGAATTGTTGAAAAACTGTTGTGAAGCTCAAGGATTTGGCTTCATTGGGGACTGGGGGGCCACCTGGAGGGATGCAGACTTATACTGGTGCGATGGTCTGCATCTGTCCGGAGGGGAACCATGGATCCTAGGACAGGTTTAAATGCTTCATTGGCAAGCATTTAAACTAGCCAAGGGGGGAGGCACTGAAAAAGAGCAGGGAAATCCCAGCCTCCTCCCACAAAACACAGTAGTTAGAAAGGTAAACACCAAGGCAGAGAAGTCAGTAGGGAACAGCACAGGGATAAATGCAGAAAAAAGTGGCAAGGACAGGGATGGGGCTAAAAGGGGTAAGGCCATAAAAAATAAATGGAAGGTGATGAGTACCAATGCCCGCAATCTGTGCAACAAGCTCCCTGAACTAGTGATCTTGATGGAAGAGGGATGCCTGGATATTGTGGCAGTGACTGAAACATGGTACACAGAGAACCATGGCTGGGATGTCAACATACCAGGATGCACAGTCTACAGGAGGGACAGGATGGGTAAAAGAGGAGGAGGAGGAGTAGCTCTCTATATATAAGGGAAGGGATTAAAACAACAGAACGAAAGAGTAAACAGGAAGTTGATGAGTCACTATGGGTCACCCTGGAGGCAGGAAATGGCACCACAACCCGCATGGGGGTTGTGTATAGATCCCTATCTCAGGAGCAGGAAATGGACAAGGAAATGATAGGGAGCATCCTTAAAATGGCAGAAAAAGGTGAGATATTGTTAATGGGGGACCTGCATATGCCAGATGTTAACTGGAGTACCTTTGCTGCAGGTACATCCAAGAGCAGGGTTATTCTTGATGCCCTACAGGGGGCATGCCTCAGACAGCTAGTGTTGGAACTCACTTGGGAGGGAGCAATCTTAGACCTGGTACTCTCAAATGAGGAAGGAGAAAGGATCTCAGATTTAGAAGTGGGTAGCCATCTGGGAACAAATGACCATCAAATAGTGTGATTCACAATAAACACAACCATAGAGTCAAGCCATACGAAAACAAGAGTATTGGACTTTAGGAAGGCTGACTTTGGGAAAATGAGAGAGTGCCTCAGAAAAGCACTAGCAAAGGGGCAAGAAGGAGGGGTGGAGGAACAATGGGGAATAATCAAAACCGCCATCACAGAGGCAACAAGCCTTTGTGTGAAGCAAATCGACAAAACAAAATGAAGGAAAAAACACTATAGTTCTCAAAAGAGGTGGCAGGGATGGTTAAGGAGAAAAGGATAGCATTTGGGAAATATAAGGAAACACAGAAGGAGCAGGACAGAGAACTGTATCAGTTAAAACAGAAGGAGGCAGGGAAGGCAGTCAGAATAGCAAAGGCACAAACTGAGGAAAAGATAGCCAACTCTGTTAAAAAGGGGGATAAAACTTTTTATAGGTACATTAGGGAATGAAGAAAGACCAAGGGAGGGTTACAGAGACTTAATAAAGGGGAGGAAATGTGGGCAAAGGGTGACAGTGAAAAAGCAGGGATACTGAATGAATATTTCTGCTCAGTATTCACAACGGAGGAGGAGGAGGAAGAGGTACTTGAACCAAACAAGGGAGAAACTCTGAATAGGGGGGTCAATACCAGTCCATTCACAGAAGAAAGGGTTTTGAAAGAACTCTTGAAACTGAGGGTGGGCAAAGCAATGGGGCCTGATGGGATTCACCCAAGATTTCTTATAGAACTAAGGGTAGAACTAGTAACACTACTGACTACTCTCTTTAACAAATCATGGGAGGATGGGGTTGATACCTGAGGAATGGAGGAGGGCAAATGTGATTCCACTTCACAAACGTGGGAGCAGGGCAGAGGCAAGAAACTACAGACCAGTTAGTTTGACCTCAGTGGTAGGGAAAATGATGGAATCACTTCTGAAGGAAAGAATTGTTGAGTACCTAGAGGTCAGTGGGGCACAGGACCCAAGGCAGCATGGTTACACAGCAGGAAGGTCATGTCAGATGAACCTAATAGATTTATTTGACTGGGTGACCAAAGTAGTAGACCAGGGAGGGGCTGTGGATATGGCCTACCTAGATTTTAGCAAGGCATTTGACACAGTCTCATACAAAAGATTAATATACAAATTAGCCAGCATTGGAATGGGTCCCAAGATGGTAGCCTGGATAAAAAGCTGGCTGGACAACAGGATGCAAAGGGTAATAGTAAATGGAGTCCACAGTGAAGAAAGGAAGGTAACTAGCGGGGTACCGCAGGGTTTGGTACTGGGACCAGTCCTCTTTAATGTCTTTATAAGTGACATTGGAGATCACCTGGAAGGAAAGGTATGTCTCTTTGCAGATGACACAAAGATCTGCAACAGGGTTGATACACAAGGTGGGGTGGAAAGAATGAAAAGGGACTTGGCAAGGTTAGAGGAATGGTCAAATATGTGGCAGCTCAGATTCAATGCAAAGAAGTGCAAGGTAATGCATCTGGGAAGCAAAAACCCAGGGGAAGAGTACACAATGGGTGAGTTAATAACAACAACAAAAATCGAAAGAGACCTAGGAGTAATTATATCAGATGACCAAAAGGTGGGCAAGCAATGTGAGAAGGCAGTAAGGAGGGCTGGGGGAACACTGGGATGCATAGGGAGAGGCATCAACAGTAGAAAACAGGAAGTTGTTATCCATCTGTACAGACAGTTAGTGAGACCCCATCTGGAGTACTGCATGCAATTCTGGAGACACCATCTCTGCAAAGACATAGACAGAGTGAAGGCTGTTCGGAGGAGGGCAACCAAAATGGTGCAGGGTCTGCACCAGAGGACATCTGAGGAGAGACTAAAGCAGCTAATATGTATACCCTTGAGGAAAGGAGGGAGAGAGGGGATATGATAGAAACTTTCAAGTATCTCAAGGGAATTAACAATGTACAAGAGGGTAGTATCTTTCAGAAGAAGAGATGTGCAAGAACAAGTGGGTACAATTTGAAGATAGAGGGGGGACGGCTCAGAGGTAATGTTAGAAAGTATTTTTTTACACAGAGGGTTGTGGATTAATGGAACAGCCTTCCTGAGGAGGCTGTGGAGTCCGGAACAGTAGGGCAATTCAAGAATGCAAGGGACAGGCATAAGGCAATTCTAGTGGGGTGTAGGAGGAAGTAAGCTGTTGATTAACTAGAATCTGCAGCTTATCCATCAGGTAGGGAAATGGGCAGACTAGGTGGGCCAAGCGGTCCTTATCTGCCATCAAATTCTATGTTTCTATGTTTCATTGCCCATGGCAGGAACTTGAGTGGCCATGGCAGTTTTATAGTGTTAAAGTATCCAATATCTGAATGCTGAGGGAAGCCAGAGAATAGACCTTTGAATAGGTCTATGGACTGAAGTGGCAAAGGGAAGTCAGGAGCAGTGTAAAATGCAATGGGTGCCTAGCCTGCTTAGTCAGATACAGGACTGTTGTGGGGCATGGCAGGGACAGTAAGACAGTCAGGTCAGTCGTGGATGTGCTGAATGAGGAATCAATGGAAGCCTGCTCATGGTGCTGGTATTTGCTGGAGGGAGTATGGTGACGTCCAGGGCCCAGGAACAGTGGCTCAGAAAGAGTAACTTCGGCAAGGCAGCTAGGCACCAAATATCCAATGATACATGTTCTGGGACAGAAGCTGGAGAAGGTTATATGAAGATTCAATGGCTATTAAGGGAGTACAAGTCAAATAATGTGATCAAACTGAGGCAGCACTTTTAGGAGGAGGCTGTGGGGAGAAGATATAACTGACAATGCCAGTATTGCTATGAGGTACCCTGGGGTTCCTGTTATCCTTAACAGTGATGGTAATTATGGAGTTGGTACATCTCAGAAGGAATTAAAGTCACATTTCCAGGGAAGAAGATAGGAGTGAAGAAGATTCCACTGAATCATGGATCCTATGGAGACATGGGAGATAGTGACATCCATACTGCTTGAAATAATACAATATATGAGGAAGTATCCTGCAGAAATGGTTGAGAGATGGAGTCTTCTATGGTCCAGTCAAATGAGATGCCAGAAATGGGTCCTGGGGAGGTTATTGGGAGGTGTGACATAGACAGCCAGTTCTGAGTGCTGTATCAATTTTTTTTAATATAAAATGTATTACTGACTGTCACTGCTGAAAATCTGATGCTCTAGGAGGGACCTTGCTCACTCACCCCCCCCCCAGGTTTCAGCTGAAAGATGAAAGCCATGAGAAAAGCCGACACAGCATGTGTATCACACACTCAGGTTTTAGAGACAATGTGTTACATGTAAGACCTTAATCAAAGATCCTGTTTGCCTGAGTTAATTACAGCCGTAGTTGCTATATCATATTCATTTTATGACATCGGAGGAAAAACCCAGGTTATTACATAGAAATGCGAAAATCATGAAGATGCTTTCATGTCCTGGAAGGAGGAAGCTTATTATGAGATCAAAAGAAGTGTCATTTGAAGGACATGAATTATGCTGAAGTTGTAGAATGTAATACCTTAAAAAAAAGACATCCTGTTTCTGTATAAGATATATTTTTTTTTATATATAATCTGACAGAGGAGGAGCTAGCTGACCTCACACAAAAGGGATTGGTCAATGCAGTTATTTAAGGAATACTCTGTTTTACTTAACATATCCTTTTTTATCTAGACTCTGACAAGGAAAGATCTTTGGAGAACTTTTTTTTTTTTTCAATTCAACTTTTATTGAAATTTTAACAGTAATAACAATGGTAAGGAGAGATCTTTGGAGAACTTGTAAACAGATATTTTAGAAAGAGAGTCAAATCTAAGTACTGTAAGTAGGAATTGCACTGTTTAAACCTTGTTCTTTTAAAAGATCTGTATGTCTTGTGATATAAGAGTTCTGTATTTTGTGTTTTACATATTTTAACTATTTTAGTAAAATTATTTTAATAACTTACTTGGTCTGTCTTTGACTTCTTTTTAGTTGTAAGAAAAGTATATGGTTATAACAGCCACAGAGTATAAGCTTGAATGGTGGTACCAAACTGGAAAGAGAAGCATTTTAAATCTGAGGTCTTTATTAAAGTTTTTAAGGGTTCATCTCTGTATACCTGGTTAGGTGCACATAGACAAATATATCTGGCCCCCTGAAGACAGAAATATCTGAGCCTGTGCATTGGGTACTCTAGCAAGAGGTTCACAGTTTGAATCCCTCTAAGACTTGAGACCAAAGGTTGATCCAAACTCACAAAACAGATGAGGGGGTTACCTTGTTCTGTTAAACTGTTCACAAGACTGGGCTCGGAGGTTGGCACTTTGGGAGTAGAGGGCCTGACCTGCTGAGTGGGTTTGTGACAGACTGGTTGGCAGTGGTGGCATAATTTTGGTATCAAAAACTTTTATTCCTCTGTGTCAGCTGAGACCGTACGCTCTCTTACAAAGAAAGAAAAAGGCAGAGTTTTATTTTAAAAAGGAAACAGAACTACATATCACTTGGTGTACAGTCAAGTTCCTACCCATTTTATTTTTTTTCCTAAAGTGCAGTCAGAGTAGCAGTAGTCAGGAAAGATGACTTCCAACTACAGCAGGCACACTGTAGATTACTTAAGGCAGTTGTGTGGGGACAGAGGAGTCCCGTTCGAGGTGAAAGCAAGCAAGCAGAGCCTCATAGATGCCCTGATGGTAGCAGATTCCCAGAGCAGCGAGTCACCAACTGTGACTGGAAAGGACCAGACCTCAAGTGTGGAAGGGCTAGTGGCCAGTGAAAGGTCCAGAGCCGATGAGGAGGACAGCAGGGCCACTGTCAGTGAAGGGCCACAGCAGCAGAGGAAGGTCACCAGTATCCTGAAGCCAGAGGTACTCATGCTGCAAATTGAGTTGCGCAGGATGGAGCTGGAGTTCCAGAGGGAGAGAGAGTGAGGACGCCAAGAGGCAGAGTGAGAGAAGCGAGAGGCAGACTGTGAGGCAGAGCAAGAACACCGTGATACAAAGAGAGAACACAGAGAGGTAGAGCGGGAACAGCGAGACACAGACCGTGAGGAGCGTGAGCACCAGCCAGTTGCAGAGAAGAGAGAGGAGCACCAGTGGCAACACGAACTGGAGAAGCTATGACTCCGACCAGCGGCACCAGAGCAGGTAAGAGGCTTGAGTTTAACTGGGACTGCATGACTGGGTTACAAATTGAAGTCCAAATTAATAGCTGAATTTAAGGATGGAGGAAGATAGGGACGCTTTTCTTAAATCTTTTGAAAAAGTTTGTATTCAGGCTAAAATTCTTAGAGAGTCCTGGAGCTTCCAGCTATCCTCGCTACTTACCAGGAAAGCTTGGGATGCATTGGGTCAAATGGACATTGAGAACAGCAATGATTACAGCAAGCTAAAGGCTGCAATGTTAAAAAAGTTTGAATTAACTGCTGAATCATACAGAGCTAAATTCCATGAGCTCAGGAGAAGCCCCGATATGAGCTACGAGGAGCTAGCCACAAAACAACATCAATTTTTAAAATGGTGGGAAGGAATTGAGGCAAACTCTGTTGATAAAATTGAAAATATGATTTTATTAGAATAGTTTTATTGGCCTTGCCCAGCAGAGCTAAAAATTTGGATAGAGGACCAAGATCCCAAAACAGTGCAAGAGGCTGCTGAACTCTCGGACCGCTATGCCAAGAGCAGACCTGCTCTGAGAGCGAATGGGGCAGGCGTGGCAGCGCAGAAAGGGAAAAGTGCATCTTCAGGCCAGCTAAAACCCTCACTGCCTCCACCAAAACCAGTTAGCCTGAGGTTTCAGAGAAAAGATTTCTCTGAGAGAAGAACTGAATGTTGGTTGTGTAAGGAAACTGGACATACTGCCAGACAGTGTCCCAAAAAGGCAAGCCATAATACACAACCGGGTGCTAGAAAAGAAGTGGGTTGTTTGTGTGTCCCTGGAAGCATGCCAGTAAACATAAGGGAACACATGCACCCAGTCATGGTAAATGGTGTGCAGACGCAAGGGTGAAGGGACACAGGGGCATCTCTGATGTTAGTAAAGGGGGATCTGGTTTAGCCTGGTCAGCTTATGCCCAATAAATACGTCACTGTACAAGGTTTTACTGGTGAAGAGAAAACATTGGCACTCACTAGTGTTCCCCTGGACTGGGGTGAAACAGGGGGAACTGTGCAACAGGTGGCTGTAGCCAACACATTAGCAGTGGATGTGATCCTGGGTAACAATCTCCAACAGGGGATAGTATGTGCAGTTACCCATAGCCAAGTGGCAAGGGAAAACTGTAGTTCCCTGAACCCCACAGAAGCCATTGTGGAAACCACTGAGAGGCTGGTTCCCCAGCTTGTGTCTCCTGATATGGAGATTAATGAAGTGGGGGTAGAAATTTCCTCGGTAGCAAGTGATCACACAGCTATGAAAGGTTACTCCAAAGAGGGAGGGGTGACCCATTGTCCGAAGGTTGGGACTGACAGCGATCCTGAGTGCCCTGACACTAGTGCTAGGGACCCTAGTTTAGCGACTGAAGGGGGCCTGTCCCATGCCTTGGGAATGTGTGAGGGGTTTGCAGCTGCTCTGAGGGGTGACCCTAGTTTAGAGAAGCTGAGAGCTTAGGCAGACTTGGATGGCGCACAGGGAGGTGATGCCAGACATAAGGCTTAGTGGGAAAATTGACTTATGTATACTCAGGCAGTACAGACAGAGGGAGGGATGCAAGGCAGGCAGCTTGCCATTCCCCAGGGGTATCATGAGCAGTTGCTCAAGATTCACATCATATTCCCTTGTCTGGTCATCTGGGAATCATGCGCACTATGCAGCGGTTAGCCCAGAATTGTTACTGGCCTAACTTCGCCCAGCAGGTGAAGGAGTATTGCAAACCTTGTCACAGGTGCCAAGAAATAGGGAAGGCAGGCAAGAAAACCCAAGCCACCCTGATTCCATTACCCATAGTGGAGGAGCCATTCCAGAGGGTGGGAATGGATATTGTGGGGCCTTTAAATACCCCCAGCTCCTCAGGGAAGAGATTCATCCTGACTGTGGTGGATTATGCCACCCGGTACCCAGAGGCAGTTGCCCTATCCTCACTGAGGACAGACAAAGTGGCTGATGCCTTACTTGGGATTTTCTCCTGTGTTGGATCCACAGGAGCTAATCACCAATCAAGGGGCTTCCTTCATGTCGGACCTGATGAAATGTTTATGGGAGAAGTGTGGGGTGGTGCAGAGATGCATGACACCATATCACTGACAAGTCAATGGACTTGTGGAACGATTCAGTGGTACCCTAAAGGCAATGCTCCGGGCATTTGCTGAACAGCATGGGAGGGACTGGGAGAAATACCTTCCCCACCTGTTGTTTGCATACAGGGAGGTGCCCCAAGAGTTGACAGGATGTTCCCCCTGTCATAGAACTGTGTTCTACCAGTCCGCATGCCAAGGAGAAGGGATGTCTCATTTGTTCTCTTGTTCTTTTTTCTATATAAATCTGATTCACAACAGTGCTCCTGAATACCTTTCCTATTCATTTCTTCAACTGACATAGGTTGGCCAAATATGACAGTCCTTACTTTGTCTTTCTGAAATCTTTTTCCATCTTTGATATTTCTTTTTCACCATGCGTCCCTCACCTTGATCTCCCATAATCATGCTTTAAGTGAAGAAAGCACAGAGATGGCTAACTTGCCAGACTTATTTGCTGGCTGATTAAATAAAGTCCTGTATAGCATTTTGAAAGTGCAAGTAAATAAAGTGCTCATGTGCAGCAATGAAGTGTCAGGTGCAGTATAGCACAGTAGTTTAAGGCTCTGAGCTGCAAATCTGGTGACATCCAGCAGACCAGACCTGGGTTTGAATCCCACAGCTTCCACTTGCATACTGTGTGACCCTGATCAAGTCACTTAACTTCCCTGTGCTCCCAGGTCACACCTGTAAAAAAGCTTTCAGCTTAGTGTGCTATTCCTGGTTAAACAACTAAAAACAAAAAAAAAAGGTGTTTATGTGCAAATGTAAAATTCATACAAATGTCATGCGTAACAAACATTATTAAAGGGGTATTGTCATAATTAATTAGAAATAGGAGATGTTGAGAAAGGGACTCCTGGCTGGCAAGTGGAAATTCAAATAATTAATACAGCTGAGGCTTGCCTTGCCCCCCCCCATTCCCTTTATATATCTGAGAATGAAGCATTGTATAAGTATTGTGACTGGGTGGACAGGAGCAGCAACCCTTTTTTTCTTTCTGTCCCCTTCCCTGCTGCTCTCTGTCCTATCTGTGAGCTCAAAAGTAAAAAAGAGTCACAAACAATATTAAAATATGAGGTATGTGGCTCTCTTGCCATTTGTTTTCAGAAGCCCCAAATCCAAGAAGGCCAAAAGGAAAGTTTGAGGCAATGGCTTGCAAAAGCAGCCGCCGGTAACGCACAAATGTCTCATTTTATTTGTCAGTGTTTAGTATGAAGCTGAAAATAAGGCAGTTTGTGAAGAAATAGTACAAGGTTTCTTTAGTATATAAATAAATAAAAAGGTACAAGAGCTATATAATTAGCTGTTCTTTGAACAGGGATAAGGAGCAAAGGCTTTTGAACATGTAATACTTAATGTAAACATTTAAAACCTCCTTTACTGTTTTACAAAATGCCTTGCTGTAAACCATCTATTTCTCTGCAACCTTCCCATTCACCTGTGCAAGGCTTACCTGTAGTCAGGAGCTGATGGAATGATTTCCTATAAGGAAGGCAGTGCCCTCTAATGCCCTACTTTATACTACAAAGTGCAGTCACTCTCAAGAGAATGGGTGGGGCTAAGACTCATTAGAACCTAATTTGTTATTCATGGCTGTTTTAGTAGTCCTAGATGTCTGTTGTTACCATTACCTGCCTGATGTTAAAGCTAATACAGAATGGCTTATGCTTCTGGGTCATTCTGCTTGATGTTATAACTTCAGGGATAGAAAGATAGAGAAACAGCTTAAGTGCCTAACCACCTGAATAATTATGTCATGAGTAGCAGAGTATATAAACTGACCACCAGGGGTGAAATTCAGATAGCTGGGCCAATCTGTTGCTGTCCTCAGAGAGAGAAGGTGTGTGTTACCACACAGTACTGAGTTTAAAGCTAAGTTAAGACTAGAGAGGAGTCTTTAGGTGTGCTAAAGTAACACTGTATTTTCTTTTTTGTAAAGATTTATTTTATTATTTCAATTTTCTACAAAAATAAAATGCTAAACACTTTTATGCATTTTTTATGCACCTAAAATTTTGTCTGCCTCTTTGTGTGAAATCCCAAACTCTACGACACCCCCTTTGAACTCTTATATGGACACCGAGTACGTGGGCCCCTAGACTTGATCCGGGAGGACTGGGAAGGCAAGCACGCCACCCAGGGAACTCCCATTATGGATTATGTCCTTAGGTTTAGGGAAAGGTTGAAGGAGCTTATGGGGACAGCCCAGAGCAGCCTGGCAGCTGCCCAACAGAAACAAAAAGTGTGGTATGACCGCAGAGCCAGAGCTCGCTTGTACATGGTGAGTCAGGAAGTCATGGTCCTTATTCTGGCCCAGAAAGACAAGCTACAAGCTGAGTGGGCAGGACCGTACAAAGTGGTTAGGAAGGTAAATGACATGAACTACATTGTGGAGTTACCTGACTGAAGACAGACTGAAAGGATGTACCATGTCAACATGATCAAGCCATATGCAAATAGGGCTGACATGGTGTTTGCAGTGTGTAGTCATGGGGAGGGGACGGACAAAGGAGACCCCATGCTGGACTTGCTGGAAGAAAGTAAGCAGAAGTCCTCTGTGAAGGCAGTAAAATTGTCTTCCCGCTGGCCCTGGACCAGGTCCAGAAAGTAAGGGAGATTTTAGCAGACTTTGCCCCGTTGTTTAGCACCAGGCCTGGACTAACCCCCTTAGCGACACATGATGTGGAGACAGGGACACAGATGAGCATATTGGGTGTCAGAGGCTGTCCAAAAGGACATTAGGAGGGAAGTGGAGGAGATGCTGGATTTAGGGGTAATCCAGAGATCCCACAGCCCCTGGGCCTCACCCGTAGTCCTTGTGCCCAAGCCAGATGGCTCAACTCATTTCTGCGTGGACTATCGTGGACTGAATGCAGTCATGAAGTCCGACGCCCACCTGATGCTCCAGACAGACGAACTCCTGGACAAGTTGGGAGGGACGAGCTACCTTACGACTATTGACCTGACCAAGGGGTATTGGCAGGTAGAATTGACAGACAGAGCTCAGGAGAGCTTGGCCTTCATCACTACAATAGGCTTATTTGAGTTTAAAGTAATGCCTTTTGGAATGAAGAATGCCCCGGCCACTTTCCAAAGGTTGGTGAACCAGGTGTTAAATGGTGCTGAGGAGTACGCTGTGGCATACCTGGTTGACATTGCCATCTTTAGTACCAGCTGGGAGGAACACCTATCCCACCTTAGGGAAGTGCTGGGCAGGATACAAAGGTCCGGGCTCACTGTCAAAACTAAGAAGTGCCAGGTGGCCATGGGAGAAGTGGCATACCTCAGGAATGTGGTAGGCCAGGGACAGCTCCATCCTAATCAAATAAAGATAGAGGTGATCCAGGTGTGGCCCAGACCAGAAACCCAGAAGCAGGACAGGAGCTTTCTAGGGACAGCAGGGTACTACAGGAAATTTGTACCCAATTACAGTGCCCTGGCTGCTCCCCTATCTGACCTGACAAAGAAAAAGATGCCAAAGAAAATTACCTGGGGCCCAGCCTGTAAGGAAGCCTTTACCAGACTGAAGGAGGCACTGTGCAGTGCTCCTGTTTTGACAAGTCCTGACTATAGCAAAACCTTTATAGCTCAGACGGATGCCTCAGACCTGGGTATTGGGGCAGTACTGCGCCAGACATCCAGCCAAGGGAAAGATCACCCAGTAGTGTACCTGAGCAGGAAGCTACTTCCCAGGGAGCAAGAGTACTCCACGTTGGAAAAAGAATGTCTAGCCATAGTGTGGGCCCTAAAGAAGTTAGAGTCATACTTGTATGGGCAGCATTTTGTGGTGCAGACTGACCACAACCCCTGGTTTGGCTGATGCAGATGGGGAAAAACAATGACAGCTTGCTATGATGGAGTCTTGCTTTGCAAGGTTATGATCTGACAATTGTACATAGGGATGGAGTGAAGAATCAGAACTCAGATGGGCTGTCTAGAGTCTACGAGAAGTGAACTAATTTGGGAAGCTCATCCCATGTAGGGGATAGAACCCCCAAATTCAGTCTTGGTGGGGAGAAATTGTGATGTAGACAACCAGTTCTGAGTGCTGTATCATTTTTTTGTAAAATAAAATGTATTACTGACTGTCACTGCTGAAAATCTGATGCTCTAGGAGTGACCTCGCTCACTCATCCCCCCCCAGGTTTCAGCTGAAAGATGAAAGCCATGAGAAAAGGCTGACACAGCATGTGTATCACACAAACTCAGGTTTTAGAGACAATGTGTTAAGACCTTGATCAAGGATTCTGTCTGTCTGAGTTAATTACAGCCGTAGTTGCTATATCATATCCATTTTATGACGTTTGAGGAAAAACCAAAGTTATTACATAGAAATGTGAAAATCACAAAGATGCTTTCATGTCCTGGAAGGAGGAAGCTTATTATGAGATCAAAAGAAGTGTCATTTGAAGGACATGAATTATGCTGAAGTTGCAGAATGTAATACTTTAAAAAAAAAGACATCCTGTTTCTGTATCAGATATATATTTTTTATATATAATCTGACAGAGGAGGAGATAGCTGACCTCACACAAAAGGGGTTGGTCAATACAGTTGTTTAAGGAATACTCTGTTTTACTTACACATCCTTTTTTATCTAGACTCTGACAAGGAAAGGTCTTTGGAGCACTTGTAAACAGATATTTTAGAAACAGGGTCAAATCTAAGTACTGTAAGAATTGCACTGTTTAAACCTTATTCTTTTAAAAGATTTGTATGTGTTGTGATATAAGAGTTCTGTATTTTGTGTTCTACATATTTTTTAACTATTTTAGTAAAATTCTTTTTATAACTTACTTGGTCTGTCTTTGACTTCTTTATAGTTGTAAGAAAAGTATATGGTTATAGCAGACACTGAGTATAAGCTTGCATGGTGGTACCAAACTGGAAAGAGAAGCATTTTAAATCTGAGGTCTTTATTAAAGTTTTTAAGGGTTCATCTCTGTATACCTGATTAGATGCCCGTAGGCAAAGATATCTGGCCCCTGAAGACAGAACTATCTGAGCCTGTGCATTAAGTACACTAGCAAGAGATTCACAGTTTGAATCCCTCCAAGACTTGAGACCAAAGGTAGATCCAAACTCACGAAACAGACAAGAGGGTTACCTTATTCTGTTAAACTGTTCACAAGACTGCGCTCGGAGGTTGGCACTTTGGGAGTAGAGGGCCTGACCTGCTGAGTGGGTTTGTGACAGGAGGTACTGATGATTTTATGTAGACATAAGAGTCTATAGGGCATGCTATTCAAGGGATGTTGCTGGAATAAGGTATCTTCAGGTGAAAAGAACATGTACTCCATAGTGCATTGGAAGGGAGCTGTTACGATGTACAGGGTAGGAGTATGAGATGGATGAATGGGTAGTAGTAGTTAATCAGGCAGGGACGCTGACATTGATAGTTGTAGGAATGCCCAAAAGGAAACACAGCAAACAAGCAGGAGCCCCGAGCTGCCAGGGCAGTGAGGAGGAAAGCAGGAGTTCTAGGACTGAGGGAAAAGTACAAGCAGAAGTCCACTGACCAGATGAAGGAGCAGGATAAGAAGACATCTGAGGCTGAGCAGCACATATATCAGCAGGTGCAGGGAAGGCATGGGACCAGGGTACATGCTACAGCATACAGGAATAGAAGGCAGAAAACCAGAGTCATGCCTCGATGGGAGATCCATGCTAAATCAAGAGGCGACTCCAGGTTTGAGATGCTGCAAAGTTCAGGAGCGAGGTTCCCACTGAAGGAACATTCAGTAGCAAGGTCCTGCTGTGATGGGGAATGGGTTTCCACCTCTGAAGGAGCTGATGGACTGGAACTGTTGACAGGAAAAGTGGTGCAGATATGGAAAGCACTGGAATCAGAGCTGGAAGACCACTGGCTGAGATACAGGAAGCAGCAGGGGAAATCTCAAAGAAGGCTTCAGGGGGCATATCCTTGAAGGGGAGCAAATGGCATATATCCAACAGGAAGCAAGGAGAATTTGGCAGACATGTCCAAGAGGAAAGCAATAAGGCAGCAGAGACATCTGGCATATCAACAAGGGAGAAGATGGCAGCATGGAGCTGAAGGACTGATGACTGGATGAGGTTGAGCTGGAAGACAAGCCACAACAATGATGCCCAGGAGCACAGGAAGAGGTGGAAAGCAAGCAACAAGGAAGTCCAGGAATCCATCAGACTGAACAGAGGTGGAGTATGAACAAGCTGGCGGGGTCCAAGTCCAGAATGGAAAGAGGTCAAGGCCGGGCCGAGTACATCGAGTCCATGGAAGCACAGAATGTAGTCAGATGAGGTAGGATACTGAAGGCAAACGGGGTATGTTGGTCCCATTCCTGAAGGGAATGCAGCAGCCAGGCATAAGATAAAGGAATCAGTTCATTGAAGCAGTAGATTGAAGGCAAATGAGTATGGTGGTCAAGTTCCCAAACAGAAAATGCGGCCACTGGTTATCAGGAATAGAATGCAGTCAGTTGAACAGTAGATTGAGACACAGGCTCCCATCTCTGGTAGTTGGGGCAAGCTAACCTTCACTTGATGCCACACCAGCAGAGTTAGGGACGAAGGATGTCAGGGTGCTGGTATGACTGGTAGTTGTTGGCAAAGAAACCAGTGGGGTAAGATGGTACATAGATTGAAATGGACTCCCATCCCCAGCAGACAGGGCATGTCTACCTACGCTCGATGCCTCAGAAGGAAGAGTTAGGGATGGAGGCTGGAAAACTGCTGGTGTGGGATGAGCATGGAAAGGGCAGCTGGGCTGTGTAGTGATAGGTATGTAAACAGAATAGGCAGGATGAAGGTGACGGCAGCAAGTCAGAGGTGGAGAATGGGAGGAGGAAGTTACCATGAATGTCATTAAGGTGGATATAGGGTAATCCAGGGAGAAGCATACTGGGCAGTAATGGAATGTCATGAATGACTGAAGGCTGAGTAGGTTACTAGGGAAATGAGTTATGAGAGGGTAGAAGAAGCCATGTAGGCAGGAGGGCAGGGCAGATTATTCAGCCTACATGAAGTAGACTCCTGCTAATCGAAGCTATGATGCTCTGCTGTGACACCCCAGTCCCCACCATGGGAAAAACAGGGGAGCCACAAGTTGAGCATTTTCAAGACCAAACAGCTACTGGAATGCAGCATGGGTTCACAGCGGGAAGGTCATGTCAGACGAATCTAATTGATTTCTTTGACTGGGTGGCCAAAGTAGTAGACCAGGGAGGGGCTGTGGACATGCCCTACCTAGACTTTAGCAAGGCATTTGACACAGTCCCTCACAAAAGATTAATAGTCAAATTAACCAGCCTGGGAGGGGAGTGGGTCCCAGGGTGGTAGCCTGGGTAAAACATTGGCTGGACAAAAGGACACAGAAGGTAATTGTAAATGGAGTCCACTCTGAAGAAAGAGGGTTACTAGTGGGTACATCGAGGGTTCAATACTGGGTTCAGTCCTTTTAATGTCTTTATAGTGACATTGCAGAGGGACTGGAAGAAAAGTATAACCTTGCAGATGACACAAAGATCTGCAACAGTGTTGATACACAAGGAGGTGTGGAAAGGATGAGAAGGGACTTGGCAAAGTTGGAGGAATGGTCAAGTATGGCAGCTTGGATTCAATGCAAAGAAGTGCAAATAATGCACCTGGGAAACAAAACCCAGGGAAGATTACACAATGGGGGTAGTAAGAACAACAAAAATGGAAAGGGACCTGGGAGTAATCATATCAGATGACCTTCGGTTAGCAAGCAATGTGAGGAAGGCAGTAGGGAGAGCTGGGAGTATACTGGGATGTATAGGAGAACATCACCAGCAGAAAATAGGAAGTTGTTATCCCTCTGTACAGACAGTTGGTGAGACCACATCTGGAGTACTGCATCCAGTTCTGGAGACCCCATCTCCGCAAGAACATAGACAGAATAGAGGCAGTCCAGAGGAGGGCAACTAAAATGGTGCAGGGTCTGCAAGAGAAGGCATACAAGGAGAGACTAAAGGAGCTTAATATGTATACCCTTGAGGAAAGGAGGGAGAGGGGGGACATGATAGAAACTTTTAAGTACCTCAGTGGAATCAACAAAGTCCAAGAGGGTAGCATCTCTCAGGAAAAGAGATGTGCAAGAACAAAGGGACACAATTTAAATATAGGCGGTTCAGGGGCAATGTAAGGAAGTATTTTTTCACAGACAAGGTGGTGGATGCATGGAACAGCCTTTCTGAGGAGGTTGTGGGGTGTAAAATTGTGGGATAGTTCAAGAATACATGGGACAGACATAAGGCAATTCTTGTGGTGGTAAGAAGAAATAGGCTGTTGGTTAACTAGGGTCTGCAGCTTATCCTGTAGGTAGGAAAATGGGCAGACTTGGTGGGCCAAGCGGTCCTTATCTGCCGTCAAAGTCTATGTTTCTATGATGGCAGGGTAGGAACCTGAAAGAAGCTCCAGGACCGTCAGGGCCTAGGGAAGGACAAGCCATAGGCAAAGTGGTTAACAGAAAACAAACAATGCAGTAGTCACACAGAATGCCTGACAATACAAATTACATAAGGAGAGCCAATGATGCGGGATGTAGGGGGCACTGCAAGGGGCTCGGATGAGGGAGCAGGTGTGAACATTACAGGTAACTCGCATGCTGGAAGTTGAGGAGGTACCAGGGGTAGAACGAGGAAACAAAATCATCAGGTTGAGCAGAG